>CM051526.1:13507500-16007500 GCA_028017165.1 Herpetospermum pedunculosum
TATCCATAGTGCCTCCAAAGTGGGTGATAATTCTTCACTTGGAGTTGGGGCATAATGTTGATAGTTTTCAGGTTGGGGGAACTCTTCATAATGAGCAATTTGCACATGCTCTTCCCAAGGATTATTTGAGAGTTGCCACTGATCATGTTCACACATGTACGAATAATGGTTGTCATAGCTTTGTTGATATTGCCTCTCTTGATAATTCAATGTTGGGCAATTCTCCAAGTTATGATTATCCCCACAATAAGCACATGGCTGATAAAATTCTTCAAACTGTTGTGGGCAAACTCGTCCTCCAATTAAGTTCTGCAGCGTATTCATTACTTTGTCGTACACATACGTTTTCCACTTGCAAAGTTTCTCTTTGTGCGAGTTGAGGTTTGGAAACTCATTCATAAACTAGCTTGATAGTACCTGCAAAAGAAATGAAAATAGATCAGCTCCAATAGATATTAAGATTTGTGTTTCTAGCTTAACAAACTTCGTTTTCACTTAAAATAAGTCCCCGGCAGCGGCGCCAAAAACTTGTTGCGTGCTCAATGTGTAAAGATAAATATGCAAAAGAAAAGAGAGAGCACTTAGAACATGCAAGCATACATGGTCTCACAGCAAGTAGTAAGTATATTTAATTCGTTTTTTCCACAGAGACTCATTTTTAGCTATTCGCGAAGTGTGAATGTTAAGAAAGATGGGATGAATTTGATGGGGTAAAGTTGGTTTTTAATTAACTACTTTTTGCTGAATGTGTAGAGGGATATAACATAAACAAATTAAAGTTAAAAATAGACCTAAAGGACAAGAGATGGAATTAATAATCGAGGAAGAAAACAGCTAAACAGAATGATAAACAAGCAGAATTGCGAGGACCGCAATGTTTCCGCAATTAAATGGCAGCGAATCTGATTGGAATGGGGAATTAAGGGCTACTAATGACTATCCTATAGGCATTTTATTACGATTATCAAGCTTTGGATCAACTCTCTATACATCAAACTCACTCTATCTCAAGTATCGTCCGATTCCATGCATTAGAGACTCAAGTTTACTCGACTTCAAAGTAAGGACTTAAGCATCTTGTTTAAACAGGAGTGTTCAGTTTGTACTAGGGAAACGCCTATTCCTAGGCCGTTTCCTGATTACCATGAAAGGCTAGCATGATTATATGACTCTGAACTCTTACTCCTTCCAGAGGTTAGGAGTTCTTTGGACAAAATGGATGGCCAATCGAAATTGCCCGTGGGATGAAGCTTACATACAATCAATGTTCGAGTGTTGAACTGACTACTTGACTCACGTTTTTTAGCCTATAGTTCTGTCATTAGCATGCCCCTAAGTGATTTTAAGTACTCATGGATATATGATGAACAGAAAGGGTAGATAAAACAGACATACTTAGAAGAGAAATGTGCTTAAAACAGGAAGCAAAACCCGTAGCAGAAGAAAGTATAAACTGTGAAGTGCAGAAACTTACTTTGATTAACTTGAATGTTTGAATGACAAAGGAAAGCGTTAAAAGGAATGAATCCAAGGCAGACAACAACGAAATGCAATAAGTAAATTACTAAACTAAGAACAACAATGATCAGTAATGGAAATGAGAAGGAAAGAACAGAAAACAGTAAAGGATTGCTGAAAACTCCGTGGCAGTCGCCTCGAATGATGGTGATGAGAAGTCAGCCCTGCTTGGATGAATCCAATCGAGAGAGAAGAAGAATCTCCTCTCCTTCCTATCAGATTGTCGATTCCAAAAGCTTAGACTCTCACTCCAACAGACGGCAAAGGAAAACAGATGGAAATGGTGGACTGCAAGAAGACTTCTGCGCTTCGAATTGATGACTGAACCTCCGACTTTGACCCCCTTTTATAGTAGTTTGCAGGTGCGTTTGGGCCAAGGAGGACCATCAACCTTCAACGTCATATATCAGAATGGATGGAGGAGAAAGAACGAATCCCTGAAAAGTCGGATCTAAACAGAAAATGATCAGCCAACTTACGGTTTTAACTTGAATAATTGCGGTCACCGCAATTATTCCGCAATTCATTTGCAATGGTTATTTTTTCATTCTTTTCTTCGGTTTTCAACCCTTCTTCTACCTATTGTGCATAAGTCCTAAATTAGCTACCTTCTTCTAATTCTCATATTAAAGCATAGGTTTAAGCTAAATGCTAACAAAAACACCTAAATGTGTACATCTTCTTAAGCTAAATGGGTCCTAAATAAGTCACTTTCAGAGACTTAACACTCACCCACTGGCTACTAGCTATTGGGAAGATCACTCCTGCATCTAACCATTTTATTATTTCCTTCTTTACTACCTCTTTCATAGAGGGGTTTAGCCTACGCTGGTGATCTACCCTAGGTGTGTGCTCTTCCTCTAATATAATTTTGTGCATGCAATAAGAAGGGCTAATGCCTCGAATATCAGCAATAGTCCATGCTATAGCCTTCCTATGTTGCTTAAGCAATAAAATCAGTTCAACCTCATGCTTTTCACTTAATTTAGAAGAAATGATAACAGGCAGAGTTTCATTACTTCCTAGATATGCATACTTGAGGTGAGTAGGTAGTGGTTTCAGTTCTAAAACAGGTGGATGCTCAATGGAGGGATTTAAAGGATTCACAGATCTATCAGTTAAATCTATATTCATACATACATGTTGTGGTTTTTCTACAGGCATATCCATTATGTCAGATACATTCAAGTCAGCTACATCTAATTGTACATAATCATTAGCATGCTTAGTTAATAATACATGCTCCAATTGTTCCTCCATCAAGGAGTCTACTACGTCCATGCTAGCACAGGATTCAAGGTCAGAGGGGTACCTTAAGGCTTTATATACACTAAACTTCACCTCTTCATCATGAACCCTCATAGTAAGCGCACCTTTTTGGACGTCTATAAGTGCCCTACCTGTGGCTAGAAATGGTCTGCCTAGCAGGATGGGGACCTCCTTGTCTGCCTCATAGTCCAGGACAATGAAATCTGCAAGGAAAATAAATTTGTCAACTTTCACTAGAATATCCTCAATCTTACCTTCAGGGTATGCGATGGATCTGTCTGCTAGTTGTAAAGTGACAGTGGTTGGACGTGCTTCTCCTATTCCCAACTGGCGGAATAGGGACAGGGGCATGAGATTTATGCTGGCGCCCAGGTCACAAAGCGCTCTGCCCACATGCTTGCCTCCAAGTTCTACAGGTAGGGTGAAGGAACCAGAATCCTTCTCCTTCTTGGGCAGCTTGTTCTGGAGGATGGCACTGCACTCCTCAGTGAGGTTTACTGTTTCAAACTCACCAATTATTTTTTTGTTAGTAATGATGTCCTTCAAAAACTTTACATAAGAAGGCATAGACTGCAAAACTTCTACAAAAGGAATGTTAACATGCACTTGCTTAAGAATTTCTAAGAATTTATTAAAATGAACTTCCTGTTCCTGCTTCTTCTTAAGCCTTCGAGGGTATGGAGGTGGTGGCACATATGCAGGCACGTCAGGGCGCCTTAGGATAGGTGGAGGCCTTGGAATTTCTTCTACCTCCTCAATAATTGGCTCTAGCCTGGCTCCTGATGTGCTAGTTGGTGGTGGACCTTGGTTTGGCAGAGACTCCAGTGGAGCACTAGACTCAGTGTTCTCTACTCTCTTTGGTATGTCTTTTGTGTTGCTCACCAATGGTCTTCCACTCCTAAGTTCAATTGCTTGAACTTGTTCTTTACCATCTCTCCTTGGCACCTCGGTGTCAGCAGGAAGTCTACCTTGGGGCCTACTCTTGAGTTCATTGGCTAATTGGCCTATTTGGTTCTCTAGGCTCCTAAGAGTAGCTTGCTGGCTTTGAAGCGTAGCATCATTCTTAGCTATATATTCCTTGAGTAAGTTTTCTACAGAAGATCCTACAGGTTGATTGTATGGTTTTTGGTACATTGACTGATTATGTTGGGGAGTGAAACCAGGTGTTTGTTGCGTGCTCAATGTGTAAAGATAAATAAGCAAGAAAGTAGAGAGAGCACTCAGAACATGCAAGCATACATGGTCTCACAGCAAGTAGTAAGTATATTTCATTCGTTTTTTCCACAGAGACTTATGTTTAGCTATTCGCGAAGTGTATTTGTTAAGAAAGATGGGGTGGATTTGATGGGGTAAAATTGGTTTTTAATTATCTAATTTTTGCTGAATGTGTAAAGGAATATAACATAAACAAATGCAAGTTGAAATTAGACGCAAAAGACAAGAGATGGAATTAATAAACGAAGAAGAAAACAGCTAAACAGAATGATAAAACAACAGAATTGCGAGGACCGCAATGTTACCGCAATTAAATAACAGCGAAAGTGTGTAAATGAGTGAATTAAGGGCTACTAATGACTATCCTATAGGCACTTTATTACGATTCTCAAGCTTTGGATCAACTCTCTATACATCAAACTCACTCTATCTCAAGTATCGTCCGATTCCATGCATTAGAGTCTTAAGTTTACTCGACTTCAAAGTAAGGTCTTAAGCATCTTGTTAAAACAGGAGTGTTTAGTTTGTACTAGGGAAACGCCTATTCCTAGGCCGTTTCCTGATTACCATGAAAGGCTAGCATGATTATATGACTCTGAACTCTTACTCCTTCCAGAGGTTAGGAGTTCTTTGGACAAAATGGATGGCCAATCGAAATTGCCCGTAGGATGAAGCTTACATACAATCAATGATTCGAGAGCTAACCTACATACTTGATGCACGTTTTTTAGCCTATAGTTCTGTCATTAGCATGCCCCTAAGTGACTTAGCTACTCATGGAAATATAGAGAGTGGAAGTGTAAGATAAAACAGACATGCTTAGAAGGGAAATGTGCTTAGAACAGCAAGACAAAACCGTAGCAGCAGAAAGTGGAAACTGTGAAATGAAGAGAAATGTACTTTGATTACTATGAATGTTTGAACGACAAAGGGAAACGTAGAAGCAGAAATTCAGAGACAGACAACAACGAACTGCAGTAACTAAAACAAGTAAGCTAAGAACAACAATGATCAAAACTGGAAATAAGAAGAAGAACGACAGAAAACAGTAAAAGGGTGCTGAAAAGCTTCGTTGCAGTCGCCTCGAATGAAGGGGATGAAAGGTCAGCCTTGCTTGGATGAATCCAATCGAGAGAGAAGAAGAATCTTCTCTCCTTCCTATCAGATTATCGATTCCAACAGCTGAGACTCTCACTCCAACAGACGGCAAAGGAAAACAGAGAGAAATGATGGACTGCGAGAAGACTTCTGCGCTTCGGATGATGATCAAACCTCCGACTTTGGCCCCCTTTTATAGTAGTTTGCAGGTGCGTTTGGGCCAAGGAGAACCATCAATCTTCAACGTCATATATCAGAATGGATGGAGGAGAAAGAATGAATCCCTGAAATTACGGAAATTAACGGAAAAAGATCAGTCAACTTACGGTTTTCACTTGAATAATTGCGGCTTCAGCAATGTTTTCGCAATGCTGTCGCAATGCAGCTTTTTTCATTCTTTTCCTTCGGTTTTCAACCCTTTTTCTACCTATTGTACATAAGTCCTAGATTAGCTACCTTCTTCTAATTCTCATATCAAAGCATAGGTTTAGGCTAAATGCTATCAAAAACACCTAGAAGTGTACATCTTCTTAAGCTAAATGGGTCCTAAATAAGTCACTTTCAGAGACTTAACACACCCCCAAACTTAAGGCTTTGCTTGTCCTCAAGCATACTAAGGACTTTCCTAGGCTGCTGCTTCTCCTTCTTTAACCACCTACTGACTCCCCTATATCCCTATCTATAGCACTGCTGTCCTGTGACACACTTCTTAGTTTTAAAACTACCCTCTTATCTAGCTTCTTCTGACTTCGCCTGCCTAACACTCACCTGCTTTTGTTAACTTCCTACAACTGATCTATTTTGCTTTTGTCATATCATGCCACTATCCCTAAGGTTTCAAATTCTGCCTAGCTTTACTTCAGACTCAGTACATGCTTCTAGCTTTATTTTTAATGTGTCTAGGATTCCTTAGAGTCATGCCAGTCTTAGTATTAACGGTGACAGTAGTACTTTTAGAGAACAACCTAAACCCTGGCATCACTACATTGGATAGACATTCATCTCCCTAAACAACCCTACAAGTTACAACTTTGTGCTTAGCTAATTGAGGATCAGAGTTCTTTTTAAATAGGACACCTAAGCCACAAAGTTATAACTCCTAGGTCTACATTCTTCTTCCCTACTCTTTTCCTTTTTTTTCTTACTTAGGTGGGACCTCTCCTTTGGTTGCCTTTTGATGCAATGCCACTTGTGGGTCACACACTTGGCACTGATTACTTAGCAACCTAAGAGAAACCCCCCTTTCTATTCTATTTTTCATTTTTTTTTTTCAGTTCATCATTTTTTTGTAAGGGAGAAGAAGAATGCTTATGTTTCTAAGGGAGAGAGGAATGTTCCTAGGCCTAGGGTGGCCTCCCCCAAACTTCAACTACTCATTGTCCCCAATGAGTGTCTGAGGTGGCACACCCCCAAACTATCCTAGAAGCATCTAGTCTAAGGTAAAACAAAGAGAATCTAAAGCCCTAGGCATAGACAGAACATTGAAAAGAAAATATCACAGTAGCAGAAAATTAATAAAAAAACAGACAGTTAAGGGCTTAAAGCTGTGCATGCTGAGCTTTTTAGAGGTCGATTTAAACTATCAAAGGGTGTCCTATGACACTCATCCAGCATGCATTTAGATAAGCTATATAAGGCGGTCATGTTAGCAGGAAAAGATAGAATTTAAACAGATCACAGCCTAGCTAAACAGACAGTCCAAAACATGCTTTTAGTCATGAAAATTGCGGGTATCGCAATTATTTCGCAATTAGATCAGGGCAGATATAACATTGATTAAGGCCCCTAAGCATGCTTTTTCCAGTCACTCAAGCTTCCTAAAAAAAAACTAAACTATCCTACCTAGTCAGCTAACATCAAACTATACTAAGCAACAGGAAAAACATAAAACTAAACATCTAAAACAGATCAAAATCGAACCAAAAACAGCATGGTCCTAACAGAAAGCAGAAAAATTGTTTTTTTTTTCCTAAGGGAACAGCAATACTCCCTTTAGTGCACTTCAAACCAGCACTCAATTCTCGTCATCCTCATCTGGTTGCCGTGGTCTTGGGGGCACCCATGGAGTTAGAAGATTGGTAGGGAACTCAGGGAAGAGGCACCCCAGCTGGTCTGCAACTTCCTTGTCCCTCGCCTGCGCATAAGTGGCCCATTGAGCCATTCTTCTCTGCATATCCATTAAGCAGGCCATGGATAGAGACTGTTCAGCAGCCAGCCTATCCAGTTCAAACTCCATATTCCCCTTTCTTCTCAGCCTCAGGTTAACAGGCAGCTCCAAGTGGCCCGTGTAGGCCATCTGCTTCTCCAGGCGCTCGGTAGGGACTCCTGCAAGCAAACATAGCTTGGTTATGGTGTTAGGGAAAAACAGTGGTCCCTTACCTTTCTTGGCGCATTCAGCAATGGCCGCAGTGATGACTTCTCCCACGTTGATCGTGAGACCTCTCATTATCGCATACACCAGCAGCGATCGGCTCTGGTTTATTGTAGTCTCGTGAGTCACCGGGGACAATCTCCTTCGCACGAACGAAAACCGAACAGCTGCCTTAGCCGTGAGGTTGGCACTCATGAGAGTGTGCCTCCCATTGCGTGACACGGTCCAAGAAGCTTCAGGCTGGCCAATAGTCCGAATGGCCTCTTCCAGCACTGCCTCCGTAGGCTCGTCAACGATCCGTGCATAATCTGTATGTGTTTGGCCCTTGAGACCAAAGGCTTCGTTGATGGCCTTGGCTGAGAAATCTACTTCTACCCCTCTGACCACAGACAGGCCATCCTCAGGGCTGAGCACATTGGCGTAGAACTCATACACCATGCTCGTGTATGCTGGATTAGGCGGTCTGCAGAATTCCTCCCAGCCGTGGTTGATCACCCCTGCGCGCAAGAACTGCGGCAGGTCAGCAGGTCGGTCGAGGAAGCCTTTCTCGTGCAGCAACTCCCTCTTCCTTAACTCAGCACCCCTGGATTCAGCATCAGATGAGACATACCTCACTGACTGAGGTTCGTCTTCAGGGTAGAGCTTAGCCTTCCCCTTATCTGCTGGCTTGGCTGACTCGGCAGCCTCAACCTTGAGCCTTTTGAGTGATGGCTCCGTGCTTTCTTTGTCTGCTGAAGGCACTCTCTTGGCCTTCTTCTTCTTCAGCTTCTTTGATTTCTTG
This sequence comes from Herpetospermum pedunculosum, assembly GCA_028017165.1. Classification (NCBI taxonomy): domain Eukaryota; kingdom Viridiplantae; phylum Streptophyta; class Magnoliopsida; order Cucurbitales; family Cucurbitaceae; genus Herpetospermum; species Herpetospermum pedunculosum. The sequence continues at coordinate 13,515,753 of CM051526.1, forward strand.
GCCTTGACAATCTTGGCCTTCTTCTTCTTCTTAATGTTGATCTGCTGGAGGCATGCCCCCAACGTCTCCTCCATGGAATCATCCTCCTGTGCAGGAACATCAGGGCTGTCTTCCCTCATGGGAGAAAAGACTTCGTCTTCCCCAGCATCGCCACTGCCCTGCGTGGACTCTTGATAATCCCCATATGGGAATTCAGGATCAGGCCGTGGAGAATTGTGCAATGGCGTGGGATTGAGCTCTGCTGATGGTGTCTGCGCAGAACTCAGCGGCGACGACGGCAGTTCAGGACTCTGCGCTGCTGCAGGTGTCGGGTCAGAACTCTGAGGTGCTGGAGACAACTCGGGGCTCTGTGCAGGTGGTGACGACTCTGCGCTTGGCACTGGTTCAGACGGTGAAGGGCTGGGCGCAGGTGATGCGGATGGCGACGAACCTTCTTTGGCTGACTCGTGGGATGCACGATCAGTTTCTTGACTCTCCACAGAGGGAGTCTTTGCTGTGCTTGGTTCGGCGGCCATCTCGACACTCCACCGGCGTTTCTTAGGCGTGCCCACTGGCTCAGATGGTCCAGCAGGGATTTCAGTGACAACCCTCCACTTCTTCCTACGGATAGGAAGCTTAGGAAGAGGTCCGGTGCGAACGGCACCATCATCTGCAAGGGTGAGCAGTGCTTCCCTCGCAGCCGCTTCAGCTGCGTCATCAGCCTTCTTCTTGGCTGCGGATCTTTCAGCCCTTGTGGAAACCATTGTCGAGTCTTGAAGATCTTGAGAGAAGAATCAAAGATGAAGAGAATTGCAGAGTTCTTGGAAATCAGAGAATGAGAGAATCGTATCGATCGAGCGCTTTCCAACGGATATAAAGGCAACGGAAAAATCCCAACGGCTCTTTTTTTGCGAATCCAGCAATTCCAGCGCAATTCCAGGGATATTTTTTCATCAAAATCTCAAACTTTGCTCGTCCGTATCTTTTATTTGGCTCAACCGTTTCTTGATTTTAAAAGCTGGATTTGCTCTCCTTGATCCCCTCTTTCGAATCCCTGCAAAAACAAATAAAACAAACATTAAATACGCAATTTAAATCACACCACAAAACATACAAACGATAATCGGAAAAACAGAAAAAATAAACTAAGGCATTGGCCTTGACTAAACGAGCACAGTAACCACTCGTTCTCTCTCGTTTTTAACTTCATGCTTCACGCAAGAGGAAGGCCGAGAGAGTCTTCACATCTCCTTCCTCATAGTAGTGCTTCAATCTAGCACCATTGACCATAAATGGCTGTCCTTGCTGCAAGTTTTTTATCTCTATCGCACCATGAACAAAGACATTAGTAATAACAAATGGACCCGACCATCTGGACTTTAGTTTGCCTGAAAATATCTTTAAACGTGAGTTAAATAATAGGACAAGTTGGCCTTTCCTAAAGTCTTTGATCCTAAGTCTACTGTCGTGCCATATTTTGGTCTTTTCTTTATACATTTTGGCATTCTCATAGGCCATATGCCTAAGCTCATCAAGTTCATGTAGCTGCAAAGACCTCAGTGTCCCCGCATCTTTTACACAAAAATTCAATTCCTTCATGGCCCAAAATGCTTTGTTTTCTAACTCAAGTGGTAAGTGACAAGCCTTGCCATATACCAGCCTATAAGGAGACATACCTAGAGGTGTCTTATATGCTATCCTATAAGCCCAAAGTGCATCCTCAAGCTTAAATGACCAGTCTTTCCTATTAGGTTTGACTACCTTTTCTAGGATGTTCTTTATTTCCCTATTGGAAATTTCAGCTTGGCCATTTGAGTGTGGGTGGTAGGGAGTGGCTATTCTATGTCTAATGTTATATTTAGCCAATACCTTCTCCATAGCCTTATTAATGAAATGTGACCCCTCATCACTAATGATAGCACGAGGAGTCCCAAATCTAGTGAAAATGTGCCTATGCAAGAAGTTAGTGACTGTTTTAGCATCATTATTAGGACATGCTTTGGCTTCTACCCACTTGGACACGTAGTCCACTGCCACTAATATGTACAGGTTACCTGATGATGGAGGGAATGGTCCCATGAAGTCAATGCCCCACACATCAAAGAGCTCCAACTCTAAGATGTAGGTGAGGGGCATCTCATCCTTTCGACTGAGGTTACCTGTCCTTTGACACTCATCACAGCTGTGGGCATAGTTGTGGGCATCCTTGAAGATTGTTGGCCAATAGTAGCCACTCTGAAATACCTTCGCAGCTGTTCTTTGACCACCAAAGTGTCCACCATAAGGAGATGAGTGACAGTGCTGCAGCACAGACTTCGCTTCAGCAGCTGAAACACACTTCCTTAGTAAGCCATCAGCACAGGTTTTGTAAAGTGTGGGGTCATCCCAGATGAATTTCCTTGCTTCATGAAGGAACCTCTTCTTCTCTTGTCCTCCCTTGAACACTGGTAATACCTGTGATGCACGGAAGTTAGCAATGTCAGCAAACCAAGGTTCCTCATCGTTATCACGATGAGCCAAAGCAAAGACATGTTCATCAATAAAAGCATCAGAAATTGCGGTCGCCGCAATTTTTTCGCAATTGTGCTGCAATCGAGACAGGTGATCTGCAACCACATTTTCACATCCTTTCTTGTCCCGAATGTCCAAATCAAATTCCTGCAGCAATAACACCCATCTAATCAATCTAGGCTTGGCATCAGCCTTCCTCATAAGATATTTCAAGGCAGAATGGTCAGTGTATACAATTGTCCTAGTGCCTACAATATAGTTTCTGAATTTTTCGCAGGCAAACACTACCGCAAGCATCTCTTTTTCAGTAGTTGTATAATTACATTGAGCCTCATTCAAGGTCTTACTAGCATAATAGACAGGGTGTGTTAGCTTGTCAATCTTCTGTCCTAACATGACTCCTACAGCATAGTCACTGGCATCACATAGCATCTCAAATGGGAGATCCCAATTTGGTCCGACTATGATAGGTGCTGTGACTAGTGCCTCTTTAAGGGTTTTCCAAGCTACTACACATTCCTTAGAGAAGATAAATGGCCTATTTAGCTCTAGAAGCTCGCACAGAGGCTTGGCTATCTTAGAAAAGTCCTTAATGAACCTTCTGTAGAAGCCAGCATGCCCTAAGAAGCTTCTAATGGCTTTGACATTCTGGGGCTCTACCAACTTCTCTATGATCTCTATCTTGGCCCGATCAACTTCTACACCTGCCCTTGACACTCTGTGTCCTAAGACAATCCCCTCATCTACCATAAAATGGCATTTCTCCCAATTTAGGACTAGGTTGGTCTCCTCACACCTAGCCAGGACTTGTCCTAAGTTTTCTAGACAGGTTTTAAATGAATCCCCAAAAACTGAGAAGTCATCCATGAATATTTCTATCATGGACTCATCCAACTCGGAGAAGATTGCCATCATGGACCTCTGGAAAGTTGCCGGTGCATTGCATAAGCCAAAAGGCATTCTGCGGAAGGCAAACGTTCCAAAAGGGCAAGTGAAGGTGGTCTTCTCTTGATCCTTAGGGTCTATAGTAATTTGATTATAGCCTGAATAGCCATCTAAGAAACAATAGTAGGCTCTACCAGCTATTCTGTCTAGCATCTGGTCAATGAACGGTATAGGGAAATGGTCTTTTTTAGTCTCTTTATTTAATTTTCTGTAATCCATACACACTCTCCACCCTGTGACAGTCCTTGTTGGAATCAGTTCGTTGTTCTCATTGACTACCACAGTTATTCCCCCCTTTTTAGGTACACATTGGATGGGGCTCACCCACTGGCTACTAGCTATTGGGAAGATCACTCCTGCATCTAACCATTTTATTATTTCTTTCTTCACTACCTCTTTCATAGAGGGGTTTAACCTACGCTGGTGATCTACTCTAGGTGTGTGCTCTTCCTCTAGTATAATTTTGTGCATGCAATAAGAAGGGCTAATGCCTCGAATATCAGCAATAGTCCATGCTATAGCCTTCCTATGTTGCTTAAGCAGTAAAATTAATTCACCCTCATGCTGTTCACTTAGTTTAGAAGAAATAATTACAGGCAGTGTATCATTATTTCCTAAATATGCATATTTGAGGTGAGTGGGTAGTGGTTTTAGTTCTAAAACAGGTGGATGCTCAATGGAGGGCTTTAACGGATTCACAGTTCTATCAGTTAAATCTACATTCCTACATACATGCTGTGGGTTATTTACAGGTATATCCATTATGTCAGATATATTTAAGTCAGCTACATCTAATCCTACATATTCATTGGCATGTTTGGTTAATAATACATGCTCTAATTGTTCTTCCATTAAAGAATCAATAACGTCCATACTAGCACAGGATTCAAGATCAGAGGGATACCTTAAAGCTTTATATACACTAAACTTCACCTCTTCATCATGAACCCTCATAGTAAGCTCACCTTTTTGGACGTCTATAAGTGCCCTACCTGTGGCTAGAAATGGTCTACCTAGCAGGATGGGGACGTCCTTGTCTGCCTCATAGTCCAGGACAATGAAATCTACAAGGAAAATAAATTTGTCAACTTTAACTAGAATATCCTCAATCTTACCTTCTGGATATGCGATGGATCTGTCTGCTAGTTGTAAAGTGACTGTGGTTGGACGTGCTTCTCCCATTCCCAACTGGCGGAATAGGGACAGGGGCATGAGATTTATGCTGGCGCCCAGGTCACAAAGCGCTCTGCCCACGTGCTTGCCTCCAAGTTCTACAGGTAAGGTGAAGGAACCAGGATCCTTCTCCTTCTTGGGCAGCTTGTTCTGGAGGATGGCACTGCACTCCTCGGTGAGGTTTACTGTTTCAAACTCACCAATTATCTTTTTGTTAGTAATGATGTCCTTCAAAAACTTTACATAAGAAGGCATAGACTGTAAAACTTCAACAAAAGGAATGTTAACATGCACTTGCTTAAGTATTTCTAAGAATTTATTAAAATGAACTTCCTGTTCCTGCTTCTTCTTAAGCCTTTGAGGGTATGGAGGTGGTGGCACATATGCAGGTATGTCAGGGCGCTTTAGGATAGGTGGAGGCCTTGGAATTTCTTCTACCTCCTCAATAATAGGTTCTAGCCTGACTCCTGATGTGCTAGTTGGTGGTGGACCTTGGTTTGGCAGAGACTCCAGTGGAGCACTAGACTCAGTGTTCTCTACTCTCTTTGGTGTGTCCTTTGTGTTGCTCACCAATGGTCTTCCACTCCTAAGTTCAATTGCTTGAACTTGCTCTTTGCCATCTCTCCTTGGTACCTCGGTGTCAGCAGGGAGTCTACCTTGGGGCCTACTTTTAAGTTCATTGGCTAATTGGCCTATTTGGTTTTCCAGGCTCCTAAGAGTAGCTTGCTGGCTCTGAAGAGTAGCATCATTCTTAGCTATGTATTCCTTGAGTAGGCTTTCTACAGAAGATCCTACAGGTTGATTGTAAGGTTTTTGGTACATTGACTGGTTATGCTCGGCCTTGGTTGGTTAGAATTTTGGTTAGTGCTTTGTTGGCCACCCCATGACAGGTTAGGGTGGTTTCTCCAACCAGGGTTATAGGTGTTGGTTGGTTAGAATTTTGGTTAGTGCTTTGTTGGCCACCCCATGACAGGTTAGGGTGGTTTCTCCAACCAGGGTTATAGGTGTTGGAGTAGGGGTTATTCCTAGGCTGCTGCTGGCTTCCAATGTAGCAGACTGAGGATGGATTCCCAGGGCAGTATTCATAAGGGTGCCCTTCCCCACAGAATCCACAGATAGGTGCCTCGCCTTGACTTGGTTGGGTGCCCATTGACATGGCTGTGGCAGTATTGGCACTGGTTTGGAGATTGGCCTGAGGCATTTGCTTAACTAGGTTGGTCAGGGCGTTTATTTGGGTGCTCATGTCGCTTAGAGCATCCTTGTCTTGAGCCCTAGTTGGCTCTACTGGATCGTCTGACCACCTACAATGAGATGTTGAGATCTTCTCCAAGATCTCATAAGCTTCGTTGTAACTCTTGGACAACATGGAACCACCAGCAGATGAATTTAGAACTTGTCTGGTGCTGGGGTTGCATCCTTTAAAGAAGACTTCTATTTGGATACACCATGGAATGCCATGGTGTGGACATTTAATGAGAAGGTCTTTGAATCTTGTCCAAGCTTCGTGAAGGGACTCACTTGGAGCTTGTTTGAACTTTATGATATCATCACGAAAGGTTGAATTCCTATCTGGTGGGAAATATTTGACTAGGAATTTTTCTGCTAAATCTGTTCAATTGAGGACAGATCCTGAGGGTAAGGAATTTAACCATGTTTTGGCTTTGTCCCTTAAAGAGTAAGGGAAAAGATATAACCTCGGGGCTTCTTGGGAAACTCCAGGGATTAGGAATGTGTCACTAACTCCTAGGAAATTCCTAAGGTGGTTATGGGGGTCCTCATTTTCTATTCCAAAGAATTGTCCCACAGTGGACAACATTTGGAACATCACTGGTTTTAACTCGAATGAGTTGGCAGTGATTTCAGGACGGATTATGCTGGGGTTCAGCTCCCCAGGCATAGGTACTAAATATGAAAGGATGGCGCTATCCTTGTCATTCGCTATTTCAATGGGATTGCGAGTGACAGGCACCAGGTTTTGATTTACTCCAGCCATTTCTTCTTGAGGTAATTGCGGAGGAATTGTAGTTTCCGCAATGATTGGAGGTAAAAGGGTTTGTTTAAAGAGACGTTTCTTGGCTCTATTTCTAGCTTTAAATAATCTCTCGGGCTCAGGGTTGAACTCTAGATCACTAGATGGAGTCTCATTCATAAACTACCCTAAATGGTACCTGAAAAAGAAATGAAGATGGATCAAATTCAATGGAAAATAACTTGATGTTTCAAACTTAACAAACTTCGTTTTCACTTAAAATAAGTCCCCGGCAGCGGCGCCAAAAACTTGTTGCGTGCTCAATGTGTAAAGATAAATAAGCAAGAAAGTAGAGAGAGCACTCAGAACATGCAAGCATACATGGTCTCACAGCAAGTAGTAAGTATATTTCATTCGTTTTTTCCACAGAGACTTATGTTTAGCTATTCGCGAAGTGTATTTGTTAAGAAAGATGGGGTGGATTTGATGGGGTAAAATTGGTTTTTAATTATCTAATTTTTGCTGAATGTGTAAAGGAATATAACATAAACAAATGCAAGTTGAAATTAGACGCAAAAGACAAGAGATGGAATTAATAAACGAAGAAGAAAACAGCTAAACAGAATGATAAAACAACAGAATTGCGAGGACCGCAATGTTACCGCAATTAAATAACAGCGAAAGTGTGTAAATGAGTGAATTAAGGGCTACTAATGACTATCCTATAGGCACTTTATTACGATTCTCAAGCTTTGGATCAACTCTCTATACATCAAACTCACTCTATCTCAAGTATCGTCCGATTCCATGCATTAGAGTCTTAAGTTTACTCGACTTCAAAGTAAGGTCTTAAGCATCTTGTTAAAACAGGAGTGTTTAGTTTGTACTAGGGAAACGCCTATTCCTAGGCCGTTTCCTGATTACCATGAAAGGCTAGCATGATTATATGACTCTGAACTCTTACTCCTTCCAGAGGTTAGGAGTTCTTTGGACAAAATGGATGGCCAATCGAAATTGCCCGTAGGATGAAGCTTACATACAATCAATGATTCGAGAGCTAACCTACATACTTGATGCACGTTTTTTAGCCTATAGTTCTGTCATTAGCATGCCCCTAAGTGACTTAGCTACTCATGGAAATATAGAGAGTGGAAATGTAAGATAAAACAGACATGCTTAAAAGGGAAATGTGCTTAGAACAGCAAGACAAAACCGTAGCAGCAGAAAGTGGAAACTGTGAAATGAAGAGAAATGTACTTTGATTACTATGAATGTTTGAACGACAAAGGGAAACGTAGAAGCAGAAATTCAGAGACAGACAACAACGAACTGCAGTAACTAAAACAAGTAAGCTAAGAACAACAATGATCAAAACTGGAAATAAGAAGAAGAACGACAGAAAACAGTAAAAGGGTGCTGAAAAGCTTCGTTGCAGTCGCCTCGAATGAAGGGGATGAAAGGTCAGCCTTGCTTGGATGAATCCAATCGAGAGAGAAGAAGAATCTTCTCTCCTTCCTATCAGATTATCGATTCCAACAGCTGAGACTCTCACTCCAACAGACGGCAAACGAAAACAGAGAGAAATGATGGACTGCGAGAAGACTTCTGCGCTTCGGATGATGATCAAACCTCCGACTTTGGCCCCCTTTTATAGTAGTTTGCAGGTGCGTTTGGGCCAAGGAGAACCATCAATCTTCAACGTCATATATCAGAATGGATGGAGGAGAAAGAATGAATCCCTGAAATTACGGAAATTAACGGAAAAAGATCAGTCAACTTACGGTTTTCACTTGAATAATTGCGGCCTCAGCAATGTTTTCGCAATGCTGTCGCAATGCAGCTTTTTTCATTCTTTTCCTTCGGTTTTCAACCCTTTTTCTACCTATTGTACATAAGTCCTAGATTAGCTACCTTCTTCTAATTCTCATATCAAAGCATAGGTTTAGGCTAAATGCTATCAAAAACACCTAGAAGTGTACATCTTCTTAAGCTAAATGGGTCCTAAATAAGTCACTTTCAGAGACTTAACAGTGTTCCACTCGGTCTAGGTTGGTTAGGATTTTGGTTAATGTTTTGTTGGCCACCCCATGACAGGTTTGGGTGGTTTCTCCAACCAGGGTTATAGGTGTTGGAGTAGGGGTTATTCCTAGGCTGCTGCTGGCTCCCAACATAGCAGACTGAGGATGGATTCCCAGGGCAGTATTCGTATGGGTGCCCTTCCCCACAGAATCCACAGATAAGTGCCTCGCCTTGACTTGGTTGGGTGCCCATTGACATGGCTGTGGCGGTATTGGCACTGGTTTGGAGATTGGCCTGAGCCATTTGCTTAACTAGGTTGGTCAGGGCATTTATTTGGGTGCTCATGGCGCTTAGAGCATCCTTGTCTTGAGCTCTAGTTGGCTCTACCGGATCATCTGACCACCTACAGTGAGATGTTGAGATCTTCTCCAAGATCTCATAAGCTTCGTTGTAACTCTTGGACAACATGGAACCTCCAGCAGATGAGTTTAGAACTTGTCTGGTGCTGGGGTTGCATCCTTTAAAGAAGACTTCTATTTGGATACACCATGGAATGCCATGGTGTGGACATTTAATGAGAAGGTCTTTGAATCTTGTCCAAGCTTCGTGAAGAGACTCACTCGGAGCTTGTTTGAATTTGATGATATCATCACGAAAGGTCGAATTCCTATCTGGTGGGAAATATTTGACTAGGAATTTTTCTGCTAAGTCTGTCCAATTGAGGACAGATCCTGAGGGTAATGAATTTAACCATGTTTTGGCTTTGTCCCTCAAAGAGTAAGGGAACAGATATAGCCTCAGGGCCTCTTGGGACACTCCAGGAATGAGGAAAGTATCACTGACTCCTAGGAAGTTCCTAAGGTGGTTATGGGGGTCCTCATTTTCTATTAAAAAGAATTGTCCCACAGTGGACAACATTTGGAACATCACTGGTTTTAACTCGAATGAGTTGGCAGTGATTTCAGGACGGATTATGCTGGGGTTCAGCTCCGCAGGCATAGGTACTAGGTACGAAAGGATGGCGCTATCCTTGTCATTCGCTATTTCAATGGGATTGCGAGTGACAGGCACCAGGTTTTGATCTATTCTATCCATTTCTTCTTGAGTGGATTGCGGAGACTCTGCGGTTTCAGCAATTATTTGAGGTAAAAGGGGTTGTTTAAAGAGACGTTTCTTGGCTCTATTTCTAGCTTTAAATAATCTCTCAGGCTCAGGGTTGAACTCTAGATCACTACTTGGAGTCTCATTCATAAACTACCCTAAATGGTACCTGAAGAAGAAATGAAGATGGATCAAATTCAATGGAAAATAACTTGATGTTTCAGACTTAACAAACTTCGTTTTCACTTAAAATAAGTCCCCGGCAGCGGCGCCAAAAACTTGTTGCGTGCTCAATGTGTTAAAGATAAATAAGCAAGAAGGTAGAGAGAGCACTCAGAACATGCAAGCATACATGGTCTCACAGCAAGTAGTAAGTATATTTCATTCGTTTTTTCCACAGAGACTCATTTTTAGCTATTCATGAAGTGTATTTGTTAAGAAAGAAGGGGTGAATTTGATGGGGTAAAATTGGTTTTTAATTATCTAAGATTTGCTGAATGTGTAAAGGAATGCAACATAAACAAATGCAAGTTGAACTTAGACTCAAAAGACAAGAGATGGAATTAATAAACGAAGAAGAAAACAGCTAAACAGAATGGTACTTAGCAGAATTGCGGACACCGCAATTTTACCGCAATTGAATAACAGCAAAAGTGTGTAAATGGGCGAATTAAGGGCTACTAATGACTATCCTATAGGCATTTTTGTACGATTCCCAAGCATTGGATCTACTCTCTATACATCAAACTCACTCTATCTCATGTATCGTCCGATTCCATGCATTAGATTCTTTAGTTTACTCGACTCAAAGTAAGGTCCTAAGCATCTAGTTAAAGCAGAAGTGTTTGGTTTGTACTAGGGAAACGCCTATTCCTAGGCCGTTTCCTGGTTACCATGAAAGGCTAGCATGATTATACGACTCTGAACTCTTACTTCCTCCAGAGGTTAGGAGTTCTTTGGACAAAATGGATGGCCAATCAAAATTGCCCGTGGGATGAAGCTTACATACAATCAATGGTTCGAAAGCTATCCTACATGCTTGGTTCACGTTTTTTAGCCTATAGTTCTGTCATTAGCATGCCCCTAAGTGACTTAGCTACTCATGGATATATAGAGAACAAAAGTATAAGATAAAACAGACATGCTTAGAAGGGAAATGTACTCAAAACAGTAAGATAAAACCGTAGCAGCAGAAGATGGAAACTGTGAAATGAAGATTTGTAATTTGATTACTTTGAATGTTGAACGAACAACAGGAAACTTAAAGGAAATAATTCAAAGACAGACAACAACGAAATGCAGTAGATAAAACACTAAACTAGAAACAACAACTGATCAAAGCTGGAAATTAGAAGAATAAGACAGAAAACAGTAAAGGGTGCTTGAAAGCCTCGTTGCAGTCGCCTCGAATGAAGGGGATGAAAGGGCAGCCTTGCTTGGATGAATCCAATCGAGAGAGAAGAAGAATCTCCTCTCCTTCCTATCAGATTATCGATTCCAACAGCTGAGACTCTCACTCCAACAGACGGCAAAGGAAAGCAGGGAGAAACAATGGACTGCGAGAAGACTCTACGCTTTCGGATGATGCTTGAACCTCCGACTTTGGCCCCCTTTTATAGTAGTTTGCAGGTGCGTTTGGGCCAAGGAGAACCATCAATCTTCAACGTCATATATCAGAATGGATGGAGGAGAAAGAACGAATCCCTGAAATTACGGAAATTAACAGAAAAGGATCAGTCAACTTACGGTTTTCACTTGAATAATTGCGGCTTCAGCAATGTTTTCGCAATGTTGTCGCAATGCAGTTTTTTTCATTCTTTTCCTTCGGTTTTCAACCTTTTTCTTTCCTATTGTGCATAAGTCCTAATTTAGCTATCTTCTTCTCATTCTCATATTTAAGCATAGGTTTAGGCTAAATGCTATCAAAAACACCTAAAAGTGTTCATCTTCTTAAGCTAAATGGGTCCTAAATAAGTCACTTTTAGAGACTTAACAGAGGCCATTCGAACCATTGGCCAGCCTGAGGCAGCGTGGACGGTATCACGCAATGGGAGGCACACTCTCATGAGTGCCAACCTCACGGCTAAGGCGGCTGTTTGGTTTGCGTTCGTGAGAAGGAGATTGTCCCCAGTGACTCACGAGACTACAATCAACCAGAGCCGATCGCTGCTGGTGTATGCGATAATGAGAGGTCTCACGATCAACGTGGGAGAAGTCATCACTGCTGCTATTGCTGAGTGCGCCAAGAAAGGTAAGGGACCACTGTTTTTCCCTAACACCATAACCAAACTATGTTTGCTTGCAGGAGTCCCCACCGGGCGCATGGAGCAGCAAATGGCTTACACAGGCCACTTGGAGCTGCCGGCTAGCCTGAGGCTGAAGAGGAAGGGGAATATGGAGTTTGAACTGGATAGGCTGGCTGCTGAACAGTCCCTATCCATGGCCTGCCTGATGGATATGCAGAGAAGAATGGCTCAATGGGCCACTTATGCGCAGGCAAGGGACAAGGAAGTTGCAGACCAACTTGGGTGCATCTTCCCTGACTTCCCCACAAATCTCCTGACTCCATGGGTGCCTCCACGACCACGACAACCAGATGAGGATGAAGAAGTTTGAGTGCTGGTTTGAAGTGCACTGAAGGGAGTATTGCTGTTCCCTTAGAAAAAAAAACAAACAATTTTCTGCTTTCTGATAAACTATGTGAATTATGCTGTTTTAGTACATTTTTTGATCTGTCTTAGATGCTTAGTTTTATGTTTTTAATTTTGCTTAGTATAGTCTGATGATAGGTGACTAGATAGGTTAATTTTGTTTTATTTTTAGGAGAGCGTGAATGACTGGAAAGAGCATGCTTAGGGGCCTTAATCACTGTTATATCTGCCCTGATCTAATTGCGAAATAATTGCGGTACCCGCAATTTTCATGACTGCAAGCATGTTTTGGACTGTCTGTTTAGCTAGGCTGTAATCTGTTTAAATTCCATCTTTCGCTGCTATCATGACTACCTTATATAGCTTATCTACAAGCATGCTGGATGAGTGTCATAGGACACCCTTTGCTAGTTTAAAATCAACCTCTAAAAAGCTCAGCATGCACAGCTTTAAGCCCTTAACTGTCTGTTTTTTTAATTTACTGCTGCTGTGATATTTTCTTTTCAATGTTCTGTCTATGCCTAGGGCTTTAGATTCTCTTTGTTTTACCTTAGACTAGATGCTTCTAGGATAGTTTGGGGGTGTGCCACCTCAGACACTCATTGGGGACAATGAGTAGTTGAAGTTTGGGGGAGGCCACCCTAGGCCTAGGAACATTCCTCTCTCCCTTAGAAACATAAGCATTCTTCTTCTCCTTTACAAAAAATGATGAACTGAAAAAAAAAAAAAAAAAAAAAAAAAAAAAAAATGAAAAATAGAATAAAGAGGGGAGTCTCTCTTAGGTTGCTAAGTAATCAGTGCCAAGTGTGTGACCCACAAGTGGCATTGCATCAAAAGGCAACCAAAGGAGAGGCCCCACCTAAATAAGAAAAAGGGAAAAGAATAGGGAAGAAGAATGTATACCTAGGAGTTATAACTTTGTGGCTTAGGTGTCCTACTTAAAAAGAACTCTGATCCTCAATTAGCTAAGCACAAAGTTATAACTCGTAGGGTTGTTTAGGGAGATGAGTGTTTATCCAATGTAGTGATGCCAGGGCTTAGGTTGTTCTTTAAAAGTACTACTGTCACCGTTAATACTAAGACTGGCATGACTCTAAGGAATCCTAGACACATTGAAAATAAAGCTAGAAGCATGTACTGAGTCTGAGGTAAAGCTAGGCAGAATTTGAAACCTTAGGGATAGTGGCATGATATGACAAAAGCAAATAGATCAGTTGTAGGAAGTTAATAAAAGCAGGTGAGTGTTAGGCAGGCGAAGTCAGAAGAAGCTAGATAAGAGGGTAGTTCTAAACTGAGAAGTGTGTCACAGGACAGCAGTGCTATAGATAGGGATAAAAGGGAGTCAGTAAAGTGGTTAAAGAAGAAGAAACAGCAGCCTAGGTAAGTCCTTAGTGTGCTTGAGGACAAGCAAAACCTTAAGTTTGGGGGTGTGTTAAGTCTCTGAAAGTGACTTATTGAGGACCCATTTAGCTTAAGAAGATGTACACTTTTAGGTGTTTTTGATAGCATTTAGCCTAAACCTATGCTTAAATATGAGAATGAGAAGAAGGTAGCTAAATTAGGACTTATGCACAATAGGAAAGAAAAGGGTTGAAAACCGAAGGAAAAGAATGAAAAAAAACTGCATTGCGACAGCATTGCGAAAACATTGCTGAAGCCGCAATTATTCAAGTGAAAACCGTAAGTTGACTGATCTGTTTCTGTTAATTTCCGTAATTTCAGGGATTCGTTCTTTCTCCTCCATCCATTCTGATATATGACGTTGAAGATTGATGGTTCTCCTTGGCCCAAACGCACCTGCAAACTACTATAAAAGGGGGTCAAAGTCGGAGGTTCAGTCATCATCCGAAAGCGTAGAGTCTTCTCGCAGTCCATCTTTTCGCCCTGTTTTCCTTTGCCGTCTGTTGGAGTGAGAGTCTCAGCTGTTGGAATCGATAATCTGATAGGAAGGAGAGGAGATTCTTCTTCTCTCTCGATTGGATTCATCCAAGCAAGGCTGACCTTTCATCCCCTTCATTCGAGGCGACTGCAACGAGGATTCCAAGCACCATTTACTGTTTTTTGTCTTTCCTTTCTCATTTCCAGCATTGTTTAGTTATCGCTTCTGGTTTAGTGATTAGTTTACTGCATTTCGTCGCTGTCTGTCTTTGAATTATTTCCTTTAAGTTCCCTTTTGTCCGTTCAACATTCAAAGTAATCAAATTGCAAGATTTCATTTCACAGTTTCCATCTTCTGCTGCTACGGTTTTGTCTTACTGTTTTGAGTACATTTCCCTTCTGAGCATGTCTGTTTTATCTTATACTTCTGTTCTCTATATATCCATGAGTAGCTAAGTCACTTAGGGGCATGCTAATGACAGAACTATAGGCTAAAAAATGTGAACCAAGCATGTAGGATAACTATCGAAGCATTGATTGTATGTAAGCTTCATCCCACGGGCAATTTCGATTGGCCATCCATTTTGTCCAAAGAACTCCTAACCTCTGGAAGGAGTAAGAGTTCAGAGTCGTATAATCATGCTAGCCTTTCATGGTAACCAGGAAACGGCCTAGGAATAGGCGTTTCCCTAGTACAAACTAAACACTTCTGTTTTAACAAGATGCTTAAGACCTTACTTTGAGTCGAGTAAACTAAAGAATCTAATGCATGGAATCGGACGATACATGAGATAGAGTGAGTTTGATGCATAGATAGTAGATCCAGTGCTTGAGAATCGTATAACAATGCCTATAGGATAGTCATTAGTAGCCCTTAATTCACCCATTTACACACTTTCGCTGTTACCATTTATTGCGGTAAAATTGCGGTGTCCGCAATTCTGCTAAGTTACCATTCTGTTTAGCTGTTTTCTTCTTCGTTTATTAATTCCATCTCTTGTCTTTTGAGTCTAATTTCAACTTGCATTTGTTTATGTTGCATTCCTTTACACATTCAGCAAAAATTAGATAATTAAAAACCAATTTTACCCCATCAAATCCACCCCTTCTTTCTTAACAAATACACTTCATGAATAGCTAAAAATAAGTCTCTGTGGAAAAAACGAATGAAATATACTTACTACTTGCTGTGAGACCATGTATGCTTGCATGTTCTGAGTGCTCTATCTACCTTCTTGCTTATTTATCTTTAACACATTGAGCACGCAACAGGTACCTGTAAAAAGAAATGAAAGTTGATTAGCTCCAATAGATATTAAGCTTTGTTTTCTAAAATAACACACTTCGTGTTTACTAAACAAAATCCCCGGCAGCGGCGCCAAAAACTTGTTGCGTGCTCAATGTGTAAATTAAAATGCAATGTGAGAGCACTCAGAACATGCAAGCATACATTGTCTTGTAGCAAGTAATAAGTATTTTTTCATTCGATTTCCCACAGAGATTTATTCTTAGTTACTAGCGAAGTGAGATGTTAAATTAGAAAGGATGGTTTAAATGGGGTAGAATTGGGATTAATGTGCCTAACTAAAAAGAACGTGCGAGATATGCAAGCATAAACAAAGACAAGTAAAGGGATTAACTTGAATGTAGAAGGGAAAGAATTGCGGAGAAAGCAATTTTCTAGCAATAAAATCGCGAAACAGAAAACTGAAAAAAAATGGCTAAGGCAAAAATAAAACTAAGAAAATTGCGTAGACAACAATTTTCTAGCAATTAAACTAACAGCGTTTTCAGGGTGAAGTGTGGAAACAAGGTCAACTAACGACTCCTCTATAGACTTTTTCATACGATTATTCAGCAGTAGATCAACTTATCATGCATCAATTTAACTCATTCTCATGCATCTCTCGATTACATGCATTAGATCCTTTAGTTCACTCACATCCAAGTAAGACTTAAGCATCTATTTATATAAGCAAGTTAATGAATTGTGCTAGGAAAACGCCTATTCCTAGGTCTTTTTCTGGCTACCATGAAAGGCTAGCATGAATGGACGACTCTGAACTCTTACTCCTTCCGGAGGTTAGGAGTTCTTTAGACAAAATGGATGGCCAATCGAAATTGTCCGTGGGATGAAGCATACATACATTCAATGCATTTGAAACTATCCTACATGCTGAATTCACGTATTTCTACCTATAGATTCATCATTAGCAGACCCGTGTGTGTTTAGTTACTCATGGATGATGTGGAGTTGGACAGATTAGAAGGATAAAACATGATTCAAAGCAGACTGAAAGTAAAGGGAAAACAGAAAGCGATAAAAAGCTTGCAACGTGGGTAAATGATTCCTCTATTACGTAAGATTCAAAGCTTAATGTGCAACGACTACAAAACAGTAAAGACTAAATGATTGAAGACGAATTGAATTGAAGTAGCAAACAGAAGTAAATCACAGGAAACAGAAACGAAAAGGAAAGACAAAAAGCAGTAGAAAGCGCATAAACGTGTGCGTGAACTCCTCGCCGCAAGCGCCTCGGATGAAGGGGAAGGTTAGCGTTCTTTGGGGATGAATCCAATCAGAAGCGAAGACGGATCTTCACTTCTTCCTCTCAGATTATCGGTGCCAAGAGCTGATTCCTTCACGCCAACAAACGGGAGAGAAAATAAGAAGAAACTGCGTTGAGATGGAGAGTTCTACGCTTTCAAGCTTGTTGTTCTCCTTCCCCCTTGACCTTCTTTTATAGCTCTTTGCAGGTACTCTTCAGTCAAGGAGAACCATCCATTCTGAACGACGTCCCACCACGTGGCAGCAGGGGAGAAATTGGGCGGCTGAAAGATCGCAACAGAACGGCGGACGGTTGGAACAACTTATCAATTGCAGCTTAAACATTGCGGAGACAACAATGTTTCTGCAATTTTCCTGCAACACAGAATTTCAACTCTTTAACTTCGTTTTTTATTCTTTCTTGTTCCTTTTACAAATAAGTCCTGATTTAGCTTCATTCTATAAATTCTCATATATAAGCACATGTTTAAACTAAATTCTAACAAAAACGCTTAAGAGTTCACACAATTCTATACTAAATAAGTCCCTAAAATATGCACTTTTGGAGACGTAACAACTGCACAGTGTGCTTGATGATATAGGCAGATAAACCAAAAGATAGGGAGTTAGTAAGAATTGAAGGTTTTAAAGGCAAGGGAATTCAGAATAACAAAACATGAAGTTAGTTCTAGCTTGAAGGGTGTCACAGGACAGCAATGCCTTTGACAGTAAGACTGAGAGAATAAGCTAGTAGATAAGTAGAGATAAGGACAAGAGTCAGCAGCTAGGCAGAGGAAAAGAGAGGAAAGTAAGCATTTGTATTGCTCGAGGACTAGCAATAACTCAAGTTTGGGGGTGTGTTACTGTTACGTCTCCAAAAGTGACTATTTTAGGACTTATTTGTGTTAGGAAGTTGTGCACTTGTAAGTATTTTTGATAGGATTTAGCTTGAACCTATGCTTATATATGAGAACTAGAAGAATGAAGCTAAATTAGGACTTGTATGCAAAAGGAAAGAAAAGGAATGAAAAACGAAGTTAGAAGAATGAAAACTGTGCATTGCGGAGGCATTGCGGAAACATTGCTAAAACCGCAATGTTTTAAGTGAAATCCGTAAGTTGGCTAACCTTTTTCTGTTGTGATCCGATATTTCAGGGATTCGTTCTTTCTCCTCCAGCCACGTTGAAGTACGACGTTGAGGATGGATGGTTCTCCTTGGCCCAATCGCACCTGCAGAATACTATAAAAGGAGGTCAAAAAGGAGGGTTGAAACATGATCGGAAAAGCGTAGAAGTCTCTTCGCAGCACAATTCTTTCTCCTATTTTTCTCTTCCGTCTGTGGGGTTGGAAAGCTCAGCTGTTGGAGTCGATAATCTGATAGGAAGGAGAGAAGATTCATCTTCTCTTCTGATTGGATTCATCCAAGCAAGGCTTGCCTTTCTCTCCCTTCAGCCGAGGCATCTGCGTCGAGGCGATCACGTTCAAACTTCATTGCTTTCTGCTTTACTTTCCCATTTTCATTACTGTCTGTTGTTGTTTCCTTTCCAATAGCTACTTTAATTAATTTCGTTGCTGTCTGCTTTACTTTAGTTCTCTAAGGCTGTCATTTGTTTAGTTCAATTCTCAATAAATCGAAGTACTATTTTCATCAAGTCACAATTTCTATATCTTCTCTGCCTACTGTTTTTCCTTTCTGTTTTGTCTTTAATCTTCTTCTAAGCATGTCTTCTTCATCTACTCTTTCTGTTCAATCTACATCCATGAGTAGCTAAGTCACATAAGGGATTGCTAATGACAAATCTATAGGCTAAAACACGTGAACCAAGCATGTAGGATAGCTCTCGAATGCATTGATTGTATGTAAGCTTCATCCCACGGGCAATTTCGATTGGCCATCCATTTTGTCCAAAGAACTCCTAACCTCTGGAAGGAGTAAGAGTTCAGAGTCATACACTCATGCTAGCCTCTCAAGGTAGCCAGAAAACGACCTAGGAATAGGCGTTTTCCTAGTACAAATCACAACTTACTGCTTTAACAAGATGCTTAAGACCTTACTTGGACATGAGTAAACTAAAGAATCTAATGCATGAAATCGGAAGATACATGAGAATGAGTTAGTTTGATGCATAGTGAGTTGATCTAATGCTTGAGAATCGTGTGAAAAAGCCTATAGAGGAGTCGTTAGTAGCCCTTGTTTCCACAGTTTACACACTTTCGCTGTCAGTAACATTGCGGTAAAATTGCTGTTCTCGCAATTCCTTTAAGTTAAAATTCTGCCTTAGCCATTTTTCTCTTCGTTTATTAATCTCTTCTCTTTACATTTGAGTTTATCATTGACTTGCACTTGTTTATGCATCTATCTTTTACATATTCCTCAGTAATTAGGCAATTTAAAACCAAATCTACCTCATCAAATCCACTCGTTCTTGCTTAACAATACACTTTGCGAGTAACTAAGAATAAATCTATGTGGGAAAACGAATGAAAAAATACTTACTACTTGCTACAGGATCATGTATGCTTGCATGTTCTGAGTGCTCTCTTATTGCATATTTCTTTTAAACATTGAGCACGCAACAAGTTTTTGGCGCCGCTGCCGGGGATTTAGTTTAGTGAAAACGAAGTTTGTTAAGTTAGAAACACCAAGTTTAATATCTATTGGAACTGATCTTTTTCTCATTTCTTTTGCAGGTACCATTGGGTTAGTTTATGAATGAGCATTCAAGTAGCGATCTAGAGTTCAATCCTGAGCCTGAGAGATTATTTAAGGCCAGAAACAAAGCTAAGAAACGTCTCTTTAACCAACCCTCTATACCTCAAATAATTGCTGATTCTGCGGAGTCTTCGCAATCCCTCCACATAGAAATGGATATGCCAGTCCCAAATCCGGTACCTACCGCTCGCAATCCCATCGAAATAGCGAATGATAAGGATAGTGCCATTCTTTCCTACCTAGTACCTATGCCTGGGGAGCTAAACCCAAGCATAATCCGCCCTGAAATTACTGCCAACTCATTCGAGTTAAAGCCAGTAATGTTCCAAATGTTGTCCACTGTGGGACAATTCTTTGGAGTAGAAAATGAGGACCCCCACAACCATCTTAGAAACTTCCTAGGAGTTAGTGATACCTTTCTGATCCCTGGAGTTTCCCAAGAAGCCTTGAGGCTCTACCTCTTCCCTTACTCTTTAAGGGACAAAGCCAAAACGTGGTTAAACTCATTACCCTCTGGATCAATTCTCAATTGGACAGACTTGGCGGAGAAATTCCTAGTAAAATATTTCCCACCTGATAGGAATTCTACCTTTCGTGATGACATAATCAAGTTCAAACAAGCTGAAAATGAGTCTCTTCACGAAGCTTGGACAAGGTTCAAGGACCTTCTGATTAAATGTCCACACCATGGCATTCCATGGTGTATCCAAATAGAGGTCTTTTTCAAAGGATGTAACCCCAGCACCAGACAAGTGTTAAATTCATCTGCTGGAGGTTCCATGCTTTCCAAAAGTTATAACGAAGCCTATGAGATCCTGGAGAAGATCTCAGCATCTCACTGTAGGTGGTCAGATGATCCAATAGAGCCAAGTAGAGCTCAAGATAAGGACGCACTCAATGCCATGAGTAGCCAAATAAGCGCCCTGACCAACCTAGTTAAACAAATGGCTCAAGCCAATCTCCAAACTAGTGTCAACACTGCCACAGCCATGTCAATGGGCACACAACCAAGTCAAGGTGAGACACTTATCTGTGGATTCTGTGGGGAAGGGCACCTGTATGAATACTGCCCTGGGAATCCAGCCTCAGTCTGCTATGTTGGAAGCCAACAGCAGCCTAGGAACAATCCCTATTCCAACACTTACAACCCTGGTTGGAGGAACCACCCAAATCTTTCATGGGGTGGCCAACAAAATACTAACCAAGCTCCTAACCAACCAAGACCGAGTGGAACACCTGGTTTCACTCCCCAACATAACCAATCCATGTATCAAAAACCATACAACCAACCAGTAGGGTCATCTGTAGAAAATCTACTTAAAGAGTATATTGCCAAGAATGATGCCACTCTACAAAGTCAGCAAGCTACCCTTAGGAGCCTAGAGAACCAAATAGGGCAACTAGCCAATGAACTCAAAAGTAGGCCCCAAGGTAGACTACCTGCTGACACTGAGGTGCCGAGGAGAGATGGAAAAGAACAAGTTCAAGCAATTGAACTCAGAAGTGGGAGACCATTGGTGAGCAACACTAAAGAAACCCCAAAGAGAGTAGAGAACAAAGAGTCTAATGCTCCACTGGAATCTCTGCCAAACCATGGTCAACCATCAACAAGCACATCAGGAGCAAGGCTGGAGCCAATCATAGAAGAGATAGAAGAAATTCCAAGGCCTCCACCTATCCTGAGGCGACCTGAAGTGCCTGCATATGTGCCACCACCTCCATTCCCTCGAAGGCTAAAGAAAAAACAAGAACAGGAAGTGCACTTTAATAAATTCTTAAACAAGTGCATGTTAATATTCCTTTTGTAGAAGTTTTACAGTCTATGCCCTCTTATGTTAAGTTTTTAAAGGATATAATCACTAACAAAAAAATTATTGGTGAATTTGAAACAGTGAATCTCACTGAGGAGTGTAGTGCCATACTCCAGAACAAGCTGCCCAAGAAGGAGAAGGATCCTGGTTCCTTCACCCTACCAGTGGAGTTAGGAGGCAAGCACGTGGGCAGAGCTCTTTGTGACCTGGGAGCCAGCATAAATCTCATGCCCCTATCACTATTCCGCCAGCGAGGAATAGGAGAAGCACGTCCCACCACTGTCACTTTACAACTTGCAGACAGATCCATAGCATACCCTGAGGGTAAGATTGAGGATATTCTTGTAAAGGTTGACAAGTTTATTTTCCTTGCAGATTTCATCATCCTGGATTATGAAGCAGACAAGGAGGTCCCCATCCTATTAGGCAGGCCATTTCTAGCCACAGGTAGGGCCCTGATTGATGTCCAGAAAGGTGAGCTCACCATGAGGGTTCATGATGAGGAGGTTAACTGATTTAGTGTTTTCAAAGCCCTAAGGTACCCTTCTGACTCTGAATCTTGTGCAAGCATGGACATTGTAGATTCACTGATGGAAGAACAGCTGGAGCATGAATTATTGACTAAGTATGCTAATAATTATGTACAATTAGATTTAACTGATTTAAATGTTTCTGAAATAATGGATATACCTGTAGATAAAATACAGCATGTTTGTATGAATAAAGACTTGACTGACAGATCTATGAATCCATTAAAGTCATCCATTGAGCATCCACCTATCTTAGAATTGAAACCCTTACCCACTCATCTTAAGTATGCATATTTAGGAAGTAATGATACTCTGCCTGTTATTATCTCGTCCAAATTGAGTGCAAAGCATGAAACTGAGTTAATCTTATTACTTAAGCAATATAAAAAGGCTATTGCATGGACGATTGCTGACATCAGAGGCATTAGCCCTTCTTACTGCATGCATAAGATAATATTAGAAGAAGAGCATACACCCCGAGTAGATCACCAACGTAGGCTGAACCCCTCTATGAAAGAGGTAGTTAAAAAAGAGATCATAAAATGGTTAGATGCAGGTGTAATCTTCCCTATAGCTAGTAGTCAGTGGGTGAGTCCAATACAATGTGTACCTAAGAAGAGGGGGATGACTGTAGTAGTGAATGAGAGCAATGAACTGATTCCAACTAGAACTATTACAGGATGGAGAGTCTGTATGGACTATAGGAAATTGAATAAGGAAACAAAAAAAGACCACTTCCCTTTACCATTTATTGATCAAATGTTAGATAGGATAGCTGGTAGAGCTTATTACTGCTTCCTAGATGGTTATTCTGGATATAACCAAATCACCATAGACCCTGTGGATCAGGAGAAGACAACCTTCACCTGTCCCTTTGGAACATTTGCCTTTCGCAGAATGCCTTTTGGCTTATGCAATGCACCAGCAACGTTCCAAAGGTGCATGTTGGCAATCTTCTCTGACTTAGATGAATCCATGATAGAAATATTTATGGATGACTTCTCAGTCTTTTGTGATTCATTCACAAACTGTTTAGAGAACTTAGGACAAGTCCTGGCTAGGTGTGAGGAGACCAACCTAGTCCTTAATTGGGAAAAGTGCCACTTCATGGTGGAAGAGGGGATAGTCCTAGGTCATAGAGTGTCTAGAGCAGGAGTAGAGGTCGATAGGGCCAAGATTGAAATAATAGAGAAGTTAGTGGAACCTCAGAATGTGAAAGTCATTAGAAGTTTCTTAGGACACGCAGGTTTCTATAGAAGGTTCATTAAGAACTTTTCTAAGATCTCCAAACCTTTGTGTGAGCTTCTAGAGCTGAACAAGCCATTCATCTTCTCTAAAGAATGTTTATTAGCCTGGAAAACCCTTAAGGAAGCACTAGTCAAAGCACCTATTATAGTAGGACCAAATTGGGACCTTCCATTTGAGATGTTATGTGATGCAAGTGACTATGCAGTAGGGGTCATGCTAGGACAAAAGATTGACAAACTAACACACCCTGTATACTATGCTAGTAAGACACTTAATGAGGCACAATGTAATTACACAACCACGGAAAAGGAAATGCTAGCTGTAGTGTTTGCCTGTGAGAAGTTTAGGAATTACATTGTAGGCACTAGGACAATCGTGTACACTGATCATTCTGCACTAAAATACCTTATGAGGAAGGCTGATGCCAAGCCTAGGTTGATTAGATGGGTACTATTGCTGCAGGAGTTTGATCTAGACATTAGAGATAAGAAGGGATGCGAAAATGTGGTTGCGGATCATCTATCTCGATTGCAACATAATTGCGATAAAATTGCGGAAACCGCAATTTCTGATGCCTTTATCGATGAGCATGTCTTTGTATTAGCCCATCGTGATAACGATGAGGAACCTTGGTTTGCTGATATTGCTAACTTCCTAGCCTCGCAGGTACTACCTACTTTCAAAGGAGGACAAGAGAAGAAGAGGTTCCTGCATGAAGCTAGGAAGTTCATATGGGATGATCCTACACTTTACAAGACATGTGCAGATGGTTTGCTGAGGAAGTGTGTGTCAGCTACTGAGGCGAAGTCTGTGCTGCAGCACTGCCATACAGCACCCTATGGTGGACACTTTGGTGGCCAGAGAACAGCTGCAAAGGTGTTCCAGAGTGGCTACTACTGGCCCACGATCTTCAAAGATGCCCACGAATACGCACACAGCTGTGATGAATGCCAGAGAACAGGTAACCTTAGTCGAAAGGATGAGATGCCTCTCACTTACATCTTAGAGTTGGAGCTCTTTGATGTGTGGGGCATTGACTTCATGGGACCATTTCCCCCATCAGCAGGTAACCTTTACATACTTGTAGCTGTAGACTATGTATCTAAATGGGTAGAAGCCATAGCATGTCCAACCAATGATGCCAAAACAGTCATTAAGTTCCTTAATAGACATATCTTTACTAGGTTTGGAACACCTCGTGCTATAATTAGTGATGAAGGGACACACTTTATTAATAAAGCTATGGAAAAAGTGTTGGCTAAATATAATGTTAGACATAGAGTAGCCACTCCTTATCACCCACATTCGAATGGACAAGCTGAAATATCAAATAGGGAGATTAAAAACATACTCGAAAAAGTGGTCAAACCCAATAGAAAAGATTGGTCGTTTAAACTCGAGGATGCACTTTGGGCATATAGGACCGCATATAAGACACCCCTAGGTATGTCTCCTTATAGACTTGTGTATGGCAAAGCATGTCACTTACCATTCGAATTGGAAATTAAAGCATTTAGGGCCTTGAAAGAACTGAATTATTGCGTGACCGATGCGGGAACATTGCGGTCTCTGCAATTACATGAGTTTGATGAGCTTAGACATATGTCCTATGAAAATGCTAAAATGTATAAGGAAAAGACTAAGATTTGGCATGACAGTAGACTTAGGATTAAGGACTTTAAGAAAGGCCAGCTTGTCTTATTATTTAACTCAAGGTTGAGATTATTTCCAGGCAAACTTAAGTCCAGATGGTCAGGTCCTTTTGTGATAACTAACGTGTTTGTTCATGGTGCAATTGAGATTAGGAACCTACAGCACGGGCAACCGTTCATGGTTAATGGTGCACGATTGAAGCATTATTATGAGGAAGGAGATGTGAAGACTCTCTCGGCCTTCCTCTTGACTGAAACGTGAAAATAAAACCGAGAGAGGACGAGTGATCACTGTGCTCGTCCATGCGAGGCTATGCCTTAGTTTATTTTTTGCTATTCTTTCGGTTATTATTTATGTATGTTTGTGTGTGATTTTTATTACGAATTTGATGTTGATTTTATTTCTTTTAATAGGGGATCAAAAGAGGGAATCAAGGAGATGAATCCAGGATAAAAAAATCGGGGAAGATATTGGGCCAAATCAAAGATTAAGTTGAGGAAATATTGGCATTTGAAACGAGGAAATCTCCAACGGCCATTTAATTGCGAGGGATTTGCTGAATCCGCAACAGAAATAGCTGTTGAGATTTCCATCATTACAAATAGCCGTTAAGATAGCGATGGCCCAAACGCTTCCTTAATTCACTAAACTTCAAGAAATCTCTCTTCTTCTTCCTCTGCAATTCCTCTTTCCAGATTTCTACGATCCCACCATGGTGCTAACAAGGGCTGAGAGATCTGCTTCCAAAAAGAAGGCCGCCGACGCTGAGATAGCTGCGAGAGAGGCACTCCTTGCCTTGGCAGATGCCGAAGCCGCGCGAACCGAACGCCTTCCCAAGCTCCCTGTCCGCAAGAAGAAGTAGAAGGTAGTGACGGAAATCCCTGCTGGGCCATCAGAACCAGCAGGAACGCCCAAGAAGAGGAAGTGGAAGATGGCCGTTGACGATGCAGCGATCAAGAAAAAGACTCCCTCTGTGGAGAGTCAAGAAAGTGGCCGTCCATCCTACGAGACGGCCAGACAAAGCCATTCTCCATCTCCACCAGCGCGAAGCCCTGAGCCTTCTCCATCTCCGCAGAGCTCTGAACAAACTCCACCGCCGCAGAGCCCTGAGGCATCACCAGTATCCCAGACGCCTGAGCCTGAAATTCCATATGAAGAGCATCAAGAATCGGCGCAGAGCGATGATGCAGCTGAGGAAGAGGAAGTTTTCTCTCCTTTGAGGGAAGTCTGCCCCGATAGCCTAGCAAGGGGGGAAGATTCAATGGATGAAACGTTGGGGGACTGCCTCCAACAGATCACCACGAGGGCACGGTTGAGAAAGGAAGCCACCAAGGTTGCCAAGGCTAAACGGCCAAGAGCTTCAAAGAAATCCAAGAAAAGGAAAGCCAGAGGTGAGCCTTCATCGAAGAAGGTTAGTAGTGAGCCCTCTCTGAAGAAGCTAAAGATCGAGGCTGCTGAATCAGCCAAAGCAAAAGATAAGGGGAAGGCCAAGCTGTACCCCGAAGATGAGCCTCAAACTGTGAGGTATGTGTCCTCTGATGCAGAGTCGAGGGGCACTGAGTTAAGGAAGAGGGACCTGCTCCATGAGAAGGGGTTCCTTGACGCGCTAGCAGACCTGCCGCAATTCTTGCGCGCAGGGATCACCAATCACGGCTGGGAAGAGCTGTGCAGACCGCCCATTCCCGCCTACTCCAGCATGGTGTACGATTTCTACACCAACCTGATGAACCCTGAGGATGGCCTGTCTGTGGTCAGAGGAATCGAGGTGGACTTCTCAGCTAAGGCGATCAATGAAGCCTATGGCCTCAAGGGGCAAAAACACACTGATTATGCAAGGATCATTGATGCGCCAACTAAGGCTGTCCTGGAGGAAGCGCTGAGGATCATTGGCCAACCTGAGGCAGCGTGGACGATTTCGCGCAATGGGAAGCACACTCTGATGAGTGCTACCCTCACAGCCAAGGCAGCTGTCTGGTTCTCCTTCGTGCGAAGGCAGCTGTCTCCAGTGACCCACGAGACCACCATCAACCAAGGAAGGTCGCTGCTGGTTTATGCGATCATGAGGGGCCTCACGATCAATGTTGGCGAGGTCATTGCAGCCTCAACCGCAGACTGTGCCAAAAAAGGTAAGGGTCCACTTTTCTTCCCCAACACAATCACTAAGCTTTGCTTACGTGCAGGTGTACCAATCGAGCGGATGGAAAGGCAGCTGGCCTACACGAGGCACCTGGAGCTGCCTACAGGCCTGCGAATGCGACGAAAGGGGAACATGGAGTTTGAGTTAGACGGCCTGGCTGCTGCTCAGTCTCTATCGATGGCCTGCCTGATGGACCTGCAGAAGAAGATGGCGCAATGGGCTGAATATGCTCAAGCAAGGGATAAGGATGTGGCGGATCAGTTGGGCTGCATCTTTCCTGAGTTCCCCACGGACCTGCTGACGCCATGGGCACCTCCACGAGCACGGAGGAATGATGATGAGGACATCTGAGTGCTAGGTTGATTAGCACTCAAAGGGAGTATTTCTGTTCCCTATATCAGAAGAAAGAAAAAAAATCAAACTGCTTTCCGTAAACTGTGTGAATTCTGCTGTTTTGAGTTCCTATTTGAGCTGTCTTTAGTTCTTTATTTTTGTTGTTTAGATTTGTTTAGTATAGTCTGATGGTATCTGAATAGGTAGATTGTTTTAGTTTCCCTTTTTGTATAGCTTAAATGACTAGAAAGAGCATGCATAGGGGCCTTGATCACTGTTATATCTGCCCTGGATCCATTGCGAAATTATTGCGGAATCCGCAATTTTTGTTAGTAATTGCATGTTTTTGACTGACTGTTTAGCTAGGCTGGTTCTGTTTTAATTTTGTTCTTTTGCTGCTGTCTTGACTACTTTATATAGCCTATCTATAAGCATGCTGGATGAGTGTCTTAAGGCACCTTTGATAGTTTAAATTAGCCTCTTAAAAGTGCTCAGCATGCGTAGCTTTAAGTCCTTCCCTGCCTGTTTTTATAAATTTCTGTTGCTGTGATGTTTGCTTTGAGAATGTTCTGTCTATCCCTAGGGCTTTTAGATTCTCTTTGTTTTACCCTAGACTAGATGCTTCTAGGACAAGTTTGGGGGTGTGCCACCTCAGACACTCATTGGGGACAATGAGTAGTTTAAGTTTGGGGGAGGCCACCCTAGGCCTAGGAACATTCCTCTCTCCCTTTAAGCATAAGCATTCTTCTTCTCCTTTACAAAAAAAAGATGAACTGAAAAAAAAAAAAATGAAAAATAGAATAAAGAGGGGTGTCTCTCTTAAAGTTGCTGAGTAATCAGTGCCAAGTGTGTAACCCACAAGTGGCATTGCATCAAAAGGCAACCAGAGGAGAGGCTCCACCAATGTAAGAAAGAAAAAAGGAAAAAATAGGGAAGAATAATGTATACCTAGGAGTTGCAACTTTGTGGCTTGGATGTCCTGAATAAAAAGAACTCTGATCCTCAATTAGCTAAGCACAAAGTTGTAGCTTGTAGGGTTGTTTAGGGAGATGAATGTATGTCCAATGTAGTGATGCCAGGGTTTAGGTTGTTCTCTAAATGTACTACTGTCACTGTTAATACTAAGACTGGCATGACTCTAAGGAATCCTAGGTAGCTCAAAAGTAAAAAATAGAAGCATGTACTGAGTCTGGAGTAAAGCTAGGTAGAATTTGAAACCTTAGGGATAGTTGCACGATATGACAGAAGCAAGTAGATCAGTCGTAGGGAGTTAATGAAACAGTAGGAGCATTAGGCGTGCGAAGGCAGAAGAAGCAAAATAAGAGGGTAGTTGTAAACTTAGAAGTGTGTCACAGGACAGCACTGCCATAGATAGGAACTTAGGGGAGTCAGCAAGTGGTTAGAGAAGATAAAACAGCAGCCTCAGTAAGTCCTTAGATTGCTCGAGGACGAGCAAAACCTTAAGTTTGGGGGTGTGTTACGTCTCCAAAAGTGACTATTTTAGGACTTATTTGTGTTAGGAAGTTGTGCATTTGTAAGTATTTTTGATAGGATTTAGCTTGAACCTATGCTTATATATGAGAATTAGAAGAATGAAGCTAAATTAGGACTTGTATGCAAAAGGAAAGAAAAGGAATGAAAAACGAAGTTAGAAGAATGAAAACTGTGCATTGCGGAGGCATTGCAGAAACATTGCTAAAACCGCAATGTTTTAAGTGAAATCCGTAAGTTGGCTAACCTTTTTCTGTTGTGATCCGATATTTCAGGGATTCGTTCTTTCTCCTCCAGCCACGTTGAAGTACGACGTTGAGGATGGATGGTTCTCCTTGGCCCAATCGCACCTGCAGAATACTATAAAAGGAGGTGAAAGAGGAGGGTTGAAACATGATCCGAAAAGCGTAGAAGTCTCTTCGCAGCACAATTCTTTCTCCTGTTTTTCTCTTCCGTCTGTGGGGTTAGAAAGCTCAGCTGTTGGAGTCGATAATCTGATAGGAAGGAGAGAAGATTCATCTTCTCTTCTGATTGGATTCATCCAAGCAAGGCTTGCCTTTCTCTCCCTTCAGCCGAGGCATCTGCGTCGAGGCGATCACGTTCAAACTTCATTGCTTTCTGCTTTACTTTCCCATTTTCATTACTGTCTGTTGTTGTTTCCTTTCCAATAGCTACTTTAATTAATTTCGTTGCTGTCTGCTTTACTTTAGTTCTCTAAGGCTGTCATTTGTTTAGTTCAATTCTCAATAAATCGAAGTACTATTTTCATCAAGTCACAATTTCTGTATCTTCTCTGCCTACTGTTTTTCCTTTCTGTTTTGTCTTTAATCTTCTTCTAAGCATGTCTTCTTCATCTACTCTTTCTGTTCTATCTACATCCATGAGTAGCTAAGTCACATAAGGGATTGCTAATGACAAATCTATAGGCTAAAACACGTGAACCAAGCATGTAGGATAGCTCTCGAATGCATTGATTGTATGTAAGCTTCATCCCACGGGCAATTTCGATTGGCCATCCATTTTGTCCAAAGAACTCCTAACCTCTGGAAGGAGTAAGAGTTCAGAGTCATACACTCATGCTAGCCTCTCAAGGTAGCCAGAAAACGACCTAGGAATAGGCGTTTTCCTAGTACAAATCACAACTTACTGCTTTAACAAGATGCTTAAGACCTTACTTGGACATGAGTAAACTAAAGAATCTAATGCATGAAATCGGAAGATACATGAGAATGAGTTAGTTTGATGCATAGTGAGTTGATCTAATGCTTGAGAATCGTGTGAAAAAGCCTATAGAGGAGTCGTTAGTAGCCCTTGTTTCCACAGTTTACACACTTTCGTTGTCAGTAACATTGCGGTAAAATTGCTGTTCTCGCAATTCCTTTAAGTTAAAATTCTGCCTTAGCCATTTTTCTCTTCGTTTATTAATCTCTTCTCTTTACATTTGAGTTTATCATTGACTTGCACTTGTTTATGCATCTATCTTTTACATATTCCTCGGTAATTAGGCAATTTAAAACCAAATCTACCTCATCAAATCCACCCGTTCTTGCTTAACAATACACTTCGGAGTAACTAAGAATAAATCTCTGTGGGAAAACGAATGAAAAAATACTTACTACAGGATCATGTATGCTTGCATGTTCTGAGTGCTCTCTTATTGCATGTTTCTTTTAAACATTGAGCACGCAAAAGTTACCTCTCCAAAAGAGAGTTATTTAGGGCCTTAATTACTTGATATTCATGGAATTTCTTGAGCATTGTAGTTAGAAGTTAGCATAATGTGTGTTTAAAAGTGACATTTTGTGAAATGATGCTAATTTAAGGCTTATTTGAAAAAGCTACGAAAAAGTGTGCAAATTGGTGAAAAAATGGCTAATTTATACCCTGCAGATGTATTGCTGAAGTTTTGCGAAGCACGCAATGGATCAAACGAAGAGAAGCTGGAAACAGAGCATTGCGACCCTCGCAACGCAATCGCAATATCAGTTGTTTCTGCTGCGTTTTTCCAGCTGTCGGTCTTCTTTGCTGCGTTTTTCCAGCCGCCAAACCTTTATGTTGCTGCCACGTGTGAGGTTGTTACCTCAAAATGGTTGGAGATCCGCAGCTGATGGAACCTCTGGAAGCTATATAAAGAGCCAGATAAAGAAGGATCAAGGCATTGAATTCCCGTCAATTCAATCCTAAAGACAACTCGAAAGTGAAGAAAATCGGTAGAAGCCAAGACCCGAAGACGAAATCTTTTTCCCCATTTGTTGGATCGAAGAAACAAATCCCTTGGCGTCGATAATTCGAAAGGAAGAAGAGAAGATCCATCTTCTCTTCTAATTGAATTCATCCCCAAGATTAGCTAATCTTCCCCTTCATTCGAGGCGAATCACGGCTTAAACGATTTTCACTCAACTTCCTGCTTTCTTTTAATCGCTTTCCAAATGAGCTACTGTTTTCTTTAAGTGTTGTTTCAGATCATCTACTGTCTTTCCTCTTTAATTATTGCTTTTGGATCATAGTATGGTTGCTGTATGAACGGTTATTTGATTTACCTTTTAAAAGTAATCGATTAGTTTTATTAAGTTCTTCATCTCATTGTCTTTCAATCAATAAATCTTGTTGAGTTCTTCATTCCATGAGTAGTCAATTACTTCTGCTGAGCTCTAGAGTCATGAGTAGCTAACTTAATAAAGGTTTGCTGAAGATGAATCTATAGGATAGGCTTATGTGAAATCAACATGTAAAGTAGCATGAATGCATTGAATGAATGTGATCTTCACCCCATGGGCAATTTCGACCGGCCATCCATTTTGTCTAAAAAATTCCTAACCTCTGGAAGGAGTAAGAATTCAGAGTCGTTCATTCATGTTAGCTTTTCATGGTAAACAGAGAGTGGCCTAGGAATAGGCATTCTCCTAGCACGTTTGTTAGCATGTGTTTATGAATAGGTTTTTAGCCTTACTTGGACAAGAGTAATCTAAGAAGCTAATGCATATAATCGGAAGATGTATGAGATCTAGCTAAGACGATGCATGAGATGTTAATTTACTGCTGAATGATCATAGTTAAATGCCTATAGAGGACTCTTAAGCTAACCTTGCTGTCTTTATTTTCGATTTTAATCGTTGCGAGTTTATTGCGAGCATATTGCGAGAACCGCAATATCACTTTTTGCCTTTACCTTAGTCTTTTATTAACATTTTAATCCATTACGAATCCATTGCGAAGGTATTGCGAGACCCACAATACTCGTTTTCAACATCATAGTATCCTTTAACTTATTTTGCTTTGTGTTAACCTTGCACTCTCCTTGCATCTTTTATAATTCCGTGCCTCAAACCAAAATTCATTCAATTCAAGTTACCTTATCTAATTTAACACACACCAAATCGCTAGTCACTCAACTCAGTCTCTGTGGGAAAACGATATAAATTATACTTATCACTTGCTGCAGACCATGTATACTTGCATGATCTGAGTGCTCTTTACATCTAATTTACGTACGCACTGAGCACGCAACAAGTAGCTCAAAATGCTGGGTTTAAATTTCATCCCCGTTGTAAAGCTTTAAGCCTCACTCATTTATGCTTTGTAGATGATTTATTGATGTTTTGTAAGGGTGATTATAAGTCTGTTACTCTTCTTCTTCAAGGTTTTAAGCTTTTTGCTGATACTTCTGGATTACAGGCTAATAAAGGGAAATTTGCCGTGTATGGATTTGGTATGCAAAGTGCAGAGATTGATAGAATTGCGGCTCTTTCAGGCTTCTCTAGGAGTGTTCTTCCTTCCTTTTAAATATCTCTGTATGATCATTAGTTAAAAAAAAAATATCGAAAAGTGACTGTGAGGGCTTAGTTGATAAAATGGTTGCTAGAATTCGTACTTGGAGTTCCAGGAACTTGTCGTATGCAGGTAGAGTAATTTTAGTTAACTTTGTTCTTCTCACAATTAGCTCTTATTGGTCTCAAATCATTATTCTCCTTAAATGCATTCTGGATCGAATTATTCAAGTTTGTCGTGCTTTCCTTTGGAAGGGCTATGCTATTAGTTATGGGGTGGTGTTATTGCTTGGGATGATATTTGTAAACCTAAGAAAGATGGTGGTTTGGGCTTTAAAGATATTAGTAATTGGAATTCTAGTGCAATGGGGAAACATATTTGGGCTATTTCTACCAAGAAGGATAACCTTTGGGTGAAATGGGTCTATTCGGTCTATATTAAGAATATTAAGAATAAGGATTGGTGGGACTATGTATGTTGCCCCATCTGATTGTATTTGGTATTGGAAACGTTTGATTCAGGTTAAAGCAAAGATCAAACAGGTCTACACTCATGTGAACTTCCAAAGCTTGCATTATAACACTCATGTGAACTTCCAAAGCTTGCATTATACTATTTTTGATATGTGTCTCACGCTTAAAGGGAATAATGATGGTATATGGAGGAATGCTCTTATTTGGGATCATCTCAGTCGACATATCAAGCAAGGGGAAAATCGTATTTCCCCTAATGTCGCCGACATTACCAAAATTTCAAAGTATTTCGAAATTTTTGCGAAATTTTTTAAATTTTTTTAAAAAAAAAAAAAAAATTACGAGCCCATGTTTCAGGGCCTGTGTTTCAGTCTTTCAAGCCCATGTTTTAGACCCATGTTTTCTAACAAATAAATATGGGAGGATGCAATATATAGGAGAAAACATTTGGAGCAATCCCACCCTCACCGATGTGGGACAATTCTTTTTTCAATTTCTTTTTTAAATAAAGTTAATTTTTTAATTAAGTAACCATATTTCTTATATATTATATATAAGAATTTCTTTTTAATAATTCAAACAATTTCTTTATTTTTCCAATAAAAAATTGCTACATCCACACTTTTATCAACATTTCAATTTCAAGATTAATTGGAGTAGGCTCTACTTCCAAATTTCTGCATGCACTCTCTCTAAGTCCTGTAACCAAAAAGAAAAGAACAAAATTAATAAAAGTAACACAAAACTCAGATTAAGACTAAAGCTCTTGATTTCTGATATTTGTAAAGAAAAACAATCATTCCCCGACAACGGCGCCAAAAACTTGTTGAACAATTTCGCAAGTGTACGAATCGTCCCAAGTAATATAGTATGTAAGTACTAATTATCGTCTTCATAGGGAATGAAAGCTACTAATTACCAAAATTCTAAACATCAATTTTATCTAAGCAATCAATTAATCAAGGTTGGAAATTCAAAACACATAAAACTAACAACAATTAGGCTAAATGTAGATGGTTGAGACTCTAGAGCAAAGATTTCATCGTTGTCTCCTCATATTCCTCCTATTCTTCAATAATTGAAAGTTATAAAATTTTGATTCCTAGATTGTTGGCAAGTTCTACTCAAAAGACTTGCTACTCTCTCTCGAGCAATAAACAATATTCATTAAAAGGTCAATTGCCTATATTTCTATGACAATCAGAACAATTCAATTATGAAGGTTGTAAAACTAGCATTGCCACAAAACCTACAAGGATATGTCTATCGCTCATATAAATTAGGGAAAACAATTAAGATTCGTCAATGAATATCGTCTATCGACCTCAAAACATTGATATAAACTCACACTAAGATTGGTAAAATCCTAACATACATTCATTAAGCTCGTAAATGTTTTCACAATCTAATATGAAACCAAGTTCTTAACATTCAACAAATGAAAAATAAGATTTAACAGCGACTACATCTACGCTCTAGATAAAGGAATTAGTTCATGGTGAAAATCTCATCAAAATTCATGTTCCGAGGCTTATTCATTACAAGTAAGAAAAAGAATGAAATAGGGGAAAAGAAACAAGCCACAATGAATCCCCGAGTTTCCTAGCGTCGCTCTCGCTCCGTTTGGATGCTCGAATCCTCAAAAACTCCTTTCTCCACTGTCTTTTCTCCCTTTTTCGCAATCAACTTTCAGCTCCTCCAAAATAAGGAAAAAAATC
The DNA here is from genome assembly GCA_028017165.1 of Herpetospermum pedunculosum. Taxonomy (NCBI): domain Eukaryota; kingdom Viridiplantae; phylum Streptophyta; class Magnoliopsida; order Cucurbitales; family Cucurbitaceae; genus Herpetospermum; species Herpetospermum pedunculosum. Next base: position 13,550,402 of record CM051526.1, read on the forward strand.
ATTTTCATCTTAGGTCAATTATCGTCGTAGTGCCTAGGCGTTGAGGAAATCATCGCTTCAGTAATCGTAGCGCCTAGGCGCTAAGGCTTCTGCCCAGATTTACGTTCGGGCGCCTAGGCGCTAGGCCTTCTGCCAAAATCATCTCATCACCGCCTGGACGCCCAGATTCAGTGCCTAGGCGCTAAGCCTCCTGCCAAAATGCTCGTTCGGGTGCCTAGGCGCTATGCATTTTTCAACAACCATTTGACTTTGAAGCCGCGCTAGCATCCTTTTTCCTTTTATCTTCGATCCTTCTCCAACTTCCCTCCTTAAATCACCTACACACAAAATAAGCAATAATCATCCTGAAACAAGACGACAAAACGTCTTTTTACTCAACTAAAACTCTAAAAACAACTTGTTTTAACAAATCTAAAAATCACTTAACATACAACAATAGTATTAAAAGAAACAATAGTAATAAACGCACTTATCAGCTTGTTGTATTCCCACAACCATATTTTTAAAATGATGAGACTTTAGTTTATTGGATGGGATGTTCTCATAAATAAAAAAGCGAGAGATTAGACGTTCAACAGTTTGTTTAATGACCCCTCCAGATAACATATTCTTTAGTTTTTTTTGTCGAGATCCTACAGACTTGTAATATGAAGGCTACTTCATACTATTGGATCATTGGAATTGGCTAGAACCTTGACCTCGCTCAAGTCCATTGCATCGAAGATTTTCCTCCTCTTCTGCCGTCCTTTGTGAGTTACTAAGAGCTTGACGATATTCTTTTTTTCTTAGTGTAACTCATATCAATATCGCAAGCACTACTGTCATCATCTTCATAACCTTTCAAATTGGACCGCAACTCTTATTTCTTTCATTTTTTTTGGCATCTTTCATTTTTTTTTGTCCATTTCATTTTCAATGAATTCAAAATTTCTTGTTTTACCACCGGCGGCACGTTAAGGTAGGGTCTAGTGTTCTTTTTCTGATCGTTTCCTGAAAGATTTTGCTTAAATCTAGTGATGCCACCACTTTTAATCACTAGGTGACAAAAGTTGCATATCGTGTCAGATTTATTTTCATCCCGTAGATTAGAATAAGCCGAAGTTGGATCAGAACGCCCCCTTCCATTTATGAATACTGTGTACAAAAAAATAGAATAAATATACGACACTTGAATAAAAATTAATTAAAAATTATAAAATATACCAGCATATTACATAATTAAGAAAAAAAAATAACAATAATTTTATAATAGTTAAACAATAAAAAAAAAATTAACAAGAAAACCAACCATGGTAGCAAAAGAAAAAAGAAAAACAAATTATGCAATTACAAACTATGGTGGTAAAAAAATAGTCATTTTGATAAACAACTTAAAATATAATAATTAACAAACCTAATAATAGTTAACAGAATGAGAATTTTTTTTTTCAAAGAAATTCAATAAGCACTTAATAACTTATTAATAAAAAAAAAGGAGAATTTTATCACTTATTAATAAAAATAAACTAAAACTACTTAATGCATACAAATAACAATTGGATAAATAGTAAAAGTAATAACAATTAATAAACAAATTGATAATTATACAATTGAATGATGTTAGAAAAAATAAAAAAGTATGTAATTAATAAGACAAATGTTTAATTATAAGGGTTGGTTGCACAAATAGCAATCAGGACCAAACTAATTGCAAATTTAGCAAACTTTAAAATGTTTTGCAAATATGGCAAAAAAAATTTGTTTCTATCACTGATAGACTTTATCATTCTATCAGTGATAGACTATTATCACTCACAAAAATCTATAAAAAAGCTGAGGTGATCAGCGATAGACTTCTATCAGTCATAAGATATCAACGATAGAAATTGCTCTTGTTGACCGAGAAATTTCGGCCAATCAACGGTCGCAACGTGTCTTCATCACGGTCGGTGGATCAGATAGCTTGACCGAGCAAATTCGGTCGCACCGTAATTGGGCTCAAAATCGGGTCGGTCGGGAAAAAATATTCAAAAGACAATTTGGCCCGAAGGTCAAGCCCATTGGGCTCAAAATTCAAAAGCTCATTTGAACCAAGCCCATTGGGTCCAAACCCATTGGATCCAAGCCCAAGCCCATTGGATCCAGGCCCAAGCCCACCAGGCCCATGAGAGCTCTATAAATAGAGAGCTCATTTTCATTTGCAGGGTTCAGAAAATTTTTACTCCTAAGAGCTCAGAGAGAATTCCCAAGCAACGAAGACTCCCTGAATCCTTGGAAGACTGAACGATCATCCAACATCGAGAACAAGCTGCGAAGCCCTCGAAACAAATCCAACATCGAGAACAAGTTGCGAAGCCCTCGAGATACATTTACATTTAAGAGAGAGAATCAGAGGATCAAACATTAGAGATTGTAATCCTACGCACTGATACAATACATCAATACAAATTCAAATTTCATTTACACGTGTTCGAATCTCTATCCTTCGTCGAACTCTCGTGTGAACAGATTGGCACGCCTAGTGGGACCTCTCTACCTTTCATCTCTCTCTCTCAACAAAAATTAACAATGGCATCAAAGAAAACAACATTCCAGGCTGTCAGTTCCAACAGAAAAATACCTTAGAAGCATGTACTGAGTCTGGGTTAAAACTTGGAAGAATTTGAAAACTTAGGGGTAGCTGCACAATGAACCTAATGACATAGGCAGATAAATAAGTTGCTAGGAAATTTATAAAAGACAAAAGGTTTCAAAGGCAAGAGAAAACAGAATAAGCATAATGTGAAGTTAGTTTAAACTTAGGACAGTGTCACAGGACAGTCATGCCTTGGATAGTAAGCTTAGGGAAGTCAGCAAGTAGTCAGATAGAGTTTAAAAGTCAAGAATTAGCAGTCCAAAATAAGCCCTTATATTGCTCGAGGACGAGCAATAACTTAAGTTTGGGGGTGTGTTACCTCTCCAAAAGTACATAAATTAGGGACTTATTTACCATGGAATCGTGTAATCTCTTAAGCGTTTTTGTTAGAATTTAGTTTAACACGTGCTTAAATATGACAATTCAAGGAATGAAGCTAAATTAGGACTTATTTGTAAAAGGAACAAAAAAGAATCAAAAACGATGTTAAAAGAGTTGAAATTTGCATTGTAGGAGAATTGCCGAAACATTGCTGTCTCTGCAATGAACATTGTGGTCATGACGAGGAATCCGCAATGCCAAGCTGCGGATGTTAAGTTTTTTTTCCCAACCGTCCGTCGTCTTGTTGCGATCTTTCAGCCGTCTAAGCTCTCCCCTGCTGCCACGTGGAGGGTCGTCATTCAGAATGGATGGTTCTCCATGACTGAAGGTACCTGCAAAAAGCTATAAAATGAGGTGAAGAGGGAAGGAGAATAATAAGCTCGGAAGCGTGGATTCCCCCGTCTCAACGCAGCTTCCTTACCCATTTCCCTATCCCGTTTGTTGGAGCAAAGAAATCAGCCCTTGGCGTCGATAATTCGAGATGAAGAAGAGAAGATCCTTCTTCTCTTCTGATCGAATTCATCCCCAAGATCAGCTAATCTTCTCTCTTTCATCCGAGGCGCTTGCGGCGAGGAGATCCGTGCACACTTTTACGGCTTTTTGTCTTTCATTTCTATTTGCTTCTGTTTTCCATTTTCGTTGTTTGCTTTGTTTAAATTCGTCTTCATCTGTTCAGCTCTCTACTGTTTACATACTGTCACACTTTGATCTTTGTTTCTTACTTTATAAAGTTATCATTTGAATCCTTGCAAGTCTTCACTTCGCTTCTATTTTTCCCTTTACTGTCATTTAAGTGCTTTGAATCATGCTTAATCAATCTAGTATTTCCAATCCCTCATCAACCATGAGTAACTAATCACACAAGGGTCTGCTAAAGATGAATCTATAGGTTATAAATACAAAAGTTCAGCATGTAGGATAGCTTCGAATGCATTGAATGTATGTGTACTTCATCCCACGGGCAATTTCGATTGGCCATCAATTTTGTCTAAAGAACTCCTAACCTCCGGAAGGAGTAAGAGTTCAGAGTCGTCCATTCATGCTAGCCTTTCATGGTAGCCAGAAAACGACCTAGGAATAGGCGTTTTCCTAGCACAATTCATTAGTTTGCTTGTATAAATAGATGCTTAAGTCTTACTTGGATATGAGTGAACTAAAGGATCTAATGCATGTAATCGAGAGATGCATGAAACTAAGCTAAATTGATGCATGATAAGTTAAGCTACTGCTGAATAATCGTATGTAAAATCCTATAGAGGAGTCTTTAGTTGACCTTGTTTCCTTATCTAACCCTTAAATCGTTGTTAACTTAATTGCTAGATAATTGCTGCCTCCGCAATTCTAAAAGTCTGTTTTTGCCTTAGCCCTTTTTCCAGTATTTTACTTTTGCGATTTCATTGCTAGAACATTGTTGAGTCCGCAATTCTTCTTGCTTTACTTAATAGTTTAATCACGTTATTCGCTTTCGTTTATGCTTGCATATCTCGTACATTCTTCATTAGTTTAGCACATCAACCTCCCATCCACCCCATTTAAGTAACCCTCTCTAATTTAACACCTCACTTCGTTAGTAACTAAGAATAAATCTCTGTGAGAAAACGAATGAAAAAATACTTATCACTTGCTGAAGGACCATGTATTCTTGCATGATCTGAGTGCTCTCGCATCACATTTTATTTACACACTGAGCACGCAACACTTGTCGTATGACTCTAGTTATCATACTTGATGATGACGTTGAGTACATAGACAAGAACCAGTAGCTCAAAGCCATGGATCTTCGAGAGGTTTTGAGACCTTGCCTCTAAGGTGAAAACCTTTAAGGCTTGACTTTCTGGCAAAGGAATTGTCCCAAAGAGAAGGGGTTAATTATGTATTAACTTCATCTCTTGTTGTCAGATGATAGTTAAATAAAATATTCGTATCCATTACCCTATGCTATGTGATAGGATAAGGTAAATGGATGTCAAAACTAGTTATCTTGATTGGAGTATCTATAAGTCTCAACCTGAGAGATTTATTGTTCAAGATTAAGAGCAAATGGTTTGCGTGTGATGTAGCCTAAGTGACTAAGGAGAGTTCTCTCCAAGAATCTATCCAAGAATCTTATTATGAATCAAAAGTTAATGAATACATGAGAGAGAATGAAAAGTAAACTAAAAGGATTAACCATGAGTAATATGAATTTACCCATAATCCTACTACATCATTCTATCCCTCCAAAAAAAAACTTGTCCTCGAGTTTTAAAAAGAAAATGAAAATAGGTAGAAACAAGCGAACTGCCCGACTAGAAAGATGTTTCAGTCGATGGTTGCAAAAGACTCCAACTGAAAATTGCGTTCTAATTTCATCAACACGCCAAGGTGTACCAATGCTCTATGCCAAAAGTCTTGCCAATCCAAAATCCTATGTAATAGGATCCAGTAGTCTTCAAAAATTCCTCCAAAATACACATACCTTTTTAGTGAAACAAAGTTCAACTGCTTTCATAAAGATGTCTTCCTGATTTGACCAAATTTGTGAAGAATTTAGTCTTTCATGTAACAAATCAAAATTAGATTTTTGAAGGAATTTTCTTGAAAATTCTCTTGAAATTCCAAACTTAACAATAGTACCTTCTTTGAATATCTTCCAACATCAACCTCAAGAATTTCAACAAGGTTTTTCTCCACTGCAGTTTCATGGATTTGGTTCTGAAAATTTTTCAGCCCCAAATTTTCCTCCACAATAGTAAAAAGATTATCCAAACAAATTACTATTTCATCTTCTTCGTCAAAATACTCAGCAAAATGCAAAAAGAATTGATCTTCCATGACATTCGAACTTATCTGATGGTGTTCATCATCCGAGAGTAAATCATTAAGGTCAATAAATGAATCTCCGTGTTTTTCAGACAAATCATTCTGATGATGATCTTGAATAAATGTTCCAACAATACCATCAATATTATTAAGATCAATCGTTTCTTTCAATTCTTTTTCAACTTTATCTTCTTCATCAAAATAATTTTCAAATTGTAGAAAACAGTCATCTTCTTTGTTGAAAAAACCAGAATCTTTAAGATCAAATCCATGAAAAAAATCATCTTCTTCGTTGGAACAATTGGAATCTTGAACCAAGAAACCTTCATTTAGACATTCTTGCAGTTTATCATGATAAAAGATGTTCCCAACATTTTTTGGAAGGTGGACTTTTTGTTCTTGGATCATTTCTTTTTGTCTATCTTCACAGTTTTGATGTGTATTGTCGTGGTAAAAATCTTCTTTTCTCGAACTTTTAGAATCTTGATTTATGAATCTTGAAAATTGATGTTCTAGAGGTCTCTCCATTGTATTTTCTTGAATCTTTCTCATATGAGCCGTGGGTTCTTGACTTTGGTTGAATTCTCCATCTTCTAGACGGCTACTTTTAAAATCTGTCATTCTTACATTTTCGGGTTCTTGTTGTTTGGTTGTAAAACGATCCAAATTGTTAGACTTTCTCAAAAGACGCCAGATTTCATCAATTCTTTTTTTGAATTCCTTACGCCGGATTTCATCATGGTTGTTGTAGTGTATGTCATGATTTCCTTCATTTTTTGTCTCCAATGAGCGTGATTCACATTCAAAGGAAATTTTTCTGGTCTTGAACTTCTTTCTTGTGTTGTAAATTCCCGTTCTTGGCAATTTCTTGAATATTCTTGAAGTTGCAACACGGTCTTCCTCTTCGGAATCGCTAGAATCACTACAATAAGATTTCCAATGCAGATCTTGATAGGATCTTTGAAAGAATCGAGCATGGGTCGAGTTGTTATGTTGAAAGTCATCTTCTGAATCGCTAGAATTAAAATTTCAGCATTGTTCTTGAATGTATTTGTGGTTTTCTTGCCTATATTGATCGTTGTATCTCTTCTTGGACATCTTTCTTGTCTTGTAATTCTCCATTCTTGATGAATCTTTTTTAAAAGGGTTCCCCCTTGTAATTAGGTGTACGCTATTCGGCAACGAGCACAGCTCACGAAGCTCCCTCTTGCGATCTGCGCCAACAAGAGTTTCCCGGTCTTTCACCAGCGGCAGTCAACGTTGGCCCAAACGATCATTCTGATACCAATTTGACGTAGCCTAAGTGACTAAGGAGAGTTCTCTCCAAGAATCTATCCAAGAATCTTATTATGAATCAAAAGTTAATGAATACATGAGAGGGATTCTCTATTTATAGAGAATGAAAAGAAACTAAAAGGATTAACCATGAGTAATATGAATTTACCCCTAATCCTACTACATCAGCGTGCTTATTCAATCCATTTATGAATTGGAACAAGCATCTAAATCTTGAATTATAGGGTTTGATATTGTGATCAAATCTTATGGTTTTGAACAATAGATTTATAAAACTTGTTTGACAAGTGTTTTAATCAATATTGTAGCTTTCATAATAAATTTTCATAGTTCACATCCTAGTCATTGAGAATGATGTAGGATTCACTTCTCTGATAAGCATAAACTAACGATCCAATTCCAAATAGTTGATTTGGATATGGCTTAGTATGTTCTAAGGATTCAGGTTGATCTGAATCGTAAGAACAAATTGCTAGTGTTGTCTCTAAAAATCTTGTATTGACAAAATGTTGTCAATATTCGATGGTCTATGGAAATGGTTTCCTAAGACACCTCAAGCGTATGCCTTCTTAGATACATGACCCGATATGTGTTGTGCAGTGGGAATTGTCAGTTTTACGCGGCTAGAGTTTTGTCTCAATGCTAAGGAGGAATAGAATACAAGAGTTGTATTGCTAATTGTTGCGTGCTCAATGTGTTAAAATAAATAAGCAATAAGATAGAGAGAGCACTCAGAACATGCAAGCATACATGATCCTATAGCAAGTAGTAAGTATTTTTTCATTCGTTTTCCCACAGAGATTTATTAGAAGCTACTAGTGAAGTGTAAAGTTAAGAAAGAATGGGTGGATTTGATGGGGTCAAATTGGTTTTAAATTGTCTATTTCCTACTGAATACGTAGAGGGTAGCAACATAAACAAGTGCAAGTCAAAGCTAAACTCAAATGAAAAGAGACGAGATTAATAAATGAAGAAGAAAACAGCTAAACAGAATTGTCAACTTGGCAGAATTGCGGAAACAGCAATTCTACCGCAATTTTCCTAACAGCGAAAGTGTGTAAAGTGGAGAAACAAGGGCTACTAACGACTCCTCTATAGGCATTTTCACACGATTCTCAAGCATTGGATCAACTCTCTATGCATCAAACTCACTCAATCTCATGTATCGTCCGATTCCATGCATTAGATTCTTTAGTTTACTCATGTCCAAGTAAGGTCTTAAGCATCTTGTTAAAGCAGAAAGTTATGGTTTGTACTAGGAAAACGCCTATTCCTAGGTCGTTTTCTGGCTACCTTGAAAGGCTAGCATGAGTGTATGACTCTGAACTCTTACTCCTTCCAGAGGTTAGGAGTTCTTTGGACAAAATGGATGGTCAATCGAAATTGCCCGTGGGATGAAGCTTACATACAATCAATGCTTCGAGAGCTATCCCACATGCTTGGTTCACGTTTTTTAGCCTATAGGATTGTCATTAGCATGCCTCTATGTGACTTAGTTACTCATGGATGTGGGGAGAACAGAAAGAAGAGATAAAACAGACATGCTTAGAAGGAATTTAAAGACAAAACAGTAGGAGAGAACAGTAAACTGCAAGGGTAAGCAACTGTGAAATAATGAATTTTACTTTTGATTACTTGATTGTTTGAAGGAACAAAAGGAAGCTTAAAATGAATAACACAAAGACAGAACACAACGAAATGCAATAAACTAGCTACTAGAACAGGAACAACAACTAACAATGCTGGAAATTAGAAATGAAAGACAGAAAGCAGGTAAGTGAGCTTGAACGCCTCGTCGCAACTGCCTCGGCTGAAGGATGAGAAAGATCAGCCTTGCTTGGATGAATCCAATCGAGAGAGAAGATAAATCTCCTCTCCTTCCTATCAGATTATCGATTCCAACAGCTGAGCTTCGCAAACCAACAGACGGCAAAGGAAAACAGGAGAAAAGATGGAGCTGCGAGAAGACTTCCACGCTTTCGGATGATGATTGAACCCTCGACTTTGACCCCCTTTTATAGTAATCTGCAGGTGCGTTTGGGCCAAGGAGAACCATCAATCTTCAACGTCGTACTTCAAAATGGATGGAGGAGAAAGAACGAATCCCTGAAATAACGGAAATTAACAGAAAAAGATCAGTCAACTTACGGTTTTCACTTGAAACATTGCGGTTTCAGCAATGTTTCCGCAATGCTGTCGCAATGTAGTTTTTTCATTCTTTTACTTCGGTTTTCAATCCTTTTCTTTCCTTTTGCACACAAGTCCTAATTTAGCTACCTTCTTTTAATTCTCACACATAAGCATAGGTTTAAGCTAAATCCTATCAAAAACACCTAAGAGTGTGCATCTTTCTAAGCTAAATAAGTCCTAAATAAGTCACTTTTGGAGACATAACACACCCCCAAACTTAAGGTTTTGCTCGTCCTCGAGCAAACTAAGGACTTACTTAGGCTGCTGTTTCATCTTCTTTAACCACTTACTGACTCCCCTATATCCCTATCTATAGCAGTGCTGTCCTGTGACACACTTCTAAGTTCAGAACTATCCTCTTATCTCGCTTCTTCTGACTTTGCCTGCCTAATACTCCTACTGTTTTTATTAACTCCCTACAACTGATCTACTTGCTTTTGTCATATCATGCCACTATCCCTAAGGTTTCAAGTTCTACCTAGCTTTACCCCAGACTCAGTACATGCTTCTAGTTTTTACTTATGAGCTACCTAGGATTCCTTAGAGTCATGCCAGTCTTAGTATTAACAGTGACAGTAGTACTTTAAGAGAACAACCTAAACCCTGGCATCACTACATTGGACATACATTCATCTCCCTAAACAACCCTACAAGCTACAACTTTGTGCTCAGCTAATTGAGGATCAGAGTTCTTTTTAATCAGGACATCTAAGCCACAAAGTTGCAACTCCTAGGTATACATTCTTCTTCCCTACTTTTTCCTTTTTTCTTCCTTAGGTGGAGCCTTTCCTTTGGTTGCCTTTTGATGCAATGTCACTTGTGGGTTACACACTTGGCACTGATTACTCAGCAACCTAAGAGAGACTCCCCTCTTTATTCTGTTTTTCATTTTTTTTTTTTTTTTTTTTTTTTTTTAGCTCATCATTTTTTTGTAAAGGAGAAGAAGAATGCTTATGTTTTTACGGGAGAGAGGAATGTTCCTAGGCCTAGGGTGGCCTCCCCCAAACTTAAACTACTCATTGTCCCCAATGAGTGTCTGAGGTGGCACACCCCCAAACTGTCCTAGAAGCATCTAGTCTAAGGTAAAACAAAGAGAATCTAAAAGCCCTAGGCATAGACAGAACAATCTAAAAGTAAATATCACAGCAGCAGAAATTTGAAAAAAAACAGACAGATAAGGACTTAAAGCTATGCATGCTGAGCTTTTTAGAGGTTAATTTAAACTATCAAAGGGTGTCCTATGACACTCATCCAGCATGCTTTAAGATAAGCTATATAAGGTAGCTATGATAGCAGCAAAAGAAGGAATTTAAACAGATCACAGCCTAGCTAAACATACAGTCCAAAACATGCATTCAGTAATAAAAATTGCGGGTTCCGCAATTATTTCGCAATAAAGTCAGGGCAGATATATCAGTGTTTAAAGCCCCTACGCATGCTTTTTCCAGTCATTCAAGCTTTCTAAAAATGAAACTAAACTAGTCTACCTAATCAGCTATCATCAGACTACACTAAACAATTTAAAAACTTAAAACTAAGCAACTAAAACAGATCAAAATAATAACTAAAAACAGCAGAATTCACACGGTTCATAAAAAGCAGTTTGATTTTTTTTTTTTTTTTTTTTAATTGTAAGGGAACAGCAATACTCCCTTGAGTGCAACTCAAACTAGCACTCAGATATCTTCATCCTCATCATCAGTCCCTCGTGGTCGTGGAGGCACCCATGGAGACAGTAGGTTTGTGGGAAAGTCAGGGAAGATGCATCCCAGTTGGTCAGCAACCTCCTTGTCCCTTGCCTGTGCGTATGTGGCCCATTGAGCCATCCTCTTCTGTAGATCCATCAGGCACGCCATGGACAATGACTGAGCAGCAGCCAATCTATCCAGCTCGAACTCCATGTTCCCCTTCCTTTTCAGCCTCAAGCCTGTAGGCAGCTCCAAGTGGCCTGTATAAGCCATCTGCTGTTCCATCCGCTCAATGGGGACTCCTGCACGCAAGCATAGTTTAGTAATAGTATTAGGGAAGAACAATGGACCCTTACCCTTCTTGGCGCAGTCAGCAATGGCGGCTGACATGACTTCACCCACGTTGATCGTGAGACCTCGCATGATGGCATAAACCAGCAGCGACCTGCTCTGGTTGATGGTGGTCTCATGAGTCACTGGGGATAGTTTCCTTCTCACGAAAGAAAACCATACAGCCGCCTTAGCTGTGAGGTTGGCACTCATGAGAGTGTGCCTCCCATTGCGTGACACGGTCCAGGATGCTTCAGGCTGGCCAATGGTCCGAATGGCCTCTTCCAGGACGGCTTCAGTAGGTGTTAAGTCTCTGAAAGTGACTTATTTAGGACCCATTTAGCTTAAGAAGATGTACACTTCTAGGTGTTTTTGATAGCATTTAGCCTAAACCTATGCTTTAATATGAGAATTAGAAGAAGGTAGCTAATCTAGGACTTATGTACAATAGGTAGAAAAAGGGTTGAAAACCGAAGGAAAAGAATGAAAAAAAGCTGCATTGCGACAGCATTGCGAAAACATTGCTGAGGCCGCAATTATTCAAGTGAAAACCGTAAGTTGACTGATCTTTTTCCGTTAATTTCCGTAATCTCAGGGATTCATTCTTTCTCCTCCATCCATTCTGATATATGACGTTGAAGATTGATGGTTCTCCTTGGCCCAAACGCACCTGCAAACTACTATAAAAGGGGGCCAAAGTCGGAGGTTTGATCATCATCCGAAGCGCAGAAGTCCTCTCGCAGTCCATCATTTCTCTCTGTTTTCCTTTGCCGTCTGTTGGAGTGAGAGTCTCAGCTGTTGGAATCGATAATCTGATAGGAAGGAGAGAAGATTCTTCTTCTCTCTCGATTGGATTCATCCAAGCAAGGCTGACCTTTCATCCCCTTCATTCGAGGCGACTGCAACGAAGCTTTTCAGCACCCTTTTACAGTTTTCTGTCGTTCTTCTTCTTATTTCCAGTTTTGATCATTGTTGTTCTTAGCTTAGTGTTTTAGTTACTGCAGTTCGTTGTTGTCTGTCTTGGATTCATTTCTTCAAAGCTTTCCTTTGTCATTCAAACACTCAAAGTAATCAAAGTACAATTCTGCATTTTACAGTTTCTTCAAAGCTTTCCTTTGTCTCCCATGAATAAGAGAGAGAGAGCACTCAGAACATGCAAGCATACATGATCTTATAGCAAGTAGTAAGTATATTTCATTCGTTTTCCCACAGAGACTTGTTTTTAGCTATTCTCGAAGTGTCTTTTGTTAAGAAAGATGGGGTGGATTTGATGGGGTAAATTGGTTTTTAATTATCTAAGTTTTGCTGAATGTGTAAAGGAATATAACATAAACAAATGGAAGTTGAAATTAGACTCAAAGGACAAGAGATGGAATTGATAAACAAAGAGAAAGCAGCTAACAGAATAAAAACTTAGCATAAATTGCGGGGACCGCAATGTTTCCGCAATTAAACAGCAGCGAAAGTGTGCAGATGGGTGAATTAAGGGCTACTAATAACTATCCTATAGGCCTTTTTATACGATTCTCAAGCACTGGATCTACTCTCTATACATCAAACTCACTCTATCTCAAGTATCGTCCGATTCCATGCATTAGAAACTTAAGTTTACTCGACTTCAAAGTAAGGTCTTAAGCATCTTGTTAAAACAGGAGTGTTTAGTTTGTACTAGGGAAACTCCTATTCCTAGGCCGTTTCCTGATTACCATGAAAGGCTAGCATGATTATATGACTCTGAACTCTTACTCCTTCCAGAGGTTAGGAGTTCTTTGGACAAAATGGATGGCCAATCGAAATTGCCCGTGGGATGAAGCTTACATATAATCAATGTTTGAAGGCGATCCTACATGCTTGATTCACGTTTTTTAAGCCTATAGTTCTGTCATTAGCATGCCCCTAAGTGATTTAGCTACTCATGGATATATGGAGAACAGAAAGGGTAGATAAAACAGACATGCTTAGAAGAGAAATGTGTGTAAAATAGCGAGACAAAACCGTAGCAGAACAAGGTGGAAACTGTAAAATGCAGAATTGTACTTTGATTACTTTGAGTGTTTGAATGACAAAGGAAAGCTTTGAAGAAATGAATCCAAGACAGACAACAACGAAATGCAGTAAGTAAAATACTAAACTAAGAACAACAATAATCAAACTGGAAATAAGAGGAAGAACGACAGAAAAGCAGTAAAGGGTGCTGAAAAGCTTCGTGCAGTCGCCTCGAATGGAAGGGATGAGAGGTTAGCCTTGCTTGGATGAATCCAATCGAGAGAGAAGAAGAATCTTCTCTCCTTCCTATCAGATTATCGATTCCAACAGCTGAGACTCTCACTCCAACAGACGGCAAAGGAAAACAGAGAGAAATGATGGACTGCGAGAAGACTTCTGCGCTTCGAATGATGATCAAACCTCCGACTTTGGCCCCCTTTTATAGTAGTTTGCAGGTGCGTTTGGGCCAAGGAGAACCATCAATCTTCAACGTCATATATCAGAATGGATGGAGGAGAAAGAACGAATCCCTGAAATAACGGAAATTAACAGAAAAAGATCAGTCAACTTACGGTTTTCACTTGAATAATTGCGGTCACCGCAATGTTTTCGCAATTCATTCGCAATGCTCATTTTTTCATTCTTTTCCTTCGGTTTTCAACCCTTTTTCTACCTATTGTACATAAGTCCTATTTTAGCTACCTTCTTCTAATTCTCATATTAAAGCATAGGTTTAGGCTAAATTCTAACAAAAACACCTAAAAGTGTACATCTTCCTAAGCTAAATGGGTTCTAAATAAGTCACTTTCAGAGACTTAACACACCCCCAAACTTAAGGCTTTGCTTGTCCTCAAGCATACTAAGGACTTACTTAGGCTGCTGTTTTATCTTCTTTAACTACTTACCGACTCCCCTATATCCCTATCTCTAGCAGTGCTGTCCTGTGACACACTTCTAAGTTTAGAACTAACCTCTTTATCAAGCTTCTTCTGACTTCACCTGCCTACTATACCTGCTGTTTTTATTAACCCCCTACTACTGATCTAGCTACTTTTATGACATCATGCCACTATCCCTAAGGTTTCAAATTCTACCAAGCTTTACTCCAGACTCAGTACATGCTTCCAGCTTTATTTTTAATGTGCCTAGGATTCCTTAGAGTCATGCCAGTCTTAGTATTACAGTGACAGTGGTACTTTTAGAGAACAACCTAAGCCCTGGCATCACTACATTGGATATACATTCATCTCCCTAGACAAACCTAAAAGCTACAACCTTGTGCTTAGCTCATTAAGGATCAGAGTTCTTTTTTTTACTAGGACATCTAAGCCACAAGATTATAACTCCTAAGCATACATTCTTCTTCCCCTATTTCTCCCTTTTTCCTTTTTTACTTAGGTGGAGTCTCTCCTTGGGTTGTCTTTTGATGCAATGCCACTTGTGGTTTACACACTTGGCACTGATTACTCAGCACTTGAGAGAGACTCCCCTCTTTATTCTATTTTTCACTTTTTCTATTTATCACAATTTTTTTTCTTAGGAGAAGAAGAATGCTTATGTCCTAAGGAAGAGAGGAATGTTCCTAGGCCTAGGGTGGCCTCCCCCAAACTTCAACTACTCATTGTCCCCAATGAGTGTCTGAGGTGGCACACCCCCAAACTTGTCCTAGAAGCATCTAGTCTAAAGTAAAACAAAGAGAATCTAAAAATCCTAGGCATAGGCAAAACATTTCTAAAAGCAATTATTCCAACAGCAGAAAATTTGAACATAACAGACAGTTTTAAGGACTTACGGTTTATGCATGCTGAGCACTATTCAGAGGCGAATTTAAACTATCAAAGCGTGTCCTATGACACTCATCCAGCATGCTTTAAGATCAGCTATATAAGGTAGTCATGCTAGCAGCAAAAGATAAAATATAACAGATCATAGCCTAACTACACAGACAGTCCAAAACATGCAATCAGTCACAAAAATTGCGGGAACCGCAATTATTTCGCAATTCAATCCGGGCAGATTTAACATTGATTCAGGCCCCTAGCATGCTTTTTCCTGTTACTCATGCATCCTACAAACTAAACTATCCTACCTACTCAGCTAACATCAGACTAGACGAAGCAAAAGAAAAAACATAAAACTAAACATTAAAAACAGATCAAAAATTGAACAAAAAAAACAGCATAATTCACATTATCTATCAGAAAGCAGAAAATTGTTTTTGTTTTCTAAGGGAACAGCAATACTCCCTTCAGTGCACTTCAAACCAGCACTTTAAACTTCTTCATCCTCATCTGGTTGCCTTGGTCGTGGGGGCACCCAAGGAGTTAGGAGATTGGTAGGGAAGTCCGGGAAGATGCACCCCAGCTGGTCTGCAACTTCCTTATCCCTTGCCTGCGCATAGTTGGCCCATTGAGCCATTCTCCTCTGCATGTCCATCAAGCAGGCCATGGATAGGGACTGTTCAGCAGCCAGCCTATCCAATTCAAACTCCATATTCCCCTTTCTTCTCAGCCTCAGGTTAGCAGGCAGCTCCAAATGGCTTGTGTAAGGCAGCTGCTGCTCCAAACGCTCGGTGGGGACTCCTGCAAGCAAACATAGCTTGGTTATGGTATTAGGGAAAAACAAGGGTCCCTTACCCTTCTTTGCGCATTCAGCAATGGCAGCCGACATGATTTCCCCCACATTGACCGTGAGACCGCGCATGATGGCATAAACCAGCAGTGATCTACTCTGGTTGATTGTCGTCTCGTGTGTCACAGGGGACAGCTTCCTCCTCACAAAGGCAAACCAAACCGCTGCCTTTGCTGTCAGATTGGCACTCATTAAGGTGTGCCTCCCATTGCGTGAGACAGTCCACGCTGCTTCAGGCTGGCCAATTGTGCGAATGGCCTCTTCCAGCACTGCCTCAGTTGGCTCATCAACTATCCGTGCATAATCTGTATGAGGTTGGCCCTTGAGACCAAATGCTTCATTGATGGCCTTGGCGGAGAAATCTACTTCCACCCCTCTGACCACAGACAGGCCATCCTCAGGGCTGAGCACATTAGCGTAGAAATCATACACCATGCTCGTGTATGCTGGATTAGGCGGTCTGCAGAATTCCTCCCAGCCGTGGTTGATCACCCCTGCGCGCAAGAACTGCGGCAGGTCAGCAAGTCGGTCGAGGAAACCTTTCTCGTGCAACAGGTCCCTCTTCCTCAGCTCAGCACCCCTGGATTCAGCATCAGATGAGACATACCTCACTAACGGGGGTTCGTCTTCAGGGTAGAGTTTAGCCTTCCCCTTATCTGCTGGTTTGGATGATGCAGCAGCCTCCACCTTGAGGCGTTTGAGCGACGACTCAGTACTCTCTTTGTCCGTCGACGGCACCTTCTTGGCCTTCTTTTTCTTCAACTTCTTGGCCTTGTCAATTCTGGCCTTCTTCTCCTTCTTGAGCCTGGCCTTGATGTTGAGTTGCGGGAAGCATGCCCCCAACGTCTCCTCCATGGAATCATCCTGCTGTGCAGGAACATCAGGGTTGTCTTCCCTCATGGGAGAAAAGACTTCGTCTTCCCCATCATCTCCACTGCCCGGCGTGGACTCTTGATAATCCCCATATGGGAATTCAGGATCAGGCTGTGGAGAGTTGTGCGAGGGCGTGGGATTGTGCTCTGCTGATGGTGTCTGCGCAGGACTCAGTGGCGAAGATGGTGGTTCAGGACTCTGCGCTGCTGCAGGTGTCGGATCAGAACTCTGAGGTGCTGGAGACAACTCGGGGCTCTGTGCAGGCGGTGACGACTCTGCGCTTGGCACTGGTTCAGATGGGAGAGGGCTGCGCGCAGGTGATGCAGACGGCGACGAACCTTCTTTGGCTGACTCGTGGGAGGCACGATCAGTTTCTTGACTCTCCACAGAGGGAGTCTTTGCTGTGCTTGGTTCGGCGGCCGTCTTGACACTCCACCGGCGTTTCTTGGGCGTGCCCACTGGCTCAGATGGACCAGCAGGGATCTCAGTGACCACCCTCCACTTCTTCCTACGAATAGGAAGCTTGGGAAGAGGACCGGTGCGAACGGCACCATCGTCTGCAAGGGAGAGAAGCGCTTCCCTCGCAGCCGCTTCAGCTGCGTCATCAGCCTTCTTCTTGGCTGCGGATCTTTCAGCACGTGTGGCCACCATTGTCGAATCTTGGAGGTTTGGAGAGATGGATCAGAGATGGAGAGAATCGCAGATTTCTTGAAATCAGAGAATGAGAGAATCGTATCGAACAAGCGCGTTCTAACGGCTATAAATGCAACGGAAAAAATCCCAACGGCTCTTTTTGCGGATCCAGCAATTTTAGCGCAATTGTAGGGATATTTTATCATCAAAATCTCAAACTTTGCTCGTCCGTATCTTTTATTTGGCTCGATCGTTTCTCGATTTTTAAAGCTTGATTTACTCTCCTTGGTTCCCTCTTTCGATTCCCTACAAAAACAAATAAAACAAACATTAAATACCCAATTAAAAACACACCACAAAACATACAAACGATAATCGGAAAAACAGTAAAAATAAACTAAGGCATTTGGCCTTGACTAAACGAGCACAGTAACCACTCGTTCTCTCTCGTTCTCTTTGTCATGCTTCAGTCAAGAGGAAGGCCGAGAGAGTCTTCACATCTCCTTCCTCATAGTAGTGCTTCAACCTAGCACCATTGACCATAAATGGCTGGCCTTGCTGCAAATTCTTTATCTCTATTGCACCATGAACATAGACATTAGTAATAACAAATGGACCTGACCATCTAGACTTTAGTTTGCCTGGAAATATCTTTAAACGTGAGTTAAATAATAGGACAAGTTGGCCTTTCCTAAAGTCTTTGATCCTAAGTCTACTGTCGTGCCATATTTTGGTCTTTTCTTTATACATTTTGGCATTCTCATAGGCCATATGCCTAAGCTCATCAAGTTCATGTAGCTGCAAAGATCTCAATGTCCCCGCATCCTTTACACAAAAATTCAATTCTTTCATGGCCCAAAATGCTTTGTTTTCTAACTCAAGTGGCAAGTGGCAAGCCTTGCCATACACCAACCTATAGGGAGACATGCCTAGGGGTGTCTTATATGCTGTTCTATAAGCCCAAAGTGCATCCTCAAGCTTAAATGACCAGTCTTTTCTATTAGGTTTGACTACCTTTTCTAGGATGTTTTTTATCTCCCTATTGGAAATTTCAGCTTGGCCATTCGAGTGTGGGTGATAGGGAGTAGCTACCCTATGTCTAATGTTATATTTAGCCAATACTTTCTCCATAACCTTATTAATGAAATGTGACCCCTCATCACTAATGATAGCACGAGGAGTCCTAAATCTAGTGAAAATGTGCCTATGCAAGAAGTTAGTGACTGTTTTAGCATCATTATTAGGACATGCTTTGGCTTCTACCCACTTGGACACGTAGTCTACTGCTACTAAAATGTAAAGGTTACCTGATGATGGAGGGAATGGTCCCATGAAATCAATGCCCCACACATCAAAGAGCTCCAACTCTAAGATGTAGGTGAGGGGCATCTCATCCTTGCGACTGAGGTTACCTGTCCTTTGGCATTCGTCACAGTTGTGGGCATAGTTGTGGGCGTCCTTGAAGATTGTTGGCCAATAGTAGCCACTCTGAAATACCTTCGCCGCTGTTCTTTGACCACCAAAGTGTCCACCGTAAGGAGATGAGTGACAGTGCTGTAGCACAGACTTCGCTTCAGCAGCTGAAACACACTTCCTTAGTAAGCCATCAGCACAGGTTCTGTAAAGTGTGGGGTCATCCCAGATGAATTTCCTTGCTTCATGAAGGAACCTCTTCTTCTCTTGTCCTCCCTTGAACACTGGCAATACCTGTGATGCACGGAAGTTAGCAATGTCAGCAAACCAAGGTTCCTCATCGTTATCACGATGAGCCAAAGCAAAGACATGTTCATCTATAAAAGCATCAGAAATTGCGGTCTCCGCAATTTTTTCGCAATTGTGCTGCAATCGAGACAGGTGATCTGCAACCACGTTTTCACATCCTTTCTTGTCCCGAATGTCCAGATCAAATTCCTGCAGCAATAACACCCATCTAATCAATCTAGGCTTAGCATCAGCCTTCCTCATAAGATATTTTAAAGCAGAATGGTCAGTGTATACAATGGTCCTAGTGCCTACAATGTAATTTCTAAATTTTTCACAAGCAAATACTACAGCAAGCATCTCTTTCTCTGTAGTTGTATAATTACATTGAGCCTCATTCAAGGTCTTACTAGCATAATAGACAGGGTGTGTGAGCTTGTCAATCTTCTGTCCTAACATGACTCCTACAGCATAGTCACTGGCATCACATAGCATCTCAAATGGGAGATCCCAATTTGGTCCGACTATGATAGGTGCTGTGACTAGTGCTTCCTTAAGGGTTTTCCAAGCTACTACACATTCTTTAGAGAAGATAAATGGTCTATTTAGCTCTAGAAGCTCGCACAGAGGCTTGACTATCTTAGAAAAGTCCTTAATGAACCTTCTGTAGAAGCCAGCGTGCCCTAAGAAGCTTCTAATGGCTTTGACATTCTGGGGCTCTACCAACTTCTCTATGATCTCTATTTTTGCCCTATCCACTTCTACACCTGCCCTTGATACTCTATGTCCTAAGACAATCCCTTCATCTACCATAAAATGGCACTTCTCCCAATTTAGGACTAGGTTGGTCTCTTCACACCTAGCCAGGACTTGTCCTAGGTTGTCTAGACAGGTTTTAAATGAGTCCCCAAAGACTGAGAAGTCATCCATGAATATTTCTATCATGGACTCATCCAACTCAGAGAAGATTGCCATCATGCACCTTTGGAAAGTTGTCGGTGCATTGCATAAGCCAAAAGGCATTCTGCGGAAGGCAAACGTTCCAAAAGGGCAAGTGAAAGTGGTCTTCTCTTGATCCTTAGGGTCTATAGTGATTTGATTATAACCAGAGTACCCATCTAAGAAACAATAGTAGGCTCTACCAGCTATTCTGTCTAGCATCTGGTCAATGAACGGTATAGGGAAATGGTCTTTTTTAGTTTCTTTATTTAGTTTTCTGTAATCCATACATACCCTCCACCCTGTGACAGTCCTTGTTGGAATTAGTTCGTTATTCTCATTGACTACCACAGTTATTCCCCCCTTTTTAGGTACACATTGAATGGGGCTCACCCACTGGCTACTAGCTATGGGGAAAATCACTCCTGCATCTAACCATTTGATTATTTCCTTTTTCACTACCTCTTTCATAGAGGGGTTTAACCTACGCTGGTGATCTACCCTAGGTGTGTGCTCTTCCTCTAGTATAATTTTGTGCATGCAATAAGAAGGGCTAATGCCTCGAATATCAGCAATAGTCCATGCTATAGCCTTCCTATGTTGCTTAAGCAGTAAAATTAATTCAACCTCATGCTGTTTACTTAGCTTAGAAGAAATAATTACAGGCAGCGTATCATTATCTCCTAGATATGCATATTTGAGGTGAGTGGGTAGTGGTTTCAGTTCTAAAACAGGTGGATGCTCAATGGAGGGTTTCAAAGGATTTACAGTTCTATCAGTTAAATCTATATTCATACATACATGCTGTGGTTTATCTACAGGCATATCCATTATGTCAGATACATTTAAATCAGCTACATCTAATCCTACATATTCATTTGCATGCTTGGTTAATAACACATGCTCTAATTGTTCTTCCATCAGTGAGTCAACAATATCCATGCTAGCACAGGATTCAAGGTCAGAGGGATACCTTAAAGCTTTATAAACACTAAATTTTACCTCTTCATCATGAACCCTCATAGTTAACTCACCTTTTTGAACATCTATTAGTGCCCTACCTGTGGCTAGAAATGGTCTACCTAGCAGGATGGGAACCTCATTGTCTGCCTCATAGTCCAGGACAATGAAATCTGCAAGGAAAATAAATTTGTCAACTTTCACTAGAATATCCTCAATCTTACCTTCAGGGTATGCGATGGATCTGTCTGCTAGTTGTAAAGTGACTGTGGTTGGACGTGCTTCTCCCATTCCCAACTGGCGGAATAGGGACAGGGGCATGAGGTTTATGCTGGCGCCCAGGTCACAAAGCGCTCTGCCCACGTGCTTGCCTCCAAGTTCTACAGGTAAGGTGAAGGAACCAGGATCCTTCTCCTTCTTAGGCAGCTTGTTCTGGAGGATGGCACTGCACTCCTCGGTGAGGTTTACTGTTTCAAACTCACCAATTATTTTTTTGTTAGTAATAATGTCCTTCAAAAACTTTACATAAGAAGGCATAGACTGTAAAACCTCTACAAAAGGAATGTTAACATGCACTTGCTTAAGTATTTCTAAAAATTTATTAAAATGAACTTCCTGTTCCTGCTTCTTCTTAAGCCTTCGAGGGTATGGAGGTGGTGGCACATATGCAGGCACGTCAGGGCGCCTTAGGATGGGTGGAGGCCTTGGAATTTCTTCTACCTCCTCAACAATTGGCTCTAGCCTGGCTCCTGATGTGCTAGTTGGTGGTGGACCTTGGCTTGGCAGAGACTCCAGTGGAGCACTAGACTCAGTGTTCTCTACTCTCTTTGGTGTGTCCTTTGTGTTGCTCACCAATGGTCTTCCACTCCTAAGTTCAATTGCTTGAACTTGTTCTTTGCCATCTCTCCTTGGTACCTCGGTGTCAGCAGGGAGTCTACCTTGGGGCCTACTTTTAAGTTCATTGGCTAATTGGCCTATTTGGTTTTCCAGGCTCCTAAGAGTAGCTTGCTGGCTCTGAAGAGTAGCGTCATTCTTAGCTATATATTCCTTGAGTAGGTTTTCTACAGAAGATCCTACAGGTTGATTGTATGGTTTTTGGTACATTGATTGATTATGTTGGGGAGTGAAACCAGGTGTTCCACTCGGCCTTGGTTGGTTAGGATTTTGGTTAGTGTTCTGTTGGCCACCCCATGACAGGTTAGGGTGGTTTCTCCAACCAGGGTTATAGGTATTGGAGTAGGGGTTGTTCCTAAGCTGCTGCTGGCTTCCAACATAGCAGACTGAAGATGGATTCCCAGGGCAGTATTCATAAGGGTGCCCTTCCCCACAGAATCCACAGATTGGTGCCTCGCCTTGACTTTGTTGGGTGCCCATTGACATGGCTGTGGCGGTATTGGCACTGGTTTGGAGATTGGCCTGAGCCATTTGCTTAACTAGGTTGGTCAGGGCATTTATTTGGGTGCTCATGGCGCTTAGAGCATCCTTGTCTTGAGCCCTAGTTGGCTCTACCGGATCGTCTGACCACCTACAATGAGATGTTGAGATCTTCTCCAAGATCTCATAAGCTTCGTTGTAACTCTTGGACAACATGGAACCACCAGCAGATGAATTTAGAACTTGTCTGGTGCTGGGGTTGCATCCTTTAAAGAAGACTTCTATTTGGATACACCATGGAATGCCATGGTGTGGACATTTAATGAGAAGGTCTTTGAATCTTGTCCAAGCTTCGTGAAGAGACTCACTTGGAGCTTGTTTGAACTTTATGATATCATCACGAAAGGTAGAATTCCTATCAGGTGGGAAGTATTTGACTAGGAATTTTTCTGCTAAATCTGTCCAATTGCGGACAGATCCTGAGGGTAAAGAATTTAACCATGTTTTGGCTTTGTCCCTCAAAGAGTAAGGGAAAAGATATAGCCTCAGGGCTTCTTGGGAAACTCCAGGGATTAGGAAGGTGTCACTAACTCCTAAGAAGTTCCTAAGGTGGTTATGGGGGTCCTCATTTTCTATTCCAAAGAATTGCCCCACAGTGGACAACATTTGGAACATCACTGGCTTTAACTCGAATGAGTTGGCAGTGATTTCAGGACGGATTATGCTGGGGTTCAGCTCCCCAGGCATAGGTACTAAATATGAAAGGATGGCGCTATCCTTGTCATTCGCTATTTCAATGGGGTTGCGAGTGACAGGCACCAGGTTTTGATTTACTCCAGCCATTTCTTCTTGAGGTAATTGCGAAGGAATTGTAGTCTCTGCAATGATTGGAGGTAAAAGGGTTTGTTTAAAGAGACGTTTCTTGGCTCTATTCCTAGCTCTAAGTAATCTCTCGGGCTCAGGGTTGAACTCTAGATCACTACTTGGAGTCTCATTCATAAACTACCCTAAATGGTACCTGAAAAAGAAATGAAGATGGATCAAATTCAATGGAAAATACTTTGATGTTTCAGACTTAACAACTTCGTTTTCACTTAAAATAAGTCCCCAGCAGCGGCGCCAAAAACTTGTTGCGTGCTCAATGTGTTAATAAAAATGATGAATAAGAGAGAGAGAGCACTCAGAACATGCAAGCATACATGATCTTATAGCAAGTAGTAAGTATATTTCATTCGTTTTCCCACAGAGACTTGTTTTTAGCTATTCTCGAAGTGTCTTTTGTTAAGAAAGATGGGGTGGATTTGATGGGGTAAAATTGGTTTTTAATTATCTAAGTTTTGCTGAATGTGTAAAGGAATATAACATAAACAAATGGAAGTTGAAATTAGACTCAAAGGACAAGAGATGGAATTGATAAACAAAGAGAAAGCAGCTAACAGAATAAAAACTTAGCAGAAATTGCGGGGACCGCAATGTTTCCGCAATTAAACAGCAGCGAAAGTGTGCAGATGGGTGAATTAAGGGCTACTAATAACTATCCTATAGGCCTTTTTATACGATTCTCAAGCACTGGATCTACTCTCTATACATCAAACTCACTCTATCTCAAGTATCGTCCGATTCCATGCATTAGAAACTTAAGTTTACTCGACTTCAAAGTAAGGTCTTAAGCATCTTGTTAAAACAGGAGTGTTTAGTTTGTACTAGGGAAACTCCTATTCCTAGGCCGTTTCCTGATTACCATGAAAGGCTAGCATGATTATATGACTCTGAACTCTTACTCCTTCCAGAGGTTAGGAGTTCTTTGGACAAAATGGATGGCCAATCGAAATTGCCCGTGGGATGAAGCTTACATATAATCAATGTTTGAAGGCGATCCTACATGCTTGATTCACGTTTTTTAAGCCTATAGTTCTGTCATTAGCATGCCCCTAAGTGATTTAGCTACTCATGGATATATGGAGAACAGAAAGGGTAGATAAAACAGACATGCTTAGAAGAGAAATGTGTGTAAAATAGCGAGACAAAACCGTAGCAGAACAAGGTGGAAACTGTAAAATGCAGAATTGTACTTTGATTACTTTGAGTGTTTGAATGACAAAGGAAAGCTTTGAAGAAATGAATCCAAGACAGACAACAACGAAATGCAGTAAGTAAAATACTAAACTAAGAACAACAATAATCAAACTGGAAATAAGAGGAAGAACGACAGAAAAGCAGTAAAGGGTGCTGAAAAGCTTCGTGCAGTCGCCTCGAATGGAAGGGATGAGAGGTTAGCCTTGCTTGGATGAATCCAATCGAGAGAGAAGAAGAATCTTCTCTCCTTCCTATCAGATTATCGATTCCAACAGCTGAGACTCTCACTCCAACAGACGGCAAAGGAAAACAGAGAGAAATGATGGACTGCGAGAAGACTTCTGCGCTTCGAATGATGATCAAACCTCCGACTTTGGCCCCCTTTTATAGTAGTTTGCAGGTGCGTTTGGGCCAAGGAGAACCATCAATCTTCAACGTCATATATCAGAATGGATGGAGGAGAAAGAACGAATCCCTGAAATAACGGAAATTAACAGAAAAAGATCAGTCAACTTACGGTTTTCACTTGAATAATTGCGGTCACCGCAATGTTTTCGCAATTCATTCGCAATGCTCATTTTTTCATTCTTTTCCTTCGGTTTTCAACCCTTTTTCTACCTATTGTACATAAGTCCTATTTTAGCTACCTTCTTCTAATTCTCATATTAAAGCATAGGTTTAGGCTAAATGCTAACAAAAACACCTAAAAGTGTACATCTTCCTAAGCTAAATGGGTTCTAAATAAGTCACTTTCAGAGACTTAACACCTGTCTGTGGTCAGAGGGGTAGAAGTAGATTTCTCAGCCAAGGCCATCAATGAAGCATTTGGTCTCAAGGGCCAACCTCATACAGATTATGCACGGATTGTCGATGAGCCTACTGAGGCAGTTTTGGAAGAGGCCATTCGGACTATTGGCCAGCCTGAAGCTTCTTGGACCGTGTCACGCAATGGGAGGCACACTCTCATGAGTGCCAACCTCACGGCTAAGGCAGCTGTTTGGTTTTCGTTCGTGCGAAAGAGATTGTCCCCGGTGACTCACGAGACAACAATAAACCAGAGCCGATCGCTGCTGGTGTATGCAATCATGAGAGGTCTCACGATCAACGTGGGAGAAGTCATCACTGCGGCCATTGCTGAATGCGCCAAGAAAGGTAAGGGACCACTGTTTTTCCCTAACACCATAACCAAGCTATGTTTGCTTGCAGGAGTCCCTACCGAGCGCCTGGAGAAGCAGATGGCCTACACGGGCCACTTGGAGCTGCCTGCTAACCTGAGGCTGAGACGAAAGGGGAATATGGAGTTTGAACTGGATAGGCTGGCTGCTGAACAGTCTCTATCCATGGCCTGCTTAATGGATATGCAGAGAAGAATGGCTCAATGGGCCACTTATGCGCAGGCGAGGGACAAGGAAGTTGCAGACCAGCTGGGGTGCCTCTTCCCTGAGTTCCCTACCAATCTTCTAACTCCATGGGTGCCCCCAAGACCACGGCAACCAGATGAGGATGACGAGAATTGAGTGCTGGTTTGAAGTGCACTAAAGGGAGTATTGCTGTTCCCTTAGGAAAAAAAAAACAATTTTTCTGCTTTCTGTTAGGACCATGCTGTTTTTGGTTCAATTTTGATCTGTTTTAGATGTTTAGTTTTATGTTTTTCCTGTTGCTTAGTATAGTTTGATGTTAGCTGACTAGGTAGGATAGTTTAGTTTTTTTTTTTAGGAAGCTTGAGTGACTGGAAAAAGCATGCTTAGGGGCCTTAATCAATGTTATATCTGCCCTGATCTAATTGCGAAATAATTGCGGTACCCGCAATTTTCATGACTAAAAGCATGTTTTGGACTGTCTGTTTAGCTAGGCTGTGATCTGTTTAAATTCTATCTTTTCCTGCTAACATGACCGCCTTATATAGCTTATCTAAATGCATGCTGGATGAGTGTCATAGGACACCCTTTGATAGTTTAAATCGACCTCTAAAAAGCTCAGCATGCACAACTTTAAGCCCTTAACTGTCTGTTTTTTTGTTAATTTTCTGCTATTGTGATATTTTCTTTTCAATGTTCTGTCTATGCCTAGGGCTTTAGATTCTCTTTGTTTTACCTTAGACTAGATGCTTCTAGGATAGTTTGGGGGTGTGCCACCTCAGACACTCATTGGGGACAATGAGTAGTTGAAGTTTGGGGGAGGCCACCCTAGGCCTAGGAACATTCCTCTCTCCCTTAGAAACATAAGCATTCTTCTTCTCCCTTACAAAAAAATGATGAACTGAAAAAAAAAATGAAAAAAAGAATAAAAAGGGGGGTTTCTTTTAGGTTGCTAAGTAATCAGTGCCAAGTGTGTGACCCACAAGTGGCATTGCATCAAAAGGCAACCAAAGGAGAGGTCCCACCTAAGTAAGAAAAAAAAAAAAGGAAAAGAGTAGGGAAGAAGAATGTAGACCTAGGAGTTATAACTTTGTGGCTTAGGTGTCCTATTTAAAAAGAACTCTGATCCTCAATTAGCTAAGCACAAAGTTGTAACTTGTAGGGTTGTTTAGGGAGATGAATGTCTATCCAATGTAGTGATGCCAGGGTTTAGGTTGTTCTCTAAAAGTACTACTGTCACCGTTAATACTAAGACTGGCATGACTCTAAGGAATCCTAGACACATTAAAAATAAAGCTAGAAGCATGTACTGAGTCTGAAGTAAAGCTAGGCAGAATTTGAAACCTTAGGAATAGTGGCATGATATGACAAAAGCAAATAGATCAGTTGTAGGAAGTTAACAAAAGCAGGTGAGTGTTAGGCAGGCGAAGTCAGAAGAAGCTAGATAAGAGGGTAGTTTTAAAACTAAGAAGTGTGTCACAGGACAGCAGTGCTATAGATAGGGATATAGGGGAGTCAGTAGGTGGTTAAAGAAGGAGAAACATCAGCCTAGGAAAGTCCTTAGTATGCTTGAGGACAAGCAAAGCCTTAAGTTTGGGGGTGTGTTAAGTCTCTGAAAGTGACTTATTTAGGACCCATTTAGCTTAAGAAGATGTACACTTCTAGGTGTTTTTGATAGCATTTAGCCTAAACCTATGCTTTAATATGAGAATTAGAAGAAGGTAGCTAATCTAGGACTTATGTACAATAGGTAGAAAAAGGGTTGAAAACCGAAGGAAAAGAATGAAAAAAAGCTGCATTGCGACAGCATTGCGAAAACATTGCTGAGGCCGCAATTATTCAAGTAAAAACCGTAAGTTGACTGATCTTTTTCCGTTAATTTCCGTAATCTCAGGGATTCATTCTTTCTCCTCCATCCATTCTGATATATGACGTTGAAGATTGATGGTTCTCCTTGGCCCAAACGCACCTGCAAACTACTATAAAAGGGGGCCAAAGTCGGAGGTTTGATCATCATCCGAAGCGCAGAAGTCCTCTCGCAGTCCATCATTTCTCTCTGTTTTCCTTTGCCGTCTGTTGGAGTGAGAGTCTCAGCTGTTGGAATCGATAATCTGATAGGAAGGAGAGAAGATTCTTCTTCTCTCTCGATTGGATTCATCCAAGCAAGGCTGACCTTTCATCCCCTTCATTCGAGGCGACTGCAACGAAGCTTTTCAGCACCCTTTTACTGTTTTCTGTCGTTCTTCTTCTTATTTCCAGTTTTGATCATTGTTGTTCTTAGCTTAGTGTTTTAGTTACTGCAGTTCGTTGTTGTCTGTCTCTGAATTTCTGCTTCTACGTTTCCCTTTGTCGTTCAA
Source organism: Herpetospermum pedunculosum (assembly GCA_028017165.1). Classification (NCBI taxonomy): domain Eukaryota; kingdom Viridiplantae; phylum Streptophyta; class Magnoliopsida; order Cucurbitales; family Cucurbitaceae; genus Herpetospermum; species Herpetospermum pedunculosum. The sequence continues at coordinate 13,578,591 of CM051526.1, forward strand.
ACATTCATAGTAATCAAAGTACATTTCTGCATTTCACAGTTTCCACTTTCTGCTGCTACGGTTTTGTCTTGCTGTTCTAAGCACATTTCCCTTCTAAGCATGTCTGTTTTATCTTACATTTCCACTCTCTATATTTCCATGAGTAGCTAAGTCACTTAGGGGCATGCTAATGACAGAACTATAGGCTAAAAAACGTGCATCAAGTATGTAGGATAGCTCTCGAATCATTGATTGTATGTAAGCTTCATCCTACGGGCAATTTCGATTGGCCATCCATTTTGTCCAAAGAACTCCTAACCTCTGGAAGGAGTAAGAGTTCAGAGTCATATAATCATGCTAGCCTTTCATGGTAATCAGGAAACGGCCTAGGAATAGGCGTTTCCCTAGTACAAACTAAACACTCCTGTTTTAACAAGATGCTTAAGACCTTACTTTGAAGTCGAGTAAACTTAAGACTCTAATGCATGGAATCGGACGATACTTGAGATAGAGTGAGTTTGATGTATAGAGAGTTGATCCAAAGCTTGAGAATCGTAATAAAGTGCCTATAGGATAGTCATTAGTAGCCCTTAATTCACTCATTTACACACTTTCGCTGTTATTTAATTGCGGTAACATTGCGGTCCTCGCAATTCTGTTGTTTTATCATTCTGTTTAGCTGTTTTCTTCTTCGTTTATTAATTCCATCTCTTGTCTTTTGCGTCTAATTTCAACTTGCATTTGTTTATGTTATATTCCTTTACACATTCAGCAAAACTTAGATAATTAAAAACCAATTTTACCCCATCAAATCCACCCCATCTTTCTTAACAAATACACTTCGCGAATAGCTAAAAATGAGTCTCTGTGGAAAAAACGAATGAAATATACTTACTACTTGCTGTGAGACCATGTATGCTTGCATGTTCTAAGTGCTCTCTCTACCCTTTTGCATATTTATCTTTACACATTGAGCACGCAACAGTAGGCTCATCAACAATCCTCGCATAGTCAGTATGTTTTTGGCCCTTGAGGCCATAGGCTTCGTTGATGGCTTTTGCTGAGAAGTCCACTTCTACTCCCCTGACCACAGAGAACCCCTCCTCAGACATCCTCAGGTTGGCGTAGAAGTCATACACCATGCTTGTGTAAGCTGGATTGGGTGGTCTGCACAACTCCTCCCAGCCGTGATTCGTAATTCCTGCGCGCAAGAATTGCGGCAGGTCAGCAGGTCTGTCGAGGAAGCCCTTCTCGTGCAGCAGCTCTCGTTTCCTCAGCTCCATGCCTCTAGACTCAGCGTCAGAAGACACGTACCTCACTGACTGAGGCTCATCTTCAGGGTAAAGCTTGGCCTTCCCTTTGTCTTTTGGTTTGGCTGACTCAGCAGCCTCAATCTTGAGCTTCTTGAGCGATGGCTCAGCACTCTTCTCCTCTGATGCAAGCGCCCTCTTGGCTTTCTTTTTCTTTGATTTCTTGGACCGTTTGGCCTTGATAATCTTGGCAGCCTTCTTCTTCTTCAGCTTCGCCTTGGTTGTGATCGCATGGAGGCAAGCCCCCAGTGTTTCTTCCATAGAATCATCCTTCTGCGCAGGACTCTCAGGGCTGGCTTCCCTCAACGGAGAGAAGACCTCTTCTTCCTCAGCCCCCCCCACTGCCCTGCGTCGATTCTTGGTATTCCCCATATGGGAATTCAGGGTCAGGCCGTGGAGAAGTGGGCGACGGAGTGGTGCTTTGTGCGACTGTAGGGGTCTGTGCAGAGCTCTGTGGTGATGAAGGCAGCTCAGGGCTCTGCGCTGGCGGCGATGAAGAGAGCTCAGGACTACGAACCGGTTGGGATGGTGAAGGGCTGTGCTCGGTCGACTCGTGGAATGGCTGGCCGAGTTCTTGACTCTCCACAGAGGGAGTCTTTTTCTTGATTTCTTCTTCGGCCACAGCCATACTCCATCTGCGCTTCTTGGGTGTGCCTGCTGGTTTAGAGGGTCCAGCAGGTATCTCTGTGACGACCTTCCACTTCTTCTTGCGGATCGAAAGTTTGGGAAATCGTTCAGTTCGCGCAGCCTCAGCATCAGCCAAGGCAAGCAGTGCTTCCCTCGCAGCCGTTTCAGCTTCATCAACCCTTTTCTTGGACGCAGATCGTTCGGCTCTTGTTAGCACCATTGTTGAATTGTGGAGATTTGGAGAGAGGAATCACAGATGAAGAGAAACGCAGCTTTTTTGGAGTTCAGATAATGGGGGAATCGTGCGGATCAACGCGCCTTCTAACGGATATAAAGAAACCCAAAAAATCCCAACGGCTATATTTTTGCGGATTCTGCAAATCCAGCGCAATTTTAGTGACCGTTGGAGATTTTCTGCATTTAAATGTCAATCTTTGCTCAACCGTATCTTTGATTTGGCCCAATATCTTTTTGATTTTTTTTTGCTGGATTTAATCTCCTTGATTCCCTCTATTGATTCCCTACAAAAAGAAATAAAATCAACATCAAATTCGTAATTAAAATCATACAAACATATACACAAACGATAACCGGAAAATCGCAAAAAATAAACTAAGGCATGAGCCTCATATTGACGAGCACAGCAATCACTCGTCCTCTCTCGTTCTTAATTTCACGCTTCAGTCAAGAGGAAGGCCGAGAGAGTCTTCACATCCCCTTCCTCATAGTAGTGCTTCAATCTTGCACCATTAACCATGAATGGTTGTCCTTGCTGCAGGTTCTTTATCTCGATGGCACCATGAACAAACACATTAGTAATTACAAATGGACCTGACCATCTAGACTTAAGTTTGCCTGGAAATAATTTCAATCGTGAGTTAAATAATAAGACAAGCTGGCCTTTCTTGAAGTCCTTAATCCTAAGTCTACTGTCGTGCCAAATCTTGGTCTTTTCCTTATACATTTTGGCATTTTCATAAGACATATGCCTAAGCTCATCAAGCTCATGTAATTGCAAAGACCGCAACGTTCCCGCATCGGTCACGCAATAATTCAACTCTTTTAGTGCCCAAAATGCCTTAATTTCTAACTCAAATGGAAGATGACAAGCTTTACCATACACCAGTCTGTAAGGAGACATACCTAGGGGTGTCTTATATGCAGTTCTATACGCCCAAAGTGCATCCTCGAGTTTAAATGACCAGTCCTTTCTATTAGGTTTGACCACTTTTTCTAGGATGTTCTTAATCTCCCTATTTGAAATTTCAGCCTGACCATTCGAGTGTGGGTGATAGGGAGTGGCTACTCTATGTCTAATGTTATACCTAGCCAACACTCTCTCCATAGCTTTATTAATGAAATGTGTCCCTTCATCGCTGATGATAGCACGTGGTGTCCCAAACCTAGTAAAAATGTGCCTATGCAAGAATTTTATAACTGTTTTGACATCATTATTGGGACATGCTATGGCCTCTACCCACTTGGATACATAGTCTACTGCCACTAATATGTAAAGGTTACCTGATGATGGGGGAAATGGTCCCATGAAGTCAATGCCCCACACATCAAAGAGCTCCAACTCTAAGATGTAAGTGAGAGGCATTTCATCCTTGCGACTAAGGTTACCTGTCCTTTGGCATTCATCACAGCTGTGTGCATAGTTGTGTGCATCCTTGAAGATCGTTGGCCAATAGTAGCCACTCTGAAATACCTTTGCAGCTGTTCTTTGGCCACCAAAGTGTCCACCATAAGGAGCTGTGTGGCAGTGCTGCAGCACAGACTTCGCCTCAGCAGCTGAAACACACTTCCTTAGCAAGCCGTCAGCACATGTTTTGTAAAGTGTGGGGTCATCCCATATGAATTTCCTTGCTTTATGAAAGAACCTCTTCTTCTCTTGTCCTCCCTTGAAAGTTGGTAGTACCTGCGATGCAAGGAAGTTAGCAATGTCAGCAAACCAAGGTTCCTCATCGTTATCACGATGATTCAATACAAAGACATGTTCATCAATAAAAGCATCAAAAATTGCGGGTTCCGCAATTTTTTCGCAATTATGCTGCAATCTAGAAAGATGATCCGCAACCACATTTTCACTTCCTTTCTTATCTCTAATGTCTAGATCAAACTCTTGCAGCAGCAGTACCCACCTAATCAACCTAGGCTTAGCATCAGCCTTCCTCATAAGGTACTTTAAAGCAGAATGGTCAGTGTACACGATTGTCCTAGTGCCTACAATATAGTTCCTAAATTTCTCACAAGCAAACACTACAGCTAGCATTTCTTTCTCAATGGTTGTGTAGTTGCATTGTGCCTCATTAAGTGTCTTACTAGCATAATAGACAGGGTGTGTTAACTTGTCAATCTCATGTCCTAACATGACCCCTACAGCATAGTCACTGGCATCACATAACATCTCAAAGGGAAGATCCCAATTAGGCCCTACTATAATAGGTGCTGTGACTAGTGCTTTCCTAAGGGTCTTCCAAGCTAGGAAACACTCTTTAGAGAAAATGAACGGTTTGTTTAGCTCTAGAAGCTCACATAGAGGCTTGGAGATCTTAGAAAAGTCCTTAATGAACCTTCTATAGAAACCAGCATGCCCTAAGAAACTTCTAATGGCCTTGACATTTTGGGGTTCTACCAATTTCTCTATTATTTCAATTTTTGCCCTGTCAACTTCTACACCTGCCCTCGACACTCTATGACCTAAGACAATCCCTTCATCCACCATGAAGTGGCACTTTTCCCAATTTAGGACTAGGTTGGTCTCCTCACACCTAGCCAGGACTTGTCCTAGGTTCTCTAGACAGTTTGTAAATGAATCCCCAAAGACTGAGAAATCATTCATGAATATCTCTATCATGGACTCATCCAAATCAGAGAAGATTGCCAACATGCACCTTTGGAAAGTTGCCGGTGCATTGCATAAGCCAAAAGGCATTCTGCGAAAGGCAAAAGTTCCAAAAGGGCAAGTGAAGGTAGTCTTCTCTTGATCCTTAGGGTCTATAGTAATCTGATTATACCCTGAGTAACCGTCTAAGAAGCATTAGTAGACTCTACCAGCTATTCTATCTAGCATCTGGTCAATGAATGGTAGAGGGAAATGGTCTTTTTTGGTTTCTTTATTTAGTTTCCTATAATCCATGCAAACTCTCCATCCTGTGATAGTCCTTGTTGGAATCAGTTCATTGTTCTCATTGACTACCACAGTCATCCCCCCTTTCTTAGGTACACATTGTATAGGGCTCACCCACTGGCTACTAGCTATGGGGAAGATCACACCAGCATCTAACCATTTAATTATTTCTTTCTTAACTACCTCTTTCATTGAGGGGTTCAACCTACGTTGGTGATCTACTCTAGGTGTATGCTCTTCCTCTAATATAATCTTATGCATGCAATAAGAAGGGCTAATGCCTCTAATATCAGCAATAGTCCATGCAATAGCCTTCCTATGTTGCTTAAGTAGTAAAATCAGTTCAACCTCATGCTTTTCACTTAATTTAGAAGAAATAATCACAGGCAAAGTATCATTACTTCCTAGATATGCATACTTGAGGTGAGTGGGGAGAGGTTTCAATTCTAAGACAGGTGTATGCTCAATGGATGGTTTTAATGGATTCAAAGATTTTTCAGTTAAATCAATATTCATACAAACATGCTGAGGGTTATTTACAGGTATATCCATTATCTCAGCTATGTTTAAGTCAGGTAATTCTAATCCTACGTATTCATGAGCATGCTTAGTCAACAATTCATGCTCCAATTGTTCTTCCATTAATGAATCTACAATGTCCATGCTAGCACAAGATTCAGAGTCAGAGGGGTACCTTAAGGCTTTATAAACACTAAATTTCACCTCTTCATCATGAACCCTCATAGTGAGCTCACCTTTTTGGACATCTATCAGTGCCCTACCTGTGGCTAGAAATGGTCTGCCTAACAGGATGGGGACCTCCTTGTCTGCTTCATAATCCAGGATAATGAAATCTGCAAGAAAAATAAACTTGTCAACCTTTACAAGAATATCCTCAATCTTACCTTCAGGGTATGCAATGGATTTGTCTGCTAGTTGTAAAGTGACAGTGGTTGGACGTGCTTCTCCTATTCCTAGCTGGCGGAATAGTGATAGGGGCATGAGGTTTATGCTGGCTCCCAGGTCACAAAGAGCTCTGCCCACGTGCTTGCCTCCTAGCTCTACAGGTAAGGTGAAGGAACCAGGATCCTTCTCCTTCTTGGGTAGCTTGTTCTGGAGTATGGCACTGCACTCCTCAGTGAGATTGACTGTTTCAAACTCACCAATTATTTTCTTGTTAGTTATAATATCCTTCAAAAACTTTACATAAGAAGGCATAGACTGTAAAACTTCAACAAAAGGAATATTAACATGCACTTGCTTAAGAATTTCTAGAAATTTATTAAAGTGCACTTCCTGTTCTTGTTTTTTCTTTAGCCTTCTAGGGAATGGAGGTGGTGGCACATATGCAGGCACTTCAGGTCGCCTTAGGATAGGTGGAGGCCTTGGAATTTCTTCTATCTCCCCTATGATTGGTTCCAGCCTTTGTCCTGATGTGCTTGGTGGTGGTGGACCTTGGTTTGGCAGAGACTCCAGTGGAGCACTAGACTCAGTGTTCTCTACTCTCTTTGGTGTGTCCTTGGTGCTGCTCACCAATGGTCTACCACTTCTAAGTTCAATTGCTTGAACTTGCTCTTTACCATCTCTCCTTGGCACTTCAGTGTCAGCAGGTAGTCTACTTTGGGGCCTACTTTTGATTTCATTGGCTAGTTGCCCTATTTGGTTCTCTAAGCTCCTAAGAGTAGCTTGCTGGCTCTGCAGAGTGGCATCATTCTTGGCTATGTATTCCTTAAGTAAATTTTCTACAGAAGATCCTACAGGTTGGTTGTATGGTTTTTGATACATGGATTGGTTATGTTGGGGAGTGAAATCAGGTGTTCCACTCGGTCTTGGTTGGTTAGGAGCTTGGTTAGCATTTTGTTGGCCACCCCATGACAGGTTTGGGTGGTTCCTCCAACCAGGGTTGTAAGTATTAGAATAGGGGTTGTTCCTAGGCTGCTGTTGGCTTCCAATATAGCAGACTGAGGCTGGATTCCCAGGGCAGTATTCATACAGGTGCCCTTCCCCACAGAATCCACAGATAAGTGTCTCACCTTGACTTGGTTGGGTGCCCATTGACATGGCTGTGGGGGTGTTGACACTTGTTTGGAGATTGGCTTGAGCCATTTGCTTAACTAGGTTGGTCAGGGCATTTATTTGGGTGCTCATTGCACTTAGAACATCCTTGTTTTGAGCTCTAGTTGGCTCAACTGGATCATCTGACCACCTACAGTGAGATGCTGAGATCTTCTCCAAGATCTCATAGGCCTCGTTGTAACTCTTGACAACATGGAACCACCAGCAGATGAATTTAAGACTTGCCTAGTGCTGGGGTTGCATCCTTTGAAAAAGACCTCTATTTGGATACACCATGGAATGCCATGATGTGGACATTTGAGAAGAAGATCCTTAAACCTTGTCCAAGCTTCGTGAAGAGACTCAGTGTCAGCTTGTTTGAACTTGATTATGTCATCACGAAAGGTAGAATTCCTATCAGGTGGAAAGTATTTGACTAGGAATTTTTCTGCTAAGTCTGTCCAATTGCGGACAGATCCAGAGGGTAATGAGTTTAACCACGTTTTGGCTTTGTCCCTCAAAGAGTAAGGGAAAAGGTATAGCCTCAAGGCTTCTTGGGAAACTCCAGGGATGATGAAGGTATCACTGACTCCTAAGAAGTTTCTAAGATGGTTGTGGGGATCCTCATTTTCCACTCCAAAGAATTGTCCCACAGTGGACAACATTTGGAACATCACTGGTTTTAACTCGAATGAGTTGGCAGTGATTTCAGGACGGATTATGCTGGGGTTCAGCTCCCCAGGCATAGGTACTAGGTAGGAAAGTATGGCGATATCCTTGTCATTCGCTATTTCGATGGGATTGCGAGTGACAGGCACCGGATTTGGAACTATTCCATCCATTTCTTCTTGAGACAATTGCGGAGGAATTGCGGTTCCCGCAATTATTGGAGGTCTAGAGGGTTGGTTAAAGAGACGTTTCTTGGCTCTATTTCTGGCCCTAAGTAATCTCTCAGGCTCAGGATTGAACTCTAGATCACTACTTGAAGGCTCACTCATAAACTAACCCAATAGTACCTGCAAAAGAAATGAAACAGATCAGCTTCAATAGGCAATAAACTTGGTGTTTCAAACTTAACAAACTTCGTTTTCACTTAAATAAATCCCCGGCAGCGGCGCCAAAAACTTGTTGCGTGCTCAATGTGTTAAAATAAATAAGCAATAAGATAGAGAGAGCACTCAGAACATGCAAGCATACATGATCCTATAGCAAGTAGTAAGTATTTTTTCATTCGTTTTCCCACAGAGATTTATTACAAGCTACTAGTGAAGTGTAAAGTTAAGAAAGAATGGGTGGATTTGATGGGGTCAAATTGGTTTTAAATTGTCTATTTCCTACTGAATACGTAGAGGGTAGCAACATAAACAAGTGCAAGTCAAAGCTAAACTCAAATGAAAAGAGACGAGATTAATAAATGAAGAAGAAAACAGCTAAATAGAATTGTGAACTTGGCAGAATTGCGGAAACAGCAATTCTACCGCAATTTTCCTAACAGCGAAAGTGTGTAAAGTGGAGAAACAAGGGCTACTAACGACTCCTCTATAGGCATTTTCACACGATTCTCAAGCATTGGATCAACTCTCTATGCATCAAACTCACTCAATCTCATGTATCGTCCGATTCCATGCATTAGATTCTTTAGTTTACTCATGTCCAAGTAAGGTCTTAAGCATCTTGTTAAAGCAGAAAGTTATGGTTTGTACTAGGAAAACGCCTATTCCTAGGTCGTTTTCTGGCTACCTTGAAAGGCTAGCATGAGTGTATGACTCTGAACTCATACTCCTTCCAGAGGTTAGGAGTTCTTTGGACAAAATGGATGGCCAATCGAAATTGCCCGTGGGATGAAGCTTACATACAATCAATGCTTCGAGAGCTATCCCACATGCTTGGTTCACGTTTTTTAGCCTATAGTATTGTCATTAGCATGCCCCTATGTGACTTAGTTACTCATGGATGTGGGGAGAACAGAAAGAAGAGATAAAACAGACATGCTTAGAAGGAATTTAAAGACAAAACAGTAGGAGAAAACAGTAAACTGCAAGGGTAAGCAACTGTGAAATAATGAATTTTACTTTTGATTACTTGATTGTTTGAAGGAACAAAAGGAAGCTTAAAATGAATAACACAAAGACAGAACACAACGAAATGCAATAAACTAGCTACTAGAACAGGAACAACAACTAACAATGCTGGAAATTAGAAATGAAAGACAGAAAGCAGGTAAGTGAGCTTGAACGCCTCGTCGCAACTGCCTCGGCTGAAGGATGAGAAAGATCAGCCTTGCTTGGATGAATCCAATCGAGAGAGAAGATAAATCTCCTCTCCTTCCTATCAGATTATCGATTCCAACAGCTGAGCTTCGCAAACCAACAGACGGCAAAGGAAAACATGAGAAAAGATGGAGCTGCGAGAAGACTTTCACGCTTTCGGATGATGATTGAACCCTCGACTTTGACCCCCTTTTATAGTAATCTGCAGGTGCGTTTGGGCCAAGGAGAACCATCAATCTTCAACGTCGTACTTCAAAATGGATGGAGGAGAAAGAACGAATCCCTGAAATAACGGAAATTAACAGAAAAAGATCAGTCAACTTACGGTTTTCACTTGAAACATTGCGGTTTCAGCAATGTTTCCGCAATGCTCTCACAATGTAGTTTTTTCATTCTTTTACTTCGGTTTTCAATCCTTTTCTTTCCTTTTGCACACAAGTCCTAATTTAGCTACCTTCTTTTAATTCTCACACATAAGCATAGGTTTAAGCTAAATCCTATCAAAAACACCTAAGAGTGTGCATCTTTCTAAGCTAAATAAGTCCTAAATAAGTCACTTTTGGAGACATAACACTAATTCATCGGCAATAGCTAAATTTCTTGCAGCTTCAGAAGCAAGAACAAGGTTTATGAAAGGTACTCCAAACTTGTATTCACTTAGTAACCTGAAGACTAGCCGAATCGGCAAAGTACTCCCCTAATCTCAATGAGATTTTCTTACAATTTCTTCTCCCCTAGTAATTAGGAAGATGCTTCTATTTAAAGGAAAATACTCTAACTAAGAATCAGTTACTTTTAAGTAACTGATTCATTAACAATCCTTAACAAGCAGCCTAACAAGTAACTAATTCTTTCAACAACATTTTAACTACCTTAAGAGGAGTTTACATTCCTATCCCTACGCTTATACACTTTCAGAATGAGAGGCCTAACAATTCCTACCGCCTCAAAATCAACCTTGTCCTCAAGGTTGAAGCTCGGGATCTGTCTTCGCATATCTTTGACGTTCTCCCAAGTGGCTTCATGATCTGGTAGTCCACGCCACTTAACAAGGGCTTCCGTTGCTCCAGTGATGTCATTCTTCTGGTAAGCGAATACTTCGTAAAGGATTAGTGGAGGGGGAGGGCGACCATATACTGCTTGAAACGGTGTCAAGCCCAAAGAGACATGGAAAGAAGTATTATACCAATACTCTGTCCAAGACAAACATTTGACCCAACGTGTTGGTCTCCCGCTGCACACACAACGCAGATATGTTTCCAAGCTTTTGTTAACTACCTCCGTTTGGCCATCCGTTTGGGGATGGTAAGCTGTGCTTCTGTGGAGCTGAGTTCCTGCTAACCGAAACAGCTCTTTCCAAAAATTGCTCAAGAAGATTTTGTCTCGATCCGAGATGATCGACTTTGGAAACCCATGAAGACGAACTACTCCATTGATGAAGACTTCCCCCACTGTTACTGCTGTAAACGGATGTTTCAGGGGGAAAAATGGGCGTACTTGCTGAGTCGATCAACCACCACAAATATACATGTAAAGCCCCCTGATCTAGGTAGTGCTTCAATGAAGTCCATTGATATGTCTTCCCATATTTGTGACGGAATAGGTAAAGGTTGTAATAAACCTGCAGGGGATGCTGCTAATACTTTGTTCTTTTGACAGACCACACACTCTTCCACATGCTTCTTTGTCATTGCCTTCATTCCAACCCAATATAACTCCTCTGACAGCCGCTTGTAGGTCCTTAAAAACCCGGAATGACCTCCAAGAATGGAGTTGTGAAACGTATGTAATATAGTTTTAATCAGAGAGGATGAGGATGGTAGTACTAACCGGTTTTTTGTACATAAGATTCCCTCGGTGTAAAGAATACTTGGTTTGGGTCCCTTCATCACTACGAAGTTGCTGGACTATAGCTTGCAACTTGGGGTCCTCAGAAACTTCCTTTTGGACTACTTCTATGTCAATCAGATTAGGCACAGACATAAGAGACAACTCCGACGTAGTGGATAAACGTGATAACGCATCCGCAGCTTTATTCTCCACTCCCGGTCTGTATTGGACTTCAAAGTTATAGCCCAATAGCTTTGCCAACCAACGTTGGAACTGTGGTTGTATGACCCTCTGTTCAAGTAAGAACTTCAAGGCTCGTTGATCCGTGCGAACCACAAACCTCTGCCCCAGCAGATAGGGACGCCATCTTTGAACAGCCATAACTATGGCCATTAGTTCCCTCTCATATATCGAAGCTGCTTGGGCCCGAGTCGACAAAGTGTGGCTGTAATAAGCAATCGGTCGCTTATGTTGATTAAGGACAGCCCCAAGCCCTGTTCCAGAAGCATCAGTCTCTACTACAAACGGCTGGCTGAAATCAGGTAAGGCCAACACTGGTAATGTCACCATGGCGCGTTTTAAAACTTCAAACGCTTGAGAAGCTTCCCTTCCCCAATTATACGATCCCTTTTTTAGCAATACCGTCAAAGGACCCGCAAGAGTCCCATAGTCCTTCACAATTCGGCGATAATACCCAGATAAACCGAGGAACCCCCTCAGTTCCCGTACATTTGAAGGTTGTGGCCACTCTACCATAGCCCGAATCTTCTCTGAGTCAGCCTCAACTCCCTTGGCAGTGATCCAATGACCCAAATATTCAATACGCCTTTGCGCAAAGCTACATTTCCCTTGATTAGCATACAACTCGTGTTCCTTAAGCAAGGTAAACACCAGGATCAAATGGTGTACGTGCTCTTCAATACCTCGACTGTAAACTAGAATGTCATCGAAGAAAACTAGGACAAACTTCCTTAAGTAAGGTTTGAAGATCGCATTCATTAAGGATTGGAATGTGGCAGGAGCGTTTGTGAGTCCAAAAGGCATCACTAGGAACTCATACTGACCCTCATGGGTTCGAAATGCCGTTTTCTTGATATCTTCCTCCCGAACCCGGATCTGGTGATACCCTGATCGAAGATCTATTTTGGAGAAAACGTCTGAGCCATTCAATTCATCAAACAGTTCTTCTACAACTGGAATCGGAAATTTATCCAGGATTGTTACATCATTAAGAGCCCTATAATCAACACAAAAACGCCACCCCCCCCCCCCCCCCGTTTTCGTTTTAACCAGCAACACTGGACTTGAGAAGGGGCTGATGCTTGGTCTGATTATGCCGGTTTGTAACATTTCTCTCACCATATTCTCAATCTCTGTTTTCTGCACAAACCCATATCGATATGGTCTCACATTCACATTGGTCACACCTTCTTGAAGATTGATCTGGTGATCAATTGGGCGACGAGGGGGAAGGCACGATGGTACATCAAACACTGAACTAAATTCTTGGATTACATTCAGTACCTCCCTCGAAATTGGTGGACGTTCTTCCGAGATTGAGGTGCTAGGCAGGGACTCCAGTGAGCGGAACTCAACCAAGAATCCTTGGTCATCAGCTTCCCAAGACTTCGCCATGCTCTTTAAGGAAATTTGAGACTTGGTAAGACTCGGATCTCCTCTGAGTACAATCTTGTCGCTGCCTGTTGCGTGCTCAATGTGTAAAGATAAAGAAGCAAAAGGATGGAGAGAGCACTTAGAACATGCAAGCATACATGGTCTCACAGCAAGTAGTAAGTATATTTAATTCGTTTTTTCCACAGAGACTTAATTTTAGCTATTCGCGAAGTGTGTTTGTTAAGAAAGATGGGATGGATTTGATGGGGTAAAATTGGTTTTTAATTAACTACTTTTTGCTGAATGTATAAAGGAACATGCCATAAACAAATTAAAGTGAAAATCAGGCTTAAAGGTCAAGAGATGAAATCAATAAACGCAGAAGAAAACAGCTAGACAGAAGACAATTTGGCAGAATTGCGAGAACCGCAATTAATCCGCAATTAAATGGCAGCGAAACTGGTTAGATAGGTGAATTAAGGGCTACTAATGACTGTCCTATAAGCATTTTATTACGATTATCAAGCTTTGGATCAACTCTCTATACATTAAACTCACTCTATCTCAAGTATCGTCCGATTCCATGCATGAGAGACTCAAGTTTACTCGCCTTCAAAGTAAGGTCTTAAGCATCTTGTTAAAACAGGAGTGTTCAGTTTATACTAGGGAAACGCCTATTCCTAGGCCGTTTCCTGATTACCATGAAAGGCTAGCATGATTATACGACTCTGAACTCTTACTCCTTCCAGAGGTTAGGAGTTCTTTGGACAAAATGGATGGCCAATCGAAATTGCCCGTGGGATGAAGCTTACATATAATCAATGTTTGAGTGTTGATCTACCTACTTGACTTACGTTTTTTAGCCTATAGTTCTGTCATTAGCATGCCCCTAAATGAATTTAGTTACTCATGGATATATGTAGAACAGAAATATAAGATAAAGTAGACATGCTTAGAAGGAAAAAGTGCTTAAAACAGCAAGCCAAACTCGTAGCAGAATAAGGAATAACTGTGAAATGCAGAAACTTACTTTGATTACTTCAAGTGTTTGAATGACAAAGGAAAGCTTAAACAGAATGAATTCAAGGCAGACAACAACGAAATGCAATAAGTAAATGACTAAGCTAAGAACAACATTGAACAGAAATGGAATTGAGAAGGAAAGAGCAGAAAACAGTAAAGGTGTGCCGGAAATCTTCGTGGCAGTCGCCTCGAATGATGGTGATGAGAATTCAGCCGTGCTTGGATGAATCCAATCGAGAGAGAAGAAGAATATTCTCTCCTTCCTATCAGATTATCGACTCCAAAAGCTGAGAACCTCACTCCAACAGACGGCAAGGGAAAATCGAGAGAAATGGTGGACTGTGAGAAGACTTCTGCACGTTGAATGATGACTGAACCTCCGACTTTGGCCCCCTTTTATAGTAGTTTGCAGGTGCGATTGGGCCAAGGAGAACCATCAATCTTCAACGTCGTATATCAGAATGGGTGGAGGAGAAAGAACGAATCCCTGAAAAGTCGGATCTAAACAGAAAAATGTCAGCCAACTTACGGTTTTAACTTGAATAATTGCGGCCACCGCAATTATTCCGCAATGCATTCGCAAGGGTTATTTTTTCATTCTTTTCTTCGGTTTTCACCCCTTTTCCTACCTATTGTGCATAAGTCCTATATTAGCTACCTTCTTCTAATTCTCATATTAAAGCATAGGTTTAGGCTAAATGCTCACAAAAACACCTAAATGTGTACATCTTCTTAAGCTAAATGGGTCCTAAATAAGTCACTTTCAGAGACTTAACACACCCCCAAACTTAAGGCTTTGCTTGTCCTCAAGCATACTAAGGACTTACTTAGGCTGCTGTTTCTTCTTCTTTTATCTACTCACTAACTCCCTTATATTCTTGTCTCTAGCAATGCTGTCCTGTGACACACTTCCAAGTTTAGAACTAGCCTCTTGTCTAGCCTCTTCTGACTTCACCTGCCTACAATACCCACTGCTTTTGTTGACCCCCTACTACTGATCTAACTAATTCTATGATATCATGCTACTATCCCTAAGGTTTCAAATTCTACCAAGCTTTACTCCAGACTCAGTACATGCTTCCAGCTTATTTTTAATGTGTCTAGGATTCCTTAGAGTCATGCCAGTCTTAGTATTAACAGTGACAGTGGTACTTTATAGAGAACAACCTAAACCCTGGCATCACTACATTGGATAAACATTCATCTCCCTAGACAAACCTAAAAGCTACAACCTTGTGCTAGCTCATTAAGGATCAGAGTTCTTTTTTTCATAGGACATCTAAGCCACAAGATTATAACTCCCAAGCATACATTCTTCTTCCCCTATTTCTCCTTTTTCTTTCTTTTTTACTTAGGTGGAGTCTCTCCTCGGTTTGCCTTTTGATGCAATGCCACTTGTGGTTTACACACTTGGCACTGATTACTCAACAACTTGAGAGAGACTCCCCTCTTTATTCTATTTGTCACTTTTTCTATTTATCACAAAAATTTTTTTTAGGAGAAGAAGAATGCTTATGTCCTAAGGAAGAGAGGAATGTTCCTAGGCCTAGGGTGGCCTCCCCCAAACTTCAACTACTCATTGTCCCCAATGAGTGTTTGAGGTGGGACACCCCCAAACTTGTCCTAGAAGCATCTAGTCTAAAGTAAAACAAAGAGAATCTAAACATCCTAGGCATAGGCAAAACATTCTAGAAGCAACTATCCCAGCAGCAGAAAATTTGAACATAACAGACAGGGTTAAGGCCTTATGGTTTATGCATGCTGAGCACTATTCAGAGGCAAATTTAAACTATCAAAAGGTGTCCTATGACACTCATCCAGCATGCGTCAAGATCAGCTATATAAGGTAGTCATGCTAGCAGCAAAAGATAGAATTTAACAGATCACAGCCTAACTAAACGGGCAGTCAAAGACATGCAATCAGTCACAAAAATTGCGGGAACCGCAATTATTTCGCAATACAATCTGGGCAGATTTAACATTAACTCAGGCCCCTAGCATGCTTTTTCCCGTTACTCATGCATCCAAAAAAAAAAAAAAAAAAACTAAACTATCCTACCTAATCAACTAACATCAGACTATCCTAAGCAAAAGGAAAAAACATAAAACTAAACATCCAAAACAGATCAAAACTTAACCAAAAAACAGCATAATATACATTACTCTATCAAAAAGCAGGAAAATTGTCTTTTGTTTCTTTAGGGATCAGTAATACTCCCTCTAGTGCTCTTCAAACCAGCACTCAATTCTCATCATCCTCATCTGGTCGCCTTGGTCGTGGGGGCACCCATGGAGTTAGGAGGTTGGTGGGGAAGTCTGGGAAGATGCACCCCAATTGGTCTGCAACTTCTCTGTCCCTCGCCTGCGCATAGTTGGCCCATTGAGCCATTCTCCTCTGCATGTCCATCAAGCAGGCCATGGTTAGGGACTGTTCAGCCGCCAGCCTATCCAACTCAAATTCCATGTTGCCCTTCCTTCTTAGCCTTAGGTGTGCAGGCAACTCCAGATGGCCTGTGTAGGGCAGCTGCTGCTCCAAGCGCTCGGTGGGAACCCCTGCAAGCAAACACAATTTGGTTATAGTGTTTGGAAAAAATAATGGTCCCTTACCCTTCATAGCACACTCGGCTATGGCAGCAGTGTGAACCCCTGCAAACAAACATTAAATACGCAATTAAAGTTACACCACAAAACGTACAAACGATCATCGAAAAAAACAGAAAAAATAAACTGAGGCATTGGCCTTGACTAAACGAGCACAGTAACCACTCGTTCTCTCTCGTTTCTAACTTCATGCTTCATGTAGGAGGAAGGTCGAGAGAGTCTTCACATCCCCCTCCTCATAGTAGTGCTTCAACCTAGCACCATTGACCATAAATGGCTGTCCTTGCTGCAAGTGTTTTATCTCTACTGCACCATGAATAAAGACATTAGTAACAACAAATGGACCCGACCATCTAGACTTTAATTTGCCTGGAAATAGCTTTAATCGTGAGTTAAATAACAGTACAAGTTGGCCTTTCTTAAAATCTTTGATCCTGAGTCTACTGTCATGCCATATTTTTGTCTTTTCTTTGTACATCTTGGCATTCTCATAGGCCATGTGCCTAAGCTCATCAAGTTCATGCAGCTGTAAAGATCTTAATGTCCCTGCATCCTTCACACAAAAATTTAATTCTTTCATGGCCCAAAATGCCTTGTTCTCCAACTCAAGTGGCAAGTGGCAAGCCTTGCCATATACCAACCTATAGGGAGACATTCCTAGAGGTGTCTTATATGCTGTTCTATAAGCCCAAAGTGCATCCTCAAGCTTGAAAGACCAGTCTTTCCTATTAGGTTTGACTACCTTCTCTAGGATGTTCTTTATCTCCCTATTGGAAATCTCAGCTTGACCATTTGAGTGTGGGTGATAGGGAGTAGCTACCCTATGTCTGATGTTATACTTAGCCAATATTTTCTCCATAGCCTTATTAATGAAATGTGACCCCTCATCACTAATGATAGCACGAGGAGTCCCAAATCTAGTGAAAATGTGTCTATGCAAGAAATTAGTGACTGTCTTAGCATCATTATTAGGACATGCCTTAGCTTCTACCCACTTTGACACGTAGTCTACTGCTACTAGAATATACAAGTTACCTGATGATGGAGGGAAGGGTCCCATGAAATCAATGCCCCATACATCAAAGAGCTCCAACTCTAAGATGTAGGTGAGGGGCATCTCATCCTTACGACTGAGGTTACCTGTCCTTTGGCACTCGTCACAGTTGTGGGCATAGTTGTGGGCGTCCTTAAAAATTGTTGGCCAGTAGTAGCCACTTTGAAATACCTTGGCAGCTGTCCTTTGTCCACCAAAGTGTCCACCATAAGGAGATGAATGACAGTGCTGTAGCACAGACTTCGCTTCAGCAGCTGTAACACACTTCCTCAACAACCCATCAGCACAGGTCCTGTAAAGTATGGGGTCATCCCAGATGAATTTCCTTGCTTCATGGAGGAACCTCTTCTTCTCTTGTCCTCCCTTGAACACTGGTAATACCTGTGCTGCACGGAAGTTAGCAATGTCAGCGAACCAAGGTTCCTCATCGTTATCACGATGAGTCAAAACAAAGATATGTTCATCTATAAAAGCATCAGAAATTGCGGGGTCCGCAATTTTTTCGCAATTGTGCTGCAATCGAGACAGGTGATCTGCAACCACATTTTCACATCCCTTCTTGTCCCGAATGTCCAAATCGAATTCCTGCAGCAATAACACCCATCTAATTAGTCTAGGCTTAGCATCAGCCTTTCTCATTAGATATTTTAAAGCAGAATGGTCAGTATATACAATGGTCCTAGTTCCTACAATATAGTTCCTAAATTTTTCACAAGCAAATACTACAGCAAGCATTTCTTTCTCTGTAGTTGTATAGTTACATTGAGCCTCATTCAAGGTCTTACTAGCATAATAAACAGGATGTGTGAGCTTGTCAATCTTCTGTCCTAACATGACTCCTACAGCATAGTCACTGGCATCACATAGCATCTCAAATGGGAGATCCCAATTTGGTCCTACTATGATTGGTGCTGTGACCAGTGCTTCCTTAAGGGCTTTCCAAGCTACTACACAATCTTTAGAAAAGATGAATGGTCTACCTAGCTCTAGAAGCTCGCACAGAGGCTTGGCTATCTTAGAAAAGTCCTTGATGAACCTTCTATAGAAGCCAGCATGCCCTAAGAAGCTTCTAATGGCTTTGACGTTCTGGGGC
The DNA here is from genome assembly GCA_028017165.1 of Herpetospermum pedunculosum. Taxonomy (NCBI): domain Eukaryota; kingdom Viridiplantae; phylum Streptophyta; class Magnoliopsida; order Cucurbitales; family Cucurbitaceae; genus Herpetospermum; species Herpetospermum pedunculosum. Next base: position 13,597,180 of record CM051526.1, read on the forward strand.
TCTACCAATTTCTCTATGACCTCTATTTTTGCTCTATCCACTTCTACACCCGCCCTTGACACTCGATGTCCTAAGACAATCCCTTCATCTACCATAAAATGGCACTTTTCCCAATTCAGGACTAGGTTAGTTTCCTCACACCTAGTCAGGACTTGTCCTAGGTTTTCTAGACAGGTTTTAAAGGAGTCCCCAAAGACTGAGAAGTCATCCATGAATATTTCTATCATGGACTCATCCAACTCAGAGAAGATGGCCATCATGCACCTCTGGAAAGTTGCCGGTGCATTGCATAAGCCAAAAGGCATTCTGCGGAAGGCAAACGTTCCAAAAGGGCAAGTGAAGGTGGTCTTCTCTTGATCCTTAGGGTCTATAGTTATTTGATTGTAGCCTGAATAGCCATCTAGGAAACAGTAGTAGGCTCTACCAGCTATTCTGTCTAGCATCTGGTCAATAAACGGTATGGGGAAGTGGTCTTTTTTAGTTTCTTTATTTAGTTTTCTGTAATCCATACATACCCTCCACCCTGTGACAGTCCTTGTTGGAATTAGTTCGTTATTCTCATTGACTACCACAGTTATTCCCCCCTTTTTAGGTACACATTGGATGGGGCTCACCCACTGACTACTAGCTATGGGGAAAATTACTCCTGCATCTAACCACTTTATTATTTCTTTCTTCACTACCTCTTTCATAGAGGGGTTTAACCTACGCTGGTGATCTACCCTAGGTGTGTGTTCTTCCTCTAGAATAATTTTGTGCATACAATAAGAAGGGCTAATGCCTCGAATATCAGCAATAGACCATGCTATAGCCTTCCTATGTTGCTTAAGCAGTAAAATTAAATCAACCTCATGCTGTTCACTTAGCTTAGAAGAAATAATTACAGGCAGCGTATCATTCTCTCCTAGATATGCATATTTGAGGTGAGTAGGTAGTGGTTTCAGTTCTAAAACAGGTGGATGCTCAATGGAGGGCTTCAGAGGGTTAATAGTTCTATCAGTTAAATCTATATTCATACATACATGCTGAGGGTTATTTACAGGCATGTTCATTATGTCAGCTACATTTAGATCATCTACATCTATTTGTACATATTCACTAGCATGCTTGGTTAATAATACATGCTCTAATTGTTCTTCCATAAGTGAGTCAATAACATCCATGCTAGCACAAGACTCAGAATCAGAGGGGTATTTTAAAGCTTTGTAAACACTAAATTTTACCTCTTCATCATGAACTCTCATAGTTAACTCACCTTTTTGCACATCTATTAGTGCCCTACCTGTGGCTAAAAATGGTCTACCTAGCAGGATGGGTACCTCCTTGTCTGCCTCATAGTCCAGGACAATGAAATCTGCAAGGAAAATGAATTTGTCAACTTTAACTAGAATATCCTCAATCTTACCTTCTGGATATGCGATGGATCTGTCTGCTAGTTGTAAAGTGACAGTAGTTGGACGTGCTTCTCCTATTCCCAACTGGCGGAATAGGGACAAGGGCATGAGATTTATGCTGGCGCCCAGGTCACAAAGCGCTCTGCCCACGTGCTTGCCTCCAAGTTCTACAGGTAGGGTGAAGGAACCAGGATCCTTCTCCTTCTTGGGCAGCTTGTTCTGGAGGATGGCACTGCATTCCTCGGTGAGGTTTACTGTTTCAAACTCACCAATTATCTTTTTGTTAGTAATTATATCCTTCAAAAATTTTACATATGAAGGCATAGACTGTAAAACCTCTACAAAAGGAATGTTCACATGCACTTGCTTAAGTATTTCTAAGAATTTATTAAAATGAACTTCCTGTTCCTGCTTCTTCTTCAGTCTTCGAGGGTATGGAGGTGGTGGCACATATGCAGGCACGTCAGGACGCCTTAAGATAGGTGGAGGTCTTGGAATTTCTTCTACCTCCTCACTGATTGGCTCCAGCCTGGCTCCTGATGTGCTAGTTGGTGGTGGACCTTGGCTTGGCAGAGACTCCAGTGGAGCACTAGACTCAGTGTTCTCTACTCTTTTTGGTGTGTCCTTTGTAATGCTCACCAATGGTCTTCCACTCCTAAGTTCAATGGCTTGAACTTGTTCTTTGCCATCTCTCCTTGGTACCTCGGTATCAGCAGGGAGTCTACCTTGGGGCCTACTTTTAAGTTCATTGGCTAATTGGCCGACTTGGTTTTCCAGGCTCCTAAGGGTAGCTTGCTGGCTCTGAAGAGTAGCATCATTTTTAGCTATATATTCCTTGAGTAGGTTTTCTACAGACGATCCTACAGGTTGATTGTAAGGCTTTTGGTACATTGACTGATTATGTTGGGGAGTGAAACCAGGTGTTCCATTCGGCCTTGGTTGGTTAGGATTTTGGTTAGTGTTTTGCTGGCCACCCCATGACAGGTTAGGGTGGTTTCTCCAACCAGGATTGTAAGTTTGTGAGTAGGGGTTATTCCTTGGTTGCTGCTGACTTCCTACATAGCAGACCGAGGATGGATTCCCAGGACAGTATTCATAGGGGTGTCCTTCCCCACAGAATCCACAGATTGGTGCCTCGCCTTGACTTGGTTGAGTGCCCATTGACATGGCTGTGGCGGTATTGGCACTGGTTTGGAGATTGGCCTGAGCCATTTGCTTAACTAAGTTGGTCAGGGCGTTTATTTGGGTGCTCATGGCGCTTAGAGCATCCTTGTCTTGAGCTCTAGTTGGCTCTACAGGATCGTCTGACCATCTACAATGAGATGTTGAGATCTTCTCCAAGATCTCATAAGCTTCGTTGTAACTCTTGGACAACATGGAACCTCCAGCAGATGAATTTAAGACTTGTCTGGTGCTGGGGTTGCATCCTTTAAAGAAGACTTCTATTTGGATACACCATGGAATGCCATGGTGTGGACATTTAATGAGAAGGTCTTTGAATCGTGTCCATGCTTCGTGAAGAGACTCACTTGGAGCTTGTTTGAATTTTATGATGTCATCACGAAAAGTTGAATTCCTATCTGGTGGGAAGTATTTGACTAGGAATTTTTCTGCTAGATCTGTCCAATTGCGAACAGATCCTGAGGGTAAAGAATTTAGCCACGTTTTGGCTTTGTCCCTCAAAGAATAAGGGAAAAGATATAGCCTAAGGGCCTCTTGGGAAACTCCAGGGATTAGGAAGGTGTCACTAACTCCTAAAAAGTTCCTAAGATGGTTGTGGGGGTCCTCATTTTCTATTCCAAAGAATTGTCCCACAGTGGACAACATTTGGAACATCACTGGCTTTAACTCGAAGGAGTGGGCAGTGATTTCAGGACGGATTATGCTGGGGTTCAGCTCCCCAGGCATAGGTACTAAATATGAAAGGATGGCGCTATCCTTGTCATTCGCTATTTCTATGGGGTTGCGAATGGCTTGCGCCGGATTTGGAACTAAATCGCCCATTTCTTTGTTTTCAGGTAAGATTTGAGGTATAGGAGGTTGTTTAAAGAGACGTTTCTTTGCTTTATTTCTAGCTCGAAGTGATCTTTCAGGTTCAGGATCGAACTCTAAATTACTATGTGAACGCTCACTCATAAACTACCTTAACAGTACCTGCAAAAGAAATGAAACAGATTAGTTTCACTCAATGATAAACTTGGTTTTCTTAAACTTAACAACTTCGTTTTCACTTAAAATAAGTCCCCGGCAGCGGCGCCAAAAACTTGTTGCGTGCTCAATGTGTAAAGATAAAGAAGCAAAAGGATGGAGAGAGCACTTAGAACATGCAAGCATACATGGTCTCACAGCAAGTAGTAAGTATATTTAATTCGTTTTTTCCACAGAGACTTAATTTTAGCTATTCGCGAAGTGTGTTTGTTAAGAAAGATGGGATGGATTTGATGGGGTAAAATTGGTTTTTAATTAACTACTTTTTGCTGAATGTATAAAGGAACATGCCATAAACAAATTAAAGTGAAAATCAGGCTTAAAGGTCAAGAGATGAAATCAATAAACGCAGAAGAAAACAGCTAGACAGAAGACAATTTGGCAGAATTGCGAGAACCGCAATTAATCCGCAATTAAATGGCAGCGAAACTGGTTAGATAGGTGAATTAAGGGCTACTAATGACTGTCCTATAAGCATTTTATTACGATTATCAAGCTTTGGATCAACTCTCTATACATTAAACTCACTCTATCTCAAGTATCGTCCGATTCCATGCATGAGAGACTCAAGTTTACTCGCCTTCAAAGTAAGGTCTTAAGCATCTTGTTAAAACAGGAGTGTTCAGTTTATACTAGGGAAACGCCTATTCCTAGGCCGTTTCCTGATTACCATGAAAGGCTAGCATGATTATACGACTCTGAACTCTTACTCCTTCCAGAGGTTAGGAGTTCTTTGGACAAAATGGATGGCCAATCGAAATTGCCCGTGGGATGAAGCTTACATATAATCAATGTTTGAGTGTTGATCTACCTACTTGACTTACGTTTTTTAGCCTATAGTTCTGTCATTAGCATGCCCCTAAATGAATTTAGTTACTCATGGATATATGTAGAACAGAAATATAAGATAAAGTAGACATGCTTAGAAGGAAAAAGTGCTTAAAACAGCAAGCCAAACTCGTAGCAGAATAAGGAATAACTGTGAAATGCAGAAACTTACTTTGATTACTTCAAGTGTTTGAATGACAAAGGAAAGCTTAAACAGAATGAATTCAAGGCAGACAACAACGAAATGCAATAAGTAAATGACTAAGCTAAGAACAACATTGAACAGAAATGGAATTGAGAAGGAAAGAGCAGAAAACAGTAAAGGTGTGCCGGAAATCTTCGTGGCAGTCGCCTCGAATGATGGTGATGAGAATTCAGCCGTGCTTGGATGAATCCAATCGAGAGAGAAGAAGAATCTTCTCTCCTTCCTATCAGATTATCGACTCCAAAAGCTGAGAACCTCACTCCAACAGACGGCAAGGGAAAATCGAGAGAAATGGTGGACTGTGAGAAGACTTATGCACGTTGAATGATGACTGAACCTCCGACTTTGGCCCCCTTTTATAGTAGTTTGCAGGTGCGATTGGGCCAAGGAGAACCATCAATCTTCAACGTCGTATATCAGAATGGGTGGAGGAGAAAGAACGAATCCCTGAAAAGTCGGATCTAAACAGAAAAATGTCAGCCAACTTACGGTTTTAACTTGAATAATTGCGGCCACCGCAATTATTCCGCAATGCATTCGCAAGGGTTATTTTTTCATTCTTTTCTTCGGTTTTCACCCCTTTTCCTACCTATTGTGCATAAGTCCTATATTAGCTACCTTCTTCTAATTCTCATATTAAAGCATAGGTTTAGGCTAAATGCTCACAAAAACACCTAAATGTGTACATCTTCTTAAGCTAAATGGGTCCTAAATAAGTCACTTTCAGAGACTTAACACTGCCCTTGTCGATCCGTATGGTCAACTTCCTCCAATCCACTTCTGTCACTCCCAAGGTATGTAACCATTTCATTCCCAACACCACTTTGACCAATCCCCCTAACTCGAAAGGAAGGAAATCTTCAACTACAGTCAACTGGTTGAGACTGAGAACTACCGATTTACATACTCCTTTCCCTTTCAACGTCTTACCCGAACCCATGATTACACCGTAATGGGAAGTATTCGTCACGGGCAACTTCAGAGCATCCACTACCGATTGACTGATGAAGTTATGGGTTGCCCCACAGTCGATCAGTACAACAACTTCCCTGCCTTCCATTACCCCTTTCAATTTGATTGTTCCCGGGGAGGAAAGCCCTACCACTGAATTTAGTGATAATTCTACCACATCCTCGACTTCGACTGCTTGAAGCGATGCCATGGCCGCGTTCTCACAATCTTCCTCGTCTCTAACTCTTCTGAATTTTCTTGAATCACTAGGATTCGCAACTCCTTCGCCTTGCACCGATGTCCGGGAAGAAATGGTTCTTCGCAACGAAAACATAACCCTTTTTCTCTCCGAGAGCGAAATTTGGAATCCGATATTCGACGAGTGGGCACTTCTTTCCGGATATTCGGTTGGGCCGAATTTATTAGAGTGATGGTTCGGGTCGGGTCGGATCCTCCACTTTTATTCGTTTCTTTCACGAGCGGCTGAGGATTAATGGCTTTTGGAGCAGAGGTACTTGCCTGAACTCTGGCGCTGCCGTAAAACGGACTTTGAGTCTCGCGACGAGTGATCTCCATGTCCTCGACCAACTGCGCTATCTTCATCGTCTCTTTCAACCCTTCAGGTCTCCAGCATCTTACTTCAGAACGAATCACCAGATCAAGACCATTCAAGAAAGTATCTATCAGAACTTCGGGGGAAAGGTGAGGAAGCGGAGCAGCCAATCTGTCGAATTCACTCCGAAATGCTTCCACCGTGGATGTCTGCTTGATCGCTAGAAATTGGCCACAAAGACTACCCTTCCGAGTCGCCCGAAATCGCTCAAGCAACTGATCCTTCAGATCTTTCCAGCTTTTGAAATCTTGTCTCTCTTCCTCACCGCGGAACCAATGTAGGGCTCCCCCTGAGAAACTGATCACAGCAACAGTCATCTTCTCAGCCTTCGTGAGTTTGTGAATCCGAAAGTAACGCTCTGCCCTGAACAACCAGCCATCTGGGACGTCTCCGTCGAATATCGGCATCTCCACTTTCTTGAACTTGCTACGATCTCCTCCGTCAATCTCCACTCTTTCCTCTGTGACCACAGTCTCTATAGTTGCTTCTTCAGTTAAACCAACCTTGAATACCACAGCGGCAAGTTTGGTGCTCATAATCGTCAAATCTTTCGCAATAGTGGACATCAGAACCCGAGTTTCCTTCGTCGCCTTCTTCTGCTCTCCCATCTGCTCCGCGATCCTTTCTACTACACTGGTCAGTGTACTGACACTTCCTTCAAGAACGGGTAACTTCTCAACATGACTTCGAATGGCTCCAATTTCAGCATCGGCTTGATCCATCCTCTCTTCAATCCTTCTTTGGGCCATAGCTCCCCACCTCCCCAGACTGAACGACTCTAATACCAATTGAAAGGTACTCCAAACTTGTATTCACTTAGTAACTTGAAGACTAGCCGAATCGGCAAAGTACTCCCCTAATCTCAATGAGATTTTCTTACAATTTCTTCTCCCCTAGTAATTAGGAAGATGCTTCTATTTAAAGGAAAATACTCTAACTAAGAATCAGTTACTTTTAAGTAACTGATTCATTAACAATCCTTAACAAGCAGCCTAACAAGTAACTAATTCTTTCAAAAACATTTTAACTACCTTAAGAGGAGTTTACATTCCTATCCCTACGCTTATACACTTTCAGAATGGGAGGCCTAACAGTTTATAAGTTGAACTCTTGGATAGTGCTCTGAGGAGATGTGAGGGTCACATGGAAAGCCTCACAGCACTTCATACTGATGTGTTTACTAAGTCTCTCGTGGATAAAGTGTTTGGGAGACACCTAAAGAGTTTAGGTCTCCGAGTTGTTGAGTAGGAAAGTGGGACAAAACTTGAGATATGAGATATTTCGTTTTCTCGGCCAACATGTACACCACGGACGAGTCCAAGTGGGTGTTTGTTGGGTTTTATGTCATAAAACTCGCTGTTTGTAAACAGTTGTGTTTTTAAATACTTTATTTAGTAATAAAGAGTTATTAAGTTTTATTCAGTAAAAGAGTTTACTGGAATAAAGTGAAACGTGTTTAGAATAACCTATACCAATGACCAACACCCATGGCGATTCATGAGTACTTGAGCTTCATGTATGACATGATTGTGGATCAGGCTCAAGTAGATAGTCAAAACGGTCTATAGTATACGGATAAGGTTGGGTACCTTATTCTGGTAACACTATTGGATGTGGCTCGCTTTGTATAGTACAAAACGATGTGATCCGAATCGTTTCACATGGAGATGTGAGAAGCGAGGGCGTCCTGTGCAAAGAGTTTGCATAAGACTGAACCGCGAAATCAAGTCGCTCTCTCTTTATAACACTGTTTATTGAAGAGACCGACTTTTTCATATGATGGCCTAGGTAACTCGATATTAATCTTGAGCTCGCTATGAACTCCTATTTAATCGAGAGTATCCTTTGATTTGCACGGGTGAGAGTGGCCATATCGCCGACTCAATAAGCCTACCATCTTGGGGATAAACTCGAATAGGTGGTTGAGGACATAGTACAACAAGATGAAATTCATTCCTAACTTGTTGCTTCCGCTGCGTTATACGCTCCATCACAATCACCATTCATATGTGGCTCGACATCTTCCACGTCCCCCACCCTCTTCCCCAATTCTACTATAGCCTCCCTATTTCTGCATCCCACTGGTAAATTAAAGAATTGAATCCAAAAAGAGACAAACCTGAATTGCATTTTCTCTAGTTGATCCCAACTTTGTGGGCTTTCAAGTAATATGATTGCCTCATCGAAAAACCATGGACCATTGTTCAGCACCTTCTTCAACTCCATAGTATTCTTAAAAGTCATTAGAAACACATTCTCCCCGACACATTGCATTGTTGTGCTCCTGTGAACATTCCACACATTCTTCATCACGCTCCTAAAGACTTCAATGTTGACCAACTTGGAGATAAGGACTTTTCCAACTAAGTAGAGAGAAAGCCCATTGTATTTTTGTTGTGTCATTCATCTCTGTAATGGTCTCTTTCATCATGAGTCAGTTTCATACTTTGGCACATTAACAATATCTCATTCACATCCATTCTGTAGAAACGTTGTCAACACTGTCCTTCCGTATTACTTTTATTTCCTCACCAATCGACCTCCCTTTATGAAAGTCAAAAGAAGAAAACAAACGAAGAACAACACTCCCTTCCCATAGAAGGAGTTTTTCTCTCAGACCGAGAGAGTTTTTCATTTAATAGAATTTTGATAATTCCTTTTAAAATGTCAATATTTCTATTTTTTTTCTTTAAGTCTTTGTAAAGTTCATTATTGTTCTTTATTAACATGTTTATTTTTTGCAAGGACCAAAGAGTAAAGAGAAACAAAACTTCAATGTGTCAAATTATGGGTTTTAGGTGTGAAAATGTTTTTTCAATAAATAATATAATTATTAACAAAAAACAAAAAAAAAATAGAAGAAAGAGGTCTAGCAACATCTATTATCAACACGATTTATCATTCACCTAATGATTAATGTGTATAGTCAATAATGTTGAGAGGTTGATTAGTTACAAATTGATTTTTTTTTAAGAAGAAAAACTAAATAAATAAACACCCAACGAGTGAACATATATTTAGACAAACAAAATGACTTTTTTTTTTAATTAAAATTACAAGTTTTGTCCTTAAATTTTTAGATTTGTGTCTATTTGATCCCTAAACTTTAAAAAGTATTTAATAGATCCGCCATCAACTTTAAAATTTTGTCTAATAGGTCTCTAGACTTTCAAATTTTTAATAAATTAATTGATAATTGATCTATTAGATATAAAATTGAATGTTGTCCAATTTTTTGTTTTGCAATGATATTTTAATTAATGCGAGGATTTAACCTAGGACATTTTAGTCAAAGGCACAACCTTAGGCATGTCCCACCTTTATCGATTTCAAATGAAGTTAAATCTGAAAAACTCAAAAATGTTGATTTTGTCGTCAATTTTGTTTAGAGCCTAGTTTTTTCTACAACTAAAATTTGTTGGATAGTGAAGAGGCACCCTATGCTTCTTCATACAAACCCGACCAAAACTATGCTCTCTAAATTTTATTTCTTACGAGAAAAAAGTTTCTCCAACTCCCAAATCATGTATGTAATTTACTTGTTTCAAAAGATTCTTCACCGCGAGTTGTCTCGAACAACCATTCATGCATTCACATTTCTAGAAAATTTTCTCCAATCTCAAAAGGGGGCTATTTCTGTTGGTACAGAGTGTGGATACCTTTTTGGGAAGGATATTCAAAAAAGTTTATTAACCATTATTAAAATTCTTGAAAAAATTGGGGTACCTACCCTAAACATTCAAAAACTTTTAGTGTCTCATCCAACTTAAGCCTCTCACCATTTTCATCCACTGTTTTCCTCAAAAATCCATAATTGTTCACCTGTCTTATTGCTCGTAGATTTTTCTCAAATGGTTAGTGCAATATTCAACATGTTTGGTATGTTTCATAGAATTTTTCAAAAACATACACTTTCAAAATTTGGTCAAGAGGTGAACATTCACTCGTAGTGTCATATCTCATCAACAAGATTGAGATGTCTCAAGAACATGCTTTATCGGTTTCAAAAGAGGTTAATTCTGAAAAGAAAAAAAAATGTTGATTATGTTGTCAATTTTTTTTAGAGCCAATGTTTTTCTAAAACTAAAATTTGTTGAATAGGGAAGAGGCACCCTTGTAGGGATTTTGGCAATATATAAGAAGGGTGGTTGTCCAACATCGGAAAGAATCAGGTAAGTCATGTGCTCCAAAGACTATAAAAGGAGCCTATGGCTTTAGGTTTTAATCGTCCCAGTTAGAAACATTTAAAGCTTGGTGTGCTAACTCTAGTTAAATTTCATGTTGTATTCTCTAGTGTTAGAGTTGGGCAAAAGGGTGTGAGTGGTGCAAATTAGCTTTTAAGAGAGTGCTTTGTAATTGGGACCAGAGAGAGAATAATTATGTGTGATTGTAACAATTTTTCACATAGTGGAAGTTCTTTCTGGTAGGCCGTGGTTTTTCTCCGGTTTTTTAGTTTTCCACGTAAATTCTTGTGTTTTTTATTTGTATTGCTTTATTTTAATTTCTCAGTTATTTTTGCTTATTCCTGCGGTAGAAGTGGAAGGTTTTTTTCCCAACAAGTGGTATCAGAGCTTTAGGTTTGTAGTTTCTTGATTTCTGAGTATGCTCTGTGGTTGCAGCATTGTCTGAGCTTCCACATCAGAAAAGATTTCTTGAAACGAACTAGGCTGGTATTGTGAATAGTGTGGGTTGTTCACTATTTGCAGATTTGCTAGGAGTGAAGCAGAGATGTCAACGTTTATGAGTCTAGTGAAGATTGATGTAGAGAAATTTGAGGGAAAGATGAATTTTGGCTTGTGGCAAGTGCAAGTCAAGGATGTGTTGATACAATGTGGGTTACACAAGAATTTGAAGGGAAGACCAGGTGATGGTTCTTCTGAAAAGTTAAGCGGTGATGGTTGTCCAATGGAGTCCAGTGGCGGTTCCAGTAGAGGTTCTAAGAAGTCCAGCATGAGTGATGAAGATTGGGAAGGTACAAAAATCTCAGATCATCTGAGTGTTCTCAATGAAATCTTTTGGGAGTTGGAGGTAATTGAACTGAAGATAGATGATGAGGATAATGCCCTCAGGCTCATCTTGTCACTTTCATCTTCTTATGAACACATGAAGCCAATCTTGATGTACGGGAAGAAGACTTTAAATTTTGCTGAGGCTACTAGTAAACTTCTTTCAGAAGAAAGAAGATTGAAGAGTGGAAGGTGTACTTCACGGGAGGATTCAGTGTTGGTAGCTAGCAATTGGAAGAAGAAGATCTTCGTGCAGAAGAAAGGTTGTTGGGAATGTGGACAGTTTGGGCACATGAAACAGGATTGTCCTAACAGAGCAGGTTCGTCAAAGGGCTCTGGGTCGGATGCTGACATTTGTCTCTCTCGCTAGAGGAGATGTTCCTAGCTTCCATTGAAGGAAGACATAATTCATCCTTATGGTATGTCCGTTTTACCATGATAGAGGATGTGATGTCAGCGGTTTCACAGGTTTGCACACGGGCATTGACTTGACAGTTATGCAAGGTGTGTGGTGGAAGTTATGTCGATGGCTGAGAACTTCCAGGTGAGCCAAGTAGTTGGAAGTTGCACCATAAATTTCAGCAAGTTTTTTCGGCATGTAACGAAGAAATCTTGGAATGTGATATTCCAAGTGGTCTACTCTTTATGGTGGACTGGGTTATAGTTTTCTATGTTGAGGACTATGGTTGTCGGTAAAGACAATGGTGATTTATAATTCTTTGTGTTGAGGATTATGGTTGTCGGTAAAGACAATGGTGAGTTATAATTCTCTGTGTTGAGGATTATGGTTGTCGGTAAAGACAATGGTGATTTATAGTTCTCTGTGTTGAGGATTATGGTTGTCGGTAAAGACAATGGTGAGTTATAGTTCTCGGTGTCGAGGATTATGGTTGTCGGTAAAGACAATGGGTGAGTTATAGTTCTCTGTGTTGAGGATTATGGTTGTCGGTAAAGAAAACGGTGAGTTATAGTTCTCTGTGTTAAGGATTATGATTTTCGGTAAAGACAACGGATGCAACAGAAGTTGTGGACTATGGTTGTCGGTAAAGACAACAAATGCAGCAGAAGTTGTGGATTCTTCAAATATCTTGCCAAGGTGGAATTTGTAGGGATTTTGGCAATATATAAGAAGGGTGGTTGTCTCACATCGGAAAGAATCAGGTAATCCATGTGCCCCAAAGACTATAAAAGGAGCCTATGGCTTTGAGTTTTAATTGTTCCAGTTAGAAACATTTTAAGCTTGGTGTGCTAACTCTAGTTAAATTCCCTGTTGTATTCTCTAGTGTTAGAGTTGGTGTTGCGTGCTCAATGTGTTGAAATAATTAGGCAATAAAAGAGATAGAGCACTCAGAACATGCAAGCATACATGATCTTATAGCAAGTAGTAAGTATATTTCATTCGTTTTCCCACAGAGATTTATTTTGAGCTATTCGCGAAGTGTTTTGTTAAGAAAGAAGGGGTGGATTTGATGGGGTAAAATTGGTTTTTAATTATCTAATTTTTGCTGAATGTGTAAAGGGTAGTAACATAAACGAGAACAAGTTAAAGCTAAGCTCAAATGAAAAGAGACGAGATTAATAAGTGAAGACAAAAACAGCTAGACAGAATTGTAACTTAAGCAGAATTGCGGAGACAGCAATTCTACCGCAATTAAATAGCAGCGAAAGTGTGTAAATGGGTGATTTAAGGGCTACTAATGACTATCCTATAGGCATTTTTATACGATTCTCAAACACTGGATCTACTCACTATGCATCAAACTATCTCAATCTCATGTATCGTCCGATTCCATGCATTAGATTCTTCAGTTTACTCAACTCAAAGTAAGGTCTTAAGCATCTTGTTAAAGCAGAAAGATATGGTTTGTACTAGGGAAACGCCTATTCCTAGGTCGTTTCCTGGTTACCTTGAAAGGCTAGCATGACGGTATGACTCTGAACTCTTACTCCTTCCAGAGGTTAGGAGTTCTTTGGACAAAATGGATGGCCAATCGAAATTGCCCGTGGGATGAAGCTTACATACAATCAATGCTTCGAGAGCTATCCTACATGCTTGATTCACGTTTTTTAGCCTAAAGTGTTGTCATTAGCATGCCCCTAAGTGACTTAGTTACTCATGGATATAAGGAGAACATAACTAAAGGATAAGATAGTCATGCTTAGAAGGAAAATGTGCTTAAAACAGCAAGGGAAAACAGTAGAATGCAAAGGCGAAAGACTGTGAAATACTGAACTTTATGTTTGATTAATTGATTGTTTGAATGAACATAAGAGATACTTAAAGTAAAGAACAGAAAGACAGAACACAACGAAATGAACTAAATTAGCCACAAGAACAGAAACAACACAAGACAGAGTTGGAAAATGGAAATGAAGAACAGAAAACAGTAAAGCAAGCTTGAATGTCTCGTTGCAGCCGCCTCGAATGAAGGATGAGAAAGGTCAGCCTTGCTTGGATGAATCCAATCGGGAGAGAAGAAGAATCTCCTCTCCTTCCTATCAGATTATCGATTCCAACAGCTGAGCTTCGCAAACCAGCAGACGGCAGAGGAAAACAGGAGAAAAGATGGACTGCGAGAAGACTTCTACGCTTTCGGATGATGCTTGAACCCTCGACTTTGACCCCTATTTATAGTAATCTGCAGGTGTATTTGAGCCAAGGAGAACCATCAATCTTCAACGTCGTACTTCAGAATGGATGGAGGAGAAAGAACGAATCCCTGAAATAACGGAAATTAACAGAAAAAGATCAGTCAACTTATGGAGGAGAAAGAATGTTTCCGCAATGCTTTCGCAACGCTTGTTTTTCATTCTTTTCCTTCGGTTTTCAACCCTTTTCTTTCCTATTGTACATAAGTCCTAATTTAGCTACCTTCTTCTAATTCTCATATTTAAGCATAGGTTTAGGCTAAATGCTATCAAAAACACCTAAGAGTGAACATCTTTCTAAGCTAATTAAGCCCTAAAAAGGTCACTTTTGGAGACGTAACACACCCCCAAACTTAAGGTTTTGCTTGTCCTCAAGCAATCTAAGGACTTTCCTAGGCTGCTGTTTCTTCTTCTTCAACCACTTACTAACTCCCCTATATTCTCATCTATAGCAGTGCTGTCCTGTGACACACTTCTAAGCTTAAAACTACCCTCTCATCTAGCTTCTTCTGATTTCGCATGCCTAAAACTCCTACTGCTTTTATTAACTCCCTACAACTGATCTACCTGCTTTTATCATATCATGCCACTATCCCTAAGGTTTCAAATTCTACCTAGCTTTACCCCAGACTCAGTACATGCTTCTAGTTTATATTTATGAGATACCTAGGATTCCTTAGAGTCATGCCAGTCTTAGTATCAATGGTAACAGTAGTACTTTTAGAGAACAACCTAAACCCTGGCATCACTACATTGAATATACACTCATCTCCCTAAACAACCCTACAAGCTACAACTTTGTGCTTAGCTAATTGAGGATCAGAGTTCTTTTTAAATAGGACATCTAAGCCACAAAGTTGCAACTCCTAGGTATACATTCTTCTTCCCTACTCTTTTCCTTTTTTCTTTCTTAGGTGGAGTCTTTCCTTTGGTTGCATTTTGATGCAATGCCACTTGTGGGTTACACACTTGGCACTGATTACTCAGCAACCTAAGAGAGACTCCCCTCTTTATTCTATTTTTCATTTTTTTTTTTCAGTTCATTATTTTTGTCAAGGAGAAGAAGAATGCTTATGTTTTGAGGGAGAGAGGAATGTTCCTAGGCCTAGGGTGGCCTCCCCCAAACTTCAACTACTCATTGTCCCCAATGAGTGTCTGAGGTGGCACACCCCCAAACTTGTCCTAGAAGCATCTAGTCTAAGGTGAAACAAAGAGAATCTAAAAGCCCTAGGCATAGACAGAACATTCTAAAAGAAAATATCACAGCAGCAGAAAACTTGAAAAACAGACAGGCAAGGACTTACAGCCATGCATGCTGAGCTATTTAGAGGTTAATTTTAAACGATCAAAGGGTGTCCTATGACACTCATCCAGCATGCATTTAGATAAGCTATATAAGGTAGTCATGATAGCAGCAAAAGATAGAATTGAAACAGATCACAGCCTAGCTAAGCAGACAGTCCAAAACATGCTTTCAGTAATAAAAATTGCGGGTACCGCAATTATTTCGCAATCAAGTCAGGGCAGATATATCAATTACTAAGGCCCCTAAGCATGCTTTATCCAGTCGTTCAAGCTCAACAAAAAGAAAACTAAACTATCCTACCTAATCAGCTAACAGCAGGCTATACTAAGCAATTTAAAAACATAAAACTAAGCAACTAAAACAGATCAAAATTTGTACTAAAAACAGCATAATTCACATGGTCTATCAGAAAGCAGATTTTTTTTTTTTTTTTTTTCTAATTCTAAGGGAACAGCAATACTCCCTTCAGTGCAATTCAAACTAGCACTCAAATGTCTTCATCCTCATCAGGTTGTCGTGGTCGTGGAGGCACCCATGGAGTCATGAGATTTGTAGGGAAGTCAGGGAAGATGCACCCAAGTTGGTCTGCAACCTCCTTGTCCCGTGCCTGCGCGTAAGTGGCCCATTGAGCCATCCTCCTCTGCATATCCATCAGGCATGCCATGGATAGTGACTGATCAGCAGCCAGCCTATCCAGTTCGAACTCCATATTCCCCTTCCTCTTCAGCCTCAAGCTAGCAGGCAGCTCCAAGTGGCCTGTGTAAGCCATCTGCTGCTCCATTCGCTCAATAGGGACTCCTGCAAGCAAACATAGTTTGGTTATGGTGTTAGGGAAAAACAATGGTCCCTTACCTTTTTTGGCGCACTCAACAATGGCGGCTGACATGATTTCACCCACGTTGACCGTGAGACCTCGCATGATGGCATAGACCAGCAGCGACCTGCTCTGGTTGATGGTCTTCTCATGGGTCACAGGGGACAGCTTCCTCCTTACAAAGGCAAACCATACAGCTGCCTTTGCTGTGAGGTTGGCACTTGTTGCGTGCTCAATGTGTTAATAAAAGTAAGCAATAAGGAAGAAAGAGCACTCAGAACATGCAAGCATACATGATCTTATAGCAAGTAGTAAGTATTTTTTCATTCGTTTTCCCACAGAGATTTATTTATAAGCTACTTGTGAAGTATAAAGTTAAGAAAGAAGGGGTGGATTTGAAGGGGTAAAATTGGTTTTTAATTTCCTACTTCTTACCGAATGTCTAAAGGAATGCAACATAAACAAATGCAAGTTGAAATTAGACTCAAAAGACAAGAGACGAAACTAATAAATGAAGAAGAAAACAGCTAAACAGAATGGTAACTTAGCAGAATTGCGGGCACCGCAATGTTTCCGCAATTGTAAAAACAGTGAAAGTGTGTAAAATGGAGAATTAAGGGCTACTAACGACTATCCTATAGGCAACTTAATACGATTCTCAAGCATTGGACCAACTCACTATGCATCAAACTCACTCTATCTCATGTATCGTCCGATTCCATGCATTAGATTCTTTAGTTTACTCAACTCAAAGTAAGGTCTTAAGCATCTTGTTAAAGCAGAAGTGTTTAGTTTGTACTAGGAAAACGCTTATTCCTAAGCCGTTTTCTGGTTACCTTGAAAGGCTAGCATGATTATATGACTCTGAACTTTTACTCCTTCCAGAGGTTAGGAGTTCTTTGGACAAAATGGATGGCCAATCGAAATTGCCCGTGGGATGAAGCTTACATACAATCAATGCTTCGAGAGCTATCCTACATACTTGGCTCACGTTTTTTAGCCTATAGTTTTGTCATTAGCATGCCCCTATGTGATTTAGCTACTCATGGATATATAGAGAACAGAACTATAAGATAAAACAAACATGCTTAGAAGAGGAATGGACTGAAAACAGTAAAGGAAAGCAGTAGAATGCGAAGGCAAGAAACTGTGAGATGAAAACTTGTGATTTGATTACTTTGATTGTTTGAACGAACACGGGAAAGCTTAAAGTAAATAATCCAAAGACAGAAAGCAACGAAATGAAGTAGACTAATCACTAAACCAGAAGCGACAACTACACAATGCTGGAAATTAGAAAGGAAAGACAGAAAGCAGTAAATGGTGCTTGAAAGCCTCGTTGCAGTCGCCTCGAATGAAGGATCAAAAAGGTCAGCCTTGCTTGGATGAATCCAATCGGGAGAGAAGAAGAATCTCCTCTCCTTCCTATCAGATTATCGACTCCAACAGCTGAGCTTCGCAAACCAACAGACGGCAAAGAAAAAACAGAAGAAAAGATGGACTGCGAGAAGACTTCTACGCTTTCGGATGATGCTTGAACCTCCGACTTTGACCCCCTTTTATAGTAGTTTGCAGGTGCGTTTGGGCCAAGGAGAACCATCAATCTTCAACGTCGTATATCAGAATGGATGGAGGAGAAAGAACGAATCCCTGAAATCACGGAAATTAACAGAAAAAGATCAGTCAACTTACGGTTTTTACTTGAATAATTGCGGCTTCAGCAATGTTTTCGCAATGCTGTCGCAATGCAGTTTTTTCATTCTTTTCCTTCGGTTTTTAACCCTTTTCTTTCCTATTGTACATAAGTCCTAATTTAGCTACCTTCTTCTAATTCTCATATTTAAGCATAGGTTTAGGCTAAATGCTATCAAAAACACCTAAGAGTGAACATCTTTCTAAGCTAATTAAGTCCTAAAAAGGTCACTTTTGGAGACGTAACAGCACTCATGAGGGTGTGCCTCCCATTGCGTGATACAGTCCACGCTGCTTCAGGCTGGCCAATGGTTCGAATGGCCTCCTCCAGCACTGCCTCAGTAGGCTTATCAACGATCCTCGCATAGTCAGTATGTCTTTGGCCCTTGAGGCCATAAGCTTCGTTGATGGCTTTTGCTGAGTAGTCCACCTCTACTCCCCTAACCACAGAAAGCCCCTCCTCAGAGTTTCGCAGGTTGGCGTAGAAGTCGTATACCATACTCGTGTAAGCTGGATTGGGTGGCCTGCACAACTCTTCCCAGCTGTGATTTATAATTCCTGCGCGCAAGAACTGCGGCAGGTCAGCAGGTCTGTCGAGGAAGCCCTTCTCGTGCAGCAACTCCCTCTTCCTCAGCTCAATGCCTCTGCACTCAGCGTCAGAGGACACATACCTCACTGACTGAGGCTCATCTTCAGGGTAAAGCTTGGCCTTCCCTTTGTCTGCAGGTTTGGCTGACTCCGCAGCCTCAACCTTGAGTCTCTTGAGCGATGGCTCAGTGCTCTCCTTTTCTGAAGAAGGCGCCCTCTTGGTCTTCTTCTTTTTCAGCTTCTTGGACCGCTTGGCCTTGAGAATCTTGGCCTTCTTCTTCTTCTTGAGCTTCGCCTCGATGGTGATCTGCTGAAGGCACGCCCCCAGCGTCTCTTCCATGGAATCATCCTTCTGCGCAAGACTCTCAGGATTGGCTTCCCTCAACGGAGAGAAAACCTCGTCTTCCTCACCTTCCCCACTGCCCTGCGTTGATTCTTGGTACTCCCCATATGGGAATTCAGGGTCAGGCCGTGGGGAAGTGTGCGACGGCGTGGTTCCTTGCTCTGCTGTAGGTGTCTGTGCAGAACTTTGTGGTGAAGAAGGCTGCTCAAGGCTCTGCGCTGGCGGCGATGAGGAGAGCTCAGGGCTCTGTGCTGGTGGGGCTGGTGAAAGGCTGCGCTCGGCTGACTCGTGGGATGGCTGGCTTTGTTCTTGACTCTCCACAGAGGGAGTCTTGTTCTTGATTTCTTCCTTGGCCACCGCCATACTCCATCGTCGCTTCTTGGGTGTGCCTGCTGGTTCAGAAGGCCCAGCAGGTATCTCTGTGACTACCTTCCACTTCTTCTTGCGAATCGGCAGCTTATCCAGTCGTTCCGTTCGTGCAGCCTCAACATCAGCCAAGGCAAGCAATGCATCTCTCGCAGCCGTTTCAGCTTCATCGGCCCTTTTCTTGGCCGCAGATCTTTCAGCCCTTGTGAACACCATTGTTGAGTCTTGGAGATTTGGAGAGAAGAATCAAAGATGAAGAGAATCGCAGTTTTCTTGGAATTCAGAGAGTGGGCGAATCGTACAGATCGAGCGTCTTCTAACGGATATAAAGGAAACGGATAAATCCCAACGGCTATATTTTGCGGATCCTGCAAATCCAGCGCAATTTTAGGGATTTCTTTTCATCTAAATGTCAATCTTTGCTCGTCCGTATCTTTTATTTGGCTCAATCTTTTCTTGATTTTTAAAGCTGGAATTACTCTCCTTGATTCCCTCTTTCGATTCCCTACAAAAAGAAATAAAAGCAACATCAAATTCGCAATTAAAATCATACAAACTTATACACAAATGATAACCGGAAAATCGCAAAAAAATAAACTAAGGCATGAGCCTTATGTCGACGAGCACAGCAATCACTCGTCCTCTCTCGTTCTCATTGTCACGCTTCAGTCAAGAGGAAGGCCGAGAGAGTCTTCACATCTCCTTCCTCATAGTAGTGCTTCAATCTTGCACCATTAACCATGAATGGTTGGCCTTGCTGCAAGTTCTTTATCTCTATGGAACCATGAACAAACACATTAGTAATCATAAATGGACCGGACCACCTCGACTTAAATTTCCCTGGAAATAGTTTCAACCGTGAGTTAAACAACAATACAAGCTGACCCTTCTTAAAGTCCTTAACTCTAAGTCTACTATCGTGCCAAATCTTGGTCTTTTCCTTATACATTTTGGCATTTTCATAAAACATTTGCCTAAGCTCATCAAGCTCATGTAATTGCAAAGACCGCAACGTTCCCGCATCAGTCACGCAATAATTCAACTCCTTTAGTGCCCAAAATGCCTTAATTTCTAACTCAAATGGAAGATGACAAGCTTTACCATATACAAGCCTGTAAGGAGACATACCTAGAGGTGTCTTATATGCTGTCCTATATGCCCAAAGTGCATCCTCAAGCTTAAAGGACCAGTCTTTCCTATTAGGTTTGACCACTTTTTCTAGGATGTTCTTAATCTCCCTATTCGAAATTTCAGCCTGTCCATTCGAGTGTGGGTGATAGGGAGTGGCTACTCTATGTCTAATGTTATACTTAGCCAACACTCTCTCCATAGCCTTATTAATGAAATGTGTCCCCTCATCACTAATGACAGCACGAGGTGTTCCAAACCTAGTAAAAATGTGCCTATGTAAGAATTTTATTACTGTTTTGGCATCATTATTGGGACATGCTATGGCCTCTACCCACTTGGATACGTAGTCTACTGCTACCAAAATGTAAAGGTTACCTGATGATGGAGGGAATGGCCCCATGAAGTCAATGCCCCACACATCAAAGAGCCCCAACTCTAAGATGTAGGTGAGGGGCATCTCATCCTTTCGACTGAGGTTACCTGTTCTTTGGCATTCATCACAGCTGTGGGCATAGTTGTGGGCATCCTTGAAGATCGTTGGCCAATAGTAGCCACTCTGAAATACCTTCGCAGCTGTTCTTTGGCCACCAAAGTGTCCACCATAAGGAGCTGTGTGACAGTGCTGCAGCACAGACTTCGCCTCAGCAGCTGAAACACACTTCCTTAGCAAGCCGTCAGCACATGTTCTGTAAAGTGTGGGGTCATCCCAGATGAATTTCCTTGCCTCATGAAGGAACCTCTTCTTCTCTTGTCCTCCCTTGAAAACTGGTAATACCTGTGATGCAAGGAAGTTAGCAATGTCAGCGAACCAAGGTTCCTCATCGTTATCACGATGAGTCAATACAAAGACATGTTCATCAATAAAAGCATCAGAAATTGCGGCCTCCGCAATTTTTTCGCAATTGTGCTGCAATCGAGAAAGGTGATCCGCAACCACATTTTCACATCCCTTCTTGTCTCGAATGTCCAGATCAAATTCCTGCAGCAATAACACCCACCTAATCAACCTAGGCTTAGCATCAGCCTTCCTCATAAGATATTTCAAGGCAGAATGGTCAGTGTACACAATTGTCCTAGTGCCTACAATATAGTTTCTGAATTTCTCACAAGCGAACACTACAGCAAGCATCTCTTTCTCAGTAGTTGTATAATTACATTGAGCCTCATTCAAGGTTTTACTAGCATAATAGACAGGGTGTGTTAGCTTGTCAATCTTCTGTCCTAACATGACCCCTACAGCATAATCACTAGCATCACATAACATCTCAAATGGGAGATCCCAGTCTGGCCCTACTATAATAGGTGCTGTGACTAGCGCTTTCTTAAGGGTTGTCCAAGCTACTACACATTCCTTAGAGAAGATGAATGGCCTATTTATTTCTAGAAGCTCACACAGAGGCTTGGCTATCTTGGAAAAGTCCTTAATGAACCTTCTGTAGAAACCAGCATGCCCTAAGAAACTTCTAATGGCCTTGACATTCTGAGGCTCTACCAACTTCTCTATGATTTCTATCTTTGCCCTGTCAACTTCTACACCTGCCCTTGACACTCTATGACCTAAGACAATCCCCTCATCTACCATGAAGTGACGCTTTTCCCAATTAAGGACTAAGTTAGTCTCTTCACATCTCGCCAGGACTTGTCCTAAATTATCTAGACAGTTGGTAAAGGAGTCCCCAAAGACTGAGAAATCATCCATGAATATCTCTATCATGGACTCATCCAAATCAGAGAAGATTGCCAACATGCACCTTTGGAAAGTTGCCGGTGCATTGCATAAGCCAAAAGGCATTCTGCGAAAGGCAAATGTTCCAAAAGGGCAAGTGAAGGTAGTCTTTTCTTGGTCTTTGGGGTCTATAGTGATCTGGTTATACCCTGAATAACCGTCTAAGAAACAGTAATAGGCTCTACCAGCTATTCTGTCTAACATTTGGTCAATGAATGGTAGAGGGAAGTGGTCTTTTTTAGTTTCTTTATTTAGTTTCCTATAATCCATGCAAACTCTCCATCCTGTGACAGTCCTAGTTGGAATCAGTTCATTGTTCTCATTGACTACCACAGTCATCCCACCCTTTTTAGGTACACATTGTATAGGGCTCACCCACTGACTACTAGCTATTGGAAAGATCACACCAGCATCTAACCATTTAATTATCTCTTTCTTAACTACCTCTTTCATAGAGGGATTCAGCCTACGTTGGTGATCTACTCTAGGTGTGTGCTCTTCCTCTAGTATAATCTTATGCATGCAATAAGAAGGGCTAATGCCTCTAATATCAGCAATAGTCCATGCAATAGCCTTCCTATGTTGCTTAAGCAGTAATATCAGTTCAACCTCATGCTTTTCACTTAATTTAGAAGAAATGATAACAGGCAGAGTTTCATTACTCCCTAAATATGCATACTTGAGGTGAGTGGGGAGTGGCTTTAATTCTAATACAGGTGGATGCTCAATGGATGGCTTTAAAGGATTTAAGGCTCTATCAGTTAAGTCAATATTCATACAAACATGCTGAGGGTTATTTACAGATATGTCCATTATCTCAGCTATGTTTAAGTTAGTTAATTCTAATCCTACATATTCATTGGCATGCTTGGTTAATAATACATGCTCCAATTGTTCTTCCATTAAAGAGTCTACAACGTCCATGCTAGCACAGGATTCAAGGTCAGAGGGGTACCTTAAAGCTTTATACACACTAAATTTCACCTCTTCATCATGAACCCTCATAGTGAGCTCACCTTTTTGGACGTCTATCAGTGCCCTACCTGTGGCTAGAAATGGTCTGCCTAACAGGATGGGGACCTCCTTGTCTGCTTCATAATCCAGGATAATGAAATCTGCAAGGAAAATAAACTTGTCAACCTTTACTAAAATATCATCAATCTTACCTTCTGGGTATGCAATGGATCTGTCTGCTAATTGTAAAGTGTCAGTGGTTGGACATGCTTCTCCTATTCCTAGCTGGCGGAATAGTGATAGGGGCATGAGGTTTATGCTGGCGCCCAGGTCACAAAGCGCTCTGCCCACGTGCTTGCCTCCAAGTTCTACAGGTAAGGTGAAGGAACCAGGATCCTTCTCCTTCTTGGGCAACTTGTTTTGGAGTATGGCACTGCACTCCTCAGTGAGGTTTACTGTTTCAAACTCACCAATTATTTTTTTGTTAGTAATAATATCTTTCAAAAACTTTACATAGGAAGGCATAGACTGTAAAACTTCTACAAAAGGAATGTTGACATGCACTTGCTTAAGAATTTCTAAGAATTTATTAAAATGCACTTCCTGTTCCTGCTTCTTCTTAAGCCTTCGAGGATATGGAGGTGGTGGCACATATGCAGGCACGTCAGGGCGCCTTAGGATAGGTGGAGGCCTTGGAATTTCCTCTATCTCCTCAATAATTGGCTCTAGCCTGGCTCCTGATGTGCTAGTTGGTGGTGGACCTTGGTTTGGCAGAGACTCCAGTGGAGCACTAGACTCAGTGTTCTCTACTCTCTTTGGTGTGTCCTTTGTGTTGCTCACCAAGGGTCTACCACTTCTAAGTTCAATTGCTTGAACTTGTTCTTTACCATCTCTCCTTGGCACCTCGGTGTCAGCAGGGAGTCTACTTGGGGCCTACTCTTGAGTTCATTGGCCAATTGGCCTATTTGGTTCTCTAGGCTCCTAAGAGTAGCTTGCTGGCTTTGAAGAGTAGCATCATTCTTAGCTATGTATTCCTTGAGTAAGTTTTCTACAGAAGATCCTACAGGGTGGTTGTATGGTTTTTGATACATTGATTGGTTATGTTGGGGAGTGAAACCAGGTGTTCCACTCGGTCTAGGTTGGTTAGGATTTTGGTTAGTATTTTGTTGGCCACCCCATGACAGGTTTGGGTGGTTCCTCCAACCAGGGTTGTAACTATTGGAATAGGGGTTGTTCCTAGGCTGCTGCTGGCTTCCAATGTAGCAGACTGAGGCTGGATTCCCAGGGCAGTATTCATACAAGTGCCCTTCCCCACAGAATCCACATATGAGTGTCTCACCTTGACTTGGTTGGGTGCCCATTGACATGGCGGTAGCGGTGTTGACACTTGTTTGGAGATTGGTTTGAGCCATTTGCTTGACTAGGTTGGTCAGGGCATTTATTTGGCTGCTCATTGCACTTAGAGCATCCTTGTCTTGAGCTCTAGTTGGCTCAACAGGATCATCTGACCACCTACAGTGAGATGCTGAGATCTTCTCCAAGATCTCATAGGCTTCGTTGTAACTCTTGGACAACATGGAGCCTCCAGCGGATGAATTTAAGACTTGCCTAGTGCTGGGGTTGCATCCTTTGAAAAAGACCTCAATTTGGATACACCATGGGATGCCATGATGTGGACATTTAAGAAGAAGATCTTTGAACCTTGTCCAAGCTTCGTGAAGAGATTCATTATCAGCTTGTTTGAATTTAACTATGTCATCACGAAAGGTAGAATTCCTATCAGGTGGGAAGTATTTGACTAGGAATTTCTCTGCTAAATCTGTCCAGTTAAGGACAGATCCAGAGGGTAATGAGTTTAACCACGTTTTGGCTTTGTCCCTCAAAGAATAAGGGAACAGGTATAGCCTCAAAGCTTCTTGGGAAACTCCAGGGATGATGAAAGTATCACTGACTCCTAAGAAGTTCCTAAGATGGTTGTGGGGGTCCTCATTTTCCACTCCAAAGAATTGTCCCACAGTGGACAACATTTGGAACATCACTGGTTTTAACTCGAATGAGTTGGCAGTGATTTCAGGACGGATTATGCTGGGGTTCAGCTCCCCAGGCATAGGAACTAAATATGAAAGGATGGCACTATTTTTGTCATTCGCTATTTCGATGGGATTGCGAGTGACAGGTACCGGATTTGGAATTATTCCAGCCATTTCTTCTTGAGATTCTTGCGGAGGAATTGAGGTTCCCGCAATTACTTGAGGTATAGAGGGTTGGTTAAAAAGACGTTTCTTGGCTTTATTTCTGGCTCTAAATAGTCTCTCGGGCTCAGGATTGAACTCTAGATCACTACTTGAATGCTCACTCATAAACTAACCCAACTAGTACCTGCAAGAGAAATGAACCTAGATTAGTTCCAATTGACAATAAACTTGGTGTTTCAAACTTAACTAACTTCGTTTTCACTAAAATAAATCCCCGGCAGCGGCGCCAAAAACTTGTTGCGTGCTCAATGTGTTGAAATAATTAGGCAATAAAAGAGATAGAGCACTCAGAACATGCAAGCATACATGATCTTATAGCAAGTAGTAAGTATATTTCATTCGTTTTCCCACAGAGATTTATTTTGAGCTATTCGCGAAGTGTTTTGTTAAGAAAGAAGGGGTGGATTTGATGGGGTAAAATTGGTTTTTAATTATCTAATTTTTGCTGAATGTGTAAAGGGTAGTAACATAAACGAGAACAAGTTAAAGCTAAGCTCAAATGAAAAGAGACGAGATTAATAAGTGAAGACAAAAACAGCTAGACAGAATTGTAACTTAAGCAGAATTGCGGAGACAGCAATTCTACCGCAATTAAATAGCAGCGAAAGTGTGTAAATGGGTGAATTAAGGGCTACTAATGACTATCCTATAGGCATTTTTATACGATTCTCAAACACTGGATCTACTCACTATGCATCAAACTATCTCAATCTCATGTATCGTCCGATTCCATGCATTAGATTCTTCAGTTTACTCAACTCAAAGTAAGGTCTTAAGCATCTTGTTAAAGCAGAAAGATATGGTTTGTACTAGGGAAACGCCTATTCCTAGGTCGTTTCCTGGTTACCTTGAAAGGCTAGCATGACGGTATGACTCTGAACTCTTACTCCTTCCAGAGGTTAGGAGTTCTTTGGACAAAATGGATGGCCAATCGAAATTGCCCGTGGGATGAAGCTTACATACAATCAATGCTTCGAGAGCTATCCTACATGCTTGATTCACGTTTTTTAGCCTAAAGTGTTGTCATTAGCATGCCCCTAAGTGACTTAGTTACTCATGGATATAAGGAGAACAGAACTAAAGGATAAGATAGTCATGCTTAGAAGGAAAATGTGCTTAAAACAGCAAGGGAAAACAGTAGAATGCAAAGGCGAAAGACTGTGAAATACTGAACTTTATGTTTGATTAATTGATTGTTTGAATGAACATAAGAGATACTTAAAGTAAAGAACAGAAAGACAGAACACAACGAAATGAACTAAATTAGCCACAAGAACAGAAACAACACAAGACAGAGTTGGAAAATGGAAATGAAGAACAGAAAACAGTAAAGCAAGCTTGAATGTCTCGTTGCAGCCGCCTCGAATGAAGGATGAGAAAGGTCAGCCTTGCTTGGATGAATCCAATCGGGAGAGAAGAAGAATCTCCTCTCCTTTCTATCAGATTATCGATTCCAACAGCTGAGCTTCGCAAACCAGCAGACGGCAGAGGAAAACAGGAGAAAAGATGGACTGCGAGAAGACTTCTACGCTTTCGGATGATGCTTGAACCCTCGACTTTGACCCCTATTTATAGTAATCTGCAGGTGTATTTGGGCCAAGGAGAACCATCAATCTTCAACATCGTACTTCAGAATGGATGGAGGAGAAAGAACGAATCCCTGAAATAACGGAAATTAACAGAAAAAGATCAGTCAACTTACGGTTTTCACTTGAAACATTGCGGGAACCGCAATGTTTCCGCAATGCTTTCGCAACGCTTGTTTTTCATTCTTTTCCTTCGGTTTTCAACCCTTTTCTTTCCTATTGTACATAAGTCCTAATTTAGCTACCTTCTTCTAATTCTCATATTTAAGCATAGGTTTAGGCTAAATGCTATCAAAAACACCTAAGAGTGAACATCTTTCTAAGCTAATTAAGCCCTAAAAAGGTCACTTTTGGAGACGTAACAGTTGGACAAAAGGGTGTGAGTGGTGCAAATTAGCTTTTAAGAGAGTGCTTTGTAATTGGGATCAGGGAGAGAATTCTGTGTGATTGTAACAATTTTTCACATAGTGGAAGTTCTTTCTGGTGAGCCGTAGTTTTTTTTTCTGGTTTTGGAGTTTTCCACGTAAAGTCTTGTGGTTTCTATTTGTTTTGTTTTCTTTTAATTTCTCAGTTATTTTTGTTTATTCCTACGGTAGAAGTGGGAGGTTTTTTCCCAACAACTCTAAGCTTCTTCATGCAAACTGTTACGTCTCCAAAAGTGCATATTTTAGGGACTTATTTGCTATAGAATGGTGTACACTCTTAAGCGTTTTTGGTAGAACTTAGTCTAAACATGTGCTTATATATGTGAATTTATAGAATGAAGCTAAATCAGGACTTATGTGTAAAAGAAAGGAAAAAGAATAAAAAACAAAGCTAAAGAGTTGAAATTTCTGTATTGCAGGAACATTGCGAAAACATTGCTGTCTCCGCAATGTTTTAAGTGAAGTTGTTAAGTTGTCTAACCGTCCGCCGTTCTGTTGCGATGTTCCAGCCGCCCATCTGTTCTCCTTCTGCCACGTGGAAGGTCGTCGTTCAGAATGGATGGCTCTCCTTGACTGAAGAGTACCTGCACAACACTATAAAAGGAGGTCAAGGGGGAAGGTTAACAACAAGCTTGGAAGCGTAGAACTCCCATCTCAACGCAGTTTCTTCCTTGTTTCTTCTCCCGTTTGTTGGCGTGAAGGATTCAGCTGTTGGCATCGATAATCTGAGAGGAAGAAGAGAAGATCCTTCTTCTCTTCTGATTGGATTCATCCTCAAACAAAGCTCACCTTCTCCCTTCATCCGAGGCGCTTGCGGCGAGGGTTCACGCACACATTTACCTGCTTTCTTCTGCTTTCTGTTTCCTTTTTGTTGTTGTTTGTTGCCATTTACTTCTGTTAGCTACATTGTTTCATTTCGTCTACTTTTGTTTAGTCTTCATCGCTTTAAAGTTGTTGCACATTAAGTTTCGAATCTGGTTTAATCGAGGAGTTATTTGACTATTTCGCGAGTTCCTTTTTGCTTTCTGTTTCTTGTTTGTTTCCATTTGAGTTTTGTCAAGCATGTTTAATCAATCAAGTCTCTCCAATCCATCATCATCCATGAGTAACTAAACCACATAAGGGTCGGCTAATGATGAATCTATAGGTAGAAATACGTGAATGCAGCATGTAGGATAGCTTCAAATGCATTGAATGTATGTATGCTTCATCCCACGGGCAATTTCGATTGGCCATCCATTTTGTCCAAAGAACTCCTAACCTCTGGAAGGAGTAAGAGTTCAGAGTCGTCCATTCATGCTAGCCTTTCATGGTAGCCAGAAAACGACCTAGGAATAGGCGTTTTCCTAGCACAAGTCATTAACTTGCTTATATAAATAGATGTTTAAGCCTTACTTGGACATGAGTGAACTAAAGGATCTAATGCATGTAATCGAGAGATACATGAGAATGAGTTAATTTGATGCATGATAAGTTGATCTACTGCTGAAGAATCGTATGAAAAAGCCTATAGAGGAGTCGTTAGTTGCCCTTGTTTCCACACTTTACCCTTAAAACGCTGTTAGCACAATTGCTAGAAAATTGTTGTCTGCGCAGTTTTCTTAGGTTTATTTTTGCCTTAGCCATTTTTTTTGCAGTTTTCTGTTTTGCGATTTTATTGCTAGATAATTGCTTTCTCCGCAATTCTTTTTCTTCTACATTCAAGTTAATCCCTCTACTTGTCTTTGTTCATGCTTGCATATCTCGCACGTTCTTTATTAGTTAGGCACATTAATCCAAACTCTACCTCATTTAAACCATCCTTTCTAATTTAACAACTCACTTCGCTAGTAACTGAGAATAAATCTCTGTGGGAAATCGAATGAAAAAATACTTATTACTTGCTACAAGACCATGTATGCTTGCATGTTCTGAGTGCTCTCCCATTGCATTTTTATTTACACATTGAGCACGCAACAAGTTTTTGGCGCCGCTGCCGGGGATTTTGTTTAGTAAACACGAAGTTTGTTAAGTTAGAAACAAAAATCTTAATATCTATTGGAGCTAATCTATTCTCATCTCTTTTACAGGTACCATTGGGTTAGTTTATGAATGAGCATTCAAGTAGCGATCTAGAGTTCAATCCTAAGCCTGAAAGATTACTTAGGGCCAGAAACAAAGCTAAGAAACGTCTCTTTAAACAACCCCCTGTAACTCAAAACATTGCTGACTCCGCGGAGGCGTCGCAATCCCATCAAACCGAAATGGATAGACCACCTCCAAACCAAGCACCTGCCATTCGCAACCCCATTGAAATAGCGAATGACAAGGATAGTGTCATCCTTTCATACTTAGTTCCCATGCCTGGGGAGCTTAACTCAAGCATTATACGCCCTGAGATTACTGCCAACTCATTCAAGTTAAAGCCAGTAATGTTCCAAATGCTGTCCACTGTGGGACAATTCTTTGGAGTGGAAAATGAAGATCTCCACAATCATCTGAGAAATTTTCTAGGAGTGATTGATACCTTTCTCATCCCTGGAGTTTCCCAAGAATCTTTGAGGCTTTACCTCTTTGCCTACTCATTAAGAGATAAAGCCAAAACGTGGTTAAATTCCTTACCCTCTGGATCAATTGTCAATTGGACAGATCTGGCTGAAAAATTTCTAGTCAAATACTTCCCACCTGATAGGAATTCCAACTTTCGTGATGATATCATTAAGTTCAAACAAGCCGAAAACGAATCACTTCACGAAGCTTGGACAAGGTTCAAGGACCTTTTGCTTAAATGTCCACACCATGGCAATCCATGGTGTATCCAAATAGAAGTGTTCTTTAAAGGATGCAACCCCAGCACAAGGCAAGTGTTGAATTCTTCAGCTGGTGGTTCCATGCTTTCTAAGAGCTACACTGAAGCCTACGAGATTTTGGAGAAAATCTCAACCTGTCATTGTAGATGGTCAGACGATCCTGTAGAGCCTAGGAGAGCTCAAGACAAGGATGCACTTAGTGCAATGAGTAGCCAAATAAATGCCCTGACCAATCTAGTAAAACAAATGGCTCAACCCAATCTTCAACCTAGTGTCAACACCGCAGCAGCCATTTCAATGGGCGCACCAAATAGCCAAGGTGAGACACTAATCTGTGGGTTCTGTGGGGAAGGGCACTTGTATGATTTTTGCCCTGGGAATCCAGCCTCAGTCTGCTATGTTGGA
The DNA here is from genome assembly GCA_028017165.1 of Herpetospermum pedunculosum. Classification (NCBI taxonomy): domain Eukaryota; kingdom Viridiplantae; phylum Streptophyta; class Magnoliopsida; order Cucurbitales; family Cucurbitaceae; genus Herpetospermum; species Herpetospermum pedunculosum. The sequence continues at coordinate 13,627,414 of CM051526.1, forward strand.
AGTCAACAGCAGCCTAGGAACAACCTCTATTCTAACACCTATAATCCTGGTTGGAGGAACCACCCAAATCTTTCTTGAGGTGGGCAACAAAATACTAATCAAGCTCAAAACCAACCAAGACCGAGTGGAACACCTGGTTTCACTCAACAAAATAACCAATCCATGTACCAAAAGCCATATAACCAACCAATAGGGTCATCAGTAGAGAATTTACTTAAGGAGTACATTGCAAAAAATGATGCTACCCTACAAAGTCAGCAAGCCACCCTCAGGAGCCTAGAAAACCAAATAGGGCAGTTAGCTAATGAACTGAAAAATAGGCCCCAAGGTAGATTGCCTGCAGACACTGAAGTACCTAGGAGGGATGGAAAAAAGCAAGTTCAAGCAATTGAACTTCGAAGTGGAAGACCATTGGTGAGCAACAATAGAGAAGCACCAAAGCGAGTAGAGAATGAAGAGTCTAGTGCTCATCTGAATTCTCTGCCCAACCATGGTCAACTACCACCAAGCACATCAAGGGTGAGGCTGGAATCTATCATAGAGGAACCAGAAGAAATCCCAAGGCCTCCATCTGTTCTTAGGCGACCTGAAGTGCCTACATACGTGCCACCACCTCCATTCCCTAGAAGGCTGAAGAAAAAACAAGAACAGGAAGTGCACTTTAATAAGTTCTTAGAAATTTTAAAGCAAGTGCATGTGAATATTCCATTTGTAGAGGTTTTGCAGTCTATGCCTTCTTATGTTAAATTTTTGAAGGATATTATTACTAACAAGAAAATTATTGGTGAATTTGAAACAGTGAATCTCACCGAGGAGTGCAGTGCTATACTCCAAAACAAGCTACCAAAGAAGGAGAAGGATCCTGGTTCCTTCACCTTACCAGTCGAGTTGGGAGGCAAGCACGTGGGCAGAGCTCTTTGTGATCTGGGAGCCAGCATCAATCTCATGCCCCTATCACTATTCCGCCAGCTTGAAATAGGGGAAGCACGTCCTACTACTGTCACCTTGCAGCTTGCAGACAGATCCATAGCATACCCTGAGGGTAAGATTGAGGATACACTTGTCAAGGTTGACAAATTCATTTTTCTTGCAGACTTCATCATTCTGGATTATGAGGCAGACAAGGAGGTACCAATCTTATTGGGCAGACCATTTCTAGCCACAGGTAGGGCTTTGATCGATGTCCAAAAAGGTGAGCTCACCATGAGAGTTCATGATGAGGAGGTTAAGTTTAGTGTCTTTACAGCTCTAAGGTATCCCTCTGATTCTGAATCTTGTTCTAGTATGGATGTAGTAGATTCACTGATGGAAGAACAACTTGAGCATGAACTGTTAATTAAGCATGCCAATGACTATGTACAAATAGATATAACTGACTTAAACATTTCTGAACTGATGGATATATCTGTGGGAAAACCTCAGCATGTTTGTATGACTAATGACTTGTCTGAAAGAACCCCAAATCCTTTGAAACCATCAATAGAACATCCACCTTTACTAGAATTAAAACCATTGCCTGATCATCTTAAGTATGCATATCTAGGAGAGCATGATACTTTGCCTGTTATCATTTCGTCCAAATTAAGTGAAAAGCATGAAATTGCGCTAATATTGCTGCTTAAGCAACATAAAAAAGCTATTGCATGGACGATTGCTGATATAAGAGGTATTAGTCCTTCCTATTGCATGCATAAGATATTATTGGAAGAGGAACATACACCTAGAGTAGATCACCAACGTAGGTTGAACCCCGCCATGAAAGAGGTAATTAAAAAAGAAATTATCAAATGGTTAGATGCAGGTGGAATTTTTCCTATAGCCAATAGTCAGTGGGTGAGTCCAATTCAATGTGTGCCTAAGAAGGGTGGAATGACTGTAGTAGTTAATGAGAGTAATGAACTAATTCCAACTAGAACTATTACAGGATGGAGAGTCTGTATAGACTATAGAAAATTAAACAAAGAAACAAAAAAAAATCATTTTCCTTTACCATTTATAGATCAAATGTTAGATAGGATAGCTGGTCGAGCCTATTATTGCTTTCTAAATGGTTATTCTGGATATAACCAAATTACCATAGACCCTGTGGACCAGGAGAAAACAACCTTTACATGTCCCTTTGGAACATTTGCTTTTCGCAGAATGCCTTTTGGCTTGTGCAATGCACCAGCAACATTCCAAAGGTGCATGTCGGCCATTTTCTCTGACTTAGATGAATCCATGATAGAAATATTTATGGATGACTTCTCAGTCTTTGGTGATTCTTTTAATAATTGCTTAGAGAACTTGGGACAAGTCCTAGCTAGGTGTGAGGAGACCAACCTAGTCCTAAATTGGGAGAAATGCCACTTTATGGTGGAAGAAGGGATAGTCCTAGGTCATAGAGTGTCTAGAGCAGGAGTAAAGGTCGATAGGGCCAAAATAGAGATAATAGAGAAGCTAGTGGAACCTCAAAATGTAAAAGCTATTAGAAGTTTCCTAGGTCATGCAGGGTTCTATAGGAGATTTATTAAGAACTTTTCAAAAATCTCTAAACCTTTGTGTGAGCTTCTAGAGCTTAACAAGCCATTTTTCTTTTCAAAAGAATGTTTCTTAGCATGGACAACACTTAAGGAAGCCTTAGTCAAAGCACCAATTATAGTATGACCAAATTGGGACCTACCATTTGAGATGATGTGTGATGCGAGTGACTATGCAGTAGGAGTCATGCTAGGACAAAAGATAGATAAACTAACACATCCTGTATACTATGCAAGTAAGACTTTGAATGAAGCACAATGTAATTACACAACCACGGAGAAGAAAATGCTAGCTGTAGTGTTTGCGTGTGAAAAGTTTAGGAATTACATTGTAGGAACTAGAACAATTGTGTACACTGATCACTCTGCACTAAAATACCTAATGAGGAAGGCGGATGCTAAGCCTAGGTTAATTAGATGGGTATTATTGTTGCAAGAGTTTGATCTAGACATTAGAGATAAGAAAGGATGCGAAAATGTAGTTGCTGACCATTTATCTAGATTGCGGCATAATTGCGATAAAATTGCTGAGCCAGCAATTTCTGATGCCTTTGTTGATGAGCATGTCTTTGTGTTAGCACATCGTGATAACGATGAGGAACCTTGGTTTGCGGATATTGCTAACTTCCTTGCCTCACAGGTACTACCAACTTTCAAAGGAGGGCAAGAAAAGAAGAGGTTCCTACATGAAGCTAGGAAGTTCATCTGGGACGATCCTACACTTTACAAGACATGTGCAGACGGATTACTGAGGAAGTGTGTATCAGCTGCTGAGGCGAAGTCAGTGTTGCAGCACTGCCATACGTCTCCCTATGGTGGACATTTTGGTGGCCAAAGGACGGCTGCAAAGGTGTTCCAGAGTGGCTACTACTGCCCACGATATTCAAGGATGCACACGACCATGCACACAGCTGCAATGAGTGTCAACGGACAGGTAACCTCAGTAGGAAAGATGAGATGCCTCTCACCTACATCTTGGAGTTGGAACTCTTTGATGTGTGGGGCATCGACTTCATGGGACCATTCCCTCCATCTGCAGGTAATCTTTATATACTTGTAGCCGTAGACTATGTATCTAAATGGGTAGAAGCCATAGCATGTCCATCGAATGATGCCAAAACAGTCATTAAGTTTCTTAATAGGCATATTTTTACAAGGTTTGGTACACTACGTGCTATAATTAGTGATGAGGGAACTCACTTTATTAATAAAGCTATGGAAAAGGTATTAGCTAAATACAATGTTAGACATAGAGTAGCAACCCCTTATCACCCACACTCAAATGGTCAAGCTGAAATATCCAATAGGGAGATCAAAAACATACTTGAAAAAGTGGTCAAACCTAATAGAAAAGACTGGTCTTTTAAGTTGGACGATGCACTTTGGGCATATAGGACTGCATATAAAACACCCTTAGGTATGTCTCGTTATAGGCTAGTGTATGGAAAAGCATGTCATCTCCTCTTCGAATTGGAAATCAAAGCATTTTGGGCCTTAAAAGAACTGAATTATTGCGTGACCGATACGGGAACATTGCGGTCTCTGCAATTACATGAGCTAGATGAGCTGAGACATATGTCCTATGAAAATGCTAAAATGTATAAAGAAAAAACTAAGATTTGGCATGATAGTAGACTTAGGATCAAGGACTTTAAAAAGGGCCAGCATGTCTTATTATTTAACTCAAGGTTAAGATTATTTCCAGGCAAACTTAAGTCCAGATGGTCAGGTCCTTTTGTGATAACTAACGTGTTTGTTCATGGTGCAATTGAGATTCGCAACCTCAACCACGGGCAGCCGTTTATGGTCAATGGTGCACGATTGAAGCATTACTACGAGGAAGGAGATGTGAAGACACTCTCGGCCTTTCTCTTATCTGAAGCTTGAAAAGCAAATCGAGAGGGGATGAGTGACCACTGTGCTCATCCATCAGAAGGCTATGCCTTAGTTTTTTCCCCCAGAATTTTTAGTTTGTGTTTTAGTTGTTTATTTGTGATTTTATTTACGGATTTTTGTTTTAATTAGGTAAATTTTAATGGGAGATCTTCAAGAGGAATTTAAGGAGATGAATCAAGGGAGAAGATCCACGAAGAAGATCTGACAAAATCGGAGATTTGGTTGCTAAAATAAAGCAACTCAAATCAAGAAAATCTCAACGGCCATGCGGATTGATTGCGGGGAAGTTGCAAAGTTCGCAACCGAATAGAGCCGTTGGAGGGTACTCGAGTACAAATAGCCGTCGTTGGGGGTTTTGTTCCTCACGATTCTTTAACCGTTGGAACTCCTGAACTCAGTCTTCTTCTTCCTCTGCAACTACAGTACTCAGATCTCCCAAGAACCAACAATGGTGACAACCCGATCGGAACGTTCCACGCCCAAGAAAGCGTCGCCTGACGCAGAAGAAGTTGTGAGGGAGGCGCTGCTTTCCTTAGCAGACGCCGACACTGCGCAGCCCTCGCGACCTCCGAAGTTGCTAGTGCGAAGAAAGAAGTGGACGGTGGCGACCACAGAGGTGGCTTATCCCTCTGATCCGACGAAGACACCAAAGAAGAAGAAGTGGAAGGTTCCATTGCCTGATTCCCCAAGTCAATGGAGAAATACTCCAAGTGAAGAGAGCCTTGGGGGTGGCCGTCCATCCTATGAGACGACCCAGCAGAGCCCTGATCCTTCTCCACAGACACCGGAGCCTGAAGCTCCATCTGACGAGCACCAAGACTCGGTGCAAAGGGGCGAACCGGCAGAGGAAGAAGAGGTCTTCTCCCCCTTAAGAGATGTCAGTCTTGACAGCTGTTGCGTGCTCAATGTGTGAAATAAATTGCAATCAGGGAGAGAGAGAGCACTCAGAACATGCAAGCATACATGATCTTGTTAGCAAGTAGTAAGTATTTTTTCATTCGTTTTCCCACAGAGATTTATTATTAGCTACTCGTGAAGTGTATTGTTAAGCAAGAATGGGTGGATTTGATGGGGTAGAATTGGTTTTAAATTGTCTAATTTCTAAGGAATATGTAGAGGGTAGCAACATAAACAAGTGCAAGTCAAAGATAAACTCAAATAAAACGAGAAGAGATTGATAAACGAAGAGGAAAATAGCTAACCAGAATTTTTAACTTAGCAGAATTGCGGAAACAGCAATTCTACCGCAATGTGACTAACAGCGAAAGTGTGTAAAATGGAGAAACAAGGGCTACTAACGACTCCTCTATAGGCATTTTCTCACGTTCCTCAAGCATTGGATCAACTCACTATGCATCAAACTAACTCAATCTCATGTATCTTCGATGCATTAGATTCTTTAGTTTACTCATGTCCAAGTAAGGTCTTAAGCATCTTGTGAAAGCAGAAAGTTATGGTTTGTACTAGGAAAACGCCTATTCCTAGGTCGTTTTCTGGCTACCTTGAAAGGCTAGTATGAGTGTACGACTCTGAACTCTTACTCCTTCCAGAGGTTAGGAGTTCTTTGGACAAAATGGATGGCCAATCGAAATTGCCCGTGGAATGAAGCTTACATACAATCAATGCTTCGAGAGCTATCCTACATGCTTGGTTCACGTTTTTTAGCCTATAGTATTGTCATTAGCATGCCCCTATGAGACTTAGTTACTCATGGATATAGAAAGAACAGAAATAAGAGATGAAGTAGACATGCTTAGAAGAGAAATAAACTTAAAACAGCAAGGTAAAACAGTAGCAGCAAAAGATAAGAAGCTGTGAAATAATGAATTGTGCTTTGATTACTTGATTGTTTGAATGAACAAAGGAAAGCTTAAAGTGAATAGCATAAAGACAGAAGACAACGAAATGAAATGAGCTAGCTACTGGAAGAGAAACAACAACTAAACAGAGCTGGAAATTAGAAATAAAAGACAGAAAGCAGTAATTGAGCTTGAACGCCTCGTCGCAAATGCCTCGGCTGAAGGAAGAGAAAGGGTAGCCTTGCTTGGATGAATCCAATCAGAAGAGAAGATGAATCTTCTCTCCTTCCTATCAGATTGTCGACTCCAACAGCTGAACCTCTCAAACCAACAGACGGAGAAGAAAAACAGGAGAAAAGATGGAGCTGCGAAGAGACTTCTACGCTTTCGGATGATGATCAAACCCTCTACTTTGACCCCCTTTTATAGTAATCTGCAGGTGCGTTTGGGCCAAGGAGAACCATCCATCTTCAACGTCATACTTCAAAATGGGTGGAGGAGAAAGATTGAATCCCTGAAATAACGGAAAATAACAGAAAAGGATCAGTCAACTTACGGATTTCACTTGAAACATTGCGGTTTCAGCAATGTTTCCGCAATGCTGCCGCAATGCGCATTTTTCCTTCTTTTACTTCGGTTTTCATTCATTTTCTTTCCTTTTGCACACAAGTCCTATTTTAGTTACCTTCTTCTAAATCTCATTTATAAGCATAGGTTTAAGCTAAATCCTATCAAAAACACCTAAGAGTGTACATCTTTCTAAGCTAAATAAGTCCTAAAAAGGTCACTTTTGGAGACGTAACACACCCCCAAACTTAAGGTTTAGCTCGTCCTCGAGCAATCTAAGGACTTGCCTAGGCTGCTGTTTCATCTTCTTTAACCACTTACTGACTCCCCTACATTCCTATCTATAGCAGTGCTGTCCTGTGACACACTTCTAAGTTTACAACTAACCTTTTACATTGCTTCTTCTGCCTTCGCACGCCTATTACTCCTGTTGTTTCATTAACTCCCTACGACTGATCTACTTGCTTTTATCATATCGTGCATCTATCCCTAAGGTTTCACATTCTACCTAGCTTTACCCCAGACTCAGTACATGCTTCTAGCTTTTACTTTTGAATTACCTAGGATTCCTTAGAGTCATGCCAGTCTTAGTATTAACAGTGACAGTAGTACTTTTAGAGAACAACCTAAACCCTGGCATCACTACATTGGACATACATTCATCTCCCTAAACAACCCTACAAGCTACAACTTTGTGCTCAGCTAATTGAGGATCAAGGTTCTTTTTATTCAGGACATCTAAGCCACAAAGCTGCAACTCCTAGGTATACATTCTTCTTCCCTATTTCTTCCTTTTTCTTTCTTACTTTGGTGGAGCCTCTCCTTTGGTTGCCTTTTGATGCAATGCCACTTGTGGGTTACACACTTGGCACTGATTACTCAGCAACCTAAGAGAGACTCCCCTTTTTATTCTCTTTTTCATTTTTTTTTTTTTTCAGCTCATCATTTTTTTTGTAAAGGAGAAGAAGAATGCTTATGCTTTAAGGGAGAGAGGAATGTTCCTAGGCCTAGGGTGGCCTCCCCCAAACTTAAACTACTCATTGTCCCCAATGAGTGTCTGAGGTGGCACACCCCCAAACTTGTCCTAGAAGCATCTAGTCTAAGGTAAAACAAAGAGAATCTAAAAGCCCTAGGCATAGACAGAACATTTTAAAAGTTAATATCACAGCAGCAGAAATTTATAAAAACAGTCAGGTAAGGACTTAAAGCTATGCATGCTGAGCCCTTTTTAGAGGTTAATTTAAACTATCAAAGGGTGTCCTATGACACTCATCCAGCATGCTTTGAGATAAGCTATATAAGGTAGTCAAGATAGCAGCAAAAGACAGAATTTAAACAGAACCAGCCTAGCTAAACAGTCAGTCAAAAACATGCATTTACTAATAAAAATTGCGGTTTCCGCAATTATTTCGCAATAGATACAGGGCAGATATATCAGTGATCAAGGCCCCTATGCATGCTTTTTCCAGTCATTCAAGCTATACAAAAATGAAACTAAACGAATCTACCTATTCAGCTATCATCAGACTACACTAAACAAATTTAAATACTACAATTAAAGAACTAAAACAGATCAAAATACTAACTCAAAACAGCATAATTCACATGGTTCAACAAAAAGCAGTTTGATTTTTTTTCTTTTTATTTTAAGGGAACAGCAATACTCCCTTGAGTGCCTAGCACTCAGATGTCTTCCTCATCATCATTCCTTCTTGGCCTTGGAGGCGCCCATGGAGTCATTAGGTTCGTGGGGAATTCAGGAAAGATGCATCCCAATTGGTCAGCAACCTCCTTGTCCCTTGCCTGCGCATATGTGGCCCATTGAGCCATCCTCTTCTGCAGATCCATCAGGCAGGCCATGGACAGCGACTGAGCAGCCAGGCCATCCAGCTCGAACTCCATGTTCCCCTTCCTTCGCATCCTCAAGCCTGTAGGCAACTCCAAGTGCCCTGTGTAGGCCAGCTGCCTTTCCATTCGCTCGATTGGGACCCCTGCACGTAAGCAGAGCTTAGTAATTGTATTAGGAAAGAAAAGTGGGCCCTTACCCTTCTTGGCGCAGTCAGCAATTGAAGCTGCAATGACCTCGCCCACGTTGATTGTGAGACCTCGCATGATCGCGTAGACCAGCAGCGATCTGCTTTGGTTGATGGTGGTCTCATGGGTCACTGGGGACAGCTTCCTGCGCACAAATGAAAACCATACAGCCGCCTTGGCTGTGAGGTTGGCACTCATGAGAGTGTGCCTCCCATTGCGCGATACTGTCCACGATTCCTCTGGCTGGCCAATGATCCGAATTGCCTCCTCCAGGACAGCTTCTGTTGGCTCATCAACGATCCTTGCATAATCAGTGTGTTTCTGGCCCTTGAGGCCATAGGCTTCGTTGATCGCCTTCGCTGAGAAGTCCACCTCGACTCCTCTGACCACAGACAGGCCATCCTCAGGATTCATCAAATTGGCGTAAAAGTCATACACCATGCTGGAGTAGGCTGGATTGGGTGGTCTGCACAGCTCCTCCCAGCCGTGATTCGTGATCCCTGCGCGCAAGAATTGCGGCAGGTCTGTGAGGGCGTCTAGGAATCTTTTCTCGTGCAGCAGTTCCCTCTTCCTCAGCTCAGTGCCTCTGGACTCAGCATCAGAGGACACGTACCTCACTGATTGAGGCTCATCTTCAGGGTAAAGCTTGGCTTTCCCTTTGTCTTTCGGTTTGGCTGACTCAGCAGCCTCAATCTTGAGCTTCTTCAGAGACGGCTCATCACTCCCCTTCTCTGATGAAGGTGCCCTCCTGGATTTCTTTTTCTTGGACTTCTTTGGCCGTTTGGCCTTGACAACCTTGGCTGCCTTCCTCTTCAACCTTGCCTTGGTTGTGATCTGCTGGAGGCAATCCCCCAGTGTCTCGTCCATCGAATCATCCCTCTGCGCAGGGCTCTCAGGGCTGGCTTCCCTCAAAGGAGAGAAGACCTCTTCTTCCTTAGCTTCCTCACTACCCTGCGTCGATTCTTGATGCACTCCATATGGAAATTCAGGGTCAGGTTGTGGGGAAGTGGGTGATGCTTCAGGGCTCTGCGCCGGTGGAGTGTGTTCAGAGCTCTGTGGCGATGGCGAAAGCTCAGGGCTTCGCGCTGATGGCGATGGCGAAGAGCTCTGCTTGGCTGACTCGTGTGACCGACGGTCACTTTCTTGACTCTCCACAGAGGGAGTCTTTTTCTTGCTCGCTTCTTCGGCCACCGCCATGCTCCAGTTGCGTTTCTTGGGTGTTCCTGCTGGCTCAGAGGGTCCAGCAGGTATCTCCGTAACTACCTTCCACTTCTTCTTGCGGATCGGCAGTTTGGGGAGTCGTTCAGTGCGCGCAGCCTCAGCATCTGCAAGGGCAAGAAGTGCTTCCCTCGCAGCAATTTCAGCGTCGTCAGCCCTCTTCTTGGACGCAGATCGTTCAGCTCTCGTTAGCACCATTGTTGAATCGTGGGAATCTGGAAAGAAGAATTGCAGATGAAGAGGGAGAGAGATTTCTTGGAGTTCAGATAATGGGAGAAGCGTATGGATCAGCGCGCTTCCAACGGCTATAAGTAATGATGGAAATCCCAACGGCTATTTCCGTTGCGGATTTTGCAAATCCAGCACAATTTTAGTGACCGTTGGAGATTTTCTGAGTTTAAATGCCAATCTTCTCTCAACTGAATCTTTGATTTGGCCCAATATCTCCTCGATTTTTTTAGCTTGATTTTATCTCCTTGATTCCCTCTATCGATTCCCTACAAAAAGAAATAAAATCAACATCAAATTCATAATTAAAATCACACAAAAATATACACAAACAATAACCGGAAAAATAGCAAAAAATAATAAACTAAGGCATGAGCCTCGCATGGACGAGCACAGTAATCACTCGTCCTCTCTCGTTCTTATTTTCACGTTTCAGTCAAGAGGAAGGCCGAGAGAGTCTTCACATCTCCTTCCTCATAGTAGTGCTTCAATCTTGCACCATTAACCATGAACGGTTGCCCTTGCTGCAGGTTCTTAATCTCGATTGCACCATGAACAAACACATTAGTTATTACAAAAGGACCTGACCATCTGGACTTAAGTTTGCCTGGAAATAATTTCAATCGTGAGTTAAATAATAAGACAAGCTGGCCTTTCTTGAAGTCCTTAATCCTAAGTCTACTATCATGCCAAATCTTGGTCTTTTCCTTATACATTTTAGCATTTTCATAGGACATATGTCTAAGCTCATCAAGCTCATGTAATTGCAAAGACCGCAATGTTCCCGCATCGGTCACGCAATAATTCAACTCTTTTAGTGCCCAAAATGCTTTAATTTCTAATTCGAATGGTAAGTGACATGCTTTGCCATATACAAGTCTATAAGGAGACATACCTAGGGGTGTCTTATATGCAGTCCTATATGCCCAAAGTGCATCCTCGAGTTTAAACGACCAATCTTTTCTATTGGGTTTGACCACTTTTTCGAGTATGTTTTTAATCTCCCTATTTGAAATTTCAGCTTGGCCATTCGAATGTGGGTGATAAGGGGTGGCTACTCTATGTCTAATATTATACTTAGCCAACACTCTCTCCATGGCTTTATTAATAAAATGTGTCCCTTCATCACTAATTATAGCACGAGGTGTTCCAAATCTAGTAAAGATATGTCTATGCAAGAATCTTATGACTGTTTTGGCATCATTATTGGGACATGCTATGGCCTCTACCCACTTAGATACATAGTCTACTGCTACCAATATGTAAAGGTTACCTGATGATGGGGGAAATGGTCCCATGAAGTCGATGCCCCACACATCAAAGAGCTCCAACTCTAAGATGTAAGTGAGAGGCATCTCATCCTTTCGACTAAGGTTACCTGTTCTCTGGCATTCATCACAGCTGTGTGCATAGTTGTGAGCATCCTTGAAGATCGTTGGCCAATAGTAGCCACTCTGGAACACCTTTGCAGTTGTTCTTTGACCACCAAAATGTCCACCATAGGGGGTTGTATGGCAGTGCTGCAACACAGACCTTGCCTCCGCAGCTGACACACATTTCCTTAGCAGACCATCAGCACATGTCTTGTAAAGTGTGGGATCATCCCATATGAATTTCCTAGCTTCATGAAGGAACCTCTTCTTTTCTTGACCTCCCTTGAAAGTTGGTAGTACCTGCGATGCAAGGAAGTTAGCAATGTCAGCAAACCAAGGTTCCTCATCGTTATCACGATGAGTCAATACAAAGACATGTTCATCAATAAAAGCTTCAGAAATTGCGGTTTCCGCAATTTTTTCGCAATTATGCTGCAATCTAGAAAGATGATCCGCAACCACATTTTCACATCCTTTCTTATCTCTAATGTCTAGATCAAACTCTTGCAGCAATAATACCCATCTAATCAACCTAGGCTTAGCATCAGCCTTCCTCATGAGGTATTTCAAAGCAGAATGGTCAGTGTACACGATTGTCCTAGTGCCTACAATGTAATTCCTAAACTTCTCACAGGCAAACACTACAGCTAGCATCTCCTTCTCAGTGGTTGTGTAATTACATTGTGCCTCATTAAGTGTCTTACTCGCATAGTATACAGGGTGTGTTAGCTTATCAATCTTTTGTCCTAGCATAACCCCCACAGCATAGTCACTTGCATCACATAACATTTCAAATGGGAGATCCCAATTTGGCCCTATTATAATAGGTGATGTGACTAGTGCTTCCTTAAGGGTTTTCCAGGCTAGGAAACATTCTTTAGAGAAGATGAATGGTTTGTTAAGCTCTAGAAGCTCACATAAAGGCTTGGAGATCTTAGAAAAGTTCTTAATGAACCTCCTATAGAAGCCTGCATGCCCTAAGAAACTTCTAATGGCTTTTACATTCTGAGGTTCTACCAGCTTCTCTATTATCTCAATCTTGGCCCTATCGACCTCCACACCTGCCCTAGACACTCTATGACCTAAGACAATCCCTTCGTCCACCATGAAGTGGCACTTCTCCCAATTAAGGACTAGGTTGGTCTCCTCACACCTAGCCAGGACTTGTCCTAAGTTCTCTAGACAGTTTGTGAATGAATCCCCAAAGACTGAGAAATCATCCATGAATATCTCTATCATGGACTCATCCAAATCAGAGAAGATTGCCAACATGCACCTTTGGAATGTTGCCGGTGCATTGCATAAGCCAAAAGGCATTCTGCGAAAGGCAAATGTTCCAAAAAGGCAAGTGAAGGTAGTCTTTTCTTGGTCTTTGAGGTCTATAGTGATCTGGTTATATCCTGAATAACCGTCTAAGAAGCAGTAGTAGGCTCTACCAGCTATCCTATCTAACATCTGGTCAATGAATGGTAGAGGGAAGTGGTCTTTTTTGGTTTCCTTATTTAATTTCCTATAATCCATGCAAACTCTCCATCCTGTGATAGTCCTAGTTGGAATCAGTTCATTGCTCTCATTGACTACCACAGTCATCCCCCCCTTCTTAGGTACACATTGTATAGGACTCACCCACTGACTACTAGCTATGGGGAAGATCACACCGGCATCTAACCATTTTATGAGTTCCTTTTTAACTACCTCTTTCATAGAGGGGTTCAACCTACGTTGGTGATCTACTCGGGGTATATGCTCTTCCTCTAATATAATCTTATGCATGCAATAAGAAGGGCTAATGCCTCTAATGTCAGCAATAGTCCATGCAATAGCCTTCCTATGTTGCTTAAGTAATAAAATCAGTTCAACCTCATGCTTTTCACTTAGTTTAGAAGAAATAATCACAGGTAGAGTTTCATTACTTCCTAAATATGCATACTTAAGATGTGTGGGCAGTGGTTTCAATTCTAGTACAGGTGGATGCTCAATGGATGGTTTTAAAGGATTCAAGGATCTGTCAGTCAGGTCATTACTCATACAAACATGTTGTATTTTATCTACAGGTATATCCATTATCTCAGATACATTCAAATCAGCTACATCTAATTGTACATATTCATTAGCATGCTTAGTTAATAATACATGCTCCAGCTGTTCTTCCATTAATGAATCTACAATGTCCATGCTAGCACAAGATTCAGAGTCAGAGGGGTACCTTAAGGCCTTATATACACTAAATTTCACCTCTTCATCATGAACCCTCATCGTGAGCTCACCTTTTTGGACATCTATCAGGGCCCTACCTGTGGCTAGAAATGGTCTGCCTAATAGGATGGGGACCTCCTTGTCTGCTTCATAATCCAGGATAATGAAATCTGCAAGGAAAATAAACTTGTCAACCTTTACAAGAATATCCTCAATCTTACCCTCAGGGTAGGCTATGGATCTGTCTGCAAGTTGTAAAGTGACAGTGGTTGGACGTGCTTCTCCTATCCCTAGCTGGCGGAATAGTGATAGGGGCATGAGGTTTATGCTGGCTCCCAGGTCACAAAGAGCTCTGCCCACGTGCTTGCCTCCTAGCTCTACTGGTAGGGTGAAGGAACCAGGATCCTTCTCCTTCTTGGGTAGCTTGTTCTGGAGTATGGCACTGCACTCCTCAGTGAGATTTACTGTTTCAAACTCACCAATTATTCTCTTGTTAGTGATAATATCCTTCAAAAACTTTACATAAGAGGGCATAGACTGTAAAACTTCTACAAAAGGAATATTAACATGCACTTGCTTAAGAATTTCTAGAAATTTATTAAAGTGCACTTCCTGTTCTTGTTTTTTCTTAAGCCTTCTAGGAAATGGAGGTGGTGGCACATATGCAGGCACTTCAGGTCGCCTCAGGATAGGTGGAGGCCTTGGGATTTCTTCTATCTCCTCTATGATTGGCTCCAGCCTTGGTCCTGATGTGTTTGGTGATGGGTGACCTTGGTTTGGCAGAGACTCCAGTGGAGCACTAGACTCATTGTTCTCTACTCTCTTTGGTGTTTCTTTAGTGTTGCTCACCAATGGTCTCCCACTCCTAAGTTCAATTGCTTGAACTTGCTCTTTTCCATCTCTTCTTGGCACTTCAGTGTCAGCAGGTAGTCTACCTTGGGGCCTACTTTTAAGTTCATTGGCTAGTTGCCCTATTTGGTTCTCTAGGCTCCTAAGAGTAGCTTGCTGACTTTGCAGGGTGGCATCATTCTTGGCTATGTACTCTTTGAGTAGATTTTCTACAGAAGACCCTACTGGTTGGTTGTATGGTTTTTGATACATGGATTGGTTATGTTGGGGAGTGAAACCAGGTGTTCCACTCGGTCTTGGTTGGTTAGGAGCTTGGTTAGCATTCTGTTGGCCACCCCATGACAGGTTTGGGTGGTTCCTCCAACCAGGGTTGTAAGTATTGGAATAGGGGTTGTTCCTAGGCTGCTGTTGGCTTCCAACGTAGCAGACTGAGGCTGGATTCCCAGGGCAGTATTCATACAGGTGCCCTTCCCCACAGAATCCACAGATAAGTGTCTCACCTTGACTTGGTTGGGTGCCCATTGACATGGCTGTGGCGGTGTTGACACTTGTTTGGAGATTGGCTTGAGCCATTTGTTTAACTAGGTTGGTCAGGGCGCTTATTTGACTGCTCATAGCATTGAGTGTGTCCTTATCTTGAGCTCTAGTTGGCTCTATTGGATCATCTGACCACCTACAGTGAGATGCTGAGATCTTCTCCAAGATCTCATAGGCTTCATTATAACTCTTGGACAACATGGAACCTCCAGCAGATGAATTTAAGACTTGTCTGGTGCTGGGGTTGCATCCTTTGAAAAAGACCTCTATTTGGATACACCATGGAATGCCATGGTGTGGACATTTAAGAAGAAGGTCCTTGAACCTTGTCCAAGCTTCGTGAAGAGACTCATTCTCAGCTTGTTTGAACTTAACTATGTCATCACGAAAGGTAGAATTCCTATCAGGTGGAAAGTATTTAACTAGGAATTTCTCCGCCAAGTCTGTCCAATTGAGGACTGATCCAGAGGGTAATGAGTTTAACCACGTCTTTGCTTTGTCCCTCAATGAGTAAGGGAAGAGGTAAAGCCTCAAGGCTTCTTGGGAAACTCCAGGGATGATGAAGGTATCACTAACTCCTAGGAAGTTTCTAAGATGGTTGTGGGGGTCCTCATTTTCCACTCCAAAGAATTGTCCCACAGTGGACAACATTTGGAACATCACTGGCTTTAACTCGAATGAGTTGGCAGTGATTTCAGGGCGGATTATACTTGGGTTTAGCTCCCCAGGCATGGGAACTAAGTATGAGAGAATGGCACTATTCTTGTCATTCGCTATTTCGATGGGATTGCGAGTGACAGGTACCGGATTTGGAACTAATCTATCCATTTCTTCTTGAGAGGATTACGGAGACCCTGCGGTTTCAGCAATTATTTGAGGTAAAGGGGGTTGGTTAAAGAGACGTTTCTTGGCTCTATTTCTAGCCTTAAATAATCTCTCAGGCTCAGGGTTGAACTCTAGATCACTACTTGAAGGCTCATTCATAAACTAACCCAAATAGTACCTGCAAAAGAAATGAAAATAGATCAGCTTCAATAGATATTAAAAGTTGGTTTTCTAACTTAACAGACTTCGTTTTCACTAAACTAAATCCCCGGCAGCGGCGCCAAAAACTTGTTGCGTGCTCAATGTGTGAAATAAATAGCAATCAGGGAGAGAGAGAGCACTCAGAACATGCAAGCATACATGATCTTGTTAGCAAGTAGTAAGTATTTTTTCATTCGTTTTCCCACAGAGATTTATTATTAGCTACTCGTGAAGTGTATTGTTAAGCAAGAATGGGTGGATTTGATGGGGTAGAATTGGTTTTAAATTGTCTAATTTCTAAGGAATATGTAGAGGGTAGCAACATAAACAAGTGCAAGTCAAAGATAAACTCAAATAAAACGAGAAGAGATTGATAAACGAAGAGGAAAATAGCTAACCAGAATTTTTAACTTAGCAGAATTGCGGAAACAGCAATTCTACCGCAATGTGACTAACAGCGAAAGTGTGTAAAATGGAGAAACAAGGGCTACTAACGACTCCTCTATAGGCATTTTCTCACGTTCCTCAAGCATTGGATCAACTCACTATGCATCAAACTAACTCAATCTCATGTATCTTCCGATTTCATGCATTAGATTCTTTAGTTTACTCATGTCCAAGTAAGGTCTTAAGCATCTTGTGAAAGCAGAAAGTTATGGTTTGTACTAGGAAAACGCCTATTCCTAGGTCGTTTTCTGGCTACCTTGAAAGGCTAGTATGAGTGTACGACTCTGGACTCTTACTCCTTCCAGAGGTTAGGAGTTCTTTGGACAAAATGGATGGCCAATCGAAATTGCCCGTGGAATGAAGCTTACATACAATCAATGCTTCGAGAGCTATCCTACATGCTTGGTTCATGTTTTTTAGCCTATAGTATTGTCATTAGCATGCCCCTATGAGACTTAGTTACTCATGGATATAGAAAGAACAGAAATAAGAGATGAAGTAGACATGCTTAGAAGAGAAATAAACTTAAAACAGCAAGGTAAAACAGTAGCAGCAAAAGATAAGAAGCTGTGAAATAATGAATTGTGCTTTGATTACTTGATTGTTTGAATGAACAAAGGAAAGCTTAAAGTGAATAGCATAAAGACAGAAGACAACGAAATGAAATGAGCTAGCTACTGGAAGAGAAACAACAACTAATTAGAGCTGGAAATTAGAAATAAAAGACAGAAAGCAGTAATTGAGCTTGAACGCCTCGTCGCAAATGCCTCGGCTGAAGGAAGAGAAAGGGTAGCCTTGCTTGGATGAATCCTATCAGATTGTCGACTCCAACAGATGAACCTCTCAAACCAACAGACGGAGAAGAAAAACAGGAGAAAAGATGGAGCTGCGAAGAGACTTCTACGCTTTTGGATGATGATCAAACCCTCTACTTTGACCCCCTTTTATAGTAATCTGCAGGTGCGTTTGGGCCAAGGAGAACCATCCATCTTCAACGTCATACTTCAAAATGGGTGGAGGAGAAAGAACGAATCCCTGAAATAACGGAAAATAACAGAAAAGGATCAGTCAACTTACGGATTTCACTTGAAACATTGCGGTTTCAGCAATGTTTCCGCAATGCTGCCGCAATGCGCATTTTTCCTTCTTTTACTTCGGTTTTCATTCCTTTTCTTTCCTTTTGCACACAAGTCCTATTTTAGCTACCTTCTTCTAAATCTCATATATAAGCATAGGGTTAAGCTAAATCCTATCAAAAACACCTAAGAGTGTACATCTTTCTAAGCTAAATAAGTCCTAAAAAGGTCACTTTTGGAGACGTAACAACAGCCCTATAGAGGGAGGGAGCAAGGATTCTATGGATGAAACGTTGGGGGATTGTCTCCAACAAATAACCACCAGGGCTCGGCTGAGGAAGAAGGCGCCCAAGATTGCAAAGGCCAAGCGACCAAAAGCTTCCAAGCGATCCAAGAAGAAACGGAAAAGGGTGGAAGCTGAGTCCTCGGTGAAAAGGGCAAAGGTTGAGGCCGTTGAAGCGGCTAAAGAAAAGAAGGGCAAGGGAAAAATGTACCCAGAAGATGAACCTCAAGCCGTGAGGTACGTCTCTCAGGAAGCAGAGGCTAGGGGCCTCGAATTGAGGAAGAGAGACCTCCTCCATGAGCAAGGATTCCTTGATGCGTTGGCGGACCTGCCGCAATTCTTGCGCGCAGGGATCACCAACCATGGTTGGGAAAAGCTGTACAGACGACCCATTCCCGCCTACTCCGACATGGTGTATGAATTCTACGCCAACCTTACGCACCCTGAAGATGGTCTGTCCATGGTGAGGGGAATCGACGTCGACTTCTCGGCCAAGGCCATCAATGAAGCTTATGCTCTCAAAGGGCATAAGTACACTGACTATGCGAGAATCGTCGAATCACCCTCTGCGGCTGTCCTAGAAGAAGCCCTGCAAATCATAGGCAAACCTGAGACGGCCTGGACAATTTCAAGGAATGGGAAGCACACCCTGATAAGTGCAACCCTCAAGGATAAGGCAGCCGTCTGGTTCTCTTTTGTGCGCAGACTCATCTCCCCTGTGACCCACGAAACAACTATCAACCAGGGGCGATCACTACTGCTGTATGCCATCATGAGGGGCCTCACCATAGATGTTGGTGAAGTCATTGTCGCCTCCATCACCGACTGTTCAAAGAAAGGTAAGGGTCATCTCTTTTTCCCAAACACCATTACTAAACTTTGCTTACGTGCAGGTGTGCCTATAGAGAGGAAAGAGAGGCAGCTGGCGTACACCGGTCATCTGGAGCTGCCCACAGTCTTGAGGATGCGAATGAGGGGCAACATGGAATTTGAGATGGACGGCCTGGCTGCTGCACAATCGCTGAACATGGCTTGTTTGATGGACCTGCAGCGCAAGATGGCTCAATGGGGCGAATATGCACAAGCTAGGGACAAAGATGTAGCTGACCAGCTGGGGTGCATATTCCCTGCCTTCCCCACTGACCTGTTGAAGCCATGGGCACCTCCTAGAGAAAGGAGAAATGAGGATGAGAATGATTGAATGCCAGCTTGAACGGCATTCGAGGGAGTTTTCTGATCCCTCCTGAAAATAAAAAATAAAAAAAATAAAAAAAAAACCCCTGCTTTTCTGTGACCTGTGACCCCTGTTATTAATCAAATGCTTGATCTGTTTTAATTGTTCGTTTGTTTGTTTAGAATAGTTTAGTTAGTTTGATGGTTTCTGAGTAGTTAGCTTAGTTAGTTTACCTGTTTTGTGTAGTGGATGATAACTGAAAATAGCATGCTAGGAGCCTTGATCACTGATAAAATTGCTCTGTAGGTTTAATTGCGGATTCCTTGCGGTATCCGCAATGTTTTGTTAGTTTTCCGCATGCTATTGGATGAATTTTTGATGGGTTGTTTCTGTTTAAATTTCGATATATGGTTGCTTTATGGACTTCACTATGTTATCTATCTACTAAGAATGCTGGATGAGTGTTTTAGTACACCTTTGATAGTTTAAATTAGCTTCCTTTAGTGCTCAGCATGAACACCTATAAGCCCTTAACATGTTGTTTTTACAAAAATTCTGCTGCTGTGTTATCTGCTTTAGGAAGGTCATTCTATGCCTAGGAGTTTTAAATTTTACTTGTTTTTCCTTAGACTAGATGCTTCTAGGACAAGTTTGGGGGTGTGCCACCTCAGACTCTCATTGGGGACAATGAGAAGTTTAAGTTTGGGGGAGGCAGCCCTAGGCCTAGGAACATTCCTCTCTCCCTCTTAAACATAAGCATTCTTCTTCTTCTTTGAAAAATAATGAACTGAAAAAAAATGAAGAACAAAAGAATAAAGAGTAGTGTCTCTCTTGAGGTTGCTGAGTAATCAGGGCCATTTGTGTAACCCACAAGTGGCACTGCATCAAAAGGCAAACCAAAAGAAGAGACTCTACTAGGAAAAGAAAATGAAGAAAAAAGAAAAACCAAGGAAGAAGAATGTATACCTATGAGTTATAGCTTATGTGCTTAGGTGTCCTGTATGAATGAACTCTGATCCTCAATTAGCTAAGCACAGGGTTGTAGCTTGTAGGTTTGTTAAGGGAGATGAATGTATATCCAATGTAGTGATGTCAGGGTTTAGGTTGTTCTATGAAATGTACTACTGTTACTTGTGTGTACTAAGACTGACATGACTCTAAGGAATCCTAGGTAGCTCAAAAGAAAGACATTAGAAGCATGTACTGAGTCTGGGGTAAAGCTAGGAAGAATTTGAAAACTTAGGGATAGTTGCACAATGAACCTAATGACTAAGTCAGATAGATCAGTTGTAGGGAGTTTATAAAGACAGTAGGTTTTGCAAGGCAAGAGAAATCAGAATAAGCAGAATGGGAAGTTAGTTTAAACTTAGAAGAGTGTCGCAGGACAGCCATGTGATGGATAGTAAGCTTAGGGAAGTCAGCAAGTAGTCAGATAGAGAAATAGCAGCCCAAGTAAAGCCCTTATATTGCTCGAGGACGAGCAATAACTTAAGTTTGGGGGTGTGTTACGTCTCCAAAAGTGCATATTTTAGGGACTTATTTGCTATAGAATGGTGTACACTCTTAAGCGTTTTTGGTAGAACTTAGTCTAAACATGTGCTTATATATGAGAATTTATAGAATGAAGCTAAATCAGGACTTATGTGTAAAAGAAAGGAAAAAGAATAAAAAACAAAGCTAAAGAGTTGAAATTTCTGTATTGCAGGAACATTGCGAAAACATTGTTGTCTCCGCAATGTTTTAAGTGAAAGTTGTTAAGTTGTCTAACCGTCCGCCGTTCTGTTGCGATGTTTCAGCCGCCCATCTGTTCTCCTGCTGCCACGTGGAAGGTCGTCGTTCAGAATGGATGGCTCTCCTTGACTGAAGAGTACCTGCACAACACTATAAAAGGAGGTCAAGGGGGAAGGTTAACAACAAGCTTGGAAGCGTAGAACTCCCATCTCAACGCAGTTTCTTCCCTGTTTCTTCTCCTGTTTGTTGGCGTGAAGGATTCAGCTGTTGGCATCGATAATCTGAGAGGAAGAAGAGAAGATCCTTCTTCTCTTCTGATTGGATTCATCCCCAAACAAAGTTCACCTTTCCCCGTTCATCCGAGGCGCTTGCGGCGAGGGTTCACGCACACATTTACCTGCTTTCTTCTGCTTTCTGTTTCCTTTTTGTTGTTGTTTGTTGCCATTTACTTCTGTTAGCTACATTATTTCATTTCGTCTACTTCTGTTTAGTCTTCATCGCTTTAAAGTTGTTGCACATTAAGTTTCGAATCTGGTTTAATCGAGGAGTTATTTGACTATTTCGCGAGTTCCTTTTTGCTTTTTGTTTTCTGTTTGTTTCCATTTGAGTACTGTCAAGCATGTTTAATCAATCACGTCTCTCCAATCCATCATCATCCATGAGTAACTAAACCACATAAGGGTCGGCTAATGATGAATCTATAGGTAGAAATACGTGAATGCAGCATGTAGGATAGCTTCAAATGCATTGAATGTATGTATACTTCATCCCACGGGCAATTTCGATTGGCCATCCATTTTGTCCAAAGAACTCCTAACCTCTGGAAGGAGTAAGAGTTCAGAGTCGTCCATTCATGCTAGCCTTTCATGGTAGCCAGAAAACGACCTAGGAATAGGCGTTTTCCTAGCACAAGTCATTAACTTGCTTATATAAATAGATGCTTAAGCCTTACTTGGACATGAGTGAACTAAAGGATCTAATGCATGTAATCGAGAGATACATGAGAATGAGTTAATTTGATGCATGATAAGTTGATCTACTGCTGAAGAATCGTATGAAAAAGCCTATAGAGGAGTCGTTAGTTGCCCTTGTTTCCACACTTTACCCTTAAAACGTTGTTAGCACAATTGCTAGAAAATTGTTGTCTGTGCAATTTTCTTAGGTTTATTTTTGCCTTAGCCATTTTTTTTGCAGCTTTCTGTTTTGCGATTTTATTGCTAGATAATTGCTTTCTCCGCAATTCTTTTTCTTCTACATTCAAGTTAATCCCTCTACTTGTCTTTGTTCATGCTTGCATATCTCGCACGTTCTTTATTAGTTAGGCACATTAATCCAAACTCTACCCCATTTAAACCATTCTTTCTAATTTAACAACTCACTTCGCTAGTAACTGATAATAAATCTCTGTGGGAAATCGAATGAAAAAATACTTATTAATTGCTACAAGACCATGTATGCTTGCATGTTCTGAGTGCTCTCCCATTGCATTTTTATTTACACATTGAGCACGCAACACAATCCCGACCAAAACATTGCTCCCTAAATTTTATTTCCTACGAGAAAAGAGTTTTTCTAATTCACAAATCATCTATGTAATTTTCTTGTTTCCATAGATTCTCCACACTACTTGTCTTGAACAACCATTCTTGCATTCACATTTCTAGAAAATTTTCTCCAATCTCAAAAGATGGTCGTTTGTATTGCTACAGAATGCGGAGACATTTTTTGGCAAGGATGTGAAAAAAAGTTTAGTACCCAATATTAAACTTCTTGAAAGATCTAAGATACCTACCCTAAACATTCATAAACTTTTAGTGCGTCATCCTTATACGCATGTAACTGTTTCCAAAAAATTTAGAGAAGTTGTGAGTGGAGTTGAGAGTTTGAAAATGGACCATACGCAAATGAATTTTGTACAAGTTGTACACTACTTAAAAAGAGTTACGAAAACTGAATGGGAAAAAAATGGAAGCATATGGTAAAAGGGATTTGGGAGAGGAAGAGATTTGTAAATAGATGCTTTATTCTATAGAAAAAATCAATTAATGCTAGAATTTTTTTGTCGACAAGATGAGATTCTCTGCTACTTTATGGTTGAAATATCCACTTTTAATTAATAAATTTGATGCTATATTTTTTTTGTCAACAAGATGAGATTCACTGCTACTTTACTGTTGAAATATCTATTTTTAATGAATTTGAGTGTAGGGAGGCTTATATCGAGGGGAGGTGTTTATCAAAATCTTCTTTCAAATTTTGTAATCAAGATTTGGGACATATTTCGGACTACGGAACAAGTTTTTTGCAACAAAAATTCATCCAGCCTTTCGAGGAGTAGATAGATGGATCGTGGAAGTTGTTGGAAGATCTCACATTGGAAAGATGAAGGGACCTCATTCACAATATAAAATAACCTGAGTTACTCTTCTCATTGCCAAAATGAGAAGTTGAGGGAGTTTCATCTTATTGTTTGTGTTTTTATGGATTATCTTATATTAGTATGAATTTTGATGAAGCTTATGGTTTTTAATATAGTATTAGGATTATATTAGTAGAAATCTATCACTTTTTATCACATTTGCAATTACATGTTTAGGCTTTAATTCCAAAATCCTTCGTAGTTTAAGATGATTGTTCTCCATCGATTAGTTAATTTGCAGAATTGAAAGAAAATTGATGGACTCATTTATATCTCTTCCGATCAAAACAAGGACCTTTAATATATATATAGCCCAATACAAACATTTTTTTTTTTTTTGCAAATGTATTTTAATTAATGCAGGGATTGAACCTATGACCTCTTAGTCAAAGGCACAACTTTAGGGATTGGACTTATGATCTTAGTCAAGGGATTGAACCCATGACCTCTTAGTCAAGGGCACAATCTTAGGGATTGATCTCATGACCTCTTAGTCAAGGGCATAACCTTAGGGATGTCCCACAAGCATGCTTTATCGGTTTAAAATAGGTTGATATGTGATTTTGGTTCATCTTCCGAACATCATATCTCTCTATATAAGCTCGGTTTAGCTAATTAACCACTCGTTTTTATACGTTTTTTCGTGTTCTTTCCAACCATGCTTCTAAACTAAGCAAAATTTTAAAGGATTTTGTCCATAATACCCAAAATAAAAAACATTTAAGTTTAAACTTTGAAAGAGGAGAGAGAAAAAAATATGAAAAATTGATAATTTTTGGGTTTCCTTCCGTCAGGGGTAAATGAATAATTTCACACTTCACTTAGCCTCAAACAGGTCAAAAACGTTATTTTTTGGACGACGGGTCAATTTTGTTAAAGTTTTGGTCTAACAGGTCAATATTTGCAATTTTCCCACAATCTAGGAGGTCAAGCAAAGGAGTGTGTTGCTTCCTCATCACCATCATATATATTGTGAGATAGATGGTAATAAATGAAGGGAATGAACACTTCAAACCTCGTAGCAGAAGCGTTTGGAATCGATCTTTGAGTTTATTTAGAAATATTATCTTTGAGTTTATTTAGAATTAAACAATATTACAAGTTAATCAAATACCTTTGAAGAACTACAATCTTCTTTTCGCTATGACTCAAACACAGAACCCAATGCTTGTGGTAACTTTCTTGAAAGAATTAGAGAATGCTTGTGGTAACTTTCTTGAAAGAATGAGAGAACAATGAACAATTCTTAGTGAGTGGTGGTGTGTTTGGCCAACATTTTGGCTAAACCTAGATTTACTATTTATAAGACCTTCAAGAATTAATTTTATTTAATAAAATATATATTTTATATTTATTTGAATCTCATTCAAATATCATATAATTAATCTTTTATGATATACATTTAACCAATTTGAATCTCATTCAAATTTTTTATATATATATATATATATATATATAGTTTTAAATATTAATGTATCTAATACATATCTGCACTGAGTGGGCCTATTCGGTTACCAAAGTCGAGACAGGGATTTGGTAATTTGAAACTCCATTATGATTTTGTGATGGATATTGTAATGCAATCATAATACAAAATTATCCATAAACCACATTTTCTGCCTGAAGCCTTCCCACTTTCTTGCTTCTTACCTGACTGAACGCAAATAACACAGCTGTGACATTATCTTAAATTTTGTTTAATGATAAACACAATCATTTCATTTGATATGATGTAATGATACAATAGGGCATCACATTGATGAAGTGTTTACTCCAAAAATACTTTCAATGGTTTTATAATTCATAGTAAAAAAAGGTTGAAAAATGCTCTTAATTAGCTCAAATGCATTTTTTACCCTTTCAAAAATCCTGTCAAAACACTCTTAGCAGTATGACCCAAGACAAGATTATTTCACTTGGGGGATAAAATTACATACAGGGTTTCATACTAACCAATAGAGACTAGACCTGGTATAACAACATCTACAATCTCCAACAATCAAATCAAATGCAGTGATGCATGGCATATAGATGTTGAATAAGCTATCAACTGCAACCATGCTGTAGAACACGAGCCCACTTCGTAGAGAACTAAACATTTAAAACAGTTGGTAAGGATTACAGAAATGAACATCGACCATCGGTAGGTAGCTTATCATATCATACAATTCAGTTTGCAAGCAACACTAGAGAAGTTACTAAACTAATACAAGCTACACAACACAGTAGAATAAGAATGTACAAAGTTTTTAATGTTTAGCCATGGCTCGTGTTAATTGCTCATAAAGCCTTGGAGTTGCCTAAGATAAAATACAACTTCTTTAACCAAGCTTACTAGGTCATATACTGCCTTGACATCCATCTCTCCTCATGTCTCCCAAAGGAGTGGGCAGAATAAGGAGCCTCCGTGATGTTGAGGGAATCAGGTTCGATGCCGTAATCTGTCAGCGGTCTGTGTTCAAGAACTTCATCGTGACATTTCACGAAATCAGGAATTTCAATCTCTCCCTTCTTTATATCTTCTGAAAGGTACTGAAGGCGGCTCACGTACTTAATTTTCCAGTACAATCTAACAAAAGAGAATAAATCTTAGAATCAATCACACAAAATATATGTTTGTAATGTTTTCTAACTCAAGTATCAATCAATTATTCAAGATATACAGCATTAGAGGAAAAGGATAGCACAAAATTTCAAGGAAACAAACAACCAAAAACAGTCATACTCATACCACCGGTTCATCCCATTACTAAAGATGATAGTTTCTAGTAAGCTGCTTTTAAGAATGCCCTTGAAAAAAAATATTATTCTCAAAGAAACTTTTTTTTTTTTTTTTTTTTTTTTTTTTTGATACTTTGCTGATAAATTTAAATTTAAAAAGAAAAAAGTGTTAACAAATAAATCTACGTTATCAAATCATTCGAGATTTTGATTTATGAGCAATGTAGTTTTCATATAGAGAGATGAACTATCCAAAAGTATTAACTAAGACTCAGCAAAGTATGATCAAAGAAAGGAGCGATTGTAAAAGCATTAACTAAAAACTATGACCAAATTCTGCTGCGAAAATAAATGATAATAATATTGCAAAAGCAATAGTAAAATTCTCTGGGTTTGCGAAATCTAAAAGAAGAGAAACAATTTCTAGTTGACACTCACAGTTATAAGAAGAAGATGAATCCTATCCATCAACCTAAAACTCAAAACTATAATTAAAGAAACAGCATTAATTACAAGCGTTTAAAAGGAAATGTTAAACCTTACTTTAAATGTTTTTTAATAAGAAACCAAGCTTTCATTGAGAGAAATGAAAGTATATACAAGGGTTGAACCTTACTTTAATTAAAGAAAATAATCAAACCTCAACAAATTCAACGTGTTAGTAACATTTGGAAACCATTACAGCAAATGCACTCACCCGCCACTTAGGAAAAAACGGCCAAGAGTTGCCAAGACAAGCCTTGAACGGAGTCCAGGATGTACAAAGTAGAGAACTTGAAGTCTATCCTTGTAATCAGATGGAAGTTCTTCATAAATCCACCTCAAGATGGTTAAGCCTGGACAATTATCATCCTTCTGGGCGGTAGTATTGAAGTACACAATACAAAATGGACCCTCCGACAATTCATTCCGGAGTTTGTGGAGGATATATTTCTTCAGCCGCTCTCCGCTTACAACCACAGCTGTGTATAAACATCAACAAGAAATTTCATATTGGGAAAACAATTTGGAGTTATCTGAATTCTGATATAAGAAAAAATTAAACAATATTTCCAAACAGAAGCTTGTGCTACAACATTAGACCCATCTATTTTAAGGGTGACATCAAGAGAAGATATGGCCATGAATTGTTCTCCTATAATTTTAGAAGATAGAGGCTAAGAACAATTAAGAAGAGGTTGATTATAAATTCTTCATGAACCTTTGTTGGGTCTAATTACTTATTAGTATAACTTTCAATTCTGTCTCAAGTAGGTCCCAAATTATTAAACAAAAATAGTTGAAGAAGATGATTAATTGGATACAATATTGGAAGTTTGTGCCTAATTAGAAATTTAGTTCACTTGAGTTCAACAACATGTCTCTCACGTGGGTGAATGAGATTCGAACTTCTGACCTCTTGTACTAGGGTATGTGCCTTAAGCACTCGAGCATGGCAGAAATCTAGTTCACTCAATAGATATACATATGCACAAGAATGAAAGTTTTTTTTTGCAAAGGTATTTAATTAATGCAGGAATTGAACTCATGACCTCGTAGTCATGGTCTCAATCTTATGCCAATTGAGCTATGCTCGATTTGACTTTAAAACAGTAGTCAATCTCGAACTTGGGACGCTCAGCGCCTTAACTACTTGAACACAACGTTCAACCAATGTGGCCAACTCTGAACATACAAGAATGAAAGTTTCAAGGACCTATATTATTTTTTTAAAAAAATACAGGATTAAATAGACCCACAAAAAAATGAGTACAAACTTTAATTTATCCAAAGAAGAAAATTAAAATTATAGTCTGGAAGCTTTACTCAGAACGTATTTACAATAAGTAGCAATTATTAACACAACACAACATCCCATTAAAATCTATCTCAATAATTTGATGGACAGTCCCGACCAAATAATTAGGCTAAATTTTATACTGTTCAGTGAAGCAAAATGATATATAACGTATTAAGAACTAAAGAATGAAATTAACTTAATCGTTCAATCAACCAGTAAAAAACTCCATTAGAATCCTTCAATTTAGCAATGAAACCGGAAAAATCAACAACAAAAGCAAATTCATAATATGGAATCGCTTTATTACCAGGAAAGTACTTCCCGACGACGCGGAGGATGCGATTGCCAGACTTGTCGGAGCCCTCGAGACGGACAAACTGCAAGAGATCGAGATCGGAGAAGTCCTCATCGGAGGAAAGGTTTTGAGAGCAATCGTGCCAATTGTCAGCCTCTTCAGACTCCTTGTACTTGTCTTTGTTAGGCAAAAGTGGCCGCGAATCGATACCGGCATCAGAAGGGAGGATGACGACTGAGAAATCGTTCGGGGTGCTGCCCATCTCTGGTTCGAATTTTCTTTGATTTGTCTCGCGAGCTATTTATGGATGGGTCGAGTTCAGAATTCGGGAAGAAGTTGAGATCGCCATTGTTGGACCTTTGATTCGATCAGTGCTAGGGTTTACGGTATCAGAGTTTTAGGTGATAAGAACTCTTTCCTTGTGACGTCAAGGTTACGGAGAAGTCGACCTGAATGATATCACTTTTATTTTTAATTCATTTAATTCATAATAAATAAATAACAAAATTTTAAATTACTATTAAAAGAAAATGAAAATACATCTTTACCCTTAAATTGTTCTTCGGCATAATTTCATCCAATTGGATCAAAAACTTACATAAATGTTGCAATTTTAACCCCAAACTTTAAAAATTGTTGTAATTTTAACTCTCTAATTAGTTTTCATTTGGAATATCGATAAAACATATGTATGGTTCAAAATTGATAAAATTTCAAAAGAAAACCATATTTTAACTAAAATTTTGATGAAATTTGTGAATGTTGGCAAGTTATTCCATGGGTTATTTGTGCGTTGATCAAAACTTAGATTTACTGAAATTAGTGAATTTATATAGATTTTTACATTTTTTTTTATTAAGATTGGTAGATGAATTAGCCGAATTCAATATTAGAAAAAAATTGTAACACTTATCTAAGTTTAGACTAAAGTGTGCATAGTTCACCTGACACAAGTTTGTGTTAAGGATAGAGAGATTTGTGGTAACCACCCATAAAAGTATATGGTGGTTGTTTTTTTTTGCACCCGTTGCACCAAGTGGTTGTTTGATAATTTTTAAGAAAATCTGCCCTAGGGCAGAATCGAACCCCCACTCTCTGCTATCTTAGGCGGAGCGCTCACCCACTGCACCAAATGGTTGTTCGATTATATGGTGGTTGTTACCCGTTACAACTCCAAACTTTTAATTATAAAAATTAAGCATTAAAAATTCAGGACTCGTTTACTCACACGCAATAGTAATTCGTCGCATGTAATGCTCCTGACACGATATAAAGCAACTTGAAGTCCTTTTCCAAATTTTGCAATCGTGATCAGTTGTGGGTCTCATCCATAATCCAACAATTGGATTACACGTTTTAATTATCTCAACATAGGTGATCTGGGGTTGTGATTGATTATTATGTGGGACCCGTCATTTTTCCATGGGTTTGTGAAATCTCTCTCCATGTACCCATTTTTCACCTCAGATTAATAATACGATTTATTCTTAAATCGGTTAGTAGATTCAAATTCTCTATTACTAGTGTAATGATCCAGATTCACGCGAGATATGAGACGAGTGATTTCACTAGACTACAAACTCAATTAACTACTTGAATAGTTACATGAACATGTTTTTCATGCAGGGATTGATGCACGAACCTAGTTGTTAATATTAGATAGAAGGTATTCCTCCCCGTCGATGGAAGAAGATGACGAAGTTGATGAGTACACACCATTTGCTCCCATTTCTACCGCCCTTTGGAAGATGAGGACGATGATTTAAGACGACGAATGAGGTTTATGAGTAACAAGGATTTGGGAAGTAGTTCTTCGTTTAAATACTGAAGATTGATGATCCTTCATTTTCATCTCCATAATCACATCTCATTATGTAGTTGAGATGTTCGGACGGCCCCAAATTCGGCTAATTGACATTTTGAACACTTTCCGATACAAATTATGTTACTAGATATATTTGAATATCACGTTAACACGCCACCTATCCATTCTGCTGTCATTTACACTACAATTTTGAAATTTGCTATGCGAACACCTACTAGATTCGCTTCAAGATGTGCAAAGATTAGATCCCAAATTTATTTAAAATCTAATATCTACAAGACAAACTGACGAAGACGGAGGAAGATAAAGGGATTTGCTCGGATTGAAAATGGGATGGAGAGAGAAGGTTGTCGAAAAATTAATTTGGGCACTGTTTCTCAGTTTGGTAGATTTGTTTAATATTAAAAAAAACATTATCGTAAAATCTTATATGGTTGGTTATAACTGATTATAAATAAGTAAACACAATCAATGAATATCAGATTGTGATTGGACGAGGGAAGGAGTAAACACGGGTAAATCAATAACAAAGAACCATGTAAACGCAAAAGAAAATGACACATACTTACGTGGTTGATCACTAACGTCGTGTTAGCTACGTCAGAAGGGAGAGCAATATTATTACAAAATATAGATTACAAATGGACAAATTATTACAAAATATGAGAGATTACAAATGGACAGATAGAGGCGACTGAAGTCATTAGAAGGTTTATATATGACACCCTTCTAATGATCTAATACAAAAATGGTTTAAAGCTCAAAACATATAAGTAAAAACCCAAATCAGATTTTCCCTTTAAAGGTGTTGCCTCCATACCCCCACCAGGATGCTTCGTCCCGGGACGAAACCCTGTACCGACCAGTCGTAGAGGTCATAACAGATTCAAGGCATTCTAACAAAAACTATCAAACGAAATCCGATTAAGATCACCAGACTTTCATTACTATTGAATTTATGCGATTGTTGAAGTTTTTTCATTACGCAAGTAAACGAGTTCTTAGACAATTATAAGAATGAGACTCTTAAACTTTTAATTTTAAAAATTAAGGCTCCGTTTGGGGTTGCGTTTGAAGGTAATTAAAGTGATTTTTAAATAATTTTAACGGTTTTTTTGGTAAATCTGATTTTATATTAATTTAAATCAAATCACTTTTTAATTCCTTACTTTTCTAAAATCTGTTAGAGAGTAGCTTTTGAAATTGGATTCTCAAACAATTTGATGCCTCTTCCAACTAACTTTCATAATTCCTATTTTATCCCTCCATAACTTCCATTTCTCACACGATCCATTCGTCCAAAAACAAATTCATCCATTTTTTTTTCCTACTTCCAACTCTAACTGTTTTTTTGGTAAATCTGATTTTATATTAATTTAAATCAAATCACTTTTTTAATTCCTTACTTTTCTAAAATCTAAAATCTGTTAGAGAATCACTTTTTTAATTCCTTACTTTTCTAAAATCGGTTAGAGAGTAGTTTTTGAAATTGGATTCTCAATCAATTTGATGCCTCTTCCAACTAACTTTCATAATTCCTATTTTATCCCTCCATAACTTCCATTTCTCACACGATCCATTCGTCCAAAACAAATTCATCCATTTTTTTTTCCTACTTCCAACTCTATTTTTTTGGAAAAAAAATTTCGAAAGACAACTCTATTTTTTTTGTTCTATAATTTTATTGAAGTAATATATCAAGTAATTTAAAATGGTGGATAAAATTAAAATTAAAAATAAATTAACATTAATTTATTTTTCTTATATTTTTTTAATTAAATTTGGAATAATAAAAAATTATTTCTCACACTATTTTATCAAAATAAATTTAATTAAAAAAATTATATTTTGTAATTTTAATTATTATATTAAATTTTGTTTTTAATTCTTTGAAATTATATGTCTATTTTGGTCATTATAGTAAAATCTCTCAAATTGGGTATTAGTTTACCAAACATTACCACCTATTTTTTTAGGTTTAAAATTGAAATTTATCAAACACTTATTTACTTCTTACTACAGCAGATTTTTCTAAAAGCACAGCTAGAAGCAATTATTTTTAAAGTCACCCCAATCTCCTTTTAAATTACTTAATGGTAAAAATTTCTATTTGGATAAGTTAATTATTTATGTCAATATCACCTTTCACTTTCCACACTATCTCTCTGGTACATTTTGCCCAATTTATGTACTACTACACCTCAATTGGTTAAAGGCCTTTAAGGCATATGCCTCAACTAATTAATGAGAAACTTAAAATAATAATATCATTTTTTATTAGAAAAAAAAGAAAAAAGAAAAAAGAGAGTAGATCATCCTGACTTGACACTTGTGTGGTTTATAAACAAATGTGTAGAATTTAGAAGATGATAATGTTGAAGGTTTTTTTTCAAAAAAAAAAAAAATATATATACTAATAAATAACTAGATTTTACCTCTAAACTTTTCAAGTTATATCTGTTAGAGAAATTTCACTCAAGCACACATTATCATTTTATCATTTTAAGTTAATGATAATATTATTTATTTATTTTGGAACCAATTACAAATTAACATGTTCACACCAGATTTCAAAAAAGAAATTTAATGCGTGTAATTTAAATTTGTCCAGGACTTTGTAATTTGTTCGCTTATTTGAAAAAATTTAACTTGAGACACATGTCAATTTATGACGATTCACAAATGTAATTTCGTCATTAATTTGTGAATAATAATGTGACAATTTGTGATTGACCAAAATTTCAAATTCAACAAATGCCCGAGATTTATGCACAAACATGCCTAGTGAATCTAAAAAAAATAGTTTTGAATCAAAATGTATTTTTTGATTTCGAAATGTGTCAATTTGAACCAATATGAATTTGGTTCATAATTTAGATTTTTTTATTTGACACTTTTTATGCTAACTAATCAAAATATAAATTTTGGTATAAAAAAAATCTTATTTGGCAACCATCTTTGATTTGAAATTAAGCATTTATTTCAAAAATTAAAACTCAAATATGAATTGTAATAGAATAATAAATAATATTAAAGATCGAGGCGATACATCATGCCGTTGAGCTATGCTCTTGTTGACATGAACTTGAATACTTTATTAATAAAAAATTGAGGTCATATAAATACAAAATTTAATTATAAGATCTTTGAAAGTATTAAACTAACATTAATATAATTGATTTGATATCCACAATACTCCTCCCACTGGTTGATCAATATTAGAATCAATCCATCTTTTAATAATGGACTTGCTTCAGCAATGATGTGGGATGAATAGGATAATTATTAAATTAAAAAATAAATTAACTTATTATTAGATTAAAAATTAAAATAGTTAAAAGTTCGTTTAAAAAAAAAAAAAAAAAAAAAAAAAAAAAATACTGAAAACTTTCCTTTCGTTACACTTACAGTCAAGGATGAAATATCCATGGAAGGGTTTAATATAAATATTAAGAATAAATAGATATCTCCAATATCTTTTATAAATAAGCGTAAAACATAAAAAACATCATTTATTAATTCCAATATAGATATAATACTAATAACAAAATCTATAACTTAGTTTCGAAGTAAATGGACTTAATTATAAATTTAAATAATTAAAAAAAAAAAAATGATTGTCGATATCGATATTTCACCGACATATCAATAAAATTGAACTCTCGATATTGATATCGATATTTTCGTCATTGCTTACAGCACGCCATGCACCCGCGACTTCCGGTGACGACTAGGCCAGCGCCCTGCATTTGAATTTCATTTACCCAGCACCCACCTAATCGACCAAACAATCACAACCTAGAGCACTGAACACTAAATTAAAGTAAAAAAAAAAAAAAACCAAAATACATTTTTTTTATATTGGCGCTCAGCTGGCCTGGTCGTTTGAGAGATTTCATTTTTTTATTTTCCATCTAATAATTTTAAGTACATTATAAAAAATTATTAGCAGTCTATATCAACAGAGTTAAGTCAACTAACCATCAATCAATGAGTCATAGACTAAATAGACTCCAACTCTAAACTTTAGAGACAAAAAATGTATTTTACTCTAAAACTTTACAACCAAAACAATTAACTCAGAATCGTGCTATTAACTATTAAGAGACAACTTACGAATAAAACTCAATTTTCTGAAAATAAATGAAACTATCTCCAAGAAACACAATTTATCCCAAGTTTTGAATTAGTTTGAAAAAACTCTCTTTTTATTCTTCTTTTATCTATATACGTACGTTCGGATCAACTTGCGCACACCTCGACTAATCTCATAGGACAGAAACAACTACCTGACCTTACTACATTTGGGTGTCAAGAAAACTTGTAGGATATTAAATCCTAGATAGATGACCATGATTTGAACTCATTCCCTCTAAACTCATTATTATTTTCAAAAGTCTTATAGGCTACCAGACCAGACCAATCGTGACGTGTCATGGTGGTTAAAACTAATCACTTCTTATAAAAATTATTTATTTAAAAAACAAAAAACAAAAACATGGATAGCATCAATGCCCTCCTAGTTAGGGTCCCAAAAACTAACTCTCCAGACAACTTTGTTGTTCGTACATTTAAGGGTGAAAGTTACAAAAATTGGACCGCATGATCTAAAAAATATTCCAAAATCTTGGCCCCATGATGTATCAAGTAGTTCCAACAAAAATATCGATATCGATATCAATATCGAAAGTTCAATTTTACGGATATTTCATCAAATATTGATAGATAATTCTGTAAATCAATTTTTAAGAAAAAATTATTTAAATTAATAATTAAGCTCAATTTATAGATCTTGTTATTAGTATCTATATCCATATTGTTATTAGTATATATATATATATATATATATATATATATATATATATATATATATTCAACACAATATTACTATGTGACATTAATCAAGAGAAATAGGAGAGTTTTTAGGGAGATCGAAAATGAGCTCGACTAAGTTCAATAGCTTCTTTTCGGATTTCTGTAACTAAGGAATCTTGTGGTTACTATTTCCTTCTCATATATATTAAAATGATATCCATAATGGTACCTATGATGACGATTTTCTAACTATTTTTAAGGGAATAGATCTGCTCTAGTTCATGTGAATCAATGTCCAAACTACATTGATTTTGATTCAAGGTTGTATAGAAGTAAATTCATTATAATATTTCATTTCTTTAGTAAAAATACTTCTATTCCTATTTTCAATTTTGGGTATTTTTCCTCTTTTCCAAGCATTTGTTCTTGCCATCCAAAACAATATTCTAACCCCAAATCTTCACAAGTTAAGAATGACTCTGTCTCTCACATGAAGGAATGAAAATATGTCACAAGATATAAATACATCTCCTACACTACCTTCCCTCCTTTTTTTTCACCCACAACTTGCATATTTCAAAATATCCAGAGACGGGCGAGAGGGAGTTACAAGTACCTTCTACTCATGTCTGCAGTAATTGTGGATACAAATTGCTTGCAGAAGCCTGTAATCATGAAATCTGCACTGAAAACCTAGTAAATACAAGGAGTTCTGGAGCATAGATGTTTAAGACAAAACTAATCAAGTTCTAGGGGGGTAATTCCAAAAGATGATTGGTGAAACCTGCATTTATAGGCCATCACCAGACACAACGGTAAGTTACATGCGCCCTAGTCATATCACCATCATAAGACACTTTCACAACCTGCCCCTTCTCAAGTCCATGATATCGAGCAATAGCATCCGTACGCAACATACGAGGAAGCTGCATTATATCAAAAGTAGGCATAAAAACTTGAAGCAACTGTTGGTAGTTGAAAAATATATCGCCCATGAGAATTTAAGAAGCAATTGCACATAGCAGAAATGGTTGTATTACTTTGATTCATTTGTATACCATATTATGGTTTTCACAATTCCTATTTTCTAAACAGGACTGGACCTTCAACAACTTAAGAAAAAAATATTTAGCTCCTGTAATCTCATATGGACAGATCGATCTAAGAGGCCAAGGTAATGTAATATAATAGAGAAATTAAACTTTTATTGTGCTTTAACGCAGTAACTCCTGTTACTCAAGTCATAAAAGCTGAGGAATAGAGCTCTTTAAAGTTCAATATGAACCTACTTCATTTTTTCTCTATGAAACTTGGTTTTTTTTATTAGAAAAAAGAAGAAAAAAAATCAATATATTTCTTCTACCAAGCACAAAAATTATTAACTTTTATTTTTTATCCGAAGCACGGTACCATGGACTGAATCAGTTTTTCCTTTTTGATGGGATGGGCTGAGTCACTTGAACCCTTTAAACCCGTATCATCAAGACTTCCCAATCATTCATTCCATAGCACCCAAAGGGGTGGTTTGGTGCGTATGTTTGGCTAGAAGCCACACCACATTTGGAGAGAAGTTGCCAAACCCAGGTTTAATTGGAAAAGAAAAGCCAATGGGCTTCAACCTCCCACAGTCTTCCTAAACCGACACTTCCTACTTGCACTACAAACACAGTTTTTATAAATTCAAGCTTCCTAAACCCACAGATTTAAGATACAAAA
The DNA here is from genome assembly GCA_028017165.1 of Herpetospermum pedunculosum. Taxonomy (NCBI): domain Eukaryota; kingdom Viridiplantae; phylum Streptophyta; class Magnoliopsida; order Cucurbitales; family Cucurbitaceae; genus Herpetospermum; species Herpetospermum pedunculosum. The sequence goes on from CM051526.1 coordinate 13,663,938, forward strand.
CCCTAGGTTGGGCTTAGGGTGGGTTTGACTTTCTAAGTCCAAACAACCGGCTTGAATAGTAGTACATTATTCAAGTGCCCCACATGGCACATAGTTTTCCTAAACTCTGGCTTCCTAAACTTGCACCTCATATACAGTTTTCCTATATCCAAACTTCCTAAATCCTCTCATACACAGTTTCCTAGACCCAAACTTCCCAACCCTCAGCTTACTGCACCCAAGCTACAGGTGCCAAGCCCGCGGTCCAAACACCCCCTAAAAGAGCTTAATGATTTGGAGGACAAAATAAGTCTATGTCATGTCATACTTCGGATGAGTTTTGCCTAAAAAAAAAAAAAAAAAAAAAAAAAAACCAAAATAAATTGTTGTCTGAAATGAGATACTTTGTTATTTGCTCAAAGTCTCAGCTGTAGTATACTGAAAACATTGGAGATATTCATTGATATATGACTCTTAATAGCGTTTAACATAAATATTGGAAAGGTGAAATTGTTGGTCATTCAAGGAAAGCATGTTTAACATGAGAAAGAGTTTCATTCCTTATAAATTCTTTATTTCTTTATTAAAGGTTTGCAAAGCATAATGCAACGGTAGACACAGGTTAATATCCAGAATTTAATCTTACAGGCAATCATGGGACGGAAAAATATGTCACAATTAAGTCATCCACCAATGCAAGTAACCATAACAGTGAAAGATTATATATTGAAAGTAAACTGTAAAAATATTGTTTATAGTACTTTTCAATATGTTACCTGTTTTTCCTCTATACTGTATTGTTTCAAAATCTCTTGTTTTTCTTCCTCTGTTAGCACTTGATGGTTTGGCTTTAACGCATGCTTTGTGATATTTACGAGCAAGTCAGTAATCTGGTAACAGACAGAAATAACAGTGAATAAGTCATATGAGGAAATATAGAATAATGTTTCAAAATTAGATAATGCATAAGATAAAATTGTTAGAGGAAAATGAGCAACATATAAATTCAACATATGAACTTTTTAAGATTATCGATAGCCCTTAAACTTTAAATTTGGCTTCTAAAGCAACTTTCTACAACAATTGTTTCCACTAGCATAACAACTATGGTATTGATTCCAAAATCCAATTTTCATTACGTATTATAGGTTTGAAGTACAACAGGAAGCAAAGAAATTTGACATATTTCACATCTAATGTTGTTTTCTCCCTTATTTGCTCCCCATGGCAATCACATTAAAAAAAATGGTCAAACTTCTCTACAGTTCTATGCACGTAAGCAAATATATCAACTTTAATCTCTAGTATTTAAGCTTTACCTTGTTCAAGGATTGCTAGAAAGTAGGAAGTGACTATGTTTTAACATTCATAGTTCCCATGAAATAGTGAATAGTGATTGAAGGCTTCTTTCTCTTTAACCATTATAATACTTTCTTCCTAAAAGTTTATGGAAGAGATTTATAATACAATAAGCTTGTCATCACCCTTTTTAGAGAAAAAAAATAAAAGGTTTGGAACCCTTCCGCTGATTTCATTCTTGTCTCAATTTTCAAGACCTATTTCTTTAAGTTATTTCTCTTTTCTTCCATGACAAACTCTTGTTCCCCCCACCTTTTTAGTGTTCTGGGGTTCCCCGTGTCGATGCCAACTTCATGGAATGTGATTAATGATGCAGTTAATATTTAGTTTAACCAACTTATATGATAAGGACAACGGACCCTCCACATATCTCCACATTGGTATGATATTGTACACTTTGGGCATAAACCCTCATGACTTTGTTTTTTGTTTTACCCAAAAGACCTCATACCATTGGAGCTAGTTGTCCTTACTTTTATACCCATGATCTTTATCTGGCCAATGTGAGACTTTGTTTATATTTCCAACATTATGCTGCTATTATACTTGGTTGTCCTTACCTCAGCAGTGTCCATTGTGAAGAATACACCAAAAACTGAAGAATGAAGAAATAACTAAAAACTCAACATGGCAACAAATAAATGACCGGATGAAACCAAGTAGTATCCAAGATGCTACTGTCAACTAAAGAAATGCATAAACAGCTGCAAGAAACAAACCTGGAATATTTCAACCTTGAACGAGAAAAGATCAACTGCTTTCATAGCTTGGTTTGTAATTTGATTTTGCACAATTAGAATGAGACCATGCAAAGAGTCTTTATTAACAATTTGGCCAGCAATATTGCGAATAGCATTAACCTTTACAGCACCAGTCCCACAGAATATTACGAGGACCTGCAAAATCAACGATCAAAATAAAGATGTTAGACTACTTACATAACTATAAAGTATCATTATTACTGTCTATACTTATATTTTCACCCTTTGAAATATTATGTTTCGTCTACATTAAGAAAAATATTTCTCTAAGTATCAATGTTGAATCCGTCGTAACTCAACTTTCCATGATCACCATTCACAATAACTATTCTGTAAGCCACCATAAATCGTAAACTACTAGGAAAGCAAAAGGGTATGAAAAAAGGTGTTCAAAATACAAGAGCTCGATTGTACCAAACAACGGCCAAGAAGATAAGCAATTCGGTCCACTGCATTTCAATGATAATAGAAAAGAAAACATGCACCATTATCTTCGGAACAAAATCTACCGAATCAACACTCTCGAAGCAACCAAACACTAAACGAATTTGTGAAGTCCTCTAGAGGAACCACAACATCTGTTTCCGTACTCACATTGTCCACCCTAATTTGACGATTACAAATTAACAAACGGAGGGTTGAAGAAATCAAAGGAAAAAAAGGGCAAGAAGCGGTGGAGTCTTACTCGTTTGGAGGGATCGGTCAGATGAACAGCAGATAGTTTAAGGCGATCAATGTCGGGCGACTGGCCGTAAATTTCTCGGAATTGTTGGAGATTGAGGTTGATTTCAGAGGGGTTGAGAGAGTAACCTCGATCCCTGAGCATCTCCAGCACTGTTCTGCGAGAAAGAAAGTATCTGTGGCTCTCAGTGGTGCCATCGTCGATGTAGCTACTCAAGCAAGAGCCGAGCTCCACTCGATTCGGTTCTTCCTCAAACCCATCTTCCTCCATTTTCGCTCTCTCTCTCCGCGAATAGAGCTTCGCGTTTCTTGGTTTCAAAATGGGAAAATTTTCGTTTATAAATTATAACATAATTAAAATCTCTAATTAATGATTTTATTGATTAAAATTCTAAAGTTTAGTGGATGAATTAAAACCCTAAACTATTTTTTTTAAAATAATAATAAATAAAACCCTAAACTTATAATTATTGATTAGAGTGTTTATATTGGAAAGAAATGAAAACAAATGTTGAAATGCATAATGGCAACTTGTTTTTCTTTTTAAATTAATATATCTTAAAAAATAAGTTTAAAAGTTAATTTAAGAAATGAAATTTGAAAAGTAAAATAGGCATGTCAGCTGTAACTCTTTTGGTGGGTGCAGAGCTTAAGAAAACCCTTAGGCATGTTTGGCCCAAGAAGTTGTTTAACACGGAGTTGGGAGGAGAAGTTAACTCCCCGTTTGGTCCACGGACCTGTTGAATTCGGATAAAAAATATCAACTCCCCAGACTTCTATAGTAATTACTATTCAAGTCTGTCCCATTTTTGGAGACAACACATTTTTCTCTTTTCCTCTCTCTCCCTCCCACAATATTTTTAATTATTTAAAAAAAAACGTAATTTAATGTGTAAAATGACTAAAAATGCAATTCAACCTATTTTTATTATCTTAAATATAAATTAGGTTGTTCAATCAAAATTGGTACTTAAATCAAATTCAAAATGTAGTATTTCTTACCACGGAGATAAATAAAAACATCAGCTTATTTGGACTCGTTTAAATTAATGGTTTAAAATCTTTCAAATTCACATGTACGTAATATTTAACACAATATTGTACGAATTTCTTTTATTTCAAAACTATCCAAATAAAATGAATAACTAATGTGAGTGATATTGAAAAAAGGATGTGAAGTATTGTGGTCAAAATTATTTTTGTTATATTAAAAAAAATTGTGAATGATACATAAAATAAAAAACAAAAATCGCATTCTTAAAATTTATTGAAAGAAGTCTTTAACAATGAAAATATGGAAAATTATAGGAAAAAAATTGTATAAAAAAATAGCTAAAATAAACCATCATTGGTTTGAGGTTGGGTGAAACCAAAAGCAAAGCCATGCGGATTTAGGCCCAAAGTGGACAATATCAAGATATGTGGAGTTTCGTTGTCCTCATCAATTGGTATCAGAGCCATGACACCCTAGTGGAGATATTGTGGAGTTTCGTTGTCCTTATCAATTGGTATCAGAGCCATGATACTCTAGCTGTGTGGAAAGTTCCTCAGATTCCGAACAAAGAGAACAACCCGGATCGAACAAAAAGTGAGTAGCCCTATCAAGAAGACAGGAAGAGTAGATCTTTGTTCGAGGGGAGGTTCCAAGTGGTACTTTGTTCGAGGGGAGGATTGTTAAGAGTGCTAACAAAGTCCCACATTGGTTAGGGAAGAGATTGATCCATGGTATATAAGTGAGGACAATTATCTCAATTGGTTTGAGGCCTTTTGGGTGAAACCAAAAGCAAAGTTATGCGGGTTTAGGCTCAAAGTGGACAATATCATACTAATGTGGAGTTCTGTTCGGGTTTAGGCTCAAAGTGGACAATATCATACTAATGTGGAGTTCCGTTGTCTATTTACCCAACACTAAATGTAAATATAATAAAGAAAACAAGCTCTCACTAGACACAAATATAGATAGCCAAAGAAGAAAAAAATGTCAAATTCAGAAAACTTGTTGGCAACCCCTTCAAATCCGTTATCCTCCTGAGAAAGGAGAAATCATTAGTAGATTAAAAATCATTCACTTTAATTAGTTGTTTAAAATAATAAAGATTCTTAACATATCACTAAACTAACAATAATGTTAATTAGGCAAGTAATCCTCACAATTTAGTTAAGTTTTTGAACTCGGATATGGCACGAGGAATGGGGTCTCCATAGAAGTTCCCTTGAATATCCATGCAATCTCAACAATTATATATACTTTTGGGTGAAAAATAATGCTAAAACTAAAATTGTACTAGATATATTAATAGGATAGTAACATCTTATAGTTATTCAATTACATTACTTTGAGCTATTGCCCGATGGCCAGACTCTGCTCCTACAAATCCATAAATGACAACATTTATGAATCATCAAAAGGCTCAGAGCTACTATTACTACAATTCCTAATACACTACAAAGAAAAAACAACATATATTTGTGAAAATGTAGGACAAAACAGACCATGGAGAACCAATCAATTGCTCAAGAAAGAAATTGAACAAATATAATTTATATTGAAATACTGGAATCTCTGAGCTCAGCTAAAATTCGATCAAACCGAGCCAATCTTATCTCATTTCGACCCAAAATCAAACCATTTTACCAAGAAATTTTAGCTGCAAGAAAAAATTTAGAGACAATTTTCATGTTAATGATCAAATCACACACTAGCTAGGGATCGCGAATTGCATACATCTTGAATGAAAATCCCATAAATTATGATTGTAGACCCCGTATTTGGTCCGACCATTTGTTTATTATTAATATTTTTTTACCTTATTTTTATTAGTTTTTTGTCACATTTTATTTGGTCATTTTTAATTTTTAAATTCACTTTTTTATTTATGTATTTAATTAATTCCAAAAATTGAAGAAAAATAATAAAAAAGAACGTTTTAATTGTTTTGAAATATTTTTACCTAATTTGACAAATAACATTAACATTTAGTGAGTATAAAATTTCTATGTCATTTTATGGCTAAGATTTGATATTCATTTATTTATTCAATGAGTATAAAATATTTAATTCATTTTTTGGTTTAAAATTTGATATTCATTTATGATATAAAATATTTGTTCATTTTTGGGTTAAAATCTATTTCAATTGAGAAAAAAATTCGAGTAATAAATTCATTGAGATTTTTACCTTTCATGCGGTTTTCAATGATCTATAAATACCGACCAAAAAAGCTAGGGGGGACGATAAGAAAGATAAGAGCGAAAAGCTCGATACTAGAATATTGGTTGTAAGAAGGGATTTTGAGTAAAATGCTAACAATTTGAAAGATAATATATATTTTTTTTACTTAGTCAAACAAAGTCAACCCAATTTCTCTCTCCTCTAAAAATCCCCCAACTTTCTCCACTTTTCTCTCTCTTCCCTACTATTCATTATCATCTACCTCTAGTCCTCCCTACCTTCATCCAACCACCCTCTCCGGCGGACATTAGTGACAGCGGCACACACGGCGGCGGTACGCGCGGGCTTCGATCTTGACAGCGGCGCCACCTGAACAGACCCGAATAGACTCGATACCTGTGGCGGCTCCCTCGAAGAAGACGACGACGAGTACACCAACGACGACGACAGGAGCTTCTCCATGATCGACGGCGAAGCTCGAGTAGAAACAACAAAGTTCGAGAGCAAACGACGGCGAAATACCAGATCGTTGGCGGACAAAGCTCACAAACGGCGGAGCTCGAACCTCACGGCGGCCCTACACTCACAGCGCCAGACTAAGCTCCACGACAAACGGTGGCTCCCTCGAACCAACGGCGAACGGAGCTCTACTGCGTTAGACCTGCGGCGACGATGGTCCTCAACGAACCAGGCGACGAAGTTCGATGGCGTTTCAACACGATGAACAGAGACGTGCTCCCTAAATCGAAATGACGACGACAACGAACCAAGATGTCAACGACGAAGTTCAGATGAGTTCTTCATCGACGGAGGTGGCTGAACATCGATGAAGAAAAAGGTATAATTTAGGTTTTCAGGTTATTTACGAAATTGCCATTAATGACATTTTAATTACAATTTTGTCATTGTCTGTTTAATTACAAAAATACCCCTCCTTATTTTTTATTTTACAAATTTGACCTTTGACTTATCATTACATATTTGGCCTTTATTTTTATTTACAAATTAGACATTTGAAATATTTTGACTATTTATTTTTAATTAGGATATGATATGTTTCTTTTTTAATTTAGGATTTCAAGGTATCTTTCAATGTTACCTTAATTTAAGTTTGTAAATAAATTTTAATTATTTGTTTTAAATACATATTTCAAATGAATTTCAACTCTGCCTTTAATTGGATTTTTCCAAATAAATCTCAATTTTGTCTTATAATCCATATTCGATAATTTTGTTTAAAAATAAATGTTTACTAAATAAAATCGTATTTATTTTGAGGGGTGAGTAATGTGACTTTCGTAGAGTTTCGACTCTCGTGCAAGCACACGAAAATCCTCCCAATAACTTTAAAAAAATAAATCAACATATTTTAAAAAATCAAATCTTATCATGTAAACATCCTATGATGGAGTTGAGATAAATTTCTCAAATTCTTGAGGTAAACAATTTTCTTTAAATAAAAAGAAATTTAACATGATAATTAACTAAAGATAATTTTCGCTCAATACATCAAACTCTTACTTTATTTTTAAAGTTAAGAATTGATTAAATGAGACATTGCTTTTTTAATAAACTATTATTTATTTTCTCAAATTAAGGACGTTTTAAAATTAATAGGATAATATATAAGATAGAATCTGGTTACCGTTTTTAACGGGTGTTGTATGGTGCTAATATCTTCCCTACACTCAACCGACCCCCGGACTTGATTTCTGTTTTCTTAGAACAATTTTCTTTTTAAGGTGACCAATCACACCCAAAATGATTGGTGGCGACTCCATCTCTTTTATTTTTAAACCAAAACCCTTGAAAGAGGACGTCGGCCACTCCGCGTCGCGATGACGTTGCGACAGCATGGCGACTCCACTGGGGACCTTTTTTTAGAGGGTCAGGCCATTGCATTTTATCTTTTTATTATCCAGTTTTCAATTTTTGGTCCTTTGTTTTTACTTTTATTTCTTTGTTTATTTTTTTTTTTATTATTAGTTTTTTTTTATTTAGCATGTTTATTTATCATCACTGTATTAATATATTTATTGCAATTTACATTTTTTGCATTTGTCATGCATCGCACACACATTCACGAGCCTCCTACCCAGGCTTTTACCTTTAGGATTAGATTCAGAGATTGAGTAGTGTGACCTTCGTGGAATTTCGATTCCCGCGCAGACGCATGAAATTCTCCACTCAAGCTAACTACGCTGTTTAATCAGATAGCACTACAAGAAAATTAGTTTATTGCGACAATTTTTTTACAACGGTTTAGAAAGTGCTGCAAAATTTAATAAAATCGCAACAATTTCTGGAAACAAATAAAAAATTGTTGCAAAATATATGTATTGCAACGATTTTCTTGCTGCGATTTTAAAATGTGTTGCAATAGGGTGTTCATTTTTTTTTGGACAATTGGCGAAGCCCAAATAAAAAAAATCTTTAAAAAATTTAAAGCCCAAACAAATAAGAAAGTGTTGCTATTTATTTAAAAAATGTTGCAATAGGATGGGTGCTATTGCAACGGTTGTGAGAAGTCATTCCAGCACTTTAAAAAGTGTTGCTAGATTCCTTACAACACTGGTTTAGCCAGAGTTTTCTCAAGCGTTGCAAAAAGTGTTGCAGTAGTTTAAAACCGCTGCTATAGCTCAAAAAACCCTCTACAATAGCCCTGTTTTCTTGTAGTGTAGAAGGCTTGAGAACCGTTTCCTTCTATAAATGATTAGAGTCTAAATTACACTTACATGCATCCTAGATTCAACCCGTTATTATCCAAGGTTTGAACTTTAAGATACATATATTTTTGTTTTGTTATATGTTTGATCTTTATTGTATAGCATATTGCTTTTTTTTTGAGTACATTGGGGGTGGGGGGATTCGAACCACAGACCTCGTGGTCGTAAACTCATACATATGCCAGCTGAGCTATGCTCGCTTTGGCTAGCATATTGCTAATATCATTAATGTATTCTAGTTGTCTATTTATTCTTTGTATATAATTGTTGTCTTTTTGCTTTGTTTCCTTAAAAAAAAAACACAAAAAAAAAAACAAAAAAATAAGAAAAAGACTTGGTTATTTAAAATTTTCAAAATATTAATCACAGCTATATACTCGAGTTATACCCTTTAAGATTAGAATTGATTTTGTATTTTTATAACATGAAAAATGATTCGGAGGCATTTCTCTTTCAGGGTTAGAGTATTATTCATACTTCATTTTTGTTTTTCTTCTCGAGTAATTCCATTGTCATATCAATGACAGTGAAATTAATTTGGGATCCATTTTTTTATTTTATTCCATTTATTTTTCCCTCCTAAAAAGGGGAAAAGAAAAGAAAACAATAAAATTTTAGAAAGTATCTATGTTCCCTTTTGGTAAAACAAAAAAAAGGTAATAGATCTTTGTATATATTTTTCCTATTTTTTTCGTATTTTAAAAAAAAAATGAATCTCTTTTAAATTTTCATTGATTTTTTTTTTTAGGAAAACAAAAACACAAAATAATTAACTACATGTCACATCATTCACATACATCTCATCAACATTCTTTATATACCCTCATTCATACATAGATTTTTTTTTTTTATATTGATCATTTCATTATAAGAAATCCAAAAAAAATGGTTCATATATATATTCTGACATACCTAGAATAAAAAGGATCATGCATTTCATGTTGATATACATTTAGAGTTAGAGTCTAGCCTTACATATCCACATACACAACAAAATTACCAATGATTGCCTGAATGTCGAATTTGAGGATGCAACATATCATTTGGAGCAATTAGCAATTTATTTTTTATTTTTTATTTTTAAATATAAAAAATGTTCATGCATCATTGTTTGATTTCTCGTATAAAGTCAAAAAAAATTTAAAAATCTCTTTCATTTTGTATTCATCCATTGCAATAACATCATTTAACACACATGCATATATAAAAAAAAATCATGCATTATCTTATTTCGCATGTCAAGTCATCGTTTGTTCATCAATTTTGCATCATATCATCTCACACATGTATATGTAAAAAAATAAAAAAAAAATGTTCATGCATCATTATCTCATTTTACATATCGAGTCATAGGAGTATAATTTATTCATCAATTACATCATACCATCTCACACATGCATAAGTAAAAATAAATAAAATGAAAAATGTTCCCATGCATTTTGCATACAAAATAATAATAATAATAATAATAAAATAATATTTTACTGTTGATCAATTGCCTAATATCATCACATGCATATTTCACAAAAGTAATTTCAAATTTATTGCATTCTCTATCACATCACTTGCATATTGTTATCCAAAAAGAAAAAAAAAACAAGCTTTTTTTAATCATTTTGTTGTTTACTTTGATCGTCCTTGTATTTACTTTCATCATTTTTGTTAGTTAAAACATTAGCAAGAATTTTGAACAAAAATGTTGAATCATCATTTGGAGGGAATAAAAAATAGAATTAAAAAAAAAAAACAAGAAAAAGATAAGGGGGGAGATGAGTGCTTTCACTACTCTTATATAAGAAATTGTCAAAGTCCCAACCATTTTATGACTTCTCGAAAATACCTTTCTCAAGCTTTATTTTGCCCTTCAAATTTCCTCATGTGCTAAACATCATACCACCATATACCAATAGAACAAATTTTTAATCTTCACATTGGGGCAAACACCCTTTTGCAGTGAGAGTCCAAATTACTCACTGCAAAACCATGAACCTCACGCCACATAAACTTTGAGGCAATTTACCTTGATCCAACACAAAATCCCGGACTAAACTCAACATCTACATTCATATGATGTTTTCTCTACATTTATATACTCACCTAGCCTTTTGTTAAACCTGCCACATTTAATTAGATGACAAACATCCCAAATTATTCAAGAGAACTTCAAATGTAATGAAATAGTATTGAACTCTTGTGATCTAATGCTTCATAATCAAGACTTGTAATTTCTCATATACTTCTTCATATTCAACTTCATTTGATCCAAATTATCATTTCTTTCCATTTTTATCATTTGTTATCCCTCTTTCCTCGATTTGAAAGTGATTTCAAGACTAAAGATATATATATAATTATTAATTAAACTTTTTAATTAATAATTATTATTTAATTCAATATCAAATATTAATTAAATAATATGACTAAACCCGATTTTCCGAAAACCGACTTTTTTACACATGAATCCTATTCATGTTTTAGGCCATTCCCATATTTAAATCATATTTAAATATGTCCATCATCCTTCCATAAACCGAATTTGAACAATTCAAATTCTTTTTCCTTTTCTCTTATACTGTTGCACGACGTTATCCGAGCTAGCCAGGAGAACCTAAAGGACCTACAGATCACGAGCTTCAACGATACGAGATTATCCGGCCAAAACTCTTTCAACCGAACTAACCAACATTCGTTAACCCCCGGAGACTCCACTATAGTCTGAGGGTTGCACTCTCCTCACTGTAGATATATTATGTCCTCTGATATAACCGTCACGGGCAAGTCGACCCTTCACAGGTTGTTCGTAATCACAGTTGGGTCACTTAAACCGTTTAACCCCTGCATTACGTCTTGTTCCTTAAGTACCACTAACACCTCTAATGAATAATATATCTGTGGTCCAACCAACAGATCAGTTAACTCTCTCATCACATGAGAGTGTGAGCGCTCATTGTTCAAGCCCCAAGGTCAGCTATTAATAGAACAACCTATCTACTAACCCTGGAGAGCGGGTTAGGAGTGAACTTCATCTTACTATACTATGTCCCCAGCTACCTATTGGACTTTATCCCTGAGATGATAAGTTATTGAGTCGGCGCTAATGGGCCACTCTCACCCATACAAGTCTAAGGATACTATCTAATAAGCAGGAGTTCATAGTAAGCTCAGGATTAAGAACGAGTTACCTAGGCCATCAAATGAAAATGTCGGTCTCATCAGTAAACGATGTTATAAAGAGAGAGCGACATATTTCGTGGTTCGGTCTTATGCAAACTCTTTGCACATGACGCCCTCACTCGCACATTTCCATGTGAAACGATTCGGATCACATCGTTTTGTACAATATAAAGTGAGCCGCATCCTATAGTGTTACCAGGATAAGGTACCCAACCTTATCCGTATACTATAGACCATTTTGACTGACTACTTGAGCCTGATCCACAATCATGTCATACATGAAGCTCAAGTACTCATATTCAGCCAAGGGTGTTGGTCATTGGTATAGGTTAACCTAAACACGTTTCACTTTATTCTAGTAAACTCTTTATTCTAAATAGAATATTTACAAACATAACAGTTTACAAACCACGAGTTTTAGGACATAAAACCCAACAAAACCCAGGTTCGTTTTAATTTTATTGTTGGTTAAATCAAACCCTACTATTCAGTGGAGATCGTAGCCTGTGTAAACCCAGGTCCATTTCAATTTCTCTTGTTGGTTAAATCGAACCCTACTATTCAGTAGCGGTCGAATCCTGTGTAAACCCAGGTCCGTTTTAAATTCCTTGTTGGTTAAAAATCGAACCATAATCCAAGATTAGCGGTCGAAGACTGTGTACACCCAGGTCCGTTTTAATTTTCTTGTTGGTTAAATCAAACCCTACTATTCAGTGGAGGTCGTAGCCTGTGTAAACCCAGGTCCATTTCAATTTTCTTGTTGGTTAAATCGAACCTTAATCCAAGATTAGCGGCCGAAGCCTGTGTAAACCTAGGTCCGTTTTAATTTTCTGTTGGTTAAATCGAACCCTAATCCAAGATTAGTGGTCGAACCCTATGTAAACTCAGGTCCCTTTTTAATTTCCTTGTTGGTTAAATCGAACCAAAATCAAAGATTAGCGGTCGAAGCCTGTGTAAACCCTGGTCTGTTTTTAATTCTCTTGTTGGTTAAATCGAACCCTACTATTCAGTAGCGGTAGAAGCCTGTGTAAATCCAGGTCCGTTTTAAATTCTTTGTTGATTAAATCGAACCCTACTATTCAGTAGCGGTCGAAGCCTGTGTAAACCCATGTCCGTTTGAAATTCCTTGTTGGTTAAATCGAACCCTAATCCAAGATTAGCGGTCGAAGCCTGTGTAAACCCAAGTCCCTTTTTAATTCCCTTGTTGGTTAAATCGAACCCTACTATTCAGTGGAGGTAGTAGCATGTGTAAACCCAGGTCCATTTCAATTTTCTTGTTGGTTAAATCGAACCCTAATCCAAGATTAGCGGTCGAAGCCTGTGTAAACCCAGGTCCATTTCAATTACTCTTGTTGGTTAAATCGAACCCTACTATTCAGTAGCGGTCGAAGCCTGTGTAAACCCAAGTTCGTTTTAAATTCCTTGTTGGTTAAATTGAACCATAATCCAAGATTAGCGGTCGAAGCCCTTGTAAACCCAGATCCGTTTTTAATTTTCTTGTTGGCTAAATCGAACCCTACTATTCAGTAGCGATCGAAGTCTGTGTAAACCCAGATCCGTTTTAAATTCCTTGTTGGTTAAATCGAACCATAATCCAAGATTAGCTGTCGAAACCTGTGTAAACCCATGTCCGTTTTTAATTCTCTTGTTGGTTAAATCGAACCCTACTATTCAGTAGTGGTTGAAGCCTCTATAAACCCAGGTCCGTTTTAAATTCCTTGTTGGTTAAATTGAACCCTACTATTCAATAGCGGTCGAAGCCTGTCTAAACTCAGGTTCGTTTTAAATTTCTTGTTGGTTAAATCGAACCCTAATCCAAGATTAGTGGTCACTACAAGAATATAGGGTTTTACCGACGCACAAAAACGTCGAAAAAAGTCTACAAACGCGTCGGCAAAACAATTCCCGACGAAAATCATTTCGTCGGGAGGATCGTCGGCATATCTACGTCAGGGAAAATTACTTTTGCCGACGCCATTGCATGCGTCGAGAAAGATGATTTTTGCCGACGCCACTACGCGTCGTCGGCAAAACAGATACCTTTACCGACGAAATGGGAAAGTGCCACTTTTGCCGACGTCAAATTAATGGCGTCGGTAAAAGTACTCTTTCCCGACGCTGGTTTTTTTGGCGTCGGTAAATCTTTTAAAAAAAAAAAAAAAAAAAAATCTCAATTATTCTATTTCAATTTCATTATACTTCAATTTTTGCTACCTATAAACAATTGTGTATGCAATAATAATGGAAAACACAATTTATTGAATCAAATTTATGTTCTCACAATTCATTCCATTGTATAAAGTTTAAGGTTTCATTAAAATGCTTTTAAAAAAAAAAAGGTTTCATTAAAATGAGAAGTACAACACAAATATTGACAATTTTTTTTAAAAAAAACCTAAGGTAAGAATAAAACTTCATGCTTGGCCGCTTTATATCATCATAATCTTGGAAAGTAGCCTTTGTTACATGGACTCCGTTCCAAAACACCTAAAAAAATCAAACCAATAACAATCTTATCATGAAAAAGAATACAAAGTTCATTGAACTAAGAAAAACAAAGCAACTTATAAATTTATCGAAAACATGAACATATAATTACATCAAAACTTAACTATCTTATCAAACATTGTAAGTATTAAAATCCCTTAAACATAACCAAAGTATCTAAACTTATCAACAATTCTTCCATTTTTAAAACGAAAAATCTTTCATTCATTAACCCGTCGTTCCGTCACTCAATCACTCTCCAACAAAACCTTTCAACTTCACAAACTCAAACTAAAGCGAAAACATGAACATAATTACATCAAAACTTAACTAGTAAGTATTAAAATCCCTTGAACATAACCAAATTATCTAAACTTATCAACATTTCATCCATTTTCAAAACGAAATATTAAAATCCTTTAAACATACCAAATTATCTAAACTTATCAATAATTCTTCCATTTTCAAAACGAAAACCTTCCATTTTCAAAACCAAGTTTTAAAATCCTTTTTAAACCTAACCAAATTAGCTAAAACTTAAATCTCATCACAACAACCACTCTTTCAATTCATGTACATTCAGCTAGAGCTATAGTTCTCTACAAAACAATAAAAAATAAATAAAAACAAGCTCAAAATGCTTAAGCAATAAGAGTACCTCTCAATTGTTGAATCCTTCTGAAAAGGCAATTATAAAAACTCACTTACTAACCAAACTTTACCTAAATGTACTCGACCTACTAACCACAAACTTTACAAAATTTTATAAAGTACACAAAAATTCACTTAAACATAAATCCAGCCTATCGTAAGTCTCCCATGACCCTCTCCATAAACTCACAATCAATAATACTTTTAAACTCCGAACTAATCATTCATATTGCATACAAATATGAAATGTACTCAACCTAATATATCTCATAGTCATAGATCAACACCACAAAGTTTACCTAAATGTACTCGACCTACTAACCACAAACTTAATCCATACAATATTTTGCTACCATAGCTGCAGGATAGCAAAATCTATTCGGTTTTATTACGAGAGGGATATAGTTCACAAAAATCCACTATTTTGGAACAAAAGTCATATTGAAGCAAGAAAATATTCAAGACAACTGTCATATCATGGCAACAAACATTCTTAACCAAATGTAATAGGCAACTAATATTTTGAGACCTGCTATATCAAACAACCAACAAATGAAGACAATAAATATCCAAGGTAATCCCAGACAACCATTATTTCAGGATAACCAATAAGTCAATGCAATCATTATTACAAGACAACCAATATTTTGGTATAACCTTCCTAACAAAGCAACATTATTTCAAAGCAATAGATGTTTCAAGGAAACCAATGTTTAGAGAAAATTGTCATTAAGGCAACAACAAATATTTCAATGCAACTAGTTTTTGAGAAATTTGTAATATCAAAGAAACAAATATTTTTAAAAAAACGGTATTCCAAGGTAACCAATTTTCACGACTACCATCATAATATCAAGGCACCTATTTTGAGGCAATCTTTATTTTAGGACATTCCTCATTTCAAAGCAATAAATCTTTCGATCAACCAATATCAAGCCAACAAATTTTAAACAAAACTGTTATTTTGATGAAACATGAAACACAAATTTATATTTTGGGTCAACTATCGTATTGATGCAACAAATATTGCAATGTAAATCCGTTAATTTGAGACAATCAATTTTAAGACAATTGTCTATCAAAGCAACAAATATTTTAAGATAACAGTTATTTCAAGGCACCAATTCTCATTTTGAGGCCACAAATATTTAGAAGCAACCGTTACCGTCTTATCAAACAACCAATATTTTCGGACAATCATCCTCTTGAGGCAAAAATTATATTGGGACAACCATCGTACTGAGGCAACTTTCATATCGAGCCAACCATTGGCTATTTATTTTAAAATAATCAATATTTGGTGACAACGAACATATTGAGGAAACCAGTGATCCTTCCTTATTTAGAGGCACACAAGATTTCTTGACAAAGGACGTATTGTAGCAACTATTATTTTGAGACCATCGTTATTTTGGGGCAATCGTCAAATCAAAGAAACTAATATTTTGAGACAACCAACATATTGAGGAAAAAAATAAATTCAGAAGAAAAATGAGAGAAAAGGGAGCGAACCTTGGTGAAGTTGAAGAAGACGATGACGGCGAAAAGAAGAGAAATGAGAGGGAGAGAGACGACGGCGACGGCGACGGTAATGGAGAGAAGACGACGGCGACGGCGACGGTAATGGAGAGGAGACGACGGCGACGGTAGTCTAGAGAGGAGGGAGGAGAGGGGGCGATTTCGGAGATGGACAGAGAAGGGGTTTTTTTTAGGGCAGAGAACAAATTAGATGGAAGAAGAAGAAATCGGGGCTTTTTTATTTCCAGACCTTTACCGACGCGTAGATACAGAGCGTCGGCAATTAGTACATATTTGTCGACGCGGTCTAAAAATGCGTCGGTAATTGTCGATATTTATCGATGCCGTTCCTTACTGCGTCGGTATATATAAATAAATAATTATTTATTATTTATATTGGCCGACGCGGTCTAAAAATTGCGTCGATAATTGTCGATATTTACCGGCGCGTTTTTGGACGAGTCGACAATTATAAATAATGAATAATTAATTGTGTAGATATACCGACGAGTCCAAAATGACGTCGGTAAATAGGGACAATTGCCGACGCTGTTTCTTACCGCGTCGGTAAATAACGAGGATTGCCGACGCGTCCAATAATGCGTCGGCAATGATTTACATTTACCGACGCGGTCAAACTTTGCGTCGGTAAAAGTTACCTTTACCAACGCACAGTTTGACCGCGTCGGTAAAAGTTACCTTTACCGACACGGTCCGTTAGACGTCGGGAATTCTTAGAATTACCGACGTATTGTACAGCGTCGGGAAATAGTGACGTCGGTAATGCCATTATTTCTTGTAGTGGGTCGAAGCCTGTGTAAACCTAGGTCCCTTTTTAATTCCCTTGTTGGTTAAATCGAACCCTACTATTCTGTAGCGGTCGAAGCCTGTGTAAACCCAGGTCCGTTTTAAATTCCTTGTTGGTTAAATCGAACCATAATCCAAGATTAACGGTCGAAGTCTGTGTAAACCCAGGTTCGTTTTTAATTTTCTTGTTGGTTAAATCGAACCCTACTATTCAGTAGCGATCGAAGTCTGTGTAAACCCAGGTCCGTTTTAAATTTCCTGTTTGTTCAATCGAACCATAATCCAAGATTAGTAGTCGAAGTCTGTGTAAACACAGGTCCGTTTTTAATTCTATTGTTAGTTAAATCGAACCCTACTATGCAGTAGCAGTCGAAGCCTCTATAAACCCAGGTCCGTTTTAAATTCCTTGTCGGTTAAGTTGAACCCTACTATTCAGTAGTGGTCGAAGCCCGTGTAAACCCAGGTCCGTTTTAAATTCCTTGTTGGTTAAATCGAACCCTAATCCAAGATTAGCGGTCGAAGCCTGTGTAAACCCAGGTCCCTTTTTAATTCCCTTGTTGGTTAAATCGAACCCTACTATTCAGTAGCGGTTGAAGCCTGTGTAAACCCAAGTCCGTTTTAATTTTCTTGTTGGTTAAATAGAACCCTACTATTCAGTGGAGGTCGTAGCCTGTGTAAACCCATGTCCATTTCAATTTTCTTGTTGGTTAAATCGAACCCTAATCCAAGATTAGCGGTCGAAGCCTTTGTATACCCAGGTTCGTTTTAATTTTCTTGTTGGTTAAATCGAACCCTACTATTGAGTGGATGTCGTAGCCTGTGTAAACTCAGGTCCATTTCAATTTTTCTTGTTGGTTAAATCGAACCCTACTATTCAGTAGCAGTCGAAGCCTGTGTAAACCCAGGTCCGTTTTAAATTCGTTATTGGTTAAATCGAACCATAATCCAAGATTAGCGGTCGAAGCCTGTGTAAATTCAGGTCTTTTTTTAATTTTCTCGTTGGTTAAATCGAACCCCACTATTCAGTAGCGGTCGAAGCATGTGTAAACCCAAGTTCGTTTTAAATTCCTTGTTGGTTAAATTGAACAGTAATCCAAGATTAGCGGTCGAAGCCTTTTTAAACCCAGGTCCCTTTTTAATTTCCTTGTTGGTTAAATTGAACCCTCCTATTCAGTAACGGTCGAAGACTGTGTAAACCCAGATTCGTTTTAATTTTCTTGTTTGTAAAATCGAACCCTACTTTTCAGTGGAGGTCGTAGCCTGCGTAAAACCAGGTCCATTTCAATTTACTTGTTGGTTAAATCGAATTTTAATTCAAGATTAACGGTCAAAGCTTGTGCCCAGGTCCGTTTTAATTTTCTGTTGGTTAAATCGAACCCTAATCCAAGATTAGAGGTTGTAGCCTGTGTAAAATCAGGTTCGTTTTAGTTTTAATAATAAACAAATTTAAACCTTCACAATACTCTGTCTTCGTCCTTTGTCTACCCTTTCAATTCTTTAAAGATACACAAAGGGGAACAAGCTGTAGACACCGTATTTGGTCCGACCATTTGTTTATTATTAATATTTTCTTACCTTATTTTTATTAGTTTTTTGTCACATTTTATTTGGTCAATTTTTACTTTTAAATACACTTTTTTTTATTTATGTATTTAATTAATTACGAAAATTGAAGAAAAATAATAAAAAAGAACGTTTTAATTGTTTTGAAATATTTTTACCTAATTTGACAAATAAAATTAACATTTAGTGAGTATAAAATTGCTATGTCATTTTATGGCTAAGATTTGATATTCATTTATTTATTCAATGAGTATAAAATATTTAATTCATTTTTTGGTTTAAAATTTGATATTCATTTATGATATAAAATATTTGTTCATTTTTGGATTAAAATCTATTTCAATTGAGAAAATATTTCGGGTAATAAATTCATTGAGAATTTTACCTTTGATGCGATTTTCAATGAATTATAAATACCGACCAAGAAAGCTAGATAAAGGGGGGACGATAAGAAATATAAGAGCGAAAGGCTGGATACTAGAATATTGGCTGTAAGAAGAGATTTTGAGTAAAATGCTAACAATTGAAAAGATAATATTTATTTATTTCTACTTAGTCAAACAAAGTCAACCAATTTTCTCTCTCCTACAAAAATCCCTCAACTTTCTCCACTTTTCTTTCGTTTCCCTACTATTCATCATCATCTACCTCTAGTCCTCCCTACCTTCATCCAACCACCCTCTCCGGCGGACAAAAGCGACGGCAGCGGTACGCGCGGGCTTCGATCTTGACAACGGCGCCACCTGAACAGACCCGAATAGACCCGATACCTGCGGCGGCTCCCTCGAAGAAGACGACGACGAGTACACCAGTGACGGCGACAGGAGCTTCTGCATGATCGGCGACGAAGCTCGAGAAGAAACAACAAAGTTTGAGAGCAAACGACGGCGAAAAACCAGATCGGTGACGGACAAAGCTCACAAATGTCGGAGCTCGAACCTCACGGCGACCCTACACTCAAAGCGCCGGACCAAGCTCCACCACAATTGACGACTCCCTCGAACCAGCGGCAGACGGAGCTCCACGACGTTAGACCTGCGGCGACGATGGTCCTCAAAGAACCGGGCTACAGAGTTGGATGGCGTTTCAACACGACGAACAGCGACGTGCTCCCTAAACTGAAATGACGACGACAACGAACCAAGATGACGACGACGAAGTTCAGATGAGTTCTTCATCGACGGAGGAGGCTGAACATCGAGGAAGAAGAAGGTATAATTTAGGTTTTCAGGTTATTTACGAAATTGCCATTAATGACATTTTAATTACAATTTTGTCATTGTCTGTTTAATTACAAAAATACCCCTCCTTATTTTTTTTATTTTAAAAATTTGACATTTGACTTAACATTACATATTTGGCCTTTATTTTTATTTACAAATTAGACATTTGAAATATTTTGACTATTTATTTTTAATTAGGATATGATATGTTTCTATTTTAATTTAGGACTTCAAGGTATCTTTCAATGTTACCTTAATTTAAGTTTGTAAATAAATTTTAATTATTTGTTTTAAATACATATTTCAAATGAATTTCAACTCTGCCTTTAATTGGAATTTTCCAAATAAATCTCAATTTTGTCTTATAATCCATATTCGATAATTTTGTTTAAAAATAAATGTTTGCTAAATAAACTCGTATTTATTTCGAGGGCTGAGTAATGTGACTTTCGTAGAGTTTTGACTCTCGTGCAAGCACACGAAAATCCTCCCAATAACTTTCAAAAAATAAATCAACATATTTTAAAAAATCAAATCTTATCATGTAAACATCCTATGACGGAGTTGAGATAAATTTCTCAAATTCTTGAGGCAAACAATTTCCTTTAAATAAAAAGAAATTTAACATGATAATTAACTAAGGATAATTTCTCAATACATCAAACTCTTACTTTATTTTTAAAGTTAAGAATTGATTAAATGAGACATTTTTTTTTTTTATAAACTATTATTTATTTTCTCAAATTAAAGACGTTTTAAAATTAATAGGATAATATAAGATAAAATATGGCTACCGTTTTTAACGGGTGTTGTAGGGTGCTAATACCTTCCCTACACTCAACCGACCCCCGAACTTGATTTCTGTTTTCTTAGACTAGTTTTCTTTTTAAGGTGACCAATCACACCCAAAGTGATTGGTGGCGACTCCATCTCTTTTATTTTTAAACCAAAACCCTTAAAAGAGGACGTCGGCCGCTCCGCGTCGCGATGACGTTGCGACAATTATATATGTAAAACAGAAAAAAAAACAACTTATAAATCAACAAGAGGAATGTGACCAAACTCCCTAGGAATCGATCCATTTATTAAATTGCGAGTGAGATCTATAACATGAAATTTCATGGATTCTAGTGGCCAAATGGCCCAAAACTCAATAAATGCCCAAATTAAGAGATTTCGAAACTAACGTTGCAAATGAGGAGAAGAATGAGGAGAAGTCAGATGACTGTAGAGAGGGAAAATGCCCAAATTATAAGAATCGACCACCACAACTAGAGATAAGAGAGTAAACGCAAAACAATGTTCGACCCTAACTAGGAGATTCAAGAATCAACACAAAAAAATATTGTACTAACCTTGCAACCTTGATCGACTGGTAATGATGGTAGACCAAAACAAAAATATAACTGCATGAGTCTCTTCAAAACCTGAGCTTGGTGAAAAAACACTTGTTCTTCCTGATTTTGAAGCTCTCCTCGAATGTCTTCTTCGTTGAATGGAACTTCAGGTTTTCAAGGTCGAATTCGTCGAACATGGCCGTCGAATGGATCTTAGGGTATCGTCGAAGATGGTTGCGGAATGGTTCTTAGGTTTTGTTGCGTGCTCAATGTTTAAAAGAAATATGCAATAAGAGAGCACTCAGAACATGCAAGCATACATGATCTTGTAGCAAGTAGTAAATATTTTTTCATTCGTTTTTCCACAGAGATTTATTCTTAGTTACTCGCGAAGTGTATTGTTAAGCAAGAATGGGTGGATTTGATGGGGTAGATTTGGTTTTTAATTGCCTAATTACTAAGGAATAAGTAAAGGATAGCAACATAAACAAGTGCAAGTCAATGATAAACTCAAACGTAAAGAGAAGAGATTAATAAACGAAGAGGAAAATAGCTAAAACAGAATTTTTAACCAAAAGAATTGCGAGAACAGCAATTATACCGCAATGTTACTAACAGCGAAAGTGTGTAAAATGTGGAAACAGGGGCTACTAATGACTCTTCTATTGGCTTTTTCACACGATTCTCAAGCATTAGATCAACTCACTATGCATCAAACTAACTCATTCTCATGTATCTTCCGCTTTCATGCATTAGATTCTTTAGTTTACTCATGTCCAAGTAAGGTCTTAAGCATCTTGTTAAAGCAGTAAGTTGGGATTTGTACTAGGAAAACGCCTATTCCTAGGTCGTTTTCTGGCTACCTTGAGAGGCTAGCATGAGTGTATGACTCTGAACTCTTACTCCTTCCAGAGGTTAGGAGTTCTTTGGACAAAATGGATGGCCAATCGAAATTGCCCGTGGGATGAAGCTTACATACAATCAATGCATTCGAGAGCTATCCTACATGCTTTAGTCACGTATTTTAGCCTATAGCCTTGTCATTAGCAGGCCCCTATGTGACTTAGTTACTCATGGATGTAGATAGAATAGAAAGAATGGATGAAGAAGACATGCTTAGAAGAAGATTAAAGGTAAAACAGAAGCTAAAGGCAGTAACAGAGAAGGTAAAGAAACTTGTGACTTGATGAAAATAATACTTCGATTTTCTAAGAATTGAACTGAACGAATGACAGCCTTAAAGAACTAAAGTAAAGCAGACAACAACGAAATGAATTAAAGTAGCTATTGGAAAGGAAATAACAACAGACAGTGATGGAAATGGGAAAGTAAAACAGAAAGCAATGAATTTGAGCGTGATCGCCTCGTCGCAGATGCCTCGGCTGAAGGGAGAGAAAGGCAAGCCTTGCTTGGATGAATCCAATCAGAAGAGAAGATGAATCTTCTCTCCTTCCTATCAGATTATCGACTCCAACCAGCTAAACTTTTCAACCCAACAGACGGAAGAGAAAAACAGAAGAAAGAACTGTGCTGCGAAGAGACTTCTACGCTTTTCGGATGATGTTTCAACCCTCCACTTTGACCTCCTTTTATAGTATTCTGCAGGTGCGATTGGGCCAAGGAGAACCATCCATCCTCAACGTCGTACTTCTACGTGGTTGGAGGAGAAAGAACAAATCCCTGAAATATCGGATCACAACAGAAAAAGGTTAGCCAACTTACGGATTTCACTTGAAACATTGCGGTTTTAGCAATGTTTCCGCAATGCTTCCGCAATGCACAGTTTTCATTCTTTTAACTTCGTTTTTCATTCCTTTTCTTTCCTTTTGCATATAAGTCCTAATTTAGCTTCCTTCTTCTAATTCTCATATATAAGCATAGGTTCAAGCTAAATCCTATCAAAAATACTTACAAATGCACAACTTCCTAACACAAATAAGTCCTAAAATAGTCACTTTTGGAGACGTAACACACCCCCAAACTTAAGGTTTTGCTCGTCCTCGAGCAATCTAAGGACTTACTTAGGCTGCTGTTTTATCCTCTCTAACCACTTGCTGACTCCCCTAAGCTCCTATCTATGGCAGTGCTGTCCTGTGACACACTTCTAAGTTTACAACTACCCTCTTACTTTGCTTCTTCTGACTTCGCATGCCTAATGCTCCTACTGTCTCATTAACTCTCTACGACTGATCTACTTGCTTCTGTCATATCGTGCAACTATCCCTAAGGTTTCAAATTCTACCTAGCTTTACCCCAGACTCAGTACATGCTTCTAATTTTTACTTTTGAGCTACCTAGGATTCCTTAGAGTCATGCCAGTCTTAGTATTAAACAGTGGCAGTAGTATTTTTAGAGAACCTAAACCCTGACATCACTACATTGGACATACATTCATCTCCCTAGACAAACCTAAAAGCTACAACCTTGTGCTTAGCTCATTGAGGATCAGAGTTCTTTTTATTCAGGACATCTAAGCCACAAAGCTGCAACTCCTAAGCATACATTCTTCTTCCTTAGTTTTTCCTTTTCCCTTTCTTTCTTGGGACCTCTCCTTTTGGTTGCCTTTTGATGCAATGCCACTTGTGGGCTACACACATGGCACTGATTACTCAGCAACCTCAAGAGAGACACCCCACTTTATTCTATTTATTTATTTTTTTTTTCAAAGGAGAAGAAGAATGCTTATGTCTAAAAGGAGAGAGGAATGTTCCTAGGCCTAGGGTGGCCTCCCCCAAACTTAAACTACTCATTGTCCCCAATGAGTGTCTGAGGTGGCACACCCCCAACTTGTCCTAGAAGCATCTAGTCTAGGGAAAAACAAAGAGAATCTAAAAGTCCTAGGGATAGACAGAACATTCTCAAAGCAAATATCTCAGCAGCAGAAATTTGAAAAAAAACAGTAAGGAAGGACTTAAAGCTACGCATGCTGAGCATTTTAAGAGACTAATTTAAACTATCAAAGGTGCCTTAAGACACTCATCCAGCATGCTTATAGATAGGCTATATAAGGTAGTCAAGACAGCAGCAAAAGAACAAAATTAAAACAGAACCATCCTAGCGAAACAGTCAGTCAAAAGTATGCAATAACTAACAAAAATTGCGGATTCCGCAATAATTTCGCAATGGATAACAGGGCAGATATATCAGTGATCAAAGCCCCTATGCATGCTCTTTCCAGTCATCCCAGCTATACAAAAAGGAAACTAAAACAACCTACCTATTCAGATACCATCAGACTATACTAAACAAATCTAAACAACAAAAATAAAGAACTAAAGACAGATCAAATATTAACTCAAAATAACAGAATTCACACAGTTTAACGAAAAGCAAAGTATTTTTTTTTTTGTAGGGAACATAAATACTCCCTTGAGTGCTCTTCAGACTAGCACTCAGACGTCCTCATCATCATCTCTCCGTGCTCGTGGAGGTGCCCATGGCGTCAGCAAATCAGTGGGGAACTCAGGAAAGATGCAGCCCAACTGGTCAGCAACATCCTTATCCCTCGCTTGAGCATACGCAGCCCATTGAGCCATCTTCTTCTGCAGGTCCATCAGGCAGGCCATAGAGAGGGATTGAGCAGCAGCCAGGCCGTCTAGCTCAAACTCCATGTTCCCCTTCCTGCGCATCCTCAGGCCTGTAGGCAGCTCCAGATGCCCCGTGTAGGCCAGCTGCCTCTCCAACCTCTCAATTGGTACACCTGCACGTAAGCAAAGCTTAGTGATTGTGTTAGGGAAGAAAAGTGGACCCTTACCTTTTTTGGCACAATCTGCGATTGAGGCTGCAATGACCTCACCAACGTTGATTGTGAGGCCCCTCATGATCGCATAAACCAGCAGCGATCTTCCTTGGTTGATGGTGGTCTCGTGGGTCACTGGGGACAGCCTTCTGCGCACGAAAGAAAACCATACAGCTGCCTTTGCCGTCAGGGTTGCACTCATCAGAGTGTGCTTCCCATTGCGCGAAATCGTCCATGCTGCCTCAGGTTGGCCGATGATCCGCAGTGCCTCCTCTAGGACAGCCTCAGTTGGCGCATCAATGATCCTTGCATAATCAGTGTGCTTCTGCCCCTTGAGGCCATAGGCTTCATTGATCGCCTTAGCTGAGAAGTCCACCTCGATTCCCCTGACCACAGACAAGCCATCCTCAGGGTTCATCAGGTTGGCATAGAAGTCGTATACCATGCTGGAGTAGGCGGGAATGGGCGGTCTGCATAGTTCTTCCCAGCCATGATTGGTGATCCCTGCGCGCAAGAACTGCGGCAGGTCTGCTAGAGCATCAAGGAACCCCTTCTCATGGAGTAGGTCCCGTTTCCTCAATTCAGTGCCTCTTGACTCAGCATCAGAAGACACATACCTCACAGCTTGAGGCTCATCTTCGGGGTACAGCTTGGCTTTCCCCTTATCTTTTGCTTTGGCTGATTCAGCAGCCTCAATCTTTAGCTTCTTCAGAGAGGGCTCACTACTAACCTTCTTTGAAGATGGCTCACCTCTGGCTTTCCTTTTCTTGGATTTCTTTGAAGTTCTTGGCCGTTTGGCCTTGGCAACCTTGGTGGCTTCCTTTCTCAACCGTGCCCTCGTGGTGATCTGTTGGAGGCAGTCCCCCAACGTTTCATCCATTGAATCTTCCCCCCTTGCTGGGCTATCGGGGCAGACTTCCCTCAAAGGAGAGAAGACTTCCTCTTCCTCAGCTGCATCATCGCCCTGTGCCGATTCTTGATGCTCATCATTTGGACTTTCAGGCTCAGGCGTCTGGGATATTGGTGATGCCTCAGGGCTCTGCGGCGGTGGAGTTTGTTCAGAGCTCTGTGGAGATGGAGAAGGCTCGGGGCTTCGCGCTGGTGGAGATGGAGAAGAGCTTTGTCTGGCCGTCTCGTAGGATGGACGACCACTTTCTTGACTCTCCACAGTGGGAGTCTTTTTCTTGATCGCTGCGTCGTCGACAGCCATCGTCCACTTCCTCTTCTTGGGCGTTCCTGCTGGTTCAGACGGCCCAGCAGGGACCTCCGTCACCACCTTCCACTTCTTCCTGCGGACAGGGAGCTTGGGAAGTCGTCAGTGCGCGCGGCTTCGACATCTGCTAAGGCGAGGAGTGCCTCTCTCGCAGCTGCCTCAGCTTCAGCGGCCTTCTTTCTGGAAGCAGATCTCTCAGCCCTTGTTAGTACCATGGTGGAATCGTAGAAATCTGGAAAGAGGAATTGCAGAAGAAGAAGGAGAGATTTCTTGAAGTTTAGTGAATGAAGGAAGCGTATGGGCCTTCGCTATTCCAACGGCTATTTGTAATGATGAAAAATCCCAACGGCTATTTCTGTTGCGGATTCAGCAAATCCATCGCAATTAAGTGGCCGTTGGAGATTTCTTCGTTTCAAATGCCAATATTTCCTCAACGTAATCTTTGATTTGACCCCATATCTTCCCCGATTTTTTATCCTGGATTCATCTCCTTGATTCCCTCTTTCGATCCCCTATTAAGAGAAATAAAATCAACATCAAATTCGTAATAAAAATTACACACAAACATACACAAATAAAAACCGAAAGAATAGCAAAAAATAAACTAAGGCATAGCCTCGCATGGACGAGCACAGTGATCACTCGTCCTCTCTCGGTTTTATTTTCAAGTTTCAGCCAAGAGGAAGGCCGAGAGAGTCTTCACATCTCCTTCCTCATAATAATGCTTCAATCGTGCACCATTAACCATGAACGGTTGCCCTTGCTGCAGGTTCCTAATCTCGATTGCACCATGAACAAACACATTAGTTATCACAAAAGGACCTGACCATCTGGACTTAAGTTTGCCTGGAAATAATCTCAACCTTGAGTTAAATAACAAGACAAGCTGGCCTTTCTTAAAGTCCTTAATCCTAAGTCTACTGTCATGCCAAATCTTGGTCTTTTCCTTATACATTTTAGCATTTTCATAAGACATATGTCTAAGCTAATCAAGCTCATGTAATTGCAGAGACCGCAATGTTCCCGCATCGGTCACGCAATAATTCAGTTCTTTCAAGGCCCAAAATGCTTTAATTTCCAATTCGAATGGTAAGTGACATGCTTTGCCATACACAAGTCTATAAGGAGACATACCTAGGGGTGTCTTATATGCAGTCCTATATGCCCAAAGTGCATCCTCGAGTTTAAACGACCAATCTTTCCTATTGGGTTTGACCACTTTTTCAAGTATGTTTTTAATCTCCCTATTTGATATTTCAGCTTGGCCATTCGAATGTGGGTGATAAGGGGTGGCTACTCGATGTCTCACATTATATTTATCCAACAATTTCTCCATAGCTTTATTAATGAAGTGTGTTCCTTCATCACTAATTATAGCACGAGGTGTACCAAACCTAGTAAAAATATGTCTATTGAGGAACTTAATGACTGTTTTGGCATCATTGTTTGGACATGCTATGGCCTCTACCCATTTAGATACATAGTCTACAGCTACAAGTATGTAAAGGTTACCTGATGATGGGGGAAATGGTCCCATGAAGTCAATGCCCCACACATCAAAGAGCTCCAACTCTAAGATGTAAGTGAGAGGCATCTCATCCTTCCGACTAAGGTTACCTGTTCTCTGGCATTCATCACAGCTGTGTGCGTATTCGTGGGCATCTTTGAAGATCGTGGGCCAATAGTAGCCACTCTGGAACACCTTTGCAGCTGTTCTTTGGCCACCAAAATGTCCACCATAGGGGGCTGTATGGCAGTGCTGCAGCACAGACTTCGCCTCAGCAGCTGACACACACTTCCTCAGCAAACCATCTGCACATGTCTTGTAGAGTGTAGGATCGTCCCATATGAACTTCCTAGCTTCATGCAGGAACCTCTTCTTTTCTTGTCCTCCCTTGAAAGTTGGTAGTACCTGCGAGGCAAGGAAGTTAGCAATATCAGCAAACCAAGGTTCCTCATCGTTATCACGATGTGCTAATACAAAGACATGCTCATCGATAAAGGCATCAGAAATTGCGGGTTCCGCAATTTTATCGCAATTATGTTGCAATCTAGAAAGATGATCCGCAACCACATTTTCGCATCCTTTCTTATCTCTAATGTCTAGATCAAACTCTTGCAGCAACAATACCCATCTAATTAACCTAGGCTTAGCATCAGCCTTCCTCATAAGGTATTTTAGTGCAGAATGATCTGTATACACGATTGTTCTAGTGCCTACAATGTAATTCCTAAACTTCTCGCAGGCAAACACTACAGCTAGCATTTCCTTCTCAGTGGTTGTGTAATTACATTGTGCCTCATTAAGTGTCTTACTAGCATAGTATATGTTGCGTGCTCAATGTGTTAATAAAAGTAAGCAATAAGGAAGAAAGAGCACTCAGAACATGCAAGCATACATGATCTTATAGCAAGTAGTAAGTATTTTTTCATTCGTTTTCCCACAGAGATTTATTTATAAGCTACTTGTGAAGTATAAAGTTAAGAAAGAAGGGGTGGATTTGAAGGGGTAAAATTGGTTTTTAATTTCCTACTTCTTACCGAATGTCTAAAGGAATGCAACATAAACAAATGCAAGTTGAAATTAGACTCAAAAGACAAGAGACGAAACTAATAAATGAAGAAGAAAACAGCTAAACAGAATGGTAACTTAGCAGAATTGCGGGCACCGCAATGTTTCCGCAATTGTAAAAACAGTGAAAGTGTGTAAAATGGAGAATTAAGGGCTACTAACGACTATCCTATAGGCATTTTAATACGATTCCCAAGCATTGTATCAACTCTCTATGCATCAAACTCACTCTATCTCATGTATCGTCCGATTCCATGCATTAGATTCTTCAGTTTACTCAACTCAAAGTAGGGTCTTAAGCATCTTGTTAAAGCAGAAGTGTTTAGTTTGTACTAGGAAAACGCTTATTCCTAAGCCGTTTTCTGGTTACCTTGAAAGGCTAGCATGATTATATGACTCTGAACTCTTACTCCTTCCAGAGGTTAGGAGTTCTTTGGACAAAATGGATGGCCAATCGAAATTGTCCGTGGGATGAAGCTTACATACAATCAATGGTTCGAGAGCTATCCTACATACTTGGTTCACGTTTTTTAGCCTATAGTTCCGTCATTAGCATGCCCCTAAGTGACTTAGCTACTCATGGATATGGGGTAAGTAGAAATACGAGATGAAACAGACATGCTTAGAAGAGGAATGAACTGAAAACAGTAAAGGAAAGCAGTAGAATGCGAAGGCAAGAAACCGTGAAATGAAGAATGGAGATTTGATTACTTGATTGTTTGATCGGACAAAAGAAAGCTTTAAAGTAAATAACAGCAAGACAGAAAGCAACGAAATGAAGTGTTCTAGCTATTAGAAAGAGAACAACACAAAGCAGAAATGTAAACTAGAGAAAGAAAGACAGAAAACAGTAAATGTTGCTTGGAAGCCTCGTCGCAACCGCCTCGGCTGAAGGGGATGAAAGAATAGCTTTGCTTGGATGAATCCAATCGGGAGAGAAGGTGGATCTTCTCTCCTTCCTATCAGATTGTCGATTCCAACAGCTGAGACTCTCACTCCAACAGACGGCAAAGGAAAACACGAAGAAAAATGGAGCTGCGAAAGGACTTCTACGCTTCCGGATGATGTTTGAACCTCCGACTTTGACCCCCTTTTATAGTAGTTTGCAGGTGCGTTTGGGCCAAGGAGAACCATCAATCTTCAACGTCGTATATCAGAATGGATGGAGGAGAAAGAACGAATCCCTGAAATCACGGAACTTAACAGAAAAAGATCAGTCAACTTACGGTTTTCACTTGAATAATTGCGGCTTCAGCAATGTTTTCGCAATGCTGTCGCAATGCAGTTTTTTCATTCTTTTCCTTCGGTTTTTAACCCTTTTCTTTCCTATTGTACATAAGTCCTAATTTAGCTACCTTCTTCTAATTCTCATATTTAAGCATAGGTTTAAGCTAAATGCTATCAAAAACACCTAAGAGTGAACATCTTTCTAAGCTAATTAAGTCCTAAAAAGGTCACTTTTGGAGACGTAACAGTATACAGGATGTGTTAGTTTGTCAATCTTTTGTCCTAGCATAACCCCTACTGCATAGTTGTTGCGTGCTCAATGTGAAAAGATAAATATGCAAAAGGAGAGAGAGAGCACTTAGAACATGCAAGCATACATGGTCTCACAGCAAGTAGTAAGTATATTTCATTCGTTTTTTCCACAGAGACTCATTTTTAGCTATTCGCGAAGTGTATTTGTTAAGAAAGATGGGATGAATTTGATGGGGTAAAATTGGTTTTTAATTATCTAAGTTTTACTGGATGTGTAAAGGAATATACCATAAACAAATTAAAGTTAAAATCAGGCTCAAAGAACAAGAGATGGAATCAATAAACGAAGAAGAAAACAGCTACACAGAATGCGTTTTAGCAGAATTGCGAGAACCGCAATTAATCCGCAATTAAATGGCAGCGAAACTGATTAAAAGGGTGAATTAAGGGCTACTAATGACTATCCTATAGGCAGTTTATTACGATTATCAAGCTTTGGATCAACTCTCTATACATCGAACTCACTCTATCTCAAGTATCGTCCGATTCCATGCATGAAAGACTCAAGTTTACTCGACTTCAAAGTAAGGTCTTAAGCATCTTGTTAAAGCAGGAGTGTTTAGTTTGTACTAGGGAAACGCCTATTCCTAGGCCGTTTCCTGATTACCATGAAAGGCTAGCATGATTATATGACTCTGAACTCTTACTCCTTCCAGAGGTTAGGAGTTCTTTGGACAAAATGGATGGCCAATCGAAATTGCCCGTGGGATGAAGCTTACATACAATCAATGATCGAGTGTTAATCTGCCTACTTGACTCACGTTTTTTAGCCTATAGTTCTGTCATTAGCATGCCCCTAAGTGATTTTAGTTACTCATGGATATGTGGAGAATAGAAAAAGTAGATAAAACAGACATGCTTAGAAGCTAAATATACTTAAAACAGCAAGCCAAAGCCGTAGCAGAAACAGATGGAAACTGTAAAATGCAGAAGTGTACTTCGATTACTTTAAGTGTTTGAATGACAAAGGAAGCTTTAAAAGAACTGAATCCAAGGCAGACAACAACGAAATGCAGTAATTGAAATGCTAAACTAAGAACAACAGTGATCAGAAATGGAAATGAGAAGAACAAAGCAGAAAAACAGTAAAGGTTTGCTAGAAAACTCCGTGGCAGTCGCCTCGAATGATGGTGATGAAAAGTCAGCCGTGCTTGGATGAATCCAATCGAGAGAGAAGAAGAATCTCCTCTCCTTCCTATCAGATTATCGGTTCCAAAAGCTTAGACTCTCACTCCAACAGACGGCAAAGGAAAACAGATGGAAATGGTGGACTGCGAGAAGACTTCTGCGCTTCGAATGATGATCAAACCTCCGACTTTGGCCCCCTTTTATAGTAGTTTGCAGGTGCGTTTGGGCCAAGGAGAACCATCAATCTTCAACGTCATATATCAGAATGGATGGAGGAGAAAGAACGAATCCCTGAAAAGTCGGATCTAAACAGAAAAAGATCAGCCAACTTACGGTTTTAACTTGAATAATTGCGGTCACCGCAATTATTCCGCAATTCATTTGCAATGGTTATTTTTTCATTCTTTTCTTCGGTTTTCAACCCTTTTTCTACCTATTGTACACAAGTCCTATATTAGCTACCTTCTTCTAATTCTCATATTAAAGCATAGGTTTAAGCTAAATGCTAACAAAAACACCTAAATGTGTACATCTTCTTAAGCTAAATGGGTCCTAAATAAGTCACTTTCAGAGACTTAACACACCCCCAAACTTAAGGCTTTGCT
This sequence comes from Herpetospermum pedunculosum, assembly GCA_028017165.1. Classification (NCBI taxonomy): domain Eukaryota; kingdom Viridiplantae; phylum Streptophyta; class Magnoliopsida; order Cucurbitales; family Cucurbitaceae; genus Herpetospermum; species Herpetospermum pedunculosum. Next base: position 13,696,172 of record CM051526.1, read on the forward strand.
TGTCCTCAAGCATACTAAGGACTTACTTAGGCTGCTGTTTCTTCTTCTTTAACTACTCACTAACTCCCTTATATTCTTGTCTCTAGCAGTGCTGTCCTGTGACACACTTCTAAGTTTAGAACTAACCTCTTGTCTAGCTTCTTCTGACTTCACCTGCCTACTATACCCACTGCTTTTGTTAACCCCCTACTACTGATCTAACTACTTTTATGATATCATGCTATTATCCCTAAGGTTTCAAATTCTACCAAGCTTTACTCTAGACTCAGTACATGCTTCTAGCTTATTTTTAATGTGTCTAGGATTCCTTAGAGTCATGCCAGTCTTAGTATTAACAGTGACAGTAGTACTTTTAGAGAACAACCTAAGCCCTGGCATCACTACATTGGATATACACTCATCTCCCTAAAACAACCCTACAAGTTACAACTTTTGTGCTTAGCTACTTTGAGGATCAGAGTTCTTTTTAAATAGGACATCTAAGCCACAAAGTTATAACTCCTAGGTATACATTCTTCTTCCCTATATTTTTCTCTTTTTTTTTTTCTTAGGTGGAGCTTCTCCTTTGGTTGCCTTTTGATGCAACGCCACTTGTGGGTTACACACTTGGCACTGATTACTCAGCAACCTAAGAGAAACTCCCCCTCTTTATTCTTTTTTCTCATTTTGTTCATCATTTTTTTTTTTTTTTTTTTTTTAAAAGGAGAAGAAGAATGCTTATGTTTCTAAGGGAGAGAGGAATGTTCCTAGGCCTAGGGTGGCCTCCCCCAAACTTCAACTACTCATTGTCCCCAATGAGTGTTTGAGGTGGCACACCCCCAAACTTGTCCTAGAAGCATCTAGTCTAAAGTAAAACAAAGAGAATCTAAACATCCTAGGCATAGGCAAAACATTCTAGAAGCAACTATCCCAGCAGCAGAAAATTTGAACATAACAGACAGGTTGAAGGCCTTATGGTTTACGCATGCTGAGCACTATTCAGAGGCAAATTTAAACTATCAAAGGGTGTCCTATGACACTCATCCAGCATGCTTCAAGATCAGCTATATAAGGTAGTCATGCTAGCAGCAAAAGATAGAATTTAACAGATCACAGCCTAACTAAACAGACAGTCCAAAGCATGCAATCAGTCACAAAAATTGCGGGAACCGCAATTATTTCGCAATGTAATCCGGGCAGATATAACATTGATTCAGGCCCCTAGCATGCTTTTTCCTGTAACTCATGCATCCTAAAAATAAAACTAAACTATCCTACCTATTCAGCTAACATCAAACTAGACTAAGCAAAAGAAAAAGCATAAAACTAAACATTAAAAACAGATCAAAAATTGAATACAAAACAGCATACTATACATGATTCTATCAAAAAGCAGGAAAATTGTCTTTTGTTTCTTAAGGGATCAGTAATACTCCCTCTAGTGCTCTTCAAACCAGCACTCAATTCTCATCATCCTCATCTGGTCGCCTTGGTCGTGGGGGCACCCATGGAGTTAGGAGGTTGGTGGGGAAGTCTGGGAAGATGCACCCCAACTGGTCTGCAACTTCTCTGTCCCTTGCCTGCGCATAGTTGGCCCATTGAGCCATTCTCCTCTGCATGTCCATCAAGCAGGCCATGGTTAGGGACTGTTCAGCAGCCAGCCTATCCAACTCAAATTCCATGTTGCCCTTTCTTCTCAGCCTTAGGTGTGCAGGCAACTCCAAATGGCCTGTGTAAGGCAGCTGCTGCTCCAAGCGCTCGGTGGGAACCCCTGCAAGCAAACACAATTTTGTTATAGTGTTGGGGAAAAATAATGGCCCCTTACCCTTTTTAGCACACTCAGCTATGGCAGCAGCGATGACTTCTCCCACGTTGATCGTGAGACCTCGCATTATAGCATAAACCAGCAGCGAACGGCTCTGGTTAATTGTCGTCTCATGAGTTATTGGGGAGAGCCTTCTTCTTACGAATGAGAACCACACAGCTGCCTTAGCCGTAAGGTTGGCACTCATAAGTGTGTGCCGCCCATTGCGTGACACTGTCCAGGAGGCTTCAGGCTGGCCAATTGTGCGAAGGGCCTCTTCTAGCACAGCCTCGGTCGGCTCATCTACTATCCGTGCATAATCTGTGTGCGCTTGGCCCCTGAGACCAAAGGCTTCATTGATGGCCTTGGCTGAGAAATCAACTTCCACCCCTCTGACCACAGATAGGCCATCCTCAGGGCTGAGCACATTGGCGTAGAAATCGTACACCATGCTCGAGTAGGCTGGATTGGGAGGTCTGCAGAATTCCTCCCAGCCATGGTTGATCACCCCTGCTCGCAAGAACTGCGGCAGGTCAGCAAGTCGATCAAGGAACCCCTTCTCGTGCAACAGGTCCCTTTTCCTCAGCTCAACACCCCTGGATTCAGCATCAGATGAGACATACCTCACTGACGGAGGTTCATCTTCAGGGTAGAGTTTAGCCTTCCCCTTATCTGATGGCCTGGCTGACTCGGCAGCCTCAACTTTGAGCCTTTTCCGTGAGGGCTCCGAGCTTTCTTTCTCTGCTGAAGGCACTCTCTTGGCCTTCTTTTTCTTGGATTTCTTGGCCTTGACAACCTTGGCCTTCTTCTTCTTTTTGAGCCTTGCCTGGAGTTGTGGGAAACATGCCCCCAACGTCTCCTCCATAGAATCATCCTGCTGTGCAGGCTCGGCAGGGCTGTCTTCTCTCATGGATGAAAAAACTTCTTCTTCTCCAGCATCTCCACTGCCTTGCGTGGACTCTTGATAATCCCCATAAGGGAATTCAGGATCAGGCCGTGGAGAATTGTGCTCTGCTGATGGTATATGCGCAGAACTCAGCGGCGAAGATGGTGGTTCAGGGCTCTGCGCTGCTGCAGGCGGCGGGTCAGAACTCTGAGGTGCTGGATACAGCTCAGGGCTCTGTGCAGGTGGTGACGATTCTGCGCTTGGCACTGGTTCAGACGAGAGGGGACTGCGCGCAGGTGACACAGACGGCGACGAACCTTCTTTGGCTGACTCGTGGGCTGCACGATCAATTTCTTGACTCTCCACAGAGGGAGTCTTGGCGGTGCTTGGTTCGGCAGCAGTCTTGACAGTCCACCGGCGCTTCTTTGGCGTGCCCACTGGCTCAGATGGGCCAGCAGGGATCTCAGTGACCACCCTCCACTTCTTCCTACGGATAGGAAGCTTAGGAAGGGGACCGGTGCGAACGGCACCATCGTCTGCAAGGGCGAGAAGCGCTTCCCTCGCAGCCGCTTCAGCTGCGTCGTCGGCCTTCTTCTTGGCTGCGGATCTTTCCGCCCTAGTGGAAACCATCGTCGAGTCTTGAAGATCTTGAGAGAAGAATCACAGATGGAGAGAATCGCAGAAATCTTGGAGATCAAAGAATGAGAGAATCGTATCAACGAGCGCGTTCTAACGGCTATAAATAAAACGGAAACAATCCCAACGGCTCTTTTTGCGGATCCAGCAATTTTTGCGCAATTCTAGGGATAATATTTCATAAAAATTCCAAACTTTGATCGCCCGTATCTTTCATTTGGCTCAACCGTTTCTTGATTTTTAAAGTGGGATTTACTCCCCTTGATCCCCTCTTTCCATTCCCTACAAAAACAAATAGAAAAAACATTAAATACGCAATTAAAATCACGCTACAAAACATACAAACGATCATCGAAAAAAAACAGAAAAAATAAACTAAGGCATTGGCCTTGACTAAACGAGCACAGTAACCACTCGTTCTCTCTCGTTTCTAACTTCATGCTTCATGTAGGAGGAAGGCCGAGAGAGTCTTCACATCCCCCTCCTCATAGTAGTGCTTCAACCTAGCACCATTGACCAGAAATGGCTGTCCTTGCTGCAAGTTTTTAATTTCTATGGCACCATGAACAAAGACATTAGTAATAATAAATGGACCTGACCATCTAGACTTTAATTTGCCTGGAAATAGCTTTAATCGTGAGTTAAATAACAATACAAGTTGGCCCTTCTTAAAGTCTTTGATCCTGAGTCTACTGTCATGCCATATTTTTGTCTTTTCTTTGTACATCTTGGCATTCTCATAGGCCATGTGCCTAAGCTCGTCAAGTTCATGTAGCTGTAAAGATCTTAATGTCCCCGCATCCTTCACACAAAAATTTAATTCTTTCATGGCCCAAAATGCCTTGTTTTCCAACTCAAGTGGCAAGTGGCAAGCCTTGCCATACACCAACCTATAGGGAGACATTCCTAGAGGTGTCTTATATGCTGTTCTATAAGCCCAAAGTGCATCCTCAAGCTTGAAAGACCAGTCTTTCCTATTAGGTTTGACTACCTTTTCTAGGATGTTCTTTATTTCCCTATTGGAAATCTCAGCTTGGCCATTTGAGTGTGGGTGATAGGGAGTAGCTACCCTATGTCTAATGTTATATTTAGCCAATATTTTCTCCATAGCCTTATTGATGAAATGTGACCCCTCATCACTAATGATAGCACGAGGAGTCCCAAATCTAGTGAAAATGTGTCTATGCAAGAAGTTAGTGACTGTTTTAGCATCATTATTAGGACATGCCTTAGCTTCTACCCACTTTGACACATAGTCTACTGCTACTAAGATGTACAGGTTACCTGATGATGGAGGGAAGGGTCCCATGAAATCAATGCCCCACACATCGAAGAGCTCCAACTCTAAGATGTAGGTGAGGGGCATCTCATCCTTGCGACTGAGGTTACCTGTCCTTTGGCATTCGTCACAGTTGTGGGCATAGCTGTGGGCGTCCTTGAAGATTGTTGGCCAGTAGTAGCCACTCTGAAATACCTTAGCAGCTGTTCTTTGACCACCAAAGTGCCCACCGTAAGGAGATGAGTGACAGTGCTGCAGCACAGACTTCGCTTCAGCAGCTGTAACACACTTCCTCAACAACCCATCAGCACAGGTCCTGTAAAGTATGGGGTCATCCCAGATGAATTTCCTTGCTTCATGGAGGAACCTCTTCTTCTCTTGTCCTCCCTTGAACACTGGCAATACCTGTGATGCACGGAAGTTAGCAATGTCAGCGAACCAAGGTTCCTCATCGTTTTCACGATGAGTCAAAGCAAAGATATGTTCATCTATAAAAGCATCAGAAATTGCGGGGTCCGCAATTTTTTCGCAATTGTGCTGCAATCGAGACAGGTGATCTGCAATCACGTTTTCACATCCCTTCTTGTCCCGAATGTCCAAATCGAATTCCTGCAGCAATAACACCCATCTAATCAATCTAGGCTTAGCATCAGCCTTCCTCATAAGATATTTTAAAGCAGAATGGTCAGTATATACAACGGTCCTAGTTCCTACAATATAGTTTCTAAATTTTTCACAAGCAAATACTACAGCAAGCATCTCTTTCTCTGTAGTTGTATAATTACATTGGGCCTCATTCAAGGTCTTACTAGCATAATAGACAGGATGTGTGAGCTTGTCAATCTTCTGTCCTAACATGACTCCTACAGCATAGTCACTGGCATCACATAGCATCTCAAATGGGAGATCCCAATTTGGTCCTACTATGATTGGTGCTGTGACCAATGCTTCCTTAAGGGTTTTCCAAGCTACTACACATTCTTTAGAGAAGATGAATGGCCTACCTAGCTCCAGTAGCTCACATAGAGGCTTGGCTATCTTAGAAAAGTCCTTGATGAACCTTCTATAGAAGCCAGCATGCCCTAAGAAACTCCTAATGGCCTTGACATTCTGGGGCTCTACTAACTTCTCTATGACCTCTATTTTTGCCCTATCCACTTCCACACCTGCCCTTGACACTCTATGTCCTAAGACAATCCCTTCATCTACCATAAAATGGCACTTTTCCCAATTTAGGACTAGGTTGGTCTCTTCACACCTAGCCAGGACTTGTCCTAGGTTCTCTAGACAGGTTTTAAATGAGTCCCCAAAGACTGAGAAGTCATCCATGAATATTTCTATTATGGACTCATCCAACTCAGAGAAGATTGCCATCATGCACCTTTGGAAAGTTGCCGGTGCATTGCATAAGCCAAAAGGCATTCTGCGGAAAGCAAACGTTCCAAAAGGGCAAGTGAAGGTAGTCTTCTCCTGATCCTTAGGGTCTATAGTGATTTGATTATAGCCAGAGTACCCATCTAAAAAACAATAGTAGGCTCTACCAGCTATTCTGTCTAACATCTGGTCAATGAATGGTAGAGGGAAATGGTCTTTTTTAGTTTCTTTATTTAACTTTCTGTAATCCATACATACTCTCCACCCTGTGACAGTCCTTGTTGGAATCAGTTCGTTGTTCTCATTGACTACCACAGTTATTCCCCCCTTTTTAGGTACACATTGGATGGGGCTCACCCACTGGCTACTAGCTATGGGGAAAATTACTCCTGCATCTAACCACTTTATTATTTCTTTCTTCACTACCTCTTTCATAGAGGGGTTTAACCTACGCTGGTGATCTACCCTAGGTGTGTGCTCTTCCTCTAGAATAATTTTGTGCATGCAATAAGAAGGGCTAATGCCTCGAATATCAGCAATAGTCCATGCTATAGCCTTCCTATGTTGCTTAAGCAGTAAAATTAAATCAACCTCATGCTGTTCACTTAGCTTAGAAGAAATAATTACAGGCAGCGTATCATTATCTCCTAGATATGCGTATTTGAGGTGAGTTGGTAGTGGTTTTAGTTCTAGAACAGGTGGATGCTCAATGGAGGGCTTTAACGGATTTACAGTTCTATCAGTTAAGTCTATAGTCATACATACATGCTGAGGTCTATCTACAGGCATATTCATTATGTCAGATACATTTAGATCATCTACATCTAATCCTACATATTCGTTAGCATGCTTGGTTAATAATACATGCTCTAATTGTTCTTCCATTAGTGAGTCAACAACATCAATGCTAGCACAAGACTCAGAATCAGAGGGATACCTTAAAGCTTTGTAAACACTAAATTTTACCTCTTCATCATGAACCCTCATAGTTAACTCACCTTTTTGCACGTCTATTAGTGCCCTACCTGTGGCTAGAAATGGTCTACCTAGCAGGATGGGAACCTCCTTGTCTGCCTCATAGTCCAGGACAATGAAATCTGCAAGGAAAATAAATTTGTCAACTTTAACTAGAATATCCTCAATCTTACCTTCTGGATATGCGATGGATCTGTCTGCTAGTTGTAAAGTGACTGTGGTTGGACGTGCTTCTCCCATTCCCAACTGGCGGAATAGGGACAGGGGCATGAGATTTATGCTGGCGCCCAGGTCACAAAGCGCTCTGCCCACATGCTTGCCTCCAAGTTCTACAGGTAGGGTGAAGGAACCAGGATCCTTCTCCTTCTTGGGCAGCTTGTTTTGGAGGATGGCACTGCACTCCTCGGTGAGGTTTACTGTTTCAAACTCACCAATTATTTTTTTGTTAGTAATAATGTCCTTCAAAAACTTTACATATGAAGGCATAGACTGTAAAACTTCTACAAAAGGAATGTTCACATGCACTTGCTTAAGTATTTCTAAAAATTTATTAAAATGAACTTCCTGTTCCTGCTTCTTCTTAAGCCTTCGAGGGTATGGAGGTGGTGGCACATATGCAGGCACGTCGGGACGCCTTAGGATGGGTGGAGGCCTTGAAATGTCTTCTACCTCCTCAACAATTGGCTCTAGCCTGGCTCCTGATGTGCTAGTTGGTGGTGGACCTTGGCTTGGCAGAGACTCCAGTGGAGCACTAGACTCAGTGTTCTCTACTCTCTTTGGTGTGTCCTTTGTGTTGCTCACCAATGGTCTTCCACTCCTGAGTTCAATTGCTTGAACTTGTTCCTTGCCATCTCTCCTTGGTACCTCGGTGTCAGCAGGGAGTCTACCTTGGGGCCTACTTTTAAGTTCATTGGCTAATTGGCCTACTTGGTTTTCCAGGCTCCTAAGAGTAGCTTGCTGGCTCTGAAGAGTAGCATCATTCTTAGCTATATATTCCTTGAGTAGGTTCTCTACAGAAGATCCTACAGATTGATTGTAAGGCTTTTGGTACATGGACTGGTTATGTTGGGGAGTGAAACCAGGTGTTCCACTCGGTCTAGGTTGGTTAGAATTTTGGTTAGTGTTCTGTTGGCCACCCCATGACAGGTTAGGGTGGTTTCTCCAACCAGGGTTATAGGTGTTGGAGTAGGGGTTATTCCTAGGCTGCTGCTGGCTTCCTACATAGCAGACTGAGGATGGATTCCCAGGGCAGTATTCATAAGGGTGCCCTTCCCCACAGAATCCACAGATTGGTGCCTCGCCTTGACTTGGTTGGGTGCCCATTGACATGGCTGTGGCGGTATTGGCACTGGTTTGGAGATTGGCCTGAGCCATTTGCTTGACTAAGTTGGTCAGGGCGTTTATGTGGGTGCTCATGGCGCTTAGAGCATCCTTGTCTTGAGCCCTAGTTGGCTCTACTGGATCGTCTGACCACCTACAATGAGATGTTGAGATCTTCTCCAAGATCTCATAGGCTTCGTTGTAACTCTTGGACAACATGGAACCTCCAGCAGATGAATTTAAAACTTGTCTGGTGCTGGGGTTGCATCCTTTAAAGAAGACTTCTATTTGGATACACCATGGAATGCCATGGTGTGGACATTTAATGAGAAGGTCTTTGAATCTTGTCCAAGCTTCGTGAAGAGACTCACTTGGAGCTTGTTTGAATTTTATGATATCATCACGAAAGGTTGAATTCCTATCAGGTGGGAAGTATTTGACTAGGAATTTTTCTGCTAAATCTGTCCAATTGCGGACAGATCCTGAGGGTAAAGAATTTAACCATGTTTTGGCCTTGTCCCTCAAAGAGTAAGGGAAAAGATATAGCCTCAGGGCTTCTTGGGAAACTCCAGGGATTAGGAACGTGTCACTAACTCCTAGGAAGTTCCTAAGGTGGTTATGGGGGTCCTCATTTTCTATTCCAAAGAATTGTCCCACAGTGGACAACATTTGGAACATCACTGGCTTTAACTCGAATGAGTTGGCAGTGATTTCAGGACGGATTATGCTGGGGTTCAGCTCCCCAGGCATAGGTACTAAATATGAAAGGATGGCGCTATCCTTGTCATTCGCTATTTCAATGGGGTTGCGAGTGACAGGCACCAGGTTTTGATTTACTCCAGCCATTTCTTCTTGAGGTAATTGCGGAGGAATTGTAGTCTCTGCAATGATTGGAGGTAAAAGGGTTTGTTTAAAGAGACGTTTCTTGGCTCTATTCCTAGCTCTAAGTAATCTCTCGGGCTCAGGGTTGAACTCTAGATCACTACTTGGAGTCTCATTCATAAACTACCCTAAATGGTACCTGAAAAAGAAATGAAAATGGATCAAATTCAATGAAAAATACTTTGATGTTTCAAACTTAACAAACTTCGTTTTCACTTAAAATAAGTCCCCGGCAGCGGCGCCAAAAACTTGTTGCGTGCTCAATGTGAAAAGATAAATATGCAAAAGGAGAGAGAGAGCACTTAGAACATGCAAGCATACATGGTCTCACAGCAAGTAGTAAGTATATTTCATTCGTTTTTTCCACAGAGACTCATTTTTAGCTATTCGCGAAGTGTATTTGTTAAGAAAGATGGGATGAATTTGATGGGGTAAAATTGGTTTTTAATTATCTAAGTTTTACTGGATGTGTAAAGGAATATACCATAAACAAATTAAAGTTAAAATCAGGCTCAAAGAACAAGAGATGGAATCAATAAACGAAGAAGAAAACAGCTACACAGAATGCGTTTTAGCAGAATTGCGAGAACCGCAATTAATCCGCAATTAAATGGCAGCGAAACTGATTAAAAGGGTGAATTAAGGGCTACTAATGACTATCCTATAGGCAGTTTATTACGATTATCAAGCTTTGGATCAACTCTCTATACATCGAACTCACTCTATCTCAAGTATCGTCCGATTCCATGCATGAGAGACTCAAGTTTACTCGACTTCAAAGTAAGGTCTTAAGCATCTTGTTAAAGCAGGAGTGTTTAGTTTGTACTAGGGAAACGCCTATTCCTAGGCCGTTTCCTGATTACCATGAAAGGCTAGCATGATTATATGACTCTGAACTCTTACTCCTTCCAGAGGTTAGGAGTTCTTTGGACAAAATGGATGGCCAATCGAAATTGCCCGTGGGATGAAGCTTACATACAATCAATGATCGAGTGTTAATCTGCCTACTTGACTCACGTTTTTTAGCCTATAGTTCTGTCATTAGCATGCCCCTAAGTGATTTTAGTTACTCATGGATATGTGGAGAATAGAAAAAGTAGATAAAACAGACATGCTTAGAAGCTAAATATACTTAAAACAGCAAGCCAAAGCCGTAGCAGAAACAGATGGAAACTGTAAAATGCAGAAGTGTACTTCGATTACTTTAAGTGTTTGAATGACAAAGGAAGCTTTAAAAGAAATGAATCCAAGGCAGACAACAACGAAATGCAGTAATTGAAATGCTAAACTAAGAACAACAGTGATCAGAAATGGAAATGAGAAGAACAAAGCAGAAAAACAGTAAATGTTTGCTAGAAAACTCCGTGGCAGTCGCCTCGAATGATGGTGATGAAAAGTCAGCCGTGCTTGGATGAATCCAATCGAGAGAGAAGAAGAATCTCCTCTCCTTCCTATCAGATTATCGGTTCCAAAAGCTTAGACTCTCACTCCAACAGACGGCAAAGGAAAACAGATGGAAATGGTGGACTGCGAGAAGACTTCTGCGCTTCGAATGATGATCAAACCTCCGACTTTGGCCCCCTTTTATAGTAGTTTGCAGGTGCGTTTGGGCCAAGGAGAACCATCAATCTTCAACGTCATATATCAGAATGGATGGAGGAGAAAGAACGAATCCCTGAAAAGTCGGATCTAAACAGAAAAAGATCAGCCAACTTACGGTTTTAACTTGAATAATTGCGGTCACCGCAATTATTCCGCAATTCATTTGCAATGGTTATTTTTTCATTCTTTTCTTCGGTTTTCAACCCTTTTTCTACCTATTGTACACAAGTCCTATATTAGCTACCTTCTTCTAATTCTCATATTAAAGCATAGGTTTAAGCTAAATGCTAACAAAAACACCTAAATGTGTACATCTTCTTAAGCTAAATGGGTCCTAAATAAGTCACTTTCAGAGACTTAACAATAGTCACTCGCATCACACAACATCTCGAATGGGAGGTCCCAATTTGGCTCTACTATAATAGGTGCTTTGACTAATGCTTCCTTAAGGGTTGTCCAGGCTAAGAAACATTCTTTTGAGAAGATGAATGGTTTATTCAGCTCTAGAAGCTCACACAAAGGCTTGGAGATCTTTGAAAAGTTCTTAATGAACCTTCTATAGAAACATGCGTGTCTTAAGAAACTTCTAATGGCTTTCACATTCTGAGGTTCCACCAACTTCTCTATTATTTCAATCTTGGCCCTATCGACCTCTACTCCTGCTCTAGACACTCTATGACCTAGGACTATCCCTTCTTCCACCATGAAGTGGCATTTCTCCCAATTAAGTACTAAGTTGGTCTCCTCACACCGAGCCAGGACTTGTCCTAAGTTCTCTAAACAGTTTGTGAATGAATCACCAAAGACTGAGAAGTCATCCATAAATATCTCTATCATGGATTCATCTAAGTCAGAGAAGATTGCCAACATGCACCTTTGGAACGTTGCTGGTGCATTGCATAAGCCAAAAGGCATTCAGCGAAAAGCAAATGTTCCAAAGGGACAGGTGAAGGTTGTCTTCTCCTGGTCCACAGGGTCTATGGTGATTTGGTTATATCCAGAATAACCATCTAAGAAGCAGTAATAAGCTCTACCAGCTATCCTATCTAACATCTGATCTATGAATGGTAGAGGGAAGTGATCTTTTTTTGTTTCCTTATTCAATTTCCTGTAATCCATGCAAACTCTCCATCCTGTAATAGTTCTAGTTGGAATCAGTTCATTGCTCTCATTCACTACTACAGTCATCCCCCCTTCTTAGGTACACATTGTATTGGACTCACCCACTGACTACTAGCTATAGGGAAGATTACACCTGCGTCTAACCATTTTATGATCTCTTTCTTAACTACCTCTGTCATAGAGGGGTTCAACCTACGTTGGTGATCTACTCGGGGTGTATGCTCTTCTTCCAATATTATCTTATGCATGCAATAAGAAGGGCTAATGCCTCTAATGTCAGCAATTGTCCATGCAATAGCCTTTCTATGTTGCTTGAGTAATAAGATCAACTCAATTTCATGCTTAGCACTTAATTTAGATGAAATAATAACAGGCAGAGTATCATTACTTCCTAAATATGCATACTTAAGATGCTCAGGCAGTGGTTTTAATTCTAAGATAGGTGGATGCTCAATGGATGGTTTTAATGGATTCATTGATCTTTCAGTCAAATCAGTAGTCATACAAACATGCTGAGGGATTATTTACAGGTATGTCCATTATTTCAGCTATGTTTAAGTCAGTTAAATCTAATTTCACATAATCATTGACATGCTTAGTTGACAATTCATGCTCAAGCTGTTCTTCCATCAGTGAATCTACTATGTCCATACTTGCACAAGATTCAGAGTCAGAAGGATACCTCAGTGCTTTAAAAACACTAAACTTAACCTCCTCATCATGAACCCTCATGGTGAGCTCACCTTTCTGGACATCAATCAAGGCCCTACCTGTGGCTAGAAATGGTCTGCCTAATAGGATGGGGACCTCATTGTCTGCTTCATAATCCAGGATGATGAAATCTGCAAGGAAAATAAACTTGTCAACCTTTACAAGAATGTCTTCTATCTTACCCTCAGGATATGCTATGGATCTATCTGCAAGCTGTAAGGTGACAGTGGTGGGACGTGCTTCTCCTATTCCCAACTGGCGGAATAGTGATAGAGGCATGAGATTTATGCTGGCTCCCAGGTCACAAAGAGCTCTGCCCACGTGCTTGCCTCCTAACTCCACTGGTAGGGTGAAGGAACCAGGATCCTTCTCCTTCTTGGGTAGCTTGTTCTGGAGTATAACACTGCACTCCTCAGTGAGATTCACTGTTTCAAATTCACCAATGATCTTCTTGTTAGTGATTATATCCTTCAGAAATTTAACATAAGAAGGCATAGACTGTAGAACTTCTACAAAAGGAATATTCACATGCACTTGTTTAAGAATTTCTAAAAATTTGTTAAAGTGCACTTCCTGTTCATGTTTTTTCTTTAGCCTTCGAGGAAATGGAGGTGGTGGCACATATGCAGGCACTTCAGGTCGCCTCAGGATAGGTGGAGGTCTTGGAATTTCTTCTATCTCTTCTATGATTGGTTCCAGCCTTGCCCTTCATGTGCTTGTTGGTGGTTGACCTTGGTTTGGCAGAGAATCCAGTGGAGCACTAGACTCTTCATTCTCTACTCTCTTTGGTGTTTCTCTAGTGTTGCTCACCAATGGTCTACCACTTCTAAGTTCAATTGCTTGAACTTGTTCTTTTCCATCTCTCCTTGGCACCTCAGTGTCAGCAGGTAGTCTACCTTGGGGCCTACTCTTGAGTTCATTGGCTAGTTGCCCTATTTGGTTCTCTAGGCTCCTAAGGGTAGCTTGCTGACTTTGTAGAGTAGCATCATTCTTGGCAATGTACTCCTTAAGTAAGTTTTCTACAGAAGACCCTATTGGTTGGTTGTATGGCTTTTGATACATGGATTAGTTATTTTGGGGAGTGAAACCAGGTGTTCCACTCGGTCTTGGCTGGTTAGGAGCTTGGTTAGTATTCTGTTGGCCACCCCATGAAAGGTTTGGGTGGTTCCTCCAACCAGGATTGTAAGTGTTAGAGTAGGGGTTGTTCCTAGGCTGCTGTTGGCTTCCAACATAGCAGACTGAGGCTGGATTCCCACGGCAGTATTCATACAGGTGCCCCTCCCCACAGAATCCACAGATTAGTGTCTCACCTTGACTTGGTTGTATGCCCATTGACATGGCTGTGGCGGTGTTGACACTAGTTTGGAGATTGGCTTGAGCCATTTGTTTAACTAGGTTGGTCAGGGCGCTTATTTGGCTACTCATGGCATTGAGTGCGTCCTTATTTTGATCTCTACTTGGCTCTATTGGATCATCTGACCACCTACAGTGAGATGCTGAGATCTTCTCCAAGATCTCATAGGCTTCGTTATAACTTTTGGACAGCATGGAACCACCAGCTGATGAATTTAGCAGTTGCCTGGTGGTGGGGTTGCATCCTTTGAAAAAGACCTCTATTTGTATACACCATGGAATGCCATGGTGGGGACATTTAAGCAGAAGGTCCTTGAACCTTGTCCAAGCTTCGTGAAGAGACTCATTTTCAGCTTGTTTGAACTTGATTATGTCATCACGAAAGGTAGAATTCCTATCAGGTGGAAAGTATTTAACTAGGAATTTCTCCGCCAAGTCTGTACAATTGAGAACTGATCCAGAAGGTAATGAGTTTAACCACGTTTTGGCTTTGTCCCTTAATGAGTAGGGAAAGAGGTAAAGCCTCAAAGCTTCTTGGGAAACTCCAGGGATGATAAAGGTATCACTAACTCCTAAGAAGTTTCTAAGATGGTTGTAGGGGTCCTCATTTTCCACTCCAAAGAATTGTCCCACAGTGGACAACATTTGGAACATTACTGGCTTTAACTCGAATGGGTTGGCAGTAATTTCAGGGCGGATTATGCTTGGGTTTAGCTCCCCAGGCATAGGTACTAGGTAAGAGAGGATGGCACTATCCTTATCATTCGCTATTTCGATGGGATTGCGAGTGGTAGGTACCGGATTTGGGACTGGTCTGTCCATTTCTTCTTGATAGAATTGCGGAGACTCTGCGGTTTCAGCAATTATTTGAGGTATAGAGGGTTGGTTAAAGAGACGTTTCTTAGCTCTATTTCTGGCCCTAAGTAATCTCTCAGGCTCAGGATTGAACTCTAATCGCTACTTGAAGGCTCATTTTCAGCTTGTTGCGTGCTCAATGTTTAAAAGAAATATGCAATAAGAGAGCACTCAGAACATGCAAGCATACATGATCTTGTAGCAAGTAGTAAATATTTTTTCATTCGTTTTCCCACAGAGATTTATTCTTAGTTACTCGCGAAGTGTATTGTTAAGCAAGAATGGGTGGATTTGATGGGGTAGATTTGGTTTTTAATTGCCTAATTACTAAGGAATAAGTAAAGGATAGCAACATAAACAAGTGCAAGTCAATGATAAACTCAAACGTAAAGAGAAGAGATTAATAAACGAAGAGGAAAATAGCTAAAACAGAATTTTTAACCAAAAGAATTGCGAGAACAGCAATTATACCGCAATGTTACTAACAGCGAAAGTGTGTAAAATGTGGAAACAGGGGCTACTAATGACTCTTCTATTGGCTTTTTCACACGATTCTCAAGCATTAGATCAACTCACTATGCATCAAACTAACTCATTCTCATGTATCTTCCGATTTCATGCATTAGATTCTTTAGTTTACTCATGTCCAAGTAAGGTCTTAAGCATCTTGTTAAAGCAGTAAGTTGGGATTTGTACTAGGAAAACGCCTATTCCTAGGTCGTTTTCTGGCTACCTTGAGAGGCTAGCATGAGTGTATGACTCTGAACTCTTACTCCTTCCAGAGGTTAGGAGTTCTTTGGACAAAATGGATGGACAATCGAAATTGCCCGTGGGATGAAGCTTACATACAATCAATGCATTCGAGAGCTATCCTACATGCTTTAGTCACGTGTTTTAGCCTATAGCCTTGTCATTAGCAGGCCCCTATGTGACTTAGTTACTCATGGATGTAGATAGAATAGAAAGAATGGATGAAGAAGACATGCTTAGAAGAAGATTAAAGGTAAAACAGAAGCTAAAGGCAGTAACAGAGAAGGTAAAGAAACTTGTGACTTGATGAAAATAATACTTCGATTTACTAAGAATTGAACTGAACGAATGACAGCCTTAAAGAACTAAAGTAAAGCAGACAACAACGAAATGAATTAAAGTAGCTATTGGAAAGGAAATAACAACAGACAGTGATGGAAATGGGAAAGTAAAACAGAAAGCAATGAATTTGAGCGTGATCGCCTCGTCGCAGATGCCTCGGCTGAAGGGAGAGAAAGGCAAGCCTTGCTTGGATGAATCCAATCAGAAGAGAAGATGAATCTTCTCTCCTTCCTATCAGATTATCGACTCCAACCAGCTAAACTTTTCAACCCAACAGACGGAAGAGAAAAACAGGAGAAAGAACTGTGCTGCGAAGAGACTTCTACGCTTTTCGGATGATGTTTCAACCCTCCAGTTTGACCACCTTTTATAGTATTCTGCAGGTGCGATTGGGCCAAGGAGAACCATCCATCCTCAACGTCGTACTTCTACGTGGTTGGAGGAGAAAGAACAAATCCCTGAAATATCGGATCACAACAGAAAAAGATTAGCCAACTTACGGATTTCACTTGAAACATTGCGGTTTTAGCAATGTTTCCGCAATGCTTCCGCAATGCACAGTTTTCATTCTTTTAACTTCGTTTTTCATTCCTTTTCTTTTCTTTTGCATATAAGTCCTAATTTAGCTTCCTTCTTCTAATTCTCATATATAAGCATAGGTTCAAGCTAAATCCTATAAAAAATACTTACAAATGCACAACTTCCTAACACAAATAAGTCCTAAAATAGTCACTTTTGGAGACGTAACAGGTTTCGTCGAAGATGGCAGCCGACTCGATTTCGTAGAATGGATTTTGTCGCAGACAAAGGGAAAGGATTTTGGATTTTGTCGCAGACGAAGGGAAGAAATTTTTGTAGCAAATGAAGGGTTAGGGATTTTGATGAAAAATGAGAGCTTTTTGTCTTTTACTTTTTTTTATTCCGTAATGTTAAATTTAGCGTGGGTCACGTAAAACTGAAGGCAGGAGTTTTAGCGCTTTTTTTTTAGAATGATAAAAAAATCATTTCTTTTAATAGCGAAAATTATAGTACTGCTATATTTACCTGCAATTAAAAGTATGATTTGTTGTAGTGTAAAGCCCTCAAATTCGTTTACAACTCTCGCATGAAGGAGGGAACCTCTGTTAGGGAGCATGTCCTTAACATGATGGTCCACTTTAATATGGCGGAAGTAAATGAAGCTTCTATTGACGAGAAAAGTCAAGTTACCTTTATCATGAAATCTCTTCCGAAGAGTTTCCTTCAGTTCAGAACCAATATGGTGATGAACAAGATAGAGTATAATTTGACTTCTCTCCTCAACGAGCTGCAGACTTATCAGTCCCTGCACACTTCTAAAGGAAAAAGAAAAGGAGGCAAACGTTGTCACTTCTAGGAAATTCCAGAAGGGGTCGTCTTCGGGAAATAAGTCTGAACTTTCTTCTATTAAGAATAAGGGTATTCAAAAGAAGAAGAAAGATAAAAGGAAGGGTAAAGCACCTACTGCTGGCAAGAGCAAGACTACGTCTACAGACAAAGGAAATGTTTCCATTGCGGTGTAGATGGGCACTGCAAACAGAATTGCCCGAAGTACCTTGCTGAGAAAAAGGCTGAGAAGGAAAGACAAGGTAAATATGATTTATTTGTTGTCGAAACATGTCTAGTGGAACATGATTGTCATACCTGGATACTCGATTCAGGAGCCACTAACCATGTTTGTTCTTCTTTTCAGGAAACTAGTTCCTGACAGCCACTTTCTCGAGGTGAGATAACTCTCAGAGTTGGAACTAGAGAGCTTGTCTCAGCTAAAGCAGTGGGAGTTGTAAAGTTTTTGTATAGAGATAGTTTCATTTTACTTGAAAATGCACTATTGGTTCCTAACTTCAAAAGGAACCTTGTCTCTATATCTTGTGCTCGAAAATTTGTATAAAATATCTTTTGAGTTAAATGAAGCCGTCATTAGCAAAAAAGGTGTACAAATTTGTTCTGCGAAACTTGAAAACAACTTGTATGTGTTAAAACCAACAGAGGCTAAAGCTATTTTGAACACCGAGATGTTTAAAACAGCTGAAACTCAAACTAAAAGGCATAAGCTTTCTCCAAGTACCTATTTTTGGCACTTGAGATTAGGCCACATTAATCTCAATAGGATTGGGAGATTGGTTAAGAGTGGTCTCCTAAATCGTTTAGAGGACAACTCTTTACCACCATGTGAGTCTTTTCTTGAGGGCAAAATGACTAAACGATATTTTTCTGAAAAAGGTCATAGGTCCAAAGAACCTCTAGAAATCCTACATTCGGATCTTTGCGGTCCTTCGAATGTCAAAGCACGAGGAGGGTATGGATATTTCATCAGCTTCATTGATGATTATTCTAGGTACGACTATCTTTACCTAATGCATCGTAAGTCTGAAGCTCTTGAAAAGTTCATAGAGTATAAGGTAGAATTTGAGAGCACGTTAGGTAAATCGATAAAAAACACTTTGATCTGATCGAGTTGGAGAGTATATAGATACAAGATTCTAGGACTATTTGATAGAACATGGAATAGTATCCCAACTCTCAGCGCCTGGAACACCGCAGCAAAACGGTGTGTCCGGGAGGAGAAATAGAACCCTGTTAGACATGGTTCGATCTATGATGAGCTATGCTCAGCTGCCTAGTTCGTTTTGGGGATATGCAATAGAGGCTGCTGTATATATTCTGAACATGGTTTCCTCTAAGAGTGTTTCTGAAACACCTTATGAGTTATGGGGAGGGCGTAAATGCAGTTTACGTCACTTCAGAATTTGAGAGTTTCCGACACATGTGCTAGTACCCAATCCAAAGAAGTTGGAACATCGTTCAAAATTGTGCCTATTTGTAAGCTACCCCAAGGAAACAAAAGGTGGTCTGTTTTACGATCCTCGTGAGGATAAATTACTAATATCGACTAATGCCACGTTCTTAGAGGAAGACCACATGAAAGATCATTAACCTTCAAGCAAAATTGTTTTGTCTGAACTTTCCAGGAAAGCTACAGATGCATCAACAAAGGTTGTTGATCAGGCTAGTTCATCTCAAAAGTTGAGAATGTCTCGACGTAGTGGGAGGGATGTTAGACAACCCAACCACTACATCGGCTTTTCTGAAACTCAAGTCGTCATACCTGATGATGGCGTTGAGGATCCATTGACCTTTAAACATGCAATGAATGACGTAGACAAGGACCAGTGGCTCAAAGCCATGGATCTCGAAATGAAGTCTATGTACTTCAATTCGGTCTGGGATCTTGTAGACCAACCAGATAGTGAAAGACCTATCGGTTGCAAGTGGATCTACAAGAGAAAACGAGACCAAGGCGGTAAGGTGCAAACCTTTAAGGCTCGACTTGTGGCAAAGGGTTATTCCCAACGAGAAGGGGAAGACTATGAAGAAATTTTTCTCCTGTTGCCATGTTAAAGTCGATTAGAATACTCTTGTCCATTGCCACATTTTATGATTATGAAATCTTGCAAATGGATGTCAAGACTGCCTTTCTGAATGGTAATCTTGAGGAGAGTATCTATTGATGGAGCGCATGTAGCGCAGCGAAAGCGAGTCAGATCAATTGACACTCTAATTTCATCAATTTAGCTAAATAAGAAACATGCTCAAAACTTTGAAATAAAAGAATAAGAATACAAACCTCTCGTAGTTCGAAATTCTTCTATTCCTTTGCTCGAATCTCCTCACGAACCCTTCGAGGATTCCCACGAACTCTTCGAGAACCACCTCCGGTAGTCACGCTATCCACAGGTCGAGCAACGGAGTGGTGGGAATCCTTTACAAGAGAAAAACTTTGGAAGATGAAGATGGAAAGAGAAGAGATCTTTGTGATGAGAGTTTTGAAGGAGAATGTCACACATCCAAAAATTTCCAACAAAACTCAAGCATCATCAAACTCAAACCATTTCAACTCCATCCAATTTAAAGGTCATTCACATGCAACAAACTCTTTGCTTAGAATGACACCTAAAAAATGGATGAACTAGTCTTCACACAAGTGTTCCACAATTAATGAGTTTATGCATGTGGTTGGTGATTCCCAATCCACTTCACAACTTGGATAAACTCACTAGACTTGGATAAATCCACTCAACTTGGATAATCTCACTTGTAATATTTTGTCATTTTAAAATTAATTCATAATTAATTTTAATAAACAAAATAAATTTTAATTAATTAAACTTTTTAATTAATTAATATTATTATTTAATTCAATATCAAATATTAATTAAATAATAAGACTAATTGTTACCTCGCCAAAAGTCCATTATTTAGGGCTATATTTACCTTTAAATCATGCACATTCTTGAGTGTTTTTGTTAGGAGTTAGCTTAATGTGTGCATAAATGTGAGAATTTGAGAAGTGATGCTAAAATAGGACTTATTTGAAAAAGGAAAGAAAAATGATGCAAAATGATGTAAAACAAGCTAAAATGTACATTGCAGGAAACTTTGCTGAAATATTGCTGAGGCCGCAATGAAGCATTGCGGCCCTCGCAAGGAAACCGCAAGGAAACAGTCATTGCTGCTGCAATTTTCCCCTAGCCGTCAGTCGTTATTGACTGAGTTTTTCCAGTCGCCAACTCCCCCTGCTGCTGCCACATGTCAAGCTGGACTACCTCACAAAACTGAATGGTGATCCACGATTAATGAGCAGCCTTTTGCAACCACCTAGAGGCTATAAAAGGAGACGGATGATGAAGGAAAGAAATAGCTCAGAAGCGTGGAGTTCTCGGTTGCAAAGCAATCTGCAGACGAATTTCCTTCTCCCGTTTGTTGGAACGAAGAAATCAGCCCTTGGCGTCGATAATTCGAGAGGAAGAAGAGAAGATCCTTCTTCTCTTCTGATTGAATTCATCCCCAAGAACAGCTAATCTTCTCCTTCATCTGAGGCGCTTGCGACGAGGAGATCCATGCACTTTTATCAGCTTTCTTATTGTTTTCTCTCTGTTGATTTCCATTTGCAACATTGATCTGGATCGTTACTTCTACACCCCTTATTCTTTACTGTCTTCGAACCTTTGCACGTCTATTTATGAAGCATCTGTATTCAGTTTTTAAAGAGTAATCAATTAAGTTTCTTGAGTTCTTCATTTTGTTATCTCTTATTCATTTGCGTTTACTAAGTTCTTTAAGTCATGATCCACCAATCCATCTCTTTTAGTTCTTCGAAAACCATGAGTAACTAATCTAAGAAGGGTCGGCTAGAGATGAATCTGTAGGCTAGAAATACGAGAATTCAGCATGTAGGGTAGTATGATTGCATTGAATGTATGTAAGCTTCATCCCACGGGCAATTTCGACCGACCATCCATTTTGTCTAAAGAATTCCTAACCTCCGGAAGGAGTAAGAGTTCAGAGTCATCCATTCATGCTAGCCTTTCATGGTAACCAGAAAACGACCTAGGAATAAGCGTTTTCCTAGCACGTTCATTAGCTTGCTTGTATAAATAGGTGTTTATGTCTTACTTGGATATGAGTGAACTAAAGATCTAATGCATGTAATCGAGAGATGCATGAGACTGAGCTAAAACGATGCATGATATGTTAATCTACTGCTGAATGATCGTAGTTAAGTGCCTATAGAAGAGTCTTAAGTTGACCTTGCTGCTTTACTTTACATTAAAAACGTTGCTAATTTATTGCTAGATTATTGCGAGAACCGCAATAAAACATTCCTGCTTTTTGCCTTAGTCTTTTTATTAGTTTTTTACCTTTGCGATTTTATTGCTAAAAGATTGCGAGACCCGCAATTATTCTTCTTCACATTATAGCTTTATCTCTTTACTTGTTTGGTTTTTACACTTGCTCTCTTCTTGCATTCTTTATTATTTTGGTACATCAACCTCAAATCTACCCAATTTAAGTGACCTTATCTAATTTAGCACCTCAACTCGTTAGTACTAAACTCCATCTCTGTGGGAAAACGAATTAAAAAATACTTATCACTTGCTGCAGACCATGTATGCTTGCATGATCTGAGTGCTCTTCGCATTACATTTTATTTACACACTAAGCACGCAACAAGTTTTTGGCGCCGCTGCCGGGGATTTTGTTTAGTAAACACGATTTGTGTTATTTTAGAAAAACTTAATTTAGTGGAGCTAATTTTTGCATCTATTTTACGGGTACCAACAAGCTGGTTTATGAATGAGTTTCCCAATCTCAACTTAGAATTTGATCCTGAACCTGAAAGGACTTTAAGGGCCAGAAACAAGATTAAGAAACGCCTTTTTAAACAGCCAAAACAACCTGTAATTCAGCACATTGCGGACCACGCAGAGTCATCGCAATCTGAACAAGCTGAAATGGATAGAGCAGAAGGAGCACCAAACCGAGCACCTATCATTCGCAACCCCATTGAAATTGCGAATGATAAGGATAGTGCCATTCTATCTTACCTTGTACCAATGCCTGAGGAGCTTAATCCGAGCATCATACGCCCCGAGATTACAGCTCACTCATTCGAGTTAAAACCCGTCATGTTTCAAATGCTGTCCACAGTTGGACAATTCTTTAGAGTGGAGAATGAAGACCCCCACAACCACTTGAGAAACTTCCTGGGAGTAAGTGACACCTTTGTCATCCCAGGAGTGTCTCAAGAAGCCTTGAGACTTTACCTCTTCCCATACTCATTAAGAGATAAGGCCAAGACGTGGCTAAATTCCTTCCCCTCTAGTTCAATTGTCAATTGGACAGACCTTGCTGAAAAGTTCCTCGTAAAATACTTCCCTCCAAGTAGGAACTCTAACTTTCGTGATGATATAATCAAGTTCAAACAAGCCGAAAATGAATCATTACATGAGGCTTGGACTAGATTTAAAGACCTATTACTCAAATGTCCACACCATGGCATTCCATGGTGTATTCAAATTGAAGTGTTCTTCAAAGGATGCAACCCCAGCACGAGGCAAGTGTTGAATTCCTCAGCTGGAGTTTCCATGCTATCAAAGAGCTATAACGAAGCCTATGAGATTTTGGAGAAAATCTCAACATCACATTGTAGATGGTCAGATGATCCTGTAGAGCCAAACAGAAGGAAGGCTCAAGACATGGATGCACTTAGTGCAATGAGCAGCCAAATCAATGCTCTGACCAACCTAGTAAAGCAAATGGCTCAAACTAATATTCAACAAAGTGTCAACACCGCAGCAGCTGTTTCAACAAGCGCAACAGCCAACCAAGGTGAGGCACCAATCTGTGGATTCTGTGGGGAAGGGCATATGTATGACTTTTGCCCTGGGAATCCATCCTCGGTGTGTTATGTTGGAAGTCAACAACAACCAAGGAACAACCCCTACTCAAACACTTATAACCCTGGTTGGAGAAACCACCCAAATCTCTCGTGGGGTGGACAACAAAACACAAACCAAATGCAAAATCAACCAAGACCAAGTGGAACATCTAGTTTCACTCAACAAACTAGTCAACCCCCTTATCAAAAACAATACAACCAACCAATGGGAACCTCAGTGGAGAACTTGCTGAAGGAGTACATCGCAAAGAATGATGCAACTCTGCAAAGTCAGCAAGCAACACTGAGAAGCTTAGAAAACCAAATAGGGCAGCTATCAAACGAGCTGAAAAATAGGCCCCAAGGCAGATTTCCTGCAGACACTGAAACCCCAAGAAGGGATGGTAAGGAACAAGTTTAAGCAATTGAACTTCGAAATGGAAGGCCGTTGGTGATCAACAACAGAGAAACACCAAAGCGAGTAGAGAATGAAGAGTCTAGTGCTCCACTGGATTCTCTGCCTAATCTTGATCAAATACAAACCAACACAACAAGGGTGAGGCTGGAACCTATTGTTGCGTGCTCAATGTTTAAAAGAAATATGCAATAAGAGAGCACTCAGAACATGCAAGCATACATGATCTTGTAGTAAGTAGTAAATATTTTTTCATTCGTTTTCCCACAGAGATTTATTCTTAGTTACTCGCGAAGTGTATTGTTAAGCAAGAATGGGTGGATTTGATGGGGTAGATTTGGTTTTTAATTGCCTAATTACTAAGGAATAAGTAAAGGATAGCAACATAAACAAGTGCAAGTCAATGATAAACTCAAACGTGAAGAGAAGAGATTAATAAACGAAGAGGAAAATAGCTAAAACAGAATTTTTAACCAAAAGAATTGCGAGAACAGCAATTATACCGCAATGTTACTAACAGCGAAAGTGTGTAAAATGTGGAAACAAGGGCTACTAATGACTCCTCTATTGGCTTTTTCACACGATTCTCAAGCATTAGATCAACTCACTATGCATCAAACCAGCTCATTCTCATGTATCTTCCGATTTCATGCATTAGATTCTTTAGTTTACTCATGTCCAAGTAAGGTCTTAAGCATCTTGTTAAAGCAGTAAGTTGGGATTTGTACTAGGAAAACGCCTATTCCTAGGTCGTTTTCTGGCTACCTTGAGAGGCTAGCATGAGTGTATGACTCTGAACTCTTACTCCTTCCAGAGGTTAGGAGTTCTTTGGACAAAATGGATGGCCAATTGAAATTGCCCGTGGGATGAAGCTTACATACAATCAATGCATTCGAGAGCTATCCTACATGCTTGATTCACGTGTTTTAACCTATAGCCTTGTCATTAGCATGCCCTTATATGATTTAGTTACTCATGGATGAAGGTGGAATGGGAGAAGTAGATGAAGATGACATGCTTAATAGAATAATGAAGACAAAACAGAAGAGGAAAACAGTAGGCAGAGAAAGTACAGAACTCGTGAATTGATGAAATAATACTTCGATTTACTAGAATTTGAACTAAACAAACGACAACCTTGAAGAACTAAAGTAAAACAGACAACAACGAAATGAATTAAAGTAGCTATTGGAAAGGAAATAACAACAGACAGTGATGGGAATGGGAAAGTAAAACAGAAAGCAATGAATTTGAGCGTGATCGCCTCGTCGTAGATGCCTCGGCTGAAGGGAGAGAAAGGCAAGCCTTGCTTGGATGAATCCAATCAGAAGAGAAGATGAATCTTCTCTCCTTCCTATCAGATTATCGACTCCAACCAGCTAAACTTTTCAACCCAACAGACGGAAGAGAAAAACAGGAGAAAGAACTGTGCTGCGAAGAGACTTCTACGCTTTTCGGATGATGTTTCAACCCTCCACTTTGACCTCTTTTTATAGTATTCTGCAGGTGCGATTGGGCCAAGGAGAACCATCCATTCTCAACGTCGTACTTCTACGTGGTTGGAGGAGAAAGAACAAATCCCTGAAATATCGGATCACAACAGAAAAAGGTTAGCCAACTTACGGATTTCACTTGAAACATTGCGGTTTTAGCAATGTTTCCGCAATGCCTCCGCAATGCACAGTTTTCATTCTCTTAACTTCGTTTTTCATTTCTTTTCTTTCCTTTTGCATACAAGTCCTAATTTAGCTTCCTTCTTTTAATTCTCACATCTAAGCATAAGTTTAAGCTAAATCCTATCAAAAACACCTAAGAGTGTACATCTTTCTAAGATAAATAAGTCCTAAAATGGTCACTTTTGGAGACGTAACACCTATCATCGAGGAACCAGAATAAATTCCTAGACCTCCCCCTATCATTAGGCAACCTGACTTGCCTACCTATGTGCCACCACCTCCATTTCCAAGACGACTCAAGAAGAAACAAGAGCATGAAGCTCATTTCCATAAGTTCTTGGAAATCTTGAAACAAGTGCATGTTAATATTCCATTCGTGGAAGTTTTGCAATCTACGCCATCTTATGTAAACTTCTTAAAAGACATTATTACTAATAAAAAAGTTATTGGTGAGTTTGAAACAGTAAATCTCACTGAGGAGTGCAGTGCCATACTCCAAAATAAACTACCAAAGAAGGAGAAGGATCCTGGTTCCTTCACCTTACCAGTAGAATTGGGAGGCAAGCACGTGGGCAGAGCCTTGTGTGATCTGGGAGCCAACATTAATCTCATGCCCTTGTCACTATTCCAACAACTTTGGATAGGGGAAGCACGACCAACAACAGTCACCTTGCAACTTGCAGACAGATCCATCGCATACCCTGAGGGTAAGATTGAGGATATACTTGTCAAGGTTGACAAATTTATTTTTCTTGCAGACTTTATAATCTTGGACTACGAGGCAGATAAAGAGGTACCAATCCTATTGGGCAGACCGTTCTTAGCCATAGGTAGGGCTCTAATTGATGTCCAAAAAGGTGAACTCACCATGAGAGTTCATGATGAGGAGGTTAAGTTCAGTGTGTTTAAAGCTTTAAGGTACCCATCCGATCTTGAATCCTGTGCAACTATAGATATAGTAGATTCATTAATGGAAGAAGAACTTGAGCATGAATTGTTAATTAAGCATGCTACTAATTATGGACAAGTAGATGTAGATGATTTAAATGTTTCTGAATTGATGGACGTATTTGTGGACAACCTTCAACATGTATGCATGACTAATGAATTGTCTGAAAGAACCACAACTTCTTTAATGCCATCAATTGAACAACCACCTCTACTAGAACTGAAACCATTGCCTGAACACCTTAAGTATGCATATCTAGGAGAGAAAGATACCTTTCCTGTTATTATTTCGTCCAAACTAAGTAAACAACATGAAATTGCGTTAATATTGCTGCTCAAGCAACATAAAAAAGCTATTGCCTGAACGATTGCTGACATTAGGGGTATAAGTCCTTCGTATTGCATGCATAAAATATTGTTAGAAGAGGAACATACACCTAGAGTAGATCACCAACGTAGGTTGAACCCCTCCATGAAGGAGGTAGTTAAAAAAGAAATTATCAAATGGTTAGATGCAGGTGTGATCTTTCCAATAGCCAATAGTCAATGGGTCAATCCTATTCAATGTGTACCTAAGAAGGGTGGTATGACTGTAGTACTTAATGAAAATAACGAATTAATACCAACTAGAACTGTTACAGGATGGAGAGTCTGTATGGACTATAGAAAACTTAACAAAGAAACCAAAAAAGACCATTTCCCTTTACCCTTTATAGACCAGATGTTAGATAAAATAGCTGGCCGAGCCTTTTACTGCTTTTTAGATGGTTACTCGGGATATAACCAAATCACCATAGACCCTGAGGATCAAGAGAAAACAACCTTTACATGTCCCTTTGGAACATTTGCTTTTCGCAGAATGCCATTTGGCTTATGCAATGCACCAGCAACATTCCAAAGATGCATGTTGGCTATTTTCTCTGACCTAGATGAGTCCATAATAGAAATATTTATGGATGACTTTTCAGTCTTTGGTGACTCCTTTAACCATTGCCTAGAAAATCTTGGACAAGTCCTAACTAGGTGTGAAGAAACCAACTAGTCTTAAATTGCAAAAAATGCCACTTTATGGTGGAAGAAGGAATAGTATTAGGACATAGAGTGTCCATAGCAGGAGTAGAGGTCGATAGGGCCAAAGTAGAAATCATTGAGAAGTTAGTGGAACCTAAAAATGTCAAAGCTATAAGAAGTTACTTAGGTCATGCAGGATTTTATAGAAGATTTATAAAAGACTTTTCAAAAATCTCTAAACCTCTGTGTGAGCTTCTAGAGCTAAATAAAACTTTTGTCTTCTCAAATGAATGTCTAATAGCATGGAAAAAACTTAAGGATGCCTTAGTCAAAGCACCAATTATAGTAGGCCCAAATTGGGATTTGCCTTTTGAACTAATGTGTGATGCTAGTGACTATGCAATTGGGGCTATGCTTGGGCAAAAGAGAGATAAACTAACACACCCTGTATATTATGCAAGTAAAACTTTAAATTAAGCACAATGTAACTACACTACCACAGAGAAAGAGATGTTAGCGGTAGTGTTTGCATGTGAAAAATTTAGGCCTTATATTGTAGGAAATAAAATGATTGTTTATACTGATCACTCTGCAATAAAATATTTAATGAGGAAGGCTGATGCTAAGCCTCGTCTAATTAGATGGGTGTTACTATTGCAAGAGATTGATCTAGAGATTAGAGATAAAAAAGGAAGTGAAAACGTAGTTGCTGATCATTTATCTAGATTGCAGAGTCATTGCGGAAACATTGCGGAGCCCGCAATGACTGATTCCTTTATTGATGAACATGTCTTTGTGTTAGTGCATTGTGATAACAATGATGAACCTTGGTTTGCGGATATTGCTAACTTCCTTGCCTCACAGGTGTTACCAACTTTCAGAGGGGGGCAAGAAAAGAAGAGGTTCTTACACGAGGCTAGGAAGTACATATGGAACGATCCAACACTTTACAAAAGTTGTGCGGATGGATTGCTAAGGAAGTGTGTGTCAGCTGCTGAATCAAAGTCAGTCTTGCAGCATTATCATACAACTCCTTATGGTGGACACTTTGGTGGTCAAAGGACGGCTGCAAAGGTGTTCCAAAGTGGCTACTTCTGGCCCACGATCTTCAAGGATGCACACGACTATGCACACAGCTGCAATGAGTGTCAACGTACAGGTAACCTTAGTAGAAAAGATGAGATGCCTCTCACCTATATCTTAGAGTTAGAACTCTTTGATGTATGGGGCATTGACTTCATGGGACCATTCCCTCCATCTGCTGGTAATCTTTACATTCTAGTAGCTGTAGATTATGTTTCCAAATGCGTAGAAGCAATTGCATGTCCCTTAAATGATGCCAAAACAGTTGTTAAATTTCTAAATAGGCACATTTTTACACGATTTGGCACACCACGTGCCATCATAAGTGATGAAGGAACCCACTTTATCAATAAAGCTATGGAAAAAATGTTAGCTAAATATAATGTTAGACATAGAGTAGCAACATCTTATCATCCACACTCGAATGGACAAGCTGAAATATCCAATAGAGAGATCAAGAATATTTTAGAAAGAATTGTAAAACCGAGTAGAAATGATTGGTCTTTTAAGCTGGATGATGCACTGTGGGCCTATAGGACTGCATATAAGACACCACTAGGGATGTCTCCTTATAGGTTAGTGTATGGAAAAGCATGCCACTTACCTCTTTAATTAGAAAACAAAGCATTTTGGGCCTTGAAAGAGTTAAATTTTTGCGTAAATGATGCGGGATCATTGCGGTCTCTGCAATTGCATGAGTTGGATGAACTAAGACATATGTCATATGAAAATGCGAAAATGTATAAGGAGAAGACTAAGATTTGGCATGATAGTAGACTTAGGATTAAGGACTTCAAAAAGGGCCAGCATGTTCTATTGTTTAACTCACGACTTAGATTATTTCCGGGCAAACTTAAGTCTCGTTGGTCAGGTCCTTTTATGATTACTAATGTATTTGCTCATGGTGCAATTGAAATTCAAAATCTGAATCAAGGTCAGCCGTTCATGCTGAATGGGGCTAGATTGAAACATTACTATGAGGAAGGAGATGTGCAGACACTCTCAGCCTTCCTCTTATCCGAGGCATAAAAAGCAAATCCAGAGAGGATGAGCAAGGGCATTTAATGGAAATATCTCTATGCTCAATCATCAGAGGAATATGAAATAGATAGTCTCTCGTTATTGTTTTTCTTTTAGATTGTTTACAGTATTATTATTTCTAGCTTTAATTGAGTTTGTTTTTATTGATTAGGAACGTGGTAATTGGAGATTTTTAAACGGCAAGGAAGGGAGTAAACCACGAGG
The DNA here is from genome assembly GCA_028017165.1 of Herpetospermum pedunculosum. Taxonomy (NCBI): domain Eukaryota; kingdom Viridiplantae; phylum Streptophyta; class Magnoliopsida; order Cucurbitales; family Cucurbitaceae; genus Herpetospermum; species Herpetospermum pedunculosum. The sequence continues at coordinate 13,725,660 of CM051526.1, forward strand.
CAAGGAAAGTTGAGGAAGAGATCTTGCAAAAATCGAAGATTTAGTTGCAAGAATCCTGCAACAAATAACAATCAAGGATGAAATCCCAACGGCTATATCTTCAAGGATTTGCTAAAAAAATTGCAAAATAATTGCGGAGTTCGCAATAATGTAACCATTGGGGCAACAACCGAGTATATACAGGACGAGTTGGGGATCATCCCCATTTACGATTCTCAAACCCTTGAATTCCAAAATAACCAGCTCTCTCCTTCCTCTGAAATTTCCAAAGTTCAACTCCAAGAAACGGCCATGGTGTCCACAAGATCTGATCGATCCACACCCAAGAAAACATCCCCAATCACGGAGGATGCTGAATTGGTGAGAGAAGCGCTGCTGTCCTTGGCAAACGCTGAAGTTGTGAAACCTTCGAGACCTCCAAAGCTTCCGGTGAAAAGGAAGTGGAAGGTGGCCACAACTGAGGCTGCAACCAGCGCTGATCCAACACAATCCCCTAGAAAGAAGTGGAAGATTACCGAGGAAGATCCAAAGATCAAGAGTAGGAAGTCCATGAGTAAGGAAAGCATCAGCAGTGGCAGGCCTTCGTTTGAGACGGCCATGCAGAGCCCCGATTCCCCTCAACAGCAGTCGGAACCTGAAGTTCCATCTGAAGAACAACGATCGGCATCGATTGGTGGTGCGGATGAAGAAGAAGAGGTATTTTCCCCATTCAGGGATGTCAATCTTGACAGCCCTGTGGAGAAGGAAAGCAAGGATTCAATGGAGGACACGCTGAATGAATGCCTCCAACAGATACCTGCCAAGGCAAAGCTCAAGAAGCGAGCCCCTGTGATTGTGAGGGCCAAACGTCCAAAAGCCTCAAAGAGAGCCAAAAAGAAGAAGGTCGAAGCTGGGCCTTCCATCAAGAAAATGAAATCTGGGGCTGTTGAAGCAGCCAAGACAAAGGACAAGGGGAAGAGGAAGATGTACGAAGAGAATGAGCCTCGAGCTGCGAGGTATGTGCCCAAAGAAGCAGAGGCTAGAGGCCTGGAATTGATGAAGAAAGAACTCCTCCACGAGAGAGGATTTCTTAATTCTGTTGCGGACCTGCCGCAATTCCTACGCGCAGGAATTATGAACCACGGCTGGGAAGAGCTGTGTAGGCCTCCAATTCAGGCCTACTCTGACATGGTGTACGACTTCTACGCCAACCTCACTCGCCCCGAAGGCTGTTCTTCAATGGTGAGGGGAGTAGAAGTTGACTTCTCAACCGAAACAATCAACAACGTGTATGCTCTCAAGGGGCATAAAGATTCTGAATACGCAAGGATCATGGCTTCACCTCCAGAGGGTATCCTGGAGGAAGCACTGAATATAATAGGGAAGCCTGAGGCAGCATGGGCAGTCTCAAAGCATGGGAAGCACACATTAATGAGTGCAACCCTCAGGGACAAAGCAGCTGTTTGGTTCTCCCTGATTCGAAGACGAATCTCCCCTGTCACACATGAGACAACCATCAATCAGGGGAGATCGCTGCTGTGTTATGCGATAATGAAGGGACTCACCATTGATGTGGGTGAAGTCATAGCAGCAGCAATCATCGAATGCTCCAAGAAAGGTAAGGGCCAACTCTTTTTCCCCAATACCATTACTAAATTATGCTTACGCGCAGGAGTACCTGTGACGATGGAGGAGAAACAACTGGCCTATGCTGGCCACCTTGAGCTGCCAAGTGACCTGAGGGTGAGGAGAAGGGGCAACATGGAGTTCGAGATAGATGGACTTGCTGCTGCACAGTCATTATCAATGGCCTGCCTGATGGACTTACAACGAAAGTTAGCCCAATGGGATGAGTATTCGCAGGCAAGGGACCAAGAGCTAGCTGAGCACCTGCGGTGCACGTTCCCTGCTTTCCCTACCGGGTTGTTGAGTCCTTGGGTGCCTCCGAGTGAGAGGAATGATGAAGAAGATAAAGATGAATGAATGCCAGATTGACGACATTCGAGGGAGTAGTTCTGATCCCTTTCAAAACAAAACAAAATCTGCTTTTCTCTGACCGATTACCCCTTCCAATAATCAATTGTTTGTCTGTTTTACTTTCTTAGTTAGTTTGAGTTAAATAGCTTAGTTTAGTTTAATTTCGTATGTTTAGTTAGCTTAGATAGTTTTTCTATTGCCTATAGTTGTTTAAGAATAGAGCATCGCATGTTAGGAGCCTTGATCACGGTTACATCTGCTCTGTTGGAATCATTGCGAATTTTTTGCGATCCCCGCAATATTTTGTTACCTAGGCTTGTTGTTGTATGACTTTCTGATGGGCTGTCTATCTTTAAATCTCATTATCTGGCTGTCTTACTGATGTCTATAGGTAGTCTGTCTATTGAGCATGCTGGATGAGTGTCAAGTACACTCTTGTTAGTTTTAATTAGCTTCGTAATTTGCATAGCATGTACCTCTGTTAGACCTTACCATGTTGGTTTTAATAAACTTCTGCTTATGAGTTATCTGAACTAGGAGGGTCATTCTATCTCTAGGAGTTTTACGTATGTCTGGTTTTTTATTTAGACTAGATGCTTCTAAGATAAGTTTGGGGGTGTGCCACCTCAGACTCTCATTGGGGACAATGAACAGTTTAACTTTGGGGGAGGCAACCTCTAGGCCTAGGAACACTCCCCTCTCCTTTGTAAAATAGACATTCTTCTTCTGTAAAAAAAAAAAAAAAAATGAATAAGAAAGCAAATGGAAAGTAAAGGGTATTGTCTCTCTCTAAGGATGCTGAGTAATCAGGGCCATTTGTGTAACCCACAAGTGGCACTGCATCAAAAGGAAATTCGAAGGGAAAGACTTTACCAAAAGAAAAAGAAAGAGAAGGAAAAATCAAGGAAGAAGAATGTGTGCCAACAAGCTATGGCCTAAGTGCTTAGGTGTCCTGTAAAATTGAACTCTGATCCTTAGTTTGCTAAGCACAGGGCTGTAGCTTGAAGGTTTGTCAAGGGAGATGAGTGTCTATCCAACATAGTGGTGCCAGGGCCTAGTTTGTTCTATGGATACTGAACTCTGATACTCGTGTGTGCTAAGTCTGGCATGACTTTAAAGGAATCCTAGGTAATTCAAAAATAAAAACATTAGAAGCATGTACTGAGTCTGAGTTAAAACTAGGGAGAATTTGAAAGCTTAGGGATGACTGCACAATGAGCCCAATGACATAGGCAGATAAACCATAAGGTAGGAAGTTAGTAAAAACAGAAGGTTTTAAAGGCAAGGGAAATCAGAATAGGCAGAATATGAAGCTAGTTTGAACCTAGGAGAGTGTCACAGGACAACAATGCCTTTGATAGTAAGCCTAGGGAAGTCAACAAGTCATCTAGGTAGAGTTTAAAAGACAAGATTTAGCAGCCAAAGTAAGCTTTTATATTGCTCGAGGACGAGCAATAACTCAAGTTTGGGGGTGTGTTACCTCGCCAAAAGTCCATTATTTAGGGCTATATTTACCTTTAAATCATGCACATTCTTGAGTGTTTTTGTTAGGAGTTAGCTTAATGTGTGCATAAATGTGAGAATTTGAGAAGTGATGCTAAAATAGGACTTATTTGGAAAAGGAAAGAAAAAGGATGCAAAATGATGTAAAACAAGCTAAAATGTACATTGCAGGAAACTTTGCTAAAATATTGCTGAGGCCGAAATGAAGCATTGCGGCCCTCGCAAGGAAACAGTCATTGCTGCTGCAATTTTCCCCCAGCCGTCAGTCGTTATTGACTGAGTTTTTCCAGTCGTCAACTCCCCCTGCTGCTGCCACATGTCAAGCTGGACTACCTCACAAAACTGAATGGTGATCCACGATTAATGAGCAGCCTTTTGCAACCACCTAGAGGCTATAAAAGGAGACGAATGATGAAGGAAAGAAACAGCTCAGAAGCGTGGAGTTCTCGGTTGCAAAGCAATCTGCAGACGAATTTCCTTCTCCCGTTTGTTGGAACGAAGAAATCAGCCCTTGGCGTCGATAATTTGAGAGGAAGAAAAGAAGATCCTTCTTCTCTTCTGATTGAATTCATCCCCAAGAACAACTAATATTCTCCTTCATCCGAAGCGTTTGCGACGAGGAGATCCATGCACTTTTATTAGCTTTCCTATTGTTTTCTCTCTGTTGATTTCCATTTGCAACATTGATCTGGATCGTTACTTCTACACCCCTTATTCTTTACTGTCTTCGAACCTTTGCACGTCTATTTATGAAGCATCTGTATTCGGTTTTTAAAGAGTAATCAATTAAGTTTCTTGAGTTCTTCATTTTGTTATCTCTTATTCATTTGCGTTTACTAAGTTCTTTAAATCATGATCCACCAATCCATCTCTTTTAGTTCTTCGAAAACCATGAGTAACTAATCTAAGAAGGGTCGGCTAGAGATGAATCTGTAGGCTAGAAATACAAGAATTCAACATGTAGGGTAGTATGATTGCATTGAATGTATGTAAGCTTCATCCCACGGGCAATTTCGACCGGCCATCCATTTTGTCTAAAGATTTCCTAACCTCCGGAAGGAGTAAGAGTTCAGAGTCATCCATTCATGCTAGCCTTTCATGGTAACCAGAAAACGACCTAGGAATAGGCGTTTTCCTAGCACGTTCATTAGCTTGCTTGTATAATTAGGTTTTTATGTCTTACTTGGATATGAGTGAACTAAAGATCTAATGCATGTAATCGAGAGATGCATGAGACTGAGCTAAAACGATGCATGATATGTTAATCTACTGCTGAATGATCGTAGTTAAGTGCCTATAGAAGAGTCTTAAGTTGACCTTGCTGCTTTACTTTACATTAAAAACGTTGCTAATTTATTTCTAGATTATTGCGAGAACTGCAATAAAACATTCCTGCTTTTTGCCTTAGTCTTTTTATTAGCTTTTTACCTTTGCGATTTTATTGCTAAAACATTGCGAGACCCGCAATTCTTCTTCTTCACATTATAGCTTTATCTCTTTACTTGTTTGGTTTTTACACTTGGTCTCTTCTTGCATTCTTTATTATTTTGGTACATCAACCTCAAATCTACCCAATTTAAGTGACCTTATCTAATTTAGCACCTTAACTCGTTAGTAACTAAACTCAATCTCTGTGGGAAAACGAATTAAAAAATACTTATCACTTGCTGCAGACCATGTATGCTTGCATGATCTGAGTGCTCTTCGCATTACATTTTATTTACACACTGAGCACGCAACACTAATCTCGGTTTCTTAAACCGAATCATCCCCCTATTCATGTTTTAGACCGATCTCATATTTAAATCATATTTAAATATGTCCATCATTCTTCCAAAAACGAATTTGAATAAATTCATAATATTTTTCTCTCATATTGTTACACGGCTTAATCCGAGCTAGCCAGAAGAACCTAAAGGACCTACAGATCATGGGTCAAAATTACCGTTTTACCCCCGTAATTACATCTTATTCCTTAAGTCCCACTAATCCTCTAATGAACTATTGGTTTGTGGTCCAACCACCAAACCGATTGGAATGTGATCTCATCACTATACCAAGTCACTCTCAGGCCAATGAGAGGGTGGGATCCCTAGTTCAAGACCCGGAGTCAGCACTTAAGAGAACAACCTCTCTACTAATCCCTCAAGAAGGGTAGGAGTGAATTTCATCTCGCAGGACTATGTTCCTAGCTACCTACCCGGTCTTATCCCCAAGATGGTAGGCTTATTGAGTCGGCGATCTCGGGCCACTCTCACCCATACAAGTAAAAGGATAAGCCCGAATAAGCAGGAGTTCATAGCGTGCTCAGGATTCAGATCGAGTTACCTAGGTAATCATATGAAAAAGTCGGTCTTTATAGTAAACAAAGTTATAAAGAAAGAGCGACTTGTTTCGCGGTTCGGTCTTATACAAACTCATTGCACATGACGCCCTCACTCGCATGTCTCCACATGAACGATTTCAGATCACATCGTTTGTACTATGCAAAGCAGGTCGCGTCCAATAGTGTCGTCAGGATAAGGTACCCAGCCTTATCCCTATACTATAGACCGTTCTGGCTATTACTTGAACTTGATCCACAATCATGTCACACATGAAGTTCAAGTATACAACATATAGCCATGGGTTATTTGTTTATTGGAGTTAGGTTAAAAGTAAACACAATTCACTTTATTCAATAACAACTTTATTGAATAAATCTCAATAACAACTTTATTGCAAAATAAAATATACATTCAGTTTACAAACCACGAGTTTTAGGACATAAAACCCAACATCTATATGGCTCAACTACAGGGATTCATAATTCAGGGTCAAGAGCAAAAGGTTTGCAAGCTCAACCGATCCATTTATGGGTTGAAACAAGCGTCAAGATCCTGGAATATAAGGTTTGATACGACGATCAAATCTTATGGCCTTGAACAAAATATTGACGAACCTTGTGTCTACAAGAAAGTAGTTAATATTGTTGTAGCTTTCTTAGTCTTATACGTAGACGACACACTACTCATTGGGAATGATGTAGGGTTCCTGACTAACGTTAAAAAATGGCTAGCGACCCAATTCCAAATGAAAGATTTGGTAGAGGTTCAGTTTGTTCTAGGGATTCAGATCGTAAGGAATTGTAAGAACAAAACGCTAGCGCTGTCTCAATCATCTTATATTGACAAAGTGTTGTTAAGATATTTGATGCAGAATTCCAAGAAAGGTTCGCTGCCGTTCAGGCTTTAAATTTATTTGTCTAAGGAACAGTCTCCTAAGACACCTCAAGAGGTTGAGGATATGAGACGAATTCCCTATGCATCTGCAGTTGGTAGTCTGATGTACACCATGCTATGTACAAGACCCGACATATGCTATGCAGTAGGAATTGTCAGTAGGTACCAGTCTAATCTAGGATATGATCGCTGGACAACCGTTAAACATATCCTCAAGTATCTTAGGAGAACGAGAGACTATGTGCTCGTGTATGACGCGGAGGATTTGATCCTTGCAGGATACACTGACTCTAATTTTCAGACTGATATAGATTCGAGGAAATCTACATCAGGATCAGTGTTCACTCTTAACGGAGGAGCCATAGTATGGAGGAGTATAAAGAAAGGTTGTATTGCTGACTCCACCATGGAAGTTGAGTACGTCGCGACTTCTGAAGCAGCGGAAAAAGTTGTGTGGCTAGGGGAAGTTCTTGACATATTTGGAAATTGTTCCAAATATGAACTTGCCAATCACCTTTTATTGTGATAACAATGGTGCAGTGACAAATTCTAGAGAACCTCGAAGTCATAAGCGTGGAAAGCACATAGAGCGAAAGTATCACCTCATCCGGGAGATAGTGCAACGAGGAGATGTGATCGTCACACAGATCGCCTCGGAGCACAACATTACTGATCTGTTTACTAAGTCTCTCACAACTAAAGTGTTTGAGGGACACCTAGTGAATCTCGGGCTGCGAGCTGTACAGTAGGAAAATGGGATAAGTTATGGATATATGATATTCTCGTTTTCCCGACCAACTGTTGGGTTTTATGTCCTAACACTCGTGGTTTGTAGACGTTGTAAATGTAATATGTCTATTAACGCAATAAAGAGTTGTTGAGGTTTATTCAGTAAATGTATTTATTGAATATAGTGAAACGTGTTTGCTTTAACCTGTACCAATAACAACACCCTTGGCTGAATATGAGTACTTGAGTTTCATGTATGACATGATTGTGGGTCAAGCTCAAGTAGTCAGTCAAAAGGTCTATAGTATATGGATAAGGCTGGGTACCTTATTCTGGTAACACTATAGGATGCGGCCCGCTTTGTATTGTGCAAAACGATGTGATCTGAATCGTTTCACATGGAGATGTGCGAGCGGGGGCGTCCTATGCAAAGAGTTTGCATTAGACAGAACCACGATAAAGTCGCTTTCTCTTTATAACACCGTTTACTGGTGAGACCGACTTTATCACTTTTGATGGTCTAAGGTAACTCGTTCTTAATCCTGAGCTTACTATGAACTCCTGCTTATTCGAGAGTATCCTTAGACTTGTATGGGTGAGAGTGGCAGGTCACCCGCTCAATAAGCCTACCAACTTGGGGATAAACTCGAATAGGTAGCTGGGGACATACTGTAGCAAGATGAAATTCACTTCTACCCTCATTAGGGTCTAGTAGATAGGTGTTCCCTTAATAGCTGACTCCGGGGCTTGAACATTGAGGCCTCATCCTCTTCTGTGTGAAGAGGATTTTGATCTGATGATTGGATCACAGATCAAATGTTCATTAGAGGTGTCAGTGGTACTTAAGGAACAAGAGGTATCACAGAGGTTAAACGGTTTAAAAGACCTAACTGTGATAACGGACACCTGTGAATGATCGACTTACCCATGACGGTTATATCAAGAGGACATAATATATCTACAGTGAGGAGAGTGCAACCCTCAGACTATAGTGGAGTCTCCGAGGGTTAACGAATGTTGATTAGTTCGGTTAAAAGAGTTTTAACCGGATAATCTCGTATCGTTGGAGCTCATGATCTGTAGGTCCTTTAGGTTCTCCTGGCTAGCTCGGATAACGCCGTGCAACAGTGTATAAAAGAAAAGAAAAAGAAAAAAAATTTGAATTGTTCAAAATCGGCTTGTGGAAGAATGATGAACATATTTAAATATTTAAATATGGGAATGGCCTAAAACATGAATATGATTCATGTGTAAAAAAGTCGGTTTTCGGAAAATCGGGTTTAGCCATATTATTTAATTAATATTTGATATTGAATTAAATAATATTTATTAATTAAAAAGTTTAATTAATAATTATAATTATAATTATATATATTTTTATTTATTAAAAGTTTAATAAATAAAATTATTATTATTATTATTTTAAATAATGATAATAATAATTATCTATATATATATATATATATATATATATATATTTATATGGCTTTCTTAAGAATTAAGAAAGGTTTTGGCCATAGATAAAATTTAAGGCAGACGGGTTGTAAAAAAAAAAAGAGAAAAAAAAGGAGATGGGTTTTTACGTTTTTTTTTAATGAATTTCAATGGTTGAAATTCTTTCTTCTCAACCCTCCATCTCTCTCTGCCTTTTCTCTTCTTCTTCCTCTTCTTTTCTTTTTCTTTTCTCTTGGTTTTGGAGTCCCACAACTCCGTTGCGCGGCGCCGAGGATAGCGGGATTACCTGGGGTGGTTCTCGGGGCGTTCGTGAGAAGAGACCGAAAGAGTTTGTGACGAGGAACGGCCGGCAGACTTGAAGAAATTCGGAACTACAAGGGTATGTATTTCTAATTTCTTAATTTCGTCGTTTTGAGCATGTTTTCTATTTGTTAAATTGATGAAGTTAGAGTATCATCGGTCCAAAATCGCTTTCCGCTGCGTAAATCGCTCCATCAATTGGTATCAGAGCGATTTTGTGATTAACTCAATTTGCATCAATTTAAGTTGGTGGGTATTTTAATTTAGAAATTGTTTCTGAATTGGTGTCTAAAGTGAATATCGATTTTGGCATAGTTTCTTTTTGAATTTCCTTATTTGTAATTATCCGAGAATGTATGGGCTTTAATGTGTGCTGAAGAGTCTGTATTTTTAGAGTCATTAGAGTCCATATAGGTTTCTTTGTGAAAGAAGCTCGAGTTTTGAGCTCGCCAAATTGTTCGGTATATGTTCAAACTCGTTCTAGGCAATTCGAAGAGAAGCTCAAATAGAAATTGGCCGAAGCGTCCGGGGGAGCAAGTTTGTCAAAGGCGGTGCGAAGAGTTCGAAGTCCGCTCAAGACTTAGCTTGTTGATCAAGCTTGTAATAAAATAGTTATTGCTTCCTAAATCGATCCACTTTAGTGTGTTTAATTAATTATGCATTGAGAATGTATGTTTTAATTAAATTTCATGTTTGTATGTGCATAAAGTATGCCATATAGATTTAAAATCCCACCGTAGGAAGCATGCTCCATGCATTGAAAATATGTTATAAGTGTTATAATATATAGTATGCAATTTTTAAGAATTCATGAGTATTAATATAAGAGTTATATTAATTCATGAATTAGATGTTGTTTGCTTAATGAAATAATTTATATAATTGTTATATTAATTATGAAATTAAACTTTCAACATTATTAGTTGCATATTGTATGTTATAAGTGTTATAATGTATAGGATGCATGCTTAATTCATAATAATTGATATAAGTGTTATATTAATTTATGAATTAGGAGTTGTATATTTTAAAAAAACATAATCGATATAAGTGTTATATTGATTATGAAATTAAATATTCAACTTGTCATGCCTTAGTGATGCATGTTTAAGAAGCATGTAGAGTTGTTATAGTATGTCTAAGTTTTTGCAAGAGTTGTAAGATTGGATAGACTTATAAAATCTATAACAAAGATAACGGAATGCTCATTTAGGGTTAAATGATTCGGTCTGTTTTATTAGATAAAATAGGTCGATATCTCGTAAATACTAAGGTTATGAGAAACTCACCCGGTGAAATCCTGTTCGAGGTTGGAGGTATTTAAGTTGACGGTTTACGGAACACCTCCTACCTGGGGACGATCCGGTACTTGAGTAAAGTTAACCCGGTTTTATGAGCGTGTGCGAAAGGTGTGAGGTTAATTAAACTTGTTAATAACCTAGACATCTCAGGTAAAAAGTTTACCTAGACTTAAGGTTTTAATTTCTTAGCCGGATAAAACCTGAGTAATTTACCCTAAAACCGTCCACGATACTTAGTAGAAGTGTTGAGAAGGAATATATGATATATCTCTCTCCTGCTACGCACTCCCTAAAGTTCACAACGTGGGAATTTTGCTCGGCCTCGTGTTGTCAATAGGGCAACCCCATTCGGATGGTATTTGCAACTTTCAATAGCAAGGTGAATGGAGTAAGTATCTATAGTAAGTGGGAGAAGGAAGTACGTCAGTACATCCTATGGTCTCTTCCATTGGATTGAACCGTAAGATTCTCATGTTCCGCCTGCAGATTGTTCTTAGTGGCACCATCCATTCGGAGGGCAGGGCATGGGAGATCGAAAATCTCAGTCACCATTTATGGATAGTGAAACATAGGGTCATTCCCAACACTGACATTCCATTCGGTTGCTATGTTGGGTCCGTTCTGTGCGTTCTGAAAATGGAGGGTCACACTTACAGGATTTGCTAAGGAGTTAGTAAATCTTGACCAAAGAACGATAACTAAGATGCTATAGGAATAAGAGTTATTCTGGTAGTAGCATTTAGTCAAGAATGTCTTGGTTTAGTGAAAGAATGCTTGACTACCATTCGGTAGCGACCATTCTGACTCACTAAAGTATCGTTGCATGTAAATAAAGAGTTTGGGTACTTTATTTACGGCTAAATTTACTTGATTGGTTTAAATAGGTTAAAACTGTTTCACTAATAGATTTACATTTCTTTTCAGCATGTCTAGCTCGTTTAAAAACGTATTAGCTTCGGTTAAGTTAACTGGCGAAAAATACGAGACTTGGAAAACGAACTCGAATATGATTCTTGTTCGTGATGATCTTAGGTCTGTCTTAACAGAGGAATGTCCTCTTTCCAGCTCAGTGATGAGTCGTGCTGAGAAGAAACAACAAAGTAAATATGATTTGCTTGTTGTAGAAACGTGTTTAGCGGAAAATGATAGTCATGCCTGGATCCTCGATTCAGGAGCCACTAATCACGTTTGTTCTTCGTTTCAGGAAACTAGTTCCTGGCAGCCACTAGCTATAGGTGAGATAACTCTCAGAGTTGGTACTGGAGAGGTTGTCTCAGCTAAAGCAGTGGGAACTGTTAAGTTATCATATAGAGATAGTTACATTTTACTCAAAAATGTGCTATTGGTTCCTAGTTTTAAAAGGAACCTAGTCTCTGTAGCTTGTTTATTAGAACAAATGTATAAAGTATCTTTTGCTGATAATGAAGCTATCATTAGCAAAAGAGGTGTACAGATTTGTTCTGCTAAACTTGAGAACAACTTATATGTGTTAAGACCGACAGAGGTTCAAGCTATTTTGAACACCGAAATGTTTAAAACAGCTGAAACTCAAACCAAGAGGCAAAAGCTTTCTCCTAGTACCTATCTTTGGCACTTGAGACTTGGTCACATTAATCTCAATAGGATTGAGAGGTTGGTTAAGAGTGGTCTCCTAAATCGTTTAGAGGACAACTCTTTACCGCCATGTGAGTCATGTCTTGAGGGCAAGATGACTATACGACCTTTTACTGGAAATAGTTATAGGTCTAAAGAACCTCTAGAAATCGTGCATTCGGATCTCTGCGGTCCTTTGAATGTCAAAGCACGAGGAGGGTATGAATATTTTGTCAGTTTCATTGACGATTATTCAAGGTACGACTATCTTTACCTAATACAACAGAAGTCCGAAACTCTTGAAAAGTTCATTGAGTATAAGGCAGAGGTTGAGAACATATTAGGTAAATCGATAAAAACACTCTGATGTGATTGTGGTGGAGAGTATATGGATACTAGATTCCAGGACTATATGATAGAACATGGAGTCGTATCTCAACTCTCAGCGCCCGGAACACCGCAACAGAACGGTGTATCCGAAAGGAGAAATAGAACCCTGTTGGACATGGTTCGCTCTATGATGAGCTATGCTCGTCTGCCTAGTTCGTTTTGGGGATATGCAGTAGAGACTGCAGTTTATATTTTAAACAATGTCCCCTCTAAGAGTGTTTCTGAAACACCCTATGAGCTCTGGAGTGGGCGTAAAAGTAATTTACGTCACTTCAGAATTTGGGGATGTCCAGCACACGTGCTGGTATCCGGTCCAAAGAAACTGGAACATCGTTCAAAATTATGCCTATTTGTAGGCTATCCCAAAGAAACGTTGGGTGGTCTTTTTTACGATCCTCGGGAGGACAAGGTATTAGTGTCGACTAATGCCACGTTCTTAGAGGAGGACCACATGAGAGATCATCAACCTTCGAGCAAAATAGTTTTGTCCGAATTATCCAGGGAAGCTACAAAGGGATTTGTTGGGTTTAATGTCCTAAAACTCGTGGTTTGTAAACATTTATGTTTGTAAATTATCTATTTAGTAATAATGAGTTATTAAGTTTTATTCAGTAAAAGTGTTTGCTGGAATAAAGTGAAACGTGTTTGCATTAATCTATACCAATGACCAACACCCTTGACGATCATGAATACTTGAGTTTCATGTATGACATGAATGTGGGTCAAACTCAAGTAGACAGTCAAAACGGTCTATAGTATATGGATAAGGCTGGGTACCTTATCCTGGTAACACTATTGGATGCGGCCCGTTTTGTATTGTACAAAACGATGTGATCCGAGTCGTTTCACATCGAGATGTGCGAGCGGGGGCGTCCTACGCGATGAGTTTGCGTAAGACTGAACCACGAAAAGTCGCTCTCTCTTTATAATGCCGTTTACTGAAGAGACCGACTATTTCACCTGATGGCCTAGGTAACTCGATCTCAATCCTGAGCTTACTATGAACTCCTGCTTATTAGACAGTATCCTTAGACTTGTATGGGTGAGAGTGGCAGAATGTCCGCTCAATAAGCCTACCATCTCAGGGATAAAGTCCAATAGGTAGCTGGGGACATAGTGTAGTAAGATGGAGTTCACTCCTAACCCGCTCTTCAGGGTTAGTAGATAGGTTGTTCCCTTAATAGCTGACTCCAGGGCTTGGACAATAGGCGCCTACCCTCTCCTCGTTAGAGAGGGTTCCTGATCTGTTGGTTGGACCACTGATCAATTGTTCATTAGAGGTGTCAGTGGTACTTAAGGAACAAAGACGTAACGCAGGGGTTAAACGGTTTAAATGACCCAGCTGTGATTACGAACAACCTGTGAAGGGTCGACTTGCCGATGACGGTTATATCAAGAGGACACAATATATCTACAGTGAGGAGAGTGCAACCCTCGGACTATAGTGGAGTCTCCGAGGGTTAACGAAAGTTGATTGATTCGGGTTAAAAGAGTTTTAACCGAATAATCTCGTATCGTTGGAGCTCATGATCTGTAGGTTCTTTAGGTTCTCCTGGCTAGCTCGGATAACGTCGTGCAACAATATAAGAGAAAATAAAAGAAAAAGGAAAAAGAATTTGAATTGTTCAAATTCGGTCTATGGAAGAAGGATGAACATATTTAAATATGATTTAAATATGGAAATGGTCAAAAACATGAATAGGATTCATGTGCAAAAAGTCGGTTTTCAGAAAACCGGGTTTAGCCATATTATTTAATTAATATTTGATATTGAATTAAATAATAATTATTAATTAAAAAGTTTAATTAATAATTATATATATATATTTTATTTATTAAAAAGTTTAATAAATAAATTTTTTATTATTATTTTTAATAATAATAATAATTATATATATATATATATATAAAATATAATAATAATAATAAAGTGTCTTACATGCATTATGCATGTAAGACACTTGCATTGTTTTTATTGTTATATATATATATAACTTGGCTAAAAGTGAGATGGGTGGTTGTTTTTAAAAAAAAAAGATGAAAACTTGATTTTTTTTTTTACAACTTCATCTTCACCGAGGCTTTGGTGAAGCTAAAAAAAAGGAAATATCTCATAGACCCATGGCCTGAATTCCTTCTTCTTCTTCTTATTTTTTTTCATTTCTCTTGTAACGGAGTCCCACAACCCCGTTGCTCGACGCCGAGGATAGCGGGACTACCTGGGGTGGTCCTCGCAGCGTTCGTGAGAAGAGTTCAGAAGAGTTCGTGACGAAGAACGGCGGGCGGAACGCAAAGAAAAATTAGAACTTCAAGGGTATGTTTTCTATTTTTCTTATTTCCGTTTTAAGAGCATGTTTTCTATTTGTTAAATTGATGAAATTAGAGTATCATCGGTCCGAAATCGCTTTCCGCTGCGCAAGTCGCTCCATCAATTGGTATCAGAGCGATTTTGTGATTAACTCAATTTGCATCAATTTAAGTTGGTGGGTATTTTAATGTAGAAATTGTTTCTGAATGGTTGTCTAAAGTGAAAATCGATTTTGGCATAGTTTCTTTTTAAATTTCATTATTTGTAATTGCCCGAGAATGTATGGGCTTTAATGCGTGCTAAGAGTCTGTATTTTTAGAGTCATTAGAGTCCATATAGGTTTCTTTGTGAAAGAAGTTTGAGTTTGGAACTTGCCGAAATGTTCGGTATAAGTTCAAACTCGTTCTAGGCGTTACAATTGAGAAGTTCGAAGAGAAATTGGCCGAATCGTTCGGGGGAGCAAGCTGGTCCAAGGCGGTGCGAAGAGTTCGAAGTCCGCTCAAGACTAAGCTTGTTGTTCAAGCTTGTAATAAAATAGTTATTGCTTGCTAAATGCCAAAATCGATCCACTTTAGTATGTTTAATTATTTATGCATTGTGAATGTATGTTTTAATTGAAATCCATGTTTGTATGTGCATAACGTATGTCATATAGATTTAAAATCCCACCGTAGGAAGCATGCTCCATGCATAGTAAATATGTTATAAGTGTTATAATATATAGTATGCATATTTAGGAATTCATAAGAATTAATATAAAAGTTATATTAATTCATGAATTGAATGTTGTTAGTTTAATAGAGAAATTGATATAAGCGTTATATTAATTATGAAATTAAACGCACAACATTGGTTATCCTAGTTTTATGCTTATTGTATATTATAAGTGTTGTAATATATATGCATGTTTAATTCATGAGTATTAATATAAGAGTTATATTAATTCATGAATTTGATGTTGTTTACTTAATAGAATAATTAATATAAGTGTTATATTAATTATGAAATTAAAACATCCAACATTAGTTTTATGCATATTGTATGTTATAATTGTTATAATGTATAGGATGCATGCTTAATTCATTAAAAATTGATATAAGTGTTATATTAATTTATGAATTAGGAGTTGTATGTTTAAAGAGCATAATCGATATAAGTGTTATATAGATTATGAAGTTAAATATTCAACTTGTCATGCCTTAGCGTTTGTATGTTTGAGAAGCATATAGATAATTGTTATAGAAAGTCTGCTTTTGCAAGCGTTGTAAAAATGACTTAGACTTTTAAAATCTATAACAAAGAAAAGCATGTTCATTTAGGGTTAATGAGACGATCGGGTTCATTAGATGAATAGGTCGTTATCTCGTAAATGCTAAGGTTATGAGAAACTCACCCGGTGAAATCCTGTTCGAGGTTGGAGGTATTTAAGCTGACGGTTTACGGAACACCTCCTCCCTGGGGACGATCCAGTACTTGAGTAAAGTTAACCAGGCTTTATGAGCGTGCGGGAGAGGTGTGAGGTTAATTAAATTTGTTAAGAACCTAGACATCTCAGGTAAATAGTTTGCCTAGACTTAAGGTTTTATGTTCTTAGCCGGATAAAACCTGGAGTATTTACCCAAAACACCGTCCACGATGCTTAGTAGAAGTGTTGAGAAGGAATATATGATATATCCCTCTCCTGCTACGCACTCCCTATAGTTCACAACGTGAGAATTTTGCTCGGCCTCGTGATGTCAATAGGGCATCCCCATTCGGATGGTATTTGCAACTTTCAATAGCAAGGTGAATGGAGTAAGTATCTATAGTAAGTGGGTGAAGGAAGCGCGTCGGTACTTCCTGTGGTCTCCTCTGTTGGACTGAACCGTAAGATTCCCATGTTCCGCCTGCAGGTTGCTCTTAGTGGCACCATCCATTCGGAGGGCGAGGCATGGGAGATCGAACATCTCAGTCACCATTTATGGATAGTGAAACACAGGGCCATTCCCAACACTGACATTCCATTCGGTTGCTATGTTGGGGCCGTTCTGTGCGTTCTAAAAATGGAGGGTCACACTTACGGGATTTGCTAAGGAGTTAGTAAATCCAGACCAAAAACGATAACTAAGATGCTATAGGAATATGAGTTATTCTAGAGTTAGCATTTAGTCAAGAATGTCTTGATTTAGTAAAGGAGTGACTCGACTGCCATTCGGCAGCGATCATTCTGACTTACTAAAGTATCGTAGCTAGTAAATAAAGAGTTCGGGTACTTTATTTACTGCTAAAGTTTGTTTTTAATTGGTTTAAATAGGTTAAAACCGTTTCACTAATAGGTTTACATTCTTTTTCAGCATGGCGAGCTCATTTGTACAATTATTAGCTAACGACAAACTTACCGGAGAGAATTACGGAACTTGGAAATCCAACCTGAATACGATTCTTGTGTTGGATGACCTGAGATTTGTCTTGACGGAGGACTGTCCTCCAACTCCTAGCTCAAACGGTTCACGAACTGTTCGTGAGGCGTACGATCGTTGGATTAGGGCTAATGATAAAGCCCGAGTCTATATCTTGGCAAGCATGCAGGATGTCTTGGCCAAGAGGCATGAGGTTATGGTTTCCGCTAAGGAAATCATGTCTTCATTGCAAGAGATGTTTGGACAACCGTCCTCGTCTCTTCGCCATGAAGCCCTCAAATTCGTTTATAATGCTAGAATGAAGGAAGGAACCTCTGTTAGGGAACATGTCCTTAATATGATGGTCCACTTCATGACGACAGAAGTAAACGGAGCAGCGATTGACGAGAAGAGTCAAGTAAGTTTTATCTTGGAATCTCTCCCGCAGAGTTTCCTGAATTTCAGATCAAATATGGTCATGAATAAGATAGAATTCAACTTGACCACTCTTCTGCACGAGTTGCAGACTTACCAGACCCTTCATGCCTCTAAAGGAAAAGAGAAGGAGGCTAATGTAGTCACTTCGAAGAAGTTCCTGAAGGGGGCTGGATCTGGGAGTAAGTCTGAAGCAACTGCTACGAGTAGTAGGACTATTCGTAAGAAGAAGACGAACAGGAGAAAAGGCAAAGCTCCTATGCTAGTGGCCAAGGTAAAGTCTTCTGACAAAGGGAAATGTTTCCATTGTAACGAAGATGGGCATTGGAAGCGCAACTGCCCAAAATACCTTGCGGAGAAACATCCCGAGAAAGAACGACAAGGTAAATGAGATTTATTTGTCTAAACATGTATAGTGGATTTATGAATGTCATACCTGAATGTTTTTTCAGGAACCACTAATCATGTTTGTTTTTCTTTCAGGAAACTAGTTCCTGATTGTCGGTTTCTCCGTGTTGGATGACTTAAGTAGACGTCTATTCAGCTGCACAGTGGGAGTTTTGTGTTTTTTTTATGTTGTTGTCTGTATGAACCTAAATCACATATGTGATATGTGTAATTAAGTTGTACATATTTCTGTAATTTTGAGCATATGTATATAAATGAACAGTTCATTTTCACAAAAGATGTATACTTGCATGTTCTATTAATTCAGAAAACAACATGGATGTTAAGACTAGGCGTATTAGAGGAAAGCTATATCTAAATCAACAAGGGTTGTTGATAGTAGAGTTGGTTATTCTCAATAGTTGAGAAAACCCTAACTTATTGGTTTGTCTATAAAACTCAAGTTATCATACCAGATGATGACTTGAGGATTCGTTGTCTTTAATTAGATAATGAATTATTTAGACAAGGACCAATGGTTCGAAGCTGTAGATCTTCGAGGGGTTAAATGACCGAGCCTCTAAGGTGAAAACCTTTAAGGCTTGACTTTCTGGTAATGGGACAGTCCCAAAGTGAAGAGGTTGATTGTGTATCAACTTGTTTACTTGTTACCAGATGTAAGTTGTTAGACGACTCTCATCTATTTTTCTTGTTCTATACTAGATAGGATAAGATAAATAGAAATCAAGACTAGCTATCTTGATCAGAGTGTCTATAAGTCATAATCTCTCTAAGAGTCATATGCAAGATTAAGAACAAAATAGTTTTGTTAGCTTATTCAATTCTTTTATGGATTGAAACTAGCAACTTAATCTTGAATGATTAAGGTTTGATGTTCAAATCGAATCTTATGGCTTAAACATGTTATTGATAAACTTTGTCGGGCAAGTGTTTTATCAATACTATAGCTTTCATAATATGTTTCCGTAATTAATGTCCTATTCATTGAGAATGTTATAGGATGTAGTTTCTGGCACTTAAGCATAAACTAGCGACCTGTTTCCAGATATGTGATCTGGGTGAGGTCTTGTTTATTCTAAGGATTCAGATTAATCTGAGTCGTAAGAACAAATCGCTAGTGTAATCTCCTAACATCTGATATTGACAAGAGTTGTTAATAATCGATGTTATGAGGTGTTGTCCCTACGCATTAACACTTATTGGGTTAAGATCTATCTCTTATCAGATAGATGACCCGATATGTTTTATGCAGTGGGAGTTGTCAGTTATATCGGTTAATAATTTGTCATAGTATAAAGGAATGGAATACAAGAGTTGTATTGCTGATTCCTCTATAAAAGCTAAAATTTGTTGCAGCTTGTTTAGCAACATATAAAAAAATGGTTTTTTGAGCTCTTAAGTAGTGCGGATGAGGAGATGTGATGGTCACATGGAAAGCCTCATAGTACTTCATGCTGAAATGTTTACTAAGTCTCTCACGGCTAAAGTGTTTGAGAGATACCTAAAGAGTTTAGGGCTCCGGGTTGCTAAATAGGATAGTGGGAGAAGACTATAGATATATGATATTATAGTTCTCCTCGCCAACATGTACACCACGGACGTTTAAGTCCAAGTGGGAGTTTGTTGGGTTTAATGTCCTAAAACTCGTGGTTTGTAAACATTTATGTTTGTAAATTATCTATTTAGTAATAATGAGTTATTAAGTTTTATTCAGTAAAAGTGTTTGCTGGAATAAAGTGAAATGTGTTTGCATTAATCTATACCAATGACCAACACCCTTGACGATCATGAATACTTGAGTTTCATGTATGACATGAATGTGGGTCAAACTCAAGTAGACAGTCAAAACGGTCTATAGTATATGGATAAGGCTGGGTACCTTATCCTGGTAACACTATTGGATGCGGCCCGTTTTGTATTGTACAAAACGATGTGATCCGAGTCGTTTCACATCGAGATGTGCGAGCGGGGGCGTCCTACGCGATGAGTTTGCGTAAGACTGAACCACGAAAAGTCGCTCTCTCTTTATAATGCCGTTTACTGAAGAGACCGACTATTTCACCTGATGGCCTAGGTAACTCGATCTCAATCCTGAGCTTACTATGAACTCCTGCTTATTAGACAGTATCCTTAGACTTGTATGGGTGAGAGTGGCAGAATGTCCGCTCAATAAGCCTAACATCTCAGGGATAAAGTCCAATAGGTAGCTGGGGACATAGTGTAGTAAGATGGAGTTCACTCCTAACCCGCTCTTCAGGGTTAGTAGATAGGTTGTTCCCTTAATAGCTGACTCCAGGGCTTGAACAATAGGCGCCTACCCTCTCCTCGTTAGAGAGGGTTCCTGATCTGTTGGTTGGACCACTGATCAATTGTTCATTAGAGGTGTCAGTGGTACTTAAGGAACAAAGACGTAACGCAGGGGTTAAACGGTTTAAATGACCCAGCTGTGATTACGAACAACCTGTGAAGGGTCGACTTGCCGATGACGGTTATATCAAGAGGACACAATATATCTACAATGAGGAGAGTGCAACCCTCAGACTATAGTGGAGTCTCCGAGGGTTAACGAAAGTTGATTGATTCGGGTTAAAAGAGTTTTAACCGAACAATCTCGTATCGTTGGAGCTCATGATCTGTAGGTTCTTTAGGTTCTCCTGGCTAGCTCGGATAACGTCGTGCAACAATATAAGAGAAAATAAAAGAAAAAGGAAAAAGAATTTGAATTGTTCAAATTCGGTCTATGGAAGAAGGATGAACATATTTAAATATGATTTAAATATGGAAATGGTCAAAAACATGAATAGGATTCATGTGCAAAAAGTCGGTTTTCAGAAAACCGGGTTTAGCCATATTATTTAATTAATATTTGATATTGAATTAAATAATAATTATTAATTAAAAAGTTTAATTAATAATTATATATATATATTTTATTTATTAAAAAGTTTAATAAATAAATTTTTTATTATTATTTTTAATAATAATAATAATAATTATATATATATATATATATATATATAAAATATAATAATAATAATAAAGTGTCTTACATGCATTATGCATGTAAGACACTTGCATTGTTTTTATTGTTATATATATATATAACTTGGCTAAAAGTGAGATGGGTGGTTGTTTTTAAAAAAAAAGATGAAAACTTGATTTTTTTTTTTACAACTTCATCTTCACCGAGGCTTTGGTGAAGCTAAAAAAATGAAATATCTCATAGACCCATGGCCTGAATTCCTTCTTCTTCTTCTTATTTTTTTTCATTTCTCTTGTAACGGAGTCCCACAACCCCGTTGCTCGACGCCGAGGATAGCGGGACTACCTGGGGTGGTCCTCGCAGCGTTCGTGAGAAGAGTTCAGAAGAGTTCGTGACGAAGAACGGCGGGCGGAACGCAAAGAAAAATTAGAACTTCAAGGGTATGTTTTCTATTTTTCTTATTTCCGTTTTAAGAGCATGTTTTCTATTTGTTAAATTGATGAAATTAGAGTATCATCGGTCCGAAATCGCTTTCCGCTGCGCAAGTCGCTCCATCACAACAAAAGTTGTTGATCAGGCTGGTCCTTCTCAAGAGTTGAGAGAGCCTTGACGCAGTGGGAGGGATGTGAGACAACCCGACCGCTACATTGGCTTGTCTGAGACTCAATTCGTCATACCTGAGGATGGAATTGAGGATCCATTGACCTTTAAACAGGCAATGACAGATTTAGACAAGGATCAGTGGCTCAAAGCCATGAACCTCGAAATGGAGTCTATGTACTTCAATACGGTCTGGAGTCTTGTAGATCAACCAGATGGTGAAAGACCCATCGGTTGCAAGTGGATCTACAAGAGGAAACGAGACCAGGCCGGTAAGGTGCAAACCTTTAAGGCCCGACTTGTGGCAAAGGGTTTTACCCAGCGAGAAGGGGTGGACTATGAAGAAACCTTTTCTCCTGTTGCCATGTTAAAGTCGATTAGAATACTCTTGTCCATTGCCGCATTTTATGATTATGAAATCTGGCAAATGGATGTCAAGACTGCCTTTCTGAATGGCAATCTTGAAGAGAGTATCTATATGGTCCAACCAGAGGGGTTCATAATTCAGGGTCAAGAGCAAATGGTTTGCAAGCTGAATCGATCCATTTATGGGTTGAAACAGGCATCAGGATCCTGGAATATAAGGTTTGATACCGCGATCAAATCTTATGGCTTTGAACAGAATATTGACGAGCCTTGTGTCTACAAGAAGATTGTCAATAAGGCTGTAGCTTTCTTAGTCTTGTATGTAGACGACATACTACTCATTGGGAATGATGTAGGGGTTCTTACTGACGTAAAACTGTGGCTAGCAACCCAATTCCAAATGAAAGATTTGGGAGAGGCTCAGTTTGTTCTTGGAATTCAGATCGTAAGGAATCACAAGAACAGAACGCTAGCACTGTCTCAGGCATCTTATATAGATAAAGTGTTATCTAGATATTCGATGCATAATTCCAAGAAAGGTTCGCTGCCGTTTAGGCATGAAATTCATTTCTCTAAGGAACAGTCTCCTAAGACACCTCAAGAGGTTGAGGACATGAGACGGATTCCGTATGCATCTGCAGTTGGCAGTCTGATGTATGCTATGTTATGCACTAGACCTGACATCTGCTTTGCAGTCGGAATTGTCAGTAGGTACCAGTCTAATCCAGGATATGATCACTGGACCGCCGTTAAACATATCCTCAAGTATCTTAGGAGAACGAGGAACTATGTGCTCGTGTATGAGCCTAAGGATATGATCCTGGCAGGATACACTGACTCTGATTTTCAGACTGATATAGATTCTCGGAAATCTACATCAGGATCAGTGTTCACTCTTAACGGAGGGGCTATAGTGTGGAGGAGTATCAAGCAAGGTTGTATTGCTGACTCCACCATGGAAGCTGAATACGTCGCAGCTTGTGAAGCAGCGAAGGAAGCAGTATGGCTTAGGAAGTTCTTGACAGATTTGGAAGTTGTTCCAAATATGAATTTGCCCATCACACTTTATTGTGATAACAGTGGTGCTGTGGAAAATTCTAAAGAACCTCGGAGTCATAAGCGCGGGAAGCACATCGAGCGGAAATATCACCTTATCAGGGAGATAGTGCAACGAGGAGATGTGATCGTCACACAGATTGCCTCGGAGCACAATGTTGCTTATCCGTTTACAAAGTCTCTCACGGCTAAAGTGTTTGAGAGACACCTGTAGAGTCTGGAGTTGCGAGCTGCTAGATAGGACAGTGGGAGATACTTTGTATTCCTGACCAACATTCGTCCCACAGACATGTTAGTCCAAGTGGGAGTTTGTTGGGTTTTATATCCTAACACTCGTGGTTTGTAGACGTTGTAAATGTAATATGTCTATTAACGCAATAAAGAGTTATTGAGGTTTATTCAGTAAAGGTGTTGATTGAATATAGTGAAACGTGTTTGCTTTAACCTGTACCAATAACAACACCCTTGGCTGAATATGAGTACTTGAGCTTCATGTATGACATGATTGTGGGTCAAGCTCAAGTAGTCAGTCAAAAGGTCTATAGTATATGGATAAGGCTGGGTACCTTATTCTGGTAACACTATAGGATGCGACCCGCTTTGTATTGTGCAAAACGATGTGATCCGAATCGTTTCACATGGAGATGTGCGAGCGGGGGCGTCCTATGCAAAGAGTTTGCATTAGACATAACCACGATAAAGTCGCTTTCTCTTTATAACACCGTTTACTGGTGAGACCGACTTTATCACTTTTGATGGTCTAAGGTAACTCGTTCTTAATCCTGAGCTTACTATGAACTCCTGCTTATTCGAGAGTATCCTTAGACTTGTATGGGTGAGAGTGGCAGGTCGCCCGCTCAATAAGCCTACCAACTTGGGGATAAACTCGAATAGGTAGCTGGGGACATAGTGTAGCAAGATGGAATTCACTCCTACCCTCATTAGGGTCTAGTAGATAGGTGTTCCGTTAATAGCTGACTCCGGGGCTTGAATATTGAGGCCTCATCCTCTTCTGTGTGAAGAGGATTTTGATCTGATGATTGGATCACAGATCAAATGTTCATTAGAGGTGTCAGTTGTACTTAAGGAACAAGAGGTATCATAGAGGTTAAACTGTTTAAAAGACCTAGCTGTGATAACGGACACCTGTGAAGGATCGACTTACCCATGACGGTTATATCAAGAGAACATAATATATCTACAGTGAGGAGAGTGCAACCCTCAGACTATAGTGGAGTCTCCGAGGGTTAACGAATGTTGATTAATTCGGTTAAAAGAGTTTTAACTGGATAATCTCGTATCGTTGGAGCTCATGATCTGTAGGTCATTTAGGTTCTCCTGGCTAGCTCGGATAACGTCGTGTAACAGTGTATAAAAGAAAAGAAAAACAAAAAGAATTTGAATTGTTCAAAATCGGCTTGTGGAGGAATGATGAACATATTTAAATATGATTTAAATATGGGAATGACCTAAAACATGAATAGGATTCATGTGTAAAAAAGTCGGTTTTCGGAAAATCGGGTTTAACCATATTATTTAATTAATATTTGATATTGAATTAAATAATATTTATTAATTAAAAAGTTTAATTAATAATTATAATTATATATATATATATTTTTTATTTATTAAAATTTTAATAAATAAAATTATTATTATTATTTTTTAAAATAATAATAATAATTATTATTACTATATATATATATATATATATATATATATATATATATATATATATTATATGGCTTTCTTAAGAATTAAGAAAGGTTTTGGCCATAGATAAGATTTAAGGCAGACGGGTTGTAAAAAAGAAAAAGAGAAAAAAAAGGAGATGGGTTTTTACGTTTTTTTTTAGAATGAATTTCAATGGTTGAAATTCTTTCTTCTCAACCCTCCATCTCTCTCTGTTTTTTCTCTTCTTCTTCTTCCTCTTCTTTTCTTTTTCTTTTCTCTTGGTTTCGGAGTCCCACAACTCCGTTGCGCGGCGCCGAGGATAGCGGGACTACCTGGGGTGGTTCTCGGGGCGTTCGTGAGAAGAGACCAGAAGAGTTTGTGACGAGGAACGACCGGCAGACTTGAAGAAATTCGGAACTACAAGGGTATGTATTTCTAATTTCTCAATTCTGTCGTTTTGAGCATGTTTTCTATTTGTTAAATTGATGAAATTAGAGTATCATCGGTCCAACATCGCTTTCCGCTGCGTAAATCGCTCCATCACCAACATGTACACCACAAACGTTTTAGTCCAAGTGGGAGTTTGTTGGGTTTTATGTCCTAAAACTCGTAGTTTGTAAACTGTTTTGAATGTAATTATTCTATTTTGCAATAAAGTGTTATTGAGATTTATTTAGTAAAGTTGTTATTGAATAAAGTGAAATTGTGTTTGTATTAACCTGTACCAATAACAAACACTCATGGCGATAGCACGAGTACTTGAGCTTCATGTATGACATGAATGTGGATCAAGTTCAAGTAGACAGCCAAAACAGTCTATAGTATATGGATAAGGCTGGGTACCTTATCCTGGTAACACTATTGGATGCGACTCATTTTGTATTGTACAAAACGATGTGATCCGAATCGTTTCATGTGGAGACATGTGAGTGAAGGAGTCTTGTACAATGAGTTTGCATAAGACTGAACCGAGAAATCAAGTCGCTCTTTCTTTATAACACCGTTTACTGTAAATACCGACTTTTTCATATGATGACCTAGGTAACTCGATCTCAATCCTGAGGTCGTTATGAACTCCTATTTATTCGAGCTTATCCTTTGACTTGCACAGGTGAGAGTGGCTAGATCGCCGACTCAATAAGCCTACCATCTTGAGGATAAAAACAAATAGGTAGCTGGGGACATAGTCTTGCAAGACGGAATTCACTCCTACCCGTTTTAGGGATAATAGAGAGGTTATTCCCTTAATAACTGACTCCAGATCTTGAACAATGGGCCCACCTTCTCGTGGCCCAAGAGGGATCTGATTTGCTGGTTGGACCACAAATCAATTGTTCATTAGAAGTGTCAGAGGTACTTAAGAAACAAGATGTAATGCAGGATTTAAACGATATAAATGACCAGCTGTGATTACGAACGACCAGTGAATGATCGACTTACCGATGATGGTTATATCAAGAGGACACAATATATCTACAGTGAGGAGAGTGCAACTCTTGGACTTTAGTGGAGTCTCCGGAGGTTAACAAATGTTGATTAAGTCGGTTAAAAGAGTTTAACTGGGTAATCTCGTATCGTTGGAGCTCATGATCTGTAGGTCCTTTAGGTTCTCATGGCTAGCTCGGATAAAGTCGTGCAACAATATAAGAAAAAAAAAATTAATTTATTCAAATTGGGTTTTGGAAGGATGATGGACATATTTAAATACGATTTAAATATAGGAACGATCTAAAACATGAATGAGATTCATGTGCGAAAAATGGGTTTTCGGAAAATCGAGATTAGTCATATTATTTAGTTAATATTTTATATTGAATTAAATAATATTAATTAATTAAAATGTTTAATTAATAATATATATTATTATTATTTAAAATTAATTTTGAATTAATTTTTTAAACAATAATTTTTGCATGTAAAAGTATACACATGTTGGACATGTGTATTTCACTTTAATTTATTGTTAAGATAAGTAAAAGAGTATATAAAATGAATTTTTTCATTTGTTGGTTAAAAAAAAAAGTGGATTGGAGAGAGATTGTTAAAAGGAAATTTTTTTCTTTTGACACTCTGTTTCTTCTTCTTGGGACATACCCACTTTTCTTTTGCAAAAAGACTACTGTGAGTTGGTTTTTGCTTGAGAATTTGAGAATTGATTTTTTTTTTCAATTCAATTTTATTTTCTTTCAAAAACCACTTCGTTCATACCATTCCAAAGCCATCTATCTTCCGATCTCTCTCTTGTAAAGGAGTCCCACCACTCCGTTGCTCGGCCCGAGGATAGCGGGACTACATTAAGGTAGTTCTCGAAGAGTTCGTGAGCAGATTCAAGCGGCAGAATTAGAAGAAATATGAACTACAAAGGTATGTGTTCTAATTTCTTTTATTTCGAAGCTTTCAACATGTTTCTGTTTAGTTAAATTGATGAAATTAGAGTATCAACGATCCAAATCGCTTCTGCAGCATTATGCGCTCCATGAAAAAGGTTAAAATCAAAGGGAGGGAGTAGACTATTGAAAGAGTTTCGGCATGCATAGCGGAAGCAACGTTGGATCTAAGTACTCTTATTTTGTTAATTTAAAAGGAAAAAGCATGTAATTTGAAAATCAAAGACAATAATTTAGAAGTTACCTTTGAAGTTCAAATTCTTCTCGATTCCAAACTCGATCTTCGAACGTAACGGTCACGAACCACCACGAGAGTCTTCCCGACTATTCTCCGGCCTTAGAACGGGATTGTGGGATCCTTTGAGTGACTAATTTAAAAGAGAACTGAATATGGAATTGGAGAGAATGGTAGAGAAATTGTCTTTACAATTCTCAAAGTTCATCAAAATTCCAAGAAGAAGTCAATCTAATTAACCCTTTGTATATATAGAAGACTACATGCAAAAACATGCAAAATTGAGTTAACAATAGGATGCCATGTAGAATCCACTCAATTTAGTGGGATTAGTGGCTTGATGTGGGATGAACACTTAGCAAAAAAGTTTGACTCATAAAACCACCAACAAATGGTTTTTCCCACTAACTCAAGAATTGGATTTTTCCACTAACTTAAGAATTGGATTTTTCCACTAACTTTAGTCATCAAAATGACTCTTGACTTTCAAGGTTTAGTGGAGTCAACATTTGACTTTTGACTTTCAAAGTTTTAGTCAATTGTCTTTAATTTGACTTTTGACTAACTTTGATCAAATTAATTCAATTTAAAAATTAATTCAAATAATTAATTTTAAATTAAATTAAATTAATATTAAATAATTAATTAAACAATTTAATTCATTCAAATTTAATATCCAATAAATCCAACACTAATCCCGATCATTCCCGATATACATGATTATGAATCCATATTCATATTTTCGATATTTAAATCTTAGTTAAATATCACCATCTCTCTCTATTGTTCAATTCGCAATTGAACGTTATGTCGTTAAATATATCACATATATTTAACGCTAATTCCGTAATTCGAATTCGAACACATCGAATTCACTCGTCACACTGTTCTAAGGTTTAGTCCGATATGAGCTAGTAGGGGGACCTCATGGACCTACAGATCATGAGCTCCAACGATCCGAGATTAACTGATTAAACTCTTTAACCCAGTTAATCAACATTCGTTAACTACCGGGACATTCCACTATAGCCTAGTAGTTGCACTCTCCTCACTGTAGATATATTATGTTCACTTGATATAACCATGATTAGTAAGTTGACCCTTCACAGGTTGTTCGTAATTTACGGTCGGGTCAAATATCTGTTTTACCCCAGTAATTACATCTTGCTCCTTAAGTCCCACTGATCCTCTAATGAACAATTGATTTGTGATCCAATCACTAAATCGATTGGTATGTGATCTAATCACTATACCGAGTCCCTCTCGAGCCAATGAGAAGGTGGGGCCCCTTGTTCAAGACCTGAAGTCAGCACTTAAGGGAACAACCTATCTACTATCCATAGAGACGGGTAGAAGTGAATTCCATCTTGCACCCTATGTCCCCAGCTATCTATCAGGTCTTACCCCTGAAATGGGAGGCTTATTGAGTCGGCGCTGTTGAGCCACTCTCACCCATGCAGATCTAAGGATAATCCCGAATAAACAGGAGTTCATAGTTAGCTTAGGATTAAGGTCAAGTTACCTAGGTCATCGTTTTGAAATAGTCAGTCTTTAAAACAGTAAACAACGTTATAAAGCAAGAGTGACTTATTTCGCGGTCCGTTCTAATGCAAACTCTTTGCATAGGACGCCCCCATTCACATGTCTCCACATGAACGATTCAGAATCACATCGTTTGTACTAAATACAAAATGGGCCGCATCCAATAGTGTCCCCAGGATAAGGTATCCAGCCTTATCCGTATACTATAGATCGTTTTGGCTATTTACTCCAACTTGATCCACTTTTATGTCTCCACATAAAGTTCAAGTACTCATGTTATAGCCATGGATCTTAGTTTATTGGATTTAGGATTTTCTAAAATGAAATAAGCAATTCACATATTCAATAATAACTTTATTGAATAAACCTCAATAACACTTTATTAGTAATAAAATATGTTTATCGTTTACAAACCACGAGTTTTAGGACATAAAACCCAACAACTATGAGGACACTTTCTCCCCTGTTGTCATGTTAAAGTCTATACACATTCTCTTATCCATTGCCACATATTTTGACTATGAGATATGGCAAATGGATGTAAAGACTGCCTTTCTGAATGACAATCTTGAAGAGAGCATCTACATGAATCAACCAGAGGGATTCATAAACCAAGATCAGGAGCCAAAAGTTTGCAATCTTACAAAGTTCATTTATGGATTAAAACAAGCATCCAGATCATGGAATATTAGATTTGACAATGCGGTAATTTTTTTTGGCTTTGAACAAAATGTTGATGAACCTTGTGTATACAAGAAAATCATCAAGAATAAAGTAGCTTTTCTCGTCCTATATGTGGATTATATCTTGCTCATTAGGAATGATGTGGGTTTTCTGACTGACATTAAAAGTTGGCTAGCTAATCAATTTCAAATGAAAGATTTGGGAGAAGCACAATTTGTTCTTCGGATCCAAATTATAGGGGATTACAAGAACAAAATACTAGCTTTGTCTCATGCATCTTATATTGACAAGATTCTTGTCAAGTATCCGATGCAAAATTCCAAGAAGGGCAATTTGCCTTTCAGACATGGAATTACACTATCTAAGGACCAATGTCCTAAGATACCTCAAGAGGTTGATGATATGAGACGAATTCCCTATGCCTCAGCTGTAGGCAGCCTAATGTATGCTATGTTGTGTACAAGCCCTAACATATGTTATGCAGTAGGGATAGTCTGTAGATATCAATCAAATCCAGGATATGATCATTGGACTGCAGTCAAAACTATTCTCAAGTATCTACGGAAAACAAGAAATTACATGTTTGTGCATGAAGTTAAGGATTTGATCCTTACAGGATACACTGACTCTGATTTCCAAACTAATAAGGATTCGAGAAAATGTACCTCATGATCAGTGTTCACCCTATGTGGATGAGCAATAGTGTGGAGGAGTGTTGCGTGCTCAGTGTGTAAATAAAAATGCGATGTGAGAGCACTCAGAACATGCAAGCATACATGGTCTTGTAGCAAGTAATAAGTATTTTTTCATTCGATTTCCCACAAAGATTTATTCTTAGTTACTAACGAAGTGAGATGCTAAATTAGAAAGGGTGACTTAAATGAGGTGAATTGGAGATTAATGTGCCTAACTAATGAAGAATATACGAGATATGCAAGCATAAACGAAAGCAAGTAAAGAGATGGACTTAAATGTAGGAAAGAAAGAATTGCGGACTCAACAATGTTCCAGCAATAAAATCGCAAAAAGTAAAAGACTGGAAAAATGGCTAAGGCAAAAACAGAACTATAGAATTGCGCAGACAGCAATTATCTAGCAATTAAATTAGCAACGTTTTAAGGGTGAGATGGGGAAACAAGGTCAACTAACGACTCCTCTATAGGATTTTTCATACGATTATTCAGCAGTAGCTCAGCTTATCATGCATCAATTTAACTCATTCTCATGCATCTCTCGATTACATGCATTAGATCCTTTAGTTCACTCATATCCAAGTAAGACTTAAGCATCTATTTATATAAGCAAGTTAATGAATTGTGCTAGGAAAACGCCTATTCCTAGGTCGTTTTCTGGCTACCATGAAAGGCTAGCATGAATGGACGACTCTGAACTCTTACTCCTTCCGGAGGTTGGGAGTTCTTTGGACAAAATGGATGGCCAATCGAAATTGCCCGTGGGATGAAGTACACATACATTCAATGCATTCGAAGTTACCCTACATGATGAATTCACGTATTTCTACCTATAGATTCATCATTAGTAGACCCTTGTGTGATTAGTTACTCATGGATGATGTGAAAGTGGAAATACTAGATTGTTTAAGCATGATTAACAGTACGTCAATGAAAACAAAGGAAAGACAGAAAGTGAATAGAAACTTGCGAAGTTGTAAATGATTCCTCTATTAAAATAAGATTCAAAGCTTAATGTGCAAAGACTGTAAAACAATAAAGACTAAGAAAATGAAGACGAACAGAACAAATGACAGCAAACAGAAGTAAATAACAGCAACAGTAGAGAAAATGGAAGACAAAAAGCAGTAGAAAGGAGTGTAAATGTGTGCGTGAACTCCTCGCCGCAAGCGCCTCAGATGAAGGGGAAGGTTAGCGTTTTTTGGGGATGAATTCAATCAGAAGAGAAGAAGGATCTTCTCTTCTTCCTCTCGAATTATCGGTGCCAAAAGCTGATTCCTTCACTCCAACAAACGGGATAGAAAATGGAGAGAAACTGCGTTGAGATGGAGAGTTCTACGCTTCCAAGCTTGTTGTTCTCCTTCCCCCTTGACCTCCTTTTATAGCTCTTTGCAGGTACTCTTCAGTCAAGGAGAACCATCCATTCTGAACGACGACCCTCCACGTGGCAGCAGGGGAGAACTTGGGCGGCTGAAAGATCGCAACAAAATGGCGGACGGTTGGAACAACTTAACATTCGCAGCTTAAACATTGCGGAGACAACAATGTTTCAGCAATTTTCCTGCAATGCACAATTTCAACTCTTTTAACTTCGTTTTTTATTCTTTTTTGTTCCTTTTACAAATAAGTCCTAATTTAGCTTCATTCCTTGATTTCTCATATTTAAGCACGTATTAAACTAAATTCTAACAAAAACGCTTAAGAGTTTACTCAATTCCATGGTAAATAAGTCCCTAATTTATGTACTTTTGGAGACGTAACAAGGAGCATCAAAGAAGGATGTGTTGCAGACTCTACAATGGAAGCTGAGTACGTAGCTGCTTGTG
The DNA here is from genome assembly GCA_028017165.1 of Herpetospermum pedunculosum. Taxonomy (NCBI): domain Eukaryota; kingdom Viridiplantae; phylum Streptophyta; class Magnoliopsida; order Cucurbitales; family Cucurbitaceae; genus Herpetospermum; species Herpetospermum pedunculosum. The sequence continues at coordinate 13,757,682 of CM051526.1, forward strand.
AAGCAACGAAAGAAGTTGTATGGATCAGAAAGTTCTTAACTGATTTGGAAATAGTTCCAAACATAGACAAGCCCATCACACTTTATTGTGATAATAGTGGTGTTGTGGCAAACTCCAAAAAACCTAGAAGCCACAAAAGAGGGAAACATAAAGTGAGAAAATATCACCTTATTAGAGAGATTGTGCAAAGAGGAGATGTGATTGTAACGAAGATAGCATCTGTAGAAAATTGTGTTAATCCATTTACAAAGGCTCTTCAGGCTAAATTATTTTAGGGTCATCTAGAGAGTCTAGGTCTACGAGATATGTCTCATCTTCTCTAGTGCAAGTGGGAGAAAATGTTGGGTATATAGTATGCCCTAGATCACATTATTGTATGCCCCACTGGCTTTAGTGCAAGTGGAGGGTTGTTAGAATTTGTGCCCTAAAGCCTCGTATTTTATAATAAACATTTTCTCATTTATGAATAAAATAATTTTTATTTTATATTTTGTAAAACATTATCCAATATTGTATAAAATCCAAGGTTATTACTGTAATCTTGAACAATATGTAGTTGACATACAGGAGGATCATGTTCAAGTAATAACCTAAATGGTCTATAGTATATGGATAAGGTTTGGTGCCTTATCCTGGTAACACTATTGATACGACCCACTTTGTAATAGTTACAAATGATTTGATCCAAATCGTTCATGTAGAGACATGTGAGTGGGGGTATCCTATACAATGAGTTTGTATAAGACTAAACCACAAAATATATAATCTCTCTTTGTAAATCCGTTATTTGACAATATTAATATTTCACAAGATGATCATATGTGACTCGATCTAAATTCTGAGTGGGTTATGAACTCCTGTCTATGAGGGCTCGTCCTTTGATTTGCATGAGTGAGGATAGTCTTTATGACTGATTCAATAAGCCTACTATCTTGGGGACTAGACCAAATAGAGAGCTGAGAACATAATTTCTACAAGATGAAATTCACTCATTCTCATATAGGGAAAGTAGATGAGTAGTTCTCTTAAGTACTGATTTCGGGACTTGAACAATGAGGCCCCACCTTCTCACTGGCCCGAGAGGGACTTGATTTATGGTTGGATCATAAACATATTGTTCATTAGAGGATCAACGACACTTAAGGTACAAGATGCAATTACATGGGTAAAACGGACATTTGACCCAGCTGTAATTACGAACAACTCGTGAAGGATCGACTTGCATGTAATGATTATATCAATGAACACAACTTGTCCTACAGTGCATAAGAGTACAACTCTAGGTTTATATAGTGGAGTAACCTAGAGTTAATGAATGAAAAATAATTGATTAATGAGTTTAATTAATTAATTTTTCATGATTGAAGCTTATAATCTGTAGGTCCATAAGGTTCCCTTGCTAACTCATAAGAATATTAAGTGATCAATATTTTTGGAAGAAATTTGAAATGTTCAAATTAATATTTAATATATTAGATATATTAAATAAAAGAAAAATATAATGTATTAGATACATTAATAAGAGAAATATATATATATATATGGGAAATTGTAACAGATGTCAATTTAGAATAAGATAATTAAAAATATAGCATGTTTTTAAAAATTTTGCAGATATGACAATTTCTATCGCTGATATCTTATGGCTGATAGAAGTCTATCGCTGATCACCTCAGCTTTTTATAGATTTTTGTCAGTGATAATAGTCTATCACTGATAGAAGTCTATCAGTGATATGATAAAGTTTATTAGTGATAGAAATGGATTTTTTTGCCATATTTGCAAAGCATTTTAAAGAACTTGCAATAAGTTTGGGCATGATTGCTATTTGTGCAACCAACCCTATATATATATATATAGGGTTGGTTGCACAAATAGCAATCATGCCAGTAAATATATATATATATATATATATATATATATATATATATATATTTACTGGCAAATAGTTTTGCCCTAGGTCATGTGCTATAAATAGGACCTAAGGGTTGAGTCATTGACACAGAAGTCATTCTTAAAAGTTAGAGAGAATTCTCACTCTTCCCAATTTCCTATTCTTCCTTAGAGGTTCCACAACCTAGATCATATATCAGAGTCATAGCGAGGAATACTTTGTGGATTCTTCAAAGATAATCAATCTTCATTTATTCATGATTTTCATTGTTTCAATTTTATACAAAATCAAAGCGATCCCAATTGGTTTCTAGAAATATTTTAGAACCAAAGGCTTCCGCTGTGAGTTGATGGGACCAATTTTCAACATTTTGAATGTCTTTTAATACCTACGATAAATGTATATTTTTTTCGAACGTTTTTTTAATAACTTTCGATAAAGAGGTGATATTTTTCAAAAATAAAATTTAATACCTCCGATAATGTATATCTTTTTCGAAGGTTTTTATAACCTTTGTTAAACGGTAGATATTTTTCGAAGGTCTTTTTAATACCTCCGATAAATGTATATCTTTTTCAAAGGTTTTTAATAACCTTCGATAAAGAGTAGATATTTTTAGAAGGCTTTCAAAATACCTCTGATAAATGTGATCTTTTTCAAAGGTTTTTTATAACCTTCGATAAAAGATGGTCCAAATAGGTCAACTTTGTTGTAGTGAGTTTTAGTCATGTATTCCTTCAACGAAGCGTCACTCTTGATGATATACTCTTGCATTAGCGCTCCTATGATAATTTCCCTAAAAAGCTAGTTGAACACAATGTTAGAATAAATTTGGGTATTCATGAGCTTACTAAAATTTGTTTGTTGTGCGTTGGCTGCTGTTGCGTGCTTAATGCGTGGGCAATAATATTGTAAAGCACTCCATGCAAGTATACATGATCTATCCAGCAAGTGATAAGTATATTTATATCGATTCCACGGAGATTTGATATTTTCAACAATATATTTATGTAACTAGTAACAAAATATTGGGAGATTATCTGTGATAATAAAGACATAACCAAAAATAGCAAGGAAACAAATAAACTAACAAGCTAAGACTTGGACTACAAGACTGTTGGGTTTTATGTCCTAAAACTCGTGGTTTGTAAACTGAATGTATATTCTATTTTGCAATAAATTTGTTATTGAGGTTTATTCATTAAAGTTGTTATTGAATAAAGTGAATTGTGTTTACTTTTAACCTAACTCCAATAAACAAAGAACCCATGGCTATAGGTTTTATATTTGAATTTCGTGTGTGACATGATTGTGGATCAAGTTCAAGTAATAGCCAAACCGGTCTATAGTATAGGGATAAAGTTGGGTACCTTATCTTGGGGACACTATTGGACGCGACCCGCTTTGCATAGTATAAACTGTAACGACCCGACTTTTTATGACATCACTATAGGCCGTTACTAAGAGCATGACATCATAAAACTCAATAAATAACATAAAACTTTATTTTAGAAATAATGAAATCGAAATAATAAGTCCAAAACCTTAAATGCATTTAATTTGGGATCCCAATGAAAAACATAAAAAAACAATTCAATAAGTTCCTTCGAAATGAAATTTAAAAACAAAACTACTTGTTCTAATCTATAGCGAAAACCGTTGGACTGACTCAATTAATTAATAAAATAATCAACAAAAAGCGGAAGCTCTGACTCCACGTGTCCCATGACATCATCAACCGATCACCTCGTCAAGCACCCGATAAGTCCCTAATATTACCTGAAAAAAAAGGTTTTAGAAAAGAATGAGTATTTTAAATAAAATACTCAGTAAGTAACCCCACTACTGGGGTCAGACTATGCAATCACATGCAACATGAACTGACTGAGACTTTCACTAGTGGGACCTAAACCTGATTGTACTGTGATGACCATCTAAGTGAACAATTAACTCAATCCCGCAATAACTCTCACAACTACTCGGTATAGTAGACTCCTCTAGAGACTCACCCCTACTGATGGTTAGTTTGCATCCAGTCAGTGGAGCAAAGCCTCAGTCTACTAGGTACCAACATGACTAGGGGATGAGAATAATTGCCACAAAATTATCCTGACTGAAAATGTGGTATGCAATAATGAGGTCCCACAACATATATACGTATCATGTTAAAACATGAAAGTTCATAACATCAATCATATATTATTTCTCATATACTCGACATGATAAACATAACATGACAATCTCATAATTTCTATAATAACTCTCTCTTCTAACATCATACATCAAACATCTAACATCCAACATCATCAGTGTACTTTCATCAACATAACATAAGGTCTCAAAGCTACACAAAAAAATTCATTTCAACATTTAATAGAATCAAATCAGCATCCAACCCACAAACATTCAACATCAGACAAACACTTATTCAACCTCTCAACATTCAATTAAACTTCAACATACAATTCAATAATAACAGAAAAGTTCCCAACCTAGCCCGAAAGCTGACCAGCAGTAAGATCACTTACCTCAATTGAATTATTGTAAGAATAATTTTCCTTTATTTTGGCTTGCAGAAGTCTATGTCCAAACCTAAAATATAAATCTAAAATTAGCATTACCATTTGGGTCCCAAACTGCGCTGAAGAAAAATATCAAAATTAAAGGCGATGCTCAGAACAATTCCCCAAAATAATTTATACTCCAAAAAATTTCTCTCTACCTTAATGGATCGTCCAAATCCTAAACACAAGAAACCAAAATCTTATACTCAACTTCCGACATTTACAATGAATTCAAATAGTGGTTGGAGCCTCGTTACCTACTAAAAATCCGCTGCGAGGACGTCAACTCCTGCTGGACAACAAGCTTAACGCCTCAAAACTCCCGATCTCAACGCTGAAATGGAATGGGTATTGAATTTTAGCGCTGAACATAACATAATTGAAACTAGATAAATCGAAAACGAAATAGGTTTTGGTTAGGATCGAAGCTCACCCAAAAATATGGGGGCAGGTGAAGGAGAGGCGGCGGCGGAGTGCGAAGTAGAGCGACGGCGACGACAGGGGCGTGTGGTGGCTGGAGCGGCGGCGGTGTGCGAAGCAGAGCGACGGCGTGAAGACCGGAGCGGCGGCGGCGACGAAGGGGAACGGTGCGACGGCGTGGGTAATCGGAGCCAAAGGAGTGAGGGAGAGGGTGCAGACAGAGAGGGGTGGGGGCGGCTGTGCGTCTGTAGATTTTTAGAAATTGGGTCTTCTTCATGAAGAAGAAGACCCTGATTCCTTATATATATATATTTTAATTTTAATTAAAACTAATATTATATAATATTATATTATATATTATATTAAATAATAATAATATTATGATAATATATTAAATAATAATATTATTATCATTAATAACCATTGACTTGTTTGACTTAGTCGAACGACTAACCCTAGCCCCTTTTAAGCCCAAATTTTTACCCGACTCTTTCACTTAAATTCATTATTGAGCTCGAAAATAGTAACAATTAAATGAATTTCTCTTACCTGGATTTCGGGTCGTTACACAAACGATGTGGTCCGAAATCGTTCATGTGGAGACATGCAAGTGGGGCATCCTGTGCAATGAGTTTGCATAAGACTGAACCGCGAAACAAGTCGCTCTTTCTTTATAACTCCGTTTACTGTAAAGACCAACCTTTTCATATGATTACCTAGGTAACTTGTTACGTCTCCAAAAGTGACCTTTTTAGGACTTATTTATCTTAGAAAGATGTACACTCTTAGGTATTTTTTATAGGATTTAGCTTAAACCTATGCTTATATATGAGAATTAGAAGAAGGAAGCTAAATTAGGACTTGTGTGAAAAAGGGAAGAAAAGGAATGAAAAAGGAAGTTAAAAGAATGAAAATTGTGCATTGCGGAAACATTGCTAAAACCGCAATGTTTCAAGTGAAATCCGTAAGTTGGCTAACCTTTTTTTGTTATGATCCGATATTTCAGGGATTCGTTCTTTCTCCTCCATCCATTTTGAAGTACGACGTTGAGGATGGATGGTTCTCCTTGGCCCAATCGCACCTGCAGAATACTATAAAAGGAGGTCAAAGAGGAGGGTTTGATCATCATCCGAAAGCGTAGAAGTCTCTTCGCAGCGCAGTCTTTCCCATTCATTCTCTTCTCCGTCTGTTGGTTTGAGAGGTTCAGCTGTTGGAGTCGACGATCTGATAGGAAGGAGAGGAGATTCATCTTCTATCCTGATTGGATTCATCCAAGCAAGGCTTACCTTTCTCTCCCTTCAGCCGAGGCGTCTGCGACGAGGCGACCAAGCTCACTTTATTTGCTTTCTGTCTTTATCTTTTCATTTCCAGCACCGTTTGTTGTTATTTCTGTTCCATTAGTTAATCCATTCCATTTCGTTGCTTTCTGTCTTTATGTTAGTAACTCTAAATCTTTATCTGTTCATTCAAACAATTGATTAATCCAAGCACAATTCATTATTTCACCATTTCTTTATCTTATCTGCCTACTGTTTTTCCTTTCTGTTTTGTCTTTAATTTTCTTCTAAGCATGTCTACTTCATCTAATATTTCTGTTCTCTCTACATCCATGAGTAGCTAAGTCACATAGGGGCATGCTAATGACAATACTATAGGCTAAAACACGTGAACCAAGCATGTAGGATAGCTCTCGAATGTATTGATTGCATGTAAGCTTCATCCCACGGGCAATTTCGATTGGCCATCCATTTTGTCCAAAGAACTCCTAACCTCTGGAAGGAGTAAGAGTTCAGAGTCATACACTCATGCTAGCCTCTCAAGGTAGCCAGAAAACGACCTAGGAATAGGCGTTTTCCTAGTACAAATCATAACTTACTGCTTTAACAAGATGCTTAAGACCTTACTTGGACATGAGTAAACTAAAGAATCTAATGCATGAAATCGGAAGATACATGAGAATGAGTTAGTTTGATGCATAGTGAGTTGATCCAATGCTTGAGAATCGTGTGAAAATGCCTATAGAGGAGTCGTTAGTAGCCCTTGTTTCTCTATTTTACACACTTTCGCTGTTAGTAACATTGCGGTAAAATTGCTGTTCTCGCAATTCTGTTAAGTCAAAAATTCTGTTTTAGCTATTTTCCTCTTCGTTTATTAATCTCTTCTCTTTACATTTGAGTTTATCATTGACTTGCACTTGTTTATGCATCTATCCTTTACATATTCCTTAGTAATTAGGCAATTTAAAACCAATTCTACCCCATCAAATCCACCCATTCTTACTTAACAACACACTTCGCGAGTAACTAATAATAAATCTCTGTGGGAAAACGAATGAAAAAATACTTACTACTTGCTACAAGATCATGTATGCTTGCATGTTCTGAGTGCTCTCTCTCTCTCATTGCTTATTTCTTTTACACATTGAGCACGCAACAAGTTTTTGGCGCCGCTGTCGGGGATTTAGTTTAGTGAAAACGAAGTTTGTTAAGTTTGAAACACAAAATTTAATATCTATTGGAACTGATCTTTTTCTCATTTCTTTTGCAGGTACCATTGGGTTAGTTTATGAATGAGCCTTCAAGTAGCGATCTAGAGTTCAATCCTGAGCCTGAGAGATTACTTAGGGCCAGAAATAGAGCCAAGAAACGTCTCTTTAACCAACCCTCTATACCTCCAATAATTGCTGAAACCGCAGAGTCTCCGCAATTCTATCAAGAAGAAATGGACAGACCAATCCCAAATCCGGTACCTACCACTCGCAATCCCATCGAAATAGCGAATGATAAGGATAGTGCCATTCTTTCTTACCTAGTACCTATGCCTGGGGAGCTAAACCCAAGCATAATCCGCCCTGAAATTACTGCCAACTCATTTGAGTTAAAGCCAGTAATGTTCCAAATGTTGTCCACTGTGGGACAATTCTTTGGAGTGGAAAATGAGGATCCCCACAACCATCTTAGAAACTTCCTAGGAGTTAGTGATACCTTCATCATCCCTGGAGTTTCCCAAGAAGCCTTGAGGCTCTACCTCTTCCCTTACTCTTTATGGGACAAAGCAAAGACGTGGTTAAACTCATTACCCTCTGGATCAGTCCTCAATTGAACAGACCTGGCGGAGAAATTCCTAGTTAAATATTTCTCACCTGATAGGAATTCTACCTTTCGTGATGACATAATAAAGTTCAAACAAGCTGAAAATGAGTCTTTTCACGAAGCTTGGACAAGGTTCAAGGACCTTCTGCTTAAATGTCCACACCATGGCATTCCATGGTGTATCCAAATAGAGGTTTTTTTCAAAGGATGCAACCCCAGCACCAGACAAGTGCTAAATTCATCTGCTGGTGGTTCCATGTTGTCCAAGAGTTATAACGAAGCCTATGAGATCTTGGAGAAGATCTCAGCATCTCACTGTAGGTGGTCAGATGATCCAATAGAGCCAAGTAGAGCTCAAAATAAGGACGCATTCAATGCCATGAGTAGCCAAATAAGCGCCCTGACCAACCTAGTTAAACAAATGGCTCAAGCCAATCTTCAAACTAGTGTCAACACCGCCACAGCCATGTCAATGGGCACACAACCAAGTCAAGGTGAGACACTAATCTGTGGATTCTGTGGGGAGGGGCACCTGTATGAATATTTCCCTGGGAATCCAGCCTCAATCTGCTATGTTGGAAGCCAACAGCAGCCTAGGAACAACCCCTACTCCAACACTTACAATCCTGGTTGGAGGAACCACCCAAACCTTTCCTGGGGTGGCCAACAGAATGCTAACCAAGCTCCTAACCAACCAAGACCGAGTGGAACACCTGGTTTCACTCCCCAACATAACCAGTCCATGTATCAAAAACCATTCAACCAACCAGTAGGGTCATCTGTAGAAAATCTACTCAAAGAGTACATCGCCAAGAATGATGCTACTCTACAAAGTCAGCAAGCTACCCTTAGGAGCCTAGAGAACCAAATAGGGCAACTAGCCAATGAACTCAAAAGTAGGCCCCAAGGTAGACTACCTGCTGACACTGAGGTGCCAAGGAGAGATGGAAAAGAACAAGTTCAAGCAATTGAACTTAGAAGTGGTAGACCATTGGTGAGCAACACTAAAGAAACCCCAAAGAGAGTAGAGAACAAAGAGTCTAGTGCTCCACTGGATTCTCTGCCAAACCAAGGTCAACCACCAACAAGCACATCAAGGGTAGGGCTGGAGCCAATCATAGAAGAGATAGAAGAAATTCCAAGGCCTCCACCTATCCTGAGGCGACCTGAAGTGCCTGCATATGTGCCACCACCTCCATTTCCTCGAAGGCTAAAGAAAAAACAAGAACAGGAAGTGCACTTTAATAAATTCTTAGAAATTCTTAAACAAGTGCATGTGAATATTCCTTTTGTAGAAGTTTTACAGTCTATGACCTCTTATGTTAAGTTTTTAAAGGATATAATCACTAACAAGAAGATTATTGGCGAATTTGAAACAGTGAATCTCACTGAGGAGTGCAGTGCCATACTCCAGAACAAGCTACCCAAGAAGGAGAAGGATCCTGATTCCTTCACCTTACCAGTAGAGCTAGGAGGCAAACACGTGGGCAGAGCTCTTTGTGACCTGGGAGCCAGCATAAACCTCATGCCCCTATCACTATTCCGCCAGCTAGGAATAGGAGAAGCACGTCCCACCACTGTCACCTTACAACTTGCAGACAGATCCATAGCATACCCTGAGGGTAAGATTGAGGATATTCTTGTAAAGGTTGACAAGTTTATTTTCCTTGCAGATTTCATCATCCTGGATTATGAAGCAGACAAGGAGGTCCCCATCCTATTAGGCAGACCCTTTCTAGCCACAGGTAGGGCCCTGATTGATGTCCAGAAAGGTGAGCTCACTATGAGGGTTCATGATGAGGAGGTTAAATTTAGTGTTTTTAAAGCACTGAGGTATCCTTCTGACTTTGAATCTTGTGCTAGCATGGACATTGTAGATTCACTAATGGAAGAACAGCTTGAGCATGAGTTATTAATTAAGCATGCCAATGATTATGTACAATTAGATTTAACTGATTTGAATGTTTCTGAGATAATGGACATGCCTGTAAATAATCCTCAGCATGTTTGTATGACTACTGATTTAACTGAAAAATCCATGAATCCATTGAAACCATCCATTGAGCATCCACCTGTCTTAGAATTGAAACCACTGCCTGAACATCTTAAGTATGCATATTTAGGAAGTAATGATACTCTGCCTGTGATTATTTCATCTAAATTGAGTGAGAAGCATGAGGTTGAGCTGATATTATTGCTTAAACAACATAGAAAGGCTATTGCATGGACAATTGCTGACATTAAAGGAATTAGCCCTTCTTAGTGCATGCATAAGATAATATTAGAGGAAGAGCATACACCCCGAGTAGATCACCAACGTAGGTTGAACCCCTCTATGAAAGAGGTAGTCAAAAAAGAAATCATAAAGTGGTTAGATGCAGGTGTAATCTTCCCTATAGCTAGTAGTCAGTGGGTGAGTCCAATTCAATGTGTACCTAAGAAGGGGGGGATGACTGTAGTAGTAAATGAGAGCAATGAACTGATTCCAACTAGAACTATTACAGGATGGAGAGTTTGTATGGATTATAGGAAATTGAATAAGGAAACAAAAAAGGATCACTTCCCTCTACCATTCATTGACCAGATGTTAGATAGGATAGCTGGTAGAGCTTATTACTGCTTTCTAGACGGTTATTCAGGATATAACCAGATCACTATAGACCCTAAGGACCAGGAGAAGACCACCTTCACTTGCCCTTTTGGAACATTTGCCTTTCGCAGAATGCCTTTTGGCTTATGCAATGCACCAGCAACGTTCCAAAGGTGCATGTTGGCAATCTTCTCTGACTTAGATGAATCCATGATAGAGATATTTATGGATGACTTCTCAGTCTTTGGTGATTCATTCACAAACTGTTTAGAGAACTTAGGACAAGTCCTGGCTAGGTGTGAGGAGACCAACCTAGTCCTTAATTGGGAAAAGTGCCACTTCATGGTGGAAGAAGGGATAGTCCTAGGTCATAGAGTGTCTAGAGCAGGAGTGGAGGTCGATAGGGCCAAGATTGAGATAATAGAGAAGTTAGTGGAACCTCAGAATGTGAAAGCCATTAGAAGTTTCTTAGGACACGCAGGTTTCTATAGAAGGTTCATTAAGAAGTTTTCAAAGATCTCCAAGCCCTTGTGTGAGCTTCTAGAGCTGAACAAACCATTCATCTTCTCTAAAGAATGTTTCTTAGCCTGGAAAGCCCTTAAGGAAGCATTAGTCAAAGCACCTATTATAGTAGGACCAAATTGGGACCTCCCATTTGAGATGTTGTGTGATGCAAGTGACTATGCAGTAGGGGTTATGCTAGGACAAAAGATTGACAAACTAACACACCCTGTATACTATGCTAGTAAGACACTTAATGAGGCACAATGTAATTACACAACCACTGAGAAGGAGATGCTAGCTGTAGTGTTTGCCTGTGAGAAGTTTAGGAATTACATTGTAGGCACTAGAACAATCGTGTATACAGATCACTCTGCACTAAAATACCTTATGAGGAAGGCTGATGCTAAGCCTAGGTTGATTAGATGGGTATTGCTGCTGCAAGAGTTTGATCTGGACATTAGAGATAAGAAAGGATGCGAAAATGTGGTTGCGGATCATCTTTCTAGATTGCAGCATAATTGCGGAAAAATTGCGGAAACCGCAATTTCTGATGCCTTTATCGATGAGCATGTCTTTGTATTAGCACATCGTGATAACGATGAGGAACCTTGGTTTGCTGACATTGCTAACTTCCTTGCATCGCAGGTACTACCAACTTTCAAGGGAAGCCAAGAGAAGAAGAGGTTCCTGCATGAAGCTAGGAAATTTATATGGGATGATCCTACACTTTACAAGACATGTGCAGACGGTTTACTAAGGAAAAGTGTGTCAGCTACTGAGGCGAAGTCTGTGCTGCAGCACTGCCATACAGCCCCCTATGGTGGACATTTTGGTGGCCAAAGGACAGCTGCAAAGGTGTTCCAGAGTGGCTACTATTGGCCCACGATCTTCAAGGATGCCCACGAATACGCACACAGCTGTGATGAATGCCAGAGAACAGGTAACCTTAGTCGAAAGGATGAGATGCCTCTCACTTACATCTTAGAGTTGGAGTTCTTTGATGTGTGGGGCATTGACTTCATGGGACCATTTCCCCCATCATCAGGTAACCTTTACATTCTTGTAGCTGTAGACTATGTGTCTAAATGGGTAGAGGCCATAGCATGTCCAAACAATGATGCCAAAACAGTCATTAAGTTCCTTAATAGACATATTTTTACTAGGTTTGGAACACCTCGTGCTATAATTAGTGATGAAGGGACACACTTTATTAATAAAGCTATGGAGAAAGTGTTGGCTAAATACAATGTTAGACATAGAGTAGCCACCCCTTATCACCCACATTCGAATGGCCAAGCTGAAATATCAAATAGGGAGATTAAAAACATACTCGAAAAAGTGGTCAAACCCAATAGAAAAGATTGGTCGTTTAAACTCGAGGATGCACTTTGGGCATATAGGACTGCATATAAGACACCCCTAGGTATGTCTCCTTATAGACTTGTGTATGGCAAAGCATGTCACTTACCATTCGAATTAGAAATTAAAGCATTTTGGGCCTTGAAAGAACTGAATTATTGCGTGACCGATGCGGGAACATTGCGGTCTCTGCAATTACATGAGCTTGATGAGCTTAGACATATGTCCTATGAAAATGCTAAAATGTATAAGGAAAAGACTAAGATTTGGCATGATAGTAGACTTAGGATTAAGGACTTTAAGAAGGGCCAGCTTGTCTTATTATTTAACTCACGGTTGAGATTATTTCCAGGCAAACTTAAGTCCAGATGGTCAGGTCCTTTTGTAATAACTAACGTGTTTGTTCATGGTGCAATCGAGATTAGGAACCTGCAGCAAGGGCAACCGTTCATGGTTAATGGTGCACGATTGAGGCATTACTATGAAGAAGGAGATGTGAAGACTCTCTCGGCCTTTCTCTTGACTGAAACGTGAAAATAAGAGCGAGAGAGGACGAGTGATTACTGTGCTCGTCCATGCGAGGCTATGCCTTAGCTTATTTTTTGCTATTCTTTCGGTTACGGTTTGTGTATATTTTTGTGTGATTTTTATTACGAAGTTGATGTTGATTTTATTTCTTTTAATAGGGGATCAATAGAGGGAATCAAGGAGATGAATTCACGATTAAAAATCAGGGGAGATATTGGGCCAAATCAAAGATTCAGTTGAGAGAAGATTGACATTTAAACTCAAGAAAATTTCCAAACGGCCATTTAATTGCGGTAGATTTGCTGAATCCGCAACAGAAATAGCCGTTGGGATTTTCATCATTACATATAGCTGTTAGAATAGCGTTGGCCCATACGCTTCCCTCATTCACTGAACTCCAAGAAATCTCTCTCCTTCTTCCTCTGCAATTCCTCTTTCCAGATTCCTACGATTCAACCATGGTGCTAACAAGAGCTGAGAGATCTGCGTCCAAGAAGAAGGCCGACGACGCTGAAATAGCTGCGAGAGAGGCACTCCTTGCCTTGGCAGATGCTGAAGCCGCACGAACCGAACGCCTTCCCAAGCTCCCTGTCCGCAGGAAGAAGTGGAAGGTGGTGTCGGAGATCCCTGCTGGGCCATCTGAACCAGCAGGAACGCCCAAGAAAAGGAAGTGGAAGGTGGCTGTGGCCGAAGCAGCGATCAAGAAGAAGACTCCCTCTGTGGAGAGTCAAGAAAGTGGCCGTCCATCCTACGAGACGGCCAGGCAAAGCCATTCTCCATCTCCACCAGCGCGAAGCCCTGAACATTCTCCACCGCCGCAGAGCCCTAAGGCATCACCCATCTCCCAGACGCCTGAACCTGAAATTTCAGATGAAGAGCATCAAGAATCGGCGCAGGGCGGTGAAGAAGCTGAAGAAGAAGAGGTCTTCTCTCCGTTGAGGGAAGTCAGCCCCGAGAGCCCTGCACAGGGGGAAGATTCGATGGATGAGACATTGGGGGATTGCCTCCAACAGATCACAACCAAGGCGAGATTGAGAAAGAAAGCCACCAAGGTTGGCAAGGCCAAACGGCCAAAGGCTTCGAAGAAGTCAAAGAAAAAGAAAGCCAGGGGTGAGCCTTCATCAAAGAAGGGTAGTGGTGAGCCCTCTCCAAAGAAGCTCAAGATCGAGGCTGCTGAAGCAGCCAAAGCAAAAGAAAAGGGGAAGGCCAAGCTGTACTCCGAAGATGAGCCTCAATCTGTGAGGTATGTGTCCTCTGATGCTGAGTCAAGAGGCACCGAGTTAAGGAAGAGGGACCTGCTGCATGAGAAAGGGTTCCTCGACGGACTAGCAGACCTGCCGCAATTCTTGCGCGCAGGGATAACCAATCACGGCTGGGAGGAGCTGTGCAGACCACCCATCCCCGCCTATTCCAGCATGGTGTATGATTTCTACGCCAACTTGATGAACCCTGAAGATGGCCTATCTGTGGTCAGAGGAATCGAGGTGGATTTCTCAGCGAAGGCAATCAATGAAGCCTATGGCCTCAAGGGTCAAAAACACACGAATTATGCAAGGATCATTGATGCGCCGACTGAGGCTGTCCTGGAGGAGGCGCTGCGGATAATTGGCCAACCTGAGGCAGCATGGACGGTGTCACGCAATGGGAAGCACACTCTGATGAGTGCTACCCTCACAGCTAAGGCAACCGTCTGGTTCTCCTTCGTAAGGAGGAGGCTGTCCCCAGTGACCCACGAGACCACCATCAACCAAGGCAGATCGCTGCTGGTCTATGCGATCATGAGGGGCCTCACAATCAACGTTGGTGAGGTCATTGGAGCCTCAATCGCAGACTGCGCCAAAAAGGGTAAGGGTCCACTTTTCTTTCATAATACAATCACTAAGCTTTGCTTACGTGCAGGGGTTCCAATCGAGCGGATGGAAAGGCAGCTGGCCTACACGGGGCACCTGGAGCTGCCTACAGGCCTGAGGATGCGCAGGAAGGGGAACATGGAGTTCGAGCTAGATGGCCTGGCTGCTGCTCAGTCTCTGTCAATGGCCTGCTTGATGGACCTGCAAAAGAAGATGGCGCAATGGGCCACATACGCGCAGGCGAGGGATAAGGATGTTGCTGACCAATTGGGCTGCATCTTTCCTGAGTTCCCCATGGACCTACTGACACCATGGGCGCCTCCAAAACCACGGAAGAATGATGATGATGATGAGGACATCTGAGTGCTAAGTTGATTAGCACTCAAGGGAGTATTTCTGTTCTCTATACAAAAAAAAAAATTAAACTGCTTTTTCGTAAACCATGTGAATTCTGCTGTTTTGAGTAAATTTTGATCTGTTTTTAGTGCTTTATTTTTGTTGTTTAGATTTGTTTAGTGTAGTCTGATGGTAGCTGAATAGGTAGATTAGTTTAGTTCTCTTTTTGTATAGCTTAAATGACTGGAAAGAGTATGCATAGGGGCCTTGATCACTGATATATCTGCCCTGTATCCATTGCAAAATAATTGCGGAATCCGCAATTTTTATTAGTAAATGCATGTTTTTGACTAACTGTTTAGCTAGGCTGGTTCTGTTTAAATTTTGTCTTTTGCTGCTATCTTGACTGCCTTATATAGCGTATCTATAAGTATGATGGATGAGTGTTGTTGCGTGCTCAATGTATTAAAATAAATAAGCAATAAGATAGAGAGAGCACTCAGAACATGCAAGCATACATGGTCCTATAGCAAGTAGTAAGTATTTTTCATTCGTTTTCCCACAGAGATTTATTATAAGCTACTAAAGAAGTGTAAAGTTAAGAAAGAATGGGTGGATTTGATGGGGTCAAATTGGTTTTAAATTGTCTATTTCCTACTGAATACGTAGAGGGTAGCAACATAAACAAGTGCAAGTCAAAGCTAAACTCAAATGAAAAGAAACGAGATTAATAAATGAAGAAGAAAACAGCTAAACAGAATTGTGAACTTAGCAGAATTGCGGAAACAGCAATTCTACCGCAATTTTCCTAACAGCGAAAGTGTGTAAAATGGAAAAACAAGGGCTACAAACGACTCCTCTATAGGCATTTCCTCACGATTCTCAAGCATTGGATCAACTCTCTATGCATCAAACTCACTCAATCTCATGTATCGTCCGATTCCATGCATTAGATTCTTTAGTTTACTCATGTCCAAGTAAGGTCTTAAGCATCTTGTTAAAGCAGAAAGTTATGGTTTGTACTAGGAAAACGCCTATTCCTAGGTCGTTTTCTGGCTACCTTGAAAGGCTAGCATGAGTGTATGACTCTGAACTCTTACTCCTTCCAGAGGTTAGGAGTTCTTTGGACAAAATGGATGGCCAATCGAAATTGCCCGTGGGATGAAGCTTACATACAATCAATGCTTCGAGAGCTATCCTACATGCTTGGTTCACGTTTTTTAGCCTATAGTATTGTCATTAGCATGCCCCTATGTGACTTAGTTACTCATGGATGTGGGGAGAACAGAAAGAAGAGATAAAACGCACATGCTTAGAAGGAATTTAAAGACAAAACAGTAGGGGAAAACAGTAGACTACAAAGGTAAGAAACTGTGAAATACTGAATTTTGCTTTTGATTACTTGATTGTTTGAAGGAACAAAAGAAAGCTTTAAATGAATAACACAAAGACAGAACTCCACGAAATGCAATAAACTAGCTACTAGAACAGAAACAACAACTAAACAATGCTGGAAAGTAGAAATGAAAAACAGAAAGCAGGTAAATGAGCTTGAATGCCTCGTCGCAACCGCCTCGGCTGAAGGATGAGAAAGATCAGCCTTGCTTGGATGAATCCAATCGGGAGAGAAGGTAGATCTCCTCTCCTTCCTATTAGATTATCGATTCCAACAGCTGAGCTTCGCAAACCAACAGACGGCAAAGGAAAACAGGAGAAAAGATGGAGCTGCGAAAAGACTTCTACGCTTTCGGATGATGATTGAACCCTCGACTTTGACCCCCTTTTATAGTAATCTGCAGGTTCGTTTGGGCCAAGGAGAACCATCAATCTTCAACGTCGTACTTCAAAATGGATGGAGGAGAAAGAACGAATCCCTGAAATAACGGAAATTAACAGAAAAAGATCAGTCAACTTACGGTTTTCACTTGAAACATTGCGGTTTCAGCAATGTTTCCGCAATGCTGTCGCAATGTAGTTTTTTCATTCTTTTACTTCGGTTTTCAATCCTTTTCTTTCCTTTTGCACACAAGTCCTAATTTAGCTACCTTCTTTTAATTCTCACAAATAAGCATAGGTTTAAGCTAAATCCTATCAAAAACACCTAAGAGTGTGCATCTTTCTAAGCTAAATAAGTCCTAAATAAGTCACTTTTGGAGACATAACAAGTGTCTTAAGGCACCTTTGATAGTTTAAATTAACCTCTTAAAACTGCTCAGCATGCGTAGCTTTAAGTCCTTACCTGCCTGTTTTTTTTAATTTCTGCTGCTGAGATGTTTGCTTTGAGAATGTTCTGTATATCCCTAGGGCTTTTAGATTCTCTTTGTTTTACCCTAGACTAGATGCTTCTAGGATAAGTTTGGGGGTGTGCCACCTCAGACACTCATTGGGGACAATGAGTAGTTTAAGTTTGGGGGAGGCCACCCTAGGCCTAGGAACATTCCTCTCTCCCTTAAAGCATAAGCATTCTTCTTCTCCTTTACAAAAAATGATGAGCTGAAAAAAAAAAAAAAATGAAAAATAGAATAAAGAGGGGTGTCTCTCTTAAGTTGCTGAGTAATCAGTGCCAAGTGTGTAACCCACAAGTGGCATTGCATCAAAAGGCAACCAAAGGAGAGGCCCCACCAAAGTAAGAAAGAAAAAAGAAAGAAATAGGGAAGAAGAATGTATACCTAGGAGTTGCAACTTTGTGGCTTAGATGTCCTGAATAAAAAGAACTCTGATCCTCAAATAGCTGAGCACAAAGTTGTAGCTTGTAGGGTTGTTTAGGGAGATGAATGTATGTTCAATATAGTGATGCCAGGGTTTAGGTTGTTCTCTAAATGTACTACTGTCACTGTTAATACTAAGACTGGCATGACTCTAAGGAATCCTAGGTAGCTCAAAAATAAAAACTAGAAGCATGTACTGAGTCTGGGGTAAAGCTAGGTAGAATTTGAAACCTTAGGGATAGTTGCACGATATGACAGAAGCAAGTAGATCAGTCGTAGGGAGTTAATGAGACAGTAGGAGCATTAGGCATGCGAAGTCAGAAGAAGCAAAGTAAGAGGGTAGTTGTAAACTTAGAAGTGTGTCACAAGACAGCACTGCTATAGATAGGAATTTAGGGGAGTCAGCAAGTGGTTAAAGAGGATAAAAAAGCAGCCTAAGTAAGTCCTTAGATTGCTCGAGGACGAGCAAAACCTTAAGTTTGAGGGTGTGTTACGTCTCCAAAAGTGACCTTTTTAGGACTTATTTATCTTAGAAAGATGTACACTCTTAGGTGTTTTTGATAGGATTTAGCTTAAACCTATGCTTATATATGAGAATTAGAAGAAGGAAGCTAAATTAGGATTTGTGTGCAAAAGGGAAGAAAAGGAATGAAAAAGAAAGTTAAAAGAATGAAAATTGTGCATTGCGGAAACATTGCTAAAACCGCAATGTTTCAAGTGAAATCCGTAAGTTGGCTAACCTTTTTTTGTTATGATCCGATATTTCAGGGATTCGTTCTTTCTCCTCCATCCATTTTGAAGTACGACGTTGAAGATGGATGGTTCTCCTTGGCCCAATCGCACCTGCAGAATACTATAAAAGGAGGTCAAAGAGGAGGGTTTGATCATCATCCGAAAGCGTAGAAGTCTCTTCGCAGCGCAGTCTTTCCCATTCATTCTCTTCTCCGTCTGTTGGTTTGAGAGGTTCAGCTGTTGGAGTCGACAATCTGATAGGAAGGAGAGGAGATTCATCTTCTCTCCTGATTGGATTCATCCAAGCAAGGCTTACCTTTCTCTCCCTTCAGCCGAGGCGTCTGCGACGAGGCGACCAAGCTCACTTTATTTGCTTTCTGTCTTTATCTTTTCATTTCCAGCACCGTTTGTTGTTATTTCTGTTCCATTAGTTAATCCATTCCATTTCGTTGCTTTCTGTCTTTACGTTAGTAACTCTAAATCTACATCTGTTCATTCAAACAATTGATTAATCCAAGCACAATTCATTATTTCACCATTTCTTTATCTTCTCTGCCTACTGTTTTTCCTTTCTGTTTTGTCTTTAATTTTCTTCTAAGCATGTCTACTTCATCTAATATTTCTGTTCTCTCTACATCCATGAGTAGCTAAGTCACATAGGGGCATGCTAATGACAATACTATAGGCTAAAACACGTGAACCAAGCATGTAGGATAGCTCTCGAATGCATTGATTGTATGTAAGCTTCATCCCACGGGCAATTTCGATTGGCCATCCATTTTGTCCAAAGAACTCCTAACCTCTGGAAGGAGTAAGAGTTCAGAGTCATACACTCATGCTAGCCTCTCAAGGTAGCCAGAAAACGACCTAGGAATAGGCGTTTTCCTAGTACAAATCATAACTTACTGCTTTAACAAGATGCTTAAGACCTTACTTGGACATGAGTAAACTAAAGAATCTAATGCATGAAATCGGAAGATACATGAGAATGAGTTAGTTTGATGCATAGTGAGTTGATCCAATGCTTGAGAATCGTGTGAAAATGCCTATAGAGGAGTCGTTAGTAGCCCTTGTTTCTCTATTTTACACACTTTCACTGTTAGTAACATTGCGGTAAAATTGCTGTTCTCGCAATTCTGTTAAGTCAAAAATTCTGTTTTAGCTATTTTCCTCTTCGTTTATTAATCTCTTCTCTTTACATTTGAGTTTATCATTGACTTGCACTTGTTTATGCATCTATCCTTTACATATTCCTTAGTAATTAGGCAATTTAAAACCAATTCTACCCCATCAAATCCACCCATTCTTACTTAACAACACACTTCGCGAGTAACTAATAATAAATCTCTGTGGGAAAACGAATGAAAAAATACTTACTACTTGCTACAAGATCATGTATGCTTGCATGTTCTGAGTGCTCTCTCTCTCTCATTGCTTATTTCTTTTACACATTGAGCACGCAACATAACTCGATCTGAATCCTGAG
Organism: Herpetospermum pedunculosum; assembly: GCA_028017165.1. NCBI lineage: Eukaryota > Viridiplantae > Streptophyta > Magnoliopsida > Cucurbitales > Cucurbitaceae > Herpetospermum > Herpetospermum pedunculosum. Next base: position 13,777,745 of record CM051526.1, read on the forward strand.
CACGCTATGAACTCTTGTTTATTCGGGCTTATCCTTTGACTTGTATGGGTGAGTGTTACGTCTCCAAAAGTGACCTTTTTAGGACTTAATTATCTTAGATAGATGTTCACTCTATGGTGTTTTTGATAGCATTTAGCCTAAACCTATGCTTAAATATGAGAATTAGAAGAAGGTAGATAAATTAGGACTTAAGTACAATAGGAAAGAAAAGGGTTGAAAACCGAAGGAAAAGAATGAAAAACAAGCATTGCGATAGCATTGCGGAAACATTGCGGACACCGCAATGTTTCAAGTGAAAACCGTAAGTTGACTGATCTTTTTCTGTTAATTTCCGTGATTTCAGGGATTCGTTCTTTCTCCTCCATCCATTCTGAAGTACGACGTTGAAGACTGATGGTTCTCTTTGGCCCAAATGCACCTGCAGATTACTATAAATAGGGGTCAAAGTCGAGGGTTCAAACATCATCCGAAAGCGTAGAAGTCTTCTCGCAGTCCATCTTTTCTCCTGTTTTCCTTTGCCGTCTGCTGGTTTGCGAAGCTCAGCTGTTGGAATCGATAATCTGATAGGAAGGAGAGGAGATTCTTCTTCTCTCCCGATTGGATTCATCCAAGCAAGGCTGACCTTTCTCATCCTTCATTCGAGGCGGCTGCAACGAGACATTCGAGCTTGTTTTACTGCTTTCTGCTTTTCATTTCCATTTTCCAGCTTTGTCTTGTTGTTGTTTCTTTTCTAGTAGCTAGATTAGACTATTTCGTTGTGTTCTGTCTTGCTGTTATTTACTTTAAAGCTTTCAATTGTTGAGTCAAACAATCAAGTAATCAAATCTCAATTCTTCATTTCACAGTTTCTCGCCTTTGCACTCTACTGCTTTGCCTTACTGTTTTGTCCTTAATTTCCGCCTAAGCATGTCTGTTTCATCTCTTATATCTGTTTACCTTATATCCATGAGTAACTAAGTCACATAGGGGCATGCTAATGACAACACTTTAGGCTAAAAAACGTGAACCAAGCATGTAGGATAGCTCTCGAAGCATTGATTGTATGTAAGCTTCATCCCACGGGCAATTTCGATTGGCCATCCATTTTGTCCAAAGAACTCCTAACCTCTGGAAGGAGTAAGAGTTCAGAGTCATACTATCATGCTAGCCTTTCAAGGTAACCAGGAAACGACCTAGGAATAGGCGTTTCCCTAGTACAAACCATATTTTTCTGCCTTAACAAGATGCTTAAGACCTTACTTGGACATGAGTAAACTAAAGAATCTAATGCATGAAATCAGAAGATACATGAGAATGAGATAGTTTGATGCATAGAGAGTTGATCCAATGCTTGAGAATCGTGAGAAAAAGCCTATAGGATAGTCGTTAGTAGCCCTTAACTCATCATTTTACACACTTTCGCTGTTATTTACATTGCGGTAGAATTGCTGTCTCCGCAATTCTGCTAAGTTACAATTCTGTCTAGCTGTTTTTGTCTTCATTTATTAATCTCGTCTCTTCTCCTTTGAGTTTAGTTTTGACTTGCACTTGTTTATGTTGCTACCCTCTTCGTATTCAGTAGGAAATAGACAATTAAAAACCAATTCTACCCCATCAAATCCACCCCTTCTTTCTTAACATCACACTTCATGAATAGCTTATAATAAATCTATGTGGGAAAACGAATGAAATATACTTACTACTTGCTATAGGACCATGTATGCTTGCATGTTCTGAGTGCTCTCTACCTTATTTCTTATCTATTTTAACACATTGAGCACGTAACAAGTTTTTGGCGCCGCTGCCGGGGATTTATTTAAGTGAAAACGAAGTTTGTTAAGTTTGAAACACCAAGTTTATTGCCTATTGAAGCTGATCTGTTTCATTTCTTTTGCAGGTACTATTGGGTTAGTTTATGAGTGAGCCTTCAAGTAGTGATCTAGAGTTCAATCCTGAGCCTGAGAGATTACTTAGGGCCAGAAATAGAGCCAAGAAACGTCTCTTTAAACAACCCCCTTTACCTCAAGTAATTGCGGGAACCGCAATTCCTCCGCAATTGTCTCAAGAAGAAATGAATGGAATAGTTCCAAATCCGGTGCCTGTCACTCGCAATCCCATCGAAATAGCGAATGACAAGGATAGCGCCATACTTTCGTACCTAGTACCTATGCCTGGGGGGCTGAACCCCAGCATAATCCGTCCTGAAATCACTGCCAACTCATTCGAGTTAAAGCCTGTGATGTTCTAAATGTTGTCCACTGTGGGACAATTCTTTGGAGTGGAAAATGAGGATCCCCACAACCATCTTAGAAACTTCCTAGGAGTTAGTGATACATTCATCATCCCTGGAGTTTCCCAAGAAGCCTTGAGGCTATACCTGTTCCCTTACTCTTTGAGGGACAAAGCCAAAACGTGGTTAAACTCATTACCCTCTGGATCTGTCCTTAATTGGACAGACTTAGCAGAAAAATTCCTAGTCAAATACTTCCCACCTGATAGGAATTCTACCTTTCGTGATGACATAATCAAGTTTAAACAAGCTGACACTGAGTCTCTTCACGAAGCTTGGACAAGGTTTAAAGATCTCCTTCTTAAATGTCCACATCATGGCATCCCATGGTGTATCCAAATTGAGGTCTTTTTCAAAGGATGCAATCCCAGCACTAGACAAGTCTTAAATTCATCCGCTGGAGGTTCCATGTTGTCCAAGAGTTACAACGAAGCCTATGAGATCTTGGAGAAGATCTCAGCATCTCACTGTAGGTGGTCAGATGATCCAGTTGAGCCAACTAGAGCTCAAGACAAGGATGCTCTAAGTGCAATGAGCAGCCAAATAAATGCCCTGACCAACCTAGTTAAGCAAATGGCTCAAACAAATCTCCAAACAAGTGTCACCACCGCCACAGCCATGTCAATGGGCACCCAATCAAGTCAAGGTGAGACACTTATCTGTGGATTCTGTGGGGAAGGGCACCCGTATGAATACTGCCCTGGGAATCCAGCCTCAGTCTGCTATATTGGAAGTCAGCAGCAGCCTAGGAACAACCCCTATTCCAATACTTACAACCCTGGTTGGAGGAACCACCCAAACCTGTCATGGGGTGGACAACAGAATGTTAACCAAAATCCTAACCAACCAAGACCGAGTGGAACACCTGGTTTCACTCCCCAACATAACCAATCAATGTATCAAAAACCATACAACCAACCGGTAGGATCTTCTGTAGAAAACTTACTCAAGGAATACATAGCCAAGAATGATGCCACACTACAGAGTCAGCAAGCCACTCTTAGGAGCCTAGAGAACCAAATAGGGCAACTAGCCAATGAACTCAAGAGTAGGCCCCAAGGTAGACTCCCTGCTGACACTGAAGTGCCAAGGAGAGATGGTAAAGAGCAAGTTCAAGCAATTGAACTTAGAAGTGGTAGACCGTTGGTGAGCAACACCAAAGACACACCAAAGAGAGTAGAGAACACTGAGTCTAGTGCTCCACTGGAGTCTCTACCAAACCAAGGTCCACCACCAACTAGCACATCAGGAGCCAGGCTAGAGCCAATTATTGAGGAGATAGAAGAAATTCCAAGACCTCCACCTATCCTAAGGCGACCTGAAGTGCCTGCATATGTGCCACCACCTCCATATCCTCGAAGGCTTAAGAAGAAGCAGGAACAGGAAGTGCATTTTAATAAATTCTTAGAAATTCTTAAGCAAGTGCATGTCAACATTCCTTTTGTAGAAGTTTTACAGTCTATGCCTTCCTATGTAAAGTTTTTGAAAGATATTATTACTAACAAGAGAATAATTGGTGAGTTTGAAACAGTCAATCTCACTGAGGAGTGCAGTGCCATACTCCAGAACAAGCTGCCCAAGAAGGAGAAGGATCCTGGCTCCTTCACCTTACCTGTAGAACTTGGAGGCAAGCACGTGGGCAGAGCGCTTTGTGACCTGGGCGCCAACATAAACCTCATGCCCCTATCACTATTCCGCCAGCTTGGAATAGGAGAAGCACGTCCAACCACTGTCACTTTACAACTAGCAGACAGATCCATTGCATACCCTGAAGGTAAGATTGAGGATATTCTAGTGAAAGTTGACAAATTTATTTTCCTTGCAGATTTCATTATCCTGGATTATGAAGCAGACAAGGAGGTCCCCATCCTGTTAGGCAGACCATTTCTAGCCACAGGTAGGGCACTGATAGACGTCCAAAAAGGTGAGCTCACTATGAGGGTTCATGATGAAGAGGTGAAATTTAGTGTGTATAAAGCTTTAAGGTACCCCTCTGATCTTGAATCCTGTGCTAGCATGGACGTTGTAGATTCTTTAATGGAAGAACAATTGGAGCATGTATTATTAACTAAGCATGCTAATGAGTATGTACACTTAGATGTAGCTGACTTAAATGTATCTGAGATAATGGATATGCCTGTAGATAAACCACAACCTGTATGCATGAATATAGAACTAACTGATAGATCCTTAAATCCTTTAAAGCCATCCATTGAGCATCCACCTGTATTAGAATTAAAACCTCTCCCCACTCACCTCAAGTATGCATACTTAGGGAATAATGAGACTTTGCCTGTAATTATTTCTTCTAAGCTAAGCGAACAGCATGAGGTTGAATTAATATTACTACTTAAGCAACATAGGAAGGCTATTGCATGGACTATTGCTGATATTAGAGGCATTAGCCCTTCTTATTGCATGCATAAGATTATACTAGAGGAAGAGCACACACCTAGAGTAGATCATCAACGTAGGTTGAATCCCTCTATGAAAGAGGTAGTTAAGAAAGAAATAATAAAATGGTTAGATGCTGGTGTGATCTTCCCCATAGCTAGTAGTCAGTGGGTGAGCCCTATACAGTGTGTACCTAAAAAGGGTGGGATGACTGTGGTAGTCAATGAGAACAATGAACTGATTCCAACTAGGACTGTCACAGGATGGAGAGTTTGCATGGATTATAGGAAGCTAAATAAAGAGACCAAAAAAGACCATTTCCCTCTACCATTTATTGACCAAATGCTAGACAGGATAGCTGGTAGAGCCTACTACTGTTTCTTAGACGGTTATTCAGGTTATAACCAGATCACTATAGACCCTAAGGATCAAGAGAAGACTACCTTCACTTGCCCTTTTGGAACTTTTGCCTTTCGCAGAATGCCTTTTGGCTTATGCAATGCACCGGCAACTTTCCAAAGATGCATGTTGGCAATCTTCTCTTATTTGGATGAGTCCATGATAGAGATATTCATGGATGATTTCTCAGTCTTTGGGGATTCCTTTACCAACTGTCTAGAGAATTTAGGACAAGTCCTGGCTAGATGTGAAGAGACTAACTTAGTCCTTAATTGGGAGAAGTGTCACTTCATGGTAGATGAGGGGATTGTCTTAGGGCATAGAGTGTCAAGGGCAGGTGTAGAAGTTGACAGGGCTAAGATAGAAATCATAGAGAAGTTGGTAGAGCCTCAGAATGTCAAGGCCATCAGAAGTTTCTTAGGACATGCTTGCTTCTACAGAAGGTTCATTAAGGACTTTTCTAAGATAGCCAAGCCTCTGTGTGAGCTTCTAGAGCTAAATCGGCCATTCATCTTCTCTAAGGAATGTTTAGTAGCTTGGAAAACCCTTAAGACAGCACTAGTCACAGCACCTGTTATAGTAGGACCAGATTGGGACCTCCCATTTGAGATGTTATGTGATGCTAGTGACTATGCTGTAGGGGTTATGTTAGGACAGAAGATTGACAAGCTAACACATCCTGTATACTATGCTAGTAAAACCCTGAATGAGGCTAAATGTAATTATACCACTACTGAGAAGGAGATGCTTGCTGTAGTGTTTGCTTGTGAGAAATTTAGAAACTATATTGTAGGCACTAGGACAATTGTGTACACTGACCATTCTGCCTTAAAGTATCTCATGAGGAAGGCTGATGCTAAGCCTAGGTTGATTAGGTGGGTGTTATTGCTGTAGGAATTTGATTTGGACATTCGAGACAAGAAAGGATGTGAAAATGTGGTTGCGGATCACCTTTCTCGATTGCAGCACAATTGCGAAAAAATTGCGGAACCCGCAATTTCTGATGCTTTTATTGATGAACATGTCTTTGTATTGACTCATCGTGATAACGATGAGGAACCTTGGTTTGCTGACATTGCTAACTTCCTTGCATCACAGGTGTTACCAGTTTTCAAGGGAGGACAAGAGAAGAAGAGGTTCCTTCATGAGGCAAGGAAATTCATCTGGGATGACCCCACACTTTACAGAACATGTGCTGACGGCTTGCTAAGGAAGTGTGTTTCAGCTGCTGAGGCGAAGTCTGTGCTGCAGCACTGCCACACAGCTCCTTATGGTGGACACTTTGGTGGCCAAAGAACAGCTGCAAAGGTATTTCAGAGTGGCTACTATTGGCCAACGATCTTCAAGGATGCCCACAACTATGCCCACAGCTGTGATGAATGCCAAAGGACAGGTAACCTTAGTCGCAAGGATGAAATGCCTCTCACCTACATCTTAGAGTTAGAGCTCTTTGATGTGTGGGGCATTGATTTCATGGGACCATTTCCCCCATCTTCAGGTAACCTTTACATATTAGTGGCAGTAGACTATGTATCCAAGTGGGTAGAGGCCATAGCATGTCCTAATAATGATGCTAAAACAGTCATAAAATTCTTGCATAGGCACATTTTTACTAGGTTTGGGACACCTCGTGCTGTCATTAGTGATGAGGGGTCCCACTTCATTAATAAGGCTATGGAGAGAGTGTTGGCTAAGTTTAACATTAGACATAGAGTAGCCACTCCTTATCACCCACACTCGAATGGTCAGGCTGAAATTTCAAATAGGGAGATTAAGAACATCCTAGAAAAAGTGGTCAAACCTAATAGAAAGGACTGGTCATTTAAACTCGAGGATGCACTTTGGGCGTATAGAACTGCATATAAGACACCCCTAGGTATGTCTCCTTACAGACTTGTATATGGTAAAGCTTGTCATCTTCCATTTGAGTTAGAAATTAAGGCATTTTGGGCACTAAAAGAGTTGAATTATTGCGTGACCGATGCGGGAACGTTGCGGTCTTTGCAATTACATGAGCTTGATGAGCTTAGACAAATGTCTTATGAAAATGCCAAAATGTATAAGGAAAAGACCAAGATTTGGCACGATAGTAGACTTAGGATCAAGGACTTCAAGAAAGGCCAACTTGTTTTATTATTTAACTCACGATTGAGGTTATTTCCAGGCAAACTAAAGTCCAGATGGTCAGGTCCTTTCATGATTACTAATGTGTTTGTTCATGGTGCTATCGAGATAAAGAACTTGCAGCAAGGCCAACCATTCATGGTTAATGGGGCAAGGTTGAAGCACTACTATGAGGAAGGAGATGTGAAGACTCTCTCGGCCTTCCTCTTGACTGAAGCATGAAATTAAGAACGAGAGAGGACGAGTGATTGCTGTGCTCGTCAACATGAGGCTCATGCCTTAGTTTATTTTTTGCGATTTTCCGGTTATCGTTTGTGTGTTTTGTTGTGTGATTTTAATTACGTATTTGATGTTGATTGTATTTCTTTTTGTAGGGAATCAATAGAGGGAATCAAGGAGAGTAAATCCAGCTTTAAAAATCAAGAAAATATTGGGCCAAATAAAAGATACGGATGAGCAAAGAATGACATTTAGATGAAAAAAATCTCCAAACGCCCCTAAAATTGCGCTGGATTTGCAGGATCCGCAAAAATATAGCCGTTGGGATTTATCCGTTGTCTTTATATCCGTTAGAAGGCGCGTTGATCTGTACGATTCTCCCATTCTCTGAACTCCAAGAAAGCTTCGATTCTCTTCATCTGTGATTCTTCTCTCCAAACCTCCACGATTCAAAAATGGTACTCACAAGGGCTGAAAGATCTGCGACCAAGAAAAGGGTCGATGACGCTGAAACGGCTGCGAGAGATGCACTGCTTGCCTTGGCTGATGCTGAGGCTGCGCGTACCGAACGCCTGCCGAAACTACCTGTCCGCAAGAAGAAGTGGAAGGTAGTCACAGAGATACCTGCTGGGCCTTCTGAACCAGCAGGCACACCCAAGAAGCGACGATGGAGTATGGCGGTGGCCGAGGAAGAAATCAAGAACAAGACTCCCTCTGTGGAGAGTCAAGAACAAAGCCAGCCATCCCACGAGTCAGCCGAGCGCAGCCTTTCACCAACCCCACCGGTGCAAAGCCCTGAGCCCTCCTCATCGCCGCCAGCGCAGAGCCTTGAGCAGCCTTCTTCACCACAAAGTTCTGCACAGACACCTACAGCAGAGCAAGGAACCACGCCGTCGCACACTTCCCCACGGCCTGACCCTGAATTCCCATATGGGGAGTACCAAGAATCAACGCAGGGCAGTGGGGAAGGTGAGGAAGACGAGGTTTTCTCTCCGTTGAGGGAAGCCAATCCTGAGAGTCCTACGCAGAAGGATGATTCCATGGAAGAGACGCTGGGGGCGTGCCTTCAGCAGATCACCATCGAGGCAAAGCTCAAGAAGAAGAAGAAGGCCAAGATTCTCAAGGCCAAGCGGTCCAAGAAGCTGAAAAAGAAGAAGACCAAGAGGGCGCCTTCTTCAGAAAAGGAGAGCACTAAGCCATCGCTCAAGAGACTCAAGGTTGAGGCTGCGGAGTCAGCCAAACCAGCAGACAAAGGGAAGGCCAAGCTTTACCCTGAAGATGAGCCTCAGTCAGTGAGGTATGTGTCCTCTGACGCTGAGTCCAGAGGCATTGAGCTGAGGAAGAGGGAGTTGCTGCACGAGAAGGGCTTCCTCGACAGACCTGCTGACCTGCCGCAATTCTTGCGCGCAGGCATAGTGAATCACAGCTGGGAGGAGTTGTGCAGGCCACCCAATCCGGCTTACACGAGTATGGTATACGACTTCTACGCCAACCTGCGAAACTCTGAGGAGGGGCTGTCTGTGGTTAGGGGAGTAGAAGTGGACTACTCAGCAAAGGCCATCAACGAAGCCTATGACCTCAAGGGCCAAAAACATACTGACTATGCGAGGATCGTTGATGAGCCTACTGAGGCAGTCCTGGAAGAGGCCATTCGAACCATTGGCCAGCCTGAAGCAGCTTGGACTGTATCACGCAATGGGAGGCACACTCTCATGAGTGCCAACCTCACAGCTAAGGCGGCTGTATGGTTTGCATTTGTAAGGAGGAAGCTGTCCCCCGTGACTCATGAGACCACCATCAACCAGAGCAGATCGCTGCTGGTCTATGCTATTATGCGAGGTCTCACGGTCAACGTAGGTGAAATCATGTCAGCCGCCATTGCTGAGTGCGCCAAGAAAGGTAAGGGACCATTGTTTTTCCCTAATACCATAACTAAACTCTGTTTGCTTGCAGGGGTTCCCATTGAGCGAATGGAGCAGCAGATGGCGTACACGGGCCACTTGGAGCTGCCTGCTGGCTTGAGGCTGAAGAGGAAGGGGAACATGGAGTTCGAATTGGATAGGTTGGCTGCTGATCAGTCACTATCCATGGCTTGCCTGATGGATATGCAAAGAAGGATGGCTCAATGGGCCACTTACGCGCAGGCACGGGACAAGGAGGTTGCAGACCAACTTGGGTGCATCTTCCCTTACTTCCCCACAAATCTCCTGACTCCATGGGTGCCTCCACGACCACGACAACCTGATGAGGATAAAGACATCTGAGTGCTGGTTTGAATTGCACTCAAGGGAGTATTGCTGTTCCCTTAGAATAAAAAAAAAAAAACAAAATCTGCTTTCTAATAAACCATGTGAATTATGCTGTTTTTAGGACAATTTTGATCTGTTTTAGTTGCTTAGTTTTATGTTTTTCAATTGTTTAGTATAGCCTGCTGCTCGCTGATTAGGTAGGATAGTTTAGGTTTCTTTTTGTTGAGCTTGAACGACAGGGTAAAGCATGCTTAGGGGCCTTAATGACTGATATATCTGCCCGGGCTTGATTGCGAAATAATTGCGGTACCCGCAATTTTTATTACTGAAAGCATGTTTTGGACTGTCTGCTTAGCTAGGCTGTAATCTGTTTAAATTCTATCTTTTGCTGCTATCATGACTACCTTATATAGCTTATCTAAATGCATGCTGGATGAGTGTCATAGGACACCCTTTGATAGTTTAAATTAACCTCTAAATAGCTCAGCATGCATAGCTGTAAGTCCTTGCCTGTCTGTTTTTCAAGTTTTCTGCTGCTGTGATATTTTCTTTTAGAATGTTCTGTCTATGCCTAGGGCTTTTAGATTCTCTTTGTTTCACCTTAGACTAGATGCTTCTAGGACAAGTTTGGGGGTGTGCCACCTCAGACACTCATTGGGGACAATGAGTAGTTGAAGTTTGGGGGAGGCCACCCTAGGCCTAGGAACATTCCTCTCTCCCTCAAAACATAAGCATTCTTCTTCTCCTTGACAAAAATAATGAACTGAAAAAAAAAATGAAAAATAGAATAAAGAGGGGAGTCTCTCTTAGGTTGCTGAGTAATCAGTGCCAAGTGTGTAACCCACAAGTGGCATTGCATCAAAAGGCAACCAAAGGAAAGACTCCACCTAAGAAAGAAAAAAGGAAAAGAGTAGGGAAGAAGAATGTATACCTAGGAGTTGCAACTTTGTGGCTTAGATGTCCTATTTAAAAAGAACTCTGATCCTCAATTAGCTAAGCACAAAGTTGTAGCTTGTAGGGTTGTTTAGGGAGATGAGTGTATATCCAATGTAGTGATGCCAGGGTTTAGGTTGTTCTCTAAAAGTACTACTGTTACCATTAATACTAAGACTGGCATGACTCTAAGGAATCCTAGGTAGCTCATAAATATAAACTAGAAGCATGTACTGAGTCTGGGGTAAAGCTAGGTAGAATTTGAAACCTTAGGGATAGTGGCATGATATGATAAAAGCAGGTAGATCAGTTGTAGGGAGTTAATAAAAGCAGTAGGAGTTTTAGGCATGCGAAATCAGAAGAAGCTAGATGAGAGGGTAGTTTTAAACTTAGAAGTGTGTCACAGGACAGCACTGCTATAGATGAGAATATAGGGGAGTTAGTAAGTGGTTGAAGAAGAAGAAACAGCAGCCTAAGAAAGTCCTTAGATTGCTCGAGGACAAGCAAAACCTTAAGTTTGGGGGTGTGTTACGTCTCCAAAAGTGACCTTTTTAGGACTTAATTATCTTAGAAAGATGTTCACTCTTAGGTGTTTTTGATAGCATTTAGCCTAAACCTATGCTTAAATATGAGAATTAGAAGAAGGTAGCTAAATTAAGACTTAAGTACAATAGGAAAGAAAAGGGTTGAAAACCGAAGGAAAAGAATGAAAAACAAGCATTGCGGAAACATTGCGGACACCGCAATGTTTCAAGTGAAAACCGTAAGTTGACTGATCTTTTTCTGTTAATTTCCGTGATTTCAGGGATTCGTTCTTTCTCCTCCATCCATTCTGAAGTACGACGTTGAAGACTGATTGTTCTCCTTGGCCCAAATGCACCTGCAGATTACTATAAATAGGGGTCAAAGTCGAGGGTTCAAACATCATCCGAAAGCGTAGAAGTCTTCTCGCAGTCCATCTTTTCTCCTGTTTTCCTTTGCCGTCTGCTGGTTTGCGAAGCTCAGCTGTTGGAATCGATAATCTGATAGGAAGGAGAGGAGATTCTTCTTCTCTCCCGATTGGATTCATCCAAGCAAGGCTGACCTTTCTCATCCTTCATTCGAGGCGGCTGCAACGAGACATTCGAGCTTGTTTTACTGCTTTCTGCTTTTCATTTCCATTTTCCAGCTTTGTCTTGTTGTTGTTTCTTTTCTAGTAGCTAGATTAGACTATTTCGTTGTGTTCTGTCTTGCTGTTATTTACTTTAAACCTTTCAATTGTTGAGTCAAACAATCAACTAATCAAATCTCAATTCTTCATTTCACAGTTTCTCGCCTTTGCACTCTACTGCTTTGTCTTACTGTTTTGTCCTTAATTTCCGGCTAAGCATGTCTGTTTCATCTCTTATATCTGTTTACCTTATATCCATGAGTAACTAAGTCACATAGGGGCATGCTAATGACAACACTTTAGGCTAAAAAACGTGAACCAAGCATGTAGGATAGCTCTCGAAGCATTGATTGTATGTAAGCTTCATCCCACGGGCAATTTCGATTGGCCATCCATTTTGTCCAAAGAACTCCTAACCTCTGGAAGGAGTAAGAGTTCAGAGTCATACTATCATGCTAGCCTTTCAAGGTAACCAGGAAACGACCTAGGAATAGGCGTTTCCCTAGTACAAACCATATTTTTCTGCCTTAACAAGATGCTTAAGACCTTACTTGGACATGAGTAAACTAAAGAATCTAATGCATGAAATCGGAAGATACATGAGAATGAGATAGTTTGATGCATAGAGAGTTGATCCAATGCTTGAGAATCGTGAGAAAAAGCCTATAGGATAGTCGTTAGTAGCCCTTAACTCATCATTTTACACACTTTCGCTGTTATTTACATTGCGGTAGAATTGTTGTCTCCGCAATTCTGCTAAGTTACAATTCTGTCTAGCTGTTTTTGTCTTCATTTATTAATCTCGTCTCTTCTCCTTTGAGTTTAGTTTTGACTTGCACTTGTTTATGTTGCTACCCTCTTCGTATTCAGTAGGAAATAGACAATTAAAAACCAATTCTACCCCATCAAATCCACCCCTTCTTTCTTAACTTTACACTTCATGAATAGCTTATAATAAATCTCTGTGGGAAAACGAATGAAATATACTTACTACTTGCTATAGGACCATGTATGCTTGCATGTTCTGAGTGCTCTCTCTACCTTATTTCTTATCTATTTTAACACATTGAGCACGTAACAGTGAGAGTGGCCAGAGATCGCCGACTCAATAAGTCTACCATCTTGGGGATAAGACCAGGTAGGTAGCAGAGAACATAGTCCTGCGAGATGGAATTCACCCATACCCGCCTTGAGGGATTAGTAGAGAGGTTGTTCCCTTAAGTGCTGACTCCGGGTCTTAAACTAGGGATCCCACCCTCTCATTGGCCCGAGAGGAACTTGGTATAGTGATGAGATCACATACCAATCGGTTTGGTGGTTGGACCACAAACCAATAGTTCATTAGAGGATCAGTGGGACTTAAGGAACAAGATGTAGTTACAGGGGTAAAACGGTTATTTTGACCCAACTGTAATTATGAACAACCTGTGAAGGATCGACTTACTGATGATGGTTATATCAAGAGGACAAAAATATATATACGGTGAGGAGAGTGCAACCCTTGGACTTTAGTGGAGTCTCTGGGGGTTAACGAATGTTAGTTAGCTTGGCTAAAGAGTTTGGCCGGTTAATCTCGTATCGTTTGAGCTCATGATCTGTAGGTCCTTTAGGTTCTCCTGGCTAGCTCGGATTAAGCCGTGTAACAATATGAGAGAAAAAGAATTTGAATTTATTCAAATTCATTTTTGGAAGAATGATGGAAATATCTAAATATGATTTAAATATGGGATCGGTCTAAAACATGAATAGGGATTCATGTGTGATGATTCGGTTTAAGAAACCAGAATTACTCTTATTATTTAATTAATATGTGATATTAAATTAAATAATAATATTAATTAATTAAAAAGATTAATTAATTAAAATTAATTATGAATTAATTTTATGACAAAATACTACAAGTGGGTTTATCCAAGTTGTGAAGTGGATTTATCCAAGGTATGAAGTGGATTGTGAATCACCAACAACATGCATAAACTCATCAATTTTGGAACACTTGGTTGAAGACTAATCCATCCAATTTGAGGTGTCATGCTAAGCAAAGAGTTTGTTGCATGTGAATTGGCTATAAATTGGATGAAGTTCAAGTGGTTTGAAGTTGATGAATTTTCAAAGAGTTTGAATTTTTGGATGAGGATTGATGAAGAGTTCATATTACTTGGAGAAATTAGAAATCTAAGTGTTAGATTTTTCTCATAAAACCCTCATCTCTTTCACCTTCCCATCTTCATCTTCCAAACTTTTTCTCTTGTAATGGAGTCTCACCACTCCGTTGCTCGGCCCGAGGATAGCGGGACTATCCGAGGTGGTCCACAAAGTGTTCGAGAGAAGGTTCGAGGTGTTCGTGAAGAGATTCGAGCATCGGAATAGAAGTTTTTAGAACTACAAGAGGTAAGTGTTCTAATTTCTTTTATTTCAAAGTTTTGAGCATGTTTCTAGTTTAGATAAATTGATGAAATTAGAGTGTCAATGATCCGACTCGCTTCCGCTGCGCTACATGCGCTCCATCAAAGACAATGTTAAAACAAAAAGATAGCAAAAAGAAGTAAACAAACCAACAGAACATTCACAATGTAAAAGAACTCATGCGATGATAAAAGACTAGCAAACAAGCTATTAAGGTCACAAAAGTATCAAATAAAGAACACAGGGTCGGATTCGAAGTATTGATGAAATAAATGCGACATGAATGCTTTAGCAGAATAAACGCCTCCACTAACCACACATCATAAACATAGAAAGCCTCTCGGTGTTTCAGACATTAGAAGTTAACTTTTGTTCTGCTTCTATTCATACAATCATGATGTTCTAGTGTGCTAGGTGAGTGAATATTTCTAAACTCCTCACTAGTTACCATGAAATGCCAGCAAAAACATGAATAATCTGATATTCCTACTCTTTCGAAGATCAAGAACTTTTTAACCCAGAATGGATGGCCGGTCGAAAATGCATTGTTAGAATTAAAACAAACATGCTTTGAAGGCTTCTGCGAGAATAATGCTATCACATTCAAGAAACTTCTATTTCATACTTCTAACCCTTCCCTTGGGAAGTTAGTTCATGCTACAAAAATAGTAAACGAAATGGTCCAAGACATTCATTATAAGAAAAAGGGAAATGTAAAAAGGAGTTAAGTCGTCATAAGGTGGTCTTCAACTTGGATGCTCCTTTATTGCAAGCTCACTTTCTTCCTACGAACTTTCCTTCTTGCATAACACTCTTCGTAGCTCTGAAAAACCAAGGCTCTCAAGAGCTCCTCCAAAAACTCCTCTTCCCAATTCGTTTTTTCTCCCTTACTCCGATGATTCTATTCTCTCAATCATTCTCCATTTTCTTCTTTTCATCCTTTTGCTTATATAACTCTAGGGTTTCCCCAAAATTTGCCATAAAACGGATAACATTTTCTCATTGGATGAAAGAAAAATATTCTGTTTTTCTATGTGTACGGAGGGGAACAAAAACTGTCATATCACATGGTCAAGTACAACCTTTGCGGAAGTTTAGCTTGTCCAAATTTTGCTCCGCAATCCCAAAGGTCCCAACTTTGCTTACCCTTTTGCTGGTACCATCTATCCGCAATACTCCTGGATAACCACAAAATGTGTCATTTCAATGTAATTCAGACATAAGTATTGACAATCTATGCAAAGGGCTTCAAAGATGGTTCTCATGGAAATTTACAACAATAAGGGCTTAATCATGCATTTCTAGAAGCAACTACTCTTTTAAAGACTTACTTTAATCTCTAAAAGACTCTAAATAACTCTTATTTGGAGAGTTATCAGCTGTGTTGGTCTCATTCCATGAAAAATTTGGATGGTAGCGCCATCTTGGATTATAAGTGTTCGAATAGAGATTGTTGCGGTTGTTCTGCTGTTGCGCTAGATAACACTAACTCAAGATTTGCAGGGCAACTTTGATAGTTATGCGCTTCTCCATAACATACACAGGCTAAAGTAACAACTTGATTAACAGATGCTGGCACCGACAAACTCTTCACTAAACTTGATAACTCGACGATTTGCGACTTCATGGATGTCATTTGTCCTCGTTCAAAGTTAGACACGTCAGTTGATGCTGAGGTGGACCTTCGATCATCTGCCAATTTTCATTCACAATTTTTTCTTGAAATCCGATCCAATATGTCGTACACTTTATCAAAGGTTTTTCTCAACAATGCGCCAACGACTAAAGAGTTAGCTAGCATTCTTGAATTCTTGTTGAAGCCTTTGTAGAACGTTTCAAGTTGTAAACGGTTCAGTAGACTATGGTGCATGCATTTCTTTAGTAGGAGTTTAAATCATTCTCAAGCATTGCTTAGGGCTTCTTCATCCTCTTGCTTGAATTGCATAATATTCAGGCGTAACTTCGAATTGGCGGTAGGTAGAAAATACTTTTCTAAGAAAAGCTCTTCTAATGCGTTCCAGTTGGTGATTGAACCGAAAGGTTGTGAATTCAGCCCAATCTTTGCATCACCTCTTAAAGAATACAGGAAAAGGATGAGTTGAAGTTGTTCATTTGAATCTCCTAGGATAATAAACTTACTGCATACGTCGAAAAATAATTTGAGATGGGGGTGAAGATCTGTTGGGTTTTATGTCCTAAAACTCGTGGTTTGTAAACTGTTATGTTTGTAAACAATCTATTTAGTAATAAAGAGTTATTAAGTTTTAATTCAATAAAGGAGTTTATTGGATTAAAGTGAAACATGTTTTATCCTATACCAATAACCAACACCCTTGGCATTGTTTGAGTATTTGAACCTCATGTATGACATAATTGTGGATCAGGTTCAAGTATACTTGTTGCGTGCTCAGTGTGTAAATAAAATGTAATGCGAGAGCACTCAGAACATGCAAGCATACATGGTCTGCAGCAAGTGATAAGTATTTTTTCATTCGTTTTCCCAGAGAGATTGAGTTTAGTTACTAATGAAGTGAGGTGTTAAATTAGAGAGGGTCACTTAAATGGGGTAGATTTGAGGTTGATGTGCCAAACTAACGAAGAATGTACGAAGTATGCAAGCATAAACGAAAGCAAGTAAAGAGATTAACTTCAATGTAGAGAAGAAAGAATTGCGGACTTAGCAATGCTCTAGCAATAAAATCGCAAAAGTAAAAGACTGGAAAAATGGCTAAGGCAAAAACAGAACTTTAGAATTGCGGTTCCCGCAATTATCTAGCAATTAATTTAGCAACGATTTAACGGTGAGATGAGGAAACAAGGTCGACTTAAGACTCCTCTATAGGCTTTTACATGCGATCATTCAGCAGTAGATTAACTTTTCATGCATCGATTTAGCTCAGCCTCATGCATCTCTCGATTACATGCATTAGATCTTTTAGTTCACTCATATCCAAGTAAGACATAAACATCTATTTATACAAGCAAGCTAATGAACCGTGCTAGGAAAACGCCTATTCCTAGGTCGTTTTCTGGCTACCATGAAATGCTAGCATGAATGGACGACTCTGAACTCTTACTCCCTCCGGAGGTTAGAAGTTCTTTATACAAAATGGA
This sequence comes from Herpetospermum pedunculosum, assembly GCA_028017165.1. Lineage (NCBI taxonomy): Eukaryota > Viridiplantae > Streptophyta > Magnoliopsida > Cucurbitales > Cucurbitaceae > Herpetospermum > Herpetospermum pedunculosum. The sequence goes on from CM051526.1 coordinate 13,795,002, forward strand.
TGGTCGATCGAAATTGCCCATGGGATGAAGTACACATACATTCAATGCATTCGAAGCTATCCTACATGCTGAACTCACGTATTTCTAACATATAGATTCATCTTTAGCAGACCCTTGTGCGATTAGTTACTCATGGTTGATGGGGGATTGGAAAGACTAGATTGATTAAGCATGATTTAAAGTACTCAATGAAACTAATGGAAAAAAAGATAACGAGATGAAGACTTGCAAAGACTTAAACGATTACTTTATAAATCAAGATTCAAAGCTCAATGTGCGACAGAATGTAAAACAGTAAAGAACTGAACAAATGGAGACGAATCACAACAGTATAATGAATGGAAACGGAAGACAGAAAACAGTAAGAAATCTTATAAAAGTGTGCGCAGATCTCCTCGTCGCAAGCACCTCGGATGAAGGGGAAGATTAGCGGTTCTTGGGGATGAATTCAATAAGAAGAGAAGAATGATCTTCTCTTCTTCCTCTCGAATTATCGGCGCCAAGGGCTGATTTCTTCGCTCCAACAAACGGGGGAAGGAAACGGATATGTGGATTGCGTTGAGACGGGGAACTCTACGCTTCCGAGCTGTGTTTCTCCTTCACCCTTCATCTCTTTTTATAGCTTTTTGCAGGTACCTTCAGTCATGGAGAACCATCCATTCTGAACAGCAACCCTCTACGTGGCAGCAGGGGAAGGCTTAGGCGGCTGAAATATCGCAACCGTGACGACTGGTGGCTGGGAAAAACTTAGCAGCAGCAACTTGGAATTGCGCTCCCAGCAATGTTTCAGCAATTCTCCTGCAATGAACATTTTAGCTCTTTTAGCATCATTTTCTATTCTTTTTTGTTCCTTTTCCAAATAAGTCCCATTTTAGCTTCATTCCTTGAATTCTCATATTTAAGCACGTATTAAACTAAATTCTAACAAAAACGCTTAAGACATTACATGATTCCATGGTAAATAAGTCCCTAAATGATGTTCTTTTGGAGAGGTAACACACCCTCAAACTTGAGTTATTGCTCGTCCTCGAGCAATATAAGGGCTTACTTGGGCTGCTACTTCTTGTCTTTTAACTATCTGACTAACTTGCTGACTTCCCTAGGCTTACTATCCAAGGCATGGCTGTCCTGTGACACTCTCCTATGTTCAAACTAACTTCACATTCTGCTTATTCTGGTTTCTCTTGCCTTTAAACCCTTTTGTCTTTTACAAATTTCCTAACACATGGTTTATCTGCCTATGCCATTAGGTTCATTGTGCAGTTGTCCCTAAGTTTTCAAATTCTCCCTAGTTTTAACCCAGACTCAGTACATGCTTCTAAGATATTTATTATTGAGCTACCTAGGAATCCTTACAGTCATACCAAGCTTAGCACATACGAGAATCAGAGTACAGTCCATAGAACAACTAAGCCTTGGCATCACTGTGTTGGATCAACACTCATCTCCCTTGACAAACCTTCAAGCTACAGCCCTGTGCTTAGCACACTAAGGATCAGAGTTCAATTATACAGGACACCTAAGCACTTAGGCCATAGCTTGTTGGCATACACTCTTCTTCCTTGGTTTTATTTTTCTTTTTCTTTCCTTTCGGTAGAGTCTTCTTTTGGTTTGCCTTTTGATGCAGTGCCACTTGTGGGTTATACAATGGCCCTGATTACTCAGCATCCTTTAGAGAGACACTACCCTTTATTTTTCTATTTCTTTCATTTTCATTTTTTTTTCAAAGAAGAAGAATGCTTATGTTTTTCAAGAGGGAGAGAGGAGCGTTCCTAGGCCTAGAGGCTGCCTCCCCCAAACTTATCTTCTCATTGTCCCCAATGAGAGTCTGAGGTGGCACACCCCCAAACTTGTCCTATAAGCATCTAGTCTAAGGAAAAACCAGACAGAATCTAACAAATCCTAGGGATATAATGACCTTCCTAGTACAGATAACTCATAAGCAGAATTTCAAAAAAAAACAACATGGTAAGGTCTCACAGAGGTGCATGCTTAGCGATATATGAAGTTAATTTAAACGAACAAGGGTGTACTATGACACTCATCCAGCATGCTCACTAGACAGACTACCTATTGAATTCAGTAAAGCAGCAAAATATCGAGATTTAAACACAGCCAGCCTATCAAAAAGTCATCCAACAGCATGCGAAAACTAACAAAATATTGCGGACACCGCAAGGAATTCGCAATTATTCCAACAGAGCAAATTTAACTGTGATCAAGGCTCCTAGCATGCGATATTCGTTCATAGACAACCACAAAAATAGCAGAACTACCTAATCTACCTACTCAGATGACATTAAACAGAACTACACTACTCTAAACAAATAAATTAACAATTCAAAACAGATCAAACAATTGATTATAGGGGGGTAACAGGTCACAGAAAAGCAGATTTCTTGTTTTATTTTTAGAGGGATCATAAATACTCCCTCGAATGCCGTCAGTCTGGCATTCAAACATCCTCATCTTCTTCACTCCTTTCTCTTGGAGGCACCCAAGGCTTCAACAGACCAGCAGGGAAGGTTGGGAATGTGCATCTCAGGTGTTCAGCCAACTCCTGGTCCCTTGCCTGCGAATATTCAACCCATTGGGCTATCTTGTGTTGCAAGTCCATTAGGCAGGCCATGGACAACGACTGTGCAGCAGCTAGACCATCCATCTCGAACTCCATATTGCCCCTTCTCTGCATCCGCAAGATCGTGGGCAGCTCCAGATGGCCAGTATAGGCCAATTGCCTCTCATCCCTCGTAACAGGTACTCCTGCACGCAAACAAAGCTTAGTAATGGTATTGGGGAAAAAGAGTTGGCCCTTACCTTTTCTTGAGCATTCAGTGATAGAGGCGGCAATGACTTCACCCACATCAATGGTGAGTCCCCTCATTATGGCATAGAGCAGCAGCGATCGCCCCTGGTTGATGGTTGTTTCATGTGTGACCGGGGAGATTCGTCTGCGTACAAGGGAGAACCAAACGGCTACTTTGTCCCTGAGTGTTACACTCATTAGTGTGTGTTTCCCATTCCTTGAGACTGCCCAAGCTGCCTCAGGTTTTTCGATTGTATTCAGGGCTTCCTCTAGGATTGCCTCTGATGGTGATTCGATTATCCTTGCATATTCAGAGTGCTTATGCTCCTTGAGAGCATAGGCTTCGTTGATGGCGTTGGCTGAGAAATCAACCTCTACCCCCCTCACCGTTGACAGACACGCTTCAGGATGCGTGAGGTTGGCGTAGAAGTCGTACACCATGTCAGGGTAGGCTGGAATTGGAGGCCTGCATAGCTCCTCCCAACCATGGTTAATGATCCCTGCGCGCAAGAATTGCGGCAGGTCCGCAAGGGCATCAAGAAATCCTCGCTCGTGGAGGAGTTCTTTCTTCATCAGTTCGAGGCCCTTGGCCTCTGCTTCCTTAGAGACATACCTCGCAGCTCGAGGCTCCTCTTCTTGATACATCTTTCTCTTGCCCTTTTTCTTTTCTTTGGCCGACTCAAAGGCCTCGGTTTTCATTTTCTTCAAAGAAGGTTCAGCTCCAACCCTCTTCCTTTTGGTCCGTTTGGAGGCCTTTGGCCGCTTGCCCTTTACAATCACGGGGGCCTTCTTCTTGAGCCGTGCCTTTGTGGCCATGTGCTGGAGACATTCACCCAGCGTTTCCTCCATTGAGTCCCTGCTTTCCCCCTCCACAAGGCTGTCAAGATTGACATCCCTTACGGGGGAAAACACCTCTTCTTCCTCTGTCGGATCATCGATTGGCACCGAATCTTGGCGCTCTTCAGACGGAATTTCAGGCTCCGGCGTATGCTGAGGAGATTCAGGACTCTGCATGGCCGTTTCACAAGATGTTCGGCTACTATCGAGGCTATCCTCACTCGGAGTTTCCTTCTCTCTGATCGGGGAGTCAGCCACCGTTACCTTCCATGTTCTCTTGGGAGGTTTCGTCGGGTCAGAGGGGTCGGCAGCTGCCGTAGTTGCCACCTTCCATTTCTTCCTTCTCACAGGCAGCTTTGGGGGCCTTGAGGGTTGCGCAGTGTCGGCGTCTGCCAAAGACAGCAACGCCTCCCTTACCAGCCTCGTTTCTTCTACGTCAGGGGACGCTCTTTTAGGTGTGGAACGATCTGCTCTTGTGGTCACCATTATTGCTTCTTCGAAGATCTGAGGTTGGGAGTTGCAGAGGAAAGAGAATTCTGAGTTGTGGAGTTCCAACGGTTTGAGAGATCGTAGGGAAAAGCGATCCCCAACGCTGGCTATTTATACTCAAGTATTCTCCCAACGGCTCTTTTGTTGCGGATGCCACAATTCTTCAGCAATTATTCAGCATTTATAATACAACCGTTAGGATTTTCTTGATTTGTGTTGCAAGATTTTCGCAACCAAATCTCTGATTTTTCCAGATCCTCTCATTGATCTTCACCTCTTGATTCACCTCCCTCATTGTCGCTTAAAATCTTCCATTATTATATTCCTAATCAAAATAAAAATACTTAATTAAAACAAGAGATAATCATACGATACGCAATCTAAAAACAATAAAAAAAAAAATCTAAGGCCTAACACTCTGACGGATGAGCACAGTGATCACTGATCCTCTCTCGATTCGCCTCTTAGGCTTCAGATAGAAGGAAGGCCGAGAGTGTCTTCACATCTCCTTCCTCATAGTAATGCTTCAACCTCGCACCATTTACCATAAACGGCTGCCCTTGGTGTAGGTTTCGAATTTCAATAGCACCATGAACAAAGACATTAGTAATCACAAAAGGACCTGACCATCTAGACTTAAGTTTGCCTGGAAATAACCTTAATCGCGAGTTGAATAATAAAACATGCTGGCCCTTTTTAAAGTCCTTGATCCTAAGTCTACTATCATGCCAAATCTTAGTTTTTTCCTTATACATTTTAGCATTTTCATAGGACATATGTCTTAGTTCATCTAACTCATGTAATTGCAGAGACCGCAATGTTCCCGCATCGGTCACGCAATAATTCAACTCCTTTAAGGCCCAAAAGGCTTTGATTTCTAATTCGAAGGGAAGATGACATGCTTTTCCATACACTAGCCTATAAGGATACATACCTAAGGGTGTTTTATATGCAGTCCTATACGCCCAAAGTGCATCGTCTAACTTAAAAGACCAGTCATTTCTATTAGGTTTAACAACTTTTTCAAGTATGCTCTTGATCTCCCTATTGGATATTTCAGCTTGTCCATTTGAGTGTGTGTGATAAGGAGTTGCTACTCTATGTCTAACATTATATTTAGCTAGTACCTTCTCCATAGCTTTATTTATAAAGTGGGTTCCTTCATCACTTATTATTGCACGTGGTGTACCAAATCTTGTAAAAATATGCCTATTCAGAAATTTAATGACTGTCTTGGCATCATTTGAGGCACATGCAATAGCTTCTACCCATTTAGAAACGTAATCTACAGCTACTAGTATATAGAGATTACCCGCAGATGGAGGGAATGATCCCATGAAGTCAATGCCCCATACATCAAAGAGTTCCAACTCTAAGATATATGTGAGAGGCATCTCATCCTTCCTACTGAGGTTACCTGTCCGTTGACACTCATTGCAGCTGTGTGCATGGTCGTGGGCATCCTTGAAGATCGTGGGCCAGTAGTAGCCACTTTGGAACACCTTTGCAGCCGTCCTTTGGCCACCAAAATGTCCACCGTAAGGAGATGTATGACAGTGCTGCAGTACTGACTTTGCCTCAGCAGCTGATACACACTTCCTCAGCAATCCATCTGCACAATTCTTGTAAAGTGTAGGATCGTCCCAGATGTACTTCCTAGCTTCATGTAGAAACCTCTACTTTTCTTGCCCTCCTGTGAAAGTTGGTAATACCTGCGAGGCAAGGAAGTTAGCAATATCCGCAAACCAAGGTTCCTCATTGTTATCACAATGCGCTAACACAAAGACATGTTCATCAACAAAGGCATCAGATATTGCGGGCTCAGCAATTATTTCGCAATTACTCCGCAATCTAGATAAATGATCAGCAACTACATTTTCGCATCCTTTTTTTTATCTCTAATGTCTAAATCAAATTCTTGCAATAACAATACCCATCTAATTAGCCGTGGTTTAGCATCAACCTTCCTCATTAAATATTTAATTGCAGAGTGATCATTGTAAACAATTGTTTTAGTACCTACAATATAAGGCCTAAATTTTTCACATGCAAACACTACAACCAACATTTCCTTCTCTGTGGTAGTGTAATTACATTGTGCTTCATTTAAAGTCTTACTAGCATAATATACAGGATGTGTTAGTTTATCTATTTTCTGCCCCAGCATAGCCCTAATCGCATAGTCACTAGCATCACACATTAGTTCAAAAGGTAAATCCCAATTTGGGCCTACTATAATTGGTGCTTTGACTAAGGCTTCTTTAAGTTTTGTCCATTCTAGGAAACATTCTTTTGAGAAGACAAACGTTTTATTTAGCTCTAGAAGCTCACACAAGGGTTTAGAGATTTGTGAGAAGTTTTTTATGAATCTCCTATAAAAACCTGCATGACCTAGGAAACTCCTAATAGCTTTGACGTTTTGAGGTTCCACTAGCTTCTCTATGATTTCTATTTTGGCCTTATCGACCTCTACTCTTGCTCTAGATACTCTATGTCCTAGGACTATTCCTTCTTCCACCATAGAGTGGCATTTTTCCCAATTTAAGACTAGGTTAGTCTCTTCACACCTAGTTAGGACTTGTCCTAAGTTTTCTAAGCAGTTGTTAAAAGAATCACCAAAGACTGAGAAGTCATCCATAAATATTTCTATCATAGACTCATCTAAGTCAGAGAAAATAACCAACATGCATCTTTGGAATGTTGTTGGTGCATTGCATAAGCCAAATGGCATTCTGCGAAAAGCAAATATTCCAAAGGGACATGTAAAGGTTGTTTTCTCCTGGTCCTCAGGGTTTATGGTAATTTGGTTATATCCTGAATAACCATCTAAAAAGCAGTAATAGGCTCGGCCAACTATTCTATCTAACATTTGATCTATAAATGGTAAAGGAAAATGATATTTTTTGGTTTCTTTGTTAAGTTTTTTGTAGTCCATACAGACTCTCCATCCTGTAACAGTTATAGTTGGTATTAGTTCGTTGTTTTCATTAACTATTACAGTCATTCCACCTTTCTTAGGCACACATTAAATCGGACTAACCCATTGACTATTGGCTATGGGAAAAATTACACCTGCGTCTAACCATTTGATAATTTCTTTTTTGACTACCTCCTTCATGGAGGGGTTCAACCTACGTTGGTGATCTACCCTAGGTGTGTGTTCCTCTTCCAACAATATTTTATGCATGCAATAGGAAGGACTAATACCTCTTATATCAGCAACCGTCCAGGCAATAGCTTTTTTATGTTGCTTAAGCAGCAATATTAACGCAATTTCATGTTGTTTACTCAATTTGGACGAAATAATAACAGGCAAAGTATCTTGCTCTCCTAGATATGCATACTTAAGATGATCAGGCAATGGTTTTAATTCTAGTAAAGGTGGGTGTTCAATTGATGGTTTCAAAGGATTTGTGGTTCTCTTAGACAATTTATTAGTCATACATACATGTTGAGGGTTGTCCACAGATACATCCATCAATTCAGAGATATTTAAATCATCTATATCTACTTGTGCATAGTTAGTAGCATGCTTAATTAACAGTTCATGCTCAAGTTCTTCTTCCATAAGTGAATCTACTACATCTATATTAGCACAGGATTCAAGATCAGAGGGGTACCTTAGAGCTTTAAATACACTGAATTTAACTTCCTCATCATGAACTCTCATGGTGAGCTCACCTTTTTGGACATCGATTAAAGCCCTACCTGTGGCTAAGAATGGTCTGCCCAATAAGATTGGTACCTCATTGTCTGCCTCATAATCCAGAATTATAAAGTCTGCAAGAAAAATAAATTTCTCAACTTTGACAAGTATATCCTCAATTTTACCCTTAGGGTATGCGATGGATCTGTCTGCAAGCTGCAAGGTGACAGTAGTAGGTCGTGCTTCCCCTATCCCAAGTTGACAGAATAGTGACAAGGGCATGAGATTGATGATGGCTCCCAGATCACACAGAGCTCTGCCCACGTGCTTGCCTCCCAATTCGACTGGTAAGGTGAAGGAACCAGGATCCTTCTCCTTCTTTGGCAGTTTGTTTTGGAGTATAGCATTGCACTCCTCAGTGAGACTCACTGTTTCAAATTCACCGATGATTTTTTTGTTAATAATTATATCTTTCAAGAATTTAACATAAGAAGGCATAGATTGCAAAACTTCTACGAAAGGAATATTAACATGCACTTGCTTTAAAATTTCTAAAAACTTATGAAAGTGCACTTCCTGTTCTTGTTTCTTCTTCAGCCTTCTAGGGAATGGAGGTGGTGGCACATATGTAGGCAATTAAGGTCGCCTAATGACAGGTGGAGGCCTTGGGATTTCTTCTGGTTCCTCAATGATAGGTTCCAGCCTCACCCTTGTTGTGCTTGGTGGTAAGTGATCAAGGTTGGGCAGAGAATCCAGTGGAGCACTAGACTCTTCATTCTCTACTCGCTTTGGGGCTTCTCTGTTGTTGATCACCAACGGTCTTCCACTTTGAAGTTCAATTGCTTGAACTTGTTCTTTCCCATCCCTTCTTGGCGTTTCAGTGTCTGCAGGCAATCTACCTTGGGGCCTATTTTTCAGCTCGTTTGCTAACTGCCCTATTTGGTTTTCTAAGCTCCTCAGGGTTGCTTGCTGACTTTGCAGGGTTGCATCATTTTTTGCAATGTATTCCTTAAGCAAATTCTCTACTGATGATCCTATCGGTTGGTTATATTGTTTTGGGTACATGGGTTGGTTAGTTTGTTGAGTGAAACCAGGTGTTCCACTCGGTCTTGGTTGATTTTGTACTTGGTTAGTATTTTGTTGTCCACCCCACGAGAGATTTGGGTGGTTTCTCCAACCAGGATTATAAGTGTTGGAGTAGAGGTTGTTCCTTGGTTGCTGTTGACTTCCAACATAACATACCGAGGATGGATTCCCAGGGCAAAAATCATACATGTGCCCTTCCCCACAGAATCCACAGATTAGTGCCTCACCTTGGTTAGTTGTTGCGCTTGTTGAAACGGTTGCTGCAGTGTTGACACTTTGTTGGAGATTAGTTTGAGCCAATTGTTTTACTAGATTGGCCAGGGCATTGATTTGGCTGCTCATTGCACTAAGTGCATCCATGTCTTGAGCCTTCCTTGGCTCGACAGGATCGTCTGACCATCTACAATGGGAAGTTGATATTTTCTCCAAAATCTCATAGGCTTCATTGTAGCTCTTTGAAGCATGAAACCTCCAGCTGAGGAATTCAACACTTGCCTCGTGCTGGGGTTGCATCCTTTGAAGAACACTTCTATTTGGATACACCATGGAATGCCATGGTGTGGACATTTAAGTAATAGGTCCTTGAATCTAGTCCAAGCTTCATGTAATGATTCGTTTTCGGCTTGCTTGAATTTAATAATATCATCACGGAAGTTGGAGTTCCTATCTGGTGGGATGTATTTTACTAGGAACTTTTCAGCTAGATCTTACAATTGACAATGGATCCAGAGGGAAAGGAATTTAACCACGTTTTGGCCTTATCTCTTAACGAATAGGGAAAGAGGTAAAGTCTTAAGGCTTCTTGAGACACTCCTGGGATGACAAAGGTGTCACTTACTCATAGGAAGTTTCTCAAATGGTTGTGGGGATCTTCGTTTTCCACTCCAAAGAATTGTCCCACTGTGGACAGCATTTGAAATATGACGGGTTTTAACTCGAACGAGTGAGCTGTAATCTCAGGGCGTATGATGCTCGGATTAAGCTCCTCAGGCATGGGTACTAGGTACGAGAGGATGGCACTATCCTTATCATTCGCAATTTCGATGGGGTTGTGAATGATAGGTGCTCGGTTTGGGGCTTCTCTATCCATTTCGGGTTGTTGGAATTGCGATGACTCTACGGAGTCCGCAATGTGTTGAGTTACAGGTGGCTGTTTAAAAAGGCGTTTCTTAGTTTTGTTTCTGGTCCTTAGAAGTCTTTCAGGCTCAGGATTGAACTCTAGGTTGATATTTTGATGCTCATTCATAAACTAGCTTGATGGTACCTGTAAAGGAAATGAAAGAAGATTAGCTCCAATAGATATTAAGTTTTTTTTTCTAAATTAACACACTTCGTGTTTACTAAACAAAATCCCCGGCAGCGGCGCCAAAAACTTGTTGCGTGCTCAGTGTGTAAATAAAATGTAATGCAAGAGCACTCAGAACATGCAAGCATACATGGTGTGCAGCAAGTGATAAGTATTTTTTCATTCGTTTTCCCACAGAGATTGAGTTTAGTTACTAATGAAGTGAGGTGTTAAATTAGAGAGGGTCACTTAAATGGGGTAGATTTGAGGTTGATGTGCCAAACTAACGAAGAATGTACGAAGTATGCAAGCATAAACGAAAGCAAGTAAAGAGATTAACTTCAATGTAGAGAAGAAAGAATTGCGGACTTAGCAATGTTCTAGCAATAAAATCGCAAAAGTAAAAGACTGGAAAAATGGCTAAGGCAAAAACAGAACTTTAGAATTGCGGTTCCCGCAATTATCTAGCAATTAATTTAGCAACGATTTAACGGTGAGATGAGGAAACAAGGTCGACTTAAGACTCCTCTATAGGCTTTTACATGCGATCATTCAGCAATAGTTTAACTTATCATGCATCGATTTAGCTCAGTCTCATGCATCTCTCGATTACATGCATTAGATCTTTTAGTTCACTCATATCCAAGTAAGACATAAACATCTATTTATACAAGCAAGCTAATGAACTGTGCTAGGAAAACGCCTATTCCTAGGTCGTTTTCTGGCTACCATGAAAGGCTAGCATGAATGGACGACTCTGAACTCTTACTCCTTCCGGAGGTTAGGAGTTCTTTAGACAAAATGGATGGCCGATCGAAATTGCCCATGGGATGAAGTACACATACATTCAATGCATTCAAAGCTATCCTACATGTTGAACTCACGTATTTCTAACCTATAGATTCATCTTTAGCAGACCCTTGTGCGATTAGTTACTCATGGTTGATGGGGGATTGGAAAGACTAGATTGATTAAGCTATCCTACATGTTGAACTCACGTATTTCTAACCTATAGATTCATCTTTAGCAGACCCTTGTGCGATTAGTTACTCATGGTTGATGGGGGATTGGAAAGACTAGATTGATTAAGCATGATTTAAAGTACTCAATGAAAGTAATGGAAAAAAAGATAACGAGATGAAGACTTGCAAAGACTTAAACGATTACTTTATAAATCAAGATTCAAAGCTCAATGTGCGACAGAATGTAAAACAGTAAAGAACTGAACAAATGGAGACGAATCACAACAGTATAACGAATGGAAACGGAAGACAGAAAACAGTAAGAAAGCTTATAAAAGTGTGCGCAGATCTCCTCGTCGCAAGCGCCTCGGATGAAGGGGAAGATTAGCGGTTCTTGGGGATGAATTCAATCAGAAGAGAAGAAGGATCTTCTCTTCTTCCTCTCGAATTATCGGCGCCAAGGGCTGATTTCTTCGCTCCAACAAACGGGGGAAGGAAACGGATATGTGGATTGCGTTGAGACGGGGAACTCTACGCTTCCGAGCTGTGTTTCTCCTTCACCCTTCATCTCTTTTTATAGCTTTTTGCAGGTACCTTCAGTCATGGAGAACCATCCATTCTGAACAGCAACCCTCTACGTGGCAGCAGGGGAAGGCTTAGGCGGCTGAAATATTGCAACCGTGACGACTGGTGGCTGGGAAAAACTTAGCAGCAGCAACTTGGAATTGCGCTCCCAGCAATGTTTCAGCAATTCTTCTACAATGAACATTTTAGCTCTTTTAACATCATTTTCTATTCTTTTTTTTTCCTTTTCCAAATAAGTCCTATTTTAGCTTCATTCCTTGAATTCTCATATTTAAGCATGTATTAAACTAAATTCTAACAAAAACGCTTAAGAGATTACACGATTCCATGGTAAATAAGTCCCTAAATGATGTACTTTTGGAGAGGTAACAATACTGCCAAAATGATCTATAGTATATGGATAAGGCTGGGTACCTTATCCTGGTAACACTATTGGATGCGGCTCACTTTGTATTGTACAGAACGATGTGATCCGAATCGTTCCACATGGAGATGTGAGAAGTGAGGGCGTCCTGTGTAAAGAATTTACGCAAGATCGAACCGCGTATTAAGTCACTCTCTCTTTATAACACCGTTTACTGATCGAGACTGACTTATACACATTGATGGCCTAGGTAACTCGTTCTTAATCCTGAGCTCGCTATGAACTCCTGCTTATTCGGAAGTATCCTTTGACTTGTATGGGTGAGAGTGGCGGAACGCCCGCTCAATAAGCCTACCAACTTGGGGATAAAGTCGAATAAGTAGCTGGGGACATAGTGTAGCAAGATTGGAATTCACTCCTAACCCGCTCTTCAGGGTTAGTAGATAGGTTGTTCCCTTAATAGCTGATTCCAGGGCTTGAACAATGTGAGCTCACACTCTCATGTGATGAGAGAGTTATATTGATCTGTTGGTTGGACCAAAGATCTATTGTTCATTAGAGGTGTCAGTGGTACTTAAGGAACAAGATGTAATGCAGGGGTTAAACGGTTTAAAAGACCCAGCTGTGATTACGGACAACCTGTGAAGGATCGACTTACCGATGATGGTTATATCAAGAGGACACAATATATCTACAGTGAGGAGAGTGCGGCCCTTGAACTTTAGTGGAGTCTCTAGGGGTTAACGAATGTTGATCGATTCGGGTCAAAAGAGTTTTGACCGAATGATCTCGTATCGTTGGAGCTCATGATCTGTAGGTCCTTTAGGTTCTCCTGACTAGCTCGGATAAAGCGGAATAGTAGTGTTATAGGGTTAAATTCGGAGAAATCTGAATTAGTGTTTGTTCGAGGGGTTATATATTTAAATGTGATTTAAATATATAACCGGAGGAAGTCGTATTTAAATGTGATTTAAATACTCGACCGGAGAAAAATATAAATTTTGATTCATACTTTGGAAAAGTCGGTTTTCTGAAAACTGGGCTATAGTGGAAGGTTTATTATTATATTAGTATTTGATATTAATATTAATAATAAAGAAATTAATTAAAATTGTTTTAATTATTATTAATTTTAATAAATAATAATTATTTATAATTATTATTATTATCATTAATAGGTTTCTTGCATGCCAAACATGTGGCTTCCACTTTGCTTTTCCTTACTCATGAAGCAAGTCAATTGGGTATATCCAATTTTGACTTGGTGAGTTCTCTAAAAGCTTGGTGAAGCAACTCTCTCTCTCTCGTGGGAACTTCTCTCAAGCTTTTGGATTGATAATCTTCAAGTGTTGAAGGTAATCTCCATGGTTGAAACTTGAAGAAGAAGAGAAGTTGAAGCTTTGGTTGTTTGTAGAATCAAGGTAACTTTTTGGAAAAGATTGAAGAAGAATTAAGTTGTTAATCCTTCTTCCCTTGATTATTGGATATCAAGTTGTTGAAATTCAAAGGGTTTGTTGTATTGTGTTCTTGATGTTCTTGATGAATAGTTCATCAAGTTCATATTAACACAATACCGAACACAAACCAAAAGCTTCATCTTGTTTCTCCACCCACAAACTAAATCCCTTAGCTTAAGGAGTCCCACCACTCCGCTATTACCGCCTGAGAATAGCTGGGACTACTCTAAGGGTGGTCCTCGTGTGCTCGTGACTGTTCGTGCTGAGTTCGTGACCGGAGGAGAGGTAGAGATCGAGGGGGCTGTAGAGGAGCAGAGGTAGATGAGAAGACGAACATCATAACAAGGTATTTTTGTCCTTGTAGCTCACTGGTAAATTTACCGGTCGGTAAACCGGTTGGTTTTACCGATAGGTAATTTACCGGTGGGGTTTCCCAAACGTTGTTTCTTAAGCGTTTTGGGTTTGGTTTCCCCGGTCAAGATTTACCGGTTTGACACCGGTAAATCCCAAATTGAGGAAACCGGTCGGTAAGTGTTACCGGTTTGGTTTATCGGTTGAAAATTTATTGGTTGATAAATATACCGGTCTAAACCTGAACAAGTATATCGGTAAAAATCAAGCGTTGTTTTGTCCTCGGTATACCGGTCTAGAGTTTACCGATGGGGTTGAACCGGTTGGTTTACCGGTTGCCATTTACCGGTGTATGGGCGCCGGTTTATCGGTCAAACTTTTGCTTCGGTAATTCCTTTACCGGTCTTCCTCGGTTGACTTTACCGGTGGTAGGGAATTACTGGTGGGTTTCGAAGTGATGAAAAATGCTAAGTGTTAGCATTGTTTCTCACTTCTTTTTTGTTGCTTATTGATTGCTGAAGATCCTCAGCCAGTTTAGGCTTCTTCCGCTGCGCCTCTGGTTGTGTCGGGATCCTTCGGTTTCCATCAAGATCTTCCTTAATGTCTCCTCGAAATTGTCCTACGTAGAAAGCATTTGGAACATAACAGGATTCAACTAGAATCGCTCGGCCTCTATCTCCAGTCTCACAATTCATGGATTAAAATCACAAAATGTTGGCGCAGCATAATATCTCAAGCCTCTGTCTTTGGTAGGGCGGCCATCGGTCAGTCAATGTGGATTTTGGGCGGAAACTACCATCAACCACCGACATGTCGGTTTCCGTCGGTCAGTTTCCGACGGTTTGGGGAAGGTTGGTGATGTTGGCCGACCAACCACACGGTCGGGCAGTCAGTTTTGGTCGTTTTTGAATTTCTGGAAAACTGAAAAAATAAACGATGATAAAAGGAGAAGAAAAGAAATGAAAAAAATCATAAAATAAGTAGTTTAAAAAAATTCGAAAATCGTCGTCAACCACCGACATGTCAGTTTCAATTTTTTTTTCTCATTTTCTTCTCCCTTTATCATTGTTTTTTTTTTAGTTCGCCGAAAATTCGAAAATCGACCAAAACTGACTGCCCGACTGTGTGGTTGGTCGGCCGACGTCACTAACCTTCCCCAAACCGTTGGAAGCTAATCGACGAAAATCGACATGTCGGTTCGGTTAGTTGGATGGTTTTTCAATTTCGTTTGTTGATAACTCCATTTTGGAGCTATTATTCATTCCCTAATTCAAGCTAAATTCCGCATTTAATTGTCTAATTTATCTCGTTTATAGGAGAATTGCAGAGAAGAGCTCGTGCGTCCATTGGACTTGTTTCGGAGCTAAGAGCGGTGGTTTAACGCCCCGGGAGTGCATCGGGAAAAGGGCAAGTTGATCCAAGAAGAACCGGACCAAAATTGCCTAGGAGAGGCAATTTTCCAGCCCAAACCCGAGAGCAAGCGTCGAGCAGACAGCGTCGAGACGCTTGCTCAACGCTGCTGAGCGTCGAGACCCTGCCGTGGAGTCGAGACGCTCCGAGGGAGGCGCGCGCAAGAAATTATCGGGCCAGCGTCGAGACGCTCGCCTAGCGTCTCTACGCCATCGCGAGGCGCGCGCGGATTTCATTAGGTCGCGACGCTGTCCCAACGTCTCGACGCTCCGACGGATTTAAATCGGCTGAAGGACGATTTTCAGCCATTATCACCTCCGAACTTCATCTTCTTCCTCTCGTTTTTTCTTCCATTTTTAGCTTAGCTCCGCCATTTGTGGCATAGTTAGGGAGCTTTTATTTGTAATAGTTTTAGGGATGATGTCCATGGCTTTTCTTGGAGCGTTTGTGACGATCCGCCCCATGGTCGGCTAAGGTATTGTGAACGGTTTGGGTAATTTAAGGGATTATTTGTTAGACTTCTATACTTTGATAATCCATGCTTTAAATTCCAATTTGGTTTCTGATTTGTACGCATTTGTTGTTCTTACTTCATCCCATGCATATGTTAGATTTCGCCGACGGACAATCGAGTTTTCTAGCATATGTTAGAGTTAAAGAGTAGCGATGTCGTGTCTCTCACTATTCGCCTAGTAACACAGAACAATGAAATAAATCGGAGTATCGAGTCATGCATGATAGTTGTTGGGTACTTCAGCGTTGGCGGGTAGCCAGTTAGCAATTTGATTACGTGGTCGAATGTCCGTCGCGGTATGCTAGTGACTGTTTAGAGTCAATTTGGGGCTGATCACTCTAATGAAACCTTAAACAATGTTTAATTAGATCTTTTGATTTAGTTAATTGCTATGGAGCCGGTTACTTTAGGGTGTCCTGGGTAACCGATCGCGTGTATGACAAACTGTTAGCCATTAGGATTGTATTAAATGATAAGTGGTAGAATGTCTAGCAAAGAAATTCCGAAAATCCCCGAACCGTACACTCTTCATTCTCTCTTTCTCTTTAATTATTCCGTTAGCGTTTAATTCTTTTTATCGCATGCTTAAACTCCCCCTTGTTACAAAACCCAATCGGTCAATTAAATTCAGTTTCGAACTTTAATTTCAATCACATCCTTCTCTGTGGATCGACCCTGTTACCACTAGCTGCAAAAGCTTTTGTTAATAGGATTATAAATTGTATTTTGGCAAGCCTCGACAGCTTGATATTTAGAGAGGATATTCAAAATCCGTCCCCACCATTTGTCCACCCCTAGTCTTTAAAACCTGCTAAAAAATAGGATTTATGGGCTTAGGATCTGCTCGTGCCTCTAAATTAAGATTTCTAGCACGTTCAAACATATTGTTCATTTTAGCTTTGCGCTGGGCTCTCCTTCTCAAACGAAAAATTCTTTCAATCTCAGGGTGTACAACGAATTGAATTTCTTACGGCGTATTATTCATTGACCGGATCTACCTAGGAACCAAATAATAGGTAAATTAACCATAAGACAAGAAAATCTAACGCAATAAAAATCAAATTGGAAAAATCAAACAAAACACTAAAAATCATAAACAAATATTCCCCGACAACAGCGCCAAAAACATGATTCGCTTAGACTCGATGCTTTAATTCGTGTTGTGAACATGCGATGCATGTTGTGAAAGTGAACCTATGGTTGATGAAATGGGTGAAAGTAAACACGAAAGTGAGTCCCCTACCGCAATGATACAAGCATATACCAAAATGCTAGCGTATATTATCTGGAAATATTCCAAAGTCAATACACATGGAATAATGAATGATATGCTTTAGTGAAGTGTTGATTACGTTAGATTCTACTCGCATGCGTCAGAAGTGGTAACAAATTAAAGCAATAAAAAAAGTGTTGGTTGTTCGGTTCATGCGATAGAAGTAAATAAGCGGTAGATGAAAACAATAAAGAAAGCATACAAGACATTGGCCAGTGGCTACCGTAGTGATGCTCACATGCTCATGCGATAGAATAAATAATAGCAAGACATCTTCTTGAATCTAAGCAAAGAGAGATTTCCAAGCGCCTCTTTAGTAGTACTATGCTACGCAAACAAATCTGAGTATTTCTACGTTCCAACTTGCTCAGTAATATACTCTCCTATATGCTTGCAAGTGGTTGTAATATGTCTATTTCCAACCCCGTGGTGTTTAAGCTCACGCTCGTTATTCTTAAGTGATTCACATGCACTATGCGCCTCCCGAAGCTACTATGCGCTATTACTTTTTATTGGATGATCAATTGGACAAAAGCAGTTTAAATAAGAGCTCTTAAGAAGAATATTCAAAGATACTTGGTAAAATATATTTCACATGAACATGCTAACAATCCGTTGGGACCGGGGATCAAGTCTTGAATAGAAAAATAGCTACTCATAACTTTAAAAGCATAAATCGAAATACAATAAACAGAAAGCATAAAACTAAGAAAATGCAAGGGGAAGAAGGGAAAATAGCATCGTCGGCAAGTTGGTCTGCTTGAGGCGAAACTGAAGGGAATGAACTCTTCATTCCCCGCAGCGGAAGCGTTTGGAATCGTTACTTTGATTTATTTAGAATTAAACTAAAATACAAGTTCAAGCATATTACCTTTGAAGACTACAAAGCTCTTTTTGTGTTCCCTTTTCCACGAGATCTTCCTCGCTATGACTCGAACACGGGATCAAGCTTGTGGGAGCTCTTTGAAAGAATGAGAGAACAATTCTCTGCAGAAAGTGAGTAGTGTGTTTGGCCAACCTTTTGGCTAAACCTAAATGTCTTATTTATAATAAGGCTTTTAGGAATTAATTTTATTTTACAAAATACATTTTAATATCTAATATATTAAAATATGCATTTTATATTTATTTGAATCTTATTCAAATATTATAAAATTAATCTTTTATAATATACTTTAAACCAATTTGAATCTCATTCAAATAACATATGTATATAGTTTTTAATATTAATGTATCATATACATAAACTATTTCCTCTAATATTTAATGTATCAAATACAATAAATATATTTTACTCTTCTACATTTAATATATCAAATATATTAAATATTAATTTGAATATTTCAAATTTTTCTTTCAACTAAATTGATCATTTTAGTGTTACTATGAGCTAGCAAGGGGACCTTATGAACCTACAGATTTATAAGCTCCAATGATACAAAATTAATTAATTAAACTCTTTAATTAATTGACTTTCATTCATTAACTCTAGGCCACTCCACTATAGGCCTAGAGTTGCACTCTTATGAACTGTAGGACAAGTTGTGTCCATGGATATAACCATTACATGCAAGTCGATCCTTCACGAGTTGTTCGTAATTACAGCTGGGTCAAAAGTCCGTTTTACCCCTGTAATTACATCTTACACCTTAAGTACCACTGATTCTCTAATGAACAACCTGTTTATGATTCAACCATAAACGAAGTCACTCTCGGGCCAGTGAGAGGGTGGGGGCCCCATTGTTCAAGTCCCGAAATCAGCACTTAAGGGAACTACTCATCTACTTTCCCTATATGGGAAGGAGTGAATTTCGTCTTGTGAAACTTATGTTCCCAACTCCCTATTTGGTCAAGTCCCCAAAATGGTAGGCTTATTGAATCGGCTATAAAGGCCATTCTCACCCATACAAATCAAAGGACGAGCCCTCACAGGCAGGAGTTCATAACTCACTCAGGATTAAGATCGAGTCACATATGATCATCCTGTGAAATACTAATGTTCTCAAATAACGGATTTATAAAGAGAGATTATATATTTCGTGGTCCAGTCTTATACAAACTCATTGTATAGGATACCCCCACTCACATGTCTCTACATGAATGATTTGGATCAAATCATTTGTAACAATTACAAAGTGGGCCGTATCAATAGTGTTACCAGGATAAGGCACCCAACCTTATCCATATACTATAGACCCTTTAGGTTATTACTTGAACATGATCCTCCCGTATGTCAACTACATACAGTTCAAGATTACAGTAATAACCTTGGATTTTATTTATATAATGAATATTATAAATTGCAAATAATAATAATAAAATAATTATCAAATAATTTTTAATTAATTACGAGGCTTTAGGGCATAAATCCCAACAGAAACTTCTTCTCTTCAGTTACGATGGAGGGTTGTCACTTCCTCCAGGCGCGATAGCTTCAGATGGAAAAGCTTTCTTTGCAACTTGATCTTCAATAGCAGTTTTCTTCCTTCCTTCCTCACTAAGGAACTCTAAGTTCTACAAAAAAAACTATAAATAAAACAACTCTCTATGGTCTCTTCTATGTATATTCTTTCTTTATCTAGGAATGATGTTTATATAGGCAAAATCGTCCCAGCTATGGTCTTCATGCGCTCCAGGCAGGATAACTGTTCGTCAGAGGCGTCAAGCGCATCGGGTGGTCCTTGCCTGACATTTTACTTTTCTGTCGGCCATCTCCCTTGTTATGTGCAGCATGTGCACCATGATCCTCTGGCAGGGGAAAGTGACTTTTTGTTTTATCAAATATTCCCTGATTTGCGATGCGATAAAAGCTCGTGCTGGCAAATTCTTGAGAGAAAATAAACTTAATTGATTATAACACAGATGTAAGTGATTTAGATAGATTTTCAACAAAAATACTCTACATGTTCTGCAGCTAGCAGCACATGTAATTTCAATAGAATAAATGCTAAAATGATCAATGTTAGCGCTCGAATCATTCATTAAGGACATAAATACTTCAAACTTAGATGTTAAATAATGGTCTTTAGACGCGTTATCACACACCTTAGTTTGGAGGTGAGCATTCAATGTTTCTTATAGCCTCTTAGCCCTAGCTCTCGTCATTGGGCCTTGTGGCATAATGATTGCTTCATGATTGGGTGGAATTGGAGTTGACTCTCATTGTTTGAGCATAAGCTTTTATTTCCTTTTAAAGAAAACTTGAAATCACTTGCATCTCGTGGTCTTGCTCTCCTCGATTTCTTCACTTTTAACTTTTGGCCATAAATGGATGTAGAAGTGAAACAAAAGTGTTGCTTCTTATATAGCCACTTTTGTCTTGTACGTCCCATGTGTTCTCTTTGCAAGAATTCTAAAGAAAATGTAGGCACATTTGGTTTATGTGCACCCGTTAAAAAGAAAGTTTTTTCGGTTACAAGTTTAGTATGTGTCATTTTGAAAACAAAACAATGCCCTCACAAACTCTCATAATCATACCATCTTTCTCATTAATCTCTCTTTCCTCTATTTTCCCCCGTTGTGTCTCTAATTGATATGGATCAACATTTTCGACCATTTTTTTTTGCTAGTCGCCAAGTCATCAATAACAACATCATTTGAAACGTCCTCATGACACTTGAGACAATCTTCCTCTCTTTAAACGAATTGTGTGACTTGTCTCTTCTTTACTTGGTCATGTAAATTCAACTCATGGCTTGACATAATTAAAGTATGCCAAATAAACTCATTGGGATATGTAATTCAACCAAATTATCTCGAAAACTCTTCCAAAACTGAGCATCAATATTGTAGGTCTCATAACGTCTTCTTCTTTGGTGCAACATTGATGCAAATTAGAAATGTCAAGTAATAAGAAATGGATCTCATGAACACTCCCTTTCAGCTACTCACTCTTTAGGAAGATGAAAGGTCACTCGTACGTGTTTGCACTCAAAAGATGTAGAAATGCCCCTAAGACTTCTAATATCTCAAACCTTTAGCAAGTCTTATAGTATTACTACGAGAATCATGCAAGAAAACACTTCAATAAAGCCGAGAATGTGAAAAGTCACAAAATTCCAAAAGTTAGAAAACAAGTACGGAAAGATAAACAACCCCAAGAAAGTTAAACAAATTTTACTTGGATAGACGATCGATGATCAAGAAGAAAAGAGAACTTGTTCCCATCTTCATTATTTTGAACTCTCCACAATCTATTAATCAAACTAGATTGAAAGTTCTAAACATGCATTCTAAATACAAGAATACAAAGAAAGCATAAAGCTTGAGAAAGATTAAACTCAATATGAAATATCATTCAACGCTGACCTCCAAATGAAAAAACTGCATTCCTCCTTATCCATACAAATTGAAAAGACATGGTGAAAAGACGCAAACATTGACCTATCTAGACTAAATTCATACAACAACCTTTCAAGCTCATGCATGAACTTAAATAAGAACATAATTCATTTACAGATGTGAATGAATCTGAATTTTTAGATTTATTATGCCTTTTGGATGAATATAGGTGTCTTTTAAGTTTCAATGAATGCAACAACCCTTTAACATGGGTAGACCCCTTAGTTTGGAGGTCAACATTGAATGTTTCTTGTAGCCTTTTAGCTCTAGCTCTTGTCATCGGATCTTGAGACATAATGATTATCTCATGATTGTGTGGAAGTTAAGTCGACTCTTATTGACTTTGAGCATAGGCTTCGTTTGAGTTTAATTGAGCTCGATGAACTTGTTGATCTTTTATTTTCTTATCAAAACTTTAACAGAGATATTACATGAGGAAAAGACCCCAAGTGGGACAATTTTGTACCCATACTTGAAGTGTTGTCTTGTTGCTATTTTTGGATATAAGAGTAAAGTTTTCGACCTCTTTTTTTTTTAACTTAGAAATTAGAGGTTGAATTTCATTCTGGTATACTTGTTTCCCATGTACTCCTAACTATTGATGAATCAGACTCCACCACAACATGATTGAGTGATTGATGCCCAATTCTGTTGCCAATGCAGTCCCATAGTTTAAAGCTAAATGCCTCTAATAGTCGAGAGACGAAAATATCGATATTGATATCGGGATATCAATTCTACGGATATATTCATGGATATATAATAATTAAGTTATTTTTTACTTTCAAACTAAGATATAAATCTTGTTATTAGTATCTATATTTATATTGGGATTAATAGATGATATTTTTGTATGTTTTATAGCTATTTGTAAAAGATATTGGAAATATTCATTAACCCTTAATATTAGGGATGATTGACCGGGTACGGGGTCAATCGGGAATTTAATCGGGTCCCCGGTCGAGGACGGGGAAGGGGATCCCCGCCCCGTCCCCGACCCCGAAATCATTTTTTTTTAAGAATATATATAAAATTATAAAATTATAAAATTATATTATATAATATTTTTAAAAATTATCTTTAATTACATAACTGGAGTGTTACTGGGTTTTTTTTTCTTCTTATTTTTCTAATTTAATTTCATTACTTTTTACATTAAATTTCAGTAATAAAAAATCTTTCTGTCCAAAATTTTAATAAAATGTTAAATATTTTTTTTAATTATCAACCTTTAATTAATTTATATAAAAAAAAAAGGAATTTTTCTTGCGGGACCCGATCCCTTGAACGGCAATTCCCCGACCCCGACCCCTACTCCGACTTGTCAAAACGAAGAACGGAACGGGAATGGAGATTGAAAATTCCCACAGAGACGGGAACAGGGATGGGGGGTGCATCCCCGACCCCGCCCCGTTCCGTGGCAATCCCTACTTATGTACCTTATCCTGGTTAATAGTTCGATATACACTCAAATTATCAAAAACTTTTTTACTTTTGTTGGGATTCTATTCTATTGATGTATATCACTTATCCTCTTTTATTTTACAATAATAATTTGGTTGAATTTGAAACCATCAATTTACATATCGTCATATTTTAATAAAAAAAAATTAAAAAAATCTCTATGAATTCGACCCTACTAGTCACAATTCCAACCTATAACTATTTTTCAAGATGGAATAATTATTATTTTTTGAATTGGATACCCTACCAGAATAACTCTTATTCCTATAATATAAAAAAAATTATCGTATTTATGATCGAGAATTTAATAACCAACTTAAAAAATTCGTTTGAATGTACACTATAATCTACTCACCTAGAAGAATAAAAAAAGAGACACCCACACATGAGGGAGTTCGCAATACAATTGTGAATGAGATCAAGATGCAATTGATTATCTAAGTGATATATATTTGTATTTTCTTTAGTGATCTTACAACAAAATCACAAATATATCATAGTCAAGTCTTATACAATCACATTGTATATTCAATCACATACATTTGAACTATTAGAACAAAAAAAAATTATAACAATCACACAGTGAACAGAACCATATCAACTGTCACCAAGATAGAACCTCTTAACCCTTATTTAAGTTACTTCTTAAAAATAAAATGAAGCTCAAATTAAAGACAATATATGCACATACTAAAAGAAAATGATCTATTTTTATTTATGTTCAAAGATTTACAATACCATTACAAAGTTTGGGGCATTAACCTTAAGTATGTATTTTGGGATTTTACCTATTTTCTAACAATTGCATTATTAAAAATGAGTTAATATCACCCTTGATTTTGATCCTTTTCCCATCCACGAGTTTATTATTTTCCATCTTATATAAATTATTAAGACATTAAATACTCTTATAATAGTAAGACAATCTTCCATAATTAATACTTAAGAAGCACCGACACCTTAAAAATGGAAAAGTGTTGGTGTCATACGCGTATCCGACATGACACGCCAGCTGGCGTATCTATTTTAAAATTATTATTTTTATTTTCCGACACTTCTGGAGACACGGTGATTTGTTTTGGGTCTTTAAAAACATAACCCTCAAGGCCCATTTTGAAGCTCATTTATTTTAATGAAATTATTAGGACAGGAGCAAAAATCACTTTTTTTTTTTCTTGTCCAACTCCAACTTTTTTTATGATTTCCCTTCCCACCCAAATTTTCTTTTGATTTTCCTCTCAGCCAAAACTTTCTTACGATTTCCCTCCCACCCAAACTTATCCATATGACAAATCAAAATATATATATATATATATATATATATATATATATATATATATATTAAAAAACTAACGTGTCTCAAAGTGTCGTGTCCTACTTTTTTAAAAGTTGGCGTGTTGTCGTGTGGTTTCGTGTCGCGTGTCAGTGCTTATCTTAGATTAATACACATCCCCGAGAATTTTTTTATTTATAGAATACAATATATTGCTTCAAAATTAAGTCTTATATTTTCCTATCTTTGTAGTAAGTCTTTTTTCTAAATTTTATGTGTAACAAATGTACTACAAAAATCAAGTCAATTATCAAGTCTTACAATATCAAAATTAGCATAGATCAATGATAATTGACATTCACTCCTCCCTTAAGTCGCACGTACAATGCAAACAACTCCTTCAAAGACCAACTTTCCATGATTTAACACTAGTTAGATATACCAAAAAAAAAATGTCAGGCAACCATTAACAAACGTAATTAATTTTTACATTCTAACTTTATACACATAATCTATCAATTCTAAACATTAAGCGGGAAAATTAGGAGAAAATTTTCAAAATCTTAATTTCTTTTGTATAATGTATGTTGAATTTAAGACAAACTAGGAAGCAAATTCATTCCTTCTTCATAACGCTACTGATTATAATTCTATCCTTAACGTTTAAAACGATGATATAAATATATTCTATCCATTTTGACCCAACAATCTTGGAAAAAAATATATACACTAAGTTTATTTAGCACTTTAACTACTGAATTGCTCATCAATTTATAGTTTAACATGTCAATCCAAGCATAATCCAAACATAGTTCCAACCATAATTCAAACATAGTTCATTGGATAATGTGTTTATTACCATCCCAAATATTAATGATTCGAACTTTCACCCCACAATTATTGATGAAAACTTAGCAACTTAATATGTCAATTTAAACATATTGGTTATGCATTTATAAATTTATATGAAATGATAGATATTTAAATCATCATCCCACCTTGTTAACCTGGAAAAAATAGCTTGAATTGCTCCATACCATTATTGTTAAGGGACAATGACCGATCTACCATATCTCCACATTGATCAGATATTGTCTACTCTAAGCATAAGTTTGATCCCTTAATTTTTTGTTTCGCCCAACAGGGCACATACTAATGAAGATATCTGTCCTCACTTATATAACTATGATTTTTTCCATTATCTAGTCAATGTGAGAATTTGGTTGCATTTCCAACAATTATGCATCAAACTTAGCGAAAATGATGGTACAATATATCCAAGATCTAAATTAAACTTGGTCATTCCTGTTATGTAAATAGTCCCCTCGTGTTTGAAAACCAATTTGAAACACACTTGCATAGTCGTTCTTTCTTTTTTTCCTTTCATTTTACCCTTATAGTAAACAAAATGTGAGGTAAAAAATTCGAATATTTGATCTCTCAATGAATACATGTCTTAACCAATTCACCTATGCTTAGGTTGACGATTTTACTCCTCTATTTAAATGGGTGCTAGGTTAGCAGTTTTTAACAATATATCTTAAAAAAGACATGCAAGAATTTCGAAAAGTTAATAGGAATTGTGATGTTTTGTGTATGAAATTATCCATCATTGATTGTAATAATGAAACATAGATTCATTACCAAAATTAAGGGTAATGAATTTTTTTAGAACAACACACCTATTCATATTTAAAAGTAACAAAATATTATGCATTATGGATCTAAGCCATCAAGAATCTACTTTTAACTATATGTAAAGATTTGAAATGTTTCATATTATAAAAAGAAATGCTCATTAACATCCATTTTAAATATTTATGGGAAAGGGAAAAAAGAATGTCATTATTTTATTTTATTTTTTCATTTACATGTTGGGATGAGAGATTGAACCTAAGACCTCATGGTCACTAGGCGATACATTATGTCGTTGAGCTATGCTCTTGTTGGGCGTGTGTCATATTTGTTAATTATGTTGGCATTAGACATATTGGTCAGAAAATATGCTGCAAACTTTTCCAACTGACCCAAACATGTGTTTGCCTGCAACCTAGCAAAACCATTCACCCTTTATGATGAATTTGCTTATACTTTGTTATTATTGAAATTTGTATTTAACTTCCATTAAAACTCACAAAATAAAAGGTCTTTAGAGAAAAATAACAAAGAAAGTTTCAATAAATGTAACAAAAAATTTGAGCATGCTAGAAAAAGAAAAATTGTAAACATAACTTTAGCCCTATATTTTGGTTCTTGAAATACCATACTGCTGATATTTCTTTATTCAACAATGATTTTGTCTTTATATTTTTTAAAATCTATTTGGAATTCAAGTTACAAATCAGAAAATATTAGAACCACTTTTGATTTCGAATTGTCTAATATATTATCATTGTATATTGCAAAAGAACCAAGTGTCGATTTAAACATATATATAACTTAATGGATCAAGGCATATTAATCTCCCTTCAAAGTTAAACGTTAAAATCTCTATTCCATGATTGAATTGTAACACTAAAAGATTAAAGCACATCGACTAAAAATATATTTTAACCAACCAAAACTATCCTTTTTTTCTCATAGTAAAAGACTTTAACCTAAGTAATTAATAGGTGTTTCAGGCACCAACTTGGACTTGAGTGGACTGGAAGTCTACATTTGGCCCATCGATTATCATAATCTACCTGTCAATAACGTAACTATACTGACTTCAATAGTATTTATAACTCACAAACTATTATAACTCACAAACTATTATAACCATTAACTATAATAACTCATTCAACTCATTCAGCATCTGAAACAACCCTAACTCTTCCGAAAGTTTTGTACAAAGGAAACCTAGATGTGTTGGAAGCAAATTTTCCTTTAGTCTCTATGGATTCTAAAAGAATACAATACAACAACCAAAATAAAAAAGATAGTCAAGGATACAGGTTAGGGTTTTGAAAAGCAAATCAGTCCCAAAAAAGGAAAGAGAGGGAACACAATTTAGAGGAAGAAGGGAATCCATATTTAGATATCACACTCAATATTTAATAACACCAATCAATGTTTGTGTCACATTCAATGTTGCCCTCATGCATGACAGCCACAATTTCTCCTCTCCCCCACACATTATTATACTTCTAATTTAAATATTATATAATATCATTATTTTTCAGAAATATATATATATTAGTCAAGCTCACACCCAATTCAATTTGTCCACAACCCAACATAGATGATGCTAATATCACCAAAATCAAATACATCTCCCAAAAAAGTTTGAAAGCAGAAAACTTTAGTCAACATTCCTAATCTCATCTAGACATATGTGCCAAAATTTTGACAATGTCTTTTCACTGATTGGAGAAATGACATTTTTAAAATGTACAATTTTAAAATTAGCATATCAAATTGTAAACATAAATGAATTGAAATCTAATTAACATCATAAATGGCATCTAAACATCAATCAATAGCTGACATCTGATTGACATCAAGATATACTTTGTCCATCCATTATAGTCATTGGGATGAATGGAAGAATATAAATATAAATTTTAAATTACATGAAAAATGTCATATATTTCTTGAATTGGTAAAAGAAAACTACCCATAACAATTTTTTTAACTTAAGCATCTTATTAGACATCATGGAGTTCCATCCTAAAACTAATCGACTAATCGGTGATAGGAGGAGTAGCCCATGTATGTTATATTGTAAGTGAGGTTTCTTCATCTTTCCGATGAGTTCCCTTAATCTTTCCGATGTGGGATCCTCAACATGCCCCCTCAAGATGGTGCCTCTTTTGGTTCATCATTTTGGGTCGAATTCCATTTTTTGGACCGAATACTCGTTTGGGCTTCGTGGGCTCTGATACCATATTAGACATCATGGAGTTCTATCCTAAAACCAATTGGTGATAGGAGGAGTAGCCCAGGTATGTTATATTGTGAGTGATGTTCCTTTATCTTTTCGATGAGGTCCCTTCATCTTTTCGATGTAGGATCCTCAACAATCCTTGCATGATAACAATCGTAAAAGGATTAAAAAAAAATGTTCTCTTAATGCAAAATTCTTTCCCCATTCCCCATTTCTCTTTGGTTGATGGAATCCAAGATAATATATATATATATACTAAAAGAAAAAGGAGAAAGATAGAGCCCCATTGCATATAAAACCAAAAAAACTTGTAGTCACTAATTTGTATTATGGAGGGCAGGTGGGGGACAAAATAATATTAAGAAGTGGGAAAATGAAATAACTAAGGGCCCAAATGATATCAACAACTAACTAGCTAGAAGAGAGAGTTCTTATTAGAACCCACAAAAGTTATCATTTTGATAAGTTTGAATGTTGAAATTAAATGATATATAATAATTTAGGGTAGAAAGATATATTAAGTAATAGATATGTGTGTGTATAAAGAAGAAGTATGAGAAAGGACCAAAAGGGTTTGAAAAGATTGACCTGAGAGACTGTGTTCCAATCAGAGAAGCAGAAGAAATTTAAAGGAAATATGTCAGATTCTTTCCCTTGTGTCTCATCTCATCTCTCCCACATCCCATTCTCACAATATGGAAGTACTTCTCTACTTCATACCTTGATGACTGAACTGAAAAGCCCTACAAAGAACAAAAAAACCAAAAAAAGAGGAAAAACAATTCCACACAAAGTAGAGAGAGAGAAAGCAAAACTGAATTAATTATTAAAAAAAAAAAAAAAAAGAACTGACATATAGAAAATATATAATTGATCCAATGATAATTGATTCCCATGAGACCAGCTGATGATCTAGCTATGCTTTTCAATCAACTTCTTCTTTTCTTCCTTTCCTCCTTTTCTCTTTTGAATTCTAATTTAGATGATATTTGTGAATTTATATAATAAGATTTTGATGCTGCTCATCAAAATAAGTCATGGGAATGGTGGTACATTGTTGGGCCACAGCCTCCTTGTGACCCATGCCTATTATTATGATCATCATCTCCGTCCACTCTAGGACCACCCATTTGCGCTGATGCCGATGCCCCGAGATTCAGATAAACCAATCTCGAATCGAGATTGAGATTGCCGATGTTGTTGCTGTTGCTGCTGCTGCGATCGTCGCTCATCGGATAAATTGGAGACGACGAAACATTGACATTGGTATTGGCATTGGCATTGGCATTTCCTTCCTCGCGAGAGAGAACCAACGCGGCAGACTGGACCAGCTCGAGGCAGAGCCTGAGCTTGTTCGGTTCAATGTGGGTTAGTCCAGGGACCGCGCCTTTGAAGAGGAAGTCAGAAGTTAGGGTTCTTAGGATATCCAACGGTGTGACGCCATCAACGGTTCGGACATTCGGGTCGGCATGGTGATCGAGGAGGACAGCGACCATGTCGGGCGACACCATTTCGGCCGCCATGTGAAGTGGGGTTTTGCCAGCCGGGCCAGCTGAGTAGTTAACGTCGGCTGCACCGAGCTCAAGCAAAGCCTTGACAACTTCACGGCTGCAATTCTCCACAGCATAATGTAAGGCCAAAGCTTCATCAAGATTCAGCCCTTCGCCCATTACCATGAGTTTTACAAGCTCGACGTCGGAGGAGTCTAGGGCCCTTCTCATACGGCGAATCTTTTGGTCTTCGAGGTCGGCAGCGACCGAGAGATCGTGGTGGTGGCCGTGATGGTGGTGAGGCATTAGAGAACGGCGGGCCAGAGATGATTTCAGCCGAAGTTCTTCTATTTTAGCCACCACATCAATCGGAAGGTGTTTGGCAAGCACCTCCGGTGGGAGACCGGATTTAGCAACAAGGTGAGAACAAGTGGACCAAAGTTGGTGCATGTCTTGTTTTCTTGAAGCTAATAATACCTTCATTACATCTTCAATGGAGGCCTTCTCCACCATGCTTGCCAATTGCTTCTACAAAACAAGCAAAAAAAATAAACAAATAATGGGTTGTGCAAATGTTGGGAAAAATCCTAATATTCAAAAACCAAAATAAACAAATGAGAAATACTTTGAATAATATGTTTTTTTTTTCTGTATGCTGAAAAATAAAAGTATAATTTTGTACTGTTTAGCTGCTAAAGCTTTCATTTCCAACAAAAACCCAAATGAGGAAAGTGAATTTTACATATTCAACTGTAGAAAGATAAGATGAATAAATCCAAATTTAGATAGAATAGAAATTAACCAGATTAATTACTCCAAAAAATTCCACAAATTCATCAGCAACAGAATTAAAACTCAACCCCCACATGAGATTATAAAATCAAAATCTTAATTATAGAATCCAATGCAAAAAAAACAGCCAAATCCTATTAGACATAACGGGTTCCATCCTAAAACTAATTGATGGTGATAGGAGGAGTAGTTCATGCATGTTATATTGTGAGTGAGGTCCTTCATCTTTTCGATGTGGGATCCTCAACATGTCCCTCAAGATGGTATCTCTTTTGGGTTGGTTCACCATCTTAGGTGGGATCCCACATTTGGACCGAATACCCGTTTGGGTTTTATGGATTCTGATACCATATTAGAAAACATGGGGTTCCATCCTAAAAATAATTGGTGATAAGAGGAAGGAAGAGTAGCTCATGCATGTTATATTGTGAGTGGATTCTCGACAAATTTCAGTTCCAAAAAAAGAAAATCAGAAAATACAAGAAGTGGATTAGAACACAAGCCAGAAAAAAGCAAACAGTGAAAAAAAGAAAGAAAGATACCTGAGTGAGCAATGCAAGTTGTTCAACGCCAAAGGATCTAGCGGCGGAGAGAGTATCAAGAGCAAGATCAACGGCGGAGGTGCAATGCGTATGCCAACAGCCTCTGTCGCCACAATTAGGCCTGGGTTCTTGTTTCTGCGGCACGATCGAAACTTGCCCACTGTACAAAAACTGCAACAGCAGCAAAAACACCTCATACCCGACCGAGTTCACCGGAATCACTTGAGGGTTCGGGTGGCGGGAAGACGACGGCGGCGACCCGGCAGGACTCATCCTAGCCGCAGCGAGATCGAGAGAGGACGACGGAGGTGGGTCCGGGGCACAGAAGAATTTGCGAAAGAACAAACTCCTAGCGGCGAGGATGCAGCGGTGGGCGTGGACGAGGCGGCCCTCGACGCTGAAGGTGACGTCGCTGAAGGCCTGGCCGTTGATGAGGAGATTGAGATAGTCGAGGGAGAGAGATCTTAAGGACTCTTCAAGGCTCATGGCGATTAAGGGTTAAGTAGGTCAATTTTGATGATCGATGATAAAAAAAACAAAACTCTCAACAAGATGAAGAGGAGAAGAAGAAGGGTTTCATTCGATTTTGAAATTGATTTTGAAATTGATTTTGAATTTGGTTTTGAATTTGGTTGTTTTTTGTTGTTAGTGTGAGAATCTTTGAGCTGAGGGGAGAGTGGGGTGTGGTGGTGTTATGTTGCTATTAGATATTTTGTTTTACAGAGAGAGAGAATATGGATGGCTCTTTTGGGCGGCTGACCTATTAATAAACCAAATTTTATTATTAATAATTTTATTTTTTTTATTTGTATGTATCAGCATTATTATTCTTATTATAATACTTATTTGTGTAGTAGATGTGGGGGTTTCTGAGAAATCTATTGTTTATTATTTTGTTTTGTTTTAGAAAGGAGGATAACCAAAAAGTTTCCTATTTCTTTTCATTATCATATAAATTACAATTTTGCTTCATTGGGAGCAAGTTAAATTACTATTTTATTTTCTATGCTTTATGTTTTTATTTTTTTAAAGAATATTACATCCGCGTGGATTTAAATGTACAAAGTGAGTAAAAATATCGTAATTATTGAATTATATTCATGTTTCAATTTCATGAATTTGGTTAAATATTCTATAACATTTTCGTGTTATTAGATATTGATAGTGTGCCAATAAAAATATAGTTTAATGACATGATGTATAGACTAGTGATTTAGAGGTGTTAGGTTCGATCTCACCACCCTTGCAAAATGAAAAATATTGATAGTGTTTTTTTTAATATGGAAGACATAATGAACTCACGTTGAAAAAAAAAAAAAAAAAAAAAAAAAGTAAAAAAGTGTCACGGAAGGAAACTTTTAAATTTTAATAATGTAAAGACGTTTTGCTAATTTCAACAAAATTTGGATGACGAAAAATAAGAATTTTAAAATAATAAATCCAATTGAAATTAAATACAAATTATAAGAATAAATAGTAGTTTAATTTAGCACTACATGTTAATATCAATATAGTTCAACTACTTAAGCGTTAATAGATTTTCGATAAAAAATGTGAGATGTTTAAATTTTTATTCACACGTCGTTAAATTATTAAAAAAAATTAATTTTTAACCCTAAACTTTGACAAATTGTATTAATTTGATCTCTAACTTTTAATTTCATCAATTTAAACATCAAATTTGAATAAGTGTGTATTAATTTACACCAGAGTTAAATTTTTGTTTCAATCACTCTTAGAAAGGTTTTCCACCCATGCTCAAAGCCACATATTGCTCTAATCTCTATGATATGTGCTTGTTTTTTATTTAAAAATAAATAAAACTTAATTTTTTGGTTCGTGCTTTTCATGATGGTGTTGACTCGATCCGCAATGATATGGTTATTCTTTTGGTAATTTTTTTTAAAAAAAAAATAATAAATAAGTACGTATCCAAGATATGATTTTGGGCATGTGTGTGAAACCCTTTTCGGAGAAATTGAAACATAAATTGAATTGAGGGTGTAAATTGACTTTAAGTTTGAAGTTTAAATCGATGAAGTTAAAATTTTAGGATTAAAAATTGATACAACATCAAGTTTAGGGAAAATTTGATTTTTTTTCCAAAAGAATTTAATTCTAAAATGATTATGGGATATATGATTTCTAGTTTTCACTCAAACTTCTTAATTAGAATATAGTTAATTACGATACATCATGCGAGTTGAGTTATATTCTTGTTGGCATGTAACACTATTTTATTAAGAATATATAATTGACATAATGAAATTTTTTATTTTTGGTTAGACATACATTAGTGTATACATACAAACATGTGTAGCACTATTTTATCAAATAAAACTTTGCTCTAATATTTTCAAATTAGTCATGATGCAAAACTATGATCTTCAATTATTCAGGGTATTATAGAAATAATTAGTGTGTTGACCTAGTTTTGATGGAACCATTTTAACCTCATACTATATATGAATTTTATAACAGTTTTCTGCATCTTTTTCACTTTCTGAATGATGACAACAAATATAATTAATGGTTGAGATTAAAATCAGCGAGGTAATTTCAATCATAAAATAATTATTTTTTTCATTTTAAACATTTACCCTTTATTCTCTCCCTCTTATACGTGCATTATAAATTTTACAAAAAATCTATTCTCAACATAATTCAAATATCAAATTATCAAGTGACTTTTTTTTTTTTTTTTTTTTTAAATACAAGATAGATTTCAAATGTTCCGTGTACACTCGTTATTTAAATTGTAATATATTCTAAGATGAAAAAAATAAATTTTAATTAATTATTTTGTTTAAAAAAAAAAGTAAGTTTGTTTACTACGATTTTCTTTGTTTGAATTTTTATTTTTAAAATTACTTTTAAAATCTAAAAAATATGGAAAATTTTAAAAGGATTGGTTCCACAAACAACAATCAGGCTCAAAATAATTGCAATTCTAACAAATTTTAAAACATTTTGTACATATGACAAAAAAATCATTTTGTAAATAGACTCTATCGTTGATATATGACTATGGTTGATAGACTTCTATCACTGATATACTACTATCACGGACAAAATTCTATAAAAATCTGAATCTATTAGCGATAGATTATACTATAGTGATAGAAATTGTCATATCTGCAATTTTTTTTTTTAAAAGTGCTATATATTTAATTATTTTACTCTAAATTGACATCGGTTACAATTTTCCATTTTAAAAAGTATAAAAAAAAAAAATGATTTTTTTTATAAACAAATTTAATTTACAAAAAAAATAGAATCATTATAAACAAGTTGAAACTGGGACGGGTTACATAAATAACAATCAAACCCAAAATAATGACAAATATAGTAAAAATATAAAACATTTTGTAAATATGACAAAAAAAAAAATTAGTGATAGTCATTGATAGACTGCTATTATTAATAGTTATTGATAAAAGAACTATCACGGATAGTAACTGATAGGCTACTACTATTAGTGATAGCTATTGACAAAATTCTATAAAAAAAAATAGAAGGATATTAGTAGTTATCCCTGTGACTATCAGAATTGTATGATTATCACTAATCAAAATTGACAAGTGCAATTTTTTTTTAAACTATGTATAAACAAATTTAATTTTAAAAAATAGAATCATTATAAACAAGTTTCAAAAGGAATGAAGTGAAGATTGGAAAACAAACAAACATTACTTTATCTCATTTGATTCAAATCTAAATATATAATAAGTAAAACATATTTTATTAAAAAAGAAAAAAAGAAAAAAAAGGTGAAATAATAAAAAGGGCATAGAGAAGAGTGTTGGATGGGTCCATAGGGTTCAAAGCTTCCACAAACAGCCCTAAAAAGTTAATTTCATTTTGAAGGAGGAAGATGTGCACGTGGGAGCTGCTTTGGCACGTGCAACAGTTTTTTTATTCTTACATTTTTTTTAATAAAAGAAATATATTTATTGTTATGAGTATGAGAGAATGAGTAGTAAAAAGAGGGGACTGTTATTTTGCCATCTCCAAATTTGAAGGAAAAAAAAAATGTAAAGAGAGGGAAATCAAATCCATTGGATTGACAGCACATCCCACTGACTGTCTTATGATATCAAAGACCATAGATTTGACATTTGACTTGTCTTTTCACTCTGTCTCCTCTCCACAACCCCACCTCTCCTCCCTTTTATTCCCTCTTTCTGTTCACCTCTTTTAGTGCATTTTACTTGTAAACACAACTTTCCCTCATATCCATTAATAATCCTCTCAACATTACTTTTCTTACCAACTTCCAAACCCCTCCTATTTTCTTATATTTACATCCACTACCACTAAATTATTCATCTTCTCTTTACTCAAATAACTTAATGGATAAGAGGAAGGTTAAATTCATATGAAAGTTGAGTAACCTAAAGATAGACATTTCACCTACTTCCTACGTGCTCCCCTTAAGTATTTCGACACATTCTAACCCGTTTAGTATTAAAGCATGCTAATATCTTTTATCGGCTTGGTCAGACGGATAAAAACAACAAAAATTAAGTGCTCTTAAGGAAACAAATACTTGGAAAGAATGAGAGAAACTTCTATTAACTCATGAGAATGTTATTAGATAGGAGTTCTATGAGTCAAGCCTTGGTAAAGACTTTTAGCTCTTCATATTCAAAGGTTTACAAATAAAGATAATGAATGCATCCTTAAAAAGATAAACAATAAGATGAAAACTTAAAGGATACTAATAAAAGAAATGAAATCACTCTTGTCACAATACTACGAGAGGCGCAAAGACATTCATAAAAAGTAAAAAATAAATTTTACCCCTGAGGTTTTCAT
The DNA here is from genome assembly GCA_028017165.1 of Herpetospermum pedunculosum. Classification (NCBI taxonomy): domain Eukaryota; kingdom Viridiplantae; phylum Streptophyta; class Magnoliopsida; order Cucurbitales; family Cucurbitaceae; genus Herpetospermum; species Herpetospermum pedunculosum. The sequence goes on from CM051526.1 coordinate 13,830,655, forward strand.
TTAGTGCGTTTTTTTTTTTTTTTTGTTCCTTCGTCAAATTTTCGGTTAAATCTTAACATAATGTTTACGTGACACATATTTTTAATTAAAAAAGATTTTTAATTAAAAAAGATTTTTAATTATTAAAATTCTTTTTTTTTTTAATTTATTTTTTCTCTTCCCTCACCCTCCTCCCTCCATCATCATTCTTCTTCCTTCCATGGTCGTCAGGCGACGACTATTTTTTTTTTCTTCTTTTTTTGTTTTCCTTTTCTCCTTTTCTCCTCCCTCTCACCGTCATTTAAAAAAAAAACACTACTAAAACGTTCCATTCTCCCCTTCATTTTGGTCTAAATTAAAGGGAAGCTCCTTTGTTTCCCTCTTTGTTTCAGATCTGAATGTTTTCAGATCTAAAAACGTCCTCCCCTTCGTTTGTCTCCCCACAGACTCTTCCTTTCTTCCCCCAATGACATTGTCGTTACCGCCGCTCCATTCAAACACTACTACGTTCTTCGTCCTCTGTCGATGCTGCCGACGACAATTGAAGGAAGGAGGGAGGAGGGAGGAAACTAGAAATTAAAAAATAAAATAAAATAAAAAAAGACGTCGGCGACGACCATTGGAGGAAGAAGAAGATGGATGATGGAGGGAGGAGGGAGAAAGAAAAAGAGATTAAATTGTTACAAATATTAAAAATGATTTTTTAAATAAATTTTAATAATAAAACAAATTAATTGTTTTTTAACAAAAAAAAAAAAAAAAAAAAAATTAATTAAAAGTAGGTGCTACGTCATAATTCTGTTAAGATTTAACCGAAAATTTGACCGAGGGACAAAAACTCAGGCAATGCAAACCTTAGGGATAAAATTGTTGAGTTTGAAACCTTGGGGACCAAACTCAAACATGAGTGACCATTAGGGTATCTTTCCCTATAATCTATTAGCAAGCTTAAGGTAAAAATATTTTGTGCTTTTGTTTGAGAGTTCATCTTATATAAGCCTTAACGTATTGACTGAAACCCATGTGAGGGTCTTAAGTCTTGTGCATTCTGTTGGGAGTGCGACCAAAGTTCCACATTGGTTAGAGAAGGGGAAGATCATGGGTATATAAGGAGGGACAACATTATCCATTGGTATGAGGCATTTTGGGTGAAACCAAATTAAAAGCAAAGTCATGAAAGTTTAGGCCCAACTTGGACAATATCATACCAATGTGGAGTTACGTCATCTCTAACAAGAATGAAATTCTGAGCTTCCACTGGTATTGTGAATAGTGTGGGGAATTCTGAGCTTCCACATCATAAAAGATTTCTTGAAACGAGCTAGGCTGGTATTGTGAATAGTGTGGGTTACCTGTGGCAAATGCAAGTCAAGGAGATTGGGAGGAAATGGATTTGAAAGATTTCTTGAAACGAGCTAGGCTGGTATTGTGAATAGTGTGGGTTACCTGTGGCAAATGCAAGTCAAGGAGATTGGGAGGAAATGGATTTGAGAGCGGAAAGTGCAATCAGATTAAATTTAGCTAAGAATGTTCTTGCAAATGTGCATGGAATTTCGACAGCCAAAGAGTTTTGGGAGAAGCTTGAAGTAATGTATGCAAAAAGCTTCTCAAATCGGTTGTACCTGAAGGAGTAATTTCACACGTTGTGAATGGAGGAAGGTACGAAAATCTCAAATCATTTGAGTGTTCTCAATGACATCGTTTCGGAGTTGGAGGTAATCAAAGTGAAGATAGATAATGAGGATAAGGCACTCACGCTCATCTTGTAACTTCCATTTCTTATGAACACATGAAGTCAATCTTGATGTACGGGAAGATACTTTAGATTTTGTTGAGCCTACTAGTAAACTTATTTCAGAATAAAGAAGGTTGAAGAGTGGAGTGTAAGGATCGTTTAGTCCTTTCACTTAAAAAAAATAATTAATTAATACTCCCTAATCAAGTATTGGGTGGTTGTGTGAGGTGTGGGAGGTTGTTAACCTACACGTGTTGTTTAAAAAAAAAAAAAAAAAGTGCTAATTTAGTTTTGACTTTTTCAAAATAAAAAAAAAAAGAAATAGAGAGTCGGGGGAGATGAAGAAAAACCAAGGAAGAAGAGGAAACTAAGGAAATTGACGCGGAAGGGTTGCAAAGAGGAGATTGAAGGGTTTATTAGTTGCTTGGACTTTTGGTAAGTTAATTAATCTTTGAAGATCTTTGAAACTTTTAACCATGCATGAAGATTTCTTCCTTCAACCTTGAGTTCTATGTGTTTAACTCATATTTGAGAATTTGAGGGTTATATGGAAGATTTTGGTGGTTCGTTCTAGATTTTTCAGTGGGGTTTAGTCTTTGATGGTTGTTTTTGAAGGGTTGGAATTATGCTTGAGAAACTTTTTTTTGAAAGAAGTAAGGAATTTAGAATTTCATTTTTTGTTTAAGTTATTGGTGTTTTGTTGTGTTATGAAGAAGGAAAGAAAGATGTCAATTTCTTGATAATGAAATTGAAGAATTTGGAAATAGAAAATGACATTTTCAAAGAAGAAGATGATGGAAAACAAAAGAGGAGAGAAGAATTTGGGGGTTTTGGGAAAATGAAGAAATTATGGTTGTAAATTGAAGAAATAGAATTGAGATTTAGGTGGTTAAATGATAGAAAGAAGGGGAGTAATCCAAGTGGAATTAAATGAGGAGAGTTAATTGTTGATGTTTTGGTTAGGAGGTTTATGAATAAGGCAAATTTGTTGGTTTTGTGAAAAGGATCAATTTGCACTTGGAGTTAAGAGAGAAAAATTGAACTCATAAATTGGAGTTTTGTAATATGATGTTTAGGTGGTAATGAAGTAAGTATACTTATTGTGTTTTTTTTTTAACATTTCAGGACAAGCAGAAGTGGGAACGGTTTATGACCCGAACGTGTCTCACCCATAGTTGTTGTGAGTGGTTATTTTACAAAATTGTTTATTACCTAACCAAATAGTATGAATTTCGTGAAATTTATACTTATGCATGTTTTTGGAGAAAATCTAACGAGATTTAGATAAATTCTTGAGAAATTCCAGTATTTCATGATTTTAAGAGTTTTATATAGAGAGTGACTTCAAAACCACTGGATTAAAGTACCTATGGTGATTACCCGTATGCTATATCGATGTGTTTCCATAGTATATCAGAGATAGAGAATTATACGTGCACGTATGACAGAGACTCTACTATGTTCGTAGAGATTTATCGGTGCATAGTAGGACAAAGATTGCTCTGTTGTGCGTATTGATAGGTTGCATATCAAATTACTACCACTGAGTTTGCAACTCATTCTTTCTTCCTAATTTTCCTACCAGGTAGCGTTTGAGTTTTGGACGAGCCTATTGGAGTCGATACTTGCCACTAGCCCTGATAGGTTGCATATCATTTTGAATGTGCATGTCTTGCAGATGTGTATTTTGTAACTTGAGTGGCTAGACCGTTTTTGGTTATCGTCCTGTCATCTGGAGTTTTATGTGGGTTTGTGAAGTGAGTTTTCCATGTCGGTCTGTTAATAGTTGTTATCAAGTGGTGTTTGGATTTCTAAAATGTTTTGTTTTCTCATGTGATGAGCCAAATTTGGTGGTGGTTCTGAAGTTTATATTTTGTTGTGTGTGTGTATATATATATATATATATATATACTTTTCAGGTGTTTGAAACCAATTTTTAGGGGAATCTATGCCGAAAATTTTATGTTTCGTTTTACTTAAGCATATGTTAGATATCTTGCGTTTCATTTTTCGGAGTTTGTTTTAGTTCTTGTGGTTCAACAATAGGCTCCATTGCACCCGAGATCTATTGTCGTCATGTCTTGTCCTAGTGTTGCGTGCTCAATGTTTAAAATAAATATGCAATGGTAGAGCACTCAGAACATGCAAGCATACATGATCTTGTAGCAAGTAATAAGTATTTTTTCATTCGATTTCCCACAGAGATTTATTCTTAGTTACTAGCGAAGTGATTTGTTAAGTGAGAATGGGTGGATTAAATGGGGTAGATTTGGTTTTAAAGTGCCTAATTACTAAGGAATGTGTAAATGATGGAAGCATAAACAAGTGCAAGTAGATAATAAACTTGAATGTAAAGAGAAGAGAATAACAAACAAGAGAGAAATGGCTAAGGCAAAATTTGAACTAAAGGAATTGCGGAAACAGCAATTATTCAGCAATGTTACTAACAGCGAATTATGTGTAAAGTGTGGAAATAAGGGCTACTAACGACTCCTCTATAGACTTTTTCACACGATTCTCAAGCATTAGATCAACTCACCATGCATCAAACTAACTCATTCTCATGTATCTTCCGATTCCATGCATTAGATCCTTTAGTTTACTCATGTCCAAGTAAGGTCTTAAGCATCTTTTTATAACAACAAGTATTGGTTTGTACTAGGAAAACGCCTATTCCTAGGTCGTTTTCTGGCTACCTTGAGAGGCTAGCATGGATGTACGACTCTGAACTCTTACTCCTTCCAGAGGTTAGGAGTTCTTTGGACAAAATGGATGGCCAATCGAAATTGCCCGTGGGATGAAGCTTACATACATTCAATGCATTCAAGAGCTATCCTACATGCTTGATTCACGTATTTCTACCTATAGACTTGTCATTAGCATGCCCTTATGTGATTTAGTTACTCATGGATGAAGATAGAATGGGGAGAGTAGATGAAGACGACATGCTTAGTAGAATATTAAAGACAAAACAGAAGGCAAAGACAGTAAACAGAGAAGGTGAAGAACTTGCAAAGTGATGAAATGCAACTTTGATTAACCAACGTTTGAACTAACAAATGACAACTTTGAACAACTAAAGCTAAACAGACAGAGACGAAATGAAATAGAGTAGCAATCGAAAGTGAAATAACAACAAACAACAATGGAAACAGAAACAAAAACAACAAAAGCAAGTAAATCCGTGCGTGAGCCCCTCGTCGCAGATGCCTCGGTTGAAGGGGGAAGAAGGAGAGCTTTGTTTGGATGAATCCAATCAGAAGAGAAGACAAAACTTCTCTTCTTCCTCTCAGATTATCGACTCTAATAGCTGAGACCTTCAAGCCAACAACCGGATGAGAAAACAGGGAGAAAAGACTGCGCTGAGATGGGAGTTCTACGCCTTTCGAGTGTGTTTCAACCTTCCATCTTGACCTCCTTTTATAGTGTTCTGCATGTACGATTGGGTCAAGGAGAACCATCCATTCTCAACGTCGTTCTTCTATGTGGCAGCAGGAGAAAGAATGGGCCCCTGAAAGATCGGAACAAAACAGAAATTGGTTAGACAACTTACGGATTTCACCTAAAACATTGCGGTTTTAGCAATGTTTCCGCAATGCTTCAGCAATGTGCAATTTTCACTCTATTAACTTTGTTTTCGGTTCTTTTCCTTTCCTTTTACCTATAAGTCCTAATTTAGCTTCATTCAACTAATTCTCATATATAAGCACGAGTTTAAGCTAAATCCTACCAAAAACACCTAAGAGTGTACATCTTTCTATAGTAAATAAGTCCTAAAATAGTCACTTTTGGAGACGTAACACCTAGGTTGGTAGGGAGTCTGGGACGGGGTGTGACATTTTGGTATCAGAGCATTTCGATCTTGCATAATCTGAGTAGTAGTGTTATTCTTGTCGTGATTGTTTGTCATGCATCATTTTGATAGGAAAATATGCCTCAGGGTGGCAAGACTCGTAGGCTTGAGGAGATCGAAACTCAAGAAACTACTGGTAGAAGAATTTTAGAGGAGGAAGTAGGAGTTGGTGAGACTAGTCACCAACAGGGGGGGCAACGAGGAAATGCTAGTATGGAGGAAGAAAGACAGTGGATGGCTAAAATTTCCCAAAGTATAGCGGAAGGAATGAGAATTAGTAAGAACGATCCAATGGAGAATTGTAAAATCGAGAGACTAACAACTCTAGGGGCAAAACCATTTAAAGGAACAACAAACCCAGCAGAAGCAGAGATATGGATGGATAAAGTAGAGGTGTGCTTGGAGGTCATGGTTTGTCCAGAGGATAAAAAGGTGAGATTAGCTACATTTCTTCTTGAAAAGTCTGCCCGAAATTGGTGGAAATCTGTATTGAGCAGGCAGCCAGACGTTGAAGAGATTTCTTGGAAAGATTTCATGAAAGCTTTTTATGAAGAATGTTATCCACGATCCTACAAGGATGCAAAACGTAGTGAATTTTTGCAGTTGGTGCAAGGCTCGATGACGGTTGCTAAATACCAAAAGAAGTATATCGATCTATTAATGTATGCCACTAATGTAATTGATGATGAAATTGATAGATGCAAACAATTTGAGGATGGGTTGCGAGAAGAAATTCGAACTCCTGTTACCGCTAGCTCAAATTGGAGAAAGTTCAGGAAATTAGTGGACACGGCCATGAGAGTCGAGAAAAGTTTAGCAGAAAAGAAGTTTCAAAGGGAATCATTCAGGAGTGCCTGTGGTCCTACAACTAGTAGCACTAGCGGATCAGGAGACAAATCTTTTAGAGGTGACAACAAGGGTTTTGTGCCAGGAGTTATGGGTCGTGGAAACTTTAAGCCAAATTCTCATGGAGCACTGAATTTTAGAGCAAACTCAAATGTTAGTCATTCGGCTAGCAGTGGTACAGGCAAATTCTCGAGACCTTTTGGAAGCCAGCGTTCTTGGAACCAAGGGGAGTCTATAGTCAATCAGAATAAAGTACATGCCAAAATTGTGGCAAGTCACATCAGGGCCAATGTATGTGGGGAACTAAAGTTTGTTATAAGTGTGGACAAACTAGTCATTTGAGGAGAGAGTGTCCTCAAGCATTTCAGGGAGGCAATGTATCGCAGGGTGCATCATCCCGACCAACCAGTCAGGAATACTCTGGTTCGCAGATGAACAAGCCTAATATGGTTAGTGGCGAAGGAAGAACTAATGATGGAAGCTTCAGTGGATTAAGATCAAAAGGGCAGACGGGCAGACCACGCAATCAGGGGAAGATTTTTGCGATGACACAACAGGAGGCCCAGGAGGCGTCAAACGTAGTTATGGGTACGTTAACTATCTTTGGTAGGAATGCTCATGTTTTAATAGATCCTGGTGCTACACACTCTTTTGTTTCTATTATGTTTACTGTTGGGATAGACAAAAAGTTAGAACCATTACCGAGTGAGTTATCAATAGCCACACTTGTAGGTACCTCGTTGGTAGCGAAAAATGTTTAACGTAATTGTGTGGTTCAAATAGAAAATTTTGAGTTGAGTGTTGACTTAATACCATTGGATATCCATGAGTTTGATATTATATTGGGGATGGACTTCTTATCCACACATCACGCATCGATTGACTGCTTCCATAAAGAGGTGATATTTAAACGACCCGGTGAGACTGAGATTAGCTTCAGGGGTGAGAGGAGGATCTTGCCGTCATGTGTGATCAGTGCTTTGAAGGCTAGTAAGTTGCTAAGAAAAGGGTGTGCTGCGTTTTTGGCACATGTGATTGATACGCAAGTCAATAAATTAAAACTTGAAGACATACCAGTTGTGCAAGAATTTCCGGATGTGTTTCCAGACGACTTGTCTGGCTTACCACCTGACAGAGAGATTGAGTTTGGAATTGATCTGATACCTGGTACCACACCTATTTCACAAGCCCCATATAGAATGGCGCCAAAGGAGTTAAAAGAATTGAAGACACAGTTGCAAGAGTTAGTAGATAAAGGCTATATCAGGCCTAATGTATCACCGTGGGGTGCACCCGTGTTGTTTGTTAAAAAGAAAGATGGAACCTTAAGGTTGTGCATTGACTACAGGCAATTGAACAAAGTAACGATACGAAATATGTATCCTTTTCCTCGAGTAGATGATTTGTTTGATCAACTTAAAGGTGCTTCAGTGTTCTCAAAAATTGACTTGCGTTCAGGATATCAACTCAGAATGAAACAAGTTGATGTATCGAAAACTGCTTTCAGAATACGCTACGGGCATTTTGAGTTTCTAGTCATGCCTTTTGGATTGACTAATGCACCAACGACCTTTATGGATCTTATGAATAAGATTTTTCATCCGTTCTTGGACCAGTTTGTAATTGTGTTTATTGATGATATACTAGTCAATTCTGGTAATATAGTCGAGCATGTTGAGCATCTTAGAATTGTATACAGATGTTACGCGATAGAAAGTTGTATGCCAAGTTCAGTAAATGTGAGTTCTGGTTGGATCGAGTAATGTTTTTAGGACACGTGATTTCTTCAGAAGGCATTTTTGTTGATCCAAAAAAGATTGAGGCGGTGGTTAGGTGGGAGCAACCTAAGACAGTTACAGAAGTTCGTAGTTTCCTCGGTCTGACAGGTTATTATCGACGATTTGTAGAAGGATTCTCCAAGTTAGCACTTCCGTTGACAAGTCGGACCAAGAAGAATTCGAAGTTTATGTGGACATAAACATGTGAGCAAAGCTTTCAAGAACTGAAGAAAAGACTAGTTTCTGCCCCAATACTATCACTCCCAACGTCGGGTGTAGAGTTTGATGTTTATAGTGATGCTTCTCATCAGGGTTTTGGGTGTGTTTTGATGCAAAAAGGGAAGGTGATCGCTTATGTGTCAAGACAATTGAAGAAACATGAGTGTAACTATCCAACTCATGATTTAGAATTAGCTGCAGTTGTTTTGGCATTGAAAGTTTGGCGACATTATTTGTTTGGAGAAAAGTGTCATATATACACAAACCATAAGAGTCTCAAGTATATCTTTGACCAGAAGGAATTGAATTTATGTCAAAGAAGGTGGCTTGAGTTGATAAAAGATTACGATTGTACTATTGATTATCATCCCGGGAAAGCGAATGTTGTAGCTGATGCCTTGAGCAAGAAACTTTTTGGTTCTAAGGCTTCACTTAATGCAATTAGTATGTCATTGTTGGGTGAACTAAAAAGTCTGAATGTTGAGATAAGAGTGAATGATTTGGGAGGCTTACTTGGACACTTCCATGTAAGACCTGTTTTGATTGATAAAATTGTAGAAGCTCAGTTTAATGATCCAGTATTGAGTAAAATAAATGAAGAATTGGGAAGTGGTAAGCAAACAGAGTATGCATTGGGAAGAGATGTAGCTTTCATTAAGTTTAATCGCTTGTGTGTACCTAAGAAGCTGGATTTGAAGAATGAAATCTTGGAAGAGGCGCATAGCTCGACATGTATAGAACGTTGAAGGAACATTATTGGTGGCCTGGTATGAAGAGAGAAATTGCAGAGTATGTTTCTAGATGTTTAGTCTGTCAACATGTAAAACCAGTACGTCGGAAAGTGGTTGGACTTCTAACTTCACTTCCGATTTCAGAGTGGAAATGAGAGCATATTACTATGGATTTCTTGTTTGGACTTCCGCGTTCACAGAATGGCCATGATGGTATATGGGTGATAATTGACAGGTTGACCAAGATTGCTCGATTTTTGCCAGTCAAAATTACTTATTCCCTTGATAAGTTGGCTAAGTTATACGTGGACAAAATAGTCAGCCTATATGGAACTCCGGTGTCCATAGTCTCAGATAGGAACTCAAGATTTACTTCCAAGTTCTGGCCAAGTTTACAACAAGCTCTAGGTACTAAATTACATTTTAGTACAGCGTTCCATCCATAGACAGATGGACAGTCGGAGAGAACTATTCAAACCTTGGAGGATATGTTGCGAGCATGTGTTCTACAGTTTAAGGGAAGTTGGGATTCTCATTTATCTTTGATGGAATTCGCTTGTAATAATAGTTATCAATCTAGTATTGAAATGGCACCATTTGAAGCACTATATGGCAGGAAGTGTAGAACTCGGATTTGTTGGGGAGAAGTTGGAGAAAGAAAGTTGATGGGTCCTGAACTCGTTCAAATTACCTCTGAAAATGTGAAGTTGATTAGGGAGAAATTAAAAATGGCACAAGATCGACAAAAGAGTTATGCTGATAAACGTCAGAGGGATTTGAAATTTTTTGTGGGCGAGAAAGTTTTCCTACGGTTATCTCCTTGGAAAGCGGTGTTGAGATTCGGTAGGAAAAGGAAGTTAAGTCCGAGGTACATTGGCCCTTATGAGGTTCTTGAGCGTGTTGGTCCAGTAGCGTATCACTTAACATTGCTAATGGAGCTCTCTAGAATCCATGATGTATTCCATGTATCAATGTTGTGTAAGTATGTGTCGGACTTGAGTCATGTCCTTGAATCACAACCTGTGCAATTGAAGGAAAATTTGTCGTACGAGGAAGAGCCGATGCAAATTTTGGACAAAAAAGAACAGGTGCTACGCAATAAGACCATTCCTCTAATAAACGTTTTGTGGAGAAATCATGTCGTGGAAGCAGCAGCCTGCGAAAGTGAAGAACAAATGCGTGCTCAATATCCTGAGTTGTTTTATTGATGGAGTCGCCCAATTTCGAGGACGAAATTTTCAAGAGAGGGTAATATTTGTAAGGACCGTTTAGTCCTTCACTTAAAAAAAATTAATTAATTAATTGAAAATTTTACTCCCTAATTAAGTATTGGGTGGTTGTGTGAGGTGTGGGAGGTTGTTAACCTACACGTGTTGGTTTTTTAAAAAAAATGAGTGTTAATTTAGTTTTGACTTTTTCAAAACAAAAAAAGAAATAAAGAATAAGGGAGATGAAGAAAAACCAAGGAAGAAGAGGAAATTAAGGAAATTGACACTGAAGGGTTGCAAATAGGAGATTGAAGGGTTTATTAGTTGCTTGGACTTTTGGTAAGTTAATTAATCTTTGAAGATCTTTGAAACTTTTAACCATGCATGAAGATTTCTTCCTTCAACCTTGAGTTCTATGGGTTTAACTCATATTTGAGAATTTGAGGGTTATATGGAAGATTTTGGTGGTTCGTTCTAGATTTTTCAGTGGGGTTTAGTCTTTGATGGTTGTTTTTGAAGGGTTGGAATTATGCTGGAGAAACTTTTCTTTAAAAGAACTTAAGGTAAGGAATTTAAAACTTCATTTTTTTTTAGGTTATTGGTGTTTGTTGTGTTATGAAGAAGGAAAGAAAGATGTCAATTTCTTGATAATGAAATTAGAGAATTTGGAAATAGAAAATGACATTTTTAAAGAAGAAGATGATGGAAAAAAAAAGAGAGGAGAGAAGAATTTGGGGGGTTTTGGGAAGATGAAGAACTTATGGTTGTAAATTGAAGAAATAGAATTGAGATTTAGGTGGTCAAATGATAGAAAGAAGGGGAGTAATCCAAGTGGAATTAGATGAGGAGAGTTAATTGTTGGTGTTTGGGTTAGGAGGTTTATGAATAAGGCAAATTTGTTGGTTTTGTGAAAATGACCAATTTGCATTTGGAGTTAAGAGAGAGAAATTGAACTCATAAATTGGAGTTTTGTAATATGATGTTTAGGTGGTAATGAAGTAAGTATACTTATTGTGTTTTTTTTTAACATTTCAGGACAAGCAGAAGTGGGAACGGTTTAACGACCCGAATGTGTCTCACCCATAGTTGTTGTGAGTGATTATTTTACAAAATTGTTTATTACCTAACAAAATAGTGTGAATTTCATGAAATTTATACTTATGCATATTTTTGGAGTAAATCTGACGAGATTTAGATTAATTCTTGAAAAATTCCAGTATTTCATGATTTTAAGAGTTTTATATAGAGAGTGACTTCAAAACCACTGGATTAAAGTACCTATGGCGATTACCCGTATGCTATGTGGATGTGTTTCCATAGTATACTAGAGATAGAGAATTATACGTGCACGTATGACAGAGACTCTACTATGTTCCTAGAGATTTCTCGGTGCATAGTAGGACAGAGACTGCTATGCTGTGCGTATTGAGAATGCTCTGCGCCAGTATGACCAGAGATTATGTACAATGTTAGGTGGTGATTTTTTTTTACAAATCTTTGATTTTTATTATAGGAGTGTTTGTCACATATATCGCTATGTTTTTTTTTTACTAGCCTTGGTTGGTGAATCAAGCGTTGCTATTTCGTAATTGTTCGGTGTTTTTACTTTTCTCGAGACTAAGTGGTTCACGATTTATATTTCTTTTCTGAGCTTTGCAGTTATGTGTAGTATGAAAACTAGAGTTTCTTTAAGGTTGATTTCTTATCAAATTACTACCACTGAGTTTGCAACTCACTCTTTCTTCCTAATTTTCCTACCAGGTAGCGTTTGAGTTTTGGACGAGCCTATTGGAGTCGATACTTGCCACCAGCCCTGATAGGTTGCATATCATTTTGAATGTGCATGTCTTGCAGATGTGTATTTTGTAACTTGAGTGGCTAGACCGTTTTTGGTTATCGTCCTGTCATCTGGAGTTTTATGTGGGTTTGTGAAGTGAGTTTTCCATGTCGGTATGTTAATAGTTGTTATCAAGTGGTGTTTGGATTTCTAAATTTTTTTGTTTTCTCATGTGATGAGCCAAATTTGGTGGTGGTTCTGAAGTTTATATTTTGTTGTGTGTATATGTATATATATATACTTTTCAGGTGTTTGAAACCAATTTTTAGGGGAATCTATGCCGAAAATTTTATGTTTCGTTTTACTTGAGCATATGTTAGACATCTTGCGTTTCATTTTTCGGAGTTTGTTTTTGTTCTTGTGGTTCGACAATAGGCTCCATTGCACTCGAGATCTATTGTCGCCATGTCTTGTCCTAGGTTGGTAGGGAGTCTGGGACGGGGTGTGACATGGAGGGTGTATGTTACGTCTCCAAAAGTACATAATCTAGGGACTTATTTACCATGTAATTGTGTAATCTCTTAAGCATTTTTGTTGGAATTTAGTTTAATACGTGCTTAAATATGAGAATTCAAGGAATGGAACTAAATTAGGACTTATTTGTAAAAGGAACAAAAAAGAATAAAAAACGATGCTAAAGAGTTGAAATTTGCATTGCAGGGGAATTGCTGAAACATTGCTGCCTCCGAAATGGGAATTGCGGTCTCAACGAGGAATCCGCAATGTTTAAGCTGCGGATGTTAAGTTTTCTCCCAACCGTCCGTCGTTTTGTTGCGATCTTTCAGCCGCCTAAGTTCTCCCTTGCTGCCACGTGGAGGTTCGTCGTTTAGAATGGATGGTTCTCCATGACTGAAGGTACCTGCAAAACACTATAAAATGAGGTCAATGGGGAAGGAGAACAACAAGCTCGGAAGCGTAGAATTCCCATCTCAACGCAGTTTCTCTCTATTTTCCTATCCCGTTTGTTGGAGTGAAGGAATCAGCTCTTGGCACCGATAATTCGATAGGAAGAAGAGAAGATCCTTCTTCTCTTCTGATTGAATTCATCCCCAAGAAACGCTAACCTTCCCCTTCATCCGAGGCGCTTGCGGCGAGGAGTTTACGCACACTTTTACATGCTTTCTGTCTTTAGTTTCTCTACTGTTTGCTGTCATTTGTTTCTGTTTGCTACATTACTTCAATTCGTCTTCGTCTGTTTAGTTCTTTGCTGTTTACAATCTGTTTCACATTGAGTTTTTGAATCTTATTTCAATAGAGAAATCATTTACATCTTCGCAAGTTTCATATCACTTTCTGTCTTTCCTTTGCTTTCATTTAAGTACTGTTAATCATGCTTAATCAATCTAGTATTTCCACTTCCACATCATCCATGAGTAACTAATCACACAAGGGTCTGCTAATGATGAATCTATAGGTAGAAATACGTGAATTCAGCATGTAGGGTAGCTTCGAATGCATTGAATGTATGTGTACTTCATCCCACGGGCAATTTCGATTGGCCATCCATTTTGTCTAAAGAACTCCTAACCTCCGGAAGGAGTAAGAGTTCAGACTCGTCCATTCATGCTAGCCTTTCATGGTAGCCAGAAAATGACCTAGGAATAGGCGTTTTCCTAGCACAATTCATTAGCTTGTTTATATAAATAGATGCTTAAGCCTTACTTGGATATGAGTGAACTAAAGAATCTAATACATGTAATCGAGAGATGCATGAGACTAAGCTAAGTTGATGCATGATAAGTTAAGTTACTGCTGAATAATCGTATGAAAAAGCCTATAGAGGAGTCTTTAGTTGGCCTTGTTTCCTCATCTCACCCTCAATTCGTCGTTAACTTAATTGCTAGAAAATTGTTGTCTGCGCAATTCTATTATTTTGCTTCTTGCCTTAGCCGTTTTTCTCCTATTTTACTTTTGCGATTTAATTGCTAGGAAATTGCTTTCTCCGCAATTCTTTTTCCTCTACATTCAAGTTAATCTCTACACTTGCTTTTGTTTATGCTTTCATATCTCGTACATTCTTCATTAGTTTGGCACATCACCCTCAATTCTACCCCATTTAAGTCACCCTTTCTAATTTAGCACCTCACTTCGTTAGTAACTAAGAATAAATCTCTGTGGGAAATCGAATGAAAAAATACTAATCACTTGCTGCAAGACCATGTATGCTTGCATGATCTAAGTGCTCTTGCATCACATTTTATTTATACACTGAGCACGCAACAGTGTACTTCACAGGAGGATTCAGTGTTGGTAGTTAGAAATTGGAAAAAGAAGAAGAACTTTGTGCAGAAGAAAGGTTGTTGGGAATGCGGACAGTTTGGGCACGTGAAAAATGTTTGTCCTAATAGAGCAGGTTCGTCAAAGAACTCTGATTCAGATGCTGAAGGTGCCTCTCTCGTTAGGGGAGATGTTGCTGGCTTCTACTAAAGAAAGACATAATTCATCATCATGGTATGTCCGCTTTGATGGAATCGAGATCCCGACACAACCAGAGGCGCAGCGGAAAAAGCCTAAAATGACTGAGAATCTTTAGCAATCAATAAGCAACAAACAGAGAATGAAGAAAAATACCAACATTTAGCATTTTTCTGGTTCTCGAAAGCCACCGATAAAAGTCATTACCGACCGGTAAACCAACCGATAAAAGTCAACGCCAGGTTGATCGGTAAAGACCCACCGGTAAAGATCGAGAGGTCTGACCGATAAATGGCACACCGGTAATCCTCGATCGGTAAATGCTTCACAAACATTTCAATCGATAAGCTTCGATCGGTAATACCGTGTGAATAAAATAGCACCGGTAAACTAGTTCAGTAAGTATCACATACTTACACCGATAAACTGGTAAACTTACACCGGTAAGGATTGGACCGGTAAGCACTGACCGGTAAATCCTTATCGGTAAGCCTTGAACCGGTAAACCGGTAGAAAACCTTCTCCAGAGTTCGACCGGTAAACTGGTAAGACTCGACCAGTAACACTTACCGGTCTGATCCTTCGGTAAAGTCCCATCGGTATGCACAACCGGTAGATCTCGACCGAAGAATCAAACGCTAAACGCTTAAGAAATAACGTTTAAGAAGCGACCGATAAATTACCTATCGGTATTACCTGACCGGTAATTCTACCAGAACGCCAAAACAAGGGAAAACATACCTTGTTTTGTTGTTTGTCTTCTTGTCTCCCCAGCACCTATACTGCCCCCTCGATCTCTACCTCTCCTCTGGTCACGAACTCATCACGAACGCAGCAAGGTGAGGACCACCTTTAGAGAAGTCCCATTTATCCTCAGGCTATGCAACGGAGTAGTGAGACTCCATGAACTAAGGGGGAATGTTGAGAGGGGAAAGGAGGAAGAAGAAGAAGATGTTGGTGATATAGAAGAAGATAGATATCTGGTTCTTGAGCTTTGTTGAACACTTCAACAATGTCAAAGCCTTATCTTCTTCCACATAAACTCCAACAATTGAAGTACAAAATGAGTTTAGAAGGATGAACTCTTCAAGCCTCTAGCTTCTTCACAAAAAACACTCAAGTTGCTTCACCAAATATTCAAGCTTCAGCAAGTTCTTCTCACTTCTTCTTCAACCATTGAAGAGAATTAGAGAGAGCTTATAGAGAGAGAAAAGCAGAAGTCTGAAATTGTCACACAATTTTGTGAGGGAGAAGGGAAGTGAATTGGTTACCCAACTCAAACCCTTCTCATTCTCAACAATTGAGAATGAGTGGGAAATCCACATGTTCAACATGCAATGCATGTTGAACTTAGTGGAGAGAAATAAAATTAATTAAAATAAATTTTAATTAATAAAAAATTATTATTAAATATAATATAAAATATTAATTTAATAATAAACCCTAAATCGAATTTCCCTATATGAATCTCTATTCATATTTTACTCCGGTCTTGTATTTAAATCATATTTAAACTCGTCTTTCTTCGATCAAATATTTAAATCATATTTAAATACAACTTCCTCCGATCACATATTTAAATCATATTTAAATATGTTCAACCTCGATCAACAGACCCGAATTTGGATTTCTCCAAATTCTTCCCTATAACACTGTTACACAACTTTATCCGAGCTAACCATGAGAACCTAAAAGACCTACAGATCATGAGCTCCAACGATACGAGATTATCCGGTCAAAACTATTTTAATTGAATCAATCAATATTCGTTAACCCCCGAAGACTCCACTAAAGTCTGAGGGTTGCACTCTCCTCACTATAGATATATTGTGTCCTATTGATATAACTGTCATCGGTAAGTCTATCCTTCACAGGTTGTTCATAATCACAGTTGGGTGATTTAAACCGTTTAACCTCTGCATTACATCTTGTTCCTTAAGTTCCACTGACACCTCTAATGAACAATTGATTTGTGGTCCAACCAGCAGATTAGACATCCTCACTGATTAGGAAAGGATGGGCGCGCATTGTTCAAGCCCTAGAGTCAACTATTAAGGGAACAACCTATCTACTAACCCTGAAGAACGGGTTAGGAATGAATTTCATCTTGCTGTACTATGTCCCCAGCTACCTATTCGACTTTATCCCCAAAATGGTAGGTTATTGAGTCGGCGCTAATGAGCCACTCTCACCCGTACAAGTCAAAGGATACTTCCGAATAAGCAGGAGTTCATAGCGAGCTCAAGATTAAGCTCAAGTTACCTAGGCCATCAAATGTAAAAGTCGGTCTCTTCTGTAAACGGAGTTATAGAGAGAGCGACTTAATACGTGGTTCGGTCTTATGCAAACTCATTGCACATGACGCCCTCACTCGCACATCACCATGTGAAACGATTCAGATCACATCATTTTGTACAATACAAAGCGAGCCGCATCCAATAGTGTTACCAGGATAAGGTACCCAGCCTTATCCATATACTATAGACCGTTTTGACTATTTACTTGAACCTGATCCACAATCATGTCATACATGAGGTTCAAATACTCAGGAGACGCCATGGGTGTTGATCATTGGTGTAGGTTAAACTAAACACGTTTCACTTTAATCTAGTAAACTCTTTTACTTAATTAAAACTTAATAACTCTTTATTACTAAATAGAATGCTTACAAACATAAATGTTTACAAACCACGAGTTTTAGGACATAAAACCCAACACGCTTTACCATGATAGAGGATGTGATGTTAGCGGTTTCACAAGTTTGCGCACGAGCATTGACTTGGCGGTTATGCAAGGTGTGTGTGGTGGAAGTTATGTCGATGACTGAAGAACTTCCGGGTAAGCCAAGCAGATGGAAGTTGCACCATAAATTTCAACAAGGTTTATCGACATGGTGACGAAGAAGTAAAAGTCTTGGAAGGTGACATTCCAAGTGATATATACTCTTTATGGGGAATGAGTTATAGTCCTTTGAATTTAGGATCAAGATTGTCGGTAAAGACAATGGATGCAACAAAAGTTGTGGATTCTTAAACTATCTAGCTAAGGTGGAATTTGTAGGATTTTTGGCAAGATATAAGAAGAACACTTGTCTCACATCGGAAATATTCAAGAAAGTCATGGGTGTTGGGATTTATGTCCTAAAGCCTAGTAATTAATTAATAATTATTTTTTGTAGTTTATAATATTCATTATATATAAAAATTCAAGGTTATTAGTGTAATCTGGAACAATATGTAGTTGACATACGAGAGAATCACGTTTAAGGAATAATCAAAATAGTTTATAGTATATGGATAAGGTTGGGTGTCTTATCCTGGTAACACTACTGATACGACCCACTTTGTAATTGTTACAAATGATTTGAAGTGTCAATTCCCTACAATGGGCTCCAAGTATTATAGAAGGAGTCCATGACTTTGGTGTCTATTTTTATTGCTTTATTTTAATTTCTCAGTTATTTTCTACTTATTCCTACAGTAGAAGTGGGAGGTTTTTTCCCAACACATTCGACTTTGGTAAATTTATGAGATGCTTGAGTTTTTAGTATAAAGTGTACCTTATGTTTGCTTATTCTGTTGATTGTTATATTTGCTTATTTTGTTGATTGTTACTACGACTCAAGACATTGTTGTGTGTTTAGTTTTATTAGTATTCTTAGATATTAAGAGAGATGAAAAAAGAGTAGAAAGAAGAGTTTGTATATTGAGTTAGGTATGCTTGAGGACAAACATGAATTAGGTGGGGAGGAATTTGTTAAGTCATAAAAATAGTCTCAGTTATCATAACTAATTTTCTTACATTTTAAATTAATAATATACTTAATTGTGAAAATTATGTTGGATTTGATTCAGGTGAAGAAATGTCAAAGATTGAGAAAAAATGATCTTATAGTGTCATTTTAAGGAGTCAAGTCAAGAGAAGATGAAAATCAAGCAAAAAAAACCCAAGGAAGCAGCGTCGAGACACTACTAATGGCGTTGAGATGCTCAAATTAAAAGAAACATGAAAAAAAATAGTCCAGACCGCCCACAAGCGTCAATCCAGTCCTTGCACGCGTCATACAAGGTCTTGAAATTCAGAGAAGTGATAGAATGTACAAAGACTACATTGTATTAGAATTGCTTTATTTGTCTAAACAAGTTTAGTGGAATATGAATGGCAAGAGATTTTTTTAACTTAATAAAAATTTCTCTAATGTTCAGGTTGTCGAGACCCGCCAAAATAACATTTATAAATCCGATACAACAGAGCTTTGCAGCTAGTGGTAGTCGGGTGTCGAACCACAAGGAACCAAAATTATTTTCTCTTAATTAACTTCTATTTGCTTTAAATAAAACTCAAATAAAAACAGTAAAATAAAGGGGAAAAACGCTCACGGAGAATTAAACTAAAACAGAAAAAATAGCTAACAGTAAAATAAAATAAAATGCGAGAAAAATAAACGGAACACGTGCTCCTAATTTGAGTGTCGAGATTGGTTGTTGATGTGGTTCGGATCATAGACACAAAATATACTTAGCCGGTTTTTGTTAACACTCACACACATTAAAAGACTCAATTAAAACAAGTGCTCCCATGCTTTAATTAGAACTAATAATCCCAATAAATTAGAAAAGAGTTGACGACTCTAGACTATGCTTCGCTAATAACTCCAACTTAGGGGCGATCGCTCTCCCAAATTAGAATTAGTCGCGAGCGACGGGTATTCATGCGACGAGCCCATTGATGAAATCTCTATCAATGGGACTCGATTTTATTCTATCTCTATAATTTATCAACAACCCAAACAAATGTGGCCACATTTAATTCAGAATGCTAGATTTAATTACTCAAAACATGAAGTGCGATCGCTAAGTCATGAATCTTTAATCTAACCAACACACAATTAACAAAACGGGTGTCAACCATTAAGAAAATCATGCTGGACATTAAGATCGATGCTAGAGATGAATTGAATGCTAAAACAAGCCAAGAAGATGATAAAAAGATCAAATCTCACCTAATACATCAACAACACAAACCCTAAACCCAAATTAGAGCACTTACCTTAGTTGCCCGTGGTGAAATCCAAGAGAAATCAACAAGAAATCAACTATAATGTATTAGAATAGGTAAGAATAAGGTTTTGGCTCAAGAAACGAGCTCTACAACAAATGGGGGCGGAAGAAATTGGGAGAGAATGACCTAAAATCAGCAAAAACAGACTTAAATACCCATTTCTGCGTCAGACTAGCGCCTAGGCGCCATAAGTCAGCGCCTAGGCGCCACGGGCGCGCTGTTGCGCGCTCAGTGTGTATGTAAAATGTAAATGCGAAGAGCGCTAAGATCATGCAAGCATACATGGTCTGCAGCAAGTGATAAGTATAATTTAATTCGTTTTCCCACAGAGATTAAGTTTAGTGACTAACGATTTGGTGTGTTAGATTAGATAAGGTAACTTAAATTGGATAGATTTTGGGTTGAGGTACAGGAATATAAAAGATGCAAGAAGAATGTAAACATAAATGCAAAGCTAGCAAAGAGGTAAAGTCATAATGTGGAAAAGTAGAATTGCGGTTCTTGCAATAATCTAGCAATAAATTAGCAACGATTTTAATGTAAAGTAAGGCAGCAAGGTCAACTTAAGAATCCTCTATAGGCATTTAACTATGATCATTCAACAGTAGATTAACATCTCATGCATCGTCTTAGCTAGTTCTCATGCATCTTCCGATTACATGCATTAGTTTCTTAGATTACTTCTGTCCAAGTAAAGCTAACAACCTAATCATAAACACATGCTAATAAACGTGCTAGGAGAACGCCTATTCCTAGGTCATTTTCTATTTACCATAAAAGGCTAACATGAATGAACGACTCAGAATTCTTACTCCTTCCAGAGGTTAGGAATTCTTTAGACAAAATGGATGGCCGGTCGAAATTGTCCATGGGATGAAGATCACATACATTCAATGCATTCATGCTACTTTACATGCTGAATTCACATACTTTTATCCTATAGATTCATCTTTAGCAAACCTCTATTGAATTAGTTACTCATGGTGTTCGAAGAACTAAAGGAAATTTGTTGATTACACATGAAACAGAGAACTTACAAACCTAATTGATTGAAATATAATTAAATGAAGAACTCAACAAAACAACAAATTGATTAAGAGATGACAGAATGAAGAACTCAATAAAACCAATTGATTACTCTTTTAAGAAAACAATTCATATAATAATCCGTAAACAAACATATGTCAATCCGAAAGCAACAATGAAAGGGAAAAGCAGTAAATGATTCAGAACAACATTTAAAGGAAAGCAGAAATTAAATTCGAAAGCGGTAAAGGAGAGCAGTAAAGGAAAGTAGTAAAGTAAAGCTGTAAATAGCGTGAGGATTTTCCAAGTCGTGAATCGCCTCGGATGAAGGAGAAGATTAGCTGATCTTGGGGATAAATTCAATCAGAAGAGAAGATGGATCTTCTCTTCTTCCTCTCGAATTATCACGCCAAGGGCTTGTTTCTTCGATCCAACAAACGGGGGAAGAGGTTTCGTCTTCGGGATTCTGCACGATCGGGATCTCCTCACTTCTCAGAATGTGTGGAATGAATTGAAGTGGATTCAATTTGATTGCTTTGATCCTTCATTTAACTCTCTTTATATAGCCTCCAGGTGGTTGCAAAAGGTTGCTCAATAATTGTGGATCACCATTCAATTTTGTGAGGTAGTCAAGCTTGACATGTGGCAGCAGCAGGGAGAGTTGACTACTGGAAAAACTCAGTCAACAAACACTGTTGACTGGGAAAAAAATGCAGCAGCAAAGATTGAATTTTTTAGCAATGTACCTGCAATATACATTTTAGCTTGTTTTTCATCATTTTTCATTCTTTTTCGTTCATTTTCCAAATAAGTCATATTTTAGCATCATTTCTCAAATTCTCGCATTTAAGCACACATTAAGCTAACTCTTAACAAAAACACTCAAGAATGTACAAGGTTTTAAGGTAAATATAGCCCTAAATAATGTACTTTTGGCGAGGTAACACACCCCCAAACTTGAGTTATTGCTCGTCCTCGATCAATATAAAGGCTTACTTTGGCTGCTAAATCTTGTCTTTTAAACTCTACCTAACTGATTTGCTGACTTCTCTAGGTTTACTGTCAAAGACATTGCTGTCCTGTGACACTCTCTTAGGCTAAAACTAACTTCATACTTTGTCTATTATGATTACCCTTGCCTTTAAAACCTTCTGTTTTTACTAACTTCCTGTCTTTTGGTTTATCTGCCTATATCATTGAGCTCATTGTGCAGTTATCCCTAAGCTTTCAAATTCTCCCTAGTTTTAACTTAGACTCAGTACATGCTTCTAATGTCTTTATTTTTTAATTACCTAGGATTCCTTAAAGTCATGCCAGGCTTAGCACACACGAGTATCAGAGTTCAGTATCCATAGAACAAACTAAGCCCTGGCATCACTGTGTTGGATAGACACTCATCTCCCTTGACATACCTTCAAGCTACAGCCATGTGTTTAGCAAACTAAGGATCAGAGTTCAATTTCACAGGACATCTAAACACTTAGGCCGTAGCTCTTTGGCACACATTCTTCTTCCTTGGTTTTACTTTTCCTTTTTTTCTCTTTTGGCAAAGTCTTCTCTTTGAATTGCCTTTTGATGCAGTGTCACTTGTGGGTTACACAACTGGCCCTGATTACTCAGCATCCTTAGAGAGAGACAGTACCCTTTACTTTTCTTTTGCTTTCTTATTCATTTTTTTTAGAAGAAGAATGTCTATTTTTCAAAGGAGAGAGGAGTGTTCCTAGGCCTAGAGGTTGCCTCCCCCAAACTTAAACTTCTCATTGTCCCCAATGAGAGTCTGAGGTGGCACACCCCCAAACTTATCTTAGAAGCATCTAGTCTAAATAAAAACCAGACAGACTTAAAACTCCTAGGGATGGAATGACCCTCATAGTGCAGATAACTCAACAACAGAAATTTACTAAAACCAACATGGTAAGGTCTAACAGAGGTACATGCTCAACAATTCATGAAGCTAGTTAGAACTAACAAAGGTGTACTTGACACTCATCCAGCATGCTCAATAGACAGACTACCTATGGACATCAGTAATGCAGCCAAATCATGAGATTTAAAGACAGACAACCCATCAGAAAGTCATACACCAACATGCTTAAACTAACAAAATATTGCGGTGTCCGCAAAGAATTCGCAATGATTCCAACAGAGCAGTTTTAACTGTGATCAAGGCTCATAGCATGCGATATTCGTTCATAAACAACTACAGAAAATAGCAAAATTATCTAAGCTATCTAATCAGACGACATTAAACTAGACTAAGCTACTCTACTTAGGCAAATTAAGAATTTAAAACAGAACAAACAGTTGATATTGGTGGGGTAACAGGTCACAGAAAAGCAGATTTTTTTCTTGTTTTTGAGAGGGATCAGAAATACTCCCTCGAATGCCGTTTAAAAATCTCCAATTGCCACGCTCCATATTCCTCTGATGATTGAGCATAATGATCATTCCATTGAACGCCCTTGCTCATCCTTTCTTGACTTGCTTTTTAGGCTTCGGATAAGAGGAATGCTGAGAGCGTTTTCACGTCTCCTTCCTCATAGTAGTGCTTCAATCTAGCACCATTCACCATGAACGGTTGACCTTGTTCCAGATTTCGAATTTCAATTGCACCATGAACAAACACATTAGTAATCACAAAAGGACCTGACCAACGAGACTTTAATTTGCCAGGAAACAATTTCAATCGTGAGTTAAACAATAGAACATGCTGGCCCTTTTTGAAGTCCTTAATCCTAAGTCTACTATCATGCCAAATTTTAGTTTTTTCCTTATACATTTTAGCATTTTCATATGACATGTGTCTTAGTTCATCCAACTCATGCAATTGCAGAGACCGCAATGTTCTCGCATCGGTCACGCAAAAATTCAACTCTTTTAAAGCCCAAAAAGCTTTGTTTTCTATTTCGAGGGGGAGATGGCATGTTTTTCCATAAACTAGCCTATAGGGGGACATTCCTAAAGGTGTTTTATATGCAGTTCTATATGCCCACTGTGCATCATCAATTCATGCTAAACGACTATGATTGTTGGCACATAATAAATATTTCATTCCCAAAATAAACTACTCCTAACATACGAAATCTAAGCAAAGCATGATAAAATCCTAATTTAAGAGTTTAGGGATCAGAAATCTCCCTTGTCAATCTGCCTCATATGGATATTCTTCAATGTTTCGAGGCACCACTTCTGCTTCTTTAAGATACTTAAGTCTTGATTTACGGGATCGGACATTCTGCCACACCTTGAAATTGTTGATTCTTTCAAAGAGACTGCATGTTATAACATCCCAATGTTTGTACTTTATGTCCGTTGGTACAGCATAGGTTTGGTGTGATGGGACTTCTTTTTCTGGCATATCTCTTTCTAACTCCTTCAACTGGAGCATTTGTGGTGGTGGTGGTTCAACTCTTTCATTGGTGGAGAAGCTTGCTGCAACCTCAAACATTTCAAATTCTTGTTCCTCAAGCAGTGCATTAGTCTCTTTGGCCTCATCCAGCACAATTTCATTTTTCTCAACTTTCACCAACTCCCCCAATTCATATGAAGATTCCGTTGGATCACTCTTCTTAGATTCGAAGGTAACAAAGGAGTCATCATCATAAAAATCAAACATTTGAGGGTATGGTGGTGGTGACACATAGGTAGGCAAATTAGGTTGCCTAGGGGGAGGCCTAGTAATTTCTTCTGGTTCCTCAACGATAGGTTCCGGCCTCACCCTTGTTGTGCTTGGTTGTATTTGATCACAGTTAGGCAGAGAATCCAGTGGAGCACTAGACTCTTCATTCTCTACTCTCTTTGGTGCTTCTCTGCTACTCATCACCAATGGCCTTCCACTCCATAGTTCAATAGCTTGAACTTGTTCCTTACCATCCCTTCTTGGAGTTTCTGTGTCTGCAGGCAGTCTGCCTTGGGGCTTATTCTTCAGCTCGTTTGCCAACTGCCCAATCTGATTCTCTAAGCTTCTCAAGGTTGCTTGCTGGCTCTGCAAAGTTGCATCATTCTTTGCTATGTATTCCTTCAGCAAGTTCTCCACTGATGTTCCCATCGGTTGGTTGTTGACATATTGTTCCTGATATGGGGGTTGACTAGTTTGTTGGTGTTGAGTGAAACTAGGTGGTCCACTCGGTCTTGATTGATTTTGCGTTTGGCTTGTGCTTTGTTGTCCACCCCAAGAGAGATTTTGGTGGTTTCTCCAACCAGGGTTATATGTATTTGAATAGGGGTTGTTCCTTGGTTGTTGTTGACTTCCAACATAGCACACCGAAGATGGATTAGCAGGGCAATAGTCATACATATGCCCTTCCCCACAAAATCCACAAACTAGTGCCTCACCTTGGTTGGTTATTGCTGTGCTTGTTGAAACAGCTGCCACTGTGTTGACACTTTGTTGAATATTGAGTTGAGTCATTTGCTTCACCAGGTTGGTCAGAGCATTAATCTGGTTGCTCATTGCGCTGAGTGCATCCATGTCTTGAGCCTTCCTTCTGTTTGGCTCCACAGGATCGTCTGACCATTGACAATGTGATGTTGAGATTTTCTCCAAAATCTCATAGGCTTCGTTATAACTCTTTGATAGCATTGAACCTCCAGCTGAGGAATTCAAGACTTGCCTCGTGCTGGGGTTGCATCCTTTGAAGAATACTTCAATCTGGATACACCATGGAATTCCATGGCGTGGACATTTGAGTAGAAGATCTTTGAATCTGGTCCAAGCTTCATGCAGTGATTCATTTTCGGCTTGCTTGAACTTGATGATGTCAACACGAAAGTCAGAGTTCCTATCTGGAGGGAAGTATTTTACTAGGAACTTTTCAGCAAGGTCTGTCCAATTGACAATTGATCCAGAGGGGAAAGAGTTCAGCCACGTCTTGGCCTTGTCTCTTAATGAATATGGAAAAAGGTAAAGTCTCAAGGCCTCTTGAGACACTCCTGGGATGACAAAGGTGTCACTTACTCCCAGGAAGTTTTTCAAGTGGTTGTGGGGGTCTTCATTTTCCACTCCAAAGAATTGTCCAACTGTGGACAGCATTTGAAACATGACAGGTTTTAACTCGAATGAGTGAGCTGTAATTTCGGGGCGTATGATGCTCGGATTAAGCTCCTCAGGTATTGGTACAAGGTATGATAGAATAGCACTATCTTTATCATTCGCAATTTCAATAGGGTTGCGAATGATAGGTGCTTGATTTGGTGCTTCTTCTGCTCTTTCCATTTCAGCTTGTTGTGGTTCAAATTGTACTGACTCTGCGTGGTCAACAATGTGCTGAAGTACAGGTTGCTTTTGCTGTTTAAAAAGGCGTTTCTTAATTTTGTTTTTGGCCCTTAAAGTCCTTTCGGGTTCAGGATCAAATTCTAGATTGTGATTTGGAAACTCATTCATAAACCAGCTTTGTTGGTACCTGTAAATGCAAAAGATTAGCTCCAATATATTAAGTTCTTCTAAAATAACACAAATCGTGTTTACTAAACAAAATCCCCGGCAGCAGCGCCAAAAACTTGTTGCGCGCTCAGTGTGTATGTAAAATGTAAATGCGAAGAGCGCTAAGATCATGCAAGCATACATGGTCTGCAGCAAGTGATAAGTATAATTTAATTCGTTTTCCCACAGAGATTAAGTTTAGTGACTAACGATTTGGTGTGTTAGATTAGATAAGGTAACTTAAATTGGATAGATTTTGGGTTGAGGTACAGGAATATAAAAGATGCAAGAAGAATGTAAACATAAATGCAAAGCTAGCAAAGAGGTAAAGTCATAATGTGGAAAAGTAGAATTGCGGTTCTTGCAATAATCTAGCAATAAATTAGCAACGATTTTAATGTAAAGTAAGGCAGCAAGGTCAACTTAAGAATCCTCTATAGGCATTTAACTATGATCATTCAACAGTAGATTAACATCTCATGCATCGTCTTAGCTAGTTCTCATGCATCTTCCGATTACATGCATTAGTTTCTTAGATTACTTCTGTCCAAGTAAAGCTAACAACCTAATCATAAACACATGCTAATAAACGTGCTAGGAGAACGCCTATTCCTAGGTCATTTTCTATTTACCATAAAAGGCTAACATGAATGAACGACTCAGAATTCTTACTCCTTCCAGAGGTTAGGAATTCTTTAGACAAAATGGATGGCCGGTCGAAATTGTCCATGGGATGAAGATCACATACATTCAATGCATTCATGCTACTTTACATGCTGAATTCACATACTTTTATCCTATAGATTCATCTTTAGCAAACCTCTATTGAATTAGTTACTCATGGTGTTCGAAGAACTAAAGGAAATTTGTTGATTACACATGAAACAGAGAACTTACAAACCTAATTGATTGAAATATAATTAAATGAAGAACTCAACAAAACAACAAATTGATTAAGAGATGACAGAATGAAGAACTCAATAAAACCAATTGATTACTCTTTTAAGAAAACAATTCATATAATAATCCGTAAACAAACATATGTCAATCCGAAAGCAACAATGAAAGGGAAAAGCAGTAAATGATTCAGAACAACATTTAAAGGAAAGCAGAAATTAAATTCGAAAGCGGTAAAGGAGAGCAGTAAAGGAAAGTAGTAAAGTAAAGCTGTAAATAGCGTGAGGATTTTCCAAGTCGTGAATCGCCTCGGATGAAGGAGAAGATTAGCTGATCTTGGGGATAAATTCAATCAGAAGAGAAGATGGATCTTCTCTTCTTCCTCTCGAATTATCACGCCAAGGGCTTGTTTCTTCGATCCAACAAACGGGGGAAGAGGTTTCGTCTTCGGGATTCTGCACGATCGGGATCTCCTCACTTCTCAGATTGTGTGGAATGAATTGAAGTGGATTCAATTTGATTGCTTTGATCCTTCATTTAACTCTCTTTATATAGCCTCCAGGTGGTTGCAAAAGGTTGCTCAATAATTGTGGATCACCATTCAATTTTGTGAGGTAGTCAAGCTTGACATGTGGCAGCAGCAGGGAGAGTTGACTACTGGAAAAACTCAGTCAACAAACACTGTTGACTGGGAAAAAAATGCAGCAGCAAAGATTGAATTTTTTAGCAATGTACCTGCAATGTACATTTTAGCTTGTTTTTCATCATTTTTCATTCTTTTTCGTTCATTTTCCAAATAAGTCATATTTTAGCATCATTTCTCAAATTCTCGCATTTAAGCACACATTAAGCTAACTCTTAACAAAAACACTCAAGAATGTACAAGGTTTTAAGGTAAATATAGCCCTAAATAATGTACTTTTGGCGAGGTAACACGCGCGCGCACAGAATCGAGACAGCGCCTAGGCGCCTAGGCGCTGAGCTCTCTGGAAAATTTACAAAATTGGCATTTTTGTTGACTTTTAAGGACGGGCTTCAGCTGACTTTAGATGACGGGCTTCAGCTGACTTTAGATGACGGGCAATTTGCGTCAGGGAAAGGGTGCGCGGCTGGGGCGAGGCGAGCGGCGCGCGCGGACACGGGCGTGGGCGGGCGAGGACGCGCGGGACTTACGAAGACGGGCGGTCGGGCGCTGAGGCGGGCGAGCGACGCTCGCGGGCGTCGGCGAGGCGAGGCGGCGCGCGCGGGCGCTCGGACACGGACCGGGCGAGGGCGAGCGACGCGCGCGGACTTTCGATGACGGGCGCGTGGGCGGACTGGGCGCGGGCGTGCGCGGACTGGGCGCGGGCGTGGGCGTCTGGCTCCGATGGGCGCCTGGGCGCTGGGCGCTGCCCTCTCGGGTCTTAGCCCAATTTTGGGTCGTTTTGGCTCCCGAGCTCCGTTTGGCCTATCTTTTTGACCCGAACACTTCCCGAAACCTCTTAAATGACCGTTTTAGCCCCAAAAATCATAAATGGACTTCCCGAGCTCTTCGCCACGAAAACACCTATAATAAGGCAATTTAACTAAATTAAGCATGACATTTAGCTAGATTTGAGGCTATAATTATAGCTCTATTTTAGAGCTATCAATGAATGTCATACCTGAATGTTTTCAGGAACCACTAATCATGTTTGTTTTTCTTCAGGAAACTAGTTCCTGACAGCCTGTTTCTCGTCGTGAGATATGGAGGTATCATCACAACTGAACAAGTGGGAGTTTTTGTAATTGTTGTATAGAAATAATCACATTTTTTATATGTAATTATTGTCTATATTTCTAGTTTGAACCGAACACCTGTATATGTTATCTTTTGTTGTATATAAAGAACCATTCTTTTCGCAAAAGATGTATATTGTGGTGTTCTATTAAACTCGAAAACAATTAAATGGTTAAGACTTCCAGTGTAATAAGAAAGCTATTTTTATTCAACAATGGTTGTTGATCAAACTGGAGCTTCTCAATTGTTGAGAAACCCTCAATGCAGTGGGAGGGATGGGAGACAACCCAGTCCACTGTATTGGCTTGTCTTAAACTCGAAGTTGTCATATTCGATGATGACATTGAGGATTCGTTGACAATGCCAAGTGGCTCAAAACCATGAATGTTTGAGTAGTATTGAGACCAAGCCTCTAAGGTGAAAACCTTTTGGGCTTGACTTTCTGGTAAAGGGACTGTCCCGAAGAGAAAGGGTTTATTGTGTATACTCACTTTCTCTTGTTACCACATGCATGTTAAATAAATGGCTCTTATCCATTGTCATGTTCTATCTTCATAGAATAAGGCAAGTGGATGTCAAGTTATCTTTCCTCCAGAATAGCTATCTTGATCTGAGTATCTATAAGTCTCAACCAGATAGATTCATAATTCGAGGAAAAAGAGCAAATGGTTTGCGAGCCTATTCGATTCATTTATGAATTAGAATAAGCATTTTTTCCTGAATTGTAAGGTTTGATATAGTGATCAAATCTTATGGTTTTGAACATCAGTTTGAATAAACGTTTGATAAACCTTGTTTAACAAGGGTTTAATCAATGTTTTAGCTTTCATAAACTGTTTCCGTAATTGATGTCCTAATCATTGAGAATGATGTAGGATTCACTTCTAACAATAAGCATTAACTAGCGATCCATTCCCAAATAGTTGATTTGGTGGTAGGTTTAGTTTGTTCTAAGGATTCAAGTTGA
Source organism: Herpetospermum pedunculosum (assembly GCA_028017165.1). Classification (NCBI taxonomy): domain Eukaryota; kingdom Viridiplantae; phylum Streptophyta; class Magnoliopsida; order Cucurbitales; family Cucurbitaceae; genus Herpetospermum; species Herpetospermum pedunculosum. The sequence continues at coordinate 13,860,388 of CM051526.1, forward strand.
TCTGAGTCGTAAGAACAAACCGCTAGTGCTGTCTCTAAAAATCTTGTATTGACAAAGTGTTAGCAATGTTCGATGGTCTATGGAAATGGTTTCCTAAGACATCTCAAGTGTTGAGGATATGAGACGCATCCATTTGCATTTACATATTGGACGTCAAATGTATCTTTTGAGATACATGACCCGATATGTGCTATGCAGTGGGAGCTGTCAGTATTATTAGTCCAATTGAATTGGATTCCGGTTAAAGATTTGTCCTTGTACTTAGAGGAGTAGAATACAAGAGTTGTATTGCTAATTCCTTGGTGGTAGCTAAATCTTATTGCACCTTGTGAAGCAGCAAAAGATTCATAAGTTGAGCTCGCAGTTAGTGTTATGAGGAGATGTGATGGTCACATGGAAAGCCTTGTAGTACTTCATGCTGATTAGTTTACTAAGTCTCTCATGGCTAAAGTGTTTGAGAGACACCTAGAAGAGTCTAGGGCTCCGAGTTGCTGGAGAGGACAGTGGGAGAAAACTTCATGATATATGATATATTAGTTTTCTCCACCTAACATGAACACCATAGACGTTTAAGTCCAAGTGGGAGTTTGTTGGGTTTTATGTCCTAAAACTCGTGGTTTGTAAACTGTTATATTTGTAAATATTCTATTTAGAATAAAGAGTTATTAGTTTTATTCAGTAAAAGTGTTTACTGGAATAAATTGAAACGTGTTTACGTTACCTATACCAATGACCAACACACATGGCTGAATATGAGTACTTGAGCCTCATGTATGACATGATTGTAGATTAGGCTCAAGTAGTCAGTCAAAACGGTCTATAGTATACGGATAAGGCTGGGTACCTTATCCTGGTAACACTATTTGATGCGACTCACTTTGTATTGTACAAAACGATGTGATTCGAATCGTTTCACATGGAGATGTGCGAGTGAGGGCGTCATGTGCAAAGAGTTTGCATAAGACCGAATCGCGAAATATGTCGCTCTTTCTTTATAACACCGTTTACGGATGAGACCGAGATTTTCATTTGATGGCCTTGTGTTAAGTCTCTGAAAGTGACTTATTTAGGACCCATTTAGCTTAGGAAGATGTACACTTTTAGGTGTTTTTGATAGCATTTAGCCTAAACCTATGCTTTAATATGAGAATTAGAAGAAGGTAGCTAATTTAGGACTTATGCACAATAGGTAGAAAAAGGGTTGAAAACCGAAGGAAAAGAATGAAAAAATGAGCATTGCGAATGAATTGCGAAAACATTGCGGTGACCGCAATTATTCAAGTTAAAACCGTAAGTTGGCTGATCTTTTTCTGTTTAGATCCGACTTTTCAGGGATTCGTTCTTTCTCCTCCATCCATTCTGATATATGACGTTGAAGATTGATGGTTCTCCTTGGCCCAAACGCACCTGCAAACTACTATAAAAGGGGGTCAAAGTCGGAGGTTCAGTCATCACTCGAAGCGCAGAAGTCTTCTCGCAGTCCACCATTTCCATCTGTTTTCCTTTGCCGTCTGTTGGAGTGAGAGTCTCAGCTTTTGGAGTCGATAATCTGATAGGAAGGAGAGAAGATTCTTCTTCTCTCTCGATTGGATTCATCCAAGCAAGGCTGACTTTTCATCACCTTCATTCGAGGCGACTGCCACGAAGTTTTCAGCAACCCTTTACTGCTTTTCTGTTCTGTTCTTCTTATTTCCATTTCTGATTATTGTTGTTCTTAGTTTAGTATTCTACTTACTGCATTTCGTTGTTGTCTGTCTTGGATTCATTTCTAGAAAGCTTTCCTTTGTCATTCAAACACTCAAAGTAATCGAAGTACAATTCTGCATTTTACAGTTTCCACCATCTTCTGCTACGGGTTTTGCTTGCTGTTTTAAGTACATTTCCCTTCTAAGCATGTCTATCTTATCTGCCATTTCTGTTCTCTATATATCCATGAGTAGCTAAGTCACTTAGGGGCATGCTAATGACAGAACTATAGGCTAAAAAGACGTGAATCAAGTAGGCAGATTAACACTCGAACATTGATTGTATGTAAGCTTCATCCCACGGGCAATTTCGATTGGCCATCCATTTTGTCCAAAGAACTCCTAACCTCTGGAAGGAGTAAGAGTTCAGAGTCATATAATCATGCTAGCCTTTCATGGTAATCAGGAAACGGCCTAGGAATAGGAGTTTCCCTAGTACAAACTAAACACTCCTGTTTTAACAAGATGCTTAAGACCTTACTTTGAAGTCGAGTAAACTTAAGTCTCTAATGCATGGAATCGGACGATACTTGAGATAGAGTGAGTTTGATGTATAGAGAGTTGATCCAAAGCTTGAGAATCGTAATAAACTGCCTATAGGATAGTCATTAGTAGCCCTTAATTCGCCCATTTGCACACTTTTTCTGTTGAGTTAATTGCGGATTAATTGCGGTTCTCGCAATTCTGCTAAATTGCATTCTGTTTAGCTGTTTCCTTCCTCGTTTATTAATTCCATCTCTTGCCTTTTAAGTCTAGTTTTAACTTGCATTTGTTTATGTTAAATCCCTTTATACATTTAGCAAAAAGTAGATAATTAAAAACCAATTTTACCCCATCAAATTCATCCCATCTTTCTTATCAATCACACTTCGCGAATAGCTAAAAAATGAGTCTCTGTGGAAAAAACGAATTAAATATACTTACTACTTGCTGTGAGACCATGTATGCTTGCATGTTCTAAGTGCTCTCTCTCTCTTATTTATCATTTTTATTAACACATTGAGCACGCAACAAGTTTTTGGCGCCGCTGCCGGGGACTTATTTTAAGTGAAAACGAAGTTTGTTAAGTCTGAAACATCAAAGTATTTTCCATTGAATTTGATCCATCTTCATTTCTTTTTCAGGTACCATTTAGGGTAGTTTATGAATGAGACTCCAAGTAGTGATCTAGAGTTCAACCCTGAGCCCGAGAGATTACTTAGAGCTAGGAATAGAGCCAAGAAACGTCTTTTTAAACAAACCCTTTTACCTCCAATCATTGCAGAGACTACAATTCCTCCGCAACTACCTCAAGAAGAAATGGCTGGAGTAAATCAAAACCTGGTGCCTGTCACTCGCAATCCCATTGAAATAGCGAATGACAAGGATAGCGCCATCCTTTCATATTTAGTACCTATGCCTGGGGAGCTGAACCCCAGCATAATCCGTCCTGAAATCACTGCCAACTCATTCGAGTTAAAGCCAGTGATGTTCCAAATGTTGTCCACTGTGGGACAATTCTTTGGAATAGAAAATGAGGACCCCCATAATCACCTTAGGAACTTCCTAGGAGTTAGTGACACCTTCCTAATCCCTGGAGTTTCCCAAGAAGCCCTGAGGCTATATCTTTTCCCTTACTCTTTGAGGGACAAAGCCAAAACATGGTTAAATTCTTTACCCTCAGGATCTGTCCGCAATTGGACAGATTTAGCAGAAAAATTCCTAGTCAAATACTTCCCACCTGATAGGAATTCGACCTTTCGTGATGATATCATAAAGTTCAAACAAGCTCCAAGTGAGTCTCTTCACGAAGCTTGGACCAGATTCAAAGACCTTCTCATTAAATGTCCACACCATGGCATTCCGTGGTGTATCCAAATAGAAGTCTTCTTTAAAGGATGCAACCCCAGCACCAGACAAGTTCTAAATTCATCTGCTGGTGGTTCCATGTTGTCCAAGAGTTACAACGAAGCTTATGAGATCTTGGAGAAGATCTCAACGTCTCATTGTAGGTGGTCAGACGATCCAGTAGAGCCAACTAGGGCTCAAGATAAGGATGCTCTAAGCGCCATGAGCACCCAAATAAATGCCCTGACCAACCTAGTTAAGCAAATGGCTCAGGCCAATCTCCAAACCAGTGCCAATACCGCCACAGCTATGTCAATGGGCACCCAACCAAATCAAGGCGAGGCACCTATCTGTGGATTCTGTGGGGAAGGGCACCCTTATGAATATTGCCCTGGGAATCCATCCTCGGTCTGCTATGTAGGAAGTCAACAGCAGCCAAGGAACAACCCCTACTCCAACACCTATAACCCTGGTTGGAGAAACCACCCTAACCTGTCATGGGGTGGCCAACAGAACACTAACCAAAATCCTAACCAACCAAGGCCGAGTGGAACACCTGGTTTCACTCCCCAACATAACCAGTCAATGTACCAAAAGCCTTACAATCAATCTGTAGGATCTTCTGTAGAAAACCTACTCAAGGAATATATAGCTAAGAATGATGCTACTCTTCAGAGCCAGCAAGCTACTCTTAGGAGCCTAGAGAACCAAATAGGCCAATTAGCCAATGAACTTAAAAGTAGGCCCCAAGGTAGACTCCCTGCTGATACCGAGGTACCAAGGAGAGATGGCAAAGAACAAGTTCAAGCAATTGAACTTAGGAGTGGAAGACCCTTGGTGAACAACACAAAGGACACACCAAAGAGAGTAGAGAACACTGAGTCTAGTGCTCCACTGGAGTCTCTGCCAAGCCAAGGTCCACCACCAACTAGCACATCAGGAGCCAGGCTAGAGCCAATTGTTGAGGACGTAGAAGAAATTCCAAGGCCTCCACCTATCCTAAGGCGTCCTGACGTGCCTGTATATGTGCCACCACCTCCATACCCTCGAAGGCTTAAGAAGAAGCAGGAACAGGAAGTTCATTTTAACAAATTTTTAGAAATACTTAAGCAAGTGCATGTGAACATTCCTTTTGTAGAGGTTTTACAGTCTATGCCTTCATATGTAAAGTTTTTGAAGGACATTATTACTAACAAAAAAATAATTGGTGAGTTTGAAACAGTAAACCTCACCGAGGAGTGCAGTGCCATCCTCCAGAACAAGCTGCCCAAGAAGGAGAAGGATCCTGGTTCCTTCACCTTACCTGTAGAACTTGGAGGCAAGCACGTGGGCAGAGCGCTTTGTGACCTGGGCGCCAGCATAAACCTCATGCCCCTGTCCCTATTCCGCCAGTTGGGAATGGGAGAAGCACGTCCAACCACAGTCACTTTACAACTAGCAGACAGATCCATCGCATATCCAGAAGGTAAGATTGAGGATATTCTAGTTAAAGTTGACAAATTCATTTTCCTTGCAGATTTCATTGTCCTGGACTATGAGGCAGACAAGGAGGTTCCCATCCTGCTAGGTAGACCATTTCTAGCCACAGGTAGGGCACTAATAGATGTGCAAAAAGGTGAGTTAACTATGAGGGTTCATGATGAAGAGGTAAAATTTAGTGTTTATAAAGCTTTAAAGTATCCCTCTGACCTTGAATCATGTGCTAGCATGGATGTTGTTGACTCACTAATGGAAGAACAATTAGAGCATGTACTTTTAACCAAGCATGCTAGTGAATATGTACAAGTAGACATAGCTGACTTAAATGTATCTGACATAATGGATATGCCTGTAAATAAACCACAGCATGTATGTATGAATATAGATTTAACTGATAGAACTATAAACCCGTTAAAACCCTCCATTGAGCATCCACCTATTTTAGAACTGAAACCACTACCTACTCACCTCAAATATGCATATTTAGGAGATAATGACACGCTGCCTGTAATTATTTCTTCTAAGCTAAGTGAACAGCATGAGGTTGATTTAATTTTACTGCTTAAGCAACATAGGAAGGCTATAGCATGGTCTATTGCTGATATTCGAGGCATTAGCCCTTCTTATTGCATGCACAAAATTATACTAGAGGAAGAGCACACACCTAGGGTAGATCACCAGCGTAGGTTAAACCCCTCTATGAAAGAGGTAGTGAAGAAAGAAATAATAAAGTGGTTAGATGCAGGAGTGATTTTCCCCATAGCTAGTAGCCAGTGGGTTAGCCCCATCCAATGTGTACCTAAAAAGGGGGGAATAACTGTGGTAGTCAATGAGAACAACGAACTGATTCCAACAAGGACTGTCACAGGGTGGAGGGTATGTATGGATTACAGAAAACTAAATAAAGAAACAAAAAAAGATCATTTCCCTATACCGTTTATTGACCAGATGCTAGACAGAATAGCTGGTAGAGCCTACTATTGTTTCTTAGATGGGTACTCTGGCTATAATCAAATTACTATAGACCCTAAGGATCAAGAGAAGACTACCTTCACTTGCCCTTTTGGAACGTTTGCCTTCCGCAGAATGCCTTTTGGCTTATGCAATGCACCGGCAACTTTCCAAAGGTGCATGATGGCAATCTTCTCTGAGTTGGATGAGTCCATGATAGAAATATTCATGGATGACTTCTCAGTCTTTGGGGACTCATTTAAAACCTGTCTAGAGAACCTAGGACAAGTCCTGGCTAGGTGTGAGGAGACCAACCTAGTCCTAAATTGGGAAAAGTGCCATTTTATGGTAGACGAAGGGATTGTCTTAGGACATAGAGTGTCAAGGGCAGGTGTGGAAGTGGATAGGGCAAAAATAGAGATCATAGAGAAGTTGGTAGAGCCCCAGAACGTCAAAGCCATTAGAAGCTTCTTAGGGCATGCTGGTTTCTACAGAAGGTTCATTAAGGACTTTTCTAAGATAGCCAAGCCCCTATGTGAGCTTCTAGAGCTAAATAGACCATTCATCTTCTCTAAGGAATGTGTAGTAGCTTGGAAAACCCTTAAGGAAGCACTGGTCACAGCACCAATCATAGTCGGACCAAATTGGGATCTCCCATTTGAGATGCTATGTGATGCCAGTGACTATGCTGTAGGAGTCATGTTAGGACAGAAGATTGACAAGCTCACACACCCTGTCTATTATGCTAGTAAGACCTTGAATGAGGCCCAATGTAATTATACAACTACAGAGAAAGAGATGCTTGCTGTTGTATTTGCTTGTGAAAAATTTAGAAACTATATTGTAGGAACTAGGACCATTGTATATACTGACCATTCTGCTTTAAAATATCTTATGAGAAAGGCTGATGCCAAGCCTAGATTGATTAGATGGGTGTTATTGCTGCAGGAATTTGATTTGGACATTCGGGACAAGAAAGGTTGTGAAAATGTGGTTGCAGATCACCTGTCTCGTTTGCAGCATAATTGCGAAAAAATTGCGGAGACCGCAATTTCTGATGCTTTTATAGATGAACATGTATTTGCTCTGGCTCATCGTGATAACGATGAGGAACCGTGGTTTGCTGATATTGCTAACTTCCGTGCATCACAGGTATTACCAGTGTTCAAGGGAGGACAAGAAAAGAAGCGGTTCCTGCATGAAGCAAGGAAATTCATCTGGGATGACCCCACACTTTACAGAACCTGTGCTGATGGCTTACTAAGGAAGTGTGTTTCAGCTGCTGAAGCGAAGTCTGTGCTGCAGCACTGTCACTCATCTCCTTATGGTGGACATTTTGGTGGCCAGAGGACAGCTGCGAAGGTATTTCAGAGTGGCTACTATTGGCCAACAATCTTCAAGGACGCACACGACTATGCCCACAACTGTGACGAGTGCCAAAGGACAGGTAATCTCAGTCGCAAGGATGAGATGCCCCTCACCTACATTTTGGAGTTGGAGCTCTTTGATGTGTGGGGCATTGATTTCATGGGACCATTCCCTCCATCATCAGGTAACCTGTACATTTTAGTAGCAGTAGACTACGTGTCCAAGTGGGTAGAAGCCAAAGCATGTCCTAATAATGATGCTAAAACAGTCACTAGCTTCTTGCATAGGCACATTTTCACTAGATTTGGGACTCCTCGTGCTATCATTAGTGATGAGGGGTCACATTTCATTAATAAGGCTATGGAGAAAGTATTGGCTAAATATAACATTAGACATAGGGTAGCTACTCCCTATCACCCACACTCGAATGGCCAAGCTGAAATTTCCAATAGGGAGATAAAGAACATCCTAGAAAAGGTAGTCAAACCAAATAGGAAAGACTGGTCATTTAAGCTTGAGGATGCACTTTGGGCTTATAGGACAGCATATAAGACACCTCTAGGTATGTCGCCCTATAGGTTGGTGTATGGCAAGGCCTGCCACTTGCCACTTGAGTTGGAAAACAAGGCATTTTGGGCCATGAAAGAATTGAATTTTTGTGTAAAGGATGCGGGGACACTAAGGTCCTTGCAGCTACATGAACTTGATGAGCTTAGGCATATGGCTTATGAGAATGCCAAAATGTATAAAGAAAAGACCAAAATATGGCACGACAGTAGACTTAGGATCAAAGACTTTAGGAAAGGCCAACTTGTCCTATTATTTAACTCACGTTTAAAGATATTTCCAGGCAAACTAAAGTCTAGATGGTCGGGTCCATTTGTTATTACTAATGTCTTTGTTCATGGTGCAATAGAGATAAAGAACTTGCAGCAAGGCCAGCCATTTATGGTCAATGGTGCTAGATTGAAGCACTACTATGAGGAAGGAGATGTGAAGACTCTCTCGGCCTTCCTCTTGACTGAAGCATGACAAAAAGAAAGAGAGAAAACGAGTGGTTACTGTGCTCGTTTAGTCAAGGCCAATGCCTTAGTTTATTTTTTCTGTTTTTTCCGATTATCGTTTGTATGTTTTGTGGTGTGTTTTTAATTGTGTATTTAATGTTTGTTTGATTTGTTTTTGTAGGGAATCGAAAGAGGGGATCAAGGAGAGTAAATCCCACTTTCAAAATCAAGAAACGGTTCAGCCAAATAAAAGATACGGACGGGCAAAGTTGGAGTTTTCAATGAAATAATATCCCTGGAATTGCGTTAAAATTGCTGGATCCGCAAAAAGAGCCGTTGGGATTTTATCCGTTGCCTTTATATCCGTTGGAAGCCGCTTGATCGTTACGATTATCTCTCTCTTTGCTCTCCAAGAATTCAGCGATTCTCTCCATCTTTGATTCCTCTCCCAAGATCTTCAGAATCAGCAATGGTGGCCACACGTGCTGAACGATCCGCAGCCAAGAAGAAGGCTGATGACGCAGCTGAGGCAGCTGCGAGGGAAGCGCTTCTCGCCCTTGCAGACGATGGTGCCGTTCGCACCGGTCCTCTTCCCAAGCTTCCTATTCGTAGGAAGAAGTGGAGGGTGGTCACTGAGATCCCCGCTGGGCCATCTGAGCCAATGGGCACGCCCAAGAAACGCCGGTGGAGTGTCAAGACAGCCGCCGAACCAAGCACCGCAAGGACTCTCTCTGTGGAGAGTCAAGAACCTGATCGTGCATCCCACGAGTCAGCCAAAGAAGGTTCGTCGCGGTCTGTGTCACCTGCGCGCAGCCCTCTCCCATCTGCACCAGTGCCAAGCGCAGAGTCGTCACCACCTGCACCGAGCCCTGAGTTGTCTCCAGCACCTCAGAGTTCTGATCCGACGCCTGTAGCAGCGCAGAGCCCTGAGCTGCAGTCTTCGCCACTGAGTTCTGCGCCGACACCATCAGCAGCGCACAATTCTCCACGGCCTGATCCTGAATTCCCTTATGGGGATTATCAGGAGTCTACGCAAGGCAGTGGAGATGCTGGGGAAGAAGAGGTCTTCTCTCCTATGAGGGAAGACAGCCCTGCCGAGCCTGCACAGCAGGACGATTCTATGGAAGAAACGTTGGGGGCATGCCTCCAGCAGATCAATATCAAGGCCAGACTCAAGAAGAAGAAGAAGGCCACGATTGGCAAGGCCAAGAAGTTGAAGAAAAAGAAGGCCAAGAAGGTGCCCTCGGCGGACAAAGAGAGTGCTGAGCCTTCGCTCAAACGTCTCAAGGTGGAGGCTGCTGCATCATCCAAACCAGCAGATAAGGGGAAGGCTAAACTCTACCCTGAAGACGAACCTCCGTCAGTGAGGTATGTCTCATCTGATGCGGAATCCAGGGGTGTTGAGCTCAGGAAGCGGGACCTATTGCACGAGAAGGGATTCCTTGATCGACTTGCTGACCTGCCGCAGTTCTTGCGCGCAGGGGTGATCAACCATGGCTGGGAAGAATTCTGCAGACCGCCTAATCCAGCATACACGAGCATGGTGTATGATTTCTACGCTAATGTGCTCAGCCCTGAGGATGGCCTGTCCGTGGTCAGAGGGGTGGAAGTTGATTTCTCAGCCAAGGCCATCAATGAAGCCTTTGGTCTCAAGGGCCAAGCGCACACAGATTATGCACGGATAGTTGATGAGCCGACTGAGGCCGTGCTGGAAGAGGCCATTCGCACAATTGGCCAGCCTGAAGCAGCGTGGACTGTCTCACGCAATGGGAGACACACCTTAATGAGTGTCAATCTGACAGCAAAGGCAGCTGTTTGGTTTGCCTTTGTGAGGAGGAAGTTGTCCCCTGTGACCCACGAGACAACAATCAACCAGAGTAGATCACTGCTGGTCTATGCCATCATGCGCGGTCTCACGGTCAATGTGGGGGAGATCATGTCAGCTGCCATTGCTGAATGCGCCAGAAAAGGTAAGGGGCCATTATTTTTCCCCAACACTATAACCAAATTGTGTTTGCTTGCAGGAGTTCCCACCGAGCGCTTGGAGCAGCAGATGCCGTACACAGGCCATTTGGAGCTGCCTGCGAACCTGAGGCTGAGAAGAAAGGGGAATATGGAGTTTGAGTTGGATAGGCTGGCTGCTGAACAGTCCCTATCCATGGCCTGCTTAATGGACATGCAGAGGAGAATGGCTCAATGGGCCAACTATGCGCAGGCGAGGGATAAGGAGGTTGCAGACCAGTTGGGATGCATCTTCCCGGACTTCCCCACCAACCTCCTAACTCCATGGGTGCCCCCACGACCAAGGCAACCAGATGAGGATGATGAGAATTGAGTGCTGGTTTGAAGTGCACTAAAGGGAGTATTGCTGTTCCCTTAAGAAACAAAAGGCAATTTTTCTGCTTTCTGATAGGATATTGTGAATTATGCTGTTTTGTGTTCAACTTTTGATTTGTTTTTAATGTTTAGTTTTATGTTTTTTCTTTTGCTTAGTCTAGTCTGATGTTAGCTGAATAGGTAGGATAGTTTAGTTTTATTTTTAGGATGCATGAGTAACAGGAAAAAGCATGCTAGGGGCCTGAATCAATGTTAAATCTGCCCGGATTGAATTGCGAAATAATTGCGGTTCCCGCAATTTTTGTGACTGATTGCATGCTTTGGACTGTCTGTTTAGTTAGGCTGTGATCTGTTATATTCTATCTTTTGCTGCTAGCATGACTACCTTATATAGCTGATCTGGAAGCATGCTGGATGAGTGTCATAGGACACGCTTTGATAGTTTAAATGCGCCTCTGATTAGGGCTCAGCATGCATAAACCATCAGTCCTTAAACTGTCTGTTTTGTTCAAATTTTCTGCTGCTGGAATAATTGCTTTTAGGATGTTTTGCCTATGCCTAGGATTTTTAGATTCTCTTTGTTTTACTTTAGACTAGATGCTTCTAGGACAAGTTTGGGGGTGTGCCACCTCAAACACTCATTGGGGACAATGAGTAGTTGAAGTTTGGGGGAGGCCACCCTAGGCCTAGGAACATTCCTCTCTTCCTTAGGACATAAGCATTCTTCTTCTCCTAAAAAAAATTTGTGATAAATAGAAAAAGTGAAAAATAGAATAAAGAGGGGAGTCTCTCTCAAGTGCTGAGTAATCAGTACCAAGTGTGTAAACCACAAGTGGCATTGCATCAAAACGGCAACCCAAGGAGAGACTCCACCTAAGTAAAAAAGGGAAAAGGAGAAATAGGGGAAGAAGGATGTATGCTTAGGAGTTATAATCTTGTGGCTTAGATGTCCTATTTAAAAAAGAACTCTGATCCTCAATGAGCTAAGCACAAGGTTGTAGCTTTTAGGTTTGTCTAGGGAGATGAATGTATATCCAATGTAGTGATGCCAGGGTTTAGGTTGTTCTCTAAAAGTACCACTGTCACTGTTAATACTAAGACTGGCATGACTCTAAGGAATCCTAGACACATTAAAAATAAGCTAGAAGCATGTACTGAGTCTGGAGTAAAGCTTGGTAGAATTTGAAACCTTAGGGATAGTGGCATGATATTAAAAAAGTAGCTAGATCAGTAGTAGGAGGTTAACAAAACCAGCAGGTATAGTAGGCAGGTGAAGTCAGAAGAAGCTTGATAAGAGGTTAGTTCTAAACTTAGAAGTGTGTCACAGGACAGCACTGCTAGAGATAGGGATATAGGGGAGTCGGTAGGTAGTTAAAGAAGAAAAAACAGCAGCCTGAGTAAGTCCTTAGTATGCTTGAGGACAAGCAGAGCCTTAAGTTTGGGGGTGTGTTAAGTCTCTGAAAGTGACTTATTTAGGACCCATTTAGCTTAGGAAGATGTACACTTTTAGGTGTTTTTGATAGCATTTAGCCTAAACCTATGCTTTAATATGAGAATTAGAAGAAGGTGGCTAATTTAGGACTTATGCACAATAGGTAGAAAAAGGGTTGAAAACCGAAGGAAAAGAATGAAAAAATGAGCATTGCGAATGAATTGCGAAAACATTGCGGTGACCGCAATTATTCAAGTTAAAACCGTAAGTTGGCTGATCTTTTTCTGTTTAGATCCGACTTTTCAGGGATTCGTTCTTTCTCCTCCATCCATTCTGATATATGACGTTGAAGATTGATGGTTCTCCTTGGCCCAAACGCACCTGCAAACTACTATAAAAGGGGGTCAAAGTCGGAGGTTCAGTCATCACTCGAAGCGCAGAAGTCTTCTCGCAGTCCACCATTTCCATCTGTTTTCCTTTGCCGTCTGTTGGAGTGAGAGTCTCAGCTTTTGGAGTCGATAATCTGATAGGAAGGAGAGAAGATTCTTCTTCTCTCTCGATTGGATTCATCCAAGCAAGGCTGACTTTTCATCACCTTCATTCGAGGCGACTGCCACGAAGTTTTCAGCAACCCTTTACTGCTTTTCTGTTCTGTTCTTCTTATTTCCATTTCTGATTATTGTTGTTCTTAGTTTAGTATTCTACTTACTGCATTTCGTTGTTGTCTGTCTTGGATTCATTTCTAGAAAGCTTTCCTTTGTCATTCAAACACTCAAAGTAATCGAAGTACAATTCTGCATTTTACAGTTTCCACCATCTTCTGCTACGGGTTTTGCTTGCTGTTTTAAGTACATTTCCCTTCTAAGCATGTCTATCTTATCTGCCATTTCTGTTCTCTATATATCCATGAGTAGCTAAGTCACTTAGGGGCATGCTAATGACAGAACTATAGGCTAAAAAGACGTGAATCAAGTAGGCAGATTAACACTCGAACATTGATTGTATGTAAGCTTCATCCCACGGGCAATTTCGATTGGCCATCCATTTTGTCCAAAGAACTCCTAACCTCTGGAAGGAGTAAGAGTTCAGAGTCATATAATCATGCTAGCCTTTCATGGTAATCAGGAAACGGCCTAGGAATAGGAGTTTCCCTAGTACAAACTAAACACTCCTGTTTTAACAAGATGCTTAAGACCTTACTTTGAAGTCGAGTAAACTTAAGTCTCTAATGCATGGAATCGGACGATACTTGAGATAGAGTGAGTTTGATGTATAGAGAGTTGATCCAAAGCTTGAGAATCGTAATAAACTGCCTATAGGATAGTCATTAGTAGCCCTTAATTCGCCCATTTGCACACTTTTTCTGTTGAGTTAATTGCGGATTAATTGCGGTTCTCGCAATTCTGCTAAATTGCATTCTGTTTAGCTGTTTCCTTCCTCGTTTATTAATTCCATCTCTTGCCTTTTAAGTCTAGTTTTAACTTGCATTTGTTTATGTTAAATCCCTTTATACATTTAGCAAAAAGTAGATAATTAAAAACCAATTTTACCCCATCAAATTCATCCCATCTTTCTTATCAATCACACTTCGCGAATAGCTAAAAAATGAGTCTCTGTGGAAAAAACGAATTAAATATACTTACTACTTGCTGTGAGACCATGTATGCTTGCATGTTCTAAGTGCTCTCTCTCTCTTATTTATCATTTTTATTAACACATTGAGCACGCAACACCTAGGTAACTCGATCTCAATCTTGAGCTCGCTGTGAACTCTTGCTTATTCGAAAGTATCCTTTGACTTGCACGGGTGAGAGTGGCTCATAAGCGCCGACTCAATAAGCCTACCATCTTGAGGATAAAGTCGAATAGGTTGTTGGGGACATAGTACAACAAGATTGAAGTTCACTCCTAACCCGCTCTTCAGGGTTAGTAGATAGGTTGTTCCCTTAATAGCTGACTCCGGGGCTTGAACAATGAGCGCTCACACTCTCATGAGATTAGAGGGTTAATTGATATGTTGGTTGGACCATAGATCTCTTGTTCATTATAGGTGTTAGTGATACTTAAGGAACAAGACGTAATGCAGGGGTTAAACGGTTTAAATGACCCAACTGTGATTACGAACAACCTGTGAAGGGCCGACTTGCCTGTGACGGTTATATCAGAGGACATAATATATCTACAGTGAGAAGAGTGCAACCCTCGGACTATAGTGGAATCTCTGGGGGTTAACGAATGTTGATTAGTTCGGTTAAAAGAGTTTTGACCAGATAATCTCGTATCGTTGGAGTTCATGATCTGTAGGTCCTTTAGGTTCTCCTAGCTAGCTCGGATAACGTCGTGTAAATATAAGAGAAAAGAAAAAGAAAAACAATTTGAATTGTTCAAATTCGATTTGTGGAAGAATGATGGACATTTAAATATGGAAGTGGTCTAAAACATGAATGCGATTCATGTGCAAAAAGTCGGTGTACGAAAAACTGGGTTGAGCCATATTATTTAATTGATATTTGATATTGAATTAAGTAATATTAATTAATTAAAAAGTTTAATTAATTAATAATATATATATATTTTATTTATTAAAAAGTTTAATAAATAAAATATTTATTATTATTTAAAATTAATATTGTATTAATTTTTAAAAATAATATATATATATATATATATATGGCAGATCACAAAAGAATAGGAAAAGAGGGGTATTTGTTTTTTAGGAGAAGTTTTAAAAAAAACTCTAACTTTGAGTTTTTAGTTTTCCCTGAGCTGAAGTTTCAAAAAATATGATTTTTTTATTTTTCCTTTCAGCGGGTGTCTCAGACCTCTTTTTCTTCTCCTTCTTTCTCTTTTTCCTTTCGTTTTCTCTTGTAACGGAGTCCCACAACTCCGTTGCACGGCACCGAGGATAGCGAAACTATCTGGGGTGGTCATCGGGGTGTTTGTGAGAAGAGGCCAGAAGAGTTCGTGACGAGGAACGTGCGACGGAGCTTGAAGAAATTGGAACTACAATGGTATGTATTCTAATTTCTTAATTCCGTTGTTCGAGCATGTTTTCTACTTTGTTAAATTGATGAAATTAGAGTATCATCGATCCAAAATCGCTTCCGCAGCGTAAAACGCTTCATCTCACCTTTGTCATCTCCTTGATTTTTATATTCTTTCTAATAGTTCTTGGCCTTTCCTTTCGAGAAAATACCTTCTAAGTTGGTTAGTTCCTTTCTTTGAGCTTGAAGCTCGAACTTATTTGTTGTACACCAAAGATTATAGTATCAGTGTACAGATTTTCCCTTCCATACTCCAAAGCCACCCGACTTCTATACAACATTTTGGTCAGGAATTTAGAACTTGATCTCCCATATGTTTGAACTCTTAAGATAATCGTTTGAATTCATTTAGATTATCAATCATTGATTTGCTTGTATCCCTCTTGTATGTCAAGAATGTTTCCCTGAGATATGACTTGTTGCGTAGATCCTTCTAAAGATACAATTAATCAAGCTTTGTCCACATTTCATATGTTGTTTGTTGGTCAATTACCTAGCTTTAAGACACAGTCACCAGAGTTTTATGAGCTGTTATCTCCATTGTTTCTTTATCTTCTTTCCGACATTGGTTTTGACATTGGTTTTGAGAGTTCACTACAACAAATCTAGGAATAGATGACACATAGGCAAACCAAAAAAAAGAAAGAAAAAGAACTTTTTTTTTTTTTGAAGAGCAGAGCTCAGAACAAACTAAATCGCTAACAAATCATGCAAATAAGAAGACTCAACCTCAGGAGGAACATCCTCCACCCAAATCACTAGTTGGCGAAGACCCAACGTCATTTGCGCCAACTCATGTGCAACCGTGTTCCCTTCTCTATGAATAAAGCAACAAAGCTCTCTGAAAGGACGGGGGTATCTCACACACATATCGGCAACCATCATACCAACCTCCGACACATTCTCATCCACCCCCTCAAACAAATTACACAGCCGAAGAGAATCTGTTTCTAAAATCATCGGACTCAGACCCGCCTCCCATGCCAATGAAAGACCTTCGGACGCCGCTAAGCTCTCAGCCATCAACACAGTTCGAACATTGGGGACCGACGCTATAGCCGCTAGCATGACATGCCCCAAAAAATCGCGCACCACAACCCCCACTCCCGCCATCTGATCAGAAGCTACAAAGCTCGCGTCTACGTTGACCTTATACCTCCCTCGCGGAGGGGCCAACCACTTCACATGTTCACGATCCACCCTCGCCGAAACCGCCTCCGATTGGCCTCGCGTTAGGAAGACAAGTAACTAGCAACCCAACAACCAATATCGTCGATGGTCGCAGCCCCGTAATACGAGCCCGATTACGACCATTCCACACCGCCCACCACAGGGTACACAACTCTATAAAACCTTGCCATCTCACCTTCTCCTGCAGAAACCACAAAAGCGACGTTATGTCCCCCGTAGATCTGAACTGTAGTAAACACTCAAATTTGGAAGCCGTCAACACTTTACGAAAAAAACTACAGTACCAAAACACATGGAGGCTAGACTCGCCCCCTTTCCCACACATAAAATAAGTATTCAGAATATCAATGCCTCGTCGGCCCATATTATCCAGGGTGGGAAGTCTATCTATGCAGAGTCTCCACAGAAAAACACGGATCTTACTTGGAATACCCATCTTCCACACCCCCTTCCACCATCGTGTCAAGGACTCAGCAGACGATGCGGATGCCTCATGACAATGCACCCTTTCCAGTGCGAAGCGATAACCACTCTTCACTGCGTACACTCTTGTATCCTCATAGTGCCAAATTTCCTGGTCCACTGTATGCCGACGAGTGAGCGGAATCGTCAAAATGGCCTGAACCTCTAGCGGGTGAAAGTGTTGCCGAAGTTTGGGCTCGTCCCACCCTCCGCAAGTAAGGAACAAGTCACAAACTCTCGTATGAATAGGTAAGGTGACCGGAGAACTGATGCGTAAATTAGATGCCAATGGCACCCAATTATGCTTGTATATTCCCACATTTTCTCCATTGTCAATCCGCCAACGAACTCTAGATTCCAGTAACTCTCGTCCCCATAATAAACTCCTCCATATGGCGGAAGGCGACGACCCCAACTGTGCCGTAAATAAGTCAGAATCAGCATAGTATCTTCCTTTAAGAATTCTCGCTACAAAGATGATGGTTGGTGTTTTAAACGCCAACACTGCTTTGCAAGGAGGGTCTGATTAAACACTAAAAGAAAGAAAAAAAACCTTGATTAAAAGTTTGGGATGCGTTTTTGGCAGGAAAAATGGAATTTTCATATTTCCAAAAAAAAAAAACCCGTCATTAAAAGATTTTCTGCCCAAAGATAGCTTTGATTTTTTCAACACGCAAGGTTATTGTGGTTCAGCCTTTGAAGGCCTACATAAACTTTCTCGATAAGTCACTCTCAATGAATTTCTCTCTACTATACAAATTAGGGGTGCAAGCAGCTCATTTTGACTCTGTTACTATAAAAAATCGGAACCGAACCGACCATTTCGATGAGGGAAACAGGAAAACTGACGTTGAATCGATGGACTGTGGAAACTGCGTCGACTGACACTTGGACCACGATTTTGTCGGTTTGCCAATTTTTGCACAGGTCGGACGCGGGGCGGGTTTGGGCATTGCGAATTGCGAGAAACCAAGGAATGTGCGGGTGTTGAGCCTAGAAAATTGGCCATGGGATTGGAGCTGAAGTTGAAATGGGTCGTTGAACCCATGACTTGGAGGAAGTACCCTTAAATTGAATGTCAACCTGACAATCAACCAATTTGAAATCAATTTAATTTCTATTATACATATTATCACGCGACTCAGGCAAATTTAGTTCAACTTTTAAAAAATTCGAAACCGATCGAAGATATTCAATTTTCCTTATTGAAAATCAAAACTGCCAACTCGAACCGTTCAAATATAAGATGTACTTATAGTATAGAATAGTTGTTTGTAATTTAATTGGTTTCATCTAACGGATTAACCTTTTCTCTTCACGAAATAGAAATATAATATAATATAAAATCTATAGACTTAATTAAAACTCCATGAAATTGAGAGATGAAATAGATATAATGTTGTCTTTTTTATTGTGATTTCCAACATTAGCTTTTGGAGAGACTCAAAAGGAATTTGAGTGAATCCATAGGTAACTGGAGTCGTTGGAATGATGTGAAATTTTTTACCAAACCATAATTATTGCATTTGAATAAAGACATGGGAGTGGTTTCTACAGTCAAAAACTGACACACAAACACACAACAAATTTTGTATTTTTTTTCACAAGAAACAAAAGGTATGGAAATAGCAAAATTATGGATATTTTACATTTAATCAAAATTATCTCTACCACCAAAATTTCTGAATTGTATACATCTTTCTACTGCCAAAATTGCAGGTAATAAGGGATATAAATATTTCTTCAATTAACATATCTATGTTCATTTAACCCACCTGCCCCGACCCGTGAGACCCATTCCGAACGGAGAATGAGGCAAGGACCGAGATCGTTTTTTTTTGTCCCGTTTTTGGGTAATAGCGTATATATCCGTCCCAAATGATTTTTTTAATTATATATATATATATATATATATATATATATATATAGGGTTGGTTGCATAACCAACAATCATGCCTAAAATAATGACAAATATAGCAAAATTTAAAACATTTTACAAATATAACAAAAAATAATTAGTAGTTATAGACTGCTATAGTTGATATATGACTCTCACTAATAGACTTCACTGACAAAATTCTATAAAAAACTGAGGTGATAGACTACTAGATTACTATCAGCGATAGACTACATAGAAATGACCATATTTACAAATATTTTTAAAAACTGTTATATTTTAAATTATTTTACTCTAAATTGGCATCTGTTACAATTTTTCTATATTTGAACTATGGTTCATCACTTGTAATATTTAAGTTAGACTATGTTGTTATTATTTAATAAAGATTTTTTTTTACGTTTTAGATTTCCATTATTTATTTGTTTTAATTATGATATTTTATAATGGAGATATTTTAAAAAAATTTAACTTTTAGAAATTAGGAGGATTATTAAAAATTGTTTTTATTAAGATTTAAATTATCTAATTTTAAATCAGGAAATTTGAAAAAAAAAATTGTTTGAAAAAAATAATAATAAACAGAAAAAATTATTCACGGAGAAAATTCGATCCGCGCGGCCAATTACTTGTGAGGAATCTCGCTCCATTCTTCGCTAAATTAAATAGAGAATTTCGTGGGAATTGGGGACGGAGGCGGGAAGGCATTATTCGACCCCGACCTGCTCTATAGACATCTCTTCACACCACCATCTTTCAAAAAAATTATGTACGGTCCACACTTTTTTTTTTTTTTTTTTTTTTTTTTTTTTTTTGCCAAAGCGAGCATAGCTCAGCGGACATATGTATGTGTTAACGATCAAGAGGTCTATCGTTCGAATCCTCCCACCCCAATGTACTCAAAAAGAAAATATTTTTTTTTTTCAAAGTTATGAAGACATAAAAGAAGTATAGTGAGAAGAAACAATGTTCATAGTTATGGAAATTACACATATCTCTTAAATAGTGAGTTCATTCACACACCTTTTTTTTTCTTCATATTTATAAGTATTCGATACAATTTACGTGCGCTTCAACTTAATTTGACATAACAATCTAACTAATCATGCAACCTTTAATTCACTAATCTCATGGACAACTTAATTCATCACATTTTGTTGTCAAGGATCGAAATTTAAAGGCAATTTCATTATTGAGGTGATTTTTTTAAAAAAAATCTTAAATTTCTAGATTTTGTCGAGATTTTTTCATAAACATTTTATTTTTAGTTTTCTATTTTAAATAAATAAAATATTTACTCCTCCGATTAAAATATTTACTCCTACAATTTCTTTCTTAGGGGTGTGTTTGAATTGCAATTACTAAGGCCCCATCCGTAACGTATTCAATTTTTTTTTTCTTTTTTTTTTTTTCTTCTGGTTTTTGTTTTTGATTTTCTATTTTTTTAAAACAAAAACTGTATATGTTTGATAACAATATTTTGTTTTCTATTTTTAAAAAACAAGAAATAAAACTTGTTTGATTGTTGTTTTTGGTTTTTTTTTAAAACAATAAAAGTTCAAATTGGATAATTAGTATTTGTATTTTTTTTTTATAAAATAAAAATAATTTTTTTTTTAAATAATGTTAATTTATCAGAATATAAAAATTGCAACATTTATCAAAATTTAATTAAGGTCCAATTATTTGATGGAATTAGAAATTTAGGGTAAAAATTGATTTTCTCTCCAATAAAAATAATTTATTGTACCGATAGTTTAATATATTAGACAATCTTTAATTGACGTTTATCATCTATAAGGTCAGAAAAATAAAATATGTTGATGGTGTAAAGTGAATAGGTATATTGATGTAAGATCACAATAATATTAAAGTATAATATCCTAGAAAAAAAATTATTTTACTAAAATTATAATCTATTATATTAATAGTATTTTTCTTTTTTTAAAGAATATACTAATAGTATTAATTAATGATTTTCATTGAAAAAAAAAAAGTATTAATGACATTGATTTCAATTTCAATTAAATAAATAGATAAATGAATAAATATTTAAAGATAATTTTAACAATTATATTCAAGTTGGCAATTTCAATAAAGTGAGGAGGGAGAGATTAAAAAAGAACCTTTTCAAAACTGGTTTTTGAATTTATTTATTTTTTTTGGATGTAAAAACATTTTCAAAAACTAAAAAACTAAAAAATTCAATTGGTTACCACAGACTTGTTTTCTAAAAAGTCGATTTGAATATATTAATTTATAAAAAAAAGTCGATTTTAGAAAAAATCAAAAATTAAAAACTAAAAATAAGAATTAAATATATTAATTTTTTTTAAAAATCATTTTAGAAAAAATTGTAGTGTGACAACTACCAAAATAATTTTTTTGAAAATAAATTATTTGGAGAGAAATAGTTAATATTATTTTTTAAAAAAAATGTTTTTCTTAGTGTTTAATTGAGGATTCTCTTTAATTTTCATAATATATTAAAATTATCAAAATATTTTAACAGTACTCTTTTAAATTTTTTCATCCATAGTTGTTGTCGGCCACCTCTTCCGGCGACCATCTTCGGTCACCATCGTCGATCTCCGACGACCACCTCTGGCCCGGCTCCGACGACGACCTCCAACAAAACTCCAATCGGTCTTCGACAACAACCACTCCGACGAAAATATAACCAAACATATGGGTGTGTTTGGATTGACTACTAAAAAAATGTTTTTCAAATAATGCATTTTTTTAAACATTTTTTTAAAAAAAAGTTTATAATTAAAACACGCATATGTTGGGTTACATTTTCTAAGTGTTTTTATCCACAAATTTATTTGGTTTCCTCTACATTAAAAGTGTTTGTCAAATTACTATAAAAGACAACTATTAATAAACAATATGAATTAATAAGTTTAAATTTGTATTTTAAAATTTATGATCGACGTTTACTATTGCCGATTGTCGGTGACGGGGTAAGAGTGGTGGTGGTCGTCGTTAGTTGCCGGAGGTTGTCGCCGGAGATCGGTCGGAGTTTCACCGGATGTCGTCGCCAGAGATCGGCCGGAGGCAATCGTTGTCGGGGGCGTACCGGAGGTCGGACGGAGGTTCGTCAGAGTGGTCACTGAAGATCGGCGACGGTGACCGAAAGTCGCTGGCGGTGGTCGAAGATGGTTGCGGCGGCGTTGTTAGAGGAGGTGGCCGACAACAATCATGGATGGAGAAAATTTAAAGGGATAGTATGAGAGTATTTTGGTAATTTTAATACATTATGAAAATTAGATAGGTTTTTCAATTAAAAAAAAAAAAAAAAAAAAAAAAAAAAAAAAAAAAAATCTAAAAACTAATATTAGAGTGTTTCACCTCAAATGATTTATTTTGAAAATTCATCCTCAAATAAATTCTTTTTGATAGATTGTCAAACACTTCGAAATGTGTTAAACCGAGCATAGTCACGAGTTCAATCCTCATCCTACATTAATGAAATAATATCTTTGAAAAAAAAACACTTATAAAAGCAAACCAAACACTCTCTAGAATGGTCCAACTTTAAAAAGGTTCAAATCAATGTAGTTATAAATTCTGGCTATAAACTCATAAGAAATTTAAGAAGATTAAAAGAAAGTTAAAAACAAACAGTGTTGTATAACCTCTTTAATATTCGGAAATGTATAATAAAAAATAAAATGGATTATCATGTTTATAAATTTTAGAATATTGAAATATTTTGTAAATATGATATACCAATCTTCTCCTCATATAACTATTATATTATATTATTATTATTATTATTATTATTTTTTTTTTTTTTTTTTGACAATATGTGAGATGGAGATTGAACCTAAGACTTTTTAGTCACTAGCATATATACACATAATGTCATGCATAATGTCAATTTATGCTCTTGTTCGTAACTATTATACTATTTTAGTATCTTGTTGACAATTATTATATTATGTTTTAGTATCTTGTTGACAATTATTATATTATTTTAATAATCACTGATAAAGTGTAGTAAATGTAAACCTATATCGGATAAAGCATATATATAAAATATATATCATTAGGATATTAATAGTATATAACTTTTGAAGAGTTATATTGTATATAACCGATATATTATTGGACTCGTTGCCTAAACAACAATCATATCCAAAATAATGACAAATATAGCAAAATCTAAAATATTTTGTAAATATGGCAAAAAAAACCAGTGGCTATCACTGATAGACTATTATCGTTGATATATGACTATCACTGATAAACTACTATCAGTGATAGTCACTGATAAAATTCTATAAAAAATCGAGGTGATAGACTACTAGATTAGATTAATATTCGTAGTTAGATTCCAGTACATTAATAAAATCCATTAGATGTACTTGAAAAAAAAAACGAAAATTTTCTAAATTTCTGTCTGAAAAAAATTATACATCTTACTCGCACAAAAAAAAAATAAAAAATTAGATATTTTTAATACTTTATATCAATCAATGCAGTGATTATGAGCCATACATATGATATTATTACAACAACAACAACAACAACAACAACAAAAAAAAAAAAAAAAAAAAAAATGATGTTGAATCTCTCCGATATTGTAAATTTGTAATTTAATAATCGATTTCTCAAAATATATATCATTACTTTTTGGAAACTTAATCAGGAGGAGACCCCACAACAAAGGAGGAGGGCCAGGAGGCAATTATCCCCTCCAATTTCTGTCGGATTAAAATATATAAATATAAATATAAAATTTTATAGAAATAAATATATTTTTTAATTTTAAATATATATTAATACAACAAATGATGGAAGGAGAGATTCAATTACCATTAAATTATATTATTTTTGACCAATAAATATATATATATATATATGTGAATATTTAAACCTTACTTAGAATTGTAAAAAAAAAATACTTACAATTGAGAAGTTACTTATAATATAATAAAATGAAGAGTATTGAAAAAACAAATTTGGACAAGTATGTCTCTTTTTTAATTTTTTAATTCATAAAATTTTCCATTGATTAATGAATTATTTTATTGTTAAAAGTGACATTATTACCGTTATATATATAATCATCACAATATTTTTTTAAATTTTATTTGTTTATAATGAGTTTCATATATATATATATGAAATGAAGATTTGGGATAGGAGTAGGTCAATGGTGATAGGAAGTGAAGTAGATTCTATGGAAGTAGAGGTTGTTTGTGTAATAGAAGGAGTAATGTTGGGTATGTTAGGAGGGTTGAGAGTGGTAGGAAGGAGGAAAACTTAGAGTAAAGGTAGAGTAGACATACCTAGTAAAGTGTGAAAGGAAAGCTTAAGATGCAAGTGAGTCTGTCAATGGGGTTGTATCAACTAGAGATTGTTGATCAGATGCAAAAATAGCCGGAATTCTAACGAAAAAAAAAGGCAGGAAGATAGAATTTTCAAGTGAGGTGGTGGGGAAGAAGAATTAGACATGAAACTAGAGGCAAAGGAGAATTCATTTTTATTGAAGTTGACATGTTTGGATATGTAAACACGATCAGAAGGACTGAGACATTTGTACCATTTATATTGTTTACATAGACCAATGAAGACACATTTAGAGGAACGAAAACTGAGTTTGTGATGTTGATAGGGTCGGAGATAGGGGTAAGAGGTGCAACCAAACACTTTTAAGAAGTTATAGTTAGATGGGTGTTTGAAGATAGTTTCATAGGGAGAAATATTATGAAGGGTGTGGAAGTGGGGAGTCGATTTATGATGTAAACAGATGTTTGAAATGCTTCCCACCAGAAATCGAGAGGCATGGAGGCTTGGACAAGAAGGGTAAGACCCATTTCAACAATATGTCGGTGTTTTCGTTTCACTTTGTCATTTTGTTCACTAGTGTGAGGGCAAGAATGATGAAAGAGAATCCCACATTTGTTTAGGAAGGGAGTGAAAGAGCGAAACTCACCACCACCATCGGATTGAAGTATTTTAATCTTGTGTTCAAGATAGCTTTCAGCTTGATTTTTAAAGGTGATGAAAGCTTGGAGAGCATTTGATTTTTTCTTGAGACGATAGATATGAAGGGAATGAACACTTCAAACCCCGCAGCGGAAGCGTTGAAATCGTTTTTTGAGTTTATTTAGAATTAAATTAAAATGCAAGTTCAACAAAATATTAACTTTGAAGACCAATAATCTTCTTATATTCCATCTCCACAAGACCTTCTTTAATATGACTCTAACACGAGACCAAGGTTTGTGGGAGCTTTCTTGAAAGAATGAGAGTTTTGAGAAAATCATTATGTACGTAGGGAAATTGGGTAGTGTGTTTGACCAACCTTTTTGGATAAACCTAAGGGCCCGTTTGATAACGTTCCCGTTTCTTGTTCCCTGTTTCCTGTTTCTTGTTCCCTGTTTCTTGATCCTTATTTTTTTAGAACTAGAAACAGGAACATGTTTGATAACTACTCTTGTTTTTTGAAAAAAAAAATAAACAAAATAGATTGATAATTATTTTTTGTTAATTATTATTTATTTATTTATTATTTTTTTTTTTTTTTATGTTTTATGTTTTTATGTTTTTTTTTTTATAGTTTAAATATAATTTAGTATACATAATATAAAAAATATAACATGAATTGAAATATATATATATACAAAAAAAACTACCCAAATTTTACATAATCGAATACAAATAAGTTTCGATGCAAAATTAAAAACAACCATAAAATTGTATTTATACTTCAAATGTTACCCAAATTTGATTTGGTATATGTTTTTGTGTGTTAACCGGGTAAGGAGACATTTTAACGTAGATATTTACATTACTATTAATATATGAGTTACTTCAAATGTTCACGTTACTATTAATATATTCAATATATAAATTAATAAATAAACGTTTGATGGAAATGTTGATAAAAAAAAATATATCGATAAAATGTGATAGATATTTATGAAAAAAAAAATATATACTTAAATTAATAATAAATAAACATTTTAACGTAGCTAGATAGGATAAAAGACTTATTATTAATATTATGTTCACATTACTATTAATATATTTTCAAATAAAACAAAAATAAAAGGTGGCAAAATACCTTGAATGTAAGGGGCTTAAGTAAGAATACCTTTTGCCAACAAACCAACCACACTTTTTTAGATTAAAAAGGATTTGAAGTTTATAAATTGGAACGAAACAGAAGAAACAACTTTTTGGTGTTTCTCAATTTTTGCCATTTTTTTAGAAACATTTCTCAAAATTTAGAAACAAGAAACGGAAATAGTTATCAAACAAGTCTGTTTCTTAAAAAATGAGAAACAGAAACAGGAAACAGGAAACGGGAACGTTATCAAACGGGCCCTAATAGGACATTTAAGAATTAATTTTATTTAATAAAATACATTTTAATATCTATTATATTCAAATATGTATTTTATATTTATTTGAATCTCCTTCAAATATCATAAAATTAATCTTTTATAACATATATTTAACCCATTTGAATCTCATTCAAATTTTATTTGTATATATAGTTTTCAATATTAAGGTATCTAATACATAAACTATTTTCCTCTAATATTTAAGGTATCAAATACAATAAATATATTTTTCTCTTCTACATTTAATATATCAAATATATTAAAATATTAATTTGAATATTTCAAATTTTCATTTCAACTAAACTGATCCTATTAGTGTTACTATGAGCTAGCAAGGAGACCTTATGGACCTACAGATTTATAAGCTCTAATGATACAAAATTAATTAATTAATTTAATTAATTAACTTTCATTCATTAACTTTAGGTCACTCCACTATAGGCCTAAAGTTGCACTCTTATGCAATGTAGGACAAGTTGTGTCCATGGATATAATCATTACATGTAAGTCGATCCTTCACGAGTTGTTCGTAATTACAGTTGAGTCAAAAGTCTATTTTATCCCTGTAATTACATCTTACACCTTAAGTACCACTGATTCTCTAATGAACAACCTGTTTATGATCCAACCATAAACCAAGTTCCTCTCGGGCCAGTGAGAGGGTGAGCCCCCATTGTTCAAGTCCCGAAATCAGCACTTAAGGGAACTACTCCTCTACTTTCCCTATATGAGAATGAGTGAATTTCATCTTGTGAAACTTATGTTCTCAGCTCCCTATTTAGTCAAGTCTCCAAAATAATAGGCTTATTGAATCGGCTATAAAGGTCATTCTCACCCATGCAAATCAAAGGACGAACCCTCACAGGCAGGAGTTCATAACTCACTCAAGATTAAGATCGAGTCACATATGATCATTCTCTGAAATATTAATCTTTTCAAATAGCGGATTTATAAAGAGAAATTATATATTTCGTGGTCCAGTCTTATACAAACTGATTGTATAGGATACCCCCACTCACATGTCTCTACATGATTGATTTGAATCAAATCATTTGTAACAATTATAAAATGAGGCGTATCAATAGTGTTATCAGGATAAGGCACCCAACCTTATCCATATACTATAGACTATTTAGGTTATTCCTTGAACATGATCCTCCCGTATGTCAACTACAAGATTACACTAATAACCTTGGATTTTTATATATAATGAATATTATAAATTGCAACTAATAATGATAAAATAATTATTAATTAATTACGAGGCTTTAGGGCATAAATCCAAACAATCTCCCACTTGCACTAAAGTCGGTGAGACATGTATCCTAGGGCATACTCTACACCCAACGTGTTCTCCCACTTGCCCTAGTGAAGATGAGATATGTCTCGTAATCCTAGTTATCTAAGTGACTCTCAAACACTTTAGCCTGGAAATCCTTTTTATATAGATCAAAACGACTATCAATTAAAAGTCATCTTGGTCCTACCACGATGCTTTCTCTCTCAACAGGGTACCCTATATATTGATGTTATCTAAGTTCCTTAAGTTTATCCATTGTATAAAATGTGATAGGTTTAACTATATCTGAAACATCTTCCAGACCAATAAGAAATTATTTGAGCTATACAAGTTCTTTGCTTCATAAGTAAGTAAGAACATTTAACTTGCATACCATGCTCCACCATCTAGGGTAAACATAGATTTCAATAACTCTTTGTTACAACCAATGCATCCCGTAAAGATCAAATCTTTAACCTATACACAAAAATATAATTTCTCATTTTATCCATATATATTTTGAGATTTTTTTTTTAATTTTCCACGCAATGGTCACACCATTGGGTTAACTAATATATGCTAATCAATTTTACTGTAAAATGTTATGTCTCATGTGTACATTAGATTTTCTCCCACTCAAACGTAGATAGTCAATCTTATGATCTCAACATTTTGAGATGTCTAAGGATACTATTCCTTACACAAGATAAACTTCAGGTAAGAATGATACATTATAAATTTTTAAGTAATACATCATATACCTGACAACAATTTTGTCAATATAAGATGTGTGAGAGATAGATAACATTTTGTCCTCGAAATCTCTATTTATAGGACATACCGAGTAATTTAAATCATTCATTTGAAATTTGTTAGGTAGTCAACATTTTATGTTGAATTGAAATCTTACATCATTCATAATGAGTAATAAGTCATTCACAAAAAATATGAGAAAACTCCCCTAAGTAATTAATGATTTTCTTGTATATACAATATCATTAATATTTATTCAAAGTCATAGTTTTGGATACTTTTATCAAACCATACATTAAAAAATCGGGTGATCAAATTCTTTTCATAAATGAACCTTTACTACTTGCAAACTTTTTGCTTTTGATTTTTGAAAATGAAGTCATGTAATTGATTGTAAATGCATTCTTTAAGATTTCTTTTCAGAAAAGATTTCTTAAACCTTCACTTGACATCTCTCATATGCAACTATGAATTAGAGAATGTTTATAAAATCTAGTATGACAACAAATGAGAAAGATTACTCATGGTTTACTTTCTCCCACTATATTTTCCATTAGTCTTATTTTGAAGGTTTGCACCTTCTTATTTACAAATCTTTTACTTTTGTAGATATATTTAAAACCCATGGGTTTTACCCTATCACGAATATCTACAAGTTCTAGATAAAGATGAGTACATATGCTCTATTCTCGAGATTTATGACTTTGATCTACTAGTCTTTGTGATTGACTCTCATTTCTACTTTGAGGTCAAGAAGCCCTACATTTTGTTATCTAATACGACAACTTAGGCTTCATATACGCTCTTGTAATGGTCGGGTCATCTCATAACTCTCCCACTACGATGAGGCTTATTCAATTCATGACTAGGATTCATTTGACTATCAAATGTAATTAAATTGTTAACAACTTTTGTTAACTATTTAGTGGTTTCACTTGGAACCAACTTATCAACACTATCGAACATATTCCAGTCTTTTCGAAATAGTTTCAGCATGTATGCTTAACATTCCCAAAACATGAAGGGTTGTAAACTAATTTTACTACTCTTCTATAATCCAAATTTTGTCTCACGAACACCTTTTAGATAGAATCATGTTCACTATACAATCTCTATTGTATATCCTAACAAGAGTCTGATAATGACGTGTAATTCTTTATTGTTCTGACCATGTCTAACAAGGTATTGTTTCTCCTCTTACAATACAATTTCACACAATTGTACTTTGTGCTAGAGTTGAGATAAAATCTCACTTTCTATCAATTAGTCTTAGTACGTAAGTACGTAAGGTTCATGTACTTTTCACTGTGATATGATCATAGTGTCTTGATAGATTTACCTAATTGATCTTTGTTGGGAATGACTAGCCCATGGCCGGTTCGGTTCGGTTAAACTGCACTTTGCGGTAAAAAGAAAATCTTTTTACAATCCTTCTATTTTAAATTATTACCGTTTTTACATTAATTGTTAAAATCGGTAATGACATGCAAAAACGTTTTGTTATGAATTCATTACCCTTATTTATTTTCAAAATTGATTTTGAATTCATTTCCATTAAAACATTTTTTGAATTAATTCTGAATTAATTTGATTTAATATCTTAATTAATTTTGATTGAAACTCTCAAATTCTTTTCTCTATTTAAATGGAGGTTGAAGGGACTTTTGAATGATTCACTTTTCATTCACAAAAACCAATTCTGAGCATCGTACTTTTGTCTTTATTCCAATCATTCTCTCACGAGTGGACGTGAAAGTTAACCTTGGGGAGCAACCAACATACACGATTCACACCGAGGTCGTGCCAAATTTTGCTTTCAAGGCAGTGGTTTACCACGGCGCAACGATCGATTTCTGGTTCTGATTTCCAACAATTTGAAAATAAAGATTCATCAAAATCAGAACTAATCTCCGTCCAGGTCCAGCAATGTCTTTTCATATGTGAAAAGCAACGAAGATCATTACCCATTTTACAAACAAGATGAGTTTCTTGAAGAACTCTTATTCAACCCATCTTCTTAAAACTCCATTTGCAGATCTTAAAATCGAAAATGGAGTTTTGGGTTTTCAAAATATGCCTACGTACCCTTTTGTCTGCTCTTCGTTTCCAATCGAAACAAGTGGAAAAACATTTGGATTCTGTCAACGATGATCGTGACAGAACCCAGATTTGTTCACACTAACCCGAAGCCAAGAAAATTCGTTTGAGGAGGAAAACAAGGGATTGATGTGCGAAAGAACGAATCGATTATTGGCATTGAAGATCGAGGGTCGTCTTCTTCCCAATTTTTGCTCAAGGTCTGCCCAGTTTTAGATCTGGAACGACTTCAAGGGGCTGTAAACCACGGTGAGATTAAACATGTTAAACTAATTGATAAATTCGTTTAAGCAGATTGTGCATTTAAATTCGTTTAAATTCGTTTAAACATGTTAAACTAATTAATATTTTATTAAACTAATTGTCTAAGTAGAGTGTGGATCTTGGTTTTGAGCAAGAACCGGCTCTGTTGCTTTAGACAGCGGTCGATTTGTATAAAACATGTTTTTAACCTTTAAATTGGATTAAAGTGAAAATCCGTTACCACCATTGACTAATTGATAAGAAAATCAATATGATATTGTTGGTTTTTCTAATCCTATGACAAGGTAATATATTTTATATTTTATTAATGTTTATATATAGCATGTCTTTTACGGTGTTACTCTAAAAACCAGACCAAGAAAAATAATTTCGAATCTGTTTTATGTTGAGTGCTTTTGAAGAAACTTTTGGGGTTCAAGGATTGATTTCAAATATTTTTTTAGAAAATATTTGGTTAAGTTGAAAGAAAGTGGGTGAGTTTGGTAACATCATTCACGGATAATGTATGACATTTTTGGAAATCAATTCAAAAATTTAAGTTCATGCTTTGATTTTGATTTTGGTTTGTGAAGAATTTTGCCATGTAACTTGGAGGTCTCTCGAATTAATTATCTTTTGATAATTTGATTATATAACTAATGGTTAGTTATTTGGACTAATGCAATTGGTTACAAAATTTGATTATGATGTTTATCATGAGGAAAATTCGACTAACTCAAGTTACTGAAAATCAAAGTGGATGATGTCAAAATATTAGTTAAGAAGGTACTAAAGGGAGATATTCTTCATTGATTCGAATCCATTAATTTTTATCGTATTAAATATATTCTTAAATATATTTGGTGGACTTATGCTTTTTAATATATCTTGTTGATAGATATTATTGAAATTTTATATTTGATCTCATCAAATAACTAATTTAAATTCGTTCAATTGTGTTGACGATATTGTGGTAGTTAATTGGTTTACTCTAGACATATTAGACATTGAATAATTCTTGCTGAAATGAAGAAGTCATTGAATGACTTTCTTGAGCTATGTCTCTTTGTTCATGGTAATTCACATTATTTTTATATTTGAGTGTGGAGTTTTGTGAAATTAAAAGACTAATCTCTAGAACTTGTTTATAATCATCTTGTTAGCATAAAGTTGATCTCAACAAGTCCGTGGTTGAAATTCATTCAAATTTCTTCTAGTTGAGAATATGTTTGATAAGTTACTTAGTTCCACAAATATAGTTTAACTTATCGATGATTGATATTGAATGAATTTTATTTAGATAGAATCTAATATGGTGAGATTAAAGATTTTTCAAATCTTTATATATGTGAGATGTTGATTTAGCAACTTTATTTCAGGACTATATTTAGACATAATATTCAATATATATTTGATGAGTATATATTTGTTTATTAATTATTAGCTCACTATATCAAATTGTTTCTCCTTCACATGAGGTAAGAAAAATAATAATATTATTATTGTTGTATTATGTTTCTAACATCAAATGTGATGTTATTTGAGAAGTCTAATTATCATATTAACATCGATGACATTGTAGACAAAACTCATGTATGTAGAATGACAATTTTGAAAATGATGAATATGACTAAAATTGTTTAGTGGTGCAACTTGAAATTGTGAAGCAATTAAAACATTGAGGTAATGAGTATTTTTAATTGACAATATAAATGCGTGATTGATATCATAAATTGTCATGTTTAAAAGTATTCAATTTGGCCATAAATTTTCATGAAATTGAAAATTATTATTAGTGATAATAATTTAGTTTGGCCTTAGAACAATATTGGTTTATTACCTAGCTTGTTGGTAGCAAGAAATAATTGTGCAAAATCTTTCATGTCTATGTAGAGCTCGTAGAAATTGATTATAATTTAAGATCTTAATAGCTACGTTAAAATGTGTGATATTTTGTAAGTGTTATTTAAGATCTTATTGGTCAATTATACATACATATTTTCATTGGTTGAAAATATGAAGTTATTCCTGTCAAATATTTCATTGAGCATACCTATGATAATGAAAAATGAAAAGAAAAACATTGTCTAATTT
The DNA here is from genome assembly GCA_028017165.1 of Herpetospermum pedunculosum. Classification (NCBI taxonomy): domain Eukaryota; kingdom Viridiplantae; phylum Streptophyta; class Magnoliopsida; order Cucurbitales; family Cucurbitaceae; genus Herpetospermum; species Herpetospermum pedunculosum. The sequence continues at coordinate 13,892,955 of CM051526.1, forward strand.
TTCTTATTAATGATTCATCGATAAGAACATCAAATATATAAATTGTGAATAACACATGTGATTGAGATGTTCCATGTATTATGACATAGAGATGCATTTATGTTCTGATTATGTTGTTATGTGATTTTGAAATGTAACAACTTATGAAGAAATGTTTTGGAAATATACATATTATGTCATTATGAAGAGATATCATGTGCAATATATCTCTTATTGATGAAATGTATTGAAATAGTCATGTGAAATTAAATGAATTATTGACGAAATAAGAAATTTGTGATGCTCCCACTCATGTCTTATAATTTTTTTTTTAAGATAGTATACATCAATTTATTGTGATGTTTATAACTTATGTATTCATGCATAAATATGTTTGAGAGATTGAAATATATTTTTAATATCTCAAATGTGGGGGAGATGGTGATTAAAGCCATTATTCAATGTAAAAGAAATGGAAAAATCATTTAATTTTACTGAAGTGATACTAGATGTTAAGATAAGAAAAATCAAAAAATGATTTTTCATTGAAAACTTACTAAAGAGAATTAATTGCTATGATGTTACTCCTGTAAGTTTATGATGTTAGTATAAGTCTTAAGAAGAATCTAGAGGATATTGTTACTCGATCTGGATATGCAAAACTTATACGAAGTGTCATGTTTCTGATGAGGTATTTAGACTTGATATTGCATATGTTGTGAGTAGATCAAGTAGAGATACACATATTCTGGAAAATGACCATTGGATTACTCTTCGTCGATTCTTGAGGTACCTTAAAGGTACATTGAATTTATGTTTGCATTTTAATAAGTTTCATGTAGTGTTAGAAGAATATTGTGATGCAAATTGGGTAACGAACAATGACGATGTGAGTACCACTAGAGGATATGTGTTTATACTGTTGGGTTTTATGTCCTAAAACTCGTGGTTTGTAAACTGAATATATATTTTATTTTGCAATAAAGTTGTTATTGAGTTTTATTGAGTAAAGTTGTTATTGAATAAAGTGAATTGTGTTTACTTTTAACCTAACTCCAATAAACTAAGAACCCATGGTTATAGGATGTATACTTGAACTTCATGTGGTGACATGACTGTGGATCAAGTTCGAGTGATAGCCAGAATAGTCTATAGTATAGGGATAAGGTTGGGTACCTTATCCTGGGGACACTATTGGACGCGGCCCACTTTGTATAGTATAAACGATGTGATCCGAAATCGTTCATGTGGAGACATGCGAGTGGGGGCGTCTTATGCAATGAGTTTGCATAAGACTGAATCGCGAAACAAGTCGCTCTTACTTTATAACTCCGTTTAGACCGACTTTTTCATATGATGACCTAGGTAACTCGATCTGAATCCTGAGCACGCTATGAACTCCTGTTTATTCGGGCTTATCCTTTGACTTGTATGGGTGAGAGTGACCCGAGATCGCCGACTCAATAAGCCTACCATCTTGGGGATAAGATCGAGTAGGTAGCTGGGAACATAGTCCTGCGAGATGGAATTCACTCCTACTCGCCTTTAGGAATTAGTAGAGAGGTTGTTCCCTTAAGTGTTGACTCCGGGTCTTGAACTAGGGATCCCACCCTCTCATTGGCCCGAGAGGGACTTGGTATAGTGATGAGATCACTTACCAATCGGTTTGGTGGTTGGACCACAAACCAATAGTTCATTAGGGGATCAGTGGGACTTAAGGAACAAGATGTAATTACGGGGGTAAAACGGTTATTTTGACCCAGCTGTAATTACGAACGACCTGTGAAGGATCGACTTACTGATGATGGTTATATCAAGAGGACAAAAATATATCTACGGTGAGGAGAGTGCAACCCTTGGACTTTAGTAGAGTATCCGGGGGTTAACGAATGTTGGTTAGCGTGGCTAAAGAGTTTGGTCGGTTAATCTCGTATCGTTAGAGCTCATGATCTGTAGGTCCTTTAGGTTCTCCTGGCTAGCTCGGATTAAGCCGTGTAACAATATGAGAGAAAAAGAATTTGAATTTATTCAAATTATTTTTTGGAAGAAGATGGACATATTTAAATATGATTTAAATATGAGATCGGTCTAAAACATGAATAGGGATTCATGTGTGATGATTCGGTTTAAGAAACTGAGATTAGTCTTATTATTTAATTAATATTTGATATTGAATTAAATAATAATATTAATTAATTAAAAAATTTAATTAATTAAAATTTATTTTGTTTATTAAAATTAATTATGAATTAATTTTAAAATGACAAAATATTACAAGTGGAATTATTCAAGTTGAGTGGATTTATCCAACTCAAGTGGATTTATCCAAGTTGAGTGGGTTTATCCAAGTTGTGAAGTGGATTGTGAATCACCAGCAACATGCATAAACTCATCAATTGTTGAATACTTGTGTGAAAACTAATTCATCCAATTTGAGGTGTCATGCTAAGCAAAGAGTTTGTTGCATGTGAATTGCCTATAAATTGGATGAAGTTCAAATGGTTTGAAGTTGATGAATTTTCAAAGAGTTTGAATATTTGGATGACCATGAAGAGTTCATGTTACTTGAGAAATTAGAAAGCTAAGTGTTAGATATTTCTCACAAAATCCTCATCACTTTCATCTTCCCATCTTCTTCTTCCAAACTTTTTCTTTCATAAAGGAGGCCCACCACTCCGTTGCTCGGCCCGAGGATAGTGGGACTATCGGAGGTGGTTCTCGAAGAGTTCGAGGGAAGTTTCGAAGGGTTCGTGAGGAGATTCGAGCATCGGAATAGAATTTTTTAGAACTACAAGAGGTAAGTGTTCTAATTTCTTTTATTTCCTAGTTTTGAGCATGTTTCTAGTTTAGCTAAATTGATGAAATTAGAGTGTCAATGATCCGACTTGCTTCCGCTGTGCTACATGCGCTCCATCATATACTAGTGGGAGAAGTTATTTCATGGAAATAAGAAAAGCAGACGTGCATATAACACGGTCCACCATAGAGTCTGAGTCCATAGCTCTCGAGCTAGTAGGACTAGAGGCAAAATAGCTAAGAAACCTACTGGGAGACGTATCATTTTGGGGGCGTCAGTACCAGTCTCTATGCATTGTGATTCACAGGCTGCCATAGGTATTGCTAAAAACAGTGTGTGTAACGGCAAAAGAAGGCATTTACACCTTAGACATGGAGCTGTGAAACAATTGCTGAAGAGTGAAATTCTCTCATTGGAGTATGTGAGGTCAGGGAGGAATCTAGCGGATCCTCTCATCAAAGGCCTAACAGGAAGAGTAATTCTAGAGTCTTCAGCAAGTATGGGACTCAAACCCTTATAGTGGACCCATAACCCTTTATTTGGGTGGTCTGAGTAAGACTTGATAGAACACTTGAAAGGTATCCACAACCCTTTACTTGGGTGGTCTGAATACAAATTTGATGGAACTCCTGGAAGTTTTCATAGCTCAGTTGTTGAGTGGTCTGAGTACAGACTTGATGGAACACTTGAAAGGTATCCACTACCCTTTATTTTGGTGGTCTGAATACAGACTTGATGGAACTCCTAGAAGTCTTCATAGCTCAGTTGTTGAGTGGTCTGAGTACAGACTTGATGAAGCATTTAACGTGACTGTGAATGTGTGGTCGCCTTCTATAAAAGAATATAGAGTCTCTTTCTAGAGCTTTCACGGTGACCCGAGGTTCGATGTGCATGGCCTTAAAAGCACTAGATGTTGTATATGTATCGCAGATTCAAGATAAAACATAAGGAATGAAGCGTGTTGTGGGGGTCTCAACCTTAATTGATGAAAGTTCAAGAGGCAACCGAGTCTCTTTAATTAGGTTGTTGCCCCACTTCACTATGCAACAATTCAAATCGTAAGATATTGTTGTTTAAGGTTATTGTTTATTCTTTGCTCATATTTTCATTTTTGTTTTCTTTTTCCTTTATGGTAGTCATTCGTGGGGGATTGTTGGGAATGACTAGCCCATGGCCAGTTCGGTTCGGTTAAATCGCACTTCGCGGTAAAAAGAAAATCTTTTTACAACCCTTCTATTTTAAATTATTACCGTTTTTACATTAATTGTTAAAATCGATTATGACATGCAAAAACGTTTTGTTATGAATTCATTACCCTTATTTATTTTCAAAATTGATTTTGAATTCATTTTCATTAAAACGTTTTTTTTGAATTAATTCTGAATTAATTTGATTTAATATCTTAATTAATTCTTAATTAATTTTGATTGAAACTCCCAAATTCTTTTCTCTATTTAAATGGAGGTTGAAGTGACTTTTGAATGATTCACTTTTCATTCACAAAAACCAATTCCGAGCATCGTACTTTTGTCTTGATTCCAATCCTTCTCTCACGAGTGGACGTGAAAGTTGAATGTTGTGTTAACCTTGGGGAGCAACCGGCATACACGATTCACACTGAGGTCGTGCCGAATTTTGCTTTCAAGGCAGTGGTTTACCACGACGCAACGATCGATTTCCAGTTCTGATTTCCAACAATCTTCAACTTCAACTTGAGTCTTATATTCCTTGAACTTTTCAATATATTTAGACACATGTTGCATTAGGTAAATATACTTATTCCTTGAATAATCATCAACTAGAGTGATGAAATATTCATCAACCACTTTTGACTTTTACATTCACTATACCAACTTGGGTTAGAACATAGAAGCTCAAAGTGTTATCGGGCCTTGCAGAGTTTTCCAATAAAGGCCTATTGATTATCTTCCATGAAAGAATAAATCTTAAGACATATAAAGTAATTAAGTCTAACATTTAGAGAATCGCCTCTTATTAGTCTTATTATTCAAATTGATTAGAATCAATTATGAGTGTCAAAGGCAAGTATCATATTTTAAGAGAATATAAATTGTCTTTACATTCTGGATTCTATAATCCTGAATATTTTAGTATGTAGTATTTTATATATGTTAACAATTTAACACATACAAATTGTTTTTATTTTTAGCTGAACTTTTCAAACAATTTTGAAGATAAAAATTTCATTACTAAAATATTCATACTATATGAACCTTTTATAGTAATAAAATTAGAGAACTTGAATTTCTCCGATGGTACTAAAAATACCATATTCAGCATTAAGTAACAATTATTTCTTATGGACATCTTAATGTCTCACACTACATCAATTGAGATGAGTTTTCTGGTTCCAACAAGTAAATATCATTCTACATCATTAAGTATTTTTCAAGAATTACATATAAAATGTAATGAAGAACAAATCTTAATAGTGAATCTGAATCTACTATCTAGGTGGTAATGATTATTTTCCACTAATAATCTTGTAAATCAAATTTACTTTTATTCATGTTTTTTCATATAGAGGTACTTCATAAATTCCTCTTATTATGACTACTTTGCTAATTTAGAAATTATTTTATTTTAGCTATAGTCATATAGTTTCTTTTCTTGGATTTTGGTAATACTTAATTTTTGAGATTATTCAGATAAATATCTAAATCTAGCTTTTATTGACTTCAACAATATCGCATATGTTATTGTCATCTTCTTTATCTTCTTAGCTTGACATCTAACATGTCAAACATATAAATTTTATAAGTCATCTCGTTATGTTGATTTATTAAACATGTGCTTCACGAACAATTCGATTAGCATTGACAATAGGTTTTTTAGAACATTTCTCAATAAAGAAAAATTTACATTGTCATTATATAGTGTTAACATTATTTTTCCATGTGATATTATTTTCTCATGTTTGACAAATCAGTAACGAAAATAAAAAATGAGAGAAATGACATAATATTGAAATATATAAAAAAAAATATTTAATAACATGCAATCAATATTCATTCAATTTCAGCATAGAAAACAAACAATTTGATAAATGAATCCTAAATCATTAATTTCTAATGCTATGATACTTTAGTGAGTTAGAACAAGTGTTGTCGTAGAGTAAGTCAAATGCTCCTTCACTAAACTGAGACAATCTCAACCAAGTGTTATCCCAAAATAACTCTTATTTCTATAACATTTAGTTACCATTAGTTTGGTCAAGAAAATCATTAACAACCTTGATGAGATCTTTGTAAGTGTAACTCATCATTTTAGAATCTATAATTTTATCCCAACAAGTGCCGTCGTAGGGTAGGTCAAGTATTGAAAATAAAATTACAATCCTATCCTTATCAGGAGATTCACCCTGATATTGACCCATGTAAACACATTCCGTAGGGGGACGGTCCAAAAGTCGCCTTGAGGCCCCACATGGATCTCACGTTGTGAACCAATGATAGAGATCGTATGATATGCTGACACATTTACTTCTCCCACTTACTATTTAAAAATACTTTCTCAAGAGATTCACCTTGATATTGACTCATGCAAACTACCTTCCGTAGGGAGGACAATCCAAAGCCGCTACAAGGTCTCACATGAATCTCACGTTGTGAATCTATGATAAAGACCGTAGGATTATCTTGACATATGTTCTTCTCCTACTAAGTATTTTGAAATAAGTTTTTCTATTACTTAGACAAATTAGGCTAATCTCATTTATCTAAGTTTTCAATCTACCATTTCATAGCCCTTATGTTGGTTAGATTGATTTTAATGTGAATTACCAAGTATATTAATCTATTTAAAACTAATCACATTATGAACTTGTTTAATGAAATTAAATAAAATTTGATTAATTCAACCCTCAGGCCAGTTTTCAGGTAGAGGCGTTCATTTTCAGTCAACTTAAGTACCTCACCCGAGTAACCTTTCACAAGTGTTCCCTTATAGTCAATTTTTATTTCAAATTCATTGATTTTTAATTAACTATTAATTACTCAAATAATGAACTTCAGTAAATTTTAAGCAATAGTTTTTAATCCTATTAAAAACTAATTCATCTTATTAAAAATCTTGAATTTTTAGCCTTTTAAACCCTTTAAAATAAATTAAAATATTATCATATATTCTAATCTTATTAGAATAGAAGATAAACTAAATTCAAATAATTAAATTATTTAAAGAATGAATTAAATTATCTTTTAATTAAAGAAAGAAACATCTTAATCTCATTGGAAAAAATTCATAATCTTTATTATGAAAAGATGGATTTCTATTAGAAAAGAAATATTTTAATCTCTAGGAAAAAATCACAATCTTTATTATGAAAATATTAATTTCTATTACAAAAGAAATATCTTAATCTCATTTGTAAAAATTCACAATCTTTATTATGAAAATATGAATTTCTATTAGATATAACCATTATATTTAAATGTATGGAAAATATAATCACATTACGAAAAATATAATCACATTAGAAGAGCATCTTAATTATATTCTTCCAAATATAACAATTATATTTTAAAAAAAATAAAATGCATGCTCATGCTTAACCTATGGTGAAATTTTAATCTAGATCACATACTTTATGCAATCAATCACAATTTAAAAATACATCAACATGCATAATTAAATTAAAAAAAAATACAGCAAAATTGACCGGCATATTTGACATATCCTAATTGAAAGAAATTTAAATTACAATTAGTTTAAATCCAACACATATCTTGGTCTTCAATTCTTTCCTTCTTTGGACATTCCAAATTTAGGTTAACAAAACCCTAAATTTCTTCATCTAGCTACCCCATGTAATTTACTTTGTATATCCAACAACCTTGAAACTTCTTTCATCTTCACACACCGCTTCATGGAGATCCCGCAAGCATATTTATATAGATTCGTATGAAGAAACACAAATTTTAAACTTTTGAAGTGTAAAACATGAAATCTTTTGATCTGATAAAAAACTTTAAATCTAATGTCAATCAAATATGGCTAAACAATCAAATTTGCAAACCACATATCACATATATGAAATAATTAAAATACCCACCATCCATACATGAACTTTTATTTCTAAATAAAAAAAAAAAAAAAACTCTAATACCAATTGAAGGGAATGAACACTTCAAACCCCGCAGCGGAAGCGTTGGAAACGTACTTTGAGTTTATTTAGAATTAAATTAAAATGCAAGTTAAGCAAACTATTACCTTTGAAAACCAATAATCTTCTTGTATTCCATCTCCACAAGACATTCCTCACTATGACTCGAACACGGGATCAAGGCTTGTGGGAGCCTTCTTGAAAGAATTAGAGTTTTGAGAGAATCATTATCTACGAGATTGAGGAGTGTGTTTGGCCAACATTTTGGATAAACCTAAATAGGACATTTAAGAATTAATTTTATTTAATAAAATATATTTTAATATCTATTATATTAAAATATGTATTTTATATTTATTTGAATCTCATTCAAATATCATAAAATTAATCTTTTATAACATACATTATTTAACCAATTTGAATCTCATATTTTATATGTATATATAGTTTTCAATATTAATGTATCTAATACATGAACTATTTCCTCTAATATTTAATGTATCAAATACAATAAATATATTTTTCTCTTCTACATTTAATATATCAAATATATTAAATATTAATTAATATTTTAAATGTTTCTTTCAACTAAATTGACTCTTTTAGTGTTGAGCTAGCAAGGAAATCTTATGGACCTACAGATTTATAAGTTCCAATAATACAAAATTAATTAATTAAAATCTTTAAATAATTTTAATTAATTAACTTTCATTCATCAACTCTATGTCACTCCACTATAGGCCTAAAGTTACACTTTTATGCACTGTAGGATAAGTTGTGTCCATGGATATAATCATTACATGCAAGTCGATTCTTCACGAGTTGTTCGTAATTATAGATGAGTCAAAAGTCTGTTTTACCCCTGTAATTACATCTTACACCTTAAGTACCATTGATTCTCTTCTAATAAATAACCTGTTTATGATCCAACCATAAACCAAGTCCCTCTCGGACCAGTGAGAGGGTGGGGCCTCATTGTTCAAGTCCTGAAATCAGTACTTAAGGGAACTACTCCTCTACTTTCCCTATATGGGAAGGAGTGAATTTCATCTTGTGAAACTTATGTTCTCAGCTTCCTATTTATTCAAGTCCTCAAAATGGTAGGCTTATTAAATCGGCTATAAAGGTCATTCTCACCCATACAAATCAAAGGACGAGCCTTCACAGACAGGAGTTCATAACTCACTCAGGATTAAGATCGAGTCACATATGATCATCCTATGAAATTTTAATCTTCTCAAATAATAGATTTATAAAGATAAATTATATATTTCGTGGTCCAGTCTTATACAAACTCATTGTATAGGATACCCTCACTCACATGTCTATACATGAATGATTTGGATCAAATCATTTGTAACAATTACAAAGTGGGTCACATCAATAGTGTTACCAGGATAAGACACCAAACCTTATCCGTATACTATAGATTATTTAGGTTATTCCTTGAACATGATCCTCCCGTATGTCAACTACATATTGTTTAAGATTACACTAATAACCTCGAATTTTTATATATAATGATTATTATAAATTGCAACTAATAATGATAAAATTATTATTAATTAAATACGAGGCTTTATGGCATAAATCCCAACAAGATATAGGTGAATCGGGTTAAGTCATCCACAAACTGATGTAGTACTTATGTCCGAGGGAAGAAGTAATAGGGTCCGACCCCCATAGATCAGTGAAGACAAGTTCAAAAGGTTAGTTGTGTGAGTAGTGAAGGAATGGAAAGGAAGTTTGTGAGATTTTCCCATTTGACAAGCATTGCAAAAATCAACTTTATTTGGATTGGAAATAGAAAGATTACAAAGATTTAGAACTTGACTTAGAACTTTTGGAGATTGGTCGCCAAGTCTTTTGTGCCACACATCTCTAATAGACTTAGAATTTGGGGTAGAGACATAAGACTCAATAATAAAAACGGAATAAAAAGAACTTGATAGGTTGGAAGCGCATGATAATGGAGTCTTTGACGCAACAATCTCCAGTTGATAAAGTCCATTTCTATGTTTCCGTTGCAGTAGAATGCTCCCGGTTATTTTATCCTTCACCAAGAAAATATTAGAGTGAACTCAAGGCAAGCTTTGTTTTTTCAGTAAGTTTAGATATGCTCATGAGCTTTTTGGTTATTTTAGGTACATGAAGAACATTATCGAGAGAAAGTAAAAGAGTTTTAGCATCTAAACTTGACAAGTCAATTTTTCCAATGCTCTATATTTTCAGACGAGATTCATTACCTACTACCAAAGATTCATTACCAATGTAGTCTATTTTCTGATGAAGGTGGTTCCCATCTGAGGTGGTGTGAGATGTTGCACCGTTGTCAGCATACCAAACATTGTCACTAATGTCTCAAGTGTAGCAATATAGGCCGCAATTTCTCCATTTCCACTTTTATTGTTGGTGTTGTTGTTTGCATTGTTATGTTTGTCAAATCTGTGATAGCATACATAAGCAGAATGGCCATATTTGCCACATACTTGGCAAGTAGGGCGTGAGTCATTACCATATTTGTTTCCACGACCTCTTGGTTTTGTGTTTCCACCTCTTTGGTTTGAGAATTGTAATGCCTCAAGTTTTTAACTAGACTTAGACCACTCAGGAACGCTACTAAAAACATGCAAAAAGACCCATAGGACAAGAGTTGTTAAGGAAACAAAGTTTCCATAAAAAAAAAAAAAAAAAAAAAAAAAAAAAAACATGAACAAAGGTGACGAGTTCTTGAGTTTTGGGATTCCAAAGAGAATAACGACTAAGATCGAAATGTTACCGAAAATCTAAAACATTCCACAATTTCAAACTAAAAGTTGAAAACAAAGTCTCAAGTCTAGAAACAAAAATCAGTCTTAGTACAAAGATCTAAACCCTGAGACTTCAGAACTGCGTTGTCACCATGGTCTGGCTAGCAAGAAAACCTTTGTCTCCTGCCTCGTATGCTAAAGTAAACGCCTGAAAAAGAAAGAACAAAAAATAGGTGAGCATATAAAATACTCAGTAAGTAACCCTGCTCGAATATTCTCACATGTAAAGTTTATGCAACTGAAAAACAAAAGGGGTTCTAACTATTCTAACAGAAATATGTTCTGACTGAGTATACAACTAACTTATCACAAAGTGGTGTCTGCTCTGAATGATGTCTATGTGAGACTGAACTGTAGAACAAAACATAACATCTACTTAACTACACCATCTCTGAATGGTGTCTATGTGGGTATGAACTGTAGGACAAAACATAACATCTACTAAATTGCACCATCTCTGAATGGTGTCTATGTGGGTCTGAACTGTAGGACAAAACATAACATCTACTGAACTGCTCCATCTTTGAATGATGTGCATAACTGCTGAACTGCACCATATCTGAATGGTGAGCGTACCTGTTGAACTGCACCTTATCTGAAAGGTGAGCGTAACTGCTGAATTACACCATATCTGCATGATGAACGTAACTGATGAACTGCACCATATCTAGATGAGTATGAACTGTAGGACAAAACATAACATCTACTGAACTGCTTCATCTCTAAATGGTGTGCGTAACTGTTGAACTGCACCATCTCTGAATGGTGTGCATAATTGTTGAACTGCACCATATATAGATGGTGAGCGTAACTATTGAACGACATCATATCTGAATGGTGAGCGTACCTGCCGAACTCCATCATATCTAAATGGTGAGCATAACTGCTGAACTACACCATATTTGAATGGTGATCGTAACTGCTGAACTGCACCATTTATGAATGGTGAATGTACTTGTTGAGCTGCACCATATCTGAATGGTGAACGTAACTGCTGAACTGCAACATATCTGAATGGTGAGCGTAACTACTGAACTGCACCATTTGTAAATGGTGGGTATACCTGAAACTAATATAAGTATCAAAATTGCGCCATATCTGAATGGTGAGTACCTGAAGTTGATATAAGGTATCATGCTTATCTATGTGCACGTCTTACTGAGGGAAGTTAATTTTCACTAAATAATGTAACAAAATTAGCGTAGTTCACAACTAACTGAGACCCCTCTAAACAGAACACTACTCATATCGAGCATATGTTATACTTACAATTCTAACTTAATTAACATGACAATTGAGATCTCTTTAAATAGAACATTGCCCATCTAAGACACATATGTCATACTCATAAAGTGAATCAACACAACATGCCTGGCAAAAAATCCTGTAAATAAAACACTACTCATCAAGAGCACATGTCACATCTAAAAACTGAATTAACATAAACATATCGGACTTAAAATTTTGTAATAGGACACTGTCCATATAAAACACATGTCTTACGTACAACTTAACTGAAGCAACATGATCGTGTCTAATATACAATTCTAACTAGTTTAACATTCTAAGCAGAACACTGAATCAACATACTTAACAGAACACAGTCCTTCACGAGCATATGTCATATAGTTAAGCTGTACATAAAACATTGCTCATCAAGAGCACATGTCACATCTAAAAACTGAATTAACATAAACATGTATGACTTAAAATTCTGTAACAGGACACTGCCCATCTAAAACACATGTCTTACATACGCTTCACTGGAGCAACATGATTGTGTCTAACATACAATTCTAACGGGATTAACATGCTAAACATAACACTGAATCAACATACTTAGTAGAACACAACCTTTCACGAGCATGTCATACATTTAACTTAATTCAATCAACATACTAAACCGAACACAACCCTTCGAGAGCACTTTTTATACTTGTAACTTTATCTTAAACAAATACTAATCAGAACACTGCCCATCAAGAGCATATGTGTTGCGCACTTTTAATGCAGGTGCAAAACCGCAAGTGTACGGGTCAAGTAATAAAGTGTATGTAAATACGAGTATCGTCCTCAGGATTGATTTTCTAGTTCACTTAAGTACCGCGAATACAGTCACCCAATTTTATTTAGAGAAAGAAAGCGATAAAAGATAGGATTAAAACAAAATAAAAACATAAAAGAAAAGATGGAGAACAACAAGGAGAGAGATATCTTAGGGAGTTGATTTCGTCAATTAGATTGACGCTTCAATCAATCAAATGCCTAGATTATTCATGCAAATTTCCATAAGTCTAGAAGGACACAAATAACAATTGCCTCTTCCGAGCGCAATTGGTCTCATGCAATGTAATAAAACTAATTGTTCAATCTAGTTTTTAAAGACATGCAAGGCATTAAGAACTCTTCTTTAAAACAACTTCTACGATAGCCTAATCATTCCCATGTTAGAACTATTCTTAGTCATGCAATTAAGATCTAGTCTAAATCATTCTCTTCCAAGCATAATTTAAACCATGACGACATACAACCCTTGGCCAAAAGATTATAAGCATTAAGAAAGTAAAAACATGAATGGATAATAAACAATCAATCTAAGCATTCAATTAATTAAAACATCAAAACTAAAAGGCTACATCAATCCCCAAGATAAATGAGTTTAGCCAAACATATTCAATATTATAAAATCTAAACTCCAAATTAAACCCATAACGAAACTACAAATTAAAAGGGAAGAAGAAATAAAACTAGTGTCGATTCCACGTTCCCGCTGTAATCGCCACGATCCCGAGCATGTAATTGCCTTCTTTTTGCTCCCAAAAATCTCCTCTAACTCTTAAAATTATGTATTTTCGAAATTGGGAATAACTCTCCAAATTGGCTCCCCCAAATCTCCTTAAAAATATGTATTTATAAGGATTTTTAGGGTAAAAATCGATTATGGCAGCAGATTTGTGGGTCGGAATCTAGTGTAGCGCGCATCTATTGAGCTTCATAGAGGTGTGGAGGTTGAATATTACGCTGGGATGAACCTATAATAAAATATTTGCTGAGAAATTTCCATATTAAGCATTTGGCTTCGTTGGTCAGAAGAAGGTGGGTAATGAGTTTTTTGGGCGCCACGGCCTGAGTTCGAATCCGGGTGGTTGCAAATTTTCATTTTATTTTAATTTCAAGCGTCTAGACGGTGCCCCCTCGGGAATTTTGGCTTGTTTCTTCTTTTCTCTTGACTTGGGACCTTATATTTGCATCCAATTAGCTCAGTTTTCATCATAAATCTTCTAAAAGCCCCAGTTTGCTCCAAATGTTCGATATCTGTAAAATAATCAAATATAAATGTGAGATTAATCATGTAACTCTCTAAATTATCATAAAATAGGTCCTAAAGATAGCTCATTTTGTGAGCTATCAATATGTTATGCGTCCAGTTCAACTGAGACATATATCGAAGCCCTGAGGCGTTCAAAGCTGAGAGTTAGGCCACTTACATTGAGTGCGTTAACACCTTAATATATAACTCTTACAACGATTCTTGACTCTACCTGAATAACGAAAATACATGAATCAATCAACTGGAAGCGCAACCCAACCAATAAAACAACTTGCGAATGGTGTTAACTTACTTTAAGAAAATGCCCAAACGGCTATTACACCACTGCTAACTTCAAACCACGTTGGGCAATCTAAAACTGCACAATGAAGAAATTGTAGCTTAACACCTAAATTCCAGCGCACAACTAAGTTCTATAAAAGTATAGAATGAATCTCACCCGCCGAACCCGCTTAAACGACTTGCAATCTTGCTAAAAAATGGATTTTTTGCCCCAACGAACAACTCACACCGCCGCCAATGCACAAACGTGTAACATGTCTTCCAATGTTTGATTCAATCTTTCAGTTTGGCCATTTATCTCCGGATGAAAATTCGTATTGAGTTCTAACTGCGTGCCTAAAGCCTTCTGTAAACTTTCCCAAAAGTGGGATGTGAAACGAGGATCTCAATCTGAAATAATCGAAATTGGCACCCCATGAAATCTGACTACCTCTTCTAAATACAAACACGCCCACCTTTCAACCAAGTAAGTAGGCTTGCCAGGAAATAAATGCGTTGTTTTAATGAGCCTATCAATAATGACCAACAATATTGTATAGTCATTGGTTGTTCTAGGCAACCATGTAATGAAGTCCATAGATATGTGTTCTCATTTCCACTTTGGCACACTCAGTGGCTGCAACAGACCCAAGGGTTTTTGTCTTGGTGCCTTCACCTGTTGACAAACTAGATATTTACTAACAAATTCAACTGTCTATTTTCATGTTCTGCCACCAATAAGACTGTTTTAGATCTGATACATTTTCGTGCTGTCTGGATGTGTCGAAAATAGGGAATTGTGGGCTTCAGTTAATATATCAGTCTTAAGATTAATATTCATAGGCACACACAGTCACCCTTGGAAGAGGAAACCGTGGTCTGGTGATATGGAGAACTCGTTCACCAACCCTGACATTACCTGATGAATGATAACAACAAAACCAGGGTCCCTTTGTTGGGCATCAATAATCTTTTGTCGAAGGGTCGGTTGTACTGACAATTGGGCTAACTGTGAAGTAACGTCACCCACTACAACTACTATTTCTACACGCTTCAGATCAGCCCACAAACAGGCTTGGGTAGTGTTGAAGACTGATGTATGAACTACATTCCTACTAAGTGCATCGACAACTATGTTTGCCTTACCTGGATGGTATAGGATCTCACAATCATAGTCTTTCACTAACTCAAGCCACCTTTGTTGGCCCATGATTAACTCTTTATGCGTGAAGAAATGCTTCAGGCTCTTATGATCCGTGAAGATTTGAGTTTTCTCTCCATATAAATAATGTCTCCAAATCTTCAAGGCAAAAACTACTGCTGCTAACTTTAAATCATAGGTCGGATAGTTACGCTTGTAATCTTTTAACTGGCATGAAGCATAAGCAATTACTTTACCATGCTGCATTAGGACACAACCCAATCCTCTCTTGGAGGCATCACTGTATATAGCAAACTCCCCAGTTCCATCAGGTACAGTGAACATTGGTGTTGTAACCAACCTTTGCTTGAGCCCCTTAAAGCTCGCTTCACAAGCCCCATTCCCCAGTAACATCAGGTACAGTGAACATTAATGTTGTAACCAACATTTTCTTGAGCCCTGAAAGCCCGCTTCACAAGCCTCATTATAGACAAACAAGTGTTTTATTCGAGTCAACAGAGTCAAAGGTGTAACTATTCTGGAGAAAACTTGTACAAAACTCTGATAATTAACTGTCAGCCCTATGGAGCTATGCATCTCACTGACTGTAACTGAACGAGGTGAGTTGGTCATTGTTTCTACCTTGTTTGGGTCTACTGAACTCCGTCTCTTAACGTCACATGTCCTAGGAATGACACCTGCTTTAGCCAAATCTCGTACTTGGAGAACTTGGAAAAATCTGTTCACCTTAGGGTTGTTATAACTCTCCTAAGGTGTTCCTCATGTTCTGCATCAGACTTGGAATAAACCAAGTTATTAACAATAAATAGGATAACAAAGGTGTCAAGAAACTTTTTAAACATCCAACTCATCAAGTCCATGAAAATGGTTTGTACATTTGTGAGCCTAAAGGATATAACAGTGAACTCATAAGGCTCTCACCTCGACCTAAAGGATATTTTAAGAATATCATCATCTCTTTTACTCAAATCGTGGTAGCCTGATCCAAGATCAACCTTGGAAAATACTAACGCTCCATGTAGCTGATCGAATTGGTAATCTATCTGAACAAGTGGGTATTTTTTTCTTTATGAATACCTTGTTGACTCTTTGCAGTCTTTACACAGTCACATGGACCTGTATTTATTATTTACAAACAAAGTTGGTGTGTCCCAAGGCGACACAATAAGGCGTACGAAGATCTTGTCTCGTAGTTCTTATACATGTAACTTGAGCCCCTTCAACTCTGCTAGAGTCATTCTGAATGGAGCCTTAAAAATGAAATCGCTCCTAATTCGAACTCTATATTGAAATCTAACTCCTATACTGGTGGTAAATCGAAAAAGTCCACCTTACCTCTCATTTATTGTTGGCACAACTTTGCTTTTCCTATTAGGTCAATTTCTCATTTCCACAAATCAAGGGATTCCTTAGCTTCTTGTTTTAACTAGATCCTTAGATCAAACTCTCTCAATCTATATAATCTTAAGTCTACTAAGATTATCTGCTGTGTGAAACCAAAATCTAAAACACACACACCATTTAACAGACTACATTCTGTTGCGGATCCGTAAACATCCAACAAATTCATCTTGTTTATTCATGAGCATTTCTTAAACAAAAACGTTAAAACGCTAACGTACCTGGCGGTGACAAAGTGTTTGTTGCTTGGCCATGGCTATACTAAGTGTTTATGATGTAAGCAAGTCGACAGAATCAACAACACTGGGCTCTGATATCAACTGTAACGCCTCAAGTTTTTAACTAGACTTAGACCACTAAGGGACGCTACTAAAAACATGCAAAAAGACCCCTTAGGACAAAATTTGTTAAGGAAACAAAGCTTCCATAAAAATAAAAATAAAAACTGAACAAAGGTGATGAGTTCTTGAGTTTTGGGATCCCAAAGAGAATAACGACTAAGATCGAAATGTTACTGAAAGTCTAAAACATTCCACAATTTTAAGCTAAAATTTGAAAACAAAGTCTCAAGTTTAGAAGAAAAAAAACTCAGTCTTAGTACAAAGATCTAAACCCCGAGACATCAGAACTGCGTTGGCACCATGGTCTGGCTAGCAAGAACACCTTTGTCTCCTGCCTCGTATGCTAAAGTAAACGCCTGAAAAAGAAACAATCAAAATTAGGTGAACATATAATATACACAGTAAGTTACCCTGCTGGAATATTATCACATGTAAAGTTTATGCAACTGAAAAACAAGAGAGGTTTTAACTGTTCGAACATAAATATGTTTTGACTGAGTATACAACTAACTTATCTCAAAGTTGTGCCTGCTCTGAATGGTGTCTATGTGAGACTGAGCTGTAGAATAAAACATAACATCTACTTAACTACACCATCTCTGAATGGTGTCTCTGTGGGTATGAACTGTAGGACAAAACATAACATCTACTGAATTGCACCATCTCTGAATGGTTTCTATATGGGTCTAAACTGTAGGACAAAACATAACATCTACGAAACTGCTCCATCTTTGAATGGTGTCTATGTGGGTCTGAACTGTAGGACAAAACATAACATCTATTGAACTGCTCCATCTCCGAATGGTGTGCGTAACTGCTGAACTGCACCATATCTGAATGGTGAGCATACCTGCTGAGCTACACCATATCTGAGTGGTGAGTGTAACTGCTGAACTACACCATATCTGAATGGTGAGCGCAATTGTTGAACTGCACCATATCTGAATGGTGAGCATAATTGTTGAACTGCACCATATCTGAATGGTGAACATACCTGCTGAACTGCACCATATTTGAATCGTGAGCGTAACTGTTGAACTGCACCATATCTGAATGGTGAGTCTACCTGAAGCTAATATAAAGTATCAAAACTGCACCATATCTGAACGGTGAGTGTACCTGAAGCTGATAGAAGGTATCATGCTTATTTGTGTACACGTCTTACTGAGGGAAGTTAATTGTCACTAAATAGCTTAACACAATTAGCGTAGTTCACGGTTGACTGAGACCCCTCTAAATAGAACACTGCCCATATAGAGCATATGTTATACTTACAATTCTAACTGAATTAACATCATAACTAAGATCTCTATAAACAAAACGCTGCTAAGTAAGAGCATATGTTATACTCATAAAGTGAATCAACAAAACATGCCTGACTGAAAAATCCTGTAAACAAAAGACAGTTCATCAAGAGCACATGTCACATCTAAAAACTGAATTAACATAAACATGTATGACTTAAAATTCTGTAACAGGACCCTGTCCATCTAAAGAACATATCTTACGTACAACTTAACTGAAGCAACATTATCGTGTCTAACATACAATTCTAACTGATTTAACATGCTAAACATAACACTGAATCAACATACTTAACAGAACACAACCCTTCACGAGCATATGTCATACTGATAGCACTCTAAAAGTGCTAATTAATAGATCCTAAGTCTTGTGAATTAAGGAATTAATTGTGCTTAATGTTTATATTTTGTAGAATTTTATTGCTTAGGGTTAAATCGGACCATTACATTAGTTTAGGGCTTAAATGAGTGTTTTAGAGGATAATATTAATTAATCGTTTTCGGCGTTTATACTATATAAATTAATTAATCTATTGTTATCCCAATAGTGATGGGTGGTCTACCTGTAGCGTCTCGACGCTACAACGACGCGCGCGCTAGAAAAGTCCAGTCGGAGCGTCGAACGCTGGCTTGTAGCGTCGAGACGCTACGCCGATTATAAAAACTCATTTTTCCGATTTTTAGGTCATTCATCCTCGGTTTTAGGTTTTGTTTGGACGATTTCTCTCTAGATTTTTGGGGTTTTCTCCCCTTTTCATATATATAAAGCAAAGACTTGGTTGATTTAGCTTGGTTTTCATCACGAGCAAGGTAAGTGCTCTAATTCGAGGTTAGAGGTTATACTTGATGCGATTCGTGAGGGTTTAGTTCTTAATTACAACTTAGCATGATTGTTTGATGTTCTTCTTCTTACATGCTTATTTCATGAATTTGTTTGCGTGATAGCTTGACAACCTTGATTGTTAGCATTTTTCGATAGTTAAATCGGGTAGTGACGCATCCTATTCGCCGTAACAAAGGTTGAGTGAGCCCGTAGGTAGTACAAAAGCATGTTGCCTTAGTTAGTGTGAGTCAACCCCGTTGAAGAAGATAAATCGAATTAATCTTAGGAGTAATTCGTCATAATGCACCCGTCAACTTTTAGCAAAGTCTAGGATTGACACCATTAGATTAGTTAATTTCATGAGATGTTACTGTTTTTTATGAAGTTTAGGATTGACACCCTTAGATTAGTTAATTACAAGTTTAGTTGGAATTGACACCTCTGACTAATTTTCTCTGTGGGTCAATTATCGCGGGGTTTCCGGGTAATTGTTTGTGCACACTGATTGGTTCTGACTAAGTATATTTGAATCCCTAGGATCTAAATCGCATCAAAGTAATCCCGACCCTCAAATTAGGAGCACATGTTACTTTATTTTATTTTTCCGTTAGTTTAATTTCTGCACATTTTAGTTTTGTTCTCTTTAACCAATCTCCCTTGTATTTTGAGTTTTCAATAAAAGCAAATAGAAATTAATTAGGAGAGGCTAATTTTTGATTCCCTGCGGATCGACCCGATTACCACTAGCTACAAGATAGTTTAGTTGTATCGGTATTATAAATGTTATTTTGGCGGGACTCGACACCCCGAGAAATAGTGAACATTCTAAAAGTTCGCTTACCACATACATTTAACCTAACTCAATCAACATACTAAACCGAACACAACCCCTTGAGAGCATTTGTTATACTTGTAACTTTATCTTAAACAATAAATTAATCAGAACACTACCCATCAAGAGCATATGTTATGCGTTCAGTTCAACTGAGACATATATCGAAGCGCTGAGGCGTTCAAAGCTGATAGTTAGGTCACTTACATTGAGTGCGTTAACACCTTAATATATAACTCTTACAATAATTCTTGGCTCTACCTGAATAACGAAAAAAATGAATCAATCAACTAGAAGCGCAACTCAACCAATAAAATAATTTGTGAACGCTGTTAACTTACTTTAAGAAAATGCCCAAACGACTTTTACACCACCGCTAACTTCAAAGTACGTTGGACAATCTAAAACTACACGATGAAGAATCCATAAATTAACACCTAAATTCTAGCGCACAAATAAGATTCTATAAGAGTTTAGAAAGAATCTCACCCGCCGAGCCCGCTTAAACGACTTGCAATCTTGCTGAAAATTAGATTTTTCAACCCAATGGATAGCTCACGTTGTCGCCGTTGCTGCTTTCGCCACCGCCTGAGGAGTTTGCCGGAGAGAAAGGTGGGAGGAGATTGAGGGTTTGAGGGAATGGGCTGAGAGAGAGAAAGAGAGTGTGAGGTTGAGGGAGAGAAAGAAATAAAGAAATAAAGAAAATGGAAAAGATAAGAATGACAAAAAAATAATAATTTTTTTTTCCTTCTTTTCCTTTTCCTTTTCTTTCTCTTTTTCCTTTTCTCTTTTCTTTTGTTTTTTTTAATAATCAAAAACTCAAACCAACAAATAACTTAACCCCAAATAGAGAGAGTGAACCTACTTGAAGATTTTAGGTGTTACAAAATTGTCCTCTGTCTTAACCACCAAACGACTGAGAAGATTCCTGATGTTTGTTTGAAAATCCAGTTTTTGCACCAATATTGGTTGTCAAATTTGCAACCTCTCCATTGTTTTGCACCAAAGTCATGTAGTCTAGTGTGTTTTCGAAGGTGACTAAGGTAACATGAAATTCATGCCAAGAGATATCAACTTTTCTATTGATCTAACATATGACAAGCAAGAACACTAAGTCAAGACCAGTTTAAACACTAGATACAAGAGAACTTACTAAGATAGGTTCTAGGTTCCCTTGCTAAAGAAAAGTTGTCAGCAATCTGTTCCATGATGCTTAGATAATCTGTCATTTTCATCCTATTCTTTTGAGTTGTTTGAAGTGACCTCTCCAGTTGATTAATTCTAGATTTTTTTGCAGATCCATAAAGTTCTTCCACGGCCTTCCATATGTCTCGTGCTGTGGAGAAATTGATGACTTCAGTGGCTACTACAGGGGTCATGAATCCGTAAAGCCAGCCTAGTAGAGATCGATTTCTTGTCACCCACTGATCATGCTCTTTGTTGATTGAAGTGATTGTTTTTCCATCTGATCTGATTGACAAAATGTTTTCAGGTGGGCAGGTTTTGGTGCCCCATATATAGCCTTCAAGTCGTTGTCTCTTCAAGTCGTTGTCTCTTCAGGATGGCGATAATCATATTGTTCCATAGGAGGAAATTATTTTAATCAAGTTTGACAGTCATGTCTGAATGTAATGAGTTGGAGAAAAGAATGACATGGGTGTTTAAAGTGGCAGAAATAATGGTACAACTTTTTGTGGCCATATTGAAGGATCGAAGGTAGAGCTTTCTGTGGTGTTGGCCTTGTGGTGCTTTGATACCAAATTGAAAATAGACAAGGATATGAATTTCAATTTGAATGTATTTCTTCTATGATTTTCTCAATTAATATTATGATATATTTCACCTATTTTTTAGGTGAAAAATTAAACACGACTAACAAGGAAATAATACAATTACAGGAAATAGAAAATAGTAAAAAAAATATACATTAAAGAATGCAAATCATTTTGCACAAATTGTTGTGGTCCAATTTCGGTGATTGAAGATTTACAAACTGGAGATTAGGTGATTTTGTGTAGGGTTTTTGGCAATATATAGGAAGGGTGATTGTCTCACATTGGAAAGATTCAAGAAAGTCATGGGCTGCAATGACTATAAAAGGAGCCTATGACTTTTGTTTCTAATCATCCTAGTTAGAAACACTTTAAGCTTGGTGAACTAACTCTAGTTAAATCCCCTATTGTATATTCTCTAGTTTTAGAGTTGGACAAAAGAGTGTGAGTGGTGCAAATTTAGCTTTGAGCGAGTGTTTTTGTAATTGGGGTCGGGTAGAGAATTCCAAATTTTTACATGGTGGAGTTTCTTACTTATGGGCCATGTTTTTTCTCTGATTTTGGAGTTTCCACGTAAATTCTTGTGTTTTCTATTTTTTATTGCTTTCTTTTAATTTCTCAGTTATTTTCTTTTTATTCCTGCGGTAGAAGCGGTAGGTTTTGTTTTCCCAACAAGAGGTATCAGAGCTTTAGGTTTGTAGTTTCTTGATTTATGAGTATGCTCTGGTTGCAACATTGTCTGAGCTTCCACGTCATAAAATATTTCTTGAAACGACTAGGTTGGTATTGTGAATATTGTGGGTTGTTCACTATTTGCAGATTTGCTCGGGGTGAAGCAGAGATGTCAAGCTTTATGAGTCTAATGAAGATTGACGTAGAGGATTTGATGGAAAGATGAACTTCGGCTTGTGGCAAGTGCAAGTCAAGGATATGCTGATACAATCTGGGTTACACAAGGCTTTGAAGGGAATATTGGATGATGGTTCTTCTGAAAAGTTAAGCGGTGATGATTGTCTAGTGGCGGTTCTAGTAGAGGTTCTAAGAAGTCGAACATGAGTGATGATGATTGGGAGGAAATGGATTTGAGAGCAACAAGTGCAATCAGATTAAATTTTGCTAAGAATGTTCTAGCAAATGTGCATGAAATTTCGACAACCAAAGAGCTTTGGGAGAAGCTTGAAGCGATGTATCAGGGAAAAAACATCTAAAATCGGTCGTACCTGAAAGAGCAATTTCACACGTTGCGAATGAAGGAAGGTACGAAAATCTCAGATCATCAGAGTGTTCTCAATGGCATCATTTCGAAGCTGGAGGTAATCGAAGTAAAGATAGATGATGAGGATAGAGCACTAAGGCTCATCTTGTCACTTACATCTTCTTATGAACACATGAAGCCAATCTTGATGTACAGAAATGAGACTTTAGATTTTGCTGAGGCTACCAGTAAACTTCTTTCAGAATAAAGAAGGCTGGAGAGTGGAGGATATACTTCACGGGAGGATTCAGTGTTAGTAGCTAGCAATTGGCAGAAGAAGAAGAACTTCATGCAGAAGAAAGATTGCTGGGAATGTGGACAGTTTGGGTACATGAAAATGATTGTCCTAACAGAGCAGGTTCATCAAAGAGCTCTGGGTCGGATGCTGACGTTGTCTCTCTCGCCAGAGGAGATGTTGCTGGCTTCCATTGAAGGAAGATAGAATTCATCCTCGTGGTATGTCCGTTTTACCATGATAGAGGATGTGATGTTAGCGGTTCCACAGGTTTTCACACGGGCATTGACTTTGCAGTTATGCAAGGTGTGTGTGGTGGAAGTTATGTCGTGCATGAAGAACTTCTAATGAGCCAAGTAGGTGAAAGTTGCACCATAAATTTCAAAAAGGTTTATCGACATAGTGACCAAGAAGTAAAAGTCTTGGAATGTGACATTCTAAGTGGTCTATTTTTTATGGTGGAGTGAGTTATAGTTTTGTGTTGAGGATTATGGTTGTCGGTAAAGACAACATATGCAACAAAAGTTGTGGATTATGGTTGTGCCAAGGTGGAATTTGTAGGATGTTTGGCAATATATAAGAAGAGTGGTTGTCCCACATCGGAAAAATTCAAGAAAGTCCTAGGTTCCAAAGACTATAAAAGGAGCCTATGACTTTGGTTTCTAATCACCTCAGTTAGAAACACTTTAAGCTTTGTGAACTAACCCTAGTTAAATTCTCTATTGCATTCTCTAGTTTTAGAGTTGGGTAAAGAGGTTTGAGTGGTGCAAATTAGCTTTGAGAGAGTGTTTTTGTAATTGGGGTCGGGGAGAGAATTTTACAATTTTTCACATAGTGGAGTTTCTTTTTGGTGGGCTGTGGTTTTTTTTGAAATTTTTTTCACGTCAATTCTTATGTTTTCTATTTTTATTGTCTTTCTTTATCAGTTATTTTCTGCTTATTAGTGCTGCATTAACGATCTAAAAATAGAATCTTAATTTAGGATCAAAATTGATTGATTTATAGAAATTTAAAATTTTAACCAATGCAATTATTAATTTAGATTTTTAATTGCTCAAAGCTATACAAAGCTAGAAAGTTTTAGAGTATAAATAGTCTTTTTTCCTTAATTTTATGTTGGAGGGGGCTAGGTACTACATGTCCCAATGCTTGTGTGACTGTTGAAAAGGGTTGAAGGCTTTTAGCTATCAATCACATTCACAGTTGCATAATGAATTGAATTGAAGGATGTGTTGTGTTTCTCAAAAATCCTCAGAATTATTTATTTATGTCTTCTTTTCTCTTTCCAAACTAGATACGTAGAGAGAGAAACACAAAGACAAGACATATTTTGATATTTATTAGGTTACCTTCTTCCAACTAGATCATGTCTGTTAATTGGTTACAATCATCAGATTTTGTTGACTTTTGACTAGGATTGATTCTCTTAGGTCTCCCCATTTATCATTATAGTTTTTTTTTTTAAAAAAAAAAAAAAAAAAAAAACATTGTTTGTTCATCTCTCTCCATTATGATTGGTTGTTCCTCTATCTCTTTATTTCTCTCTCCATCATCATTGTTTGTTCCCTCTCTCTTTGTGATGCCAAAATTAGGGTGAGTTGGTAATTAGATGTAATGTTAATGGAAATGGAAAAGACAATTCCATAAATGGGAAATGAATGAGAATCCCATCAAAATAAATTTATTAAATTTTTGAAGAAAAAGGAAAAATTTAATTTTGTGGTGGAAAATGTAGTCAACATAATCAAAATCTCCATTTCTAATGGTGCAACAAAATTATTGGAGTCAATTCAAATCATTTCCTTCCATTGTCATATAGGTCTCATTTCAACCTCAAAATACATCAATATCAAGAAAATATTTGTTAGTGTAAATGAATTTAAGTTTTTTTAATCATTTTTATATCCCTATGCTTAATTCAAGGGGTTAAATTTAAACTTTATTTTTTTAATTTTTTGTATTAAGTCTAAAGCTAAATGAATATCTTTACCTAATGGAGGGTTTCAACTTTTTTTAAAAGTTGTGACTAGATGTAGATATTTGTATGATTAGACAACATATTTTCATGATAATATGATTTTTATGGTTCAATAATGTGTTTGTATAGGAGGATTTGATTACCACAAAAAGAACTACTACCCACAAAATTAGTCTTAATTTTCAGAAAAAAAGAAAATAAAAGAATGTAAACGTAAATAAATGTACTTAATTTTACTATACATGTACTTCAAAAAAAAAAAAAAAATCACCACATATTTACCCGTGTATTAATTTCATTCCTGATATAATTTTAGGATCTAGTTGGGACACTGAATGAATTATTATAATCGGTGGTATAATAGTTGTGAATAGTAAATACTATTGAAGTCGGTATAATTACTTTATTGACTGTGAGTTATAATAGTCGGTAGACCAAACGTAGATTGGATTAGTCCACCTAACTCCAAGTTGGTATCCCAAACGCTCCCTTAAAATTTATCTTGTTGATATTAAAAGTTTAAAGTTAAAAATGATTTACCAGCTAAAAATAAAAAAGAAACAAAATTTCCAAAATATATACTTTGATCCAATCTTGTATCTCATGCATACATTGTAATATACAAGTACAACCACAATATCATATATTATTTAACTTTGAAAAATATATGCTCTCTCTCTTGAATTTTAGGGGAAATGGAAGGTTAGCCAGCTTTGACTTTTGGGTTGAAAATGATTGCCCTAAAGATGAGAGACATATGCATGTAGACATACTAGTGAGATTTGACCAAATATAATTCAACCAAATTGCAGTCTCTCTCCAACACAAAAAAATTAATACAGTCAACATTGCCTTTGCTCAAATCATGAATATCTTTCTTTCAAAAGATTATGACATATATTTGTTTTTTTCAAAATTAATCTTTTTTTTTATCAAATTCTTTCCAATAAAATAAAACCATATAATTGAATCTAAGATGTTAAAATATAATCTTAGAGGATGTTTGGAGCACCAACATGGAATTAGATGTACTGAGTTATTATAACTTAGTCTACATTTGACCCACCAACTATTATAATCTACGGTCAATAAAATAACTATATTGATTTCAATAGTATTTACTATTCACAACTATTATAATTCATAGACTATTATAATAATTTATTCAGCGTCCCAAACAGCTCCTTAAAAAGTTTAAATCTTATTTTAGTTCTTCAATTTTCAATTTTGATTTCTTACTTTTTTTTAAATATGTCTAATTCAATCATCAATTTTTTTTACAATATGTGGGGTGAGGGATTCAAACCTCTGATCTCTTAATAGAATATCATAGTTTATTATTTTAGTTTTTCAATTTTCAATTTTGATTTCTTACTTTTTCAAAATATGTCTAATTCAATCATCAATTTTTTTTACAATAGGTGGGGTGAGGGATTCAAACCTCTGATCTCTTAATCGAATATCATAGTTTACTATTTTAGTTCTTCAGTTTTCAATTTTGATTTCTTACTTTTTCAAAATATGTCTAATTCAATCATCAATTTTTTTTACAATATGTGGGGTGAGGGATTCAAACCTCTGATCTCTAAATCGAATATCATAGTTTACTATTTTAGTTCTTCAATTTTCAATTTTGATTTCTTACTTTTTCAAAATATGTCTAATTCAATCATCAATTTTTTTACAATATGTGGGGTGAGGGATTCAAACCTCTGATCTCTTAATCGAATATCATAGTTTACTATTTTAGTTCTTCAGTTTTCAATTTTGATTTCTTACTTTTTCAAAATATGTCTAATTCAATCATCAATTTTTTTACAATATGTGGGGTGAGGGATTCAAACCTCTGATCTCTTAATCGAATATCATAGTTTACTATTTTAGTTCTTCAGTTTTCAATTTTGATTTCTTACTTTTTCAAAATATGTCTAATTCAATCATCAATTTTTTTACAATATGTGGGGTGAGGGATTCAAACCTCTGATCTCTTAATCGAATATCATAGTTTACTATTTTAGTTCTTCAATTTTCAATTTTGATTTCTTACTTTTTCAAAATATGTCTAATTCAATCATCAATTTTTTTACAATATGTGGGGTGAGGGATTCAAACCTCTGATCTCTTAATCGAATATCATAGTTTATGCTAGTTAAACAATCTCGATAAAAAAAAAAAACAAAAAAAATCGTTTGGATCCATCTTTATTAACGTAATATATGTATTAATATATATTGACATCAACAAGTATGTCATATAGGCCGATAAAAAAAGGTATTGGGTGGAGGCCAAATATTCATTCATGGTAGAAGACTTGCGGCAGGGACTTGCATAGTTATTTTTTAAAGATTTAAAGACCAAAATAAACCTTCTAAAATTAAAATTGAATAATTTAGAAGTTTAGAAGCTAAATTGAAATTTAAATATTTATTTAATTTGAGTTCAACAACATGTAGGGGTGAGGATTCGAACATTTGACCTCTTGATCAAGATTATATACCTTTACTAATTTTTCTTTTTATTTTTTATTTTTTGAGTTCAACAATTGTGCAGTGAGGTAACCATCGATGTCTATTCCATCCCGGGATTTTAAATTAGGGTAACGGAAAAAAAAAATATCCTCAAGGTGGGAGGAAGAGTCCTCCACCTATCCCGGGATTCCAATTAAAAATTAACGGAGTTCATCCTCAAGGTGGGAGGAAGAATCCTCCACCTATTTCGGAATGAGAACATTTTTAAAAAACTAACTAAGCGAATTAAGAAATAAACTGGGCATACATTGGATATCAAATAACAAAGTAGGCGGATGGTATATAAACTTAACAACAACAAAAATATCATATATACCAGGTATATATGCCTAAACATAGAACATAAATACCTATATCTACTGAGGTATATATGCCTAAACAGAGGGCAAAAACAAACTAATATATACTGAGGTATATAAACCTAAACAGCGGGTAAAAACCGATCTTTCAAATTAAAAGTGATATCTTATTTATTGAACTATATTCAAATTGACATACTAGTGAGATTGAGTTTGAAGATATTTTGGTTGAAGTTTGAATTAGATGAAAAATGGGATTTTCAAAAGCATTAGTGAGGTTGGTACCACTTGCATTCATAAAGGCCTGAAAGTAGAATCCAAGCAATAACACACATCCACTTTCTTATTCTCTCCCTTTGACCTCCACTAATAGCTTAAATTTAGCATCATCACAATGCCATACAATTTGCACTAATTTGAGTGGAAACTACAACTCTTTATGTCTCTCTTTCTCAACCATATGTGTACTAATTAGCTTCCTTTTTTCTTACCTTTTCACATTACTCATATTCACTTATTTCTTCACCTTCACTTCACATATAACTTTGTACATTTCATAGTTGGAAAGAGCCTTAGACTTCCACTATGTTAGTAGTTCAATAAAAGAGTGGTTGGTGGAGGAATTAAAATATGTGTCATCATCTACCTCAAAAGCTCAAACTAACTCATTCTTCCATCATTTATTTAAATTGAATACAAAATTCCCTTATTTTGAATAGCCTAATCTTTTATATATAAATTATTTACATAATAAAGTACACAACATATATAAAGGTTATAAGTTTGAATTGCTCTAGAATGTTAAACAATTTATTGCGGTGAACATGGATCGAACATGTGACCTTCAAATCTTCAGTGCGACGCTCTCCCAACTGAGCTATTCTCGCTAATTTAAATAACTTTTATATATTTTACAAAATGTAACAAGCTAAGTATGTTTATCCAAAAAAAAAAAAAAACATATATGTACTTTATACTTTGTTGCTATTTATTTATTTTTATGTTTGATTGATTTTTATAACATAATAAAAGATTTGATTCACAAGTTCAAAAAAATTAAAATTTAAAAGTATGACGTTAAGACGATACTCAACATACAAAGATATTTTTATCTCTACCTAAAACGATACATGGTCTCAATGTATATCTTTAATAAAAAAAATCATATAGAAAAAGTAGTAGGGTAACAAACAAAAAAACCTTCTCGAAATTTCTAGCGCATAGATCTAACGGTGGTAATGACACTCTTGAACCCATAGGCATGTGAAAATGTCGGTGGAAATGTGGACAATATTTTGACGGAAATTGAATACCCTATCTTAACATAGAACTTTAGAACGGTTGGACCTTGGCCAAAGCTCCAAAGCATGTATATCATATATGCTTGGGGTTGTTTTCATATTTCATAATATTTTATAATTTATCAAAATTTCATCCCATGAATATAACTTAATTAGTTAAGGTATTATATACTTTTTAAGATTAAAAATAACTCGGTTAAAGTAATATATACTTTTTAAGATTAAAATTTGGAATGTTCACTGGTTGTTGAGCTAATTTTTTTTTATCAGTCTCACGTAGATCATAAATAATAGGATTTTAAAATTTTACATATGTAGAAAGATAATATTGCCATTTTTGTCTAACCGCCTCTATATATATATATATATATATATATATATATTTTTTTTTTTTTTTTTTCTTTTTCTTTTTATCTCAATTAAATTTTTAAATAATTTAATTGTTGAAGCGAATGGAGTCGATGAAAATGATGAAAATGATGAAAATGTTGAAGTTTTAATTTTATAAAAATATTTATGAAAGTATCGAAAAAAATGCTGATGTCGGCACATATTTCTAAAAATATCATAAAAATTAGTGAGTTCAGAAAAAATAATATATATATATTTAAATTAATAAATAAGAAAATTCACGTTTATAAATAAGGTAAAAATCTAATTATTAATATTATCTCAATATTGGTGATATTTTCTTGATAGTTTTTATATGGTTTATTTTTATGATATAATAATAGAAATGTCAATTTATCCTTTATCCTCTCAATATGTTTAATACTCTAGATTTATATTGGAGGATTTTCCAATGTTAATTATACATAAAATCAATATTTCAATTAAGCTAATAAAAATTTAGTGTGATTTTTTAAATATAAAGAACATATGTTTTCATAATCTTCATACATACAAATTACATGCACTAAAACATTAATTATCTCCAAATATAATAATATTTTAAAACTTAATGTACAAAAGGAAATTCTCCACCCCACAAAGAGTTGTAGTAGCTCTATTTATGAACAGTTATAAACCTTTATAGGCAGTCTTAAAATCAAGGCAGTCTTAAAATCAAATGGTTTGCAGACGCATAAATATTAGTCAAAGTGAGAGCGGGCATATATATGTGTTCTCGACCAAGAGATCTGTGGTTTGAATCCCCACCTCCAATGTAAAAAAAAAAAAAAAAAAAAAAAAAAATAATAATAATAATGGTTTGAATGTAAGAACCAAGAAAACAATATGGTATGGTAATATGAAGAGAATGAGGTAATTGACAAGATGTGTGCAATATGGATTGTAAGTTCACTGCTATAATTTTAGAATTTCATGAAATTGAAACATTGTCCTAGGCACATTTCTCGACATTATTTGTCTTTTAATTACCCATATCAATAAAACTTTATACATATAAAGCTGTTAGTTAAACATATTAATAACATTTGTTAATTGTCGGAGTAAATTTTTTTTTTATGAAAATTAAATATTGTCCATAAATAACTCTTAAAAAATGATATTTATGTCAAGATGACAGACTAAGATCTATAAATTCTCTCTTATTCGTAATAATATTGTTCTCTCATTTCTGCTTGTGGACGTAGCTAGCACGACGTTAGTAAACCACGTAAATCTGGGTCAATCTTTCTTCTACGCTTATTTTGTTTTTTGTTATTTCGATTCTGTCGTAATAAGTGATATCAGAGTTTTGTCCCTGATCTAGCCATGTTTCTAAAATCCTCGAGTGTCAAATAAAGATATTGATAAGTCTCTAATGACATTGTCATAATTTGAGTCATAGTGAATCCGTGGTTGAGCTTTTCGAGTTTGTCATGTGTAATTCAAATGGATGACTATTTGAGGGTCGTGGTTGAACTTTCCGAGTTGTTCAAGTGTAATACGATCCTATATTAGGGGAGGTCGTGGTACTTTGTTCGAGAGAAAGATTGTTAGGAGTACAAACAATATCTCACATTGACTCGATAAAGAAAAAATCTTGGGTATATAAGAGAGGACAATTATCTCCTCTCCAATGGTATGAAATTTTTTTTGAGTGAAATCAAAAGCAAAGTCATGAGGGTTATGCCCGAAGTGGACAATATCATACCCATTGTGGAGATGTCTATTAACGATACTTTTTTAGTTTTTGAATCGTCGAGAAAATTTATGACCTCGGGTAAACCCAAAATAGACGTTAAAGAATTAAAGCTAGGGTTTATGCTTTCATAGAGGAAGAAAATGTTTATACATGGGACAGAGGACTGTGGACTTTACAAGAGATTTTCCCTCTCAACATGTGATTCAAAAGCTTTTTAGGTATCTTTTTGTGAAAGGCTGCCCCCAATTAGCTTGTTAAAAGCCTTTGTATTTTATGTGCTTTCATATCCTTTGCTTTTGCATTCACATTTGAAATTGAAACTGCATTGATTTTCATGTCACAGTGAAATTCAGTTGGGTTTGGCACATTTAATATAGTTCTTCTGTTTTCAAGTATATGAGTGACTTTGATTGACTGATGATAGAACTTTTAATGCTTTATTAAATTCAAGTACTGTTTCAGCTTTCTTTTCAACCAAACACACACTGTAAAAAGGTCCATTATTGAAAGGTGAAAATTAAATGAATAAAGCCAACTCCCAATTTTAAAATTCCATTGGACTCAAATTGGGAATTTGTAAAACTTATATTTTCATATTTGGCTAGATATATAAAATGATCGTAATTTTTTTTAATAGTTTTTTTCTTAATCCTTTAAAAATTTAATTAGGTCCTCCATAAACAAAATAATAAAAAAAAGGAACTATAAACTTGACAATTATATTAATTTAAACGTCAAAAACTTAGTGGATTGTATCAATTTTATCCCTAAACTTTCAATTCATCAATTTAAGCTTCAAAAGTGTATCAATTTACACACTCGATTAATTTTATGTTTCAACTCCAGTTAGAATGGTTTCTCACACATGCCCAAAATCGCGTGTTGCTCTATGATAAGTACTTGTTCGTTTTTTAAAAAAAATCATTCCCGATCGAGTCACGACCACCATAAAAATGTCATTTGGTCTATGTAGTGCCCCAGCAACTTTCGCGGTATGATGGTTATTTCTCTGATTTAGTTGAGTCAATAATTATGGAGGCATTCATGGACGATTTTTCTATTTTTGGGACTCATTTTCAGTCTTGTGTAGAAAACCTAGGAAGAGTGTTGAAACTGTGTAAGGAAACTCACCTTGTGCTAAATTGAGAAAAGTGTCATTTTGATGGTACGAGAAGGTATTGCGCTTGGGCATAAAAAATTTCTCAAAAAGGTGTTGAGGTTAACAAGGCCAAAATAGAAATCATTGAAAAATTAGACCCTCTCACCACTCTCAAGGGCATTAGGAGTTTCTTAGGTCATGCTGGTTTTTACCGCCGTTTCATTAATAATTTTTCAAAGACAGTGAAGCCTTTGTGTACCCTCCTTGAGTTGAATAGACCATTTACTTTTACCAACGAATGTTTGAATGCTTTTATTGCTATGAAAAAGGCTCTTACTACTGCCCCAATGATTGTGGCCCCTGATTGAGAGCTATCGTGTAAGGTAATGTGCGATGCGAGCGATTATGTCGTAAGAATCATGTTGGAGCAGCGAGATGTCAAAGTGACCCATCATATTTATTATGCCAAGCAAAACTCTTAATGAAGCACAAATTAATAATATACCACCACTGAAAAGGAACTGTTTGTGATTGCCTATGCTTTCAAAAAGTTATGACCATATTTAATAGGTACTAAAGTTGTGTTATTCACTGATCATGCTGCAATTAAATACTTAATGTCTAAGAAGGATGCTAGGTCACGTTTAATATTTTGGGTTCTGTTGTTGCAAAAGTTTGATTTAGAAATAAAGGACAAATAGGGTTGTGAAGATGTTATTGCTGATCATTTGTCTCGAATTTGAGAAATCTACCATATTGCCGGAGCAATTAGAAATTTCAGATTCATTTACAGATGAAAAATTATTTACCCTAACTCGGAATCCTGATGACACTAAACCTTCGTTTGCTGATATTGTCAATTATTTAGCTTCAGGATGTATTCCACAGAGTTTTTTCATCGGGAATACAAGAAATTTATGCATGACATCAGGTACTATATTTGGGATGATCTAGTGGTTTATCGATTTTGTGTTGATGGAATGTTAAGAAAATGTGTAGCTGAAAGCAATGCTACAACAATTTTGGAGCAATGCCATTCATCACCTTATGAAGGTTATTTCGGTGGTCAACGGACCACCGCTAAGGTATTTCAATCTGGCTACTATTGACCCTCAATGTTTAAAGATGCCCAAATTTTCTGCAAAGCGTGTAATAAATGTCAAAGAACTGTAAACATAGGTAGAAAGTAGCTTACTAAATACAAGCTTTCTTGAAGCTTGAACCTAATTTAGGCATCAGAGCGTGTGTGGGGCTAACACCACACCGATGTTCAATGTTTCTTTTTTGGAGGTGATCTCGTCTTCAAAATATTAAATTTACCATTGATATTAAGTGTATGTTAGATCTATTTCCCTTCCCATATTTAGGTATCAACAATATATTTTCAAGCTAAATTACAATTTGGATTTGTGAGCCTATTATTTGAAAGAAATATATTTTATTGATGGGCAAGTAATCTTTTGTTGTTGAATGAGGCGAGTTTTAGGTGTTAGAGAGCATTTGAGTATATGTTTGCGTGACCAAATAGATTAATGAAATGATAATTTGATGATAGCCAACTTTTGGTTAACAATTTTTTTAATGGAAAATATCATTTTTAACGTAAACTTGGCATGTTGTATCAGTCTGAATTCTAAACTTTTAATTTCATCAATTTAAACCTTAAACTTTTTAACCATAAACTTTCAATTCATCAATTTAAACCTCAAAAGTGTATCAATTTATACCCTCGATTTGTTGGGTTTTATGTCCTAAAACTCGTAGTTTGTAAACTGTTTGAATGTAAATTTTATATTTCAATAAAGTTGTTATTGAATTTTAGTGAATTGTGTTTGTATTAACCTATACCAATAACTAACACCCATGGCGATAGTGTGAGTACTTGAACTTCATGTGTGACATGAATGTGAATCAAGTTCAAGTAGACAGCCAAAAATGGTCTATAGTATAGGGATAAGGCTGGGTACCTTATCCTGGGGACACTATTGGACGCGGCTCACTTTGTATAGTACAAAACGATGTGATTCGAATCGTTTCATGTAGAGACATGTGAGTGAGGGCGTCCTGTGCAATGAGTTTGCACAAGACCGAACCAAGAAATAAAATCGCTCTTTCTTTATAACACCGTTTACTGTAAAGACAAGTTTTTTCATTTGATGACTTAGGTAACTCGATCTCAATCTTGAGCTCACTATGAACTCCTGTTTATTCGACTTTATCCTTTGACTTGTACGGGTGAGAGTGGCCAGATCGCCGACTCAATAAGCCTACCATCTTGGGGATAAGATCGAATAAGTGGCTGGGGACGTAGTTGTGCGAGATGGAATTCACTCCTACCCGCTTTAAGGGTTAGTAGAGAGGTTGTTCCCTTAAGTGCTGACTCCAGGTCTTGAACAGTGGGCCCATCCTCTCCTGATCAGGGAGGAATCTGATTTGATGGTTGGACCACAAATCAATTGTTCATTAGAGGTGTCAGTGGTACTTAAGGAACAAGATATAATACAAGGGTTAAACGGTTTAAATGACCCGTTGTGATTATGAACGACCTGTGAAGGATCGACTTACTGATGATAGTTATATCAAGAGGACACAATATATCTACAGTGAGGAGAGTGCAGCCCTTGGACTTTAGTGGAGTCTCCGGGGGTTAACGAATGTTGGTTAGTTCGGTTGAAAGAGTTTTGACCGGATAATATCGTATCGTTGGAGCTCATGATCTGTAGGTCCTTACGGTTCTCCTGGCTAGTTCGGATAAAACCGTGAAACAATATAAAAGAAAACAAAAGAATTTGAATCGTTCAAATTCGGGTTTGTGGAAGAAGGATAGACATATTTAAATATGATTTAAATATGAGATTGGTCTGAAAACATGAATAGGATTCATGTGCAAAAAGTCGGTTTTCGGAAAACCGGGTTTAATTATATTATTTAATTAATATTTGATATTAATTAAATAATATTAATTAAAATATATATATATTTTATTAATTAAAAAGTTTAATTAATAAAATAATTATTATTATTTTTAATAATAATAATTTATAAATATATATATATATATATATATATATATATATATTTACATGTGTCTTACATGCAAACACATGTAATTATATGAAGGTATATATATATGAGTCAGATCAAAAATAAAAAAAATAAAAAAAAAATAAAAAGAAAAAGAAATTCTTTTTCTCAGTGCACTTTGGGTTTCACATTGAATTTAGAATTCAATTTGAAATGTGCCCGTCTTCTTCCTCTCTGCTTCTGAGAAAAATTGTTTTTCTTCAGTGAAGCTTCATCCTTCTTTTCTCTTGTAAAAGGAGTCCCACTACTCCGTTTCTCGGCCCGAGGATAGCGGGACTACCGTGGGTGGTCCACGAAGGTTTCGTGAGAAGGCTCGTTGAGCTCGTGTGATGTAGGGTGCCCTCCAACCCTTTCTTTCTTTATTTTTATCTCTTTTACTGTGGCTTTAGTTTAGTTTTTACTACTGTTTTTACCTTGGTAATTGGTTATGTTTTGGACAAGTTAATTGACTATTTACTATTGTTTTTACCTTGGTAAATGGTTAAGTTCAAAGGCTGGTTTGTAGCCTTTAAATAGGGGTCCCTAGGTTGTATTTGAGGTATTATTGAATAAACTTGATTTCAAGAACTCTCCAAGATTTGAGTCTACATTAGTTTGGTATCAGAGCATCCTCGACGAAGGGATCTGATGGCGGGAAAGAAGGTTCCCGGGACTTCCGGTGTTGACACAGCTCAAGCCGTTGATGAAGTCGAAATCCTCTCACCAAAGTCTATTTCTCTACGCTTCAACAGAATGGAAGAAACCATGGAAGGGTTGAGAAATGACCAACTTGAACTTCAAGAAATGTTCAAGCCTGTGACCGAAAGGATGGATGCAATGGTCATTCAACCAAATGATAACCAGCAGCGTTTCGAAGGAAGAAGGCACCAAGATTACACAAGAAACAATCTTCCCACGGCTCAAAACCATTTTCAAGACTACTACAGAGAAGAAGAACAACGTTTTCATCAAAGACCACCTCAAGAATTTGCAAGACTGCCCCAAGAAGTGCCAAGAAACATATTAGAACAACCTTTTTATCAAAGACCACCTCAAGAATTTGCAAGATTGCTCCAAGAAGAGCCAAGAAACATATTCCCACCTCTCCAAACTCAAGAACCACGGTTTGAGGACCCAAGATTTCAAGTTTATGATAGCTCGAGTGAGGAAGAAGATCCACGTAGGAGGAGAAACAATGAGTACCCCGAACAAATGGGAAGAGGCCAACACTATCAACCCCAACAAAATTATGAGTATAAAATGAAAGTGGATCTCCCAACATTTAGTGGTAAGTTTGATGTGGAGACGTTCCTAGATTGGGTCAAAGAAGTGGACTCTTTTTTCGATTACACCAATACTCCGGAAGACAAAAAAGTAAAGTTGGTGACCTATAAGTTGAAAGGGGGAGCCTCTGCATGGTGGGATCAATTGCAAATCAATAGAAGGAAATATGGTAAAGGACCTATTAGATCTTGGCCAAAGATGTTGAAGTTACTGAGGAAGCAATTTCTTCCAATAAACTATGAGCAATTATTGTATAACCAATATCAACATTGCACCCAAGGGAATCGATCAATTGCTGATTATTCTGAGGAATTCCATAGACTAAGTGCACGAAACAACTTAGCCGAGTCCGAACAACATCAAATTGCCCGTTTCGTTGATGGGTTAAGGGAAGATATCAAGAAGAAAGTAAATTTGCAGCCTCTTTACTATCTCAACGAGGCTGTTGCAATGGCAAGAAAAGTCGAAGACAGTCGGGCCTCAAAGCAAAAAGGAGCAAACACAAGAAGATCGCCATGGGACAAAGGTACCCAAAGTTTTAAAAGAAACACCAATGAAGTACAAAAGAATTGGCAAGTTGCTGGCCCATCCACATCCAATACCGACAAAGGTAAAGAAGAAACAAGCCAACGACCTACCGGAATAAAGAACAATGAAGGGCAGATTGCTAAGAAGTCTAATATCTATAATCGGCCAACCTTGGGAAAGTGTTTTAGATGCGGACAGCAAGGACACTTATCAAATGAGTGTCCTCAAAGAAAGACTCTAGCTATCATGGAAGAACCTTATGAAGATTATCAAGATTATGAAATAGAAGCCGAAGAAGGGGCATCCTATGTGGAGGCCGATGAAGGAGAGCATTTATCTTGTGTTGTACAACGAGTACTTCTTACACCATCAAGCGAATCTCATCCTCAACGACATGCTCTCTTTAGAACGCGTTGCACTATCAATGGTAAGATTTGTAACGTGATCATTGATAGTGGGAGTAGTGAGAATATTATCTCACGAAAAGCAGTCCAACTTCTTCACTTAAAAATTGATCCACACCCAAACCCTTACAAAGTAAGTTGGATACGAAAGGGTGGAGAAGCTCAAGTTAATGAAATTTGCACTATTCCATTATCCATAGGAAACAATTACAAGGATCAAATCATTTGTGACATACTTGACATGGATGCATGTCATATTCTTTTGGGTCGCCCATGGCAATATGATGTCCAAGCCACTCACAAGGGGCGAGAAAATACTTATGAATTTCTTTGGATGGGCAAAAAGATAGTTCTTTTACCACTTACAATGTCCACTCCTAAGAAAATTAAAGTTGAAAATTCAGCAAATTTATTCACTGTGATAGGCCCTAAAGAATTTGGCCAAAGTGTTGGCAAAGAAATATGGGCTGTATTACAAACAGAGGAAAAAGGCATAGAAACCGAGGGACAAATTGACCCTTTGATTGCTGAAATTTTGCAAACTTTTCCGAACCTAGCAAAAAATCCGAGTACTTTGCCTCCTTTGAGGGACATTCAACACCAAATTGACTTTGTTCCAAGTTCTGCTTTGCCAAATTTACCCCATTACAGAATGAATCCTAAGGAGTACAAAATCCTTCAAGATCAAATTCAAGAGCTCTTAGACAAGGGTCATATCCAACCAAGTCTCAGCCCATGTGCTGTCCCAGTTTTATTGACTCCAAAGAAGGATGGAACGTGGAGGATGTGCGTGGACAGCAGAGCCATCAATAAGATTACGGTAAAATATCGATTTCCTATCCCTCGATTATCTGACTTAATTGATCAATTGGGTGGTGCTAGGGTATTTTCTAAGGTGGATCTCCGTAGTGGATACCACCAAATTCGGATTCGGCCAGGAGATGAGTGGAAAACCGCTTTCAAAACCAACGCTGGACTTTTTGAGTGGTTGGTCATGCCATTTGGACTCTCCAACGCCCCTAGCACTTTCATGAGGTTGATGAATCAGGTTCTACATCCTTTTCTTAATAAGTTTGTTGTGGTTTACTTTGACGATATTTTGATCTATAGTCGGTCCAAAGATGAGCATCTAGAACATCTTAGGGCACTTTTTGACACTTTGGAAAAAAATCAGCTATACATCAATCTTAAAAAATGTTCTTTCTTAGAATCAAAAATACATTTTTTAGGCTTCATGATTAGCAGTAACACAATTTCGGTAGATCCTAACAAAATAAAAGCTATTAAAGAATGGCCTCACCTAAAAAACGAGAAGGATATTCAATGTTTTTTGGGTTTAGCATCCTTTTACCGAAAATTTATTAAAGATTTCAGCATCATTGCAGCCTCATTAACCGAATGTTTGAAGAAGGGTAAATTTTGTTGGACTAGCAAACAAGATGATGCCTTTGCAACCTTAAAAAACAAATTATGTACAACCCCTGTTTTGGCCCTACCTGACTTTAATAAAGTTTTTGAAGTGGCTGTAGATGCTTCTGGGTTAGGGATAGGTGCTGTTTTATCTCAAGAAAATCATCCCATTGAGTATTTTAGTGAGAAACTTAGTGACTCTAGGAAAAAATGGAGTACTTATGAACAAGAACTCTATTCTTTGATTAGGGCGCTTAAACAATGGGAACACTACCTTTTAGGCAAAGAGTTTATTTTGTTCACCGATCATTATTCTCTGAAGTTCTTACAAACTCAGAAGCATATAAGTAGAATGCATGCTAGGTGGATATCTTTCATTCAAAAATTTGACTTTCTTATCAAACACAAGGCTGGAATTACTAATAAAGTGGCTGATGCTCTTAGTAGAAAACATTCTCTATTAACTTTATTAAGGGGCGAAATCATTGCTTTTAATGAATTACCACACTTGTATGAATTTGATGTTGATTTTCGTGATATTTGGAGAAAATGTTGCCAGCATGTTAGCCCAAATGATTTTCATCTAGTTGATGGGTATTTGTTCAAGGGTAATGTTTTATGCATTCCACATACTTCTTTACGAGAACAACTTATTAAAGAGTTACATTCCGGGGGTTTGGCTGGACATTTAGGAAGAGATAAGACTTTTGAACTAATGACAGGGAGATATTATTGGCCACAACTTAGAAAGGATGTTACCAATTTTGTTCAAAGATGTTTTATTTGTCAAACTTCTAAGGGGCAAGCACAAAACACAGGTCTTTACTCTCCTTTACCTATTCCACATAATATATGGGAAGACCTTTCAATGGATTTTGTCTTAGGATTGCCACGAACACAAAGGGGGTATGACTCTGTTTTAGTCGTAGTTGATCGTTATAGTAAAATGACCCACTTTTTGGCTTGTAAGAAAACTTCTGATGCTATCGCTATTGCTAACTTGTTTTTTAAAGAAATTGTTCGTTTACATGGCATTCCTAAAACAATTGTTTCTGATCGTGATGTGAAATTTTTAAGTCATTTTTGGAGAACACTTTGGAAGAAGTTTGATACAGGGTTGAAGTTTAGTACGGCTAGTCATCCACAAACTGACGGACAAACAGAAGTGACTAATCGAACTCTTGGCAATTTGGTTCGTTGTCTTTGTGGGGACAAGCCTCGTCAATGGGATTTAGCTTTACCTCAAGCCGAGTTTGCCTATAATCACATGCGAAATAGGTCTACAGGGAAGTCACCATTTGAAATTGTTTATACTAAAATCCCTTGTTTAACTGTGGACTTGGCTACATTACCTTCTTCTTTGGATGTTCATCAGGAAGCGGAAGCCATGGCTGAGCGCATTTCCAAGCTTCACAAGGAAGTACATGACCATTTGGCGGCTGCAACCGCATCCTACAAGTTACAAGCAGATAAACACCGACGCTCACAATCCTTTGCAATTGGGGATCTTGTGATGGTTCATTTGAGAAAGGCTAGACTGCCATCGGGCACCCATGGCAAGCTACATCCTAAGAAAATTGGGCCATTTCCTATTCTAGAGCGTTATGGACCTAATGCCTACAAAGTTGATCTTCCATCCCATTTCAAGATCACTCCATCCTTTAATGTCTCAGATCTTACTGCCTATCATGCTCCTGATGACTTTCGATTGGCCACATAAAACTCAAGGATGAGTTATCTTTAGGGAGAGGGAGTTGATGTAGCGTGCCCTCCAACCCTTTCTTTCTTTATTTTTATCTCTTTTACTGTGGCTTTAGTTTAGTTTTTACTACTGTTTTTACCTTGGTAATTGGTTATGTTTTGGACAAGTTAATTGACTATTTACTATTGTTTTTACCTTGGTAAATGGTTAAGTTCAAAGGCTGGTTTGTAGCCTTTAAATAGGGGTCCCTAGGTTGTATTTGAGGTATTATTGAATAAACTTGATTTCAAGAACTCTCCAAGATTTGAGTCTACATTATCGTGAGGAGCTTCTGGCGGTGAAATTTAAAGAAATTCGAACTACAAGGGTATGTGTTCTAATTTCTCTTTTTCATTGCTTTTGCATGTTTCCATTTGTTTAAATTGATGAAATTAGAGTGTCTATGATCCAAATCGCTTCCGCTGCGTTCCATCAACGCTCCATCAATTGGTATCAGAGCGTTTTTGGCCACTCAATTTCAATCAATTTAAGTTATGGTGGGTTTTATTTAGAAATTGTTTCTGAATGGATTCTAAAGTGAATATCGATTTTGGCATAGTTTCTTTTTGAATTTCATTATTTGTAATTGCCCGAGATTGTATGGGCTTTAATGTATGCTAAAGAGTCTGTATTTTTAGAGTCATTAGAGTCCATATAGGGTTCTTTGTGAAAGAAGTTTGAGTTTGAAACTCGCCGAAATGTTCGGTGTAAGTTCAAACTCGTTCTGGGCAATACAAGGAGAAATTCGAAGAGTTTTTGGCCGAAGCGTTCGGAGGAAGCAAGTTGGTCAAAGGCGGTGCGAAGAGTTCGAAGTTCGCTCAAGACGTAGCTTGTTGATCAAGCTTGTAATAAATTAGTTATTGCTTGCTAAATGCCAAAATCGATCCACTTTAGTGTGTTTAATTAATTATGCATTGCGAATGTATGTTTTAATTAAATTCCATGTTTGTATGTGCATAACGTATGCCATATAGATTTAAAATCCCACCGTAGGAAGCATGCTTCATGCATTGAAAATATGTTATAAGTGTTATAATATATCGTATGCATATTTGGCAATTCATGAGTTTTGATATAAAAGTTATATTAATTCATGAATTAGTTGTTGTTAATTTAATAGAATAATTGATATAAGTGTTATATTAATTTTGAAATTAAATATACAACATAGGTTGCCATGGTTTTATGTATATTATAGGTTATAAGTGTTATAATATATTGGATGCATGTTTAATTCATGAGTATTAATATAAGAGTTATATTAATTCATGAATTAGATGTTGTTTGCTTAATAGAATAATTGATATAAGTGTTATATTAATTATGAAATTAAACATCCAACATTAGATGCATTTTGTTTGTTATAAGTGTTATAATGTATAGGATGCATGCTTAATTCATGAGAATTGATATAAGTGTTATATTAATTTATGAATTAGGAGTTGTATATTTAAGACCATAATTGATATAATTGTTATATTAATTATGAAATTAAATATTCAACTTGTCATGCCTTAGTGATGCATGTTTGAGAAGCATGTAGAAGTTTGTTGTAGTAAGTCTTAGTTTTGCAAAGCGTTGTAAAATTGGCATAGACTTTTAAAATCTATAACAAAGACAAAGGCATGCTCACTTAGGGTTGAATGTATCGTTCCGTTTCATTAGATGAATAGATCGATATCTTGTAAATGCTAAGGTTACAAGAAACTCACCCGGGGACATCCTGTTCGAGGTTTGAGGTATTTAAGCTGACGGTTTACGGAACACCTTCTACCTGGGGACCATCCGGTACTTGAGTAAAGTTAACCCGGCTTTATGAGCATGCGTGAGTGGTGTGAGGTAATAAAGTGTTTATCACCTAGACATCATAGGTAAAA
Source organism: Herpetospermum pedunculosum (assembly GCA_028017165.1). Lineage (NCBI taxonomy): Eukaryota > Viridiplantae > Streptophyta > Magnoliopsida > Cucurbitales > Cucurbitaceae > Herpetospermum > Herpetospermum pedunculosum. The sequence goes on from CM051526.1 coordinate 13,935,984, forward strand.
GTTTGTTTTACCTAGACTTAGGCCTTATTGTCTTAGCTGGATAATGCCTGAGTAATTTACCCATTCCGTCTTAAAATACTTAGTAGAGGTGTTGAGAAGGTATATATGATATGTCCCTCTCCTCCTACGTTCTCTGTCAAGTTCACACCGTGAGAATTATGCTCGGCCTCGTGATGTCAATAGGGCATCCCCATTCGGATGGTATTTGCATAATTCAAGAGCAAGGTGAATGGAGAAAGTATTTATAGTAAGTGAGAGAAGGAAGTATGTCAATACATCCTGCGGTCTCCTCCATTGGATTGAACCGTGAGATTCCTATGTTCCGCCTGCTCGGTGCCCACAAGTGGTACCGATCCATTCGGAGGGCCGTTTCATAGGAATCGGAACATATCAATCACCATTTATGGATAAAGAAACATAGAGTCATTCCCAACTTTGACATTTCCATTCGGTTGCATCGTTGGGGCCGCCCTATGAATTCTAAAAATGGAGGGTCACACTTACGAGATTTGCTAAGGAGTTAGTAAATCTTGACCAAACAGCGATAACTAAGATGCTATAGGAATATGAGATATTCTGGTATTAGCATTTAGTCAAGAATGTCTTGATTCAGTGAAGGAATGCTTGACTGCCCCTCGGTAGCGACCATTCTGACCCACTGAAGTATCGTTGCAGTTTAATAATGAGTTTTGGGTACATTATTATTCTTTGCTAAATTCTTGATTGGTGTGTAAATTAGGTTAAAAACCTTTTCACTAATATTTATTCATTCTCTTTTCAGCATGTCTAGCTCTTTTATTCACTTACTAGCTTCCGATAAGTTAACCGGCGATAACTACGCGACCTGGAAATCGAACTTGAATACGATTCTTGTTCTAGATGATCTAAGGTTCGTCTTATCAGAGGATTGTCCTCCCCCTCCTAGCTCGGATGCGACTCGAACTGTTCGAGAAGCATATGATAGATGGACAAGGGCTAATGATAAAGCCCGAGTCTATATCTTAGCCAGCATATCTGATGTGTTAGCTAAGAAGCACGAGGATATGGTTTCTGCTAAAGAAATCATGTCTTCATTACAGGAGATGTTTGGACTACCGTCCTCATCGGTCTGTCATGAAGCCCTCAAATACGTTTACAACTCTCGCATAAAAGAGGGTACCTCTGTTAGGGAGCATGTCCTTAACATGATGGTCCACTTCAATGTGGCGGAAGTAAACGGAGCTACTATTGATGAGTCAAGTCAAGTAAGCTTTATCATGGAATCTCTTCCGAAGAGTTTCCTTCAGTTCAGAACCAATTTGGTAATGAACAAGATAAAGTATAATTTGACTTCTCTCCTCAGCGAGCTACAGACCTATCAGTCCCTTCAGACTTCTAAAGGAAAAGAGAAGGAGGCAAACGTTGTCACTTCTAGGAAATTCCAAAAGGGGTCGTCTTCAGGGAGTAGGTCTGAACTTTCTTCTATTAAGAATAAGAGTATTCAAAAGAAGAAGAAAGATAAAAGGAAGGGAAAAGCACCTGCTGCAGGTAAGAGCAAGACTAAATCTACAGACAAAGGAAAATGTTTCCATTGTGGTGTAGATGGGCACTGGAAACGGAATTGCCCAAAGTATCTTGTAGAGAAAAAGGCTGAGAAGGAAAGACAAGGTAAATATGATTTACTTGTTGTTGAAACATGTTTAGTAGAACATGATTGTCATACCTGGATACTTGATTCAGGAGCTACTAACCATGTTTGTTCTTCTTTTCAGGAAACTAGTTCTTGGCAGCCACTTTCTCGCGGTGAGATAACTCTCAGAGTTGAAACTGGAGAGGTTGTCTCAGCTAAAGCAGTGGGAGATGTAAAGTTGTTGTATAGAGATAGTTTCATTTTATTAGAAAATGTACTCCTGGTTCTTACCTTCCAGAGGAATCTTGTATCTATATCTTGTTTGTTAGAACAGTTGTATAAAGTATCTTTTGTTCATAATGAAGCGTTCATTAGCAAAAGAGGTGTACGTATTTGTTCTGCGAAACTTGAAAACAACTTGTATGTGTTAAGACCAACCGAAGCCAAAGCTATTTTGAACACTGAAATGTTTAAAACAGCTGAGACTCAAACTAAAAGGCAGAAACTTTCTCCAAGTACTTATCTTTGGCACTTAAGACTAGGTCACATTAATCTCAATAGGATTGGGAGATTGGTTAAGAGTCGTCTGCTAAATCGTTTAGAGGACAACTCTTTACCGCCATGTGAGTCTTGTCTTGAGGGCAAAATGACCAAACGATCTTTTTCTGAAAAAGGTCATAGGTCCAAAGAACCTCTAGAAATCGTGCATTCGGATCTCTGCGGTCCTTTGAATGTCAAAGCACGAGGAGGGTATGAATATTTCATCAGTTTCATTGATGATTATTCTAGGTACGGTTATCTTTATCTAATGCATCATAAGTCCGAAGCTCTTGAAAAGTTCAAAGAGTATAAGGCAGAGGTTGAGAACACATTAGGTAAATCGATAAAAACACTCCGATCAGATCGAGGTGGAGAGTATATGGATTTAAGATTCCAGGACTATATGATAGAACATGGAATAGTATCTCAACTCTCAGCGCCTGGAACACCACAGCAGAATGGTGTGTCCGAGAGGAGAAATAGAACCCTGTTAGACATGGTTCGATCTATGATGAGTTATGCTCATTTGCCTAGTTTGTTTTGGGGATATGCAGTAGAGACTGCAGTATATATTTTGAACATGGTTCCCTCTAAGAGTGTTTCTGAAACACCTTATGAGTTATGGAGAGGGCGTAAAGGTAGTTTACGTCACTTCAGGATTTGGGGGTGTCCGGCACATGTGCTAGTACCCAATCCAAAGAAATTGGAACATCGTTCAAAATTGTGCCTTTTTGTAGGTTACCCCAAGGAAACGAAAGGTGGTCTATTTTATGATCCTCATGAGAACAAGGTACTAGTATCGACTAATGCCACGTTCTTAGAGGAAGACCACATGAGAGATCATCAACCGTCGAGCAAAATTGTTTTGTCCGAATTTTCCAAGAAAGCTACAGACGGATCAACAAAGGTTGTTGATCAGGCTGGTCCTTCTCAAGAGTTGAGAAAGCCTCGACGCAGTGGGAGGGATGTAAGACAGCCCGACCGCTACATCGGCTTGTCTGAAACTCAAGTCGTCATACCTGATGATGGCGTTGAGGATCCATTGACCTTTAAACAGGCAATGAATGACATAGACAAGGACCAGTGGCTTAAAGCCATGGATCTCGAAATGGAGTCTATGTACTTCAATTCGGTCTGGGATCTTGTAGACCAACCAGATAGTGAAAGACCTATCGGTTGCAAGTGGATCTACAAGAGAAAACGAGACCAAGCCGGTAAGGTGCAAACCTTTAAGGCTCGACTTGTGGCAAAAGGTTATTCCCAAAGAGAAGGGGTGGACTATGAAGAAACTTTTTCTCCTGTTGCCATGTTAAAGTCGATTAGAATACTCTTATCCATTGCTACATTTTATGATTATAAAATCTGGCAAATGGATGTCAAGACTGCCTTTCTGAATGGTAATCTTGAGGAGAGTATCTATATGGCTCAACCAGAGGGATTCATACTTCAGGGTCAAGAGCAAAAGGTTTGCATGCTTAATCGATCCATTTATGGGTTGAAGCAAGCATCTAGATCCTGGAATATAAGGTTTGATACGGCGATCAAATCTTATGGCTTTGAACAAAATATTGACGAACCTTGTGTTTACAAGAAAGTAGTCAATACTGTTGTAGCTTTCTTAGTCTTGTACGTAGACGACATACTACTCATTGGGAATGATGTAGGGTTCCTAACTGACGTTAATAATTGGCTAGTGACCCAATTCCAAATGAAAGATTTGGGAGAGGCTCAGTTTGTTCTAGGGATTCAGATCATAAGGAATCGTAAGAACAAAGTGCTAGCGCTGTCTCAAGCATCTTATATTGACAAGGTGTTGTCAAGATATTCGATGCAGAATTCCAAGAAAGGTTCGCTGCCTTTTAGGCATGGAATTCACTTGTCTAAGGAACAGTCTCCTAAGACACCTCAAGAGGTTGAGGATATGAGACGAATTCCTTATGCATCAGCAGTTGGTAGTCTTATGTACACTATGTTGTGTACACGACCCGACATCTGCTATGCAGTAGGAATTGTCAGTAGGTTCCAGTCCAATCCAGGATATGATCACTGGACAGCCGTTAAACACGTCCTCAAGTATCTTAGGAGAACGAGAGGCTATGTGCTTGTGTATGGCGCGAAGGATTTGATCCTTGCAGGATACACTGACTCTGATTTTCAGACTGATATAGATTCCAGGAAATCTACATCAGGATCAGTGTTCACTCTTAACGGAGGAGCAATAGTATGGAGGAGTATAAAGCAAGGTTGTATTGCTGACTCCACCATAGAAGCTGAGTATGTCGCAGCTTGCGAAGCAGCGAAGGAAGCTGTATGGCTTAGGAAGTTCTTGACAGATTTGGAAATTGTTCCAAATATGAACTTGCTAATCACCCTTTATTGTGATAACAGCGGTGCAGTGACAAATTCTAAAGAACCTAGAAGCCATAAGCGTGGAAAGCATATTGAGCGGAAGTATCATCTCATCAGGGAGATAGTGCAACGAGGAGATGTGATCGTCACACAGGTAGCCTCGGAGCACAACATTGCTGATCCGTTTACTAAGTCTCTCACGGCTAAAGTGTTTGAGAGACACCTAAAAAGTATAGGGCTGCGAGCTGCTCAGTAGGACAGTGGGAGAAACTTTAGATATTTGATATTCTAGTTCTCTCGACCAGCATGTACTCCACTGACGTTTTAGTCCAAGTGGGAGTTTGTTGGGTTTTATGTCCTAAAACTCGTAGTTTGTAAACTGTTTGAATGTAAATTTTATATTTCAATAAAGTTGTTATTGAATTTTAGTGAATTGTGTTTGTATTAACCTATACCAATAACTAACACTCATGGCGATAGTGTGAGTACTTGAACTTCATGTGTGACATGAATGTGAATCAAGTTCAAGTAGACAGCCAAAAATGGTCTATAGTATAGGGATAAGGCTGGGTACCTTATCCTGGGGACACTATTGAACGCGGCTCACTTTGTATAGTACAAAACGATGTGATTCGAATCGTTTCATGTAGAGACATGTGAGTGAGGGCGTCCTGTGCAATAAGTTTGCACAAGACCGAACCAAGAAATAAAATCGCTCTTTCTTTATAACACCGTTTACTGTAAAGACCGGTTTTTTCATTTGATGACTTAGGTAACTCGATCTCAATCTTGAGCTCACTATTGACTCCTGTTTATTCGACTTTATCCTTTGACTTGTACGGGTGAGAGTGGCCAGATCGCCGACTCAATAAGCCTACCATCTTGGGGATAAGATCGAATAAGTGGCTGGGGACGTAGTTGTGCGAGATGGAATTCACTCCTACCCGCTTTAAGGGTTAGTAGAGAGGTTGTTCCCTTAAGTGCTGACTCCAGGTCTTGAACAGTGGGCCCATCCTCTCCTGATCAGGGAGGAATCTGATTTGATGGTTGGACCACAAATCAATTGTTCATTAGAGGTGTCAGTGGTACTTAAGGAACAAGATATAATACAAGGGTTAAACGGTTTAAATGACCCGTTGTGATTATGAACGACCTGTGAAGGATCGACTTACTGATGATAGTTATATCAAGAGGACACAATATATCTACAGTGAGGAGAGTGCAGCCCTTGGACTTTAGTGGAGTCTCCGGGGGTTAACGAATGTTGGTTAGTTCGGTTGAAAGAGTTTTGACCGGATAATATCGTATCGTTGGAGCTCATGATCTGTAGGTCCTTACGGTTCTCCTGGCTAGCTCGGATAAAACCGTGAAACAATATAAAAGAAAACAAAAGTATTTGAATCGTTCAAATTCGGGTTTGTGGAAGAAGGATAGACATATTTAAATATGATTTAAATATGGACATATTTAAATATGATTTAAATATGAGATTGGTCTGAAAACATGAATAGGATTCATGTGCAAAAAGTCAGTTTTCGGAAAACCGGGTTTAATTATATTATTTAATTAATATTTGATATTGATTAAATAATATTAATTAAAAAATATATATATTTTATTAATTAAAAAGTTTAATTAATAAAATAATTATTATTATTTTTAATAATAATAATTTATAAATATATATATATATATATATATTATATTTACATGTGTCTTACATGCAATGTAACACACATGTAATTATATGAAGGTATATATATATGAGTCAGATCAAAAATAAAAAAAAAATAAAAAAGAAAGAAAAGAAAAAGAAATTCTTTTTCTCAGTGCACTTTGGGTTTCACATTGAATTTAGAATTCAATTTGAAATGTGCCCGTCTTCTTCCTCTCTAATTCTGAGAAAAATCGTTTTTCTTCAGTGAAGCTTCATCCTTCTTTTCTCTTGTAAAAGGAGTCTCACTACTCCGTTTCTCGACCCGAGGATAGCGGGACTACCGTGGGTGGTCCACGAAGGTTTCGTGAGAAGGCTCGTTGAGCTCGTGAGGAGTTGCTGGCGGTGAAATTTGAAGAAATTCGAACTACAAGGGTATGTGTTCTAATTTCTCTTTTTCATTGCTTTTGCATGTTTCCATTTGTTTAAATTGATGAAATTAGAGTGTCTATGATCCAAATCGCTTCCGCTGCGTTCCATCAACGCTCCATCACGGTTAAGTTTCCGTTTCAATCCTCGTTAAAAAGGTTTCTCACACATGCTCAATTAAACCATGTGTTGCTCTATGAAAGATACTTATTTCTTATTTTTTAGAAAAAAACAAAAAGAAAATTAGATTAACAAATCGGAGTGCTTTTCAATTTGCTTTTTTCATTTCATTGATGGAGAAATTTTCAATTTTAGGGCATGATTCTACTCAGTCCATGACTTTTGGTAGAAATAAAGCTTATTTGCACTAGATTTTTCCTCAATGGAGTACTGTCATTCTTGAATCAGTTGTCATTATTGATTTTTTTGTTCTTTTTATTTCTCATTGGTCTCAAGCTCGATTTTTCCTCCATCCACCGCAGCAGACACATGCCTTTTAGGATCGCCCTCGCTGGAATGTATGTCCCCTTCCTCTCCGACATAGATGTCGCCTTCATCATCCGTAAGATCGTCGACGGGGCCGACAAGGTCGACTATGACCCGTTCCTTTTATTCATGGGTATCGCTTTGTCCATCACCACCTTCCATATTGTTCTCGCCTGCATCTTAGCCAAGCTAAAACTCTTCACAGTCGAAGTCGGCGAAATCTCCATGGCGTCGCGCCTTCAACGACGTCGCAGCCTAGATCTTCCTCACACTCATTGTCAGTGGTAATGGCACCGAAGGCGAGGAGGAACACAAGACTTAATTCATTCGACTCATTGACCATGACAGTCTGCCACCCTTCTTGGGCACACACTGCACAAGACTATGTTAGGCGCTATCGAAAATAGGAAAAATTATCCCGGCGTCGAGCCATTTAATAATTTTCTTTTTTACTACCTCTTTCATGGCTAGATTAAGTCGTCTTTGGTGTTCCAATTTCGTTAAATGGCCAGCTTCCAAGTTAATTTTATGCATACAAAATGACGGGTTAATTTCTTAGATATCGGCTAAAGTTCAACCTATTGTCGTTTTATATTGTTGAAGTAATTTAAATAACTGAGCTTCATTTTCGCCAGCTAAGTGAGTAGATATAATCACGGGCAATGTGTTACTCTCATCGAGATATACATATTTTAAGTGCCCAGACAATGGTTTTAACTCAAGAGTGGGAGGTTCTTTAATTGAAGGTTGCATGGGTGGGAAAACTCTATCCTCAAACTCTAATGATATTCAAGGGGACTTTAAAACGAGACTCTTGACACAACACATTGCAAACAATTGATCTCTAATTCACTTAATTAACATGGCAGTGAGTCGTACCATGTTGTTCTAACCACACAATTTCAAATGTGCGTTCTACCAAATCATCAACAATATCAAGCTTAGAACAATCTTCAATGTCATTTGGATAACGCATGATTTTAAAAATACTAAAATTTACCTCATCATCATGGACTCCCATCGTTAACTCACTCTTTTGAACATCAATTGGTGCACGTGTTGGATCATGTTGAGGATCTCACATCGGAAAGATGGAGGGACCTCACTCACAATATAACATACATGAGTTACTCCTCCTATCACCAATTGGTTTTAGGATGGAACCACATGCTGTCTAATATGGTATTAGAGCCCATGAAGCCCAAAGGGTATTTGGCCCAAAAATGGGATCCGACTCAAGATGGTGAATCCAAAGAGGCATCATCTTGAGGATCGGGTATTCGGCCCCAAAGACTACATAATGTGGGATCCGACTCAAGATGGTGAATCCAAAGAGGCATCATCTTGAGGACCGGGTATTCGGCCCCAAAGACTACATAATGTTGAAATTAATTATAAGCATTTGTGTGGATCGGGTATTCAGCCCGATTACATAATGTTGAAATTAATTATAAGCATTTGTGTGATCTGACTACATAATGTTGAAATTAATTATAAGCATTTGTGTGGATCGGGTATTCAGCCCGATTACATAATGTTGAAATTAATTATAAGCATTTGTGTGATCTTGTGGCCTGCTGAGCAGATACCAGCCTGTTGGTCAGCCTGTCAGCCAGATATCAGCCTGTTGGTCCAACATATATATATAGTTTAATCACATCTAATGGTTCCGGGTAATTCTAATCCCATCGTCACAATTGTTCTTGGTGATCTTGTGGCCTGCTGCTGAGCAAATATCAGCCTGTTGGTCCAACATATATATATATATATATATATATATAGTTTAATCACATCTAATGGTTCCGGGTAATTCTAATCACATCGTCACAATTGTTCTTGGATTAAATGTATTTATTCTTGAATAATCATATATTAATCATATATTGGCCTGCTGCTGAGCAGATATCAGCCTGTTGGTCCAACATATATATATATATATATATATATATATATATATATATATATATATATATATATATATATAGTTTAATCACATCTAATGGAGATATCAGCCTGTTGGTCCAACATATATATATATATATAGTTTAATCACATCTAATGGTTCCGGGTAATTCTAATCCCATCGTAAAAATTCTGTCACAATTGTTCTTGGATTAAATGTATTTTTTCTTGAATAATCATATATTGGATTTTTCCAAATATATTTCTAACAAGTGGTATCATAGTTCGTAAAAATTCTGTCACAATTGTTCTTGGATTAAATGTATTTATCGATGTTTGTGGACTGTTGTTTATGCGTTCTATTGTCGGCCCAAAGGAAGACGTTAGTTTGGCCAAATAACACGTACATCTATGGTTAGCTGATGATAAAACATGAATAATATAAAGTTATGCCATGTGAGTGATTGTCGGCCCAAAGGAAGACTTTCACTTGACCAAATTAGGTATCAGTGTTTCCTCACCACATTGAGAGTACTATTTGCAAGTTGACAGTCGACCCAAAGGAAGATTGTCAATGTTGTGTTTGGTATCTTGTTGTCCTCATAAAGTTTAATTTTAAGGTATTTTTATAAATACTAAGTTATTTATGGGCATGTTTTAGTTGTTTTTCAAAATTTTAAATACTATTGCCTTGTTTGATTTTGAGAATAATTTTGTTCACGTTGTGATGAATAAAGAAACACTTTCATTTTTTTTTTTTTTTTTACTTAGCAACATCCCATTCAGATTAATTGAGATTTATATTAAAAAAAATGAAATAATCTTAACTTCATGAGTTTTATGATGAAGAAATTTATTATTCAAGGGAATCATGTTTGATGAGGAAATAATTAGGAAGTTCCTTTAAAAAGATAAAGATTGTTCTGAAATGAACATAAAGTAAGAGATATTTAAACTTTTGGTTAAATGTGTCTTAATGAAGAACAAGGGAAAATAAGAGAGTACACTATGGTGCTTGAAATGGTAGATGAACCCTTAATGAGCGAATCTTCGATGGTATGTTGAAGAAAATTGTTTTAAGTATGAAAGAAAAAAATGTACTCAGTTAACTATTTCCTTAAGGGAGAAATTAAAGTCGACACAAAGCTGCATTTTGAACATATTAGTCCAAATCACTAAAAGTTAGGATCCAGATTTCTCCTAATTTTTTTTTTTTAAAAATTTGGACATGTAGGAAAATGCGTTCTTAGTACTTATTTTCATAATGTATAAAGAAAAATTGACTTCTCACTCAGGCTTTAAACAAAGTTAGTTTAGCTTGCATGTCGAGACTTTCATGTGTTGAATAGACTCTAGTACTTCTATTCATTGATGATCAGTTCTTTTGAGTTCACAAATCTTCGAGTCTGTATTAGGTAGAATCAAGGGGCCAAGTGAAAGCGCTTATGTTTGATGTCACAGAGGTCTTTAGTTATGTATATCTTGAAAGTCGTATGATTAGTTTCTAGTGATGAAACACTATGGATTAGGTAGAGAATGTTTAGGGCCTTTTGCTAAACTCTTTTAAGAATTTATAGAGCCATTAAGTAATAGATCTTTTCAGGCAAACCTGAGCAAAGTGTGTTGCTTATAAAATGATTCAAAGCTCATAAATATGAGGTTAGAAGTATGACAAATTATTTCTCTTTACATTTAACTTCTTTGGGAAAAAAACTTAATATTGCAGCATAAAGTTGAAGTGGTGTACCATATAAAAAAACAACTAAATCTCTTGCAATTAAAGGTTAGGCAAATGCTTAACATTATGTTTGCATTTAGAGTTGTCCAACTAATGATTGGTCCTAAAGGTTAATAAGAAAATTTTGGACTTAAAGATTACTAGTTGTTACTCTAGGTACACTAGTCATTTTCATGATTTCTAAAATTAAGTCTCACTTAGGTTCATTTGCTAGATATCTTTTAGTTTCTTAAGGATGTTGAGTTTGAGGAATGTTATCCTTATGAAAAGAGAATTTGAGTTAGTTAAGATTCTCCTCATTTAAGTAAGACAAACTCAACATTATTAAAAGTGTTAATTAAAGTAATCACAAGAGATAAGAGAAATCTAAGTATAAAGATTTAAGTTTGACTTAAAAGTAAAAGGAAGATGATTCAATTATCTTCCCCTAAAGTCAAACAAAGACTTAACTCTTAAAATAGAGAATTAATGTCACAAAGAATTAGGTGAAACAACAATGACAATATTTGACATCTTGTCATATTGCCTTTAAGAGGTAATGTGTGTTGAAAGATATAAGGTTTGTCTAGTTATTATGTTTCAATTATTATGGGTGACATTAATTATTCAGAGACTTGTGATAACACTTCAAAACTATTTTTAAAAGTTATGTCAAATAGATATGAAGATTGATAGCCTATATAGTTTAGAAACTCTTGATCTAGTAACACAAGGTTTCAAAGGTCTAATTTCATTTGCGATCTCAATAAGGTTATTGTTTGTAATTTCATAAGTTTCATTAATTAATTATCACATTTAAGGTCTAAGGTAAACAAGAGTGATAATTATGAATTACAAGCTTAGTGGGAGTAAATTTATTTTTCTAGTATAATATGTCTATGACATGATAAGATTATGTTATATGATGAAAACTTGTATGAACATCTCTTTTATATTGTGAAATGATATCGTGAGATCAATCTCAAGTAACATTGAGATTTCACAAAAGAGGTTATGTCAGAAAGTCTTCTAAGTTTTTTTTTGCATAAAGTTGTATGCACTAAGAAATATTCAAATGATTAAAAATGACAAGTTTAGTCTCAATAAAGGTCCCTTGAATAAAGAAATGAAGAATTTCATGCTTGAAGTTTACACGCTTCCACTTCCGTATTCATATCAATAACAAAAGGCAATATTTTTATAACTCTTAATTGAATCTAAAGAGTTTTAAGGTAATTAACAAAATGATACATGCTCACTCGTCAAAATCAAATAAAGTAGAGATCATGTGGTAATTTGATTTTGATAATAGTAAGAGTTGCCAACAGGATCCACCTTCTCGGTTATGTTCACTAAATGAGTAAAAGATACTACTATAAATAAAAGTGACAAATAGTCATTTGTAGTAGTTTCTTTTACCATTGAGGTTTGTGGTCATAAAACTTTGTGTGGCAACAAACTCATAAATTTTAATTCTTGTCACTAAGTTGTCTTGACAAGAATTTGTAATTGTTTTCAATTTATAGCAACAAAAAGCTTTATGAAATCATAAGTTTTAGTTGATAAAAAAAATTCAAAGTTTTTTGTGTCTAAAGGAATACAACTTCATCATTGTGGATACGTTCATTAAGAACTTTCACACAAAAAGTTTTGGGAGCATAATGCTCATATAGGTATGAAAATTATGGTACGTCAGTTGAGTGAGAGTTTGTGCTTTCGTAAAGTAGACACAAAATTTTGTTTCTGCAGAATAAAGAAGATGAATTATCTTTTGTTACTCTGAATCACTTTCTTTCTAACAGTAGTTTAACATAAGGCTAGAAAGAGTTAAGTTTGATCTCTCTAAAGAATAAAGTTGATCAGTTGGAAATAGACCATGTTTAGATCACACTATATGTAATTTTCATGCTGCTCTACCACACTTGATCCATGTCATTGAGTATATTTGGTGTGGTGATCATTGAAGGCTGAGTTGCGACCATACAGTGGCAAAAGTCGATTTGGTTCCTTGGTATACAAAATGGACCGGATTGTGATTAAAGGGATTTTATTTTTAAAATAGCATTAAGTCGTGCACTAAAGAATAAATTAATAATTGTTAATAAAAAAATTGTTGCCCAAGTGGGAGATTGTTGGAATTAATTAAATAATTAATTCATATGTGGGTAACAAATTCAATAACAATTATATTTGGGTTATTTCATAGGCATTTGTGTGATCTTGATTATGAGCCCAAGACTTTCGATATAGTTGTGTGGCCTGAGCAGATATCAACCCGTTGGTCCTAGGGGATTATGGGAAACCCTAGGATCAACATATATATATAGTTTAGGTTATGGTCCCCAATAAGCTATGCAGCCTCCTATTCCCCATCTGATATAGAGGATTGCCCATGATTGGTCTGAGTTGCATAGATGAGGAAGACCACAAACCACAGAGGATTACAGACTATGAATTCATCACATCTAATGGTTCTAGGTAATTCTAATCCTCTCTAATTTAGTTTTTCAATGCTTAGATCCTAAAAATTATGTCACGATTGTTCTTGGATTAAATGTATTTATTCTTGAATAATCATATATTGAGTTTTTTCCAATATATTTCTAACACATAACTCCCTAGACTAACTAATTTCACACACCAAACAACTCCAAATTTACTAACTCTACTTCCTACTCCAAACAATCCTAAGACTCTGTTTGGGATCGTAGTAGCTTTTAAAACAATTGCTAGCAGTTGTGTTTTTAAGAAAATTAACGGTCATATGAAACATATTAGTGTTTGGTAAATTTCATTTTTAAACGTACAAAAGCAGGTCACCGGTGTTTGGTAAATTCAAATAAAATTGTGGTGGTTTAGCTATAATGACCAAAGTAGACATATTATTTTTAATTATTTATATGTTGATGTTCAGTATATAAATTGTTATAGTTAATTATTTAAAAAAATTATAGTTTAAAATACAAATTACGTGTTGCTATTGCTTTAAATTATATGCTAAAAAGCTAGAAAAAATAATTGTTTAAATACAAATAAAATGTTAGAGAAAATAATAAAAACACATTTAGGAGAAAATTGTATAAAATATTTAACCAAAATTGCTTCTTATGTCATAATTTTATAATTATTAGTGTAATTTTAAATATATGGCTTAAAACTTGAGAACTAATTAAAAACTTTAAAAAGAAAAAATTTACATCATAATCTCCAAATTCACTTTGATATGTGCATAAATTTTAAATGATTCACTTTGATATGTGCATAAATTTTAAATGTTGAGGGAAACCATAGATTTGATGTAAATGTTGTGTTTCAATTTCTTGAAATTATTAAGACCTTTAATTTTAAAAAAAATATTTCTGTAACAATAAATAAAATATATGGAAAAGATATCTTAAAAAATATGTATGAATAAGGCAAAATAATATGATAGTAAAGGAATCTAACTTGGAAAACAATAAAAAAAAAATCCAATTCATTACTATTTCAAAACCTAATAGTATCTCTTCGTTATCCTTCCCTTTATTTCAAAGATATTTTTTTTTTATTTCAAAGTCTAATAAATCTAAATGATATAGAATAACTATGTTAAAAAAAAAAAAAAAATCAAGAAATTAGATTAAAAAAATTAGATAAAAAAAATCACATAGTGAAAATAATGTAACATTCAATACGTTTGAATTAAAAAATATAATATGAAAAAGATAAAATTGAAATTGAAAGGAGATGATCAACCAAAAAGAACCAAAAAAAAAAAAAAAAAAAAAGGGATAGATTAAAATAATATATATAGTTTCCATGGCAAAAAAAAATAGATAATCATTTATAAATTGTTAAGATAAAAAAAATACTTAATTATTGGGTAAACTAAAAAAAAAAAAAAAAATTTGTAACAGATGTCAGTTTAGAATAAGATAATTAAAAATATAGCATGTTTTTAAAAATTTTGTGCATATGACAATTTCTATTCTTATGGCTGATAGAAGTCTAGAAGTCTATCACTGATCACCTCAGCTTTTTATAGATTTTTGTCAGTGATAATAGTCTATCAGTGATAGATAAAGTCTATATAGAAACGGATTTTTTTTGTTATATTTGCAAAACATTTTAAAGTTTGCTAAATTTGCAATTAATTTGGGCCTGATTGCTATTTGTGCAACCAGCCCAAATAAAAAACTCATAGAAAGATTTTAGAAAATCAAAGAATTTTAAAAGATTTAAAGAGTATAAATTTTAAAATATTTCGCATTATTAAAAACACTGGTATTTTTTCAAAATAGCTTTTACGTCTTTTCAGCGTAATTCTAAACACGGAGTTTTTGTACGGATGACCCACCCCTTGGAGTGCGTAAAGTTTTTTAACCCAATTTTTGAAAACTTATGTTTTTTTACCTTCTCTCGTGATAAGGAAGTGCACAAACTCATTCGTACCCTTCGCTTATCACGATCACGAGAAGACAAATGTGATCTCCTCGTGATAAGCGAAGGGTACGAATGACTTTGTGCACTTTCTTATCACGAGAGAAGGTCAAAAAAACATAAGTTTTCAAAAACTGGGTTAAAAAACCTAGCGGCCCCTGAGGGTGGGTCATCCGTACAAAAACCTCTTTTAAACACATGCCCTAAATATGTAATGTAATTAAAACAAATTCATTTTAAAAATAAAAGAACATATCGATTATCAAATAAAAATTTCATATCTACAACATTTATAATTAAAGCAACATACTCATTATACGGTTGTGTCCCTTGATTAAGAGGGTTATCGATTCAATCCTCCCATTAACTAAATACAATTGCCAAAGAAAAAGATCTATAATTAAACAAACAATTCTGAATTAAGAGTACAATATCAATCAAAAATTGAACTTTACCTATTGAAATCTAAAAACCAATCTCATGTTGTTTGTTTGGACGGTTAGAACAACACAATTATGAATTAAGAGTGCTATTTATTTCAACAATTAAACTCAAACACATCTACTTATACACTCGAAATCAAAACGTTTTAGAAAAATAATCAATTTTAACCTTAAATTTGACGGGTTGTTACTTCAACTCTAAACTCTCAATTTCATCCGTTATTTAAACTTCAAATTTAAATAGGTGTATTAATTTACACATTCCTTGAATTTTGTTTCAATATCACGGTTAGAAAAGTTTCTCAAACATGGCCAAAGTCACTATAGGTACTTATTTTTATTTTATTTTTTATTAATTTACTAAAATAAAAAAGATTGGCTTTGGGGTACTTTGTGATTCTCATGATGGTGGTGACCCGATTCAAAATATTTTTTTTTTAAAAAAATTACAAATAAGTACTTATAATAAGGAGGAACAAGTGACTTTGAGTATGTGTGACAAACTTTGAAACGGAAACATAACCGATGATATAAATTGATACACTTATTCAAGTTTGAGGTTTGAATTGATGTTTGAGGTTTCAATTGATGAAATTAAAAGTTTAGGGTTAAAATTGATACAACTTGCCACTACAAAAATTGATACAAATTGAAAGTTTATGATATAAGTTTGTTATTAATTGGTTATGTTTTTCTTAGGTGTTTTGGGTTAAGGTCAATGTAACAAAGGCTACTTTTCAAGATTACGATGATTATAATATAGACGAAAAATGAAGTTTTATTCTTAAATGACTTAAGTTTAATTTATTTTAGTAAATATTTGTGTTGTAATTTTAATTTTATTGAGAGCTCAAACTTTATACAAAAGAACTATAAGAACAAATTTGATTCAATAAACTATATTTTAGATTGTGTACAAAAATTCTTTATAGGTAAAAAAAGAAGTTTCAAATTAAATTGAGATTAAAAACAAAACATTTTTTCCGACGTCGTGATCACCAGATGCCACACTTTTCCCAACACTATAACTTTGGTGATGGGAAAGGTCCTTGACTAAAAGTCTCGTTCATGGTGTCGGGAGAGGTAATCTTTATCGGCGTCGGTAAAGCCTTTAATGATGCATATGCATAAAATGGCGTCGGTATAGGCTATCCCGACTCGTTTCTAGCTTTTTCCCGACACTTAGTTACATCGAAAAAACTCTTAATTCTTGTAGTGATACCATTTTAGAATGAAAATTGATTTATTTCAACTTTTTATTAGATATATTTTCCATAACCATATCATTATTAAAATTTTGGATCAAATATCTCTGGGTGTTCTCATTAGTTTTTAGAATAAGTTAATTTATAAATTTAGATAATTTGGACATTATTTTAATTTAATCTTTAATGATTTTAAAAGATTAAAATTTAATCCCTATTATTTGTGCTTCATTAAAATTTTTGTTCCAACTTTAGTCGTTATGATTTAATCAAATCTCACAACTTCTCTTTTCTTATCATATTGATACATTTTTTTTTTTTTTTTTATTATTATTATTTTTTTTTAATGGGGGCTATGAGTTAATGTTTTTATTCGAAAGTTTGTGTTAATTAATTATATTAAGATTTAGGACTAAGTAGAAAACAAAAAGGAAAAATAGGTTTATGAGTATTGACCACCAAATTGACATGGACTAAATTGAAGATAAACACAAACTTTTAAAAATTAATGGGATCAAATTAAATCTACCTAGAGTAAGACCAAGAATTTAGATCTCGATGTCGACGAAAATATCGAGGTCTCAATTTTGTGAAAATGTCGATGTCGATGGATATTTCTGGAAGATTTTTAAAAATAATTTTTTTAAAGAAATTATTAAAATTAATAGATAAACATTTTACAGTTTTAAATGAGTTAAAATACACTTATTGTAATATTATATTTACGTTAGGTTACATTTTGTTGTTATTTTTTTTTTTAATATTTCATTGATTTTGTACGGTATGATGAAAATGTCCATCACCCCTCATGTCGATATCGAACCTATAGATATGTTGAAATATCGATATGTCGACGAAAATTTAATACCATGAATAAGACAAAATTTATAATTTAACCACAACTATTACTGATCCATAAATATCAACTTCAATTTACAATATTAATAATCCTACCATTCAACAAACTACAGATTCCACAAAAAGTTGATTATTTTTTTTTAAAGTTATAGTGTGAAGAGTTATCCAAAATCCAAAGCTTGAGAAGCAGAGATGCGCATGTGGGTATCCAAGGATTGGAAGTGATTTGACAAGACAAAGAAGAAGAAGCAGTGGGCATCAAAAGATGTAAATCAGACTAAGACATTTGACCTGACCTTTCAATACCAAAAAAAACTCTGAAAACTGTCCCCAAAAACCCTAACCCTAATCAAACAAAACTCTCTCTTTCTGGCATCAGCAATTCTCACAGCATGGCCTGCAAAGAGAGAGTAAGATAAATAATTGAAGGGTTAGTTTTTTATATATTGTCCCCATAAACCCTAACCCTAACCCTAACCAAACAAAACTTCCTGTTTCTGGCATTAGCAATTCACAGCATGGCCTGCAAAGACAGGAGAATTGTACGACTGACCCCCTATTTTAGTTCATTTGTCAAACTGACCCGGATCTAAAAAAAAATGCAAACTGACCTTCTGCTGACATCATCATTATTTTTTTAATATTATTTTCTAGCTCTAGCTGCCGGCGCGGGATGGTCTCGCTCTAGCTCTAGCTTCATTTAAGATCTGAAAATTTCAAGATCTTGAAGTTTTTTTCAGATTCGAGACCTGCCCGCAGCTACAGTAAGACCAGTCCGCCCCCGAGCTAGAGCGAGATCAACCCGCGCCTTACAGCTAGAGCTAGAAAATAATATTAAAAAAAAAATGATGATGTCAGCAGAATGTCAGTTTGCCTTTTTTATTTGAGATCTGGATCATTTTAACAAATGAGTTAAAATAGGGAATCAGTAGAATTGTCCTAAGATAAATAATTGAAGGGTTAGTTTTTGATATATTAAGTTTGAGAAATGGCACTGATTCTCACATGTCTAATAACTCTGACCTACCCACCACTCTTCTGAGACATCTGACTCAATTTATTTTGTTTTGTTTTTTGTTTTTGCTAAACATGTTGCGTACACAAACCCCAGTTGTTGATTGTAATGGGACTCTTCATTAAATTTTCTCACATGTCTCGTCTCTCTTTCAGGGTTGGTTTTGTTTTTCATATTCTTTTTGCTGTTCTTTTGGTTCCCTCTGGATTTTGTCTGTCATTAATTGTGTGTTGCTCCATCCATTCCATCCATCTTCCTCTTATCTTATGTCTTCAGCTCTGTGCTTTGTGCAATGAATATCAAAACCCATTTAAGTTTTAAATGACTACTCACTGTTTGTTAACTGCAGTTTAAGAGCTTCAATCGTCCATTGGTTGTTTCTATTAAATGTAAGACACAGACAGACAGACAGAGAAACAGATGATGTTGCTTTGTTTTCTCTGGTTTTTAATGACCATTGTGTATATGTATGTATGACTACTTGTTTTGTTGGAATTCCAACCATTATTATTACTTATTACTTTCCCATCATTTCTGTCTTTTAAGTTTTAACCTACTTCTTTCGAATTTATTTTTATTTGTCTTTTTATAAATCATTTCTATAATTAATCTTGATTTTTTTTTGTTTTTTCCTTTAATATCGAGAGGGTGGGAGAGAAAAAATTATTCTTTATTTTATTTTGAAATGTTTTAAATCCGTTATGACTCGCTATAATTATATTTTGAATTGTCAACAAGAGCATAGCTCAACGATATCGCTTAGTGTCATGAGGTTCTAGGTTCAATCCCGCACCACAACACGCTGTCAAAAAAAAAAAAAAAAAATTATACTTTGAATCTTGTGTCGATTATGGTTTTATTTTTTTTTGTTGTTTGAATGGGCTGGTTGCACAAATAGCAATCAGGCCCAAACTAATTGCAAATTTAGCAAACTTTAAAATGTTTTGCAAATATGGCAAAAAAAAAAAAATCAGTTTTCTATCACTAGTGATAGACTATTATTACTGGTAGACTATTATCACTGACAAAAATCTATAAAAAAAATTGAGGTAATCAGCGATAGACTTCTATCAGCCATAAGATATCAGCGATAGAAATTGCCATATCCGCAAATTTTTTAAAAACATGCTATATTTTTAATTATCTTATTTTAAATTGACATCTGTTACAATTTTCCTTGTTTGAATTATGTCCAAATATTTAGTATAAAATATTATTAAGGACGGATAAATTTTAAGATCTATATCTGATTTTAAATAAACATCTACATTATAGTGGTCGGATTAAATAATTTTTGTTGTTGTTTTTGTAAAAATTTCATCGAATTTGTACTGTATGATGGAAATATCGATTCATCTCTCATATCAATGTCGAACCTATGGATATAAAAAAATATCGATATAAATATCGATGAAAATGTCGACATGTCAACAGAAATTTAATAGAATGATTATGACCAAATACATTTGAGTCATCCTATATTTGTCATTAGACTCGAAATATTCCAATTTTAGTGACTTGATTTTCATTTTTTTTTAATTCTATAAATGCCCTTCATTTTTTAAAATTTAAAATAAATATCTCTTATATTGGTGTATTTTTTATTTGATGTTCGTGTATTTATATTCCATATTTTTAATGTTTATTTAATTTTTATTAAATAAAATTTAAATTATTTATATAGATTTCTTTAATTTCTCAAAAATTCAATAAAAATTAGATTAGTTATGTTTTATATTTTTTATTTTTAGACTAATATTTAATGTATACTCATATTAACTACAATTTAAAATAATTATATTCATTAAAAAAAAATTCTTTATTTACATATTTTCGTGAATTACATTTTTTTTTCTTTTTTTTTTTTGCCCAACACCATATGACCATTTTCTGGATTATAGTATATAAACGAAGTATATATACTGGATTATTATAGTATATATACTTCGTTTATATACTATAATCCAACATATATACTTTGTTTGTATACTATAATCTAGTATATATACTTTGTTTATATGTTATATTTCAACATATATACTTTGTTTATATACTATAATCTAACATATATACTTCATTATTTTTTCTTTAATTATTTTCTTCTGTCCTGATTCAATTTTAATTTTGAATTATATACCTTATATTATTAAATATAAACGTGGAATGAAACACATGTATAAAAACCTTAATTTTTTTCCTCTCTTCCTCCATCTTCCTCCTGCAAATCTATTGTTGCCTCCCTCTGCAAATTTGCCACCACCCTCCTGTGCAACTTTCGTTGCCGCCCACGTCGTCGTTACCACACCTCACCCAGTCAAGATCCTCCCTCCCCATTCAAAATAAATTGTCGCCGTCGTTGATTAATTCAGAAACAACAGATAGAGAAATGCCTTCGTCTTCTTCTTCGTTTAACGTCGCCATAAATGCCTTCGTCTTCTTGCTCATTGATCATCGTCGTCCGAAATTAGAAGCGTTGTTGTTCTTTTGTCGTCGGTAGACCTCCTAAAATTTAGAGGATTTACGATTAAGAAAAAAGAGATGGGAGTCGAGAGATTGAAAGCTTAGAATAAGAAAATATTTTTTTTTCAAAATTTCTAAATCAATTATGCAATATCTAGCCATTACGTTTTCTATTTTTTTTTATTAATTAAATCAACCTGCCTTGTGACAAAGCTAAAATTTATTTAGAAAATTGACATAATATGTACGTCTATAAAATGTCTACTTATGTAGTTGAGATAACTATAGAAATGGGGAAATTGCATAAAATGACCTGTCATAGCAAAACATTAACAAAACTGACCCGTCTCCCACAAAAATGATAAAAGTGACCGGTTTGAGGGAATGAGGGGTGTGAAATTATACATATGCCCTTCATTAAGGAAACCCGAATGTGTCTATGCGATCGCACAGCCTATGTCATGGCATAGGTAATTTCCATCGCACAGCCTATGCCATGGCATAGGTAATTTCCATCGCACAGTCTATGCCATGGCATAGTTAATTTGCATCGCACAACCTATGTCATGGAATAGGTAATTTTCATCGCACAGTCTATGCCATGACATAGTTAATTTCCATCGCACAACCTATGTCATGGCATATATAATTTGCATCGCACAGCCTATGCCATGACATAGGTAATTTGCATCGCACAGGTATTGCCCAGAATTAAAATCCTTCTCTCTCTTACAAGCAAATTTGAGGGCTATTGTACTTACAGAATACCTACAGAAACTACAAATTTAGAATATGGGTATGTACTTACAGAAACTTGTACTTACAGAAAGCATAAAAAAGAAATCATAAGACAGTGTATAAAACAGACAAATCGACTTCATGTGTTTGGTGTAGACGACGATGCCCCTTCTCGTCTGTTTGACAATGGGTTCCTACACGTTTTCCTGTTATGCCCAGATTCGCCACACCGTGTACACCTGTGGACTTGTACCTCCTCCCCTATTGATGGTATCCTAGTAGACTGACGTCTACCAACTCTCTGTACAACTTTTGGGGGTAGTATCTCTCGTTCTTCGAAGTTTTCTGGTCTTCTCCATTCTTGTATATGCCCCACTGGATAGATTGGTTCTGCATAAGAGGAAATTAGGCAATTGATCGTGTAATAATTTGCACATAGACTATGCATTGGTACATTTCGATCTTTCGCGGCGACAATTGCATGTGTGTATGGAATTTGCCAAATGTCAAATTTATTACAGTTGCATGTATGGTCGTGTAGGTCTACCATCCCACCTAAGTATCCATCGTCCACGTCCAATTGGAAATGGTCTATTGATCTAATCTTGTGCCTTCTAGACTTGACTTCCCGCTTTTCTAATTTTCCAATTACAAAGTCTGTAATGGGTTTGTTAGAATTTGATGCTTTGTTCCGTCTTTCATAAAACCAGTCTTGGAGTTGTTGTCTTATATCTTCGAACATTTTTGTAACAGGCATGACTCGAGAGTCTTTGAACAACACGTTCAGACTCTCGACCATGTTGGATGTCATTTTATCGTACCTGTTATGGACTTGATATACTTGTGCCCAACGGTGTAATCCAATTCTCTCCAAGTATCGTCCTACTCCTGGGAACTTACAAAGTTGATCCCAGTACATCTGGAAATTTGACATTCGATATGCCTTTGCCGCAAGATAGAATAACGGAGCGATGGCGTTATTCTTGAATCTGTCGTCCAAGTTGACTTTGATGTGTTGCATGCAAAGACCATGGAATGCTTGTGGGAATACTCTTGCAATTGACTTTTTAATGCTTACGTTGCGATCCGACAATATGACCAAATTGGGAATATCACTCCCAATTGCCTTCTCTAGGTTTGTCATAAACCAAATCCAGGACTCGTCGCATTCCGTGTCTCCCAACCCAAAGGCAATTGGGTATAGTTGATTGTTCCCATCAATGCCCGTGGCTATGAACAACTTACCCATGAATTTATGATATAAATGAGTGGCATCAACAGCAGTTATAGGACGTAGACAATTCTTGAAACCCTTCAAACATGGTCCTAACGCCATGAAACCATGTTTGAAATGCACACCATCTTCTATTTCAATCTCGAATAGCGTACCTGGGTTCACTATCTTCAAAGCTTCACCATATGCATGGAGGAGGGTGTAGGAGTGTTCTGGTGATCTGAATGCATACTCCAAAGCTTGCTCTCTGGCACGATACGCTCTATGGTAGGTTATACTCACACCGTAATCCTTTCTCATGTCGTCTACTATGTCCCTGGGTGTATAGGAACGACCAACTCGTTCGCACTTGGACTTTATTAACTCTCCTATAACCGATGCCTTAGCTTGACGATGGTTGTGAGATATCAATTGAAATCTGCATGTGTGAACATTTGTATACTTGTTCACCCTGAAGAAATCAGAACCATCCATTTTCATTGCGCGAAGCATCCAGTTACATGTTTCAACTCTGCACTTGGCTTTAAATAGGGACTTTGTTGATTTTTTAACTTTGTACTCAAAGTGCCTATTCATTGCAATCATTGATAATTTGATTTTTAAGTCTTTCTTGCAGAAGAAGATCTCTCCAACCTCAGTATCTTCATTCGTAAGACAATGTTGCAGAACAATTATACGATCATTGTACAATGTTATCGCACTAGATTGTCCTCCTACTGTGGCATGTTGAACGGAGGGACCTGCTCTATCAACTCGCACTCCTTCTTCTCTGGTCGTCGATGCATTTCGAACTGATGGACCTGCTCTATCAACTCGCACTCCTTCTTCTCGGGTTGTCGATGCATTTCGAACTGAGGGACGTGCTCTATCTGAACTTGATGGCTCTGCATGAATGAAAGTAGATGGCGAAGCATGCTCAATCTGAACTTCCTCTTCTGGTTGCTCGACATCTTCTTCAACAGTAAATTGAGATGCATTGTAAACATCCCAATGGTTGATCCTGTCATCCCCTAGATTGCATGAAAATATATTTGGATCCAACGCAGAAAATGAACAAATATTTTCTTGTGCCAATCCATGTTCTGATGGGACTTGAACGTGGACTGATGGACTCGGTTCAAAACGTTGTTCGGGTGATGCTTCATAAAATGTAGAAGCACTTTCTTTTGGTTTGACTGTTACGAAGATAAGCATTTTTGTCGCATCTTCTCCCTCAAGGAAGAAACCAAGACCCCAATCATCTATGATATCAATAGGAGGTACGACGACCAACAAGTTGAAACAACACTTCAGTTCTATGTTGAACTCACTTTGATCTATATTCAGTTGTCTATATATAATTGTCAACAAGTCATCTCTTGTTATATTAATTGGAACCCTCAATCCCTGCATGTTCCCACCAATGTAATTCATCCCGCTGTTGTCCCATGAACCACCATAACGCAAGTAAGTTCGCACCATTGCCATCGAGGGTAAGCTGGACGAGATTGTATAAGTTAGATTAAATTGTATGAAATTAAAAAAAAAAAAAAAACGATTTTATTTCATTACTGGCTATCGCACAGCATATGCTGTGCGATAGCATATTTTGAAAAAGCTCATGACGAATAACGAACAAACAGTGGAAGAAAATGATGATTCGTGTAATTTTCAAATGTTAATGAACAATATATTTGTACCTTGGATAAAAGAAACTGAAGCCAGAAATCCGTGCTGAAAAGTGTAATATGGTGGGGCTTGAGAACAATTTGTCGGATGATGGGGCTCTTAACGAAATGCTTCAAATGCTTGAATGATTGAACGGTGGGGGTAAGGGGAATATAGGTGACAGCATTAATGTGATGTACGCTTGGGTTGGTGAGGACAAGTTTGCATTGAAGTTGTTTTAAGTTTGCATTGAAGACTGACATATGTTGTGCGATAACATATGCTGCGCGATAGCATATGCTGTGTGATCGCATATGCTGTGCGATATGGCCATTCTGAAGGCAACAAGTTTTGTGTATCACTTATGTGTATCAGTTCTGTGTATCAGTTCTGCCCATTCTGTGAAGCCAACCAGTTCTGTGTATCTGCAACCTACAAACATCTACATCTAGCAATTCAAATACCAGCAACCAGAAACATCGAGCAATTCAAAAACCACCAACCAGATACCTAGAAACATCTAGCAATTCAAAAACCACCAACCAGATACCTAGAAACATCTAGCAATTCAAATACCACCAAGCAGATACATCTAGCAATTCAAATACCACCAACCAGAAACATCTACCAATCAAAAACCAGCAACCAGAAACATCAAACACTTGAAGAACGAGAAACCAAAAACATGCAACTGATTCAATAAATGAAACTGTTATCCCACATTTGTGCTACATATTGTTCAGTAATTAAATGCAACTGATTTCTAAGTAATGAATCCATATTATCAGATGTTACATGACACTCAAAATATTGTGCGCACCAATACCCACAATCATCCCGCAACTTCTGGATATTGGTTTTCATGCTTCGCTTCACCATCCACGTGTATTTGTTTTGCCAAGGATATTTATCGAAGTGGCCGGTGGCTGTTAGCAACGACGGTAAAGACTTTGATCTTTGATAGCGGATGTGTTATCTGAGCAAGGGTGATATCATCAACATGCGTGGGCATTGAATAAAAAATCCTAACACATCCTTTACGTAGGTCGATAGCTGCTAGCACCCAATGTCTTTTAATGTTGACTGGCCCATACACGTAGTTAACTTCCGACCATGGTGGCTCGTCTACGGGAGCTTGACCTAGGACGATGTCAAGAAAACTTTGATCCCGCCCGATCCACCACTCGACCGACCCCATATAGTCCTTCTTTTCTAACGATGACCCGGGTCCCTCGGGGGACATTAGAAATGACTACACAAATGAGAACACAATATTATAATTGACATGTGGTTTTCGCTAAAACATTGTAGGATAAACTTACCATGAAAGTCGTGCTGACAACCGTAAATTTGAGGCGACATAGATTTGGTCTTGCTCGGAGCTTCTTTTTAACGAACATCATTAGAAGGTCCATATCCTGCAAAAATGTACAATTCTTAGTGCCAAATAAAAATAAATAGAAAAGTAAGAACTGATTCTTCGAATAATTACGTCTTCAGATAAAAACTCATTCTCCATGAACTTTTTGAAGAAGTTTGTGTCCCTCATAACTCCCTAGATAGATCGGAGTTCCTTGTTTGTTTTCCTGGATTTAATCCAGGCCTTGTACCTTGATATTAGTAAGGGTGAGATATGGAAGGAGAGATTGTACCGGTTAACTGCGCCTTCTGAAGGATCAGGTGATTGATCCACCTTACTTTTACCCTTTTGCTTTACTCAAATATTTTTTTCCTTTTCCTTACCCTGGATTGAACCTGGATTTGCAGAGAACTCGACTTTGGGCTTGAACTTCTTTTTCAACTTCCTCTCACCGTCCTCGTTAGGGGTATACTTCGACACCCTCGCTCTCTTGCGTACACCGCGACGAGGCTCCTGCACGACATGTGTGCATCACATTAGCATAAAGGTATGAAAATATGTTAACGAATAAAACAAACATTAGTTAAGTACCTTACTCTGATTGACGTCGACAGGAAGATGGGTGGACTTCTCCGTCGGGCCCCCCACAGCTACAGTCCCATCCTCAACCTCGAGGGACTGCTCGGGTATTAGGGTTGTTGCGCCCCCCTGAATTACATTCCCACCCTCGACCTGAAGGGAATGCTCGGGATCGGTCTCGGTTGGGGTGCCCGAAGCTACAACAGTCCCATCCTCAACCTCGTGGGACTGCTCAACTGTCATCTCTGTCGTCGGGCCCCCTTCATCTACATTCCCACCCTAGACCTGAAGGGAATGCTCGGGATCGGTCTCGGCCGGGGTGCCCGAAGCTACAACAGTCCCATCCTCAACCTCGTGGGACTGCTCGACTGACATCTCTGTCGTCGGGCCCCCTTCATCTACATTCCCACCCTCGACTTGAAGGGAATGCTCGGGATCAGTCTCGGCTGGGGTGCCCGAAGCTACAACAGTCTCATCCTCAACCTCGTGGGACTGCTCAACTGTCATCTCTGTCGTCGGGCCCCCTTCATCTACATTCCCACCCTCGACCTGAAGGGAATGCTCGGGATCGGTCTCGGTCGGGGTGCCCGAAGCTACAACAGTCCCATCCTCAACCTCGTGGGACTGCTCGACTGTCATCTCTGTCGTCGGGCCCCCTTCATCTACATTCCCACCCTCGACTTGAAGGGAATGCTCGGGATCGGTCTCGGCCGAGGTGCCCGAAGCTATAACAGTCCCATCCTCAACCTCGTGGGACTGCTCAACTGTCATCTCTGTCGTCGGGCCCCCTTCATCTACATTCCCACCCTCGACCTGAAGGGAATGCTCGGGATCGGTCTCGGCCGGGGTGCCCGAAGCTACAACAGTCCCATCCTCAACCTCGTGGGACTGCTCGACTGTCATCTCTGTCGTCGGGCCCCTTCATCTACATTCTCACCCTCGACCTGAAGGGAATGCTCGGGATCGGTCTCGGTCGGGGTGCCTGTTACGTCTCCAAAAGTGACTATTTTAGGACTTATTTGTGATAGAAAGTTGTGCATTCGTAAGTGTTTTTGGTAGGATTTAGCTTGAACTTGTGCTTATATATGAGAATTAGAAGAATGAAGCTAAATTAGGACTTATATGCAAAAGGAAAGAAAGAGAACCAAAAACGAAGTTAAAGGATTGAAAATTGCACATTGCGGAAGCATTGCGAAAACATTGCTAAAACCGCAATGTTTTAAGTGAAATCCGTAAGTTGTCTAACCGATTTCTGTTTTGTTCCGATCTTTCAGGGGCCCATTCTTTCTCCTGCTGCCACGTTGAGATACGACGTTTAGAATGGATGGTTCTCCTTGGCCCAATCGTACCTGCAGAACACTATAAAAGGAGGTCAAGATGGAAGGTTGAAACACACTCGAAAAGCGTAGAACTCCCATCTCAACGCGGTTTCTTCCCTATTTCTTCTCCCGTTTGTTGGCGTGAAGGTTTCAGCTGTTGGCATCGATAATCTGAGAGGAAGAAGAGAAGATCCTTCTTCTCTTCTGATTGGATTCATCCCCAAACAAGCTCACCTTCGCCCTTCATCCGAGGCGCTTGCGGCGAGGAGTTCACGCACACACTTTAGATTGCTTTCTACTGCTTTTTGTCTCTTATTTTCTTTACTGTCTTCTGCTCTTTACTTCTGTTTGCTACTGCAATTCAATTCTCCTTCAATCATTTAGTCTTTCTTGTTTTGTACTCGTGGCACATTAAGCTTTGAATCTCACGCAATAGAGGAACTATTTGACTACTTCGCAATTCTCTTTAATGCTTTCTTTCTTCGTTTGCTGTCATTAAATTCTGTTAAGCATGTTTAATTACTCAAATCTTTCTATTCCATCTTCATCCATGAGTAACTAAACCACATAAGGGTATGCTAATGACAAGTCCATAGGTAGAAATACGTGAATCAAGCATGTAGGTTAGCTTCGAATGCATTGAATGTATGTAAGCTTCATCCCACGGGCAATTTCGATTGGCCATCCATTTTGTTCAAAGAACTCCTAACCTCTGGAAGGAGTAAGAGTTCAGAGTCGTACATTCATGCTAGCCTTCCATGGTAGCCAGAAAACGACCTAGGAATAGGCGTTTTCCTAGTACAAATCACTAAACTCACTTTTATAAAAAGATGCTTAAGACCTTACTTGGACATGAGTAAACTAAAGGATCTAATGCATGAAATCGGAAGATACATGAGAATGAGTTAGTTTGATGCATGATGAGTTGATCTACTGTTGAAGATTCGTATGAAAAAGCTTATAGAGGAGTCGTTAGTAGCCCTTGTTTCCACAACTTACCCTTAAAACGTTGCTGCAGAATTGCGAGAACATTGCTGTTTGCGCAATTCTTCCAGTTTCACTTTTTGCCTTAGCCATTTTTCCAGCTTTCTTTTGCTTTGCGAGTTTATTTAATTGCTCTCTCCGCAAGTCTTTTTCTCCTACATTCAAGTTAATCTATTTACTTGCTCTTGTTTATGCTTGCATATCTTGCACTCTCTTTATTAGTTAGACACATTAAACCCAATTCTACCCCATCTAAACCACCTTTTCTAAGTTAGCATCTCACTTCGTAAGTAACTAAGAATAAATCTCTGTGGGAAATCGAATGAAAAAATACTTATTACTTTCTACAAGACCATGTATGCTTGCATGTTCTGAGTGCTCTCACATTGCATTTTTATTTACACATTGAGCACGCAACAAGTTTTTGGCGCCGCTGCCGGGTATTTTGTTTAGTGAACACGAAGTTTGTTAATTTAGAAAAAAAAAACTTAATATCTATTGGAGCTAATCTTCTTTCATTTCCTTTACAGGTACTATCAAGCTAGTTTATGAAAGAGTTTCCAAACCTCAATCGCAACAAAGAAAAACTTTGCAGGTGGAAGACGTATGTGTACGACAAAGTAAATGAATACGCTGCAAAACTTAATTGAAGGACGAGTTTGCCCACAACAGTTTGAAGAATTTTATCAGCCATGTGCTTATTGTGAGGATAATCATAACTTGGAGAATTGCCCAACCTTGAATTATCAAGAGAGGCAATATCAACAAAGCTATGACAACCATTATTCGTACATGTGTGAACATGATCAGTGGCAACTCTCAAATAATCCTTGGGAAGAGCATGTGCAAATTGCTCATTATGAAGAGTTCCCCCAACATGAAGACTATCAACATTATGCCCCAACTCCAAATGAATAATTATCACCCGCTTTGGAGGCGCTATGGATAGAATTCATGGAAAGGAATGATGCATCCATGAGGAGAATGGATGTGCAATTAGCTCAGCTCACAAATGACTTACAAGATCTACTTGCTATAGCAAAATCACTACCACCATGCCCTCAGATGTTCGATTTTTATGATGATGAATCTTTTGTTACCTTCGAATCTGAGAAGAGTGATCCAATTGAATATCCATATGAAATGGTGGAGTTGGTGAAAGGTGAGAAAAATGAAATTGTGCTGGATGAGGCCAAAGAGACTATTGCGCTGCTTGAGGAACAAGAATTTGAAATGTCTGATGTTGCAGCAAGCTTCTCCACCAATGAAAGAGTTGAGCCACCACCACCACAAATGCTCCAGCTGAAGGAGTTAGAAAGAGATGTGCCCGAAAAAGAAGTCCCATCGCATCAAAGCTATGTTGTAGCAAATGTTGTAGAAACAAAACCAACGCACAAAAAGTACAAACCTTGGGATGTTATAACATGCAGTCTCTTTGAAAGAATCAACAAATTCAAGGTGTGGCAGAATGTCCGACCCCGTAAATCAAGAGTTAAGTATCTTACAGGAGCAGAAGTGGTGCCTCGAAACATTGAAGAATATCCATATGAGGCAGATTGACGAGGGAGTTTTTTGATCCCTCTTAAAAAAAAAATAAAATTTGCTTTTCTGTGACTCGTGACCTCTGTTTTGAATCCAATACATAATCCGTTTTAATTGTTCTTTTGATTGTTTAGAGTAGTGTAGTTAGGTTGATGGTTTCTGAGTAGTTAGCTTCGTTTATTTTACTGTTTTGAGTAGTTGTAGATGACTGAAAATAGCATGCAAAAGGGGCCTTGTTCACTGTTACATA
Source organism: Herpetospermum pedunculosum (assembly GCA_028017165.1). Classification (NCBI taxonomy): domain Eukaryota; kingdom Viridiplantae; phylum Streptophyta; class Magnoliopsida; order Cucurbitales; family Cucurbitaceae; genus Herpetospermum; species Herpetospermum pedunculosum. The sequence continues at coordinate 13,966,723 of CM051526.1, forward strand.
TGCCCTGTAGGTTTATTGCGAAATGTTTGCGGATTCCGCAATTTTTGTTATTTATCGCATGCTATTGTCTGACTGTTTGATAGGCTGGTTCTGTTTCAATTTTGTTCTTCTACTGCTTGTTTGACTGCCATATATGACCTATCTGTAAGCATGCTGGATGAGTGTCTTAGAACACATTTGTTAGTTGAAATTAACTCCCTTAAGTTGCTCAGCATGCATCTCTTTAAGCCCTATTGTACTGTTTTTATAAGATTCTGCTGCTGTGTTATTTGCTTTAGGAAAGTTCGTTCTATGCCTAGGACTTTTAGATTCTCTTTGTTTTGCCCTAGACTAGATGCTTCTAGGACAAGTTTGGGGGTGTGCTACCTCAGACTCTCATTGGGGACAATGAGAAGTTTTAGTTTGGGGGAGGCAGCCCTAGGCCTAGGAACATTCCTCTCTCCCTTTTAAACATAAGCATTCTTCTTCTCCTTTGGAAAAAATGATGAACTGAAAAAAAAATAATGGTGTCTCTCTTGAGGTTGCTGAGTAATCAGTGCCATGTGTGTAACCCACAAGTGACATTGCATCAATAGGCAACCAAAGGAGAGGCTTTACCAGAAAAACAAAGAAAAAAGGGAAACCAAGGAAGAAGAGTGTATGCCTATGAGTTATAGCTTTGTGCTTAGGTGTCCTATGTGAATGAACTCTGATCCTCAATTAGCTAAGCACAGGGTTGTAGCTTGTAGGTTTGTTTAGGGAGATGAATGTATGTCCAATGTAGTGATGCCAGGGTTTAGGTTGTTCTATGAATGTACTACTGTCACTGGTTTATACTAAGACTGGCATGACTCTAAGGAATCCTAGGTAGCTCAAAAGAAAAACATTAGAAGCATGTACTGAGTCTAGGGTAGAGCTAGGTAGAATTCGAAACCTTGGGGATAGTTGCACAATGAACTTAATAACAGAAGCAGATAGGTCAGTTGTAGGGAGTTAATAAAACAGTAGGGTTATAAGGCAAGAGAAGTCAGAAGAAGCAAAATGAGAAGTTAGTTTTAAACTAAGAAATGTGTCACAGGACAGCATTGCCATAGATAGTGAATTTAGGGGAGTCAGCAAGTGGTTAGGGAGGTTAACAGCAGCCTAAGTAAGTCCTTATATTGCTCGAGGACGAGCAAAACCTTAAGTTTGGGGGTGTGTTACGTCTCCAAAAGTGACTATTTTAGGACTTATTTGTGATAGAAAGTTGTGCATTCGTAAGTGTTTTTGGTAGGATTTAGCTTGAACTTGTGCTTATATATGAGAATTAGAAGAATGAAGCTAAATTAGGACTTATATGCAAAAGGAAAGAAAAAGAACCAAAAACGAAGTTAAAGGATTGAAAATTGCACATTGCGGAAGCATTGCGAAAACATTGCTAAAACCGCAATGTTTTAAGTGAAATCCGTAAGTTGTCTAACCGATTTCTGTTTTGTTCCGATCTTTCAGGGGCCCATTCTTTCTCCTGCTGCCACGTTGAGATACGACGTTTAGAATGGATGGTTCTCCTTGGCCCAATCGTACCTGCAGAACACTATAAAAGGAGGTCAAGATGGAAGGTTGAAACACACTCGAAAAGCGTAGAACTCCCATCTCAACGCGGTTTCTTCCCTATTTCTTCTCCCGTTTGTTGGCGTGAAGGTTTCAGCTGTTGGCATCGATAATCTGAGAGGAAGAAGAGAAGATCCTTCTTCTCTTCTGATTGGATTCATCCCCAAACAAGCTCACCTTCGCCCTTCATCTGAGGCGCTTGCGGCGAGGAGTTCACGCACACACTTTAGATTGCTTTCTACTGCTTTTTGTCTCTTATTTTCTTTATTGTCTTCTGCTCTTTACTTCTGTTTGCTACTGCAATTCAATTCTCCTTCAATCATTTAGTCTTTCTTGTTTTGTACTCGTGGCACATTAAGCTTTGAATCTCACGCAATAGAGGAATTATTTGACTACTTCGCAATTCTCTTTAATGCTTTCTTTCTTCGTTTGCTGTCATTAAATTCTGTTAAGCATGTTTAATTACTCAAATCTTTCTATTCCATCTTCATCCATGAGTAACTAAACCACATAAGGGTATGCTAATGACAAGTCCATAGGTAGAAATACGTGAATCAAGCATGTAGGTTAGCTTCGAATGCATTGAATGTATGTAAGCTTCATCCCACGGGCAATTTCGATTGGCCATCCATTTTGTTCAAAGAACTCCTAACCTCTGGAAGGAGTAAGAGTTCAGAGTCGTACATTCATGCTAGCCTTCCATGGTAGCCAGAAAACGACCTAGGAATAGGCGCTTTCCTAGTACAAATCACTAAACTCACTTTTATAAAAAGATGCTTAAGACCTTACTTGGACATGAGTAAACTAAAGGATCTAATGCATGAAATCGGAAGATACATGAGAATGAGTTAGTTTGATGCATGATGAGTTGATCTACTGTTGAAGATTCGTATGAAAAAGCTTATAGAGGAGTCGTTAGTAGCCCTTGTTTCCACAACTTACCCTTAAAACGTTGCTGCAGAATTGCGAGAACATTGCTGTTTGCGCAATTCTTCCAGTTTCACTTTTTGCCTTAGCCATTTTTCCAGCTTTCTTTTGCTTTGCGAGTTTATTTAATTGCTCTCTCCGCAAGTCTTTTTCTCCTACATTCAAGTTAATCTATTTACTTGCTCTTGTTTATGCTTGCATATCTTGCACTCTCTTTATTAGTTAGACACATTAAACCCAATTCTACCCCATCTAAACCACCTTTTCTAAGTTAGCATCTCACTTCGTAAGTAACTAAGAATAAATCTCTGTGGGAAATCGAATGAAAAAATACTTATTACTTGCTACAAGACCATGTATGCTTGCATGTTCTGAGTGCTCTCACATTGCATTTTTATTTACACATTGAGCACGCAACAAGTTTTTGGCGCCGCTGCCGGGTATTTTGTGGAAATAAAATTTGCATCAATCGACTACTATTAGTTTTTCTATTCACCTCCGTGAGAGTAGGAGGCCATAGACCAGTGATGATGTTGAAATCCTCCCTGCAAAAGGTTGCCTTCTTTCCCAAAATACAAAAACTTATGACGTCATCTCTAACTTCTTCCACTTCCCTAAGCATGAGTGATGAACCAACTGGCCATTGAATATCAAATTCACGTCGAGTAGTGGACCAAAACATGTTTTCCTATACATGTTCATCTGTGTCTCCGTTAACTTCGTCTTAATTAATGCAGTTGTATTCGAGATATGCGACAAAGACGAAACTGTAGCGGGGAAGTAGTCCTCGAGTTTGATCTTTTGAACCAACTCCATTTCAAACACCTCTGCAAATGAAACAGTTCAAACATGTTATTTTAAAATTAGGAGATCGAGACAGTATAGTGAAGGTTTAGACAATAAGGTGAAGGATCTATCGCATAGTGCGATTTCTATCGTATTGTGCGATTTCTATCGTATTGTGCGATAGAAACGAACAACCCTACGCAGTTTCACAAAATCATCAAACGAACACCCCATTTTTTAACCCTTCTATTGGATTCCATTATTCAGACATCGACGAAATCAGACCTATAAAAAAACAATTTGACTCCTTCCAACCCCTCATTCGCCGATTGATTCACATTCCTTCAACTATTAAAAAACCCTAAATTTCAAGAATTCTTTTCAAACCAAGTAAGCAGCAGTAGCCTGGTACTCAACAAAAGTAAAAATGGGAAGTAAGCATACCTTTGAAGGAGAGTACTCTGTCATTCTTGAGATTTGAGGGCTGTGAGATTTGAGGGCTGTGAGATGGCGATACCAAATCGTTCTTCTTGCGATTTGAGGGCAAGTGCCTTTTGAAACTTATCTGTGCGATGACAATTTCCCACCGTCCCTTTTGCTATTCGGTTTCCTTAATGAAGGGCATAGGTATAATTTCACACCCCTCATTCCCTCAAACCGGTCACTTTTATCATTTTTGTGGGAGACGGGTCAGTTTTGTTAATGTTTTGCTCTGACAGGTCACTTTATGCAATTTCCCATAGAAATGTCCAAAATTAAATAGTCATGGTATCTAAAAGGTTTTTTTTATTGGAGAAATGTCTAAAAGATATATTTTGCGTGAGCCAATAAAGACTAAGGGTTCGTTTCAGATTCGGGTGTGAACGTGAAAAATCAATTTTAACAAAATCTTAACTGTTTGTATTGTTTGGTAAAACAATTTTTTTTAAATTTATATAAAATCACTTTCTAAATCCTTCGATTTTGAGAATCTCACTTCTCGAGTCAATTTTCTATTAAAAATAATTTCTCGCCACTTATATCCTTCCACATCCTTCATTTTTTCATGCAACCAATTCTCCTCTTAGTCCACCGAATTGTTGAGTTTTATACCATTGATGAACTTGAAGCAAATTATGTAAGAACATCAAGATTATTTTCACAGCTGATTTATAATTTAAACTATAAAAATTATAAAGAATTAACTTATAATCATTCATATATTGAATATTAACATATGAATAATTGTTCTCCAAAAACAATAACATGTCTATTTTGGTTTGTACCGTCAAGCCACAACAATTTTGTTTGAACTTACCAAACGCTCTGGTCTGCTTTTTTTAAGTTTAAAATTGAAATTTACCAAACACTAATCAACTTTTATCAAACACTAATCAACAGTTGATTTTCCTAAAAGCACAGCTAACAACAATTATTTTAAAAGCTATCAAACGGAGTCTAACCACCGTTATCAACAAATTTTAAATTACTCCCAATATTGTGCATGGGTGAGTAATCAATTTTGAACTACTCCTTATGCATTAAATAACCAATTTTGAACTACTCCTAAAATTGTGCATTAGATCATTGAATTAAATAAATCACTGCCAAATTCAAAATCTAAACCCTATTAAGGCTCTGTTTGAGATTGCGGTAGCTTTTAAAATAATTGCTGGCAACTTTGCTTTTAAAAAAACCAGTTGTTTGATGAATCAAATTAGTGTTTGGTAAATTTAAGTGGTAGACTTGATAAGTTGGTTACTGTGTTTGGTAAATAAATATTAAATTATTGTGATTTAGCTATAATGACTAAAATAAACATACTATAAAAATTTGTATAATTATTTTTAAGAAAAAACAATATGGTATTATTTTAAAAAAAAAATTGCATTTGATTTATTAATTAAAAAATTATTAAATAAATTTGGTGGTGGGAAAAATATACTAGATATAAAAAATAATTCTTAATTTTGGAAAAATCTGAAAATTTGTGAAGAAGCTTGTTAGAGAATCTAAAAGCTAGAGAATAACAAATTTTTAGGAAGGTGTAAAATGAACGTGTTATGTAGGAGTGATTTTAACACATTTTAAAATAATTTGATTTACCAAACACAAAAAGGTTAAGATTTTTTCTTAATCGCTTCTAACTCTCTCAAATGCAATCCCAAACGCGGCCTAAAACAACTCTGAAATAGAGAAAAAAAATTATTCACAAGAAAAATTATAAAAATTGTTCACACGAAAAATCATACTTGATCATTAATAAAATATGCTATTCCCTAGGGCTTAGGGTTTTCTCTCCACGTGAGAGTGGTCCCTCCATCTGAGGGTAAGGTGCGTTTTGAAGGCTACGTGGTTGGTTGAGGGCTTCGGCTGATTGAAGGCTTCAGATTAGGTTGGCGGCTTCGGTGGATGATTTCGACTCGGTGAGTGTTGGCTTTCATTGATTTTGGCTGAGGGAGTACAACGTTGGGATTTGATTGGTTTTGTTTGTTGCATTTATTTGCAACGTCGAGTGGTGGCGTTGACTGCAAACAGAGGACTTCTCCCTCATCTGTTTGAAGCGACGTGGTTAGCTGAAAGGGGGGGACACTATCGTGGTTTCGTTTGGTGATTGTGAGGGGCGAAGAGCCTTCAACTTTGGCTGGTTTTTTATTCGTCTGGCAGTAGGTGGGCGTGGTTTCGGCTGAGTTTCTTGGCTGGGGTTAGTGAATGTGAGTGTTGTGGCTTGCAGCGGTTACGGTCTGCGGAGTCGAGATGGAAGAATTGACTGAAAGATGGAGAACCATGTCTCTTTTAGAACGGGAGGAGATCGAATTGGATGTTACAGATAGAGCCAATTTGTTATCTCCTAAGAAGCTTCGTTTATGCGTAGTGGTAAAGTTTTTGTCGACGAAACAAGTGAATGCTGATGCTTTTAGATCGGTCATGAAATCGGTGTGGAAAGTCCATAATAGTACGCGAATCGAGTAGGCGGGAGAGAATGTTTTCTATGCACAATTCACATCTGATATGGAGAAGGCTAGAGTTATTTCTGAAGGGTCGTGGACTTTCGATAGAGATCTGATGGTGACTGTGTCGCCGAATGAGTCCGACCAACATGGGGGATATAGATTTTAAGCACTGTGCCTTTTGGGTTCAGGTACATAATGTTCCTGTGAATTGTATGACGAGGGAGATGGCTCAAATTGTTGGGGATTCCATTGGCCGGGTGGAAGAGATCGATTGTGATGACTCTCATCGATGGACTGGCTCCTTTATGCGAATTCGTATCCACATTGATGTGATTAAACCACTGCGACGGGGCACAGAGTTGAGGACTGTTGATGGTAAATCGGTAAGATGTGGTTTCTTATATGAGAAATTACCTGATATATGCTTTTGTTATGGTATTATTGGTCATTCCCATCGGGAATGTTCTCAGGGATCTCCAGCTGGTTCAAGCTCTCATGATTATCCTTTTGGGGATCGGATGAGGGCCACCATTTTGAAAAAAAAATGGGGTGGGTCGAGGGGAGGAAGGTCGGGGTGGGGATCGATTGGCGGGAGAGGGTGGGAGAGGGAGGGGTGGGCGCTTTAACCGATGGGGTGGTGGTGGGAGGAGTGATCGGGAGTACTGGCGGTCTGTTGATCGTGGTTGGACATATTTAAAAATGTGACCGGAGGAAGATGTATTTAAATATGATTTAAATACTTGACTGGAGAAAAATATGAATAATGATTCATATTGGGAAAAGTCAGCTTTTGGAAAACCGGGGTTAGTTTTATTATTTAATTAATATTTTATATTAAATTAAATAATAAAATAATAAAATAATTAATTAAAAAAGTTTTAATTAATTAATTATTTTTTATTATAATAATTAATATTGTTTAAGTGGGTTCTCTCATGCTTTGCATTAGAGACACCACACTTAAAGCCCAAACCTCTTTCCCATTTGTAAGTTGGATTTTTGAGCTGCTTGCTTAGTGAAATAAATCTCAATTATTCACCTTCTCTCTCTAAGTTGAATTGTAAGACAATTCACTTTCTCTCTCCTCTAGGGTTCTCTCGTTTTTCTTCAATTGTTGGAGAAACTCCATTGAAGCCCTTAGTGAAGCTTGAAGTTTTGGTGTTGCAATTGAGTGTTTCTTGTGAAGAAGCTTGAGTTTGAAGTGTCCATCCCTCTAATCTCAATTTTCACTTCAATAGTTGAAGTATATGTGAAGTTAGATGAGGTTTTGACATTGTTGAAGTGTTCAACAAGTTCAAGAACCAGGATCATCTTCTTCCTTGTTGAATCACCATAGCTTCTTCTTCTTCCTCCTTCCTTGTCAACAAACTCCTTTAGCTCAAGGATTCCCACTACTCCGCTATTAAGCCCGAGAATAGTCGGGACTCCTCTAAGGGTGGTCATCGTCCTGCAGAGCTCGTGACCGGATGAGAAGTTGAATAGAAGGGGTTGTAGAGGAGCTGAGGAGACGAGAAGACGATCAGTACAAAAAGGTATGTTTTTCCCCGTGTTCTTACGTTCTAGTAAATTTACCGGTCAGGATATACCGTCTGGAAATTTACCGGTCGTGGGCCAAACGCTGTTTTTCAAGCGTTTAGCATTTGTTTCTTCGGTCGAGATTTACCGGTGGGAATTTACCGAATGAGCTGACCGGTAAGTGTTACCGGTTGAGCTTTACCGGTTTACCGGTGGAAAACTTGTGAAGTTTTTCAACTGGTTTACCGGTTCAAGGCTTACCGATAAGGATTTACCGGTCGATGTTTACCGATTCAATTCTTACCAGTGTAAGTTTACCGGTTTACCAGTGTGTATTTAGTGTAAATTCACTGAACCAGTTTACCGGTGGTAAACTTACTGGTCCGGTCTTTACCGGTGTGAATTTACTGGTGCCGGTTTACTGGTGCTGATTTATTCACACGGTATTACCGGTCGAGGCTTACCGGTTGAAATGCTTGTGAAGCATTTACCGGTCGTGGCTTACCGGTTGAAATGTTTGTGAAGCATTTACCGGTCGCGGCTTACTGGTGTGCCATTTACCGGTTTAATCTCGTGATTTTTACCGGTGGCACACCGAGGTGCCTTACCGGTGGTCCTTACCGGTTGACTTTTACCGGTGGCTTTCGGGGGTTAAAAAAATGCCAAGTGTTGGTTATTTTTCTCTCTCCCAGTTTGTTGCTTATTGATTGTTGAAGATCCTCAACCAGTTTAGGTTTTTTTTTCCGCTGCGCCTCTGGTTGTGTTGGGATCTCGGTTCCATCAATTGGTATCAGAGCATGCTTTAAGCTCTCAATTTGGAACAAATTGGTTCCTTAGGTGGGTTGAATTTGATTTCTCTGCTTGGGTTGCTGAAGTGATATCGGTTTATGGCATCTCCTTTGTTTATGTTCTTTACTTTCGGTTTGTAATAGTCTGTCTGTTAAAAAGGCTTAATGTTTGGCTGAGAGTCTGTAATTCGTTGATTCTTAGAGTTCTAGGCTGTTGCGGAGCCGAGAATGAGTAGAAGCAGAGAAGCAAGGAGTCTTGAAGGAGTTCAAAGAGTTCGAAAAGCTTCAAGAGCCTAGCTTGGCGATGGAGAACAAGCTTGTAATAATTCGTATTGCTTGCTTCATGCCAAAAACTGAATCGCTTTAGTGTGTTTAATTTATAGGATGCATGAGATGTATGGTTTAAATTAACGCCCTTGTCTGTGCATAGAGTATGCCATGTAGATTTCAAATCTCACCTTAAGTAGCATGCTGCATGCATTGAAGTATGTTATAAATGTTATAATGTATAGGATGCATGCTTAAATCATGAGATTCAATATAAGTGTTATATTGGTTATGAATTAGGAGTTGTATGTTTAAGAACATAATCGATATAAGTGTTATATTGATTATGAAGTTAAATATTCAACTTGCCATGCCTTAGTGATGCATGTGGTAATAGGATTTTGGAATATCCTATAAATTTCGGGGTGTCGAGTCCCGCCAAAATAACATTTATAATTCCGCTACAACTGAGCTTTGCAGCTAGTGGTAGTCGGGTCGATCCACAGGGAACCTAAATTATTTTCTCCTAATTAATTTCTATTTGCTTTTTAATTAGCTAAAACAATAAAATAAAACGATAAATAAAAGGGGGATTGCTAACGGAAAATTAAAGTAAGCATGCAAACTAGCTAACGGAAGAATTGAACTAAGTACATGTAAACTAGCTAACGGAAAATTAAAACTAATTACATGTGCTCCTAATTTTAAGGGTCGGGGTTGACCTTGATGCGACCTGATTCATTGGGATTCAAACATACTTAGCAAAAGCATAATTAAACACATAATTTACTTGCACGAAACTACTAATACAAGTAACCCAAATAATTAATTAGAAACGTGGAGTTCTAAGTGGACTATTCTTTAATTACTCTAAGGTGATCAATCCTAAATTAAATAAAGAACAGAGACGAATGTTCGATTCTAATTAAACGTGGCAATGAATCAACAGGGGGCCAACGCCACCCATATTGATTAATTGACAGTAACGGGAGCACTACGACGGATGTTTAACCTGGAAGCCTAAGTTAATATTCCGATTTATCTATTTCTTCAAGATAAGTTACAACCAAGATCAACAAGGAAGCCTATGTTACCTATGGCTAAACTTATCCATGTTACTTGGCGATTAAGAGAGGCAAGGCATCATAATCTTTAACTATAAAACATGCCGGAAATCAAGGTCGTCTACTCCTATCAATCAAACATTGCTTATGTGATATGCTTAGAAGAAATAAAATTGTCCAATCAGTCATGCTAAGCTCAAAATTAAAGATCTAAACCCTCATGAATCGCATCAAATTTAACCCCTAACCTCAAATTAGAGCACTTACCTTGCTCGGGATGAAAACCAAGCTAAATCTAACAAGTCTTTGCTTTGATATAGAAGAAAAGGGGAGAAAACCCCCAAATTCTAGAGAGAAAACGCTAAAAAATGTCCAAACCCGAGAGAGAATGACCTAAAAAACGCTAAAAAATGGGTTTTATACAGTCGGAGCGTGGAGAGACGCTGCGTCGAGACCCTACAGGCAGCGTCTCGACGCTATGGTCTGTGCCTGAGGAAAAATAACCAAAATTTTGCATTCCTCTAGGTTCGAACTTTGGCCAGTCGTTTTACCAAGGTTCCTCTGCACCACCAGACCACTAATCACAATTAAGATAATATTTGATTAATTAATCTATATGGTATAAACGCTTAAAACAATTAATCATTATTATCCATTAAAATATTATTTTAAGCCCTTAATTAATGCAATGGTCTGATTTACCCCTAAGAAATTAATTTTTACAAAATATATCAATTAAGCATAATTAATTACTTAATTCGCAAGACTTAGGAGCTAAATATTAGCATTTGAGTGCTATCAAAACCCTCAACCTAAATCTTGCTAGTCCTCGAGCAAGGAAAACTCTAAATTAGCTCCTAAGGACTATACATGCATGCTTCTATTTCAAATCTCGATGCTTTAAGAATCAAGGCATTTATATAAACAAGTAAGCAATCGATCGCATGCACTTAATCAATGAACATGTCAAAAATTAACTATCGCTCCCTAACGTGTGTGTGTGTGCTAGCCAACCTATCCTAAACCAACGTAAGCCCGGAAAAACCGCATGCAACATGTCATCCCGTTTTCTCCCTACTTCTAGCATTTAAGAACAGTCTAAACTTGATTACACAAGAGAGAGCAATAAATTAAGAGACCTAAAACGATTTTCTCAAACTTTTTCTTTTCTTTTTGAGTACTTTGTACTCTTTGTTAAGGTTCTTTGAACCCAACTTTTATTTTCTTTTTCTTTCCAATCCCGAGTTGCCTAACATGTCAAACTTAGGCCTAAGCTTCACATTTTTAAGGACTAGCGCTCACTTCTTAGGTACCAAAAAGAAGGAGGAGCGCCTCGAGAGAATTTTCTAGCCAACATGCTTTTCTATATTTTTTTCTTTAGGCTTAGCTTATGCTAACTCGATTAATTGACCACTAACTCTCATGCAACAAGCTACCCTAGGGGTGCCTTTCGGGGTGACAACAAGAATTCATGCAACATGCAATCAACTAAGCCTACGGAGATTAAGACGAGGTTGCTAAGTTCTTGATAGATGCAAGGGAGCAACAGAAAAAAAATTTAAAATTTTTGACGTGAACCTAATAAGTGCAAACAACTTCATGCTTATCCATACATGCAAATACGAAGATTCTAAAAATAATTCCTAGATCATCATAATCAGAAAGCATGCAAACAGAGTCCAAAACACTTCAAATTCTAAATCTACTCCTGCTCAACAACTACACATGAATCCAGCAGACAACAATCTTCACCCCCAACCTTCGAAAGATACATAGTCTTCTATGTATCCATCCATCAGATAAAGCAATTAAAAACTACAAAATTAAAGGGAACAGAAAACCTCCCCTAAATTTCGCGAGGTCGGTGGTTGGAGCAGCGCGGTCTTTGCCCATTATCTTGTTCTTTAGGCCAAACCCCTACAAAAGAAAGCAAACAACAAAAAGGAAAAACAAACAAATAAAATCTAACTAAGAGAAACTAAATGGTTCCCCGGCAGCGGCGCCAATTTTAGTAATAGGATTTTGGAATATCCTATAAATTTTGGGGTGTCGAGTCCCGCCAAAATAACATTTATAATTCCGCTACAACTGAGCTTTGCAACTAGTGGTAGTCGGGTCGATCCACAGGGAACCTAAATTATTTTCTCCTAATTAATTTCTATTTGCTTTTTAATTAGCTAAAACAATAAAATAAAACGATAAATAAAAGGGGGATTGCTAACGGAAAATTAAAGTAAGCATGCAAACTAGCTAACGGAAGAATTGAACTAAGTACATGTAAACTAGCTAACGGAAAATTAAAACTAATTACATGTGCTCCTAATTTTAAGGGTCGGGGTTGACCTTGATGCGACTCGATTCATTGGGATTCAAACATACTTAGCAAAAGCATAATTAAACACATAATTTACTTGCACGAAACTACTAATACAAGTAACCCAAACAATTAATTAGAAACGTGGAGTTCTAAGTGGACTATTCTTTAATTACTCTAAGGTGATCAATCCTAAATTAAATAAGGAACAGAGACGAATGTTCGATTCTAATTAAACGTGGCAATGAATCAACAGGGGGCCAACGCCACCCATATTGATTAATTGACAGTAACGGGAGCACTACGACGAATGTTTAACCTGGAAGCCTAAGTTAATATTCCGATTTATCTATTTCTTCAAGATAAGTTATAACCAAGATCAACAAGGAAGCCTATGTTACCTATGGCTAAACTTATCCATGTTACTTGGCGATTAAGAGAGGCAAGGCATCATAATCTTTAACTATTAAAACATGCCGGAAATCAAGGTCGTCTACTCCTATCAATCAAACATTGCTTATGTGATATGCTTAGAAGAAATAAAATTGCCCAATCAGTCATGCTAAGCTCAAAATTAAAGATCTAAACCCTCATGAATCGCATCAAATTTAACCCCTAACCTCAAATTAGAGCACTTACCTTGCTCGGGATGAAAACCAAGCTAAATCCAACAAGTCTTTGCTTTGATATAGAAGAAAAGGGGAGAAAACCCCAAAATTCTAGAGAGAAAACGCTAAAAAATGTCCAAACCCGAGAGAGAATGACCTAAAAAATGCTAAAAAATGGGTTTTATACAGTCGGAGCGTCGAGACCTTACAGGCAGCGTCTCGACGCTAGGGTCTGTGCCTGAGGAAAAATATCCAAAATTCTACATTCCTCTGGTTTCAAACTCTGGCCAATCGTTCTACTAAGGTTCCCCTGCACCACCAAACCACTAATCACAATTGAGATAATATTTGATTAATTAATCTATAGGGTATAAACGCTTAAAACAATTAATCATTATTATCCACTAAAATATTATTTTAAGCCCTTAATTAATGCAATGGTCTGATTTACCCCTAAGCAATTAATTTCTACAAAATATATCAATTAAGCATAATTAATTACTTAATTCGCAAGACTTAGGAGCTAAATATTAGCACTTTTTGAGTGCTATCAGCATGTTTGAGAAGCATGTAGATGTTTGTTGTAGAAAGTCTAAGTTTTGCAAAGTGTTGTAAAATGGACATAGACTTTTAAAATCTATAACAAAGACATTTAACATGTTCATTTAGGGTTAAATGAGTTCGATCTTGTTCATTAGATGAATAGGTCGATTTCTCGTAAATGCTAAGGTTATGAGAAACTCACCCGGTGATATCCTGTCGAGGTTGGAGGATTATGAATTGACGGATCACCTCTTACGTGGGGACTATCCGGTTCTTGAGTAAAGTTAACCCGACTTTATGAGCATGTGTGTGAAGTGTGAGGTTAGTAAAGTGTTTATAACGTAGACATCTCAGGTAAAAAGTTTGCCTAGACTTAAGGTTTTATTTTCTTAGCCGGATAAAACCTGAATATTTTACCCTAAACACCGTCTATAATACTCAGTAGAAGTGTTGAGAAGGAATATATAATATATCCCTCTCCAGCTACGCACTCCCTAAAGTTCACAACGTGAGAATTATGCAGGGCCTCATGATGTCATTTGAGGCATCTTCAGTCGGGGGGTGTTTGCATCTTTCAATAGCAAGATGAATGGAGTAAGTATTTATAGTAAGTGGGAGAAGGAAGGCGTCAGTACTTCTTGCGGTCTTCTCCATTGGATTGAACCGTGAGATTCCCATGTTCTGCCTGCAAGGTGCCCTGAGAGGCACCAATCCAGTCGGAGGGTTGGTTCATGGGAGATTGAACATCTCAGACACCATTTATGGATAAAGAAACATAGAGCCATTCCCAACTCTGACATTCCAATTCGGTTGCACTGTTGGGGTCGTCCTATGAATTCTAAAAATGGAGGGTTACACTTACGGGATTTGCTAAGGAGTTAGTAAGTCCAGACCGAAAACGATAACTAAGATGCTATAGGAATATGAGTTATTCTGGCATTAGCATTTAGTCAAGAATGTATTGATTTAGTAAAGGAGTGTTCGACTACCAGTCGGTAGTGACCATTCTGACTTACTAAAGTATCGTTGCTAGTAAATAAAGAGTTTGGGTTCTTTATTTGCTGTTAAATCTTTAATTGGTTTAAATAGGTTAAAATCGTTTCACTAATGGATTTACATTTTTTTTCAGCATGTCGAGTTCATTTATTCAGCTCCTATCACACGACAAATTGACCGTCGAAAACTATGGATCATGGAAGTCGAACCTGAATACGATTCTGGTTCTCGACGACCTCAGATTTGTCTTAACGGGGGAATGTCCTCCACTTCCTGCCTCTAATGCTTCACGAAGTGTTCGTGAGGCATACGATGGATGGATTAGGGCTAATGATAAAGCCCAAGTCTATATCTTGGCGAGCATATCAGATGTTTTGTCCAAGAAGCACGAGGTTATGGTTTCCGCGAAGGAAATCATGTCTTCATTACAAGGGATGTTTGGACAATTGTCCTCATCTCTTCGTCATGAAGCCCTCAAGTACGTTTATAACTCCCGCATGGTGGAGGGTACCTCTATTAGGGAACATGTCCTTAACATGATGGTCCACTTTAATGCGGCGAAAGTAAATGGTGCTACCATTAATGAGAAGAGTCAAGTGAGTTTTATCTTGGAATCTCTTCTGAAGAGTTACCTTCATTTTAGAACCAACATGGTGATGAATAAGATAGAATATAACTTGACGTCTCTTCTGAATGAGTTTCATACTTACCAGTCTCTGCACACCTCAAAAGGAAAAGAGAATGAGGCAAACGTTGTCACTTCTAAGAAATTTCAAAAGGGGTCGGGGTCATGGAGTAAATCTGAATCTACTTCTGTGAGTAATAAGATTATTCACAAGAAGAAGAGAAGCAAAAGGAAGGGCAAAGCCTCTGCTGTTCACAAGGTAAAATCTTCAGACAAAGGAAAGTGTTTCTATTGTGGTGTAGATGGCCATTGGAAGCGCAACTGCCCAAAGTACCTTGCTGAGAAACAGGCTGAGAAAGAACGACAAGGTAAATATGATTTATTGAGTGTCATACCTGGATTTGATTAAAAAACCACTAATCATGTTTGTTTTTCTTTTCAGGAAATTAGTTTCTGATAGCCGGTTTCTCAACGGAGATGACTTATGAAGACGTCTTCGCAGCTGAACGAGTGGGTGCTTGTGTAGTTGTTGTATAGAAATAATTTCATTAGTTGAATGTAATTATTGTCTATATTTCTAGTTGGTATCGAACACTTGTATATCGTATCTTTTGTTTTGATAATTAATGGTTCATTTCGCAAGAGATGTATACTTATTGTGTTCTATTAAACTTGAAAAACAACTTATGTGTTAAGACTTATCGTGATTAAAATTTTATTGGAAGCTATATTTAAATTAACAAAAGTTGTTAATATAGCTGGTTCTTCTCAATAGTTGAGAAAGCCTCGATGCAGTGGGAGGATTATGGGATAACCTGGTCCATTGTATTGGCTTGTCGTATGACTCTAGTTATCATACTTGATGATGACATTGAGTACATAGACAAGGACCAGTAGCTCAAAGTCATGGATCTTCGAGAGGTTTTGAGACCTAGCCTATGAGGTAAAAACCTCTAAGGCTTGACTTTCTGGCAAAGGGAATGTCCCGAAGGGAAGGAGCTAATTGTGTATTAACTTCATTTCTTATTGCCAGATCATAGTTAAATAGATTACTATTATCCATTGCCATGTTCTATTCTGATAGAATAAGGCAAGTGGATGTCAAGATTTGCAAACTTGATCAGAGTATCTATAAGTCTCAACTTGAGGGATTCATTGTTCAAGATTAAGTGCAAATGGTTTGCATGCTTATTCAATCCATTTATGAATTGAAACAAGCTTCTCTATCGTGAATAATGAGATTTGATATGTGATCAAATATTATGGCATTTGAACAATGATTTGATGAAACTTGTGTGACAAGTGTTTTATCAAATGCTATAGTTTTCATAATAAATTTTCGTAGTTCATGTCCTAATCATTGAGAATGATGTAGGACTCATTTCTCTGATAAACATATACTAGCGACCAAATTTTTGGATATCCTAACGCAACTCTCGATCAACATACCTTTGGTAGACGTGCTGCAGCAGATGCCAAATTACGAAAAAATCTTGAAGGATATCTTATCAACAAAGAAGAAATGGGGAGAATTTTAAATGGTAGCACTGATTGAGGAGTGCAACACATTACTCACCAACACCTTGCCAAAAAAATTGAAGAACCCGGGAAGCTTTACGATTACCTACTTCATTCGTGGAATCGACATCGGTAAGGCCTTATGTGATCTAGGCGTTAGCATTAATCTATTTTAGGAAATGGTAGCACTGATTGAGGAGTGCAGCACATTACTCACCAACACCTTGCCAAAAAAATTGAAGAACCCGGGAAACTTTACGATTACCTACTTCATTCGTGGAATCGACATCGGTAAGGCCTTATGTGATCTAGGCGTTAGCATTAATCTCTTTTAGGAAACTAGAAATTGGGGAAGCCAAGCCTACCACGGTGATACTACAATTAGCCACTCGATCTATAAAGCAACCAGTGGGAAAGATAGAAGACATGCTCGTCAAGGTGGATCAACTACTCTTTCCAACTGATTTTATCATTCGAGATTATGAGGTTGATGGTGAAGAGCTAGTTATTTTGGGAATGTCATTTTTAGCAACCAGACAAACACTAATAGATGTGAAAAGGGGAGAACTCCCGATGAGAGTTTGTGACCATGAAGCCAGATTCAACATGATTGAAGCATTACAACTCTCACACACAACCAGAGAGTGCAACACGATTTCGCACATTGAAAAAGTTTTTGATTTAGAAGAAGAAGAACCAGAAAGACGAAGAAAACGAAACTATTAAGCCAAACGCGTGCCCACGCTAACACTCGCGGGCGCATGACAACCCCCACTACATTGTTCCAAAATTGATTGCATATAGCTTTCTGATGGAATACTGGAATATAGTCTACTTGAGTATCATTTTAAAGCTCTCTGAAAGAGCTTTCCAACCGTATAAATAACAATATAATCCAAGCACAGAGAGAAAGTTATCACTAGAATACCGAAGTGTGTTCAGAAATAATTTTTTCCTTTTTTCTAGTGAATTTAATTTTCGAGCTTTTTCGATTTGAATATCTGGAAATTATAAGTATTTATCTTTAATAAAATCTTATATTATTTTATTTTAGTTATTAGAATAAATTTTTATCTTTCTCTATTTGTTTTGAGAATTTTATCCTAATAGTTTCAGGGATTTATACGAGTCGAAGAAGAAAATCTCAAAGCTATATATATATATATATATATATATATATATATATATATATATATATATATATATATATATATATATATATATATGTTTCATTTTCAATTGTACTAGGTACTTTATGAAGTTTTACGATCAATATATAAAAGTGTTTCTTGAAGTTGTGAGCTTGTTCCCTTGTGCATTGCACCCTTCGTGGAATCATTCAAGGTTCATTGGTCACCAAACTTGCGGAGTGTTTCTCATCTTGGATTGGATTAATCAATAGTCCAACTCCTTGGTCTTCCACCAAACAAAAGGTAACCTAGTATTGATTTGCTTTTCTAAACACCTTAAACATATTGATTGTGCGACACAAGATTCAGATTTGGTAAATTACTTGAGGATTTTTCCCTTAGTGGATTGTCTAGGGTTCAAACTTACTTGTCGTCTAAATCACTTCTTTTTTTTCTTTTCTCTTTTTTTAGAGAGAGTCTTGTTTGTCACTTGTATCTCCGTTTCAGCTTACCTACACTTCTGGTGAAAGGTATTTAACTACAATCACAAGTCACTACTAATACCCTTCTCACATACTCACCTTCTTAAGTTAACATTTAAACTTACACCTTCGTTCCAGCTTATCCACACTTTTGGTGCAATATATATGACTACGAGCATAAACTTAAGCTAACTCTAGAATGAGAAGTATTTCTCCATTTTTCCTTTTTTTATATACTAGGTCTTAATAGTAGAGTTACAACAACAAAAGCAAATCGAAAAAACTAGAACTATGAATTCACCCCAAACTTAAAGGATGTCAATGTCCTAATTGACTAAAGGGAAAAATATAAAGGGTTTAGGGCATGTTTTTATATGAAGGTTTCATTGAAAATCAGAAAGTCTTCTTAACCTAAACTAAAAACTCAATAAATAAACCAAGTAAACTTAACTAAAAATGAAGTAAACATAAATAGTTAAACTAGAAAGCAATATCAAGATAGATAAACTTTCCTTAAACGTCTGAACGACTGTCATCGTGATGAGGCTCATTGTCTTGGAGGATAAAGACTGGAAATTAAAAAAGTGCATGTCATTTTCCTTTGGTGAGAGAGAGGAGAATGTGTCGTTGCTTCATTGTGATCCTGAAAAGGTCTTGGTCTTATTCTTCTCTTCTATTCTAATTTCTACTAGATGTTGCCAACATGAGCATAGCTCAACCGGCATAATGTATGAACTATGAGCGAGATGTCTCAAGTTCGAATCCCCCTCCCCACATGTTGTCAAAAAAAAAAAAAAAAAATTCTACTAGCTGTTTACTATGTCATGCAAAATCATTGAATGTTTGTGCAATAGAGACATGTATCATTATCTTTTAGTCATAATTAGGGACTACATAAAATCAAAATTAAAAAACATAATTAAAATATTTTATAATTTAGAAACTAAATAGAAGTGTTGAATAGTAACTTTAGGGAAAAATAAGTCAAACACATGTTTCCAACCATAATGTGTTGTCAAAGTAATTAAAATATTTTATAATTTAAAAGTTAAATAGACGTAACTTTAGGGAAAAATTTTAAATAAGTATAATTAAAATATTTTATAATTTAAAAGTTAAATAGACGTAACTTTAGGGAAAAATAAGTCAAACACATGTTTCCAACCATAATGTGTTGTCAAAGTAATTAAAATATTTTATAATTTAAAAGTTAAATAGACGTAACTTTAGGGAAAAATAAGTCAAACACATGTTTCCAACCATAATGTGTTGTCAAAGTGAGAACAGTTGAGGGATAATTAACATTATTATAAATGGAAGAAATATAATATTTTGCACACTTTATTCATTGAGTGAAATCGGTATTTATACAGGTATAAGTGTGGTAAAATAACTGTATACAACAGAAATATTACATATTGTTACACGGTTAGAAACTAACTGATCAGGGTATTTACATTGATCTACTGACCAGTAAGTTGTTTAAATAAACACTGGTAAACTTATATGAACCGGTATCTGTGAGTAAAAGAGATACCAGTAAAATATTGGTTGATAAATGACGCACCGGTAAATCTTTGTTACACTGGTAAATGATACATCAGTAAACCCTTGTTATGCCGGTAGATGATATAATGACCGGGTAATTCAGTTGTATATCGATATCGGTAAGATGCATGTCACCGGGTTATGACACCGGTATAACCAGATATACCGATATCGGTAAACTACTAAAACACCAGTATGTTGATTTACCGGTGGATATCGTATTACACCCCCCTCAAGATGGACGATGTAGATCAAAAATGGTCATCTTGACCAAGAACGTCCGCAAAGCAGAAGCAGGTAATGCCTTAGTGAACATATCAGCAAGCTGGTGAACAGAGCGTATTGGCAAGACTTTGAGAAAACCACGGGAAATCATATCACGAACAAAGTGACAATCAATTTCAATGTGCTTCGTGCGCTCATGAAAAATAGGGTTGTTGGCAATTGCAATGGCAACAGCATTATCGCAATAAACAACAGTAGGAGATGGCGAAGTAATATACAGATCTGTGAGGAGATGGGAGAGCCATGTTAATTCACTGGAAACTGCAGCAAGGGCTCGATACTCTGCCTTAGCTGAAGAACGAGAAACAGTGGCATGTTTCTTGGATTTCCATGAGATGCGAGAATCACCAAGGAAAATGCAAAACCTAGTGACAAAACGCCTAGTGTCCAGACAAGAGCCACAATCAGAATCAACATAAGCCTTTAATTGGAAAACACCTTGACCAGCAGTGCCTTTGAGATAACGCATCAAATAATGTACAGCAGAATGGTGTTCCGAATGCGGTTTGGATATGTACTGACTAAGCTTGTGTACCGAAAAAGAGATATCCGATCTTAAGATCTGTAGGTAAATAAGTCGACCAATCAAACAGCGATAAGATAAAGCATCATCAGGTCGTAAGGGATGATCAGACGTGGCTGTGAGGCGTAAATTTGGAGCCATTGGATACGAAGTGGGTTTAGCAGCAAGGAAACCACTATCCTCCAAGATCTGCAGACAATACTTGCGCTGTGAAAGATAAATTTCTTTGGTTGTGCGAGACAATTCTAAACCAAGAAAGTATTTTGCATCACCAAGGTCTTTCAACATGAAAGCAAAACGAATAATGTCTTTCGTGGATGCAATAGCAGTGGAGGAAGGGTCAGTGATCAGTATGTCATCAACATACACAAGGACTGCAACAAATGAAAGACCAGTGCCCTTAGTAAACAAAGAGTAATCAGCCTTTGATTGAGCAAAGCCATTAGCAAGAACAACAGAAGAAAATTTTGAAAACCACTGCCTGGAAGCCTGCTTGAGTCCATAGATGGATTTATGCAATTTACAAACGGAGGTCGAGTTGCAAGGGGATGAAGCTGAAGAATATTATCCCATAGGAATATTCATATAAACTTCCTCAAAAAAATCACCATTCAGGAAAGCATTATTAATGTCAATCTGAGCAAGAGACCAACCAAATGAAGCAGTGAGAGAGAGAAGCAACTTGACTATAACAATTTTAGCAACCGGGGAGAAAGTATCGAAAAAATCCACACCTTCTTGTTGATTTTAACCTTTATCCACGAGTCGAGCTTTATAACAATCAATAGTCCCATCAGCCTTGTGTTTAACACGATAAACCCATTTGTACCCAATGGCCTTGTGTCCGGGCGGAAGAGGAACAATACTCCAAGTTGAAGTACGCTCCATAGCAGAAATTTCTTCATCCATAGCTTGTCGCCAAGAAGCATCTTTCACTGCCTGATGATAGTAAGAAGGCTCAAAAGCAGTGGAGACATTAAGAATAAAATGCCTGTGAGTAGATGAGAAAGCATCATAATTGATATAATGATGGAGTGCATATGAAACATTAGTCTCCATAAAAGTGGAATGCTGAAGAAGATTACAATGGTAATCCTGTAAGAATCCTGGTCGCTGATGTGTTCGAGTGGACCTTCGAAGACCAAGACCAAGGTCTATAACAGGGTGGGCTGCATCAGTAGACGCCGAGGCAGGAGTGACTGAATCACTAACAATGGGAGTATCGATATGACCAGTCGAGGGTTGATGACGGTAAGAGGAAATATCAACGATTGGTGTAGGAAAAACCACTCCAGGAGAGACAACTTCCATTGGAAATTCTTCCTCAAGACAAACATTGTGGAATGGGAATGAGTTTTCACAAAAAACCACATCCTGAGAGACATAAACATGTCGTTTAGCAATGTCATAAAGGCGATATTCTTTCATTCCAGGGGATATCCAATGAAGATGCAAGGAGTTGCACGAGGATCAAACTTAGAACGATTCATGGTTAAAGTGGATGCATAACAGAGACACCCAAAAGTGCGTAAGTGTGAGTAATCAACAGCCGCTTGATAAAGAACCATGTATGGGGTTTCATTCTTCAACAAAGTCATTGGAGTTCTATTGATGAGATATGAGGCAGTAAGAACACAATCACCCCAAAAGCGAAGAGGAACTCGAGACTGAAAAAATAAAGATCGTGCGGCATTGAGAAAGTGTTGATGTTTACGTTCAACCACTGAGTTCTGTTGAGGTCTTTCTTCACAAGAGAATTGATGAATTGTACCTTTGACAGCAAAGAAATCACGAAATTGAAGCTCAGGGGCATTGTCCGAGCGAAATGTTTTGATATACTTGGAAAATTGCGTTTGAACAAGAGTGAAAAAGTGAGGGATAATAGTTAAGGCAGTAGATTTAGAACGCAACAAGTATATCCAAGTAAAATGAGAGCAATCATCAACCAATGTGAGAATGTACTTATAACCGGCATAAGTTGGGGTTTTAAAATGGCCCTAAATATCACAATGAACTATATCAAAGATGCTAGAAGCCACATGATTATTCGAAGTGAAAGAAAGATTTATTTGCTTTGCAAGAGGACAAACAGGACAATGAGTTTTATCAACTCCTTTAGGTAAATCTAATACATCATGAAGTAAGGCAAGTCGTTGAGGAGACAGATACCCCAACCGATGATGCCATGTGTGCACAGACACTGCACATGAACGAGGCAATCGTGAAGTAGAGGGTAAAATATGATCATTCGGATTAAACAAGTAGAGACCGTGATGGCACTTAGCCTTGCCAATCATCTTCGAATGGAACCTGTCCTGTATTGTGCAAGAATCACTTGAAAAATTAAGTGAAATATCTTCATGTTGTAACAAACAACTAATTGAGATCAGCTTGTAAGAAAAATTCGGTACAAACAGAACATCTCGAAGCAAAATATCCTTAGAAAGCCATACATCACCAATGAAATTAACCTTGACTCGAAAACCAGTTGGAAGAACAACAACAACATCAAGAACACGACGCCAATTTTGAAAAGATTTATGGCAATTAGAAATGTGTCTTGATGCACCAGAGTCAATGATCCAAGCAACAGCATGACATTCAATTTGTGAAGAGGCTAAAGAACAAATACTTGCAGTGTGAGTAACGGCTGCAGTGATAGGTTCTGTGCTGGCTGTCTTGAGATGAGCATTCATCATCTCCATAAGCTGTGAATATTGAGTGGATGTAAGGTTGTCAAAGAATGTTGGCTACGTAACAGCATTGGCAGTGGGCTGAGATGATGCATGATGAACAGAGGAAGAAGATGCTACCGCAGATGAGTTGCGAGTCTTGTAACCAGGTGGATAGCCTATAATCTGATAGCATCTTTCAACCAGATGGCCTTTTCCACAGTGTGTGCAAGTCTGTCTCTGTGAATCTTTCTTGCGAGATCGTTCATAACTATTGGAAAATTTCTTGGAACTTGCAGCATTAGTGAGTAGAGCAATTAGATCAGTGTGAGGAGAAGAATAACCAACAGATCGTTGATGTTCTTCTTGAATAACAAGGGAGAAAACCTTTGCAATATCAGGAAGATGATCCATAACCAAAATTTGTGCACGGACAGTAGTAAAAACTTCACTTAATCCCATTAGAAAAATCATGACAAACTCAGAGTCAAGATGAATGAGAAATGGTTGAAGTCCACCACATGTACACTTACTTTCTGGACGAAAATCCACCAATGTTTGCCAGATGGTGATGAGTTTGATGTAGTAAGATTCAATGCTCATATTTCTCTAGCTGGTGGTGACCAATTCTTTTCGCAATTGATAAATCTGAGGTCCATTGGTCTGTTTGAAGCGTTTTTGGAGTTCATCCCAAATGCCTTTGGCAGATCCAGTGTAAACTATACTTGCTGCAATTTCTTTTGAAATGGAATTCAAGATTCAAGACGCAACTATGTCATTGTTGCATTTCGATGCTTTCAGCAGAGTACCTTGAGGCTTTGTGATAGTGCCATCAATGAATCCATCTTTGTTCTTGCCAGAGAGTGCCATAGTCATGGCACGACCCCATGATCCGAAGTTCGAAGTGCCAAGTAAAGGCTGAGTGACCAGGATATTGGTTGGAGCGAAAGAATGGTGCAAAGAATATGGATTCAATTGTGCGTCCATGGAAGCTGAGTTATCACTACTGTTAACTCCTGATGTTGCCATGGAAACAGTAGGTTGAAGAAGATGAAGAATCAAGAGGAGGAAGAGCGTGATCAATGCTCTGATACCATATTACAAACGAAAGAAATATAATATTTTGCACACTTTATTCATTGAGTGGAGCCCGTATTTATACAGGTATAAGTGTGGTAAAATAAGTGTATACAACAGAAATATTACATATTGTTACACGGTTAGAAACTAACTGATCAGGGTATTTACATTGATTTACCGACCAGTAAGTTATTTAAATAAACACCGGTAAACTGATATGAACCGGTATCTGTGAGTAAAAGAGGTACCGGTAAAATATCGGTTGATAAATGACGCACCAGTAAATGATACATCGGTAAACCCTTGTTATACCGGTAGATGATATAATGACCGGGTAATTCTGTTGTATACTGATATCGGTAAGATATATGTCACCGGGTTATGACACTAGTATAACTAGATATATCGATATCGGTAAACTACTAAAACATCGGTATGTTGATTTACCGGTGGATATCGTATTAAACATGTTCATCTTTGTTTGAGATCATCCTCATACTCTCATCGTTGTACTTTTAAAAAAAAAAAAAATACTTGCAACGGTTGAAAATAGAATAAATTTATAATTGGAGTGTTGTAAAAAAAAAAAAAAAACTTATAATTAGAATTTCTTTTTCCTGATCTTTTGAAAATGAAGACAAAATTTTCCATCAATTCATTTATTAATATCAATTATAATAGGAAATGGCAACTAACATTTAAATCAGTATAAGAACCATGATGGATGATTCATTTATAAATTTGATTAGTTAGGACTATTTAATTTGATAATGATTTAAGTTTTTAGTTTTTTATTTTTTATTTTTTATTTTTTATTTTTTATTTTTTATTTTTTATTTTTTGAGTTTTTGAGTTTTTTATTTTTAAAAACAAAAACTATACATATTTTATAACAGTTTTTGGATTCCTGTTTTTTTAAAATAAAAAAGCATGCATGCTTGAAAACCGTTTTTTATTTTTTATTTTTTTTTAAATCAAACATTTATGATAATTATTTTTAAATTTTATTTTCTTTTAATATAAAGAAAATCATTTTTTTAATAATAAATATACATATATTTTTATCTGAAATATTGTAATTAAATGACCAGTGAATCAAATAAATATGTTTAAAATTTAAAGTTAAAATAAAACACAATACTATTAGGGAAATTGTAACCAATGTCAATTTAGAGTAAAATAATTAAAAATATAACATTTTTTTAAAAAAATTGCGGATATGACAATTTCTATCACTGATAGTATGGTCTATCGATAGTAGTCTTTTTTATAGAATTTTGGCATATTTGTAAAAGATTTTAAACTTTGCTAAATTTGTAATTATTTTGAGTAGGATTGATGTTTGTGCAACCAGCCCATATTATTATTTATATAAGTATTATAAATGTATAAAGATAATATTTCGATTTAAATATAGTTTAAATATTGTTATTTAATTTTAAACAAAATACATACTCTAAACTAATTTTCATTTAAATAATTTATTAATAAAATAATAGCTAGTTAAGAAAAGTATCTTAACAAAATATACTTTAAACTATTTTTCATTTAAATAATTTATAAATAAAATAATTGTTAGTTAAGAAAATTAACATAAAGAAAATCTTGTAACTATTAAAATTTATGTGTGGTAAAATATAGTATATTAATAAAAGTAATTGTAACAGATGTCAATTTAGAGTAAAATAATTAAAAATATAGCACTCTTTTAAAAAAAAATTGCGAATATAGCAATTTTTATCACTGATAGTATGGTCTATCGCTGATAGTAGTCTTTTTTATAGAATTTTGTCAGTGATAATAGTCTATCAGTGATAGAAATCTATCACTGATAGAAGTCTATCAGTAATAGTCATAAAATCTATCAGTGATAGCCACTGATTTTTTGTCATATTTACAAAACGTTTTAAACTTTGCTAAATTTGCAATTATTTTGGGTCTGATTGCTGTTTGTGCAACCAGCCCTATTAATAAATAGCATAGTTCAACGACATAACAAGAACATAGTTCAACACAAGGGCGGACCGTACAAGAGACTAGGGGGTCATGGCCCACCCAAATTTTTTAATTTTTTTTATATATGAAAGTAAAAATATTACCTTAAAATAGTTTTGATATTATATATATTGATCCCTCAAATGAAATGAAAATGCATTGTGGCTCGGTGGTTGGAGGATAGGTCTTGTACCATGAATATAAGATATATTGAATTTTTATATTTTCTTGAGTACAATAATTAGTTTCAAGTTTAATTCTTAAATTTAATTCTTACTATTACTTTATTTATTATTAAATAATTTGAGAATGTGTTTTTGAAATAATTCTTTTTTTTTAAACACTTGATATTAACTTTAAAAAAAAAAAAAAAAAAAAAAAAAAAAAAAAAAAAAAAAAAAAAAAAAAAAAATTTGGTATTTAATTGAAAAACCTAAATAATTTTCACAATATATTAAAATTATCAAAATACTCTCACACTACTCTTCTAAATTTTCTCCACCCACGATTGTTATCGGCCACCTCTTCCGACAACGCCACTGCTAGTCATCTTCGACCACCGTCGCCGAACTCCGACGACCTCCTTCGGCTACCACCGTCGATCTCCGATGACCATCTTCGGTCATCACCATCGTCACTCTCCGACGACCATCTCCGATCACCACCGCCACTCTCTGGCGGCCTCCTCCGGCAATTACTTGAATATTGTAGAGGAGACGATTTCAAATTATTTTGATTCCTTCCTAAAAAAATAAAATCAAACACATACCTGAGTTTCCAAATTGTTCAAAATGGCAACAACTTGACCAATCACTGACCTGCTCTTTCTACAACTCCCCACACAAAGCCAATGCAACCTTCCCCAATTCATCAATGGCTTCATCTTCACATCACTTGGGAATTCAATTCTCGGGTCCAAAAGCTCACTGAATCTCATTTCCTTTATCAATGGCAGCGCCCATTTCACCAACCACCCTTCTTCACAACCTCTTCCACTCAAAAGCTCCCACAAAACTACCCAAAATCCATACACATTGTTTTCCCTGCAACTCCCATGGCCATCGCCCCCTTCCCCTTCCAGTAATCATCGTCCACCACCACCACGACCTCCGGCGAAACTCCGGCCGATTTCCGGCAACAGCCTCCGAGGACAACCATCCCGGCGAAACTCCAGTCAATTTTCGACGACGACCTCCGACGAAACTCCAGACGATTTTCGGCGACAACCACCCCGCGACCTCCGACAACTAACGGCGACTACTACCACTCTTACCCCATCACCAACCATTGACAATAGTAAACGTTGGTCACTCTCAGGGGCGGATCCCGACATTGGTGTTTGGGGCCAAAAAATTAGAGTATATAAATATTAAAAAAAGATCGCCGAAAATTCAGAGGTTCGAATTCACACTCTCAAGTTACATTAAAAAAAAGTTATCAGTAATAAACATATGTGAGTGTATCAAAGACTTACGGTCTAATTTTAAATAAACTTAATACCATCATATAATTTTGCTCATCTCTATATTATTAAAAAAATAATAATAAAAAAAAAAAAAATCGAGTCCCTAAACTCTAAAAAAGTTTTTAATGCATCCCTATACTTTCAATTTTGTTTCGAATTCCTAGATTTTAAAAAATGTCAAATAAATACAAGAATATATTAGACTTAAACTTAAAAATTTGAGGACCAATTAAATACAAAATTGAAAGTTAAAAAATATATTGAACTGTTTTTGAAGTTCGTCGTCTATTAAACACAAAATTAAAAGTTCAAAGATCTCAAGTAGAGATACTACAATGACATTTCAATTAAAAAAAAATCTTATAAAAGTAAATACTAAAAAAAAATAGGTCTTAATTAAATATTAAAAGAGAACCATGTTTTTTTAAAAAAATATACATATATGGAAGGAAATGTAAAGCAAATAAATTATTGTAATGGTTGTGTTTCGAACTCAGGCACAACAAAACATAAACCATGCATAATGACCACTGCACCAAAATGTAATTTTGTTAATTTGGGGGGGCCAAAATGTATTTAATAACAACAGTATATATTTAAGGCATTATTTTTATCTACGAGTATAAGAAAATCAAAAATTTTGGGGAGGCCTAGTCCCTTCAGAGATCCGCCCCTGGTATTAAGAGAAATAATTTTAATGTAGTACAACCCAAATAGATAAAAATACTTTTGATAAAATGTAACCAAACATATGAGTATTATGTAACCGAACATAGGAGTGTTTTAATTATAAACCTTTCAACAACAAAAAAAATAAATAAATAAATTTCAACAACAAAAAATAAATAAAAAATGTATTCTTTGAAAATATATATTTTTTTTTTTCAATCCAAACCCAACTTCGCAAAATAGGGAAAAAAGCTTCAAGCCCTCTCTTTATTGCATAATTGTAGTTTTTTTTTTCCATAATTGTAGCTTTAGTTAGGTGCATGAATTTGGGAGATTAATTATTCTGTCTTTGCTTTCGCAAAGCACAAAAAATTGGCCTAAAATGGAAGTTGAGACATTAACTTTTTCGATGTTATGGAATAAAGATATTGGACGAACAAAAATTAGCAAGTTGATAGACAAGCATATGCTAATGTTTGCAAGAAGCTTTAATTAAATTTGTGGGGTACAAAACCAAAACAAAATCAAATTAAATTTATGCATTATATAACTAAACCAAAAATTAAAAGATTTATCTCCAAAAATATCAATCCTCTTTTCTAAAGATTTAAGTTGAGTAATAGATCACCTCATATGCTATACGAAGAAGTGACTCTTTTAGTTTTTGTCACCACACACATCTTAGTCCCTTACATGAACTTACATCGTGGATGATAGTAAATCTATATTTTGGAAGTTTTGATATAACCAGTCTGCCTTTATGTTTTAAAAAGTTTCAAGTCATATTAAGTAAAATTATTCAACGAGATCGCTACAATATGGTGCCTTATAATAATCGTATTATGACATAATCGAACAACACTTTGTGGGCTAAGTTTCATGAGAATTATAATTTGATTCTGAATCCCGAGTCTGAGACGTAACAAATAGTATCAGAGTAGAAACCTCTCTCCATACGATGTGGTTTGGGAACGAACCAAGGCGGAAGTTGGTGGGCATGTAACGCTCGAGTAAATGAGGGGTAAATGAATGAATTGAGACCACATCCGAATGAGAGGGATCCTGAGGATATGCAAGTATGGTTGAGAAAAGCTTACAAGAGTTGATAGTTACCACTTATACCAATAAGGTGCACTTAAATTTTTTATGGTGCAATCATAAGAACTCCAAAGTTAAACGCGAATTTTCGTAGAAAGCATGTGATTGAGAAAAAAGTTGTTGGTCTATGGGGACAAACTTCACTCTCGCAAGTAGCTCAAGACTAGTATGGGTTATGTAGTCAGATCGCAGGGAAATGCCAGGGCCCTCAGATGTCGAATCCGAATTTCGAATCCTGAGCCTAAGGCTTTACAATATGACAATGTAAATTTTCACCCATTAAAATTTATCTTAGGTCTATTTGGCCCACTGAGTTGGGATGGGTGAAATTAAGTTATTTAATTCACTCCTTGTTTCGGGCATGGAGTTCATAAATAGGGGCATACATGGGTTGGGTTGGGTTGGGTTAGAAGGATTTTTTGACTCAACCCAAAATTTTGGGTTGGTAGGGTAAACAACCCAACCCAACCCAGGCATACAAGTCAACCCAACTCAACCCAACCCTTCTATTTTTGGGTTGGGTCGTCGGGTTGTTATTTTTTTAATAATTTTATTAATTATTCGAGGTATCGGCTTGGACGAAAGTGGTGGGGTATGGATTGGAATCAGATCTGGAGAGGAGTTTTGGAGAAGAAGAATTGGGATAAGGGTTTTTTCTCTTTCATGGGATGATCTTGTTGTTGTTGAGGTTGAAGAACAGTTGATTTCCATTGATGATGGAATTTTCTGTAAAAATGGCAACAATAAATTAACCATTTTCTTCTTTCTTTCTTTTTTCTGGTTTAAGAGTTCAAAAGGGGCAGAAAGAAGAAGAAAGAAATGAGTTGAGAACGACAATCGTCCACCACCAAATCCTCATTCTCAGCCCATGATGACCAAAATGTGGGTGTGTAATTTAGTTCAATAACCTACTAAGAAAGATATGGTCAAGTGCAAGTATACACGTTAAATCAAGTAATAATTTGAAAATTATTCCAAGTATCGAATCCCAAGAGACTGTTGTGAAATTTAATTTTAGAAAGAAAGTGTTTTTCGAATGCAATGTAAGGTAACAAGTTGATGATGGTTGATTGATTTTGATTTAAAAACAATAATAAAAGCAGGGATCCAATCACGCTTTAGCCCTAAGATCACATTATCCACATAAAAATGTAGGTTTAATGGGTTAGACTAGGTACTTCCAAAGAAAGCACAAGGTACTATATGGTGACTCTACGGTCACAAACTGTCAAGTAAACTCTTTTTAGGGCTGAAGCATGATTGGATCTCCGCTTTTATTATTGTTTTTAAACCAAAATCAATCAATCATCATTCAACTTATTTCTTGTTACTTACATTGCATTAAAAAAAAACAATTTCTTTCTAAAACTAAATTCCACAACAGTCTCTTGGGATTCAATACTTGGAATATTTTCCAAAATATTACTTGATTGACAGTGTATACTTGCACTTGATCATATCTTTCTTAGCAGGTTATTGAACAAAATTACACACTCACATTTTGGTCATCAAGTTTTTGGCGTCGTTGTCGGGGATTGTTTAACGAAAAAAAAATTTAAGACATAGTGATTCGATTGCGACACATAGTTACTATCTCAGAAATTCTGACTTGGTTTACATTTTATCTAACAGATTGAAGTCAGTACATGAGCAAAGGTGATTGCCTTTTTGAGCTACATCCTGAGATAGAACGTACCTTTCGTCGTCTTCGCAGAGAGCGGAGACGAAAGAAGAGAGAAGAACAGGAGTTGAGTGCGGGAAATTTTTTTAAGAATTTTTGTTTACTCAACAACTTTCAAATTATCCACCTGGAGTCGATCCTCCTGTCAACCTACCAAACCACAATATCTCTTTCTCAAGGAAGCATTTGAATTATTTTCTTTTGAAGGTTGAGCTTAGTGCATGAGCAAAGAGCATAACACTTCTAAATTCCAAAATGGAAGTAGACGTCACACAAAAGATAACCAACATGCTGAGAAAATCAATCATAAGAATGATACATACATTTCTCTTGTGTACAAAACTTCCGATATATTTTGTGTTAATTGTGGTGAGAAGCATTTCTCTCAACATTGTCCACTTAATCGATATTTGCCTATTTCTTGTGTTTATTGTAAAGGAAATCATGAATTTGACAATTGTCTTTATAACCCTAACTCTATATTTTATATAGGGCAATCAGGTAGTGAGAATATGTTAATTCCTTACCCCACTGCTTGTGATTCAAGATGGCGGCATCACTCTAACTTTTGATGGGGAGATCAACAAAAGGTGCAACAACAATTGATTCCACAAGTGTCAACCGAGGACATGAGCATTGAAGAACTTATAAAGGAATATAGGGCGAAAATTGATGCTGAAATGCAAAGCCAAGCGAGATATTTGAAGGATTACGAAATCCAAATAGAATAAGGTGTGCACGAAGTGAAGAGCAACCCACAAGAAACATTGTTGAATAACACAGAGACTTCAGAACAAGAAGAAAAATAACAATGTGAGGCAAAATGACACTTAGAAGTGAATTTGAAGATAAAGGACTTGTAATCCTGGAAGAAGCAAGGAGCACTCCAACAATTGAACGCATTAAAGAGCCATAATGGAGAGAAGAGATTAAAGAAAACTCATTTCAAGAAAACAACAAAGAAAAGGAAGTTCACTTAGCCATGTGGCGGCAACTTCACAACAAGCAACATTCAATGTTCTCCAAGCATTGAACTACCCTGATGAGATGAAGGAACTTTCTGCTATTTGTTTAATTGATATTTCTACTTGTTGTAACTTCAAGGAAACACTAAAAGAAAAAGAATTTAGGGAAGAAGTAGAAAATGGGGATAATGCGCCAGAAATTGGACCCCCATTTGTGCATGCAAAATCATACATAAATCTCTTGAGTTGATCAAAGAAAAATTTAAGTCAACAAAGTCCTTTGTGATTAAAACACGTTAATTGAGGCTTAAATCTCGTCCATCATCAAGACCAAGGGGCAAGATGAAAGTTGACGATCCAAAAAGAATGAATAAGACTTTAATCTCCAACGGGAAGATTAGTTAACTATTCTTTTAACATTTTTCAGTAAAAAAAAAACGAAAAAATCATGAATAAAGTTTATAAATTTCATGGAGTAGTTTAAATCAAAAATCAACTATGGCGTAGACTAGTCCTTCTAAGGAAAAGGTACTTAAGTTAATCGTAGGGAACACTTTTTTTTCTGGGGACCTAACTGGAAGATGATTTGATTGAACCACTTTATGGGAAGTTATACGGAATTTTGAGAGAAAAGAAATATATGCGAGTTTATAAAATAATTAAGCTTGTTATTTTTCTATGAACTTTTTTATGCTTTCGTGTGTGTTTCAGGATTGATTCTCATAGAAAGGTAATTTACTCAGAATTTGAAGTACAGAAGAAAATTTGCCAGACTATGTGGCCACAAACCAGACTAGCACAAAATGTTATGTGGCCACATAGTCGCACTAGTGAGGGGCGATGGCGTCATTTAAAAAAAAACAGAGGAGTTGACCTAATTTGGAAACATATATAAGTTGAAAGACTTCTTCTCTTTAAACATGCAAGTCAGTCCAAGAAGTTTCTAAGTTGAGAAGTTACCCACGAAAATTCTCCTTCCCTCACTCACGCTCAAACTCGTCAGAATTCATGACCAAGAAACCCACTTCGATCTCCGAGGGTGTCGTCGCTGATCGAGCTCCAGTGTGCTCTGGGCGCCGGGGAAGGTTTGAAGATGCTCCACCCGAGTCCATGGCCGAAAAACCTTCATATTCTTCGAAGAAGAAGGCCAAAACAAAGAATACCCATAAAATCGGTCATTGTCATGTGTGAAAAAAGAAAGAAGAAAAATCCAGTCGTTGAATGCCTAAGTCGAGATCAATCCCTCCTATTATTCGAACCCAAGAATCGGTGAAAGAAAGGAATGTCATGAAAATTTAAACTTCGACTTGGCACAAGATAATTAGAGAGATTGGAGTTCATAAGCGGCAAGCCCTAGCTGAAATCGTTGAAAATAAATCACGTGAAGAGGAAGAAATCCAGCCATAGGTTGGTGAGACTTCAACAAAAAGGCGCTTGGTGCGCAAAGATCCACCTCCAACTTCGAATGTAAGTGCTTCTCCACCAATTCTTGAACGTTCTAAAAGTATGAATTTAGTGTACAGACACATTAAGAAGTCGAAGCAAGTTAGGGCTCCAATTGGCCTCACCTTTGAATTCAAGAAGAGAGATTGGTTGGGAAAGAGAGGAAAAAAATATGTTTGTGTCAATTCAATGTCGTTAGCCTCAATTATTCCCCAACCATGTTGGTGAAGTGGATTATGGAAGTTGTCGGTAAGATCGCTTGACTAGCTGCAGAATACAAGAAGGAGAGACATTGTCAAGAGGCGAAACGAGTTTTGCAGCAAGCTCTCCAAGAAGATGAAGTTGAACGAGTTCGAATGGAGGATAAGAGATTAAGAGAAAAAGAATGCAAGTTGAAGAAAAGAAAATTTTGAAGGAAGTTGAAGAAAGATTGAAAAAAAAAACATTCATAAAGAGATAGCATATGAGGAACAGGATAAGAGATTAAGAGAAAAAGAATGCAAGTTGAAGAAAAGAAAATTTTGAATGAAGTTGAAGAAAGATTGAAAAAAAAAACATTCATAAAGAGATAGCATATGAGAAAGAATTTGACTCATTATTGAGCATGAGGCTGAAGGAAGGGAATTTCAACGTACCACTTCTTCAATTGAGAAGGAGGCTGAAACAAATATCGGGGAAGCTCAAGAAGAGAATTTTGCGAATGACACACCTTCCTCGGACGATGAAGTCATGGAGTTGGACGATGACCAACTCCCTATTCCAGCCATCACTCAGAAGAGGCAAAGGGAAGCTACAGCGGGAAGGCGAACAAAGAACAAGCATGTTTCTGCCTTTGCAAAACGGCCACGGACACGATCCACTCAAACTTCACCGACTCCAGTTGTTCCTAGGCCGCCACCACCGCCTTAGCCAAGATTATTCATGGAATCTTGGCAGGAGATTGACATAAAAAGTCGGATGGATATAATGAAGACCATAGATGTATTTTACGAGAAAGGTTTCTCTGATACACCATCACCTCTACCCACCTTCATCACATCTACGATTGCCAAGTACAAATGGCAAGAGTTGTGCGCACATCTTCTCGTTGTCATTATACTATTGGTAGGCGATTTTTTTGCAAGAATCGGCAGAGATGAGAATACACCCCTAGTAAGAAGAAACTTGGTGAGTTTCTCAGCGGTAGACATTAACCGCTTATTCAAGTTGACATCGTCCAACGACACGAAAGGGAATGAAGCGATCAAGCGCCCCACGGACAGATAATTGAAACAAGCCCTCCAGATAGTACCACGAAAGGGAGCAAAGTGGAAAAAGTCGCCAACTGGAGTCATGACCCTTGTTCCAGGTGACGTCAAAGCCAAAGCAGCGGTATGGTTGTATTTCATCAGAATCGGTTGATTCTGACAACCCACGACGCAACCATCTTCTTGGAACGAGTGTTGTTGGTGTATTGCATCCTAAAAGACTTCGATCTCAACCTCTGGAAATTGCTAAGAGAAGAGTTGATCGCTTATGGCAAGAAGAAGGCTGGAAAATTGTTCTTTGATTCACTTGTTACCCGACTTTGCATCAAAGCTGGACTTAAGCCTCGGCAAGGTGAGGGGACAAGTTGGCCAAAGCCAGTCATCAATGCAATTCTTGTCCAGAAGTTAGAGTATCTCAGCAACCAGGGAAGGCTTCAACATCAAACACTCTGCAGCCAAAAAGTTGTTCCAACTTTGCAGCCAAAGAACCGCCACAACCTGCCGCTACATTTCATCAAGCTTGTCGAATATCACCCATATTCAATGGGAGCGTATGATCAACCAAAATATGGCTTATTGGGTCTATCCTAAAGAGAGGGATGAGATCATTCAGGCGTTCTTTAATGCACTGGCCCCAACCTTGGTGCATGCATTCTCGACATTTTCACCCGTTTGCCTAAATATTCCTCCAAACGTTGATTCTGAAAATGACACCTCGTTCTGACGATTAGGGGAGTATCGTTCTTCCTTACTTTCTGCGCATTTCTTTCATTTGCTAGTATTTTGTTATTTGTGTTTAGTTGAATTTCAGTTCTTAGTTGTTTGGGTTTGTCTAATAGGATAGAAGTTGAATTTTGTTGTCTCGTTATTTAGTTGTTTTGTTAGGTTAGAAGTTGAATTTCAGTTGTAGTTGTTTCGTTGTTATGTTAGAATAAATGTTTTTTTGTGAGAATATGCCTGAGTGAATGTAATAACTTAATTGTGCAAGTATAAGGATGTTTTCGCATGTCGTCTTTTATTTTTTTTTCTTTACAATAACCTTCATGATGATAACTAGAGTTTATCTCTGCTCAAATAGTGTCAAACGTCATAGCTTGTAAGTTTTTTCAAAAGCATAGGGTTCCATTAGTACTTTTTTATGCAAAACTTTTTCACAAGCCTAAACTTCCTTTTGTTTAGCATGTTTAACATGTTTAGGAGAGTTTAGCCTTGACGTTTTATGTGGACTAATGCCCAAACCAAGTCTTTTGAAAATCTCTAGTATAGTCAATGAGGACATTGCCTCCTTTACGTTTGGGGGAGGTGAAGTATCTATGTAAAGTGTTGACTGTTAGGTGATTTCTAGAGGTACTCCTCCTTCTTAAGTTAGCTGAGTAATCAGGGGTGATCATGTGACCCATGATTGTCACAGCATGAAAGGGTAAGTTAGCATAGTTGTTCATTCTTGTTATTATTATGTGTTGAATTGTTTGACAAGCAATAAGCTAAGTTTGGGGGTGTGATGAACGTCATTTAGATAGTATTTTTTACTCTTTAATCATCCTTATTACTTGACTTTTTGGTTAAATATAAATATAAATGTGCATGTAATTGATTAAAAATGAGTAATAAATAGGAAAGTCACGTGCTCAAAGTCGTTTTCTAAATATGAAGCAATTTAGAGGGTAAAAGAGTCATTTTGTATAAGAATTAACTATTTTTTTTGTCATATGCATGAATCTGTCTTTTAAAATTGGAGTCACAAGAGTGGCCACAGAGTGTAGTGGACTTGGCCAAAAACGGGATATGTGGTCGCAATCTTGAGTAAAAGACATATTCATGCATATGACCAAAAAACAATTAATTCTTATAAAAAAATGACTATTTTACCCTCTAAATTGCTTCATATTTAGAAAATGACCTTGGACATGTGATTTTCTTATTTTTACTCTTTTTTTAATTAACTACATGCACATTTATATTCAGATTTAATAAAAAAGTCAAGTAATAAGCATGATTAAAGGGTGAAAAACACTACTTAAATGACGTTCATCACACCCCTAAACTTAGCTTATTGCTTGTCCTCAAGCAATTCAACACCTAATAACAACAAGAATGATCAACTATGTAAATGTTTAACATGCTTTCAAACAAAGTTTTCTTAAACACAACCTTTTAGGAGAGGACTCATACTACCCAACATGCTTAATCTATCTAACCTTTAGTCACTAAGTCTAGGATAATCTCTTTCGTGAAATAAACTAGGCTTAGAATTTTTCTTTTTGTGTGAACTTTCAGCATTTTCTCCCTCAAACTTGTGTTGCTATTAGGCTTTTATTTTTCGTTTTTTTTCTTTACTATTCTCTAGAGAATCTTTGTTGTCGGACTCACCTTCGTTTCAACTTACTTGTAATTTTATTGCACAATAACATGATCGCCCCTGGTTGCTCACCTAATTCGAGAATGAAGAGTGCCCCTAGAAAAAAAAAATTAGTTATTCTTCCTTCGGAAGAGACATAGCAACAAGACCTAAGAGCCAATACATTACATAGATACTTCACCCCCTAAACTTAAAGGAGACAGTGTCCTCATTGACTATACTAGAGGTTTTTCAAAAGGCATGGTGTGAACATTACTCTACAAAAACGTCAAGGCTAACTCTCCTAAACATGTTAAACAGGTTAAACAAAAGGAAGTTTAGACTTGTGAAAATGTTTTGCATAGAAAAGTACTAATGGAACCCTATGATTTTGAAAAAACTTACAAGCTATGACGTTTGGCACTATTTGAGCAGAGATAAGCTCTAGTTATCATCACGAAGGTTATTGTAAAGAAAAACAAATGAAAGACAGGATGTGAAAGCATCCTCATACTTGCACAATCAAGTCATTACATTCACTCAGGCATATTCTCACAAAAAACATATATCCTAACAGAACAACGAAACAACTACAACTGAAATTCAACTTCTAACCTAACAAAACAACTAAATAACGAGACAACGAAATTCAACTTCTATCCTACCAGACAAACTCAAACAACTAAAAACTGAAATTCAACTAAACAAAAATAACAAAATACTAACAAATGAAGGAAATGCGCATAAAGTAAGGAAGATCGGTACTCCTCTAATCGTCAGACGAGGTGTCATTTTCATAATCGACATTTGGAGGAATATTTAGGCAAACGGGTGGAAACGTCGAGAATGCATGCACCAAGGTTGTGGCCAGTGCCTTAAAGAACGTTTGGATGATCTCATCCCTCTCTTTAGGATAGGACCAATAAGTCATATTTTGCTCGATCATACGCTCACATTGAGCAGAGGTGATATTTGGCAAGCTTGATGAAGGGGATAGTGTCGCGGCAAGTTGTGGCGGCTCTATGGCCGCAAAGTTGGAACAATTTTTTTTGTTGTGGAGTGTTTGATGTTGAAGCCTTCCCAGTCTTTTAGTTGTTGAGATACTGCAACTTCTGGACAAGATGTGCATTGATGGTTGGCTTTGGCCAACTTGTCTCTTCACCTTGTCGAGGCTTAAGTCCAGCTTTGAGGCAAGTCGGGTAACAAGTGAGTCAAAGAATAATTTTTCAACCTTCTTCTTTCCATAAGCGATCAACTCTTCTCTTAGCAATTTCCAGATGTTGAGATCGAAGTCTTTTAGGATGCAATACACCAACAACACTCGTTCCAAGGAGATGGTTATGTCGTGGGTTGTCGGAATCAACCGATTCTTAATGAAATACAACCATATTGTTGCTTTGGCTTTGACGTCACCTGGAACAAGGGTCATGACTCCAGTTGACAATTTCTTCCATTCTACTCCCTTTTGTGCTACTACCTAGAAGGCTTCTTTCAATTGTCTGTTTGTGGGGTGTTTGATCGCTTCATTCCCTTTCGGGTCGTTGGACTACTTCAACTTGAATAAGCAGTTAATGTCTACCATTGAGAAACTCACCAAGTTTCCTCTTACTAGGGATGCATTTCATTCATCTCTGCCCATTCCTACAAAAAATTCGCGTAGCAATGGTATAATGGCAACTGAAGGATGTGCGCACAGCTCTTGCCATGTGTACTTGTAGTAATAGGATTTTTGAATATCCTATAAATTTCGGGGTGTCGAGTCCCGCCAAAATAACATTTATAATACTGCTACAACTGAGCTTTGCAGCTAGTGGTAGTCGGGTCGATCCGCGGGGGACCTAAATTATTTTCTCCTAATTAATTTCTATTTGCTTTTTAATTAAACTCAAAATAAAACGATAAATAAAAAAGGGGGGTTGGTTACATTAAAAATAAAGTAAGCATAAAAAGTAGCTAACGGTAAATTAAAACTAATTACATGTGCTCCTAATTTTAAGGGTCGGGGTTGGCCTTGATGCGACTCGATTCATTGGGATTCAAACATACTTAGCAAGAGCTTAATTAAACACATAATTTACTTGCACGAAACTACTAATACAAGTAACCCAAATAATTAATTAAAAACGTGGAGTTCTAAGTGGACTATTCTTTAATTAATCTAAGGTGATCAATCCAAAATTAAATAAAGAACAGAGACGAATGTTCGATTCTAATTAAACGTGGCAATCAATCAACTGGGGGCCAACGCTCGCCCATATTGATTAATTGACAGTAACGGGAACACTACGACGGATGTTTAACCTGGAAGCCTAAGTTAATATTCTGATTTATCTATTTCTTCAAGCTAAGTTACAACCAAAGATCAACAAGGAATCCTATGTTACCTATGGCTCAACTCAACCCGTGTTACCTGGCGATTAAGAGAGGCAAGGCATCATAATCTTTAACTACAGAACATGCTGGAAATCAAAGTTGTCTACTCCTATCAATCAAGCATGCTCATGTGATATGCATAGAATAAATAAATTGCCCAATCAGTCATGCTAAGCTCGAAATTAAAGAACTAAACCCTCTTGAATCGCATCAAATCTAACCTCTAACCTCAAATTAGAGCAGCACTTACCTTCCTCGGGATGAAAACCAAGCTAATTCAACCAAGTCTATGCTTTGATATATAAGAAAATGGGAGAAAACCCCAAGAATTTGAGAGAGAAATCGTAAAACAAGCCAAAACCCGAGAGTGAATGACCTAAAAATCGAAAAAATGGGTTTTTATCATCGTCGGACGAAAATTTCCAACGCACACATCGTCATAGCGAGACACTACGACAACATCTCGACGCTAGAGTCTGTGCCTTAGGAAAATAATGGAAATTTTATTCTCCCCTGGTCTCGAACTCAGGCATGTCGTTCTACCAAGGTTCCCCTGCACCACCAGACTACTCATCACAATTGGGATATCATTTGATTAATTAATCTATATAGTATAAACACTCAAAACGATTAATCAAAATTATCCACTAAAACATTATTTTAAGCTCTAATTTAATGCAATGGTCTGATTTAACCCTAAGCAATTAAATTCAACAAAATATATCAATTAAGCATAATTATTTTTTTATCTCAAGACTTAGGAGCTAAATATTAGCACTTTTTGAGTGCTATCAACTTGGCAATCGTAGATGTGATAAAGGTGGGTAGAGGTGATGGTGTCTCGAAGAAGCCTTTCTCGCAAAATACATCTATGGTTTTCATTATATCCATCTGACTTTTATGTCAATCTCCTGCCAAGATTCCATGAATCATCCTGGCTGAGGCGGTGGCGGCCTAGGAACAGCTGGAATCGGTGAAGTCTGAGTGGATCGTGTACGTGGTCTTTTTGAAAAGGCAGAAACATGCTTGTTCTTTATTCGCCTTTTTGTTGCAGCTTCCCTTTGCCTCTTCTGAATGATGGCTGAAATAGGGAGTTGGTCATCATCCAACTCCATGACTTCATCGTCTAATGAAGGTGCATCATCACAAGATTTCCTTCTTGAGCTTCCCCAGTATTTGCTTCAGCCTCCTTCTCAGTTGAAGAAGTGTTTGGCTCAAATTCCCTTCCTTCGGCCTTATACTCAAATAATGGGTCAAATTCTTCCTCAGTTTTTTGTCTCTTTATCAATGTTTCTTCTTCTTTTTTTCAATCTTTCTTCAGCTTCTTTCAAAAAAAAAATCTTCAGCTTGCATTCTTCCTCGCTCTTTTTCTCTTAATATTTTATCTTCCTCCAAACTCGTTCAGCTTCCTCTTCTTTCTTTTTCCGTTCAGCTTCGTCTTCTTGGAGAGCTTGCTGCAAAGCTCGTTTCGCCTCTTGACAATGTATCTTCTCTTGGTATTTCGTAGCTAGTCAAGTTTCCTTATCGACAGCTTCCGTAATCAACTTCTCCAACATGGTTGGAGAAAAATTGAGGCTAACAACTCTGAATTGACACAAACAGATTTAGTTGAGGTGCTTTAATCATGAAGGACTTTGTTGACTTAAAGTTTTCTTTGATCAACTCAAGAGATTTATGTATGCTTTTGCATGCAGAAATTGGGGTCGCAATTTCTGGCACATTATCCTCCTCCATGATCTTCTTCCCTGCATTCTTTTTGTTCTAGTGGTTCATGCATGTTACAACAAGTAGAAATATCAATTAACCCAATTGCAGACAATTTCTTCATTTCATCCGGGCAGTTTAATGCTTGGAGAACATTGAATGTTGCGAAGTTGCCGCCACATGGCTAAGTGCAACTTCCTTTTCTGGTTCATTCTCTTTATTGTTTACTTGAAGTGGGTTTTCTGTAATCTCTTCCCCATACTCCATTATGTTGTGGCAGGTGCTCTTGAGAATCATCGATGGGCTCGCCCTCCTGACGGGGTGGGAAAATTGAATTGTGATGCTTCTTGGAGCAACTTTCTCAACCGTGGCACAATCGCGTGGATTCTTCGAGATTCGGAGGGCGAGCTGATTAGTGCATATTGTCGTTCATCAAAGGAGAAATAGCCCATCTCAATTCTTGAACCTCAGGCGGTTTGTGCAGGGTTGGAATCCATCCCACCTTCGTTCCATGAAAATGTGATGGTTGAGTCTGATTGCCAACAGTTAATCAAAATCATCAAAGAAGAAGAGGCTAAAGATCTCACTGAGATGTGCTTGTTTGTGGAAGAAATTCGTCGTACGGCTGAGAATCTCAAGGTTTTGATATTGGCTCATCACTCTTGCATTGTGAGTCTGTCGGAGGAATGGGAAGGGAGTCCATCTGTGTAGCTCTCCGAAATTCTGAGGATGGAACTGCTTAAGTTATGTTTTGTTTAAGTCTGTATAAAAACAAAACAAGAAACTCTCTATATCGGTCATGAACCCTCCTCCACATTGGAAAAAAAACCCATCTCCCTAATCTAAGTTTTCCCAACTATCCACAACCAGCCTTCGATTTAGAGCTCCCTTCATCTCCTTACATGTTCAGAGGTTGTGACGATTGGAGTCTCATTTTGCAAGTTTTTCTTTTTATTTGTGATTTCATTTTCTCCCTCTCAAAATCCATACAGATCCTTGCATGTTTGTTGTTGATATAAAACGTTTCAAAAAAATAATAATAATAAATAAATAAATAATCTAGGGAAGCCTTTGGTCCAAACTCTTCATCACCCTATCTATACCCTCATTTTGTGGGTAAAATACAACTTTTATATAAGCTTCCGAGTAACACACTCTCTATACAAAAGGTTATCTATCTTAAAATAAATAAACCTCCATATTTTACCTTTTACCTTTCAAGTAGAAAACACAAATAAGTTATAATCAGTTGTCAAAGTAAGCATAGTCAACGGTAATTGACATGCACTCCCTCTTTTGAGGTCGGAGGTTTA
The DNA here is from genome assembly GCA_028017165.1 of Herpetospermum pedunculosum. Lineage (NCBI taxonomy): Eukaryota > Viridiplantae > Streptophyta > Magnoliopsida > Cucurbitales > Cucurbitaceae > Herpetospermum > Herpetospermum pedunculosum. Next base: position 14,009,187 of record CM051526.1, read on the forward strand.
AATCAATCATACCCTCATTTGATGTAGTCGGTCCGTGGAGATATGTATCATTGAATTGGAAAAACATATTTTGGATGGATGGTTACTTTACTATTAGGCTTTTTCTTTTTTAATATTGCACTTTTTTAAACTTATTATAAAAATATTACAATTTTTAATACCAAAGAGACTAGGTACTTCAAGAGATCCATTAACATGACAAAATTTTGCTAACTTGGATATCATCTCTAGAAGAGACATGTACACATATGGAACCACTATCGCAAGGCGGCTTTTAATGTCTTCATACGTGCACATGTCTCTTCACTCTTGAAGAGACGTTGTCTAACTTGATAAAATTTTGCCATGTCAATGAATATCGTCTCTGATATACATCTGCCTAATTGCACCTCGTCTCTTCTCTCGATATTAAAAATTGCAATATTTTTATAATAAATTTGGAGAAAATATTATTTTTATAATAAGTTTAAAAGAAGAGCAATATTAAAAAAAAAAAAAAAAAACTAATTAGTAACCATCCAGAATGTTTTTCCAATTCAAGGATACATATCTCCACAATATTAAACTAAACACATGTATGCTTTTTTTTAAAAATAAATACATAAAATTGATGCTCAAAAGATGGGTATATTAGACTTTAGAATACCATTTTTTTGTTGTTTCTCAACTACACATATTTCTAAATAATCTAATTTGACATATTTCAAAAATATAGTAACATGGAGAGGGCAGTTATGTCATTAGGACTTTCTTTTGACAACCATTTGAGAGTTGCAGCCTTGCTTACTTGGAGGGAAGCTCATGAATCAGCCAAAACTCTGATTCATTTAACCTTCTATTGGACACTGTCTTCAAGTCCTGCATTAAAATGCCAAAAGTGTTTCAATTTTTAATATGGCTCAAGGAGCTTTCAAAATGTGAAAGTACTAAGCACTTCAAAGCAAAACGAGAGAATATTTCATTTCTATTTTGGTTCCAAACGTTCATGCTTGATTTGTTTTGATACTACCAAACATTTTGCTTTAGCTTTTGAATTTCGTTTGCCCTTTTCTTTAATTATTTATTATTTATTAGAAACTTGAGATAAATACATTTGGTATATAATCACCTGAATAGGTGGTATTTGTTCTTTCCTTATTTCGTCATAGCAATCTCTATATATATCTCAATGTAATTCTCTCTCAATAAAATGAATAATATACTTTCCATATATTATAACATGGTATCAGAGCTCCTCCAAAAACCCTAGAAATCAAAAAACCCTAAGGGCGGCGGCTTGCGCTTGGCGGTCGTCGCCCCTCGCCCAATTTCATTAATCTTCAATTTTGTTCATCTAATTTCGTTTGTTGAAGAAACCCTAGATGCCTCATTTGGTTTCTTTTTTCATTCTCCTCCCTCACGCACAATGTCGTTGTCGCCGCCTCTGCCCGTCTCCGTCTTCCGCCGTCGTTGTTTCCTCTGCATGCCGCCGCCACTGTTTGTCTCCGTCTGCCGTCGCCACTGCTTGTCTCCGTCTGCCGCCGCCACTGCTTGTCTCCGTCTGCCGCCGCCGTTTCCTCCGCATGCCGCCGCCACCAAAGAGCTCTTCCTCCATCTGGCACCTCTTCCTTCGATTGAATGAAAGACCTATTTTGGTCTCGGTTTATTTCAGTTCAATGTTCGGTTTTGGTTCAAATCGGTTCAACCCCGGTTCATTTCTGGTTCAAATCGTTCAACCCCGATTCAGTTTTGTTTCAGTCTGGTTCAGCCCGGTTTCGTTTCAGCCAGGTTCATTCCAGTTCGTGTCGTTTCAACCTCGGTTCAATCCGGTTTGGTTTCGTTTCAACCCCAGTTCAATCCGGTTTGGTTTCGTTTCAACCCCGGTTCAATCCGGTTTGGTTTCGTTAAATCTTATTCAGTTTACTCTGATTCGATTTATTTTGGTTCACTATGTTCGTTGTGCATCTGCCTCCGCATGTTCGCGCAAACTCTCCGTCATGAAGATTCAAATCTGCATTTGTTCGTCCAAAATTATCTAACAAACTCAAGATGGTAGTTTCTCAACTACCATCTTGAGTTTGAGGGAGGGTGTTAGGATTTAGGGTTTAGTTTAGGGATTATTCTTTCCTTATTTGTTATTGGTTATTCTATCCATATTTGTATTTGTTCTTTCCTTATTTCGTAGCAATCTCTATATATATCTCAATGTAATTCTCTCTCAATACAATGAATAATATACTTTCCATATATTATAACAGTATTAACAAAGACAAGGATTTGAACCTACATAATGTCGAGTTTTCGAGTTATTGTAAAATGATTAATAAAATGTTAACAAGAACAACTAAATTAGATTTTTATACAACATTCAAGAAATTCAAACAGAAACATTTGAAGGGAGCTAAAGACAAAAAATACGAAAATTGAGGGACCACAACAAAATAAGTATAAGATTCATGAACAAAAATAGTGTAGAAGATACTATAAATTTCTATACTTAATAATTCACAACCATGAGACACATGACATATGCATGCATGTACCTTAGATAGAAACCAAAAGGTTCTTCAACGGTATGAAACCTGTTTACTAATTTGCAAATGAGTTGAAAATGAACTCTGGATGTAACGAACTAAAGGACTAAAGGATAAATGTAACTTTTCTCTCTTTTTTCTTCTTGATTTCCCACTTTGTAGATGTAAGCATAAGTTAGAACCCTGGTCTCCATGTTTTATAACCGTGGTACTAGAGGACCCATTCCTTGTATTATGATTTTTTTTTTTTTTTTTTAGTTACACATGGGGTGGGAGATTCGAACTTCTAACCTCTTGGTCGAAGGCACAAGTCTTAATCAGTTGAATTATGCTCAGGTTGACACTTCTCGTATTATGATCATAATCCTAGAAATCACTCATTTCTAGATTTCTAGATTGACATGGAGAGAATATCCAAACATTCCAAATTCTATAACCCTGGTGAAAATAATTACAAAGAAAAGAAAGCTTGTATTCTAATAAGCAAAGAAACATAAGTTGGATGGGAGGAGAAAAGTGGTTAGGACTCTTTCTTCAGTAAGAGGTCTTTTCTATGCATGTAAGTTATAAATGGTGGGACTTCTGTAGCCATCTGAGCATAAGTTTGAGGGATAACCTGTTGAAGAGAACATTTGTACAACAGCCAAGAACTTAGCTAATTGCCCAAAACTTCTTTCTACAGATCAGCACAGATTCTGGGTTCTTTTCTTTACTTTGCAGTGTCTGCATTTCGACATCCCATAGATATTTTGGAGCGATTTCTTGTATTCTTGAAGTTATCGAAGGCTCATCTCTGATGATTATGTATCCCTGTAAATGACAATTGTCTCAGAGTCCTTATTCGAAAGCAATTTGAAGTATAAATCAGCAACAGTAGAAGATAAATGCCAATAGGTAGATTAAGCTTTTCAGTTTCTAAAAATTAACAATAAAAGAAAAGAGATCTTCATTACAAAGCACTTTGACAACAACAATGTCATGCCGATGCAATCTTACAAAGAAGCAAAGACACGAATAAGATCAACATGGTAACATGTGATGTTCTAAAAATAGAAGATACAAACATGGCAAGGACATGTTTATTAGAATATACATTTTTTTAAATATACATTATTTTTATACTTGTTAATGATTCTCATGCTGAAACTTTTTTAGTTTAGGATATTTTAAGACAATGTCTTGTATCAATATTTTCAAAGATATATCCAAACCAACTAATTATTTTTGTTGAAATCTAAAGTCAACAAGCATTTATATGCTTAGAAAAATAAGTTTATGCAACTCAGTAACTCACTCTCATATTTATTATTTAGTTAAATTAAAAGTTTAGTACCTAGGATTTTATTTAAAAGATACTTGAACTTTAAAAAGTATCAAATAGATCTCAAAATTTTCAATTTTAGGTCTAATAGGTCCTTGGACATCTAAAAAATTAAGTCCTTCAACTTTCAATTTTGAATATATTAGGTCATTGACCTATAAGACATTTTTTAAAGTCACTAACCTATCCGACACAAAATTGAAAGTTGGGGACCTTTTAGACACTTTTTAAATTTCTGAGATTTATCAGACACAACTCGAAGTTCAAGGACTAAATTTGTAATTTAACCTTATTATTTTTATCCTACATTTCCATTCATGTCCATATTCTCTATAAATAAATAGATAAAAGTCTAAATACTCAAGTACATTTGTTTTGTAATTTTTTTCATAGTTTCAATAGTGTTCGACATTTGTTTATTGTACAATAACAGGAAAAGAAGAAAAAAAAAAAAAAAAAAAAAAAAAAAAAAAAAAAAAAAAATTGCCAAACATATTTCTATTTCTTAAAATAAAAAATGTATTTTTGCCTTTATTTTGAAAATTGTAAAAAAAAAAACTGAGATGCAAGAACCAAGAAACAAGAAAGGGAAAATGTATCTTCGCAAGTAACGCCAGAAAAAAGGGGGATTAACATCTGCCAAAAGTATTTTTCCCTGTTTTTGTTTCTTCATGTGGCTACAAGCTTGCAAAATTACAGGAACCAAATTAATTACCTGAGGACGAACAATGCGGTCCATTTCCAGCATTATATCCTCCAGCAAGCAACCTTCTCCACCACTTTTATACTGAGAAAAAAGATGGTAGGCATGCAACAAATCGTATGTGCGCGGATAAGTTGAAAATGATTCACACCTACATTACACGAGATATTTGAAAACCGAACTTTCGTTAAGATAAACAAAAAACAAAAGAAACAAATGGACAGTACATAAAAACTTTAAAAAAAAAAACCTACACAAAAGACACTGATAATTGTTACAAAAATGAAAAATCCTTGGACACCAACACCTAAAGAAAGCATAAAGCTGATCATGGCTCATACCTCTCCCAAGACAGCCCCCAAAAGATTCTTCTATTTCTTTCAAAGGTAGGAAAAAAGTTGCATGCCAAAAAGTATAATAATGCTACTATTTGGAAGATGTTGGAGAAGAAATAACTTACCAGTCATGAAAGGCACCAGTCAGACCTCGATCGTATACAGCAGAGAGCGTATTTTGCATCTTTATAGGAACTACATTCATAACCCAGACTGGAAAATCGTTCAATGCAACTGCAAATCCACCATAGAGAGCATTCATGTCCATGACATTTCGAATATCTGTTCTACTGACATTCATCAATTTCCAGTACTGGTTAACTTGATCTTTCCAAAATATGGCATCCAAATCAAATTCCTCTTGACTAACACCTGTAAGTGAAGACAACGATTTCATCATTTTTTTTATAGGAAACAGAAACCATTCATTGATAAGATGAAATGAATTACAAAAGAATGTCCTATTAGTGAACAATTACAAAAAACACCTCCACTGAACAATGATTTCATCATAACCATCAAGGGCTAGCCTAGTGGTCATGAAAGGCCTTGGGACTATTAAAGCTCTCTTAGAGGGAATGGGTTCAATCCTTGTGGTCACCTACCTAGGAATTAATTTCCTACGGGTTTCCTTGGCAGCCAAATGTTGTAGGGTCAGGCGGTCTGTCCCATGAGATTAGTTTAGGTGCGCGTAAGCTGGCTCGGACACTCACGGATATCCAAAAAAAAAGAAAAGAACAATGATTTCATCATATAACACATCAATAAAATTTTTAGGTCAGAGAAAATAGTCCTAACTTAAAATAATTAAGACAGTTCTTGGGAAAGTGAACTAACAAAGGTTCACCTCGTACCATTTGCTAGCCCAATGGTGTTAACTGTTACGGTTAATAAACAAAGGTCCTATTTACTTGAGTGAGAATGAGAAATAATTGGAAGGAAAACCAATAGGAATAGAAATGGTAAACTTAACGGGGGTTTTTTTTTTTTGACATAGGTAATCCTATGATGTTGTTTACTTGAAACTAACTATTTTTTTATAAGAAACAAATTTCATTGATGTATGAAATTACAAAAGAAGGCACGAGGCCCGCACTAAAGGAGTTATACTTGAAAGTTGAAACTAACTATAAATAGAATTAGAAGCCCATGCATGCCATTTATTGCATTAGAAATAGGAATAAGAGATATTATAATTACCGAAATACTCCTTCAATACACCAACCAATTAAGAATTAATAATTAAAACAAATGCCATTAGAATTTTAAATTAGAAGAACAATTACTAATAATGATTTTTATTTTATTTTATTGTTAATAAATAATAATTAGTAATGAATTATATCTTTAACAATTTATTTGGTTCAACAAAAAAAAATTAATTGAAAATAATTAATTAAAAAATTAGGTAGAACTTAGAAGTCTGTAATATTTCATAATAAAAGTTCAATTGAAAAAAAAAAAGAAGGGCAAAGAACAATTAAGAATAAAATGTACTATTAATTATTTTTCATTTTTTAGGCACTCTTTTCATTGTATTTTGAATTAACAGTTGAGGTTCAATAATGAATAGTCTTTAAATTCCTTATAACTTTAATTAGTAATATATTAAATATTTACCATTCCAAACATTAAAAAACTACAAAAAGTTATCGAAGTTATTATTCCAATGTGTCTTTGGAAAAAAAGCATTCGGAAAATACACAAATAAGCCATGAAAGTTCTTGAATGTTTTTCTAAGTTGATTGATTCCTACTTTTGAATGAGAACTTTATGAACTGAAGAACCAAAAACAACAAGGAGGATTTCTTTAGAAAGAAAAGAGTTACCTATTTTCCTGAGACTCCTCGAATATACTGAAAGGCGCTCTGGTCTTGGAGGTAACTTCTGAGAATATGACTGATCAGTTGCATGAACACAGTTTCTTAAAGGTATTTTCCATGATGGTTTAGAATCATCCACAGCATCACATATTTGCACAATTTTATTCTCCGCATTGATGAGGAGGCATGCTGGATTTTCCTGTTTGACCCAGATTGCAGTCTGAACCTTTCTGGCAATGAGCTTCCAGCACATTGCTGTTGTCAGATTTACCAGTTTCTCCCATATAATTGGGTAATCTTTATCTTTCCTATAGGCAGGGGGAGCCGAATAGACAAAATATCCATTCGGTCGCAGAAGCCGATCAACTTCTTTGAGTAAAATACCATCTGCAAAGAAGAAAGATAAAGTGTAACTTCATTGACTTCCAAGTATACATCAAAACAGCCAACTTGACTTCAGAATGAAGGCATATAACAGCCTTCAAAATTTCCGTGTTTTGCGTCACATTTATCACCTGGAAACAGAATCTGAACTTACTCAGTGCTAGAAAAGTACATAAATAGCCACTTTCTTTAAGTTGGTAATGATAAATGTGGACATGGATCATGGCATCGCGGTTTTCATTAGCTTGCCACAAGATGTTAGAAACTTTTTTAGCAATGATTGAGGGGGTGCTTCTAAACCCTCCTTGTTCGCGATAAAGGGAAAATTCTGTGGTAGGCTTGTTTTTTCTCCATTTTGTGGGGCCTTTGGCTTGAGAGAAATAGTAGAATCTTTAGAGACCCTAAGAGTTACCAACTGGGTCTCGTTCTTTTGGATTGGGATCCGTTCTTGTAATTAGTTTTTTTTGTTGGTGGGCTTGTTTTTTATGCCCTGGATGAAAGCTCAGCTTCTAATCTAAAAAATGTCATAGAAACCACAAATATATAAACCGCAAATTCTCAAATACTGCTCCGGTGATTACAACAGCCCAGGGTGAAGTACGGCATATTGCCTACCAAACGAAAGAAAGCCACTTCAGGTCTCATTTGCAACATTTAGAGTAGTCTATCAACGGATACCTTTTATTGTTTTGTTCTTTTGTTTACTCTAGTTTTCCTACCCCAAAAAATTTCAGAACTAGACAGCAAGAGAACCCTAAATAAATATCCAAAGAAACTACAAATAATGAAAGAAATGGCCATCTGTATACTGCAGCAGGGTGGTTTAGAGTAGTCTATCAACAGATACCTTTTATTGTTTTGTTCTTTTGTTTACTCTAGTTTTCCTACACCAAAAAGTTTCAGAACTTGACAGCAAGAGAACCCTAAATAAATATCCAAAGAAACTACAAATGATGAAAGAACTTGACAGCAAGAGAACCCTAAATAAATATCCAAAGAAACTACAAATAATGAAAGAAATGGCCATCTGTATACTGCAGCAGGGTGGTTTAGAGTAGTCTATCAACAGATACCTTTTATTGTTTTGTTCTTTTGTTTACTCTAGTTTTCCTACACCAAAAAGTTTCAGAATTTGACAGCAAGAGAACCCTAAATAAATATCCAAAGAAACTACAAATGATGAATAAAATGGCCATCTGTATACTGCAGCAGGGTGGTTTCTTAAAATCTTTTTTATAGGAATTTTTTTTTTTTTGATACGAGGTTTCTTAAAATTATTTTTCTGATATTAAGAAGATGAGACCTTAAAGTAGCAAGTGACTATAACAAATAATGAATAACGACTGTATTTGTGCATAAAAAGTACTGAAATACCATTTTCATGCCAATCCACACGGCACCTTGAGCAGTGGACCATCTCAAAGGAACTTGTGGGATACGGCAATTGCTTTGTTCCCAAGGCAGAAATCATTGCACCAATACCTCTCTCCAGTGCAAATTGAATCTGATTCTCATGTCCATCCTTGGGAGCAAAGGACATCGTTTGAATGTCCAAGGGAAGAAGATAAGCTGAGAAACTAGCAACGCCACAACCAACATCTAAAACTTGAGATACACCAGCAGAGCGTAAAGTGCCCGTCTCATTCGTCGTCATATTTCCTAATCTGCGTTAGCATAAAATTCGATAAATAAAACAGTCTGAAAAGAAAAACCTAATCAGTTATTCAGATTGATCAGAAATTACAAGGAAGCTTTTTGAATATCAGTTCCCAAACAGAATATTAAATTAAAACAGCTGGACAGATTAATATGAACCCAATGATTAAAGGGTATGAGTACATTCACATCCCAATAAGAAAATAAACAAAACAGGAGAAAGGAGAGTTAAATAAGCCAACAACGCAACCTTTGGATGTACTCAGGCGCGCCATGTTTGAAATGAGTACCACCTCCAGGAAACCACCATAGTTGGTTCTTCTCATGCACCCAATTTTGTCCTCCTTTAACTTCAGCAAGCCGTGTATGATTCACATTGCTTCGCCACACATAATCCCGACTGGTTGGCCACTTTACTGGGATCTTGTAGTCTTCTGGTGGAGGTACCAAACAAAACAAGCGGTTTTCATGTGGAGGGCAATGCCTCTCAAGTTCTTCTTTCATTTCAATATCCAACGTTTGAAGCAATTCTTTTATGTAAGCAACATCATGGCAAGGAATATACTCGTTGTATTTTAACGGACATACATCTATACCATTCTCTGGAATTGAAAGTGGTACCTTCCTGTAAGTGATTGAAACTTGGTTTGGAATTGTGGAATTTCCTGCAGTATAAGTGATAAACTAGAGTCAAGGAATTGATTGCAATGATAACATCAGACCTTTGAAGTTCCCTAGAAACACGAGACTATGTCACAAACCCAGAAGGTACATACATATTCATCTGAAAAGGAGGGTGTGAAAAATTATAAGATAGGTATTACATTTCTTAGGCCACATCATTGACTTAAAATAAAGAAACTATTTTTTTCCAGAGTGAAAGATCATCTACGGCTATCCGGTGAGAGTAGTCGAAGTGTGCGCAAGCTGGCCCGATATCAAAAAAAGAACCGTGCCTTTTCAGTTTTTATATCTAGTTATTGTAAAAATTCATGAGCACGAGCTTAATTTCATTAAAATAACCAATGGTTCACCTACTAGACTAATTCAAAAGGCTCTTGTGGATGAAGTTTGAGTTTGGTTCCTATAAGCTGGAAAAAGATAAGAGGTAATAATAGTCTTAATCTCCCATGGAGATGATTTGTTTACTAAGCAATCTCTCTTCCAAGTGACATTTTCCTGTCCCAACTGATAGTGGGCCTTCCTTAAAGAAGTAAAGCATCACTATCAGAAACAAGGCAACATCCCAGATATGCTCAATTTGTATCTTAATCTCTACACTATTTAAACTGTCTATAAAATGGGCCAAAAAATAAAAATAAAAACAACCCATCTACAAACCAAATCCAGAACGCAGAAATCTTGCAGGGCACAAGGAACAATACAAGATATAAAGCAAAAACTAAGCAATAATTGCATAGAAATAGAGAAGTTAAAAGAAAAAATTTACTAAAATTGGATTCTGTTTTCAAATAAATAACATTAGAGAGACGAAAGTACCAAGTAATGATGAAGAAGTGGAATTGGAAGGAAGGTTCGAAACATAAATAGGAGCATTGTTGCCGAAGAGAGTGCCAAAATAAAAAGATCCAACCATAAGTAGCAAGTAAAGCGTTATCATCTGCCATGACTGCAAAGCAAAAGCAGAACCCAATCCATAGACACCCCCCATTGTCTTCCTCCACAGAGAATGGATCTCGGAAACGAGCTCTGTCTTCGAAACTTGAGAGATTCGTCAAGATCGAAATGGCAGCATTATGATTTGAGAGAGATCTGAGTACGGATGAGAAAGAAATTTGGAGTGAGGAAGAACAATTTCAGTTTCAGAGATGGATTCAAGATTTCTCTCTGTTGAAACTTGAAGCTCTCTCGCTTTCCCAAATCTTTTTTTCTTTTTTTTTAATTGAGAATCTTATTTTTCAATTTTCAAACGTATTTTTGCAACAAAAGTTATGAGGAAAGAAAATACAGCATCGTCATTTCCATTTACTGAAATCAGTCTAAATATATATATATATTATTTATTTATTTTTTTAATTTTTTTTTTTTTTTTTTTTTTTTTTTAAGAAAAACCAGTTTCAGTTGGGATTGTGATAGCTTTTAAAAATAATGTGTCGAAATTAGGATTTGATAAATTCTAACTTTAAACTTCAAAAATTAAGTTATAGAATTTGATAAATTAATATTAAATTACTACGATTTAGCTATAATTACTAGAGTGGACATATTATTTCATTTATGTTTATATTGATGTTTAATATCTAAATTTATTATAAAATGATTGTTTTTAAATTTATATGATTTAAATGTGAAATAATTTTTTTCAATTTTAATTGTAAGAGTTTTAAAAAAATAATTGTTAAAAAAAATTAAATTCATTCTTGTTTTGTTTGTAAAAAAAAATAATAATAATAAATAAATAAATAAAATTAAGGATAAATTTAAAATTTTTAAAATAGAGTTAGAGAATATGACAGATTTTTAGGGAAACAGAATCCAAAAGTTAGTATCTAATAGATTTTGAACATAACCGCAAATTGAAAAGTAATTTTACATAAATAAATAAATAATCAGATTTATCAAACAACTAAACGTTTAAAATTCTCTAACAATCGATTTTTAACGCAATGTTAAACGGGGCCTAAGGCTTATTTTGTTACCTAAGGCTTATTTTGTTATTCCGTTTGTGAGCGTAAAAAATTAAAAAAAAAATCTTAACTGTTTTTAGTAAATCAAACTGAAGTTGAATTGGTATAAAATTGTACCTTCAATTCTTGCATTAATTAAAATACCATTGAAATTTTGTCAAACCGACCAAAGCTTGTCTATGCTCGTCCCTTGACTAAGAGGTCGTTCAATCCTCGCATTAATTAAATACCTTTGCCAAAAAAAAAAAAAAAAAAATTATAGTTTGTCCCTTGACTAAGAGGTCAGAGTTCAATCATTAATTAAATACTTTGCAAAAAAAAAAAAAAAAAAAAAAAAAAAAAAACTATTTAGTTTTTTTATTTTTGGTTTTTGAAAATTAAGCCTATAAACAATACATTCACATATTAATTATTTGGTTGTGTTATCTATGTGTTTCCAAAATCCAAGTCAAAAATTGAAAACAAAAAAAGAAGTTTTCAAAAATTTGTTTTTGGAATTTGGAATTTGGTTAAAAGTGGTAATGTTTCCTTAACAAAAATAAAAGTTATTGTAGAAATTCACAAGTAGATATATGATTTATAGGCTTAATTTTTAAAAATAAAAAACTAAAAGTCAAATGGTTATCGGGACCTTAATAATATATCTAAAATCAATTTTCAATTTACTTTTGCTATCAAAATTAGGTTGTTACTGGCTTTTGAATTTACTTCCTTAAAAATCAATCATCTTTTCTAATTATATTTTTAAAACTTAAAATATATCCTTCAAAATTAGGTTGTTACTCGCTTTTGAATTTACTTCCTTAAAAATCAATCATCTTTTCTAATTATATTTTTAAAACTTAAAATATATCCTTCAATGTTTATTTTTTATTTTTTTTTTATCAATTTTTTTGTAATATTTTATCTCCTATTTTTTTTTAAGGATGTATCCCGTATTTCCATAATTTTGAAAAAAAAAAAAAAAAAACAGTGAAAAACAATTGTTTTCTAAAATTCGTCATCTTTTTAGTTATTTTTTAAAAATAAATATACCAAACGCATTCCCATTTGTTGTATTTTTTATTTTTGAAAACATAAAAATGAAATGCTAGAAATATGATAAACCGAACCGTCCTTTGATACATAACCGAACCGATTAACCGATTTAATCGGTCTGGTGGTTCGCCGATTGCATGTACAGAAAAATAATATAAAGTTGGGACTCAAACTCATAACCTCAAGAATGCTAGCAAGTATGTAAACCACTAAACTAGTAATGGATTTTGAGAAATAAATGATTTTTATTTATATTGTATCTTATTTATGTTTCAAATGCAATGTTTATAATTTCAAAGCAATCTAGTCATCTACAACTACATAATCTTTTTTTTTTCTTTCCCTATTTTTTATAATTTTAGTTACATTTTCCTCCTCATTTTTTTTCTTTTATTATTTATGGAGAGAAATGTCGCCTTCTTAAGTTAGCCTATAAATATTTAATAGTTATTTTTCTTTTCATTATCGATTTTATTTTTACAATTTATAATTTAGTTAAAAATAAAAATTAAAAAATTAATTGTAACGGTAACTTTAATCTAACAAATAATTCATGAAATAACAAAAATATTAATTTCATAATAAAGTTTCAAAATTACAAACCAAATTGAATTCTAAACAATAGTAGGATAGACATTAATGTAATTCAGAAATTAAGCTTTAAAAACAAAAATAAGTATTAAGTAGTTCAGTCTTCAATCTTTTTTCTTCATGAAGTATTCTCCTTCAATCTTTGTCTTTTAGCGGCTTCCACTATGCAAGATTTGAAATCTACAACAAAAATAATAATTAGAGAAAAATTAATGTAATTTTGAAATGTGATTGGAGATCAAAATTTATAGCATTAGAGCGTAGCCAATTTTGTGCACAAATAAGTGCCTCGACTGTGGATGGAGCCAAAGTAGAGCGAAAAGGATCAATCACTCTCCCACCGGTACTGAATGCAGACTCAGAAGCAACCGTAGACACTGGAATTGTCAAAACATCTCGTACAACCTTACTTAGAACCCTGAACCTAGAAGAGTTCACTTTCCACCATTTTAAGATGTCAAAATTATCATCCATTTTTGCACGACGTTCCAATAAGTAAACATCCACCTCTGTGTCCACATCAAATTCATCCTCGTCATCTTCCATATCAGCATGTTGAAAGCGAAAAGGATTACTTGTTATAATCGTAGAATCAGTAGAAGTAGATTGACTCATTTGACTTTTTGACGTAGAAGATGATGAACTTGAACATGAAGTAGAAGTATTCTTAGACTGTAACAAATTATACTCGTTGAATAATCGTCTCAACACGTCTTCCACTTTTTTTCCGATTTCCTTTGCCACTTTATCCTCAAATAACTGATTCAAACAGTACATAAAAAACTTCATCTTGTGACGAGGATCGAGAATAACTGCAACATATAATAAGTAATTCGCTTTTTCACTATTCCCCCAATACTTATCATACTTCAATTGCATCTTGGTCATAACATCGGTAATAATTGGACTACCAGTACCCGAAGAATATTTTCGTATACAATTCTGGATAATTGCAATTTCATCAAAGACCATATTAGAAGCAATATAAAGAGAACCAGAAATTCTAATAGTCACCTCATAAAATACAGATAAGAACTTAGTAAATATGCGAGCGATCTCCCAATTTTTACTATTTGGATTCTGCTTCTCCTCTCTCATTTTCAAGTATGCTAGATCGTAATAATCTAATTTATCAAATGCCTTCTCAAATTTTTCAGCTGCCTCAAGTATCAAATATGTAGAGTTCCACCTAGTTGGAACGTCAAGACATAGAAGACTCTTGCTAGATATATTCTCATCTTCAATACACTTCTTAAATTTAGCAAATCGAGCCGGAGAAGATCTAACAAATCTAACAGAATTTCGAATTCGGGTCACCGACTCATGCACATCTTGCCATCATTTACGATCAAATTAAGAATATGTGCACAGCACCTAACATGCAAAAACTCACCATCCAACACCAATCCATGTTTAAATCGCTCAACTAGATAAGCAATAGCACTGTCATTGGATGAAACGTTATCAACAGTCAATGTCAACACCTTTTCAATCCCCCAATGTTTCAAACATCGTTCAACTTCTCTTCCTATGGTCTCACCTTTATGATCATCTATTTGAGAGAAATTGATAATCCTCTTATGTAATTTCCAACTGCTATCAATAAAATGTGCAGTCAAGACCATATAGTTAATATTTTGAGAAGATATCCATGTATCAGTTGTAAGTGGAATTTTATACCCTTGATGAACAAAATGTTCTTTCAAATCTTGTTTTTTAGTGGCATATGTAGCTAAAATATCCTTAGCAATTGTAGTTCGACAAGGGAGAACAAATTGAGGTTCCAATAAAGTGATGGTGCCCTCCACAAACCTTCTAAATCCTTCACTCTCCACAAATCTAAAGGATAACTCATCAATTATGATCATTTCAGCAAGAAGTCTCCTAACATTCTCTACACTAAAAACTGCACACCTAAGAGAAGTATTTGTTGTATTATCTCCTAGTCCGACACCATCATTATTTTTAAATACCAATTTTTGCTGAGATGCATCTTTTGTCTTTGCAAAAGGACTTTTTTTGCAATAACTCTCAATATGCATTCTCATTGTCCCTCTCCCATTCTTTTTTGCATGACATGCATATATTGTGCCACAATAATTACATTTGGCTTGAGGTTTATCTTCAGTACAATAAGGTAATTTAGGGCTCGTTTGATAACGTTCTCGTTTCCTGTTTCTTGTTCCCGTTTCTCATTTTTTAAAAAACATACTTGTTTGATAACCATTCTCGTTTCTTGTTCCCAAAATTTAAGAAATGTTTCTATATTTTGAGCAAATTTTTAGAAACTACAAAAGGTTGTTTCCGTTGGTTCCGTTTCTGGTATTCCTCTTATATTAAAACAATCTCTCAAAGTATTAAATTATAGTATTGCTTCGTTGGTTTGCAGTGCTTTCAATTATTATTTTTCTTTAAAGTCCCTGGTTCGAAATGGGAGGAAAACATTTGATATTTTATTTTATTTTATTTGTTGCAGTAAATTTATATATTCCTTTAATTTTGGATTTTAAATTTTGAAATATATAATTTTATATATTATTTAAATTTCAAATTTTGCAAAAAAAAAATATATATATATATATATTTATATATTATTTTAATTTTAAATTTTTAAATTTTGTAATATATATCCTTTCAAAAAAATAAAATTGTAATATATATATTTATATATTATTTTAATTTTCAATATACTTGGAATTGGTTGGAATTTTGCAATATATAAATTTTGCTCACTAATTATTTTTTAGCCCCGTTTTAATATTTTACAACTACGACATTTACCTAGCAAAATAATTGAGTTGGATTTGAGTTGATATCATTTAATTAAGGCGAATGACTCGAGCAAGAGCGATGACATTCAGATCAAATTTGGACAACATTTGAATGATAGAAACAATATTATTATTGTTGTTAATTTTATCACGCGACTTATTATATTAGATAATGTAAACTTTGATAATTATTTTTTATATGTTTTAATGCATGTTATTATTTTTTATATTATAAAAATAAATTATACTTTGAACTATAAAAAAATAGGAGAAAAACAAGAATCAAGAAATAGTTATCAAACAAGTTTCTGTTTCTGTTTCTTATTTTTCGAGAAACATGAAACATGAGTAGTTATCAAACATGTTTCTGTTTCTAGTTCTAAAAAAAAAGAATCAAGAAACAGGGAACAAGAAACAGGAAACACGGAACAAGAAACGGGAACGTTATCAAACAGGCCCTTAGTAAAGTGATCCCATACCCTTCTCTTTCCTTCATCCATAGGTGGTGGTGGTGGCGGCATCTCACTAAGTTCATCCATATTGTCATTCTCCTCGAAATCAATCTCACTCTCATTTCTTGTTGAATTTGTCATGGTTTGATAATTGATAATTTGATATCCGTCACGTACAATTTTATTTAAAAAAATACCAGTAAATAATATTAAATAATTTAACTAATGTCACTAAATATATCAATAAGTTATTTTTTTTAATAACAATAAGTTATTAATTAATTGTACTCAAAAGAAAACTCAATGCTAATATAATACTTAATAATACATTAATGCTACATACATATACGCATGACTTTTAATATATTAAACTAACTATGATATCATATCAAATACATAAATTATAATTTTGTATTGAAAAATAGAAAATGAAAGTTTTTTAAATTGTGATTTATGTTTATTAATGAATAGAAATAAAATGATTAAAAACAAAATTCCAAAAAAAAGAAAAAAAAGAAAGAAAAAGGAAACCAACATTTACTTTAAAATTGTTGTAAAACACTAGAACATTAACCACAATGGGAGAAGGAGAAAGTAGAGAGGATGTCTATTCAGTTGTGATATTCAAAAGTTACAATAACCAATATTTATAGGGTTTACAAGACCTAAAGAAGGTAAGGAAAGGGAGAAATTAAAGGAGAAGATACAACAGAAATAAAAGGGGGAAGTTAATGGGAGAAGATACATGCTATCTTAGGGACATCTTAAAATATCCATAACACTCCCCCTTAGATGTCCATAGTATATAGAATATATGCCTCGTTAAAACCTTATTAGGAAAAACCCAATGGGACAAAATCCTAGTGAAGGAAAAATAGTACATTATTCATATACTTTAACAATTGGCTCATTAAAAACCTTGCTAGGAAAATCCAGTGGGATAAAACCATAGTCAAGGGAAAAAGAGTGCAACACATTTTCTCCCCCTCATGTAAACATTATTTGAGATCTTTGAATCGTCACATTCCAATGTTGTGTATCAACTTCTCAAATGTTGCAGTAGGTAATGCCTTTGTAAATAAGTCCGCCAAGTTATCTTTTGAAGAAATTTGTTGAACATTGATGTCTCCTTTTGCTTCAAGGTCATGAGTGTAGAAGAGCTTTGGCGAGATATGCTTCGTTCTATCTCCTTTGATATATCCCCCTTTAATTTGAGCTATACATGCTGTATTGTCTTCATATAATGTCGTGGGACAATCTTTGTTGGAAGGAAAACCACATGTTTTACAAATATTTTGAGTCATTGATCTTAGCCATACGCATTCTCGACTAGCTTCATGGATGACCAGGATTTCAGCATGGTTCGAGGAAGTAGCTGTTATTGTTTGCTTCATAGACCGCCATGATATGGCAGTTCCTCCATATGTAAATACATAGCCTGTTTGAGATCTACGTTTATGTGGATCAGATAAATAACCTGCATCTGCATAACCAACTAGTCCAAAATTCGATTTATTAGAGTAAAGTAAACCCATATCAACTGTCCCTTTAAGATAACGAAGGATGTTCTTAACTCCATTCCAATGTCTTTTTGTTGGAGAATAACTGTATCTAGCTAATAAATTGACTGAAAACACTATATTTGGTCTTGTGTTATTAGCAAGGTACATTAGTGCACCTATTGCACTAAGGTATGGTACTTCAGGACCAAGAAGCTCTTCATTATCTTCTCGTGGTCGAAATATATCTTTCTTCACATCAAGTGAACGAACTACCATTGGAATGTTTAATGGATGTGCTTTGTCCATGTAGAATCTTTTTAAGATCTTTTCTGTATAAGTTGATTGATGAATAAATATTCCATTGGCTAAATGTTCAATTTGCAACTCAAGGCAAAACTTTGTTTTTCCAAGATCTTTCATCTCAAATTCTTTCTTAAGATATTTTATTGTCTTTTGGAGCTCTTCGGGAGTTCCAATGATATTCAAATCATCAACATATACAGCAATAATAACAAATCCTGATTGTGATTTTTTTATAAAAACACATGGACAAATAGGGTTATTTTTATACCCTTCTTTCAACAAATATCCACTAAGACGATTATACCACATTCGTCCAGATTGTTTTAGTCCATATAAAGATTTCTGTAATTTAATGGAATATAATTCTCTAGTATTTGAATGATATGATTCTGGTATTTTTAATCCTTTAGGGATTTTCATATAAATATCATTATCAAGAGATCCATATAAATATGTTGTGACTACATCCATAAGATGCATGTCAAGGTTTTCATGCACAACCATACCAATTAGATATCTTAATGTTATTGCATCCACCACAGGTGAATATGTCTCCTCGTAGTCAATATCAGACCTTTGTGAGAATCCTTGTGCAACAAGTATCGCTTTATATCTTGTAACCTCATTATTTTCATTTCTTTTTCTTACAAATACCCATTTGTATCTGTTGCGTGCTCAGTGTGTAAATAAAATGTAATGCGAGAGCACTCAGAACATGCAAGCATACATGGTCTGCAGCAAGTGATAAGTATTTTTTCATTCGTTTTCCCACAGAGATTGAGTTTAGTTACTAACGAAGTGAGGTGTTAAATTAGAGAGGGTCACTTAAATTGGGTGGATTTGAGGTTGAAGTGCCAAACTAACAAAGAATGTAAGAAATATGCAAGCATAAACGAAAGCAAGTAAAGAGATTAAGCTTGATGTGGAGAAGAAAGAATTGCGGATCTAGCAATTTCCTAGCAATAAAATCGCAAAAGTAAAAGACTGGAAAAGATGTTAAGGCAAAAACAGAACTATAGAATTGCGGTTCCCGCAATTATCTAGCAATTAATTTAGCAACAATTTAAAGGTGAGATGAGGGAACAAGGTCGACTTAAGACTCCTCTATAGGCTTTTACATACGATCATTCAGCAGTAGCTTAACTTATCATGAATCAATTTAGCTCAGTCTCATGCATCTCTCGATTACATGCATTAGATCCTTTAGTTCACTCATGTCCAAGTAAGACTTAAGTATCTATTTATACAAGCAAGCTAATGAATCGTGCTAGGAAAACGCCTATTCCTAGGTCGTTTTCTGGCTACCATGAAAGGCTAGCATGAATGGACGACTCTGAACTCTTACTCCTTCCGGAGGTTAGGAGTTCTTTAGACAAAATGGATGGCCGATCGAAATTGCCCATGGGATGAAGTACACATACATTCAATGCATTCGAAACTATCCTACATGCTGAACTCACGTATTTATAACCTATAGATTCATCTTTAGCAGACCCTTTTGTGATTAGTTACTCATGGTTGATGGGGGATTTGAAAGACTAGATTGATTAAGCATGATTTAAAGTACTCAATGAAAGCAATGGAAAAACAGATAACGAGATGAAGAACTTGCAAAGCCTTAAACGATTACTTTATAAATTAAGATTCAAAGCTCAATGTGCGAAAGTATGAAAAACAGTAAAGAACTGAACAAATTGAAGACGGATCACAGCAGTGTAACAAATGGAAACGGAAGACAGAAAGCAGTAAGAAAGCTTATAAAAGTGTGCGCGGATCTCCTCGTCGCAAGCGCCTCGGATGAAGGGGAAGATTAGCGATTCTTGGGGATGAATTCAATCAGAAGAGAAGAAGGATCTTCTCTTCTTCCTCTCGAATTATCGACGCCAAGGGCTGATTTCTTCGCTCCAACAAACGGGGAAAGGAATTTGGATATGTGAGTTGCGTTGAGACGAGGAACTCTACGCTTCCGAGCTATTCTTCTCCTTCACCCTTCACCTCCTTTTATAGCTTTTTGCAGGTACCTTTAGTCATGGAGAACCATTCATTCTAAACAGCAACCCTCTACGTGGCAGCAGGGGAAGGCTTAGGCGGCTGAAATATCGCAACCGTGACGACTGGCGGCTGGAAAAACTCAGTAGCAGCAACTTGGAATTGTGGATTTCTCGCGGTGGCCGCAATGTGTATTGCGCTCCCAGCAATGTTTCAGCAATTCTCCTGCAAAGAACATTTTAGCTCTTTAAACATCATTTTCTATTCTTTTTCGTTCCTTTTCTAAATAAGTCCTATTTTAGCTTCATTTCTCGAATTCTCATATTTAAGCACGTATTAAGCTAAATTCTAATAAAAACGCTCAAGAGATTTCATGATTTCATGGTAAATAAGTCCCTAAATAAAGTACTTTTGGAGAGGTAACAATATCCCACAGGCTTTACACCTTTTGGTGTCTGAACTACTGGCCCAAAAACCTCACGTTTTGAGAGTGAATTTAATTTTGTTTGGATTGCTTCTTTCCACTTGATCCAATCTTTCCTGTGTCGACATTCTTCGACAAATTTTGGTTCAGAATCCTCATTTTCGTTAATAATATCGTGAGCAACATTGTGAGCAAAAGTGTTGTCAACAACTATATCAGACCGATTCCATCTTTTTCCTGTCATGACATAATTTATCGAGATCTCATTATTATCCTCTGGTATTTGATTTTCTTGAGTACTCATATTCAGGATTTCTTCTAGAATATCCACATTCTCAATTGAGTCATTTTCATTATTGATTATTCTCTCAATTGAGTCATTTTCATTATTGATTATTCTTCTTTTCCGAGGATTTTTATTTTTGGAACCCATTGGTCTTCCACGCTTTTGGCGTGTCTCAGACTTATTAGTTGTGACTACTTGCTGTGTTGGGATGTCAATTTTAGATGGTGCATTTGCAGCTGGTATATATGACTTAGTTACTTTCTTAATATCTGTAAATGCATCTGGCATTTGATTTGCAATATTTTGCAAGTGAATTATCTTTTGAACTTCTAGTTCACATTGGTTATTACGGGGATCTAAATGAGATAATAACGATGCATTCCATGCAACTTCATTTTTCAACTTCTTAATTTCTCCCCCTAATGTTGGAAAATTTGTCTCATTAAAATGACAATCAGCAAAGCGTGCAGTATATACATCACCCGTCAGGGGTTCAAGATATCTAATAATTGATGGTGAATCAAATCCAACATATATTTCTAGTCTCCTTAGAGGACCCATCTTAGTACGTTGTGGTGGAGCAATTGGAATGTATACTGCACATCCAAAAATTCGTAGATGGGAAACATTTGGCTCCTGGCCATAAGTTAATTGTATTGGAGAGTATTTATGGTAGGCTGCTGGCCTAAAGCGTATAAGCGATGTTGCATACAAAATCGCGTGACCCCACACCGATATTGGGAGTTGTGCTCTCATAATCATTGGTCTAACAATTAATTGTAATCGTTTTATAAATGATTCTGCCAAACCATTTTGAGTATGAACATGAGCTACAGGATGTTCAACACTTATCCCAATTGACATGCAATAATTATTAAATGTTTGGGATGTAAATTCACCAGCATTATCAAGACGAATTATTTTAATTCCACAATCAGAAAATTGTGCTCTTAACTTAATTATTTGAGCGAGTAATCTTGCAAATGCAATGTTTCGACTTGATAATAAACACACATGGGACCATCTGCTGGATGCATCAATTAAAACCATAAAATATATAAATGGTCCACTTGGTGGATTAATAGATCCACATATATCTCAATGAATTCGTTCTAAAAATGTAGGTGATTCAAATCCTACTTTAGCTGGTGAGGGTCTAATAATTAATTTACCTTGAGAGCAAGCATCGCATGACAATTCATTAGATTGAAGAATCTTTTGTTTTGTCAATGGATGTCCACGTGAATTTTCAATAATTCTTCTCATCATTATAGACCCGGGATGACCCAATCTTTCATGCCAAACAATGAATATATCTGGATTCATGAACTTCAGGTTCATGGTTGCATATGTTTCAATTACTCGTATATGAGTATAATATAATCCAGAAGAAAAAGCAGACAATGTTTCTACGGTACATTTTTCATGTGAAACAGCAGATGTAATATAAAGATACTCTATATTATTTTTACTATTAGTCTCAATATGATAACCATTATAACGTATATCTTTGAAACTCAAGAGATTTTTTTTTTATTTGCTAGAGTACAAAGCATTATGAATGGAGATTTTTGTTCCTCTAGGCAAGATGAGATTTGTTTTTCCAAATCCTTCAATCAAGTTCGCAGAACCTGATATTGTATTGACATTTGCTTCAAGCAATGTCAAGTTAGAAAAATATTTTCTACTTTTTAATATTGTGTGCGTAGTTGCACTATCTGCCAAACATACATCTTCATTTTGCATCTTTGAACCATCCAAAATATGAGAAATGTTCATAATTCTTCATTAAAGAAAAAAAATTGATTTCAATAAAGCTAAAATAATAAATAAATAATACTGGAAAAACAATCATCACATAAAATTCAAACAAAATTAGTAAGCACTATAGCTATACTTAAAACATAAAACAATATTAGATTTTGAGATTCTTGTAATCAAAAGGAGGATTTGTTACTCCTTCAATAGTGTCGATCTTCTCTTCAGGAGATTCAAAAAAATCTGTAACATCCAAATGTGTCATGTTTGGAGGGTTAAATACATCATTTTGATAGACAAAGTTTGCTTCCACTTCTTTCCCTTTTACCTTCAGTGAGGCTTGATAAAGATCAACTAAGTGCTTAGACGTACGACATATACGAGACCAATGTCCTTGCATTCCACATCGAAAACATTGATTTTCAATGCTTTTAGAACTCTTATTTCGTAGTTTTTCCTTTATGATCATCATTATTTGTGGTTCTCTTGAAATTTGAATGATTATGGTGACCACCATGGAATGAATAATTATTCCTTCCTCTTCCACGGTCACGACCTCGACCTCGACCTCGACCTCGACCACGATGATTAGAAGACACTGCATTCGCTTCCGGGAATGGTGTTGTTCCAGTTGGTCGAGATTCATGATTCTTCATCAATAACTCATTATTTTGTTCAGCCACGAGAAGACATGATATAAGTTCGGAATATTTTTTAAAACTTCTCTCTCGATATTGCTGCTGCAGGAGCATATTCGAGACATGAAAGGTAGAAAATGTTTTCTCTAACATATCTCCATCAGTAATTTTTTCTCCGCATAATAACAATTTCGAACTAATTTTGAATAATGCGGAATTGTAATCACTTACTGATTTAAAATCCTGCAACCTTAGGTGCATCCACTCATAACGAGCTTTTGGAAGAATGATAGTTTTTTGATGATCATACCTTTCTTTCAGACTTTGCCATAAAATTTGAGGATCTTTTACCGTAAGGTATTCAATTTTTAATCCCTCGTGAAGATGATGGCGAAGGAAAATCATGGCTTTTGCCTTTTCTTGATTAGAAGATGTATTCCCCGTTTTAATTGTTTCTCCAAGGTTCATGGCATCCAAATGAATTTCAGCATCAAGCACCCATGACAAATAATTATTTCCATCGATATTTAGAGCTAGAAACTCTAATTTCGTAAGATTTGTCATGGAAAAAAAACTCAAAGAAGGGAATGAACCAATTGAAGGGAATGAACTCCTTGGCAAACAATAACCTTCTCGTGTTCCTATTCCACGAGATCTTCCTCACTATGACTTGAACCCGGGACCGAGACTTGTGGGAGCCTCTTCAAAGAATATGGAGATAATTCTGGTGGTCTTTAGCGTTCTTCGTGTTCCAGTAGATCAGTGGATAGAGACTCGTGCTGATAACGTGTTGTAAAACACTTGAACATTAACCACGATGGGAGAAGAAGAAAGTATAGAGGATATCTTCTCTATTCAGTTGTGGTCTTCAAAAGTTACAATAACCAATATTTATAGGGTTTACAAGACCTAAAGAAGGTAAGGAAAGGGAGAAATTAAAGGAGAAGATACAGGAGAAATAAAAAGGGGAAGTTAATGGGAGAAGATACATGATATCTTAGGGACATCTTAAAATATTCATAACAAAAATAAAATAATAAAAAATAAATAAACAAACCAACAGTTTTAAAATATTAAAACTAAACTAAAAAAGACAAATTTACCAGTTTATTAAAACAATATTAAACTAAAAAGAAACAAAGACAAACCACTCAAATCAATACTCATAATTTCAAAATATTAAACTAAAATAAACTAACCAGACGGAGTGGATTTCGTAGAGTGTTGGTTTGGTAATAGTTTACTTGGAGAAATGAATTAATTTGACTAGACAAATAGGTAGAGTGGTAGACAACTATCCTTACTTTTCTTTGAGTTGACAATTCTGTACTCACAAGAAATGAAGAAAACCGAGAATGAAATCCCAAAGTAAGATAAAAAAAAAACTCTTTATCTCTCTAGTCTTTTTTGTTTTCTCTCACTCTCTAACTCCTTATCTCTTTCTAGTCTTTCTCTTTCTCTCTAACTCCTTACCTCTCTCTAGTCTTTCTCTCTCTCTCGATTTTAATTTGTGAATACACAGAGCAATGAGTTTTTATACTTGAAGTTGAAGTTGAAGAATAAATGAGAAACTCAATCGATTCGAAAACGAAACGGAGAAGAGATACAATGTACGATCCAAATTACGAAATGTTTGAAATGAAGAGGAAGAGTTGCATATCTGAAACAAAACCGTCGGAAGTTTGAAAAGAGGAAGACGAATCGAACCGCCAAGTGCCAAAGGAGTTATTGACGATTTTTCGCATCTACTTATTGAACAATCGATCGGCTCGGTTTCTTATCTGCTGGCCTATATGGGAAACCGAACCCGACCGACTGTCTTCGGTTTCTCCATCCATCAAATCGCAACCGACCGTTTTGACCGAACTGCAACCGAACCGACGTCGGTTTCGGTCGGTTCGAGCGGTTTAGTCGGGTTTTTCTTGCACCCCTAATGGAGAGAGTAACAAAAAAAACAATAATAATAATAATAATAATGAGGAGAGATAATTTAAGAAAATAATGTATTCGTTATTTTTTAACTAACACGAATGTACTAGAAATTTTCCCATGGGCAGTAAAAAATGAGTTGACACATGGCGTCATATTGTTGGGTCACGTGTCGGGTAGCAGCCAAGTTCTACTCACAAATATATTGCAATTTGAAGGAAAACCATGGGTTTAGAAGAACCATGGGTTTGGCTTCCCAAACCCGACCCAACCCCTTGCCCCATGGTTTTGAGTTTAGAACCCAAAACTACCCCAACCCAAAATCATCCCTCAAACGCCTCTTAAATTACTTTTTACTACCGCTGATTTTTCTAAAAGCAAAGTTATAAGCAATTATTTCAAAAGTTACTACAATCTCAAACGGAGCCCTAAATATATTCATTTGTAGCTTTCTCATTCAAGTTAATGATTTTTCTTCTTAACAAATCCACAAAAATATGTACTCAATTTTTTTTGTGAAATAATATTTAATAGAATACATCCATTAAATAATATTTAAGGAAGTTATGTTTAGGAAGAATTGCAATATTTTTTTTTAATAGCAAAAAAAAAAGAATGGGAAATTACAATTGAAAAATTGTACCAAGTAGGGATGATATCGGTTCGGTTTTCTTCGGTTTTGGGCCAAATCGAGAACCGAATCGAAAATATCGGTTTTTTCAATTGTAGAATCGAACCGATGTCCAATAAAGTGTATAACCGATTGGTTCGGTTATGCTCGATTTGATTATTAGTCGATTCGGTTTTCGGTTTAGTGAATTATCAAGTTTTTTATTTTTTATTTTTTTTGCCCTAAGCCAAAAGGTGCGACGGTGGTAGGCGAAGCGGCGTGCGATTGAGAGGGGATGGAGGCGTGACGGTGGTGGGACGAAAACAAAGCAATATTGTCCACTCTTTTTCTTTTTCTGACTTCTCTTTATGTCAGAATGATGTTCCTTTAGAACTTTACTTCTGTGGTCAACTCCTTGATTTAGGGAGAGGTCTTTGCATTTATATAATAGCGTCTCTGAGTGTTCTAAGCAGGGTGTGTATGGGAATCTAGAGGCGTCACACGTGAAAATCGTGATAAGAGGGATGGAGTGAGAGGAGGGTAGGTTGAACTTTTCATGCATTGATGTGGTCAGCAAAATGGTATAAATGTAGGGAATGAACGTTTCAAACCCCACATTGGAAGCGTTGGAATCGTTCTTTGATTTTATTTAAAATTAAATTAAATACAAGGTTAAGCAAATATTACCTTTGAAGACAATAATCTTCTTATGTTCCTTCTCCATGAGATCTTCCTCGTTATGACTTGAACACAGGACCAAGACTTGTGGGAGCTTTCTTGAAATAAGGAGAGAACAATTCTTTCTAGGTTGAGTAGTGTGTTTTGCCAACCTTTTGGCTAAATATAAATGTCGATCTTTAAGAATTGATTCTATTTAATATCTATTATATTAAAATATGTATTTTATATTTATTTGAATCTCATTCAAATATCATAAAATTAATATTTTATAATATATATTTAACCAATTTGAATCTCATTCAAATTTCATATGTATATATAGTTTTCAATATTAATGTATTTAATACATAAATTATTTTTCCTAATATTTAATGTATCAAATACAATAAATATATTTTTCTCTTCTACATTTAATATATCAAATATATTAAATATTAATTTAAATGTTTTAAATTTTTCAAAATTTTCAAAATTTTCTTTCAACTAAGTTGATTCTTTTAGTGTTACGATGAGCTAGCAAGAGAACCTTATAGACCTACAGATTTATAAGCTTCAATGATACAAAATTCTTTAATTAATTAACTTTTCTTCATTAACTCTAGGTCACTCCACTATAGGCCTAAAGTTGCACTCTTATGCATAGGACAAATTGTGTCCATGGATATAACCATTACATGCAAGTCGATCCTTCACGAGTTGTTCGTAATTACAACTGAGTCAAAAGTTCGTTTTACCCTATAATTACATCTTACACCTTAAGTACTATTGATCCTCTAATGAACAATATGTTTATGATTCATCCATAAACCAAGTTCCTCTCGGGCCAGTGAAAGGGTGAGGCTCATTGTTCAAGTCCTAAAATCAGCACTTAAGAGAACTACTCATCTACTTTCCCTATATGGGAAAGAGTGAATTTCATCTTGTGAAACTTATGTTCTCAGCTCCCTGTTTGGTCAAGTCCCCAAAATGGTAGGCTTATTGAATCGGCTATAAAGGTCATTTTCACCCATACAAATCAAAGGACGAACCCTTGCAGGCAGAAGTTACCAGGATAAGGTACCCAACCTTATCCATATACTATAGACTATTTAGGTTATTCCTTAAACATGATCCTCTCGTATGTCAACTACATATTGTTCAAGATTACACTAATAACCTTGATTTTTTATATATAATGATTATTATAAATTGCAACTAATAATAATAAAATAATTATAAAATAATTATTAATTAATTACGAGGCTTCGGGGCATAAATCCCAACAATAAATCATGCTTTTTAAAAAATTGGGTTAATTGGCATTACGCCCTCTGAGGGGGTGGGGTCATGCGTGCAAAAACTCCTTGAAAACATGTGCTTGACTTGTTTTTTACATAAAATTGCTTACTTTGACATAGTTTATAACAATAAACTTATACTTTCAATGCATCAATCTTGAGTAAAAGAGCTAGATAACCCTCATTTCAGAGAGTTATATCACAACCCTCTCAATATCTAAGGCATGTTAGCGATTCTAATTCATTGGCCAAATGGAAAATAATACTTGGATGAAGAACACACAAATAGAAATTCAGGAAATCTCGAGATACTTAAGAGTGCTTAGCAATAAATCGAGTTACAAAATGTGGTTCAACACGAAGCAAGTCTATAAGAATTTAGCCCATGATTGGGAAAATCACATACAAATTAGCAGAATGGTACTTTATAATTGTTAAGGACGACGAAACTCAGACATCTCCACAATGGTATGATATTGTCCACTTTGGGCATAACTCCTATGGTTTTGCTCTTGGTTTCACCCAAAAAGCCTCGTACCATTAGATAATTGTCCTCCCTTATATACACAACATTTTTTCCCTTATCTAGCTAATGTGGGATATTGTTTGTACTCCTAACAATCCTCCCTTCAAACAAAGTATCACACTTAAGCCTACTTTGTTCCCAACAATCACACTTAAGTCTACTTTGTTACCAACAATCCTCCCCCCGAACAAAGTACCATGACCTCCCCTCAGATAGGATCATATTACACTTAAGCATACATTTGTTCAACCACGACTCTCAGATAGTCATCCCTCTGAATTACACTTGAGCAACCCGGAAAACTCAACCACAGATTCACTATGACTCAAATTATAACAATACCATTGGAGGCTCATCAATATCTTTATTCGACACCCAAAGATTTTATAAACATGGCTAAGTCAGGGACAAAGCTCATATATCATTTATTAAAGACAACAGAACCCAGACATCTCCACAATAGTATGATATTGTCCACTTTGGGCCTAAACCCTCATAACTTTGCTTTTGGTTTTACCCAAAAGGCCTCATATCATTAGAGATAATTCTCCCCCTTATATACCCAAGATATTTCCCTTATCTAGCCAATGTGAGATATTGTTTGTACTCCTAAAAATCCTCCCCTCAAACAAAGTACCACACTTAAGCCTACTTTGTTCCCAATAATTCTCCCCTCAAACAAAGTACCACGATCTCCATCAGATAGGATCGTATTACACTTGAGCAAGCAGGATAGCTCAACCACGACCCTGTTGGGTTTTATGTATTAAAACTCGTGGTTTGTAAACTGAATGTATATTCTATTTTGCAATAAAGTTGTTTTTGAGATTTATTCAGTCAAGTTGTTATTGAATAAAGTGAATTGTGTTTACTTTTAACCTAACTCCAATAAACAAAGAACCCATGGTTATAGGTTGTATACTTGAACTTCATGTGTGAGATGATTGTGGATCAAGTTCAAGTAATAGCCAGAACAGTCTATAGTATAGGGATAAGACTGGGTACCTTATCTTGAGACACTATTGGACGCGGCTCGCTTTGCAAACACCATTTGGATGGTGTTTGCATAAATCAAGAGCAAGGTGAATGGAGAAAGTATTTATAGTAAGTGGGAGAAGAAAATATGTCAATACATCCTGCAGTCTCCTCCATTAGGTTGAACCGTGAGATTCTCATGTTCCGTCTGCTGGTCACCCATAGTAGCACCGTCCATTCGGAGGGTCGTTTCATGAGAGTCGGAACAACTCAATCTCCAGAAATGGATAGGGTCTCTTAGGTCCATTCCCAACTCTGACATTTCCATTTGGTTGCACTGTTGGGGCCGACCTCTTTTGTTCTGAAAAATGGCGGGTCGCGCTTACAAAGGATTACTAAGTTGTTAGTAGATTCTTGACCGAAGTAGCGATAACTAAGGTGCTATAGAAATATGAGTTATTCTGGTATTAGGATTTAGTCAAGAATGTCTTGGTTCATTGAATGAGTGATTGACTGCCCCTCGATAGCGGTTCCTCTAACTCACTGAAGTATCGTTGGAAATTAGAAATGAGCTAATGGGTACATTATTACTTTTGCTAAATCTTGATTGGTTGTTAAAAATAGGTTAAGTTCAATTCACTAATAGAATTTATTTTTTTTCAGCATGTCTAGCTCGTTTATCCAATTACTAGCTTCCGATAAACTAAACGACGATAACCATGACCTGAAAATCGAACTTGAATACGATTTTTGTTATCGATGACCTTAGGTTTGTCTTAACAGAGAAATGTCTTCCCCCTCCTAGCTCGTTTGCAACTCGAACTGTTCGAGATGCATTTGACAGGTGGACTAGGGCTAATGATAAAGCCTGAGTCTACATCTTGGCCAACACATCTAATGTGTTAGCTAAGAAGCATGAAGTGATGGTCTCCGCTAAGAAGATCATGGATTCATTACATACGATGTTTGGACAACCGTCATCATCGGTCTGTCATGATACCCTCATTGCGAGGAAAGTTGAGAAGAAAAAAACAAAGTAAATATGATTTACTTGTTGTTGAAACATGTTTAGTGGAACATGATAGTTCTGCCTGGATACTGGATTCAGGAGCCACTAACCATGTTTGTTCTTCTTTCCAGGAAACTAGTTCCTGGCAGCTGCTTGCTGAAGGTGAGATAACTCTCAGGGTTGGAACAAGAGAGGTTGTCTCAGCCAAAGCAGTGGAAGCGATGAAGTTATTGTTTAGAGATAGGTTCATTTTACTAGAAAATGTACTCTTGGTTCCTAGTTTTAAGAGGAACCTTGTATCTATCTCTTGTTTGCTTGGACATATGTATAAAGTATCTTTTGAGTTTAAAGAAGCGTTCATTAGCAAAAGAGATGTCGTATATGTTCTGCAAAACTAGAAAACAACTTGTATGTGTTAAGACTAACAGAGGCAAAAGTTATTTTGAACATGTTTAAAACAGATGAGACTCAAAATAAAAGGCAGGAGTTTTCTCCAAGTACCTATCTTTGGCACTTGAGACTAGGCCACATTAATCTCAATAGGATTGAGAAATTGGTTAAGAGTGGTCACCTAAATCAGTTAGAGGACAACTCTTTACCACCATGTGAGTCATGTCTTGAGGGAAAAATGACCAAACGATCTTTTTCTGAAAAATGTTATAGGGCCATAGAACCTCTGGAACTCGTGCATTCAGACCTCTGTGGTCCTTTGAATGTCAAAGCACGAGGAGGGTATGAATATTTCATCAATTTCATTGATGATTATTCTAGGTACGACTATCTTTACCTAATGCATCATATGTCTGAAACTCTAGAAATGTTCAAGGAGTATAAGGCAGAGGTTGAGAACTCATTAGGTAAAACGATTAAAACACTTCGATCAGATCGAGGTGAAGAGTATATGGATTTGAGATTCCAAGACTATATGATAGAACACGAAATAGTATCCCAACTCTCAGCGCCTGGAACACTGCAGCAGAACCGTGTATCCGAGAGGAGAAATAGAACCATGTTAGACATGGTTCGATCTATGATGAGCTATGTTCAACTGGCTAGTTCGTTTTGGGGATATGCAGTAGAGGTTGTTGTATTTATTTTGAACATGGTTCCCTCTAAGAGTGTTTCGGAAACACCTTATGAGTTGTGAAGAAGGCGTAAAGGTAGTTTACGTCACTTCAGGATTTGGGGGTGTCCGACACACGTGTTGGTGCCCAATCCAAAGAAAATAGAACTTCGTTCAAAATTATGCCTTTTTGTAGGGTACCCAAAGGAAACGAAAGGTGGTATTTTTACGATCCTCAAGAGAACAAGGTGCTTGTGTCGCCAAACGCCACGTTCTTAGAGGAAGACCACATGAGAGATCATCAACCTTCGAGGAAAATTATTTTGACCGAACTTTCCAGGAAAGCTACAGATAGATCACTAAGAGTTGTTGATCAGATTGGTCCTTCTCAAGAGTTGAGAGTGCCTCGACGTAGTGGGAGGGATGTGAAACAACCCGACCACTACATGGGTTTAACGGAAACCCAGGTCGTCATACCTGATGAGGGCGTTGAGGATCCATTGACCTTTAAAAAGACAATGAATGACATAGACAAGGACCAGTGGCTTAAAGCCATGGACCTCGAAATGGAGTCGATGTACTTCAATTTGCTCTGAGATCTTGTAGAGCAACCTGATGGTGAAGGACTTATCGGTTGCAAGTGTATCTACAAGAGAAAACGAGACCAAGCCGGTAAGGTGCAAACCTTTAAGGCTCGACTTGTGGAAAAGGGTTATTCCCAGAGAGAAGGGTGGACTATGAAGAAACTTTTTCCCTTGTTGCTATGTTAAAGTCGATTAGAATACTCTTATCCATTCCCACGTTTTATGATTATGAAATTTGGAAAATGGATGTCAAGACAACCTTTCTGAATGGCAATCTTAAAGAGAGTATCTATATGGCTCAACCAGAGGGGTTCATAGTGTTGGGTTTAATGTCCTAAAACTTGTGGTTTGTAAACTGTTATGTTTGTAAATATTCTATTTAGAATAAAGAGTTATTCGTTTTATTCAGTAAAAGAGTTTACTGGAATAAAGTGAAACATGTTTAGGTTAACTTATACCAATGACCAACACCCTTGGCTGAATATGAGTACTTGAGCCTCATGTATGACATGATTGTGGGTCAGGCTCAAGTAGTTAGTCAAAACGGTCTATAGTATACGGATAAGGCTGGGTACCTTATCCTGGTAACATTATTGGATGCGGCTCACTTTGTATTGTACAAAACGATGTGATCCGAATCGTTTCACATGAAGATGTGCGAGTGAGGGCGTCCTATGCAAAGAGTTTGCATAAGACTGAACCGCGAAATATGTCGCTCTCTCTTTATAACACCGTTTACTAATGAGACCGACATTTTCATTTGATGACCTAGGTAATTCGATCTCAATCTTGAGCTCGCTATGAACTCCTGCTTATTCGAAAGTATCATTTGACTTGCACGGGTGAGAGTGACCCATTAGCGCCGACTCAATAAGCCTACCATCTTGGGGATAAAGTCGAATAGGTAGCTGGGGACATAGTCAACAAGATAGAAGTTCACTCCTAACCCGCTCTTCAGGGTTAGTAGATAGGTTGTTCCCTTAATAGCTGACTTCGGGGCTTGAACAATTAGAGATCACACTCTCATGAGATGAGAAGGTTAATTGATCTGTTGGTTGGACCACAAATCTATTGTTCATTAGAGGTGTCAGTGGTACTTAAGGAACAAGACGTAATGCAGGGGTTAAACGGTATAAATGACCCAGCTGTGATTTCGAACAACCTGTGAAGGGTCGACTTGCCCGTGGCGGTTATATCAAAGGACATAATATATATACAGTGAGGAGAGTGCAACCCTCAAACTATAGTGGAGTCTCTAGGGGTTAACGAAAGTTGATTGATTCAGGTTAAAAGAGTTTTGACTGAATAATCTCGTATCGTTGGAGCTCATGATCTGTAGGTCCTTTAAGTTCTCCTGACTAGCTCGAATAACGCCGTGCAACAGTATAAGAGAAAAAGAATTTGAAATGTTCAAATCGGTTTGTGGAAGAATGATGGACATATTTAAATATGATTTAAATATGAGAATGGTCTAAAACATGAATAGGATTCATGTGCAAAAAAATCAGTTTTCAGAAAACCGGGTTTAGCCATATTATTTAATTAATATTTGATATTGAATTAAATAATATTAATTAATATATATATATATATTTATTAATTAAAAAGTTTAATTAATAAAATATTTATTATTATTTAAAATTAATTTAGAATTAATTTTTTTTTAAAATAATAATAATTTATATATATATATATATATTAGGGGTGTACATGGGTTGGGTTGGGTTGGGTTAGAGGGTTTTCCAACCCAACCCGAAAATTTCGGGTTGGTGGATTCTCAACCCAACCCAACATTTGAGTCAACCCAACCCTTCAATTTTCGGGTTGGATTGGGTTGGGTCGTCGGGTTGGTATTTTTTTTATTATTATTTAAAATTCTATCAATCTTCAAACTCGGAGCTAAGAATTCCGAAGACTTTTATCACATATTTTGCTGATTTGTTTCAAATTTCTAATCTTTTTGTAAAGTTCTATCACAAGCTTCAATATTTATTGTATATGAACATGATCCCAAACTTGCTCTCATGGATATTTCAAGTAACAAAACAAAAAACAACCATACTAAATCTGGAAAAGACTACCAAAAGATGCAAATCAATTTCTAAAGTTGTATGAACTCAAATCAGTAATGAGCAAAGAACAACAACTCTATCTATTGTCCATTTATAGCAAATATAAGTTCTTTTATTCCAATCTAAATATAGAATCGTGGAGAAAAACATAGAAAAGCAGTTAAAATGAAGAAAGAACACAAACCTCAAATAGGCATAAACAAAACTCAAAGGAAAAAAAAATCCAATATCCTAAAAAGTGCAAGCACCAGCATCCTCAGTTACATATCAAACAAAACTTATAAAGTTATATCATTAAACAAAAATTTTAAAATTATAAAAGGACCAACTTTGATCCTTACAACATTATTTGGCGAGCAACCTCTCCTTGGCTAGCGAGGCGTAGGACGAGCGGCGGCGGCAAATGAAGGCGACGACAAAGACGGCGAGCGGAACTGGCGATTGGCGAAGACAGCGACGAAGACGGCGAGTGGCGAAGAAAGCGACGAAGACGGCGAGGGACGAAGAAAGCGACGGAGACGGCGACGATGGCGAGCGGAGACGGCGACGACGAAGACAACAACGACTTGTGAGAGAGAGAAGAGAGAGATTTGAGGTGGTGGCTTGTGAGAAAGAGATCTTGACTCTGGCTTGAGTGAGAGAGATCTGAGGAGGCTGCCGTTTGAAAAGAGAAAAAAATGAAACTAAAAAAGTTAACCTAAACCTAATTTTCATTATATATATATATATATATATTTTTTTTTTTTAATAAATGTAATTCGGTTCGGTTCGGGTTGAACCGAGCCAAAATTGGTTCAACCCGCGAACCGACCCGAAAAGTTGGGTTGGCAAAAATTCAACCCAACCCAACCCATTTAAAAAAAAAACCAACCCAACTTTTGGGTTGGGTTTCGCGGGTTGCGGGTTTTTTGTACACCCCTATATATATATATATATATATATATATATATATATATATAAAAAGTATATATATATAAAGTATATATATTTGGTAAGTTTAGATCAAATGAGTTTACACATATGGTTATATAAAAAAAAAATTAGAAACTTCATTCTGTTTTTTGAAATTTCAGTTCAGTGTACTCTATTTTCTCCATCTCTCTTCCGTTTCGTTTCTTTTCTCTTCCGAACGGAGTCCCACGACTCCGTTGCACGGCGCCGAGGATAGCGGGACTACCTGGGGTGGTCCTCGGAGCTTTCGTGAGAAGAGACCGGAAGAGTTCGTGACGAGGAACGTGCGGCGGAGCTTGAAGAAATTGGAACTACAAGGGTATGTTTTCTAATTTCTTATTTCCCTCGTTTGAGCATGTTTTCTACTTTGTTAAATTGATGAAATTAGAGTTTCAACGATCCAAAATCGCTTCCGCTGCGTATATCGCTCCATCACATAGTTCAGGGTCAAGAGCAAAAAGTTTGCAAGCTTAATCGATCCATTTATGGGTTGAAGCAAGCGTCTAGATCCTGGAATATAAGGTTTGATACTGCGATCAAATCTTATGGCTTTGAACAGAATGTTGACGAACCTTGTATCTACAAGAAAATAGTCAATTATGTTGTAGCTTTCTTAGTCTTATACGTAGATGATATTCTACTCATTGGGAATGATGTAGGGTTTCTGACTGACGTTAAGCAATGACTAGCGACCCAATTCAAAATGAAAGATTTGGGAGATGCTTAATTTGTTCTAGGGATTCAAATCGTAAGGAATCGTAAGAACAAAACGCTAGCGTTGTCTAAAACATCTTATATCGACAATGTGTTGATACGATATTCGATGTAGAATTCCAAGAAGGGTTTTTTACCTTTCAGGAACGTAATTCAATTTTCAATGGAAGAGTGTCCTAAGACACCTCAATAAGTTGAGGATATGAGACGAATTCCCTATGCATCAGCAGTCGGTAGTCTGATGTACGTCATGTTATGTACAAGACCCGACATATGTTATGCAGTAGGAATTGTCAGTAGGTACCAGTCCAATCCGGGATATGATCATTGGATTGTCGTTAAACACATCCTCAAGTATCTTAGGAGAACGAGGGACTATGTGCTCATGTATGACGCGAAGGATTTGATCCTTACTGGATACACTGACTCTGATTTTCAAACCGATAAGGATTCGAGAAAATCCACATCGGGATCAATGTTCACTCTTAATGGAGAGAAAATAGTATGGAGGAGTATAAAGCAAGGTTGTATTGCTGACTCCACCATGGAAGTTGAGTATGTCGCGGCTTGCGAAGCTGCGAAAGAGGTTGTATGGCTTAGAAAGTTCTTGACGAGAAGTTGTTCCAAATATGAATTTTTCTATCACACTTTATTGTGATAATACTGGTGCTGTGGCAAATTTCAGAGAACCAAGAAGCCATAAGCGTGGAAAGCACATTGAGCGAAAATATCATCTCATCAGGGATATAGTGCATCGAGGATACGTTATCGTTATGCAGATCGCCTCGAAGCACAATATTGTTGATCCGTTTATAAAGTCCCTCACGGCTAAAGTGTTGGAGGGGCACCTAGTAAGTCTAGAACTGCGAGTTGTACAGTTGGACAGTGAGAGAAAAGTCATGGATGTATTTGATATTCCATTTTTTCTCATCCAACATGTAATACTCCACTGACGTTTTAGTCCAAGTGGGAGTTTGTTGGGTTTTATGTCCTAAAATTTGTGGTTTGTAAACTGAATGTATATTCTATTTTGCAATAAAGTTGTTATTGAGATTTATTTAGTAAAGTTGTTATTGAATAAAGTGAATTGTGTTTACTTTTAACCTAACTCCAATAAACAAAGAACCCCATGGCTATAGGTTATATACTTGAACTTTATGTGTGACATGATTGTGGATCAAGTTCACGTAATAACCAGAACAGTCTATAGTATAGGGATAAGACTGGGTACCTTATCCTAGGGACACTGTTGGACGCGGCTATCTTTTCATAGTACAAACAATGTGATCCGAAATCGTTCATGTGGAGACATGCAAGTGGGGGCGTCTTGTGCAATGAGTTTGCATAAGACTGAACTGTGAAACAAGTCGCTCTTTCTTTTTAACTCCGTTTACAGTAAAGACCGACTTTTTCATATGATGACCTAGGTAACTCGATCTGAATCTCGAGCACGCTATGAACTCCTGTTTATTCGGGTTTATCTTTTGACTTGTATGGGTGAGAGTGGCCCGAGATCGCCGACTCAATAAGCCTACCATCTTGCGGATAAGATTGTTGGGTTTTATGTCCTAAAACTCGTGGTTTGTAAACTGTTATGTTTGTAAATATTCTATTTAGAATAAAGAGTTATTAGTTTTATTCAGTAAAAGAGTTTACTGGAATAAAGGGAAACGTGTTTACGTTAACCTATACCAATGACCAACACCCATGGCTGAATATGAGTACTTGAGCCTCATGTATGACATGATTGTGGATCAGGCTCAAGTAGTCAGTCAAAATTGTCTATAGTATACGGATAAGGCTGGGTACCTTATCCTGGTAACACTATTGGATGCGGCTCACTTTGTATTGTACAAAACGATGTGATCCGAATCGTTTCACATGGAGATGTGCGAGTGAGGGCGTCCTGTGCAAAGAGTTTGCATAAGACCGAACCGCGAAATATGTCGTTCTCTTTTTATAACACCATTTACTGATGAGACCGACATTTTCATTTGATGGCCTAGGTAACTCGATCTTAATCTTGAACTTACTATGAACTTCTGCTTATTAGACAATATCCTTGGACTTGTATGGGTGAGAGTGGCCCATTAACGTCGACTCAATAACTTACCATCTCAGGGATAAAGTTCAATAGGTAGTTGGAGACATAGTGTAGTAAGATGGAGTTCACTCCTAACCCGCTCTTCAGGGTTAGTAGATAGGTTTTTTCCTTAATATCTGACTCCGGGGCTTGAACAATGAGTGTTCACACTCTCATGTGATGAGAGGGTTAACTGATCTGTTGGTTGGACCACTGATCTATTGTTCATTAGAGGTGTCAGTGGTACTTAAGGAACAAGACGTAATGCAGGGGTTAAACGGTTTAAATGACCCAGCTGTGATTACGAACAATCTGTGAAGGGTCGGCTTGCCCATGACGGTTATATCAGGGGACATAATATATCTACAGTGAGGAGAGTGCAACCCTCGGACTATAGTGGAGTCTCCGGGGGTTAACGAATGTTGGTTAGTTCGGTTGAAAGAGTTTTGACCTGATAATCTCGTATCGTTGGAGCTCATGATCTGTAGGTCCTTTAGGTTCTCCTAGCTAGCTCGGATAACGTCGTGTAACAGTATAAGAGAAATAAAAAAGAAAAAAGAATTTGAATTGTTCAAATTCGACTTGTGGAAGAATGTTGGACATATTTAAATATGAGAATGGCCTAAAACATGAATAGGATTCATGTGTAAAAAAGTCGGTTTTCGGAAAACCGGGTTTAATCATATTATTTAATTAATATTTGATATTGAATTAAATAATATTTATTAATTAAATAGTTTAATTAATAATTATATATATATATATATATTTTTTTTTTTATTAAAAAGTTTAATAAATAAAATTATTATTTTTTAAAAAGTTTAATAAATAAAATTATTATTATTATTTTTAATAATAATAATTAAATATATATTAAGATTTATATATATATATATAGAAAGACTTTGACCAAACTTCTCTTCTGGAATTGTAAAAAAAGGTTGGGGGTATATGAAAGGGATTCATGTGTGATTTACATATGAGATCGGTCTAAAACATGAATAGGGATTCATGTCTGATGATTTGGTTTAAGAAACCAGGATTAGTCTTATTATTTAATTAATATTTGATATTGAATTAAATAATAATATTAATCAATTAAAATTTATTTTGTTTATTAAAATTAATTATGAATTAATTTTAAAATGACATATTACAAGTGGGATTATCCAAGTTGAATGGGTTTATCCAAGTTGTGAAGTGAATTGTGAATCACCAACCACATGCATAAACTCTTCAATTGTGGAACACTTGGTTGAAGACTAATCCATCCAATTTGAGGTGTCATGCTAAGCAAAGGGTTTGTTGCATGTGGATGACCTATAAATTGGATGAAGTTCAAATGGTTTAAGGTTGATGAATTTTCAAAGAGTTTGAATATATGGATGAAGGTTGATGAAGACTTCATGTTACTTGAGAAATTAGAAATCTAAGTGTTAGATATTTCTCACATTCACCTTCTCATCTTCATCTTCCAAAGTTTCTCTCTTGTAAAGGAGTCCCACCACTCCTTTGCTCGGCCCGAGAACAGCGGGACTACCAGAGGTGATTCTTAAAGAGTTCGAGAGAAGCTTCGAATGGTTCGTGAGGATATTCGAGCATTGGAATAAAAGAATTTCGAATTACAAAAGGTTTGTATTCTTATTCTTTTATTTCAAAGTTTTGAGCATGTTTCTTATTTAGCTAAATTGATGAAATTAGAGTGCCAATTGATCCGACTCGCTTTCGTTGCGCTACGTGCGCTCCATCAGACCCTCAAATACTCATCCATTCGAATTACACTTGAGCAACCTGGAAAGCTCAACCACAGATTCACTATGACTCTAATTATGACTATGTCACTGGAGGTTCATCAATATCTTTGTTCGATACTCGAGGATTCAACAGACATGACTAAGTTAAGGACATAGCTCTGATACCACTTTGTTACGATAGAATCGAATAACAAAGAACAAAATAAGCGCAAAAGAAAGATCAACACAGTTTTACGTGGTTCACTAACGTCGTGTTAGCTACGTCCACAGACAGAAGAGAGAGAACAATATTATTACGAATATGAGAGAGATACAAATGACAGACTAGAGGCGACTAAAGTCATTAGAAGATTTATATATGACACTCTTCTAATGACCTAATACAAAGTGTACCAGATGCAAGACATTCCAACAAATCTCCACCTTGACTTGAATTTTCCCACAACTAACAAATGTACCAGATGCAACACAAAGTTACCAAATGTACCCAAAACTCTTCTTCTACCTTAGAATACCCCCATAAGGGCCATCAACAATTCAAAACATTTAGCAAGTCCAAACAATGTTGGAACTTGTCATGTGGAACTGGTTTGGTGAACATATCAGCAGGATTATCAGCAGTACCCACTTTCAACACCTTAACATTTTACTCACTTCTCAGGAAATGATATCTCATATTTATGTGCTTAGTCCTCTCATGTTGGACTTAATCTTTGGCTAACATATTGCACTCAAACTATCACAATATACAATGGCCTGATCATGATGCAAACCGAGGTCACCAACTAGCCCTTTCAGCCATATCCCCTCTTTAGCAGCTTCTGTTAAGGTCATGTACTCTCTGCTTCAGTAGTTGACAAAGTAACTGTAGGCTGCAGAGTTGCCTTCCAACTAACAACCGAACCTCCAAGGGTAAAAACATAGCCAATCATAAACCTTATCTTGTGTCGACATCTCCAGCATAATCAAAGTCAGAATAGCCGGTCACTAAACACTCTGTATCATTTCCATAAACTAGACATCTTTGTTATCGAAAAAATTGTAGAATTTCGAAAACTAACGACGAGACTCTGTTGTAAGCATGAAAATCGACAAGTTCAATGGAAGAAACAATTTTAGTTTATGGCAGATCAAGATGCGAGCCTAGTTGAAGAACAAGGGTGTGTGAGCGTCGTTGTCTAAGAAAACGAAGAAAGTAGGCCCAAATGACGATGAGTGGAACAACCTGAAGGAGAAGGCTCATTCAACAATCATGCTATGTTTAGTTGGTGACGTCATCACTGAGATTGCATATGAAGAGACTGTTGCTGGTCTCTAGTTGAAGCTCGAATGTCTCTACATGACGAAGTCTTTAACCAGTAAGTTATTTTTGAAGCGACGTTTGTTTACTTTGCATATGCATGAAGGTACGCCTCTTAGGGACTATCTAGATAAACTAAATATGATTTTACTATAACTGCGAAATATTGAGGTTAAAATAGATGATGAGGATGTTGTCTTAATTCTGTTAGTTTCTTTGCCTCCTTCATATGAGAATTTTGTGGATTCTTTTATTGTTGGGAAATAAACTTTGTCTCTATAAGAGGTCAGATAATTTACTCTTCATACCAGAGATGACCGCTATAAGGTATCTGCTCCAGGTACAGAAACACAGACAGTCGGGTTAGTTGCTACAAGTAGTAGATGACATGGAAATTCGGGAAATTCAGGTAAAAGAAGAAATCGAATTTTAAGCCTAGGGGTCCTATAACTAACGATGCATGTAGATACTGTAAGGAGAAAGGGCATTGGAAAGACCAATGTCCTAAGCTAACGAAGCATTGGCTCAATCAGGATATGGACACATGCTGGTATTTTCTGCACCTTGAACGAAGTTAGACACGTTCCACAAATGACGAAGAATCTGATATCGTTGAGTGTACTTGATAGTAAGTGTCGTGTTGATCTTCTCCACCTTGGGGCTGAATCCAAACATCTCCACAATGATATGATACTGTCCACTTTGGGCATAACTCTCATGACTTTGCTTTTGGTTTCACCAAAAATACCTCATTCCATTGGAGATAATTGTCCACCTTTATATAGCCCAAGATCTTTCCCTTATCTAGCCAATATGAGATATTGTTATTACTCCTAACAATAATCACAAACAAGAAATAAATGAAGAAAATTTAAACTATAAAATATGTCCGTAAAACCCAGCTATTGGAGCAACCCAATGTTTCCATAGAGGTACTTAGCGCTCGTCTTAAAATAGCAAAGTAACAAGCTCTAACAATGAAGATATTAAAAAGAGTAAGGAAAAATAACCTAAAACAGTTGGTAGAGAAAATGATGAAGAATGAATATTGATAAATAATTTATCCTCGATGTCCTCAAATCAAGGGGTGTTTGTCTTTAAATAATTCTTCTCTCCCTCATTCTTTTGCCCACATCAATTACAAGGTGAGGTCTTTTGTCTACAATATTGTTTGTCTTTATTTTTAGATATATCAATTTTATCAACAATATAATTAATATGAAGTATATGAAGTATATGAAGTATATCATTTATATATTTAATGTGGATGATATACTTCATATGCAGTATATAAAGCATATCAGTTATATCGATGAGAGAAAAATAAAAATAACAACAAAAATTGAAATATAACTTAAAATATTTTGCCATATTTACAAAACCAATGGGAGATTTGTAAATATGCAACATTTTTACTATCCATTATAAATCTTCGAATATAAATTAAATTTAGATGATGTAACATAAAAATCTTACACAATTTATTTATTTATTATTATTATTTTTAGGCTAAATTATAGAATATACCCCTTAAACTGTGTACCCGTTTCAATAATATCCATGGACCTTAAAAAGTATCATTAATACCTCCGACCTCTAAAAAAATTTAAAAAATGTAATTACAGTCATGTTTTGAATGGAAAACATTAAAATTTTATTAATACCTTTGACCTTTTAAAAAAATTTCAAAAATACCCTTATTGAAAAATGTCTCCTATTTTTCTTCCTCTCCCTCCAAAAACCCTTCTTGATCTTTGATCTATGAAAATGAATGAGAAGTTTTAATTACTTGTCATGTATTCATAAACCATAAATTTTTCTTATCCTTTGAGTAGATTCTTATGTTGGAGCTTCAACTTTTGCTTCATTCTTGAATTATTAATTTTTTTGGCTTGATTTTGTTGATAGTCTTTTCACTGCTATTTTCTCACTAGTCAATAAATGAAAACATTGTCATATAGTGGCGTCAACACTTATTGAATATTAAAACAAAAAAATCACGGATCAAACTTTTGAATAATTAACCTTATAAACTCGATCAAACCCACATTATTTAAGTTTATTAACATTTGAAAAGTGGTCTGTAGTAATCTTTACACTACACAAACGAAAGTAATACATATCTCCATCACTGTCTTGATTTGTTGCATCCAAATGTTTTCTCCTCAAACTAAACTTAAAGAGAATATATAAAACACAATATTGAAAATGAATGGTAGAAAGATAATATGAAAACAGTGTAACTTATTTAGAAACGAAGATTAGGAAAAGAAAAGGAGGAGAAAAAAACTCAAGGTGGTCCAATACTATCAATTGACCAAATAAGCTCTAAGAACCCAAAATCCATAACCATAATCCTCGTGTAACTTTCCAAAGACTAAAAAAACAAACTTACTCCTCTCTTCTTTTACCACCCATTCATTGTAATTGAAAACCATGTTAATCCCCTACTTATCACTAACACACAAATACAAAAAAAAATAAAAGAATTTACTTATCTTCTTTACACTTTTAAAAAT
Organism: Herpetospermum pedunculosum; assembly: GCA_028017165.1. Lineage (NCBI taxonomy): Eukaryota > Viridiplantae > Streptophyta > Magnoliopsida > Cucurbitales > Cucurbitaceae > Herpetospermum > Herpetospermum pedunculosum. Next base: position 14,052,369 of record CM051526.1, read on the forward strand.
AGAAAGCTCGATTTCAAACTCTATTTTACTTGGGTGTTCTGTTGTACATAATCTTTATAAGAAATGTTTCGCATTAACTTTCATGGAGAAAAAATTTACTGTATGAAAAAGAAGAATAAGAAGAAACATTTTTCAGTAGAGTATTTTTTAAATTTTTTTTGAAAGGTAAAAGGTACTAATGAAACTTTTTAAAGTTAAAGTGTATTATTGAAACAAGACAAATAATTCAATAATATTTTCTATAATTTAACCTTTTATTATTTGATTACTATTAAGAGAAAGGAAAAGCATAATTTAGACCCTAAACTTATCAGATTGTAACAATTTTAACCCAAAATTTTCAATATTCATCAAATTGAACTCCAAATTTGCATTTACAATGATCATCGACATGAGTCTTTGGCAAATCAACTCAAATTCGCTAGAACAAATCTTCTGAACTATCCGGAATCACTTCTTCGACACTTGCGTTTTATCCAACCTTTGAATTTATCCAACAAAAGTCATTATCAAAACGTGTGTATCCACTCATTCGTAGTTTATATTACGACATTTATACGAGTTAAATGATCTACATTGCAACTGTTGATCGAGAAATTTCGGCCAATCAACGGTCGCCACGTGTCTTCATCTTGGCCCGCGGATCGAATAAACTTAACCGAGCAAATTCGGTCATAGCTCAATTGGGCTCGAAATCGAATCGGGCTAAAAAGTTATTTAAATGGCAATTTGGCCCAAAGCCCAAAAATCTATTGGGCCCAGAACCCAAAAGTCCATTGGACCCAAGCCCATTGGATCCAGGCCCAAGCCCACCAGGCCCATGAGAACTCTATAAATAGAGAGCTCATTCTTCATTTTTAAGGTTCAGAAAATTTCTTCTCCTAAGAGCTCAGAGAGAATTCACAAGACTCCCTGAATCCTGAAGACTGAACACCACTCCAAGTTCAAACATCTGAAGACTTCACCGCTACGCGAAGCTGCAGATTCAACATCGAGAACAAGCTGCGAAGCCCTCGATACAAATCCAACATCGAGAACAAGCTGCGAAGCCCTCGATCCAAATCCAACATCGAGAACAAGCTGCAAAGCCCTCGATCCAAATTCAACATCAAGAACAAGCTGCAAGGCCCTCGAAACAAATTCAACATCGAGAACAAGCTGCAAAGCCCTCGAAACAAATCCAACATCGAGAACAAGCTGCAAAGCCCTCGATCCAAATTCAACATCGAGAACAAGCTGCAAAGCACTCGATCAAAATTCAACATCGAGAACAAGCTGCGAAGCCCTCGATCCAAATTCAACATCGAGAACAAGCTGCAAAGCCCTCGATCCAAATTCAACGTCGAGAACAAGTTGCAAAGCCCTCGAAACAAACTCAACATCGAGAACAAGCGCCAAAGCCCTCGAAACAAACCCAACATTGAGAACAAGCTGCGAAGCCCTCGAGATACATTTACATTTGAGAGAGAAAGAATCAGAGGATCAAACATTAGAGATTGTAATCCACTACGCACTGATAAATACAATACATCAATACAAATTCAAATTCATTTACACGTGTCGAATTTTCATTCGTCGTTCGAATTCTCGTGTGAACAGATTGGCACGCCCGGTGGGACCTCTCTACCTTTCATCTCTTTCTCTCAACAAAAATTAACAATGGCATCAAAGAAAACAACATTCCAGGCTGTCACTTCCAACAGCCCTTACAGGGGACCTGTCACCCGCAGCCGCGTCATCAAAGAAGTCTCGCAGACGGGCGAGCACACTTCTGCCATCGTGAGCAAAATATACAAGCGACTGACGGAGTCTGCGCAGGTTGGGATAATCATCAAGGATAATCCCTTGTTCGATGAGGTTGTTCCCTCCTCTCATCAGCCGGAGAAGGTGTCTGACTCCAACGTATCTGTAATGATGGCGGATGCGCGCACTAACGACGAAGCGATGGCTGAAATGGAAAAGAAAATTAGCTTCCTGATGAAAGCAGTCGAGGACAAAGACTTCGAGATTGCCCAACTGAGGAGCCAGATGCAAAGTCGTGAGGTCGCGGAGTCAAGTCTAACTCCTGCAGCAAGGAGGAATGACAAAGAAAAAAATGTCATCCAAGAAGACCAACCGCATCACTCAACGTCGGTCGCTTCGCTGTCTGTCCAACAACTGCAGGACATGATCACGAACACTATCAGAGCTCAATACGGTGGACCCACCCAAAGCTCCCTCTTGTATACCAAACCGTATACAAAGAGGATCGACAACTTGAGAATGCCCACTGGGTACCAGCCGCCGAAATTTCAACAGTTCGATGGGAAGGGCAATCCTAAACAACACATTGCCCACTTCGTCGAAACGTGCGAGAACGCTGGAACTCGCGGAGACTTGTTGGTTAGGCAATTCGTCCGAACTTTGAAAGGAAACGCCTTTGACTGGTACACCGACTTGGAGCCCGAGACGATTGACAGTTGGGAACAGTTTGAGAGAGACTTCCTGAATCGCTTCTACAGCACGAGGCGAACAGTCAGCATGACCGAACTCTCACACGCTAACCAAAGGATGGGCGAGCCAGTCATCGATTTCATCAACCGTTGGAGATCATTAAGTCTTGACTGCAAGGACCGACTCACAGAAGTGTCTGTTGTCGAGATGTGCATCGGCGGCATGCATTGGGGACTTCACTACATCCTACAAGGGATAAAGCCCCAAACATTTGAAGAGTTAGCGACTCGCGCCCACGATATGGAGTTGAGTATCGCCAACAGAGGGACCAGGGACCTCTTAATCCCAGATATAAAGAAAATAAATAAAGAAGTAAGCGAAATTGATAAAATCACGAAAAATGTCGTGGAAGAATCCATGGTCGTCAGCACAACCCCTGTAAGGTTTTCCTCAAAAGGAAAGGAAAACAGGACAGAAAGAAGAAATGACGGAGGCGAGAAACATCGCCTAACTTTAAAAGAAAGACAAGAAAAAGTCTATCCGTTCCCAGACTCTGACATTCCTGACATGTTAGAGCAACTACTGGAAACAAGACTGATTGAGTTTCCCGAGTGTAGGCGCCCGGAAGAAATGGACAAAGTCGATGATCCCAACTATTGTAAGTATCATCGAGTTATCAGTCATTCGGTAAAAAAATGTTTCGTCCTAAAGGAGCTAATTCTAAGGTTAGCTAAAGAAGGAAAAATTGAGCTAGACTTAGATGAAATAGCTCAATCAAACCACGCTGCAGTAACAATGAACTCCGACGCTCAATTATATCCAGCCTCATTTGATAAGCAAAAGGAAAGCCTGATCCAGTTTGGGACCTTCGAACCAATAATTGTTCGGTTCAGACATGAAACCCCAAAGCAAATTTCTCAGGTAAAACCTGAGGCCGTCAGAAATGAGGATAAAGGTTGGACCATTGTGGCTCGTCAGAAAATACGACGACAAAGACCTGTCCAGAAAGAAGATTACATACTTCGAGATGATAAACGAAACAATAAACTTCCAAAGAAGAAAAGAAGAATCAATTCGAGGAAGCCTAAACACGAGAGAAGAGAAAACAAATATTTTTCTCAACCTCGACGACAGGTGACTTTAAAAGAGTTTTTCTCAAAAAGTTTCCTTCCCATCAAGAAAGAGGAAGAAATCTGTGCAAGTTCATGCTACATCAATGCAGAAGAAGTCGACGACTCAAAAGAAGTCGACCAAAGAACTTCTGTCTTCAATCGCATCAAGCCTTCAACTACTCGAACTTCGGTCTTCCAAAGGATGAGTATGGCCGCGACAAAAGAAGAAAATTCATGTCTAACTTCTACCTCCACTCGAACTTCCGCTTTCCAAAGGTTAAGTGTCTCCACATCAAAGAAAGACCGACCTTCAACATCTGTTTTTGATCGCCTCAAAGGGACAAACGATCAACAAGAAGGAAAGATGAAGACTGTAGGGGCAAGACTCTTTGATGAAGAAAGTAGCGACCAAAAGATTCACAGCCGTGTTCCTTCACGCATGAAGAGGAAATTTTCTGTCCACATAAATACAAAGGGTTCCTTGAAGGTGAAGAAAAATCTCATCGTTCTAACCAATCCTACAAGCGAAGGATTTGATAAAGACCATGACGAAGATAAGATCTCATAAAATGTAATACTCCTTAACGTAAGAGTATAAACTACATGTTGCTCCTGGCCCGCATGAGCTTAAAAGGTGAACGGCCCAAAATAAAAAAAAAAAAAATAAAAAAAATAAAAAAAAATCGATCATTCATCATGTAACCTGAACTACGTTATGACTTGATCCCTTCCATCTAAGGGTACGTAAGCAACTTAAAGAAAAAATATATATATACTTTAAGTTCAGTCACAACAATAAAAAAAAAGGGATTACATTCCATTTGAACTACGATATGACTTGATCCCTTCCATTCAAGGGTACGTAATCGATGTTCGAACTCAAGAGCAAAAGAAGCAATGATAGTACCAATTCCACTACGCCAAACAAGCTTCATTATTACTATTTGACTTCAGATTGTAATATTTCATTCAGCTTGTTATTAGGCCAAATCAAATTTCCATCACTGCGCTACTCATATCCAAGTTCGGTTGCAAGTTTGCGCATCACCAAGTTCAGTTGCAAGTTTGCGCATCACCAAGTTCAGTTGCAAGTTTGCGCATCTCCAAGTTTTGCTGCGTTGCGCATCACCAAGTTCAGTTGCAAGTTTGCGCATCACCAAGTTCAGTTGCAAGTTTGCGCATCACCAAGTTCAGTTGCAAGTTTGCGCATCACCAAGTTCAGTTGCAAGTTTGCGCATCTCTAAGTTCAGCTGCAAGTTTGCGAATCTCCAAGTTCAGCTGCAAGTTTGCGCATCTCCAAGTTTGCGCATCTCCAAGTTCATCTCCAAGTTCAGCATCTCCAAGTTCAGCTGCAAGTTTGCGCATCTCCAAGTTCAGCTGCAAGTTTGCGCATCTCCAAGTTCAGCTGCAAGTTTGCGCATCTCCAAGTTCAGCTGCAAGTTTGCGCATCTCCAAGTTCAGCTGCAAGTTTGCGCATCTCCAAGTTCAGCTGCAAGTTCTGCGCATCTTCTGCTGCAAGTTCTGCGCATCTCCAAGTTCTGCTGCAAGTTTGCGCATCTCCAAGTTCAGTTGCAAGTTTGCCCATCACCAAGTTCAGTTGCAAGTTTGCCCATCACCAAGTTCAGCTGCAAGTTTGCGCATCTCCAAGTTCTGCTGCAAGTTCTGCGCATCTCCAAGTTCAGCTGCAAGTTTGCGCATCTCCAAGTTCTGCTGCATCATCTCGCTGTTGCTGCATCATCTTGCATCATCTCCAAGTTCGCTGCTGCTGCATCATCTTGCATCATCTCCAAGTTCGCTGCTGCATCATCTCCAAGTTCGCATCATCGCGCGCGCCTCCAAGTTCGCAGTTCGCTGCTGCATCATCTCCAAGTTCGCATCATCGCGCGCGCCTCCAAGTTCGCTGTTGCTGCAAGTTCGCGCGCGCCTCCAAGTTCGCGCGCGCCTGTTTAAGAAAATTATCTAAAAATATGTATAAAGGTAGACTTGAACCCAAGACCAAAGGAAACAAAAGTTCTACATGTTCCACTTTGCCAAACAAAATTTATTGTTACCATTTATCTTTAGATTGTAATACTTCATTCAACTTGAAATTTAGGTGGGTTCTAAATTTCCTTCCATAATCATGACCTTAAGTTCAAATTTTCGAACTTCATGTCAAAATTGATTGGAATCCCAAAATTATACCAAGTCAAATTTTCATTCATGCTAAATTTCCAGCAAAACCCAAAATTTTCCTAAAATTAAAATTTTGGGCATATTCCAAATTTTATTTCCAAGCGTGATTTAGAGTCAAAAGTTATCTAAATCTGAGTCTCAAATCAAATATGCCAAAATAAAATTTTCAACACTTCTACTCCGAATTCAAATTCAAGCCAAACTTCAATAAAATATCATAGTTTTTCCTAGAATTAAAATTTTGGGCATATTCCAAATTTTATTTCCAAGCATGATTTAGAGTCAAAATTTATCTAAATCCAAGTCTCGAATCGAAATTGGCGGTTTGGGTATACTCCAAATTTTATCCCACTTCGAAATTGGAGTAAAGTTCAAAGTCAAATCCTATTCAAAATTCAATTGGGCAACTCCAAAACTCTACTCTACATCCAAAATGGAATTAAAGTAGAACACAAGAATCTACTAAAGTTCAAGTCAAGCTTCTGCCAAGTAAGAAAGATCAAAATTGTAAGTCCAATTCATATTTTTTGGTCAATTGGCATAGAAAGATATATCAATCAAAAGAATTGATTTATGGACCAAATTTCATATTTCGATAAGATTGATGTGTCGAGGCAGATTCGAAATTAGGGGTGTCCTACATTTCAATTTCAAAATTTAACTTTTCCGAGACTCACCCACACGTACATGTGCATAACTCTCGAAAAAGGGGGCATCTGTTGACCGAGAAATTTCGGCCAATCAACGGTCGCCACGTGTCTTCATCTTGGCCCGCGGATCGAATAAACTTAACCGAGCAAATTCGGTCATAGCTCAATTGGGCTCGAAATCGAATCGGGCTAAAAAGTTATTTAAATGGCAATTTGGCCCAAAGCCCAAAAATCTATTGGGCCCAGAACCCAAAAGTCCATTGGACCCAAGCCCATTGGATCCAGGCCCAAGCCCACCAGGCCCATGAGAACTCTATAAATAGAGAGCTCATTCTTCATTTTTAAGGTTCAGAAAATTTCTTCTCCTAAGAGCTCAGAGAGAATTCACAAGACTCCCTGAATCCTGAAGACTGAACACCACTCCAAGTTCAAACATCTGAAGACTTCACCGCTACGCGAAGCTGCAGATTCAACATCGAGAACAAGCTGCGAAGCCCTCGATACAAATCCAACATCGAGAACAAGCTGCGAAGCCCTCGATCCAAATCCAACATCGAGAACAAGCTGCAAAGCCCTCGATCCAAATTCAACATCAAGAACAAGCTGCAAGGCCCTCGAAACAAATTCAACATCGAGAACAAGCTGCAAAGCCCTCGAAACAAATCCAACATCGAGAACAAGCTGCAAAGCCCTCGATCCAAATTCAACATCGAGAACAAGCTGCAAAGCACTCGATCAAAATTCAACATCGAGAACAAGCTGCGAAGCCCTCGATCCAAATTCAACATCGAGAACAAGCTGCAAAGCCCTCGATCCAAATTCAACGTCGAGAACAAGTTGCAAAGCCCTCGAAACAAACTCAACATCGAGAACAAGCGCCAAAGCCCTCGAAACAAACCCAACATTGAGAACAAGCTGCGAAGCCCTCGAGATACATTTACATTTGAGAGAGAAAGAATCAGAGGATCAAACATTAGAGATTGTAATCCACTACGCACTGATAAATACAATACATCAATACAAATTCAAATTCATTTACACGTGTCGAATTTCCATTCGTCGTTCGAATTCTCGTGTGAACAGCAACAATTACGCAAGTTTTGAGGTTGAGTTTAAAGAAATCAGAACTTCAGAGGTAAAATCGATACATGGCGTTTAGGGTGTAAATTATTTTTTTCGTAAAAAAAGAAAAAGAAAAGAATTTTACAGATTTGCACTCGTGAAAACCCCGGGAAGTATTTGGAGAGGTTTCCCGATTTCAGCTCCTTCAATTCCATCGTTTTCCCTCCTCGCGGCTCGCACCCTCAGCATTCTGTGAGCTGCGTCAATTGCGAGATCACCATCTCATATCATTCTCATCACAACCAGGTTTTTCCAATTTGACGCAAACCTTCTCTCCACATATCTCCGAATCCGCCATATTCAATTTGCCTCAAATTCCCACAAGCAGTTGGTCAAGTGCAGCACAAACTTTCAAAATCGAAACCCTAATCCAGGGATGCCGACTCCAACTGCAGCAGTTGCAGTTTCAGGAGACTCATCCAAAACTATAATTTGTTCTACTGTTGAAGATAGATCCCTCAAGGAATCAGGTGCCGCTCAATCTCAATCTTGTGCCCAAAATGAAGTGCAACTACTTGATAAGTTCGGCAAACAAATCTATCCTTGCCCATCGGGAGAAGCTCAGAGTTCTGTAGCAATCTCTTCTGATCAACAGACAAACCCAAGTTTTGTAAATGTTCAGAACAATGTTCCCCATGATGCTCTGTTTAACATTGCTGTCTCATCTTCTAGCAAATTTGGGTTGCATGTTCACGATACCAGAGACATTGACAGTGCTGTTCAGGATGCTGTGTTGAGGGAACAGGTATGCACGTTTAATATCAGTTTTTTGAATCCCTCAAAATTTTGTCTGCTTAGCTCTCCCCATTCAGCCCAAATTTTGTCTGCTTAAGCTTTTCTTCCACCTATTTTCAAGGGCGCCCCCCTCTCATCACCTTCGTTCTGACAGGGACTAATTTTAAGGTTTCTTAGAGCACAAATTACTGGAACTAAAATAGAACAAGTCCCAGATTATAGGAGAGCAAAATGGTATTTTAACCAAAAAAATTTAGAACTTTTGTGGATGATGTTGGAATGAAATGTTGCCTCAATCGTCCCAAAAGCATAGAACAAAGATGGAGGGAAGGCCTTTCTTAGCACACTCTGGAACCTCCTTCAAAGCTTGACTTATATTGTGAAACAGAGGCTGGGTGGTTGTTAAGAATTTCTATTTGCTTTTTAACAAAGATGGAGTGAAGGTCCTCTCCATGATTGAAACAAAAGTGCCTTGGAAGTGGAACAGATTGGGGCAACTTGCAGGGACTTTGGATCAATTACTATGAAAAGAAATGACCATTGAGTGCCATAGCTCGCCGAAAGTTTCCCTTCCACCGGAATGGAACAAAAAAGTAATCGACCTCCGGCAACATCTTTCTCTATTGAAAGAAAAACCTTCTCCATCAAGAATGGAGTTGGACTAAGGATCACTGAAGAAATAAGGGATAGATCCTACACTCTGGCTCTAAAAAAAGAATCTCATCAATGGTTGATCAAATCCTTCACCACCCTGTTGGAAGCTCCACTCACCATGAGTTACTTTGTGGAAGATAGATTAGATGACTATGTTCTTTGGGTTTAAAAGATCTACTTAAGAAAAGGGCATTGTGCTGAGATTGCAAGGTCAGGATCAAAGGGAGGCTTAAACAAAATTATTATACCTATTGGTAGTAATAAATATGGGTGGAAGAGCTTCCTCTCTCTTCTTAACTCCCTCGACAACCCACAAAGGAAAGATATTAAATTGGCTCCAAAATCCGCATTAAACAGGAATCATTTCTCCTATAAGGATGCCTTAAAGAATAGCAAGAAAGAGTCTTCGACAACAACATCAACAACCTTGAAACAAGCCATTCAACATGTAACTGCTGTAAAGCACAAGTCCCCTCCAGAAATGGCTGCACAAGTCCCCTCCAGAAATGGCTGACTTCTTCCCAGAAGAGGCTGTTATAGTCTTTAGAGAAAACTTTCATGATAGTTGGGCTAAGATTATCAAGGCAATACAAATGGATGTCACAAATGCTGGTTCCATCAGTCGTATTCAACCCGATAGGGCTCTTTTGAAGGTTCAAAACAGAGAACAGGGGATCACTCTGTGCAACATCAAGGGTTGGAGTTGGACTATGGCAGGACCTTACAAAATCAGATTTCAGATCTGGAATGAGGACTCTTACCTCGAAAAATCGATGGTTCCATCATATGGAGGATGGATTAAAATAAGGAACCTACCATTTGACAGATGGTCTCTAGAAACTTTTAGAGACATTGGAGACAAATGTCGTGGATACTTTGAGATAGCCACAAAAACCTTATCAAGGTTAGAAATGATGGAAGCTAGTATTAGAGTTAAGGAGAATATCAATGGATTCCTCCCTGCTGAGATTCAAGTCAATACACAAGGCAAAAAGACCATCAAAGTGCAAATTGATCCGTTTTACAAGTCTGAATTTTCGATGACCTATATCGCCGGAATCCATGGTAAATCAATTAAAACAGCTGCCGGAGAAGGGAACACACACTCCCTTTGTCCATTAGTAACTAATGGAAACATGTTTGAAAAAGAAAAAGGGCTTCATGCCCACGTGAAGGAGTTTTCATTGTACACAGAGGGCCCACAAACAGTGCAAAACACTGTTGCTGAAGTTGAAAGGTCAGAATTATGTATTCCTTATGCTGCCATTGATGTGATTGACTCTCCCCCTCACCCCCTTTGTCCACAAAAAAGTCCTCTCCCCCCAAGACTGTACTTCACCCAACTTTTCACACTTCTCTACCTATTGACCAACCCCAAACTAAGCCCCCACAAACAGACCAATCCCTAACTAAGCCTCACATTTTCGTCCACACTGTTGCTGAAGTTGAAAGGTCAGAATTATGTAATCCTTATGCTGCCATTGATGTGATTGACTCTCCCCCTCATCCCCTTTTGTCCGCAAAAAAGTCCTCTCCTCCCAAGACTGTACTTCACTTAAATTGTCACACTTCTCCACCTATTGACCAACCCCAAACTAAACCCCCACAAACAGACCAACCCCTAACTAAGCCTCACATTTTCGTCCATTCTTCCCTTACAGTACCTCATTCTTTTACAAAACAAAAACCCATCCTTAAGCCAATCATCATTAACCAGAAAAATACCCACCTAGTTACTGGAACCAAATTTTCCACCTCCCCTGACCAAACATTATCCGACTCAGAAGATCTCCTCTCCTCCCCTGATTCTGAAGTCAATACTCCATCCAAAAAATCTATCTCCCCAGAACAATTATCCATAACATCCCTCTTTGACTTCACCGAAGAGATGGAAAACAGCCTACCCCTCATGGCCACCCCAATAGCCATAGATAATCCTTACCAAATATCTGGAGATCAAGTCACAAATGAGCAGCATAAAGGAGTCGATGATGAAGAGGAAACAGTGGGTAGGGAGCATCCCACAGACCCAACAACCCTCCTTCCCATATTATTCCCTTGGTTGAATGAATATGGCATGTGTATCATGCCATTGCTGTAACAGAAGCTACAAACTGCTGCAAAAAAAAAGAGGAATTGGGAGAGAGAAATTATGAATTTACATTCAGGTGTTAACTACAACAAAGGTAGCATCAGAAGCAGCCACCAAAAGGATGGGTCGTCAAACCCCTTATGATTGTTCTATCTTGGAATGTAAGGGGCTTGGGCTCGTGCAAGAACAAAGCCCTTATAAAGGATTTTCTCAAGGGTAAAAATCCATCCATTGTCATCCTTCAAGAAACTAAGTCTATGAATATTGACAGAAATGGAGCTCACGATTTATAGGATGGACCTCCTTTGATGCAATAGGTACTGCAGGGGGTATCTTAATAACGTGGAATGAATTGAATTTGCAGATCTCCGAGGTGGCAAAAGGTTTGTATTCCCTCTCCATCAAAGTTGTATTAGCTGATAACTCTTCGTTGTGGCTAACAGGAATCTATGGTCCTAATTCTCCTTCTGACCGAGATAAAATGTGGCTTGAGCTCTATGATCTAGCTCCCAGATGCTCCCCTCTTTGGATCATGGGAGGAGACTTTAACATTACAAGATGGTCTTGGGAGAAGTCTAATGCTTGCCCTCCTACCCGTGGGATGAAGAACTTCAATTCCTTTATTGAAGCTGTGAATTTAGTGGACATCCCTCTCTCCAACGGGAAATATACTTGGTCTCAAAGTAGAGTCCAAACTTTGATAGATAGATTCTTATTAACAGATGATATTATCTAGAAGTATGAATCCGCCAAAGCCATTCGTCTCTCTAGAATCACATCTGATCATTTTCCCATCTTGCTTAATTTGGGAAAAGAAAAATGGGGTCCCACTCCTTTCAAGTTCATCAATAGCTGGCTCGGTCATCATTCATTTGGAATTTTTTTATCAGATTGGTGGACAGCCTATTCACCTACATTATGGTCGGGACATGGTTTTTTCAAAAATTGAAGACTTTCAAAGGTGCCTTGAAGGAATGGAATACATCAACCTTTGGCCACATAAATGATCAAAAGTTGGCTTTGCATAAGGATCTGGATGCAATTGATGCTATGGAAGATTTGAATCAGCTGGATGAGGTATTAAACAACAAAAGAAATATGATCAAGGTGGATCTGCTCACCATAGCCTCCCGTGAAGAATCATTGTGGAAACAGAGATGTAAAGCTAAATGGCTGATCGAGGGGGATGAAAACACAAGCTTTTTCCATAGAATGACAACAATGAATAAGAGAAGGAACACTATCACTGAGATTGCATCCAATTCGGGAGCAAGTTTGGTTAATGAGGGAGAGATTGAGGCTGAATTTATTGATTTTTTCAGTAAGCTATATACAAAAAAGAGGGGAGAAAGATCTATTCCTGACATCTCTGATTGGAGTCCCATAACTCATCTACAAAGCAATCAGCTAGCAAATCATTTTTCTGAAGAGGAAATTTATAGAGCTATCAATGACCTTGGAGCCAACAAATCTCCGGGCCCGGACAGATTCTCGGCTGAATTCTATAAAAAATCATGGAACATTCATAAGCTCGACATATTGGGGGTGTTCAATGATTTTTTTAGGAACGAATGTATTAATGCCAACACAAATGAGGCATATATGTCTCATCTCGAAGAAAAATGGGATCAAGTGTGTGGGAGACTTCAGGCCCATAAGCCTCACGGCGGGATTATATAAAATTGTAGCCCGTGTTCTATCTGAAAGACTCAAGAGGGTTCTTCCATCCACCATAACTGGTTTCCAATCAACATTTGTGGCTAACAGACAAATTCTTGATGCCTCCTTAATAGCTAATGAGATTATTGATGAATACAAAAGAAAAAAGAAGAAAGGGGTTATTATCAAGCTTGACATTGAAAAAGCTTTTGACATGGTGGATTGGAGCTTTTTGGATGATATCCTAAAGGCTAAAGGTTTTGGCATCAAATGGAGGAGATGGATACATGGATGCATTTCCTCGGCAAATTTCTCTATTATGATCAACGGGAAGCCCCGTGGCAAGATCAGGGCCACTAGAGGCCTAAGACAAGGTGACCCTCTATCCCCCTTTCTCTTTATTATTGTCGTGGACTGTCTTAGTTGAATGTTGATAAAAGCCGAAAATGAGGGTGCCATAAAGGGTTTTGAGATGAGTAGAAACTTCGAGTTATCGATCACTCATCTTCAATTTGTCGATGATACTTCGTTATTTTCATCAAATGAGGATCATTACATCAAAAATCTATTCCACACGATTGAGGGTTTTGAAAGAATTTCGGGCTTGAATATTAATAGCAAAAAATCAGAATTCTTAGGTCTAAATCTTGAGGAAGAAAAGATATATATTCTTGCTGCTTCCTCCAATTGCAAGAGGGGATATTGGCCAAACTCCTACCTTGGTTTGCCCTTAAATGGTAAGCCAAATACAAAGATCTTTTGGGCTCCCATTATTGAGAAGATTGGAAAGAGATTATCTACTTGGGGATCCAATTTGTCGAAGGGGGGAAGATTAACTCTTATACAAGCCACATTGGCGAATCTGCCTATATATTATCTCTCCCACTATAGAGCTCCAAAATCTGTGACGGAGGATATGGAGAGGCTTTTCAGGAATTTCCTATGGAGGGGCAACCCGGAATACAAAGGGTGCTAAGATGGGAAAAAGTCAAATTGCCCATTGATGAGGGAGGATTAGGCATTCTTGACATGCAAGTGAGAAACAAATCTCTATTATCAAAATGTATATGGCGTTTTCATGATGAAAAAGAAGCTTTATGGAGACAAATTATTAAGGCTAAATATGATTCTTCTCACTTCGACACTAGGCCTAATACCATATCTTTACATCCTGCAAAAGGGCCTTGGAAAGCTATTGATTCCCTTAAACACTTTATATATGAACACATATCCATTAAAGTTGGAGATGGGGCAAAGACATTTTTTTGGAAAGATGTTTGGTGTGGTCCGACTAGTCTTCAGCATCTATTCCCTGGTTTGTATCATTTATCCAAGAAAAAGGAGGCCTCTATTGCGGAGATTTGGTGCCCCCAAGCTAGAATGTGGTTGATGAATTTTAGAAGAAATCTCCTTGATGATGAAGTGGATGAATGATCCTCATTCAACAACACCATGAACTCTTTTAACCCTATTGATAGGGAGGACACTTGGTTATGGAATTTAGAGAGAAACAATACATTCTCCTTTAAATCAATGACAGCGACATTAGCTTCAAAGGGGATATGTGAACACTCTGATTTATACAAGGTTATATGGGCCGGGAGATACCCAAAAAAGGTGAAGTTCTTCATATGGGAGCTTAGTCATTCGTGTATTAACACTTATGATAAGCTACAAAAGAGATTACCAAAACATTATTTATCCCCTAACGGCTGTCATTTATGCATGGCAAATGAGGAATCCCAAATTCATCATGCATGGCAAATGAGGAATCCCAAATTCATCTTTATAGTGACTGTTCATATGCTGGAATTTGCTGGAATTTCCTTCTTGATGCCTTTGGTTGGTCTTTCCCACAACTGGATAATATCCTCTCACTAATCTACATCCTCATTATGGGTCATCCCTTCAAGAAAGCAAAAAAGACCCTTTGGCTTTGTTTCGTCCGTGCTTTCATATGGAATCTATGGAACGAGAGGAATACTCGCATCTTCAGAGACAAGAACAAAGATGCTTACCGTTTCATAGAACGACTTTACTAGCTATATCTTGGTGCAAGCTTTCTACTCCTTTTTGTAATTATGATCTTACCACCCTCTATAACCAATGGAGGTGTTTTTTGTAATTAACAGGATATGATATCTTTTGTAACACTTTTTCATATTATCAATGAAATTGTTTCTGTTTCCTATCAAAAAAAAAAAAAAAAAAAAAAAAAAAAAAAAAAAAAAAAAAAAAAAAAAAAAACATCAAGGAATTTAAACCTTATTGAAACCTTCATTGAGGTAAAAAACAATCACTGTGGCTTTATCCTCGCTGACAGAATGTTGGTGACAGAATGTCAGGCTACGTTACTAACATGTCACCTTTACTATTATGTATCTTATTATGACCAGCCCTATAATTTAACTCAACCCTAAAGGCCTAAACACTCATCTGAAAGTCGAAAAGAAATCGTGAGAAGAAGTTCATGCAATTCAATGGCAAGTACATTTAATTTTTTCATATTAAATATACATGTTTAATCTATTTTGAAATTTGAAGTATTAAATATGTCAATATATACATATATATTCTTTAGATAAATGTATCTCCAACGCGTCTGTGTCATACTTTGTTAGAATTGATGTATTGCCGTGTTCTTGTCATGTCGTATCCGTGCCCATGTCCATGTCCATGCTTTTTAATTGGTAAATTTTGTTGGAGGGAAACACGAGTATTCAATTTCGAAGAGGAACCTGCACCTCAAATCTGGGGATATTATTAGTTCTCTTTCAGCTTCCTCATGGTGCCTCAAGTCTTCATATATGTCAGGCGGAGAGGACTATATATTTATTTTATTTCTTCTTTAAATTTTTTTAGCTCTCCTTTTGTAATTTTATTCATATTCAGGACACTCTCTCTTATCTAAATAATTCATTTTTAGTTTTTCAAATGCTGTAATTAGTTTTTTTTTTCATAACAGGAACTTGCTACTCAAAATATTATTCGTAGTCAAAGGTGATAGTTCTTCATTTGTTTTTGAGTTATTACAGTTCAAAATTGATAATGCAAACTAAATATATTTTCTTTTCCCAGAGACTCTGTGGGTGCAACTGCAGATGGACTTCCTAATGAGAGATCAGATGTCTTTTCAGAACGTTGTGACCCGAGTACTCTAAAAGTATGTGATTTTCTACCTTCAATTTCATACAACTTTCATTCATAGATTTTCTTTAGAATGTCAAGGGCAGCTACACCCTTCAATAGAGTTAGCTGTCTGTCATCACTGCCACATTGGTCCCTATTTATTTACTTTCTTGAGAAACAAATGTCTTGTATTGAGTGTGTGAATGTACAAAAAGGTTGACTGGGGTGGTGTATAACATTTCGAGAACAATATTACGCATCCATTATTGATTGAACTAGCCCATTTATATACGAATTTGAAGATTTTTTTTTATTGATAGTTAGTTGTTCAACTAACTTGACAACTAAAAGGAAACTAACCCTTAACTAACTAACATAACAGAAAGGAAACATAACACCCATAGCATGTCAGAAGAACTATTCTAGCATAGTAACTAATTACCATACCAGCCTACCTCAATTACCCCCTTCTTGAATGAAACTTGCCTTCAAGATTTTAGTTTCTGAGTGAAGCTCATCTTGGATCATGTGGCGCCATAGGCTGCTCTTAAGTAAGACTGATCATTTACTTCTTAAGCATTAATGCATCAAGCATGTGAGGAAATCTTCTATTTTTTTAAAGACAACATACTTTCCATTGATAATTAAGAAGTTACAACTATATCATAGTACAAATCTCCTTTTAGGAATATACGAAGATCCCCAATATTGAAAGATTAAAAGAAAACTGGGAAAGAATAAGAAAATATCTCATCAGAAAATACAAGACAGCGCACCCCAACTAGTTTTGTGTCCTGTTTCAAAAAATAAATTGAACTCGAATATTGTTCTTCTTCCATAAAATTTTACAAGAGACCTTGTTATGTTGAAAATCACTCCTACACACGACCTACTTGAACTGCACACTACCTGCTTGGACCATTGCACAACCTAGAAGGTTTTTAAAAGCCCACCTTTCTCTTTAAATGAAAGGTCTAGAAAAATATAATACCAACACTCCTTCCTCTCTCCTAGAATAACTCTTTTTGAAATGAACTTTAAGAATAACCTTAAAGTGACCTTCACATCCCGAGGAATATAGATTTCACAAAAAAAAAAAACTCTACTTCTTCCAATCATTATCTTCCGAGCTTCATCAATATCTCCTTTTCACTTCAGTGTTCTCAAATCTTTGAACTGATGTTGCCAACCTTATGCTCAACTGGTTAAGACATGTGTCTTTGATCTCTTTGTTAGAATCCCCCAACCCCATAGTGTTGTGTTGAACTCAAATCTTTCTTCCTTGAAAAAAATTAAGAATTCAATGGACATTGAATTAGGAGCGCTAAAGTTTTTTTTTTTTTTTTTTTTTTTTTTTTTTTTTTTTCTGACAAAAAACTGATCTCATATGTATTTTGTTAACAAGAAAGAAGAACCAAAACTTTTCATTAATAATTGAAAAGATAAAAAGAGTACACAAGTGCCAACAAAGTGTAGACAAAGAAAGCAAAAATAAAAGGAAAAAAGTAGTAGATAACATCCTACAAAAAAACCCTCTAGTTTGAACAAATATTAGAGATGAATAACTTTCAAAACTTGAGATAAAGAAAACCAATGAGAAGCTTTGATCTTGATGAGTTCAAGACAATCTTCCAATCAAGGAACTTATCTTTCATTTGCGTTGATATGGCATGCCACTATATATTCTTTGTTTCTTATAAAAAAAGAAGATATTGCATGAGTCATGACACTGTCATACACACAAAGGCTCATTATTTGTTATCATGTTTTGTGGGTTTAATGTTTTTTCCTTCATGAATGTTATTTCAGGAGCATCTTTTGAAGATTACTTCTGAACATCGTGCAGAAATGGCTATGAAAAGGGGAAAGCTGAATCATTCGGAAGAAGGTTGGTACTTTGTGATGTGGCTTCCTCTTCCTATTGAAGTTTTTCCCTTCACTTGCTTTTATAGTGGCTCAATAATATTGTTGTTTAAGCACATTTAGGTAAAAATATCAATTATTGAATGAGAAGAGTTTATATGGATGATTGCACATTGTTAGAGATGTTGATGTATGGAAGTGCTTAGGCCTCTGAGAGGAAGAAATTTCTTTTTATATTGTGAATATTTGGGCTTGATTCATTGGATCAAAATTTGGATTAGGCTTGGGTTAGTGTTTTCAGGCGACAAAAAGGCGAGGCCCAAGTGAAGCGAGGCGCAATGAATAAATAAACACATAATATATATATATATATATATATATATATATATATATATATATATATATATATAGCATAAATTTATAAATTTATATAGTAAAAATGTCAAATACATCCAATAATAATCAAGTTCTAGTAGTTCCAAAACACTAAATGTTAAAACATCAAATGCCAAAATCATCATCATCCTCCCCATCTAAATCTAAGGTCTCGTCTAGTGCTCTTCAAGGCCAGAAGAAGTTTAAATGGAATTTAAATAGAATTTGAAAAAAAATTGAGAAGAATTTGAGGCTGAAGGATTTGGAAAGTCAGAATTTGAAATTGAAACTTGAAAAGTCTGGAATTGGGAATTGAAACTTGGAATTGGGAAAGGAAAAGGAAAGTTATTTTAAATGGGAAAGGAAAAGGAAAACAAATCGGGGGAATTGGGAATTGAAACTTGGAAAGTCAGAATTTGGAAAGTTATTTTTCTATTGAGCTGGGCTTAATGGGTTTAACTTTTAAGTTTAAAATTTAAGTTAGTGGCTTTTAGGGTTATCATTTCTTTTAAGTTAAAAACGAACCGATAAAAAAAATGCAGAAGACGAAGACGAAGAATTATCGGGCGCACGCCTTCTTCTCAGGCGAAGGCGCCGCCGGGCGCGAAAAGGCACGCGCCCGTTTGAAGACCGTCGCCTAGCGCACTCCGGAGGCGCTGCCTCCCGATTCCGCCTCGCCCGGTTGCGCCTCAACATCACTGGCTTGGGTTGACCCATTGGATAATTAATTATTTAATTAATTTTAAAAAATATTGTTTTAGAGTTTCTTAAACCAAATTTTATTAAAATTTAATAGATTTACATTTTTTATTCAATTTTTTTTCAAACTTTTTGGTGTTTTTGTTAATTTTAGTTGATAAATTATTATATTATAAGTTTTCTTTCAGTAATTTATTTTTTAAGAAACTTTTTGTTAGTTTTTTACACTGATATTCTTTTTATTAAGTATAACTATAAACTATAAATCTATAATACATGAAATATAAAAATGTATTGTAGAAAAAAATTAAAATGTTTACCTATTAAATATATAAATGTTGTTCGTGAGGGAGAAAAGAAGTGGGGAATACTACTATATTTTCATTCAATAACAACTGAGCTTAAATACACTTTCTAAATGCTAAAAATAACTTAGTTAACTCCATAAAAAACAGCCACTAACCCCACTAACCTAACTCCACAAAACTCTAGCCACTTACCCCACTAACTCCAAATATAGCAATACTTACTCCACTAACTCCAAATATAGCAACCGACTAAAAATAGACTTGCAGCTTTGAGTTAACTAACATACTCCTCCTAACTCAAATGCTGCAAACATCTAGCTTGCTTCTAACACAACTACGGTACTTCTCTCATATACCTCACTCAACAGTCTAGTTCCTCTAACTGGTGCATCATCAACCAGTTGATCAGGATCTAGAGAAACTTTTTGTTGCTTCACCTCTGCTTCTTTTGTCCAATCCCACTTCTCATCCTCCAAAAATTGAACATCTCTACTAATCACCATCTTCTTTTTGTGAGGTTGATAGATCTTGTATGCTTTGGACATCATGGTGTAGCCTACAAAGATTTTTAGTTCTGCCTTTTCACTCAACTTGTCTCTCTTCACTTGTCGAACATGAGAAAAACACAAACAACCAAACACCTTCAAATTTTTCAGTTTTGGTTTAATATTAAAAGCACAAACAACCAAACACCTTCTTCTCCAATACCCTTGTAGGTAGTCTATTCAATAAAAAAACTGATGTGTTTGCTGCTTCAGCCCAAAACTCCTTTGACAAGTTCTTCTCATGCAACATGCATCTTGTCATCTCCATAATACTCCTGTTCTTCCTTTCACTAACTCCATTTTGTTGTGGAGTATATGGAGCAGTGAGCTGATGCTCTATTCCAGCTTCTTCACAAAAGGAATTGAACCTTTGTGACGTGTATTCAGTCCCGTTATTGGACCTCACCAGTGTTTTTAAAAGCTCAAGGCGCAATAAAGCGCAATAGCCTTCCCGAGCTTAAGCGCAAGGCGCAAAGAAAAGCGCGGGCTTTATTTTATGAGGCGCACGATAGATAAGTGTAAATAATTTTTTATATATGAAAGAAAAATAGTAAGATGAATAATAAGATGATGAAAAGTTCAAGAAAATAGAACTTTTATTCAAGATTCAATGAATATTCATGTGTTTCTTCCTTCAAATCAGGCGTTTTTTTTATAAAAAATGTAGGAAAGTCAGGCTCGAGGCGCTGAAGCGCACCCCACAGGCACCGAGGCGCGCGCCTCAAGTGGGCTTTATTAAGTGAGCCTCGCTTCTTTGAAGCGAGGCACAGAGGCTGCGCCTTGAGCCTAGGCGTACCAAGACGTGCGCCTGAGTGGGCTTTTTAAAACACTGGACCTCACCACCTGAATCTGACAACCACTCTGATTCTCAACCCATCTTTTAAACTTTAGAAACACTTCAACTACTTCATACTTATGGTTCATGAAGTAAATTCAACACATTCTGGTATAAGCATCAATAAAGATAATAAAATACCTGCTATCATTGAGTGAGAGAGTTAGTTGTGGTCCACACAAGTCGGTGTGGATGAGCTGCAACTTCTCTGTTGCTTTCCAAATGGACTTCTTGAATGACATCCTTGTTTGCTCCCTGTCAAACAAGCTTTGCAGTTTGTTTTCAGCTCCTCCAGAACGCTGCCATCTCATTCTTCTACAAATACTGCAACCCCTTTTGATGAAAATGTCCCTACCTCTTGTGCCATAGCCCAGTGTCACTCACTTGACACTTGAAAGCTATTTGTTCCTTCTCGAGTGGATTCAATAAGAAACTCTTGTGCTGCATTTTTATTTTGAACAACTTATTCCCATTGGAATCGAAAATAAGGCACTTTCCTTCTTCAAATAACACTTTGAATCCCTTCTCTACTAGTTGACCAACACTTAACAAGTTTTGATCAATTCTTTGGATGGTTTTTCTCTACAGGATATTAATTTAAATGGGAATGCTTTTATTTATCATTTTTAACTTTATATTGTACTTCTCACTCCTTTTGGGGTTTGTATCCTTTGAGCATTAGTGTCGTTTCATTTCTTCAATGAAAAGTTTTGTTTCTTGTTAAAAAAATACAGCATTAAAATAATTGTTAAAATAATTGTTTGATTTCTTTTTGTAATAGTCATATGAACTTATAAAAATAAGTTTTTTCTTTTTTGGGGCTTGGGTTTGAGTTGTGGAAGACATTTGTGTATAGAGTTTTTCTAGGATTTGTTGAGTACTTTTGAATTTCAAGAATTCGTATAGGCAGGCTCATCATCATCTTTCATCTCATTCCAACTCTTATGGATCAACTTGAACGCGACTTGGCGGTTATGGGGCCGAAGGAGGAATGGTGGTGCATTCGAGGCCCTGCAGTTCCCAGAAACAACGAAGGGGAAGTTCCTTCGTTTTTTCTTCCTCCTGAAAAACAAGGGAAGAAGGTGAGAAAGGAGGAAGGGGAAAGAGAAGAAGAAGAAAGGAATGAGAGGAAAGAAGAAAGAAAGAAAAAAAATCGTTGCCAGCGACCATGGCTGTTTGGATGAAGAAGAAGATGGAAAGATGCGGGAGAAGGAAGAGGGGAAAGGGAGAAAGAAAAGAGAAAAAAATATAAAAATGTCTTTTTTTTTATAAAAATTTTAATAATTATTATTATTATTTTTTTAATAAAAAAATAGGTGCTATGTCAACTTTCTGTTAGAGATTAATGGAAAAACTGACAGAGGGACTAAGAACGCTATTAATAGCAAACCTGAGGGATAGAATTGTTGAGTTTGAAACCTTAAGAACCCAAATGCTACCAAATCCAAACCTCTGAGACCAAAACTGAATTTACCCAAAGTTTAATTAACCCAACCTACCTAACCTTTAAAATTTAGGTTGGGTTAAATCAGTTCTTTGCAACCCAAACTTTCTTTTGTGATCATGGGAGTGAGTTGTTCGGTAGGTCGACTTCCTATTGACCCTCCCATAATAGTGGGCTCAAGAGTAACATGAAACGTTTTTATGACAGTTACAGTTGGAAAATGATTGAAATGTTGCATGCTTGAATTCCTCTTTTTGGGTTTCAACTCCTCTTGTTCAAAATATTCCCATTATATTGTTTATTGCAAATTAAGGATTTCATTTGTGTTTCCTTTTGCCCTTTTGTTTTTGTGGTTTGCAGCTCTTATTCTTGTGTAACTCCCTTGTAACTATAATTATACTTTAACTACTATACACTTCAACTGAAGACCTTTTTTTACTCCCTTGGCTTTTTTTTCTTTCTTTTTTCTTATTTCATTCACATCAATGAAATTGTCTTTTATCTAAAACAAAATATTTTCCGGCCTTTGACATTAATTTTGTTCATAGTTCAAAGACCAGTTTGAAATAATTAATAAAACCAGCAGATATGTGACTATTCTTCTTTGACTGATACTGTGATGCATTGTTATTCCATATTGGAGAAACCTACAAACTCAACATATATGTGACTAATCTTCTTTTTCCCTTTCAAGGAGAATGACATCTTGTTGTCATGTCAGGGAACTTGGAAATTGGAAATGGTTATGGCGTACCTGGTGGATGTGCTTTCTATGGTGCTTCAAAGCCTGGACTTGTTACCCTCGGTAAAAGCCTTTTCCTTTTGCTTGACTCTGATGTCGACCTCCAAATTGGTTCTTTCATTATTGTCATGGTTTCAGGAAATAATGCGGTTGGCCAGAACATCCAGGGACAGGTTAGGGAAGCAGAACAAAGTTCTGCTGCCAAAGCATTGCCCGAGTACCTCAAGCAGAAGCTAAGAGCCAGGGGCATTCTTAAAGAAGATACAGAACATAGCAATTTTGTAAGAACTGATATGCCAAACTTCCCAAACAAGCCTTGGCAGCTGCGTCTTAGTTTTATTATTTAACCACAGACCAACTTGACCCAGTTAAACCAATATTTACTTTTTTCTCCCTGATGAGGAAATACTTTTAATTTCTCCTTTCTTATTTTTAAAAAGCAGATTTACAAAGAAAAGCTTATGCACCTAAATTTCGTTAAGATTTATACATAGTCTTTTGTATCATGTTTGGGATTTCTAGAATTTGTAGACTTCTGATAGCAACTATAGTTCAATGGTCTTCTGTATATTCTTTATTCAATTGCTTCTCTCTTAATAAGTTATGAGAACAATAACCGAACCTTAAATTACAGACAAATTCTGATGCTATTTCAAATCAACCATTGCAAGGAGGAAAGCTGCCTCATGGATGGGTGTGTACTGTTTGCAATTTATTTACCAACTGGATACAATGTTCTCTTCACTATGAACTTATGTTGGAATTGCCTATTGCAGCTTGCAAGTTAGGTTACTTTTATTTGATATCAATAGTGTGTGTTTCGTGACTGTTTTTGATTTAGATGTATTTTAGCTGACCTAGGTCGCAGTCATTTACATTCTTTTCTAAATATTTCCAACGGGTAGGAATGTAACATGCTTGACTTTTTATTCTGTAGAGTAATGTTCGTTTAACCTTTTTTCCCTATAATGTACTTCATCAATAATTATGCTCGATCTACTTCATTAAAATATATCATACATTTTTATATTACTAGTATCTGTATCATATGAATCATTATAATATTAGTGTGTTATATGCCCCAAGGGGCGGTCCCCGTTGGCTAAGGCCCGCGGTATCTGAGGTGGCGTGCTTGAATCTTCGGGTGAGCTTAATACAGAAAACCCTTGATATTTGCAGAGTTCGGGCCTTGGGGCGGGTGCAGACTTTTAAAGAATAGTGTGGTATATGCTGTAGTAAATGTAGTGCTTTAGTTTCAGAAACAATATTAATTTAGTATCAACTATATTTATGTGATTGTAGATTACAATAGTTTATGTCGATGTCACACCCTAGTCTGGTGTTTGCTAAAACAGTCGAGTTTGTGAAGTGAATGAGTTTTGACAGAATAAAGAAAACTAAAGGTAAATTTCCCAAGTGTGAGTGAGTATACCTAGCCTCTAGGGGACCTTATTTATGGGGTTGAGGCGGCCATTACTGTGATAGTGAGTTGGGTTTTTCTTCTTCTTTCTTTTAACCTTCTTGTATCATATAAATATACTTCTGGTCCTTGAGATTTGAACTTAATTTCTATTTGATCCTTGAGTTTTCGAAGCTAACACTTTTGGTTCTTGAGATTTGAATTTAGTTTTTATTTGGTAGTTGAGATTTCAATATTGACATATTTGGTTCTCGAGATTTAAGTTTGATTTCTAATTCGTTCCTAAAGTTTGAAATTAGTTTCTAATACTTGAGTATAGAAAAAAAAAAATTAAAAAACTCCAACTCATTTCAAACAAACATATCAGCAAAGTCTAGCCAACATATTTTAACTGCCACATCATTTTTTTAGATCGATTAGCGGTCAACTTTACTTAGGAACCATTTAGAAACTTATTTCAAACCTCAAGGACCAATTTAGAATCAAATTCAAACCTCGGGACTAAACATGTGATTTTTAAAACTTCAAGGACCAAATAAAAACGAGTCAAATATCAAGGACCAAAAGTGTTAGCCTTGAAAACCCAGGGACCAAATGTATGTTTTACCCAAAAAGATAAAAAAGTAAATTGATAGGGAGTATTGACTGATGTAAAGGAGATAGTTTATTTATTTACTTTTATTTTTTTATTTCTACACAATTTCAAGAAAATATGAAGATGTGTTGGGATAGATATTTTTGGAAGCTTATCCTTAGGCCTCCGCTTTATAAACTTGTATGCTTTTACTGCATAGGTGGAGGCTAAGGACCCTGGTAGTGGCGTTTCATATTATTATAATGAAAGTACTGGGAAAAGTCAATGGGAAAGGCCCTCTGAGTCCTCTTTTCATTCGCAACTTTCATCAGCTGTATCCCTTCCAGAAGATTGGATGGAGGCTCTCGATGAAACAACAGGTTGGTGATCATGAATCTTCGCTAAAAAGTTTGCAAGGATTGAAAATGAAATTATCCATTGAGGGATGTTTGTGTCGTGCCTTTACTGTTATGTTCTTGTATTTCGTGGTTTTCCTAACTTCAATGGAAATGATGTTCTGAAAAAAGTTGCTGAATAAAATAATTTGCAGTGTTGTTCCCGTTGACAACATTTCAGTTGATTGCAGGCCTTAAATATTACTACAATATGAGAACCCAGGTAACCCAGTGGAAGCCGCCTGTTGCATCTCATCAGGTAACTTTGACACACTCGAATGATAATGTTCCTCGGTCTTGGAACGACCAAACTTTGGAGCAAAATAAATGCATCACATGTGGAAGTGGAATGACCCTCGTGCAAGGTTCAAGATACTGCAACGGTTGTACAAGGTAAATGATACATATTCTAAAAAGCAAAGGTCTTTTCATTAAGAAACTGAAAAGTACAAGTTCAAGAATGGATGCATATGAAGAGAACACTAGATCAAAAGAGATATTGAGACACACTTGGGGACTTTAAGAGTTCCCCAGCTCTCCCCTCCTACTAGGCTACTCTAGTCTAGTAGGAGGGAGATACATATTGGTTAGGCAAATGGGTTTGGCATTTTTATCATGAATCCTCTGCATTATGGCATAAGGCGATTGTAGTATTCATGGAAAATCTGAAGCTGGTTATTCTTCTAAAGTCATAATAGCTGCCGGTCTAAGGTGTCCTTGGGTGAGCATGCCAGTCTAAGGTGTCCTTGGGTGAGCATTATGGTAGGTATCTTTTTTATTTACTATTAGATAAGAAGTAAGAGATTACAACCTATCGATACTTGACCAATTCGAGAGGGTCAACCTTCTCTCCCAACCTTCTCTCCCAACAGTCTAAGGTGTCCTTTGCTTCATCTTCCAATCTCGACGTTTTGCGACTCTCCTACTTTGTAGCCTCTATGGATTTGAGAGGAGTTTGTATTTCTTAGACCCGATCATCTTATCTTTTTGTTTTTCTTCATACTTGTGTGGACTCCTGCTGTTGCTGCCCGATTCTGTTGACATTGTTTTGCTTTCTGTCTTTGCGAATATAATTTCTTCTTTTCAACCTCATTTGGCGAAAATAGATCCGTGGTTGCATCTCTAGTGTAAACTACTTGATTATCATCAATGGTCGCCCTAGAGGTAAAATTATCCCGAGTCGTGGTATTCGCCAAGGTGATCCTCTTTCTCCATTCTTGTTTATTCTTGTAGCTGATTGCTTGGCCGTTTGTTCATTTATGGGACAAATATGGGCAAAATTATCCCGAGTCGTGGCATTCGCCAATGTGATCCTCTTTCTCCATTCTTGTTTATTCTTGTAGTTGATTGCTTGAGCCGTTTGCTCATTCATGGGACAAATATGGGAAAAATTGTATCGCATCCAATTGGTAGATCATCCATTAGCCTGAATCATTAACAGTTCGCTGATGACACTCCTTTTTTCTGCCTTTGATCACGATGCCTTGAAAAATTTGTTTGCCTTTATCAGAATTTTTGAGCTATCATCTGGGCTGAATGTAAACTTAGCTAAGAGTGAATTATTGGGTATTAATATCGAACCTGAGGAAATGGTTTTCTTGTTGACCACTTTTAGGTGCAAACAAAGCTCTTGGCCTTCTATGTACCTTGGGCTTCCTTTAGGAGGAAATCCGAAATCCACAAATTTTTGGGTTCCGATTATTGAGCGGGTTCAACAAAAGCTACACAATTGGAAATACGCTTATATATCGAAAGGAGGTAGGCTCACTCTTATCCAATCTATGCTTTCCAGTATGTCCACTTATTATCTATCGGTCTTTAGATTGCCTTACAAGGTAGCTAATGAACTTGATAAAATCATCCGGATTTTTTTTTGGGAATGTTCTAGAGGTGAAGGGTGTTCACAATGTCAATTGGCAGCAAACGCAACTCCTTAAGCTTATGGGGGGACTTGGTATTGGCAATTTCAGGCAACATAATTTAGCTTTGTTGGCAAAGTGGATCTGGAGGTTCTTACTTGAGTCGAACGCCCTTTGGAGCAAAATTATCGTGGCCAAATATTATCCTTTGGACTCTATAGTCTGGCCTTGTTCTACTACAGACCTTATTGCAACTCGAATTCAAAGGCGTTTGGGCAATGGCCTTCACACTTCCTTTTGGCTTGATCCTTGGCTTGATGGGGGGACTTTAGCATCTGCTTTTCCACTCTTTTTTCGGCTTACATCCCGTCAAGACATATTAGTTAATGAAGCTTAGGTGGACACAGTGATTTTGAGGCGCGCGCCTCAGGCGACGGGCGCACTCAGGCGAGGCGTTTTCAGGGGAGTGCGCCTCCAACATGGCTTGGGCGACGCTCTTCAATCGGGCGCGCGCCTTGCTGCGCCCGACGTCGCCCGGAAGCGCCTCCGCCTGTGAAGGAGGCGCGCGCCTGAGTGAATTGCACCTATGGAATGAATTCTTATCAAAGAAGAAAGAAGAAAGTAGAAAAGGAAGAAGACGAAGAGAGGAAAGAAGAAAATATGATGGAATTCAGTAGGAAGAAGTTTAATAGCTAGTCATATAAACTCTTTTCATTGCTTACATTTCCTATAAGAATTTGAAGGGTTGGCTGCCAAAATTAAATAAATGCTTACATTTCCTAGAAGAATTTAAAGGGTTGGCCGCCAGCATTAAAGAAATGCTTACATTTCCTAGAGAATTTGAAGGGTTGGCTGCCAACATTAAAGAAGTGCTAGCTGCATGCTAGTCAAACTGCCAAAGGGAAAAATTTCTACGACACTATTTTTTTTTACCTATTTAAAAATCATTTTTATTTTTATTTCTATTTCTTTTTGAAATATATTTCTTTTCCCAACATTATTTAAGTTAATGTTTATTTAAATCTTAAATAATTTTGTTAAACATTTTAAAAATGTAAGTATTTTTTTTAATCTATAATTGTCAAAAATAATATTTATTTATTATTTTATTAAGTGCGCCTTGCTTCACTCGGGCGACGCCTTTTTGTCGCCTCTCGCCTTGAGGCGATTAAGTAGCTTGTCGCCTTAGAGTGCGCCTTGCGCTTTGAAAACACTGGGTGGACACGTCTCTTACTTGGAATTTACACCTTCGTCGCAATCTCAATGACTTGGAAGTTGAAGAATGGTCATCCCTTTCGCATATGTTAACTACAGTCAACCTTCGTCTTTGTCGAGACTCATGGAGTTGGCCTTTAGACCCTTCAAATTCCTTTACAGTGAGGTCGGTGATCGGTAACTGATGTCTGTATCGGATAATATGGGTTTTGGAATCTATAAAGCAATCTGGAATGATTTCTATCCCAAAAAGATCAAGGTCTTCCTATGAGAAATGAGCCTTGGCGCTATTAATACCGAGGATAGGCTTCAACGACGCATGCCTTTTATGCATCTTTCCCCATCCTGGTGTGTTATGTGCATAGCACACTCGGAGCATCCAGCCCATCTCTTCCTTCATTGTCCATTTGCATCTAATTATTGGTCTTTGATCCTCCAAACCTTTGACTGGTCGTTGGTTATGCCAAATAATATGACTGATCTCCTGGTAAGCATTTTTGTTCGTCACCCCTTCCGTGCAGAAAAGAAGACATTATGATTTACCTTTAATAGAGTCTTTCTTTGGTTCCTTTGGGGAAAAAGGAATGCTCGCATCTTTCGAGACTCTTCGTCCTCTTTTGACAGATTTATGGATTTTATAACTTTTAAAGCTTTGTATTGGTGTAAGTGTAAACACCCTATTACCAATTATAGTCTCTCTTTTTTTTATTTCTAATTGGAAAGCTTTCCTGTAATTCACCTTTAGGTGCCCGAGCTTTTGCTCCTTTCTTTAATCAATGAAGTCGTTTCTTATCAAAACAAAAAAAAAAAAAAAAAAAAAATCATACGCTCTATCCCTTCACGAACAATCTTCAACCTCTCCTCACGTTCAATTGCATCTAACTCCATGGTTAGAAGTAGAACCGAACTGCTCTTATACCAATTTGATAGGTATCTCTTGTATTTACTATTAGATAAGAAGTAAAAGATTACAACCTATCGATACTTGACCAATTCGAGAGGGTCAACCTTCTCTCTGAACAATACCAAAATGGAGCCGTACTTAGCTGATTCACTAGATCAAAAGAGATATGGAGATATACTTAGGAAAATTCATATACTTAGGAAAATTCGAGAGTCCATTAGCTCTCTTATCCTACTAAACGTCTTTAGTCTAAGCAAAAGCGTAAATTCCCCCTCTCCATCTTATTACTGTATGCTATACTACTTATCCGTCCCTTTTAGATTCTGACTAAGGGCCCACATACACATCTTACTCATCCATTAAATAGTACATCCTCCTCCCCCCTCCTCACACTTTCTCTCATACATGTTTATTAGACCCTATCTGCGATTAACAAGATGGGCACCCACTAACTGTTTTCTTACTGCAATTTTATTTTGGATAAAGTCTCACATTTCGTTCTTCATTGTGTTGGTTTCGGTGTCTAAATTCATCAGTGGAGTTTCTACAAGTTCAACCAATGGGAAGTGGCAGGATCAATCGTCTGAGCTAAATAAATGCATGGGATGTGGTGGTTGGGGACTTGGCCTTGTGCAAGCTTGGGGTTATTGCAATCATTGTACACGGTATGTTGATCTCTTGTATCATTCGACACTATTACTTAGCATATCATTGTACTTGGTATGATTATTTCCATCTATGAACTGATATGTGGATGATGGTAGGTAGGGGTTGGAAGTTCATTAGCTAGTGCTCTGATCCTTCAGATTTCATTTGCGCAAGTTCTTTTTGTATCAAATGTTCTTTATAAGTGTCTAAAGAATCAATTAGCCAACGGTGGGAATGTGTGTTCTAATGGTTAAACTTAATACTGTTCTTCAATCATTTTGTACTTCAAAGTTTGCTCATGATAATTTTTCTTTTGTAGTTAGTAATGGTATATTGTTGCTTCTTTAATGTTAAAGATACGATGAACTTTTATTCACTCACCTAAAATACATTAGGAGAATAATATCAAAAGGAAAATTTTGAGTTAGAAAGATGTGGTCTCGTGAATCTTGAGTTACGAAGCACGGACATTTTGTTTTAGGCAAGAGTGTCCATGTTGGACATGGATTTTCTCGGACGTTCTCTGGAGTCTGGACACGTGTATGACACACAAAAAGTAGTTTTAGTAATTGGTTTTGAAAACTTGTAATTTGAGGATACGTTGGGGACACATTTTTTTGTTTTTTACCTATTTTTTAAAAAACTGTTAAACTGTTTTGGTCTAGGTGTTGGTAATTTGAGGGTGCAAAATGAGGCCTGTGGTTTTAGTGTTTCCCTCGCCTATACCATCTTTCGGTGGCTTGAGTCTTTCCTTCTTTGGGCAGCTCTTCCTCTCTTTCTCTAGGCTTCCGACGTCCGTAGTCCGAGAGGGAGATGATGGATATTGTGGCTTTTTTTTTCTCTCTGTTAGTGAATTTTGTTGTTAGTTCGAGCAGGAGGGATACCTGTTGTTTGTTTTTTAGAGAAACAATTTCATTGATAAATGAAATGGAGGAGAAAAACTCCAATACCCAAAGGTACATTACATGAAAACTTTCCGGTTCAAAATTAAAAAGGAAAGACTAAAATTAGAGAAGAGGTGTTTACATTTACACCAATACATAGTATGAATTTTTTTTTGTTCTTTAAACCTATCAAAAGAGAAGAAAATATCCTAAACAAGATGCCCATTCCTTTCACCCCAAAGAAACCAAAAGAACACTATTGAAAGCAAGCCAAAGAGTCTTCTTTGCCCCACAAAAATGGTGATCAACGAAAATGGAGACCATAGAATAAAAAAGATTATTAGGCAGAACCAAAGACCAATCAAAAGCTTCAAGTATCATATCCCAAAATTGAGGCAAACAGTGGAGGAAAAGGTGGGCTGGATACTTTGAGTTGGCCGAACACATGATGCAAGAAGACGGAGAAAGATGCATATAAGGCATGCGTCGCTGAAGGCGATCTGCTGTATTGATAGCTCCCACAACAAGACCTTTATCTTCTTAGGATAAGCATCAGACCAAATCGCTTTGTAAAGACTATTCCTCAACGGATTAGAAGCAACCGCCAAATCTTCAAGAAGAGATTTGAATTGAAGATTCCAGAGTCCATGACCATGAATCATCACAACTTCGTAAAATGACCACCGATAAAAGATGGGAAAGTTGAGCCCATTCGAGTGTTTCCAAATCATTAAGGTTATGGCGAAGATGCAAATTCCAAGCACCAGTAGAAGTCACCCATGCCTCAGAAATAGAAAGATTTGTTCGGGGAAAGCAGATATAATAACCCCACCACTTAACCAAGAATCATGCCAAAAAGAAGTCAAAGAACCATTTTCCAAATGACGAACAACTCGATTTGACACGAGGAGTAATAGAGCAAATATAACGCCAATGAGACTTCTTTGAACCCTGTTGAGTAACTCGAGGCCAGGAAATTAATTCAGATGCATAATATTTTGCCACAATAAAGTTATGCCAAAGAGTGTTCTCCACATGTAAAAACCGCAAGTCCACTTAGCCATAAGGGCCAAATTGCGCGGTTGGAAATTTCCAATACCAAGCCCCCCCATAAGTTTGGAAGTTGTGTTTGTGCCCATTTAACATTGTGTAAACCACCATCACCTCGAGATCCTTCCCAAAAAAAATCCCAAATAATCTTATCCAGTAGTTTAGCAGTCTGTGAAGGCAAATGGAAAAGAGATAAATAATAAGTAGGCATACTAGATAGAACAAATTGGATGAGAGTGTGACGGTCTACCAGACGTTTAATTCGAGGACAAATAATTTTGAGCAGCTGCATGTTTCATGATAAGGGTAGTTCAAACATATGGAGGTCAATGTGACATTTGCCCCATGTTTTGAGCAGCTTGTTGACAATTTGACGAAAGGGCTGCTTAACCAAGTTTACAGAAGTTTAACTAGCTATCTGTCTCTCCTTGATACCGTTGGACCAAGTGTCAATTGATGGAAGACAGTTTTATTGATCAGATGACTGAAAACATTTGATTTACAAAGCTATTCCCTCTACTATAAGTACACATGCTCTGAGTTTGCAAAGCTATTCCCTCTACTATAAATACACATGCTCTGAGTAGATAACAAACTAACAGACTAATAGAAATTTAACAATAAACGAGTTTGGTTAACTAACTAATGACAATTAGAAACTGATACAACTAATACAGATCAAGAGGATTTTTTAAGACTGGTTCATTTGGAAAATATAATTGACCATTGAATAGATTCAGAATTTTTTTTATGAGAGATTCTCCTCTTTGTTGCTCGTTTGTTTTGTTTTCCCATTAGGAAAGTGTCTTATTCTTTATGAGATTGTTTTTTTTTTTTAATAAACAGTTACTTAGCTCTTTCCGTGTGCTTTTGGTTTGTCCCTCGGTCTTCGTGAACAAGCTCTTCAAATACTTCCATATAGATAGAGTTTTGACTTGGTGTTGAAGTATTGATATAAGATTAAATTTACCATAACCCATCAGCTTAAGCTTTTGGGTTGATTGGTGGTTTACATGGTATCAAAGTAGGAAGTCCTGAGTTCAAACCCTTGTAAAGTCATTTCCTCCCCAATTAATATTGAATTACACTTGTTGAGCATTCAACAAATTTTCAAACCCACAAGTGAGGGGGAGTGTTGAAGTATTGATATAAGATTAAATTTACCATAACCCATCAACTTAAGCTTTTGGGTTGATTGGTGGTTTACAGTTGGATTTCTCAACTATTGAGTATTGGGATTGTGTTTATATATATATATATATATATATATAACTATATATTATGTAAGTTTTTTCATAATTCGAATTTTATTTCGTACTAAACAAAGAAAAAACCCTAAACCCTCGTACTAAACAAAGAACCTCATGTATTCCCATTTATTATTTGTCCCTTTTCCTCATGCCCGGTTCTGTGATCTTGAGTATTGAAAGATTGATGAGATCCTTCTTCTGGGAAGGCAGCAGTGGAGAGTCGGAGACAAAATAAACCAGTTGGTAAGATGGAAAGTAACTTCAAGTTCGAAAGGAGTGGGCGGCCTTGGGATTGGAAGTTTAATGCACAGAAACAAGGCATTATTAGCAAAATGGGACTGACATTTTTTGCAAGAGCCCGAATCACTGTGGCTGAAAATAGTAATAAGTATTCATGGTTAAGAACTTCATAACTGGCATACTAAAGGAAATAAAGTTTTCAGCCTTCGAAGTCCTTGGACAAGCATCTCCAAGGTGTGGAAACAGGTGGAATCTTTAGCCCATTTTAAGGTGGGAAACGGTAGAAGATCTCTTTTTTGGCATGACCCGTGGTTTGACAACACTCCCTTAAAATCAAAGTTTCCTAGATTATTTCTGATTACCTCATTTCGTGAAGGTACAATTTTTGATTATTGGGATGTTTCATCCCTTTCATGGAATTTCAGCTTTAGAAGACGACTAAAAGAAGAAGAGATCATTGATTTTCAAACATTTTTGGGTGAAATATCCTCAACACAAGTTGATTCTCGGCCAGATTCAAAAGTGTGGTCTTTAGAAAATTCGGGGGTTTTTTAACACGGTATCTTTTCTCACTCTCTTCCTCTTCATCCTCTCCCTTGGAATCGGATGTTTTCTCGGCTATTTGGAAATCGAAAAGCCCAAAGAGAGTTAGTATTTTGATTTGGATTATGCTAAATGGATCTTTGAATAACTCAGACGTTCTACAGAAAAAGCTCCCTAAGTGTATATCTCCGTCGGTTTGCTCATTATGTCAATCAGATGCAGAATCTCTTCAACATATCTTTTTTGATTGCCCCTTTGCAAGGCTTTTTTGGGAGAAATTGTATAAGATATTTGGAATCCATTGGGTTCTTGATATCACTTTCAAAGCAAACGTTCTTCAAATGTTCATTGGTCCCTCTTTGGCACCAAAACCTAAACTCTTATGGACCAATGCGGTCAAAGCAATTCTTTTTGAGTTATGGTTTGAAAGAAATCAACGGGTGTTCCAGAACAAAAGTCGTCCTTGGCTAGATTGTTATGAAGCAGCTCGCTTGAAGGCTTCCTCCTTGTGTTCTCTTTCTAAATCTTTTGACTTTTTATCTTTTCAAGATCTTTATCTTAATTGGTTAACTATTGTTCATCCATTGTAAGATCTTTTATGTTGGCTTTTATTTTCTGCCGTTTTTCCTCCTTCTTGGAGTTTCTTTGTATTTTGAGCATTAGTCTCTTCTCATTTTTTAATTTTGTGTGCTGTTTAAAAAAAAAACAAAGAACCTCAAAATGAGAGATTTGTTAGGGGGAAAAGTTAAAAAGAAGTTTTAGGAAGAGAAAAGTTAGAGAAAGTTTAATCCACTTGATGTTTCTTATAAAAAAAAAACAATCTCATAAATAATTATCTTTATCTTTTCTCCCTAACACATCTTATCAAAAACAATCTCATAAAACATCTTATCAAAAAAGAAAGAAAAAAAGAGAGAGTGGTATGTCCGAGAAAGAAAAATGAGTAAAGATTTTTAGAGGGAAATGTTATATATATGGTAAGAAAAGTAGAAGAAATTTAGAAAAAGGGAGACGTGTTGAGGGTAAGTAAGAGAGAAATAAATTAGATAGATAAAAGTTAGGGAGGAAGATAATTTTTTGTGTGGAAAAAGTGAGATATATGTTAGGGAAGTTATAGAAAGATGAAAATTCTACTGAGAGGGATAGTCGGTGAGAGGAAAAAAAAATAATCAAGGAGACAAAATTAGAGAAAAGATAAATTTTAGAGAAAGAAAGATAAGTTAGAGTGAAGAAGAAAATTAGGGAGAGAATTTGAGAGAGGTAAGTTGGAGAGAGAATATGTTAAAAGAGATGAAGATAGAGTGCCGAGAAGAAAAAAAGAAGAGATTTTGAGGAACAACAATATGTTTTTAAGATCTACCTTTTTAATTATTTTTAAAAGGTTCATAATTTCATAAAAATTGTTCAAAATCTAAAAATGGAAAATTGAATTAGATTATACCAAACAACCTTGTTTTTAAAGAATGAAAAACCAAAAGTAGAAAACCATATGGTTATCAAAGGGCACCTTAGTTTCCTTGGTTATAAGTTAGAGCTAGGCTTTTTACCCGTCGCGTCAACTTGGTTATTCTCTTTTGTTATCCAGCTTTTAACATCCGGATTTGCCTATTTTGTAAAGGTGTCTTCTCTTATAATTAAATTCATTGACAAGGAATTTGGCTTCTTCATCAGTGTTGATTTTTATTTTTTTTTAAAAGGTATCGAACTTTCATTGAGAATAATTAAATAAATGAAAGAGTACAGGGGCATGCAAAAAACCAAGCTCAGAAAAAGAGAATCCATTAAAGGAATGAGTTCCAAGCAAGAAAAATAATGTTCAAGGAATAATTACAAAACAACTGCTTCACCGACGCGCACAAAGGAACATGGAACCTAGCAATGGACCAAAGAACACAAGGTTTTATCTCAACCCCTCTAAAAGTCCTACTGTTTCTTTCTCTCGAAACGGCAGATGGAGAATGAACTCCTCGATCATCTCCCTAAGATCTCTGGGTTTAGTCAACTGAAGGCCACACCTCAATAAAGAAATCCTAAACAACTCGAGCAAAGTCACAACTCCACAGAATATGATCCAGATCTTCCTCCGCCCTCCGACAAAGAATGCAACAAATCGGACCCACCAAAGAAGACAAACTTCCTCACAAGCCGATCTATGGTATTAACTCCACCGTAAATAACCTTCCAAATAAAAAACTGAACCATCTTTGGAACTTTCACCTTCCAAAGGGCCGAGAAAATCGACTCACCACCTGGAGAAAGATCCAACAAAGAAAGAAAGAATGAACAACAAGAGAACCCCTCAAAAGGGTTGGAGGACTCCACAAACGAACATCCCTCCTCCCAGGCGTAATGACACACTCCTCGATCAACAATAAAAGAGCCATCACCTCTCTCGTTTCTCTATCGGACAACGCACGACGAAAGCCAAAAAGAAAAGGACGGAAAGCCGAAGATTTCATGACATCAACTACACTATGATTCTTCATAGCAGAAAGATGGAAGAAGCGAGGGAACAAAGAACAAAGGGGACGCTCACCCACCCAAATATCCTCACAAAAATAAGTATCGACCCCATTCCCCACCATAAAATTGAATCAGACTAGAGAAAGACGGGAGCTCAAGAGAGATGCCCTTCCAAGGATTCCTATAAGTGCCTTTAACCCCACTCGAAATCCACTCAAAGGGATAAGGACCATACGTACTCATAATGATCTTATGCCACAAGGTATTAGATTCAATGGGGGAAATGCCAAAGTCACTTGGCCAACAAGGCTTTGTTGCGTGATCTTAAATTTCCCAACTGAAGACCCCCAAGGCTCTCCGGCTAGAAAATAAATTATTGGAGCTCTAAACAAGGATAGAAAATAAACGGGAATGCCACTCAAAGCAGAGCGTATAAGAGTTAATCTCCCTCCCTTAGAGAAAAACTTTTCTTCCAACTAGATAACCTTTTTCGAATCTTCTTCACCGTTGCAAAAGGATGTTTTATGGGCTATTTGGAAATCTAAAAATCCTAAGAGAATTATCATTCTTCTTTGGATTTTACTAAATGGCAGCCTTAATAGTTCAGAGGTTCTACAACGGAAAATGCCTTATTTCGTTCTCATGCCCACGGTATGTTCCCTTTGTTGTAAAAACGGGGATTTTCGTTCTGGACGCCTTTGGCTCACTCGATGACTCCCACTTTATGTGGTTTGATCTTCTTTTTTAGCTCTTCCTGGAGCTCGTTTTCTCCTCCCAGTGTTTTAAAAGGCGCAAGGCGCACTTAGGCGCAAAGACCCTCTGGAGCCTAGGCGCAAGGCGCACAATAAAGCGCGGACTTTATTTTGCGAGGCGCACTTTGTATAGAAAAAAAATATAAAGAAGAGAAAGCATGGTTGAAGTGGAAATATGAAAAAAAAACCTTTAGGATTAGTTGGAATGCCTTGAATCTGTTATGACCCGCTACGATTAGAGGAAAAATCAGATTTGGGTTAGTTAAATTCTTTTTTTTAATAGTTGAAAAAACCCTTGCGCCTTAGGGCATAAATGGTGGGTTTAATGGGAAGACGTGTGCCTAACACGCGCCTTCTTACGTGCGCCTGGGCGCGCCTTTACACTGGGTGTTCTGTTTCAAATTTGAAGGATAATTTGTATCAACTTCTTCTTGAGATTTCTATGACTTTGAAGCCTCACATTTTTTGGATCAGTGTGATCTAAGCTTTTAATTTTTTTAATTTTTTTATAGGAAACATAAACAATTTCGTTGATGAAATGAAAAGAGCCACAAAAGATAATCTTATCAATAGTTAGTTACAAAAAATAACTCCATTGATTAGGGAGGGTGGTGAGATCATAATTACATAAAGGAGGAGAAAACTTGCTCCAAGTGATGACTAAAAAAGATGTAGAATCAATAAAAGATCGATATAGTAACATCCCTAAAGTGTTTCTTGTTAAAAAAATAAATAGTAACATCCCTAAAGATACGAGTGTTTCTCTCATTCCAAAGATTCCAAAAGAACGCACGAGTGAAGCATAACCACATGATCTTCTTTTCCTTCTTGAAAGGGTGACCCTTAAACAAGAGATAAATAAGGGAAAGGATATCACCCGAACGAGGAAACAACCATCCAAAAGCCTCCTGTATGAAATTCCAGAACCTAGTAGCATAAGGGCAGTCACTGAAAAGGTGTATTTGTGTCTCTGCATTAGATAAACAAAGGTGGCAGACACTCGGGGAGAAGGAAAGCTCGGGCAGGGCAGTCACTGAAAAGGTGTATTTGTGTCATATGTGTTGAATTAAAGCTTTCCTTTCGGAACTATGGATGAAGAGAAACATGAGAATCTTTGAAAACAAACATCTTCCTTGGCTGGAGCATTTTGAATCTGCCAAATTGAAAGCTTATTCTTGGTGTTCTCTATCCAAATCTTTGATGCTTTGCTTTAAAAGATATTTAATGGAACTGGGATGCGTTTATTTTTCTTTGTAATGTCTTTATTTTCTTTTATCTTTTGAGCATGTCTATTTTTATTTCTTCAATGAAAAGTTTCGTTTCTTATTATAAAAAAAACAAATAATAATATCGTGAATTGGATCTCTGTCCGCATTCTGCCAGTACCTTTCTCTTGGTACTTTCTCTCTAATGAGATGTTTGTTCCGTATCTTAAAGAAAACTCATGTCTACAAAAAAAAATCATGAAATCAAGTGAAATTTTGTTGCCATTTATCCTCGCAATTATGAGGTGTCAGGTATATTATTATTCATTGTCTGTTAGGGTGTATGCAAGTCACTGTTTTGGAACTTTGGAATTTTATTTAACATTAATCTATCCATTGATGAGGCATACTGTGATGCAATTATTTTAATGTGCAATCTTTGATATTTCTATGACCTGTGTACAGTTTTTCAGCCCAAACCCTTGATAAACTCATAAAATATTATGGTTCTCCTCATGGATTACGTGATACGTACTGATATTGTTTTACTAATTTTTTTTTACGACTTTCAGAACTCTCAGGCTTCCCCAGTGTCAGTACTTGCCAACCATCAGTATTAGTAATCCGCAGAAGACAGAGAGCATCAAGCATAGCGCTGATCCTTCCATTAAAAAATCTGCTACGGATAGGTAATGGAACAATCTTCTGACTTTAGACTAGGTTAACTATTAAATCTGTTTCTTTATATAGTATTAATATGGCATACACTACTAATTTGCAATATTTGGAGTTGTTCGGTAGTTATAAAAACCTTTTTTTTTTAAATTAAAAAATATTAGTGAAACTGAAAATATTTGTGGATAATGGTTTTCTAGAAGTTATTCTCTTAGTTTATTTGAGCGACCTATTTTTAAAAATAAACTAAAGTTGTGTTGAAAATTATGGGTTGTGAATAATGATTTTACATGCAGAGTAACTTCATCCTTTTTAACCTTGATCACAGTTGTTCTTATTAACTATTATGTAGAACAAACTGCATTTAACTAGTTTTCTCGAGTATCAGTATTTGGTCTACTCGTTCCCCAACTTTGACTTCTTCATCCCAAGGCTCAAAAAATATATTTCCTCAGCTCTTGGGTGGCATCTTTGTCTTTCTCAAAATGCTCTTCGTTCTCTGTACTAGTTTTTTTTTCTCAAAATGCTCTTCGTTCTCTATACTAGTTTTTTTCTCAAAATGCTCTTCGTTCTCTGTGCTAGTTTTCTCCTCATTTATTTTTCTCCCTTTCATGGTGCCTTGGACGATGGACTAACCTAATAGTAGAAGATATTGTGCTAGCACTGTGGGTCTGTGACACTAAAGATCTAACATCGTGACATGGACATTTTGTTTTCAGTGTTCTAGCACAAGTCTCGTGGCGCTGATCATTAACTTGGTCAACCATGTGACAAATCCTTCGATTCTTTCATTTTGCAAAACAACAAATAACCAGCTATAAGCTTGTCTTAAATACCAGAAATTGATGTGGCATAAACTCACTGTGCAAGCACACATATTCATAGGTAGTAAATGGTGAAAAAATTTCTAACCAGGTTTATCATATCTTTCTGGAGCCATTGCACGATATTTTCTTCCTATAACATCAAGTCTAGGAACTTTGGCCGTGCAACCTTTTTGGTTTAATTATTTCCAATCCAGGAACATAGTTTTCACCTCTTGATTCTTTAAAGAACTCGGTAGATCTAGGTGTGTTGATGAGGTTTCTGAAGACACCACAAAGCCACCTGATAGAATCTAATTCAATTGACATAGAAAATGATTTATACTCCTCAATCTCTGAGGGGAGATAGCAATGACCTCTAAAACAAACATCTAAATCTAGCTAGAACTATTTTTTCCAATAAAACAAAAAACGTGGTAGGCGAGAGACAGTTGCCAATGGGAACAACTAAGGAGTGATAACTAAGCGTGACAAATGGCATCTACTTGGTATTATTTTTTAGCTAAACCTTTCTCAACTATTCACCTTTTTTAATTTATTTGTCTTGGAGCTGTTTCCTTGTGAGCTCATTTGATCGTGGTTTATTTTGATTCTCCCCTCTTGTACGTTCTCAACAAATTGAGCTCTGTTTCCCATTAAAAAAAAGTCTGTTATCTTATGTCTGACATTAAATGAACAATGTATATATTTATTATGGCGTATTCAACATGTTTCACTGTGTTTTGGTTTTCTGGATGTGTTGGACGCTAGTATGGTACCTGCAGACCTTTCATAGCACAGGTTGAGCGGATAAAGTCTATTCTCTACCAAGATATAGAATCAATCATTTTTCATTACTAAAGGAATTAGTAAAAATTCAACAAAAAAGGAACTGATTGGTATTATTCTATACTGTTTTTCTGAGGTCTACACCATTTAATTTTAATTATTATAACAGTTGGAATGATCTTAATCCTAGCATTACTTTAGTTTCATGACTTGATATGCAGACACAATTATCTATGCATACATGAAATTATTGTTGGTATTTATAATTCAAAATACTTCATCAAACTATTTGGTACTCTTTATGTGTCCTGTTTTCTTTTCTTCGTTATAGTCTATGTAATGTAAAATTTCCACTGAACATCTTTCCGGGGAAGGGGATGCATGACTCTGTCCAGAAATAGGGGAAGGAGTAAATTATTAAGCTAATGAATATGGGTTGCCAGGTCCAAATGGAAACCTCCAATGGGGAAAGGTGGAAAACGAGAAAGTAGGAAGCGTTCCTGTAGTGAGGATGATGAATTGGATCCAATGGATCCTAGCTCCTATTCAGATGCTCCTCGTGGTGGCTGGTAGGTGTTCAAAAACTAGCTTTTCGGGTTTAATACTGATTGATTATTTAGGATTTCTGTGCATGTAGAGTGTGAGATTTAATTGTGTTTTTATTACTTTCCAGGGTTGTGGGTCTAAAAGGAGTGCAACCTCGAGCAGCAGATACTACAGCTACAGTAAGTAGTAACGAATCATTTTGCTAAATTTTTTAACATCAAAGAATGATTAAGACTGAGATGAACTAGGAGTTCGGACTTTTAGTTGTCTGTGCTGTTGCAACTGTTTCACCTTTTAGTAACGCAATTATCATTTCATGTCTATGTGATGTAGTTTCACATCTACATTTTAGTGCTGAACATTTTCCAAATTATGAATTGAATATGGAAGAGGAAAAAATTTAATGCTTTCTTCATGTTCATTTCTGAGAGATTTTTCCAGCCACCAACATTTTAGGGTTTTTTTCCTGTCAATCTTAAAACATTTCCTACACAATGGCTTTGGTTCGAGTCCGTTTTATGTCTTGTCCTGATTGTAGCATTGGCAATGAACTCAAGACACTGGCTAGAACATGGGTTGTTCTCTTGTTCGTCAATCCAATCCTCATTGTGTTGGATCTCAGTTTTTTTCTTCTTATTTGATGGAAATATTTCCAATTGGATAATAAATGCTTCCGCTCGTCCATGGTGAATCGCAGGGTCCTCTCTTTCAACAGCGGCCATACCCATCACCTGGAGCTGTTCTGAGGAAGAATGCTGAAATCGCTTCACAGACCAAGAAGGGTAGCTCTCACTTCGGACTTATTTCCAAGAAAGGAGATGGAAGTGATGGCCTTGGTGATGCTGACTGATCTTCTACTTCATTCTGCTTCAACAATACAGGCAAACCCTATTTGAGATGCCACATATATCTTTGACCCTGTAGCCTTCTTACCTGAAGTTATGGATCAAATGAGCGTCTGACTTTTTGGAGGGGAAGATTGTGGCCAAACTTGACTTGGGGACAGCATTTTGCCATGGTCGAATCCATGATCAATGAAACAAATTTTCAGAATCTCTTGTACATCTTTTCTTTTGCTTCTCTTATCTGATCATATTGTTCAAAAGTTAAAATTGTGCAACTTTAAAGTTGCTTATGTTTAGTATGTTGGTTTGCTTATCTCAACTTGGGAGTGTGTTAATCCTCCAATTATGTAAACATAAGACTTACCTTTAATACCACATTTTTACTTTTATAAATTATCATTTCACCTGTTAATATAACCTACTTTACACATTATTTCACAAGTCAGAGTTATACAAACTTGAGTTTTTCAATTCTAAATTTTATTAATTTATGAGTTGATCAGTTTTCAATATAACACTGCCTTATTGTTGGCTTTGTTTTGTAATTATTCCTGGCAGTTATTATTTTGGATTAAAGTCTTTTTTTAGTGGGCTCCTCTTTTTGGGTTGATTTTTTTTAAAATATTTAATCGGAAATTCATGATAGATGACCCTTTTTGGAACTTCATTCAACCCATGTTCTTTTTTAAAATTAAGTTTGGTGTCTTTTTTTTTTTTTCTCCATTTTTTCTCTCATCTATTTTTCATTCCTTATTTACCCTTGTTTATTTTAAGATTTTTTTTTTTTTTTAAATCTTTTTTTCTCTTCCATCTAATATTTACTATCTTTTCCTCTCCTTTCAAATATTTCTTTAGATCTTTTATTTTCCCTTCTAATATTTATTAAAAAAAATTCTGAGATCTTTTCTCTTCCAATATTTATTAAGATTTTTCCCACTCTCTTCTAATTTGATTAACGCAGTTCTTCTCTCAAGTGACGCCTCTGCTATTTTTCTTTGTCCTGATTTTGGCTAGTCTCGACGTGCTTGGTTATGTCGGCGGCTTTGGAGGTAGTGAATACCCCAATCGTGCGGCGGGCGCTGACGGTGGGGTGGGGATGGCGGGGGAGGGGTAGCGAGGGAAGGTTGGATGGTTAATTTCTATGGTGGGTAGTTTTGGGTTGGGTCTGATCCTAAAGTGGGATTTCGAAGATTGTGCTAATGGAAAATCAGAATTTGGTACATAAATTTAGAGAAATGAAGGAAAGAGAATAAATTATGGAAGAAGAAAATGAGCCGGAAAGTAAAATAGAACAAATGAAACACTCTAAGCCATTCACAAGTGAAGCCATTGATGGTGGCTTGATCACACTAAGCCATTGATGGTGGTTATGTAATTCTTAAGTTGTTTCGCAATTTTTGACATGTTAATTATTTAATCAAT
Organism: Herpetospermum pedunculosum; assembly: GCA_028017165.1. Taxonomy (NCBI): domain Eukaryota; kingdom Viridiplantae; phylum Streptophyta; class Magnoliopsida; order Cucurbitales; family Cucurbitaceae; genus Herpetospermum; species Herpetospermum pedunculosum. Next base: position 14,095,423 of record CM051526.1, read on the forward strand.
TTGATTGTTTAGGGTATGATAAGTTTTTTTTTTTTTTTTTTTTTTGCTTTCTAATGTATTGTTGTTAGCTTTCCGGAAGAATTTTGTAATTGTAATTGCAAGTGTAATTCCAATTTGTAAAACTGAAAATACAACGTAATTCCAGTTTGCAAATTTGGAAATACACTGTATATGTCATTTTGCAAATTTCAAATACACGCAATTTCAAAATGATTGGACTCCCCGTAAGTTGTAATCGCTTGAGTAGGGAAGATGAGTGAGAATAGATTGGAGGCTTAATTATGTTGAAGTTGTAGCATGGATTACACGAAAAATATCTTTATCGATATCGGTAACTCAGATTTACGGATATTTCGGTAAGAATCACGGATATCACAAAAATTGATAGAAATATTGTGTGTTTTTTTTTTAAAAAAAAAACAAGCTTATTCAAGTAATAAACTACTACTTTACTCATATATATCAATAATTATAAGTAAAATATGAAGACTAATAAATAATAAATAATATTGGAGATCGAAAAATAAATATGAACTTGAATATTTATTGATAAATAATCTTGTAAAATACATAATTAAAAGCCAAATAATGGGTTAATAAAATAATAGATAATATTGATGGTTGAAAATAAATAAAATAAGATACAGTTTGGAGTATTACATAAATATTAATATAATTAATATTATTGATCAAGAGTCGGAGGTTTGAATCCCCTACCCTCATATTTAAAAAAAATATTAATATTGGTGATGACAATAGTGGTTTCGATTTATTCCATCTTCAAAATTAAATTAAACGTCATAATACTAAAAAAAAAAAAATATTTGTTCTAAATATATGATCAAAAGTTTAATTAAACTTGAAAATAAAAGGAGAATTAAAATTTTATCAAAACATAAAAAAGAAAAAAAATATATTAAATCTATGTTGCTAATTTTTCGAGAGAGAAAAGATAAATTATTGTCCTAAGAAAGTGAAAGAGGGAGGAAGAGAAGAGAAGGAAAGGAAAAACAAAAAGATTCAAACGCTTGCAATAGACTAACTGGGACGTCTTCCAAACCGCTAAGCCAAAGGCAGATTACGCTATATAATATTGTATTAAACAATTAATACAATCACTATTCCTGATAACTTAAAAAAAAGAAGCATATCGCCGATATCCGCGATATCTCGAAATAAATCGGTGATATTGCCGATATTTTGCCGATATATCGGCAATATTGTCGATATAGGGGTAAAAAAGATTTTACCCCTCATATCTATGCCGGTACTTTCGAATATTGGATATATCGGCGATATATCAACTAATATCTCTGATTTTTTCATCATTGATTAGTGCACATGTTTGCTAATCAAATTTTGTAGGTTGTTTAATTTTAGGTTACTTTTTTTTTTCTTCTTTTCTTCTGGGTGTTTTTTTGCGGCGAAAATTGCACTGTAATTGGAATGTACCGTGTAATGCAAATTTGTAAATGCACTGTAATTTAAATTTGCAAATGCACACTGTAATTTCAATTTGCAAATGTACATTTGCACTACATTTACACCGTAATTGTAATTACCGTGTAATTGCAAGGTACCTTTTAGTGACGGTATTTTCAATTCGAAAATACAACGAAAATACATTATTCGAATATATACTGAGAATTTGTAAATACAATGTATTTTCAACTACAGTGACCTACAAAATTCTAGTAAATTGTAAATACAAATACACTTTATTACTTTATTTGCAGTTAGGGGTACTTACAAATTTTTTTAATTGCAAATACCGTGTAATTGCAAGTTGCAAAACTGCAAATACACTGTAACTGCAAGTTGCAAATACATTATAATTGCAATTTTGCAAAACTGCAAATGCACTATAATTGCAGTTTTGCAAAATTGCAAATGCACTGTATTTACAATTTTGTATCAATAATGGATGGATTGAAAATGGTAGGGAAATTTTGTATAAATTGTTTTCTCTCTCTTTATTCTTATGATTTTTTAGGTCGATTTTTTTTTTACGGTTTTTGTTATTTTTAATTTTTGAAACGGGTAAGATTGAAAATGGTGGGGGATTTGAGAAATTGTAATGGATGGCAATTTGAGATTGGATACTTGCGGATATAGCAAATTATAATTTAATTTTCAAATCTGGCATTCAGGGAATGGTTTGGGGGCCGAGGAAAAGAGGTCGGGAGACCGTGCGAATGGTTGAATTGCCCGGGGAACCTCCGACTGCACATGAGTTCCATCTCGATGTTTGCCGGGGGTGCTCCTGAGGTATGCCCTTCCGTCAAGACCTGCAACAAAGTCCTACCACGTTAAGGGAGAGCACCCAACTTGCTTGTTGACACTCCAATCAAATTAATTTAATCTCATTTTACCCTTAATTTTAAATACTTTTTTTAATCCTTTGCAAGATCTTCTTCATCGTTACTTTTCTCCTTCTCCCTCTTCTTCATTGTTTCCTCTTCATCTTCGATCTCTTCATACAAGATAGACTTGGTCTTCATTCTGTTCGACTTCGTCGGTGCCAATTTCTAACCTGGACTTCGCTTTTGATTTTGATCTCGCCAACGTTAAGTCCAAACACATTTTCAATTTCTGCAGAGAAAGGTAATTTTTGGAAGAAAGATAAAAAAAATCGAACATAACGGAAATTCATTAAACAAAAAATTTCAAGCGTGATCAACCTTATTTTTCAATTTCGGCAAATTCAGAAAGTATAATAACAGATTAAAATCAAAATTCAACCCATAATCTCAATGAGAAAAGAAAGAGCATACCGAGTAGAACTGTTGAATCCGAGAAAGTAAGAGTTATCGGGGAGAGTTGTCAAAAAAAAAAATTAACAGGGAGGGATAAATGCTCCATTGAAATTTAAAATTTTGTAATCAATAATATCAATCACAAAGGTTACAAGGCCAAGTAAATCAAATTAAACTGAAGTTCGTGCATAAACAACTAAGAAAGAAACGAGGATAATTCAGAATTGAATGCATAATCTTAATTTGGAAGTCAAAGATTCACAATTGAATGCATAATCTTAATTTGGAAGTCAAATAAGGACTGAATTTTGAGAGCTAAACATTTTCAATTTTAATTTCAATTTTTGCACATTTTCAATTTGAGAATAAATTTCTTATTATTGAGATAATATCAATTATTGAAGTATATCAATGATATACTTATATAACAATTTGGGGATAAATTTCTATTATTGAAATAATATCAATGAGTGAAGTATATCAATGATAGACTTTATAAAAGTTAGCAGTCTATCAGTGATAGTCTTCTATCATTGATATACTTCTACATGTGATAGAAGTCTATCACTAATACTCTATCATTGATTCTTCAAGAAAAATCATTTTAATAGATTGATTTTGCCAAGTAATGCAATCTTTATTATGAAGTTTACAAAAACAAAAATTATTTATAGAATATTATCACTGATAGAAAAGAGTACTGTCGCTGATAGAAAAGAGTATTGTCGCTGATAGAAAAGAGTATTATCGCTGATAGAATACTATCACTGATAGAAAAGAGTATTATCGTTGATAGAATACTATCACTGATAGAAAAAGAGTACTCTTTATAGAATACTATCACTGATAGAAAAGAGTATTATCGCTGATAGAATACTATCACTAATAGAAAAAGAGTATTATCACTGATAGAAAAGAGTACTATCGTTGATAGAATACACTATCACCGATAGAAAATAGTACTATCGCTAATAGAATACTATCACTCATAGAAAAGAGTAATATCGTTGATAGAATATTATCACTAATAGAAAAGAGTACTATCATTGATAGAATACTATCACTGATAGTACTCTTCCGATTTTAAATAGAGCTAAAGAGAGTGATTGAAAGTAAAAATATATATAACATTCTATTACTAATAATATCAATAAGTTATCACTGATAGCATTATATCAGCGATAGTATTCTATCACTAATAGTACTCTTCTGTTTTTACCAAGTAATGCAATTTTTATTCTGAAGTTTACGAAAAGAAAAATTATTTATAGCATTCTATCACAGATAGTATCAATAAACTATCGTTGATAGCTTTCTATCATTGATAGTATCAATAAACTATCATTGATAGCATTCTATCACTGATAATATCAATAAACTATCACTGATAGCATTCTATCCGCGATAGAATTTTGGGATGTTTGGGCTTTTTGGTCTTTTACATAGATCAGGCTATTTTTTTTTGCTATATTTGCAAAATGTTTTACCATTTGCTATAATTGCAAATAGTTTGGGCCTCATTGCTATCCATGCAATCAGCTTGGGGGATTTTGTATAAGTTTTGATTTTTTTTTTCTTTATTCTTATGATTTTTTAGGTCAATTTATTTAATTTTTTTTGTTATTTTAAATTTTTGAAACGGGTAAAGGAGGGAGAGAGAATAATGAAAATCTTGGGGGAGAGACTTAGTTGTTAGAAAAAATCTGGGGGAGGGGAGGAGGGTTATGAGATTTGAGGGAGGATAGATAAGAATAAAAAAAAAAAATAGGAGGGAGAGAAATTAAACGAAGGAACATATATCACACCTTAAAAAAAAAAAAAAAGTACATCTATCAATTTTGATACTAAAAAATGGTCATTTGTCTCATCGCCTCTAAATTTGAAAGTCTATAAAATACAAATTTTAAGGTGAGAAAAATTAAGACATTATTAAACTTGTATTCACGAATAAACTTTTATTTTGACTAAAAATTGAACATGCGGATGAAGGTACTAAAATCGGATATTACAATATGTCTTGTCGAGGTTTTGTATAAATACATCCAAGTATTAATCCAAACTTTCCTCTTTCTCCATCCTCTAAGGGCCACAAAATGATTATGAATTTGTGGTTAATTTGATAAATAGATTTGTTATCAAATGAGACATTATGATATACATACATACACCAACCTATCTAATAATATATAACCAATGATTGGTCTATCGTGTATTAGGATCCACAATCAAGAAATTGGTGGTTTTGCTAAACCGAGCATAGCTCAATTGGCATAAGGTTGTGTCTGTGACTATGAGGTCATGGGTTCAATCACCGCTTTAATTAAAATACGGTTGCAAAAAAAAAAAATTGGTGGTTTTTGTTGTAGGAAAAAAGAATAGCTATTGGATATTGGCGAAATGATTTACTTGAATTTCTCAAGTTTGGAGCCGAGCAAGTTGCATGGGCATTGCAAAGCCTTCACCAAATCCCTTGGAGACAGACTTGCTACTTTAGAAATATAATTTCATAACAGATGAATATCAAAGTCGTTATAAGTCGTTATTGAGAATATAGAGGCCGTTTGGTTTGAGGATTTGCAGATGTCTCGAAATAGAAGATGCTTGAGAATAGATGTCTGGAAATAAGATGGAGAATCAATAATGTCTTTGTTTGAGGCTGAAAATATCATTTTCATGGAAATAAATTATAAATAATTAATTGTGGCTAGTTAAATTCATTTTACTAAGTCAAATTATTAAAAATAATTGTAAGCAATTAGATTTTAATTTAATCTTGATTCATTAATAACTATATAATTTCAGGTCGTTGATTTTATTTAGCAATCGATCTTAATAATTCTACTCAAAGAAATGTATTTAATAAATTTATATAAATTTGTAATTCTAATTATTTAGTAGAATAATAAAATTGAAGAAATAATGATCAATATTATATAGTTTAATAAAATTGTACGAATTTTATATTGAGAATTGAAGAATAATAAAACGTTGTAAAAAAAAAGAAAAAGAAAAAGAAAGAAGAAGAAAGCAACCTATGCATAACCCCAAACTTATGTGATATCTATGCGATCGCATAGCAAACCTATGCGATCGCAACGCTGGCTATCGCATAACAACTTATGCGATTGCATAGCTATGCGATAACCCCAAACCTATGCAATAGCTATGCGAGCGCATAAGTTGGTGGCTATTGCATAGCTATGCGATAACTATCGCATAACAACCTATGCGATCACATATGTTGCTATGCGATTCTGGTTAAAATGAATAAATAAATCGAAATTGAATGGGAAGAAGATGACATACGAGATGTCCATTGGGCGGGGCGGGGCCGGGTAATGCCTTCCCCGCCCCCGTCCCCGCGCGAAATTTCGTTTAATTTCGCGGGGACGGGGCGGGTAACGGGTATTTCCAGGTAATTTTTCCCGCGAATAATTTACCTTTTAATTTATTTTTATCCATTTTTTTTAAGTTTTGTTATGTGTTAAGTTGATTAATATTATATATATTTAATTCAATAAACCTAAAATGTGTGTTTTTTTGGAACTTTATTGGTAAGATGTGTATTTTGTAGACAAAAAAAAAAAAAAAAAAAAGTGTGTAGTGTTAAATTTTTTTTATGAATAATATATATGTATATATATAAAAGTATATTGGGCGGGGCAAGTATGCTATTACCCATCCCGGCCCCGTTTAGCTAACGGGGCAAAAACAATTCCTCGCTCCCTGCCCCATTCTACGTGTAATCGGGGATTCTCCGTCCCATTCGGGGTCGGGTCGGGACGGGACGGGGCAAATGGACATCTCTACATACGTGTGTAAAAAAAAAAAATTAAATAAATAAATAAACTTGTGCGGAAGAAACGTTGTAAAAAAAAAGAAATAAGAAATAAGAATAAGATTTTAAAAAAAAAAATATATATATATATATATATATACTTGTGGCTTTCTGAGAATGTCATCAAAAGGTTTCCTTCTAATGCCCGGGCTTCAGGTATGTCCGGACATAAATTCAAAAATTGCAAATCAAACATGATCATGGCCATCATTGCTCATTCTCATCCTGATTCTCCCCCGTGAAGCAAACGGCCCCATAGTGACATAACTCAGTAACCCCATTATGATTTGGATAATAGTGAGGATTGTGATAATTAGTTCCAATATTGCTTTACCTTTGGGGTGAAAGTAATTGTGGAGGCAACATATAATATTAATTATATTCTTCAATATTTAATTCTTCAACATATATATGGTATATGAGATATCTTTATTTGATATTTTTATCATGAATTAGTGTAAATATTGACTAATTTCTTTCTTTGTTACCATTATTCTTTTCTCTATAAACAAACAATCACGATGAGTCTTAATCAATTGAACTATGTTCAAGTTCGTTTTAGAATTCATCATTCAAAAGAATCTCATCAACTATAAATAAAATATATAGTTTGAAATTATGAGGATATATGAAGGAGTGTTTTTACTTTCAGAAATCTGAAAATTAATCAACAACTACATCAAGAAGAAAAAATAAAATAAAATAGATTTCAATATAAATATTATTTAAACAGATTAAGAATAAGCTACACAAAATGGAATTATTACCATTAAAAACATTTTTTTTTATTGAAAAGAAGTTTTTTTTTTAATTAATCTTATTTTTCTTGTTTCTTATTAGAATTAGAAAGCATAGCATAATCTCACTTTTTCTTTTTCTTTTTTTCTTCTTTTTCTTTTTTTTCCTTAGGCAACAGCAGCAGGTTGGAGCTGCCATTTTCCGACCACCTAAAAAATTATTTATTTATTATTATTATTATTTATTTATATATTTTTTTTTTTTTTTTGTTGAAATCCAATATTTCATAAAAAAAAAAATTATATATATTATTTCAAACTAATAAAATATCAAGAACAAATTGGTCCACAAGAAAATTTAAAATTATATTGGGTGTATTGTTTTTTCCAATTTAATCTACTGTTAGTTTATGACAAAAAAAAAAATAAAGATATTATTATTTAAAAGAAAAGAATTGATTTCAAAATGGTCAAATGGCTACAAAAAAAAAAAAAAAAAAAAAAAAAAAACTAATAATGTCATTTAACCAACAATGAGAGAAATGAACATTTTTAATTAGATAAATGACCAAAAACAAAAAATGGAGCGGACGTGAAAAAATGAATCATAATTATAAATAAGTTTTTTTTTTTTTTTTTTTTTTTTTTAATTACAATTTAGGGGTGTGGAGATTCGAACCTCAGACCTACTGGTCGAGAGCACATTTTCATGTCAATTGAGTTATGCTCTTGTGTTTCGACTCATGCCCTTGAACCTAGGACCCCGACACTAGTATATGGAAGAAATTGGCCACTGACCTTTGTACCCAGGCACTCCAATAATTCTCATATACCTACAACAAACATCGATCCCTAACCTTTACACTCAGGCGCCTCAATATCTGTTATGAGCCAATATGAATATCGATCCCTGACCTTTGTACATGGGCGCCTCGATGTTCATACTTGCATGCCCTACATAACTTTCTTTGCGTATCAACTCCTGGCCTCTGTACCCCACCCCGATACTCGTATTTAGAGAATATTGGCCTCTGACCATTGTATCCAGACACCCCAATATCTCTCATATACCTACAACAAATATTGATCCCTAACCTTTGTACCCAGGCGCCTCAATATGTACTGCATTCGCTTCTAAATATTGACTCCTGACCTTTGTATTCGGACACCTCAATATTCATACCCAATCGTGCAAGTTCTACTGAACCTCCACCCTTATCCAACTTAGGCACAAGAACGACCCTCTTTAACCAAAATAATTATAACTTCACAAAACTCCACGTGGGCATACTAACCAACCAAATCCTAACAAGATTCATTAACAGGAACCCAAACTAGACAAGTAGAATCCAGAATACCTCACAATCTATAACAAATATTTATAATCACATCAACATCCCAACAAACGAATTTTCAACATATTCAACACCATCACACACTCAAAATGAAAATGTGTAATTCAGCAATCAACAATCATTATCATGCCACTCGCTTATTCGTACATAAGTGAATCAAAGCATCGTAATTTAAGAATCATGATATTCAAGTTAAGACAATAAATATACAAATAACTCAAAGGAATCAATATTAAACAATGTAAGGCAACCAACACTCCATAAATGAGAAGCCACTTACAACATTGATCCTAAAATAATCCAAAATATTCCAACACCGTTTCACTCTTACATCGAACGCTACGAATCGACTTAAACGCTTGAGGTTCACACAAAATAACTCAATCCCTTGTTGGTGGGTATTCAGAGGTCTTCAGAATGGTTCAGGAGCTACTGTCTTACCCAAAAAAGTCTCGAAAGTGTGTTGGATCCTGACCGATAAGGCCTAAAACTTGTTGAAAGAGGAAATCGTTTGTGATTTGCTTCTAAAACACAATGTTGAAGAAAACAGAATGTTGTTTAGGGTTGTTCGAGGGACTGAAATTGAAAGCCGGATGCAACACACCACGATGGATGGCAAATTCATGCTCTTATGGGTTGCACTGTCGATGATCGTTGCTCACAGCCCCATGAGAAGGCGCCATGAACCGCTGAAACCCGTCGCCGTCGGAGGTGGGAGTCTCTTAGTCGTTGTTGGCCGTAACAAAGAAGAACGATGGGGATTCGTTGCTACCCTGGGGGCCGCCATGATCTCGCCTTATCGGGGTTTGATTTGAAACCTCTGATTGTTGATCCGAGGTTGGGTCTCCTCTTGGTCTTTCGACCTCTGGGTTCTTTTCTGAGCTTGCTACAACTGACTTTTGCTTACGTTGGAGCTTTGTGATGTCGACAATATTTTGATCTACCCCTTGAGCTCATTCTTCTAAAATTGCATATCGCTCATCCAGTATGGCTTCTTGGACTGTAGGCATAATTGACGTTGTTCGGCCTTGCCCCTCGTGCTACCGCCAGATTTGGCTTCTAAAAACGTTGTTTATTGCGTCGTTGTTGGCATGTGCGATTCGACTAGGCGATCATTCTCGTCAAGGGGGATGTTTGGGTCACGAACTGCCACTTGCGTTGGGTGTTTTTCTCGATCCAACTCTTTTGGTACGCCTTAATCACGTATTGCTCATTTGGTATAGATTTTCGACATGCAGCTGTCGGATATGGTCCCACCAACATCACATACTACTCATCCTGGATTTCTGAAATACAAATGGGTTTAACGTCGCTGGCCTTGCCCTCTGTGCTACCGCCATATCTGGTTCCGCCGAGATTGCTTGTTGCGTTGTTGGTCTTGAACCAACCTTTTGTTTCTTCGCCTATAACGCTTCATAGCGTTTGTCGGGCGCTTTTGCTTTTGGAGTGACGGTTGGGTTTGATTCTGCTCCGGCCGCAAGCGGTGTTGCCATCGGACGAAGTTCGCTTTTTCGAGCATTCTTACCTATTGGGGTGCTCCGATCGTCGGTCGGTGCCATTTCCGCACGCTGATCGGGGTTTGTCTCATCGCCTTCTAATCCTCTGAGGTAGACATTTTCAACAATGTCGTTCATGATTCTGAATGATATTGAAAGGTTTTTAACAATGGCCTTGTAATGTCCCACATTACCATTAAGGGTATTTTCGTAATTTTCTATTGTTGTTTGTTTATTATGATTGTTATAATTGGAGAAATTCATTTCATATATTAATAACTTATTGAATTTGTATTTAGTTATTTATCCATTAGGAGAGTCAAATATTTATGCATAAAAGGTTAATTAACAAAGAATGTAACTTTAAATTGGAAGTATGATGTGGTTACTTATAAGTATAGTGAATTGTAACTTTTACCATAAGTTATATTATTTTATAAACTATTTTACTACAAGGTAATAAAAGAAGTAAACTATAATTCTTGACATTTACATTCCATAATTTATCCTAGTCAAATTAAGTAGACAAAAGAGGAGGAAAATAGTCATCTCAGTTATTAAGTTCTTTAATCTTAGTAAGATTTTCTTAAGACATCTTTTAGACTTTCACCCAAGGGTCATTAGGAATTTATGTGGGTGAGTTGAAGAGTCAAAGGACATGTTGTAAGACCTCTTGGATGTTCATACAAAGAGGAGAGGAAACACTTGGTTGCTTCAAATTCCAATGAACTTTACTCTTAAGTTCTATGTGTCCTTTCATTGTCATTCCAAAATTGTCTAAAGAAATCTCCAAGGTTTTCTCTCTAGCACCTATTCTAATTCTGTAAATCTCATCTTGAGAAAGGATCACTTGTTTTTCAAGTTGTTTCAAGTGTTGTTCTTGGATTTTACAAGACCGTTCATCGGTTGCACCAAATCGGTAAGAAATGAGTTGTTTTCCATCTAGTTTCGTAGTGTTTCTTTCTTGATATTTTTCATAGATCCTAAACATGTTCATACATATCTTTTCTAAGGTATTCCAGCATCATTTGAATCTAATTAGTTGCTGGAAATTTTCCTCCATTCATTGTTTACGGTAGAGAGGAAAAACACACCATCGGTAAGCCTCTTTTTCTCTATTGTTTGAAATCGTTTATGGGTTCTCATGGAAAATTTTAGGTGTTGTTTTAGATCTAAAAAGTGTTGATTTTGGGGCTGAAAATCAGAATTAAAATGCTTAAAAAACAATCTTTAAAATTGCTCTAAAATGTTGTTTATCGGTTTACGCTATTTCCTAGTTCTAGCTCGAAATTGATTGATATAGAAGTTTAATTACATTTGTTTTGAATTTTTTTTATCATGTCCAGTAGCATAAAGTAAGCTTAAATATATTTTCAAGGAGTTCAAATTAACTTTCATGATCATATTTTCATAGGGCTTAAAATCGGTAAAAACTAGTATAATTTGTGTTTTCAATTTTTAATGAATTCTATGAAGTAGTAAATTATTTTAATGTATTTTTTATCTATAAATCAGAGCCTAATATGTTCACAAAAAGTATCTTATGAGTTTTGAATATTAATTTTATGATTAATTATAACTATGGGAATTAATATGCAAATTAGGTTAGCTAGTAACGTTAGTGTGTTTTAGCTAGTGAATGAAGTTTCTTTAGCAAAACTAAATTTAAGTTAGACCTAATTTAATTTGTATCATATGTTATTTAGGAAGCTTTAAAGGATTTAGATTTGAAGCTTGAGGTAAGTGGATTCTATCATAAGTAGCCGAATTGATTGTTGTATTGTATAGTTGTGATGTTTGATTAATCTTTGTATTGTGGTATTGATTGTAAGTAAGTTATATTACATTGTTTGAATATATACTTGATTGATTTGTTGTTTTATGATATTTGATGTTTTTGCAAAGTATGTTATGTCATGTTATTTTTGTATAGTTTTATACTTCACATGATCTATGTTACTATGATTGGTTTTGAAGCATGCTTAGGTTGAGTATGACATATATGTGTGTTACATTACATTCATGGAGTCAAGTAAAGTAGAGTCATGGAGTTAGGGAAGAATATGCTATGCAAGAAATACCCAAATTAAGCAGTTATGTTATGCGGCTAGATGTATGATATGACAAGTATGGTTTCTGCTAACGGGCTGGGCCCTAGGAAACAAAATTAGTTCATGTTAATGATATTCATAAGGGGCAATTACCTTATAAATATTACATGCGGAATTGACGGTCATGGTATGGGGTATTTCTGCTTAGCATGGCGCCAAATCAAGGATATAAGTATGTATGTAAGGATATGTAAGCAAGTACAAGTATGTTAAGGTAGATTGTTTCATAGTCTACATGTTAGGATGTGATATGCAAGCATGTAAGCATGTTATGTGTGTTTGAGCATAAAGGTTCCTTATGATAGGAACCACTTACAAGGTATTTTTATACTACCTCTCGTGGTTTTATATTTTTCAGATAGCCCTGTAGATGATGGTGAATTCATCGAGCATGATCTTGGTATTGAAGAGGAAGAACCATGAGATGTGCCCGAAATTTTAAGTTTAATGATTTATGATCACAACTTTAGTTTATGTTTATTGTATTTATAGACATTGTTTTATAATTTCCGCTGCTACAGATAAACTTTAAGTTTTATTTAAGTTGTTAAGACTTATGATTATGAAATTTAGATTTTTATTTAAAAAGAAAATTATGCGTTATGAGTAATTATCCCATTTTAAGTTAATTAATTATATGTAAAATTTGGGGTCATTACAGTTGGTATGAGAGCAATAAAATCATGTAGACTAGCTTATAATATAAGCTGTAAAATAAGTAGATGTTTAGGCAAAGTAAATCAAATAGTACTTAGAATAAAGTAGGGCTTGTCTCATGCTTCGACTTCGACAATGCCAGGTATTATCTCTACATATTCTTTTGTTGATTTACTTTCTTTATTTCATGATATATTTGTAATTTATTTTTTTGTATATTTATCTTTGAACTTGGTATAACATGATCCTTTAGAAATTAGCTAGGCGTAGAAAATGTTTGATTTTATACGACTCGATATTAGTTCTTAGGTTTATGATGCCTTTATTTAATAGAAAAGCATCGATACTTTGAATTTAGATTTAAAAAAAAAAGTACTTATAAGGTACCATTATAGATATGCCTCCAAGGAATCAAGGTGGTCGTGTAAACCCTACTCTAGGTCTAGTCATTCATTCATTCATATCTATAGAATTGGTTAAAAAAGTTGGGTTGAACCTCAACCCGTTAAGGTTTGAACTAGTGGTATCTACTCCTCCCAGAGCTACTTTGTCTGCTACCCAAGTTGTTAAGGCTTGCAAAATAACTTTAGCGAACCATCTCTTGGATTCAAAACTAATTAAGTTAGACATGTGTGACTTTGACGTGATTTTGTGGATGACATGGTTAGCTAGAAATCAAGTTATTATTGATTGTAGCAAGAAGGAAGTGCACTTGAAACTACCGACTGGTCAACCTTTCAAGTTTAGAGAAATCAAGACTAAAACCATTCCAAAAGTCATATCTGCATTGAAGGCAAATAAGTTACTACAACAGGGGGCGTGGGCCTATTTGTTGAACATTGTGGATATAAGTCTAGAGACTCCTAATGTTGACTTAGTACCATTGGTCAAAGACTTCGCCGATGTATTTCCAGCGGATTTACCTGGATTGCCTCCGAATAGAGATGTCAATTTTTTTTATTGACTTGTTGCCTGGGACATACCCGATATCTAAGGCCTCATATCGTATGGCTCCAGCCGAGCTTAAAGAGTTGAAGACCCAAATTCAAGAACTCTTGGACAAGGGTTTTATTCGCCCTAGTGTCTCACCTTGGGGAGCCACTGTTCTATTTGTAAAAAAGAAGGATGGCTCTATGAGGCTATGCGTTGATTATCGAGAACTCAATAAGGTGACTATTAAGAATAAATATCCGCTTCCTCGAATTGATGATTTGTTCGACCAACTCCAAGGAGCAAAAGTGTTTTCAAAGATTGACTTGAGATCTGGTTACCATCAGTTGAGAATTAGAGACGAAGATATACCTAAAACCGCATTTAGAACTAGATATGGACACTATGAATTTGTGGTAATGTCCTTTGGACTCACTAATGTCCCTGCAGTATTTATGCAGTTAATGAATAGTGTTTTCAAAGATTACCTTGATTCATTTGTTATATTCTTCATAGATGATATCTTGGTGTACTTCAACTCAAGGGAGAAGCATGAAAAACACCTTAGGAAGGTTTTAGCAACTCTGAGGAAAAATAAACTATTTGCCAAATTCTCTAAGTGTGAGTTTTGGTTGAATAAGAGTATGTTTCCTAGGTCATGTTATCTCTGAAGATGGAGTTTTGTGGATCCATCGAAGGTTGAAGCTGTGAGTAATTGGCCTAGACCTACCAATGTAACAGAGATATGCAGCTTCTTGGGTCTTGCAGGCTACTATCGAAGATTTGTACAAGATTTCTCGAAGTTAGCAACACCTTTGACTCAACTCATCCGTAAGAATACTACTTATACTTGGAATGAACATTGTGAGACAAGTTTCCAAGATCTAAAGAAGAGGTTGGTGACAGCACCAGTTCTAACCATACCTGATGGTACAAAAGGGATGGTAATCTACGGTGATGCTTCCAAGAAAGACTTAGGTTGTGTTCTTATGCAACATGGTAAGGTAATAGCCTATGCCTCACGTCAATTAAAAAAACATGAGTTGAATTATCCCACACATGATATGGAGTTAGCAGTTGTTGTTTTCGCATTGAAAATTTGGCGGCACTATCTTTATGGAGAAAAGATTCAAATATTTACCGACCATAAAAGCCTTAAGTATTTATTTACTCAAAAGGATCTAAATTTAAGGCAAAGACGATGGTTAGAACTCGTGAAAGATCATGATTGCGAGATAAATTATCATCCAGGAAAGGCGAATGTTGTAGCTGATGCTTTGAGTAGAAATACATCTCATATGCCATCTTTTGGTGTCACGTCAAAGGAACTTGCAAATGAATTAGAAGCATTTGAGGTTGAGTTAGTTTCTAAAGATACCAAAGCATTGTTAGCACATCTTACAGTAAAATCAACCCTACGACAGAAGATTATTGACGCTCAGCAAGGTGATATAAAGTTAATGGAGTTGCGAAAGTCGGTTGGCAAGGGCGAATTTACAATATCCTCAGAGTTTGCCTTATTGTTCCGAGGTAAGCTATGCGTTCCTTCAAGTCCTACCATTAGAAGGGAAGTGTTGGAAGAAGCACATAACACACCATTCTCTGTACATCCTGGTAGTACAAGAATGTATCGAGGGTTGAAACAACACTACTGGTGGCACAATATGAAGAAAGATGTGGCAAATTTTGTTAGTCAATGTTGGACTTGTCAACAAGTGAAGGCCTTGAAGCAGAAACCATCAGGTTTATTGCAACCCTTGAGTGTTCCTTTATGGAAATGGGAGGATATCTCGATGGATTTTATAGCTGGTCTTCCAAGGACTCCTAAGGGTTATACTACGATTTGGGTTATTGTGGATAGACTCACAAAATCAGCTCACTTCTTACCTGGTCAAGCTACTTATACAGTAGAAAAGTGGGCACAATTGTATATCAAAGAGATTGTGAGACTTCATGGAGTTCCAGTTTCCATCGTGTGAGATGCCAGGTTCACATCTACTTTTTGGAAAAGTTTGCAAAAGGCTATGGGTACTAAGTTTGAATTTAGTACAACCTTCCATCCTCAGACAGACAGGTAGACAGAACGGGTAAATCAAATTCTAGAAGATATGCTTAGAGCCTGCGTTTTAGATTTCAAAGGTAGTTGGGATACACATCTACCTCTCGTGGAGTTTGCATATAATAATAGTTTCCAGACTACAATTGGGATGACACCATTTGAAGCTCTTTATGGAAAGAAATGTAGATCACCGGTCCATTGGGACGAAGTGGGGGAGCGAAATTTATTGGGACCAGAGTTAATTCGAACTACTAATGAAGCTATTCAATTGATTCGTAAGAGAATGCAAACAGCACAAAGTAGACAAAAAAGTTATGCTGATAGTAGAAGAAAGGATTTGGAGTTCGAAGTAGGAGATCATGTGTTCCTTAAAATAGCTCCAATGAAAGGTGTTTTTCGGTTTGGTAAAAAAGAGAAATTGAGTCCTCTATATATCGGACCGTATGATATTTTGGAACGCATTGGTCTAGTGGCGTATCAACTAGCATTGCCACCAAACTTGTCGACAGTACATAATGTGTTCCATGTGTCAATGCTACGAAAGTATGTATCGTCCCCTTTCAATGTGTTGAATCCTGAGCCGCTTCAGTTGAATGAAGATCTTTCTTATGAAGAGAAACCTATATGTATTATTGCTAAAGAGACAAGGAAGCTAAGAAATAGGGAAATTCCTATGGTGAAAGTCTTGTGGAGGAACCACTCAGTAGCTACTGCGACTTGGGAATTTGAGAAGGATATTATAGAAAAATACCCGGACCTACATTACGAGGATCAGGTAATTTTCGAGGACGAAAGTTCTTTTAAGGGGGGTAGTTTGTAATGTCCCACATTACCATTAAGGGTATTTTCGTAATTTTCTATTGTTGTTTGTTTATTATGATTGTTATAATTGGAGAAATTCATTTCATATATTAATAACTTATTGAATTTGTATTTAGTTATTTATCCATTAGGAGAGTCAAATATTTATGCATAAAAGGTTAATTAACAAAGAATGTAACTTTAAATTGGAAGTATGATGTGGTTACTTATAAGTATAGTGAATTGTAACTTTTACCATAAGTTATATTATTTTATAAACTATTTTACTACAAGGTAATAAAAGAAGTAAACTATAATTCTTGACATTTACATTCCATAATTTATCCTAGTCAAATTAAGTAGACAAAAGAGGAGGAAAATAGTCATCTCAGTTATTAAGTTCTTTAATCTTAGTAAGATTTTCTTAAGACATCTTTTAGACTTTCACCCAAGGGTCATTAGGAATTTATGTGGGTGAGTTGAAGAGTCAAAGGACATGTTGTAAGACCTCTTGGATGTTCATACAAAGAGGAGAGGAAACACTTGGTTGCTTCAAATTCCAATGAACTTTACTCTTAAGTTCTATGTGTCCTTTCATTGTCATTCCAAAATTGTCTAAAGAAATCTCCAAGGTTTTCTCTCTAGCACCTATTCTAATTCTGTAAATCTCATCTTGAGAAAGGATCACTTGTTTTTCAAGTTGTTTCAAGTGTTGTTCTTGGATTTTACAAGACCGTTCATCGGTTGCACCAAATCGGTAAGAAATGAGTTGTTTTCCATCTAGTTTCGTAGTGTTTCTTTCTTGATATTTTTCATAGATCCTAAACATGTTCATACATATCTTTTCTAAGGTATTCCAGCATCATTTGAATCTAATTAGTTGCTGGAAATTTTCCTCCATTCATTGTTTACGGTAGAGAGGAAAAACACACCATCGGTAAGCCTCTTTTTCTCTATTGTTTGAAATCGTTTATGGGTTCTCATGGAAAATTTTAGGTGTTGTTTTAGATCTAAAAAGTGTTGATTTTGGGGCTGAAAATCAGAATTAAAATGCTTAAAAAACAATCTTTAAAATTGCTCTAAAATGTTGTTTATCGGTTTACGCTATTTCCTAGTTCTAGCTCGAAATTGATTGATATAGAAGTTTAATTACATTTGTTTTGAATTTTTTTTATCATGTCCAGTAGCATAAAGTAAGCTTAAATATATTTTCAAGGAGTTCAAATTAACTTTCATGATCATATTTTCATAGGGCTTAAAATCGGTAAAAACTAGTATAATTTGTGTTTTCAATTTTTAATGAATTCTATGAAGTAGTAAATTATTTTAATGTATTTTTTATCTATAAATCAGAGCCTAATATGTTCACAAAAAGTATCTTATGAGTTTTGAATATTAATTTTATGATTAATTATAACTATGGGAATTAATATGCAAATTAGGTTAGCTAGTAACGTTAGTGTGTTTTAGCTAGTGAATGAAGTTTCTTTAGCAAAACTAAATTTAAGTTAGACCTAATTTAATTTGTATCATATGTTATTTAGGAAGCTTTAAAGGATTTAGATTTGAAGCTTGAGGTAAGTGGATTCTATCATAAGTAGCCGAATTGATTGTTGTATTGTATAGTTGTGATGTTTGATTAATCTTTGTATTGTGGTATTGATTGTAAGTAAGTTATATTACATTGTTTGAATATATACTTGATTGATTTGTTGTTTTATGATATTTGATGTTTTTGCAAAGTATGTTATGTCATGTTATTTTTGTATAGTTTTATACTTCACATGATCTATGTTACTATGATTGGTTTTGAAGCATGCTTAGGTTGAGTATGACATATATGTGTGTTACATTACATTCATGGAGTCAAGTAAAGTAGAGTCATGGAGTTAGGGAAGAATATGCTATGCAAGAAATACCCAAATTAAGCAGTTATGTTATGCGGCTAGATGTATGATATGACAAGTATGGTTTCTGCTAACGGGCTGGGCCCTAGGAAACAAAATTAGTTCATGTTAATGATATTCATAAGGGGCAATTACCTTATAAATATTACATGCGGAATTGACGGTCATGGTATGGGGTATTTCTGCTTAGCATGGCGCCAAATCAAGGATATAAGTATGTATGTAAGGATATGTAAGCAAGTACAAGTATGTTAAGGTAGATTGTTTCATAGTCTACATGTTAGGATGTGATATGCAAGCATGTAAGCATGTTATGTGTGTTTGAGCATAAAGGTTCCTTATGATAGGAACCACTTACAAGGTATTTTTATACTACCTCTCGTGGTTTTATATTTTTCAGATAGCCCTGTAGATGATGGTGAATTCATCGAGCATGATCTTGGTATTGAAGAGGAAGAACCATGAGATGTGCCCGAAATTTTAAGTTTAATGATTTATGATCACAACTTTAGTTTATGTTTATTGTATTTATAGACATTGTTTTATAATTTCCGCTGCTACAGATAAACTTTAAGTTTTATTTAAGTTGTTAAGACTTATGATTATGAAATTTAGATTTTTATTTAAAAAAAAAATTATGCGTTATGAGTAATTATCCCATTTTAAGTTAATTAATTATATGTAAAATTTGGGGTCATTACAGGCCTACTCATTCTCACAGACAACGTTAAACTGTTGATACCAAAATTTGGTATCGACTGTAAACTTGATTTGATTGGTGGAACGAGCTTGACCTTTCAACACCTGAAAGGAGAGATACTAAGCTAGGACATATACTAAGCTAGGACCGATGGGGAGATTTCAACACCGACTTCGACGCTCAAGTTAGCTCTAGAGAGAGAAACAAATAGAGGGAGAAAGAATAGTTGAATATGGAAAGTTTATGAATTATGAAATTTGAATCATATAACTTTCCTCTCAATTATGCTTGGGTCCCTTCCTTTTATAAAGACCCTTTAGGATCGTTTTGGGACGATAAAGGGCTATTAGAAGGGGGCTTCATGACCTTTGTAACTCCCGACCGTTACAAAGGTTGTGTAACGACTCTACGGTATCAACAATGATTATTCAAATTTTTAAATTTTCATTCACTTGTATGAATGTACAATGCAAACACTTGGATCAATTCGCACTAACGGATTGTAAATGAATGACGACAATGACGTTGAAGATGGGTCGTTTATGGTAGGATGAGAGAGGAGGAGAGGTGATTGAAGTTTGATGTCTTTTTAACTCATGAATAAAAATGGCCAAAGCGAGCATAGCTCAGCTGGCATATGTATGACTTGATGACCAAAAGGTCCGTGGTTCGAATCCCCCATCCCCAATGTACTCAAAAAGAACTCATGAATAAAAATGATTTTTTTCCTCAAAAAGGTGAAATAAACTTCTTTTAGAAAACAGGTATTGTGTACAAGTTTTTTATTTTTGGATCATAAGAACAAAAAAAAATATGGCTTTTCAAAGGATGGAAAAAAGCTAAAAAAACAAAGAAATAGAAAATAGTAATGAAAAAACGTGTCGTTCAAAGCACAATGGTGATCTAAATTAAGTCTTCATTTATTGAAAGTAATCTCAAGTCCACCTTCCTCTTTCCAAAGAGAGAAAAAGTTTGGAATAAATTCCATTTTTCACTCTCACTCCCATCCATCCACCTTTAGGGTTCCCCCTCCCTTCTTCTCTCCGCTACTTCACTCAGATTCATTCTCTTTTCCTCCACTTCACAAGGTACGCTCTAATTTTCATTTTCTGAAAATGTTTGTAATGCTTGAGAATTGAAGTTTCTTGGATCTCTACGATCAAGGAGCTGCTGAAATTTCCTGTTAATATCTGGGTTTTTTTTTTCAATTGATTTGATGTCGTTTCAACTAAGTTCATTACCTCACATAATTGAATTGGGAAACTGATTCCCCAAGTTGGTTTCTCTTTTGTAGTTTGATAGTGCTGTTTTGATACTTAATGAATGTAACTGGATCTAGGATAGATCTGTATCTTTCAAAGTTTCTATTATATGATACAAACCCAATTCAATACTAAGATCCAGAATGACAATGCTTGATTTCTTAGAAAAGTAGGCATTGTTTTGTTTATCTAAGTTCTTGCATTGATACTCCTCAACAAAACGGAATTGCCAAAAGGAAGGTAATTAGACATTCGCTAGAGGTTACTTGAAGTTTGATAGCTAGTCTTGATAATGCTTGAGATTGTTTCAGCACACTATATCTAACTTTATTTCCCATAAAACTTATCTCCAAGGGATATACTTAATTGGTGGATTTGGGGCTAAGGGATATACTCTTTTTTTTTTTTTTTTTGACAACATGTGGGGTGGGGGATTGAACCTAGTATCTCTTAGTCACTAGTCGATCGATACATTATGTCAGTTGAGCTATGCTCTTGTTGGCTGGGCTAAGGGATGTGCTTAATATAACCATATGGGATAGATTACCAAGAAACATTTGCCTAGTAGTTAAACGAAATACCATCCATGCATTCCTATCTATTCCTATAACCCAGGATTGAAATCTCCACCAACTGGATGCAAAAAGTGGGCAAACTCAAAGAATAAGCTTACATGAAAATGCCAACTTGTCTTAAGATAGAGGATACCAAACCTAAAGTCTGTGAACTTGGGAAATTCCTATATGGCCTAAACGGTCTCCTGGAACTTGGTATGGAAAGGTTCACTAAAGCCCTTGCAATATTTTGGCTGTACTCAATGCTAATTTGATCATATTCCACATTGATTTAATTTGGAAATTGTTATTACAAACTAGATGTCTCAATCTTCTTAGTTCTTGCATCTTGTGATGAATGAAACATGCATGTGATGTGAAAGTACTTATTTTGTGCTGATTAATTAAATCGAGAACTAAAAAGATAAAAATCAGCCAAGACTGATGTGTTTTCTTAGTCAGCAGGGCACATAACTCAGCTTCAAGAGATTATTAAACTTTACAATGTTGAGATATCTATATTTAGCAAACTAACGATTTCAATACTTGAGGAATGAGGATGTCTCACGGTTAAGACTTGCAGGGAAGAGAGGAAGGATGTCGAGTGGAAACACCCATTGGTGTTACAGATGCGAGCAGCCAGTTCGACTTCGTGGGCGAGACATGGTTTGCTCTAGCTGTAATGGCGGATTTGTTCAAGAACTGGATGAAATGATGGAAAGAAGTCCCCTTGATTTATTTGGAGCCAATGGTAATGAATATAACAATCGCAGGCTCGGACTCTTGGAGCTTTTCTCAAACTTTATGAGGCAACGATTGGTAGACAGAAATGATATGAGGGGAGGAAGGTTGGAATCAACTCCAGATCATGGTCCAGGATTTGGTCCTTGGTTGATCTTTGGTGGCCAAATTCCTGTTAGATTGTCTGGACATGGTGGGTTTGAAGCCTTTTTTAATGGGGTTCCTGGAATTGGTGTGAGCAGGAGCAATGGTGGTGATTATTTTATTGGTCCTGGACTTGAAGAATTGTTCGAACAGCTTTCAGCAAACGATCGACGTGGGCCACCCCCAGCATCTAGATCTTCAATCGATGCAATGCCTGTTGTTAAAATCACGCAAAGACACATCCGCTCAAACTCACACTGTCCTGTTTGCCAAGATAAATTCGATTTAGGGTCTGAAGCGAGACAAATGCCATGTGACCATATGTATCATTCGGATTGTATAGTTCCCTGGCTAGTCCAGCACAACTCCTGCCCTGTTTGCCGCCAAGAACTGCCTGCACAAGGGTCGGGGGGTAGTAGCCACAGCTCGTCTGGAAGCAACAATCTTAGTCGAAACAGCCGAGAGAGGGAGAATAGTAGGACGAATCAAGGAAGGAGGAATCCATTTTCAAGTTTTTGGCCATTCCGAGCATCTAGTTCTAACTCTAATCAGAGTGCTACCACTGGAAGCGGCTCACCAGCCCTACATGAGAGTAACCAACACCAAACAGAGTATTCCGGATGGCCTTTCGACTAGCATCAGCACGGTGTGTTCATAAACTTGTTTGCACCAGTTTGTGATTGTTATTTAGCATGATGAAAATAGTTCAACCCCCTGCAGTCCAGTTCTTTGTACAATGATTAATAATGGACTTTCTGTGTGATGTAGATGACATTTTTCTATGTGCCTTATCGATGCTGCTGCAGTTTGTATATGCTTCATATGTATTAGCATAGCGTTTCGTTGTAGAGTTGCAGGCGATCTGGAAATCTGTCTGCTCGAGTGAGTATCGCCACATCTTCTTCAAATGGAAGTTAAAACGTGCAAAAACTAATCTCTACTCATACTGATCATGATCTCCGTTGTACTGTCCTTGCTAAAACTGTCCATGTTTTAGCAATGAAGAATACTATCGTAAGAGAAGAAAGTAAAAGATCTAAATCTAGGCCAAGGATTATAGCAGTGGAAGAAAAAATGTTAACTTACACGTTTATTCTCTAAACAAACTTTTAAACTTATAAAGTTATGTTTATTTGGTTGTTTTACTTATTAAATTGATTGTACTTCAAAAAGTTAGTAATAAGTTATTTAACCTTTCAAAGTTTATAGCTCTGTAGTCCTTATACTTCAGAAGGCATAAAATAGTCTTGATTCTGAATTTTTGTCTCAATATTTTTCAATATCTTTATTGTTAACCCCATCAATTTACAAGGCAGGTTAACTAATTAAACTTGAAAGTTTAGAGACGAAACAACATTAAAAAAAATGAGGATTGAGAACATATTTTATTATTTTTTCTATCAAAATTTGAATTTAGAATTTGATTATGATAGATAGAGAGAGAGAACAACAGTTGTAGCTATAAAAAATAAGAATTCTTTCCATAGAAATAGTGAGAGATAATTTGTTTATGTTTTGATAACTATTTTGGTTTCATGTTTTTTGAAAAAAAAGAAACAAAAGCTAAATTTATTTGATAGTTATTTCTTGTTGATCTCCTTTTTTATAGTTTAAATAAAATTTAGTATATATAATATTAAAAAATATATAAATCATTTCAAAACCATTTCAAAAGTTTATAGTATCTAATACGATATATATATGGCCCTGTGAGAGCTAGAAGAATCAAAATCGAGCAAAGAAATCAAAATAAAACTCGCGATACCAACGAAATCAAAATCATTGTTGATGTGTGTGATCACGACAAAGATTGATGGAAAAGAGGTAAATTTTGAAGCAGTGACGGCGTGACCGTTGGGCAATCAATTTGGTTACCGAGAGAGAGATTGACGAAAGAGGAACTATCAGCATGGGAGGTTGGCGAGCATGAGAGAGAAGAAAAATGTTGAACACAGGAGATGGAACGGAACAAAAGAAAAAGAAACAAATGGAATAGGAGAAAAAAATTGTAGCTTCTCAAATTTTGTTCTATTTTTTAAAATTTAGAAACAAGAAACATTGTTTCACATAATAAAAACAAAAAATAAGAACAAGAAACACAATTGTGTACTTTGTTTCACATAATAAAAAAACAAAAACTAAGAACAAGAAACACAATTGTGTACTTTGTTTCACATAATAAAAAAAACAAAAACTAAGAACAAGAAACAGAAAACGTTATTAAAGGTGTGTTTGGTTTAAATTCGTAAGTGTTTAATTTTTGAAAAAAATCATTTTAGAAAAAATTGATGTGTTTGGCAATCACCAAAAATAATTTTTTGGAGAAGAGTTTTTTTAAAGTGAAACACTCTATATTAACTTTTAAAACCTAACTAATTCTCATATTGTATTAAAATTACCAAAATACCCTCATCGGCGACCATCTCCGACCACCGCCCCTAATTGGCTCCAGCGAACTCGTCCAACGGCCGCCGTCCCACTCTTATCCCATCACCAACCATTAATATAAACAATCATAATTTTTCAAAATACAAATTGAAACTTGAGCTAAGCTTAATTTTGTTAGTTCAATTGACAAATATATATTTAAACATATTAATTCATATTGTTTATTAATAATTAACTTTAATTTGACATTAAGAAAACACTTTTAGTGTATAGCAAACCAAACACAAAAATGTAACCAAACATGTTTTAATTATAAACATTTCTAAAAAAAATACATTCTTTGAAAAACATTTTTTTTAGTAGTGAATTCAAACACACCCTATATGTCCTCGAGTTATTGAAGAGACTGAGAATTCTGCTCGAGTTATTCAAGAGACTGAGAATTCCGTTGTAATGAGCAAGAGTGTGAGAAGAAAATCAGCATAAAAATTCTAATACGATCGAACTAGAGAAATAAATTTTAGCTACCAATTTGGAGAGAGAGTGTGTTAACAACTTAGCAGAGAATTAGAATTAAAAAAAAAAAATAGAGAAGTAGCATTAAATTCATATGAATTTAGAAAACAAAATCCATAAACAACTGCAAAAAAACTGGCAATGCTGGGTGTCTTCTTTTTCATTTGGCTGCGATACAGATTGCAGTTTGGTGCTTCTTGAAAAAGAAGGAACAAAGCTAACAGCCTCAATTCAAAAACAATTTCGGAAAAAAATAAAATGCTCATAAGACAAACACTACACAGCTACTAAATAATATGTCTTGAACAGACATTTCATTCTGGATATCTGAAATAAGCCAAACATAAAACCTGCTTCAATCTTCCTTCTTCGTAAAACTCACTCACTCACTTGGCACTGGCAAGCTGAGTTCGGAGGAGCTTCGCAGCAGCAACCATGTTCTTGAGGGCGGGATTCACCTCTGCGTACTTGCGAGTTTTGAGACCACAGTCGGGATTCACCCATAAGATGTTGGTCTCTAGCACTGCAAGCATCTTGTTGATCCTGTCTGCGATCTCTTCGGATGATGGTATTCTGGGGGAGTGAATGTCGTACACACCTGGCCCAATTCCAGCTCCATACTTCACTCCCTCACGGAAGACTGACAAGAGCTTCTCGTCGGAGCGAGAGTTCTCAATCGTGATCACATCGGCATCCATATCGATGATGGATTGGATGATGTCGTTGAAGTTGGAGTAACACATGTGAGTGTGAATCTGTCGGATAATGAAATATTAAGCCAATTGATTTTTTTATTAACTTGGTAAGGGTAATGAAAATCTCAGTTGTTAAGAGTAATAAACCTGAGTTGTGTCTTGGACACCACAGTTTGTGATACGGAAAGAGTGAACAGACCAATCCAAGTAGAAAGCATGCTCAGACTTCCTAAGAGGCAATCCTTCTCTTAAAGCAGCCTCGTCAATTTGGATGACATTAATGCCAGCCTTCTCGAGGTCCTCGACCTCGTCCTTGATTGCCAAGGCAATCTGATAGCATGTTTCGGACCTAGAAGACGATAATATACACAAAAAGCATTAGGCAAAATGTATGGTATTAAGGGAAAAGAAGCACAACTACAGTAACTTCTTTAAGCTTAAGTGGGTGGAAGCATTATCTTCTATTACCTTGGCTGATCAACTCTAACAAAGGACCAGTTGAGAATGGTGACAGGGCCGGTGAGCATTCCCTTCATTGGGCGGGCTGTCATGCTCTGAGCTGCGGTTGACCAGAAGACAGTCATGGCTTTCGGGCGGCTCACATCACCGTAGATGATTGGAGGCTTCACGCAACGAGATCCGTATGATTGCACCCAACCATTGACGGTGAATGCAAAACCTGACAACTGCTCCCCAAAGTATTCAACCATATCGTTCCTCTGCAATGAGAATGAAAATCACGTTAGAAGGGATAAAATGAGAAAAGAGTACTTACATCCTCCCTCTACAGGCTCCAAATAACTCACCTCGGGCTCTCCATGAACCAGGACATCAATGTCGAGCTCTTCCTGGAGCTTGACAACCTTGCTAATTTCCTCCTTAATAGCCTTCACGTATTCCTCCTCGGAGATCCTAAATAAATGCCAAAAAAAGGCAAACATTAGAAACAGGATTAAAATACTTTTTAGCTTCAAGGAAAGTTGGTATTAGTTTTTTACTCACTTGTTAGCTTTGTATTCACGACGAACCCTCCTGAGTTCAACAGTTTGAGGGAAGGAACCAATGGTGGTGGTTGGAAGGATTGGAAGATTAAGCTTCTTCTGTTGAGAATCAAGTCTTGCACTAACATTTGTAGCACGACGGTGGTCGGAGCCCTTCAAAGCAGCAGCCTGCACAATCAAAAAGCAATTCATCAGTTAATGCAATCCTTGCAAATGGACAGTTAAACACCTTACAGATAGGAAATGGATGTACATACCGCTTTCTGAACAGCCTCATTGGTCACCCTTGGGGATGACTTCCTTGAAGCATGAGCCGAGGCATTAGCAGCAAAGAATGCCTGGAAAAAAAATCATAAGCTTATGAGTTTGTGCTCCATCAATTTCAAAAAGGTAGTACCAAGTGAAGAGCATTCAAGAAATAATGCTAAGTTAGCAACCTTAACGGCCAAAACATTGTAGATCTGCTTAGATATTAGGCAAATCAGTTAAACTTAAAGTCACTTTATTGGGAAATAGTATTTTCATCATAATATGGAATTGAACAATTACCAAATATCGGCTGATTATAATTGACGAACCACAACACAAAAGGTTAGATATCAAGGCCTAAAAACATAGCTTACACCTTCCAGAGATAAATTTCATCAGAATCAAGAACGTACCTCATCCTTTTTACCAGCCAAAGCCTTTGCCAAAGCATTAACTTCAACAATCTTTTGAGCAGCAAAAGCTAACCATGATTTGATTTCAGCATCCAACTTGGTTTCATTGACAAGGTCAACAGCAGTGTGAAGAAGTGAGCAGGAGGTGGAGACAACAAGATTATCTGCATATTTTTTTCGGAGGGAGAAGGAATCAGTTAAAAAGCACTCTCAATAATAATGATATCAAGCACCATGTACCAATATAGTAATACAAATATAAGCAAAAGAATATCACCTTTACCGACAACGGCAGCCAGTTCCTCCAAAGTGCTAACTGAAGCAGCAAGATCATTGGCCCAAATGTTCCTTCCATCAACTACTCCAGCAAAAAGGAATTTTCCCTTGGGGAAATCACCCTTGATCAAATCAAGTGTCTTAGTTCCACGAACCAAATCAAATCCATAGGCAGTGACACCCTTCAAAGAAGTAAGGGTCTTGTATGCCTCAGCAGGGACATCAGCAAAATATGTCTCAACAAGAACATTCAAGCCAGAGAGAGTTGATTCTAGTCCAGCATACGCATCAGAGAAGGCCTTCAATTTGTGAGAATCAAGATCCAACACCAGTGTAGGCTCATCAAACTGAATCCAAGAAGCGCCTGCCGCTTTAAGATCAGCAATAACCTCCCTGAAAAGTTATCCACCATTAGTATGTGAAAAGAGAATCATCATGGGAATACTCTGGTATATCTAGATAGAGTGACAAATCTTTACTTGTAGACGGGAAGGATCTTGTCGAGAAGGGAGAGAAGGGAGAAGGTCTTGTCAACACCCTTTGCAGGTTTAGAGAGCAACAAGTATGACACGGGGCCAACAAGAACTGGAACAGTGTCTACTCCAAGCTGCATAAGTAAAAAACATTTTTTAGTATTTTTACCTCAACTATTAGGTCCTTATATGCCTCTTCATCAGTTATCTAAATGTGACAGGGATTCAAGGCCTATTTTCTATGGCTTTCATTATTTATACCTTTATACTCTCAATCAAATCTTCTTCCATTTTCCAATGTATTTTGTATTATATACCTTATTTTATGAACTTTTAGCACAATCAAAGAAAATATTTAGAATACTTACAGCCTTGGCTTCTTTGTATTCATCCACTGCCTTATGGGAAGCATAAGAGAATTTCACCTCTGGACCCAACTCAGGGACAATGAAGTGGCTGCATCATAGCATTGACAGGGTTAATTATATACTAGTGTTATAATATTGTAATTGCATACTAAGAATGGATCTTCCTTCCAAAAGTAAAAGGCCTGGTGGCTACTTACTAGTTTGTGTCAAACCACTTGGTCATTTCCATAGCTGGAACAGATGCATTTCCTCTAGCCATGGAGAAGTAGGTATCGAAACCAATCTCACCACCAGTCCAACCGTATCTAGGAGGAACAGCTCCAAGCAATGCAGTGGTGTCAAGCACCTGATCATAGTATGCAAAAGTGTTGCTGGGAATGTGTTTGATCCCGGCATCAGACATCTGTTTCCAGATGGACGACCTCAGATCTGCAGACACCTTTTTCAAATCCTCAGCACTGCTCTTCCCATCCCAAAATGATTCAAGAGCAAACTTGAGCTCCCTCTTGGGGCCCATACGAGGATATCCAACAATGTGAGATGCCATTTTTCTGCTCAAGAGATCAATAACTTTAATCAACTCCCCAACAACAGTTTTATTTCAAAAGCTAAATCCGACAATCAATAAGCAACATAAAGAAGGAATTAATTAAGCTAACATTAAATTCAAATGTGTCATAAAACACAGATTTGAATTGATAAAAAAAAATGCTCTGATTTACAACTCCATCCACGTTAATTACGGCTATTAATCAGTAAAGGAAGCAACAAATGTAATATAGTTTTTCACAAAATGAAGCCAATGCAGAATACTCGAGAACGAACAGTAGCTAATATGCAAAAAAGCCATATCAGAGAAGTAGTCAGCTATACATGCATTACAGATCCGATGAGTAAAGTACACAGAAGCAGACAGATCGATCCAATACTTGAAATAGCAAAAACTCGATTAAAATAGGTCAGATCTAAGAACACACGTCTTCCAAAAGACAAAAATCGCACCAGATCTACACCACAAAACGAAATCCAACGACAGAAAGTAGAATCCGAAGAATCATTGAACAACAGCAGCGCATTGGAAAGAAGAAAAGGAGAAGGAATTAAGTAGATGAAATCAAATTTCCTTCACGCCTAACGAAGAACACAAGTTCATCAAACAGTCGATCTGAATTCAAATTACATCAATGGCAGCATAGAAACAGGAGCATAAATTGGGAAGGGAAATGAGAGAAAATGGAGCGAACCTTGGTGAAGTTGAAGAACACCGACGGAAGAGAAAGGAGAGATAGAGAAGATTAATGGGGGAGCAGAAGGCGCGAGTTGGAAGAAATGGGAATGATGTTTATTTATAGAACTCAGAACTGATGACGTCACAGATCTGGGAAATCGGAAGGCCAGAGCCGGAGACGGTAGCCGGTGACAAATATTTCATTTTTTTTTTTTGTTTATTTATTTATTATTATTTGTTTTAGTGGTAGAGCGAGAAAATCTGAGATGTATAAAAAAAAGAATGTTTCCTTTCCTTCCTTTACTTTTTTTTTTCTTTTCTATTTATTTTTTTTATTTAGGTTTAACTTTTAATTTTTTTAATATGTTTTTTTCACACTTTTTTTTTTTTTTTTTTTTTTTTTTTTTTTTTTTTTTTTTTTTTTTTTCAATTTTTGTTTTTTTAATATGTTTTTTTCACCGATTTAATCGTATGGTTTAAGATTTAATTTTAAGATTTAGAGTTTATAATTTAGAATTTTAGTATTTTAGTATTTAGAAATTACAATTTAAAATTTAAAATTTAATTTGAAGGTTTAGAGTTTATAATTTAGGATTTTAGTATTTAGAAATTACAGTTTAAGGTTTAAAGGTTTAATATTTACGGGTTAAATTTTAGGGTTTAGAGTTTAAGGTTTTTCTTAAATGGATAAATCATAAATATTAAACTCAAAACCCTAAATATTAAACTATAAATCCTAAATACTAAACTCAAAATCCTAAGGCTAGTTTTTTATGTTTGGTTTTTAAAAATTTAGTCTATAAACAATAGGTCCGCATATGAGTTCCTACAATGACTTTCATTTTTGTTAAAAAAAATATTACAACGTTTAGCCAAATTCTCAAAACAAAAACAAGTTTTTGAGGCCCCGTTTGATAACAATTTGATTTTTAGTTTTTTATTTTTGAAAATTAAGCATATAAACACTAGTTTCGCATATAACTTTCTTTGTTTTGTTATCTAGTTTCTACCAATTTTTCAAAAATCAAGTCAATTTTAAAAATTAAAAAAATTAGTTTTTAGTTTTAGAATTTGACTAAAAATTTAAATATTTTTCTGGAAAAAATTAACTCATAATAAAGAAATTAGGAAAAAACAAGCTTAAATTTCAAAAATAGAAAACTAAAAACGAAATGGTTATCAAATTGAGCCTAAAAGCTCTTTTTTTTTTTTTTTTTTCAGATTTTGGCTTGGATTTTGGAAACAAGATAAATAACACAACAAAGAAGTTCACAGGTGAATATATTATTTAGAGGCTTAATTTTCAAAAACTAAATGGTTATGAAACCCGACCTAAATATTAAACTCAAACCCTAAATAATAAAACCTAAATTTAAGGATAAAATATATTCACCAAATAAAAAAATTAAAAGTTAACATTAAAAAAGAAATGTCCGGCTAACGAAGTATTACTCTTATTTATAATTTACACGGTGAAGAGTGAAGATGAAGATACAAGACTCACGCGCGAACGTGGCGCGTGGAGAGGGGGTTGGTGTTGTGAAATGATTTTATTTGATTTATTATTATTATTATTGTAATTTTTGATAGGTAATGTGAAATGAATTTTGGGGGAAAAAGGAGTAATGTGGAAGTGAGGAGTACGTGGCCACGACGATTTCGTTTTTCATTTCTGTGTCGGAGACAAGCGCGGTGCTTTGTCTCAACGCTTTCACTTGACGTGGCATCTCATTATTTCTAATTTTGTTATTTTATTTTAGAAACTTCATTCATTAACATCAATTTCACTCAATAATTACTATTTTACCTTTAAATTTTATTTTATACTCCTTCGTTTAGCTTTTGCTTTATTCTAACTGCTCACTTATGTTTACATTTATTATTTTATTTTATGGTTTAAACTTTAAAATGTTATGCCTTAACTTTATTCTAAAAAAAAATATTTTAATCTTTATTGTTATTTTTTATTAATCATTCAACAAAAAATTTTAAATATATTTAACCATGAGTTTCATTGAAAAAAAAAATGAGTGGAACGAGTTCAAATCATAGTAGTTATCTAAGATTTATAATCTTAAAAGCTTTATTTGCTGTAATACAATATACACTGTTTTTAATTATGTGAGATATGTGCAAGTTAGTCGGACATTCACGAATATTAAAAAAGAAAAAGAAAAATATTTGAAAGTTCACCTCTAACCTAGTAGATATTGCCTCAAAGATTTGATTTTCTAAATGTCTATTGATTTGGTAAATGAAAATTAAAACACATCTCTAAGTTAGATTTCAATTATTTAATTTTTATCTTTATAAATTAAATAGTGAGGAACTTAATTAGTTTCTATACAAAGCTTGTACTAAAACATGGCCATAAAAAAAAATGTGTGATGGAAAGACTACAAAAGGTTAATATTGCTATAAACATTGAAATTTCAATTAACAAATATTTGGTTATGAAATGAAGTATAATTTTATTTATTTTAAAATAATATAGAAAATTCTACTGGGCTAGTGTGTTTGTCCTCTCTTCTCGTGATGCTAATGAGGTGGATCATATCCTTCGTGCATATTTGTGGCCGGAGAATGTGGTAGGAAGGGGTGGTGCTAAAGATGGCTTGAGATGATGTGTGTATGCCCCGTATCGAGGGGGCTTGGGCATTCAACATGTTCGTTCTTGGAACTCAACTGTTGTGATGAAGCTTCTTTGGCTCCTATTTACACTGTCTGAGTCTTTCTAGGTAGCTTGAATGAACGCTTATATCTTATGAGGACAATCTTTGTGGACTGTTCAGTCGTCATTTAGGTGGTCTTGGTGTATTCGAGCCATTTTTAGGCTTCGAGAGCATTTTTTGTCCACTTGTTCGAGTTGCGGTTGGGGATGGTAGGCGGTGTCATGCTTGGTTAGACTTTTAGCTCCTTAGTTGATCCATTTTTCAACGGTTTGGTGAGGAGGTGATTCAGGAGGTGGCAGTATAGAGTTTGCTCTTGTATTATATTTTATCATTCCTGATGGTTTCTAGCACTGATCGTGTGTGACTAGGGGATGGAGAAGATTCTTCCTTTAGTTCAGACTGTCATCCCTAACTCCCACCAAAATAACAAGGTTATTTGGGAGCCTAAGGGATCCGATGAGTTCTCAATGACTAGTGCTTGGGAGGTTTTGCGTCCTCTCGGCATGACAGAGTGAGTTGGGAGAGTTTGCTATATGGTTTGGGGGTAGCATCCCCCATCATTCATGTGTTGCTTGGCTGACCATTTGTGATCGTTTGTGTACTCAGGCTCGGATTCACGCTTGTGATCACTTGGTTTCTTCTAGTTGTGTTTTGTGTTCAAGGTTGTGGAGAGACCTTTCTTCGAGTGCCCATTTAGTAAGTAGGTGTGGGAGGGTCTTCTCCGATGGTGCCGTTCATCCCACAGAATTGTTGCCTAGTCCACTGAGCTGGAATGAATTTGCTACATCGGGAGAGGTGATCGGCATTGCCGCCGAGTTTGGAGACTTGCGTGTGTGCTACCATTTACCACATCTGAAGGGAGCGAAACTCGCGTGTCCATGAGACTAGTCCTCGTTCCCCTCAATCTATTCTTATTAGTATTAAGGCTGATATGACTTATTGGTGTTCTTCATAGTTAGGAGTGTTGTTGGTTCATGTCTCTATCAGTGTATCTCTTTAGGATCTTATTTATTCAATTGTTTTTTTTTTACCTGCTTTGTGTTTTTGAGTGTCCTAATCTCGAACTGTGGGGCCTCCTCGTTTTTGCTTTAGTAATATACTATGGTTGAAAAAAAAAGTACATTGATTTTTGGTGTGCAATTTGCAAATTTTACAAATTCAGCAAATCAAAAGAATATTTAAAATTGCAACTTAAAAGAATAATATTAAAATTATGAAGACATGATTTTGCACAAATCATAAAGATTTAATTTGTAATCATCCCATTTTTAATTGGGTGATAGACTAATTAGCAATTAGCAATTAGCAGTTAGTAGGTTAAGATTGACCAAAAACAAGTCCTTGGCCAACTAGATGACAGCAATCCTCCACTTATATCCCACTTTCATTTCTGCATTTAAAGTATTTATTAATTCAACTCAGCCATACCATACATATTTCTTTCTCAACAATTCAAATTTGGATTCGAATTTAGGCCGTTGTTTTTTCATTTTATGTTTTTTTAAAAAAATTTATTTATTATGAATTTCACATTATTTAAATAAAGATTTAAATTCATAAAAACAAAACAAATTTTAAAAAATTATATATTTTCTTTTCAAAACTTTGACTTAAATTTTAAAAATATTTTTAAAAATTAATAATAAAACAAAAAATCTTATAAGTAAAAATAGTACTTATAAACTTAATTTTTATAAATCAAAAAATCAAAAATCAAAATCAAACTTTAATTTATTAGTTGAATCATTATTTATTGAATGTGATTTGAAGTTTGACATTTTTATCCGATTTTAACCAATGCATCTTTTGATTGTTGTTTAATTTTTTCCATCTAATTTATATAGGGAGAAAGATGCTTAATTATTAAAATTTTAAATGCTTTTATCTCTTAAAAATATTGAGACATAGTAGGTTTTGAGCATAGTTTTGAATAATAAGACCTTCACACATTTTTTAATGAGTTATATATATAGTTTCAAATCTCAACTTTTTATTTGTAAGGTTACATTCTAAAAATAATTAAGGTAGGGGAGAGTGTGATGGAGTATAATGTGTCAATATAGTAAAAAAGAGATGAAAGAATTAATAAAAAAGTTAAAAGTCTTAATTTTAAAATAAAATTATTATATAAATATTAATTCAAATAGAAATAAAAGAAACTATGATTTCATTAACCATTAAAGTTTTTTTACAATTTTTCAAATTATTTATTAAATGACTACTAATACTCATCCTTATACTGAAATAAATTTTAAAAAATTAGATATAAAGTTTGAAAAGAAATAGTAGACCAAAGGAGCCTACTTTAGCAGTAATTCTTCGCCAAAGCGAGCATAGCTCAGCTGGCACATGTATGACTTAATGACCAAGAGGTTTGTGGTTCGAATCACCCCACCCCCAATGTACTCAAAAAAAAAAAAAAAAAAAAAAAAAAATATGTAATTCTTCTCTTAAAGTCTGAAGTTCAAATCTCTCATAGACTATACCTCCATATATTTATTTTTTCAAAAGTAATATATTACTAAAGCAAAAAGGAGACCTCACAGCCCGAGGTCAAGGCACAAAGAACACAAGCAGAACAAAAGTAACAAGCCAACTAAGGGTGGTTGAGGTCGATTTTGGGAGAAAAGCGGCCCGAAAAACTGACTAATCGGTTTTCTCTAAATGAAAAACGAGAGAAAACTGTCAATCGGTCGGTTTCAATATTTTTTTTTAAAGTCGTATTAAGATTTAGTTCTTTCGACCTTGGAGATTGGAGGAGACGATGAGGCAGCGACGTCAGAGAGGGTGAGGCAAGGGCGACGTCGGCGAGCAGCAAAATGACGTAAATTCTTGAAGACGAAGACGAAGAAGATTTGAGATTTAAATTGAATCTTGGAGAAGACGAAAGGCGAATTAGTGGAGAAAATGAAGAGCTAGAGAAACCAGTAAAGAGGCGAATAGCAAAGGCTATTAAATGTAACTTTTTTTTTAAACACCTACTAAATCGTAACTTATTAGTTATTACTAATTTAGGAGCATTGGAAATTGTTAGACGACTCTTCGTCTTCCCCACTTGGTCTGATTTAGGAGCAATTGGAAGCTATAAGGCGATTGAATTGCATTAGAAGATCAAGGGTCCTCTAACTTTTGTAGGTTTAAATTTTAATTAATATATATATATATATTCTGTTACTTAGAATCATATAACAAAAAACAAAATAAGCGCAAAAGAAAGATCGACACAAATTTACGTGGTTCACTAACGTCGTGTTAGCTACGTCTATGGACAGAAGGGAGAGAACATTATTATTACGAATATGAGAGAATTACAAATAACAGACTAGGGGCGGTTGAAGTCATTAGAAGGTTTATATATGACATCCTTCTAATGAACTAATACAAAATGGGTCAAAGCCCAAAACAAATAAGTAAAACCCAAATAAGATTTTTCCTTTTGGTCGGGGTGTTGCCCCCATACCCCACCAGGGCGCTTCGCCCATGGACTTGGACTGACTGACCGATCAACGAGACCCCCGTACCGAAACAGTCGTAAATGATCATAACAGATTCAAGGTATTCCAACATATATAATATTAAGATATCGGTCAGTCGATTTTCGACCGCCTAGGAAAATCGGCTAACCGAAAGTCAGTTTTTACAATTGCAAAATCGAGACCGACCGATAGGGATTGAAAATCGGTCGGTCTTGGACGGTCAAGCCAATTTTCGATTTAATGTTGTCCACCTCTAAAGCCAATTACCAAGAAAAAACAAGTTCCAAAGGGAAACAATACAAATGGAGCAAAGGACAAGAACTCCACGACGAGCACCAAAAAGCCACCTCAGCCTGAGCACTGAACCGACATTCAAGCTAGTAGTAAATAAAGAAAATTGCTTTGGGTTAGCATCCGAGCGATGTAAGATCAAAGTCTTGTTCAAGGTTGCTAGGGAACTCAGAGTGAGCGATTCCACATCCTCATCTTCAAGGACATCGAAGGAATTGGAACAAAAGGGACTATAGGACCAAGCCACCAGACCCACTAGAAACCCGACCCCTAGGGGAAGACTTACACTAACCTAACGACACCAAGGATCCAGAATTAACCCTAGGAAGTTGGGCAACAATCTCCTTGATAGGTTGTCGCGAGCCTACCAACCTCGAGTGTCTAGAACTAGCCTTAGGAAGAGGGGCAACATGCATGCTTCTCAATAAGCCGCTTACTACAGTTACTATTCGAGTGACCAAAAACCTTACAAAGAGTACAACGGTTCGATTCCCACGAGTACTTGATCCGGACCACACCCTCGACACCTCAAACCCTAATAGGCACTGTGGCAAGCAATACATCATTCACCCCACCTCAACACAAACCCTAGCAAAGGACAACCAAGATCGATCTTTTGTCGCCTTATCCAGACAATGTGGGGATCTCACCGCACTAGCTACAATACTTAGACTTCAAGCAGTCCATAATTCCATAGGGACATTAAATAATTTAATCCATATTGAAACAAAGTTAAACACAAAAGTTTATAGAACAATACCTATAGTCCAGCACCGTAGAAAATATGTTTGCCACCTATATGCAACGACCCATTAGTTAAAATTCAGTCAAGAAATGTAGCCAAACAGAATTGAAAAATGATGAACTCAATATTAATTGATCTCGATTTTCATCAGGAACATAACCCAATTAGTTAAGACTCTATAATCTTAACCATATGAGAGCTATGCTATGATTTAATTAAAAATGTTCAATTGAACTATGCTATCATTTAGTTAAACATCATTTCAATTATTAGATTAGTTAATGAATCAATCTCTCCATATTTAAAGATCAAATCTAAATGATTTTTTTACTTTCAATCTTGAGAAATTTGAACCTACAACCTATAAAGACGAGACATTAATACATGGCCTATATTCCCAATTTGAACATACAACCTATAAAGACGTGACATTAATATTTGACCTATATTTTTACTTTGAGCTATATTGATAAATTACCAATTGAGTTAGGGAGAACCATTTATTTTTATTCCTTTATATATATATATATATTAATTATTGGATCCTATTTAATAATATTTCAAAACTACTAAATTTCATTAATGAAATATTAGATTATAAAAATAATATACCATACTAGGTATCTTATTAAAAAAATATATTTTAAGTTTACATTTTTTAAAGTTTTTTTTTCTCAATATATTATATTTTTTAAAGTTAACAATCTTGCTAATTAGATTATAGAATGTCGAACTATTGTCATATTTATAATTCTTTTATAAATGTGATATATTTACCTAGATAAAATGAAATAATCACTCACTACAATATTTTTTACTTTATATAAATTATTATATTTATTTGGTCATGTTTTAAATATTCATATTTTTATAATTATTATGAGATTAACAAACCAATCATTTTTCTATATGAATAATCACTAAGATTTTTTTTTTTTTTTTTAAATTTTAAATTTGAGTGAAATGAAATCAAACTTGAGATCTTTTAGTTACTAATCCATGCTATGTTGAGCTATGCCTTTGTTGCTTAATCACTAAATAAATTATAAAATTACATACATTAATGTGATCAAATATACAGTTCAAATATGTTAAATTACAAATTTTGTCCCTATTGTTTGGGTAGGTAAAAATTTGAATTTTTTAGTTCAAATATGTTAAATTACAAACTTTGTCCCTATTATTTGGGTATGTAAAAATTTGAATTATTTATTTATTTTTTTCTTTTCAAATATAGTTTTACTAAGTTAAGTTATGCTCATGTTGACAACTTTATTTTAATTTAACTTCTGCAGTCAAACCTAACACGTCAATATTATTGTTACCATATTAATACTATTTTTTACTTGAATTGTTACCATATTAATACCATTTTTTACTTTGACAATGAAATGATATTTTTCTATTTAACTAATTATGTTAGTTCATCGTGAAATATTTTTTAATAAAGAATTATTTTAGGAATGATTTGTGAAGTTTAACTGACCACAACAAACCTAAATATGAATTAATAATTTTCCTTAATTAAATATTTTTTTATTTTAATTTTTTACAAATTAGTAATTTATTCTTAAAAATCAATTCTTTTTAAATATATATATATAGGAAAAAGACAACGCCGACAAGGAGTGAACAAGGGCGCTGGATGCAACTGATCTGCACGCGCTCGTGTAACGCAGTGGCATAAGATTAGGGAGTTGCTGCACATGCAAGTATAAATAATTGGAATTTTGGGAAGACTTTTTTTCAAGAATTAATAGAAAAAAGAATGTCATATTCAGAAAATTAGTAAATAAAAATAAAAAATTGGAAAATGAGCAAAGGAGTTTGGTGGTTGAAATTGATTGGGATATTGGTGGTGGATGTGACCCAATATGACTTTTTAATTACTTCTCCTATTTGGTTGGAAATCTATTACATTTTCAACTACCAATTTTAGGAGTTAATTTTGTGATTTAAAAATGAGGTGTGATTAAATTATACATTTAGGAACAAGTCTATCACGTTGTCCGAAGACGGTCTGCATAGAGGGAGATAGAGAGCTTGCACTGGTGTGGGATTGGGCCCACTGTACTCCGATACTTAAGTTAGAGAGAGTTCTAAGCATAAGTAAGAGTGTGAGTAGTGCGTATTGCGTTACCTTTTTGGTGGGATCCTCTTGAATATTTATATGGAAGAGGGTGGTTGTACGGTCAGTGTTGGTCTGTACCCTTCCTCATCACGAGAATCGTTTGATCCCCGATCCTAGACGAATTTAATTAGGGGGGACTGTCGTACCACCGCCTTATCTTGTAAGGCTGGAATGTCCATCAGACATTTTTCATTCTGATTATGTGGGGTGGTGACGGTGATGTGACAGAGTATCTCCAGATCGCCCGAAAGTAGATCTCTCAATTGAATCTAGGGCTCGACCCTAGGTCTTTGGGAGGTGTGTTGGTGACGTCAGGGCCTCGACCTCTTGATGAGGTGAGCCGTGACGTCGGGCCGCTGACCTCATATTGAGGTGACCCGTAACAAATTCTAATACAATTTAATAGTTAAATTACAACAACTTAGTATATAGGTTGGCAATTCAATTCTCTACTACACATTTATAATGGTATAATCCTTAAAAAAAAAACTATAATCTAAAAGAATTTAACTTAGTTTTTTTGTTCTTGTTAAATTATAGTTTTCATTTAAACCTTTTATATATTTTTAAGTATAAGTACTGCAATATAGGAGCAGCCAAAGTAGAGGAATTAAAAATATGTTTTAATCTTAAATTTGTAAACAATCTAAATAACTTTTTAGTTATAATACTAAACTAAAGAGGAGAGAGAAAGTAGACAACAAAATCTTTTTAGGATGGCTTAATTTTCCAACCAAAGCCTACCAAACCGTACCAAAAGAATGATGATGTAATAAAATACTAATACTAATACAATTATAATTAATGTTGATTTGTTTTTTTTATACAATAAATATTGTACACAAGTACTTTCTTTAGGAGCAATTGGAGTTCTTCCTCTCATATATATAAAAACTCTTCCTTTCAATTCAATCTTTCTCGCACAATCTTCTATTGTATTACAAACCACCACTTGCAATCTATCAAAATCAGGGCGGATTCAGACATTAATATTTGAAAGACCAAAAATTTCTGTTATAAAAAAAAATAAAATTATCACGAAAAAGTTCGAGATTCAAATTCACGCTCCTACATTATGTTAGTCTTAAAAAAAAAATTATTGGTGATAAAAATAGGTAAGTGTATCAAAGGCTTCTTAACTAAGTTCAAATAAATTTAGTACGATGATATAATTTAATTTTGTTTCTAATGAATCACTAAATGTTAAAAAATGTCGAATAAGATAAAGATCTATTACACTTAAACTTGAAAATTCGATAACCCTATTAGATACAAAATTGAAAGTTGAAAAATATATTGAATACTTTTTAAAGTTTGTGGATGTATTAAACACAAAATTGAAAGTACAAAGACTTATTAAACACTTTAAAAAAAATATATATTCAAGAAAAAATACAATTTAATATGAATATTTTTTCAAAATGTATAGAGGGAATGTAATATAGACTAAATTACTTTTGGAAAAATTAACAAATAAACTAATAGTAAGGATAAAGTATGAGAACTAAATTTGAACATTTAAAATTATAAGGACTAAAATAATACAATTCTCAAATTATAAAGACTAAAATAACATTTCAACATTTTTTAATATAAATATATATATAAAAAATGAAACTTAAAAAAATAATTAAAAAAATGGTTTTTATAGAATTAAATATTTAAAACTAAATATGAAATATATTTAAAAAATTAGGTATGTATGGTAAAAAAAAAAATGTTTAGATATTAAGTGTCAAACTCGAGAAGAGATGATGACATGGAGGATTGCCACTACGCCAAAATACCTTTTCATTTATTTTGGGGCCATATTATATAAATCACAAATCTTATATATTTTAAGGTATTATTTTGCCTATGTATATAATTTCTTTTAAATATTTGGTGACTTTTTGACAGAATCGCCGAAAATTGCAGAAAATCTAGAATTCTTTGCCTACGTATAATAACGAATTCGACCATATGAGCAATTTGGATGGCCTCATCTCCTATGCGGATTGGAAACTCGATACAGGCCTCAGGTATGACTCTTTCTCCTGATAACCTGACCAAGGGGGTCGAGCTTCTTTTCAACGCACTTCGTGGCCATCCTAATTGGTCGTAAGTAGCCAGTGATAGGATGTCGGTCGAACTACTCCCATCCACCAGAATGCACCAT
Organism: Herpetospermum pedunculosum; assembly: GCA_028017165.1. NCBI lineage: Eukaryota > Viridiplantae > Streptophyta > Magnoliopsida > Cucurbitales > Cucurbitaceae > Herpetospermum > Herpetospermum pedunculosum. The sequence goes on from CM051526.1 coordinate 14,136,551, forward strand.
ATGAGGATGTTACGATGTGGGTTTGGATAACCAACGCGTCGTTGTAAGGTTGATGGCACGTCATATCCTCTACATTCGAAAAGATGAGGTTGGGGTCGACCTTCATCCCGTGGGCGAGAGACACCTCCGCTGGTGTCGAGGATGGCAGGTCACCTTGGGCTGTCCTAGCGAGGGACTTAAGCTTTCGCTCGCAGCTGCCCCTAGTTGGTCTTCCAAATATGATGCACATAACTTTCGGTCGCTTGTCGCCGTGTGGTGCCTGATCTTCGCACCTGTCCTTTGCCTTATCCTTCCGACCCGAATTGTGGGGCTCCCCCACGTATTCCTTGAGATATCCTCTTTGGATGAGGCTTTCGATCTGATTTTTTAATTCGTCGAAATCAGAGGTTTCATGTCCACGGTCTCGGTGGAATTGGAAAAACTTTGTCTGGTCAGCCTGTCGACGCCCAACTTCATTCCTTCGGTCCAGCGAAGCACGTTGTCTCTTTCTATTGTGGCCAACATCTGGCTGAGAGAAGTGTTGATCAATGTGAATTGGTCATATTTGTGGAAGCTCGGGCGTTGCGTTGTGACGTCGAAGCCAAGCCTATCATGGGCCTTAGAACCTCTTCATGGGAGAGCCTCGAGCGACTTCCTCTTGCTTCTTGAGGAATCACGCCTTCTGTATGTTGTGTTTGTTCCTCGGGCGTCCATGAGCTCATCGTCTGAGATGTATTTCAGCACTCGGTTGAGGAGCTCGGCATAAGTCGTGGCAAGGCGCTTACTCAAGAAGTGAAGAAAGTTAGCGTGTTTGAGGCCTTAGAAAAAGTCATAGCACAATGTGTCATCAAAAGTTTTGCCAGTTTGTAACACAACCGTCTTGAACAAGCTTACGTAAGCCAAAGACTTTCATGCTCTCCCTGGACTATTGTTGTAAACAAGTGTGTGGTCGACCGTTCCGTTACGTGGCTTCCGACAAACTAATTGATGAATGCTCCGGCAAGCTCCCAATAGGATCTTCATGTACCTTCTTCCAGCTTTCGGTACCATGTGCGAGTGGCGCCAACCAGCTTCAGGTAGAAGGCTTGACATCGTATTACTTCCAGAATGTTGTGCAGCTCCATCGTGGCTCGGTAGGTCTCCGCATGCTCGATCGGGTTTGTGCTCTCGTCATATTCTTTCATGGTTGGGAGCTTCCAAGGCGTACCATCCTCGTTTATGGGCATGTGTACCGACATGATGTTGATGGTGAACGACGCGTGGTCTCTCTTCAACAGCTCCTTCGCCCGCTCTATCTGTCCCATCGGGGTGTTCTGGTGTATCTTGGCGAACTCGTCTCGGAGTTCGACACAAATTTCCTTTTTGAGTCAGTCCATCCTTAAACCGTTCTTCCACAACTTGTCGATGGATTCACTTAGCATGATAGTGTCCTCGTCGTTCTTCTATTGGTCAGCCTTTTCGTTTAGGTAGTCACAGAGGTTGACACTTTGGGATTTGGGAAGGGGTCTGAGCCTTAGCTTGTTGTTCCCCTTTCGCGCAGCGCCTTGAGGTATGACCATGTCGTCTCTTTTTTGGGATTCCCCTTTCTCTTCAAGGGATCTCGTCTCACGACTGAGGTAGATGAGTCCTCAACGTTATTTCATTGGCACATGGCCCCTTTAGCGATGGTCTCCATCTTGTCCATGAACTCCATCATCTGGGTTTGGAGAGCTTCCTGAAAGGTGACCATCATGGCGACGTCTCCTTTAGGTCTGACTGGCTTGAGAGCTGCGTCCTTCAGAGCTTTTCGAGCCCTTAAGGTGGTTGGTCTGAGGATTCAGTCATTGACCTCTTAGAGTACGTCTTCTTCGCGGATAGGGACTCGTGGGTCACCTACCGTATTGACCCTTCGTCTCTCTTGGCTTCCGTGATCCGAGGCGTTACCTACGCCGTTTGCCATTGTGTTTGCGGGTTTGAGGGTAGGAGCTTTCACTACAGAATGTTGTCACCACAAACGACGTCAAATGTTGATGCAAGAATCTAGATCCTCCCTTTAGGTTGGTATCGTTCGATCAACGGGGTTTCGAGCAGACTTGCAAAGAGAAACATAAGTAAACTTGCACCGGTGTGGGGTTCGACCCAACACGCTCCGATGCTTAAGTCAGTCAAAGAGTTATGGGAAGCCGAGCAGGAGTGGAGTTAGCAAGTGTTTCATTTTAGTAGAGAATTTCACTTACTTGATAAAAGAAGGATGATGTTTCCTTATATAGTAGCGTATGAGGTGCACGTGTCAATTGAGATTGGTCGCCCCTTTCATAATGATGAGAGGATTGACGTTGTTCGCCAGATTGAGCACCTGAGACTGTGTTGGCCGGCCACTGCGTCGCACTGTGGCGACGACGATTGCATGATGCCTAGGTGTTGTCATGGATATGACTGCCCGTACAGTCGTGTCCCTCTGTCGGACCCAATTCGGGTTCAGTAACCTCCGATTTTGAGGATTGAGGTGTGACTTAGGCGTGGCGTTAAGGGTTGACGTCATGCTGACCTCACCCAATCAAGATCTCTCCATAACCGTGAACATGCTACAATAATAATAATAAAAAAAAAAAAAAAGGTGTTGAAATTGTATATATCATCCGTGGCTTTATCTCGGGTAGCCTATTTTCCTTTGTCATATCATGTGTAAAACCACCCCTACTTAGTGTTAGATATCATGGGGTTCCATCTTAAAACCAATTGGTGATAGGAGAAGTAGCCCATGTGATGGAGCGCATGTAGCGCAACGAAAGTGAGACGGATCGTTGACACTCTAATTTCATCAATTTAGCTAAACTATAAACATGCTAAAAACTAGGAAATAAAAGAAATTAGAACACATACCTCTTGTAGTTCTAAAATCTTCTAATCCCGATGCTCGAATCTCCTCACGAACACCTCGAACCTTCGCTCGAACACTTTGAGGACACATAACTTTCTTTGTTTTGTTATCTAGTTTCTACCAATACTTTCAAAAATCAAATCAGTTTTAAAAACTAAAAGAAGTAGTTTTTAAAAAGTAGATTTTGTTTTTAGAATTTGACTAAGAATCTCATGGTCTCTCTTAAAAAAAAATGTTAGAAGAAAACAAGCTTAAATTTAAAAAGACATAAAACTAAAAGCGAAATGGTCATCAACAGTACTTTATTAGTCCAATTATTATGTAAAACAACATTTAAGTAAAACTGCCAATCATATAGCCTTAGATTAAAAATTAAAACTTTTTAAAGTTTAAGGATTATATAACTAATCATTGAAGTTAAAAGATTATTTAAAAAAAATAAATAAATTATTATAGTATTATGTTCATTTATCTACACTGACATATATTTAAAATTAGTTTTAAAAAAATTTCAGAAATATTTATCCATATTTCCATCCCATTTTCATGATATTTTTTTGTTGACATTGAAATTTAAATTTTAACTAGAGGTTGAGTTTCAAAATAAATTCTTACTCTTATTTAAATATTTAATTACAAATTATTGAGGAGCAAATAATTTTATATAAAATTGAAGAATTAAAACAAAACATTTAAAAGTTAAAAAAAAAATACATAATATTTTAAAGTCCAAATGACTAAATGAAATAAATATAAAATTAAGGGATTTACATATAAATTTAAATTAAATCTTTTTTTTTTTTTTTTTTTTTTTTTGAGATAAATTTATTCTATGCTTTGTTTTGGTTGAATGCAACAAAACAGTTTCATTGTAATTTCTAGAGAGAGAAGAGAGAGATCTCATTGTTGGCCCAATAGATATTGTCTTTTATTTTTATTTTTAAATAATATCAGCAAACTTATCACACACAAACAACACAAATGCCCTTTTCATTCATTGTAATACTACACCCCATAGAATGTGACTTTTAATTTAACATTGTTTAACTACATTACAAACAAATTATGATTTTATAACTTTTACTCCCTAAGTTTAATCAATATAGACAAAGTTGTCTACCCAAGTTCTTAATTTTGATCTTAGCTTCTTTATTTTTATGAATTTTTGTATATATCATATCATATACTTTTCTTTTCACTAGGTCGAATTTTTTTGATGATTTAGAAAAATCTAATTAACCAATTTAATTCAATCCATAAATATTAGGTTATAAATTTATCGATTAATTTATATATATTTAATTATGTCAACTTAGATATAATTTAGTAGTTAAAATATCTCTATTTACTTTAAATTATGGTAGGTTTGACTTTTTATTCTTATATTTATGATGATATATTATAAAAAATAATCATTTAGTTATTGATTGCGATTTAAGTTTTTGATTTTTGGTTTTTATGTTTTTTAAAAACAAAAATCATATATATTTTTTTGGTTTTTATGTTTTTTAAAAACAAAAATCATATATATTTGATAACTGATTTCTTTCTTAGTTTAAAAAAAAAAACGAAAAACAAAAAATCACAACTTGTTTGATAACCGTTTTTGGTTTCTAGTAATTTTTGTTTAAGCAAAAGAAAAAAAAATATGTTTGATTATGTTTTGTTTAATTGTATGCTTTCTATAAAATGAATAACAATTTATTTAATAATATTATTTCATCTAATATATGTACGGATAAAAAATGATTTAAGTTGTTTCGAACGTTGAATATCATTCACCACCAAAATTTCAAAGATAATTTATATAAGGGTTGGTTGCACAAATAGCAATCATGCCCAAACTAATTGCAAATTTAGCAAACTTTAAAATGTTTTGCAAATATGGCAAAAAAATCTGTTTCTATCACTGATAGACTTTATCATATCACTGATAAACTTCTATTAGTGAGAGACTATTATTACTGACAAAAATCTATAAAAAGCTGAGGTGATCAGCGATAGACTTCTATCATCCATAAGATATCGGCGATAATAGAAATTACCATATCCGCAATTTTTTAAAAAACATGCTATATTTTTAATTATCTTATTCTAAATTGACATCTGTTACAATTTCCCTTTATATAATTTAATCTATTTTAAAAGTATTTATCTAAAAAGATATTTTAAAGAGGCAAAGAGACATATGCCCCTTTTTTATTATCAAAATAGATGTTCCTTCTTTTTAATGTATGATATATGTTCTTTATCTAAAAATAGATGGATTCAAATATGGATAAAAGGACGATAATGCGCTTAATAGTTAAATGCAACAAAATAAATATAAAAAATAAACAAAATCTAAATCTCCATGAAATAAGGTAGATTAATGTGTAATTCACACTACTAAAATTAGGCATTACACTTGTAACAACCATAACCCATAACAAAAATAAATTAGTAGGTTTAGGCATTGAAGAAAAACAAAACTAATGTGAAGTTCAAACTAAAAATTAAAATTGAATTGAAACATCACTTCAAGTTTAATAAAATTTAAATAATAACTTGCATGCAAAAACACAATCACAAGCTCCAAGGTGGGATGATGAAATAACCTAGGTGTATTCGTGAGAACAAAATCAAATAAAAAAAAATCATAAGGAAGGAAAAATGTTTCACTTCTGTTTGAGAAAAAAACTCTCACCCCTACCAAATGACCTTTGAGTTTCGGCAAAGCTTCATCTTCATCACTAATTGGTTTCAGTCTTGGCAAAGCTCCGACGTAACTCCATCTTCATCGTTGCTCCACCGATGCTTCATCGTAGCTCCATATTCAACCAGGGTAATTCTTGAACTCGAAAAAAATCAGTAGAGAGTGATCAAACAATGGAGAGATTACGGTTAGAAAATTTGTGGAGATAGATTAGTAGAGGATTTTACCTAATCTTTAACTTATTTTAAAAATTTGTTTGGGGGGTTTGTTATATTTTGAGATTTGAAAGATTTGATGCACAAAATTGGGGTGTTGTACGATTTACACACAAAAAAATCTCAAAAAAAATATTTTCAAAGAAAAATACTTATCTTTTTAATATAGTTACAAAAAAAGAAAATAGTAATATATTTGCTAAAAAAGTAAGGGATATGTCCTAATCTGTGAATATTTGTAAACTCGTAAGTGTATGGTTAATTCTGAAGTATAAAATATTTAGTAAAATTTTGGTTTTATAGTGGAACACTATTGAATTTAATTAATGCGTAATATTGTTCTTGTTTAGTTCATGCATCAAGATAAACTATTTTTATGATAGTGAATCATGTGAAAATATTTAGAAGAAAGTAAATATAACATTAACTTTTATTGTGTGAAACAAAAAATACAGTGTAACTATTACTTGCCCATATCAAATATGAGATCAAAACAGAATTCCAAGTATATGAGAATGAAATGAAATGTGGTGTACTTCACAATTACAAAGTAATTAGGTCAATTACCCTTAAAAAGAATGTACATGTGAACTGGGACATACCTTGTTGGAAATATACGTTGAAACTATACTTAAAACTTTGGCAAGACATTGTAACTGTGTGTAATGAAAAATACACTATAAATATTCAATACTTGTAGGAAAAGTGTTAAAAATGAAATAAAGATACGTTATGTATAAATAAACACAACTGGTGCAAAATGGATCCATACAGTGTATATGAAATATACACGTAAAATGTATTGACAAGGGAACGTGAATATGTAAGCAATGATATAGGTGCAAAATCAATTACACTATAATTTAACATTAAGACTGCAAGCTGACTTTATTGATAGGTTTCCAAATTCATTTCTCGTTAAAAAATATAATGTAAATATAATTAGAACACTAAAAAGTACCGAAAAATAAATGAATGTTTTATTATAACATAATAAAAAGAGATATCATGTAAAAACAATTATATCTAACATCAATTGGATAGTGGATTCTTGAAAGTTCTTCAGTTGTGACCCACTTGCCGACACCGTCCACATGTAATTCTTGATGTGCTCCCATTGCAAGATAAGAGTCTATTCTTCTTAGGGCGGTCGGGCGACCATTTCACATTAGACAGTCGGATGAGACTTCCGTATGAAAGCGTTTAGCAGGAGAAATTGATCGACTCTTCCAATTGAGAAATTGATGTACCGACCGTCATCATCACATTTCCTATTGTGTAATAATTGAACGTCTCCTAGAGTCATATAACCTACAGAAAGGTCGAAAAAACATGCATTGTATTCAGGGGCGGATCCAGGAGTTTTTGTCAGGAGGGGCACAATTTCAAAATGGTTAACTGAAGTTTAGTCTATGAAAATTTCGATTTATGTCTATATATATATATATAGTCCTTGAACTTTAAAATGTAGGTAAAACACTATAAAACTTTTAATTTTGAATCTAATAGATCCTTAAATTGCCGACCTCTTAGTTAGGGGCACAACTTTATACCAATTGAGCTATACTCGATTTTGCAATAATAACGTATTTATTAGATACAAAATTAAAATTTTCAAGTGTAATTGAGTCCTCAATAATTGATTTTTACTGATTATTTTTTTAATGTCTAAGACCTATTAGATACAAAATTAAAGTTAATGAACCTAAACTGTTTAAATTTCACAAATATATTAAACATAAATTTAAAAATTGAAAGACTAAACGTCTATCCATATAAATAAAATTTTAAACATTTATATATAATTTTGTTTTAGAAGTTTTTAATATTTATATAAAGTAATTTTAAACATTTAATAATAATAAACCATTTTAGAATTCTCTACTTAAATAAATAAATAATTATATATATATATATATATATAATTAATGAGATTAAATAATAAAATTTGAAGTATTTATCTTTTTTTTTTCAAAACTAAATTAATTTTTTTTTTTTAGAATCTAAAATAATTTACAAGATTTAAAACCTTAAAATAAAATTATATTTTTTTTGTTTTGTTAAATCTAAAATAGTTTAACCAACTGAAAAACAAAATGAAAAACAAAATAAAGAAAAAAATATTTGGAGAGCTCGAAATGATTTAATGAAAAACAAAATAAAAAAAAACATTTGGAGAGCTCGAACTTGGGCTGCAGCTGGATAATTACTCGATTTTCGTGCCCCTTACCATCTGACCAAAGCATAAATTTATGAAAATTTCCGATTTATTATTTACAAATAGTCAAACTGTAGTTATATTTTTCAAACTTTTATATATAAATTTATAAAACTAATAATTCGAGGGGGGCACGTGCCCCCCCTGGCCCCCATGTGGCTCCGCCCCTGATTGTATTAATGTAATAAGATAAAAGCAACACTGTAAATTCAATGTAAAATAACACAAGGTGGGGAAAAAATTGGGTTGTGAAGGTGTAATTAATAAAACCAAAACTAACTTAAATGTTAGGATCAAAAAACTCAAAAAATAATGGGATGTGTTACGGTAATATATAAAAAATAGTCATGTAATTAAATGTAACATGACAGAAAATATGGAAAAATTAGGTGTGACAGTGGTAATTAAATGTAACATGACCATAAAGTAGGGAGAAATTAGGCTGTGACGCCAAAGCGAGCATAGCTCAGCTGGCATATGTATGTCTCGACGACCAAGAGGTCTGTGGTTCAAATCTCCCCACCCCCAATGTACTCAAAAAAAAAAAAAAAAAAAAAAAATTAGGCTGTGACATGTGACAGTGTAATTAATAAAATCAGCAGTAAATTAAATGTAAATCTCAGAAAACGGGGGACAATGGGATGTGTTATGAAAATATATTATTAGGACGAGTGTTATCTAAGGAAAGTTATGAAGAAATAGGGTTGTATTAATGAATCAAATGAAAGAAACATTGTAGCTTAAATATCATCGAGCAAATACCTGAGATTTAAATTGGAACCACAATAGTGAACAGACGCAAGAGATGAACTCTAAGGCGTATTTTGCAAATGTGTCGTGGAACTGACGCAACACAGAGGCGTAACTAGTAATCCGTGAAATAAAAGGAAGGAGAGAGAGAATGTATGAGATAATCGATGTGGATGCAAATGTGTCGTAATGTGTGCAAATCTATACTTTCCAAATGAGAGTTAAGTAAGACTAAAATAGAAGAAAATTAGAGTCTTCATTGAGTATTTGGTATGCAAAGATTGATGTTTCAAAGGAGTTAGTGTGCAATCGAGTGAGAGTCTGCTTAAAAGTAGTTCTGTGAAAGTTGTACATATTTATGCCTGATTAGGAGTTAGTGTGCAATCGAGTGAGAGTATGCTTAAAAGTAGTTGTATGAAAGTTGTACATACTTATGCCTGATTGTACTTAAATAAGTTCCTTTGTGTTCGAAATCAGGTTTTCACAAAGATCTCATGGAAGCATTATGAACGCAAAGTTGAGATTTTTGTTGGAGGCATTTCGGAGAAGCAATAGAGCAGCAAAGCTGAGACTTTTGTGGAGCAATTCGGAGAAGCAAAACTTTCGCGAAAACCGTACCTGGGCGCGTGAATTGTCAGAATTTGTCCCCAGCCGTACGAGCAAATATGCTTTTTCCGTTTCCAGCTATCCAATGGAATTTCAGCATCCATTTCAGGGCAAAAGGAAGTGAAACCCTTAGAGTATATATAGAAAAAGGTGGAAAGAGAAAAATATTCGAAAAAATTGGGAATAAGAGCCCTAGAATATCGATTTCTTTAGGAAGAGAAAACCTCCATGGTAGAAAGCTCCAAGAAGACAGCAAGCTGAAGAAGAAGAACCTGGAGAAAAACTTCTTGAAGGAAAAAACGAGTGCCTGATTGTAATTTTTAGTACATTCGATTTTTTTTAAAAAAACAACCCTATTTTTCTTATTTATTTCAAAATCAACACCTCCCTCCTAAATTACCCGACTAAATACATATTTTAATGAAAAAAAATTATATTTACAAAATTCAAACCAATTCGAATGTACTAAAAATTAAAATTATACATATAAATATAATTTTAAAAAAAATAATGTCCGTCATTTTTTTTAGAGTACACACTGAAACAAAGAAAAAGCATAGATTTAAGAAATTAGAAAATTTTCTACAATTATCGTAGACACCTATAACGACAGGGTGTTCTTCAACCAAAATCTCTACCTGTAGTTCGAAACATGACAATCCAAAGTATGAATAACAAAGTTTGAACCAATAGAAAACCCGGGTTCGATGTTGCTATTGAATAGCATCAACAAACATATGATTTCTTAAACCACCATTAAAATACTAAACATTATTATTTTTTAAAAAACAATCCCACAAAACCCAATTTATGCAATACATTTCTTGTTAAAATAATAGAATACCACAACAATTGTGTTATTAGAGAATAAACAAAAACAAAAAAATAGAGGTTGATAGAGAGACGCCTAATAGAACAAGTCTCACATTGTTTTTGACATCCACATTTGGCAATCCCACATCCACCACCGCCGGCCTTCCCCTGTTTCCCTCCATTTTTAAATCTCCCACTCCTCCTCTCCCTTTGATGCCCCAAACATGGACCGTCTCATCGCCGTCGAGCCCTCCACCCTAATCCCAATCCGAATCGAACCATCCCAAAAATGCTCCGGCGAGCTTACTCTGCGCAACGTCATGTACACGATGCCGGTCGCCTTCCGGCTGCAGCCACTAATCAAATCCCGCTACACCTTCAAGCCACAATCCGGCATCATCCCTCCCCTCGCCACTCTGTCCGTGGAGATTCTTTACCATCTCCCCCCAGGCTCCAATCTCCCCGATTCCTTCCCTTACTCCGACGACTCCTTCCTCCTCCATAGCGTCGTCGTCCCCGGTGCCGCCGTCAAAGACTCCTCCTCCAGTTTCGACTCTGTTCCCTCCGACTGGTTCACCACCAAGAGGAAGCAGGTGTTTATCGACAGTGGCATTAAAGTCATGTTTGTCGGGTCGACCGTGGTGGCGAGGCTGGTGGCGGAGGGGGAGATGGATCGGGTCAGGGAGGTGTTGGAGCGGAGCGACCCGAGTTGGAGGGCGGTGGATTCGGTGGACGAACAGGGGAGGAGTCTGTTGCATTTGGCGATTGGACAGGGGAGGGCGGATTTGGTGCAGTTGCTGTTGGAGTTTGATCCGGAGGTGGGGGCGGTTGGGGGGTGTGGGAGGACGGCGTTGGAGGCGGCGGCGGCGGCTGGGGAGGCGTTGATTGTGGAGGTGATGTTGGCGAGAAGGGCGAGTACGGAGAGGGGGGAAGGGAGTGTGTTTGGGGCGGTTCATTTGGCGGCGGGTGGAGGACATGTGGAGGTTTTGAGGTTGCTTTTGGTGAAAGGTGCTTTTGTTGATGCTTTGTCTAAGGATGGCGCTACGGCGCTGCATCTCGCCGTTCAGGAGCGCCGCCGTGATTGTACTCGATTGCTTCTTGCTAATGCTGCTAATCCTGATCTTCGTGATGCTGACCAAGGTGGACTTTTTCTCACCCTCCCAACTTCTCTATTCATTAAATAATTCATTTTAAAATCATATTGTTTATAAACATTTTAAATTCCATTTAAACTTTTATGCTTGTTTCTCAATTTTAAAAATAACTAATAAATTCATAAACTCTTCCTTTGTTTAATAAATCAAAGATATGACCTAAAATTAAAAGTTTAAAAATTTATTAAACTCTTTAACGGTTAAGACATATATACGTCATCTCATCTGGATTAAAATGTCAAATGTTTGAATCTCCTACTTCATTTTAAAAGAAGAAAAACGTATTAAATATTTTTCGAAGTTTAGTGATCTAGCAAACTTTTTTTTGAATTTATGAACCTTATTTAACATAAACCTAGCTAGAAGTTTAAGATTGAATTTTTAATTTAATTCTTTAAAAATTATCTTAAATTAATGAATTTCATATTATCAAAATATTTAAAGATTATGCGTGAGTTTAGCCTTCAAAATTAGAGGGTTTTTTTTTTTTTTTTTAAAAGTATAGCGTAAAATAAATATAATCATTTTTTTTTGTTGACAACATGTGGATGATCAAACCTAGGACCTTATAGTCACTAGTTCATACATCATACCCTTTGAGCTATGCTCTTGTTGGTAAATAAATAAATATAATCATAAATTTTAAGCGTTGGGTGATTGACATGGGACATATACAAGACTAACGTAATTAGTACAAGATTTGGGATATAAATTTAAGTCATGGTGAACATTATTCACTTAAAAATTTTGCAACTCATGTAATATAATAGATAGTCAATAGTTGCTCAAAAAAATAATAAAGTTGCACAAGTTGATATAAACTTGACCACACTTACAAATATTAAAAGTTTAATTGTTGTAAGTGCAACCGAAGTCTCACGTACGTTAGGAAATGGTGAGATCATGCGTTTATAACTGAGAGACAACATGCCCATTGGAATGAGATATTTTGGGTGAAACAAAAAACAAAGCCACGACGACATAGACAATATCATATCAATGTAGAGATATAATGGTGAGATCATGCGATTATAAGTGAGAGACAACATGTCCATTGGAATGAGATATTTTGGGTGAAACAAAAAACAAAAAACAAAGCCACCACCACATAGACAATATCATATCAATTTAGAGATGGGTGGATGTCCGTCTTCACTAACCATAATCTTAAAAGATTGCATCTAATTTTTTATTTAACCAATTATAATTTAATCATTATACTTTAATACTTTAATAATTTGATCCATTTAATTCTTGTATTTAAATACACACCATTAACTAAATATTGGATGGCTGGTTGAGTTTTCTTACAAACAATGATTTTTTTTTAGTACACTGGGATGAGAGAATTGAACCACAGACTTCTTAGTCGTCGACACATACATATGGCGCTGAGCCATGCTCGCTTTGGCTCTTACAAATAATGATGAATGATGATAGTCGATTTTTGTTTTATATTTTGTTTAGATTGGTTAGGGTAAATTTGAAAATAAACGCAAAAATCTTCTTGTTTGAAAACCGAATATTCTTCTTAACTGATCCGTGAAGTCACAGGAGATGCAGCGCTGCACATGGCGGCAAGAATCGGCGACGAACAGATCGTGAAGCTGTTACTCCAAAAGGGAGCCAACAAGGACATCCGAAACTGGGCCGGAAAGACGCCATACGACGTCGCATTCGACCACTCCCACACCCGCCTCTTCGACGTCCTCCGCCTCGCGGACAAGCTCGCCTCCGCTGCACGCAACGGCGACGTCCGGACAATCCAGCTTCTCCTCGACACCGGCGCCGCCCTCAACGGTCGTGACCAGAACGGCTGGACGGCGCTCCACAGGGCCGCCTTCAAGGGCCAGACCGAGGCTGTGAGAGCCCTCATCGACATCGGCATCCACATCGACTCCAAGGACGACGACGGCTACACTGCCCTCCACTGCGCCGCCGAGGCCGCCCAGGCTGACGCCGTAGAGCTGCTCGTGGAGAGAGGCGCCGACGTGGAGGCGCAGACCAACAAAGGGATGAGTGCGATGCAGATTGCTCAGTCGCTGCAGTACCCGAGGATCATGAGGATTCTGATCCAGGGTGGCGCCGCCAGAGACAACGACGGGCCGCCGAAGAAAACGCCGTCGTGGGGTTTGACGAAGAAGAAGCAGCAGCCGCAGAGTCGGAGTAGAGGGAGAATGAGGAGTCTGCGGGGTACAGAGTTTGATAAGTCGGTGCCATTGTCGGTGGTGTAAGAACTGTGAAGAAGATGAATATGGTGAAGAATTATTGACATATATTTGATTGTTGGCTATACGACCACGTTTGTGTATGTATGCATGTATTTATGTACGGGAATGCCAAGTGATGAGATGAATTATATATATGTATTTTCCATCACTTGTGGGTGGGTGGGTGTTTTTTAAATAAGTATAATAATTAGAATTTTGTAATTTTCTTTGTTCAAGTATGTATGGGTTGCCCTTTGAAAAAAAAAAAAAAAAATGTGTATGGTGTTGGCGCAAGATTTTGGAATGCTCCATTCCGTCGTGATTTGCCGTCAGAAGACGCTCGTCACGGGTGATCGATACCTGCATAAGAAAGGGAAGGTAAACTTGTACCGGTGTGGGGCTAGGCTCACAAGGCTCCGATGCTTAATTCAGAAAGGTTTGAGCATAAGAAGAAGCTGTAGTGTGTAGAGAATTGCGTAGAGTTACGCCTCTGTTACGTACCTCCCTCATCCTTGAACAAAAGGGGTATTTATAGGTAATGAGAAGGTGATGGAGCGATTTACCGTAGCGGAAAGCGATTTTGGACCGATGATACTGTTGGGTTTAATGTCCTAAAACTCGTGGTTTGTAAACTTTTATGTTTGTAATTTATCTATTTAGTAATAATGAGTTATTAAGTTTTATTCAGTAAAGGTGTTTGCTGGAATAAAGTGAAACGTGTTTGCATTAATCTATACCAATGACCAACACCCTTGACGATCATGAGTACTTGAGTTTCATGTATGACATGAATGTGGATCAGGCTCAAGTAGACAGTCAAAACGGTCTATAGTATACGGATAAGGCTGGGTACCTTATCCTGGTAACACTATTGGATGCGGCCCGTTTTGTATTGTACAAAACGATGTGATCCGAGTCGTTTCACATCGAGATGTGCGAGCGGGGGCGTCCTACGCGATGAGTTTGCGTAAGACTGAACCACGAAAAGTCGCTCTCTCTTTATAACACCGTTTACTGAAGAGACCGACTATTTCACCTGATGGCCTAGGTAACTCGATCTCAATCCTGAGCTTACTATGAACTCCTGCTTATTAGACAGTATCCTTAGACTTGTATGGGTGAGAGTGGCAGAATGTCCGCTCAATAAGCCTACCATCTCAGGGATAAAGTCCAATAGGTAGCTGGGGACATAGTGTAGTAAGATGGAGTTTACTCCTAACCCGCTCTTCAGGGTTAGTAGATAGGTTGTTCCCTTAATAGCTGACTCCAGGGCTTGAACAATAGGCGCCTACCCTCTCCTCGTTAGAGAGGGTTCCTGATCTGTTGGTTGGACCACTGATCAATTGTTCATTAGAGGTGTCAGTGGTAATTAAGGAACAAAGATGTAACGCAGGGGTTAAACGGTTTAAACGACCCAGCTGTGATTACGAACAACCTGTGAAGGGTCGACTTGCCCGTGACGGTTATATCAAGAGGACACAATATATCTACAGTGAGGGGAGTGCAGCCCTCGGACTTTAGTGGAGTCTCCGGGGGTTAACGAAAGTTGATTGATTCGGGTTAAAAGAGTTTTGACCGAATAATCTCGTATCGTTGGAGCTCATGATCTGTAGGTCCTTTAGGTTCTCCTGGCTAGCTTGGATAACGCCGTGCAACAATATAAGAGAAAATAAAAGAAAAAGGAAAAAGAATTTGAATTGTTCAAATTCGGTTTATGGAAAGAGGATGAACATATTTAAATATGATTTAAATATGGAAATGGCCTAAAAACATGAATAGGATTCATGTGTAAAAAAATCGGTTTTCGGAAAACCGAGTTTCGTCATATTATTTAATTAATATTTGATATTGAATTAAATACTATTTATTAATTAAAAAGTTTAATTAATAATTAATAATTATATATATATATTTTTTATTTATTAAAAAGTTTAATAAATAAAATTATTATTATTATTTTTAATAATAATAATAATAATTATTATATATATATATATGTGTCTTGCCTGCAGCAAGACACATATATATATATGTAATTTGAGTAATATATATATATAGGATTTTGTTGAGCCATTTTGAGTGAAGTGGATGGGGTATACGAATGGTTTTGAAAAGCTAAAAAGTTCAATTGTTGGAGTTTTAGAAAGATAACTTTCGTTCTGTCCCCATTTGTTCCTCTGCCTTCAGTTTCTTTCTTCTTCTTCTCCTTCTTTTATTTCTTTTCTTTTCTCTTGTAACGGAGTCCCACCACTCCGTTGCTCGGCGCCGAGGATAGCGGGACTACCTGGGGTGGTCCTCGAGGCGTTCGTGAGAAGAGGCTAGAAGTGTTCGTGACGAAGAACGGCCGGCGGAACGTGAAGAAAAATTAGAACTTCAAGGGTATGTTTTCTATTTTTCTTATTTCCGTCTTTTGAGCATGTTTTCTATTTGTTAAATTGATGAAATTAGAGTATCATCGGTCCGAAATCGCCTCCGCTGCGCATGTCGCTCCATCAATTGGTATCAGAGCGATTTTGTGATTAACTCAATTTGCATCAATTTAAGTTGGTGGGTATTTTAATTTAGAAATTGTTTCTGAATTGGAGTCTAAAGTGGATATCGATTTTGGCATAGTTTCTATTTGAATTTCGTTATTTGTAATTGCCCGAGAATGTATGGGCTTTAATGCATGCTGAAGAGTCTGTATTTTTAGAGTCATTAGAGTCCATATAGGTTTCTTTGTGAAAGAAGTTTGAGTTTGGAACTCGCCGAAATGTTCGGTATAAGTTCAAACTCGTTCTAGGCGATACAAATGAGAAGCTCGAAGAGAATTTGGCCGAAGCGTTCGGGGGAGCAAGCTGGTCCAAGGCGGTGCGAATAGTTCGAAGTCCGCTCAAGACTTAGCTTGTTGATCAAGCTTGTAATAAAATAGTTATTGCTTGCTAAATGCCAAAATCGATCCACTTTAGTGTGTTTAATTAATTATGCATTATGAATGTATGTTTTAATTTAAATCCATGTTTGTATGTGCATAACGTATGTCATATAGATTTAAAATCCCACCGTAGGAAGCATGCTCCTTGCATAGTAAATATGTTATAAGTGTTATAATATATAGTATGCATATTTAGGAATTCATAAGAATTAATATAAAAGTTATATTAATTCATGAATTGAATGTTGTTAGTTTAATAGAGAAATTGATATAAGCGTTATATTAATTATGAAATTAAACGTACAACATTGGTTATCCTAGTTTTATGCTTATTGTATATTATAAGTGTTGTAATATATATGCATGTTTAATTCATGAGTATTAATATAAGAGTTATATTAATTCATGAATTTGATGTTGTTTACTTAATAGAATAATTAATATAAGTGTTATATTAATTATGAAATTAAAACATCCAACATTAGTTTTATGCATATTGTATGTTATAATTGTTATAATGTATAGGATGCATGCTTAATTCATTAAAAATTGATATAAGTGTTATATTAATTTATGAATTAGGAGTTGTATGTTTAAAGAGCATAATCGATATAAGTGTTATATTGATTATGAAGTTAAATATTCAACTTGTCATGCCTTAGCGATTGTATGTTTGAGAAGCATATAGATAGTTGTTATAGAAAGTCTGTTTTTGCAAGCGTTGTAAAAATGACTTAGACTTTTAAAAACTATAACAAAGAAAAGAGCATGTTCATTTAGGGTTAATGAGACGATCGGGTTCATTAGATGAATAGGTCGTTATCTCGTAAATGCTAAGGTTATGAGAAACTCACCCGGTGAAATCCTGTTCGAGGTTGGAGGTATTTAAGCTGACGGTTTACGGAACACCTCCTACCTGGGGACGATCCGGTACTTGAGTAAAGTTAACCAGGCTTTATGAGCGTGCGGGAGAGGTGTGAGGTTAATTAATTCTGTTAATAACCTAGACATCTCAGGTAAATAGTTTGCCTAGACTTTAGGTTTTATATTCTTAGCCGGATAAAACCTGGAGTATTTACCCTAAACACCGTCCACGATGCTTAGTAGAAGTGTTGAGAAGGAATATATGATATATCCCTCTCCTGCTACGCACTCCCTATAGTTCACAACGTGAGAATTTTGCTCGGCCTCGTGATGTCAATAGGGCATCCCCATTCGGATGGTATTTGCAACTTTCAATAGCCAGGTGAATGGAGTAAGTATCTATAGTAAGTGGGTGAAGGAAGCGCGTCGGTGCTTCCTGTGGTCTCCTCTGTTGGACTGAACCGTAAGATTCTCATGTTCCGCCTGCAGGTTGCTCTTAGTGGCACCATCCATTCGGAGGGCGGGGCATGGGAGATCGAACATCTCAGTCACCATTTATGGATAGTGAAACACAGGGCCATTCCCAACACTGACATTCCATTTGGTTGCTATGTTGGGGCCGTTCTGTGCGTTCTAAAAATGGAGGGTCACACTTACGGGATTTGCTAAGGAGTTAGTAAATCCAGACCAAAAACGATAACTAAGATGCTATAGGAATATGAGTTATTCTGGAGTTAGCATTTAGTCAAGAATGTCTTGATTTAGTAAAGGAGTGACTCGACTGCCATTCGGCAGCGATCATTCTGACTTACTAAAGTATCGTAACTAGTAAATAAAGAGTTCGGGTACTTTATTTACTGCTAAAGTTTGTTTTTAATTGGTTTAAATAGGTTAAAACCGTTTCACTAATAGGTTTACATTCTTTTTCAGCATGGCGAGCTCATTTGTACAATTATTAGCTAACGACAAACTTACCGGAGAGAATTACGGAACTTGGAAATCCAATCTGAATACGATTCTTGTATTGGATGACCTAAGATTTGTCTTGACGGAGGACTGTCCTCCAACTCCTAGCTCAAACGGTTCACGAACTGTTCGTGAGGCGTACGATCGCTGGATTAGGGCTAATGATAAAGCCCGAGTCTATATCTTGGCAAGCATGCAAGATGTCTTGGCCAAGAGGCATGAGGTTATGGTTTCTGCTAAAGAAATCATGTCTTCATTGCAAGAGATGTTTGGACAACCGTCCTCGTCTCTTCGCCATGAAGCCCTCAAATTCGTTTATAATGCTAGAATGAAGGAAGGAACCTCTGTTAGGGAACATGTCCTTAATATGATGGTCCACTTCATGACGGCAGAAGTGAACGGAGCCGCGATTGACGAGAAGAGTCAAGTAAGTTTTATCTTGGAATCTCTCCCGCAGAGTTTCCTGAATTTCAGATCAAACATGGTCATGAATAAGATAGAATTCAACTTGACCACTCTTCTGCACGAGTTGCAGACTTACCAGACCCTTCATGCCTCTAAAGGAAAAGAGAAGGAGGCTAATGTAGTCACTTCGAAGAAGTTCCTGAAGGGGGCCGGGTCTGGGAGTAAGTCTGAAGCAACTGCTACGAGTAGTAGGACTATTCGTAAGAAGAAGAGTAACAGGAGAAAAGGCAAAGCTCCTATGCTTGTGGCCAAGGTAAAGTCTTCGGACAAAGGGAAGTGTTTCCATTGTAACGAAGAAGGGCATTGGAAGCGCAACTGCCCGAAATACCTTGCAGAGAAACATGCCGAGAAAGAACGACAAGGTAAATGAGATTTATTTGTCTAAACATGTATAGTGGATTTATGAATGTCATACCTGAATGTTTTTCAGGAACCACTAATCATGTTTGTTTTTCTTTCAGGAAACTAGTTCCTGATTGTCGGTTTCTCCGTGTTGGATGACTTGAGAAGATGTCTATAAAGCTCTACAGTGGGAGTTTTGTGTTTTTTGATGTTGTTGTCTGTATGAACCTAAATCACATATGTGATATGTGTAATTAAGTTGTACATATTTCTGTATTTTTGAGCATATGTATATAAGTATCTTTTGGTGTATATAAATGAACAGTTCATTTTTACAAAAGATGTATACTTGCATGTTCTATTAATTCAGAAAACAACATGGATGTTAAGACTAGGCGTATTAAAAGGAAAGCTATATCTAAATCAACAAAGGTTGTTGATAGCAGAGTTGGTTATTCTCAATAGTTGAGAAAACCCTAACTCATTGGTTTGTCTATAAAACTCGAGTTATCATACCAGATGATGACTTGAGGATTCGTTGTCTTTAATTAGACAATGAATTATTTAGACAAGGACCAATGGTTCGAAGCTGTAGATCTTCGAGGGGTTAAATGACCGAGCCTCTAAGGTGAAAACTTTTAAGGCTTGACTTTCTGGTAATGGGACTGTCCCAAAGTGAAGAGGTTGATTGTGTATCAACTTGTTTACTTGTTACCAGATGTAAGTTGTTAGACGACTCTCATCTATTTTTCTTGTTCTATACTAGATAGGATAAGATAAATAGAAATCAAGACTAGCTATCTTGATCAGAGTGTCTATAAGTCATAATCTCTCTGAGAGTCATATGCAAGATTAAGAACAAAATAGTTTTGTTAGCTTATTCAATTCTTTTATGGATTGAAACTAGCAACTTAATCTTGAATGATTAAGGTTTGATGTTCTAATCAAATCTTATGGCTTAAACATGTTATTGATAAACTTTGTTGGGCAAGTGTTTTATCAATACTATAGCTTTCATAATATGTTTCCGTGATTAATATCCTATTCATTGAGAATGTTATGGGATGTAGTTTCTGGCACTTAAGCATAAACTAGCGACCCATTTCCAGATATGTGATCTGGGAGAGGCTTAGTTTATTCTAAGGATTCAGATTAATCTGAGTCGCAAGAACAAATCGCAAGTATAGTCTCCTAACATCTGATATTGACAAGAGTTGTTAGTAATCGATGTTATGAGGTGCTGTCCCTATGCATTAAACACATCTTGGGTTAACATCTATCTCTTCTGAGATATATGACCCGATATGTTTTATGCAGTGGGAGCTGTCAGTTATATCGGTTAATAATTTGTCATAGTATAAAGGAATGGAATACAAGAGTTGTATTGCTAATTCCTCTATAAAAGCTAAAATTTGTTGCAGCTTGTTTAGCAACATATATAAAAGTATTTTTTTGAGCTCTTAAGTAGTGTGGATGAGGAGATGTGATGGTCACATGGAGAGCCTCATAGTACTTCATGCTGATATGTTTACTAAGTCTCTCACGGCTAAAGTGTTTGAGAGATACCTAAAGAGTTTAGGGCTCCGAGTTGCTAAATAGGATAGTGGGAGAGGACTATAGATACATGATATTATAGTTCACCTCGCCAACATGTACACCACGGACGTTTAAGTCCAAGTGGGAGTTTGTTGGGTTTAATGTCCTAAAACTCGTGGTTTGTAAACTTTTATGTTTGTAATTTATCTATTTAGTAATAATGAGTTATTAAGTTTTATTCAGTAAAGGTGTTTGCTGGAATAAAGTGAAACGTGTTTGCATTAATCTATACCAATGACCAACACCCTTGACGATCATGAGTACTTGAGTTTCATGTATGACATGAATGTGGATCAGGCTCAAGTAGACAGTCAAAACGGTCTATAGTATACGGATAAGGCTGGGTACCTTATCCTGGTAACACTATTGAATGCGGCCCGTTTTGTATTGTACAAAACGATGTGATCCGAGTCGTTTCACATCGAGATGTGCGAGCGGGGGCGTCCTACGCGATGAGTTTGCGTAAGACTGAACCACGAAAAGTCGCTCTCTCTTTATAACACCGTTTACTGAAGAGACCGACTATTTCACCTGATGGCCTAGGTAACTCGATCTCAATCCTGAGCTTACTATGAACTCCTGCTTATTAGACAGTATCCTTAGACTTGTATGGGTGAGAGTGGCAGAATGTCCGCTCAATAAGCCTACCATCTCAGGGATAAAGTCCAATAGGTAGCTGGGGACATAGTGTAGTAAGATGGAGTTTACTCCTAACCCGCTCTTCAGGGTTAGTAGATAGGTTGTTCCCTTAATAGCTGACTCCAGGGCTTGAACAATAGGCGCCTACCCTCTCCTCGTTAGAGAGGGTGCCTGATCTGTTGGTTGGACCACTGATCAATTGTTCATTAGAGGTGTCAGTGGTAATTAAGGAACAAAGATGTAACGCAGGGGTTAAACGGTTTAAACGACCCAGCTGTGATTACGAACAACCTGTGAAGGGTCGACTTGCCCGTGACGGTTATATCAAGAGGACACAATATATCTACAGTGAGGGGAGTGCAGCCCTCGGACTTTAGTGGAGTCTCCGGGGGTTAACGAAAGTTGATTGATTCGGGTTAAAAGAGTTTTGACCGAATAATCTCGTATCGTTGGAGCTCATGATCTGTAGGTCCTTTAGGTTCTCCTGGCTAGCTTGGATAACGCCGTGCAACAATATAAGAGAAAATAAAAGAAAAAGGAAAAAGAATTTGAATTGTTCAAATTCGGTTTATGGAAAGAGGATGAACATATTTAAATATGATTTAAATATGGAAATGGCCTAAAAACATGAATAGGATTCATGTGTAAAAAAATCGGTTTTCGAAAAACCGAGTTTCGTCATATTATTTAATTAATATTTGATATTGAATTAAATACTATTTATTAATTAAAAAGTTTAATTAATAATTAATAATTATATATATATATTTTTTATTTATTAAAAAGTTTAATAAATAAAATTATTATTATTATTTTTAATAATAATAATAATAATTATTATATATATATATGTGTCTTGCATGCAGCAAGACACATATATATATGTAATTTGAGTAATATATATATATAGGATTTTGTTGAGCCATTTTGAGTGAAGTGGATGGGGTATACGAATGGTTTTGAAAAGCTAAAAAGTTCAATTGTTGGAGTTTTAGAAAGATAACTTTCGTTCTGTCCCCATTTGTTCCTCTGCCTTCAGTTTCTTTCTTCTTCTTCTCCTTCTTTTATTTCTTTTCTTTTCTCTTGTAACGGAGTCCCACCACTCCGTTGCTCGGCGCCGAGGATAGCGGGACTACCTGGGGTGGTCCTCGAGGCGTTCGTGAGAAGAGGCTAGAAGTGTTCGTGACGAAGAACGGCCGGCGGAACGTGAAGAAAAATTAGAACTTCAAGGGTATGTTTTCTATTTTTCTTATTTCCGTCTTTTGAGCATGTTTTCTATTTGTTAAATTGATGAAATTAGAGTATCATCGGTCCGAAATCGCCTCCGCTGCGCATGTCGCTCCATCAGATACTCTAATTTCATCAATTTAACAAATAGAAAACATGCTCAAAACGACGGAATTAAGAAATTAGAAATACATACCTTGTAGTTCCAATTTCTTCAAGCTCCGCCGCACGTTCCTCGTCACGAACACTTCTGACCTCTTCTCACGAACGCCTCGAAGACCACCTCAGGTAGTCCCGCTATCCTCGACGTCGAGCAACGGAGTTGTGGGACTCTGAAACTAAGAGAAAATAATAAGAAACAGAAGAGGAAGAAGAAGGAAGAAGAAGTACAGAGGCTGGAGAACTATTTCTCAATTAAAAAAAACATAAATTCTCATCTTTTTCAATTGGTACACCCCTCTGCCTTTCCTTTCAATTGAAAACCTTTTTCAATTCCTTACTCATCATACAAAAATGAGTACCCCTCCTAACTTACTTAAATGGCCAAACTTAACCCATATATATATATATATATATTTATTTATTTATTTATTTAATTATTATTATTATTAAAAAAATTATAATAATTTTATTTATTAAACT
Source organism: Herpetospermum pedunculosum (assembly GCA_028017165.1). Classification (NCBI taxonomy): domain Eukaryota; kingdom Viridiplantae; phylum Streptophyta; class Magnoliopsida; order Cucurbitales; family Cucurbitaceae; genus Herpetospermum; species Herpetospermum pedunculosum. Next base: position 14,159,706 of record CM051526.1, read on the forward strand.
TTTTAATAAATAAAAAATATATATAATTATTAATTAATAATTATTATTTAATAATTATTATTTAATTCAATATCAAATATTAATTAAATAATATGACTAAACCCGATTTTTTTCCACATGAATCCTATTCATGTTTTAGGCCATTCTCAGATTTTTTCCCACATGATCTTTTTCTTTTCTTTTAAACTGTTGCACGACGTTATCCGAGCTAGCCAGGAGAACCTAAAGAACCTAAAGAATCTACAGATCATGAGCTCCAACGATACGAGATTATCCGGTCAAAACTCTTTTAACCGAACTAATCAACATTCGTTAACCCCCGGAGACTCCACTATAGTCCGAGGGTTGCACTCTCCTCACTATAGATATATTATGTCCTCTGATATAACAGTCACTGACAAGTCGACCCTTCACAGGTTGTTCTTAATCACACCTGAGTCGTTTTAAACCGTTTAACCCCTGCATTACTTCTTGTTCCTTAAGTACCACTGACACCTCTAATGAACAATAGATCAGTGGTCCAACCAACAGATCAGTTAACCCTCTCATCACATGAGAGTGTGAGCGCTCATTGTTCAAGCCCCGAAGTCAGCTATTAAAGGAACAACCTATCTACTAACCCTGAAGAGCGGGTTAGGAGTGAACTCTATCTTACTACACTATGTCCCCAACTACCTATTGGACTTTATCCCTGAGATGGTAAGTTATTGACTCGACGCTAATGGGCCACTCTCATCTATACAAGTCTAAGGATACTGTCTAATAAGCAGAAGTTCATAGTAAGCTCAGGATTAAGATCGAGTTACCTAGACCATCAAATGAAAATGTCGGTCTCATCAGTAAACGGTGTTATAAAAAGAGAGCAACATATTTCGCGGTTCGGTCTTATACAAACTCTTTGCACATGACGCCCTCACTCGCACATCTCCATGTGAAACGATTCGGATCACATCGTTTTGTACAATACAAAGTGAGCCGCATCCAATAGTGTTACCAGGATAAGGTACCCAGCCTCATCCGTATACTATAGACCGTTTTGACTGACTACTTGAGCCTAATCCACAATCATGTCGTACATGAGGCTCAAGTACTCATATTCAGCCATGGATGTTGGTCATTGGTATAAGTTAACCTAAACACGTTTCACTTTATTCCAGTAACTCTTTTACTGAATAAAACTAATAACTCTTTATTCTAAATAAAATATTTACAAACATAACAGTTTACAAACCACGAGTTTTAGGACATAAAACCCAACAGAAGGGAGAGTTTCCCGGACGGTTCTGCTGCCCGCCATCACGTGAGTCCTCGAACCGGGGTGAGGAGGCACAAACTGACCAGAGTTTACTCGTGTGCCTTGTCAGGATGAGGGTAACCGTCGTCCCCCGATTCTCGAGGGGATTGGGGGCGCTGTTGTACTGCCAGCCCGTCAGGTGAGTCAGGGTATCTTTTCAATCACTTCTCCCGTTGATCGAGAGGCAACCTGGCAACAACGGATCCTCAGGTGAGCTGTTAAGCCCATACCCTCGGAGTTCTGGGTCGGCCCCAGGTTGTTGACTCGTCTGACGTTGTTGTCGTGGCCTCGACTTCCTTGGGAAGCGGGTCATGACGCCAGATGCTGACCTCAGACTGAGGTAGCCCGAAACATTGGCCCTACCAGTGGGTAGGTCCGCCGAGGGTGGGCCTTCTCGGTGGTTTGATTTAGTGTGATATACCGGAGCGCTTCGAGGGAAGCCGATACGTCGTTCACAACTTTGGAGAGGCCACACGTCGTTTCGTCATTAGGGGAACGGAAACGGTTCTGATGGCGTGTCGCCCACTCCGGGGTGTGACGTTTCGCTTGCCCTAGGTGAGATCTGAGTCGTTGATCCTGATCGTTTGGTCCAGATTTGTTCCCCACGAGTGTTTAAAGTCAGAGAAGGTGGAACGGTTTCATAAGCTCTCCTCTGCGACTTTCCTTCTTCCTTTTGCCCATCTCCGGCTCGTCTCATCGATGGCTTGAGGTAAATATACCCAGTTCGACGTCCGTGGCAATGGCGCTGACACTCCTTCGTTTGTGGCCCCACAGAGCCTGACAGACGAAGACTTGCGGACGCTAAGGGTTACGTATGGGATTCCGTCGTGCGTTGAATTGCGACTGCCTGCCCTGGGGGAGACGATCGAATCGCCGCCCGTAGGGTGTGTCGGCCTTTACCGGAATATTTTTTCGAGAGGGTTTCGTCTTCCTGTTGCTCCAGTGGTGCAAATATTTTTTAAGGCGGTGGGCCTCGCGCCAGTGCAACTGGCGCCGAACGCCTGGTCCTGCCTGATCGCCTTTTGTATTTTGTGGAAGAGGTATGGGGATGGGTACGAGGCGATGGTGGCGCAACTGCTGCACCTCTACGCGCTGCAACCCATTCCGACTGACTAGCTTTTTTATGTCGGCGAGGACGACATGAGTAAAAATTGTGGAGAACCCCTCGTCGGTGAAGAGTTGGCGAGATCATTGGTTCTACGCCTCTAGGGAGTGGCTGGTCACGGGTCCCGAGGACATTCCTGTATGCGAAGTCCCGACTGAATTTGGGGACTTAGGTAGGTCCTGCTCCGCTCTTCCTTCTTTCCTATTTTTCTTTTAAACGTTGTCTTCTTACAAGTTTGGTCGATTGGCAGTGGTGCCTTCTCTTTCGGTTCCCAGCGTGGAGCTGCTGGCTTTGGTTTGTCAGCATATCGTGAGGATACCTTCGGCTCGGCGGACGTTTGGCCGTGTTTGCTGTGAGGAGAACCTGGTTTGCGTGGGGCTAAGGTACCAATGTTCTCTCGTGCTACCGGAGAACGAGCTAGAGTGCAACCTTGTCTTGCCTCCGGATGGTCCCGATCCTGAGATTGCCCTGGACGATGAGGCGATTCGGCGGGCCGAGAAGAACGATTTCGACTCCTTGAGTTCCGGGACAGATGAGGCTGAACAGGGGAAGTTCGTCTATGCTTGACCCTGGTGGGCCCTCGTCGAGTCAGGCACACCGAGAGGCAGAGGGGTTAGAACGAGAGGTCTAGCTTTCGACTACGTCTTCGTCCGAGAGAATTTCAGCGGAACACTCCCCTCTGAGAGCTGAGAAGGGGGTTTGTCTGGCCGGAGGAACGATGTCGAGGATCAGAAATGGACGACCAACTTCACCTATTGGATCGCAAAAGAGACGTCAAGCGGCTGACGATGAGGATTCCTCGTCGCTGTTGCGTGCTCAATGTGTAACATAAATAAGCAATAAGAGAGAGAGAGCACTCAGAACATACAAGCATACATGATCTTATAGCAAGTAGTAAGTATTTTTTCATTCGTTTTCCCACAGAGATTTATGATTAGCTACTCGTGGAGTATAATGTTAAGAAAGAATGGGTGGATTTGAAGGGGTAGACTCGGTTTTAAAATTCCTATTTATTGCTGAATATATAAAAGGTAGCAACATAAACAAGTGCAAGTCAATGGTAAACGCAAAATGTAAAGAGAAAGAATTAAAGACGAAGAGAAAAGTAGTCAAGCAGAATTTTTAACTTAGCAGAATTGCGAGAACAGCAATTCTACCGCAATGTTACTAACAGCGAAAGTGTGTAAAATGGAGAAACAAGGGCTACTAACGACTCCTTTATAGGCATTTTCATACGACTCTCAAGCATTGGATCAACTCACTATGCATCAAACTAACTCAATCTCATGTATCTTCCGATTTCATGCATTAGATTCTTTAGTTTACTCATGTCCAAGTAAGGTCTTAAGCATCTTGTTAAAGCAGAAAGCTATGGTTTGTACTAGGAAAACGCCTATTCCTAGGTCGTTTTCTGGCTACCTTGAAAGGCTAGCATGAGTGTATGACTCTGAACTCTTACTCCTTCCAGAGGTTAGGAGTTCTTTGGACAAAATGGATGGACAATCGAAATTGCCCGTGGGATGAAGCTTACATACAATCAACACATTCGAGAGCTATCCTACATGCTTGGTTCACGTTTTTTAGCCTATAGTATTGTCATTAGCATGCCCCTATGTGACTTAGCTACTCATGGATATAGAGAGAACAGAAAGAATAGATGAAGTAGACATGCTTAGAAGAAGATAAAAGACAAAACAGCAAGGCAAAGCAGCAGACAACAAAGGTAAAGACGAAGTGTGCAATAATGAATTGTGCTTTGATTAATCGATTGTTTGAATGAACAACTGGAAACTTAAAGTGAATAACATAAAGACAGACAACAACGAAATAGAATGGAATGACTTTTGGAAAGGAAATAACGACACAACAGTACTGGAAATGAAAAGTAAAAGACAGAAAGCAGTAAATGAGCTTGAACGCCTCGTTGCAAACGCCTCGGCTGAAGGATGAGAAAGATCAGCCCTGCTTGGATGAATCCAATCAGAAGAGAAGATGAATCTTCTCTCCTTCCTATCAGATTGACGACTCCAACAGCTGAACCTCTCAGACCAACAGACGGAAAAGGAATTGAATGAGAAAGACTGCGCTGCGAAGAGACTTCTACGCTTTCGGATGATGATCAAACCCTCTACTTTGACCCCCTTTTATAGTAATCTGCAGGTGCGTTTGGGCCAAGGAGAACCATCCATCCTCAACGTCGTACTTCAAAATGGATGGAGGAGAAAGAACGAATCCCTGAAATAACGGAATATAACAGAAAAAGATCAGCCAACTTGCGGATTTCACTTAAAACATTGCTGTTTTAGCAATGTTTCCGCAATGCTGCCGCAATGCATATTTTCACTCTTTTAGCTTCGTTTTTCATCCCTTTTCTTTCCTTTTGTACATAAGTCTAAATTTAGCTACCTTCTTCTAATTCTCATATATAAGTATAGGTTTAAGCTAAATCCTCTCAAAAACACCTAAGAGTGCACATCTTTCTATGGAAAACAAGTCCTAAAAAGGTCACTTTTGGAGACGTAACACACCCCCAAACTTAAGGTTTTGCTCGTCCTCGAGCAATCTAAGGACTTACTTAGGCTGCTGTTTTATCTTCTTTAACCACTCGCTGACTCCCCTAAATTCCTATCTATAGCAGTGCTGTCCTGTGACACACTTCTAAGGTTTCAACTACCCTCTTGTTTTGCCTCTTCTGACTTCGCATGCCTAAAACTCCTGCTGTTTCATTAACTCCCTACGTCTGATCTACTTGCTTCTGTCATATCATGCAACTATCCCTAAGGTTTCAAATTCTACCTAGCTTTACCCCAGACTCAGTACATGCTTCTAGTTTTACTTTTGAGCTACATAGGATTCCTTAGAGTCATGCCAGCCTTAGTTTTAACAGTGACAGTGGTACATTTAGAGAACAACCTAAACCCTGGCATCACTACATTGGACATACATTCATCTCCCTAAACAACCCTACAAGCTACAACTTTGTGCTCAGCTAATTGAGGATCAGAGTTCTTTTTAATCAGGACATCTAAGCCACAAAGTTGCCACTCCTAGGTATACATTCTTCTTCCCTATTTCTTCCTTTTTCTTTCTCACTTTGGTGGAGCCTCTCCTTTGGTTGCCTTTTGATGCAATGCCACTTGTGGGTTACACACTTGGCACTGATTACTCAGCAACTAAAGAGAGACACCCTTCTTTATTCTATTTTTCATTTTTTTTCAGTTCATCATTTTTTTTTTTAAAAGGAGAAGAAGAATGCTTATGCTTAAAGGGAGAGAGGAATGTTCCTAGGCCTAGGGTGGCCTCCCCCAAACTTAAATTACTCATTGTCCCCAATGAGTGTCTGAGGTGGCACACCCCCAAACTTGTCCTAGAAGCATCTAGTCTAAGGTAAAACAAAGAGAATTCAAAAGCCCTAGGCATAGACAGAACATTCTAAAAGCAAACATCACAGCAGCAGAAATTTATAAAAACAGTCAGGTAAGGACTTACAGCTATGCATGCTGAGCAAATTTCAGAGGCTAATTTAAACTATCAAAGGTGTCCTATGACACTCATCCAACATGCTTTTAGATAGGCTATATAAGGTAGTCAAGATAGCAGCACAAGACAAAATTTAAACAGAACCAGCCTAACTGAACAGACAGTCAAAAACATGCATTTACTAATAAAAATTGCGGATTCCGCAATTATTTCGCAATGGATCCAGGGCAGATATATGAGTGATTAAGGTCCCTATGCATGCTCTTTCCAGTCATTTAAGATCTACAAAACGGAAACTAAACTAATCTACCTATTCAGCTACCATTAGCCTATACTAAACAACTTTAAACACTAAAACTAAAGAACTAAAAACAGATTAAAATTAACTCAAAACAGCAGAGTTCACATAGTTAACGAAAAGCAGTTTTATTTTTTTCTTTAGGGAACAGAAATACTCCCTTGAGTGCTTCTCAGTCTAGCACTCAGATGTCCTCATCATTATCATTCCTTCTTGGTCTTGGAGGCGCCCATGGTGTCAGTAGGTCCGTGGGGAACTCAGGGAAGAGGCAGCCCAACTGGTCAGCAACCTCCTTGTCCCTTGCTTGCGCATATGTGGCCCATTGAGCCATCTTCTTCTGTAAATCCATCAGGCAGGCCATTGATAGAGACTGAGCAGTAGCCAGGCCATCGAGCTCGAACTCCATATTTCCCTTCCTTCGCATCCTCAAGGCAGTAGGCAACTCCAGGTGCCCCGTGTAGGCCAACTGTCTTTCCATTCGCTCGATAGGGACCCCTGCACGTAAGCATAGCTTAGTAATTGTATTAGGAAAGAAAAGTGGACCCTTACCCTTTTTGGCGCAATCAGCAATTGAGGCTGTAATGACCTCGCCCACATTGATGGTGAGGCCTCTCATGATCGTGTAGACTAGCAACGATCTGCCTTGGTTGATGGTGGTTTCGTGGGTCACTGGGGACAGCTTCCTCCGCACGAAGGAGAACCAAACAGCTGCCTTGGCTGTGAGGTTAGCACTCATGAGAGTGTGCTTCCCATTACGCGAGACTGTCCACGATGCCTCAGGTTGGCCAATGACTCGAATTGCTTCCTCCAGGACAGCTTCTGTTGGCTCATCAACGATCCTTGCATAGTCAGTGTGTTTTTGACCCTTGAGGCCATAGGCTTCGTTGATTGCCTTCGCTGAGAAATCCACCTCAACTCCTCTGACCACAGACAGGCCATCCTCAGGATTCATCAAATTTGCGTAAAAGTCATACACCATGCTGGAGTAGGCATGGTTGGGTGGTCTGCACAGCTCTTCCCAGCCGTGATTCGTGATCCCTGCGCGCAAGAATTGCGGCAGGTCAGCAAGCGCGTCGAGGAAGCCTTTCTCGTGCAGCAGGTCCCTCTTCCTCAGCTCAGTGCCCCTTGATTCTGCATCAGAGGACACATACCTCACTGATTGAGGCTCATCTTCGGGGTACAGCTTGGCTTTCCCCTTATCTTTTGGTTTGGCTGATTCCACAGCCTTGATCTTGAGCTTCTTTGGGGCTGGCTCACCACTATCCTTCTGTGACGAATAGTGTCATATATAAGCACATGTTTAGACTAAATTCTATCAAAAACGCTTAAGAGTTCACACAATTCTATGGCAAATAAGTCCCTAAAATGTATACTTTTGGAGGCGTAACAGCAACACTAAACTGACATCTATATAGTGTGGAATTTTTGTGGCCAAGTGCCACTACCTGGGATCCTAACTTGAGTTTACACTGGCGACTGCCAAACTCACAACTGTAACCTTCATCCTCCAACTTGCCAATAGAGATGAGATTTATTTTCATCCTAGGCACAAACCTGACATTGCGCAACACCAGAATACTGCCACATACTGACTTCAGATTAACATCCTCAATCCCACATGTCTTGGAGACTCTACCATCACCCATTCTCACTAGACCATGATGTCTACCTGTGAATGATGTGAACAAATTTCTATCTAAAGTTATGTGAACTGACGCTGCACTATCTACAACCCATTCAGATGAGTGGTTACTACTCTCTGTGCTACTCTCAACACAGACATAGGCATCATCAACTATGTTTACCTCATGATCCTCTTTTAGTTTCCTACACTGACTTTTGTAATGATCTTTCTTGTGGCAGTAAAAACATTCTACTTCCTTATTTCTATGACTCCACTTTTTCCTATTGCTATTCAATTTATTATCTTCATAATCAATTTTTTCTTTACCCTTAGTTAAAGTTAAAGCTGATCCTACAGTAGATTCTTTACTACTCCCCTTTCTACGAATTTTCTCAGCTATAGCTAAATCACAAACCCCTGAAAATTTCAGAGTGTTATCTCCAGTCGAATTAGACACTGCTGTCTTCATCGTTTCCCAACTATCAGGTAAAGACATTAATAATTGAATAACATACACTTCATCAGTAAATACTATCTTGACAGACTTCAACTGATTAACTAAAGTGGTAACTTCATTAATATAGGAATTAACTGATGAATTTTCAATCATTTGCATGTTGAAAAATTTCTTAAGTAGATATGCTTTACTATTGGCAGACTGTTTCTCATACATGTTTGTAAGCGCTTCCATTAACTTGATTACAGTAGTCTCGTTGGCTACAAGACTAGCCACTTTCATCGACAGACACATCCTTATATTTTCAATTGCTTGTTCATCCATATCCAACCAATCTCCATCTGACATCTCTTCCGGTCTCTCCTTCAGTGCCTTGTGCACTTTCTTGCAGGTCAGGAAATCGTTGATTTGCATCTTCCAATAACCAAAATTTTCCCCATCAAATTTTGTGACTCCCTCGAAACTTTTTGGATTTGTCGCTCCCATGATTCCTGAACCAAAAGCTCTGATACCACTTGTTGGGATTAAAAAATAGCGAGATATAAATTAATGCGGAATAAACTAGATTATATCTCAAACTCCCACTTGACAGGTTAGAACCCAAAAGGTAATCGGTCACAAAATACAATAATAAAAAGATAAGGGAAAGAGATAACAACATCGAGAGATATACTGGTTCGCCCCGATCTCGGGACTACGTCCAGTCTTCTGCAACTGCAGGTTCTACTATAATGGAGATTACAATTGGTCTCTCAAGCTCGCGCTACAAAACTCTCTCAAATAGCCCAACTAGAACTATTTGCTTCCAAGTACCACAACCCGGTAGCTTGGGATAAACAAAGAAGAGAAACCTAAGTTCCAAAGAAAAATACACCCTGTATTTTTCTAATTCGTTGCTTACTGCTGCACTATGAAAAGAATACAAGAATACAAAAATTCTTCTTTCACTTTTGCTACTGCCGTAGGTCATGCACCTTCTACCGCAAAAAAAAAACAAAAGTATATATATATATATGTTTGTTGCATCACAATACCCTAGCCCACAAATGGGCCAAAGCCCAATTTCTTTTCCATGCGTCACTTGTTGGATGAAGCTTTAAAACAAAGAGTCATGTAATTTTATTTATTTTTTACTTGGTCAAAAATAAAACAATTCACCCACATATAATATAAAATATTATATATATTATATTTCTTGAGGTTTGTCTCCATAAATCCTAACAAGGGAAATGAACAAGTCCAAGCTATTGAACTTAGAAGTGGTAAACCTTAAGAAACCAACGTTAGGAATGAACCAAAGCGAGTAGAGAACAGTGAGCCTAATGCTCCACTGGTGACCCAACGAAACTCTAGCAATGCTAATGCGAAGGATGCGCAAAAAGCCAGACTTGAAAACATAGAGGAGGAGACAGAAGAGATCATTAGGACCATTCCAGTAGGGATTAGACCTAACATTCCTATGTACGTTCCACCTCCACCCTTTCCAAGGCGTCTGAAAAAGAAACAAGAGCAAGAGGCTCATTTTCATAAATTTTTAGAAATTTTAAAGCAAGTGCATGTCAACATACCTTTTGTGGAAGTATTGCAATCCATGCCGTCTTATGGAAGTATTGTGGTAACGGAATTTTTGAATATTCCGTATATATCGGGCTGTCGAGACCCGCCAAATTAATATTTATAACACTGTCTAAGGCTTCTCCAAAACTTGTAGAAAGCAGTAGTCAGGATCGAACCATAGAGAATTTAATTAGCTTAATCTAAATTCTAATTTTAATTGTTAGTTTGTAAAAAGATGCTAACTGGGGGTTTTGAGAGTCAAAGATAAGAAACATGTAATAAAAGGAAAGAACGAAACATGAATTTGGAATAGCGGGAGAAACATAAACACGTAACGAACACACTCAATCTAAAGGGTCAGGGTTATTAGTTGCGATGTGATTCGGATCATAGACACAAAAGACTTAGCCGACTTTTAACTAACATTCACGCAAATTACATGCTCTAAACAGAAACAAGCAATCCCAAGTAATTAATAAAGAGTTGACAACTCTAAATTAAGCTTCGCGATTAATCCAACTAGGGCGATCGCTCTCCCATATTGAATTAACTACGAGCGACGGGTAGCGATGCGACGAGTAAATTGCAGAAATCTCTAACAACGGACTCGGTTTACTCTTTCTCTAAAGTCTATCGCGCAACCAGAATAAATACGGCCGTACTCATTTGGATAAACTTAGACTACTGTTACTCAAACCACGAGAGGCAATCGCATCATGATTTTTTTAACCAATCCAACATACAAGAAGCTAAATGGGAGTCAATCCATGAAGAAATTGATGCTGGAAATTAAGCTCAAGAGAAGAGTTGAATGCTAAAACATGCTAAACATAGACAAACAATTCAAATCTCACCTAATGACATCTACAACGTCTAACCCATCTCCTAAAGATCGAATGTTAGCTCTTAGCTAGCCAAGGATGCAAGGGGAAGGAAGAAATCCGAGCCGAGCTTCCCAAACTCCATTAATGGAGGTTACAATAGCCGAAAAGGTAAGAAAAACCGTTTCTAATCTAAAAGGGGGAAGAAGAATGACCTAAGTTCGGAAAAACGCCTATTTATACCCAAAACAGCGTCAGACGAGCGCCTAGGCGCTATAAGTCAGCGCCAAGGTGCTGCGCACTGGGCAACCGAGGAAGCGCACATAATCGGTCAGCGCCTAGGCGCTGCGCATCAACGCTCAGGGGCTAGGCCCTCTGGTCTGGGAGGTTGTCTGGCGCCAAGGCGCTTGGCTCTCGGGTCTTGGAGGTTGTCTGGCGCCAAGGCGCTGGGCTCTCGGGTCTGGGAGGTTGTCTGGCGCCAAGGCGCTGGGACTTCGGGTTTGGATCTCAATTTCCATCTTTTGCACCTCCAAGCTCCACTTGGATCTCAATTTCCTTCGGGTTTGTTTCTTAAGCGTTTAGGGTTTGTTTCTTCGGTCGATATTTACCGGTCATCCATACCGGTGACAATATACGGAAGAAACTGACCGATAAGTGTTATCGGTCATGCCTTACCGGTTTACCGGTTCAAGGCTTACCGATAAGGATTTACCGGTCAGTGTTTATCGGTCCAATCCTTACCGGTGTAAGTTTACCAGTTTACCGGTGTGAGTATTTGATACTTACCGAACCGGTTTACCGGTGGTAAACTTACCGGTCCGGTCTATACCGATGTGAATTTATCGGTGTCGGTTTATCGGTCCTGATTTATTCACACGGTATTTACCGGTCGAGGCTTATCGGTTGAAATGCTTGTGAAGCATTTACCGGTTGAGGCTTAGCAGTGTGCCATTTACCGGTCGGATCTTGCGATCTTTCCCGGTGGCACACCGAGGTGCCTTACCAGTGGGTCTTTATCGGTCAACCTGGGGGTTGACTTTTACCGGTCGGTAATGACGTTTACCGGTGGCACACCGAGGAGCCTTACCGGTGGTCTCTTACCGGTCAACCATAACCGGTTGACTTTTACCGGTTGGTTAAGGAGACTTACCTGTCGGGGAGAATATCAGAATTCCTTTTCAATTATTTGAATAATTGATCATCTGATTTTCTCTCTCCCGGTTTGTTGCTTATTGATTGTTGAAGATCCTCAGCCAGTTTAGGCATTTTTCGTTGTGCCTCTGGTTGTGTCGGGATCTCGGTTCCATCATGAACATCATCGGTCTCATTTCTATAACGTCACATAACTAATTTTTATTATTTACGTCTTGCATGTTGTTCAAATTCGTGACCTCGCCACTATCGACTTAAGATCGAAGAGGACCACTAGAGAGAAATATTGAGCGCCATTACTTTTCTCGTGGATGAAGAGTCGCTTCAATCACCATCATATCTTCAAATTCGACCCGTAGCAAATTTGGAGAAGGGGTAATTTTTGTACATAACTATGAGACTATATTAAAAAACTGTTGTATTTTATTTTTCAGAATGATTATTTAGTTAACATGCATGTTTTGAACTTGTGTTAACTTGCTATGTTTAATTTGAATCTTAAATCATTAGTACATTTATATTTTTATTTTGAATTACTATTATGCAAAAAAGATATTGAATGCTTTAAATTTCAAATGAGGGTCGAGTAAAGATACTGAATTCATTTTTTGTGCACCATAAAAATCGAGTTCTTTGTTGACATTTTCCAAAAACTTGAATTCTGATTATTGCGTTTCGAATTTTTTATTAATTTTTTTGGATTTCTTTCACCGTGCAACGCTGGATTTTTGGAAGTTTTAGTTCAAAATTGGTTGCATGAGGGTAGTTTTATGGCTTCAGCTGACACATGTTAAATATTTATACATTTCTCTAATAAAAAAATAATTTAGACACCTACGAAAATGGCTAATTAATTTTGATCATTTCTTTAGTTGAGAGAAAATATGGTAAATAACACTTTTTCACCATATATTTCAACTTAAAAGATTACAATTTTATTATAGTTGGGTTTTTTTGCTTTTTTTAAATCTCATAAATACCCTCATTTTTTTGAAATTTTGGTAAATAACACTTTTTCCACCTTATATTTTATAAACATGTTTGAAATATTACGATTTTATTACCGTTTGATTTTTGTTTTTTTAAATCTCATAAATGACCTCAATTTTTTGAAAATTTAGTAAGAACACTTTTTTTCATCCTATATTTTATAAACGTGCTTGAAATATTACGATTTTATTACAGTTTGATTTTTACTTTTTTTTTAATTTCATAAATGACCTCAATTTTTTGAAAAATTTAAATTTAAAATATTATGAGAAATTTAATATTTCATGTTTAGATTTTTAATGTAAATTTAATATTTTATTAATTAAATTTTGAAATAATTATATTAATTTTATATTCATTGATTTTTTTTTTTTATTTACATTTTTTCTTCTATATGTCCATTTTCTTGAAATATTTTAACTTTTCTAAAATATATACTTCGTTTACATATTATAATCCAACATATACTTTGTTTATATACAATAATTCAATATATATATTTTGTTTAATTTTTTCCTTTTAATTATTTCACCTGTCGTGATTCAACTTTAATTTTGAATTATATACCTCATATTATAAAGTATATCCCACATTCATGAAATATAAACGATGAATGAAACAAACGTATATACTCATATTATTAAATATACACCACATTTATGTAATATAAAAACCTTAATTTCTCTCTCTCTCCCTCACGCACATCGTCACCACATTTAGGGCATGTTTACTTCCCTCCAAACGTAATGAATCAATGTAATTCTGACAGTGAAACCCACATTTATTACGTTTGAGGGCATTTACCAAAATCTGTAAACGTAATAAAACTATGGATCCCACCTCAAATTGACTAATCCCATTACACCCTTTCTCTACCACCTTGGGGTTGCTGAATGAGATTGTCATTGAAGATTAAATGGGTCTCACAATTTTTTTTTTGTTTATTTTTTCCATGTGTGTCCCTTTCTCTCTCTTCCTTGAAATTCTCATTATCATCTTCTTCACTTTCTTCTTCCACCTTCTTCTTCCCTCTTCCGGCCAATCTCGTCGTCGCCGCCCACCTCACTCCGACCAATCTCATCGTCGCCGCCCACCTCATTCTGGCCCGCCATCGCTGCCCATATGTTAGAGTTTCTTTTTCTTTAAAAAAAATGGGTTTTTCTTATTCTTTCTCTTTCAAGCCATGAGTTTTTTTTTCTTTCTTTTTCAAGAAATGAGTTTTCTTTTTATTTCTCTCCCAAGAAGTGAGTTTTATTTTTCTTTCAACAAATCCTTTCACGACTCATCGCTAATCTCATTTCTCTTTTTTCTCCCCAAGTTTTTTAATCCAAAATTTGTGGAGAAAAAAGAGAAACTCATTTTGATAAAAATATGAACAAATTGTTGGTATTGGATAAAAGATGAACAAATTGTGGAGAAAAGAGAGAAACTCATTACTTTAATGTTGAAACCCTTGAAAATGTGGGGTTGCTTTTCTTTTGTGAGGAAGAAACATAAATGAGTTAATGGAGGAGGGAAGAGATCGAAGCTACAATGGCGAAAAACGAAGAAAGAAGAGAGAATAAACGGAGGAAAGTGAAGATTCATGTTGAAAAATGGGTTCACGAGTATCCACACGAGTCTGCACATGAGTAATGCTTGGAAAACGAGTCAACACATGATCCCACGAGTATCCACACGATTCTGCACAAGAGTAACGCCTGGAAAACGAGTCAACACACGATTCTGAACACGATTAAAGCGAAAGGATATTATGGTAAATTCACGAATGATTACGTGCAAGTAAACACCATCCATGGAATTCAGATTACGTTTGAATTAGCCTTAAGTAAACACTATCAAAGGTAAATCGATTACGATTGAAGCCTAGCTTAATCCATTACAATTGATTTATTACGATTGTTGGGAAAAAATCATTACGGAGAGGTAAACACACCCTTAATGTATACTTAGGGCCCGTTTGATAACGTTCCTATTTCTTGTTTCCTGTTTCCTGGATTTTGAGAACTAGAAGCAGAAACATGGTTGATAACCACTCATGTTTCTTATTTCTTGAAAAAAAGAAACAAAAACAGAAACGTGTTTGATAACGTTTTATGTTTCTTGTAATTTCTTTGAAAGAAAAAAAAATAAACATGTCGTTTCATAACTATTTCTTGTTTCTTGTTTTTTTTTTTCTCTTTTTATAGTTTAAATAAAATTTAGTATACATAATCTAATACAAATAAGTCTTGATGTAAAATTAAAAAAAACGATAAAATTGTATTTATCCTTCAAAAGTTGCCCAAATTTATCTACAATGTTATCTCTCACTCGAGTCATTTTATCTTAAATGATGTCGACTTGGATTCAACTCAATTATATAGCTCTGTAAATATCGCGATTGTAAAATATTAAAGTGAGACTAAATGCATGTTTCAATGAGCAAAATTTATATGGGTCAGTGTACTAAAAATTTATAAATAATACTAAGTTATATATTTGCAAAATTAAGAAGAAAAAAAATGTCATACCCCCGTTTTGAACCTAGGCACAAGAATGAGGAGGTTAAAATGACCATTCAATTTAACCAACAAGAAAACATAAAGTTTTGTAATTGTGTAGGAACATAAATATTATAAAAGAAACAAAAACAAAGATAAACAACATTTTGTAGTTTTTCAAAATTGGTCTATTTTTTGAAACGTTTCTCAAAATATAGAAATAAGAAACGAGAACAGTTATCAAACAAGTCTGTTTCTTAAAAAATGAGAAACACGAACTTTATTAAACGAATTCTTAATTTTCCTAAATAATTAGTTATGGATCCATGTTTTTCCTATTATTTTTAATCAATTATTTTTAATTATAATTACAACTAAATCAAATTTTTGAACATTCAAGTAATTTTAATCCTATGTTGGCCCTTTTCCTATTATTTTTAATCAATTATTTTTAATTGTAATTACAACTAAATCAAATTTTTGAACATTCAAGTAATTTTAATCCTATGTTGGCCCTAAATCACCTTGATAGATGACAAAGCTGAAATTTATTTACAACATTCATCTTTGTGTAATATGTGTCTAGAAAATGTCTAACTACTTAATCAACCATTTCTACTTAATCAACCATTTAGTTATCCCTTTAATTAGCTTTTAGACTTATTAGATCTTAATCTGAATTGCAATATCATCATATTTTATCGAGCTATACTTACCTGATCAAATGATCATAATGGAATTCATGGGACATTATTTGTAATTTGTCATTTTTTTTTTTGTTTTCAATTCTAATTTGAGATATATTTCAATTTATAATTGGTCTCAACGGTGATTTTGTCATTAATTTAAAATAATGACGGGTGACTTGCGCCAAATTTCTCATTCTAACACTTTTTTTTTCTTTTTTTAGGTAAAATTCTAAAATTGAACATCAAGTATTATTAAGAATTATTAAGAATAACTAAACTGTATTTCAAAAAAAAAAAAAAATCCCATTTAAAGTAACTAAACATATATTTACTAAATAAAAAAAAAAGTGAAAAAAGGCGATGACGTGAGAAT
The DNA here is from genome assembly GCA_028017165.1 of Herpetospermum pedunculosum. Taxonomy (NCBI): domain Eukaryota; kingdom Viridiplantae; phylum Streptophyta; class Magnoliopsida; order Cucurbitales; family Cucurbitaceae; genus Herpetospermum; species Herpetospermum pedunculosum. The sequence goes on from CM051526.1 coordinate 14,176,029, forward strand.
CTCAACAAATTCTCTTAACAATACAGAAAACAGAAATAATGGCGCTGGTTGTAAAAACTTATTCACATTGTGCATTTTATTTAAGGGAAGTTATTATTATTACTTTTCAAAATTAGGTAAAAATTAGGTTAAATTAAAAATTTAGTGAAGTTATTATTATTACTTTTCAAAATTAGGTAAAAATTAGGTTAAATTAAAAATTGAGTGTTTCAACTTTCAAAAGTCTATCTATTGGTCCCTTAAAATTAAAACATCTTTAATAGGTCTCTAAACTTAAAAAAATGTTCCCTAAACTTTTAATTTTGTGTCTAAATAGGTCTTTACATATTATTTTTTAAAAAAAGTTAGCTTACTATTAGATATAAAATTGAATTTTACATGCAATGAAATCAACTTTCAATTTCAAGTCTATAGGTTCATGAACTTTAAAAAATGTTGAATATATCAAAGATTCACTAGATACAAAATAAAAAATTGAGGACCTAATGGACACAAAATAATCTATTAGACACTTTTTAAAGTAGTCTAGGAACTTGTTGAACACAAAATAGAAAGTTCGTGAACTTATTAGACATCTTTTAAAGTTTAAAAAATCAAATAGACATAATTTGAAAATTTAAGAACTAAACATAATTTAATCTAAAAATATATGGATTGTTTGGGGGCGTCAAGTGAGTTATTATAATCGATAATTATAATAGTACATGAATTATAATAGTTGTGAATAGTAAATACTATTAAAGTCACTATAGTTAGTTACTTTATTGATTATAAATTAGACCAAAATGTAAACTGAGTTATAATAACTTAGTTTAGTCAACTTTAAATTGGTGCTTCAAACCGAGTAGAGGGAGTAAAATGATATTTTAAGGTAGAAATGATGTGGTGTTAAAGAAATAAACATGGGAGAATTTCTAGTACATCGGTGGTATGGAGTTTTTCCATACCACTGCCTTTAAATAAATGACACATGGCAAAATCGTTATTAGACAGTTTTAAATAAATGACACGTGGCAAAATCGTTATTAGACAGTGGTATGGAAAAACTCCATACCACCGATGTACTAGAAATTCTCTCGAAGTTGTAAGTGAAAGAGACAAAATAAAGAAAAGTAAGCATTGAAATGAATTGTTTTTTGTTATTTATGGAAAAGAAAACAAAAAAGCCGGCGGAGAAAACTAAAACAAGCGGCAGGTGGGTATTAATTATAGTGTTATTAAACCCATTGGAAAATAAAAAGAAAATCGGTGGGCAAAAATATGGGCATCCAACGGTTCCATTAAATACCCCTTTGATATTTTAATTTTTTCTTATTAATAATCTCCCACCCGTTTCCATTTCCAATTCCTTCTTCCATTCCAATGGCGTCTCTCGTTCTTCTCCTCTCCGAATTCGTCCGTCACCACGATACCAATCCCGATTACTGGCTCACTCTTCCTCTTCCTCTTCCGCCGCCGTCTGCGTGCGCCGCCGGGAAGTCGCCGCCGAGTGATCATTGTCACAACAAGACCCGGATCTGCGTTCATGAAACTGTAATGGAGGAGCTTCTCAACGAATCTAGGGTTTCTGTTGATTTGATTTGGCCCTAATTTCAAATTACTACTTCCAATTTTACTTCTTTCTTTGTTTTTTTGTAACGATATTTTAATTAAGGCGACCGTTGAACTCATGATCTTCTGGGCATAACTTATGACAATTGAACTATGCTCGGTTTGACTGTTGTGTAGTGTTCGAATTGTAGTAGTGTAGATTTATTTGTTGATAACTTCTTTTTTTTCTTTCTTCTTCTTGTCTCTGTATCCCTCAATTTAAACTTCAGTTAATGAAAGAAAGGGGAAAAAAAATGCATGTCTCTGTAAAGAAAGATAATGGTCAAAGTGAGTTCTATTTGCTGAAACAGAGTGCGATTATGTAGGACCCGTTTGATAACGTTCTCGTTTCTTGATCCCTGTTTCTTGGTTCTTGTTTCCTGTTTCTTGTTTCTTATTTTTTAAGAACTAGAAACAGGAACATGTTTGATAACTACTCTGGTTTCTTGTTTCTTTAAAAAAAGAAACAGAATCACAAACTTGTTTGATAACAGTTTCTTGTTTTTTTTTTTTTTTTTTTTTTTACTTTTTTTTTTTTTTATTTATAGTTTAAATATAATTTAGTTATATAGTATAAAAAATATATAACATGCATTAAAATATATACAGCAAAACTAATTATCAAAAGCTACATTATTTAATACAAGTAAGCTCTGATACAGAATTAACAACACTAATAAAATTATTTTTATCTGTAATGTCATGTTTCACTCGAGTCATTTTGCATTAAATGATGTCGACTCAGATCCAACTCAATTATATAACTCTGTAAATGTCGTTGTTGTAAAATATTAAATTGGAACTAATTGAGACTAAATGCATGTTTTAGTGAGCAAAATTTATATTTGCAAAATTTTAATTGGTTCAAGTATATTAAATACTAACAAATATATAAATATATATTATAAAATTTAAATAATATATAAATATATATTTTTTAAAAAATTAAAAAATAATATTAAAAATAAATAAATATACATATGACATAATATATCAAAATATATTTTGTTAAAAATAAAAATAATAATTAATAAATATACATACATATACTGCAAAATTTAAAATTCAAAATCAAAATAAAATATTAAAAACTACAAAATTAAGAAATAAAATATAAAAAATGTACCATCTTGGCCTCGAAGCTAGGAACTAAGAAGAAGAGAAAAAATTGGGCACCCATTTGGACCAACAAGCCAAAACAGTGTTTAAGTAAAATGGGAACAAAATAATATAAAAAGAAACGGAACAAAAAGAAACACCTTTTTATAGTTTCTCAAATTTTGCCCCTTTTTTTAAAACGTTTTTAAAAATTTAGAAACAAGAAACAGAAATAGTTATCAAATAAGTCTGTTTCTCAAAAAAATGAGAAACGGGAACAGGAAACAGGAAACGAGAACGTTATCAAACGGGCCCGTAAATGCTTATGCTCTGCAAAAATATAATTATCATAATTTTTTTAATTTTAGATTATAAATTTAATTTAATTTTTTTTTCTTCAATTAGTGGGATTTTTTATTATTATTATTATTATTATTATTTTTTTTATAAGAAATATAATTCATTTAGATGTTTTCCATGCCCGGAGATAGCCAATTTGGAAAACTAACCGACCCCTAAACTATGGGCTAATTTATTTGAGATCCTTAGGATATGGAGAATACCACCAACATTACGTCTCAGAAGAGTTGTTCGAATCTCATGGATGTCTCATGGATGAACCCTTGTGGAGAAGACATCAGCTCACTAGAATTGAGCTAGAATTATTTTTTTTTTTGACAACATGTTGGGGTGGGGGATTGAACCTAGGACCTCATGGTCTCTAGGCGGTACATCATGCCGTTGAGCTATGCTCTTGTTGGCTTCTGGTTAGTAATTGGTTGTGTTGGTTTAGTTTCTAATTCTCTAATTAAAGTATTAGTAAGCTATAAGGAAAAATATTTTAATTTTTAATTATGCCTCTTATTCGTTATTATCGGTACTTAATAGGGACTAAATTTTTTTGGTTTAAAATATACAGTATTTTGTTCGTTTATTCTATCCCAATTTAAAATAATTTTTTGAAAGTGTGGGATTGGATTTCTAACTTCTTTCATAACTATTTGATTTTTCTTTTTTTAAATGGTTATAAGAATGTTAAAAGAACAGTTTTTTTTTTTTTTTTTTTTTAATTTAGAATTTGGCTGAGACACATTTCTTTAAAATATGTTAAAATTATAGTAAAAAATTGTCAAAGCGAGTGTGACTCAATTGACATATGTATGTGTTGACGACCAAGAGTTCTATGGTTTGAATTCCCCACCCTCAATGTACTCAAAAAGAAAAAAAAAATTATAGTAAAAAAGTTATGAGAGAAAAACATAATTTTCAAAAATATAAAACTAAAAGTGATTTTTTTTTCTTTTTTTTTTAAATTTTTTTTCAAAATAAAACTGATATAAACAATGTTTGTTAAATATAACGAGGTATGATTTATATAAACATTGTTTTTCCGTCCATCCGTCGTCGACCGCTGTTTCTGCCACCCACCACTTTCGCCGAACGATTTCCGACGTCGCACAGTTACCCTCAATATATCTGAAACAAATATATACCCTAGTATATACCCTAATATATACACTGTTATACATATACACCATGATTTTAGATTGATATATACCCGGATTTATACCTTGTATATATCTGAAACAGTCACATAAATTATTACAACTATTAATAATACCGTGATATATACCGCAGTATATACACCCTAATACATATATAAACCCAAATATATACCCTATTTATATCATAAAACACCAACTACTTAAAAATTCCATGATATATACCCGGTGTATATAGGTCCTATTATATGAAAATAAAACCCCAAACTAAAAAAACAAAATACTGCGATAAATCTACCACGACCTATGGTTATCGGCGACGAATGGGCGTGCGGTACCGGCGATGACGGTATGGATGAAGTTGGAGAGTCGGCGACGAAACCACAAAAGAGGACGAGGACGTAAAGCAACAACGACCTATGGGTACCGACGGCGACGTTGGTGGATTATCGGCGACAACTTTGGTGAGTTACCGGCGGCGAATGGCGTGGGGTACCGACGGTGAATGGCGTGGGTTACCGGTGGCGGCGAGCGACGAATCTGTAGAAGAGGGTTTGAATAAAAATAAAAAATAAATAAAAAACTTGAAAAAGAGTTTTGAAATTCTAAAACGCAGAGATAACTTTTGCTTAAAAAAATATTGGATACTTTCTATATTATTACTAATTAATTCCAAATCAATAAAATCAATCATTATTACTTATTTTTATCTTTCTAATTTTTTTTTTAAAGAAAAACGTAATACATTATATAAGAATAGAATGGTAAAACTGCAAATTATCTTCTTTTCTATTTTTGTATCAAATAGACATGAATGTAATAAAAAATTATGTTAAACATTTTTGTAATATCCTATATCTTAATGACCCATTTGTGTTCAAACTCTTTTTAATTTTTAATTTTTTTTTTTGTTTAAATTGTCAAATTGAGTTTTAAGTTTTAACACATTTAGTATTTTATGTTTAATTTACATATATCCTAATATATATATATATATATATATATATATATATATATATAAATTACTGTATCCAAAAACGTATCCATATCCTAGTTTTTTAGAAATTGACGTATCGTCATGTCCTGTCGTATCCATACTCCATAGTCGCATACTGTGTGGTAACCAAAAAATATATCTTTCGTACTACTATGCATAGTTTTTTTTCTTTCTCTTTTTCGGTAGTTTTGTTGGAGTTTTCATTACCGGTTGTATCATAGTATTTGTAAATCTAGCATGTGAAGGGATTTTATAGTTTGTTTACATCCATTTGTCTTTAGGGTGCTTAGGAATCCCATGAGTACATTCAACCATATGCAATGCCGTCACAGAACTGCTTGTAGTATTTGTTAAAGTTGAATGAGTTTTTTTAGTATTATTGTTCCTATATGTTCATATGTTGATCCTATTATTTTGGAAACACTAAAATAGGTGTAAGAAAAACCTATATAATGTTTGGTTTTTTCTTGTGTAATAACAACTCACTTTTCATCTCTCTTTCTCTCCTTTACAAACTCTATCTTGCAAAGTGTAACAGTGGTATCAGAGCCAAGTTATATCATCTTTTCCTTTTATCTTCTAAGGTAGCTAGCAAAGCAAAAAAGATGGCCACAAACAATTATGTGCAACCGAAAATTCCTCGCTTTGATGGTCATTATGATCATTGGAGCATGTTGATGGAAAATTTTCTACGGTCCAAAGAGTATTGGACCGTTGTAGATGCAGGAGTGAATGAACCTGCCGCTGGAGTTGTCTTGCCAGAAGTTGAGCAAAAGAAGTTGGAGGAACGGAGGTTGAAGGATCTCAAGGCCAAAAATTATTTATTCCAAGCCATTGATCGTGTCATCTTGGAGACCATTTTGCAAAAAGACACATGCAAGCAAATATGGGACTCCATGAAGAAAAAGTATCAAGGCACAACGAGGGTTAAAAACAGCAGCTCCAAGCTCTTCGCAAAGAGTTTGAGATTCTTCACATGAAGCAAGATCAGTCCGTAGGTGAGTATTTCTCGCGGACCTTGGCTATAGTAAACAAGATGCGGATCCATGGAGAGAAGATTGAAGATGTCACCGTGGTTGAGAAGATTCTTCGGTCGATGGCTCATAAATTTGCTTATGTGGTTCAATTGAGGAATCAAAAGATGTCGATAACTTATCAATTGATGAATTACAAAGTTCTTTACTTGTGCATGAGCAAAGAATGACGCAAACTACAGGTCCAACTGAAGAACAAGCCTTAAAGGTTTCAACTCAAGGTGAAAATTCTACGGGAAGAGGATCAAATAGAGGTCGTGGTCGAGGTCGTGGTAGATGGCAAGGAAGAGGAAGAGGTGGAGGACATGACCAACACAAACAAATGTCCAATAACTCGAGGTTTGATAAGTCCAACATTCAATGTTACCGTTGTCATAAGTTTGGTCATTACAAGTCTGAATGCACAGTCAACCTTACCTATGAAAGAGGAGAACAATCCAATTTCATAGAAAAAAATGAGCAAGAAATACTTTTGATGACGTGTCACCACAATGATGAGCTTGGATCAAACATATGGTATATCGACACTGGTTGCAGCAATCATATGTGTGGTAACAAGTCTCTATTTTCCTATTTGGATGAAAGTTATCATTCTACTGTATCGTTTGGTGATAATTCTAAAGTAAATGTTGTGGGCAAAGGTGATGTTCAAATTAAGACCAAAAAAGACAGTGTTGAAACTATATCAAATGTGTTTTATATTCCTGACTTGAAAAGCAATTTGTTGAGTGTTGGACAGTTACAAGAAAAAGAGTATGTTACAACCATCAAAGAAGGCGGTTGTGAAATATATGATCCAAGGAGAGGATTGATTGCTCGTATTGAGATGACATCAAACAGGTTGTTTCCACTCAAACTAGAAGGTTTGGAAACATGTTTCAAGACGGTTGTAGAAGATCCTATGTGGCTTTGGCACTTGCGATATGCCCACTTGAATTTTAAAGGTTGACAAGTCCTTTCTCAGAAGCAAATGGTGGTTGGTCTTCCTCAAATTTCTCCTCCCTCAAAAGTATGTGAAGATTGTGTTGTTGGCAAACAACATCGTGAATAGTTTTCAAAGGGTAAAGCATGGAGAGCGCGCAAACCTTTGGAGTTAATCCATTCTGACATATGTGGCCCAATAAATCCAATATCAAATGGGAAGAAGAAATATTTTATTTCTTTCATTGATGATTTTTGCAGAAAAACATGGATTTATTTCTTGCAGGAAAAGTCAGAAGCATTCTCAATTTTCAAGAACTTTAAGGCGGCAACTGAAAAATGAAATTGGAAGGAAAATTAAAACTCTTCGGACGGATCGCGGAGGAGAATACATGTCACAAGAATTTGTAAATTTTTGTAATGAGCATGGAATCCGACGCCAACTGACGGCAACCTACACACCTCAACAAAATGGTCTTGCCGAAAGAAAGAATCGTACTATCCTCAACATGGTTCGAAGCATGATTGCAAATGGGAGAGTCCCAAAGAATTTTTTGCCAGAAGCTGTAAATTGGGCTATTCATGTTTTGAATCGAAGTCCCACTTTTTCTGTTAAAAACATGACTCCTCAAGAAGCTTGGGATGGGCATAAACCATCAGTTGACCATTTTAGAATCTTCGGGTGCATTGCATATGCACATATTCCTAATGAGAGAAGAAAAAAACTAGATGACAAATGCCAAAAATGTGTCTTTCTTGGCATTAGTGAGCAATCAAAGGCTTACAAATTGTTCAATCCTATTACAGGTAAAATTGTAATTAGTCGAGATGTTATATTTGATGAAGTAAGCACGTGGAACTGGATAGAAGATATTGTGGAGCAACAATCAATACCTATGAACTTTGAAGAAACTACTAGTGATGTATCTTCGCCACCACAACCTGAAAGTCCAGTTCAACAATCAGTTGAGACTATTGAAACTCAAACAGAAGGTACAAGTTCAAGATCACAACGAGTTAGAAGAAGACCAGCATGGATGGAAGAATACGATGTTAGTGGTGATCTTTCTAACGAAACATTTGTCCATTATGCTTTATTATCAGAATGCGATCCAGTAACCTTTGAAGAAGTTGTGAAAGATCTAAAATGGCAGAAAGCCATGGATGAAGAGATCAAGTCAATAGAGAAAAACAATACTTGGGAGTTATCAGAACTTCTTGAAGGACAAAAAGTCGTTGGTGTTAAATGGGTTTACAAAACAAAGCTGAATAAAGATGGAAAAGTAGACAAGTACAAAGCTCGTCTCGTTGCAAAGGGGTACAAGCAACAAATTGGCATCGATTACAATGAAGTTTTCGCTCCAGTTGCAAGACATGATACCATTCGAATGATGGTAGCAATGGCAGCATAAAATAATTGGAAAATTCTTCAAATGGATGTGAAATCAACATTTCTACATGGAAACTTGAATGAAAAAGTTTTCATAGATCAACCCCCTGGTTATGAACAACAAAGAAATGATGGAAAGGTATATCGGTTGAAGAAAGCTTTATACGGGTTGAAGCAAGCACCTAGAGCTTGGTATAGTCGGATTGAGGCTTACTTTGTTAGAGTTGGATTTGAAAAATGTCCATACGAACATACTCTCTTTATTAAATTTGAACCTCCAAACAAGATTTTGATCGTATGTTTGTATGTAGATGATTTGATTTACACAGGTAATAATCCAATAATGTTTGAAGAATTCAAGCAGTCCATGATGGGGGAGTTTGAAATGACAGATCTAGGGATGATGCATTATTTTCTCGGCATTGAGGTAATGCAACCAGCAGCTGGAATTTTCATAAATCAGAAGAAATATGCATTGGAGATCTTGGATAGATTTCAAATGAAAGACTGTAACTTAGTCTCAACTCCAATTGAACCCAGCTTGAAGCTCACAAGGGACCATGAAGGGAAGAATGTCAACAGTACTCTCTACAAGAAAATAGTTGGAAGTTTGATGTACTTGACAGCTACAAGACCTGATATTATGTATGCTGTAAGTTTAATTAGCAGGTTTATGGAATCTCCAACTGAGCTTCATCTCTTAGTAGCCAAAAGAATCTTACGTTACTTGAAAGGGACTCATGATCTTGGCATATTTTATGAGAGAAGAGGCGAATTAAACCTTATTGGTTTTAGCGATAGTGATTATGCAGGAGATTTAAATGATAGAAAGAGTACTACAGGGTACGTTTTTCATGCTTGGTTCAGGAGCTATCTCATGGTCTTCCAAAAAACAGGCAATTGTCACATTGTCTACCACTGAAGCTGAGTACGTAACAGCAACATCATGTGCATGTCAAGCCATCTGGTTAAGAAATATTCTTGAAGAGTTACATTATAAGCAAGAAGAAGCCTCTATCATTCACTGTGACAATACTTCAACAATCAAGCTTTCAAAAAATACGGTTTTGCATGGACGAAGCAAACACATCGACGTAAGATATCATTACTTAAGAAATCTTACAAATGATGGGATCATCAAATTGACCTACTGTAGAAGCGAGGATCAAGTTGTAGATATATTAACCAAGCCTCTTAAATTAACAACGTTTGTGAAGCTTCGTAATCTGCTTGGAGTTGTTTCACTCTCTAGTTTAAACTAAATCACATAGTTTTAGTTTAAGGGAGGATGTTAAAGTTGAATGAGTTTTTTTAGTATTATTGTTCCTATTCATATGTTGATCCTATTATTTTGGAAACACTAAAATAGGCGTAAGAAAAACCTATATAATGTTTGTTTTTTTCTATTGTAATAACAACTCACTTTTCATCTCTCTTTCTCTCCTTTACAAACTCTATCTTGCAAAGTGTAACAGTATTGACCCAAAATACCTCAAGGAAGGAGAGCAATTCATGGTGGCCGTTGAGGGCCCCTTTGTTTCTCACTGGGTCACTCCTAGAGAACTTCTCTCTCAATTCATTGGCTCCAGTGTTTAGGCAGCGTGAATGGAGTGTTCAGGTAGTTCACATGATTGTTGACAAATAAAGTTTTTATGTATCTTTGCTTGTTCATTCTTTCATTTCCTCTATGAAAGTAATGGTTCCATTAAAAAAAATGGTTCCATTAAAAAAATGGTTCCATTAAAAAAATGGTTCTTATATATCTTGCATGTTTAACCCTTTTACGACCTTTGGTAGGAAACTAAACTTTGCGAATGTTTATCTACTAAACAAATAGGCAAATGCACCAATATACAGTCTCAAGGTGTCTTCTAAGACTATTCATGAGTGACGTATTTTATAGCAAGAGTTTGATTGTGCCTATGTGTGTCTTCGACTATCCACGATCGCATTAGTTTGTATGATAGACTTTAGTATAAAGGATATTTTACAATTAAGAATTTGAGGAGGAATTAAAAGAATACATTAAAAGAATACGATAGTTGTGCAGTAGAAATTCTTAGCTTCGATATAATTGATTGAGAATTTATCAGCCATATATATAGAGGCTTGTGAAGAAAACTCCCACGGTAATCGTCACACTCACACAGAATAATACATCCATAACAGAAAAGATAATTCTAGCAGAATATGTCAAACAAACTCTAACAGACCATATATTAGAAACACATAACTAATGGACTAAAGGTCGTAGAAGGGTTAAACATTCCAGATATATAAGAACATTTTTTTTAATGGAACCATTACTTTCATAGAGGAAACTAAACTTTGCGATCTTTTCTTCTAAGATTGTTCTTGTAGCAAACAATGTTTATCTACTAAACAAATAGGCAAATGCACCAATATACAGTCCTGAAGTGTCTTCTAAGACTGTTAATGAGTGACGTGTTTTATAACAAGAGTCTGATTGTGCCTATGTGTGTCTTCGACTATCCATGATCGCATTAGTTTGTATGATAGACTTTAGTTTAAATGATATTTTACAATTAAGAATTTGAGGAAAAATTAAAAGAATACGATAGTTGTGCAGGGGAAACCCTTAGCTTCGATATATTTGATTGAGAATTTATCAGTCATATATATCGAGGTTTGGGAAGAAAACTCTCACTATAATCACACCCACACTGAATAATACATCCATAACAGAAAAAAATAATTCTAGCAGAATATATCAAACAAACCCTAACATACCATATATTAGAAATCGACCAACTGGGCTGGGCCGGGCTTTAACTCTATTGGACAATGAACTGTATTTTATTATACACATTGTTGGGTTTTATGTCCTAAAACTCGTGGTTTGTAAACTGAATGTTTATTCTATTTTTCAATAAAGTTGTTATTGAGATTTATTCAGTAAAGTTGTTATTGTGATGAATCTGAGATCCTAAAACAGCTAGAGGCAGAGCGGAAAGAAGCCTAAACTGGTTGAGGATCTTTAACAATCAATAAGCAACAAAGAAAAAAGCAGATGAACAACTATCAAATAGCTGAAATTCTGCTTCCTTACCCGACCGGTAAAAGTCAACCGGTAAAAGTTGACCGAAGACCTCGACCGGTAAATACCAACCGGGAAACGCTTACCGAAAACCTCGACCGATAAACAACGTGAATAAACCTATACCAGTAAACCGGTATCGGTAAAAAATACGTCGGTAATACCGACCGGTAAGCTACCACCGGTAAATCGATATTGGTAAGCTTCACAAGCTACCATCGATAAACCGGTCCTGGTAAGCTTCACAAGTTACCACCGATAAATCCTCGACCGGTAAGCTTGGACCGGTAAACCGGTCGAGTAAACATTACATGTTTACACCGGTAAACCAGTGGACCGGTAACTATTACAGGTAAAAGACATCGGTAAACTCGACCGGTAAATCCTCGACCGAATCCCTCGCCAAAACGTTAAAAATAACGTTGGCTGAGCCACCGGTAAATTCCACATCGGTAAACTTCACCGGTATACCGACCGGTAAGTTCCACCGATAAATTTACCAGAGAGCTCGAAACGGGAAAAAAAATGTACCTTATTTCGATTTGTCTTCTCGTCTCCGCAACAATGTCCTCTGCAAAATCCTCTGAAGCTCAGTCTGATCACGAGCACGTCGAGGATCACCCTCAGAGGAGTCCCATCTATTCTCGGGCTTAGTAGCAGAGTTGTGAGACTCTTTTGAACCAAGGGGGTTTGTAGAGAGGAATTTGGGAGGATGAAGATGAAGAAGGTGGTTGAGAATGAAGATGAAGAAGAAGTTTGAAGATGATGAACACTTAAGCAAGTTCAAACTTTCATCTTACCAATTCTTTTGTGATCTCAACAAATTGAAACACAAAATTAAGGGAGGAAGATTGAACCTTTCAATCCTTCAACAATTCTTCTCAAGAACACCCTCAAGCTTCAACACCAAGCTTCAACCTTCAATGGAGTTTCTTCAACACTTCAAGAATTATCGAGAGAGAAGGAAAGGGAAAAGATGAATGTCTCACATTCAACAACCCAAAATCCCATTACCGATAAAGTGAAGACTTTCTTCAAATTTTATCTTCAAGGCTTAAGTGAGGTTAGTCACCAATTAATAGGTGTCAAACATGCATGTTTTACGGGCAATTTGACTTTTTGTACCCAAAACCAAAATAAATGGGTCTTTTAGACTCCCAAGTAAAAAACTAACACTTTTAGACCCCTGATGTGAAAGGTTAAATGCCCTTACTTTTAAGGACATGAAATGTCTAAAATATCCTTCCTAAACCCCAAAAAAACTTTTCATTTTTTCTGAACTTTCGATTTTTTAATTTTGCTTATTTTCAGCGAAGATTTAAAAAAACAATAAAAAAAATATGAAAAATTAATTTAAAATTTTATGAAAATCTCTATCATTTTAATCAAAAATCTAAAAATAGGATTTAAAAATATATGGTTATAACAAAAATATCAATTGAACTTTAAATGGAAAATTATTACTATTTATTTTAAGTTATATCAAATCTTTATAACTTAAAATAGAACTAGATTTTCAAATTAAAGATTTACTATTTATTTTAAGTTATATCAAATCTTTATAACTTAAAATAGAATGTAGATTTTCAAATTCTATTTTTTTTTTCTCCTAAATCTACGCTTCTGTTTGTAAATTTATCATACGTGAAAAATCCACCTGTATTTTTTATCGGCGAAAATTACAGACCGGTAAATTACCGGTGGGTTTTTTCTGACCGTTAAATTTAGGTTTTTTTCGACCGGTAAATTTAAGGGAAAACAAATTTATCGGTCGGTAAAAATTACAGACCGGTAAATTACCGGTGGGTTTTTTACCGGTGGGTTTTTTCTGACCGTTAAATTTAGGTTTTTTTCGACCGGTATATTTAAGGGAAAACAAATTTATCGGTCGGTAAAAATTACAGACCGGTAAATTACCGGTGGGTTTTTTACCGGTGGGTTTTTTCTGACCGTTAAATTTAGATTTTTTTCGGCCGGTAAATTTAAGGGAAAACAAATTTATCAGTCGGTAAATACCCACCAGTAAATTTACCGGTGTGAAATTCATACCGATAAAAAAGACAGAAGCTTAAAGTTAGGAGATTTATTAGCAAAATCCACCATTAAATTTACCGGTCTTGAATTCATACCGATAAAAAAAACAGAAGCAATTTATCGTAAAAACAAATTCATATCGATAAAAAAAACAGAGACTTATTTTCAGCGAAAATTTAGGAAAAACAATAAAAAAAATATGAAAAATTAATTTAAAATTCTATGAAAATCTATCTTTTAATCAAAAATCTAAAAATAGGATTTAAAAATATCATTATAACAAAAATATTGTTTTGTACTATTTATCTTAAATAAAGATTTACTATTTATTTTAAGTTATAAAGATTAATACAACGTAGATTTTCAAATTCTATTTTATTTCTCCTAAATCTACGCTTTTGTTTGTAAATTTATCATGCGTGAAAAACCCACCATGAAAATAAGCTTATGTGTTTTTTATAGGTGAAAATAAGCTTCTGTGTTTTTTATCGGTGAAAATTAGAGACCGGTAAATTACCGGTGGGTTTTTTCTGACCGTTAAATTTAGGTTTTTTCCGACCGGTAAATTTAAGGGAAAACAAATTTATCAGTCGGTAAAAACCCACCAGTAAATTTACCGGTCGGTAAAAACCGATCTGAAATTCATATCGATAAAAAAAACAGAGGCGTAGATTTAGAAGAAAAAGATAAATCTCAAGCTTCAAATCCTATTATTTTTATTCTTATAAATCGCTTCTGTTTTTTTTATCGATATGAATTTCGATATGAATTTACCATTAAATTTAATGTTGGTTTTTCCTCATAAATCTCCTAAATTTAAACTTTGGTTTGTTCCGACTGATAAATTTGTTTTCCCTTACATTTACCGGTAATTTTCACCGATAAAAAATAGCTTATTTTGGTGAGTTTTTCATGCATGATAAATTTACAAATAGAAGCCTAGATTTAGGAGAAAAAAAAAATAGTATTTGAAAATCTACATTCTATTTTAAGTTATAAAGATTTATTATAACTTAAATAAATAGAAAATTTTTAAAGTTGAGATATTTTTGTTATAACGATAGATCTTCAAATCCTATTTTTAGATTTTTGATTAAAATGATAGATTTTCATAGAATTTTAAATTAATTTTTCATATTTTTTTTTTATTATTTTTTCTAAATCTTCACTGAAAATAAGCCAAGGAAAAAATTGGAAGTTCAAGAAGTGGTTTAGGAGGGGTATTTTAGACATTTCATGTCCCTAAAGTAAGGGCATTTAAAATCTTTCACATCAGGGGTCTAAAAGTGTTAGTTTTTTCCTTGGGAGTCTAAAAGACCCATTTGTTTTGGTTTTGGGTACAAAAAGTCAAATTGCCCATGTTTTACACCTATTAACATATATATATATAATATTATTTTAATATTTATTATAAAATTAATTCAAAAATTAATTTATAAATAAATATTTATAAATAAATATATAATATATATATATATAATTAATTAAATTTTTTAATTAATTCTTTTATTATTTAATTTAATACCAAATATTAATTAAATAATAAAACTAACCCCGATTTTTCGAAAACCGCCTTTTCACATATGAATCACTATTCATATTTTCCTCCGGACACATATTTAAATCACATTTAAATATGTCTAACCTCAATCTACAAACCCGAATTTGGATTTCTCCAAATTCTTCCCTTTAACATTGCTTCACCGCTTTGTCCGAGCTAAACAGGAGAAGCTAAATGACCTACAGATCATGAGCTCCAACGATACGAGATTATCCGGTCAAAACTCTTTCAACCGAACTAATCAACATTCGTTAACCCTCAGAGACTCCATTATAGTCCGAGGGCTGCATTCTCCTCACTGTAGATATATTATGTCCTCTTGATATAACCATCACTGACAAGTCGATCCTTCACAGGTCGTTCGTAATCACAGCGGGTCATTTATACCGTTTAACCCCTGCATTACCTCTTGATCCTTAAGTACCATTGACACCTCTAATGAACATTTGATATGTGATCCAATCAGCAGATCATAACCCTCTCTTCACAAGAGAGGATGAGGCCTCATGTTCAAGACTCGGAGTCAGCTATTAAGGGAATAACCTCTCTACTAACCCTGAAGGCGGGTTAGGAGTGAATTCCATCTTGCTGTACTATGTCCCCAACCATTTATTCGAGTTTATCCCGAAGATGGTAGACTTATTGAGTCGGCGATCTGGCCACTTCACCCGTGCAAGTCAAATGACACTCTCGAATAAACAGAAGTTCATAGCGAGCTCATGATTGAGATCGAGTTACCTAGGTCATCATATGAAAAAGTCGGTCTCTTCAGTAAACGGTGTTATAAAGAGATAGCGACTTGATTTCGTAGTTCAGTCTTATGCAAACTCATTGCACAAGACGCTCTCCCTCGCACATCTCTATGTGAAACGATTCGGATCACATCGTTTTGTACAATACAATGCGAGCCGCATCCAATAGTGTTACCAGGATAAGGTACCCAACGTTATCCATATACTATAGACCGTTTTGACTGTCTACTTGAGCTTTATTCACATTCATGTCATACATGAAGCTCAAGTACTCATCCTTCGCCATGGGTGTTTGTTATTTGTACAGGTTAATGCAAACACGTTTCACTTTATTCAATAAACATTTTTTACTGAATAAACCTCAATAACTCTTTGTTGCTAAATAGAATACTTACAAACATAACTGTTTACCAACTACGAGTTTTAGGACATAAAACCCAACATATTGAATAAAGTGAAATGCGTTTTCTTATACCCAAAAACTCCAATAAACAAAGAACCCATGACTATAGGATGTATACTTGAACTTCATGTGTGACATGATTGTGGATCAAGTTCAATTTAATAGCCAGAACGTTTTATAGTATACAGATAGGGCTGGGTACCTTATCCTGGGGACACTATTGGACGCGACCAACTTTGTATAGTACAAACGATGTGATCCGAAATCGTTCATGTGGAGACATGCGAGTGGGGGCATCCTACGCAATGAGTTTGCATAAGACTGAACCGCAAAATCAAGTCACTCTTTCTTTACAACTCCGTTCACTGTAAAGACTGATTTTTTCATATGATGACCTAGGTAACTCGATCTGAATCCTGAGCACGCTATGAACTTCTGTTTATTCGGGCTTATCCTTTGACTTGTATGGGTGAGAGTGACCCGAGATCGCCGACTCAATAAGCCTACCATCTTGGGGATAAGACCGGGTAGGTAGCTGAGAACATAGTCATGCGAGATGAAATTCCCTCCTACCCGCCTTGAGGGATTAGTAGAGAGGTTGTTCCCTTAAGTGCTGACTCCGGGTCTTGAACTTGGGATCCCACCCTCTCATTGGCTCGAGAGGGACTTAGTATAGTGATTAGATCACATACCATTTGGTTTGGTGGTTGGACCACAAACCAATAGTTCATTAGAGGATCAGTGACACACTTAAGGAACAAAATGAAATTACAGGGGTAAAACGATAATTTTGACCCAACTGTAATTATGAACGACCTGTGAATGATCGACTTACTAAATCATGGTTATATCAAGAGGACATGAATATATCAACGATGAGGAGAGTGCAACCCTTGCGCTTTAGTGGAGTCCCCAGGGGTTAACGAATGTTGGTTAGCTTGGCTAAAGAGTTTGGTCGGTTAATCTCGTATCGTTGGAGCTCATGATCTGTAGGTCCTTTAGGTTCTCCTTGCTAGCTCAGATTAAACTGTTTAACAATATTAGAGAAAAGAACTTAAAGTGTTTCAAATTCGGTTTTGAAAGATAGTTGAACATATTTAAATGCGATTTAAATATGAGATCAGTCTAAAACATGAATAGGGATTCATGTGTGATGATTCGGTTTAAGAAACCAGGATTAGTCTTATTATTTAATTAATATTTGGTATTGAATTAAATAATAATATTAATTAATTAAAAAGTTTAATTAATTAAAATTTATTTTGTTTATTAAAATTTATTATGCATTAATGTTAAAATGACAAAATAATACAAGTGGAATTATCCCAGTGGAGTGGATTTATCCAAATTGAGTGGGTTTATCCAAGTTAAGTAAGTGGATTGTGAATCACTAACTACATGCAAAAACTCATCAATTGTTGAACACTTATGTGAAGACTAATTCATCCATTTCGAGGTGTCATGCTAAGCAAAGAGTTTGTTGCATGTGAATGACCTATAAATTGGATAAACTTCAAATGGTTTGAAGATTGATGATGATACGAAACCCTAGTGAATTAGATCAAGAACCCCTTGGTTATTCGAACCCTTGAATCACAAACACTAAAACCCCTTAATCAGATCGGTTTCACCCCAAGATAAAGAGAAGAATAGAAATACCTTAGATCGAATATCCAAGGATGAGGAACTTGTCCCTAACCTTGAACCGAAACACTCCACTATTAGATTGATCAAGTCTAATAGAATGCTTCTCAAACATGCAAGTCGAACAAGAAATGCAAAGGTAACAATAGCTCTCGGCTATGGAAATGCTCCAATGGAGTTTTCAATTCAAATATCAAAGTTGTTCTTTTACATTAGACATGACCTCCTTGAGTTTCATCATGGATATGAATTAGATTGCCAAAATAATTCATATCAGATGATCTTTGAGAAATTTGAAGCTTTGAATGTGTGACATTCTCTTCAAATGTTCTTCATCACTTAGACCTTATTCTTCATCTCTTACAAAGTTTTTCTTTCATAAAAAGGTCTGACAACCTTGTTGCTCGGCCTGAGGATAACTCAGACTAACTAGAGGTGGTCCTCGAAGCATTCAAGAGGAGAAACAAGCAACAGATTTGGAGAATTTGAACAACAAAGGTACGTGTTCTTATTTCTCTATTTTTTTTTTTTTTTTTTTTTTTTTTTTTTTTTTTTTTTTTTTTTTTATCTTTGTGCATGCTTTTTGTATGGCTAAATTGATGAAATTAGAGAGCTTATGATCCAAATTGCTTCCGCTTTTGTGATATGTACTCCATCACACATAACAAATGGACTATCTAAACATTCCCCGCAAGTCAATGGTAGTGTCATCACGAACATTGAGCTTGTACTTTAGGCGACTAAAGCCATGTGCAAACAACGACTTGGTGAGGATGTCAGCTGTCTGCTCCGTGGCGGGAAGATGTTGAACACCAATTTTCTTTTGAAGAACTAGATCTCGTACAAAATAGATGTCTAGTTCCACATGTTTGGTCTTGGAATGAAGAATGAGATTAGCACTCAGGTGAACTTGCACTTAAATTATCACACCACAAGATCAGAGGTTTAGGCAGAGTAATATGCATATAAAAAAATAGAGAACGAAGCCATATGGTAGTGAACTTTTCGAATGTTTACTATGTTCGGGGTGTCGAGTCCCGCCAAAATAACATTTATAAATACTGGTAACTTGTAAAACAGTGGTAACTAGGTCGATCCGCAAGGAACCTAAATTAACTTCTCCTAATTAATTTATATTTGCTTTTTAATTAAAACTCAAACTAAAACGATAAATAAAATGGGGGATTGGTTACAGAAAATTAAAATAAAACATGCATAAAAATGGCTAACGAAAAATTAAATAACAGAAATTTAAAATGTAACGTGTGCTCATAATTTGAGGGTCAGAATTAGTTTGATACGACTTAGTTCATTGGGATTCAAACATACTTAGCAAGAGCCATTTAAACACATAATTTACTTGCACGAAACTGCTAATACAAGTAACCCAAATAATTAAATAGAAACGTGGAGTTCTAATTAGACTATTCTTTAATTAATCTAAGGTGATCAATCCTAAATTAATTAGAGAGCAGAGACGGATGTTCGATTATAATTAAACGTGAGAATCAATCAACTGGGGGACAACGTTCCATATTGATTAATTGACAGTAACAGGAAGACTACGATGAATGTTTAAACCTGGAAGCCTAAGTTAATATTCCGATTTATCTACTTCTTCAAGGTAAGTTAATTCAACCAAAGATCAACAAGGAAGCCTATGTCACCTATGGCTCAACTTAACCCATGTTACCTTGGCGATTAGGAGAGCCACGACATCCCTAATCTAATTAACGATTAAGCATGCAAGAAATCAAGGTCGTCAGCCTATTATGCAAGCATACTTATAAGAATAAGCATAGAATAAGTAAATGCCCAATCAATCATACTAAGTTGTAGATTAAAGAACTAAACCCTCACTAAATGCATCAAAGATTCCCTAAACTCAAATTAGAGCACTTACCTTAGTTGACTATTGTGAAAATCAAGCTAAATCAACAAGTTTAAGCTTTGATATATAAGAAATGGGAAGAAAATTGAGTTTTTACTCCAAAATCGGAGTTTACAACAATGAGGGAATGAAGAAGATGACCTAAAAATCATAGAAGAAGGCTTTTATAATCGTCGTAGCGTCGAGACGCTATGGATGGAAACTCTTCAGCGCGCACGTTCGGAGCGTCGAGACGCTTCGGGATAGCGTCGATACAATGTACAATGTTGAGCAGCGTCTCGACGCTGATGCTCGACGCTTGCTCTCGGGTTTTTCTTAAAATTATGAACGAACGACGTCGAGAGGCTAGGTCTTTTGCGCCATTTGAAACTTTGGCTTCTCTTCTTTGCTCGACTGTTTCTCGAATCAACTAAAACGTCCGTTTTAGCACCGAAATACGTCGTTGGACTTCTCGAGCTCTCTAACCGTGAAACACCTACAATAGAGGTAAATAAACATCTTTAAGCACGATATTTAACAAATATTAGGGAGTAAATCATAGCTCTAAAATGAAGCTATCACCATACCAGTTCAGCTGCAACCATAGCAAGGCACCTATATTATGCCTCTGTACTAGAGCAAGAAATAATAGATTGCTTCTTGGAGCTCCATGTAATGAGATTACCACCAAAATAGACACAGAAGCCCGAAGTGAACTTACGATCATTAGGATCTGATGCCCAATCAACATCGACAAACCAATACAAATTTAATTCACGTGGACAAGTAAGAAGCAACCCATGATGAATAGAACCCTTTAGATATCGCAAAATCCGTTTAACTAATTGTCAGTGCAAAGTGAATAGAGAATGCATAAACTGACATGCCTTATTAACACTATAAGAAAAATGAGAGATCAGTTTTTGGGATACCAAGATTTGATTTCAATACTTCTTTCCAAAAAAAAATATATAAAACATATTTAAGGAAGTTTTCAAACAAAATAAAATTCAAATCCAAAATTTTGTTTTCAATAAAACTTGACTCATTTAAAGTAAAAAAAAAAAAACAGTAAATAAAGTGTTTTTATTATATGAAATTTCTTAATCATGCATTTTAAAATAATAAACCAACGATTTTAAAAATAACTAAAACCTTCCTATCACGGAAATTGAGAATTCAAATATTTAATTTCCCAATATTTACGAGGTTGATTTTTATTTGGGATGCCAAATAAAATTCAAGCAATTTTCAAATTGATGGTATGATGTCACTCATAATTATTAGTCATTATTCTTTTTCTATAAATAATGATCAGTAAAATATGAGACATTTTAAAAATTTTTGAAATAAAATAATCTTTTACAAAGGTCATATTTTTTTAAAAATATCATAAGAGAATTAAATATTCATTCATGGAACGAGTGTCGTGGGGTGCTAATACCTTCCCCATGCACAAAAGACCCCCGAACCCTACTATTTATTTCGCAGACCATTTTTTTAATATTGTTGGGTGCCCATTCACACCCTATAAATAATTGCTGGTGGCGACTTCATTTCTCTCCTCTCGGGAACCAAGTCGGTCGCTCCACGTCACAAACCCATAGCGACAGTAAGTAAGTTCTATTATATTGTTTGAATATATACTTGCTTGATTTGTTGTTTTATGATATTTAATGTTTTACAAAGTATGTTATGTCATGTTATTTTTGTATGTTTTTATGCTTCACATAATTTATGTTACTATGATTGGTTAGTGAAGCATGCATAGGTTGAGTATGACATATATGTGTGTTACATTACATTCATGGAGTCAAGTAAGTAGAGTCATGGAGTTAGGGAAGAATATGCTATGCATGAAATACTCAAATTAAGCAGTTATGTTATGCAGCTAGATATATGATATGACAAGTATGGTTTCTGCTAACGGGCTGGGCCCTAGGAGACAAAATTAGTTCATGTTAATGGTATTTATAAGAGGCAATTACCTTATAAATATTACATGCAAAATTGACGGTTATGGTATGGGGTATTTTTGCTTAGCATGACGCCAAATCAAGGATATAAGTATGTATGTAAAGATATGTAAGCAAGTACAAGTATGTTAAGGTTGAATGTTTCATGGTCTACATGTTAGGATGTGATATGCAAGCAAGTAAGCATGATGTGTGTGTTTGAGCATGAAGGTTTCTTATGATAGGAACCACTTACAAGATATTTTTATACTACCTCTCGTGGTTTTATATTTTTCAGATAGCCATGTAGATGATGGTGAATTCATCGAGGATGATCTTGACATTGAAGAGGAAGAACCATGAGCTTTGCCCGAAATTTTAAGTCTAATAAGTTATAATCACATCTTTAGTTTATGTTTATTTCATTTATAGACAATGTTTTATAATTTTCGCGGCTACAAATAAACTTTAATTTTTATTTAAGTTGATAAGACTTATGATTATGGAAGGATGAAGTTTTATTTTTTTAAAAAAATATGCGTTATGAGTAATTATTCCAATTTAAGTTAATTAAATATATACAAAATTATGGGTCATTACAGATAAATCCGTAAAAGAAACAGACCTCTCGTCACCGAACTCGATCGATTGGTTCTTAGATTTGGAGGCATTTCGTTCACGAGCTTTGGAATTTGAGATGTGATTGTCGATAGCACAATTGGAGATGTCGACAACTACAAAGCCTGCAATGGAACCAAACTGAGAAATAATTAATGTATTGTTAAACTACTTTTTGGGTGTATTTTTTGTTTATAACATGTGGGGAGGAAGTTTTAAACTTGAGACCTCTTGCTCATAGTTTATACATTATGTCGATCGAGCTATGCTCATATTGGCGTGTATGAAGTTCTATATTTGAATGGAGAATAAGATGATGGGAGAGAAGAATTAAGTGACCATTTTTAGGATATTTGATATTATCTAATTAAAACAATGATCAATAAAAATTTCATTGATTTATATTGGCAGTCATTCATGTATTATTTTTTTAATTTTTCAAGTGAATGAATTGTGATTATTTGAATGTATATATATATTTTTTTGCAACGATATTTTAATTAATGCGAGGATTGAACACATTACCTCTTAGTCAAGGGCACAACCTTATGTCAATTGAGCTATGTTTCGTTTGGCGAATGTATATATTTTAATATCATACTATTCAAATTCCAATAAAATATACTTGACTAATTAAAAAATTTCAAACAATTGGAGATATATGTAGTTATGTTATTTGTTGTTCCAAATTCAAAATCCAATGAATCTATTTGCCTTAAATACTATAAAAACAATTTTATTATCAAAATAAGAGCCATTGTCTAATGGATAAGGCGTCTAACTTCTAAGAGTCCATTGACATGTATTTTCTTTATTTATTTTAACAAAAGTCCATTGGCGTGTATTTTCTTTATTTATTTTAACAAAACATCACATTTTTCAAAACAAGCGTCAATGGCCTAATGGATAAGGCATGTGAATGAGTGTGTATTTTATTTATCTATTTTAACAAAAGTAAAACACAGTTTCATTGGTCACTTTTTATATTATTTTTTTAATTTTAATTTACTTCTAGCTATTTGTTGTGGCTTCCAACTTTTTGTTTTTCTTTTTTACGTTTTTTTTGTTATTATTTATTGGGTTTTTTTTTCCTTTTATTATTATTTTTAATATATATTTATTTTATGAGATCGTTATAAAATTATTTTTTCAATCAATTGTACATCTAATTGCACAAAATTATATATTTTATGCAATTAATTTTTTTCAATAATTCTATCATTTGTATTTGTACACCTAGTTGCACATAATTATCTTTATGACATAATTAATTATCTGTAAGTATATGAAATATTTTTGTTGAATGTTATATGAAGTTATAACAATTGTTGTCAAACCGAGCATAACTCAAGGTTTAAGGTTGTGTTCTTGACTAAGAGGTCATCGGTTCAATCCTCGCTTTAATTAAATACCAACCTTTGCAAAGAAAAAAAAGTTATAAAAAGAATGTTTAAAAAAATAAAATACTAAACAACCTCTCCACAACAACACCAGCATCCATCAAATGGATCTTCAAGCAAGTCTGCGTAAAGCCTTCTGCCAAAAAGAAATTTTCAAATAAGGAAATGAGATAGAGTTTGAGAAAAATTGCAAAGAAATTTCTAACCAGGGAATGAGAGTAAATCACTCTTCCGTAACAAAAGAAAACTCTCTTCTTCTTCCTTCTCTACTTCAACACTTTCTTCTACAAAGAATGATTGTTTTTCACCAGAAAACTCTCTTCTTCTTCTCTACTTCAGCACTTTCTTCTACAAAGAGTGATTGTTTTTCACCGTCAGTTTGATCTGAATCTGTAATTTTGATATCAATGGTAACAAGAATGGTCAAATGAATATATTTGGTGTTTGCTGCATATCAATGCTAGTGAGAATGACCAAATGAATAAATTTGGTGTTTGTTGTTTTTTTTAATGCTTTTAAATGGAAAAGTTTCAAATGATTTGGTGGTGATTGTTTAGATTATTTTTTGCTCTAACATTGACATCCCTCCCAACTAAAATAATTTTGAAGGAATAAGTTAGAGTTTTTAGGAAAAATAATTTCTAACAAGATTTGTCCAATTTTGGAGGAATAAGTTAGAGTTTTTTTTAGGAAAAATAATTTCAAACAAGATTTATCCCTAAACCCTAGAGGGGTAAGATGGGAGTTCGGTGGAGGAGATTGATCATGTGACACCACGTGTGGACATTATTGAGATGATTTTTTTTGTTGACATTTTTAAAATCAACTCCATAACAATGACATTTAGGAGGATTTCCCTAAAAATATATATTTATATGCAATCAGTTGTACCGGTACAATTAATATAATTCATGAAAAAAAAAATTGCACAAAATATATGATAATGTGTCATTAAGCCATTAGGTGTACAATTGGTTGAAAAATTAGTTTATTGATATCATAAATAAAAAATCTGAAAAAGAAAACGTAAGAAGGGCAAAAAAAAAAAAAAAAAAAAAAAAAAAAAAAAAAGATGTAAATTAAGTAACTTTTTTTTAAAAAATAATAATAATAAGTGACTAATGAAACTATGTCACTAAGTTAGCCTAAGCAAGTTTTACTCTTTAACAAAACATCACACTTTAATACAAAAGATTGTTAAATTCAAAATCCAAATCCAATGAATCTATTTGTTTTAAAGACTACAAAAAACAATTATTATCAAAACAAGCGCCCATGGCCTAATGGATAAGGCGTTTGACTTCTAATCAAGCGATTGTGGGTTCGAGTCCCACTGGGCGTGTATTTTAAGTCATGCTATTTATTTAACAAAACATCACACTTATGCTTCGGTTGAGTCATCCCCGCAAATCCACGCACAATCTTGGGAGGCTGTGTTTTTTGTAGGCGTTTGTATAATTGAGATTTATTCCTTTAAAAAATTTGTACGATGGAACCAACAACTAGTTTTGGGTGCCAGAGCAACCATACGACGAAACAAGAGGGCGTTACAATTGAAGAAATATTTCAAACGTCATAGCGAATCTTGAGCACTTCGGTTTTCACTCAAACGGTAAATCGCTGCAACGGTAACATTTTGAAGATGAAACGGAGCGTCAGAAGATTAATGGCGATTCAATGGAGCGATTAGAGAGGTAATGATGCATTACCAATTTCAAAACTCTCTCTTCCACGCCTAATTAAAGCCTCAGCCTCCACACTATTCCTCACAACTTTCATTTGAAAGCTAGGCGTACAATTGAATTATTTTTTTTTCTCTTTTTGCTCTCACTCCCGTTATTCGTTTCCATCTTTTCTCAAGTAACACCATGGTGTCTGATAGCACTCCAAAAATGCTAATTTATAGTTCCCAAGTCTTATGAATTAAGGAATCATTTGTGCGTTTATATTTTGTAGAATTTAATTGCTTAGGGGTAAATCAGACCATTGGATTAATTAAGAGCTTAAATGGGTATTTTAGAACATATTATTAATTAATCGTTTTGAGTGTTTATACTATATAAATTAACTAATCAAATGTAATCTCAATTGTGATGAGTGGTTTGGTTGTGCAGGAGTAATCTGGCTAGTTGATAGGCTTAAGTTTGAGTCTCGATGCTACGACGGTGACGCGTGCGGGAAAAACTCCGTCCGATTATAAAAAACCCTTTTTCCAATTTTTAGGTCACCTTCTCCGCATATTTCTTTCCTCCATTGTTATAAGCTCGGATTTTTGAGCTAGAACTCCGATTTTCTCCCTATTTCTTGTAATAAAGCTCAAACATTGTAGATGTTGCTTGATTTGCACAACAGACACCTAAGGTAAGTGCTCTAATTTGAGGTTAAGGATTGATTTGTTGATGTTTAGGTGAAATTTGGGATTAAATTCTACTTAGTCTCTTAATTCATGAGCATTCCTTCTCATAAGCATATCTAATTAGCATCAACTCCTATTTAGATTGACAACCTATTGTAATTTGTATGCTATATAGTTAGGGATTAAAATGTGATCACCTCTTCTAATCAAAAGTAACACAAGTCGAATTGTGTCTATATGAACATGACCGTGTTTAATCTTAGTTTCATGATAGGCTTCGGGGAAGGAACAAATCGGGCTAGTTGGTTGAGATTTCACCTTACTAGTTCGTCGCAATCTTATCCGTCACTAATAATCGATTCAAATTGGGAGCGATTGCCCCAATTTTGATTGATTATCAAGTTTAATTAGGATGCGTCAAGTCCTAATTAACTCTCATGGATTATTTGTTACTGATTAGAGCAAGTAATTTGCGTGTTTATGACATTTTAGTTAAGTCTCGAAAGCATCGATGATCCGAATACATAAACAGTCAATCCCGATCCCTCGAATTAGGAGCACTTGTTACATTAGTTTTTCTCGCTTTTAATTTCCCGTCATTTATTTTTCCGTTAGTTTAATTTTATGCTTAGTTTAGTTTTCTTTAACCTTTCCCCCATTGTTTACCGTTTTAATTAAAAGGCAAATAAGAATTGATTAGGAGAGGCTAATTCAAGATTCCCTGTGGTTCGACACCTGACTACCGCTATCTATAAATTAGAGAAGATTTAGGCAGTTTATAAATTTAATTTGGCGGGTCTCGACAACTCGAACGGGGGGACATTAAAAAAGGACGCTACAAAATTTGGCGTCGTTGCCGGGGAACCATTTAGTTTCTCTTAGTTAAGTTTTATTTGTTTAAAAAAACCAAAAAATATTTTCTCTTTTCTTGTGTCTTCTTGTTTAGCATGGCAGGCTTTCGTCGAGATTATTGGAGACCAGCTTCAAGTTATGAAGTTGAAAGAACTCCTCCGAATTCTTGCCAAGGTATGTCATTGGAGCAGATGGTTGACCATTTAGTCAACAACACGCTCCAATTTGCGCAGGAAGGTCGCCAGTCTTGCTTAGAGGCTGAAGTTGAGCTGAAAGGAACGGAGGAGCAGCAAAACCAATTTTCTCAGAATTATTGTCGAGGTATGTCACTGGAACAAATGGTCAATGAATTAGTTAATAGCACTCTCCAATTTTCGCAGGGATCTCGCCAGTCTCAGTTAGAGACTCAGGTTGAGTTGGAAAGAACGAGTGAGAAAGTTAGCCGTTTGCTCGATCTAGGGAGGGAATTAGAGGTTGAGGAAGAACGCCCAGTTGAGCATACCACGAAAGAGAGGGTCATTATCGAAATGTACCCCGACTTTGAGGAGGGAATTGAAAAGTTCCTGACATGCAAAGACGAGATTAGTGAGAATAGGGAGGAGGCTGAACTTGGCCCCGAGGAGCATCCTGAAAAGACTGGTGATGCGAACGAGCTGAAAAGTGGAGCTGAGACTTCTTCACGATGGATGATGGTAGCGACCTTTTTGAATGGCCACCCTTTCGGGTTGTCGAGACCCGCTAAATTAAGTTTATAAACTGCCTAAAGCTTCTCTAATTTATAGATAGCGGTAGTCAGGTCGATCTAAAAGGAACCTAGAATTAGTCTCTCCTAATCAATTCCTATTTGTCTTTTAATTAAAATGGTAAACAAGGGGGGAAAGGTTAAAGAAAACTAAACTAAGCAGAAAATTAAACTAACGGAAAAATAAATGACGGGAAATTAAAAGCGAGAAAAATAAATGTAACATGTGCTCCTAATTCGAGGGATCGGGATTGATTGTTGATGTATTCAAATCATCGATGCTTTCGAGACTTAGCTAAAATGCCATAAACACGCAAATTACTTGCTCTAATCAGTAACAAATAATCCATGAGAGTTAATTAGGACTTGAAGCATCCTAATTAAACTTGATAATCAATCCAAATTGGGGCAATCGCTCCCAATTTGAATCGATTATCAGTGACGGATAAGATTGCGACGAACTAGTAAGGTGAAATCTCAACCAACTAGCCCGATTTGTTCCTTCCCCAAAGCCTATCATGCAACTAAGATGAAACACGGTCGTGTTCATATGGACACAATTCGACTTGCGTTACTTTTGATTAGAAGAGGCGATCACATTCTAATCCATAATTATATAGCATGCAAATTCCAATAGGTTGTCAATCTAAATAGGAGTTGATGCTAATTAGATATGCTTATGAGAAGGAATGCTCATGAATTATAGGTGCACGTTGTGCAAATCAAGCAAAATCTACAATGTTTGAGTTTTATTACAAGAAAGAGGGAGAAAAACGGAATTGTAGCTCAAAAACCCGAGCTTACAACAATGGAGGAAAAGGGAAAAACGGAGAAAATGACCTAAAAATCGAAAAAAAGGGTTTTTATAATTGTCAACATCGAGAAAAATATTCAAAAATTCTACCCTCCTCAAGTTTCGAACTTAGGCTTATTAACTGGCCAGCTTCCTCCTACACCACCAAACCACTCATCAAAATTGTAATAATATTTGATTAATTAATATATATGGTATAAACACTCAAAACGATTAATTAATAATATGTTCTAAAATACTCATTTAAGCTCTTAATTATTGCAATGGTCCGATTTACCTCTAAACAATTAAATTCTACAAAATATAAACATTAAGCACAAATGATTCCTTAATTCACAAGACTTAGGAACTATAAATTAACACTTTTAGAGTGCTATCAGATGATGTGGGAAGATTGTGTATCTTCCAGTGAAGAAGAAGATCTTTGAGAATACTACAAGGTAAGTATTCCTCCACTTGTTGATTTGATTTAGAGCATGAAGTTTGTATTGAAAATCTGTTTGAAAATTCATGCATTGATGAGCTTGAGCATCTTTCTATTAATGAAAATATTTTTGGAAGTCTTTTCTCTAAGGATGTTGAACCAACTTGTTTTGAATATATTTTGATGGATGAGGGAGTGAAAATTGTGCCTTCTAAAAATTTATCTCCTCTTGCTTTGTCTTGTAATAATTCATGTATTATAGGAGATTTGTCTTGCATGCCCCCTTTCATCTGTGTATCTGTGAATGTTGGTCACCTTGTGAATTTTGATGTGATCCCTCTCCTGGTTGATTATTTTAAGTTGAGTCAGTTGAGTCTTCTTTTATTTTGTTTGAGTGTTTCCATCCATATATCAAAAATACCAAAAAAATAACAACTATGTCCGGCTGCCTCGAGAAGTCGAAGAGCTTGCTTCTCTTAGCAGGCTTTATAGATTCAAGGAAGAAGGGGCCGAAGAAGTACGAGAATTTTCATGTACCCTGAGAGAGTGGAGAACACGTCGAGCATAACGACGTTAAAAAAATTGCGCTGCTTGGGAGGCAACACATGAGTATTTCAATTAGTTTTTATTTTCTTAACTTAGTTTTTCTTGCTCTCTTTTGTAGGATTTTTTACCTGAGGATCGAGACAATGGGCGAAGACCGCGCTTCTCCCACCGCCAATCTCGCAAAATTCGGGGGAGATTTCATGTTCCCTTTAATTTTGCGTTTTTAAACTGCTTAGTCCGATGTGTGATACATAGAGGACTATGTATCCTTTGAAGTGCTTTGGTCTGCTGTTGCATGTTGTTCGATGAGGACAATCTAGAATATGCTTTTAAATTCTCCGTATTTGCATATTTAGAAAAGCATGAGATTGTATGTGTTAGTTGAACATTTTTCAAAAAATTTAAAAAATTTCTGTTGCTCCCTTGCATTTATCGAGCACCTAACATCCTATTCTTGGTTCTGTAGGCTTAGAATAATCTTATGTAGCCTGAAATCATGTTGTCACCCCGAAAGGCACCCCTAGGAAAATGTCTGATGCATGGTAGGTTGTAATAGGTTAATCGAGATTATAGCAAAACTATTGCCTAGTAAAAAGTAAGTAAGCTTGAAAAATAAAACTCCCGAGGTGCTCCTCCTTCTTAAAGTGCACGTTAAGAAGTGAGCATTAGTCCTTAAAAATGTAAAGTTTACCCGTAGTCAGATACATTGTGTAGTGAAACTGCAGGTAAGCTGGAACGAAGGCAAGTTTGACATGTTAGGCTCTGAGTAAAGAAAAGAAAAGAAAGAAAAAGTAAAAAAAATGGCAGTTTAAGAAATAAAGAGTACAAAGTACTCAAGAAAAAAAAAGAAAAAAATGTTAGGCCTTTTGATTTGTTACTATCTTGATTGTTGAAACGCCATTAGATCTACAACAAATAATGGCATTACCGACACCACAAATTCCCGACGGTTTAAATGGCGTCGAAAAATGTCACAATTGCCGACGTTTAGTGGGCCGCGTCGGTAAAGGTTACATTTACCGACGCGCTCAAATTCGCGTCGGTAAATATTTATATTTACCATCGCGGTCCAAAAGAGCGTTGACAAATAGTGGGCATTACCGACGCTGTTCCCAAGGGCGTCAGTAAGGCCCATAATTGCCGACGCGACTGTGGACCGCGTCGGTAAATATAAATACAAAAAAAACAATTATTTAGTTTTGTCGATGCGGTCCAAACTAGCGTCGGTAAAACCCATAATTGTCGACGCGGTTGTGGACCGCGTCGGTAAATATAAATACAAAAAAAAACAATTATTTAGTGTTGCCGACGCGGTCCAAACTTGCGTCGCTAACGCCCATAATTGCCGGTTGTGGACCGTATCGGTAAATATAAAATTGGTTTTTTAATATTTATATTTACCGACGCGGATTTGGACCACGTCAACAATTATGAATTAATTATATTTTATTACCGACGCGGTAAGAGACGGCGTCAGTAAATATAGATAATCGCCGACGCATTTTAAAACGCGTCGGTAAAGAACTAAAATTAAAAAACCCGATTCCATCTTCTTCATTTGTCATTTTTGCGCCCTAACCCCAATCTCCAATCCGCCGCCGTCTCCTCCCCTCCTATCTGAATCCGCCACCGTCTCCTCCCTCCTCTCCACTATCGCCGACGCCGCCTTCTCTCCATTACCTGCCGCCGTCGACGCCTTCTCTCCATTATCCGCCGCCATCGACGCATCGGCGGTTTCGTATCCGCCAGAGAAATAGAGCAGACAATTTTTCTCTCCTCCCCAAGTTGCTCCCACAATCAACTCTCCCTTCTCTAACTCACAGGTAATTCACTATTCCCAATTCTCTAATCCCATCACTCATACCCTTTCTTTTGTTTGAGAAAACTTATACAATTTGCTTTGCTTTTGTGCTTTTCCCCCTCCAATTTCTACCCCAGCAATTGGGCCAACACCAAAACGTCATTCAAGAATCAATTCAGAGTCATTGCTCTGTATGTTTGCTTTTGTGCTTTCTGTGTTTATTTCTGTACTTTCTATACCCTGTTAGGTTCTAATTACTTCATCCCCATGTTCTAATTACTTCATCCTAGAAAGCGTTGGAATTTTTATATATATATAGAAGAGTTTTAGGGACTGCCATAATGCAAATTTTATAAACTTTTTATGAGCTAAAGGGTTAATTAACAAAGTTCATATATAAAGGTACTCAAAAAAAAAAAAAAACAAAGTTCATATATAAACAAATTAAAGATAAAAAAAATTAATTAAGTAGGTGGTCTCCAAATATTTTAATAATCCCAATGTCATTTGTGCTCGTAATAATATGTTAGTTCACATGCTCAAGTAAAAAAGAATGGCTCATTTGGATTCGAGAATCCAAATTATGTTTTATGTTTTAAGAGATTTACTAAGTCTAGCAACCTTATGCAATCTGAATTTTGATCCAAACCGTGTAAATTCTGAAAAAAATTTAGGCTTCACTAACTAACTTTATATGTTCTTTGAATGATTTGTTTTCTTTAAAGAAAGTTAGAATTGTTATTCCATTTATCTTTCACAAACTTTATATATATATATATATATATATATATATATCCTCTTTTCTAAACCAATCACAACTCCAGTGATGGTTGGGAAGTTTAAAATTTTGAAATTAAAGACTAAATTAAAATCTCCCTTAAACTTCAAGATCCAGAGGTATTTTGTATTTACCCCGTGTGTAATAGTTTAGTGTTATTTCACGTTTTATTGTACTTAAAAAAAAGTTTGGAGCTCTCTTCTCCATCTGTTTCATCACGTAAGGATTGTATATGTTGGTTTTCTAATTCAAATGTTTGTTCTCCATCAAATTCATGAAAGGTTTGTTCGCTTCTTTTATTTTAAGCTGGAACAAACCGTGAGTCTTCACCTTTTTGCAATCATGGATTTGGTTGCAAGACTAAAAACAAACAAGTTTGATTGATCACCAAAAACTTAAAACAAACAAGTCTTCACCTTTTTGCAATCACGAGTCTTCACATTATGTCGAGATGACATTGAACCTACGCTTTGTGAAGACCTAATTATTGAACACGATGATGATTTCATAAACGATAGTGAATGACGTTGACCTTAGCTTACAAATCTGTATGTGTATTTCATTATTTTTTTTTTCCTATGTATTGATCATTAATTCATATTAATGTTCTTCTTGTGTGTGTTTGTAGAGGGAACAAATGTTAGGATTTTTTTATGTGGAGCCAAAATTCCCAAGTTGTTGCAAATCCCGAGCCGAAGTTCTTACAGATGCACACACAAATTTTTTGAGGAAGGTTATGACAATGTTTTGGGCCTAAATTGTTTTTTAAGCCCAAATATTATTAGGTATGCACCAACTTACTTATATATAAGTATTTTTGACTTTTGGTCAAGGTTGGTTGTAACCTTTCACTTTTGCGGCTGCCGTAGTTCTTCAATTTGAAGTATCTTTGTTTGAGTTTTTGTGCAACCGGTATAGTGTGTGGCAATGAGTGTTATGTGTGAGAGAATGCAGTGAGCATTAGCTTTGTTATTGGGTTGAGGTTTCTCTTTGTTTATCCCAAACTACCGAGTTGTGGTACATGGAAGCAAATAGTTCTAGTTGGGCTATTTGAGTGAGTTTTGTAGCGCGAGCTTGATGGACCAATTGTAATCTCCATTATAGTAGAACCTGCAGTTGCAGAAGACTGTCCATAGTCCCGAGATCGGGGTGAACCAGTATATCTCTCGGTGTTGGTATCTCTGTCCCTTATCTTTTATTATTGTATTTTGTGACCGATTGGCTTTTGGATTCTAACCTGTGAATGGGAGGTTGAAATATATTTAGTTTATTCCGCATTTAATTATATCTTGCTATTTTTACATCCCAACAAGAGTGGTATCAGAGCTTTTGGTTCATGAATCATGGGAGCGACGAATCCAAAAAGTTTCGAGGGAGTCACAAAACTTGATGGGAAAAAAATTGGTTATTGGAAGATGCAAATCAAAAATTTTCTAACCTGCAAGAAAGTGCACAAGGCACTAAAGGAGAGACCAAAATTGATGTCAGATGGAGATTGGCTGGATATGGATGAATAGGCAGTTGCAAATATAAGGATGTGTCTGTCGATGGAAGTGGCTAGTCTCACTACAAGAAACTTGACATTTTTCGAAGGTGACAACCTTCGAAAAAGCCCTAAATGAACCTTCGAAAAAGCTTTTTTCGAAGATTAATTCAACCTTCGAAAAGTGTCGAAATAAATTCCGTCGAGAAATGCTTTTCAAGGGTTCATTAACCTTCGAAAATTAATTTCTTTTTCGAAGGTTCGTTAACCTTCGAAAATTAATCTTTTTCGAGGGTTCGTTAACCTTCGAAAACGAGCCTTTTTTCGAGGGTTCGTTAACCTTCGAAAACGAGTCTTTTTCGAGGGTTCGTTAATCTTTGAAAATGAGTCTTTTTCGAAGGTTCGTTAACCTTCGAAAATGAGTCTTTTTTTCAAAGATTTATAATGCTAAGCTTTAAAAAATAATTTGTTTTATCGACGTGCAGAAGCGATATAAGAGTCTGTTTATCTATCTACATTTGTGTAGATAGATTGTAAACCAAAATCATTACAATGAACACTTTCGCAATTAGGGTATCATATTCCTCACTATATGATATCTTGGCAACCCGTAATGATTTATGAAAAAAAGTAATCTAAACATGCTTTTGTCCATTTTTGTTTGAAAAACTATTCTGAAAAAAATCTCCCAAACAAGTGTTATACATGAAAACTCTTAGAAAGAAAATGCAAAGTTCAGTACCAAAAAACTGTAAAGAATTGAATGGAGTTAGAAAGAAAATGCAAAGTTTAGCATCAATATACATCATAAGAATTGAATGAAGTTAGAAAGAAAATTTAAACTTCTAAACCAGCATAACCAAGTTAAACAAGGATGAATAATGCAAAGTTCAGCACAAAAAACAAGCATTATACAGAAATATCTTCTTCTCAGGCTATAAACAAGCTGCCTCGATTCTTTGAATTAGCCCAACTTCACCTTAGCTATTGATACCAAGTCTGGCAGGGAAGAGCTTATAGGACATTAGGTAAGAGAAGAGAAAGATATGAAGGCAAGTGATATTTTATTACCTCATCTGCAATGAAAATAATGTCATATTTCTTTAGCACAACTTAGATCTGCACATGAAATTAAAAACTAGTGAATAATTTTCAACTCTTTCTTCTTTTCTATTCTTTTGAAGAATTGTAACTCTAGAAACTCATGGTTTAGGCATCTAAATGAGAAAGTTAGTATGAACATTCTGACATTTTAAACTTGCAAAGAAAGTGACAACTTTATCAAATTGAGTTGCAGGAGGAAGTATCACACAATTGTCTTCTAACCTTCAAATAAGGTCATTTGCATCCTTGTTGAGAGTAGACTATTCATGTACTATATACTATAGTTTAGAACTTATTTGAATGTTCAAGTTTAGATTTTTATTCTTCAAAAAGAATAAAATAAAATAAAAACTCAACTCAGTCCTCCTATCGTTGAAATGAAAGTTATACAACTTGATGAAGATAACACACATAATATTCTCAGGCACAACAAAACAAACAGAATATTCACTACTAGCCTGCAGTCATCTGCATAGAAGTATCATACAATAAAATATTGACTAAAGACAAAATATAAGTAATTTTGAATCACCTGAAAAATCATAACAACATTGGCTCCTACACCTTTTACAACACCAGAAATGGCGTACAAGGAGAGAGAAACTCAACGAAATTTCTAAAACAAACAACAAACAATAGGGAGGAAAAAAAAGGCCACATTGCTAAACTAGTTAGCAAGTTATAAGGAAATAAATATACAATATACTTAGTTTAGCATTGTACATCCTTAAAATTTGAAGTTATATTTCAGAAGTCAATGAACATGAGGATTTCATCTTCTACAACCATGTTAGGATAGGGAGAGACATGGTGTTGGGTAGTTTCAAAAGAAGTTCTATTTATACCAATTGAAACTAGTTAGCAACTTATATATGAAAAGATGGGATAAGAAAAAATAAAATGAAAACTAAAGTTTTAATGTTTGAAAATATAATTGTATTTCAACCTCACTAGAATACTAGAATGTTTACCGGTATGCTTTATTTATTTAGGGTTTATATTCAGTGATAACCTTGGTTCACCCAAGAAAGCCACAACAAGATACAAGAAACAAATTGTAAGACTAAGAAAATAAAAAGATTAAAAGAACTATCATTAAACTTGATTTTGATTACATAGCAAGAAACAAGTGGTAAGACTAAGAAAATAAAAAGATTAAAGAAACTATCAATAAACTTGATTTTGATTCTATGGGAAACTAAGCTCATGCGCAAAGAAAATAAAGATGATTTTGATACGTTTCTTTTTTATTTTAATAAATAAATGTCTGGTAAAAACCACATGAAACTTAAATAGTGTTGTTGTTGTGATAATTAATAAAATATCATCGACCCACAAAAGTTATTAAAGAACATGAAGGAAAGGAGAATTTTTTCAATTAGTAGCAAAATATTGTGTCTTTTCAATTAGTAGGAATAGAATTGTAATTCTAAGAAAGGAGAATTTTTTAATAACAACGAATATATAATTACAAAGTTATTAAAGAACATCAAGGGATCCGTGGCGCAATGGTAGCGCGTCTGACTCCAGATCAGAAGGTTGCGTGTTCGATTCACGTCGGGTTCAATTTTTCTCTAATTTAATGTTGTACGAAATTACTTTTATGCCGGTTCAATTCATAAGATTAAACTTAAATATTACAAATCATCAAAAACAACATAAAAAATACAATAAAATCACAAATATCATATTGAAACTTTATTAAAGTCATAAGGATTAAGTTGAAATTATTCTTTATAATATTAACTCGATGAAGAACTCCGAGGTTCGAATTCTCTATCCTAAATTATTTTTATTAGATTTAAAATCTTCATTTTCATTTTTTTTTTATTTAGATGATATTAATTTAGTGGGTTGATATTAATTTAGAATTCATTTAAAAATATATATAAAGTAGTAGAGAATCCTAAAATTCGAGATGAACATTTTATTTATTCATTTAGGATAAAAAACGGGTTGGAAATTGGCAATTTAGTGCAGTTTCATTGGAAATTGGCAAATCAATTTTTATGTTCACACTGACAGCCATTAACACATGGATAACTAACTGTCACGTTCTCGGTCCTTAAGTAGTCTCTAACAAAATGAACTATTTACGAAGTTTTATCAAACCATTGGACGAAATTCTAACTTTTAAAACCACATAG
Organism: Herpetospermum pedunculosum; assembly: GCA_028017165.1. Taxonomy (NCBI): domain Eukaryota; kingdom Viridiplantae; phylum Streptophyta; class Magnoliopsida; order Cucurbitales; family Cucurbitaceae; genus Herpetospermum; species Herpetospermum pedunculosum. The sequence goes on from CM051526.1 coordinate 14,212,903, forward strand.
ACTAAATTCTAACTTCTAAAACCACATAGACTAAATTCTAACTTCCTCCAAATCATAGTGACCAAATTTGTAATTTAACAAAAAAAAAAATGTCCAAACACAAACAACAGAGTGAAGAAAGCAATAGATTATAAACTTGATATTCCTGCAGAACTGAAATCTCTTAAGTAGAATATAACCACCAAGAAATCTAGACAAGAGAAAATAGAATATACATATACCAACCTAGACAAATGTGACCATTGCTGTAGATATGAGGATGCAGAGGGGCTGGATGCAGAAAGATAACCTGTAATAGAAACGGCAGGCCAAAATTAAACACACAACAATCAAGAAATCTAGCGGCTAGAGGATTATGGAACAGAAATGATCTCAGAATTCGATGATTATGTTTAGACCTGTGGGGCTTCCATTGGATAATGCTCAGGAAAGTCCACCTGAAGCTGGTAGGCTTCATTTGCATAGAGAGTTGCAGGAGCTCCGTTGACTTCAATCACCCACCTTCCAGAAATGAAGGTCAATTTCCTACTAAAAGCAAAAGAAAGTAAAATTCATCAACAAACTCACTACAGACAAAGAACGGAAACAAGAAAAAACTTCAATTCGATTTCAAAAGAAAACCAAGGACCTCCACGCCCGAGGCCGAGAGGGAGATGACGACCCAATCAAACCTAAATTAAGCCGCAACAACACCAATTCGAGGCGTCCATGGCTTCGCTCAGACTTTCTTCCCTTCCTGGACCTAGCACAAAATGAAACAAATATGCCGGAAATAGGGAGTTTTGGGAGTAAGAGTGAGAGTCGATGGAGGTGGAAGAGGCAGAGCTGGCGGTACCGGATAAACGAAGTAAGAAATCGAGGCGACGCGCAGTAGCTAGCTCTCCAAATGCTTAAACGCGCTAAAAATGAAATGCCTAAATTCGAGGGTTATTTGTTGGCTTGCAACGCAAAACTAAACGAAATCAAACCAGACTCAAATAGCTAAACACGATGAGTTAGAGAGAATACAATGTAGCTATGTGCTTGAGCAAAGCCATGGACGCCTCCCTAACTACGGTCGATTCATCAGCAAGAGATGAAACTAAAATCTGAACAGCCTCTGCAGAATTAGCAAACACACACACAAAAAATGATCGAAAACGAACTTCCAGAATACGTGAAAATCGTTAATTAAAAGAATCGAATGAGAATAAATTGATTGAAATTGCAATAAATGGAAAAGTGAAGGAAACCTGGTGCAGGAATTGAGTTTCCAGAGGTTGACGACGCCATGGAAGGAAGGAAAAACAAACGCAATAGCTTAGAGAGGTCGATCCTGCTGCTTTGTTAAATTTCCATGGCGGAAGAGGCAAGAAATTCTCAAGTTTCAACGGTTGTGGATCTAAAAGTCTTTTGACATGAATTCTTCACATTCTTATAAGCATTGAAGGTTTTTAAACCCTCGATAAAAGTACATTTTTTAAAAAAATTGTAAATAGAATTTTTTTTATAACCTTTCTATTTTTTTTATCATAAAATCGATTAAAGTAATTTTTTTCGAAGATTTTTAAACCTTCAATCAAAGTGATTTTTTTAAAAAATTTATTTTTCTATCATTTTCGAAGGTAAAACCTTCGATTAAAATGACTTTTTTTTTAAGATTTTTAAATCCCCGATAAGAGTAGATTTTTTTAAAAGTATGTAAATTGACTAAATTTTTTATAGCTTTCTTATTTTCCTATCATTTTCGAAGGTTTTAAAAACCTTCGATTAAAGTAGCTTTTTTCGAAGGTTTTTAAACCCTCGATAAAATTAGATTTTTTTTTTTTTTAAAGTATGTAAATCGGGTAAATTTTTTATAACCTTCCTATTTTCCTATCATTTTCGAAGGTTTTAAAACTTTAGATTAAAGTAGCTTTTTCGAAGGTTTTCAAACCCTCGATAAAAGTAGATTTTTTAAAAAATTTGTGAATCGAATTTTTTTTATAACCTTCCTATTTTCTTATCATTTTCGAAGGTTTTAAAAACCTTCGATTAAAGTAGCTTTTTTCGAAGGTTTTTAAACCCTCAATAAAAGTAGATTTTTTTAAAAAGTTTGTGAATCCAAATTTTTTTTATAACCTTTCTATTTTTCTATCATTTTCGAAGGTTTTAAAAACTTCCGATAAAAAGTAGTATTTTTCAAAGGAATGTATATTTTTTTTCGAAGGTTTGTAATAAACTTCGATAAAGAGTATATAATTTTCCAAAACACTCTTAACTATTCTGCCGTGTAATTATTTTTCGAAGATTTTTTAATATTTTCGATAAATTTTTTTATAATCTTTGCTAAAAATAGATATTTTTCGAAGTTTTTTTAATACCTCCGATAAATGTATATTTTTTTCAAAGACTTTTAATAGCCTTCAATAAAGAGTAAATATTTTTTGAAGATTTTTTAATACTTTCGATAAAGAGTAGATATTTTTCGGAGAATTTTTTAACACCTCCAATAAATGTATATTTTTTTCAAAGACTTTTAATACCCTCAATAAAGAGTAAATATTTTTCGAAGGTTTTTTATAACCTTGGCTAAAAAGTAAATATTTTTCGAAGGTATTTTTAATACCTCCGATAAATGTATATCTTTTTCAAAGGTTTTTAATAACCTTCGATAAAGAGTATATATTTTTTGAAGGCCTTCAAAATACCTCCAATAAATGTATATCTTTTTCAAAGGTTTTTAATAACCTTCGATAAAGAGTATATATTTTTTGAAGGCCTTCAAAATACCTCCGATAAATGATATCTTTTTCGAAGGTTTTTTATAACCTTCGATAAAAAATGATCTTGTAGCCAACGAGACTACTGCAATCAAGCTAATGGAAGCGCTTACAAACAAGTATGAGAAACAGTCTACCAATAGTAAACCATATCTACTTAAGAATTTTTCAACTTGCAAATGATTGAAAAGACATCAGTTAATTCCTATATTAATGAAGTTACCACTTTAGTTAATCAGTTGAAGTCGGTCAAAATAGAATTTACTGACGAAGTGTATGCTATTAAATTATTAATGTCTTTACCTGATAGTTGGGAAACGATGAAGACAACAGTGTCTAATTCGACTGGAGATAACACTCTGAAATTTTCAGGGGTTTGTGATTTAGCTATAGCTGAGGAAATTCGTAGGAAGAGGAGTAGTAAAGAATCTACTGTAGGATCAGCTTTAGCTTTAACTAAGGGTAAAGACAAAATTGATTATGAAGATAATAAATTGAATAGGAATAGGAAAAAGTGGAATCATAGGAATAAGGAGGTAGAATGCTTTTACTGCCACAAGAAAGGTCACTACAAAAGTCAGTGTAGGAAACTAAAAGAGAGGATCATGAGGTAAACATAGTTGATGATGCCTATGTGTGTGTTGAGAGTAGCACCGAGAGTAGTAACCACTCATCTGAATGGGTTGTAGATAGTGCAGCGTTGTTGCGCGCTCAGTGTGTATGTAAAATGTAAATGCGAAGAGCGCTAAGATCATGCAAGCATACATGGTCTGCAGCAAGTGATAAGTATAATTTAATTCGTTTTCCCACAGAGATTAAGTTTAGTGACTAACGATTTGGTGTGTTAGATTAGATAAGGTAACTTAAATTGGATAGATTTTGGGTTGAGGTACAAGAATATAAAAGATGCAAGAAGAATGTAAACATAAATGCAAAGCTAGCAAAGAGGTAAAGTCATAATGTGGAAAAGTAGAATTGCGGTTCTTGCAATAATCTAGCAATAAATTAGCAACGATTTTAATGTAAAGTAAGGCAACAAGGTCGACTTAAGAATCCTCTATAGGCATTTAACTATGATCATTCAACAGTAGATTAACATCTCATGCATCGTCTTAGCTAGTTCTCATGCATCTTCCGATTACATGTATTAGTTTCTTAGATTACTTCTGTCCAAGTAAAGCTAACAACCTAATCATAAACACATGCTAATAAACGTGCTAGGAGAACGCCTATTCCTAGGTCATTTTCTGATTACCATAAAAGGCTAACATGAATGGATGGCTCTGAATTCTTACTCCTTCCGGAGGTTAGGAATTCTTTAGACAAAATGGATGGCCGGTCGAAATTGCCCGTGGGATGAAGATCACATACATTCAATGCAATCATGCTACTCTACATTATGAATTCTCATGCTTCTAGCCTACAGATTCCTCTTTAGCAGACCTCTCTTAGATTAGTTACTCATGGTTTTCGAAGAACAAAGGGAGATGGATGGATCAAACATGATTTAAAGAACTCAGTAAAATTAATTGATGAAGAAATGATAAGATGAAGAACTCAACAAAACTATTGATTAAGGAACGACAGAATGAAGAATTCAATAAAACCAATTGATTACTCTTGTGAGAAAGCAATTCACATAAACATTTGTAAACAAACATGTGTCAATCCAGAAGCAACAATGAAATGGAAAAGCATTAAATGATTCAGAACAACATTTAGAGGAAGCAGAAATTAAATTGGAAAGCGATAAAGGAAAGCAGTAAAGGAAAGCAGTAAAGGAAAGCTGTTAATTGCGTGAGGATCTTCCAAGTCGTGAATCGCCTCGGATGAAGGGGAAGATTAGCTGATCTTGGGGATAAATTCAATCAGAAGAGAAGATGGATCTTCTCTTCTTCCTCTCGAATCATCGACGCCAAGGGCTGATTTCTTCGATCCAACAACCGGGGGAGAAGGATTTCGTCTTCGAGTTCTTCACTATTGAGTTGTGTTTGAATTGAGGGGAATTCAATTTGATTTCAATTGCTTTGATCCTTCATTTCACTCTCTTTATATAGCCTCTAGGTGGTTGCAAAAGTTGCTCAATAATTGTGGATCACCATTCAATTTTGTGAGGTAGTCAAGCTTGACATGTGGCAGCACCAGGGAGAGTTGACTACTGGAAAAACTCAGTCAACAAAGACTGTTGACTGGAAAAAAATGCAGCAGCAAAGACTGTTTTATTGCGAGCTCCGCAATTTTTCAGCAATGTTCCTGCAATGTACATTTGAGCTCTTTTTACATCATTTTGCATCTTTTTTCTTTCCTTTTCCAAATAAGCCTTAATTTAGCATCATTTCTCAAATTCTCACATTTAAGCACACATTAAGCTAACTCTTAACAAAAACACTCAAGAATTTCCATGATTTCTAGGTAAATATGACCTTAAATAATGTACTTTTGGAGAGGTAACACACCCCCAAACTTGAGTTATTGCTCGTCCTCGAGCAATATAAAGGCTTACTTTCTCTCTAATTAGCTGCTAACTCTTGTCTTTTAAACTCTACCTCACTGATTTGCTGACTTCCCTAGGTTTACTGTCAAAGGCATTGTTGTCCTGTGACACTCTCTTAAGTTCAAACTAGCTTCATATTCTGCCTTTTCTGATTTCCCTTGCCTTTAAAACCTTCTGTTTTTACTAACTTCCTACCTCATGGCTTATCTGCCTATGTCATTGGGCTCATTGTGCAGTTATCCCTAAGCTTTCAAATTCTCCCTAGTTTTAACTTAGACTCAGTACATGCTTCTAATGTTTTTATATTTGAATTACCTAGGATTCCTTAAAGTCATGCCAGGCTTAGCACACACGAGTATCAGAGTTCAGTATCCATAGAACAAACTAAGCCCTAGCATCACTGTGTTGGATAGACACTCATCTCCCTTGACATACCTTCAAGCTACAACCCTGTGTTTAGCAAACTAAGGATCAGAGTTCAATTTCACAGGACATCTAAACACTTAGGCCGTAGCTCTTTGGCACACATTCTTCTTCCTTGATTTTACTTTTCCTTTTTTCTCTTTTGGCAAAGTCTTCTCTTTGAATTGCCTTTTGATGCAGTGCCACTTGTGGGTTACACAAATGGCCCTGATTACTCAGCATCCTTAGAGAGAGACAATACCCTTTACTTTTCTTTTGCTTTCTTATTCATTTTTTTTTTTAGAAGAAGAATGTCTATTTTTCAAAGGAGAGAGGAGTGTTCCTAGGCCTAGAGGTTGCCTCCCCCAAACTTAAACTTCTCATTGTCCCCAATGAGAGTCTGAGATGGCACACCCCCAAACTTATCTTAGAAGCATCTAGTCTAAATAAAAACCAGACAGACTTAAAACTCCTAGGGATGGAATGACCCTCATAGTGCAGATAACTCAACAACAGAAATTTACTAAAACCAACATGGTAAGGTCTAACAGAGGTACATGCTCAGCAATTCATGAAGCTAATTAGAACTAACAAAGGTGTACTTGACACTCATCCAGCATGCTCAATAGACAGACTACCTATGGACATCAGTAATGCAGCCAAATCATGAGATTTAAAGACAGACAACCCATCAGAAAGTCATACACCAGGATGCTTAAACTAACAAAATATTGCGGTGTCCGCAAAGAATTCGCAATGATTCCAACAGAACAGTTTTAACTGTGATCAAGGCTCCTAGCATGCGATATTCGTTCATAAACAACTACAGAAAATAGGAAAATTATCTAAGCTACCTAATCATACGACATTAAACTAGACTAAGCTATTCTACTTAGGCAAATTAAGAATTTAAAACAGAACAAACAGTTGATATTGGTGGGGTAATAGGTCACAGAAAAGCAGATTTTTTTCTTGTTTTTTAGAGGGATCAGAAATACTCCCTCGAATGCCGTTTAAAAATCTCCAATTGCCACGTTCCTAAATCACAAAAAACAAACTTAATTAAAGCTAGCAATAACAATACTGTAATCAATCTAAAAGAAAAACAATAACGAAAGACTATCTATTCCATATTCTTCTGATGATTGAGCATAATGATCATTCCATTGAACGCCCTTGCTCATCCTTTCTTGACTTGCTTTTTAGGCTTCGGATAAGAGGAATGCTGAGAGCGTTTTCACGTCTCCTTCCTCATAGTAGTGCTTCAATCTAACACCATTCACCATGAACGGTTTACCTTGTTCCAGATTTCGAATTTCAATTGCACCATGAACAAACACATTAGTAATCACAAAAGGACCTGACCAACGAGACTTTAATTTGCCAGGAAACAATTTCAATCGTGAGTTAAACAATAGAACATGCTGGCCCTTTTTGAAGTCCTTAATCCTAAGTCTACTATCATGCCAAATTTTAGTCTTTTCCTTATACATTTTAGCATTTTCATATGACATGTGTCTTAGTTCATCCAACTCATGCAATTGCAGAGACCGCAATGTTCTCGCATCGGTCACGCAAAAATTCAACTCTTTTAAAGTCCAAAAAGCTTTGTTTTCTAATTCGAGGGGGAGATGGCATGCTTTTCCATAAACTAGCCTATAGGGGGGACATTCCTAAAGGTGTTTTATATGTAGTTCTATATGCCCACTGTGCATCATCAATTCATGCTAAACGACTATGATTGTTGGCACATAATAAATATTTCATTCCCAAAATAAACTACTCCTAACATACGAAATCTAAGCAAAGCATGATAAAATCCTAATTTAAGAGTTTAGGGATCAGAAATCTCCCTTGTCAATCTGCCTTATATGGATATTCTTCAATGTTTCGAGGCACCACTTCTGCTCCTTTAAGATACTTAAGTCTTGATTTACGGGATCGGACATTCTGCCACACCTTGAAATTGTTGATTCTTTCAAAGAGACTGCATGTTATAACATCCCAAGGTTTGTACTTTCCGTGCGTTGGTTTTGTTTCTACAACATTTGCTACAACATAGCTTCGATGCGATGAGACTTCTTTTTCTGGCATATCTCTTTCTAACTCCTTCAGCTGGAGCATTTGTGGTGGTGGTGGCTCAGCTCTTTCATTGGTGGAGAAGCTTGCTGCAACATCAAACATTTCAAATTCTTGTTCCTCAAGTAGCGCATTAGTCTCTTTGGCCTCATCCAACACAATTTCATTTTTCTCAACTTTCACCAACTCCCCCAATTCATATGGAGATTCCATTGGATCACTCTTCTTAGATTCGAAGGTAACAAAGGAGTCATCATCATAAAAATCAAACATTTGAGGGTATGGTGGTGGTGACACATAGGTAGGCAAATCAGGTTGCCTAGGGGGAGGCCTAGTAATTTCTTCTGGTTCCTCAATGATAGGTTCCAGCCTCACCCTTGTTGTGCTTGGTTGTATTTGATCACAGTTAGGCAGAGAATCCAGTGGAGCACTAGACTCTTCATTCTCTACTCTCTTTGGTGCTTCTATGCTACTCATCACCAATGGCCTTCCACTCCGTAGTTCAATAGCTTGAACTTGTTCCTTACCATCCCTTCTTGGAGTTTCTGTGTCTGCAGGCAGTCTGCCTTGGGGCCTATTCTTCAGCTCATTTGCCAACTGCCCAATCTGATTCTCTAAGCTTCTCAAGGTTGCTTGCTGGCTCTTCAAAGTTGCATCATTCTTTGCTATGTATTCCTTCAGCAAGTTCTCCATTGATGTTCCCATCGGTTGGTTGTTGACATATTGTTCATGATATGAGGGTTGACTAGTTTGTTGATGTTGAGTGAAACCAGGTGGTCCACTCGGTCTTGATTGATTTTGCGTTTGGCTTGTGCTTTGTTGTCCACCCCAAGAGAGATTTGGGTGGTTTCTCCAACAAGGGTTATATGTATTTGAATATGGGTTGTTCTTTGGGTGTTGTTGGCTTCCAACATAGCACACCGAAGATGGATTAGCAGGGCAATAGTCATACATATGCCCTTCCCCACAGAATCCACAAACTAGTGCCTCACCTTGGTTGGCTATTGTTGTGCTTGTTGAAACAACTGCCACTGTGTTGACACTTTGTTGAATATTGGGTTGAGCCATTTGCTTCACCAGGTTGGTCAGAGCATTGATCTGGCTGCTCATTGCACTGAGTGCATCCATGTCTTGAGCCTTCCTTCTGTTTGGCTCCACAGGATCGTCTGACCATTGACAATGTGATGTTGAGATTTTCTCCAAAATCTCATAGGCTTCGTTATAGCTCTTTGATAGCATTGAACCTCCAGCTGAGGAATTCAAGACTTGCCTCGTGCTGGGGTTGCATCCTTTGAAGAATACTTCAATCTGGATACACCATGGAATTCCATGGCGTGGACATTTGAGTAGAAGATCTTTGAATCTGGTCCAAGCTTCATGTAGAGATTCATTCTCAGCTTGCTTGAACTTGATGATGTCAACACGAAAGTTAGAGTTCCTATCTGGAGGGAAATACTTTACCAGGAACTTCTCAGCTAGGTCTGTCCAATTGACAATTGATCCAGAGGGGAAGGAATTCAACCATGTCTTGGCTTTGTCTCTCAATGAATAAGGAAACAGGTACAATCGCAAAGCCTCTTGAGATACTCCTGGAATGACAAAGGAGTCACTCACTCCCAGGAAGTTCCTCAAGTGATTGTGGGGGTCTTCATTCTCCACTCCGAAGAATTGTCCAACTGTGGACAGCATCTGAAACATGACGGGTTTTAATTCGAATGAGTGAGCTGTAATCTCGGGGCGTATGATGCTCGGATTAAGCTCCTCAGGCATTGGTACAAGGTATGATAGAATAGCACTATCCTTATCATTCGCAATTTCAATGGGGTTGCGAATGATAGGTGCTTGATTTGGTGCTTCTTCTGCTCTTTCCATTTCAGCTTGTTGTGGTTCAAATTGTACTGACTCTGCGTGGTCAACAATGTGCTGAAGTACAGGTTGCTTTTGCTGTTTAAAAAGGCGTTTCTTAATTTTGTTTCTGGCCCTTAAAGTCCTTTCGGGTTCAGGATCAAATTCTAGATTGTGATTTGGAAACTCATTCATAAACCAGCTTTGTTGGTACCTGTAAATGCAAAAGATTAGCTCCAATATATTAAGTTCTTCTAAAATAACACAAATCGTGTTTACTAAACAAAATCCCCGGCAGCGGCGCCAAAAACTTGTTGCGCGCTCAGTGTGTATGTAAAATGTAAATGCGAAGAGCGCTAAGATCATGCAAGCATACATGGTCTGCAGCAAGTGATAAGTATAATTTAATTCGTTTTCCCACAGAGATTAAGTTTAGTGACTAACGATTTGGTGTGTTAGATTAGATAAGGTAACTTAAATTGGATAGATTTTGGGTTGAGGTACAAGAATATAAAAGATGCAAGAAGAATGTAAACATAAATGCAAAGCTAGCAAAGAGGTAAAGTCATAATGTGGAAAAGTAGAATTGCGGTTCTTGCAATAATCTAGCAATAAATTAGCAACGATTTTAATGTAAAGTAAGGCAACAAGGTCGACTTAAGAATCCTCTATAGGCATTTAACTATGATCATTCAACAGTAGATTAACATCTCATGCATCGTCTTAGCTAGTTCTCATGCATCTTCCGATTACATGTATTAGTTTCTTAGATTACTTCTGTCCAAGTAAAGCTAACAACCTAATCATAAACACATGCTAATAAACGTGCTAGGAGAACGCCTATTCCTAGGTCATTTTCTGATTACCATAAAAGGCTAACATGAATGGATGGCTCTGAATTCTTACTCCTTCCGGAGGTTAGGAATTCTTTAGACAAAATGGATGGCCGGTCGAAATTGCCCGTGGGATGAAGATCACATACATTCAATGCAATCATGCTACTCTACATTATGAATTCTCATGCTTCTAGCCTACAGATTCCTCTTTAGCAGACCTCTCTTAGATTAGTTACTCATGGTTTTCGAAGAACAAAGGGAGATGGATGGATCAAACATGATTTAAAGAACTCAGTAAAATTAATTGATGAAGAAATGATAAGATGAAGAACTCAACAAAACTATTGATTAAGGAACGACAGAATGAAGAATTCAATAAAACCAATTGATTACTCTTGTGAGAAAGCAATTCACATAAACATTTGTAAACAAACATGTGTCAATCCAGAAGCAACAATGAAATGGAAAAGCATTAAATGATTCAGAACAACATTTAGAGGAAGCAGAAATTAAATTGGAAAGCGATAAAGGAAAGCAGTAAAGGAAAGCAGTAAAGGAAAGCTGTTAATTGCGTGAGGATCTTCCAAGTCGTGAATCGCCTCGGATGAAGGGGAAGATTAGCTGATCTTGGGGATAAATTCAATCAGAAGAGAAGATGGATCTTCTCTTCTTCCTCTCGAATCATCGACGCCAAGGGCTGATTTCTTCGATCCAACAACCGGGGGAGAAGGATTTCGTCTTCGAGTTCTTCACTATTGAGTTGTGTTTGAATTGAGGGGAATTCAATTTGATTTCAATTGCTTTGATCCTTCATTTCACTCTCTTTATATAGCCTCTAGGTGGTTGCAAAAGTTGCTCAATAATTGTGGATCACCATTCAATTTTGTGAGGTAGTCAAGCTTGACATGTGGCAGCACCAGGGAGAGTTGACTACTGGAAAAACTCAGTCAACAAAGACTGTTGACTGGAAAAAAATGCAGCAGCAAAGACTGTTTTATTGCGAGCTCCGCAATTTTTCAGCAATGTTCCTGCAATGTACATTTGAGCTCTTTTTACATCATTTTGCATCCTTTTTCTTTCCTTTTCCAAATAAGCCTTAATTTAGCATCATTTCTCAAATTCTCACATTTAAGCACACATTAAGCTAACTCTTAACAAAAACACTCAAGAATTTCCATGATTTCTAGGTAAATATGACCTTAAATAATGTACTTTTGGAGAGGTAACAAGCGTCAGTTCACATAACTTCAGATAGAAATTTGTTAACATCATTCACAGATGGACACCATGGTCTAGTGAGGATGGGTGATGGGTAGAGTCTCCAAGACATGTGGGATTGGGGATGTTAGTTTGAAGTCTGAATGTGGTAGTGTTATGATGTTACGCAGTGTCGGGTATGTGCCTAGGATGAAGATGAATCTCATATCTATTGGCAAATTGGAGGATGAGGGTTACAACTGTGAGTTTGGCAGTCGCCAGTGTAAACTCAAGTTAGGATCCTAGGTAGTGGCAGTTGGCCACATAAATTCTACACTGTACAGATGTCAGTTTAGTGTTGCCAAAAGATCAAAGAGACAGTGAATGCCAGTTAAAGTTGCAGATGGTAGGTGTAGAGGTATAGTTGAGCCAGCAACAATGATAGCCAATTTCGATCAGTTAGATCAAGATCCATCAGTTCATAAACAATTGGGAAGTCCAGGAGAGAAAGATGATGGCTATCGTCAATCCCCAATTGTCAGACATTTGAATGAATTGATGAAGTCGCCTAGGCGAGTAAGGGCATCAAAATTGAAGACCAAGGCAGTTGATATGGTCACAGGTTTAGTCTATAGCTTGGCAGCAAACTTGAATGAAGGTGTCAAGTCACTTGCAGAATATATCTTCTTCAGGAACAGGTGTTCAGGATCGAAGAAGATGTCAGTTGTTACCACTTAGCTGAAGTGAGAGTACGTGACTGTTCTTTATGTCTGGGGGACAGTTCCACGTAGCTTGCTCATACCTCGGGGCAAGCACAAATGAGCTACAATTATTTTTCTGATGGTTGCTTGTTTGTTAGTTTATTGATTTACAGGTTTTTTGTTGAACCTTGGAGTTTGCCAAGAAGATAAAAAAATAATAGTTGTAGTGGGAGTAAAGCCTTGGAGTTTGCCAAGATGATCAGTTTGTTGTAGTGGGAGGCAAAGTCGTCATTTTGTCTCCAAGAGAGAGATTGTTGGGAGGCAAAGTCGTCATTTTGTCTCCAAGTGGGAGATTGTTGGGAGGCAAAGTTTAAGATTTTTTTATGTGGAGCCAAAATTCCCAAGTTGTTGCAAATCCCTAGCCGAAATTCTCATAGATGCACACACAAATTTTTTGAGGAAGGTTATGACAATGTTTTGGGCCTAAATTTTTTTAGGCCCAAATATTATTAGGTATGCAGCAGCTTACTTATATATAAGTATTTTTTACTTTTGGTCAAGGTTGGTTGTAACCTTTCACTTTTGCGGCTGCCGTAGTTCTTCAATTTGAAGTATCTTTGTTTGAGTTTTTGTGCAATCGATATAGTGTGTGGCAGTGAGTGTTATGTGTGAGAGAATGTAGTGAGCATTATCTTTGTTATTGGGTTGGGGTTTCTCTTTGTTTATCCCAAACTATCGGGTTGTGGTACTTGGAAGCAAATAGTTCTAGTTGGACTATTTGGGTGAGTTTTGTAGCGCGAGCTTGAGGAACCAATTGTAATCTCCATTAAAGTAGAACATGCAGTTGCAGAAGACTGGACGTAGTCCCGAGATCGGGGCGAACCAGTATATCTCTCAGTGTTGTTATCTCTTTCCCTTATCTTTTATTATTGTATTTTTTGACCGATTGCCTTTTGGATTCTAACCTGTGAAGTGGGAGGTTGAGATATATTTAGTTTATTCCGCATTTAATTATATCTCGTTTTTTTTACATCCCAACATCAGAGAGATGGATATCATGAATAACGAGATAGATGAAGAATTTGACGAACCCACCGAGAACCCTAACATGTTAGAAGATTCTTTAGTTGGAGATACTTCAGGTAATTATTATTCGGATACACATCTTTTAGGGTTATACATTTTGGTATTAGATACATTTAATTAGTATTTTATATTTATGCAGATGAAACTATTAATACTAGGAATCATCGAGGGTTCACGCGTAATATCGAGTTCGAGAAGTATGTGGCTGAGAAGGGAAAAATTCATGTCATCATCGACCCTATGTTGAACAAGTTTGTAGGTGAGGAGGCCACAGAGTTAAGCAATAGTATTGGTAGCTACGTGAGGGAGTGTTTTCCAGTACGTTGCCCACAAATTAAAGATGTACCGAAGGAATATGGGACCCTATTAAAAAATCGACTAAAGGTAAGTTCATTCATAGTATTTTTTTTATTATATAGAATATAATATATAATATATAATACCTTTGTAATATCTATGTAGGATCATTTCATATTTGACTCAACGGATCCAGCCGTCAATGCATTCTTAGACAAACGAATTGGGTACTGTGTTTAAAGAGTACAGGGGAGAATTGCACAAACACTACTTACAATTTTCCAGTCGTGAGTTTCACGTATGAACCCACCTAAGAGACTTAAGGACAACATTGAGGAGTGGCAAGTTATATGCGATAAGTTTGTGGATCTCAATTGGCTGATACACTAACTAATTTTATTACAAATAACATGTTACATATATAATTCATATTCTTTACCTAATTATCATTCAATCTTTTAGAAAATTTTGGAGGTGAATAAGAAAAGTCGAGTTGAATTACCTTACAATCATAAAGCTGGTTCAAAGTCATTTTGTCAAATACTAGAAGAAGAGGTGTGTTGCTAAACTATTTCTATCCCTAATTATTAGTCTAAAAATAATAATAATAATTTTTATATGATTTTGAATTGTAGAAAAAGAAAGTTGTTGACGGCCAATTTGGGCCAATTGAGTTATTTGAGCGGACACACACATCTAGAATTGACGGAAAGTGGATCAATGAGGTCGCGGAGGGCGCATGTAAGTATTTTCCTTCTTTCGATACTTCATTTGTAAATTTGTCACACTATCTTAAAGTATTTGTAACTGCAGAAACAAATGAAAGAGATGAAAGATGCCCCCACTACAGACGGGTCCCAACCACTACTTGATACTGTTGCGTGCTCAATGTGTTAAAATAATTAGGCAATAAGAGAGATAGAGCACTCAGAACATGCAAGCATACATGATCTTATAGCAAGTAGTAAGTATATTTCATTCGTTTTCCCACAGAGATTTATTTTTAGCTATTCGCGAAGTGTATTTGTTAAGAAAGAAGGGGTGGATTTGACGGGGTAAAATTGGTTTTTAATTGTCTAATTCTTGCTGAATGTGTAAAGGGTAGCAACATAAACAGGAACAAGTCAAAGCTAAAATCAAATGAAAAGAGACGAGATTAATAAATGAAAGCAAAGACAGCTAGACAGAATGGTAACTTAAGCAGAATTGCGGAGACAGCAATTTTACCGCAATTATAATAACAGCGAAAGTGTGTAAGGTGATGAATTAAGGGCTACTAACGACTATCCTATAGGCTTTCTCTCACGATTCTCAAGCAGTGGATCAACTCTCTATGCATCAAACTACCTCAAACTCATGTATCGTCCGATTCCATGCATTAGATTCTTTAGTTCACTCAAATCAAAGTAAGGTCTTAAGCATCTTGTTAAAGCAAAAAGATATGGTTTGTACTAGGGAAACGCCTATTCCTAGGCCGTTTCCTGGCTACCTTGAAAGGCTAGCATGATGGTATGACTATGAACTCTTACTCCTTCCAGAGGTTAGGAGTTCTTTGGACAAAATGGATGGCCAATCGAAATTGCCCGTGGGATGAAGCTTACATACAATCAATGTTTCGAGAGTTATCCTACATGCTTGATTCACGTTTTTTAGCCTATAGTGTTGTCATTAGCACGCCCCTAAGTGATTTAGCTACTCATGGATGTAAACAGAACAGAAGCAAGAGAAGAAGTAGACATGCTTAGAAGGAATTTAAAGACAAAACAGTAAGGGAAAGCAGTAGAATGTAAAGGCAAGAAACTGTGAAATGAAGAAGTGAGATTTGATTACTTGATTGTTTGATTGACAAAGAAGAGCTTTAAAGCAAATAACAGGAAGACAGAACACAACGAAATAGTCTAATCTAGCTACTAGAAAAGAAACAACAACAAGACAAAGCTGGAAAATGGAAATGAAGAGCAGAAAGCAGTAAAACAGCTCGAATATCTCGTTGCAGCCGCCTCGAATGAAGGATGAGAAAGGTCAGCCTTGCTTGGATGAATCCAATCGGGAGAGAAGAAGAATCTCCTCTCCTTCCTATCAGATTATCGATTCCAACAGCTGAGCTTCGCAAACCAGCAGACGGCAAAGGAAAACAGGAGAAAAGATGGACTGCGAGAAGACTTCTACGCTTTCGGATGATGTTTGAACCCTCGACTTTGACCCCTATTTATAGTAATCTGCAGGTGCATTTGGGCCAAGGAGAACCATCAATCTTCAACGTCGTACTTCAGAATGGATGGAGGAGAAAGAACGAATCCCTGAAATAACGGAAATTAACAGAAAAAGATCAGTCAACTTACGGTTTTCACTTGAAACATTGCGGTGTCCGCAATGTTTTCGCAATGCTGTCTCAATGCAGTTTTTTCATTCTTTTCCTTCGGTTTTCAACCCTTTTCCTTCGGTTTTCAACCCTTTTCTTTCCTATTGTACATAAGTCCTAATTTAGCTACCTTCTTCTAAATCTCATATTTAAGCATAGGTCTAGGCTAAATGCTATCAAAAACACCTAAGAGTGAACATCTTTCTAAGCTAATTAAGTCCTAAAAATGTCACTTTTGGAGACGTAACACACCCCCAAACTTAAGGTTTTGCTCGTCCTCGAGCAATCTAAGGACTTTCCTAGGCTGCTGTTTTTTCTTTTTTAACCACTTACTGACTCCCCTATATTCTCATCTATAGTAGTGCTGTCCTGTGACACACTTCTAAGCTTACAACTACCCTCTTATCTAGCTTCTTCTGACTTCGCCTGCCTAATACTCCTACTGTCTTTATTAACTCCCTACACTGATCTACCTGCTTTTGTCATATCCTGCCACTATCCCTAAGGTTTCAAATTCTACCTAGCTTTACCCCAGACTCAGTACATGCTTCTAGTTTATATTTATGAGCTACCTAGGATTCCTTAGAGTCATGTCAGTCTTAGTATTAATGGTAACAGTAGTACTTTTAGAGAACAACCTAAACCCTGGCATCACTACATTGGATATACACTCATTTCCCTAAACAACCCTACAAGCTACAACTTTGTGCTTAGCTAATTGAGGATCAGAGTTCTTTTTAAATAGGACATCTAAGCCACAAAGTTGCAACTCCTAGGTATACATTCTTCCTCCCTACTTTTTCCTTTTTTTTTCTTTCTCAGGTGGAGCCTTTCCTTTGGTTGCTTTTTGATGCAATGCCACTTGTGGGTTACACACTTGGCACTTATTACTCAGCAACCTAAGAGAGACTCCCCTCCTTATTCTATTTTTCATTTTTTTTTTTTTTTTCAGTTCATTATTTTTGTCAAGGAGAAGAAGAATGCTTATGTTTTAAGGGAGAGAGGAATGTTCCTAGGCCTAGGGTGGCCTCCCCCAAACTTCAACTACTCATTGTCCCCAATGAGTGTCTGAGGTGGCACACCCCCAAACTATCCTAGAAGCATCTAGTCTAAGGTAAAACAAAGAGAATCTAAAAGCCCTAGGCATAGACAGAACATTCTAAAAGAAAATATCACAGCAGCAGGAATTTGAAAAACAGACAGGCAAGGACTTACAGCTATGCATGCTCAGCTATTTAGAGGTTAATTTAAACTATCAAAGGGTGTCCTATGACACTCATCCAGCATGCATTTAGATAAGCTATATAAGGTAGTCATGAAAGCAGCAAAAGATAGAATTTAAACAGATCACAGCCTAGCTAAATAGACAGTCCAAAACATGCTTTCAGTAATAAAAATTGCGGGTACCGCAATTATTTCGCAATCAAGTCAGGGCAGATATATCAGTTACTAAGGCCCCTAAGCATGCTTCATCCAGTCGTTTAAGCTCAACAAAAATAAACCTAAACTATCCTACCTAATCAGCTAGCAGCAGGCTATACTAAGCAATTTAAAAACATAAAACTAAGCAACTAAAACAGATCAAAATTGTACTAAAAACAGCATAATTCACATGGTCTATCAGAAAGCAGATTTTGTTTTTTTTTTTTTTAAGGGAACAGCAATACTCCCTTCAGTGCACTTCAAACCAGCACTCAGATGTCTTCATCCTCATCAGGTTGTCGTGGTCGTGGAGGCACCCATGGAGTCAGGAGATTCGTGGGGAAGTCAGGAAAGGTGCACCCAAGTTGGTCAGCAACCTCCTTGTCCCGTGCCTGCGCGTAAGCGGCCCATTGAGCCATCCTCCTTTGCATATCCATCAGGCAAGCCATGGACAGTGACTGATCAGCAGCGAACCTATCCAGTTCGAACTCCATGTTCCCCTTCCTCTTCAGCCTCAAGCCAGCAGGCAGCTCCAAGTGGCCTGTGTAAGCCATTTGCTGCTCCATTCGCTCGATGGGAACTCCTGCAAGCAAACATAGTTTAGTTATGGTATTAGGGAAAAACAATAGACCCTTACCCTTCTTGGCGCACTCAGCAATGGCGGCAGCAATGACTTCTCCCACGTTGATCGTGAGACCTCTCATTATCGCATATACCAGCAGCGATCTGCTCTGGTTGATGGTGGTCTCATGAGTCACGGGGGACAGCTTCCTTCTCACGAAAGAAAACCAAACAGCCGCCTTAGCTGTGAGGTTGGCACTCATGAGAGTGTGCCTCCCATTGCGTGACACGGTCCAGGAGGCTTCAGGCTGGCCAATGGTTCGAATGGCCTCCTCCAGGACTGCCTCAGTAGGCTCATCAACGATCCTCGCATAGTCAGTATGTTTTTGGCCTTTTAGGCCATAGGCTTCGTTGATGGCTTTTGCTGAGTAGTCCACTTCTACTCCCCTAACCACAGACAGCCCCTCCTCAGAGTTTCGCAGGTTGGCGTAGAAGTCGTATACCATACTCGTGTAAGCCGGATTGGGCGGCCTGCACAGCTCCTCCCAGCTGTGATTCACTATGCCTGCGCGCAAGAATTGCGGTAGGTCAGCAGGTCTGTCGAGGAAGCCCTTCTCGTGCAGCAACTCCCTCTTTCTCAGCTCAATGCCTCTGGACTCAGCGTCAGAGGACACATACCTCACTGACTGAGGTTCATCTTCAGGGTAGAGCTTGGCCTTCCCTTTGTCTGCTGGTTTGGCTGACTCCGCAGCCTCAACCTTGAGTCTCTTGAGCGATGGCTCAGCGCTCTCCTTTTCTGATGAAGGCGCCCTCTTGGCCTTCTTCTTTTTCAGCTTCTTGGACCGCTTGGCCTTGAGAATCTTGGCCTTCTTCTTCTTTTTGAGCTTAGCCTTGATGGTGATCTGCTGGAGGCAAGCCCCCAGTGTCTCTTCCATCGAGTCATCCTTCTGTGCAGGACTCTCAGGGCTGGCTTCCCTCAATGGAGAGAAAACCTCTTCTTCCTCACCTTCCCCACTGCCCTGCGTTGATTCTTGGTACTCCCCATATGGGAATTCAGGGTCAGGCCGTGGGGAAGTGTGCGACGGCGTGGTTCTTTGCTCTGCTGTAGGTGTCTGCGCAGAACTCTGTGGTGAAGACGGCTGCTCAGGGCTCTGCGCTGACGGTGATGAGGAGAGCTCAGGGCTCTGTGCTGGTAGGGCTGGTGAAAGGCTGCGCTCGGCTGACTCGTGGGATGGCTGGCTTTGTTCCTGACTCTCCACAGAGGGAGTCTTGTTCTTGATTTCTTCCTCGGCCACCGCCATACTCCATCGTCGCTTCTTGGGTGTGCCTGCTGGCTTAGAAGGTCCAGCAGGGATCTCCGTGACGACCTTCCACTTCTTCTTGCGAATCGGAAGTTTGGGAAGGCGTTCGGTACGTGCAGCCTCAGCACCAGCCAAGGCAAGCAGTGCTTCCCTCGCAGCCGTTTCAGCGTCATCGGCCCTTTTCTTGGCCGCAGATCTTTCAGCCCTCGTGAGTACCATTTTTGAATCGTGGAGGTTTGGAGAGAAGAATCACAGATGAAGAGAATCGAAGCTTTCTTGGAGTTCAGAGAATGGGAGAATCGTACAGATCAACGCGCCTTCTAACGGATATAAAGACAACGGATAAATCCCAACGGCTATATTTTCGCGGATCCTGCAAATCCAGCGCAATTTTAGGGGCCGTTGGAGATTTTTTTTCATCTAAATGTCATTCTTTGCTCATCCGTATCTTTTATTTGGCCCAATATTTTCTTGATTTTTAAAGCTGGATTTACTCTCCTTGATTCCCTCTATTGATTCCCTACAAAAAGAAATAAAATCAACATCAAATACGTAATTAAAATCACACAACAAAACACACAAACGATAACCGGAAAATCGCAAAAAATAAACTAAGGCATTAGCCTCATATTGACGAGCACAGCAATCACTCGTCCTCTCTCGTTCTTAATTTCATGCTTCAGTCAAGAGGAAGGCCGAGAGAGTCTTCACATCCCCTTCCTCGTAGTAGTGCTTCAACCTTGCACCATTAACCATGAATGGTTGGCCTTGCTGCAAGTTTTTTATCTCGATGGCACCATGAACAAACACATTAGTAATCATGAAAGGACCTGACCATCTGGACTTTAGTTTGCCTGGAAACAACCTCAATCGTGAGTTAAATAATAAAACGAGTTGGCCTTTCTTAAAGTCCTTGATCCTAAGTCTACTATCGTGCCAAATCTTGGTCTTTTCCTTATACATTTTGGCATTTTCATAAGACATTTGTCTAAGCTCATCAAGCTCATGTAATTGCAGAGACCGCAACGTTCCCGCATCGGTCACGCAATAATTCAACTCTTTTAGTGCCCAAAATGCCTTCATTTCTAACTCAAATGGAAGATGACAAGCTTTACCATATACAAGTCTGTAAGGAGACATACCTAGGGGTGTCTTATATGCAGTTCTATACGCCCAAAGTGCATCCTCGAGTTTAAATGACCAGTCCTTTCTATTAGGTTTGACCACTTTTTCTAGGATGTTCTTAATCTCCCTATTTGAAATTTCAGCCTGACCATTCGAGTGTGGGTGATAAGGAGTGGCTACTCTATGTCTAATGTTATACTTAGCCAACACTCTCTCCATAGCCTTATTAATGAAGTGTGACCCCTCATCACTAATGACAGCACGAGGTGTCCCAAACCTAGTAAAAATGTGTTTATGCAAGAATTTTATGACTGTTTTAGCATCATTATTAGGACATGCTATGGCCTGTACCCACTTGGATACATAGTCTACTGCCACCAAAATATAAAGGTTACCTGAGGATGGGGGAAATGGTCCCATGAAGTCAATGCCCCATACATCAAAGAGCTCCAACTCTAAGATGTAGGTGAGAGGCATCTCATCCTTTCGACTGAGGTTACCTGTTCTTTGGCATTCATCACAGCTGTGGGCATAGTTGTGGGCATCCTTGAAGATCGTTGGCCAATAGTAGCCACTCTGAAATACCTTTGCAGCTGTTCTTTGGCCACCAAAGTGTCCACCATAAGGAGCTGTGTGACAGTGCTGCAGCACAGACTTCGCCTCAGCAGCTGAAACACACTTCCTTAGCAAGCCGTCAGCACAGGTTCTGTAAAGTGTGGGGTCATCCCAGATGAATTTCCTTGCTTCATGAAGGAACCTCTTCTTCTCTTGTCCTCCCTTGAAAACTGGTAATACCTGTGATGCAAGGAAGTTAGCAATGTCAGCAAACCAAGGTTCCTCATCGTTATCACGATGAGTCAAAACAAAGACATGTTCATCAATAAAAGCATCAAAAATTGCGGGTTCCGCAATTTTTTCGCAATTGTGCTGCAATCGAGAAAGGTGATCCGCAACCACATTTTCACATCCCTTCTTGTCTCGAATGTCCAAATCAAATTCCTGCAGCAATAACACCCACCTAATCAACCTAGGCTTAGCATCAGCCTTCCTCATGAGATACTTTAAGGCAGAATGGTCAGTGTACACAATTGTCCTAGTGCCTACAATATAGTTTCTAAATTTCTCACAAGCAAACACTACAGCAAGCATCTCTTTCTCAGTAGTTGTATAATTACATTGAGCCTCATTCAAGGTTTTACTAGCATAGTAGACAGGGTGTGTTAGCTTGTCAATCTTCTGTCCTAACATAACCCCTACAGCATAGTCACTAGCATCACATAACATCTCAAATGGGTGATCCCAATCTGGTCCTACTATAATAGGTGCTGTGACTAGTGCTTCCTTAAGGGTTTTCCAAGCTACTAAACATTCCTTAAAGAAGATGAATGGCCTATTTAGCTCTAGAAGCTCACACAGGGGCTTGGCTATCTTAGAAAAGTCCTTAATGAACCTTCTGTAGAAGCCAGCATGCCCTAAGAAACTCCTAATGGCCTTGACATTCTGAGGCTCTACCAACTTCTCTATGATTTCTATCTTTGCCCTGTCAACTTCTACACCTGCCCTTGACACTCTATGACCTAAGACAATCCCTTCATCCACCATGAAATGGCACTTTTCCCAATTGAGGACTAGGTTGGTCTCCTCACACCTAGCCAAGACTTGTCCTAAATTCTCTAGACAGTTGGTAAAGGAATCCCCAAAGACTGAGAAATCATCCATGAATATCTCTATCATGGACTCATCCAAATCAGAAAAGATTGCCAACATGCACCTTTGGAACGTTGCCGGTGCATTGCATAAGCCAAAAGGCATTCTGCGAAAGGCAAAAGTTCCAAAAGGGCAAGTGAAGGTAGTCTTCTCTTGATCCTTAGGGTCTATAGTGATCTGGTTATACCCTGAATAACCGTCTAAGAAACAGTAATAGGCTCTACCAGCTATTCTGTCTAACATTTGGTCAATGAATGGTAGAGGGAAATGGTCTTTTTTAGTTTCTTTATTTAGTTTCCTATAATCCATACATACTCTCCATCTTGTGACAGTCCTAGTCGGAATCAGTTCATTGTTCTCATTGACTACCACAGTCATCCCACCCTTTTTAGGTACACATTGTATAGGGCTCACCCACTGACTACTAGCTATGGGGAAGATCACACCAGCATCTAACCATTTTATTATTTCTTTCTTAACTACCTCTTTCATAGAGGGATTCAGCCTACGTTGGTGGTCTACTCTAGGGGTATGTTCTTCCTCTAGTATAATCTTATGCATGCAATAAGAAGGGCTAATGCCTCTAATATCAGCAATAGTCCATGCAATAGCCTTCCTATGTTGCTTAAGCAGTAATATCAGTTCAACCTCATGCTTTTCACTTAATTTAGAAGAAATGATAACAGGCAGAGTTTCATTACTCCCTAAATATGCATACTTGAGGTGAGTGGGGAGAGGTTTTAATTCTAATACAGGTGGATGCTCAATGGATGGCTTTAAAGGATTTAAGGATCTATCAGTTAGTTCTATATTCATACATACAGGTTGTGGTTTATCCACAGGCGTATCCATTATCTCAGATACATTTAAGTCAGCTACATCTAAGTGTACATATTCATTAGCATGCTTGGTTAATAATACATGCTCCAATTGTTCTTCCATTAAAGAATCTACAACGTCCATGCTAGCACAGGATTCAAGGTCAGAGGGGTACCTTAAAGCTTTATACACACTAAATTTCACCTCTTTATCATGAACCCTCATAGTGAGCTCACCTTTTTGGACATCTATCAGTGCCCTACCTGTGGCAAGAAATGGTCTACCTAGCAGGATGGGGACCTCCTTGTCTGCTTCATAATCCAAGATAATGAAATCTGCAAGGAAAATAAATTTGTCAACTTTCACTAGAATATCCTCAATCTTACCTTCAGGGTATGCAATGGATCTGTCTGCTAGTTGTAAAGTGACAGTGGTTGGACGTGCTTCTCCTATTCCAAGCTGGCGGAATAGTGATAGGGGCATGAGGTTTATACTGGCGCCCAGGTCACAAAGCGCTCTGCCCACGTGCTTGCCTCCAAGTTCTACAGGTAGGGTGAAGGAACCAGGATCCTTCTCCTTCTTGGGCAGCTTGTTCTGGAGGATGGCACTGCACTCCTCAGTGAGGTTTACTGTTTCAAACTCACCAATTATTCTCTTGTTAGTAATAATATCTTTCAAAAACTTTACATAGGAAGGCATAGACTGCAAAACTTCTACAAAAGGAATGTTGACATGCACTTGCTTAAGAATTTCTAAGAATTTATTAAAATGCACTTCCTGTTCCTGCTTCTTCTTAAGCCTTCGAGGATATGGAGGTGGTGGCACATATGCAGGCACTTCAGGTCGCCTTAGGATAGGTGGAGGCCTTGGAATTTCTTCTATCTCCTCAATAATTGGCTCTAGCCTGGCTCCTGATGTGCTAGTTGATGGTGGACCTTGGTTTGGCAGAGACTCCAGTGGAGCACTAGACTCAGTGTTCTCTACTCTCTTTGGTGTGTCCTTTGTGTTGCTCACCAATGGTCTACCACTTCTAAGTTCAATTGCTTGAACTTGTTCTTTACCATCTCTCCTTGGCACTTCAGTGTCAGCAGGAAGTCTCCCTTGGGGCCTACTCTTGAGTTCATTGGCTAATTGGCCTATTTGGTTCTCTAGGCTCCTAAGAGTGGCTTGCTGACTTTGCAAAGTAGCATCATTTTTGGCTATGTACTCCTTGAGTAAGTTTTCTACGGAAGATCCTACAGGTTGGCTGTAAGGTTTTTGATACATTGATTGGTTATGTTGGGGAGTGAAACCAGGTGTTCCACTCGGTCTAGGTTGGTTAGGATTTTGGTTAGCATTCTGTTGGCCACCCCATGACAAGTTTGGGTGGTTCCTCCAACCAGGGTTGTAAGTATTGGAATAGGGGTTGTTCCTAGGCTGCTGCTGACTTCCAACGTAGCAGACTGAGGCTGGATTCCCAGGGCAGTATTCATACAGGTGCCCTTCCCCACAGAATCCACATATAAGTGCCTCACCTTGACTTGGTTGGGTGCCCATTGACATGGCGGTAGCGGTGTTGACACTTGGTTGGAGATTGGCTTGAGTCATTTGCTTAACTAAGTTGGTCAGGGCATTTATTTGGCTGCTCATTGCACTTAGAGCATCCTTGTCTTGAGCTCTAGTTGGCTCAACTGGATCATCTGACCACCTACAGTGAGATGCTGAGATCTTCTTCAAGATCTCATAGGCCTCGTTGTAACTCTTGGACAACATGAAACCACCAGCAGATGAATTCAAGACTTGTCTAGTGCTGGGGTTGCATCCTTTGAAAAAGACCTCTATTTGGATACACCATGGGATGCCATGGTGTGGACATTTAAGAAGAAGGTCTTTGAACCTTGTCCAAGCTTCGTGAAGAGACTCATTATCAGCTTGCTTGAACTTAACTATGTCATCACGAAAGGTAGAATTCCTATCAGGTGGGAAGTATTTGACTAGGAATTTTTCTGCTAAGTCTGTCCAATTGCGGACAGATCCAGAAGGTAATGAGTTCAACCATGTTTTGGCCTTGTCCCTTAAAGAGTAAGGGAACAAGTATAGCCTCAAAGCTTCTTGGGAAACTCCAGGGATGATGAAGGTATCACTGACTCCTAAGAAGTTCCTAAGATGGTTGTGGGGGTCCTCATTTTCCACTCCAAAGAATTGTCCCACAGTGGACAACATTTGGAACATCACTGGCTTTAACTCGAAGGAGTGGGCAGTGATTTCAGGACGGATTATGCTGGGGTTCAGCTCCCCAGGCATAGGTACTAAATATGAGAGGATGGCACTATTCTTGTCATTCGCTATTTCGATGGGATTGCGAATGACAGGTACCTGATTTGGAACTATCTCGTCCATTTCTTCGATTTTAGGTATGATTTGAGGTATAGAAGGTTGTTTAAAGAGTCGTTTCTTTGCTTTGTTTCTAGCTCTAAGTAGTCTCTTAGGCTCAGGATTGAACTCTAGATCCCTACTTGAAGGTTCACTCATAAACTACCCCAATAGTACCTGCAAAAGAAATGAAACAGATCAGCTTCAATAGGCAATAAACTTGGTGTTTCAAACTTAACAATCTTCGTTTTCACTTAAATAAATCCCCGGCAGCGGCGCCAAAAACTTGTTGCGTGCTCAATGTGTTAAAATAATTAGGCAATAAGAGAGATAGAGCACTCAGAACATGCAAGCATACATGATCTTATAGCAAGTAGTAAGTATATTTCATTCGTTTTCCCACAGAGATTTATTTTTAGCTATTCGCGAAGTGTATTTGTTAAGAAAGAAGGGGTGGATTTGACGGGGTAAAATTGGTTTTTAATTGTCTAATTCTTGCTGAATGTGTAAAGGGTAGCAACATAAACAGGAACAAGTCAAAGCTAAAATCAAATGAAAAGAGACGAGATTAATAAATGAAAGCAAAGACAGCTAGACAGAATGGTAACTTAAGCAGAATTGCGGAGACAGCAATTTTACCGCAATTATAATAACAGCGAAAGTGTGTAAAGTGATGAATTAAGGGCTACTAACGACTATCCTATAGGCTTTCTCTCACGATTCTCAAGCAGTGGATCAACTCTCTATGCATCAAACTACCTCAAACTCATGTATCGTCCGATTCCATGCATTAGATTCTTTAGTTCACTCAAATCAAAGTAAGGTCTTAAGCATCTTGTTAAAGCAAAAAGATATGGTTTGTACTAGGGAAACGCCTATTCCTAGGCCGTTTCCTGGCTACCTTGAAAGGCTAGCATGATGGTATGACTCTGAACTCTTACTCCTTCCAGAGGTTAGGAGTTCTTTGGACAAAATGGATGGCCAATCGAAATTGCCCGTGGGATGAAGCTTACATACAATCAATGTTTCGAGAGCTATCCTACATGCTTGATTCACGTTTTTTAGCCTATAGTGTTGTCATTAGCACGCCCCTAAGTGATTTAGCTACTCATGGATGTAAACAGAACAGAAGCAAGAGAAGAAGTAGACATGCTTAGAAGGAATTTAAAGACAAAACAGTAAGGGAAAGCAGTAGAATGTAAAGGCAAGAAACTGTGAAATGAAGAAGTGAGATTTGATTACTTGATTGTTTGATTGACAAAGAAGAGCTTTAAAGCAAATAACAGGAAGACAGAACACAACGAAATAGTCTAATCTAGCTACTAGAAAAGAAACAACAACAAGACAAAGCTGGAAAATGGAAATGAAGAGCAGAAAGCAGTAAAACAGCTCGAATATCTCGTTGCAGCCGCCTCGAATGAAGGATGAGAAAGGTCAGCCTTGCTTGGATGAATCCAATCGGGAGAGAAGAAGAATCTCCTCTCCTTCCTATCAGATTATCGATTCCAACAGCTGAGCTTCGCAAACCAGCAGACGGCAAAGGAAAACAGGAGAAAAGATGGACTGCGAGAAGACTTCTACGCTTTCGGATGATGTTTGAACCCTCGACTTTGACCCCTATTTATAGTAATCTGCAGGTGCATTTGGGCCAAGGAGAACCATCAATCTTCAACGTCGTACTTCAGAATGGATGGAGGAGAAAGAACGAATCCCTGAAATAACGGAAATTAACAGAAAAAGATCAGTCAACTTACGGTTTTCACTTGAAACATTGCGGTGTCCGCAATGTTTTCGCAATGCTGTCTCAATGCAGTTTTTTCATTCTTTTCCTTCGGTTTTCAACCCTTTTCTTTCCTATTGTACATAAGTCCTAATTTAGCTACCTTCTTCTAAATCTCATATTTAAGCATAGGTCTAGGCTAAATGCTATCAAAAACACCTAAGAGTGAACATCTTTCTAAGCTAATTAAGTCCTAAAAAGGTCACTTTTGGAGACGTAACAGATACACAGATAGCTCAGACGGTATTGGGCACTCGCTCCGGATACGTTAAGGGAATGGGTTCAGGACGAAAGCCAACAAGAAATGAGAGTAGCTCATCAAGTGCATCTGTCACCCAAATGCAATATGAGAATACATTAGAGATAAGAGGGTTAAAAGATGATCTCGAACAGGAGAAAGTAAGGAACAAAAAAGATTTTGATAACATGAAAGCAGAGATGGAGAACCGTCAGAGAGTAATCAATGAAAAATATCAAAAACAACAAGAAGAGATGGAGGCCATGAAAAGAATGCTCGAACATTTGACTCAAACACCAAGACGATAAGCATCAAACGTGGTATGAACTATCTCCCTCTCGTAATAAAACCGAATTGATTTTGCTATCTTGCAGCTATGGTAGCAAAATATTGTATGGATTAAGTGAATTTTAGTGCACTTTATGAGGTTTTGTAAAGTTTGTGGTTAGTAGGTCGAATACATTTAGGTAAACTTTGTGATGTTGATCTATGAGATATATTAGGTTGGTTGTGAGTTTAGGGAGAGGGTCATGGGAGACTTAGGTCGAGTACAATTGATTAGTTCGGAGTTTAAAGGGTATGATTGATGGTGAGTTTAGGGAGAGGGTCATGGGAGACTTGGGATAGGCTGAATTTGGTGTTGAAATTTTCGTTTATAAGTTCTCATTGTTGTTTAAATTGAAAAGTTTAAGTTTGTTTTTCATTTGCGGTTTTTTTTATGTTATGTTGTTGTGGCTGATTTCTAAACTGATTAGTGTGTCATAAGGCACACTTGGTGTACTTTTGGAGTTTGAATAGTTTACTTGGGAGTGTGCATTTTTCATTGCAGGAGTGTTTTATCCGTTTTTCAAAGGAAACTCTGCCGAAATTTTTAAAAGTTTCCAAAAGAATTTTTTTTCCCTTTTCTTTTGTTTAAATCTTGGTGGAAAGTGAGGTTTTATTGATTTTTTTATTGTTGTTCGTAGTAATGACCCGAGTAAACGGTCTTTGAAAAGTAGGTTCATTCCATTAACACATTCAAAATATGTGAACAAGTTTAGTTCTATTGGATTAAGTGATTTTTTGTGCACTTTATGAGATTTAGGTAAACTTTGTGATGTTGATCTATGAGATATATATTAGGTTGAGTACATTTCATATTTGCATGCAATATGAATGCGATTAGGTCGGAGTTTAAAAGTATGATTGATTGTGAGTTTAGGGAGAGGGTCATGAGGGACTTAGAATATGCTGAATTTGTGTTGAGATTTTCGTTTATAAGTTCTCTTTGTTGTTTAAATTGAAAAGTTTAAGTTTGTTTTTCATTTGAGGTTTTTTTATGTTATGTTGTTGTGGCTGATTTCTAAACTGTTTAGTGTGTCATAAGGCACACTTGGTGTACTTTTGAAGTTTGAATAGTTTACTTGGGAGTGTGCATTTTTCATTGTAGGAGTGTTTTATCCGTTTTTCAAAGGAATCTCAGCCAAAATTTTGTTCCCTTTCCTTTTGTTTAAATCTTTGTGGAAAGTGAGGTTTTATTGAGTTTGTAATTGTTGTTCATAGTAATGACCCGAGTTAACGGTCTTTGAAAAGTATATGTTGGATGAGCTTATTCTTTTGTGAAATTTTGTAAATTTTGATACGTAATCTCATACTTTGATTTTTGTGAAAAAGTTGATTAATATGTATATAATTTAAGTACTTATAAGTTTTTTTTTGTTTTCAGAATTAGGTGTTTCATGATCGATTGATGAACGACCGGGAAGATCGTAATAAAGAAATTTCAAAAGTTTTGACATCGTTACAATTAAGTTTTTGAATTTTTTCTTTCTTGTGTTATTATTACATTTAAGTCTGTACTTTTCATTTTTTTTCCGGTTTTGTATCAATAATACTAGAATATTGTATGAATATATTTTTCAATATTCACTTGTAAAATAAATAAGATTCTGAATGTTAGTTATATTCATATATTCACTTGTAAAATAAATAAGATTTTTTATATATAGATTGTAATGGTAAAAAAAAGAATTTTTGAAAAATTTGTAGTTTTATTTGAAATGGTGAAAAGGAAATGTCGACGCCATGCAAACACGTCGGCAAACCCTATGTTTTGTCAACACTCATCTTTACCGACGCGGCATCTTGGCGTCGGCATTGGTCATCTTTACCGACACGACATCTTGGCGTTGGCATTGGTCCTCTTTACCGACGCGACATCTTGCCGTCGACATTGGTTCTCTTTACCGACGCGACATCTTGGCGTCAGTATTAGTCATCGTTTTGCTGACGCTGACCAATTACCTCATCGCCAACACCTTTCCCCACGCGCCTAACCCGACGACTCTCCCGACGCTAGATTTGGCGTCGGGAAAGCCTTTGCCGACGCATATTGAAGTATGTCCCGACGTTATGTAACGTCGGGAAAGGTTGTAATTCTTGTAGCTGTTCTTAATTGCTAGAAGTAGGGGGAAAACGAGATGTAGGGTTGCATAAGGTTTTTCGGGTCTATAAGAGCTAGAATAGGTTGGCTATACACACACATGCACGTAGGGGAGTAACAGTTGAATTTTTGAAATGTTCTCAATTAGTGCATGCAATCGATTGCTCTCTTTAGTCGTAAATGCCTTGATTTTAAAAGTGTTGAGGTTAGAGTCGATGTTACGTCTCCAAAAGTGACATTTTTAGGACTTATTTAACTTAGAAAGATGTACACTCTTAGGTGTTTTTTATAGGATTTAGCTTAAACCTATGCTTATACATGAGAATTAGAAGAAGGTAGCTAAATTAGGACTTGTGTGCAAAAGGAAAGAAAAGGATTGAAAAACGAAGTAAAAGAATGAAAAATAAGCATTGCGGAAACATTGCTGAAACCGCAATGTTTCAAGTGAAAACCGTAAGTTGACTGATCTGTTTCTGTTAATTTCCGTTATTTCAGGGATTCGTTTTTTCTCCTCCATCCATTTTGAAGTACGACGTTGAGGATTGATGGTTCTCCTTGGCCCAAACGCACCTGCAGTTTACTATAAAAGGGGGTCAAAGTAGAGGGTTTGATCATCATCCGAAAGCGCAGAAGTCTCTTCGCAGTCCCATCTTTTCTCCTGTTTTTCTCTTCCGTCTGTTGGGTTGGAAAGTTCAGCTGTTGGAGTCGTCAATCTGATAGGAAGGAGAGAAGATTCATCTTCTCTTCTGATTGGATTCATCCAAGCAGGGCTGCTCTTTCTCGTCCTTCAGCCGAGGCGGTTGCGTCGAGGCGTTCAAGCTCATTTACTGCTTTTTGTTCTTGATTTCTAATTTCCAGCTCTGTTTAGTTGTTGATACTTTGCTAGTGACTGGTTCATTTCATTTCGTTGCTTTCTGTCTTTATGTTATTTACTTTAAACTT
Organism: Herpetospermum pedunculosum; assembly: GCA_028017165.1. Taxonomy (NCBI): domain Eukaryota; kingdom Viridiplantae; phylum Streptophyta; class Magnoliopsida; order Cucurbitales; family Cucurbitaceae; genus Herpetospermum; species Herpetospermum pedunculosum. The sequence continues at coordinate 14,243,612 of CM051526.1, forward strand.
CCCTTTGTTCATTTAAACAATTAAGTAATCAAAGCACAATTCTTCATTTCACAGTTTCTTCTCTTTACTGCTACTGTTTTACCTTGCCATTTTAAGCTTATTTCTCTTCTAAGCATGTCTTCTTCATCTCTTATTTCTGTTCTCCCTATATCCATGAGTAACTAAGTCACATAGGGGCATGCTAATGACAATACTATAGGCTAAAAAACGTGAACCAAGCATGTAGGATAGCTCTCGAAGCATTGATTGTATGTAAGCTTCATCCCACGGGCAATTTCGATTGGCCATCCATTTTGTCCAAAGAACTCCTAACCTCTGGAAGGAGTAAGAGTTCAGAGTCATACACTCATGCTAGCCTTTCAAGGTAGCCAGAAAACGACCTAGGAATAGGCGTTTTCCTAGTACAAACCATATCTTTCTGCTTTAACAAGATGCTTAAGACCTTACTTGGACATGAGTAAACTAAAGAATCTAATGCATGAAATCGGAAGATACATGAGATTAAGTTAGTTTGATGCATAGTGAGTTGATCCAATGCTTGAGAATCGTATAAAAATGCCTATAGGGGAGTCATTAGTAGCCCTTGTTTCTCCATTTTACACACTTTCGCTGTTAGTAACATTGCGGTAGAATTGCTGTTCTCGCAATTCTGCTAAGTTAAAAATTCTGTTTAGCCACTTTTCTCTTCGTTTATTAATTCTTCCTCTTTTCATTTGAGTTGATCTTTGACTTACACTTGTTTATGTTGCTATCCTTTACACATTCATTAGAAATTAGACAATTTAAAACCAACTCTACCCCATCAAATCCACCCATTCTTTCTTAACAATACACTTCACGAGTAGCTCATAATAAATCTCTGTGGGAAAACGAATGAAAAAATACTTACTACTTGCTATAAGATCATGTATGCTTGCATGTTCTGAGTGCTCTCTCTCTCTTATTGCTTATTTATTTTAACACATTGAGCACGCAACAAGTTTTTGGCGCCGCTGCCGGGGATTTATTTTAGTGAAAACGAAGTTTGTTAAGTTTGAAACACCAAGTTTAATATCTATTGGAGCTGATCTATTTTCATTTCTTTTGCAGGTACTGTTTGGGTTAGTTTATGAATGAGCCTTCAAGTAGTGATCTAGAGTTCAACCCTGAGCCTGAGAGATTACTTAAGGCTAGAAATAGAGCCAAGAAACGTCTCTTTAAACAACCCTCTATACCTCCAATAATTGCTGAAACCGCAATTCCTCCGCAATTCGATCAAGAAGAAATGGATAGATTAGTTCCCAATCCGGTACCTACCACTCGCAATCCCATCGAAATAGCGAATGATAAGGATAATGTCATTCTTTCCTACCTAGTACCTATGCCTGGGGAGCTGAACCCCAGCATAATCCGCCCTGAAATCACTGCCAACTCATTCGAGTTAAAGCCAGTGATGTTCCAAATGTTGTCCACTGTGGGACAATTCTTTGGAGTGGAAAATGAGGATCCCCACAACCATCTTAGAAACTTCCTAGGAGTTAGTGATACCTTCATCATCCCTGGAGTTTCCCAAGAAGCCTTGAGGCTCTACCTCTTCCCTTACTCTTTGAGGGACAAAGCAAAGACGTGGTTAAACTCATTACCCTCTGGATCAGTCCTCAATTGGACAGACTTAGCAGAGAAATTCCTAGTCAAATACTTCCCACCTGATAGGAATTCTACCTTTCGTGATGATATAATCAAGTTCAAACAAGCTGAGAATGAGTCTCTTCACGAAGCTTGGACAAGGTTCAAGGACCTTCTTCTCAAATGTCCACACCATGGCATCCCATGGTGTATCCAAATAGAGGTCTTTTTCAAAGGATGCAACCCCAGCACCAGACAAGTTCTAAATTCATCTGCTGGAGGTTCCATGTTGTCCAAAAGTTATAATGAAGCCTATGAGATCTTGGAGAAGATCTCAGCATCTCACTGTAGGTGGTCAGATGATCCAGTTGAGCCAACTAGAGCTCAAGACAAGGACGCACTCAATGCCATGAGTAGCCAAATAAGCGCCTTGACCAACCTAGTCAAGCAAATGGCTCAAGCCAATCTCCAAACTAGTGTCAACACCGCCACAGCCATGTCAATGGGCACCCAACCAAGTCAAGGTGAGACACTTGTCTGTGGATTCTGTGGGGAAGGGCACCTGTATGAATACTGCCCTGGGAATCCAGCCTCAATCTGCTATGTTGGAAGCCAGCAGCAGCCTAGGAACAACCCCTATTCTAATACTTACAACCCTGGTTGGAGGAACCACCCAAACCTGTCATGGGGTGGCCAACAAAATGCTAACCAAGCTCCTAACCAACCAAGACCGAGTGGAACACCTGGTTTCACTCCCCAACATAACCAATCCATGTATCAAAAACCATACAACCAACCTGTAGGGTCTTCTGTAGAAAACTTACTCAAGGAATACATAGCTAAGAATGATGCCACTCTACAGAGTCAGCAAGCTACTCTTAGGAGCCTAGAGAACCAAATAGGGCAACTAGCCAACGAACTCAAAAGTAGGCCCCAAGGTAGACTTCCTGCTGACACTGAGGTGCCAAGGAGAGATGGTACAGAGCAAGTTCAAGCAATTGAACTCAAGAGTGGGAGACCATTGGTGAGCAACACTAAAGAAACACCAAAGAGAGTAGAGAACAATGAGTCTAGTGCTCCACTGGAGTCTCTGCCAAACCAAGGTCAACCATCACCAAGCACATCAGGACCAAGGCTGAAGCCAATCATAGAAGAGATAGAAGAAATTCCAAGGCCTCCACCTATCCTGAGGCGACCTGAAGTGCCTGCATATGTGCCACCACCTCCATTTCCTCGAAGGCTAAAGAAAAAACAAGAACAGGAAGTGCACTTTAACAAATTTTTAGAAATTCTTAAGCAAGTGCATGTTAATATTCCTTTTGTAGAAGTTTTACAGTCTATGCCTTCTTATGTAAAGTTTTTTAAGGATATTATCACTAACAAGAGAATAATTGGTGAGTTTGAAACAGTAAATCTCACTGAGGAGTGCAGTGCCATACTCCAGAACAAGCTACCCAAGAAGGAGAAGGATCCTGGTTCCTTCACCTTACCTGTAGAGCTAGGAGGCAAGCACGTGGGCAGAGCTCTTTGTGACCTGGGAGCCAGCATAAACCTCATGCCCCTATCACTATTCCGCCAGCTGGGAATAGGAGAAGCACGTCCAACCACTGTCACTTTACAACTAGCAGACAGATCCATAGCCTACCCTGAGGGTAAGATTGAGGATATTCTTGTAAAGGTTGACAAGTTTATTTTCCTTGCAGATTTCATTATCCTGGATTATGAAGCAGACAAGGAGGTCCCCATCCTATTAGGCAGACCGTTTCTCGCCACAGGTAGGGCCCTGATAGATGTCCAAAAAGGTGAGCTCACGATGAGGGTTCATGATGAAGAGGTGAAATTTAGTGTATATAAAGCCTTAAGGTACCCCTCTGACTCTGAATCTTGTGCTAGCATGGACATTGTAGACTCACTAATGGAAGAACAGCTGGAACATATATTATTAACTAAGCATGCTAATGAATATGTACAATTAGATGTAGCTGATTTGAATGTATCTGAAATAATGGATATACCTGTAGATAAAACACAGCATGTATGTATAAATAAAGACCTGACTAACAGATCCATGAATCCTTTAAAACCATCCATTGAGCATCCACCTGTCTTAGAATTGAAACCTCTCCCCACTCACCTCAAGTATGCATATCTAGGAAGTAATGATACTTTGCCTGTGATTATTTCTTTTAAATTAAGTGAAAAGCATGAGGTTGAACTGATTTTACTACTTAAGCAACATAGGAAGGCTATTGCATGGACTATTGCTGACATTAGAGGCATTAGCCCTTCTTATTGCATGCATAAGATTATATTAGAGGAAGAGCATACACCCAGAGTAGATCACCAACGTAGGTTGAACCCCTCTATGAAAGAGGTAGTTAAAAAGGAAATAATAAAATGGTTAGATGCTGGTGTGATCTTCCCTATAGATAGTAGTCAGTGGGTGAGCCCTATACAATGTGTACCTAAGAAGGGGGGGATGACTGTGGTAGTCAATGAGAACAATGAACTGATTCCAACTAGGACTATCACAGGATGGAGAGTTTGCATGGATTATAGGAAACTCAATAAGGAAACCAAAAAAGACCATTTCCCTCTACCATTCATTGACCAGATGCTAGATAGGATAGCTGTAGAGCCTACTACTGCTTCTTAGACGGTTATTCAGGATATAACCAGATCACTATAGACCCTAAGGACCAAGAGAAGACAACCTTCACTTGCCCTTTTGGAACTTTTGCCTTTCGCAGAATGCCTTTTGGCTTATGCAATGCACCGGCAACATTCCAAAGGTGCATGTTGGCAATCTTCTCGGATTTGGATGAGTCCATGATAGAGATATTCATGGATGATTTCTCAGTCTTTGGGGATTCATTTACAAACTGTCTAGAGAACTTAGGACAAGTCCTGGCTAGGTGTGAGGAGACCAACCTAGTCCTAAATTGGGAGAAGTGCCACTTCATGGTGGATGAAGGGATTGTCTTAGGTCATAGAGTGTCTAGAGCAGGTGTAGAGGTCGATAGGGCAAAAATTGAAATAATAGAGAAATTGGTAGAACCTCAAAATGTCAAAGCCATTAGAAGTTTCTTAGGGCATGCTGGCTTCTATAGAAGGTTCATTAAGGGCTTTTCTAAGATCTCCAAGCCTTTATGTGAGCTTCTAGAGCTAAACAAACCCTTCATCTTCTCTAAAGAATGTTTCCAAGCTTGGAAAACCCTTAAAGAGGCACTAGTCACAACACCTATCATAGTAGGGCCTAATTGGGATCTCCCCTTTGAGATGTTATGTGATGCCAGTGACTATGCTGTAGGGGTTATGTTAGGACAGAAGATTGACAAGTTAACACACCCTGTATACTATGCTAGTAAGACACTTAATGAGGCACAATGTAATTACACAACTACTGAGAAGGAGATGCTAGCTGTAGTGTTTGCTTGTGAGAAGTTTATGAATTACATTGTAGGCACTAGGACAATTGTGTACACTGACCATTCTGCTTTAAAGTACCTTATGAGGAAGGCTGATGCTAAGCCTAGGTTGATTAGATGGATCTTGCTGCTGCAAGAGTTTGATCTGGACATTAGAGATAAGAAAGGATGTGAAAATGTGGTTGCGAATCATCTTTCTAGATTGCAGCATAATTGCGAAAAAATTGCGGAAACCGCAATTTCTGATGCTTTTATTGATGAACATGTCTTTGTATTGACTCATCGTGATAACGATGAGGAACCTTGGTTTGCTGACATTGCTAACTTCCTTGCATCGCAGTACTGCCAACTTTCAAGGGAGGACAAGAAAAGAAGAGGTTTCTTCATGAGGCAAGGAAATTCATATGGGATGATCCCACACTTTACAAGACTTGTGCTGATGGTCTGCTCAGGAAGTGTGTGTCAGCTGCTGAGGCGAAGTTTGTGCTGCAGCACTGCCATACAGCACCCTATGGTGGACATTTTGGTGGTCAAAGGACAGCTGCAAAGGTGTTCCAGAGTGGCTACTATTGGCCAACGATCTTCAAGGATGCCCACAATTATGCACACAGCTGTGATGACTGCCAGAGGACAGGTAACCTTAGTCGAAAGGATGAGATGCCTCTCACTTACATCTTAGAGTTGAAGCTCTTTGATGTGTGGGGCATTGACTTCATGGGACCATTTCCCCCATCATCAGGTAACCTTTACATCCTTGTAGCAGTAGACTATGTATCTAAGTGGGTAGAGGCCATAGCATGTCCCAATAATGATGCCAAGACAGTCATAAGATTCCTGCATAGACATATCTTTACTCGATTTGGAACACCTCGTGCTATCATTAGTGATGAAGGGACACATTTCATTAATAGAGCTATGGAGAAAGTGTTGGCTAAATATAATGTTAGACATAGAGTAGCCACCCCTTATCACCCACATTCGAATGGACAAGCTGAAATTTCAAATAGGGAGATTAAGAACATCCTAGAAAAAGTGGTCAAACCCAATAGAAAAGATTGGTCGTTTAAACTCGAGGATGCACTTTGGGCGTATAGAACTGCATATAAAACACCCCTAGGTATGTCTCCTTATAGACTTGTGTATGGCAAGGCATGCCACTTACCATTCGAATTAGAAATTAAAGCATTTTGGGCACTAAAAGAGTTGAATTATTGCGTGACCGATGCGGGAACATTGCGGTCTTTGCAATTACATGAGCTTGATGAGCTTCGACATATGTCTTATGAAAATGCTAAAATGTATAAGGAAAAGACCAAGATTTGGCATGATAGTAGACTTAGGATTAAGGACTTTAAGAAAGGCCAGCTTGTCTTATTATTCAACTCACGATTGAGATTATTTCCAGGCAAACTTAAGTCCAGATGGTCAGGTCCATTTATAATAACTAATGTGTTTGTTCATGGTGCAATCGAGATTAAGAACCTGCAGCAAGGGCAACCATTCATGGTTAATGGTGCAAGATTGAAGCACTACTATGAGGAAGGAGATGTGAAGACTCTCTCGGCCTTCCTCTTTACTGAGACATGAAAACGAGAACGAGAGAGGACGAGTGATCACTGTGCTCGTCCATACGAGGCTAATGCCTTAGTTTATTTTCTGCTATTTTTCCGGTTATCGTTTGTGTATATTTTCGTGTGATTTTAATTACGAATTTGATGTTGATTTTATTTCTTGTTGTAGGGAATCAATAGAGGGAATCAAGGAGATTAAATCCAGCTAAAAAACTCGAGGAGATATTGGGCCAAATCAAAGATTCGGTTGAGCAAAGATTGGCATTTAAACTCAGAAAATCTCCAACGGTCACTAGAATTGCGCTGGATTTGCAGAATCCGCAACAAATATAGCCGTTGGGATTTCCATCATTACTTATATCCGTTAGACGCGCGCTGATCCGTACGATTTTCACATTATCTGAACTCCAAGAAATCTCTCTCCCTCTTCATCTGCAATTCTTCTTTCCAGATTCCCACGATTCAACAATGGTGCTAACAAGAGCTGAAAGATCTGCGTCCAAGAAGAGGGCTGACGACGCTGAAACTGCTGCGAGGGAAGCACTTCTTGCCCTTGCAGACGCTGAGGCTGCGCGCACTGTACGACTCCCCAAACTGCCGATCCGCAAGAAGAAGTGGAAGGTAGTTACGGAGATACCTGCTGGACCTTCTGAACCAGCAGGAACACCCAAGAAGCGCAAGTGGAGCATGGCGGTGGCTGAAGAAACGAGCAAGAAAAAGACTCCCTCTGTGGAGAGTCAAGAAAGTGATCCTCGGTCGCACGAGTCACCAAAGCAGAGCTCTTCGCCATCTCCACCAGCGCGAAGCCTTGAGCTTCCTTCATCGCCGCAGAGTTCTGAACACACCCCACCAGTAGAGAGCCCTGACGCATCACCCACTTCCCCACAACCTGACCCTGAATTCCCATATGGGGAGTATCAAGAATCGACGCAGTGTAGTGGGGAAGCTGAGGAAGAAGAGGTCTTCTCTCCTTTGCGGGAAGCCAGCCCTGAGAGCCCTGCGCAGAAGGATGATTCGATGGACGAGACACTGGGGGATTGCCTCCAGCAGATGACAACCAAGGCAAGGTTGAAGAAGAAGGCAGCCAAGGTTGTCAAGGCCAAACGGCCAAAAACAAAGAAGAAGTCCAAGAAGAAGAAGTCCAGGGGTGAGCCTTCTCCAAAGAAGCTCAAGATTGAGGCTGCTGAGTCAGCCAAACCGAAAGACAAAGGGAAAGCCAAGCTTTACCCTGAAGATGAGCCTCAGTCAGTGAGGTACGTGTCCTCTGATGCTGAGTCTAGAGGCATTGAGCTGAGGAAGAGGGAGTTGCTGCACGAGAAGGGATTCCTCGACGCACCTGCTGACCTGCCGCAGTTCTTGCGCGCAGGGATCACGAATCACGGCTGGGAGGAGCTGTGCAGACCACCCAATCCAGCCTACTCCAGCATGGTGTATGACTTTTACGCCAACTTAATGAATCCTGAGGATGTCCTGTCTGTGGTCAGAGGGGTTGAGGTGGACTTCTCAGCGAAGGCGATCAACGAAGCCTATGGCCTCAAGGGCCAAAAACACACTGACTATGCAAGGATCGTTGATGAGCCAACAGAAGCTGTCTTGGAGGAGGAAATTCGGATCATTGGCCAGCCAGAGGCATCATGGACAGTATCGCGCAATGGGAGGCACACCCTGATGAGTGCCACCCTCACAGCCAAGGCGGTTGTCTGGTTTTCCTTCGTGAGGAGGAAGTTGTCCCCAGTGACCCATGAGACCACCATCAACCAGAGCAGATCGCTGCTGGTCTACGCGATCATGCGAGGTCTCACAATCAACGTGGGCGAGGTCATTGCAGCTTCAATTACTGACTGCGCCAAAAAGGGTAAGGGACCACTCTTCTTTCCTAACACAATTACTAAGCTGTGCTTACGTGCAGGGGTCCCAGTAGAGCGAATGGAAAGGCAACTGGCCTACACGGGCTACCTGGAGTTGCCTACGGCCTTGAGGTTGCGAAGGAAGGGAAACATGGAGTTCGAGCTGGATGGTCTGGCTGCTGCTCAGTCTCTGACCATGGCGTGCTTGATGGACCTGCAGAAGAAGATGGCTCAATGGGCCACATATGCGCAGGCAAGAGATAAAGATGTGGCAGACCAATTAGGCTGCATCTTCCCTGAATTCCCCACGGACCTGCTGACTCCATGGGCACCCCCACGGCCAAGACGGAATGATGATGAGGAAGACATCTGAGTGCTAGTTGAGAGGCACTAAAGGGAGTATTGCTGTTCCCTTAAAATAAGAAAAAAAACTGCTTTTTGTTGAACCATGTGAATTATGCTGTTTTAAGTTAATAGTTTGATCTGTTTTAGTTCTTTAGTTTTCATATCTTAATTTGTTTAGTGTAGTCTGATGGTAGCTCAATAGGTAGGTTAGTTTAGTTTCATTTGTGTATAGCTTGAATGACTGGAAAAAGCATGCATAGGGGCCTTGATCACTGATATATCTGCCCTGTATCTATTGCGAAATAATTGCGGAAACCGCAATTTTTATTAGTAAATGCATGTTTTTGACTGACTGTTTAGCTAGGCTGGTTCTGTTTAAATTCTGTCTTTTGCTGCTATCTTGTCTGCCTTATATAGCTTATTGATAGCACTCAAAAAGTGCTAATATTTAGCTCCTAAGTCTTGCAAATTAAGTAATTAATTGTGCTTAATTAATATATTTTGTATAATTTAATTACTTAGGGGTAAATCGGACCATTGAATTAATTAAGAGCTTAAAAGAACGTTTAGAGGATAATTTAGATTAATCATTCTGAGTGTTTATACTATGTATATTAATTAATCAAATTATATCTTAATTGTGATAAGTGGTCTGGTGGTGCAGGAGGAATTTGGCAAGGTGATAGGCCTGAGTTCGAGTCCAGAGGAGGACAGAATTTCGGTTATTTTTCCTTCAGACACAGACATAGCGTCGAGACGCTGCCTGTAGGGTCTCGACGCTCCGACTGTATAAAACCCATATTTTTAGGGCATTCTCTCTCGGTTTTGGCTTGTTTTGGCCGATTTCTCTCTCAAATTCTTGGGGTTTTCTCCCCTTTTCTTCTATATCAAAGTAAGATTTTGTTGGATTTAGCTTGATTTTCATCCCGAGCAAGGTAAGTGCTCTAATTTGAGGTTAGGGGTTAAATTTGATGCGATTCATGAGGGTTTTCGTTCTTAATTTTGTGACTTAGCATGACTGATTGGGCATTTATTTCGTCTAAGCATATCACACGAATGTGTTGGAATGATTTAGGACTAGGCACCCTTGATTTTCAGCATGTTTGATTGTTAAAGATTAATGATGCCGTGCCTCTCTTAATCGCCAAGTAACACGGATAAATCGAGCCATAGATAACATTGGATTCCAGTTCATCTTGGTTGCAATTTATCTTGATGAAATAAAACAATCGAAGTATCATATTAAATGTTGTGAATGTTGATTACTTCAGGGTTGCCGGGTAATCAATTAGCATTTAGGATGTTTAATTGAATGTTCGTCATAAAATGCTAGTTACTACTTTAGTTAATTTAGAGCTGATCAATCCGAGTTAGCTAATAGTACCGTTTAATTAGAATTGGAAAATTCTGATTAATATATATGTGGCCGGTTGCTTTAGGGCTTCCGGGCAACCGTTTATGTGTTTAATTATGCCTTGCTAAGTATGTTTGAATCCCAATGAATCGAGTCGCATCAAGGTCAACCCCGACCCTTAAAATTAGGAGCACATGTAATTAGATTTAATTTTCCGTTAGCTACTTTTTATGCTTTACTTTATTTTTCCATAACCAATCCCCCCTTTACTTTAATGTTTTATTTTATCGTTTTAGTTTGAGTTTAAATAAAAGCAAATAGAATTTAATTAGGAGGAAATAATTTAGGTTCCCTGTGGTTCGACACCCGTTACCACTAGCTGCAAAGCTCTGTTGTAGCGGAGTTATAAATGTATTTTGGCAAGCCTCGACAGCTTGAAATTGGAGTACCCCAAAAGTACCTCTACCACTTATCTAAAAGCATGCTGGATGAGTGTCATTGGACACCCTTTGATAGTTTAAATTAGCCTCTAAAATGCTCAGCATGCTTAGCTTTCAGTCCTTACCTGACTGTTTTTTACAAATTTCTGTTGTTGTGATATTTACTTTTAGAATGTTCTGCCTATGCCTAGGGCTTTTAGATTCTCTTTGTTTTACCTTAGACTAGATGCTTCTAGGACAAGTTTGGGGGTGTGCCACCTCAGACACTCATTAGGGACAATGAGTAGTTTAAGTTTGGGGGAGGCCACCCTAGGCCTAGGAACATTCCTCTCTCCCTTAAAGCATAAGCATTCTTCTTCTCCTTTACAAAACAAATGATGAGCTGAAAAAAAAAATGAAAAATAGAATAAAGAGGGGTGTCTCTCTCAAAGTTGCTGAGTAATCAGTGCCAAGTGTGTAACCCACAAGTGGCATTGCATCAAAAGGCAACCAAAGAAGAGGCTCCACCAAAGTAAGAAAGAAAAAAAAGGAAGAAATAGGGAAGAAGAATGTATACCTAGGAGTTACAACTTTGTGGCTTAGATGTCCTAAATAAAAAGAACTCTGATCCTCAATTAGCTGAGCACAAAGTTGTAGCTTGTAGGGTTGTTTAGGGAGATGAATGTATGTCCAATGTAGTGATGCCAGGGTTTAGGTTGTTCTCTTAAAGTACTACTGTCACTGTTAATACTAAGACTGGCATGACTCTAAGGAATCCGAGGTAGCTCAAAAGTAAAAACTAGAAGCATGTACTGAGTCTGGGGTAAAGCTAGGTAGAATTTGAAACCTTAGGGATAGTGGCATGATATGACAAAAGCAAGTAGATCAGCTGTAAGAAGTTAATGAAACAGTAGGAGTATTAGGCGTGCGAAGTCAGAAGAAGCTAGATAAGAGGATAGTTTTAAACTTAGAAGTGTGTCACAGGACAGCACTGCTATAGATAGGAATGTAGGGGAGTCAGTAAGTGGTTAAAGAAGATGAAACAACAGCCTAGGCAAGTCCTTAGATTGCTCGAGGACGAGCAAAACCTTAAGTTTGGGGGTGTGTTACGTCTCCAAAAGTGACCTTTTTAGGACTTATTTAGCTTAGAAAGATGTACACTCTTAGGTGTTTTTTTATAGGATTTAGCTTAAACCTATGCTTATACATGAGAATTAGAAGAAGGTAGCTAAATTAGGACTTGTGTGCAAAAGGAAAGAAAAGGATTGAAAAACGAAGTAAAAGAATGAAAAATAAGCATTGCGGTAGCATTGCGGAAACATTGCTGAAACCGCAATGTTTCAAGTGAAAACCGTAAGTTGACTGATCTGTTTCTGTTAATTTCCGTTATTTCAGGGATTCGTTTTTTCTCCTCCATCCATTTTGAAGTACGACGTTGAGGATTGATGGTTCTCCTTGGCCCAAACGCACCTGCAGTTTACTATAAAAGGGGGTCAAAGTAGAGGGTTTGATCATCATCCGAAAGCGCAGAAGTCTCTTCGCAGTCCCATCTTTTCTCCTGTTTTTCTCTTCCGTCTGTTGGGTTGGAAAGTTCAGCTGTTGGAGTCGTCAATCTGATAGGAAGGAGAGAACATTCATCTTCTCTTCTGATTTGATTCATCCAAGCAGGGCTGCTCTTTCTCGTCCTTCAACCGAGGCGGTTGCGTCGAGGCGTTCAAGCTCATTTACTGCTTTTTGTTCTTGATTTCTAATTTCCAGCTCTGTTTAGTTGTTGATACTTTGCTAGTGACTGGTTCATTTCATTTCGTTGCTTTCTGTCTTTATGTTATTTACTTTAAACTTCCCTTTGTTCATTTAAACAATTAAGTAATCAAAGCACAATTCTTCATTTCACAGTTTCTTCTCTTTACTGCTACTGTTTTACCTTGCCATTTTAAGCTTATTTCTCTTCTAAGCATGTCTTCTTCATCTCTTATTTATGTTCTCCCTATATCCATGAGTAACTAAGTCACATAGGGGCATGCTAATGACAATACTATAGGCTAAAAAACGTGAACCAAGCATGTAGGATAGCTCTCGAAGCATTGATTGTATGTAAGCTTCATCCCACGGGCAATTTCGATTGGCCATCCATTTTGTCCAAAGAACTCCTAACCTGTGGAAGGAGTAAGAATTCAGAGTCATACACTCATGCTAGCCTTTCAAGGTAGCCAGAAAACGACCTAGGAATAGGCGTTTTCCTAGTACAAACCATATCTTTCTGCTTTAACAAGATGCTTAAGACCTTACTTGGACATGAGTAAACTAAAGAATCTAATGCATGAAATCGGAAGATACATGAGATTAAGTTAGTTTGATGCATAGTGAGTTGATCCAATGCTTGAGAATCGTATAAAAATGCCTATAGGGGAGTCATTAGTAGCCATTGTTTCTCCATTTTACACACTTTCGCTGTTAGTAACATTGCGGTAGAATTGCTGTTCTCGCAATTCTGCTAAGTTAAAAATTCTATTTAGCCACTTTTCTCTTCGTTTATTAATTCTTCCTCTTTTCATTTGAGTTGATCTTTGACTTACACTTGTTTATGTTGCTATCCTTTACACATTCATTAGAAATTAGACAATTTAAAACCAACTCTACCCCATCAAATCCACCCATTCTTTCTTAACAATACACTTCACGAGTAGCTCATAATAAATCTCTGTGGGAAAACGAATGAAAAAATACTTACTACTTGCTATAAGATCATGTATGCTTGCATGTTCTGAGTGCTCTCTCTCTCTTATTGCTTATTTATTTTAACACATTGAGCACGCAACAGTCGATAACATGCAATTTCATTTTTTAGAGATAATTCAGAGTTTTCCTTGCTCGAGGACTAGCAAGATTTAGGTTAGGGGTATTTTGATAGCACTCTAAAAGTGCTAATTTATAGTTCCTAAGTCTTGTGAATTAAGGAATCATTTGTGCTTAATGTTTATATTTTGTAGAATTTAATTGCTTAGGGGTAAATCAGACCATTGCATTAATGAAGAGCTTAAATGGGTATTTTAGAACATATTATTAATTAATCGTTTTGAGTGTTTATATCATATAAATTACTTAATCAAATATTATCTCAATTTTGATGAGTGGTCTGGTGGTGCAGGAGGAATCTGCCAAATTATTTCTCGACGCTATGACGATTAGGAAAACCCTTTTTTCCGAGTTTTAGGTCATCTTCTCCGCATTTTTCTTTCCTTGTAAGCTCGGGTTTTTGAGCTACAACTCCGTTTTTCTCCCTCTTTCTTGTAATAAAGCTCAAACATTGTAGATTTTGCTTGATTTGCACAACATGCACCTAAGGTAAATGCTCTAATCATTAATGAAGAGCTTAAATGGGTATTTTAGAACATATTATTAATTAATCGTTTTGAGTGTTTATACCATATAAATTACTTAATCAAATATTATCTCAATTGTGATGAGTGGTCTGGTGGTGCAGGAGGAATCTGCCAAATTATTTCTCGACGCTATGAAGATTAGGAAAACCCTTTTTTCCGAGTTTTAGGTCATCTTCTCCGCATTTTTCTTTCCTTGTAAGCTCGGGTTTTTGAGCTAGAACTCCGTTTTTATCCCTCTTTCTTGTAATAAAGCTCAAACATTGTAGATTTTGCTTGATTTACACAACGTGCACCTAAGGTAAGTGCTCTAATTTGAGGTTAATGATTGATTTGTTGATGTTTAGGTGAGATTTGAGCTTCAATTCTACTTAGTCTCTTAATTCACTAGCATTTATTCTCATAAGCATATCTTATTAGCATCAACTCCTATTTAGATTGACAACCTATTGGAATTTGTATGCTATATAGTTAGGGATTATAATGCGATCGCCTCTTCTAATCAAAAGTAACGCAAGTCGAATTGTGTCTATATGAACACGGTCGTGTTTCATCTTAGTTGCATGATAGGCTTTAGGGAAGGAACAAATCGAGCTAGTTGGTTGAGATTTCACCTTACTAGTTCGTCACAATCTTATCTGTCACTGATAATCGATTCAAATTGGGAGCGAGCGATTGCCCCAATTTGGATTGATTATCAAGTTTAATTGGGATGCGTCAAGTCCTAATTAACTCTCATGGATTATTTGTTACTGATTAGAGCAAGTAATTTGCGTGTTTATGGAATTTTAGCTATGTCTCGAAAGCATCGATGATCCAAATACATCAACAGTCAATCTCGATCCCTCGAATTAGGAGCACTTGTTACATTTATTTTTCTCGCTTTTAATTTTCCGTCATTTATTTTTCCGTTAGTTTAATTTTCTGTTTAGTTTAGTTTTCTTTAACCTTTCACCCCTCGTTTACCGTTTTAATTAAAAGGCAAATATGAATTGATTACGAGAGACTAATTCAAGGTTCTCTGTGGTTCGACACCTGACTACCGCTATCTATAAAGTAGAGAATTAGTTTTAGGCAGTTTTAAATTTAATTTGGCGGGTCTCAACAACCCGAAAGGGTGGACATTCAAAAAGGTCGCTACCAGTGTCCACTAGAGACTCTAAATCAGCCACACCATCCTTTAGCCTTAAAAGCCTAGCCACAAAGAAATAAGCTAAGAAATAGAAGGTTGTTGGCATTATTGTGCCAGCAACCTCCGCTAGCAAAACCCCTATGCTAGTGGTCGAGGGATTGGCCAGAGAGCAAGAAAGTGAAGCGCCTTGCATCCCTTAAGAGTAAAGTGTCCCTGTTCCGGAAGAAACAGAAGAAGCGCCATTAGTCTAGCCGTCAGCTTCAAGTTCTTCCAAGAAGTCCAAGAAATCGCACTCCACCTCTGCGATTGTTTCTACTACGCCTCTAGTCGAACATGCCAAAGAGGCACTGGCGAGCCCTCCATCGCAAACATCAAAGAAGAGGGCTTGGGATTATGTTTCACCCATTCCTCAGCTCGATATCGAGTCAGAGAGTGAATGGGAAGAAGTCCCCGCATATAAGAAAGAATTAGCGAAAGTCGTTGTTGAGGAGATCCCAAAGAGTGTGAGAGATAAAAAAAAATTGAAGGCATTGCCGAAGCAGCGCCAGAGTGGCTGACATGGTCATCATGGTGATGACGTCACCATCGTCGTACGTAATCATGACATCAGCTCACAAGTTGACGCACTCGTTCACGAACCCGATTCGTCAGTTTGGGCCAATGTTGTGGGAAAATCCATATTAATCCAGTGGGCATGGGCCCATGAGTCCCACAAGACTAGGTCTTCCCAAAGAGGAATTAAAATTTGGGTTGTTTAGCTTCCAAGTCGAGAAGGGCAGCTGACCATCGCTAAGGAGAATGTTTTTTCATCATAGGTATCTGTTACCTCTCCAAAAGTACATTATTTAGGGACTTATTTACCTTGAAATCATGTAAACTCTTGAGCGTTTTTGTTAGAATTTAGCTTAATACGTGCTTAAATGTGAGAATTCGAGGAATTAAGCTAAATTAGGACTTATTTAGAAAAGGAACGAAAAAGAATAGAAAATGATGCTAAAAGAGCTAAAATGTACATTGTAGGAGAATTGCTGAAACATTGCTGGGAGCGCAATAAACATTGCGGCCACCGCGAGGAATCCGCAATGCCAAGCTGCTGCTGCTGAGTTTTCCCAGCCGTCAGTCGTCACGGTTGCGATATTTCAGCCGCCTAAGCCTTCCCCTGCTGCCACGTAGATGGTTGCTGTTTAGAATGGATGGTTCTCCATGACTGAAGGTACCTGCAAAAAACTATAAAAGGAGGTGAAGGGTGAAGGAGAAAAACAGCTCGGAAGCGTAGAGTTCCCCGTCTCAACGCAATTCACATATCCATTTTCCTTCCCCCGTTTGTTGGAGCGAAGAAATCAGCACTTGGCGCCGATAATTCGAGAGGAAGAAGAGAAGATCCTTCTTCTCTTCTGATTGAATTCATCCCCAAGAACAACTAATCTTCCCCTTCATCCGAGGTGCTTGCGACGAGGAGATCCGCGCACACTTTTATAAGCTTTCTTACTGCTTTCTGTCTTCCGTTCCCATTTGTTACACTGTTGCGATTCGTCTTCAATTTGTTCAGTTCCTTACTGTTTTTCATACCTTCGCACATTGAGTTTTGAATCTTAATTTATAAAGTAATCGTTTAAGTCTTTGCAAGTTCTTCATCTCGTTATCTGTTTTTCCATTGCTTTCATTGAGTACTTTAAATCATGCTTAATCAATCTAGTCTTTCCAATCCCCCATCAACCATGAGTAACTAATCACACAAGGGTCTGCTAAAGATGAATCTATAGGTTAGAAATACGAGAGTTCAGCATGTAGGATAGCTTCGAATGCATTGAATGTATGTGTACTTCATCCCATGGGAAATTTCGATCGGCCATCCATTTTGTCTAAAGAACTCCTAACCTCCGGAAGGAGTAAGAGTTCAGAGTCGTCCATTCATGCTAGCCTTTCATGGTAGCCAGAAAACGACCTAGGAATAGGCGTTTTCCTAGCACGATTCATTAGCTTGCTTGTATAAATAGATGCTTAAGTCTTACTTGGATATGAGTGAACTAAAGGATCTAATGCATGTAATCGAGAGATGCATGAGACTGAGCTAAATTGATGCATGATAAGTTAAGCTACTACTGAGTGATCGTATGAAAAAGCCTATAGAGGAGTCTTAAGTCAACCTTGTTTCCTCATCTCACCCTTAAATCGTTGCTAAATTAATTGCTAGATAATTGCGGGAACCGCAATTCTATAGTTCTGTTTTTGCCTTAGCATCTTTTCCAGTCTTTTACTTTTGCGATTTTATTGCTAGAAAATTGCTAGATCCGCAATTCTTTCTCCTCCACATCAAAGCTTAATCTCTTTACTTGCTTTCGTTTATGATTGCATGCTTCGTACATTCTTTGTTAGTTTGTCACATCAACCTCAAATCCACCCAATTTAAGTGACCCTCTCTAATTTAACACCTCACTTCGTTAGTAACTAAACTCAATCTCTGTGGGAAAATGAATTAAAAAATACTTATCACTTGCTGCAGACCATGTATGCTTGCATGTTCTGAGTGCTCTTCGCATTACATTTTATTTACACACTGAGCACGCAACAATATCTGACACCATTCCCATTAAATACGAAGATTAACCCCTCATTAAAAGTAGGAAACTACCATTAAGTGTTATGGCTAAAATCACTTAGCTCTAGTGAAAGGCCTACCAAGGAATAAAGCTTGGACCATCAAGAAGAGCCGAGAGAAGAAGAGGTTGACCACCCCTCGGGGTCAGGTAGACGAGATGAAGAGATCGACCTCCTTAGGCTCGACTCGGCCAAATAGAGAGGTCGACCTTCTCGAGGTCGGCTCGGCCAAGTGAAGAGGTCGACCCCCTCGAGGTCGGCTCGACCAAACGAAGAGGCCGACCCCGCAAAGTGAGATGGCCGACCTCATGAAGTCAGCCAACTAGGAAACGCCCCCTCCCAGGCACTTACGTAATATTTGTAATGCCCGAGAGTTATTATCAACAGAATGACCTGTTTAATTGTGAAAAACGTTCACCAACAGTCACTGGAGAGATCTATGTAAGAAGAAAGTTGAAAAGAAGAATGGTAAGCCAAAAATATACTTTATATACTTGAGAAATCCTTTCCAAATCCATATCTCTCTCTCTCTCTCAGCACTAACTTGAGCGTTAGAACCCGTGTGATAAGTGTCACACCGGTCTTAGTTCAGTCTCTTATTTTCTTTGGTATTGCTGGTCAAAGGTCGTTCCACATCAATTATCAAATTCATCGCCGATACCAAAAATCGATATCAACACGAATGATCAGATCCGCCAAGTACTATCTATGATTGAAATTTGTGTTTGGGAAAAATACACGAGATTTAAATATCACGAAATAACAACAAGATTATATCACTCGTTCCCACTTCACAGGTTAGAACCAAATAAGTTATTGGTCACAAAATACAATAATAAAGATAAGGAAAAATAGAACAACATTGAAAGTTATACTGGTTCGCCCCGATATCAGAACTACGTTCAGTCTTCTGCAACTGCAGATTCAACTATAATGGAGATTACAGAAGCCTCAACTCAGCGCTACAAACTACCCTCAAGAGCCCGACAATGACTATTGACTTCCAAGTATCAGAATCCGATAGCTTGGGATCAACAACAAAGAGAGACCGCTCAAATCCATCAGAGAAAAATTATTTTATTCTCTTACTCTCTGTAAAAGAAAATAAGAACAAGGAGGCCACCACAGTTTTCTTTTTTCTTGTTCGAATTGAGCACCACGATATTGCACCCTTTTTTTTCTCTCTTTTTGTTGATGAAATAAAGGTCATAAACAATTACTTTTATAGATGAAGAATGCACTGCCCAATTTAGTTACTTGGCAATCAAATTGTGCCATTTTTTTAGCAAATAAAAATGTTTGCTTAATCAACTCACTTTGGTCTTCAATGGGCTTTTTGAATTTTGTTTTGAATTCATACATTTCCTAACAATCTCCCAATGGAAGACAAAACAATGATTTTGCCTCCCACTGCAACAAAATTGGTCATCTTGGCAAACTCCAAGGATCTACTCCTACTACAACTGTTATTTCTAATCTTATTGGCAAACTCCAAGGTTCAACAAAAAACTTGTAAAATAACAAAGTTACAAAAGACAGACAACCATCAGAAAATAACTGTAGTGTATCTGTGCTCGCTCTTAGGAATGGGCTCGCTATGTGGATTTGTCTCCCAAACGAAAAAAGACAGACACGTACTCCCACTTAAGCTAAGTGGTAACAATTGGCATCTTCTTCAACCCTGAATCACTATTCTTAAAGAAGACAAATTTTGAGAATGGCTTGAATTCTATATTAAAACCTGCTGCCAAGCTAGAGACCTTTCCTTTGACCTTATCAACTACTCTGGCCTTTCATTTTGATGCCTCCACTCGCCTCGGTGACTTCTTCAATTCGTTCGAGCGTCTGACAATTGGGGGTTGACAATAGCCATCAACTTTCTCTTCTGAACTTCCCAATTGTTTCTCAATTGAAGGATCATGATCGGACTGATCAAACTTGGCTACCAGTGTTGCTGGCTCACCTCTATAACAACCATCTGCAGCTTTAATTGGCATCCACCGTCTCTTTGATTCTTTGGCAACATTCAACTGACATTTGTACAATGTAGATTTTGTGTGGCCAACTTCCCCTACCTGGGATCCTAGTATGAGTTTACACTAGTTACTGCCAATCTCACACTCTTGTAGCCTTCATCTGCCACCTTGCTAGTAGAAATGAGATTCATCTTAATATTGAGCACAAACCTGACATCATGCAACACCAGAACACTACCACCTTCTAACTTCAAACTAATATCCCAAATCCCACTAGTTTTGGAGACTCTACCATCACCCATTCTAACTAGCAAAGAGTGATTGTTATTCACAATTTGTTTGATCTGAATCTGTAATTTTGATATCAATGGTAACAAGAATGGCCAAATGAATATATTTGCTGTTTGTTGCATATCAATGGTAACAAGAATGACCAAATGAATAGATTTGGTGGTGATTGTTTAGATTATTTTTTGATTGACATGCATCCCAACTAAAATGATTTTGGAGGAATAAGTTAGAGTTTTTAGGAAAAATAATTTCCAACCAGATTTGTCCGATTTTGAAGGAATAAGTTAGAGTTTTTTTTAGGAAAAATAATTTCAGACAAGATTTATCCCTAAACCATCTAGAGGGGTAAGATGAAGAGTTCGGTGGAGGAGATTGATCATGTGACACCACGTGTGGACATTATTCACATGATTTTTTTTGTTTACATTTTTTAAAATCAACTCCCTAAAAGTAACATTTAGTAGGATTTCCCTAAAAATATATATTTATATGCAATCTGCACCGATACAATTAATATAATTCATGACCAAAATATTGCACAAAATATATGATAATGTGTCATTAAGCCATTAGGTGTAGAATTCGTTTAAAAATTAGTTTAGTGATACCATAAATAAAAAATCTGAAAAAGGAAACGTAAGAAGCGACAAAAAAAAAATCGTAATGTAAATTAAGTAACATTTTTTTAAAAAATAATAATAATAAGTGACTAATGAAACTGTCACTAAATTGTAGCCTAAGCAAGTTTTACTCTTTAACAAAACATCACACTTTAATACAAAAGATTGTTAAATTCAAAATCCAAATCCAATGAATCTATTTGTTTTAAACATTACAAAAAAATAGTATTATCAAAACAAGCGCCCATGGCCTAATGGATAAGGCGTCTGACTTCTAATCAGGCGATTGTGGGTTCGAGTCCCACTGGGCGTGTGTCTTCGTATAATTGAGGTTTATTCCTTTAAATATTTTGAGGTTTATTCCTTTAAAAAAATTGTGCGAGGGAACTATCAACTAGTTTTGGGTGCCAGAGCAAACGTACGGAGAAACCAGAAATATTTTGAGGTTTATTCCTTTAAATATTTTGAGGTTTATTCCTTTAAAAAAATTGTGCGAGGGAACTATCAACTAGTTTTGGGTGCCAGAGCAAACGTACGGAGAAACCAGAGGGCGTTACAATTGAAGAAATATTTGAAACGTCATAGCGAATCTTGATCAATGGCACTTCAATGGAGCGATTAGAGAAGTAATGATGCATTATCAATTTAAAACTTCTCTCTCTTCCACGCCTATTTAAAGCCCATTTTGAAGATGAAACACAGCGTCAGAAGATTAATGGCACTTCAATGGAGCGATTAGAGAAGTAATGATGCATTATCAATTTAAAACTTCTCTCTCTTCCACGCCTATTTAAAGCCCCAACCTCCTCACTATTTCTCACAACTTTCATTTGAAAGCTAGCCGTACAATTGAATTATATTTTTCTTTTTTTGCTCTCACTCCCATTATTCTTTTCCATCTTTTCTCAAGTAACACATGGTATCCCCCAGAGACTCTAAATCAGCCACACCATCCTTTAGCCTCAAAAGCCTAGCCACAAAGAAATAAGTTAAGAAACAAAAGGTTGTTGGCATTATTGTGCCAGCAACCTCCGCTAGCGAAACCCCTATGCTAGTGGTCGAGGAATTGGCCAGAGAGCAAGAAAGTGAACCGCCTTGCATCCCTTAAGAGTAAAGTGTCCCTGTTCTGGAAGAAACAGAAGAAGCGCCATTAGTGCAGCCGTCAGCTTCAAGTTCTTCCAAGAAGTCCAAGAAACCGCACTCCACCTCTACGATTGTTTCTACTATGCCTCTAGTCGAACAGGCCAAAGAGGCCCTAGCGAGCCCTCTATCGCAAACATCAAAGAAGAGGGCTTGGGATGATGTTTCACCCATTCGTCAGCGTGATATCGAGTCAGAGAGTGAATGGAAGGAAGTCCCCGCAGAGGAGCAAGAATTAACGAAATTCGTTGTTGAGGAGATCTCAAAGAGTGTGAGAGAAGAAAAAGTTGAAGGCCTTGTCGAAGCAGCGCCGGAGAGGCTGACATGGTCATCATGGTGATGACATCACCATCGTTGTACGTAATCATGACATCAACTCACAAATCGACGCACTCGTTCACAAACCCAATTCGTCAGTTAGGGCCAATGTTGTGGGAAAATCCATATTAATCTAGAGGGCATGGGCCCATGAGTCCTACAAGACTAGGTCTTCTCAAAGAGGAATTAAATTTGGGGTTGTTTGGCTTCCAAGTCGAGAAGGGCAGCTGGCCATCGCTAAGGAGAATTTGTTTTCATCATACGTATCTGATACTATTCCCATTAAATACGAGGATTAACCCCTCATTAAAAGTAGGCAACTACCACTAAGTGTTATGGCTAAAATCACTTAGCTCTAGTGAAAGGCCTAGCAAGGAATAAAGATTGGACCATCAAGAAGAGCCGGGAGAAGAAGAGGTTGACCCCCCTCGTGGTCAGATCGACGAGATGAAGAGATCGACCCCGTTGGGCTCGACTTGGCCAAATAGAGAGGTCGACCTTCTCGAGGTCGGCTCGACAAAGTGAAGAGGTCGCCCCCTTAAGGTCGGCTCAACCGAATGAAGAGGCCGACCCCCCGGGGTCGGCTCAACAAAGTGAGGTGGCCGACCTCATGAACCAGCTAGGAAACGCCCCGTCCCAGGCAGTTACGTAATCTTTGTAATGCCCGAGAGTTATTATCAACACAATGACCCGTTTAATTGTGAAAAACGTTCACCAACAGTCACTAGAGATATCTATATAAGAAGAAAGTTGAGAAGAAGAATGGTAAGCCAAAAATATACTTTATATACTTGAGAAATCCTTTCCAAATCCATATCTCTCTCTCTCTAAGCACTAACTTGAGCGTTAGAGTCCGTGTGGTAAGTGTCACATCGGTCTTATTTCAGTCTCTTATTTTATTTGGTATTGCTGGTCAAAGTTCGTTCCACATCAAATATCAAATTCACCGTCGATACCAAAAATCGGTATCAACACGAATGATCAGATCCACCAAGTACTATCTATGATTGAAATTTGTGTTGGGAAAAATACATGAGATATAAATAACACGGAATAACAACAAGATTATATCTCCCGTTCCCACTTCACAAGTTAGAACCAAATATGTTATTGGTCACAAAATACAATAATAAAGATAAAGGAAAATAGAACAACACTGAAAGTTATACTGGTTCTCCTCGATATCGGAACTATGACCAGTCTTCTGCAACTGCAGGTTAAGCTATAATGGAGATTACAAGAAGTCTCAACTCAGCGCTACAAACTGTAACGACCCGACTTTTTTTTATGACATCACTATAGGGCCGTTACTAAGAGCATGACGTCAAAACTCGATAAATTATTTGAAACTCTATTTTAGAAATAATAAAAGTAAAATACAAATGTTTAAAGTCAACAAATGTTTTTTAGTTTGGGATCCCAATGAAAACATAAATTCAATCAAATAAGTTTCCTCAAAATAAAATTTAAGAACTAAAACGATTGTTCAAATATCTAGCAAAATTGTTGGGCTGACTCAAATAAATAACGAAACAATTAATGAAAGCGGAAGCTCTGACTCCACATGTTCCATGACATCACCAACGGATCACATCGTCAAGCGCCGAGTACGTCCCTAGTATTACCTGAAAAAAAGTTTTAGAATAGAATGAGTATTTTAAATAAAATACTCAGTAAGTAACCCCACTACTGGGGTCAGGCTATGCAATCACATGCAACATGAACTGACTGAGACTTTCACTAGTGGGGCCTAAACCTGACTGTTCTATGATGGCCATCTAAGTGAACAATTAACTCAATCCCGCAATAACTCTCACAACTACTCGGTATAGTAGACTTCTCTGAAGACTCACCCCTACTGATGGTTAGTTGACATCCAGTCAGTGGAGCAAAGCCTCAGTCTACTAGGTACCAACATGACTAGGGGATGAGAATAATTGTCACAAAATTATCTTGACTAAAAATGTGGCATGCAATAATGAGGTCCCACAACATATACTTATCATGTCACTCATAACATCAATCATATATTATTTTTCATATACTCTATATGATAAACATAACATGGAAATCTCATAACTTCTATCAAAATTCTCTCTTCTAACATCATACATCAAACATCTAACATTCAACATCATCAGCATACTTTCATCAACATAACTAATACAATCAAATCAGCATCTCAACCACATATATTCAACACCAGACAAACACTTATTCAACCTCTCAACATTCAATTAACTTCAACATACAATTCAACAATAACAGAAAAATTCCCAACCTAGCCCGAAGGCTGACCAACAGTAAGATCACTTACTTAAGTCCAACGAAATTACTAAAATTGTTACGACAGCTCCTGGTCTCAACGCAAATCCCAACCCACCGTTACTCCTAAGCTAAGTTGGTTCAACCCAAAATTGGTTTCAACACCAAAATAGAGGGGTTCCAGAGTCAGGATAAAAACTCATTGCGGCGACGTCAACCCCTGCTGGACAGCAAGCTTAACGCCTCAAAACTCCCAATTTCAACACTGGAATGGAATGGGTAATAAATATTTTGGGTTGAACATAATGTAATTGAATCTAACTAAATCGAAAACGAAAGAGGTTTTGGTTAGGATTGAATCTCACCCAACAATACGGTGGCGGGCAAAGGAGAGGCGGCGGCGGCGTGCGAAGTAGAGCGACGGCGACGTCAGGGGCGTGTGGCGACTGGAACGGTGGCGTGAAGAGCGGAGCGGAGCGGCGGAGGCGTGCGAAGAAGAGCGGCGACGACGACGACGTTCGACTGGGAATGACAGTGTGGGAGTTGGAGAGGGAAAAAAATGGTTGAACGACTGCAAGAGAGTTGAGGGAGAGGGAAAATGGGATCTGAGGGAAAAGAAATTTTAGGGGGAGGGGGCGGCGTGCGTTGTACGAAGAAGATGAAGATTTTTTTTTTTTTTTTAATAATAATAATAATAATAATATTATTATTATTATTATTATTATTATTATTATTATTATTATTATTATTACTTTTACTTTTACTTTTACTTTTACTTTTACTTTAACCTAGTTAAATTAGTTAATCCTAACTCCAATTTCTTTTAAGCCCAACTTTCATGAGTCTTCCCCTTAAACCTATTAATGAGCTATAAATAATTAAATAAATTTCTCTTACCTGAAGAACACAACAATGACTATTGACTTCCAAGTATCACAACTAAATTGCTTGGGATCAACAACAAAGAGAGACCGTTCAAATCCACCGGAGAAAAATTCTTTTATTCTCTTACTCTCCGTAAAAGAAAATAAGAACAAGGAGGCCACCACAATTTTCTTATTTCTTGTTGGAATTGAGCACCACGATATTGCACCCTATTTTTCTCTCTCTTTTTGTTGATGAAATAAAGCTCATAAACAATTACTTTTATAGATGAAAAATGCACTGCCCAATTTAGTTACTTGGCAATCAAATTGTGCCATTTTTTTAGCAAATAAAAATGTTTGCTTAATCAACTCACTTTGATCTTCAATGGGCTTTATGAATTTTGTTTTGAATTCATACATTTCCTAACAATCTCCCACTTGAAGACAAAACAATGATCTTTCCTCCCACTGCAACGAAATTGGTCATCTTGGCAAACTCCAAGGATCTCTCCTACTACAACTGTTATTTCTGATCTTCTTGGTAAACTCCAAGGTTCAACAAAAAATCTGTAAAATAACAAAGTTACAAAAGACAGACAACCATCGGAAAATAACTGTAGTGTATCTGTGCTCGTCTTCAAAAATGGGCTCTCTATGTGGATTTATCTCCCAGATGAAAAAAGACAGACACATACTCCCACTTCAGCTAAGTGGTAACAGCGGGCATCTTCTTAAACCCTGAATCATTGTTCTTAAAGAAGACAAATTTTGAGAATGGCTTGAATTCTATATTCAAACCTGCTGCCAAGCTAGAGACCTTTTCCTTTGACCTTATCAACTGCTCTGGCCTTCCCCTTCGATGCCTCCACTCGCCTCGGCGACTTCTTTAATTCGTTCGAGCGTTTGACAATTGAGAGTTGACAATAGCCATCAACTTTCTCTTCTGAACTTCCCAATTGTTTCTGAATTGAAGGATCATGATATGACTGATCAAACTTGGCTATTAGTGTTGCTGGCTCACCTCTATAACAACCATTTGCAGCTTTAATTGGCATCCACCGTCTCGTTGATTCTTTGGCAACATTCAACTGACATCTGTACAAAGTAGATTTTTTGTGGCCAACTGCCACTACCTGGGATCCTAGTATGAGTTTAAAATGAGATTCCTCTTAATACTGGGCACAAACCTGACATCATGCAACACCAGAACACTACCACATTCTAACTTCAGACTAATATCCCCAATTCCACTAGTTTTGGAGACTCTACCATTACCCATTCTCACTAGACCTTGATGTCCTCTTGTGAAGGATGTGAACAAAAGTCTATCTGAAGTTATGTGAATTGACGCTGCACTGTCTAAAATCCACTCAAATGAATTACTACAACTCTCTGTGTAGCTTCCATCACAGACACATGCATCATCAACTATGTTTGTTGCCTCATGTTGCTTTTCCTGATCCTCTCTTAGTTTCTACACTGACTGTTACAGTGACCTATTTTGTGACAGTAAAAACATTTTATCTTCTTACCCCACTTCTTTTCACTGCTACTCGGTTTCATAAATTTTTTACCCTTAGTCAAAGCTAAACCTGATCCTGTAGTAGAAGACTCTCTACCACTACTCTTTCTACGAATTTCTCCAGCTAAAGCTAAATCACAAACCCCTGAAAACTTCAGAGTATTTTCTCGTACCGAATTAGACAAAACTATCTTCATCGTTTCCCAATTTTCAGGTAAAGACATTAATAACTGAATAGCATATACTTCATTAGTAAATTATATCTTAACAAACTTCAACTGATTAACCAAAGTGGTAACTTCATTAATATAGGAACTAACAGATGTATCTTCAACCATTTGCATGTTGAAAAATTTCTTAAGAAGATAGGTTTTATTGTTAGCAGACGATTTCACGTACCTGTTTGTAAGCGCTTCCATTAACTTTATTGCAGTAGTCTCGTCGGCTACAAGACTAGCAACTTCCATTGACAAACACATTCTTATGTTTGCAACTGCTTGTTCATCTAGATCCTCTAAATCTCCATCAGACATCTATTTTGGTCTCTCCTTAAGTGCCTTGTGCACTTTCTTGCAGGTTAGAATTTTTTTCACCTGCATCTTCCAATAACCAAAATTTCCCCCATCAAATTTTGTGACTCCCTCGAAACTTTTTGGATTCGTCGCTCCCATGATTCCTGAACCAAAAGCTCTGATACCACTTGTTGGGAAAAATACACGAGATATAAATAACACGGAATAACAACAAAATTATATATCTCGTTCTCACTTCATAAGTTAGAACCAAATAAGTTTTTGGTCATAAAATACCATAATAAAGATAAGGGAACATAGAACAACACCGAAAGTTATACTGGTTCGCCCCGATCTCGAAACTACGTCCAGTCTTCTGCAACTCCAGGTTCATCAATAATGGGGATTACAAGAAGCCTCGAATCAGCGCTACAAACTACCCTCAATAACCCAACAATGACTTCCAAGTATCACAACTCGATAGCTTAGGATCAACAACAAAGAGAGACCGCTCAAATCCACTGGAGAAAATCTTCTTTTATTCCCTTACTCACTATAAAAGAAAATAAGAACAAGGAGGCCACCACGATTTTCTTATTTCTTGTTGGAATTTAGCACCACTATATTGCACCTTTTTTTTTTCTCTCTTTTTGTTGATGAAATAAAGCTCATCACAATTGCTTTTATATATGAAAAATGCACCGCCAACTTAGTTAATTGTCCAATCAAATTGTGCCATTTTTAATCAACTCACTTTGGGCTTCAATGGGCTTTTTGAATTTTGTTTTGAATTTACACATTTCGTAACAATTTATTTGATCATCTTCGTGCCACGAAGAGGCAAAACATAATCAACTTACATTCGAGACAAGTATTTGAAATCTTAGTGAAAGAGTGAATGTGTTATCTTAATTCTCATGTTTAATACCCTATGAACTGTGTCAGACATATAGATCATCGACCAAAAATTTTTAGAGGGAACTAAAAACAAAGAAAATTAACCAATAAAAATATAATAAAAGATTATTGATAATACTAAACTTACGTACCCAACGGTAAAAGAGAGAGAAAAGTTAGTTGGATAAATATTATAGGATTGAATAAAAAACGTGTGGCACCAATTTCACGAAAATAAGCATTGTGATATGTGGTGATAATACAATAGACATAAAAGCTATAATAAGATAACAAATTTTTACCAACCAAATTTGGGAAGGATAAAAAATAGTAATTCCTTAACAATTTTCTTGTATGAATACCTCAAAAGTTTTACCCACATTCATCAAGGTCATTTAGATCTGGTCTTCAATTCTCTCTTTTCTTCTCACTCGGTACGTTTTCTAATCATATGCTCTTACGTTATTCAATATTTGATATCAGCGCTAACACTGATAGTTGATTGATAGTTACTGATAGAAGACTAGTCGTAATAAAAATTCTCATATTTACAAATGTTTTAAAAAAAACTTACTCTAAATTGATGCAATTTTCCACTAGAGTATGATTAAACTTACTTTTACTATATTTTTTGGTTGGACTTTTGCTAAGGTTGCAAGATGGCCAAAGTCCTCGTACATTTATTGGGACTTTGGCTCATTTGTTTCTCTCAAACATTGGCAAACAACGAATACTTGAAATACAAAGATCCAACACAACCAGTAAATGTTCGAATCAAAGACTTACTTGGTCGAATGACTCTCGAGGAAAAAATAGGGCAAATGGTGCAAATTGAAAGGGTTAATGCTTCAGCCGAGGTTATGAAAAATTACTTCATTGGTAAATATCTTACTTTACCTTTACTTCTCTACTTACTTTTCTTAAGTATTGAAAGCAATAATTTATTAATCTTATTTTCCAGGGAGTGTATTGAGTGGTGGAGGCAGTGCTCCTTCAAAGAAAGCTTCTGCCCAGGATTGGATCCAAATGGTTAATCAAATTCAAGAAGGGTCTTTGTCAACTAGACTTGGAATTCCAATGATATATGGAATTGATGCAGTACATGGTCACAACAATGTCTATAATGCAACCATCTTCCCTCACAATATTGGACTTGGAGCTACCAGGTAAGATAAATATCACTAACTTTACTTACCCATCAACTAAGATTTCAAAAATTGAAGGTATCAAAATATACACTTCACTAGCTATTCTCTTAGCCAAATGGCTCTAAATTTGTTCCTTCATTTATATAGGGATCCTCAACTTGTGAAGAAGATTGGGGTCGCTACTGCACTTGAAGTTAGAGCTACTGGCATTCCTTATGCCTTTTCGCCTTGTGTAGCGGTAACTAACTTGTTTTGTTTCAATTATTAAAGAATATTCTAACATTTTTAATGCAATAAAATTGTGCTATAGTCCTATTTGTCATTTTTAATGCAATAAAATTGCGCTATAGTACTATTTGTCATTTTTAATGCAATAAAATTGTGCTATAGTACTATTTGTCATTTTTAATGCCATAAAATTGCGCTATAGTACTATTTGTCATTTTTAATGCAATAAAATTGTGATATAGTACTATTTGTCATTTTTAATGCAATAAAATTGTGCTATAGTACTATTTGTCATTTTTAATGCAATAAAATTGTGCTATAGTGATATTTGTTGCACATTATGTGATGTGATTTATTTTGTTGGTTCCTACTTAATTTTAACTAGGTTTGTAGAGATCCACGATGGGGTCGATGTTATGAAAGCTACGGTGAAGACCCTAAGATTGTGCAAGCGATGACTGAGATTATACCAGGTTTACAAGGAGAGATTCCACCTAATTCTCGCAAGGGTGTTCCTTATGTCGCTGGAAAGTGAGTCTTTACAATAATCTCTATATGCATTGATTATTGAATCAAACTTCTACTATTGACTTGTTGATGTTTTTTGATTATTTTTATAGAGACAAGGTGGCAGGTTGTGCAAAGCACTTTGTGGGTGATGGTGGAACAACCAAAGGTATTAACGAGAACAACACAGTAATAGATAGACATGACTTACTTAGCATCCACATGCCAGGTTACTATCACTCAATCATTAAGGGAGTTGCAACCGTTATGGTTTCTTATTCAAGTTGGAATGGAGAGAAGATGCATGCTAACAAAAATCTTGTTACTGATTTTCTTAAGAACACTCTGAAATTTAAGGTAATATCACTTCTTTAATGTATTTTGTGGTTCCCACTGTTGAGGATCTCACATCGGAAAGATGAAGGGACCTCACTCACAATATAACATACATGAGCTACTCCTCCTATCACCAATTGGTTTTAAGATGGAACCCCATGATGTCTAATACCCACTTTGTTACTTGATATGTTATCATTTTCAAAAGATTTAATAAATAGTGTTTCTTCGATCCTTTTAGGGTTTCGTCATCTCAGATTGGCAGGGTATTGATAGAATTACAACTCCACCCCATGCTAATTATACATATTCAATTTTATCGAGTGTTACTGCTGGTGTTGACATGGTTAGTATTCTGCTGCTCATTTTAAATATATTTGAACAAATAATAATGCTCATTTCTACCTTTTTGATACAGATAATGGTACCATACAACTACACGGAATTCATTGATGGTCTTACCTACTTGGTACAAAATAATATAATTCCTATCAGTCGAATTGATGATGCAGTGAAGAGAATATTGCGAGTCAAATTTGTTATGAGTTTATTTGAGAACCCATTAGCTGATCTAAGCTTGGTTAATGAGCTCGGTAAACAGGTAATTAGTTATACGTAATTTCCTTAATATTATGAAATGAAAAAGAATATGTTCTTAACTTTATTTTCTCTCACAATAGGAGCATAGAGAACTAGCTAGAGAAGCAGTAAGAAAATCACTAGTGTTATTAAAGAATGGTAAATCAGCTGCCAAACCAATGCTTCCCCTTCAAAAGAAGGCACCAAAAGTACTTGTTGCTGGTAGCCATGCAGACAACCTTGGATATCAATGCGGTGGTTGGACTATGGAATGGCAAGGTCTTAGTGGCAACAACATTACTAGTGGTATGAAAAATAATAAAACATTTCGTTGTTAAGTAAGATTATTTACACTTACAAATTATTTTAGAAATTTTAATCTCCTTTTTTGTAGGTACAACTGTGCTTCAAGCAATTAAAGATACAATTGATCCTGCAACAGAAGTTATATTTGAGGAGAATCCAAATAAAGAGTTTATCCAATCAAACAAGTTTTCTTATGGCATTGTTGTAGTGGGAGAATATCCGTATGCAGAAACCAATGGTGATAGCTTGAATTTGACAATTCCCCAACCTGGTCCAAGCACCATCACAGATGTTTGTGGCGCTATGGAATGTGTAGTTGTAGTAATCTCAGGACGACCTGTTGTAATCGAACCTTATATTGCTTCAATAGATGCACTTGTTGCTGCTTGGCTTCCAGGAACTGAAGGCAAAGGAATTACTGATGTGTTATTTGGAGACTATGGTTTTACTGGCAAGCTTTCTCAAACGTGGTTCAAGACTGTTGATCAATTGCCAATGAACTTTGGAGATCCACACTATGATCCTCTTTTCCCATTTGGATATGGTCTTACTACGGAGCCCACCAAAATTAATTGAATATATGGTTCGTCTTAACGATTGTTCATATCAGCAAAATGTTCTTCAAACTGATCCAATGAATAAGAGACTTTTTTCTTTTCTTTTATATTTTTGCATATTGGTTGTCTAGACTATTACACTATCAAATTGCATTAACTAACAAAATTTCTCTTATTCTTTGGACCATGGGGAAATTCTTTTATTAGTGTCCTCCATAACCCCCACCCTGTGATTCTTTGGACCATGGGGAATACGATTAGGGTTTTAGATTTTTTTAGTTTTCTTTTGATTGGTGGATTTGTTTCATTATATTTCTCTTATAGTCGAAGATTCATCTCCTTGTCATTGTTTGTTGTTCTCTGTTTTTTATTGTGTTTCCAGATTTAGGTTTGATATATTTTAACTTTTCGAGTTACCTATATTTAGGGTGTTCGTGTTCATGTGTTCATAACTCTCCCCCGATGTGTTGTCTCTTTAGGGTTTTCGTGTTATTTGTTCACAAGTGAATCTGGTTGCTGTTATGTTTCCAGATTTATTGTCTCAACGTGTTCAATACTTACATTTGGTTGTTAGAAGTGCGACCAAAGTCCCACATCGGTTAGAAGAGGGGAAAATCATGAGTATATAAGGAAGGATGGTATGAGGTTAGGGTAAAACCAAAAGGTTTTCGTTGGTATCAGAGTCATCCAAAGAATTGGTATCACCATGTCGATGAAATCCTCGGGTGTCGTGGCCTCAAAGGTTTTCGTTGTCCTTAACAATATGGTGATAACAATATGGTGAGCCGCCTCAAAGGTTTTACAATATGGTGAGCCGCCTCAAAGGTTTTTGTCCTTAACAATTGGTATCAGAGTCATGCAAAGATGCAATCACTGGCGGACAGACAATGTGCTGTGAGCCGCCTCAAAGATGCAATCACTGGCGGACAGACAATGTGCTGTGAGCCGCCTCAAAGATGCAATCACTGGCGGACAGACAATGTGCTGTGAGCCGCCTCAAAGATGCAATCACTGGCGGACAGACAATGTGCTGTGAGCCGCCTCAAAGATGCAATCACTGGCGGACAGACAATGTGCTGTGAGCCGCCTCAAAGATGCAATCACTGGCGGACAGACAATGTGCTGTGAGCCGCCTCAAAGATGCAATCACTGGCGGACAGACAATGTGCTGTGAGCCGCCTCAAAGATGCAATCACTGGCGGACAGACAATGTGCTGTGAGCCGCCTCAAAGATGCAATCACTGGCGGACAGACAATGTGCTGTGAGCCGCCTCAAAGATGCAATCACTGGCGGACAGACAATGTGCTGTGAGCCGCCTCAAAGATGCAATCACTGGCGGACAGACAATGTGCTGTGAGCCGCCTCAAAGATGCAATCACTGGCGGACAGACAATGTGCTGTGAGCCGCCTCAAAGATGCAATCATTGGCGGAGATTCGTGGTTGAGGTCTAAAGGAGTTATATGGTGAGCCGCCTCCTCTTGTGAAGGAGTTATATGGTGAGCCGAAGGAGTTATATGGTGAGCCGCCTCCTCTTGTGAAGGAGTTATATGGTGAGCCGCCTGCTCTTGTGAAGGAGTTATATGGTGAGCCGCCTGCTCTTGTGAAGGAGTTATATGGTGAGCCGCCTCAAAGATGATGTGCTCTTGTGAAGGAGTTATATGGTGAGCCGCCTGCTCTTGTGAAGGAGTTATATGGTGAGCCGCCTCAAAGATGCAATCATTGGCGGAGATTCGTGGTTGAGGTCTATTGGACAGACAATGTGCTCTTGTGAAGGAGTTGGCCTGGAGATTTCGTTCTCCTTAACAATTGGTAAAGATATGGTGAGCCGCCTCAAATGTGCAATCATTGGCGGAGATTCGTGGGTGAGCAATTGGACAGACGGTGTGCTCTTGTGAAGGAGTTTGGTCTTGTGAAGGAGTTTGGCCCGCCTGGTGTGCTCTTGTGAAGGAGTTTGGTCTTGTGAAGGAGTTTGGCCCGCCTCAAATGTGCAATCATTGGCGGAGATTCGTGGGTGAGCAATTGGACAGACGGTGTGCTCTTGTGAAGGAGTTGGCCTCGCCTCAAATGTGCAATCATTGGCGGAGATTCGTGGGTGAGCAATTGGACAGACGGTGTGCTCTTGTGAAGGAGTTGGCCTCGCCTCAAATGTGCAATCATTGGCGGAGATTCGTGGGTGAGCAATTGGACGGTGTGCTCTTGTGAAGGAGTTGGCCTGGTGTGCTGGTCTATTGGACAGACGGTGTGCTCTTGTGAAGGAGTTGGCCTGGCCTGTGCTCTTGTGAAGGAGTTGGCCCGCCTCAAATGTGCAATCATTGGCGGAGATTCGTGGGTGAGCAATTGGACAGACGGTGTGCTCTGGTGAAGAAGTTGGCCTGGTGTGCTGGTCTATTGGACAGACGGTGTGCTCTTGTGAAGGAGTTGGCCTGGCCTGGTCGCCTCCGTTGAAGGAGAGTTGGCCTGGATAAGAGTTAGACGAATATAAATGACTATTTGAGTGGAGGCTCGGTGGTACTTCGTTCAAGGGGAGGATTGATGGTGAGCCGCCTCAAAGGTTTTCGTTGTCCTTAACAATTGATATCAACATGCCCCTAACTTAACCATGTCAGTGAAATCCTCGGGTGCCGAATAAAGATATGGTGAGCCGCCTCAAAGGTGCAATCATTGGCGGAGATCCGTGGTTGAGGTCTATTGGACAGACGGTGTGCTCCAGTGAAGGAGTTGGTCTGACCTGGCCGCCTCCAGTGAAGGAGAATTGGCCTGGATAAGAGCTACACAGATAGAAATGACTATTTGAGTGGAGGCTCGATGGTACTTCGTTCGAGGGGATGATTGTTAGGAGTGCGACCATAAAGTCTCACATCGGTTAGAAGAGTGGAAGATGGACAACATTCTCCATTGGTATAAAGATGGACAACATTCTCCATTGGTATAAAGATGGACAACATTCTCCATTGGTATAAAGATGGACAACATTCTCCATTGGTATAAAAATGGACAACATTCTCCATTGGTATAAAAATGGACAACATTCTCCATTGGTATAAAAATGGACAACATTCTCCATTGATATGAGGCCTTTTGTGGAACCAAAAGCAAAGCCATGAGAGTTATGCCCAGAGTGGACAATATCATATATGAATGTGGAGATATGTGGAGTTTCCGTTGTCCTTATCATTGGTAAGATTTCACTTGTTGAGATTCCAATGTCTATAGTAGGTGCAACACTTGGTTAAGTCTATGATATGACACTAGGTTCTTAATTCATTTGGATTCCATTGTTTTTGCACGGTGAAATGTGAATTTTTTGTTTATTCCCTTGAAGTGTACATATTTTTAACTTTGCATTTATTTTTTGTTTAGTTTGTATGGAATAGATTCATGAATTGGTGGGTGCATAGAAAATTAATTGGGGTTGATATCCAATAATAATAAAATGTACTTTTTATTTTATTTTAGTGTCTTATTCGTTATTGAAAGTTTTTTTTTTTTTTTTTTTTTTTTTTTTTTTTTTTTTTTTTAAGAAAACATTTCGTCCCTTTTGCATATATTTGACCACTTTTGTGTTTTGCTAATTAGGGTAATATACCATGAGAGATAAATACTTCAATTAATGTGGCAATCATGCAATAAGTAAAGTTTTTGGGCTTTTGATCAATTATTTGTCAATTAAATTATTAATTTGAATATTTATATTTACTTTTTTTTTTTTATAACTTTTTTAACTTGATGAAAGAATTACTCCACACGACAACGACAATGTTAATGTCTTGGACACAACAAAACTATAGCTTGGTTTATTTAAATTTTGGTTAACATATTTGTAATTAATTAATGATAGATTGATAAAGTGTACGTTTTGTATTAATATATCTATTTTATGGCTCAATGTCAATCTTATATGAATAATTATTTAATAAAGATATATTTTTTGTTGTATCTATTTTTATGGTTCATATATATATGTATATTCATTAAACGTTATAAAACAGTTTGCAAATGTTAACGAAAAAAAAAAAAATCATTCAAAAGCATATTATAACCTTCAAGGCACAAATAAATATTTATAGTTGTAAATAAATGTTATCATTAACAAAACAGTAGAATTTTATTTTTGTTATAAAAGTTATTCATAGCCTCAAAAAATGCTATTATAAATCTTTTATAGTTTTTTTTTTTTTTTTTGTAAAGTCGTAATAACCTACTCTATAAAAAACTTGATACTTTCCATAGCCTTCGCTATAAAAAACTTGATACTTTCCATAGCCTTCTATAAAGGCTATAAAAAATCGGATTTTTCAGTCTTTTATAAATGCTATAAAAAGTCGGATTTTTAATAGCTTGTTTAAAAACCTATGAAAAGTCTCAGACTTTTTATAGCACGGACTATCACGACTTTGCGAAAACACTATAAAAGGCTTATGATAATGTTGTTTTGAAGCTATTGTAGGTCTTTTTTTTTTTAATTGTCTAGACTATTACACTATCAAATTGCATTAACTGACAAAAGCATCATGTGAGGACCCAGTTTTGGTTAGAAAAAAAAATGGAAAGTTGTGGAGTTGTAGGCACGTGTATAAATGATATAGTGGGATATTTGACAGTTAGAGGGTGTTTGTTAAATATAAAACAAACCCTAACATACCATACATTAGAAACGGGCCAACTGGGTCGGGCCGGGTCAGGTTTAACTCTATAAGACAATGAACTGTATTTTATAATACACATAATTAATGGACTATCTTAGTTGGCTCGGGCCGGGTCAGGTTTAACTCTATAAGACAATGAACTGTATTTTATAATACACATAATTAATGGACTATCTTAATACTTCCCGCAAGCGAATGGTATCGAGAAACTTCCGCCTGCCATTTTCGTAACACCCACAAGCTAAAATTGGATGGGTTAATTAATTAGGAAGAATTTGGGCATTTAAAGAAGAGGGTTATTGGATTCGGTAACAACCCTTCAACTCCATTAAAGAATGAATTGAAATTGATGGTTTTGTTGAATGAACAAATGAGCATAGCTCTATTTGTTTTATTGGTTCATTCAACCGGTATCAAGTTCTAATTTTCCAGGTTGTAAAAAAAAAATAATAAATAAAATAAATAGAGAATTTAGTAAAAAGGAAAAACAATGGTCCGTACCAGACAGAGGCCTGTGCTTAATGTTGGAGGAGGATTGAACTGAAACATGCAATGGAACAACAGAAAATTCAGAGACCGAGAAGAAAAAGAAAAAAAAGATTGAAAAAGGAGAAAAAAGAGAAAAATAAAAAGGTTGTGGAAGATCTATCCAATCTTTGTTTTTAAACATCCAAAATGTCAATTTAACTTATAAACCTTCAAAAGTTAATCATTTTGGTGAACTCTCAAAATTGCTATTTTAGTTTTTGAAACTTTTATAAAAGAATCATTTTTGGGTATTATTATTATTATTTTGCAATCATCTCCACTTAATACCCAATTTGCAATCAACATTTTTTTTTTCGTTTTTGTTTTTTTTTAGTTTAATAATTGGAGGTTGGAGTATATATATTTTTTTTTTTTGATAGCTAGGTTGGAGTATATCAAACTATTTGGGATGATACTTAGCTATATTTGGATTTGTCATATCAATCAACTTATGTGGTTCTAAATTTACATGCAAATGTCACTATATTAGTTCACATATTTGAAGCGACTTTATCAATTTATTAATTAATTAACGATCAATAGTCAACCTGAGCATAGATCCATCCATCACACATGTCTTTGAAGTAAAAAAAAAAAAAAAAACAACGAACAAAAATAATTATTTTTTATAAAGTTTAGGTACAAAAATAGAAATTTTATAAGTTGATCAACCAAATTGGAATAAAGCCTAAAGGACTACAATCTAGATGTTTTTTTTTAATGTTGGAGGATTAAAATTGAATAATTTTAAAAATCTATAGACTAAAAATATGATTTAAAATCTCAATTAATTAATTATTCATCAAATAAATTAAAACTCTCGAATAAAAAACCAAATAATACAAATTAAAAGAAGAGTCAAACTGGTAAGAATAAAGTAAAAAATACATTTATTTTTGGTAAGAAATATCTAGATTATATAAATAAATAAATAAATATATATATATATATATATTTAATAATAATAATTTACAAAAGTTATAGACTAAAAATAGAGAATATTCGTGGACGGTTATTATTCCAATTATTATTGTTCTTCGACTTATGAAATCATCGTTTGAATCTTCTTAATTGCCGGTGAAGGAAGAATTGGCGGCAGAAAAGGAGAGGAGCTCGTTGGGAAGGGCAGCGACGACGACATAGATGATCGAGTTGGGGAGGGCGGTAAAGACAACGAAGTCGGAGTCAGTGTCGTTCAGTATGATTTGGTCGATACTAAAATGAATATTGATTTCTAACTATAGTTAACTAAAATGACTTAATTTTTATATGAATAAAAGTTTAATGGTCTAATTTTGACCATTAAAAGTTCAAGGGTGAAATCGCAACAATCACCAATAGTTTATGCAATTTGCCCAAATAAGAAGTTAGAAGTAATTGAAATCAAGTTAGTAGAACGCTGTCTTTTTCCCAAATTGTAGAGAGTTGTTGCTCCAAGCCCATTCGAATTACCGCACATGCCATGACATTTCATTCGTGTTGGATGTTTCATAATGAAGAAAATTGCTAAGGGGTCGTTTGATAACGTTCTCGTTTCCTGTTTCCTGTTTCTGTTTTTCATTTTTTAAGAAACAAACTTGTTTGATAACTATTCCCGTTTCTTGTTTCTAAATTTTGAGAAACGTTTCTAAAAAAATGGCAAAATTTGAGAAACACCAAAAAGGTGTTTCTTCTATTCCGTTTCTTATTATAGATTGTTGTTCCTATTTATAACAAAAATGTGTGGTTGGTTTGTTGGTAAGAGATGTCCTCAAATTAGCATTACATATTCAAGGGCTTGGATTCAAATCTAAAAAATAACATTTTTATTTTTTTATTTTTTTTCTCCTTTTTAATTTTGCAGATTTTTTTATATATTATTTTAATTTTAAATTTTGTCACTTTCTATTTTTATTTTGTTTAAGAATATAATGTAAACTTTTTTTTTAGTATCAATATTAATGTGAACCTAATATTAGTAATAAGTCTTTTATCTTATTTAACTACTTTAAAATTTTATTTATTAATTGCAAAAAAAAAATGTTTATTTATTAATTTAAGTATATTTAAATATATATATATATATATATATATATTTTTATAAATATTTATTCACATTGTAATTTTATCAATATTTTTATCAACATTTCCATAAAATTGTGACATTGATGTTATTGAATGTTGTTTTCGTGTGTTGAAGGCTCGATTCTCTATTCTTAAACAAATGTCTCCTTACCCGGTCAACACACAAAAATATATACCAAATCAAATCAAATTTGGATAACATTTGAAGTATAAAAACAATTTATGGTTGTTTTTAACTTTGCGAGACTTATTTGTATTCGATTATGTAAACTTTGATTTTTTTTTAAATTGCGTATTTATATATTTTTTATATTATGTATACTAAATTATATTTAAACTATAAAAAGGAAAAACAACAAAGAGAAAAAAGAATCAATTAACAAAAAATAAGTATCAAACATGATAATGTTTCTATTTTTTTTTAAAAAAAAAAAAAAAAAAACAAGAAACGTTATCAAACAAGTTTCTGTTCTGTTTTTTTTTTTTTCAAGAAACTAGAAACAGGAGTAGTTATCAAACATGTTCCTATTTCTAGTTCTAAAAAAATAGGGAACAAGAAACAGGAAACAGGGAACAAGAAACAAGAACGTTATCAAACGGGCTCTAAATTAATTAAAATGAAAATCATGGGTTGTAGATGTCATGACCCTCCTTAGTCTCAGACCATCGACCCCTTTGTAATGTATAAAACATACGTTTACTAGACCAAATAACCAATCCTCGTGCCTACATTCGTTAGCCATAAGGACATCATAAATAGTCTATCTAAGCCTTGTTTGGTAACCATTTAATTTTTTATTTTTAAAAATTAATCTTATAAATACTATTACCTGTGACTTTATGTCTTTTGTTACCTACTTTCTAAAAATGTTTTTAAAATACAACAAAATTTTAAAAACTTAAAAATATGGTTTTTTATTTTTTAAATTTGGCTAAAAATTCAAATGTTTCTTTAAGAATAATGAAAATCATATTAAAGAAATTGAAAAAAAAAAAAACACAATTTTCAAAATTAGAAAACTTATGGCTCCTTTGATAACGTTCATGTTTCTTGTTTCTAATTTTTTAAGAAATATATTTGTTTGGTAACTATTTTCGTTTCTTATTTCTAAAATTTAAGAAACGTCTCTTAAAAGAGGGCAAAATTCTTCCTCCTCGCCAATTCGTTTCATCAAAACTATCATATTTATAATTAAATTTCGTCTTTGTTTCGTTTGTGTCGTTTGTGAGGTTTGCGCTCAATTTACGAGACCTTTTACTCATATTTCATACATTATGCTGATTGAGCTATGCTCTTGTTCGCATAAAAACTTAGAAGTAGTGGAAGCCAGGTTAGCAAATAACTTTCTTTTTCCCAAATTGTCGAGACTATTACACTATCAAATTACATATTTTAAGAGTTTCTTATCGTTAAAAAAGTACATGAAGACAATTTTAAATATCATAAAAATTCTTATAATCATATTCATAGTTGTCACTTAAATAATTTACGTGACCTTGATGAACGTCAATAAAAATCACTATTTATTTATGATGGTTCATCAAAATCAGAAATTATAGTCTGATATCTGTCAATACATGTTTCCAAAATAAATTACTCTGGCTTTAAGACAATAAATACGAACATAAATAACAACTTTCATATATCATTCAACCACATAACCACATTTGGCAAACCGTTTACATACAAATTAAGTATGATCAAATTCATACATTACAACAATTTTTACACTAGAATTCAACAAACATGAGAGAATGTACGATTTTTTTTTTTTTTTTTTTTTTGCCACTAATACAACAAAAAACTTATATATCAATTTGTTGGAATATAACTTATTGACTTCATTGGTTCCACAAGTCCTAATCAACAAAACAATATTCATTTTAGGGTTGAATTCAATACATCTTACCATCCAAACAAGAAAATTAATATTCATATATTTCATGAACATGTCATGTAGTATATATATTACAATTAATGTTAATTTATACAAAAGTTCATGCACTAGATAATTCACAAATAAATCAATTATTATAACTCTACATAAGTAAACTAAAACTCATCCCCGCCATAACTAAACTTTAGAGAAAAGATAATAAAATAAAATTTACCAGCATACAATTATAAATAATCAAACATTTATTAAAACCTAAAAAGTACTATAATTAGTACTAAGATAAATTAATAAAGCAAAACAAATGTACAAAGTACAAACTTCTAAAATCTCATAACTTTTAACTAAACTCATCACAAAAGGTCGCGTTTAGTTCACTCCAAACGTAATCAAACAATCTTAATTCTGAATGTGGAAACCAACATCGATTACGTTTACCAAAATCTGCAAACGTAATCAAAGTATGGATTCAACTTCAAAATCAACAATTCAATTACCTCATTTCTCTACCACACCTTAGGGGTGCTTAGTAAGAATATCATTCATTATTACATGATTCCCACCCCTTTTTTTGTTTATTTTTCTCATGCCCCTTTCTCTCTCTTTCTTGAAAGGCTCGATGACCATCTCTTTCACCTTCTTCTTCCTCTTTTCTTCTCCTCTTCTCCGACCAACCTCTCCGCCGCCCACCTCACTCCAGTCAATCTCGCCGCCACCCACCTCACTCTGGCCCGCCAATCTTATTTCAAAACGTTGCGCCAAGAGCTTATACATTAGAAATGAGTTTTTTATTTTTGTTTTTTCCTTTCAAAAATTAGATTTTGTTTTTCTTTATCTTTCAAGAAATGAGTTTTCTTCTTCTTTCAAGAAATCCTTTCATGCCTCCTCGCCAATCTCATTTATGTTTCTTCTCCACAAGTTTTTGAATTCAAAACTTGTGGAGTAAAAAGAGAAACACATTACTTTAATGTTAAAACCCAGTTGAAAATTGAGGGTTGTTTTTCTTTATGAGGAAGAAACAAGAATGAGTTAATGGAGGAGGGAAGAGATTGAAGCTCCAATGACGAAAAACAAAGAAAGAAAATGGAATAAATGGATGGAAGTGAAGATTCATGTTGGAAATGGGTTTACGAGTATCCACACGAGTCTGCAAATAAGTAACGCTCTGACAACGAGTCTGCACACGATTAAAGCGAAATGATATTATGGTAAACTCAAGAATGATTACGTGCAAGTAAACACTATCAATGAAATTCATATTACGTTTGAATTGGCCTTAAGTAAACACTATCAAAAGTAAATCGATTACGATTGAAGCCTTAATTTATTACGATTGTCGGGGACAATCCATTACTATGTGGTAAACATGTACTTTAATGGAAAATAGAAGATTGAAACGGCCTTGTCGCAACGTTTTTGCGACGCGGAGCGGCCGACATCCTTCTA
Source organism: Herpetospermum pedunculosum (assembly GCA_028017165.1). Lineage (NCBI taxonomy): Eukaryota > Viridiplantae > Streptophyta > Magnoliopsida > Cucurbitales > Cucurbitaceae > Herpetospermum > Herpetospermum pedunculosum. Next base: position 14,285,940 of record CM051526.1, read on the forward strand.
TTAAACGAGATTTTTACAAAAAAAAAATATATAAAAACAAAACGGAGTCGCCACCAATCATTTTGGGTATGATTGGTCACCAAAAAAACGGTCTACGAAAACAGAAAATTGGCTCGGGAGTCGTTTAAGTGTAGGAAAGGTATTAACACTCTACAACATCACGTTTAAAACGGTAGTCAAAATCAATTTATCCTAAAATATCCAACTAATTTCAAAGGTCCTTAATTTGAGGAAAAAAAAACCTAATTAAATTTAAAAGAACAAATGTCTCAACTAATCTTACCCTAACTTTAAAATAAAGTAGGGACTTGATTTGTGAGCAAAATTAATTATTAATTGTGCCATTAATCGCCCTAATCCCATTTACCGGGATCATACAACAAAACAAGAATTTTAAAATCATTTAAGAAAATTATTTTGTTTCGAAATCAAAAAAAAATTTGAAATTCAATTTAAAACCCGATTTGAAAATGAAATTCTTTTTGTTTTGTAATCAAAATAACTTTGAAATTCAATTTAAAAAAAAAAACAATTTGAAAATCACATTCTTTTCGTTTTGCAATCAAAATAAATTTGAAATTCAATTTAAAAATCAATTTGAAAATGAAATGAAAACTTAAAAGAGGGCAATTATGTAATTAGCACATAATGACATTTTTTTAAAAGAATAAGAGCGAATCCTCCAAATAGGGAACTCCCCCATTTATCTTGAGATTAAACAATTTAGAAAACCGAAGCTTAATGACAACACCCTCAAGGTGGGAGGATGAGTCCTCCACCTATCTCGGGACTCTAAATTAAAAATAATAAACCCTCGAGGTGAGAGGAAGAGTCATTCACCTCTCACGGGGTTACAAATTAAAAATAATAAACTCTCGAGGTGAGAGGAAGAGTCATTTACCTCTCCCGGGATTACAAATTAAAAATAATAAACCCTCGAGGTGAGAGGAATAGTCCTTCACCTCACCCGGGGTTACAAATTAAAAAAGCTGAACGAACGCGCATAAAATAATATTGAAGACGACACGACAGATAAATAAATGAGTAAAGTAACGTAAATAATCCCATAAACAAACTTGAAGTCTAAAAACTTAAACGAAGCGAATAACAAACCAGCAAGTATATGCGATATAACCTAGGTATATATGAACACACAACAATAGGGGCAGAATTGTAATTTAACAAAAAAAACTAAAGAAAACGTTACCCACGAAATTTCTCAACCGTTAAAGACCTACGTCGTTCGTCAACCTCTTCTTCTTCACGAGCCTTACTGCCGCCGGACCTCGTCGTGACCCCACCGTCGTTTGAGGTCCGAGGAGGACGAAGCTGTGTTGAAGGATCGAGGTGTGCCGCTTGGTTCGTCTGGGTTCAGATTTGAGGTTCGTCGTCGTTGGGTTGAAGGTCAAATCCTCGTTTGGAGGTTTGCGACTGGTGTTGTGTGGAGAAGCTGGTTGCACGAGGTTCGTCTGGAGGTCCGAAGCTCAATGGAAGCTCCGTGGTGGATGAAGGCAGACGCCGTAGATGGTTCAAGCTTGCACCGTCGTCGTCGTCTGAGGTCTGTTTTGAGTTCGCCACCGCCAAGATCGAAGAAGACAGCTGCCTGGAAATCGCTGAAGATTCGAGGTTCGCCTTGGTCGCTGCCTTGGTCGCCACTGCCGAGATAAAAGAGGTTTCCTTTACTACTTTCTTTATTAGCTTTCATGAGCAGCTAACTATTTTGTTCAGAACTTGGTCGCTGGCCCCAACCGTTGTAATCATGTTTATATAAGTTTATCTTTTAGCAAGCATCTTGATATCTTATTCTTAAGAGTGTTGTCTTTAAATACATCTTTATCTTTCTAATAAATTGGTAGAGGTAGCCTAGCATAAAAACGTCTTAAAGAAGGTCTTGCAACGAACTACTCAAGATAAAGTTTGTGGTAGGGAAATATACATGTCGTGAACAAGCATATGCTCAATTTGTTAGCAATAGAGAGGACTATAACGAGCACTGCGATAGAAATACTCAGTTGCCTGAGTAGTGTTGAACCTTTGTGGCCCCGCTTGTAGATATCTGGTAAGAGCCACACACGATGGTGTGCCCAAATTTCAAGTTGTTGAGGCTTGCAAAAATAAAATTTATAACCCGCTACACTAAGATAGCTAGTGACAACAGAATGAATCCACATGGAGCGGTCAGATGAAATCAGATGTTTGTATCGAATTATGCTTGTTTGATTTAAGTGACAAAACGAGGGTTTTCAATCATGCAAAGCAAAGGAAAAATACGCTAACGGAGAAATAACAACAAAAGTACGAACGTGCTGGATTTGGGAAATTCGGGATTTGTAAAATATTGCAATTACTATCATTGAACTTCTACATACATGGCAAGATTAAATTGAGTACACAAACAGTTACCCGGATCGACCTAAGTAACTGACCCCATAGAAATTAGCTAGATGCGTCAAATCTAACTAAACATTGCAACTAATTAATTTAGAGTGATCAATTCTAAACTAATCAAAATAGTAACAGACGCATTGTGACGAACATTCAACTAAGAAGCCTAGTTGATACTTCGATTTCTTTACTTCTCCTGGTTAGCTAACACTATCTAGAATAACATACTTATGTACTATCCATGGCTTCACCGAACCCTTGTTACAACGGCGATTAGGAGAGGCATGGCTTCACTAATCTAAATAACAATAGAACATGCGAGAAATCAAGATTGTCAGCCTTTTATGCAAGCATGCTCATAAGAATATGCATAGAAGAAGCAAATACACAACGAAATTCAGACCAAGATAGACATTCAAGAACAAAATCTCAAGTTATTACAACATTCCACAAGATCCCTACTAAAATCCTCAAATCCTACACCTTATCTTAGCCAACCATGGCCTTGGAACAAATCCAAGCTCCCATGGAAGGTGAATGGTTCATACAAGGGGTAGAAGAAGAAAATGGAGCTCCACACCGAGCTCCAATGGTGGAAATTAAAAAAAAAAAATCGAGGAAGAAGATGAAGAAGATACATAAAAATCGGACTTATGGGTTTTATAATCGTCGTAGCGTCGAGACGCTACAGACGGAAATTTCCAGCGCGCGCCTCTTCGGAGCGTCGAGACGCTTCGGGGCAGCGTCTCGATGCTTGCTCTCGGGTTTTGACAAAATTTTTTGCCTTTAGTTCTCTCTTTGGACAAAATCTTCACTTTTGAAGCCCTTCCTTTCTCGAGACCTTAATATGATCTTTTTAGCCCCGACTGACGTCTTATGGACTTCACGAGCTCTTTACCGTGAAATACCTATAATCAAGGCAATTTAACATTAATTCAACACAGTATTAGCTGGAATTAAGGAGTTAAACATAACTCCAAAATATAGTTATCAAACACCCCCAACCTAAATCTGGTTAGTCCTCGAGCAAGACAAACTTCAAATTATCACTAAGGACTACAATTGCATGCTTCTGACTCTAATCTCGATTCTTTAAAAATCAAGGCATTTACATAAGCAAGAAAACAATCGATTGCATGCACTTAATCAAGAACAATTCAAAAATTGACTATTACTCCCCTACGTGCGTGTGTGATTAGCCAACCTATCCTAACTCATGCAGACTCGGAAAAACCACATGCATCACTACATCTCGCTTTTCCCCCTACTTCTAGCAATTAAGAACAGTCTATAGCTTATCCACATCAGAGAGAGCAACAAATTAATAGACCTAAATTATTTTCTCTTTCTTTTTCTTTTGAGTACTTTGTACTCATCTTTTGATCTTTGAACCCTACACTTTTTTTTTCTTTTTCTTCTCCAAGAGAGCCTAACATGTCAAGCTTGGCCTAACTTCACATTTTAAAGAACTAATGCTCACTTCTGTAGCGCGCACTTAAGAAGGAGGAGCACCTTAGGAGGATTTTTAAACATGCTTTTGCTTTTTATTATTATTATTTTTAGGCTAAATAGCTTTGCTATACTCGATTAACCTATTACAAACTCTCATACTTCAAGCTTTCCCTAGGGGTGCCTTTCGGGGCGACAATAAGAATTCATGCTACCACAGGTAAATCTAGGCCTACAGAGTCTAAGACAAGTTTCTAACTGCTCGATAGATGCAAGGGGGCAACATATTTTTTTTTTTAATTTTTTGAAATGAAGCTCAATCAGTTCAAACAATTTCATGCTCCTCTAGATATGCAAATACGAAGATTTTAAAAATATTTCATAGATCGTCATCATCAGAAAGCATGCAAACACACACCAAAACACTTTAAATTTAAAATTTACTCCTGCTCGCCAACTGCAACATGAAATTCTGACACTCCACCCCCAACCTCAGAAGAATGCATTGTCCTCAATGCATCAACCATCAGATAAAACAATAAACGCGCAAAATAAAGGGAACACGAAAACTTCCCTGATCTTTGCGAGGTTGGCGAGGAATGAGAGGCAGTCTTCTTCCAATCAAAGGTCCACTTACCCAACTCTTCTCTCATTCTCCTAAAAAGCAAGAAACACAAAAAAACTAAATTAAACTACTAAACTAACAAAAGCAATAAACTAAAACTGACAGAAAAACATTTAAACACTCGGGTGCCTCCGAGAAGCGCAATTTTTTTAAAGTCAGTTGCTCGACTGTATTCTCCCTTTCGAATCAACCATTGTCCAATAGCGCGGGAGACTCTCCACTTGCTCCCACGTCCTTCCTAGACCTATTCACATTTTTTAAACAAAAAACTTCTCTTTGTGCTTCATGCACAACCAAATCATCATCAAAAGATAAGAAATAAACAGATTCATCATCAATCAAATTCATACTCAGATCATCATCAACAAAAACAGATTTCAAATTTTCTTTTTCATTCTCAACATGCTTAGAAGATTTCAAAGCATTCATAAAAAACTCATTCACCATTCCATCAAATTCTACCGATAAGACACCCCTATCAACATCGGTCTTGACCTTAGCGATCTTCATAAACGAGCGGCCTAATAGGATAGAAGAATTTTTGTTCATATCAAGTATGTAGAAATCAACTGGAAACAACAATTCATTCACTTTAACCAAAATGTCCTCAATTTTCCCTAACGAATGCACATACGATCAATAAACTAATTGGACCACTACGATAGTCTCAACTAAATTGCACAAATCAAGTTCTTTAAACATATCAAGAGACATAACATTAATTGACGCGCCGAGATCAAGCATGACATTTTTTATCAATTTAGTTTCAATAGTGCAAGGGATAGTGATGGTCAAAGGGCTAGAAATGAACACGGGAGAGATCTTGTTGAATGAGATCTACTTCATTGCCAGCAAGCCAAATGGGGGAAACCTTGGCAAGCAGGAGCGGATGCATGTAGGGGCCGGGGGGCACGTGCCCCCTCGAATTATTTAATTTGAATATTTGTATATAAAAATGTAGAATTAAATTGAATTGGTATGTATATTTATACAAATAAATGCAAAATTTACCTAATCTCCAGTTGGTGGAGCGATGGTTGTGGGGGCAAGCCTTCAATTCTCTGCGAGCCCAAACGATCCCAGCCACGGTTTTTTTTAACTTTCGCACGTTTGTTCTCATTTTAATTTTACAAATAGTTAGGATTTAGTTAATTCCATTATAATCCGTATTTATTTATAATTATAAATAATTCTATAATAGTTTATTATAATTTTTGAATCAATATTTTTACTATAAATATTTGTTGACCGAGAAATTTCGGCCAATCAGCGGTCGCCACGTGTCTTCATCATGGTCGGCGGATCGAATAAACTTAGCCGAGCAAATTCGGTCATAGCTCAATTGGGCTCGAAATCGAATCGGGCCAGAAAGCTATTTAAATGGAAATTTGGCCCAAAGCCCAAAAGCCCATTAAACCCAAAATGCCATTGGACCCAAGCCCATTGGATCCAGGCCCAAGCCCATTAGGTCCATGAGAACTCTATAAATAGAGAGCTCATTCTTCATTTTCAAGGTTCAGAAAATTTCTTCTCCTAAGAGCTCAGAGAGAATTCACAAGACTCCCTGAATCCTGAAGACTGAACACCACTCCAAGTTCAAACACCTGAAGACTTCGCCGCTACGCGAAGCCCTCGATCCAAATTCAACATCGAGAACAAGCTGCGAAGCCCTCGATTCAAATTCAACATCGAGAACAAGCTGCGAAGCCCTCGATACAAATCCAACATCGAGAACAAGCTAAGAAGCCCTCGATCCAAATTCAACATCGAGAACAAGCTGCAAAGCCCTCGAAACAAATCCAACATCGAGAACAAGCTGTGAAGCCCTCGATACAAATCCAACATCGAGAACAAGCTGCGAAGCCCTCGATACAAATCCAACATCGAGAACAAGCTAAGAAGCCTTCGATTCAAATTCAACATCGAGAACAAGCTGCGAAGCCCTCGATACAAATCCAACATCGAGAACAAGCTAAGAAGCGCTCGATCCAAATTCAACATCGAGAACAAGCTGCAAAGCCCTCGAAACAAATCCAACATCGAGAACAAGCTGTGAAGCCCTCGATACAAATCCAACATCGAGAACCAGCTGCGAAGCCCTCGATACAAATCCAACATCGAGAACAAGCTAAGAAGCCCTCAATCCAAATTCAACATCGAGAACAAGCTGCAAAGCCCTCGAAACAAATCCAACATTGTTACGTCTCCAAAAGTGACCTTTTTAGGACTTATTTATCTTAGAAAGATGTACACTCTTAGGTGTTTTTGATAGGATTTAGCTTAAACCTATGCTTATATATGATAATTAGAAGAAGGAAGCTAAATTAGGACTTGTGCACAAAAGAAAAGAAAAGGGATGAAAAACAAGGTTAAAAGAATGAAAAATGTTCATTGCAGTAGCATTGCGGAAACATTGCTGAAACTGCAATGTTTCAAGTGAAATCCGTAAGTTGACTGATCTTTTTCTGTTATTTTCCGTTATTTCAGGGATTCGTTCTTTCTCCTCCATCCATTTTGAAGTATGACGTTGAGGATGGATGGTTCTCCTTGGCCCAAACACACCTGCAGATTACTATAAAAGGGGGTCAAAGTAGAGGGTTTGATCATCATCCGAAAGCGTAGAAGTCTCTTCGCAGCTCCATCTTTTCTCCTGTTTTTCTTCTCCGTCTGTTGGTTTGAGAGGTTCAGCTGTTGGAGTCGACAATCTGATAGGAAGGAGAGAAGATTCATCTTCTCTCCTGATTGGATTCATCCAAGCAAGGCTACCCTTTCTTCCCTTTCAGCCGAGGCATTTGCGACGAGGCGTTCAAGCTCATTTACTGCTTTCTGTCTTTTATTTCTAATTTCCAGCTCTGTTTAGTTGTTGTTTCTCTTCCAGTAGCTAGCTCATTTCATTTCGTTGTCTTCTGTCTTTATGCTATTCATTTTAAGCTTTCCTTTGTTCATTCAAACAATCAAGTAATCAAAGCACAATTCATTATTTCACAGCTTCTTATCTTTTGCTGCTACTGTTTTACCTTGCTGTTTTAAGTTTATTTCTCTTCTAAGCATGTCTACTTCATCTCTTATTTCTGTTCTTTCTATATCCATGAGTAACTAAGTCACATAGGGGCATGCTAATGACAATACTATAGGCTAAAAAACGTGAACCAAGCATGTAGAATAGCTCTCGAAGCATTGATTGTATGTAAGCTTCATCCCACGGGCAATTTCGATTGGCCATCCATTTTGTCCAAAGAACTCCTAACCTCTGGAAGGAGTAAGAGTTCAGAGTCATACACTCATGCTAGCCTTTCAAGGTAGCCAGAAAACGACCTAGGAATAGGCGTTTTCCTAGTACAAACCATAACTTTCTGCTTTAACAAGATGCTTAAGACCTTACTTGGACATGAGTAAACTAAAGAATCTAATGCATGAAATCGGAAGATACATGAGATTGAGTTAGTTTGATGCATAGTGGAGTTGATTCAATGCTTGAGAATCGTGAGAAAATGCCTGTAGAGGAGTCGTTAGTAGCCCTTGTTTCTCCATTTTACACACTTTCGATGTTAGTAACATTGCGGTAGAATTGCTGTTCTCGCAATTCTGCTAAGATTAAAATTCTGTTTAGCTATTTTCCTCTTCGTTTATTAATCTCTTCTCTTTTCATTTGTGTTTATTTTTTACTTGCACTTGTTTATGTTGCTACCCTTTACATATTCCTTAGAAATTAGACAACTTAAAACCAATTCTCCCCCATCAAATCCACCCATTCTTTCTTAACAATACACTTCACGAGTAGCTAATAATAAATCTCTGTGGGAAAACGAATGAAAAAATACTTACTACTTGCTATAAGATCATGTATGCTTGCATGTTCTGAGTGCTCTCTCTCTCTCTTATTGCTTATTTATTTTACACATTGAGCACGCAACAAGTTTTTGGCGCCGCTGCCGGGGATTTATTTTAGTGAAAACGAAGTCTGTTAAGTTAGAAAACCAACTTTTAATATCTACTGAAGCTGATCTACTTTCATTTCTTTTTCAGGTACTATTTGGGTTAGTTTATGAATGAGCCTTCAAGTAGTGATCTAGAGTTCAACCCTGAGCCTGAGAGATTATTTAAGGCTAGAAATAGAGCCAAGAAACGTCTCTTTAAACAACCCCCTTTACCTCAAATAATTGCTGAAACCGCAGAGTCTCCGCAATCCTCTCAAGAAGAAATGGATAGATTAGTTCCAAATCCGGTACCTATCACTCGCAATCCCATCGAAATAGCGAATGATAAGAATAGTGCCATTCTCTCATACTTAGTACCCATGCCTGGGGAGCTAAACCCAAGCATAATCCGCCCTGAAATTACTGCCAACTCATTCGAGTTAAAGCCAGTGATGTTCCAAATGTTGTCCACTGTGGGACAATTCTTTGGAGTGGAAAATGAGGATCCCCACAACCATCTTAGAAACTTCCTAGGAGTCAGTGATACATTCATCATCCCTGGAGTTTCCCAAGAAGCCTTGAGGCTCTACCTCTTCCCTTACTCATTGAGGGACAAAGCAAAGACGTGCTTAAACTCATTACCCTCTGGATCAGTCCTCAATTGGACAGACTTGGCGGAGAAATTCCTAGTTAAATACTTCCCACCTGATAGGAATTCTACCTTTCGTGATGACATAGTTAAGTTCAAACAAGCTGAGAATGAGTCTCTTCACGAAGCTTGGACAAGGTTCAAGGACCTTCTTCTTAAATGTCCACACCATGGCATCCCATGGTGTATCCAAATAGAGGTCTTTTTCAAAGGATGCAACCCCAGCACCAGAAAAGTTCTAAATTCATCTGCTGGAGGCTCCATGTTGTCCAAAAGTTATAATGAAGCCTATGAGATCTTGGAGAAGATCTCAGCATCTCACTGTAGGTGGTCAGATGATCCAATAGAGCCAAGTAGAGCTCAAGATAAGGACACACTCAATGCTATGAGTAGTCAAATAAGCGCCCTGACCAACCTAGTAAAACAAATGGCTCAAGCCAATCTCCAAACTAGTGTCAACACCGCCACAGTCATGTCAATGGGCACCCAACCAAGTCAAGGTGAGACACTTATCTGTGGATTCTGTGGGGAAGGGCACCTGTATGAATACTGCCCTGGGAATCCAGCCTCAGTCTGCTACGTTGGAAGCCAACAGCAGCCTAGGAACAACCCCTATTCCAATACTTACAACCCTGGTTGGAGGAACCACCCAAACCTGTCATGGGGTGGCCAACAAAATGCTAACCAAGCTCCTAACCAGCCAAGACCGAGTGGAACACCTGGTTTCACTCCCCAACATAACCAATCCATGTATCAAAAACCATACAACCAACCAGTAGGGTCTTCTGTAGAAAATCTACTCAAGGAGTACATCGCCAAGAATGATGCTACTCTACAAAGCCAGCAAGCTACCCTCAGGAGCCTAGAGAACCAAATAGGGCAACTAGCCAATGAACTTAAAAGTAGGCCCCAAGGTAGACTTCCTGCTGACACTGAGGTGCCAAGGAGAGATGGAAAAGAGCAAGTTCAAGCAATTGAACTTAGAAGTGGGAGACCATTGGTGAGCAACACAAAAGAAGCCCCAAAGAGAGTAGAGAACAATGAGTCTAGTGCTCCACTGGAGTCTCTGCCAAACCAAGGTCAACCATCACCAAGCACATCAGGAGCAAGGCTGGAGCCAATCATAGAAGAGATAGAAGAGATTCCAAGGCCTCCACCTATCCTGAGGCGACCTGAAGTGCCTGCATATGTGCCACCACCTCCATTTCCTCGAAGGCTTAAGAAAAAACGAGAACAGGAAGTGCACTTTAATAAATTTCTAGAAATTCTTAAACAAGTGCATGTTAATATTCCTTTTGTAGAAGTTTTACAGTCTATGCCCTCTTATGTAAAGTTTTTGAAGGATATTATCACTAACAAGAGAATAATTGGTGAGTTTGAAACAGTAAATCTCACTGAGGAGTGCAGTGCCATACTCCAGAACAAGCTACCCAAGAAGGAGAAGGATCCTGGTTCCTTCACCTTACCTGTAGAGTTAGGAGGCAAGCACGTGGGCAGAGCTCTTTGTGACCTGGGAGCCAGCATAAACCTCATGCCCCTATCACTATTCCGCCAGCTAGGAATAGGAGAAGCACGTCCAACCACTGTCACTTTACAACTAGCAGACAGATCCATAGCCTACCCTGAGGGTAAGATTGAGGATATTCTTGTAAAGGTTGACAAGTTTATTTTCCTTGCAGATTTCATTATCCTGGATTATGAAGCAGACAAGGAGGTCCCCATCCTATTAGGCAGACCGTTTCTAGCCACAGGTAGGGCCTTGATAAATGTCCAAAAAGGTGAGCTCACGATGAGGGTTCATGATGAAGAGGTTAAATTTAGCGTTTATAAAGCCTTAAGGTGACTCTGAATCTTGTGCTAGCATGGACATTGTAGACTCATTAATGGAAGAACAGCTGGAGCATGTATTATTAACTAAGCATGCTAATGAATATGTACAATTAGATTTGACTGATTTAAATGTTTCTGAAATAATGGATATACCTGTAGATAAAACACAGCATGTATGTATAAATAATGACTTAACTGACAGATCCTTGAATCCTTTAAAACCATCCATTGAGCATCCACCTGTCTTAGAATTGAAACCACTGCCCACACATCTTAAGTATGCATATTTAGGAAGTAATGAGACTCTGCCTGTAATTATTTCATCTAAACTAAGTGAGAAGCATGAGGTTGAGCTGATTTTATTACTTAAACAACATAGGAAGGCTATTGCATGGACTATTGCTGATATTAGAGGCATTAGCCCTTCCTATTGCATGCATAAGATTATACTAGAGGAAGAGTGATAACTCCATTTTGGAGCTATTAAATACTTCCTAATTATAGCTAAAGTCCGCTTTCAATTGATTAAATATATCTCTTTTGTAGGAGAAAAGCGGCAAAGAGCTCGTGCGTCCGTTGGGCATGTTCGAGTGCTTAAAGCAGAGTTTTAGCGCCCCGGGAATGCATCAGGAAGAGGGGAACTTGTTCCGTGAAGAAACGGGTCAAAACAGCCTTGGAGAGGCAAAGCATCAGCCCCAAACCCGAGAGCCAGCGTCGAGCTATAGCGTCGAGACGCTGGCTCGACGCTGGAAAAACCCGAGAGCAAGCGTCGAGTGATAGCGTCGAGACGCTAGCTCGACGCTGCCCTGGCGTCGAGACCCTGCTTGGCGTCGAGACGCTCCGGAAGAGGCGCGCGCAGGAAATTTATCGGGGCAGCGTCGCGACGCTGGCCTTGCGTCGCGACGCCATCGCGAGCGCGCGCGCGGAAAACTTAGGGCACAGCGTCGAGACGCTGGCCTAGCGTCTCGACGCTACGACGAAGGCAGTAGCTAAAAGACGATTTTTCTGCACATTTTGCAATATCTTCATCTTCTTCATCTCCCAACGGATTCCGGCGATTTTAGTCTTCTTCTTCCCCATTTTCTCTCTATTTTCCGTGGAGCTCCGCCATTGTTGGCATGCTTGTGAGCTCCACTTTCCTTTGTAATACTTAGAAGGATCCTTCCATGGTCGTGGTTGGAGCGGGATTGACGCACCGCGCCATGAGCGGCTAAGGTAAGGGTGACGGTTTGGGATTTGTTTAGGGGAATTTTGTTAGACATTCATGCTTTGATAATCTGAGTATAGTTTTGCATATTGGAATCTGATTATTAGCATCTGTTTACCTTGCTTAATCCAACGCTCATGCTAATTTACGTTGATTGACACTCGGGTAGTTTCGCATGTTGTGTATGTTAAAGAGTAGCGATGCCGTGCCTCTCACTGCTCGACTAAGTAACACAGGTAAATAGAACTAAATCGAAGTATCGGGTCGGGTAGGATAAATGTTGGTTGCATACAGCGTTTGCGGGCAACCTACTAGCATTTAGAATTCACGCTCGAATGTTCGTCGCGGTTAGCTAGTGACTATCTAAATTCACCTTAGGACTGATCATCTTAATGCGAGCTTAGATAACGTGTGATTAGGACTGTGTGGCCTAATTAAAATCCATGGAGTCGGCTACTTTGGGGCTTCTCTGGTAGTCGTCCGCGTGCTAAATAAACTGTATTCCATGCTATAAGCGTTAAATGATAAGCTGAATATTGTCTAACAATTGATCCCTAGACTCCCCAAACCGTGCACACATTCTCTACATATTATTCTTCCTTCGTAGCTTTCTTATTAATTCTCTTGCATGATTAAAACCCCCCGTTACCAATTAATCAATTAAATCCCAATTTCACTAGTAAATTCATTCTTCCTATTCCTTGGATCGACCCTGTTGCCACTGGCTGCAAAGCCTTGGTCATAGGCATTATAAATCGTATTTTGGCAAGCCTCGACAGCTTGAGATTAAGCGGATATTCAAAATTCCGCCCACCAAAATTGGCGCCGTTGCCGGGGAGTAGGCAATTGATTGAATTTATGATTGAAGTTTGAATTTGATTCTTTGATGGTTGACTGAAAATTTTTTCTGTTTGTAATTTGTATGTTTAGATTTTTGTTTGTGTATGACCCGTTCCTCTGAGGGTAGCTTGCAGTTTATCCCTGAGATTGACAGAGAGGAGCGGCGGTTACGGAGAGAAGCCCGGGAGGGGCAAGGACAGTTTGAAAGAGAAGAAGGCAATCCCTTCTTATTTGACGAGATGGCGCAAGGTGATGCGCCACGAACGCTTAAGCAGCTGGCAGCGCCAGACCTGAACCTGCAGCCTTTGTGCATTAACTACCCCGTGGTAGCAGGTAACTTCGAGTTGAAATCTGGTTTAATTCACCAGTTACCTTCTTTCCATGGAAACGCAGGTGAGGACGCGAACAAACATTTGATGGAGTTCCATTGCGTCTGCGCGGGGATGAAGCCCGCAGGAGTAACGGAGGAGCAACTGAATATGAGGGCATTCCCCTTCATGCTCAAGGATAAGGCCAAAGATTGGCTGTATTATCTGCCCTCCGGATCCATCACCACGTGGCAGGATATGAAGCGGGTATTTTTGGAGAAATACTTCCCCGCATCCTTAGCCACCACTCTGCGGAAGAGGATATATGGGATCACCCAGGATGTAGGTGAGTCCCTGCACGAATACTGGGAACGCTTCGGGCGCCTGTGCGCGAGCTTCCCACATCATCAGATTGCCGATCAGCTGCTGATTCAGTACTTTTATGAGGGGATGACGCCCCATGACCGACAGATGATCGATGCAGCGAGTGGAGGGGCACTGATTGACAAGACCCCAGTTGAGGCCAAACAGCTCATTGCAAATATGGCCACCAACTCGCAGCAATTCGGTATTCGGGGACAAGGCCAAGTGCACAGCGTGGCTCAGAGCCACGAGATGACTGAAATGAGGGCCCATGTGGCCGAGATAGGAAATATGCTTAAGAAAATAGTTGGAGGACACCGTGAGGATGCGGAGGTCAACGCTATCGGGGGGTATGCTTCCAACCCGAGGAAGTACGACCCATTTGCAAACACTTACAATCCCGGTTGGCGCGACCATCCTAATTTCAGCTATGGGAATAGGGAAGGACAGACTCGTTTCCAAGGCCAGTCTCAGGATAGGCCTAATTCTTCTACCCAGGCTCAAGCCTCGAGCTCCTCCAGCTCACTTGAAGAGATGGTACGGACCATCGTGACTAGCACCAGCCAGTTTCAGAAAGAGGCTCGTGAAGAGCTCAATTCTCATAAGGCAGAGCTGCAGAATTTGAACAAGCAGCTGACACAGATGGCGGTGTCTATTAGTAAGATTGAGAGCAAGAGCTCGGGGAAGCTTCCTTCCCAAACTACTGTGAACTCATGTGAAAACGTGAGTGCCATTCAGCTGCGCAGTGGGAAGTCACTTTCCATCAGAGCTGCGAAGGAAGCCACGGACAGCTTGAACGAGTCCGCCCCGACTGCTTCCGAGACTCAGAATGAGAAAAGAAATGAGAAGGTCAGTATACCTGAGGATGTTGCCAAAGCACCATTCCCGAGTAGGCTTGCGAAGCCTACTTTGGAATCTGATGATGAGGAGGTCCTGCGAACCTTCCAAAAGGTGATGGTGAATATCCCGCTCCTAGAGGCAGTCAGTCAAGTGCCCAAATATGCAAAATTTCTAAGGAGCTGGTGCACTACGAAAAGGAAGTCCAGAGGGGCTGAGAATAAGAAAGAAAACGTCTCTGCCTTACTCCCAGGTACGTTGCCTGCAAAGTGCAACGATCCAGGTACTTTTACTATCCCTTGCACTATAGGTAGTAAAATTGTTCATAATGCCATGTTAGACCTAGGAGCCTCTGTTAATGTTATGTCTTATGCATTGTATCGTGAATTGAATTTAAATGAAATGCATGAATGTAATGTTTCTGTTCAGTTGGCTAATGGGTCAAGCATCTGTCCTAGGGGGAAGGTAGAGGATGTTCTGGTTAGAGTTGGGGATATGATGTTCCCCGCTGATTTCCTTGTTTTAGACATGAATGAGAAGTCATCGCATGCTTCGTCCTCTATGCTGTTAGGACGCCCTTTTCTTAAGACCGCTAGGGTCAAAATCGATGTGTATAAGGGCGTCGTTTCGTTAGAGTTTGATGATATTTTGCATGAGTTTTCTTTATTTGATGGGAAATCTGTTGCGAATGTTTCTATTGTTTGTGAGCATGATGAGAATGGGAGTCTACCCTCGCGCTTGAGGGATGGTTCCCATGTCTCTGTTAAAATTTCTGATTTAAATATGTGTGATGACAATGCTGGTTTTTGCACTAACAATGCTGATATTCACGTGCCCGAGGCACGAAGAGTGCAAAACAATTTTCAGGTGGATGGTGGAAAAGGTGTGGCCAAGGACAAGTATGGATCGTCCCCCGCACCTACAGACTATGGATGAGTCTGTCGAGAGAATACAGTCGAGCAACCGACTTTAAAAATTCTGCGCTTCTCGGAGGCACCCGAGCGATGGACTGTTTTTATGCTTTAGTATAGTTTTATTGCTTTTTAGATTAATTTAGTTTTAATTAGCTTGCTGTTTTTTTAGGAATCAAGGAAGAGAAGGCAAATTTTGGGCTCTGATGAGTTCGTGCGCCGCTTCCTCGCCCTCGCCAGCTTCACCAAGAGTCAGGGAAGTGTATTTCTTCTTCCCTTTTACTTTGATGTATCTGACTGGTTGGCATTGAGGACAATGCCAAATTTTGAAGTTGGGGGTGGAGTAGTCCGACGGATATGCATGTGTAGTTTGTTGAGAAGTGTTATAAAGATATTGAAGTGCTTGGGACTCTGTTTATTGTTTTCTGACTGTGATAGCTTAGGAAATGCATGTTGGAAATCTGAGCATGTTCATAATCGAGTTTTTGCATGAGTTTTGTGTTTATTAGGTTCATGTCAAAAATTTTAAAATTTTTTCTGTTGCTCCCTTGCACTCATCGCGCACTTAGCAACTTCTCCCTAGATTCCGTAAGCTTGGTTTGTCGCATGTTTAGCTAATTCTCGTTGTCACCCCGAAAGGCACCCATAGGTAGCTTGTTGCATGAGAGTTAGTGGTTAGTTAATTGAGAAAGCATGTGCTTAGCCTAATATAAAAAAAAAATAGAAAAGCATGTTGGTAGAAAATTCCTCTCGAGGCGCTCCTCCTTCTTTGTAGCGCTTAAAAGAAGTGAGCGTCAGTCCTTAAAAACGTGAAGCTTTGGCCAAAGTTTGACGTGTTAGGCAGCTTGAGTAGGAAAGAAAAAGAAATGAAAGGTTGATTCAAAGAACCTTAATAAAAGAGTACAAAGTACTTTTGAAAAAAAAAATGAGAAAATAATTAGGTCTCTTAATTTGCTTCTTTCTCTCGTGTAAGTCAAGTGTAGCTGTTCTTAAACGCTAGAAGTAGGGGGAAAACGGGATGTGCGTTGCATGTAGGTTTTCCGGGTTTACGTGAGTTTAGGAGTGGTTGTCTAGCACACACACACGTTAGGGGGCAAGAGTTAATTTTTGATATGTCCTAGTTAATACATGAACAAAATGCTTCCATGATTATACTCGTGTTTAAATTTCAATATGCATGGAGGTTTGAGTTAGAATGCATGTAAGCGCGTCCTTAGAGTCAATGTCTTTGTAGTGTTTGCTCGAGGACTAGCAATGTTTAAGTTGGGGGTGTTTGATAACTCCATTTTGGAGCTATTAAATACTTCCTAATTATAGCTAAAGTCCGCTTTCAATTGATTAAATATATCTCTTTTGTAGGAGAAAAGCGGCAAAGAGCTCGTGCATCCGTTGGGCATGTTCGAGTGCTTAAAGCAGAGTTTTAGCGCCCCGGGAATGCATCGGGAAGAGGGGAACTTGTTCCGTGAAGAAACGGGTCAAAACAGCCTTGGAGAGGCAAAGCATCAGCCCCAAACCCGAGAGCCAGCGTCGAGCTATAGCGTCGAGACGCTGGCTCGACGCTGGAAAAACCCGAGAGCAAGCGTCGAGTGATAGCGTCGAGACGCTAGCTCGACGCTGCCCTGGCGTCGAGACCCTGCTTGGCGTCGAGACGCTCCGGAGGAGGCGCGCGCAGGAAATTTATCGGGGCAGCGTCGCGACGCTGGCCTTGCGTCGCGACGCCATCGCGAGCGCGCGCGCGGAAAACTTAGGGCACAGCGTCGAGACGCTGGCCTAGCGTCTCGACGCTACGACGAAGGCAGTAGCTAAAAGACGATTTTTCTGCACATTTTGCAATATCTTCATCTTCTTCATCTCCCAACGGATTCCGGCGATTTTAGTCTTCTTCTTCCCCATTTTCTCTCTATTTTCCGTGGAGCTCCGCCATTGTTGGCATGCTTGTGAGCTCCACTTTCCTTTGTAATACTTAGAAGGATCCTTCCATGGTCGTGGTTGGAGCGGGATTGACGCACCGCGCCATGAGCGGCTAAGGTAAGGGTGACGGTTTGGGATTTGTTTAGGGGAATTTTGTTAGACATTCATGCTTTGATAATCTGAGTATAGTTTTGCATATTGGAATCTGATTATTAGCATCTGTTTACCTTGCTTAATCCAACGCTCATGCTAATTTACGTTGATTGACACTCGGGTAGTTTCGCATGTTGTGTATGTTAAAGAGTAGCGATGCCGTGCGTCTCACTGCTCGACTAAGTAACACAGGTAAATAGAACTAAATCGAAGTATCGGGTCGGGTAGGATAAATGTTGGTTGCATACAGCGTTTGCGGGCAACCTACTAGCATTTAGAATTCACGCTTGAATGTTCGTCGCGGTTAGCTAGTGACTATCTAAATTCACCTTAGGACTGATCATCTTAATGCGAGCTTAGATAACGTGTGATTAGGACTGTGTGGCCTAATTAAAATCCATGGAGTCGGCTACTTTGGGGCTTCTCTGGTAGTCGTCCGCGTGCTAAATAAACTGTATTCCATGCTATAAGCGTTAAATGATAAGCTGAATATTGTCTAACAATTGATCCCTAGACTCCCCAAACCGTGCACACATTCTCTACATATTATTCTTCCTTCGTAGCTTTCTTATTAATTCTCTTGCATGATTAAAACCCCCCGTTACCAATTAATCAATTAAATCCCAATTTCACTAGTAAATTCATTCTTCCTATTCCTTGGATCGACCCTGTTGCCACTGGCTGCAAAGCCTTGGTCATAGGCATTATAAATCGTATTTTGGCAAGCCTCGACAGCTTGAGATTAAGCGGATATTCAAAATTCCGCCCACCAAAGAGCATACACCCCGAGTAGATCACCAACGTAGGTTGAACCCCTCTATGAAAGAGGTAGTTAAAAAGGAAATAATAAAATGGTTAGATGCTGGTGTGATCTTCCCTATAGCTAGTAGTCAGTGGGTTAGCCCTATACAATGTGTACCTAAGAAGGGGGGGATGACTGTGGTAGTCAATGAGAGCAATGAACTGATTCCAACTAGGACTATCACAGGATGGAGAGTTTGCATGGATTATAGGAAATTAAACAAGGAAACCAAAAAAGACCACTTCCCTCTACCATTCATTGACCAAATGTTAGATAGGATAGCTGGTAGAGCCTACTACTGCTTCTTAGACGGTTATTCAGGATATAATCAGATCACTATAGATCCCAAGGACCAAGAAAAGACTACCTTCACTTGCCCTTTTGGAACATTTGCCTTTCGCAGAATGCCTTTTGGCTTATGCAATGCACCGGCAACATTCCAAAGGTGCATGTTGGCAATCTTCTCTGATTTGGATGAGTCCATGATAGAGATATTCATGGATGATTTCTCAGTCTTTGGGGATTCATTCACAAACTGTCTAGAGAACTTAGGACAAGTCCTGGCTAGGTGTGAGGAGACCAACCTAGTCCTAAATTGGGAGAAGTGCCACTTCATGGTGGACGAAGGGATTGTCTTAGGTCATAGAGTGTCTAAGGCAGGTGTAGAGGTCGATAGGGCCAAAATTGAAATAATAGAGAAATTGGTAGAACCTCAGAATGTCAAAGCCATTAGAAGT
Organism: Herpetospermum pedunculosum; assembly: GCA_028017165.1. Lineage (NCBI taxonomy): Eukaryota > Viridiplantae > Streptophyta > Magnoliopsida > Cucurbitales > Cucurbitaceae > Herpetospermum > Herpetospermum pedunculosum. The sequence continues at coordinate 14,304,864 of CM051526.1, forward strand.
TTCTTAGGGCATGCTGACTTCTATAGAAGGTCCATTAAGGACTTTTCTAAGATCTCCAAGCCTTTATGTGAGCTTCTAGAACTAAACAAACCATTCATCTTCTCTAAAGAATGTTTCCTAGCCTGGAAAACCCTTAAGGAAGCACTAGTCACAACACCTATTATAGTAGGGCCTAATTGGGATCTCCCCTTCGAGATGTTATGTGATGCTAGTGACTATGCTGCAGGGGTTATGTTAGGACAAATGATTGACAAGCTAACACACCCTGTATACTATGCTAGTAAGACACTTAATGAGGCACAATGTAATTACACAACCACTGAGAAGGAGATGCTAGCTGTAGTGTTTGCTTGTGAGAAGTTTAGGAATTACATTGTAGGCACTAGGACAATCGTGTACACTGACCATTCTGCGTTGAAATACCTCATGAGGAAGGCTGATGCTAAGCCTAGGTTGATTAGATGGGTGTTATTGCTGCAGGAATTTGATTTAGACATTAGAGATAAGAAAGGATGTGAAAATGTGGTTGCGGATCATCTTTCTAGATTGCAGCATAATTGCGAAAAAATTGCGGAAACCGCAATTTCTGATGCTTTTATTGATGAACATGTCTTTGTATTGACTCATCGTGATAACGATGAGGAACCTTGGTTTGCTGACATTGCTAACTTCCTTGCATCGCAGGTACTACCAACTTTCAAGGGAGGACAAGAGAAGAAGAGGTTCCTTCATGAAGCTAGGAAGTTCATATGGGATGATCTCACACTTTACAAAACATGTGCTGATGGTCTGCTAAGGAAGTGTGTTTCAGCTGCTGAAGCGAAGTCTGTGCTGCAGCACTGCCATACAGCACCCTATGGTGGACACTTTGGTGGTCAAAGGACAGCTGCAAAGGTGTTCCAGAGTGGCTACTATTGGCCAACAATCTTCAAGGATGCCCACAACTATGCACACAGCTGTGATGAATGCCAGAGAACAGGTAACCTTAGTCGAAAGGATGAGATGCCTCTCACTTACATCTTAGAGTTGGAGCTCTTTGATGTGTGGGGCATTGACTTCATGGGACCATTCCCCCCATCATCAGGTAACCTTTACATATTGGTAGCAGTAGACTATGTTTCTAAGTGGGTAGAGGCCATAGCATGTCCCAATAATGATGCCAAAACAGTCATAAGATTCTTGCATAGACATATCTTTACTAGATTTGGAACACCTCGTGCTATAATTAGTGATGAAGGGACACATTTCATTAATAGAGCTATGGAGAGGGTGTTGGCTAAGTATAATATTAAACATAGAGTAGCCACCCCTTATCACCCACATTCGAATGGCCAAGCTGAAATTTCAAATAGGGAGATTAAAAACATACTCGAAAAAGTGGTCAAACCCAATAGAAAAGATTGGTCGTTTAAACTCGAGGATGCACTTTGGGCATATAGAACTGCATATAAGACACCCCTAGGTATGTCTCCTTATAGACTTGTGTATGGCAAAGCATGTCACTTACCATTCGAATTAGAAATTAAAGCATTTTGGGCACTAAAAGAGTTGAATTATTGCGTGACCGATGCGGGAACATTGCGGTCTTTGCAATTACATGAGCTTGATGAGCTTAGACATATGTCCTATGAAAATGCTAAACTGTATAAGGAAAAGACCAAGATTTGGCATGATAGTAGACTTAGGATTAAGGACTTCAAGAAAGGCCAGCTTGTCTTATTATTTAATTCACGATTGAAATTATTTCCAAGCAAACTTAAGTCCAGATGGTCAGGGCCATTTGTAATAACTAATGTGTTTGTTCATGGTGCAATCGAGATTAAGAACCTGCAGCAAGGGCAACAGTTCATGGTTAATGGTGTAAGATTGAAGCACTACTATGAGGAAGGAGATGTGAAGACTCTCGGCCTTCCTCTTGACTGAAACGTGAAAATAAGAACGAGAGAGGACGAGTGATTACTGTGCTCGTCCATGCGAGGCTCATGCCTTAGTTTATTTTTTGCTATTTTTCCGGTTACTGTTTGTGTATATTTTTGTATGAATTTAATTATGAATTTGATGTTTATTTTATCTCTTTTAATAGGGAATCGATAGAGGGAATCAAGGAGATCAAATCAAGATTAAAAAAATCGAGGAGATATCGAGCCAAATCAAAGATTCAGTTGAGAGAAGATTGGCATTTAAACTCAGAAAATCTCCAACGGTCACTAAAATTGCGCTGGATTTGCAGAATCCGCAACGGAAATAGCCGTTGGGATTTCCATCATTACTTATAGCCGTTGGAAGCGCGCTGATCCGTACGCTTCTCCCATTATCTGAACTCCAAGAAATCTCTCTCCCTCTTCATCTGCAATTCCTCTTCCCAGATTCCCACGATTCAACAATGGTGCTAACGAGAGCTGAAAGGTCTGCGTCCAAGAAGAGGGCTAACGACGCTGAAATTGCTGCGAGGGAAGCACTTCTTGCCCTTGCAGATGCTGAGGCTGCGCGCACTAAACGACTCCCCAAACTGCCGATCCGCAAGAAGAAGTGGAAGGTAGTTACGGAGATACCTGCTGGACCCTCTAAACCAGCCGGAACACCCAAGAAACGCAAATGAAGCATGGCGGTGGCCGAAGAAGCGAGCAAGAAAAAGACTCCCTCTGTGGAGAGTCAAGAAAGTGACCGTCGGTCACACGAGTCAGCCAAGCAGAGCTCTTCGCCATCTCCACCAGCGCGAAGCCCTGAGCTTTCGCCATCGCCACAGAGCTCTGAACACACACCACCGGCGCAGAGCCCTGAAGCATCACCCACTTCCCCACAACCTGACCCTGAATTTCCATATGGAGTGCATCAAGAATCGACGCAGGGTAGTGAGGAAGCTGAGGAAGAAGAGGTCTTCTCTCCTTTGAGGGAAGCCAACCCTGAGAGCCCTGCACAGAGGGATGATTCGATGGACGAGACACTGGGGGATTGCCTCCAGCAGATCACAACCAAGGCAAGGTTGAAGAAGAAGGCAACCAAGGTTGTCAAGGCCAAACGGCCAAAGAAGTCCAAGAAAAAGAAGACCAGGGGTGCGCCTTCATCAAAGAAGGGGAGAGATGAGCCTTCCCCAAAGAAGCTCAAGATTGAGGTTGCTGAGTTAGCCAAACCGAAGGACAAGGGGAAAGCCAAGCTGTACCCCGAAGATGAGCCTCAGTCAGTGAGGTACGTGTCCTCTGATGCTGAGTCCAGAGGCACTGAGCTGAGGAAGAGGGAACTGCTGCACGAGAAGGGATTCCTAGACGCCCTCACAGACCTGCCGCAATTCTTGCGCGCAGGGATCACGAATCACGGCTGGGAGGAGCTGTGCAGACCACCCAATTCAGCCTACTCCAGCATGGTGTATGACTTTTACGCCAATTTGATGAATCCTGAGGATGGCCTGTCTGTGGTCAGAGGAGTCGAGGTGGACTTCTCAGCGAAGGCGATCAACGAAGCCTATGGCCTCAAGGGCCAAAAACACACTGACTATGCAAGGATCGTTGATGAGCCAACAGAAGCTGTCCTGGAGGAGGCAATTCGGATCATTGGCCAGCCAGAGGCATCGTGGACAGTATCGCGCAATGGGAGGCACACTCTCATGAGTGCCAACCTCACAGCCAAGGCGGCTGTATGGTTTTCATTTGTGCGCAGGAAGCTGTCCCCAGTGACCCATGAGACCACCATCAACCAAAGCAGATCGCTGCTGGTCTACGCGATCATGCGAGGTCTCACAATCAACGTGGGCGAGGTCATTGCAGCTTCAATTGCTGACTGCGCCAAGAAGGGTAAGGGTCCACTTTTCTTTCCTAATACAATTACTAAGCTCTGCTTACGTGCAGGGGTCCCAATCGAGCGAATGGAAAGGCAGCTGGCCTACACAGGGCACTTGGAGTTGCCTACAGGCTTGAGGATGCGAAGGAAGGGGAACATGGAGTTCGAGCTGGATGGCCTGGCTGCTGCTCAGTCGCTGTCCATGGCCTGCCTGATGGATCTGCAGAAGAGGATGGCTCAATGGGCCACATATGCGCAGGCAAGGGACAAGGAGGTTGCTGACCAATTGGGATGCATCTTTCCTGAATTCCCCACGAACCTAATGACTCCATGGGCGCCTCCAAGGCCAAGAAGGAATGATGATGAGGAAGACATCTGAGTGCTAGGCACTCAAGGGAGTATTGCTGTTCCCTTAAAATAAAAAGAAAAAAAAAATCAAACTGCTTTTTGTTGAACCATGTGAATTATGCTGTTTTGAGTTAGTATTTTGATCTGTTTTAGTTCTTTAATTATAGTATTTAAATTTGTTTAGTATAGTCTGATGATAGCTGAATAGGTAGATTCGTTTAGTTTCATTTTTGTATAGCTTGAATGACTGGAAAAAGCATGCATAGGGGCCCTGATCACTGATATATCTGCCCTGTATCTATTGCGAAATAATTGCGAAATCCGCAATTTTTATTAGTAAATGCATGTTTTTGACTGATTGTTTAGCTAGGCTGGGCCTGTTTAAATTCTGTCTTTTGCTGCTATCTTGACTACCTTATATAGCTTATCTAAATGCATGCTGGATGAGTGTCATACGACACCTTTGATAGTTTAAATTAGCCTCTTAAAAGTGCTCAGCATGCATAGCTTTAAGTCCTTACCTGCCTGTTTTTACGAATTTCTGCTGCTGTGATATTTACTTTTAGAATGTTCTGTCTATGCCTAGGGCTTTTAGATTCTCTTTGTTTTACCTTAGACTAGATGCTTCTAGGACAAGTTTGGGGGTGTGCCACCTCAGACACTCATTGGGGACAATGAGTAGTTTAAGTTTGGGGGAGGCCACCCTAGGCCTAGGAACATTCCTCTCTCCCTTAAAGCATAAGCATTCTTCTTCTCCTTTACAAGAAAATGATGAGCTGAAAAAAAAAAATGAAAAAGAGAATAAAAAGGGGAGTCTCTCTTAGGTTGCTGAGTAATCAGTGCCAAGTGTGTAACCCACAAGTGGCATTGCATCAAAAGGCAACCAAAGGAGAGGCTCCACCAAAGTAAGAAAGAAAAAGGAAGAAATAGGGAAGAAGAATGTATACCTAGGAGTTGCAGCTTTGTGGCTTAGATGTCCTGAATAAAAAGAACTCTAATCCTCAATTAGCTGAGCACAAAGTTGTAGCTTGTAGGGTTGTTTAGGGAGATGAATGTATGTCCAATGTAGTGATGCCAGGGTTTAGGTTGTTCTCTAAAAGTACTACTGTCACTGTTAATACTAAGACTGGCATGACTCTAAGGAATCCTAGGTAATTCAAAAGTAAAAGCTAGAAGCATGTACTGAGTCTGGGGTAAAGCTAGGTAGAATGTGAAACCTTAGGGATAGATGCACGATATGATAAAAGCAAGTAGATCAGTCGTAGGGAGTTAATGAAACAGCAGGAGTAATAGGCGTGCGAAGGCAGAAGAAGCAATGTAAAAGGTTAGTTGTAAACTTAGAAGTGTGTCACAGGACAACACTGCTATAGATAGGAATGTAGGGGAGTCAGTAAGTGGTTAAAGAAGATGAAACAGCAGCCTAGGCAAGTCCTTAGATTGCTCGAGGACGAGCAAAACCTTAAGTTTGGGGGTGTGTTACGTCTCCAAAAGTGACCTTTTTAGGACTTATTTATCTTAGAAAGATGTACACTCTTAGGTGTTTTTGATAGGATTTAGCTTAAACCTATGCTTATATATGATAATTAGAAGAAGGAAGCTAAATTAGGATTTGTGCACAAAAGAAAAGAAAAGGGATGAAAAACGAGGTTAAAAGAATGAAAAATGTTCATTGCAGTAGCATTGCGGAAACATTGCTGAAACCGCAATGTTTCAAGTGAAATCCGTAAGTTGACTGATCTTTTTCTGTTATTTTCCGTTATTTCAGGGATTCGTTCTTTCTCCTCCATCCATTTTGAAGTATGACGTTGAGGATGGATGGTTCTCCTTGGCCCAAACACACCTGCAGATTACTATAAAAGGGGGTCAAAGTAGAGGGTTTGATCATCATCCGAAAGCGTAGAAGTCTCTTCGCAGCTCCATCTTTTCTCCTGTTTTTCTTCTTCGTCTGTTGGTTTGAGAGGTTCAGCTGTTGGAGTCGACAATCTGATAGGAAGGAGAGAAGATTCATCTTCTCTCCTGATTGGATTCATCCAAGCAAGGCTACCCTTTCTTCCCTTTCAGCCGAGGCATTTGCGACGAGGCGTTCAAGCTCATTTACTGCTTTCTGTCTTTTATTTCTAATTTCCAGCTCTGTTTAGTTGTTGTTTCTCTTCCAGTAGCTAGCTCATTTCATTTCGTTGTCTTCTGTCTTTATGCTATTCACTTTAAGCTTTCCTTTGTTCATTCAAACAATCAAGTAATCAAAGCACAATTCATTATTTCACAGCTTCTTATCTTTTGCTGCTACTAATTTACCTTGCTGTTTTAAGTTTATTTCTCTTCTAAGCATGTCTACTTCATCTCTTATTTCTGTTCTTTCTATATCCATGAGTAACTAAGTCACATAGGGGCATGCTAATGACAATACTATAGGCTAAAAAACGTGAACCAAACATGTAGGATAGCTCTCGAAGCATTGATTGTATGTAAGCTTCATCCCACGGGCAATTTCGATTGGCCATCCATTTTGTCCAAAGAACTCCTAACCTCTGGAAGGAGTAAGAGTTCAGAGTCATACACTCATGCTAGCCTTTCAAGGTAGCCAGAAAACGACCTAGGAATAGGCGTTTTCCTAGTACAAACCATAACTTTCTGCTTTAACAAGATGCTTAAGACCTTACTTGGACATGAGTAAACTAAAGAATCTAATGCATGAAATCGGAAGATACATGAGATTGAGTTAGTTTGATGCATAGTGAGTTGATCCAATGCTTGAGAATCGTGAGAAAATGCTTGTAGAGGAGTCGTTAGTAGCCCTTGTTTCTCCATTTTACACACTTTCGCTGTTAGTAACATTGCGGTAGAATTGCTGTTCTCGCAATTCTGCTAAGATTAAAATTCTGTTTAGCTATTTTCCTCTTCGTTTATTAATCTCTTCTCTTTTCATTTGTGTTTATTTTTGACTTGCACTTGTTTATGTTGCTACCCTTTACATATTCCTTAGAAATTAGACAACTTAAAACCAATTCTCCCCCATCAAATCCACCCATTCTTTCTTAACAATACACTTCACGAGTAGCTAATAATAAATCTTTGTGGGAAAACGAATGAAAAAATACTTACTACTTGCTATAAGATCATGCATGTTTGCATGTTCTGAGTGCTCTCTCTCTCTTATTGCTTATTTATTTTACACATTGAGCACGCAACAAACATCAAGAACAAGCTGTGAAGCCCTCGATACAAATCCAACATCGAGAACAAGCTGCGAAGCCCTCGATACAAATCCAACATCGAGAACAAGCTGCGAAGCCTTCGATACAAATCCAACATCGAGAACAAGCTGCGAAGCCCTCGATACAAATCCAACATTGAGAACAAGCTGCGAAGCCCTCGATACAAATCCAACATCGAGAACAAGCTGCAAAGCCCTCGATCCAAATTCAACATCGAGAACAGGCTGCAAAGCCCTCGATCCAAATTCAACATCGAGAACAAGCTGCAAAGCCCTCGAAACAAATCCAACATCGAGAACAAGCTGCGAAGCCCTCGAAACACATTTACATTTGAGAGAGAAAGAATTAGAGGATCAAACATTAGAGATTGTAATCCACTACGCATTGATACATACAAATACAATTAAATTCAAATTCAAACTTCATTTACACGTGTTCGAATCTCCATCCGTCGTTCGAAATCTCGTGTGAACAGATTGGCACGCCTAGTGGGACAACTCTACCTCTCATCTCTCCCTCTCTCAACTAAAAGTTAACAATGACATCGAAGAAAACAACATCCAGGTCTCTCATTTCCAACAACCCTTACAAGGGACCTGTCACCCGCAGCCGCTTCATCAAAGAAGTCTCGCAGACGGACGAACACACTCCTGCCATCGTGAACAAAATTTACAAACGACTGACGGAGTCTGCGCAAGGTGGGATAATCATCAAGGAAAATCCCTTGTACGATGAATATGTTCCTTCCTCTTATCAGTCGGAGAAGGTGTCTGATTCCAACGTAATGTCTGTAATGATGGCAGACGCACGCACTAACGATGAAGCAATGGCTGAAATGGAAAAGAAATTAAATTTTCTGATGAAAGCAGTTGAAGAACGAGACCTTGAGATTGCAAACTTGAGAAATCAGATGCAAAGTCGAGAGGTTGCAGAGACAAGTTTAACTCCTGCAGCAAGGAGGAATGACAAAGAAAAAAACGTCATCCAAGAAGACCAACCGCATCACTCAACGTCGGTCGCTTCGTTGTCTGTCCAACAATTGCAAGACATGATCACGAACACTATCAGAGCTCAATACGGTGGACCCACCCAAAGCTCCATCTTGTATACCAAACCGTATACAAAGAGGATCGACAACTTGAGAATGCCCACCGGGTACCAGCCGCCAAAATTTCAACAGTTCGATGGGAAGGGCAATCCTAAACAACACATTGCCCACTTCGTCGAAACGTGCGAGAACGCTGGAACTCGCGGAGACTTGCTGGTTAGGCAATTCGTCCGGACTCTGAAAGGAAATGCCTTTGATTGGTACACTGATTTAGAGCCCGAGACAATTGATAGTTGGGAACAGTTCGAAAGAGACTTCCTGAATCGCTTCTACAGCACGAGGCGAACAGTCAGCATGACCGAGCTCTCGCACGCTAACCAAAGGATGGGCGAGCCAGTCATCGATTTCATCAACCGTTGGAGATCGTTGAGTCTCAACTACAAGGATAGACTCACTGAGGAGTCTGCCGTCGAAATGTGCATCAACGGCATGCATTAGGGACTTCATTACATCCTGCAAGGGATAAAGCCCCACACATTTGAAGAGTTAGTGACTTGCGCCCACGATATGGAGTTGAGTATCGCCAATAGAGGGAGCAAGGACCTCTTAATCCCGGATATCAACAAAGTAAAAAACGAAATGAAGGACAGTGAGAATATCACGAAAAATGTCGTGGAAGAATCCATGGTCGTCAGCACGACCCCTGTAAGGTTTTCCTCAAAAGGAAGGGAAAACAAGACAGAAAGAAGAAACGAAGAAGGCGAGAAGCGTCGCCTTACTTTAAAAGAAAAATAAGAAAAAGTCTACCTGTTTCCAGACTCTGACATTCCTGACATGTTAGGGCAACTACTGGAAACAAGATTGATTGAGCTTCCCGGGTGTAGGCGCCCGGAAGAAATGGACAAAGTCGATGATCCCAACTATTGTAAGTATCATCGAGTTATTAGCCACCCAGTGGAGAAATGTTTTGTCCTAAAAGAGTTCATTCTAAAGTTAGCTAAGGAAAGCAAAATTGAGCTAGACCTTGATGAAATAGCTCAATCAAACCACGCTGCGGTAACAATGAACTCCGACGCTCAATTATTTCCAGCGTCATTTAATAAGCAAAAGGAAAGCCTCATCCAGTTTGGGACCTTCGAACCAATAATTGTTCGGTTCGGACATGAAACCCCAAAGCAAATTTTTCAGGTGAAACCTGAGGTCGTCGGAAATGAGGATAAAGGTTGGACCGTCGTGGCTCGTCATAAAATACGACGACAAAGACCTGTCCAGAAAGAAGATTGCATGTTTCGAGATGATAAACAAAACAATAAGCGTTCAAAGAAGAAAAGAAGAAGCAATTCGAGGAAGCCTAAACATGAGAGAGGAGAAAATAAATATCGTCCTCAACCTCGACAACCAGTGACTTTAAAAGAATTCTTCTCAAGAAGTTTCCTTCCCATCAAAAAAGAGGAAGAAATCTGTGCAAGGTCATGCTACATCAATGCAGAAGAAGTCAACGACTCAAAAGAAGTCGACCAAAGAACCTCTGTCTTCAATCGCATCAAGCCTTCAACTACTCGAACTTCGGTCTTCCAAAGGATGAGTATGGCCGCGACAAAAGAAGAAAATTCATGTCTAACTTCTACCTCCACTCGAACTTCAGCTTTCCAAAGGTTAAGTGTCTCCACATCAAAGAAAGACCGACCTTCAACATCTGTTTTTGATCGCCTCAAAGGGACAAGTGATCAACAGGAAGAAAAGATGAAGACCGTAGGGGCAAGACTCTTCGATGAAGTAAATAGCGACAAGAAGATTCATAGTCGTGTTCCTTCGCGCATGAAGAGGAAATTATCTGTTCTCATAAATACAGAAGGCTCCTTGAAGGTGAAGAAAAATATCATCATTCTAACCAATCCTACAAGCGAAGGATTTGATCAAGACCTTGGTGAAGATAAAAACTTTTAAAATGTAATACTCCTTAACGTAAGAGTATAAACTACATGTGGCTCCTGGCCCGCACGAGCTTAAAAGGTGAACGGCCCACAAAAAAATCATTCATCTGAACTACGTCATGACTTGATCCCTTCCATCTAAGGGTACGTAGGCAACTTAAAGAAAAATTGTACTTTAAGTTCAGTCACAATAATAAAAGAAATCATGATGTATTGAACTACGTCTCGACTTGATCTCTATTGTTCAAAGGATACGTAGGCAGAGCTTTAAACAAGTTTTAAGTCCAGTATCTTCAAATAAAAATAAACATAAGTGTCACGACTACTAAAGTTTGTCGTTGTAGATCAAAGGTTTTCATCCTTATTCAGAGTGATGCCGCAAATTTAAGATGTTCAACCCTACTGAGGTTGACGACGATACGTCAAATCCTGCTAAACGTTACGACGTAAATTTAGGGCTTTCAAGTCAAAGTTTGAAGCCTCACTCACTTAAAGTACACGTTCGGTTCGTTCCAAATTCAGTTGTGCATCATCTCCAAGTTCTGCGCTGTGCATCTCCAAGTTCTGCATTGCTCATCTCCAAGTTCTGAGTTCTGCGCTGCTCATCTCCAAGTTCTGCGCTGCGCATCTCCAAGTTCTGCGCTGCGCATCTCCAAGTTATGAGTTCTGCGCTGCTCAAGTTCTGCGCTGCTCATCTCCAAGTTATGAGTTCTGCGCTGCGCATCTCCAAGTTCCGCGCAGCGCTGCGCATCTCCAAGTTCCGCGCTGCGCATCTCCAAGTTCTGCGCTGCTCATCTCCAAGTTATGAGTTCTGCGCTGCTCATCTCCAAGTTCTGAGTTATGCGCTGCGCATCTCCAAGTTCCGCGCTGCGCTGCGCATCTCCAAGTTCTGCGCTGCGCTGCGCATCTCCAAGTTCCGCGCTGCGCTGCGCATCTCCAAGTTCCGTGCTGCGCATCTCCAAGTTCTGCGCTGCTCATCTCCAAGTTATGAGTTCTGCGCTGCTCATCTCCAAGTTATGAGTTCTGCGCTGCGCATCTCCAAGTTCTGAGTTCTGCGCTGCGCGTCTCCAAGTTCCGCGCTGCGCTGCTCGTCTCCAAGTTCCGCGCTGCGCTGCTCGTCTCCAAGTTCCGCGCTGCGCTGCTCGTCTCCAAGTTCCGCGCTGCGCTGCTCGTCTCCAAGTTCCGCACTGCGCTGCTCGTCTCCAAGTTCCGCGCATCTCCAAGTTATGAGTTCTGCGCTGCTCGTCTCCAAGTTCCGCACTGCGCTGCTCGTCTCCAAGTTCCGCGCATCTCCAAGTTATGAGTTCTGCGCTGCTCGTCTCCAAGTTCCGCGCTGCGCTGCTCGTCTCCAAGTTCCGCCGCGCGCGCGCGATCGCATCTCCAAGTTCCCATTTGTTTAAGAAAATTATCTAAAAAATATGAATAGAGGTGGACTTGAACCCAAGACCAAAGGAAACAAAAGTTATACATGTTCCACTTTGCCAAACAAGATTTGTTGTTACCATTTATTTTCAGATTGTAATACTTAATTCAACTTGAAATTTAGGTGGGTTCTAAATTTCCTTCCATAATCATGACCTTAAGTTCAAATTTTCGAACTTCATGTCAAAATTGATTGGAATCCCAAAATTATACCAAGTCAAATTTTCATTCAAGCTAAATTTCGAGCAAAATCCAAAATTTTCCTAGAATTAAAATTTGGGCATATTCCTAAATTTATTCTCGAGCAAGATGTAGATTCATAAATAATCCAAATCCAAGTCTCAAATCGAAATTTGTGTTTGGGTATACTCCAAATTTTATCCCACCTCGAAATTGAGTAAAAAAATTAAAAGTCAAACCCTTTTTCAAAATTTAATTGGGCAACTCCAAAACTCTACTCTACATCCAAAATGGAATTAAAGTAGAACACAAGAATCTACTAAAGTTCAAATCAAGCTTCTGCCAAATAAGAAAGATCAAAATTGTAAGCCCAATTCATATTTTTTGGTCAATTGGCATAGAAAGATGTATCATTCAAAATAATTGATTTATGAACCAAATTTCATATTTCAATAAAATTGATATGTCGAGGCGGATTCGAAATTAGGGGTGTCCTACATTTCCATTTCAAAATTTAAATTTTCCGAGACTCACCCACAAGTACATGTGCATAACTCTCGAAAAAGAGGGCATTTGTTGACCGAGAAATTTCGGCCAATCAGCGGTCGCCACGTGTCTTCATCATGGTCGGCGGATCGAATAAACTTAGCCGAGAAAATTCGGTCATAGCTCAATTGGGCTCGAAATCGAATCGGGCCAGAAAGCTATTTAAATGGCAATTTGGCCCAAAGCCCAAAAGCCCATTGAACCCAAAATGCCATTGGACCCAAGCCCATTGGATCCAGGCCCAAGCCCATTAGGTCCATGAGAACTCTATAAATAGAGAGCTCATTCTTCATTTTCAAGGTTCAAAAAATTTCTTCTCCTAAGAGCTCAGAGAGAATTCACAAGACTCCATGAATCTTGAAGACTGAACACCACTCCAAGTTCAAACAGCTGAAGACTTCGCCGCTACGCGAAGCCCTCGATCCAAATTCAACATCGAGAACAAGCTGCGAAGCCCTCGATTCAAATTCAACATCGAGAACAAGTTGCGAAGCCCTCGATACAAATCAAACATCGAGAACAAGCTAAGAAGCCCTCGATCCAAAATCAACATCGAGAACAAGCTGCAAATCCCTCGAAACCTCGATTCAAATTCAACATCGAGAACAAGCTGCGAAGCCCTCGATACAAATCCAACATCGAGAACAAGCTAAGAAGCCCTCGATCCAAAATCAACATCGAGAACAAGCTGCAAAGCCCTCGAAACAAATCCAACATCGAGAACAAGCTGTGAAGCCCTCGATACAAATCCAACATCGAGAACAAGCTGCGAAGCCCTCGATACAAATCCAACATCGAGAACAAGCTAAGAAGCCCTCGATCCAAATTCAACATCGAGAACAAGCTGCAAAGCCCTCGAAACAAATCCAACATCAAGAACAAGCTGTGAAGCCCTCGATACAAATCCAACATCGAGAACAAGCTGTGAAGCCCTCGATACAAATCCAACATCGAGAACAAGCTGCGAAGCCCTCGATACAAATCCAACATCGAGAACAAGCTAAGAAGCCCTCGATCCAAATTCAACATCGAGAACAAGCTGCGAAGCCCTCGATACAAATCCAACATCGAGAACAAGCTGCGAAGCCTTCGATACAAATCCAACATCGAGAACAAGCTGCGAAGCCCTCGATACAAATCCAACATTGAGAACAAGCTGCGAAGCCCTCGATACAAATCCAACATCGAGAACAGGCTGCAAAGCCCTCGATCCAAATTCAACATCGAGAACAGGCTGCAAAGCCCTCGATCCAAATTCAACATCGAGAACAAGCTGCAAAGCCCTCGAAACAAATCCAACATCGAGAACAAGCTGCGAAGCCCTCGAAACACATTTACATTGAGAGAGAAAGAATCAGAGGATCAAACATTAGAGATTGTAATCCACTACGCATTGATACATACAAATACAATTAAATTCAAATTCAAACTTCATTTACACGTGTTCGAATCTCCATCCGTCGTTCGAAATCTCGTGTGAACAATATTATATATCGTGTATTTAAAATTATATTTATATGAAGGTAAAATTATAAATTTAGTCATTCAAAGCTCAAAATTATGTCTAATAGATCCCTAAAGTTTAAATGTCTGGTAGATTTCTAATTTTTAAATTTTGTGTTCAACAAATCCTTAAACTTTAATGATGTCTAATATATTTGTGAGCTTTCGATTTTGTTATTATTATTATTTTTAAATAGTTGTTCTATTATAGAGAGATTTAATTTTATCTCTGATTAAACTTTAAAGTTTTAATATTTTATCTAATAGATATGATTTTTTAAAAAATGTTGAATAAGTTGAAGACCTATTAGACACAAAATAAAAATTTATGTTTAATAAAATAAATAATTTTTTAAAATTTAGAATATGTTTCTATTGGATAAAAGATTGAAAATTTATGGATTTATTAGATACAAAATTGAAAGTTTAGAGACCTATTACATACGTTTTAAAGTTTATGGATCATATATACATAGAAAATGAGACTCAATATTTTCACTATACGAAATTTAAGACTAAACTTGCAATTTAACCTGATTTGAATTGTGCCCCGATATAAATTCCTGGATTGGATTCGTCCATGTTGGCATGTAGCGTAGTTATGCATCAGAGCGTAGGTACCCTTGAACGAAAATGATAGGGGGAGAGAGATCGCATTGCCATATACTTTAAGCATCTCATTCAATAAGTGCCTCGCAAGCCCTGCTTCATAAGTGACGTGTCTTTATATTATTAGAACGTTTGTAAGGCTAAGTATTACATGATGAAATATCTGATTGTAAAAGAAGTATTTCTTTTGATCTATGCCCTTAATTTTTCTAACTTGTGCATTTATTTCTCTATACTTAAACATAAATTTCGAAAGAACAAGTACCCAACCAATGCACTTGGGTCAATTAAGACCAATGCCGCATAGCTTGTCAAAACCATCAAATAGGGAATCACAGTTACTTTAATTTTTTAATTTCCTTTGCGATTGTTCATATAGATGTAGATGTATATCTGATGCTTAGAATTTTTTTTCATTGTTGCGAAATTTTGCTAAGATAAAAAGAAGTTATGTGGGCAACATGTGTCTATCAAAGCTTGTTTTAGTTGTGTTGCTAAATCTTGGCTCAATGATGAGATCTAATGCCCCTTATGCGCACTCAGCCTCGATAACTTCTAGCGAATAGTTGCCTTAGCCAATTCTAGAATTATGATTTACGCAACAAAGAAAAATTCAATCTAGCTAGCTCCGATTCATCCTAAGCCTTAGCCAATACACCTATATGCATGATTCGCTTAGACTCGACAATTTATTTCGTGTGTGGAACATGTGCGGGGTGAAATGAAAGTGATCGAACATATGGATAGTGAGGCTCCTACCGCAATGTGAGGACCCGATTTGAGAAAGGAAATAAATAAAAGAAAAAAAAATTGGTTTTATAAAGGAAAAGAAAAGAAAATATATAAAGGAAAGGAAAGGAAAATAGGAATTGTGGGGTACGTGTGTTTGGTGGTGGGGTGAATGTTTTTTTTAGTACATTAGGGATGAGAGATTCGAACCACAGACCTCTTGATCGTCAACATATACATATGTCCAGCTGAGCCATGCTCGTTTTTTTGCGGTGGGGTGAGTGTTAAGAGTTGGACAAGTGGTCATTAGTTTTAGTTAAAAAAATATAAAAAGAAAAGATAGAAAAATGAGAAGTTAACCTAACCTTTTGACTCTTTATTTTGGGCTGGCAAAAGTTTTGTAAGTGAGGGAGTTTTGAGAAAGCTAAAGAGCTTAGGAAATATGGAGGAAACAGAGGAGAGGAAAGGAAGAGGGAGAGGTGTCATTGAGAACTTTCTTTTGAGGATTCTTCATGTGGTTGGACTAAAGATGAATTTTGGTGGAGTTTTGGTAAGTATTTTGCTAAGTTTCATAAAGCAAAATCACGGAAAATAATGGGTTTTAAGAGATTTTTTCTTATGTGTTGTCTTTCTTTGTTTGAGAATTTGTGGTAGATGCTTCAAATTATGGGAATTGAGGGTTTCATGGTGACATTTTGTGTGGATTTCCCCTCCTAAAGCACAAAATTGTTAATGGTAGGGTTGAGATTTTCTCAATAATAGGAAAAGTAAAACAAAAACAGAATGTTATTAAGAAGAAGATGAGTTGTGGATTGTGAGTTGTGCATGAAGAAGAGGGAGAAGAGGAATTGTGGAAATGGGAATAAAAGTGAGGAAAGTAGCTATTTTAGTAAAAAAGAAAAAAAAGTACAAACTGATGTGCCATCTGGGAAATGATTTTTATTTTCCATATTTTGGTGAAATAGTTCAAGTGATTGAAGTATGGAGAGAAGGGGTTTTGGATAGCCACTCACTTGAGAGGTATTGTGAGAAGAGATTTAATTGGAAGGAGAAGAAGTCAAAAGTATTGTGGGAATTGTTGTTTGCTGAGAAATATTTCAGATATTTGATAAATATGTAAGAGTTTATAAATGGATTGATTATTTGACATATTAGAGATGTTTTTATGTTATGTGAGAAATCAGAGGGTTTTATATGAAATATTGTTTTAGAGGAAGCACGATTTTGCTATTTGTGAAATGTTGTTTCATAAAGAGAATGGTTTTAAAGTGTTTTCATTTTAAGAGTTGTATACCGATAATGACTTTCAAACCACTAGATTTATTAACCCATGGTGATTACCCGTGTGCTATGTGGATGTGTTTCCGTAGCATACCAGAGATAGAGAGGTCTGTTGGACCCACTCTAGTATACCAGAGATAGAGAGTTTTGCGTGCACGTATGATAGAGGCTATGCTCTGTATCTTGAGATTACTCGATACATAGTATAACAGAGATTGCTCTGATGTGCGTATAGAGATTACTCTACGCCGGTATGACCAGAGATTGGGTACATATTTGGTGATGGTTTTTACAAACTTGTGTTTATGATTTCAAGAGCTATTGTTACAAATTTCTCTACAATTTTACTAGCCTCTGTTGAGAATTTAAATGTTGTTAAAATAGATTTCTCGGTGTATTATTCATCCAGAGTTTATTAATTTGTTCGTGATTTACGTTGGTCTTATAGACAGGGGCGGATGCAGGTAGGGGCCAGGGGGGGCACGTGCCCCCCTCGAATTATTTAGTTTGTATATTTCTATGTAAAAATGCAGAATTAAATAGAACTGGTTTGTATATTTATATAGAAAAATGCAGAATTTTTGTAATATTTAGTTGGTGGAACGATGGTCGTGGAGCACGCCTTTAAATCTTTGCGCCTTCGGGATTGAGTTCGATCCCAGCCACTGCATGTTCTCATTTTAATTTTACCAATTTAATTTTATATATTATTTAATTAGGATTTAGTTAATTATGCGCTTTTGTTCTCATTTGAATTTGATATATTATTTAATTAGGATTTAGTTAATTTCATTATAATCTGTATTTATTTATTTAATTTTATTTTAATATAAAACCATATTTTATAAATTAGTTTTGGAAAATTAACTGCAAACAAAAATAACACGTATTTCTTCATTAAAAAAATTATAAATATTTTGAATTTCATTATTTACTTACCTATTTAAATGAATAATTATATAATAGTTTATTGGAAAATTAACTGCAAACAAAAATAACACGTATTTCTTCATTAAAAAAATTATAAATATTTTGAATTTCATTATTTACTTACCTATTTAAATGAATAATTATATAATAGTTTATTATAATTTCAGAATCAATATTTTTACTATAAGTATTATATATCGTATTTAAAATTATATTTATATGAAGGTAAAATTACAAATTTAGTCGTTCAAATTTTATGAGCTTCCAATTTTGTTATTATTATTTTTTTTTAAAATAGTTGTTCTATTATAGAGATTTAATTTTATCTCTGATTGAACCTTAAAGTTTTAATATTTTATCTAATAGATATGATTTTTTAAAAAATGTCGAATAAGTTGATTACCTAGACACAAAATACAAATTTATGTTTAATAAAACAATTAATTTTTTAAAATTTAGAATATGTTTCTCTTGGATAAAAAATTGAAAATTTATGAATTTGTTAGATACAAAATTGAAAATTTAGAGACCTATTACATACGTTTTAAAGTTTATGGATCATATATACACAAATAAGAAATTTAAGACTAAACTTGTAATTTAATCTTATTTGAATTGTGCCCCCTCTGACATAAATTTCTGGATCCGCCCCTGCTTATAGAGGTTTCATTTATTATTGTTGTGAAAAGAGTTTTTTTTTTCAAAACTTATATTGTTATTACCGTAACATTCACTGGGCTTTTTAGCTCATTCTTTTATTTTTATTTTTCCACCAGGATTGCTCTTGAGTTTCAACGAGAGATAAATGGGATCAACATCTGCCACCAGCCTTATCAAGTCAATGCATATCATCTACTGTATGTCAAGAGTGTAATTTTTGCTGCGTGGTTTATGTTTGGACAAAGTTTAAGTTATAAACTAGAGAGAGACTTGACCATAGATTCCATTGCACTCTCGGGGTCTGTTGTCATCACAACTCGTCCTAGGTTCGGTAGGGTAATCTGGGACAGGGTGTGACACGCAATGACACAAGTATGATGGAGCGTAAAACGCAGCGGAAGGGATTTTGGATCGTTGATACTCTAATTTAATCAATTTAACAAACTAGAAACATGCTCAAACAACGGAAATAATAAAAATTAGAATACATACCGTTGTAGTTCTAATTTTCTTCAGCTCCGCCGCTCGTTCCTCGTCACGAACGCCTCGAGGACCACCTCCGGAAGTCCCTCTTTCCTCGGTGCCGGGCAACAAAGTTGTGGGACTCCGTAAGTAAGAGAAAAGAAAGGAAGAATAAGATGGAAAAAAAGGAAATGAAAGTTCTGTGGTGAAGAAGAACTCTACAAATGAATTTCAGAAGTCCATTTACAGAGACGAAGTACTCAAAATGAGTTTTTGCAAAAACCTCATATATATATATATATATATATATATATATATATATATATATATATATATATATATATATATATTAAGTACCCCTAAACCCACTTGCCATCTATATATATTCACATATATAAAATATATGTGTCTTACATGCACAATGCATGTAAGACACATATATATATATATATATTATTTTTTAAAATTAATTCTTAGTGCCTTTTGATGCAGTGCCACTTGTGGGTTACACAAATGGCCCTGATTATTCAGCATTCCTAGAAAAAAGAAAATGTTTTTTTTTTTTTTTTTTTTTTCAAAGAAGAACAATGCATATCTAATAAGGGAGAGAGGAGTGTTCCTAGGGGCTAGAAGGCTGCCTTACCCCCAAACTTGGACTTCTCATTGTCCTCAATGAGAGCATTGGGTGGCACACCCCCAAACTTAGTTAGAAGCATCTAGTTTAAGTTAAAAACAAGCAGACTTTAAACAACTAAGGGTTGGAATGGCTCTCCTAGGTTAGATAACACACCAAGCGGAGGTTTCTTCAAAACAAAGGTAAGGTCTTACACGGTCACATGTTTTCCAACCTATGAAGCTAATTCAATCTTAAAGTGTGTACTTGACATTCATCCACACTCAACAACAACCCACAGAGAGAAATCACCATTCAGTTAAGTATTAAGAGATAAAGACAGAACAAATAGCAGAAGATTCATTGCTTAGCAACAGCATGCCTAGATTTTTCTAATGAGAACATGCTGATTTAGACACAAACATGCTTGAGAGGGACATGCGGAGAGCGCAATGAAACCGCAAACAACTAACAGAGCAAATATGACATTCATCAAGGCTCCTAACTACTCTAAATCTATTGTGGGCCCATAGGGCTTTTGGAAAAGTAAAGAAAACAGAAAAGAACTATCTAAACTAACTGTGCTATACGAAGTTAAACTAATCTAAGCTACCCTAAACTGAAATTAAAACAGAACAATATTTGATATTGGGGGGGGGGGGGGGGGGGGGGGGGTCACAAGTATCAGAAAAGCAAGGTGAGGGAAGGAAGAACACTCCCTCGAATGTCGTCAATCAATGGCATTCATTCATTTTCTTCTTCTTCTTCTTCATCAATCTCCTCCACGCTCGGAGGCATCCAGGGTTCTAACAAGGCAGCAGGAAAATCAGGGAATTTGCACCTCAAGTGCTCAGCCAGTTCTATGTCTGTCGCTTGTGAGTACTCTGCCCATTGGGCTAGCTTTTGCTGTATGTCCAGCAAACATGACATAGACATAGCTTGAGCAGATGCAAGGCTGTCCAGCTCGATCTGCATATTCCCCTTCCTTCTCAATTTGAGGTCATTTGGCAGCTCTAAGTGGCCTGCATAGGCCAACTTTTTCTCTTCCTTTGTCACCGCCACTCCTGCACGGAGACAAAGTTTAGTTATGGTATTGGGGAAGAAGAGTCTTCCTTTTCCCTTCTTTGCGCATTCAAGGATTGAGGCAGATATGAGCTCGCCCACGTCAATTGTCATTTCTTTCATGATCGCATAAAGAAGCAAGGACCTCCCTTGATTGATTGTTGTCTCGTGTGTCACTGGGTGGTCCTTCTCCTGATCAGGGAAAACCAGACGGCTGCCTTGTCTTTAAGCACTACACTCATAAATGTGTGATTCCCTTGTTTGGAAATTGCCCACATTGCCTCGGGCTTGCCTATTTCACTCAACACCTCCTCCAGAATAGCCTCAGACGGATTGGCCATTAGCTTTGCATAGTCCGAATTCTTATGCTCCTTAAGAGCATACATTCCATTGATTACCTCAGCTGAGAAATCTATCTCAGCCCCCCTCACTGTAGAGTGGCAGCCATCTGGATGAATCAGGTTGGCATAGAAATCGTAGACCATCTCCGAATAGGCTTGAATTGGTGGTCTACACAGTTCTTCCCAGCCATGGTTTGCAATGCCGGTGTGGAGGAATTGCGGCAGGTCAGCACGAGTATCAAAGAATCCTCTCTCATGGAGGAGTTCCCTCTTCATCAAGGTCAAGCCCCTGGCCTTGGCTGCCTCAGACACATACCTCTCAGCTAGAGGTTCATCTTCTTGAAACATTTTCTTTTTACCCTTCGCCTTTGCTTTAGCCTTAGCTGCCTCAACAACTTTTGTCTTCATCTTCTTCGCAGGATGTTGGGATTCGGTCTTTTTCTTAGCCCTTTTTGAAGACTTCGGCCTTTTCACCTTTATGATCACGGGGGCCCTCTTCTTGGGCACCGTCTCTGCCCCTTTCCCTAATTCAGCCACTATTTCAGCAGCCACCCAATTGATGCACTCATCTATTGTTTCGGCCGCAGGTGTCCTTCTTTCGTTCCCTTCCGAAGCAGGACTTTCGTCCCTCAGGGGACTGACGACTTCCTCTCCCCCTTGCGCATCATGGCTAACGTCTCTAAGGAGGCTGATGACCTCCTCGCCTCCCTGCGCATCACCAGCTATGGTAGACGCAGAATTAGGCTGCTCTGCAGGAGAGACCTCGGTCCCAGACTGTTGTTGCGTAGTTGACGGGCTCTGCATGGCAGTCTCGAATGACGGCACGCTGGTGGTGGGGCTTCATTTGCTCGTATCCTCTCTGATCTTAGTCTTTAGGTCCCTCCCTGCCGTTACTTTTCTCTTCCTTTTTGCAGGAACTTTTCTAGGCTCAAAAGAGTTGACTGCCTCAGCCGAGGCGAGGGAGATCAATACATCCCCTCCCATAGCTTTTTCTTCAGCTGTTGGCGAAGGATTTGCTGGAACCTTAGAGCTTTCAGCTTCTTGACGACAAGAATCTCATACCATGGTTTATTTTCTTGGAGATAAAGAAACGGAATTTTTCAAGAAGAAGAAGAAAGAAATTCTGTTGAGAGCTCGAATAGGTTTTGAGATTTCGCAAGGATAATGAGGCTGCAGCCTTCCCTATTTATAACGTTTTTTTTTTAGAATTGAAGGGACGAGCGTTGCGGCCTCGCAACGCAATCGCAATGCTGCTTCTTCTAACGGAAATCTCCAAAATATAACCGTTGGAGATTTTCTTTCCCTTTTATTTGGCGACTGCCGCAAAATCTTCACAATATCCAATCTCTAAATGTTCTGATTCTCCCTATATCTTCTCTCTTCCTCTTGATTGATCCACCCAAATTGCCGTTAGAATTCCAATCAACATCCTCCTAATTTTAATCACCATAAACAAAATTAATTAATTTCAGAAATTTAAGAATTCAATTAAACATTAAATAAAAATAAACATAATTTTTTTTCGCATTTATAACAAAATTTTGAGCACAAAGATATCTCTAATAACGTCCATGCTCATCTCTTCTTGATTGAATTCAAACTTCGGACAAGAGGAACGCCGAGAGCGTCCCTACGTCTCTTTCCTCGTAGTAATGCTTCAATCTTGCACCACTCACCATAAACGGCTGGCCCTGTTCCAAATTTTGAATCTCAATTGCACCATGCACAAAAACGTTAGTGATGACAAATGGACCAGACCACCGAGATTTGAGTTTTCCAGGAAAATTTCTCAATCTTGAATTAAATAATAACACATGCTGACCTTTTTTAAAATCTTTTAGCCTAAGTCTACTATCATGCCAAATTTTAGTTTTTTCTTTATACATTTTAGCATTTTTGAATGACATGTGCCTCAATTCATCTAATTCATGTAATTGCAGAGACCGCAATGTTCCCGCATCGGTCACGCAAAAGTTTAATTCCTTTAAAGCCCAAAAGGCTTTGTTTTCTAATTCAAGAGGGAGATGGCATGCTTTTCCATAAACTAACCTATAGGGGGACATTCCCAAGGGGGTTTTATATGCAGTTCTATATGCCCATAATGCATCATCTAATTTAAAAGACCAATCCTTTCTACTTGGTTTTACAACTTTTTCTAGGATACTTTTGATCTCCCTATTAGAAATTTCTGCTTGCCCATTTGAATGGGGATGATAAGGTGTTGCTACCCTATGCTTAACATTATACTTAGCTAATACCCTTTCCATAGATTTGTTTATGAAGTGTGATCCCTCATCACTTATGATGGCACGTGGAGTGCCAAATCGTGTGAAAATATGTCTATTAAGAAATTTTATAACCGTTTTAGCATCGTTTAAAGGACATGCAATTGCCTCAACCCATTTTGAGACATAGTCTACAGCTACTAAAATATACAAATTACCAACAGAGGGTGGAAATGGACCCATGAAGTCAATACCCCATACGTCAAAGAGTTCTAACTCTAAGATGTATGTCAGAGGCATCTCATCCTTCCTACTTAGGTTACCTGTTCGTTGACATTCATCGCAATTGCGCGCGTAGTCATGTGCATCCTTGAATATTGTTGGCCAGAAATAGCCACTCTGAAATACCTTCGCAGCAGTTCTTTGCCCACCAAAGTGCCCTCCATACGAAGTTGTATAACAATGTTGCAGGATGGATCTTGCTTCAGCAGCTGACACACATTTCCTTAGCAATCCATCAACACAACATTTGTAAAGGGTGGGGTCGTCCCAAATGTACTTCTTGGCATCATTCAAGAACTTCTTCTTGTCCTGACCTTTATTGAATTCGGGTAACACCTGTGAGGCAAGAAAAATCGCAATATCAGCAAACCAAGGCTCAACAGTATCATCACAATGTATTAAAACAAAAATATGTTCATCAATAAAAGAATCCATCATTGCGGGCTCCGCAATAGATTCGCAATGACTCTGCAATCTTGATAAATGATCAGCAACCACGTTTTCACATCCCTTTTTGTCTCGTATTTCTAAATCAAACTCCTGCAAAAGTAACACCCATCTAATCAGACGAGGCTTGGCATCAGCCTTCCTCATTAAGTACTTGATTGCAGCATGATCAGTGTAAACGATTGTTTTATTTTCTACAATATAGGCTCTGAATTTTTCACATGCAAACACTACGGCTAACATTTCATTTTCAGTAGTAGTGTAGTTGCATTGAGCCTCAATCAATGTTTTACTCGCATAATATATAGGATGTGTCAATTTGTCTCTCTTCTGGCCAAGCATGGCTCCAATTGCATAATCACTTGCATCGCACATCAATTCAAAAGGCATATCCCAATTTGGTCCGATTATAATTGGAGCTTTTACTAAAGAATTTTTCAGTTTATTCCAAGCTATCAAACATTCATTGGAAAAAGTAAAAGTTCTATTTAGCTCTAAAAGTTCACAGAGAGGTTTGGAGATTTTTGAGAAGTTCTTTATGAATCTTTTGTAAAACCCTACGTGTCCTAGGAAACTTCTTATGGCTTTTACATTTTTAGGTTCAACCAGCTTCTCAATGACTTCTATCTTGGCCCTATCAACCTCTATTTCTGCCTTGGACACTATATGTCCCAAAACTATGTCTTCTTCCACCATGAAGTGGCATTTTTCCCAATTCAAGACTAGATTGGTTTCCTCACACTGAGTGAGAACTTGTCCTAGATTGGCTAGACAGTGGTTAAAGGAATCACCAAATACTGAAAAATCATCCATGAATATTTCTACTATGGACTCATCTAGATCAGAGAAGATTGCCAACATACATCGTTGGAACGTTGCTGGTGCATTGTAGAGGCCGAATGGCATTCTGCGAAATGCAAACGTGCCAAATGGACATGTAAATGTTGTCTTTTCTTGATCTTTAGGGTCTATGGTGATTTGATTATACCCTGAGTAGCCATCTATAAAGCAATATAAGGCTTGGCCGGCTAATCTATCAAGCATTTGATCGATGAAAGGTAGAGGGAAATGGTCTTTTATTGTTTCTTTGTTAAGCTTTCGGTAATCCATACACACTCTCCATCCTGTGACGGTTCGAATGGGTATTCATTGTTTTCGTTAACCACTACTGTCATACCCCCTTTTTTTGGTACACATTGGATGAGGCTGACCCACTGACTATTAGATATGGGGAAGATTACACCCGCATCCAACCATTTAATGATTTCCTTCTTAACTACCTCCTTTATGGAGGGGTTCAACCTACGCTGATGTTCTATTCTAGGTGTGTGCCCTTCCTCTAACAGTATCTTATGCATACAATAAGAAGGACTTATGCCCCTAATGTCAGC
Organism: Herpetospermum pedunculosum; assembly: GCA_028017165.1. Lineage (NCBI taxonomy): Eukaryota > Viridiplantae > Streptophyta > Magnoliopsida > Cucurbitales > Cucurbitaceae > Herpetospermum > Herpetospermum pedunculosum. The sequence goes on from CM051526.1 coordinate 14,329,866, forward strand.
GATTGTCCACCCAATTGCTTTTCTGTGTTGCTTAAGCAGCAAAATTAAGGCATTTTCATGTTGTTCATGCAATTTGGAAGAAATGATGACAGACAATGTGTCTCTCTCACCTAAGTATGCATATTTGAGGTGTTGTGGCAGTGGTTTTAATTCTAACAGGGTGGTTGTTCAATTGATGGGATCATGGAAGTTGTGGTTCTTTCAGATAGTTCATTGGTCATACATACATGCTGAGGGGTTTTTTACAGATGTATCAACAAATTCAACAATGTTTAAATCATTCAAGTCAATTTGAGCATAATCAGTAGCATGCTTGACTAATAACTCATGCTCATGCTCATTTTCAATTAATGAATCCACTATATCTACACCAGCACAGTTTTCAAGGTCAGAAGGGTACCTCAAGGCTTTAAAAACACTAAACTTAACCTCTTCATCATTGACTCGCATGGTAAGTTCACCCTTTTGAACATCAATCAGGGCCCTACCTGTGGCTAAGAAAGGTCTGCCTAAGATGATTGACACCTCTTTGTCTGCCTCGTAGTTCAGGATAATGAAATCTGCAAGAAAAATGAATTTGTCAATCTTGACTAGAATATCCTCAATCTTACCTTCAGGGTATGAGATTGATCTGTCTGCAAGCTGCAAGGTGACTGTTGTTGGACGTGCCTCGCCAATCCCAAGCTGTTGGAACAAAGATAAGGGCATGAGGTTTATGCTGGCTCCTAGATCACATAAAGCCCTTCCCACATGCTTGCCTTCTAATTCAACTGGTAGAGTGAAGGAACCAGGATCCTTCTCTTTCTATGGCAGCTTGTTCTGGAGTATGGCACTACACTCTTCAGTGAGATTAACAGTTTCAAACTCCCCAATGACTTTCTTGTTAGTTATTATGTCTTTAAAAAACTTCACATATGTTGGCATGGACTGTAAAACTTCAACAAAAGGAATGTTAACATGAACTTGCTTCAGGATTTCCAAACATTTATGGAAATGAGCTTCTTGTTCCTGTTTCTTTCTAAGCCGTCTAGGAAATGGAGGTGGTGGCACATAAGTAGGCAAATTGTGATGCCTAATGACAGGGGGAGGCCGAGGAATTTCTTCGGGTTCCTCAATGATGGGCTCAAGTCTCGCCCTTGTTGTTATTGGTTGCACTTGGTCAATGTTAGGCAGGGGTCCAGTGGAGCACTAGACTTTTCATTCTCTACTCTCTTTGGTATTTCTCTCCTACTAATCACCAAAGGCTTTCCACTCCGCAGTTCAATAGCTTGAACTTGTTCCTTACCATCCCTTCTAGGATTCTCAGTATCAGTGGTGCGCGATATTTTGAACTATCGCTTAATCTCAAGCTGTCGAGGCTTGCCAAAATACGATTTATAAAACCTATAACCGAGGCTTTGCAGCCAGTGGTAACAGGGTCGATCCAAGGAGTAAGAACGATCAAAATCACAATTAAAATTGGGATTTAATTAATTGATTGATTTTTGGTAACGGGGGTTTTAGCATGCAAGAGAATTATTAAAAACGCTAACGGAAGAAAGAATAACAAGTAGAAAACGTGTGCACGGTTTGGGAGTTTCGGGATCAATTGTTAGACAAATTCGGTTCATCATTTAATGCTAAATTCATGGTATTCAATTTATTATGCACGCGGACGACTACCAGAGAAGCCCCAAAGTAGCCGACTCCATGGATTTTAATTAGACCACACAGTTCCAATTATACGTTATCTAAGCCTACATCAAGGTGATCAGCCCTAAGATAAGTCTAGACAGTCACTACCTAACCGCGACGAACATTCGAGCGTGAATTCTAATTGCTAGTAGATTGCCCGCAAACGCCGTATGCAATCAACAATTATCCTACCCGACCCGATACTTCGATTTAGTTTTATCTACCTGTGTTACTTAGTCGAGCAGTGAGAGGCACGGCATCGCTACTCTTTAACATACACAACATGCGAAATTACTCGAGTGTCAATCGTCGTAGTTTAACATGCGCGTTGGATTAAGCAAAGTAGATAAATGCTAATAAACAGAACCAATATGCATCATCAAAACACAAATTATCAGAACCAAATTACCTAACAAAATCACCCTAAAACATTCCCAAACCGTTCACCCTTACCTTAGCCGCTCATGGCGCGGTTTGTCAATTCCGCTCCATCAATGGCCATGGAAGGAATCATCTACAAGTTACAATGGAGATGGAGCTCACTAGCATGCCAACAATGGCGGAGCTCCAACGAAAATAGAGGAAAATAGAGGAAGAAGAAGATGAAAAGCTCCAAAAATGGTGAAGAACCCTCCCAAAAAAGTGCAGAAAATCGTCCTAATAAGCTTCTGCAATCGACGTAGCGTCGAGACGCTAGGCCAGCGTCTCGACGCTGTGCCCTAAGTTTTCCGCGCGCGCCTTCGATGGCGTCGCGACGCTGGGTAGCGTCGCGACGCTGCCCCGATAAATTTCCTGCGCGCGCCTCCTCTGGAGCGTCTCGACGCCAAGCAGGGTCTCGACGCCAGGGCAGCGTCGAGCTAGCGTCTCGACGCTATCACTCGACGCTTGCTCTCGGGTTTTTCCAGCGTCGAGCCAGCGTCTCGACGCTGGCTCTCGGGTTTGGGGCTGAAGCTTTGCCTCTCCAAGGCGGTTTTGGCCCGTTTCTTCACGGATCAAGTTCCCCTCTTCTCGATGCATTCCCGGGGCGCTAAAACTCCACTTTAAGCTCTCGAACGGGCCCAACGGACGCACGAGCTCTTTGCCGCTTTTCTCCTACAAATGAGATATATTAGTCAATTAAAAGCGGACTTAAGCTAATATTAGGAAGTATTTAATAGCTCCAAAATGGAGTTATCAAACACCCCCAACTTAAACATTGCTAGTCCTCGAGCAAGCACTACAAAGACATTGACTCTAAGGACGCGCTTACATGCATTCTAACTCAAACCTCCATGCATATTGAAATTTTAAACACGAGTATAATCATGGAAGCATTTCGTTCATGCATTAACTAGGTCATATCAAAAATTAACTCTTGCCCCCTAACGTGTGTGTGTGCTAGCTAACCACTCCTAAACTCACGTAAACCCGGAAAACCCACACGCAACGCACATCCCGTTTTCCCTCTACTTCTAGCGTTTAAGAACAGTCTAAACTTGACTTACACGAGAGAAAGAAGCAAATTAAGAGACCTAACCATTTTTCTTATTCATTTTTCCCAAGTACTTTGTACTCACTCTTTTAAGGTTCTTTGAACCAACTTTTATTCATTTTTTTTTCTTCTTTCCAACTCGAGCTGCCTAACACGTCAAACTTAGGCCAAAGCTTCACGTTTTTAAGGACTGACGCTCACTTCTTTTAAGCGCTACTAAGAAGGAGGAGCGCCTCGAGAGGAATTTTCTATCAAAACATGCTTTTTTATATTTTTTTTTATATTAGGCTAAGCACATGCTTTCTCAATTAACCAACTACTAACTCTCATGCAACAAGCTACCTAAGGGTGCCTTTCGGGGTGACAACGAGAATTAGCGAAACATGCGAATTTCGAGCCTACGGAATCTAGGGAGAGGTTGCTAAGTGCGCGATAAGTGCAAGGGAGCAACAAAAATTTTTTTTAAAATTTTTGACATGAACCTAATAAACACAAAACTCATGCAAAAACTAGATTATGAACATGCTCAGATTCTCAAAATGCATTTCCTAGGCTATCATCGTCAGAAAACAGTAAACAGAGTCCCAAGCACTTCAATATCATATGCAGCACTTCTCAACAAACTACACATGCAAATCCATTAGACCATCTCCACCCCCAACTTCAAAATATGGCATTGTTCCCCAATGCCATCTAGTCAGATAAAACAAAGTAAAAAGGGAAGAAGAGGTACACTTCCCTGACTCTTTGTGAAGCTGGCGAGGGCGAGGAAGCGGCGCACAGAAGCATCAGAGCCCAAAATTGTCTTCTCTTCCTCGATTCCTAAAAGGAAACAGCAAGCTAATTAAAACTAGGTTAATCTAAAAAGCAATAAAACAAAACTTAAAGCATAAAAACAGTCCATCGCTCGGGTGCCTCCGAGAAGCGCAGAATTTTTAAAGTCGGTTGCTCGACTGTATTCTCTCCACAGACTCATCCATAGTCTGTAAGTGCGGGGGACGATCCAGACTTGTCCACGTCCACACTTTCCCTGCATTCAAAATTTGAAACCATTTGCACTCTTCGTGCTTCAAGCACGTGAATATCCGAATAGTTAGTGCAAAACTCAGCATTATCATCAAACAAATTTAAATCAGATTTTGTAACTGAGATATGGGAACCATCCCTCAAGCGCGAGGGCAGACTCCCATTCTCATCATGCTCAACAACAGATACATTCCCAGCATTCACAGACGACTTCGATGCATTTATAATAAATTCATTCACCATTCCATCAAATTCTACAGATAAGGCACCCCTATCAACATCAATCTTGACCTTAGCGGTCTTCATAAATGGGCGGCCTAATAAAATAGAAGAGGAAACATGCGAAGAATTTTCATTCATATTCAGCACATAGAAATCGCATGGAAACAGTAAGTCCTTAACTTTGACTAAAATATCCTCAATCTTCCCTAAAGGATGCACATGAGATCGATCGGCTAGTTGGACAACTATATTGGACTCAATTAAAGTACACAATTCAAGTTCTTTAAAAACATCATAAGACATGACATTAATTGAGGCACCGAGATCTAACATGGCATTTTCAATGAATTTAGTACCGATAGTGCATGGGATAGTAAACATACCAGGATCGATGCACTTCGGTGGAAGATTACCTTGGAAGATTGCGGAGACGGTTTCTTTCTTCGTCTCGTCACTTTTTCTTGACATTCTTTTGCTCGTGCACCACTTCTTAAGGAACTTGGCGTATTTCGGCACTTGGCTTACGGCCTCAAGAAGCAGGATGTTGACCACCACCTTCTGGAAGGTTCGAAGGACCTCCGCATCCTCAGTTTCCAAAGTAGGCTTCACCAGCCGACTCGGGAATGGTGCTCTGGTAACATCCTCAGGTACACTGATCTTCTCGTCTTTTCTCTCTTTCTGAATCTCAGGAGCAGTCGGGGCGGACTTGTTCAGGCTGTCCGTGGCTTCCTTCACAGCTCTAGTGGAAAGTGACTTCCCACTGCGCAGCTGAATAGCACTCACGTTTTCACATGAGTTGACCGTGGTTTGGGAAGGAAGCTTTCCCGAGCTCTTGCTCTCAATCTTACTGATAGACACCGCCATTTGTGTCAGCTGCTTGTTCAGATTCTGCAGCTCGGCCTTGTGAGAATTGAGCTCTTCTCGAGCCTCTTTTTGGAACTGGCTGGTGCTCGTCACGATGGTCCTTACCATCTCTTCAAGTGAGCTGGAGGAGCTCGAGGCTTGAGCCTGGGTGGAAGAATGAGGCCTATCCTGGGACTGGCCTTGGAAGCGAGACTGTCCTTCCCTGTTCCCATAGCTAAAATTTGGATGGTCGCGCCAACCGGGGTTGTATGTGTTTGCATATGGGTCGTACTTCCTTGGGTTGGAAGCATACCCCCCGATTGCATTGACCTCCTCCGCCTCGCGGTGTCCTCCAACGATTTTTTTCAACATACTGCCTATCTCGGCCACCTGGGCTCTCATCTCAGTCAATTCATGGCTCTGAGCCACGCTATGGACATGTCCTTGCCCCCGAATACCGAATTGTTGCGAGTTTGTTGCCATGTTTGCTATCAACTGCTTGGCCTCAACCGGGGTCTTGTCAATCAGTGCCCCGCCACTCGCTGCATCTATCATCTGCCGGTCATGGGGCGTCATCCCCTCATAAAAGTACTGTATGAGCAGCTGGTCGGCAATCTGATGATGTGGGAAGCTCGCGCACAGGCGCCCGAAACGTTCCCAGTATTCGTGCAGGGACTCACCGACATCCTGGGTGATCCCATATATCCTCTTTCGCAGTGTAGTGGCCAAGGATGCGGGAAAGTATTTTTCCAAGAATACCCGCTTCATATCCTGCCACGTGGTGATCGATCCGGAGGGCAGATAGTACAACCAATCTTTGGCCTTGTCCTTGAGCGTGAAGGGGAATGCCCTCATGTTCAGCTGCTCCTCCGTGACTCCCGCGGGCTTCATCCCCGCGCAAACGCAATGGAACTCCATCAGGGGTTTGTTCGCGTCCTCACCTGCATTGCCATGAAAAGAAGGTAACTGGTGAATTAAACCTGACTTTAATTCGAAGTTACCTGCTACCACGGGGTAGTTTATGCACAAAGGCTGCAGGTTCAGGTCTGGTGCTGCCAGTTGCTTTAGCGTCCGTGGCGCGTCACCTTGCGCCATCTCGTCAAACAAGAAGGGATTGTCTTCTTCTTCTTCAACCGGTCTCTGCCCCTCACGGGCTTCTCTCTTTAACCGCCGCTCCTCTCTGTCAATCTCTGGGATAAACTGCAATCTACTACCCTCAGAGGAACGGGTCATACACAAACAAAAATCTAAACATACAAGATACAAACAAGAAAAATTTTTCAGCAAACCATCAATCAATTAAAGTCAAACGTCAATCATAATTTTAATCAAATTGCCTACTCCCCGGCAGCGGCGCCAATTTTGGTGCGCGATATTTTGAACTATCGCTTAATCTCAAGATGTCGAGGCTTGCCAAAATACGATTTATAAAACCTATAACCGAGGCTTTGCAGCCAGTGGTAACAGGGTCGATCCAAGGAGTAAGAACGATCAAAATCACAATTAAAATTGGGATTTAATTAATTGATTGATTTTTGGTAACGGGGGTTTTAGCATGCAAGAGAATTATTAAAAACGCTAACGGAAAAAAGAATAACAAGTAGAAAACGTGTGCACGGTTTGGGAGTTTCGGGATCAATTGTTAGACAAATTCGGTTCATCATTTAATGCTAAATTCATGGTATTCAATTTATTATGCACGCGGACGACTACCAAAGAAGCCCCAAAGTAGTCGACTCCATGGATTTTAATTAGACCACACAGTTCCAATTATACGTTATCTAAGCCTACATCAAGGTGATCAGCCCTAAGATAAGTCTAGACAGTCACTAGCTAACCGCGACGAACATTCGAGCGTGAATTCTAATTGCTAGTAGATTGCCCGCAAACGCCGTATGCAATCAACAATTATCCTACCCGACCCGATACTTCGATTTAGTTTTATCTACCTGTGTTACTTAGTCGAGCAGTGAGAGGCACGACATCGCTACTCTTTAACATACACAACATGCGAAATTACTCGAGTGTCAATCGTCGTAGTTTAACATGCGCGTTGGATTAAGCAAAGTAGATAAATGCTAATAAACAGAACCAATATGCATCATCAAAACACAAATTTCAGAACCAAATTACCTAACAAAATCACCCTAAAACATTCCCAAACCGTTCACCCTTACCTTAGCCGCTCATGGCGCGGTTTGTCAATTCCGCTCCACCAATTGCCATGGAAGGAATCATCTACAAGTTACAATGGAGATGGAGCTCACTAGCATGCCAACAATGGCGGAGCTCCAACGAAAATAGAGGAAAATAGAGGAAGAAGAAGATGAAAAGCTCCAAAAATGGTGAAGAACCCTCCCAAAAAAGTGCAGAAAATCGTCCTAATAAGCTTCTGCAATCGACGTAGCGTCGAGACGCTAGGCCAGCGTCTCGACGCTGTGCCCTAAGTTTTCTGCGCGCGCCTTCGATGGCGTCGCGACGCTGGGTAGCGTCGCGACGCTGCCCCGATAAATTTCCTGCGCGCGCCTCCTCCGGAGCGTCTCGACGCCAAGCAGGGTCTCGACGCTATCACTCGACGCTTGCTCTCGGGTTTTTCCAGCGTCGAGCCAGCGTCTCGATGCTATAGCTCGACGCTGGCTCTCGGGTTTGGGGCTGAAGCTTTGCCTCTCCAAGGCGGTTTTGGCCTGTTTCTTCACGGATCAAGTTCCCCTCTTCCCGATGCATTCCCGGGGCGCTAAAACTCCACTTTAAGCTCTCGAACGGGCCCAACGGACGCACGAGCTCTTTGCCGCTTTTCTCCTACAAATGAGATATATTAATCAATTAAAAGGGACTTAAGCTAATATTAGGAAGTATTTAATAGCTCCAAAATGGAGTTATCAATCAGCAGGCAATCTGCCTTGGGGCCTATTCTTTAGCTCCTTTGCCAACTGCCCGATTTGATTCTCTAAACTTCTCAAAGTTGCTTGCTGACTCTGCAAGATTGCATCATTCTTTGCTATATATTTCTTTAGCAAGATTTCCACTGATGTTCCCATCGGTTGATTATTTGCATACTGTTTTTGGTACTGTGATTGAGTACCTTGCTGATGTTGAGTGAACCCAGGTGGTCCACTTGGTCTAGTTTTGTTTTGCATCTGGCCAGCGCCTTGTTGTCCATTCCAAGAGAAATTAGGATGTTTTCTCCAGCCAGGATTGTATGTATTCGAATAGGGATTGTTCCTAGGTTGTTGTTGACTTCCAACATAGCACACAGAGGCTGGATTTGCAGGGCAATAGTCATACACATGTCCCTCTCCACAGAATCCACAAACCAGTTCTTCTAACTGATTAGCTACTGTTGTGCTTGTTGAAGTAGTTGCCACTGCATTGGCATTCTGTTGGATGTTGGTCTCAGCCATTTGCTTCATCAGGTTTGTCAGAGCATTTATCTGGTTGCTCATTGTACTGACTGCATCCATGTCATAAGCCTTCCTTCTATTTGGCTCCACAGGATCATCTGACCACCGGCAGTGTGAAGTTAAAATTTTCTCTAAAATTTCATAAGCTTCGTTATAGCTCTTTGACAGCATAGATCCTCCAGCTGAGGAATTCAAGACTTGCCTCGTGCTGGGATTACATCTTTTGAAGAACACTTCAATCTGGATGCACCATGGGATGCCTGATAACTCCATTTTGGAGCTAATTATCACTCCCTAATTCTAGCTAAATGCCATATTTAATTAGTTAATATGTCTCGTTTGTAGGAGAATTGCGGCAAAGAGCTCATGCGTCCATTGGACTCGTTTCGTAGCTAAAAGCGGTGTTTTAACGCCCCAAGAGTGCATCGGGAAAAGGGAAAGCTTATCCAAGAGGAACCGGACCAAAATTTCCAAGGAGAGGCAATTTTCCAGCCCAGACCCGAGAGCAAGCGTCGAGCAGACAACGTCGAGACGCTTGCTCAACGTTGCCTGACGTCGAGACCCTGCCGCGGCGTCGAGACGCTCCGAGGGGCGCGCGCGCTGGAAATCATCGGGGCAGCGTCGAGACGCTCGCCCAGCGTCTCGACGCCATCGCGAGGCGCGCGCTGATAATTTAGGTCGCAGCGTCGCGACGCTGTCCTAGCTTTTCTCCAATCTTCTTCTTCCTCTCGGCTTTTCCCCCATTTTTACCTTTTCTCCGCCATTTGTGGCTTATTTTTGGAGCTTTTCTTTGTATTAGAGTTAGAGATGATGGCCAATGCTTCTGTTGGAGCGTTTGTGACGACTCTCTCCATGGTCGGCTAAGGTATTGTGTACGGTTCGGGATGATTTAGGGATTATTTGTTAGGCTTTTACATTTTGATAATCTACGCATATGGTTCTGAATAGGCTTAAATTATTGATTGCATTTGTTATTCTTGCTTAAACCCATGCATAAGTTAGATTTCGACGACGGACAATCGAGTTTTCTAGCGTATGTTATTGTTATAGAATAGCGATGCCTTGCCTCTCCTTTTCGCCATAGTAACACAAAATAACAAAACTAAATCGGAGTATCGATATATGCATGATAATTTTTGGGTACTTTAGTGTTGGCGGGTAACCAATTAGCAATAGGAATGCATATTCGAACGTTCGTCGCGGTTAACTAGTGACTGTTTAGAGTCAATTTGGGGTTGATCACTCTAATGAGACTTTGAATAATGTTTAATTAGGACTTTTTGATCTAATTAATTTACATGGAGCCGGTTACAAAAGGACGTCCCAGGTAACCGACCGCGTGCATATCAAAATATTAGCCTTAGATTCGAATTAAATGATAAATGTTAGAATTCCTAGCAAATCCCCGAGATCCCCCGAACCGAACACTCTTTAATCTCTTTCTCTTTAATCCTTCCGTTAGCGGTTTATTTCTCCCGCTGCATGATAAAATTTCCCTTTTGGTTACAAAACTCGATTAATCAATTAATTTCCATTTCAACATTTAAATTCAATCAAATGAGTCCTTCTCTGTGGTTCGACCCTGTTGCCACTAGCTGCAAAGCTAAGGTCAATAGGCTTATAAATTCATTTTGGTCAGGCCTCGACAGCCTGTGAATTAAAGGATATTCAAAAATCCTTCCACCAATGTCATGGTGTGGACATTTGAGTAGAAGATCCTTGAATCTGGTCCAGGCTTCATGCAGAGATTCATTCTCAGCTTGTTTAAATTTGATGATGTCGTCACGAAAATTTGAGTTCCTATCTGGAGGGAAGTACGTCACCAGAAACTTCTCAGCGAAGTCTGTCCAGTTGACAATTGATCCGGATGGAAAAGAATTTAACCAAGTCTTGGCTTTGTCTCTTAATGAGTACGGGAATAGGTACAGACGCAAAGCCTCTTGAGACACTCCTGGAAAGACAAAGGTGTCACTCACTCTCAGGAAGTTCCTTAAGTGATTGTGGGGGTCTTCATTCTCAACACCGAAGAATTGGCCAACTGTTGACAGCATCTGAAACATTACAGGTTTCAGTTCGAATGAGTGGGCTGTGATTTCTAGGCGTATTATGCTCGGATTGAGCTCCTCAGGCATAGGTACAAGGTAGGATAATATAGCACTGTCCTTGTCATTCGCAATATCAATGGGATTGCGAGTGTTAGGTGCTCGATTTGGTGCTTCTTCTGGTCTTTTCATTTAAGCTTGTTGCGGTTCAGTTAGTATTGGTTCTGCTTGGTCAACAATGTGCTGAATTTCAGGCTGATCTTGAGTTTGCTGATTCAAACGGCGTGCATCTTCCTTTCTAATTCTATTTATGTTCCTTAAAGTTCTCTCAGGCTCGGGATCAAACTCGAGATTGTAGTTTGGAAACTCATTCATAAACCAGCGTTGTTAATGCCTGCAAAATGGACGCAAAAGATTAGCTCCAATCATTTAAGCTATTTCTAAAGTAACACAAAAATCGCTTTGACTCAACAGAGTCCCCGGCAGCGGCGCCAAAAACTTGTTGCTTTGCTCAATGGGGTTATAAATTGATTAAATTAAGCAAATAATCATGCAAATATACACGGTCTGCAGCAAGTGATAAGTATATTTTATATCGATTTCCCACAGAGACTGAGTTGAGTAAATGTCGATTGTATGCGTGTTAAATTAGATAAGGTAACCAGGAATGAAATGGATTTTGATTCGAGACACGAAATTGTAAAGGACACAAGGAAAACGCAAAGTTACAGCAATGCAAAAGAACTAAGGAGACTACAATATTGAAAAATGGTATTGCGGGACTCGCAATACCTTCGCAATAAGCTAGCAATAAATTAACAGACATAAAATCTAACGTAGGTCCCAGAAAATAAGCTAACTAACTCACATAATAAGAATAGTATTGCGGGTCTCGCAATACTTTCGCAATAAGACTTAGCAACAGATTAACGCACAAGTAAATCTAAGATAAAGGCAGAAAATAAGATTGCGGCTCTCGCAATACTTTCGCAATAAACTAACAATGAGTGAAATCTTAAGATAAAAACAATAAGGTTGACTAAGAATCCTCCATAGGCATAAACCATGATCCTTCAGCAGTGAACAAACATTACATGCATCGTTTTAGCTAGATCTCATACATCTTCCGATTATATGCATTAGATTCTTAAGTTACTCATATCCAAGTAAGGCTAAAAACCTATTTATAATTGCATGCTATTAAACGTGCTAGGAAAGTGCCTATTCCTAGATCACTCCCTGTTTACCATGAAAGGCTAACATGAATGAATGACTCTGAATTCTTACTCCTTCCGGAGGTTAGAAACTCTTTAGAACAAAATGGATGGCTGGTCGAAAATGTCCATGGGATGAAGTTCACACTCATTCAATGCGTTCATGCTTATTTACATGCTGAATTCACATAGTTATGTCCTGCAGATTCATCTTAACAAACCTTTATAAAACTAGCTACTCATGGCTTTAGAAGAACTCAACAAAACTAATTGATTACTCATAAGAATAGAAGAACTCAATAAAACTAATTGATTAGTTATGAAAAGCAATTCCAGTAATAATTCGAAAAGCGAAATACAATTCAATCCAAAAACAGAAACTAAAGTAAAACAGTAAATAAGTGAAGGTCCGATTGTCCACGATTCGCCTCGGTTGAAGGAGAAGAATGACTTATCTTGGGAAGGAACTAAATCAGAAGAGAAGATGGATCTTCTCTTTTTCCTCTTGAATTACTGACGCCAAGGGAGCCTTTGTTTCTTCGATCCAACAAACGAGAGAATTCTCTTTTCAGCGGTTTGGCCTTTGCCGAATCTCTTCACCGTCCAAGTTCATCTTTTTCTTCCTTCATCTTTCTCTCTTATATAGCCTTCAGTGGTTCCATAGTCTGCTCCCTAATCACGGATCTCCATCCAAATTAGGGAAATAACCTCATACGTGGCGGATGCAGGAAGGGTCGGCGGCTGGAAAAACGCAGCAGAAGAGATCATTATTGCGATCGCAAAGTTTCTTGAAGACTCCATTGCGATTGCGTTGCGATCGCAAAGCTCTGTTTCCGGTTGCCCTTCTTCTAATCTCATTGCGTTCCTCGCAAAACTTCAGCAATACATCTGCAAGGCATTAATTAGACATTTTTTCACCAATTACATACTTATGCACATATATTTCACATAAGCATTAAATTTAACACCATTTCACAAATGTCATTATTAAACACATATTCTGCTCAATAATAGTTAGAATGCTCAAAAGACTTCATGAATATAAAGCAATTATGGACCTTAATAACTCTCATTTGGAGAGTTAACAGTCATTGGTATAGGTTATTCTAAACACGTTTCACTTTATTCCAGTAAACTCTTTTACTAAACAAAACTTAATAACTCTTTATTACTAAATAGAGTATTTACAAACACAACTGTTTTCAAACCACGAGTTTTAGGACATAAAACCCAACAATTTCCCACTTGGACTAAAACGTCTGTGGTGTATATGTTGGCCGAGAAAACGAAATATCTCATATCTCAAGTTTTCTCACACTATCCTACTCAACAACTCGGAGCCCTAAACTCTTTAGGTGTCTCTCAAACACTTTAGCCGTGAGAGACTTAGTAAACACATCAGCATGAAGTGTTGTGAGGTTTTCCATGTGACCATCACATCTCCTCAGAGCACTATCCAAGAGTTCAACTTATAAACATTTTTGCTACTTCTGAAGGTGCAAGAAATTTAGCTATTACCGAGGAATTAGCAATAAAACTCTTGTATTTTATTCCTCCTTAGAATTGAGTAAGAAAGCATACATCTGACCTCCAATATGTATATGCACATGGATGCGTCTCATATTCTCAACGCTTGAGGTGTCTTAGGAAACCATTTCCATAGACCATCGAATATTGACAACTTTTTGTCAATACAAGATTTTTAGAGACAACACTAGCGATTTGTTCTTACGATTCAGATCAACCTGAATCCTTAGAACATACTAAGCCATATCCAAATCAACTATTTGGAATTGGATAGCTAGTTTATGCTTATCAGAGAAGTGAATCCTACATCATTCTCAATGACTAGGATATGAACTATGGAAATTGATTATGAAAGCAGCAACATTGATTAAACACTTGTCAAACAAGTTTTATCAATGTAATGTTCAAAGCCATAAGATTTGATCACAATATCAAAACTTATAATTCAGAATTTAGACACTTGATCCAATTCATAAATGGATTGAATAAGCATGCAAACAATTTGCTCTTAATCCTGAACAATTTGCTCTTAATCCTGAACAAGCTGCAAGAAATTTAGCTAATACTCTGATCAAGATAACTAGTCTTTACATCCATTTACCTTATCCTATCACATAGAATAGGGCAATGGATACAAGTATTCTATTTAACTATCACCTGACAACAAGAGATGAAGTTAATACACAATTAACCCCTTCCCTTTGGGACAATCCATTTGCCAGAAAGTCAAGCCTTAAAGGTTTTCACCTCATAGGCTAGGTCTCTAAACCTCTCGAAGATCCATGGCTTTGAGCCACTAGTTCTTGTCTATATACTCAACGTCATCATCAAGTATGATAACTAGAGTCATACGACAAGCCAATACAGTGGACCGAGTTATCCCATAATCCTCCCACTACATCGAGGCTTTCTCAACACTTGGGAAGAACCAGCTATATTAATAACCCTTGTTAATTTAAATAAAGCTTCCAATAATCTTTAAGCAGTAAGTCTTAACACACTAGTTGTTTTCGAGTTTAATAGAACACAAAGAGTATAAATCTTTTGTCAAATGAACAGTTCATTATCAAAACAAAAGATATCATATACATGTGTTCGGTTCAAACCATAAATATAGACAATAATTACATCATATGAAATTATCTCTATACAACAACTACATAAAGCTCCCACTCGTTCAGCTGCGAAGACGTCTTCATAAGTCATCTCCGTTAAGAAACTGGCTATCAGGAACTAACTTCCTAAAAAGAAAAACAAACATGATTAGTGGTTCCTGAATCAAAATTCCAGGTATGACACTCATAATCCACTAAACTTGTTTGGACAATTAATAAATCACATTTACCTTGTCATTCTTTCTGAGCCTGTTTCTCAGCAAGGTACTTGAGGCAGTTGCGCTTCCATTCACTACAAAAGAAACACTTTCTTTTGTCTGAAGATTTTACCTTGTGAACAATAGAGGCTTTGCCCTTCATTCTGCTTCTGTTTATGATGGAGCGTATAACGCTGCGGAAGCAATTTTGGATCGATGATAATCTAATTTCATCAATTTAACAAACTAGAAACATGCTCAAACAAACGAAAAATTAAGAAATTAGAATTACATACCCTTGTAGTTCCGATTTCTTCAAGATCCGTCGCTCGTTCCTCGTCACGAACTCTTCGGTCCTCTTCGCACGAACACTCCGAGGACCACCTCCGGTAGTCCTGCTATCCTCGGCGCCGTGCAATGGTGTTGTGGGACTCCGTACGAAGAGAAAAGAAAAAGAAGGAAGCATAGAGAAATGGAGGACAAAGGGTTTGTTTATTTTGGTTGAACTTCATAAGTTCGAAAGAACTTAAAAAATTAAAAAATTGTAAGAATTCAAAAAGTTCTTAAAATGAAACCCATTCTCCATTTTTGAAGACTGCGAAGGGCATTAACCTTCCTCATTTCATATATATATATATATATATATATATATATATATATGATAACTCCATTTTGGAGCTATTAAATACGTCCTAATCATAGCTAAAGTCCGCTTTCAATTGATTAAATATATCTCTTTTGTAGGAGAAAAGCGGCAAAGAGCTCGTGCGTCCATTGGGCATGTTCGAGCGCTTAAAGCAGAGTTTTAGCGCCCCGGGAATGCATCGGGAAGAGGGGAATTTGTTCCGTGAAGAAACGGGCCAAAACAGCCTTGAAGAGGCATTGCATCAGCCCCAAACCCGAGAGCCAGCGTCGAGCTATAGCGTCGAGACGCTGGCTCGACGCTGGAAAAACCCGAGAGCAAGCGTCGAGTGATAGCGTCGAGACGCTAGCTCGACGCTGCCATGGCGTCGAGACCCTGCTTGGCGTCGAGACGCTCCGGAGGAGGCGCGCGCAGGAAATTCATCGGGGCAGCGTCGCGACGCTGGCCTTGCGTCGCGACGCCAGCGCGCGCGCGCGCGGATCACTTAGGGCACAGCGTCGAGACGCTGGCCTAGCGTCTCGACGCTACGACGAAGACAGTAGCTTAAGGACGATTTTTCTGCACATTTTTCATATCTTCTCCAAGCTCTATCTTCTTCATCTCTCAACGGAATCCGGCGATTCTTCTTCCCTTCTTCCCCATTTTCTCTCTACTTTCCGTGGAGCTCCGCCATTGTTGGCATGCGAGTGAGCTCCACTCCTCTTTTGTAATAGTAGATGAATCCTTCCATGGGCGTTGTTGGAGCGGGATTGACAAACCGCGCCATGAGCGGCTAAGGTAAGGGTGAACGGTTTGGGAATGGTTTAGGAGGATTTTGTTAGACGATCTGGTTTTGATAATCTGAGTTTTGATTTATGTATATTGGGTTCTGTTTATTTGCATTTGTCTACTTTGCTTAATCCAACGCGCATGTTTAATTTCGACGATTGACACTCGAGTAATTATGCATGTTGTGTATGTTA
Organism: Herpetospermum pedunculosum; assembly: GCA_028017165.1. Classification (NCBI taxonomy): domain Eukaryota; kingdom Viridiplantae; phylum Streptophyta; class Magnoliopsida; order Cucurbitales; family Cucurbitaceae; genus Herpetospermum; species Herpetospermum pedunculosum. The sequence goes on from CM051526.1 coordinate 14,346,203, forward strand.
AAGAGTAGCGATGCCGTGCCTCTCACTGCTCGACTAAGTAACACAGGTAGATGAAATTAAATCGAAGTATTAAGCCGTGTAGGATAGTTGTTGATTGCATACAGCGTTTGCGGGCAATCTACTAGCAATTTGAATTCACGCTTAAATGTTCGTCGCGGTTAGCTAGTGACTGTCTAGATTTACCTTAGGGCTGATCACCTTGATGTAAGCTTAGATAACGTGTAATTAGAACTGTGTGGTCTAATTAAAATCCATGGAGTCGGCTACTTTGGGGCATCTCTGGTAGTCGTCCGCGTGTATAATGAACTGAATACCATGATTTTAGCATTAAAGGATAAACCGAATTAGTCTAACAATTGATCCCGAAACTCCCCAAACCGTGCACACGTTCTCTACATATTATTTCTTTCTTCCGTTAGCTTCCTTATTATTTTCCCTCTGCATGACTAAAACCCCCCGTTACCAATTAATCAATTAAATCCCAACTTTACTAGTAAATTCATTCTCCTATTCCTTGGATCGACCCTGTTACCACTGGCTGCAAAGCCTTGGCAATAGGCATTATAAATTTATTTTGGCAAGCCTCGACAGCTTGAGTTTATAGCGATAGTTCAAAAATATCGTTACCAAAATTGGCGCCGTTGCCGGGGAATAGGCAATTGTTTGAATTTATGATTGAAGTTTGAATTTGATTTATTGATGGTTGACTGAAAATTTTTTCTGTTTGTATGTTGTATGTTTAGATTTTTGTTTGTGTATGACCCGTTCCTCTGAGGGTAGTTTGCAGTATATTCCTGAGATTGACAGAGAGGAGCGGAGGTTACGTAGAGAAGCCCGGGAGGGGCAAGGAACGTTTGAAAGAGAAGAAGGCAATCCCTTCTTATTTGACGAGATGGCGCAAGGCGAAGCGCCACGGACGCTGAAGCAACTGGCAGCGCCAGACCTGAACCTGCAGCCCTTGTGCATTAACTACCCCGTGGTAGCAGGTAACTTCGAGTTGAAATCTGGTTTAATTCACCAGTTACCTTCTTTCCATGGAAACGCAGGTGAGGACGCGAACAAGCATTTGATGGAATTCCATTGCGTCTGCGCGGGAATGAAGCCCGCAGGGGTCACGGAGGAGCAACTGAATATGAGGGCATTCCCCTTCACGCTCAAGGACAAAGCCAGAGACTGGCTGTATTACTTGCCCTCCGGATCGATCAACACGTGGCAGGATATGAAGCGGGTATTTTTGGAGAAATACTTTCCCGCATCCTTGGCCACTACACTGCGGAAGAGGATTTATGGGATCACCCAGGATGTAGGTGAGTCCCTGCATGAGTATTGGGAACGCTTTGGGCGCCTGTGCGCGAGTTTCCCACACCACCAGATCGCCGATCAGCTGCTCATACAGTATTTCTATGAGGGGATGACGCCCCACGACAGGCAGATGATCGATGCAGCGAGTGGAGGGGCACTGATTGACAAGACCCCAGTTGAGGCCAAGCAGCTCATTGCAAATATGGCTACCAACTCGCAGCAGTTTGGGATCAGGGGGCAAGGACAAGTGCACAGCGTGGCTCAGAGCCATGAAATGTCTGAAATGAGGGCCCAGGTGGCCGAGATAGGGAGTATGTTGAAAAAATTTGTTGGAGGACACCGCGAAGAGGCGGAGGTCAATGCAATCGGGGGGTATGCTTCCAACCCAAGGAAGTATGATCCATATGCTAGCACTTATAATCCCGGTTGGCGTGATCATCCTAACTTCAGCTATGGGAACAGGGAAGGACAAAATCGCTTCCAAGGCCAGTCCCAGGATAGGCCTAATTCTTCCACCCAGGCTCAAGCTTCGAGCTCCTCCAGCTCACTTGAAGAGATGGTAAGGACCATCGTGACTAGCACCAGCCAGTTCCAGAAAGAGGCTCGCGAGGAGCTTAATTCTCATAAGGCAGAGCTGCAGAATTTGAACAAGCAGCTGACACAAATGGCGGTGTCTATTAGTAAGATCGAGAGCAAGAGCTCGGGGAAGCTTCCTTCCCAAACTACAGTTAACTCATGTGAAAATGTGAGTGCCATTCAGCTGCGCAGTGGGAAGTCACTTTCCAACAGAGCTGCGAAGGAAGCCACGGACAGCCTGAACGAGTCCGCCCCGATTGCTCTTGAGACTCAGAATGAGAAAAGAAATGAGAAGGTCAGTGTACCTGTGGATGTTGCCAAAGCACCATTCCCGAGTAGGCTTGCTAAGCCTACTTTGGAATCCGATGACGAGGAGGTCCTGCGAACCTTCCAAAAGGTGATGGTGAATATCCCGCTCCTAGAGGCAGTCAGTCAAGTGCCCAAATATGCAAAATTCTTAAGGAGCTGGTGCACTACGAAGAGAAAGTCCAGAGGGACTGAGAAAAAGAAAGAGAACGTCTCTGCCTTACTCCCAGGTACGTTGCCTGCCAAGTGCAACGATCCAGGTACCTTTACTATCCCTTGCACCATAGGTAGTAAAATTGTTCATAATGCCATGTTAGACCTTGGAGCCTCTGTAAATGTTATGTCTTATGCATTGTATCGTGAGTTGAATTTAAATGAAATGCATGAATGTAATGTTTCTGTTCAGTTGGCTAATGGGTCGAGCATCTGTCCTAGGGGGAAGGTAGAGGATGTTTTAGTAAGAGTCGGGAATATGACGTTTCCCGCTGATTTCCTTGTTTTAGATATGAAAGAAAATTTATTGCATGCTTCGTCCTCTATGCTGTTAGGACGCCCTTTTCTTAAGACCGCTAGGGTCAAAATCGATGTGTATAAGGGCGTCGTTTCGTTAGAGTTTGATGATACTTTGCATGAGTTTTCTTTATTTGATGGGAAGTCTGCTGGAAATGTATCTGTTTGTGAGCATGATGAGAATGGGAGTCTACCCTCGCGCTTGAGGGATGGTTCCCATGTCTCTGTTAAAATTTCTGATTTGAATTTTTTGGATGATACTGCTGGTTTTTGCACTAACATGTCTAATATTCACGTGCCCGAGGCACGAAGAGTGCAAAACATTTTTCAGGTGGATGATGGTGGAAAAGGTGTGGCCTTGGACAAGTATGGATCGTCCCCCGCACCTACAGACTATGGATGAGTCTGTTGAGAGAATACAGTCGAGCAACCGACTTTAAAAATTCTGCGCTTCTCGGAGGCACCCGAGTGTTGAACTGTTTTTATGCTTTAGTTTAGTTTTCTTGCTTTTTAGAATTAATTTAGCTTGCTGTTTTTTTTTAAGGGGAATCGAGGAAGAGAAGACAATTTTGGGCTCTGATGCGTTCGTGCACCGCTTCCTCGCCCTCGCCAGCTTCACAAAGAGTCAGGGAAGTGTACTTCTTCTTCCCTTTTACTTTGATGTATCTGACTGGTTGGCATTGAGGACAATGCCAAATTTTGAAGTTGGGGGTGGAGTAGTCCGATGGATGTGCATGTGTAGTTTGTTGAGAAGTGCTATAAAGATATTGAAGTGCTTGGGACTCTGTTTACTGTTTTCTGACTGTGATAGCCTAGGAAATGCATGTTGGAAATCTGAGCATGTTCATAATCGAGTTTTTGCATGAGTTTTGTGTTTATTAGGTTCATGTCAAAAATTTTAAAATTTTTTCTGTTGCTCCCTTGCACTCATCGCGCACTTAGCAACTTCTCCCTAGATTCCGTAAGCTTAGTTTATCGCATGCTTAGCTAATTCTCGTTGTCACCCCGAAAGGCACCCTTAGGTAGCTTGTTGCATGAGAGTTAGCAGCTAATTAATCGAGAAAGCATGTGCTTAGCCTAATGTAAAAAAAATAGAAAAGCATGTTTTGTAGAAAAGTTCCTCTCGAGGCGCTCCTCCTTCTTATTTGCGCTTAAAAGAAGTGAGCGTTAGTCCTTAAAAACGTGAAGTTTCATGCATGAATTTGACGTGTTAGGCAACTCGAGTTGGAAAGAAAAAGAAATGAAAAGTTGGTTCGAAGAACCCAAATAAAAGAGTACAAAGTACTTTTGAAAAAAAAAAAAAAAAAAAAAAAGAATGAGAAAATGATTAGGTCTCTTAATTTGCTTCTTTCTCTCGTGTAAGTCAAGTGTAGCTGTTCTTAAACGCTAGAAGTAGGGGGAAAATGGGATGTGCGTTGCATGTTGGTTTTCCGGGTTTACGTGAGTTTAGGAGTGGTTGTCTAGCACACACACACGTTAGGGGGCAAGAGTTAATTTTTGATATGGCCTAATTGATACATGAACAAAGTGCTTCCATGATTATATTCGTGTTTGAAATTTCAATATGCATGGAGGTTTGAGTTAGAATGCATGTAATAGCGTCCTTAGAGTCAATGTCTTTGTAGTGCTTGCTCGAGGACTAGCAATGTTTAAGTTGGGGGTGTTTGATAACTCCATTTTGGAGCTATTAAATACGTCCTAATCATAGCTAAAGTCCGCTTTCAATTGATTAAATATATCTCTTTTGTAGGAGAAAAGCGGCAAAGAGCTCGTGCGTCCATTGGGCATGTTCGAGCGCTTAAAGCAGAGTTTTAGCGCCCCGGGAATGCATCGGGAAGAGGGGAATTTGTTCCGTGAAGAAACGGGCCAAAACAGCCTTGAAGAGGCATTGCATCAGCCCCAAACCCGAGAGCCAGCGTCGAGCTATAGCGTCGAGACGCTGGCTCGACGCTGGAAAAACCCGAGAGCAAGCGTCGAGTGATAGCGTCGAGACGCTAGCTCGACGCTGCCATGGCGTCGAGACCCTGCTTGGCGTCGAGACGCTCCGGAGGAGGCGCGCGCAGGAAATTCATCGGGGCAGCGTCGCGACGCTGGCCTTGCGTCGCGACGCCAGCGCGCGCGCGCGCGGATCACTTAGGGCACAGCGTCGAGACGCTGGCCTAGCGTCTCGACGCTACGACGAAGACAGTAGCTTAAGGACGATTTTTCTGCACATTTTTCATATCTTCTCCAAGCTCTATCTTCTTCATCTCTCAACGGAATCCGGCGATTCTTCTTCCCTTCTTCCCCATTTTCTCTCTACTTTCCGTGGAGCTCCGCCATTGTTGGCATGCGAGTGAGCTCCACTCCTCTTTTGTAATAGTAGATGAATCCTTCCATGGGCGTTGTTGGAGCGGGATTGACAAACCGCGCCATGAGCGGCTAAGGTAAGGGTGAACGGTTTGGGAATGGTTTAGGAGGATTTTGTTAGACGATCTGGTTTTGATAATCTGAGTTTTGATTTATGTATATTGGGTTCTGTTTATTTGCATTTGTCTACTTTGCTTAATCCAACGCGCATGTTTAATTTCGACGATTGACACTCGAGTAATTATGCATGTTGTGTATGTTAAAGAGTAGCGATGCCGTGCCTCTCACTGCTCGACTAAGTAACACAGGTAGATGAAATTAAATCGAAGTATTAAGCCGTGTAGGATAGTTGTTGATTGCATACAGCGTTTGCGGGCAATCTACTAGCAATTTGAATTCACGCTTAAATGTTCGTCGCGGTTAGCTAGTGACTGTCTAGATTTACCTTAGGGCTGATCACCTTGATGTAAGCTTAGATAACGTGTAATTAGAACTGTGTGGTCTAATTAAAATCCATGGAGTCGGCTACTTTGGGGCATCTCTGGTAGTCGTCCGCGTGTATAATGAACTGAATACCATGATTTTAGCATTAAAGGATAAACCGAATTAGTCTAACAATTGATCCCGAAACTCCCCAAACCGTGCACACGTTCTCTACATATTATTTCTTTCTTCCGTTAGCTTCCTTATTATTTTCCCTCTGCATGACTAAAACCCCCCGTTACCAATTAATCAATTAAATCCCAACTTTACTAGTAAATTCATTCTCCTATTCCTTGGATCGACCCTGTTACCACTGGCTGCAAAGCCTTGGCAATAGGCATTATAAATTTATTTTGGCAAGCCTCGACAGCTTGAGTTTATAGCGATAGTTCAAAAATATCGTTACCAATATATATATATTATTTATTAAAAAAAATTAAAGAATAATAAATATTTTATTTACTAAACTTTTTAATAAATAATATATATATAGATATATATATAATTCTTATTAATTAAATAAACTTTTTAATTAATTAATATTATTTAATTAAATATCAAATATTAATTAAATAAAATGGCTAAACACGGTTTTCCAAAAACCGGTTTTTTGCACATGAATCCTATTCATGTTTTAGACCACTCCCATATATAAATCATATTTAAATATGTTCATCATCCTTCCAAAAATCGAAATTGAACAATTCAAATTTTTTTCATTTTTCTCTTATATTGTTGCACAGTGTTATCCGAGCTAGCTAGGAGAACTTAAAGGACCTACAGATCATGAGCTCCAACGATATGAGATTATCCGGTCAAAACTGTTTTAACCGAACTAATCAACATTCGTCAAATACCTGGAGACTCCACTATAGTCTGAGGGTTGCACTCTCCTCACTGTAGATATATTATGTCCTCTTGATATAACCGTCATTGGCAAGTCGACCCTTCACAAGTTGTTCGTAATCACAGTCGGGTCATTTATACCGTTTAACCTCTACATTACCTCTTGTTCCTTAAGTACCACTGACACCTCTAATGAACAATTGATCTGTGGTCCGACCAACAGATCAGTAACCCTCTCTTGACAGGAGAGGGTGAGCGCTCTTTGCTCAAGCCCTGAAGTTAACTATCAAGGGAACAACCTATCTACTAACCTTGAAGAACGGGTTAGGAGTGAATTCCATCTTGCTGTACTATGTCCCCAGCCACCTATTCGAGTTTATCCCCAAGATGGTAGGAATATTGAGTCGGCGCTAATGGGCCACTCTCACCCGTAGTAGTCAAAGGATACTCTCGAATAAATAGGAGTTCATAGCGAGCTCAGGATTAAGATCGAGTTACCTAGGCCATCATATGAAAAAATCGGTCTCTTCTGTAAACAGTGTTATAAAGAGAGAGCGACTGGATTTCGCGGTTCGGTCTTATGCAAACTCATTGCATAGAACGCCCTCGCTCGTACATCTCAATGTGAAACGATTCGGATCACATCGTTTTGTACTATACAAAGCGAGTTGCATCCAATAGTGTTACCAGAATAAGGTACCCAACCTTATTCGTATACTATAGACCGTTTTGACTGTCTACTTGAGCCTGATCCACATTCATGTCATACATGAAGCTCAAGTACTCATCTTTCACCATGGGTGTTGATCATTGGTATAGGATAAACTAAACACGTTTCACTTTATTCCAGTATACTCTTTTACTGAATAAAACTAATAACTCTTTATTCTAAATAGATTACTTACAAACATAACAGTTTACAAACCACGAGTTTTAGGACATAAAAACTATCGTAGGCTTCACGAACTGTTTGTGTAGCATTCGAACTAGGAGGTGGAGGACAATCATTCGTTAAGACAAATCTAAGGTCGTCTAAAACTAGAATCGTATTTAGGTTTGACTTTCATATCCCATAGTTTTCGCCAGTCAATTTGTCGTGCGCTAATAGCTGAATAAAAAAAAATCGACATGCTGAAAACTGAATGTAAATCTATTAGTGAAACTGTTTTAACCTACTTAAACCAATTAAAAAGGTTTAACAGTAAATAAAGGACCCAAACTCTTTATTTACTCGCAACGATACTTTAGTGAGTCAGAATGGTAGCTACCGAAGGACAGTCGAGCACTCCTACACTAAACCAAGACGTTCTTGACTAAATGCTATAACCAGAATAACTTTTATTCCTATAGCATCTTAGTTATCGTTTTTGGTCAAGATTTACTAACTCCTTAGCAAATCTCGTAAGTGTGACCCTCCATTTTTAGAATGCACAGGACGGCTCCAACAGTGCAACTGAAGGGAATGTCAATGTTGGGAATGGCCCTATGTTTCTTTATCCATAAATGGTGATTGAGATGTTCCGACTCCCATGAAAAAGCCCTCCGAAGGGATGGTGCCACTAAGAGCAACCTGCAGGCGGAACATGGGAATCTCACTGTTTAATCCAATGGAGGAGACCGCAGGATGTACTGACGTACTTCCTTCTCCCACTTACTATAAATACTTACTCCATTCACCTTGCTATTGAAAGATGCAAAAGCCAACCAAAGGGGGATGCCCTATTGACATCACGAGGCCGAGCATAATTCTCACGTTGTGAACTTCGCAGAGTGCGTAGCAGGAGAGGGATATATCATATATTCCTTTTCAACACCTCTACTAAGTATTTAGACGGTTCTGGGTATTTTATTTCAGGCTTTATCCGGCTAAGGAAATAAAACCTTAACTTTTTACTTCAGATGTCTAGGTTATTAACACTTTACTAACCTCACACCTCTCTTGAATGCTCATAAAGTCGCGTTAACTTTACTCAAGTACCAGATTGTCCCCAGGTATGAGGTGTTCCGTAAACCGTCAGCTTAAATACCTCCAACCTCGAGCAGGATTTCACCGGGTGAGTTTCTTCTAACATTAGCATTTACAAGATATCGACCTATTTATCTAATGAAAAATATCGAATCATTTAACCCTAAATGAATAAGCTTTTGTCTTTGTTATAGATTTTAAAAGTGTATGTGATTTTTGCAACACTTTGCAAAACACTTAGATATACTATAACAATTTCTACATGCTTCTCAAACATGCATCACTAAGGCATGACAAGTTGAATATTTAACTTCATAATCAATATAACACTTATATCAATTATGCTCTTAAACATACAACTCATAATTCATAACCAATATAACACTTATATTGAATCTCATGAATTAAGCATGCATCCTATACATTATAACACTTGTAACATACAATATGCTACTAATGTTGGATCCTTAATTTCATAATCAATATAACACTTATATCAATTATTCTATTAAGCAAACAACATCTAATTCATGAATTAATATAACTCTTATATTAATACACATGAATTGAGCATGCATAATATACATTATAACACTTATAACATACAATATTCATAAAACTAGGGCAACCTATGTTGTACGTTTAATTTCATAATTAATATAACACTTGTATCAATTATTCTATTAAACTAACAACATCTAATTCATGAATTAATATAACTCTTATATTAATACTCATGAATTCTTAAATATGCATACTATATATTATAACACTTATAACATATTTTCAATGCATGGAACATGCTTTCTACGGGGGATTTATATGGCATACGTTATGCACATACAAACATGGATTTAATTAAAACATACATACGCAATGCATAATTAATAAAACAAACTAAAGTGGACCGGTTTTGGCATCAAGCAAGCAATAACTATTTTATTACAAGCTTGAACAACAAGCTAAATCTTGAGCAAACTTCGAACTCTTCGTTCCGCCTTGGACAAGCTTGCTCCCCCTAACGCTTCGGTTAATTTCTCTTCGAGCTTCTCTTTGTACTGGCCATAACGAGTTTAAACTTGCATCGAACATTTCAGCGAGCTTAAAACTCGAGCTTCTTTCACAAAGAAACCTATATGGACTCTAATGACTCTAAAAGAATACAGACTTTTCAGCACACATTAAAACCCATACATTCTCGGACAATTACAAATTATGAAATTAAAAAAGAAACGATGTCAAAACCGATATACACTTTAGACGCCCATTCAGAAACAATTTCTATATTAAAATACCCACCAAGCTTAAATTGATGCAAATTGAGTTGATCAAAATACGCTCTAATACCAATTGATCGAGCGTAAAATGCAGCGGAAGCGATTTTGGATTGTTGATACTCTAATTTCATTAATTTAACAAACTAGAAACATGCCCAAACAACGGAAATAATAAAAACTAGAATACATACCCTTGTAGTTCTAATTTTCTTCAGCTCGGTCGCTCGTTTCTCGTCACGAACTCTTTGGGCCTCTTCTCACGAACGCCTCGAGGACCACCTCCGGTAGTCCCGCTATCCTCGGCACCGTGCAACGGAGTTGTGGGACTCTGTAAGTAAGAGAAAAGAAAGGAAGAATAAGATAGAAAAAAGGAAATGGAAGTTCTGTGGTGAAGAAGAACTCTACAAATGAACTTTAGAAGTCCATTTAGTGAGACGAAGTACTCAAAATGAGTTTTTGCAAAAACCTCATATATTAAGTACCCCTAAACCCACTTGCCATCTATATATATAATACTTATATATATTCACATATACAGGGTCGGATCCAGAAATTTATGCCAGTTGGGGCACAATTCAAATAAGGTTAAATTATAAATTTATTCTTAATTTTTTTTTTTTTGTGTCTATATGGTCCTTAAAATTTAAAAGTGTTTAATAGGTCTCTAAAGTTTCAATTTTGTATCTAATAAATCCATAAATTTTCAATTTTTTATCCAAGAGAAACATATTCTAAAATTGAAAAAAATAAATGTTCTATTAAACATAAATTTTAATTTGGTGTCTAATAAATCCTCAATTTATTCGACATTTTTTTTAAAATCACGTATCTATTAGGTTTAGGGTTTAGATACACAACTAAAATTTTAAGGTTCAATTAGATATAAAATTAAATTTCTCTAATAGAACAACTATTTTTTTTAAAATAATAATAATATGCCTAAGATTTATTGAATACAAAATTGAAAGTTCATAAATCTATTAGATATTGTTAAAATTCAAAGATTTATTCGATACAAAATTGAACATTTAGAAACCTACCCGACATTGTTTAAATTCCAAGAATCTATTAGACATAATTTTGAAATTTGAACGACTAAATTTGTAATTTTACCTTCATATAAATATAGTTTTAAATACATTATATATAATATTTATATTAGAAAATATTAATTATAAAATTATAAAAAATTATTATAGAATTATTCACCCAAATATGTAAGTAAATAATGAAATTCAAAATATTTATCATTATTTTTTTATTATTATTATTATTTTTTAGGGTTTAGGGTTTAGGAAATTCAAAATTAAGAGCAAATAAAAAATAACATGTAAAAATGATAAATATTTAGTAAGCTTAAATAGTACAAATTCATATAATTACATTTTAAATATATTAAAATTAAATAAATATAAAAACAAAATTAAAGAACCAAAAAAGAACCCAGAAAATGTATAAATATGTGAAGGCTCAAGATCAAACGCAGACCCAAAGACCACAGTAAGATACAAGCGTGCCCCAAAACCACTAATCCATCTGCAATTTTTTAAATTTAATCTCCATTGTAATATACAAATCTATAAATTATATAATTCCAGGGGCACGTGCCACCCTGACCCCTCTGTGCATCCGCCCCTGCACATATATCAAATATATGTGTCTTACATGCACAATGCATGTAAGATATATATATATATATATATATATATATATATATATGGGTTGGTTGCACAAATAGCAATCAGGCCCAAACTAATTGCAAATTTAGCAAACTTTAAAATGTTTTGCAAATATGGCAAAAAAACTCGTTTCTATCACTGATAGACTTTATTATATCACTGATAGACTTCTATCGGTGATAGACTATTATCACTGATAGACTATTATCACTGACAAAAATCTATAAAAAGCTGAGGTGATCAGCGATAGACTTCTATCAGTCATAAGATATCAACGATAGAAATTGCTATATCCGCAAATTTTTTAAAAACATGCTATATTTGCAAACAATAAGTCTTAAATTGTCATTTACTACAATTTCCCTATATATATATATTAATTAATATTTTTTAATTCAATATCAAATATTAATTAAATAATATTGCTAAACCTAGTTTTCCGAAAACTGACTTTTTGCACATGAATCGTATTCATGTTTTAGACCATTCTCATATTTAAATCATATTTAAAAATGTTCATCATCCTTCCACAAACCGAATTTGAACAAATTCAAATTATTTTTCTTTTCTCTTATATTCTTGCACGGCGTTATCCGAGCTAGCCAGGAGAACCTAAAGGATCTACAAATCATGAGTTACAACGATACGAGATTATCCGGTCAAAACTCTTTTTACCGAACTAATCAACAGTCGTTAACCCCCGGAGACTCAGCTATAGTCTGAGGGTTGCACTCTCCTCACTATAGATATATTATGTCCTATTGATATAACCGTCATGGGCAAGTCGACCCTTCACAGGTTGTTCGTAATCACAGTCGGGTCATTTATATCATTTAACCTCTGCATTACATCTTGTTCCTTAAGTACCACTGACACCTCTAATGAACAATTAATCTGTGGTCCATCCAACAGATCAGGTCCCTCTCTTGCCAAGGAGAGGGTGGGCGTCCATTGTTCAAGCCCTGGAGTCAGCTATTAAGGGATCAACCTATCTAATAACCCTGAAGAACGGGTTAGGAGTGAACATTCCATCTTGTTGTACTATGTCCCCAACCACTAATTCGAGTTTATCCCCAAGATGGTAGGCTTATTGAGTCGGCGATCTGGCCACTCTCACCCGTGCAAATCAAAGGATACTCTCGAATAAATAGGAGTTCATAGCGAGCTCAGGATTAAGATCGAGTTACCTAGGCCATCAAATGAAAAAATTGGTCTCTTTAGTAAACGGTGTTATAAAGAGAGAGTGACTTGTTTCGCGGTTCAATCTTATGCAAACTCATTGCACATGACGCCCTCGCTCGCACATCTCAATGTGAAACGATTCGGATCACATCGTTTTGTACAATACAAAGCGAGCCGCATCCAGTAGTGTTACCAGGATAAGGTACCCAGCCTTATCCATATACTATAGACCATTTTGACTGTCTACTTGAGCCTGATCCACAATCATGTCATACATGAAGCTCAAGTACTCATTAATCGCCATGGGTGTTAGTCATTGGTATAGGTTATTCTAAACACGTTTCACTTTATTCCAGTAAACTCTTTTACTGAATAAAACTTAATAACTTTTTATCACTAAATAGAGTATTTACAAACACAATTGTTTACAAACCACGAGTTTTAGGACATAAAACCCAACAAAGTATATATCAAAGTGCTAGCATATAGTATCTAGAAATATTCCAGAGTCAATCCACAAGTAAAATTGAACGATATGCTCTAGTGTGTAACTGAAAATATCAGAACTTAATAACATGTGCCAGATGTGGTAAGAAAATAATAAAAGGATGGTTTGTTGTTGGTTTATGCAGTAGTAGTAAAATAAGTTGTAGAGTAAACTATAAAGTAAATGTAAAGCGGGATCCTCAAGGCATGACTATTGAGGACACTCTAATGTTGCGGCTACCTACTCGCGTTAGCCCAAACTCTCATCGACCATCTAATACATCCAAAGTAGGGAGGGGTCCCTCATGTACTTCCCTTTGGTGTTCTTTCTTACGTAGCTGATATAGTTACTTGGTCGGTCTCGTACATCGTGTCTTCAACACACGGAAGCTTTATTTGCAGCTACAAAGTCCCGATGAAAGGGGCGATGTCACTTATACGGTAGTCAACACCTAAATTGGTGATTGTGTCTTTCATTGTTCATCTCTTTGTCGTGAAGCCCAAATTTGAAGATGTAGTGAAGCCTCCACAATTTGAATATGAAGCAAAGCCGACAGAATTTGAAGATTAAGCGACAACCTTGACTTTGAAGATGGAGCGACAACCTCGATTTTGAAGATGGAGCGACAACCTCAGCTTTGAAGATGAATCAATGGTAATAGGATTTTTGAATATCCTATCAATTTCGGGGTGTCGAGTCCCGCCAAAATAACATTTATAAGTACCGCTACAACTGAGCTTTGCAACTAGTGGTAGTCGGGTCGATCCGCAGGGAACCTAAATTATTTTCTCTTAATTAATTTCTATTTGCTTTTATTAAGTAAAACTCAAACTAAAACGATAAAGTAAAGGGGAGATTGATTACGGTAAAATAAAAGGAAAGCCTAAAAGTAGCTAACGAAAAATTAAAACTAATTACATGTGCTCCTAATTTTAAGGGTCGGGGTTGACCTAGATGCAACTCGATTCATTGGGATTCAAACATACTTAGCAAGAGCTTAATTAAACACATAAACAGTTGCCTGGCAACCCTGAAGCAACCAACCACATGGAAATTAGCTAGAGTTGTCAATTCTAACTAAACGGTGCTACTAATTAATTCAGATTGATCATTCCTAAATTAATTAAAGCAGTTACTAGCATTTTATGTTAAACATTCAATAAGGAAGCCTATATTGATACTTCGATTTCTTTTACTACTTCGAGTTTCCCCTTTGCTACTTGGCCATTATGATGTCGTGCCTCTCTTAATCGCCACGGAAAATCTTTAACTATAGAACATGCTGGAAATCAAAGCCGTCAGCTCATATCAATCAAACATGCTCATGTGATATGCATAGAAGAAGCAAAATACTAAATCAGTCATGCTAAGCTCAAAATTAAAGAACTAAACCCTCATGAATCGCATCAAATTTAACCCCTAATGTCAAATTAGAGCACTTACCTTGCTCGGGATGAAAACCAAGATAATCCAACCAAGTCGGGATGAAAACCAAGCTAATCCAACCAAGTCTATGCTTTGATATATAAGAAAAGGAGAGAAAACCCCAAGAATCTAGAGAGAAATTGTAGACTCTCCAAATGAGAGTTATTTAGGTCCATAATTGCTTTATATTCATGAAGTCTTTTGAGCATTCTAACTATTATTGAGCAGAATATGTGTTTAATAATGACATTTGTGAAATGGTGTTAAATTTAATGCTTATGTGAAATATCTGTGCATAAGTATGTAATTGGTGAAAAAATATCTAATTAATGCCTTGCAGATGTATTGCTGAAGTTTTGCGAGGAACGCAATGGGATTAGAAGAGGGGCAACCGAAAACAGAGCTTTGTGATCGCAACGCAATTGCAATGGAGTCTTGAAGGAACTTTGCGATCGCAACGCAATCGCAATATTGATCTCTTCTGCTGCGTTTTTCCAGCCGCAGGCCCTTCCTGCATCCGCCACGTATGAGGTTATTTCCCTAATTTGGATGGAGATCCGTGATTAGAGAGCAGACTATGGAACCACTGAAGGCTATATAAGAGAGCAAGATGAAGGAAGAAAAAGACAAACTTGGACGGTGAAGAGATTCGGCAAAGGCCAAACCGCAGAAAAGAGAATTCTCTCGTTTGTTGGATCGAAGAAACAAAGGTTCACTTGGCGTCAGTAATTCAAGAGGAAGAAGAGAAGATCCATCTTCTCTTCTGATTGAGTTCCTTCCCAAGACAAGTCATTCTTCTCCTTCATCCGAGGCGAATCGTGGACAATCGGACCTTCACTTATTTACTGCATTACTTTAGTTTCTGTTTTCGGATTTCTACTGCTTTACTTTAGTTTCTGTTTTTGGATTGAATTGTATTTCGCTTTTCGAATTATTACTGGAATTGCTTTTCATAAGTAATCAATTAGTTTTGTTGAGTTCTTCCATTCTTATAAGTAATCAATTAGTTTTGTTGAGTTCTTCTAAAGCCATGAGTAGCTAGTTTTATAAAGGTTTGTTAAGATGAATCTGTAGGACATAACTATGTGAATTCAGCATGTAAATAAGCATGAATGCATTGAATGAGTGTGAACTTCATCCCATGGACATTTTCGACCGGCCATCCATTTTGTTCTAAAGAGATCCTAACCTCCGGAAGGAGTAAGAATTCAGAGTCATTCATTCATGTTAGCCTTTCATGGTAAACAGAGAGTGGTCTAGGAATAGGCACTTTCCTAGCACGTTTAATAATATGCAATTATAAATAGGTTTTTAGCCTTACTTGGATATGAGTAACTTAAGAATCTAATGCATATAATCGGAAGATGTATGAGATCTAGCTAAAACGATGCATGTAATGTTTGTTCACTGCAGAAGGATCATGGTTTATGCCTATGGAGGATTCTTAGCCAACCTTGCTGTTTTTATCTTAAGATTTCACTCGTTGTTAGTTTATTGCGAAAGTATTGCGAGAGCCGCAATCTTATTTTTTTGTTTTTATCTTAGATTTACTTGTGCGTTAATCTGTTGCTAAGTCTTATTGCGAAAGTATTGCGAGACCCGCAATACTATTCTTATTTTGTGAGTTAGCTAGCTTATTTTCTGGGACCTACGTTAGATTTTATTAGTCTGTTAATTTATTGCTAGCTTATTGCGAAGGTCCCGCAATACCATTTTTCAATATTGTAGTCTCCTTAGTTCTTTTGCATTGTTGTAACTTTGCGTTTTCCTTGTGTCCTTTACAATTTCGTGTCTCGAATCAAAATCTATTTCATTCCTGGTTACCTTATCTAATTTAACACGCATACAATCGGCATTTACTTAACTCAGTCTCTGTGGGAAATCGATATAAAATATACTTATCACTTGCTGCAGACCGTGTATACTTGCATGGTTATTTGCTTAATTTAATCAATTTATAACCCCATTGAGCAAAGCAACAAAAATCGCTCAAAAAATGTCCAAACCCGAGAGAGAATGACCTAAAAAACGCAGAAGCGACGCTCCGGACGGAAATTTCCATCGCCTAATGTCGTGGTAGCGTCGAGACCCTACAGGCAGCGTCTCGACGCTAGGGTCTGTGCCTTAGGAAAAATAATGGAAATTCTACATTCCCCTGATCTCAAACTCTAACCAGTCATCTACCAATGTTCTCCTGCACCACCAGACCACACAACACATTTGGGATAACATTTGATTAATTAATTTATATGGTATAAACTCTTAAAACGATTAATCATTATTATCGACTAAAATATTCTTTCTCTTAATTAATGCAATGGTCTGATTTACCCCTAAGCAATTAATTTCTTTAAAATATAAACATTAAACACAATTAATTATTTAATTCGCGAGACTTAGGAGCTAAATATTAGCACTTTTGGAGTGCTATCAATTGACAACTTCAACTTTGAGGATGGAGTGACAACCTCGACTTTGAAGATGAAGCGACAACCTCGACTATGAAGATGAAGCGACAAACTCAGTTTTGAAGAAGAAGCGACAACCTTGACTTTGAAGATTGACCAAGGCCCTTGACTATAAAGATTAAGCGACGACATTTACTTTCAAGATGGAGCAACAACCTCGACTCTAATAATGAAGCGACGAAGCTTTCGAACTTGAATTTGAGGCGACGAACCCTTCAAAACTTGAAGTTGAAGCAACGAAGCCTCCAAACTGAACTTAAAGTGATGAAGCCTTCAAACTTGAACTTGAATCGATGAAGCTTTCGAACTTGAACTTTAAACGATGAAGCCTTCGAACTTGATCTTGATGCGACGAAACCCTCAAACAGGAATTGGGACGAAGCCTCCAAACATTAAGACGGAGTGAGCGAAGCTTGAACGCAACCCTCTTGTATGCATCCAACTTGTAGCGTTTCGTTCATAGTTGTGCATGTCTTTCATTTGCAGTTTCATGCTTTAATAGTTGTGACACATTGTTTTTAGAGTAGAGACTGAACTTAAAGTTTTCTTTCAGCTGCCTACGTACCCTCGAAGAAAAGTGATCAAGTCATGACGTATTCAATTTTTGTTTTTTTTTTGTTTTGCCTTTCACATTTTAAGCTTACGTGGGCTGGGAGCATCTTGCAGTTTAGGGCGATAAGAAGCATTTTCATTTCAAGCGTTTTTATCTTCATCATAGTTTTGATTGCATCCTCCATTTATAGGATTTGTTAAATTGATGAGATTTGGATTTACCTTCAAAGGATCCTCTACGTTTACGAGAAAATAATTTTTTTTTCTCTTCATACGCGAAGGGACAAAATTGTATAACATTTTGTCATGATCTACAACACAAAATGGATTTGCCTTCTAGGACTTCATCTTTCTTTTTTATTGATCACTCCTCATTTTGAGACAATAAAAAACAGATGTTGAAGGTCAATATTTCTTTGATGTAGAGATGCTTAGCCTTTGGAAGACTAAGAGTCAAGTAGAGATAAAAGTTAGACATTGATTCTCTTATTTTGTCGTTGTCATACTTAACCTTGGGAAAACTAAAGGTTGAGTAGTTGAAGGCTTCATGCGGTTGAAAGTATAAATCGTTTGGTTGATTTCTTTTGAATCACTGACTTCTTCCACTCTAATGCAATATATATTTGCAATTTTTTCTTTTTATTTTGTGACGTGAAGAGAATTTCTTGGAAATAGTCCTTTTAAGGTCGCCGCTTGTTGGCCTAGAGAAATATATTTATTCTTTTTCCTCTTAGGTTTAATCACGTCTAGAAAAGTATTTATTGGGATCTCATGCAGAAAGAAAACAGACACAGGTTCCAAAGTCCCAAACTGGATTAAGCTCACTTCTCGACCATAAAATGAGATTGATGTTGTTTGAATGCTCGTATTTCTTATAATTGCAGCGTGATTTGATTTAGCTATTTCATAGAGATCAAAGTCAATCATTCCTTCTTGAGCTAACTTTTTCCAATGACGACATCAACTTGAGCAGATTATGTCATGCGTATTAACATTATGTTCGCAATCAGGGGTGGTTGACTTTCTTCATGTTGGATTTCTTTAGAGTAAGTGTGCCTAACTAACCCTCCATATTCTTAATCACTTGAAGCAAAAAACTTTGAAGAAACTTCTTTGTCATCATTTATTGGGGACATAAATAGATAAGAGGTAGAAATTGTCCCACTTGGCATGCCAATAGGTTCATACTAGATTTTCGGAGAAATTTAATGTGGAAATGAACTTGAATTTTATTGATTTGAATATAAGTGTTACAATCTCTAATGTATAATCCTCTAATGTTTTCTCTCGAATGTGAACTTTTGTTTATGATTTGTCAATATTTTTGGATCGGCCTGTTGGCTTGGTGATCTTCTCGGATCGGCCTGTTGACTTGTTGGATCGACATCTTGGCATGTTGATCTTCTTGGATCAGTCTACTGGTTTGTTGACCTTTCAGATCGACTTGCTAACTTGATTGATCTTCCTAAATTAGCATGTTGGCTTATTGATCTTCTTAATTAGTTTGTTGGTTTTTTAATCTTCTTGAAGTCTCTTTGAATCTTCTGAAATTCTGAATCTTTTGATACTACTAAATTCCCTGAATTCTTTAGCTTCGGACTATTTTGGACTCTATTGAATTTTCTGGTTTCTTAATTGGTTCCCACCGTCACGTCAAGTCACTTTGATTTAATTTTAGGGCACGTGTAAATTGGTAATTGGTCACAAATTCAATCAATATATACAAATTTAAATTAACGACGTGACAATTTGTGATTGACCGACACAAAATTTAAAATTTAAAAACCTATTATTTGATACTTTTAAAGTTCAAAATTCTATAAATATAATAAAAAGCCCAATGACTAAACTTAACGGTACCAATATCGAATGCGTTTATACTTTTTTTTTTTAAATTACTAAACTTCGAATTTAACCTCACCTTTAAAATAAAAAAGAATAATATATTCATAGATGGGTCCACGGGAACCATGTGATACGTTTCTTCTAAAGGCCAACTTGACTTTATTTTAATTTTATTCAAAAAAAAAAATCAAAAAAAAAAATCAAAAGAAAAGAATATATATATATATATATATATATAATATAGGGCTTGTTGCACAAACAGCAATCAGACCCAAAATAATTGTAAATTTGGGAAATTTTTTTTTTTTTTTGCAAATATGGCAAAAAATGAGTGGCTAGACTTTATAACTATTACTGATAGACTTCTATCAGTGATAAACTATTATCACTGACAAAATTTTATAAAAAAGACTAATATCACCGATAGACTTCTATCAACGATAAACTTCTATCAACGATAGACCATACTATCAGGGATAAAAATTACTATATCCGTAATCTTTTTTTAAAAAAATGTTGTATTTGTAATTATTTTATTCTAAATTGATGTTACAATTTCCCTATATATATATATATTGGAAATTATATTGCATATTTGTAATTATCATTTGATTTTTTTATTTCAATAGTCTATTGGAGGTTTCGATTTAGTTCTCACCTGTCAAAATATTATTATTATTTTAATTTTAATTTTCTATCTTCCATTTCCATTTCATCTCTATTATTTTTAAAGTTTTAATTTGCATTGGTCTATATATTTTTTAAATATTACACATCTGTCATGTTTAGTTTTCATTTGCATTGGTCTATATAAACTTTTTTTAAATATTACACATCTTTGATGTTTAGTTTTAATTTGCATTGGTCTATATATATTTTTTAAAATATTACACATCTGTTATGTTTAGTTTTAATTTGCATTGGTCTATATATATTTTTTAAAATATTACACATGTGATGTTTAGTTTTAATTTGCATTGGTCTATGTATTTTTTAAAATTTTACACATCTGTGATGCTTTAATTGTCAGCAACAGATTAATTGAGGATTGATTATTTGTGAGATGGTCACAAATTGTTAAATATGTGAGAGATAAATTATAAAAATACATAATCAATTATTAAGAGAGTATAATAAGTGGTAGGTTAGTTCCCCACCTAGTTTAGAGGAGAGGGAGTTCCAACATTTAATAAAAGAAAACTATAATTTAGAAAATTTATAGAAATGTTTAGAGATTTAACCAAATTATATAAGGACCTAATGGAAACGAGTAGAGATGTCCATTTAGCCCGCCCCGTCGAACGGGGCTAAAAATCCTCGATTACAAGAGGAGGGAGTGAGGAATGTTTTTGCCTAGTTAGTTAAACTAGCATACCTGCATCGAATACCCGCCATGTCTTGAATAATATATATAATATATATTCATAAAAAAATAATTCATCTTCATTTCTCGGTCTAAAACAAAATAATAACTACATATTACAAATAAAGTTTATTGAATTAAATATATAATATTAATTAACTTAATAATTAATAAAAACATAAAAAAAATTGATTAAGAATAAATTAAAAAAAAATTATTGACGAAGAATATTCGATCTCCACCAATTTTCTGCGGGATATACCCGCTCCGTTCCCACAAAATTAAACGGGTAATTTTGCAGGAACGAGTAATAAAATAGGGACGAGAAGGAGCGAAGAAGGTCTGCCTTACCCGCCCCGTCCCATGTACATATCTAAATAGAATGGGGGGACATTTCTAGAAAATCAGTTCTTTTAATAAAACAGATTAATAAAACCCTACAAATTAGACTTAAACAAATTTATTGGTAGTCTGTTTCAACAACTAATATTCCTCCCAAATTGGAGTACCATAATAGTAAAAATAGTTCTTTTATTAAAATAAATTAATTAAACTTTATCATCACTTAATCCATCCGTAAACTATAATTAGGAAAAATCAGAATAACAAACTTACTGATTTTAAACTATAATTAGGAAAAATCAGACAAACTTACTGATTTGTCTAACAGATAAATTAAGACAGGTTGGAAATTTGGTACATGATAAAAAAAAAAATGAACAGTAATGATATAGGGCATGGTTAATTAAAAAATATGAGATGAGGTTGAAGCTACAATTTGTAGTCCATAAATATGAACCCCTCCCCAAAACAAAAGCTCCTATGTAAATAATTTACAACTTGAATCAAGAAAAACAAAAATGTCAAGATTAAGGACCAAGATCCATGAAACCCTGCATGGCGGTCATCATAAGCACGATCATGGGGACGGTCATCACAAGCACGATCACGGGGACGGTCATCACAAGCACGATCACGGGGACGGTCATCACAAGCACGATCATGGGGACGATAGAGATAGCGGCAGCCTGAAGCACGATCATGGGGACGGTAGAGAAAGCGGCGGCCTGGTGGAGAAGATGAAGGAGAAGATCCATGGTTTTAAGAAGAAGATAAAAGATAAGAAGAAGGAGAAGAAGGAGAAAGAGAAGAAAGAGAAGAAGGGAAAGGGGAAGGAGCACGAACACGGAGACTCCGACGAACACGAGCACGAGCACGGAGACTCCGACGAACACGAACACGAAGAAGAAGAGGCAGAGGGCAGCGACAACGGTGGCGGTAGCGAATAGCGTCAGCAGAGTTTTTCCTTCGGATTTTAACTCTCTTTTGGTTTCTTTTTTTCTTTTCGAATATTACATGAATTGGGGATGAGAATCAAACTTATTGTTTCTTTGACTAAGTATAAATGTTTTGATATGAGGTATGGTTCTTTTGAAGCTTAAACTTAACTAGTAGATTAAATCTATGTTTTAATGAGGATTTTTTTTATCTCTATTTTTTAAATGTTTCCAATTTAGCTTTTATTTTTTTTTGCAAAGGTACTTAATATGCTTGATGATCATAAACTTCAATATCATACTTCAATATCAATATGATATTGAGCTGATAGAAATTTTGGAGAGAAATAGGTTACCTTAAATAAAAAGTTTCTAACTCCTCTAAATTTTGAAATAGGTTACATAATACTAATTATTAATTTTATATAGTTTTATATAAATTTTCGAAAAATATAACTACAGTTTGTCTATACTTATATATAAGATATCAAAAAATATAGTGTTAATATTGTCTGGTTGGATGTCAAAGGGCACACATTTCAACTACAGATTCTGATGCGCCTGAGTTTGCTCTTCAAAAAGTCATCTTTTTTTTTTTTTTTTTTTGTTTGTTTTTCAGTTTGTTAAATTATTTAAGATTTTTTTTTTAAAAAACATAATTCTATTTTAAGATTTAAAATTTTAAATAAATTGTTTTAGATTCTTTTAAAAAAATTAATTCAATTTTGAAAAATGATAAATATTTCAAATTTAATTACTTAATATATATTGAAGTAGAGAATTCTAAAATAATTTATTATTATTTTTTAATTAATATTACTTTATATAAATATTATATCTTTTCAAAAAGAAATTATATATTAATATTTAAAATTATATTTATATGAATAGAGAATTACAAGTTTAGTCTTTCAATTTTTTAATTTGTGTGTTAATAGATTGTTTAAAGCGATTAGATTTATTAACTTTAATTTTGTATCTAGTAGGTCATTTATTTATTTATTTTTTCAGTAAAAATCAATTATTGAGAACTCAATTAATTTTGTATCTAATAAATATGTTATTATTGTTTGACCGTGTCGATTGACATAAAATTGTGTTATTGACTAAGAGGTCAGGGGTTCAACTCTTGCTTTAATTAAATATTTTTGTAAAATAAAATAGGTTGTTTTTTTTTACTATTATGTCTTTATTAGATACAAAATTAAAAAATTTAGAGTGTTTTACTCAAAATTGAAAGTTTTACGGTATTTTACACGCATTTTAAGGTTCAAACTACATAGACATAAATCGAAAATTTCAAAGATTAAACTTGCAGTTAATCCTATTGGAATTGTGTCCTGACAAAAATTTCTAGATCCGCCCCTGGTTGTATGTTCATTTACTTCCACGTTTTTTATTATCATACCTTACTACTAGAATAAAAAAAGGGTTGGTTGCACAAATAGCAATCAGGCCCAAACTAATTGCAAATTTAGCAAACTTTAAAATGTTTTGCAAATATGGCAAAAAAATTTGTTTCTATCACTGATAGACTTTATCATATCATTGATAGACTTCTATCAGTGATAATCTCAGCGATAGACTATTATCACTGACAAAAATCTATAAAAAGCTAAGGTGATCAGCGATAGACTTCTATCCGCCATAAGATATCAACGATAGAAATTGCTATATCCGCAAAATTTTTAAAAACATGCTATATTTTTAATTATCTTATTCTAAATTGACATATGTTACAATTTCCCATAAAAAAAAAACTACATAAATGTTACCTAAATAACATTATTTTTCTTCCAAAATTCTAAGTAGCCCGAACAATCCCAAAACCCCAATATTTTTATAGTTTATAAATATATTATCCAACACATTTTGAACAATTATTTAAATTGATATCTAATTTCTAAATTTGCTACCTCACACATATTTCCGAATACACTAAAATATGAACAACAAATTGCATAAACAACTCCTAAAATATTGTCGTTGTAAATAATTACACTCATAATCTTTAAAGTGTAAAATTAAACCCTCAGAATGTCAAATGTGTAAAAATTGGATCTGGGAACTTTGAAAAATTATCTTGTTATAAGTAAAAATGAACCGACAAGAAAGCTCTAAGAAACTTACCCACAACAGATTAGCACAAAGTCCAAATTGGCCTGGGGGAAGTTCGTGAGAGAGGAAATCCCAAATATGCACACCTTGTGATATCTCGAGATTGTGTTTAAAGTTTATGCCTAGGAATTAGGGTTGTATTTCATATTATTTAGAATCTATGTTGGTAATGTTAAAGGACAACGAAACCTAGGTGGGGCCAAGCCGAGCCAAGATCCTTTGGAGCCCGACTCCTTTATTATATGGATATCGCCGAGCTGAGTCGAGAGCTCGACTCCTTTCCTCTCTTTCCTGCCTTCTCTTCGTGGGTTAGACTTTATTCTTGAATGGGCCTTCGTAGTTAGGGCCTTGAGATTTTACCCATAACAATTGCTCCCAATCCTCATTCTAGTTCCTTTGAAAACCTTAGAGTGGCGATTTTCTATAACTTTTTTCCTTCGAACTTTTTTCTTTTGCTGCTCATGGGTGATTCTGTGGGACCATCGAAGAGAGCCGAACCATGTTTGACGGACCTTAACGACGTTACCTTTGAGCCTTCTTCTGAGGGTAGAGGCAAGAGTCATTCTCATAATTCCGTGGCGCCTCGAACTCTCCCCGTGGGACCTTTGACTCAAGAAGTCTTGGATGCCTTAAGGGTGATTTACATGTTGGGGGTATTATGTCCTAAAACTAGTGGTTTGTAAATTTAATATATATTCTATTTTGCAATAAAGATGTTATTGAGGTTTATTCAGTAAAAGTGTTATTGAATAAAGTGAATTGCGTTCTTTTAACCCAAATCCAATAAACTAAGAACCCTTGGCTATAGGATGTATACTCGAACTTCATGTGAAGACATGAATGTGGATCAAGTTCGAGTAATAGCCAGAATGGTCGATAATATAGGGATAAGGTTGGGTACCTTATCTTGGGGACACTATGGGCGCGACCCACTTTATATAGTACAAACGATGTGATCCTAAATCGTTCATGTGGAGACATGCGAGTGGGGGCGTGCTATGCAATGAGTTTGCATAAGACTGGACCGTGAAATAAGCCAGTCTTACTTTATAACTCCGTTTACTGTAAAGACTCAATATTTCATATGATGACCTAGGTAACTCGATCTGAATCCTGAGCACGCTATGAACTCCTGTTTATTCAGGATTATCCTTTGTCTTGCATGGGTGCGAGTGGCCCGAGATCGCCGACTAAATAAGCCTCTTGCGAGATGAAATTAACTCCTACCCGTTTTTAGGATTTAGTAGAAAGTTGTTCCCTTAAGTGCAGACTCCGGATCTTGAACAAGGGATCCTACCCTCTCATTGGCCCGAGAGGGATTCAGTTTGGTGGTTGGACCACAAACCAATTGTTCATTAGAGAATCAGTGGGACTTAAGGAACAAGAAGTAATTACGGGGGTAAAACGGTTTATTTGACCCAGCTGTAATTACGAACGACCTGTGAAGGACCGACTTACTAATAATGGTTATATCAAGTGGACATAAATATATCTACGATGAGGAGAATGCAACCGTTGGGTTTTAGTGAAGTGATCTGGCAGTTAACGAATGTTGATTAGCTAGGCTAAATAGTTTGGCCAGTTAATCTCGTATCGTTGAAGCTCATGATCTGTAGATCCTTTAGGTCCTCCTTGCTAGTTTGGATTAAGCCTTATAAGAGTATGAGAGAAAAGAATTTGAAATTATTCAAATTATATTTTGGAAGAGAGTTGGACATATTTAAATGTGGGTTCGGTCTAATACATGAATATGGGTTAATGTTCGAGAAGTCAATTTTAGAAATCAGGATTGGTCTAATTATTTAATTAATATTTGATATTAAATTAAATAATAAAATTAATTAATTAAAGAATTATTTTGTCTTTAAATTAATTATGAATTAATTTTAAATAATAAGAAAATAACAAAATGAGATTTGCCAAATTTTAGGTTTTTGGAGTGGTTATGTGACTAACCTACTTCTTGCTTAACTCACCCAAATTTGACACCTAAATTGACTGACTAATCCTTCCATTAGTGTGGTGTCAAGCTAAACAAGCTTGCATGAAGCTTGTTGATGCCTATAAATGGGATGAAACTCAAAATGTTTGAGGTTGGTTGTTGTTGGAAAATTTTCCAAACTTTCTCTCTTAGACCTCTTCATCTTCTCTCTAAATTTCTCTCATTAAAGGGTCTCACAACCCGTTCCAAGGCCTGAGGATAACAGGGAAGACATTAGAGCTGGTCCACGAAGAGTTCGTGAGGAGAAACAAGCAACAGATTTGGAGAACTTCAGCAACGAAGTTATGCTTCTATTCTGTTTTTCCATCGGTGTGATAGTTATACGATCGCACAGATAGCTATGCGATCGCACAAACTGATATGCAATGGCTATGCGATGGTTATGCGATAGTTGTGTGATATTAGTGCGATTGCACTGGTTGCCTATGCGATGACTATGTGATCGCACAAGTTGTTAATTGATGCTTTTTTTAGTGTCATAGATCCAAATCGCTTCCGCAATGCGATATGCACTCCATCAATTGGTATCAAAGCATGATTTGAGCACTCATTTTGCCTCAATTTGAGCTTGGTGGCCGGTGGGTATTTTGAAATTATTTTCATGGGTGTCTAAAGTGTGTTTCGGTTTTGGCATTTTTTTTAGCTTATTTTGTGTTTCAGTTTGTAATTTCCCGAAATGTATGGGCTTTAATGTGTGCTAAAGAGTCTGTAATTTTTGGAGTCATTAGAGTCCATATAGGTTTCTTTTCGAAGCAAGAAACTCGAGTGTGCAACTGATCGAAGGGTTCGGAAGTTCAAGCTGGTTCGGGCGGTTCGAAGGGTTCGGAGGTGCCTCAACCTAGAAGAAGTTCAAGCTTGTAATAACTTAGTTGTTTTCTTTTCCCGATGCCAAAACCAATCCCATTTAGTGTGTTTAATTATTTATGCATTGTGAATGTATGTTTTAATTATTTTTCCTAATTGTATGTGCATAAAGTATGCCATATAGATTTAAAATCTCAAGGAAGCATGCTCCATGCATTGAAATTATGTTATAATTGTTATGATATATAGTATGCATGCTTAGAAATTCATGAGAATTAATATAATAGTTATATTAATTTATGAATTGGATGTTGCATGTTTTAACTTATAATTAATATAAAGTGTTATATTAATTATAAAATTAAACATACAACATTGTTGCCTTAGCACTTGGTGCTACGAGTGAGTGAGCGCATCACCTAGATAGCCCAGAGTGGGGGTTGATTGATCCTGCACCGTGCAAACGGGGCATGAATGATTTAAAATATTTAACCGCATTATATACCGCCTATAAAGGCAAAATTTTACCGTTGCAAAAAAAAAGCATTGTTGCCTTAGTAGATTATAATGGTTATATAGGATGCATGTCATAGGATGTTTTTATTTTATAAGCGTTGTAAAATGAGATATACATTTAAAATCTATACTAAAGATAAATGTATGCTCACTAAGGGTTAAAAAATTTCAATGCGATTAGGAATTTAGATTTGATTTGTTTTAATAGTTAAAATAGGTCGATATCTTGTAAAGTTAAGGTTACAAGAGAACTCACCCGGTGAGATCTTATCTAAGATTATGGGTATTTAAGCTGACGGTTTACGGAACACCTCCTACCTGGGGACCGATCTGGTACTTGAGTTAAGTTAACCTGGTTTTATGAGCATGCACACGTAAGATGTGAGGTTTTAAAGTGTTTATCACCTATACATCATAGGTAAAATCTTTTTTACCTAGACTTAGGTTATATTGTCTTCGTCGGAATATGCCTGGTAGAGCACAATTGGGTGTGCTCTAAATTTCAAGTTGTCGAGGCTTGCCAAAATAAAATTTATAACCCGCTAACACTGAGCTTTTGTAGCTAGTGGCAACAGAATCGATCCACAGGGAGCTGTCAAATGAAATCGGATGTTTGAATTTAATTATGCTTGTTTGATTTTTGGTGACAAAACGGGGGGTTTTAATCATGCAAAGTAGAGGAAAAATAAGCTAACGGAGAAATAACAAAAGTATGAACGTGTCGGATTTGGGGAATTCGAGATTTGTAAAATATTGCAACCACTATCATTGAACTTCTACATACATGGCAAGAATAAATTGAGCATTGAGGACAATGCATCTTTCTAAAGGTTGGAGGTGGTTGGTCTGTGGACTCTTTATGTAGTTGTCGAGCATGGGTATTCGCTGAATTTGAAGTGTTGTAGTCTGAATTTGTATGTTGTTCGATGAGGACAATCTAGGATATGCTTTTAAAATCTTCGTTGTTGCATATTAGGAAAAGCATGAGATTGTATGCGTTAATTGGGCATTTTTCAAAAAATATTTAAAAAAATGTTGTCGCTCCTTTGCACTTTTCGAGCACATAGAATCTTATTTTGGACTCTGTAAGCTTAGAATTGTTTTATCTAGCCTGAAATCATGTTGTTACCCCGGAAGGCACACCTAAGGAAGGCTTGATGCGTGATAGGTTGTAATAGGTTATTCGAGATTATAGCAAAACTATTAGCCTAAAGTAAAAATAAATAAAAAAATAAAAAATTAAAAAAAAGTAAGCATGAAAATAGAAACTCCTGAGATGCTCCTTGATAGCTCTAAAATAGAGCTATAATTATAGCCTCAAATCTAGCTAAATGTCGTGTTTAATTTAGTTAAATTGCTTTATTATAGGTGTTTTCGTGGCGAAGAGCTCGGAAAGTCCATTTATTATTTTCGGGGGTAAATCGGTCATTTTAGGAGTTTCGGGAAGTGTTCGGGTCAAGGAGATAGGCCAAAAGGAGCTCGAAAGCTAAAAAAGATGCATTTTGGGGCTTAGACCGGAGAGGGCAGCGCCCAGGCGCCCAACGGAGGCAGCAGCCCAGACGCGCCCGTCATCAAAAGTCCCTGACGCCCGCGCGCCTGCGCGCCACGCCCGTCATTAAAACTCCCAGCGCGCCCTAGCCTTGACTCAAAATGCCCGTCATCAAAAGTCAACAAAAGCCCGTCATTAAAAGTCAACAAAAATGCCCGATTTGTAAATTTTCCAGAGAGGTCAGCGCCTAGGCGCTGACTTATGGCGCCTAGGCGCTGTCCCGATTCTGTGCGCGCGCTCTCGCGGCGCTAGTCTGACGCAGTTTTGGGTATTTAAGTCCGTTTTTACTGATTTTAGGTTATTCTCTCCCAATTTCTTCCGCCCCCATCTTTTGTAGAGCTTGTTTCTTGAGCCAAAACCTATTTCTTACCTATTCTAATACATTGGAGTTGATTTCTTGTTGATTTCTCTTGATTTTCACAACAGGCAACTAAGGTAAGTGCTCTAATTTGAGATTTAGGGGTAATCTTGATGCTTAGGGAGGGTTTGTATGAATTTTCCAACTTGTAATTGTTAGATTTCTTGCATCTTCTTCCTTAAACTTCATCTCAATAGCTTGTGTAACTGATTAGGAGTGACGCCCGAGTCCTTATGCATGCTTTACCGTTAGAGATTAGGACGTATAATTGCCTCAATCGCTAGGTAACACGAATCTGAATATGGGTATTTAGTTTGATCCCAAGTGACAGTTGGGGGTAGAAATTAATTAACCTTCATGTTGGATTTTGGGTAAAGAGGAAAAATCGATTTAGTCTTCGGGTTAATTCGTCGCGATGCTACCCGTTACTGTTCTTTAATCAATTTAGGCTTGATCAACTTAGATTAATTAATGAGCATGTTTAATTAGAGCCTCTAATTAATTCATTGGGATGTTTGCTTCGGAATCGAGCAAACATTTCGCGTGCATGAGATTAAATTGCTAAGCATGATTAGAATCCCTATGATCTAAGCGCATCAAGAAAATCTCTATCCCTCGAATTAGGAGCACATGTTATATTAATTTTTCCGTTCTTTATTTTTCGCTATTTAATTTTCCGTTAGTTTAAGTTTCCCGTTTACTTTAGTTTTAATTAACTTCCCCTTTGATTCACAGTTTATTTTGAGTTTAAATTTAAAAGACAAATAGAAATTAGTTAAGAGAGATTGATTTAGGTTCCCTGTGGTTCGACACCTGTTACCACTAGCTGCAAAGCTTAGTAGTTTCAGTATTATAAATTTTATTTTGGCAAGCCTCGACAGCTTGAAATTTGTGAACGTACAAAAGTTCACTACCACTCCTCCTTCTTAAAGTGCACGTTAAGAAGTGAGCATTAGTCCTTAAAAATGTGAAATTTTCCCGTAGTCGGATACAGTGTTAGGCTCTCTTGGAGAAGCAAAAGAGAAAGAAAAAAGTAAAAAATAGTGGTTCAAAAGAAATTAAAGGTTACAAAGTACTCAAGAAAAATAAAATTTAGGTCTTTTAATTTGTTACTCTCTTGATTATTGAAAAGCCAATAGATTGTTCTTAATTGCTAGAAGTAGGGGGAAAACGAGATGTAGGGTTGCATAAAGTTTTTCCAGGTCTATGAGAGCTAGAATAAGTTTGTTAATCACACACGCACGTAGGGGAGTAGCAATTTAATTTTTGAAATGTTCTTAATTAGTGCATGCAATCGATTGTTTTCTTTTTGTTGTAAATTCCTTGATTTTTGAAGCATTGAGGTTAGAGTCGATAACATGCAAATTTTGTTTTGTGGTGATAATTCAGAAGTTGCCTTGCTCGAGGACTAGCAAGATTTAGGTTGGGGGTGTTTGATAGCTTTAATTTAGAGTTATTGTTTACTCCCTAATTATATCTAAAAATCATGTTTAATATTGATTAAATTGCCTTGTTATAAGTGAACTCGTGGTAGAGAGCTCGAGGAGTCCAAGGACGTGTTTCAGAGCTGAGAATGTCGTATTAAGGCCTCGGGATCGCATCGAGAAAGGAAGGACATCAAAGTGAAGATTTTCCCTAAAGAGAGCATCCAAAGGCAAAGAATTTAGTTCAAACCCGAGAGCAAGCGTCGAGAAGCTTTCCCGAAACGTCTCGACGCTCCGAAGAGGCGCGCACAGTATATTATATTATATTATTAATATAATATAATAATAATATATTATTATTATTATAATAATATATTATAATTTCAATATCCATTCTATTTCCCGAAGCGTCTCGACGCTCCATGCCAGTTTGTTATGGACTATAAATGATTTTCCGGCGTACGGGGACTTATCTGGGTGGTGTACTAAGGGATACAATGCATGTCCCATTTGTAAAGAAGATACGTCATCGCGTGGTTTAATTGGAAATAGATGTTACATGGGTCATCGACGTTATCTTGCATTGGATAATCGATGGTGTGGGAGTAAGCTATATGACGAACATGTAGGACGTAGACATCCTCCAATTGTAAGCAATGGAGAACAAATCTTACAAAAAGTAAGCATGCGCGGATTTCCTGTGCTTAGTAAGCATCCAACAAAACACGAAAAGAAGAGAAAACAAACTAGTCCTACTTGGAAGAAAAAGAGTATACTTTTTCAACTTTCATATTGGTCAAGACTTTTGTTACGACATAAATTAGATGTAATGAATATTGAAAAGAACGTTTGTGAGAACTTGATTGGCACAATTTTAAATATCGATGGAAAAACAAAGGACACGACAAACGCTCGAAAGGACTTAAAGGAATTGTATATACGAGAAGAGTTACACTTGATAAAGTTGAGAGATAATAAATTTGTCAAGCCTCATGCTTCGCATACATTGACTTCCCGTGAACGAGTTGCATTTTTAATTTTTTTGAAATCTGTGAAATTTCCTGATGGGTTCGCATCTAACATAGCACGATGCGTGAAAGAAAAAGATGGGAAAATAGTTGGGTTGAAAACACATGATTCTCATGTATTGCTTCACAGACTTCTTCCAATTGGTGTACGAGCATTTTTGTGAAATGACGTGTCTACTCCTATTGTTGAGCTACGTTCATTCTTTCGTGATATATATACAAATACATTACAGTGATTTGGATCGATTACAAGCAGATATTATAATCATACTTTGTAAATTGGAAAGAATTTTTCTACCGACATTTTTTAATGTAATGGTTCACCTTGCAGTTCATTTGCCATATGAAGCCAAAGTTGTTGGTCCAGTTAGTTACAGTTTGATGTACCCTATCGAGAAAAGTTTAAAGATATTAAAACAATATGTACGGAACAAAGCACGTCCTGAGGGTTCTATAGAGGAAGTCTTTGTAATTAATGAATTAGTGATATTGTTTCTTATACCTAAGTGGAATTGAAACGAGATTCATTAGAAATGATAGAAATGATGATACAATTCACGAGAATGAAATATGTGGTGATTTCGAAGTGTTTAGACAGAGTGCACGTCGGTATCCGTATCTCTGCCGACGCCAAACACGCACGTCGCAAAAAATACAAATAAATGGCGACGAATATATTTGCCGACGCAGCATGTCGATGCCAAGGTCAGCCGTCGGGATAACCCATTAACACCTACGCGCGACTGTGGCGTCAGCAGGGTTACGAATATCGACGCCCGTCTTGCGCGTCGGCAAATATTAGGTTTGCCGACGCGCAACATTTTCTCGTCGGGAAACCCTTTTCCCACGCGCCTACCTCGACGACAATACCGACACTCGATTTTGCGTCGGGAATACCTTTATCGACGTATTTAGGCCTTTTTTCCAACGCTTATTAACATCGAGAAATGCGTTATTTCTTGTAGTGGGTACACGAGTTCACCTTTTAAAAAACTACTCAGATTTGTAAATAGTTCACTCTTCCACCTTAGTTTGTAATTTTGTTTTACATTAACCTTATTTAAAATATATTTTTCTAAAACAACTTTAATTTTGTAATTTGTTTTTAAATTTATGTTATTATAAAAAGAAAGTCCAAAATTTTGTTTTGTTTTAATTTGGGTATTAATCAGGCCCAAACTAATTGCAAATTTAGCAAATTTTAAAATGTTTTGCAAATATGGCAAAAAAACCCGTTTCTATCACTGATAGACTTTATTATATCACTGATAGACTTTATTATATCACTGATAGACTTCTATCAGTGATAGACTATTATCTCTGATAGACTATTATCACTGACAAAAATCTATAAAAAGCTGAGGTGATCAGCGATAGACTTCTATCAGTCATAAGATATCAGCGATAGAAATTGCTATATCCGCAAATTTTTTAAAAACATGCTATATTTGCAAACAATAAGTCTTAAATTGTCATTTACTACAATTTCCCTTGAGAGAAGGCCTCACATGTAGAGTTCAAACGAGTAGAGTACCCTCACCCTCAAGATTGTCACTTGCGGGGATAAGATGAGCCCTTTAACATGTTTACGAAGACCTCCGACTTATTAGAGAAGAATTTTTATTTTATTTTAATTGAGATATTAAATTAGGTATTGTATTTTTATATTATTTTAATTTAGGGTTTAAATTTTTTTTCAGTGTAAAATTTTAAATAAGCAAACAAAAATAAAAAATTCAATAAGTAAATAAAAAAAAAAGGCATTTTAATTATTGTAGTATATTCTTTACTTAATCTATTTAAATTTATTAGAAATATAATAAAAAGACATTATGTCATCTATATTTCATTAAGATTCTAAATAGAACTAAACAACATATTTCTAACCACAGACCTCTTGGTCATCAAGTCATCTTGGTCATCAAGTCATACATATGCCAGTTGAGCTATGCTCGCTTTACAATTGCAAGTTTATTTTTTATTAATAAACGATGTCTGCTAATGTACATTCTTACATAACATCAGTTTTCTTTTTGGTACTTTTTTTCTTAATATTTTTCCATTATAAATAAACCAAGGGAGATAAAATTACAGACTTTTTGGTTCAAAGTAAATTACCTTACCCTACATTACATCCTTTTATTACACAACAGACTGAAAGAAGATGAAGAAATTTTTGTTTAATAAAAATTGCAAACACTTTTGCATAAAGTTTGTAAATTAAAAATTATGGGAAAAATTGATACTTTTTTATATTGTTTTTTTTTTAATATATTTTAAATCTCAAAAAATGTTTAATATTTCCTCACTTTTTATTTTGTGTCTAATAGTCCTTCGTCAATTCAACATCTTTTTCCTTCGTCAATTCAACATTTTTTAAAACTCAATGATGTACCCGATAGGAAAAGTGAGAATATTTAGATTTTAGACATAAAATTGTTATTAATTGTGTATCATTTACTATTTCAACACAAAATTGAAAATATAATAATTTAGCAGATAATTGTTTAGATCCATTAGACAAAAAAATAGAAACAATATATAAAAAGTTGGAAGACTAAGGTCCTATTTGTGATAGTTTTTGGTTTTTGAAAATTAAGTGTCTTTAAACATTATTCTCACTTATAACTTTCTTTGTTTTGTTATCTAGTTTGTACCGATGTTTTCAAAAAATCATAATCAATTTTGAAAACTATAAAAAGTAGCTTTTAAAAAATAATTTTTGTTTTTAGATTTGGACTAAGTTCAAATGTTTCTCTAAATAAATTGTAACTCATACTAAATGAATTTAGGAGAAATCAAGTCTAAATCTCAAATACAGAAAACAAAAAACGAAATGATTATGAAACGGGCCTAAACTTATAATTTAATTAATTATCGTTAACTACTGCATTTTCCTAAAATGAAAGATCGGATCAGATGGAGACAAATTGCAAAATATGTTCGTGTGTTCAAAGCAAATTACTAAGATAAAGTCGCTTTATTATACAACCATACAGTGGATTTTAGAGGCAAACAAGAAGCCAAAAAAAAAACTCCATAAAACCATAGAGAATTAGATAATTAAAGAGAAACATAGAGATTATTCAACACACGCACAAATCACGATCGCGATGAGATCGGAGGCGGTGGCGGTGGCGGTGGCGAAAGCAGATCAGTCGCTGTCGCTATCGCTGCTGCTGTGACCGCTGCCTTCGTGTTCGTGGTGCTCGCCCTTCTTCTTCTTCTCCTTCTTCTTCTTCTCACCGGACTTCTCGCCGTGATCCTCCCCATGGATCTTGTCCTTGATCTTGTCGATCAGCCCTTCCTTGTGCCCTTCCCCATGGTGATCCGATGACTTTCCGCCGTGCTCGTGCTCGTGCTTGTGCTCGTCATGGTGCTCGCCTTTGTGCTCGCCCTTGTGCTCTTCTTTGTGATCTCCTCCAATGTGGAGTTTCTCTCCTATTTTCTCGATGATTCCAGCCATTTTGATGAGGATGGTTTTGGTTCTTCTTTGTTGAATCTAATTCAATTTGGAATGTGAAGGAATGAAAGGAATGAAGCCAATTTATAGATCCGGAAAGATGAGCATAACCACATCTAATTCATAAAAGAAAAATGAATATAGTTGTATTATTTGTATTATTTAAATCGAATAAATCCACTTATCCAATATCCCTGATTTTGACGTTGTAAATTGCTTTAATAATTGCGTTTCTTTTTTCCTTTTTCCTTTTTCTTCTTTGTTTTTTTCTTTTTTCTGATAGGTTTACGCGGCAATACCGCGTGGGGCGCTCTGACAATATACCATCCACGACTTTTTTTTATTCCTTTTAATAATGTTTTTTTTTTCTTTTTTTTTTTTAAAGAGGGAAGTATAGTTTTCTAACATATTCTTAACTTTCAAAGACTTTTAATACTTCTTAGAATTTTTAATTTTGGTATTTAATGGATCATAGTAATTTTTATTTTATAGTCAATCCGAGCATTTAATGGTTAAATTTTCTTCATAAACAAAAAAAAAAAAAAACTAATTCATATCTTTGAGGTAGATGATTTGATTGCTACGGGTTTGAACTCAAAATAATAATAATAATAATTTTAATTTTGTATTTAATAGTTTGGTTACTTCCATTCCGCGCCTTTAACCTTCGAACGCCTAGATTCGTGCCTACAAACTCCGTCCGCCCAGATCCACACTTGCAACCTCCGCCCACCGAGATCTACCTTTGATCTGCGTGATCTCACTCCTCCCACTTTTTCGATTAGTGATCTTCAAAATCTAAAACAAGTGATGATCTCCTTCCAATTCCTCTACTCTTGTTGTCACTACTCCATGTAACTCTTGGCTTCTTGATTCGACTTGTTGCAATCATATGGCCTCTGATATTTTATAGTTGACCTCTTCCACCTCTATTAAATTATTTCCCCTATTCATGCTATTATTGGTAATTGTATGTCTATTTGTCATATTGACAATATTGTCACACTCACCTTAAATCTTCTCAATACTTACCATACCATGTTCTTAATTTGGACTTTGATATCGCTTTTGTTGGTCAATTATGTGGTATCGCTTTCGCCTATTCATGCTATTATTGGTAATTGTATGTCTATTTGTCATATTGACAATATTGTATGTCTATTAATGGTTGTCAGGTTCATGATGTGCAAATGAGATAGATAGTTAGTATGAGTCGCAAAGTGGGACGATTGTTTGAGTTCACCTCTCTCCAGCTCCCTGTTTCTCCATCTATTTTTGCTTATGTCACTAATTCTACTATATATCTGTGACACTTTCGTCTTGGTCATGCTTCTAAAATTTCGCAAGTTAGTTTCTATTACGAAAAAACCAGCTTTATCTTTTCATACTTCATCATCTTCATGTGATACATCTTTTGACTTAATTCGTTCTGATATTTAAGATCCTGCCCATACTTCTACTTTCAATTATCGATATTTCGTTATATTTATTGATGATTATTCTCGCTTTACTTTGGTATATTTTCTTAAAAATCGTTCTCCCTTATCTCAAGTTTACATTGATTTTGTTACTATGTTCCACACATAATGTTCTCGAACCATTACAATTCTTCGCACAGGCAATGTCATGAAGTATAAGGATTTCAATCGTCTTCTTTTCTTTCTCACTAAACAAGGCACCATTGTTCAACGATCATGCCCTCACACCTCTCAATAAAATGGACGAGCGTAACGCAAACATTGCCATATTTTGGATTTTCTTCATTCCCAACTTTTCTATGCCTCTTGTCGTGAGAAGTTTTGGGTAGAGGCTGCTCTCACTTCTGTCTATGTCATCTCCATTTGTCACTTCATTCGGGTAAGAGAAACTTCACATCATCTCCAGGACTATCATTATTTTCCACTATTATGTCTTTAGTCGAACCTTTTTCTTATCATGAGGCTAGTACTAACTCTCTCTAACAACAAGCAATGAATGAGGAACTTCAGGCTTTAGAAAAGACTCATACTTGGGATAATGTCGACATATCTTCTAGTAAAAGACCTATTGATTGTAAGTACATTTATAAGATCAAAACGCACTCTAATGGATTTATCAAATGTTACAAAGCTCGTCTTATTGCAAAAGGCTATTCTCAAAAGTATGGTATTGATTACGAAAAGACATTTGTTATGGTCGCTCAAATGACATATGTTCGCAGTCTTTTAAATGTTGCAACTATCAAACAGTAGCATGTTCTTCAGATGGAGGTCAAAAATGTATTTTTCAATGGCATTTTATCAGAAGAAGTGTTTATGAAACCACCACCTAACACTTTTCATTCTCCTTAGAAAGTGTGTCTTCTTCGTCGTGCCTTGTATGGTCTGAAACAAGCTCCACGGGCCTGGTTTGTCATATTCAGTTCCACCATCACCTAACTGGGCTTTACTTTTCATCCCCATGATACAACATTATTTACTCGCCAGACTCATCATGGTATTATTTTTCTATTTCTTTATGTTGATGACATGATTATTATCGGTGGTGATCCTCAGGCTATATCTGATTTGCAACTTTATCTTGAGAAACACTTTGAGATGAAAGATTTGGGCTCATTCAGCTACTTCTTTGGCCTTGAAGTCTCATCTCGATCTGATGGGTACTACTTATCTCGAGCTAAATATGCTTCTAATCTACTGGCTTGATGTTGTTTCTCTCCAAAATCCTACAATGTATCAACAACTTATTGTTAGTCTTATTTATTTGACTGTGACCCGCCCAGAAATATACGCAGTTCATGACTGCTCCTCGGACTATACATTTTATCGTGGTGCTTTGTATTCTACCTATGTTAAGGGCACTTTCGTCCATGGACTTCATGTTTCTTCACAATCATCTATGGTTTTATTGGTTATGTTGATTGGGCTAGTGATCCCACTGATCGACGATCTACCACAGGTTACTACTTCTACTTAGGAGATTCTCTCATTTCTTGGCGTAGTAAGAAAAGCAAACTGTTGTCTCATTCCAGCATCGAGTCTGAATATCGTGCGCTTGTTGATGCTACTTTCGAGTTGTTATGGCTTCGCTAGCTTCTTGCAGATATGATAGTTCCTCGGCAATCTGCTACTATTCTTCATTGTGACAATCGCAGTGTTATCTAGATTGTTCACACCAAGCACACATTGAAAATCATTGTCATTTTGTTCGGCAATATCTCCAGAGCAACACTCTCCGATTACAATCTATCTCTACTACTGAACAACCTGCAGATATCTTCACTAAAACACTATTTCTTGGTAGCTTTATTCAGTTATTTACCAAACTCAATTTGGTTTCTACTCTACCATTTTTAGTTTTAAAGAAGGTGTCATCGTATATTTATCTTCGTCAACTAAGGTTGTATTTTAGTTATTCTTTCCTTATTTGCTTTAGCCTCTCTGTATAAAATCATATTATAAAACTCATTGCATTTACACTGAATAATATATTTCTTTTTTCTTTTTTGAAAGGATTGAATAATATATTTTCGTTATACAATTTATACACATGAGTGGTTATTATGCAGGAATAAAGTAATGGAGAGAATGTAAAGATTTTGTGAGATATTTAGAGAGAAATTAAAGCAGAATCTTTGTTGGTGAAGAAGATAGATGATAGATAGCTGAAGAGACTAATACATGAGATGATCCTTAGGCGCTCGTCGGTCACAAAGTCGTTAAGGAATTGTCTCTAGATACATTTACTATGTTTTTCTAAAGAGTTTTGTGGAACATATTTTATGTTATACTATGTTATTGAGAATGGTCAAAGTCATGAGTATATATACAGTCTTACAGTTTCTATCTATGGAAGGCTAATGACAGCTTTAATCTAGGAAACAGAAAGCTAAATATATAAAATAAAGTGCTTTAAGATATAGTCATAGTATATACAACCATATACAACGAGATTTACGGGTAGATGGGTAGATCTCGAGATACACGCACGGGTAGATCCCGATATATACAACACCCTCTAATATTTTTTGGATTATATAATTATTAAAATAAAAATTATCTTTTCAAAAAATCTAAAGATTCATTTTGATTATTTTTTTTATTTTTTTTTTTTGTAAGAATTACAATGACAGTATTAATATCAACAAGAATAGGAATCTAGAGGTAATAGATTGATTTAGATTTGTCGACGTTTTCTATGAGTAAGATTTTTAAGTCTTGGAATATTATAATTTATTTGGTGTCCCTATAATGGAGAATAAATGCATTTACCAAAAAAAAACTTTTTTTTTTTTAATTTTTGATTTATCGTGATCCATAAATTAATCAATGTTTAAAATATCAATGTCCACTACAATGAAGAGGTCTCTTATTTTTTTTTGAAAATTATTGTGATAAAAAAAAAACATCAATAAAATGCTAATGTTTATGGATATTTCTGCTAAAATTATAAAATAGAATTTAAAAATACTTTAAATTAATAAATAATGTACTTGGTTTCTATTTTTATTATGTTTTGTCTAATTTTATGATATAATGAAAATGTCGGTTCATTTTTCATGAATATAAAAATATTAATAAAAATATCTACATTTTGATAGAAATTAAAGTATTATAATAATATTGTCAAACCGAACCTAGCTCAGACATAAGGTTGTGGAGTTCAATCCTGCATTAATTAAAAAACCTTTATAAAAAAAAGTATTATAATAAATAAAATAAAAACCTAAACCCTAAACCTTTATGTTTAAAAAGCCTTTATATTTTTTTGCACATGAAATAATATATACATTAAAGTATAGGTTATATTCATGGGCTAGAAATGTCTACAATAAAATAAAATTATTATTTACTTAGAGTGTAATCCAACTTGTAATAATTTATGTAAATCGGGATCTGAATATAACTTAACTAGTTAGGACATTATACTCTTAAAAAAAAAAATAAAAAAAAAATAATGAAGGTTTGAATTGTAACTCCACATGTTTTGTTGAATTAAAAATATTATAAATTCTTTTAAAAGAAAAATATAAGTGAGAATAAGATATGATTAGTTTTTTAAAAGTTTAAAAGTAAAATAAATATATTTTTTTTGGGTTAAAAAGTGAAGTAAAATAAATGAATTTAGAGAAGAAAAAAAAACATACATTTTGAAAGACTAAAATGAAATTAGTTTGAAAATTAAAATATATGGAGGAACTCTAATTCTCACTCTAAAATAAATGAAGAGCTCGAAGTTCAATGAATCTGGACATTATTGGGATCTAAAGGAAGAAACAAAAAGTCAGAACTCCTGGTTGAAATAATTTTGGGCAAATTGCAAAAACTATCCCAAGTATAATGGTTTGGCCTTCATTTATTTTGGAGTAGGATTGGTCGCGACTTTAAACTTTCGAATGTAAAATTTAAACTCTCAAACTTTATAAAGGTAAGAATCCAACCCTTAAAAGTTAAAAGGTCGTGTTCTATTTTATTTTTTGTTTTTGAAAATTAACTTCATAAACACTACTTTTATCGATGAATTTATTTGTTTCTTGCATTTTGAGAACTAAAAACAGAAACATATTTGATAAGTACTTTTGTTTCTTATTTTTGAAAAAGAAAAATAGAAGGAGAAACATGTTTGATAACGTTTTCTGTTTCTTGAAAAAAAAGATTGAAACAGAAACAGAAACATCATGTTTGATAACTATTTCTTGTTTGTTGTTTATTTTTTTCTCTATGTTTTTCTCTTTTTATGGTCTAAATAATATTTAGGTTACATAATCTAAAAATCAATTATCCAAAATTTACATAATCTAATACAAATAAGTTTCGACGCAAAATTAAAAACCACAATAAAATTGTATTTATCTTTCAAATGTTTGTCCAAATTTGATCTGCAATGTCATATCTCACTCGAGTCATTCTATCTTAAGTGATGTCGACTTGGATCTAACTCAATTATATAGTTTTGTAAATGTCATGGTTGTAAAATATTAAATGAGATTAAATGCATGTTTTAGTGAGCAAAATTTATAAATGGTAATGTTATGCGGAAGTCTCAAA
Source organism: Herpetospermum pedunculosum (assembly GCA_028017165.1). Lineage (NCBI taxonomy): Eukaryota > Viridiplantae > Streptophyta > Magnoliopsida > Cucurbitales > Cucurbitaceae > Herpetospermum > Herpetospermum pedunculosum. Next base: position 14,387,384 of record CM051526.1, read on the forward strand.
CCCAGTGAGCTAAAATAAAAGAATTTGAGTTGAGCGCTTAATTAACCAACGAGGCAACATCAAATTTTATGTTTGATAGAAACGTAAATTTTATAAAAGAAACAGAACAAAGAGAAACAACATTTTGTGATTTCTCAATTTTTTGTCCATTTTTTAGAAATGTTTCTCAAAATTTAAAAACAAGAAACGAAAACAGTTATCAAACAAGTTTGTTTCTTAAAACAATGAGAAACGAGAACATGAAATAGGAAATTAGAACAATTATCAAATAAGCCCTTAATTTTTTTATTTTTTTTTTTAAAAAAAAAAAATGGCTAAAATTCAAGGAAAATTAAGAGTGGATAAATGTCTAATTTTTTAACTCGCTCCATGTTTAGAGTGTTTTTAGGGGAGAGTGGATATTTTTTTATGTCCATTATAACTTCACTCTTTAATAACTATTTTTTTTTTATTTTATAATTAATTAATTTTAATATAAAGAAAAATAAAAACCAAAATATATTCGTGGAGGTTGAGTGCAGGTTGAGTCATGTACGCGTGTATACACTTTCAGTGGTCGTCTCGCATGTGTTGAGATGTAGCTAGACACACGTTAATACGCATATTGATTGTTGTATATACACGTATATACTTCATTAAACTCTGATTTGATTCTAAATTTGCAATAGGAAAAAAATTGGGACTTCAACTTCTTAATGAACAACCTTTATGTCGATGCTCACGTGCTTCAGCATCCTCTTTCTCACCTCTATCGTAGGTCGACAACCTCTCAATCGTCGCTCATTTCAGCTTTTCCTCCTCCTCATATGTCCCCGTCTTCCGGCGACTGCTCTGCTCGAACACGCTCGTCACCAGTGCAGCTCCGACTGCTCGTCTGCCGTAAACACTGTCTCTAGTGACAAATAAATAAATGGGCTCTATAATCGGGGGTTTCAAATTTTGTTGTTGTATGTACAAGGACACACCTTGTATCTACAAGACACACCTTTTATATCCAATGACACACCTTACAACGCTAAACTGAGAACAAAAAAAATTAATGGGCCCGGGGGTTTCAAATTTTGTCGGATTAAAAAAAATCCCTACAAAAATGGATTGTTGTTTTCGAAATCTAAAAAAAAATCTTTAAATCTGAATCTCTAACCCTCTCCTAATCACAACATTGTGGTTTTCGAAATATAAAATAAAATCTTTAAATTTGAATCTCTAACCCTCCCAGGATCACAATGCGGATATGGAGAACATTTAAATTTAAAACATTTAATTAATTAAATATGGTGGAGTTTGAAGAGTCAATATTTAAAAATTTAAATCATTTTATTGGATTCTTCATTCAAGTTCGTAAAGAAGGTACCCAATTTGTTTTCAAATTTCAACATTTAGAAAAGAAATTAAGAGAGAAAACAAAAAGAAAATAAGAGTGGAAAAAAAAACAATAATTAGCTCGGCTTTGGCTGGGCATGGACTCAGATTTCGGGCATCACAGACACTCAAAACATGTGCGAGAATCCACCAATTTTTCTTCTTAATTCATCTTCACTGCACTTCTATAATTCACTCCAAACAAAGCCCTAGGACGAGCATGAGTGTAATCGAAGTTCAATTTCTCCACTGGCTCTTCCATCCAAAACCTAAATCGCCAAGGCGTCAATGCTCTCCGCCGCCACCAGAAGTCGGACCATGAGAGAGAGAATGTGGAAGAGAGAGGCGAGAGAACAATGAGAGAAAGAGAGTTGGAAGGGAGTGAAGGTAGAAAAGTTGGAAGGGAAAACACGTGAGTTCAGAGGAGTTGGGTGGACTTCAACAGTAAATATTGTTGCAGTTCGAGATTAGGGTTATTATAACTCCGGTTTCAAATATCTTTGGGTCAAACTGGGAGTGAGCTAAACAATTCTACTCCCCCCAACTCCTAGTTCGCGGGTCAAACACGTCCTAAAAGTATGGTAAATTACACTTTTGATCCCTAATGTTTGTATTTGATAGTATTTGGATCCCTAAAGTTTCAAACTCAACAATTTACCTTTGAGGTTTGAATTTTGTGTGTTTTTGGTCCCTTCCTCGCAAACATGGTCACTATCGTGCTGCCGTCAGCCACCGCCATGCCACCACCGTCATTTCGTCACCAGTGGAGGATCATAGAGATGAACGCAAAATACGCCAACCCTCGAATCAAGAACATGCACAACACTACCTTTGAAACTCGATGAAACGAAAAATTCCTAATTTTGGCTGCCAATGAAACTCTCCACAGAAGCTCCTCGTCCTCCATATCGTGCATTACTTTCGACAGCTTCAAATACTTCTCCAAGAGAGGATATTGGCGAGGTTTAATTATATTAGAATAGGAAATCCAAAAGAGAGAATAAAATATTTTATTATGCTGCGATTCTTTACCAAAAGGCCACATATATATACACTTGTGAACTTGGGAGAATTGTACGATTGACCCCTTATTTTAAGCGATTTGTCAAAATAATCCGGATTTGAAAAAAAAGGCAAATTGACCTTCTGCTGACATCATCAGTTTTTTTTTTAATATTATTTTCTAGCTCTAGCTGCGGGCGCGGGCTGATCTCGCTCTAGCTCGGGCGCGGGCTGGTCTCGCTCTAGCTGCGGGCTGGTCTCGCTCTAGCTCTAGCTTCATTTAAGATCTGAAAATTTAAAGATTTTGAAGTTTTTTTCAGATTCGAGACCAGCCCGCAGCTAGAGCGAGACCAGCCCGCGCCCGAGCTAGAGCGAGATCAGCCCGTGCCCGCAGCTAGAGCTAGAAAATAATATTAAAAAAAAATTGATGATGTCAGCAGAAGGTCAGTTTGACTTATTTTTCAGATCCGGGTCAGTTTGACAAATGGGTTAAAATAAGGGGTCAGTCGTACAATTCTCCCTGTGAACTTGCTAACATAAGTAAAAAAGTGAGGAAATAAAGTAACAAAATGAGATAAAGGGGCTTAAAATAACAGAATATTAATCAATTAATTATAATATGTACAATAAAAATCTTCTAATACTCCTCCTCAGAATATTAATCAATTAATTATAGCATATTTTTAAAAAATTTGCGGATAATAATTTATATCGCTGATATCTTATGGCTGATAGAAGTCTATCGCTGATCACCTCAGTTTTTTATAGATTTTTGTCAGTGATAATAGTCTATCACTGATAGACTGATATAATAAAAGTCTATCAGTGGTATGATAAAGTCTATCAGTCATAGAAACATATTTTTTTTGCCATATTTGCAAAACATTTTAAAGTTTGCTAAATTTGCAATTAGTTTGGACCTAATTGTTATTTGTTCAACCAGCCCATATTTTTTATTACCATAAAAAAAAAAAAAAATGTTAATACTTACGTGAAATGTTTTTTTTATTATAAATAATGTAACATTGGGATCAATAATCTTAATTTCATGATAAATTTATCCGTCCCAATGAAAATTCTACGAAACTGCAAAAGAAAAATCATAATTGATATAACTAGTACATATAAAAGGTTTTAAGAATGATTTAAATAAAAAATACTAGCAGTAGCAGAAGTTAGCAGAAGTTGACTAAATTAGTTATTAATTTATTGAGCATTTAGAAGGAATAATTTTTTTCAAAGGCGTAGTAGAATTAATTTAATCCATACAAATAGTATTCAAATAACATGCCACGTGTAAAACAATAATTTAATGGTCTACCAACTTAAAAAAATACATAATTGAATCTTTTCAAAAAAAAAATACATAATTTTAAATTCTCAATACATTAAAAAGTAGAATAGATTTTACATGATTAAAGTCAAAAGGTTGAATTACTCAAAAAAAAAAAGGATTAAATATCATTTTTTCTTAAAAGGATTAAATATCATTTTCTTTTTTTGTTTTTTTATATTAAATTCAATTATGAAAGAAAAATTTAAATCTCTAACTTGTAGTCGATGACACATGTCAATTGAATTACTCACTTGTTATTTTAGATAATTTATGGTAAATTATAAAATGATCTTATAATTTGAAACAAAATTAAAATTTAGTTTTCATAATTTTAAAAGGTAGAATTAGTTAGTTCAACTGAATTCATAAAAATTATAAATAATTCTTATTGAAATTATTTATAATATTTTATTAAACCATAATATCATAAAGAATAAGTTATCTTTTAAAATAAATAAATAAAGACTAAATTCAATTTTATACCAATTATAGGAATCAAAATTTTAAAGGTCTGTTAAAATATTCATATTTCCTGTTTTCTTGTTCATGGTATTTTTTAAGAAACGAACTTGATAACTATTCTCATTTCTTGTTTCTAAAAATATGACCGAATTTGAGACACTACAAAAAAGTGTTTATGTTGATTCTGTTTCTCTCTATATTATACCGTTGTCAATAGTGTCTAAATATGTTCATCCCCTTTGAGTCTTAGCTTTGAATCTTGTATACAACTTTTTTTCTTCTTCTTAATTATGCATATTTTTTTATATATTATTTTAATTTTAAATTTTGCTACTTTGTCTTTTTTTTTTTTTGAAATACATTATTAATAAGTCTTTTATCTTATTTAAATACATTAAAATATTTATTTATTAATTTAAGTAGATTAATTTATTAATGTTTTATGTTTTTTTCATAAATATCTATTGACATCGACATTTTATCGATATTTTCATCAACATTTTCATAAATTTGAGACATTGACATTTTCATCGACATCGACATTTTAAACTTTACAAATAAGCATTTCACGATTTTTAAATTAGTTTAAATTTCTCACTATTAAATATTAGGTTCACAAATAGTGATATTTTAGTTATATAACATAAATTTATCTATAATATAATTGAAATATTGATTCACCCCTTATGTTGATATTGAGCTCATTGACTCGTGAAAATGTCAATGAAAATGTCTACACGTCAACGAAAATTTAAAAGACGGTTCATAACAAACAATGGCGAATTGACAATGACTTCGAGATTTTAGAGCAAGACATCATCCTCGAGGTAGGGAATAACCATTTAACAATCGACATTTTTTCACTGCGAAATGTTAATGAATGTTGTTTTGGCGTGTTGGAGGCTCGATTCAATATTCTTAAACGTGGTGTATTATTCATAATTACATTAGATTGAATGATCGTCAAGATGACTTTTACAATGACATTAACAATGAATCAATCATGGTTGAAGATATACAAAGTTTGTCGGACAATTTACAGAGCCGTATAATTGAGTTAGATGTGAGTCAACATAATTTAAGGCGAATGACGAGTGAGAGATGACATTGCACATCAAATTTAGACAACATTTGAAGTATAGATACAATTTTATTGTTGTTTTTAATTTTGCATCGACACTTATTTGTATTAGATTGTGTAAAATTTGGGATTTTTTAAGAGAGAGGGATTGTTTTTGAAATAAATTAGAAAAATAAGGTAGTTTTGAAACAATTTAGAAAAAAAAGGGTTTTATTAAGAGTGCACCGTTTGGAGACGCCCACTCTGAACCGTCAATAAATACAACACGTGGCCCAATCGTATGGCGTCACGTGTCACTTCAAAAATTGATTTCCATCCTTCCTCTTTTTCCGTTTTTGGCCGCCCTCCTCCCTACCCGAATTTTTTCCTATTTTCTAGTTTTGATTTATTTATTTTAAATCTTCAAAAAATTAAATTTATCTTCTACAAAATATTATATTTATTTTCAACTAACCCATTAAAAATTGAAGATTTAAAATAATAATCATAAAAATAAATAAATCAAAACTAAATTATAAATAAATTTCTAACCATGTTCAAATATTTCAAAATAAATTTAAACAAAACAAACTAATGCTCTAAATATCCATCATCATATTGTTGGTTAAATTTTGTTACCAAATGTTAAAATTTTCTATAAAAAAGAATAATATATATATATATATATGCTTTCTAATAATCTTCATTCGAATCCATAAGAAATCGGTGAATTTATGAAGAAAAAAGAAGAAAAATTAAGAATAAATTAACATATTTAAGAAAAAAAATAAATAAACAACAATATTAAAACAATAAATTAACGAACCGGTCAACCATCCACTCTCGAGATTCATATTGATCAATCGATCTTCGCGTCCTGCCAGTTCGCTAAGTAGACTCACTCTACCAAGAGGTAACAAAGGCATGTTAGCCACTGTTTTCTATAGGTAATTATAAAAAATATTTATCACGTCCTTATTATAAACTACCAAATTTTAATTTATTAGTTTAAAATAAATTAATATTGTGAAATGTTTTGTAAAGAAACAAATAATTTATTTATGGGTAAATTAAATGATTTTAGAATATAGACAAATATAAATTAAATATTCTTTAAATGTAAAAACATTAGAAAAATCAATTTTTTTTTTTGTTTCGTTAATTTATTGTTTTTTTTTTTTTTTTAACTATGTTCACTTATTTTTAATTTTTTTTCGTAAAATCACTGATTTCTTATAGATTCGATGAAGACAATTATATATATATATATTAAAAAAATTTAGTCTGTCATAACAAAATTCAACTAACAATATGATGATTAATCCTTAGAGCATTACTTTGTTTTGTTTAAATTTATTTTGAAATATTTCAAATTAGATAATTAGATATAAAGTTATAAATATTGTTAGAAGTTTTATTTATAATTTAGTTTTGATTTATTTATTTCTTATTTTAAATTTTAAATTTTTAATTGGTTAATTGAAAATAAATAATAATAGATTTAAAATAAATAAATCAAAACTAAAAAACAATAGGTGATGAAAAATTGAAGAAAAAAGAAATCAAAATTTTCAGGTAGGGAGGAAGGGAGCGAAAAAAAAAAAGAAGAAAAGAATGGAAATTAATTTTTAGAGTGAAACTTGGCGTCATACGATTGGACACATGTATTGATGATTGGTCGAAGCACTCAATTTTTTTTTTGTCGAAATTGTTTCAAAGGTACTTGATTTTCTAATTTATTTCAAAAACAACTCTTCCTTCTTAAAAAATTCTAAAATTTGAATAATTATTTTTTATATATTTTATGCATATTATATAAAAAACAATAAACAATTATCAAACTTACCTTTTGGTTTTTTTTTTCACAAAATAAAAAACAAAAAATGTTATTAAATAAATTTTTGTTTTTTATTTTCTTTTTTCAAAAAGTTAAGGAATATGATTAATTATCAAACATACTCCAATTTCTAGTTTAATAATAATAATAATAAAAAACAAGGAAAAAAAAAAATCGGAAACGTTATGAAACGATACTTACCTTAATTTATTGAGAGCGCAGGTGGATGCCAACCTTCTCATTTACGTCGACCAGAATTAAAAGAGAGAGTTAAATGTATTTATTTATTGGCCACTCATAGATGGCCACGTGGAAAAGATCCGTTGCCGACATTTTATCCAAGAAAATGGGCCCCACAATTATTTATTATTTTTTTATTACAGATCTCCGCGTTTCCCGACATTTAAAAATGGTCGGCAAGAAATGTGACGTGTCAAGAAGTTAAGCATCCATGTTCTCTCTTTATTTTTGTCGTGTAGCTCAAATCTACCACTTGGATTTCTCACTTTTCTTCCACAAAAAGTATTATAATACTTTGTCGAATATCTATATATAAATATGATTTTTTTTTTTTGAAAGAATATATAAATATGATTAAAATATCATGGATACTTTTTTCCTTTTTTTTTTCAAAAATTGTGAGGTCAATTAATATTTTCCCCACTAACTCGAATTGCCTATCCTTTGGTACTTTTATTTTGGAATTTATTTCATTTGAGTCCTACTTTTTAAGGTCCAAATGAAGAGTGTGTTTGAATTTATTTTGTGAGTGATTGTGAAGCATTACAAAAAAAGAAAAGAAAAAAAAAAGAAAAAAGGGCAAAAATCAAATATATATTGCCACACCCCGTTCCGGATTACCCTACCGAACCTAAGACAAGCTGCGATGACAACAGACCTCGAGAATATAATGAAATCTGTGGTCAAGTCTGTTTCTAGTTTATAACTTAAATTTCGTCCAAATATAAACCACGCAAAAAAATATTACACTCTTTACATACAGTAGATGATATCACTACTAGAAAATGGGGAATAGATGACATGTGGGCCAAATAAATATAAGGGAGAGAAAGAAAAAAAGTGTCATCTTCAGTTTGGGGCGCGTTTTTGGCGGGAAAAAACGGAGTTTTTTCAGATTCCGAAACTTAATGACAATTTTCTAATGTCGTCGATCAATGACAGTTTTAAAATGTCCTAAATCGTTTACATTTATGAACTATCATTAATTTGTTTATGGTTTTTACTCACATTTTTTTTATTTATACAATAAATTTGTAATTATATTAAAATAGAAACTAAAAATACTTATAAAAGAATTATAATTAATTTACAAGTAAAAAATGAATTAATTAACATTAACAAATAACATAAAAGGAGTAAAAGTGAAAAAAGTAGTGAAAAAAATAAGAGAAATGAAAATTGTGAAAAACAAAACACTAAAATCATTCTCAAAATTGATTTGTACTAATCTCAAAATTTATAATTAAAAAGAAATATATATATTATATATGAAATCCCCAGTTTCTAACTTTAACAATAGATTACCTCTTGTAGTTGTTGTTGGTACAAATCTAGGTTAAGTTACTCAACTTAATTGTCATTACCTCCTTCATTTTCTATTCTTCACGCAAACAGAAAGTATTCCAATCTTCGCCTCTCACTCCCAACGTCGCGTCGCCGTCGAATTTCCATCTCCTCTCCCTCTCGTTTCAATTCCACACCATCTCTGCGGCTCCGCCGATGAAGCTCAACAATGGCAACTCCTCCCTCCCATCTTCGGTCGAGCACAAGCGATGTCCTTCAACCATGACGATGCTACTCGACGACCTACATACTGATATTCCCCTCCGACGAACGACGATGCGCAATCCCGAATGTGCACAGAGACTAGACGGCGTCGCGACGGTCCTCGACGATGCGATATGTAACAGCTCAAGGTAAAAGTAATTTATTTAATTAATTTTTAGTTATCGGGTTCGTTAGTGGGTTGAATGGTTTGATCATATGAATTTTGGGCGTAGGTTGTTCATAAGTCCATTAAAGTTATTGTTTTGAAAGGAAATTTAGTAATTAAAATTAATAATAATATTATTAATTTTAAAGTAATTAATTAAGTAAGTTAAAAAAAGAAAAAAATAAATAAATTAAAAGAGAGATTTTTCTCTTCTTCATTTTGCAGACGCAGACGCACGCAGCCGCTCCTCTCAAATTTCTCTTCTCCCCTTCGTCTCTCCTTCTCCGGTATCCACACGTCGTCGCACTCCCCTGCTCGCTGTCGCCTCCCCCTTCGTATTTCCTCTTCTCCGAACGCCGCTGCTGTCTCTCTCTCCCTTCGCTCAGTCGCGCCCCAGCGCTCCTCCGCACGCCGTCCTTGTCATCTACCTCACAGCCGCCGCCTCTGATCGTTGCTCTGCCGCACGTCGCCGCTCCTCGACTCGGGATTTATTTGTAATCTTCGAACTCTTGTACTTCGATTTAAGTTTTTTCCAGATTTGTTCTAATCTTTGGAATTTTTTTCCCCTATTTTTAGTGTAATAACTATGGATTCGATGAACAAATTCCACCTTATCATTCCCGTTTGATTCTCGCTGGAAAGCAACTTGAAGATTTAAAAAGGTCCGACTCTTTCCTGTCTGCTCTAATTTCGAATCATAGATTTTAGCTAGGGTTTTGAAGACTTTTGTTGGGCCATGTGTTTTATTTTAGGCCACAATCTTGCACATGTTTGTTCCCAAAAGTGATTTACATTCGACTTTGTCAGCTAAAATCATTTACTAGCAGTTGAAAAGATTTTCAATGAATATCTATGTTTTGCAAGCATCGATTTCCCTAACGTGATTCCACTAATATATGATTCCACTACTAACTGGTAAATTTTGGCAGATGATATTTCTTAGTACATTATTGAAGCTCAGTCTATTCTGTTGTTTGTTGTTGCTTAGTTGGTTTTCAAATTGCAAATGGATTTTTTCTGCCTGTTTTTGCTATAAAATGTATGGTGTTGATGATTCATAGTGTTGTTCTCTGCCTTTGTACCATTTTTCTTTTGAATTTAAAATCCATCTATGAGTTTCTTTCTATATGGATGTAATTAGAATTAATTTTTTTGAAGAATATGAATGCGTTTGGCGATCTAGTTCCCTTCACGAACAAATTAAGTGAGCTTTCTGATCTCTATATCTTGTTTTCTATGCTTTGATTTTCCTGGAGAAATTGTTGTATGTATATAGTCTATACTTATAGAGAATTGCAAATTTTTCTGAGAAAAGAAATTAAACATAATGCTTAGATTCAACCTACCTCTCAATGTTTTAAGCAAATATTTATGGATAATCATACGACCATGTACTTTATTTTGTTATTCTGATGTTCCTCCAAAAAAATGTTTCCAAGTTTCAAAAGTTAGTTCAATTTACCTTCTTTTTTTGTTAGTTTTGATTTCATTTGGTCATTATCTTTCATGATACAGCCAGATTTGGGTATTAATTTTTTTTTAATTGTTGATTGGGATGTTCATCATGGCAATGCAATGCAAAAGATGTTTTGGACGGATCCCCGTGTTTTGTTCTTCTCCGTTCACTGGTAGGTGGGTAAGGATGTTGGTGTTTTAAGCCACAATCTCTTACCTTTCTTTCCTTTTATGGCCATATTTTTTCATAGTGCTCGTTTTAGTACGTGTCAAATCATTTTTCTTTTTTGTTTGTTTGGATTTGTTGTGCTTTAGGTCAGTTTCCAACTTCTGCTTCGATTTACTTTGATTTTCTGCCTCTGTGTACATTTTTGTTTACGTTACTTGTGTATCGTTGTGTAGAATTTGAAAATGTTTGTCTCGTTATTGAATTTTGTAAGGATTTGATCTATACCTTGGCTGAGTATTATTCTCTTTTTCTTTCCTTGTTTTTAGTCTGTGAAGTTGCATAAATATTCATCCATCCCAAAAAGTTCAATTGTATTTCTTTGAGGTGGAATTTCAATGGCTAACTCAGAAAAGTTTCTATTGGAGCAGCGTCAACTGGCAGGTAGACTATATAAACTATACTTCGATGTTGCACATTTGGTTCTTTTTCAGAGACCATGTATATTTAGCTCCCAATTAAATATTCCAAGCTATAACACGAGTGTCCCAAGCTATATGCATTCTTCAAACCTGAGAACTTTGAATTATTCCAATGATAAGCAAACAACACATTTCAAATTAATAATTTGTTCTTAAGTTTGTGGATGCAGTTGAATGACATAGGACTAGTTGAAAAGAAAAAAAGAACAATATGAATCTGCAGAATTTTAGAATTGATGAAAATGGACAACTGATTTATAATATTTTTCTATTGCAATATACTATTTGAAGACATTTACATTCCTAGTAAAATCTTACTACAAAGGCTAGTTTTCAAAATCTTTGATTTATTTATTCAATTTGGCTGAGATTTCTATATTATAGAGAATATATACCTGCAAGTTTGATGACAGATCATGATCATTCTAAAGAAAAGGAGATTTTGGATGGTCTTAAAGTCTCTTGTTCCAGAGAGGTTCTTTTCCTGAGTTTGTTTTCATGAAACCTAAATTGTGGATGCAGTTGAATGACTTGGTATGCCTTCTTCTCCTCTCTCAATCTCACATCTTCACCCAAATATGACCTAATTAACATTAGATTTTCAACACTAGATTCAGGAGAATTCTTTTAATTGTTGTTGGATTTAGCAGTCGACTGTGATTCACTTTGACCATTTAGATTGATTTGTTCTCACTAGCATAAACTAAACCAAAAAATTAAGCTATTCTTAAACTTGACTACAATGCTGGTTTGAATAAAACATTTATCTTCATCTCAATATTTGGGTGCTTGTTTTTTGCCAGCAGAGTCTGCGGGAACCCCATGGATTGATCCGCAAGTGTGGCCTGATGTGCTGCAGGCAGTGTTGTCGTAGTAATGTCGATGAAATTGGTTTCATTAAGGTAATTTATTCATAGGACATTGTTGTAAACTACTATTCTTTTCGCTCGGTTCCAGAGATCATCATCCATCAGTGTTTTTTTTAAATCTTTGCATTTTCCCTTATGTTGTAACATATTGGTTATAATTTCGATGGATACACAAAACAGAATGTTATAATTTCTATTGCTTTGAGTTGCAAAATAAAGTCAAGTTTGTGTTTCAATTTCAAAATTTATTCTAGGAGGAGCTTATGAGATCAAATTTTTGAACAAAGACTAGGTTCTAAATGGAGTTCTATGTTGATGCACACTTATGAAGGAGCTTTGAATCAAATATCTTCGGTGTCTAAGAGGTATGTCATGTAACTTAGAATATCGATTAAATTTTTTGATTTAGCATTGAAGTTTATTGGATGTCTTCGGTACTTTGTAAACTTAGACACTTCTTAATGGCTATCCTGCAGTTATGGTAGCTACTTTTGCTTCTGTTATTTTCTGTGTAAAGTTTATTGGATGTCTTTAGTACTTTGTAGATTTAGACACTTCTTAATGACATTTCTTGATTTCACACTAGATTTTATTGGATGTGTTCGGTACTTTGTAAATTTAGACTCTTGTTAATGGCTATCCTGCAGTTATGGTAGCCACTTTTGCTTTTGTTATTATTTTCTAAACTTTATTGCATGTTTTCGGTACTTTGTAGATTTAGACACTTCTTGTTTAGTTGTTACATTGTAATTTTAGGTACTTTTTGACTACTTGTAATTTTAGGTCCATTTTAGTCACTTGGTCAATTGTTTTTCACTTACGGATTGTTTTCTAAGTATATATAGCTTATAACTATTTCGCAGGAACTACAAAGCGAAGTGGAGATATTTCCTTCAAGCTAGAAGTCATATTGCAACAAATGATGAACTTTTTTGTTGGGTTAAATGAATATTTTATCATGTTATGCAACATTTTATTATTAATGTTGCAACAATTTAGGGGCATCGTAGTTAGTTTCAATATTGTATACATATGAATTAGTTTATGTAAAAGTTGATGAACTTTGGTATTTGAATGATATATTGATATCTAGATCTTATTTCAATGATATTGAATTGGGTTAAACTTAGATTTATTTAATTTGCTTTGTATTTTTCATTCTTATTAATTAATAATAATAATAATAATAATAATTACAATTAAAAATATAAACATTAATATATTTAGATTTGAAAAAAAAAAATTCTATTATTGATTTTGTGACAAAAAAATCATGTCATTGAATTCGTTTTGTTGACTCACAATAGTTGTGGTCTTCAAGCTATTAATGACAGAAAAATTAAGTCATCAAAGCGTACAAAATTTACTGTCTTCCATTTCGATTCGATGACAAATAAAAACTGTCGTCAATTATGTTTACATGACAAAATATGGTATGAGTGGTCATTCAGTGACAATGTTTAAGTGTCATAAAATAAGGTCTCTTGACTGAAAATAATTGTCATTAACCGTATTATGAAGACAGAAAAAAACTGTCACCAAACGAACATTGACGACAGTTTTCGGTTTTTGTCATCTATAGAGTAAAGAAGGCAGGGGCTATAACGACTGAAAAAAATTGTCATCTAAAGTCCTGATGACAGTTTTTATTTGTCATCATAGCCCCGATTTCTACTAGTGTATGCATTGACTTGATGAGGCTGGTGACAGATGTTGATCCCAACTATCTCTCGTTGAAATTCAAGAGCAAGCTTGGTGGAAAAATAAACATAAAAGAATGAGCTAAAAAGCCCAGTGAGTACTACGTTAATAATAATATAACTTTCGAGAAAAAACTCTTTTCACAACAATAGTAAATGAAACATTTGTAAGACCAACGTAAATCACGAACAATTTAATACACTTTGGATGAGTAATACACCAAGAAATCTATTTTAACAACATTTAAATTCCCAACACAGGCTAGTAAAATCGTAGAGAAATCTGTAACAATAGCTTTTGAAAACATAAACACAAGTTTGTAAAATTTATCACCAAATATGTACTCAATCTCTGGTCATACTGGGGTAGAGTAATCTCAATACGCACAGCAGAGCAATCTTTGTCATACTATGTACCGAGTAATCTCCAGATACAAAGCAGAGCCTCTGTCATACGTGCACGCGAGCTCTCTATCTTTCGTATGCTAGAGTAGGTCTCAGAGACCTCTCTATCTCTAATATGCTATGAAAACACATTCACATAACATACGGGTAATCACCATGAATACATAAATCTAGTAGTTTGAAAGTCATTTGTCTGTATTAAAACTCTTAAATTCTAAAATCACTCTAAAATAATTCTCTTTTGAAGGAACATTTCATAAATAACCATGGTCAAAATCATGTTTTCTCTAAAACAACAATTCATAAACACCTTTGATTTCTTAATTAAACAATAAAATATTTATAAGCTCTCAAATATCTCAAATATTTCTCAAGCGACAAATCCATAAAATCACTGAAAATGTTTATCAATTCCAAAAAATCTCAAATCAACTTCTTTAATATTTCATAAGAGTTGGTCTAAAACCATCCATAATAATATGTTTCCTAAAATTTCATAACAATAATTAAATAACGAAAAATATTTCGTAAATTAACCCCTAACAGAACCCTTATCGATATAACTTAGATCGTCAGCTATTCAAATTTCTGCCTCAACTGAAATTTCCATGACCCAACCAATAGTCATTCTTCAAACCATGAAATTAGAAACCTTAACATCATGCAAATACAATAATCCAAATTCCAATTTATATCTCTTATTCCCAATTCTAAATTAAACATGTATTCATTCTCTTTCTTTCTTCTTTTAGTTCTCTTTGTCTAATTAAGTCAATTCCCTTTCCTTTGATGTGACCATACTCAATGTACTCTTTAGTTTTATTTACCAAAATTTAATTTATTCTCACAATTAACTCTTCTCTCCCATTCTCAACTCACTCCAACACACCTGTGGCACAAAAACTCACCTTCAATTTTTTTTTGCAACTTTTCCCTTTTTTTTTATTTGATTTTCTTTATTTTCCTTCATTCCCAAAAACTAATTCCAATTTCTCTTTTTCATTATCTTTTCTTTTTAATTATTTCTTTTTCTTTCTTTTTCATAAACTCGTCCTCACATATATACGTATAAATCTTGGGGTTATATAAATTAAAGTTTCAAAATAATAATTATATCAATCTAAACTCAAAACGAACTAAAAAAAAATAATTAAACCATGAACTTTTACAAGTGAATCAATTTTGACACTTCGTTAATGATTTATAACTATTTTCACTTGATTATATTTAAATTTGAATTAAAATCATCTGAATAACATTATTCTTCTCCTAAAATCCTACTAAAATAAAAAAAAAAATTATCAAGTAATTCTTTTGATAAGTGAAAAAAAATGGAGGAAGACAAGAAGATTCGGTACTATCTATTTGATTTTAGTAATTCTCTATATTTAAAGAAGTTTCATACACATGTGGACATTAAACATTAACGATTTTAAAACAAAATCTTAATGGAGAGTCTAAATTAATTGATTTATGAAAATTTAGGGTTTGAATTGATAAAATTATTAATTTGAGGTTTTAAGTGACATTCCAAAGTTTAAAGGATAAATGAATTGTTTTAAAAAAAAAAAAAAAAAAAAAAATCTAGTGCTTTTAGAAAGAAAGAAAAAAAGAACAAATTTTTTAAATAATTAGATTGATTAATAATCAGTTTAACGGTGATTATAAAAAAAAAAAAGGTTATTCTAAAGTAATTCTAGACCAAAATTCATATGAAAATACAAAATTGATTCCTCAAATTTAAAGCTTCAACCTATCCTCTATTTTTCTCTTCATTGTAGAATCATTTTGTGTCGGAGTAGATCTAGAACTATAAAGATGTAGGACCAAATAAAAATTGATTAAGTAATTATATATTTTTTACGGGTTACCTGAGTCTAAGGTTAGCCGCTGACGTCACGACCCGCTTCCCCGAAAAGTCGAGGCCACGGCACCAGCGTCAGACATTACAGCAACCTGGGACCGACCCCAGGTGATAGCTAAAAAATAGAGCTATTATATACTCCGTAATATTAGTTAAATACCGTGTTTAATGTTGTTTAATTGCCTCTGTTGTAGGTGTTTCACGGTAGAGAGCTCAAGGAGTCCAATGACGTGTTTCGATGCTAAGAAGGGCGTTTTAGAAGCTTTGGGAAGCAATCAGACAAAGAAGAGGAGCCAAAGACCAAAGTTTCACTTTTGGTCCAGCGTCTCGACGCTGCTCCATCAGATTTTAAGAAAAAAACCCGAGAGCAAACGTCAAGCATCAACGTCTCGACGCTGCTCAACGCTGGCCTTAGCGTCTTGACGCTCCGAACGCGCCTGAAATTGAATTTTCGTCTGTAGCGTATAGACGCTACGACGAGTATAAAACCCATAAGTCCGATTTTTAGGTCACTTCTTCTTTTTCCCCTCTTCCCTTTTTACGATTTTCTCTCTACATTTTGGGGTTTTCTCCCATCTTTGCTGTATAGAAGCTTAAACTATTGTGGATTTGCTTGATTTTCATCACGAGCACCTAAGGTAAGTGCTCTAATTTGAGGTTTAGGGATTTTACCTTGATGCATTAGTGAGGGTTTGTCTTGATTTCTAGCTTAGAATTGATTATCTCTTGCATCTTCTTCCTTTGATTGTATCTCAATAGCATGTGTAACTGATTAGGAGTGACACCCGAGTCTTTATGCATGTTTTACCATTAAAGGTTAGGACGTATAATTGCCTCAATCGCTAAGTAACAAGGGTCTAAGCGTGGCTAATTAACTCGAGTCTAAGGGACAGTTGGGGGTATGAGTTAATTATTGTTTTCAATCTTATGTTCTCAACATTTTGAGGCGTCTGAGGATATTATTCCTTAGACAAGATAAACTTCAGGTAAAAATGATACATTATCATTTTTGAAGTACTACATTATATACTTAACAACATTTTTGTCAATATAAGATGTGTGAGACATAAATAACATTTTGTCCTTGAAATCTCTATTTATAGGACATACCCAGTAATTTAAATCATTCATTTGGAATTGATTAGGTAGTCAACATTTTATGTTGGATTGAAATCTTACATCATTCACAATGAGTAATAAGTCATCCACACAAAATATGAGAAAACTCCACTAAGTAATTAATGATCTCCTTGTCTATACAAGATCATTAATATTTATTCAAAGTCATAATTTTTTTATACTTTTATCAACCTTACATTAAAAAATCTAGTGATCAAATTCATTTCATAAATGAACTTTTTACTACTTGCAAACCTTTTGCTTTGATTTTTGAAAATGAACTCATGTAATTGATTTGTAAATGCATTCTTTAAGATTTATTTTCAGAAATTTTTTTCTTAAACCTTCACTTGACATATCTCATATGCAACTATGAATTATGTAATGCTTATAGACTCTAGTATGACAACAAATGAGAAAGATTACTCATGGTTTACTTTCTCCCACTATATTACCTTCTTATTTACAAATCTTTTACTTTTGTAGATATATTCAAAACCTATGGATTTTACCCCATAACGAATATCTACAAGTTCTAGATAAAGATGAGTACATATACTGTATCTTGAGATTTATGACTTTGGTCTGCTAGTCTTTGTCATTGACCCTCATTTCTACCTTGAGGTCAAGAAGCCCTACATTTTGTCATCTAATACGACAAATTAGGTTTCATATAAGCTCTTGTAACGGTCGGGTCATCTCATAACTCTCCCATTACGATGAGGCTTATCCAAATCATGACTAGGTTCCATTTGACTATCAAATGTAATAAAAATGTTAACAATTTTTGTTAACTATTTAGTGGATTCACTTGGAACCAACTTATCAACACTATTGAACATATTCAAGTTTCAGCATGTATGCTTAAAATTCTCAAAACTCGAAGGGTTGTAAACTAACTTTACTACTCTTCTATAATCCTAAAATTGTCTCGTAGACACATTTTAGAGAGAATCATGTTCACTATACGATCTTTATTGTATATCCTAACAAGAGTCTGGTAATGACATGTAATTCTTTATTGTTCTGACCATGTCTAACAATGTCTTGTTTCTCCTCTTACAACACAATTTCACTCAATTGTACTTTGTGCTAGAGTTGAGATAAAATCTCACTTTCTATCAATTAGTCTTAGTACGTAAGGTTCTTGTACTTTTCACTGTGATCTGATCATAGTGTCTTGATAGATTTACTGAATTGACTTTCAACTTGAGTCTTATATTTCTTGAAATTTTTAAAATTTTCAGACTTATGTTGCATTAGGTTACGATACTTATTCCTTGAATAATCATCAACTAGAGTAATGTTCTTTGGCCTGTAGGCATTTCCAACAAAGACCTATTGATTATCTTGCATGAAGGGGAAGATCTTAAGACATATAAAATAATTAACTCTAACAGAATCACCTCTTAGTGGTCTTTTTTATTCAAATTGGTCAGAATCAATTTTGAGTGTCAAAGACAAGTATCATATTTTAGGAAAATATAAATTGTTTTTACATTCTGGATTCTATAATCCTGAATATCTCAATGTGTAGTATTTTATATGTTAACAATTTAACACATACAAATTGTTCTTATTTTTCAGCTGAACTTTTCAAACAATTTTGAAAATAAAAAATTTAGTACTAACATATTCATACTATATGAATCTTTTATTAGTAATAAAGTTAAAAAAAAATTGAATTTCTCCTATGGTACTAAAAACACCATATTCAGCATTAAGTAACAATTATTTCTTATGGAGATCTTAATGTCTCCTACTACATTAATTGAGATGAGTTTTCGGGTGCCAACATATACATCATTAAGTATTATTCAAGAATTACATATAAAATGTATTGAAGAACAAATCTTAATAGTGGATCTGAATCTACTATCTAGGTGACAATACTTATTTTCTACTATTGTTATTCTTAGGGAGGTATTTCATAAATTCCTCTATGACTGTTTTGCTAATTAATAAACTATTTTCTTTTAGATATAGTCATATGGTTTTTTTTCTTGGATTTTGGTAATACTTAATTTTTTAGATTATTTAGATACATATCTAAATCTAACTTTTATTGACTTCAACAATATCTCATATGTTGTTGTCATTTTCTTTATCTTCTACGATTGACATCTAGCATATGAAATAGAAAAATTTATAAGCTATCTTGTTATCATGATTTATTAATCATGTGCTTCACGAACAATTCGATTAGCATTGACATCAGGTTTTTGACAACATTTCTCAATAAAGACAAATTAAAGAAAATTTACATTGTCATTATATAGTGTTAACATTATTTTTTCCAAGTGATAATATTTTCTCAATTTGACAAATCAGTAACGAAAATAAAAAAAATGAGAGAAATGACATAATATTGAAATATATAAAAAAATATTTAATAACATGCAATCAATATTCATTCAATTTCAGCATAGAAAACAAACAATTTAATAAATGAACCCTAAATTATTAATTTCTAATGCTATAATACTTTAGTGAGTTAGAACAAGTGCCGTCGTAGGGTAGGTCAAATGTTCCTTCACTAAACTGAGACAATCTCAACCAAGCGTTATCCAAAAAATAACTCTTATTTCTATAACATTTAGTTACGATTAGTTTGGTCAAGAAAATCATTAACAACCTTAATGAGATCTTTGTAGGTGTAACCCATTATTTTAGATTCTATAATTTTATCCCAACAAGTGTCGTGATAGGTCAAATATTAAAAATAAAATTACAATCCTATTCTTCTCAGGAGATTCACCCTGATATTGACCCATGTAAACACCTTCCGTAGGGGGACGATCCAAAAGTCGCCTCGAGGCCCCACATGGATCTCACGTTGTGAATCTATGGTAGAGACCGTAGGGTTATCTTGACATATGTCATTCTCCCACTAAGTATTTTGAAATAAAGTTTTCTATTACTTAGACAAATTAGGCTAATCTCATTTATCTAAGTTTTTCAATCTACCATTTTATAACCCTTATGTTGGTTAGTTTGATTTTAATGTGAATTACCAAGTATATTAAACTATTTTTAAAACTAATTACATTATGAGCCTGCGTAATGAAATAAAATAAAATTTGACTAATTCAACCCAAGCCAGTTCTCATGTAGGTGTTCATTTTCAGTCAACTTAAGTACCTCACCCGAGTAACCTTTCTTAGACAGGGTTCCCTTATAGTCAATTTTTATTTCAAATTCATTAATCTTTAATTAACTATTAATTACTAGATTAATTAACTTCAGTTGATTTTAAGCAATGTTTTTAATCCTATTAAAAATTAATTCACCTGGATAATCTTGAAATTTTAACAATTTTAAATCCTTTAAAACAAAATTAAAAGATTATCATATATTCTAATCTTATTAGAATAAAAGATAAACTTAATTCAAATATTTAAATTATTTAAAGAATGAATTAAATTATCTTTTAATTAAGGAAAGAAAAATCTTAATCTTATTGTGAAAATTTCATAGCCTTTATCATAAAAGGATGAATTTCTATTAGAAAAGAAAAATCATAATCTCATTAAAAAAAATCATAATCTTTAATATGAAATTATGAATTCTTTTCAAAATATGAATTCGTTTTATGAAAGCAAGTATCATAATTTAAAATTTTCAAATATAACAATTATATTGAAAGATATGGAAATATAAAAATATTAGGAAATTCTCTAATCAAATTATAAAGTATTTTAATCATAATATTCCAAATATAACAATTATATTAAAAATAATTAAAATACATGATCATGCTCAACCTATGGTGGGATTTTAATCTAGATGACATACTTTGTGCAATCAATTAATAAAATTAAATCATACATCAACATTCATAATTAAAATTAAAAATACAGCAAATTGACCGACATATTTGGCATATCCTAAGAAAATTGAAAACAAAATAAATTACAAAAAATGTAATCCATCTTGGTCTTCAAATATCTTTTCTTTTTGGACATTCCAAATCTGAATCCAATTTCTAGAACTGGATTTGGATATTC
Source organism: Herpetospermum pedunculosum (assembly GCA_028017165.1). Taxonomy (NCBI): domain Eukaryota; kingdom Viridiplantae; phylum Streptophyta; class Magnoliopsida; order Cucurbitales; family Cucurbitaceae; genus Herpetospermum; species Herpetospermum pedunculosum. The sequence continues at coordinate 14,408,464 of CM051526.1, forward strand.
CAAATCTAAATTCAATTTACAGAACTAAATTTGGACATTCCAAATCTGAACCCAATTTCTAGAATTGAATTTGGAATGAGACTGATGACCATCACGAAGTTCAATTTTACATCTCAGATTTCAATTCTCATCAAGCTTCGCAGCTTCATCAATCACGCCACTTGGAGAATGGCTGAGTAGTGTTTTTCGCAACTTCATCAATCACATCAAGCTTCGCAGCTTCTCTCTCCCTTCTTTCCACCAGCCGCCGCCTCCACCACTTCCACCTTCGCTGCATCTCTCCTCCCTCATTTTCTTCTTCGTCTTCTTTCTTTCTTTCTATTCTTCTCATTTTTCTTTTTTTTATTATCCACACCTTTGAAAGTGAAAGAGTAAAAAAACGTCATTTTTTCCTCTACCTCTCTTATCCCATAAACCGACCGAAATCGACTGACCGTTACTGGATCGATCGGTTGGCGGTATGAACCCTCACAAAACCGAATACCACAGACCGACGCAAACCAACCTGTCAGTGTTTGGCACCGATTTGAGCCCAAAACCGACACCGACCGATGTCAACCCTAATTTTTCTAAGGTTGGGGGTGGAGTGTCCTGGACTTTATGTGAAGTTGTCGAGCATGAGTAATTTTTGAATTTGAGATGCTTTGGTTTGTGGTTGCATGCTATTTGATGATGACGATCTATGAAATGTTTTTAAAATCTCCGTATTTGCAAATTTAGATGAGCATGAGATTGTTTGCACTAGTTGAGCTTTATTTCAATTTTTTTTTTGTTGCTCCCTTGCATCTATCGAGTACTTAGCAACCTGTTATGGACTCTGTAGGCTTAGATTTACCTTTTGTAGCATGAATTCTTGTTGTCACCCTAAAAGATACCCCTAGGGAAAGCGTCAAGCATAAATGAGTTTAATAGGTCAATCGAGTTATAGCAAAGATATTAGCCTAAAAAAAAAAAGGAAGCGAAGCATCTCAATAAAACCTCCTGAGATGTTCCTCCTTAAATGCGCATTGAGAAGTGAACATTAGTCCTAGAATTGTGAAGCTTGTCCGTAGTCAGATACGTTGTGCAGTAGAACTTCAGGTAAGCTGGAACGAAAGAAAACTTGACAATATAGACGCTCTTAGAGAAGCAAAAAGAAAAAAAATAGTCCAAAGAAATAAAAGAAGAGTACAAAGTACTCAAAAGAAAAAGAAAGAGAAAAAATTTTAGGCCTCTTGATTCGTTACTCTCTCTAATGTGAAAAAACTATAGACTGTTCTTTATTGCTAGAAGTAGGGGAAAACGAGATGTAGTGTTGCATGTGGTTTTTGCGGGTCTACATGTGCCAGGATAGGTTGGCTATTCACACACACGTAGGGGAGTAATAGTTAATTGTTGAAATGTTCTGAGCTTTGTGCATGCAATCGATTGCTTTCTTGTTGTTGTAAATGCCTTGATTTTAAAAGCATCAAGATTAGAGTTAGTAGCATGCAACTGTTTTCCTTAGAGATAATTCGAAGTTTTCCTTGCTCGAGGACTAGAATGATTTAGGTTGGGGGTATTTTGATAGCTCTAATTTAAAGTTATGTTTTACTCCCTAATTGTAGCTAAAAATTGTGCTTAATATTGTTAATTTGCCTCCGTTGTAGGTGTTTCACGGTGAAAAGCTCGTAGAGTCCAAATGGCGCTTTTCGGGGCTAAGAAGACCATTTTAGAGCCTCGGGAATGCATCGGGCAAATGAGAGGAGCAAAATTAAAGAATTGTGCCAAGGGGACAACGTCGAGACGCTGTCCAAGGAATTTTTTTTTCCAAACCCGAGAGCAAGCGTCGAGATGCTGCTCGACGTTGTCCCAATGTCGCGACGCTTCTAGAGCGTCTTGACGCTCCGAAGAGGCGGGTGTTGCGCGCTCAGTGTGTATGTAAAATGTAAATGCGAAGAGTGCTAAGATCATGCAAGCATACATGGTCTGCAGCAAGTGATAAGTATAATTTAATTTGTTTTCCCACAGAGATTGAGTTTAGTGACTAACGATTTGATGTGCTAAATTAGATAAGGTAACTTAAATTGGGTAGACTTTGGGTTGGTGTGCTAAAATATAAAAGATGCAAGAAGAATGCAAATGTAAAAGCAAAGCAAGTAAAGAAGTAAAGCTATAATGTGGAGAAGAAGAATTGCGGGTCTCGTAATTCTTTCGCAATAAAATCGCAAAGATAAAAACATATGGAAAAGACTAAGGCAAAGAGCAGAAATGTTTTATTGCGGTTCTCGCAATAATCTAGCAATAAATTAGCAACGATTTAAATGTAAAGTAAGGCAGCAAAGTCGGCTTAAGAGTCCTCTATAGGCATTGAACTATGATCATTCAACAGTAACTTAACATCTCATGCATCGTCTTAGCTAGTTCTCATGCATCTTCCGATTACATGCATTAGTTTCTTAGATTACTTCTGTCCAAGTAAAGCTAACAACCTATTCATAAACACATGCTAATAAACGTGTTAGGAGAATGCCTATTCCTAGGCCACTCTCTATTTACCATAAAAGGCTAACATGAATGAACGACTCGGAATTCTTACTCCTTCCAGAGGTTAGGAATTCTTTAGACAAAATGGATGGCCGGTCGAAATTGCCCATGGGATGAAGATCACATTCATTCAATGCATTCATGCTACTTTACATGCTGAATTCACATAAGTCTATCCTATAGATTCATCCTAGCAAACCTCTTTTTAGTTAGTTACCCATGGTTCTCGAAGAATACTAATTGATTACTCTTAGAAAGGCAAATCTCATAACAATTCGTAAAGCAACAACCTTTGATCCGAAAGCAATATTTAAAGGGTAAAACAGTAAATGGTTCATAACAACGCTTAAAGAAGAATAATAATTAGTTAGAAAGCAGTAAAGGAAAGCTGTAAATTGCGTGAGGATCTTCCAAGTCGTGAATCGCCTCGGATGAAGGGGAAGATTAGCTGATCTTGGGGATAAATTCAATCAGAAGAGAAGATGGATCTTCTCTTCTTCCTCTCGAATTATCAACGCCAAGGGCTTTGTTTCTTCGATCCAACAACCGGGGGAAAAGGATTTCGTCTTCGAGTTCTTCACTATTGAGTTGTGTTTGAATTGAGGGGAATTCAATTGCTTTGATCCTTCATCTAACTCTCTTTATATAGCTTGCAGAGGTTGCCAAAAGCTGCTCTATATTCGTGGATCACCATTCAACTTTGTGAGGTAGTCAAACTTGACATGTGGCAGCAGCAGAGAGAGTTGACTACTGGAAAAATTCAGTCAATAAAGACTGACGGCGGGGAAAATGCAGCAGCTAAGACTGTTTAATTGCGAGGGCCGCAATTTTTCAGCAATGTACCTGCAATGTACATTTTAGCTTGTTTTTCATCATTTTTCATTCTTTTTCGTTCCTTTTCCAAATAAGTCCTATTTTAGCATAATTTCTCAAATTCTCGCATTTAAGCACATATTAAGCTAACTCTTAACAAAAACACTCAAGAATGTACAAGATTTTAAGGTAAATATAGCCCTAAATAATGTACTTTTGGCGAGGTAATAGCGGGCGTAGTGGATTTTTCGTCCGTAGCGTCGCGACGCTGCCTGTAGCGTCTCAATGCTACGACGATTATAAATACGTTTTTTCTCCGATTTTAGGTCATTCTCTCTCCATTTTTTTTAGAACTTTCGCCATTGAAGCTCGATTTTGAAGCTTTTTCTTCCCTTTTAGCTACTGTATGAACCTCATGGCTTCCATGAAAGCTTGGACTCATCCAAACCCCATGGAAGGCTAAGGTAAGTGTTGGATTTGGGGAGAAATGTAGGGATTTGTAATTTTTGTGAAGATTTGAGACTTTGAGCATTTTAATTTCTTACTTGGTCTGAATGTTTTTTATGCTTCTTCTTCTATGTTTATTCTTATGAGTATGCTTGCATAATGGATTGACGCTCTTGATTGCTTGCATTCTTTATCGTTAATTAGATTAGTGATGTCGTGCCTCTCCTAATCGCCAAGGGAACAAGGGTTCGGTGAAGCCGTAAGTAGTATTTGCATGTTTCCTTAGTCTGTGTTAGCTAACCCCGAAGAAGTTGAAAAATCATAATACTGGCTTAGGTTATCCAAGTCGAATATCCGTCACAATGTGCTCGTTACTGGCTTTAGTTAATTTAGGATTGATCATCTTAGATTAATTAATTGCCATGTTTAGCTATAATTGCACTTGTCTAGCTAATTTCTTTGGGTCGGTTACTGCGAAGGTGTCTGGGTAACTGTTTGTGTGCTCGATTAATTCGGATTAAGTCCATAGAAGTTCAATGATATGATTTACATTAATTTGCAAATCCTGAATCCCCAAATCTAGCGCGTTCGTACATTTGATTTAATTTCTCCGTTAGTTTTTAATTACCCACTTGCATGATCAAAAACCCCATTTGTTACTTTAATTAGACAAATTCAATTCAATCAATCTCAGATTTTAATGGTAGCTCCCTGTGTTCAACATGGTTACCACTAGCTATAAGTTAGCTTGGTAGCACCGGAATTATAAATTTATTTTGGCACGACTCGACATCCTGATAGTTGTGGACTATACCAAAAGTTCACCACCAATCCCAAGAATAATTTTTTCCTTATTTTGCTATTATTTTGTTCTCCTTAGAATTTTGTTCTTTCTTCTTTTCTTAGTTGCCTGTTTACGCAGTATCAACTGTGAGGCTCACAATCAACCCTGGTTACTCAACAACTTAGAGAAAAAGATTTTTTTTTAGCAAATCTAAGAAGGTTACAATTCTTAGGAAAGATGGCACACTGTTATCTTAACACAAAGCATGGACTTATCAGAATTGGAAAAGATAATTTTGTATATTTAAACATATTCTTCTGGACACGTGGCAGATTCTCAGGCAGCAGAAGCCACACAGCATCGAGGAGCGATGGTCACAGTCTCACAAACAACGGCGCGGTGAGAGAGATTAATGGACATCAGAGATTTGGCTAAACTAACCGCACTTTGATGACAATCAACTTAAATTGAAATTTGGAAGGGAAAAAATTGAAAATTTTGATTTAGCTCGTTTATTGCTTTATCTGATGGTTGATGCATTGAGGACAATGCATTTTTCTTAGGGTGGCCAAATGAAACCCGAAAACCGACCCGACCGACCAAAACCGACCGAACCGACGTTGGTTGGTCGGTTTAAAAGGAAATTTGGCCGGAGTCGGTTTAACACAATGCAAAACCGACCGGTCGGTCGGTCGGAGTGAAAAAAATGGAAATCTCAACCGACCAACCGAGTTAATCATAAATTATTAAAAAAGAAATATTGTCATTATGATGGCTAAAAAAGATGAGGGTTTTGAGAAAACCATGGGTGCCGATGGTTTTCTCAAAACCACTCATAACTTTTAAATTTTTTTGAAAATTTTCCTCCTGTCTCTCTTAGTCATTTCCCTCCCTCTCTCTTCTCTCTCAAAAGTCTTTTTCCACATTTTTATCCTCACTCTCAAGTCTTTTCCCACATTTTCCTCCCTCTTTCCTCTCTCTCCCATTTTTTTAGTCTTCCCTCCTCTTTCTTCTTTCCCTATTTCTTCTTCCCCTTTTTTTTTTTTCTGATTTCTTTCTCTCTCCCTTCTTTCCACCGGCCGCCGCCTCCACCACTGTCACCTTCGCCGCATCTCACCTCCCTCATTTTCTTCTTTGTCTTCTTCCTTTCTTTCTGTTCTTCTCATTTTTCTTTTTTTTATTATCCACACCTTTGAAAGTGAAAGAGTAAAAAAACGTCATTTTTTTCCTCCACCTCTCTTATCCCATAAACCGACTGACCGTTACTGGATCGATCGGCCAGCGGTATGAACCCTCACAAAACCGAATACCACCGACCGACGCAAACCAACCTGTCGGTGTTTGGCACCGGTTTGAGCACAAAACCGACGTCAACCCTAATTTTTCTAAGGTTGGGGTGGAGTGTGCGTGGACTTTATGTGCAGTTGTCGAGCATGAGTAATTTTTGAATTTGAGATGCTTTGGTCTGTGGTTGCATGCTATTTGATGATGACGATCTATGAAATGTTTTTAAAATCTTCGTATTTGCAAATTTAGATGAGCATGAGATTGTTTACACTAGTTGAGCTTCATTTCAAAAAATTTAATTTTGTTTTTTGTTGCTCCCTTGCATCTATCGAGTACTTAGCAACCTATTCTGGACTCTGTAGGCTTAGATTTACCTTTTGTAGCATGAATTCTTGTTGTCAACCCGAAAGACACCCCTAGGGAAAGCGTCAAGCATAAATGAGTTTAATAGGTCAATCGAGTTATAACAAAGCTATTAGCCTAATAAAAAAAAAACGAAGCATGTCAATAAAACCTCCTGAGATGTTCCTCCTTAAATGCGCATTGAGAACTGAGCATTAGTCCTAGAATTGTGAAGCTTGTCCGTAGTCAGATACGTTGTGCAGTAGAACTGCGGATAAGCTGGAACGAAAAAAAACTTGACAATATAGACGCTCTTAGAGAAGCAAAAAGAAAAAAAAAATTGTCCAAAGAAATAAAAGAAGAGTACAAAGTACTCAAAAGAAAAAGAAAGAGAAAAAATTTTAGGCCTCTTGATTCGTTACTCTCTCTAATGTGGAAAAGCTATAGACTGTTCTTTATTGCTAGAAGTAGGGGAAAACAAGATGTAGTGTTGCATGTGGTTTTTTCGGGTCTACATGTGCTAGGATAGGTTGACTATTCACACACACGTAGGGGAGTAATAGTTAATTTTTGAAATGTTCTGAGCTTTGTGCATGCAATCGATTGCTTTCTTGTTGTTGTAAATGCCTTAATTTTAAAAGCATGGAGATTAGAGTTAGTAGCATGCAACTGTTTTTCTTAGAGATAATTCGAAGTTTTCCCTGCTCGAGGACTAGCAAGATTTAGGTTGAGGGTATTTTGATAGCTCTAATTTAAAGCTATGTTTTACTCCCTAATTGTAGCTAAAAATTGTGCTTAATATTGTTAATTTGCCTCCGTTGTAGGTGTTTCACGGTGAAAAGCTCGTAGAGTCCAAATGGCGCTTTTTGGGGCTAAGAAAATCATTTTAGAGCCTCGGGAATGCATCGGGCAAAGGAGAGGAGCAAAAATGAAGAATTGTGCCACGGGGACAGCGTCGAGACACTGTCCAAGGCAAATTTATTTTCCAAACCCGAGAGCAAGCGTCGAGACGCTGCTCGACGTTGTCCCAGCGTCGCGACACTCCAAAGAGGCAGGCGTAGAGGATTTTTCGTCCGTAGCGTCGCGGCGCTGCCTGTAGCGTCTCAACGCTACGACGATTATAAATAGGCTTTTTCTCCGATTTTAGGTCATTCCCTCTCCATTTTTCTTAGAACTTTCGCCATTGAAGCTCGATTTTGAAGCTTTTTCTTCCCTTTTAGCTACTGTATGAACCTCATGGCTTCCATGAAAGCTTGGACTCATCCAAACCCCATGGAAGGCTAAGGTAAGTGTTGGATTTGGGGAGAAATGTAGGGATTTGTAATTTTTGTGAAGATTTGAGACTTTGAGCATTTTAATTTCTTACTTGGTCTGAATGTTTTTTATGCTTCTTCTTTTATGTTTATTCTTATGAGTATGCTTGCATAATGGATTGACGCTCTTGATTGCTTGCATTCTTTATCGTTAATTAGATTAGTGATGTCGTGCCTCTCCTAATCGCCAAGGTAACAAGGGTTCGGTGAAGCCGTAAGTAGTATTTGCATGTTTCCTTAGTCTGTGTTAGCTAACCCCGAAGAAGTTGAAAAATCATAATACTGGCTTAGGTTATCCAAGTCGAATATTCGTCACAATGCGCCCGTTACTGGCTTTAGTTAATTTAGGATTGATCACCTTAGATTAATTAATTGCCATGTTTAGTTCTAATTGCACTTGTCTAGCTAATTTCTTTGGGTCGGTTACTGCGAAGGTGTCTGGGTAACTGTTTGTATGCTCAATTAATTCTGCTTAAGTCCATAGAAGTTCAATGATATGATTTACATTAATTCGCAAATCCTGAATCCCCAAATCTAGCGCGTTCGTACATTTGATTTAATTTCTCCGTTAGTTTTTAATTACCCATTTGCATGATCAAAAACCCCTTTTGTTACTTTAATTAGACAAATTCAATTCAATCAACCTCGGATTTTAATGGTAGCTCCCTGTGTTCGACATGGTTACCACTAGCTATAAGTTAGCTTGGTAGCACCAGAATTATAAATTTATTTTGGCACGACTCGACATCCTGATAGTTGTGGACTATACCAAAAGTTCACCACCAATCCCAAGAATGATTTTTTCCTTATTTTGCTCTCCTTAGAATTTTCCTCTTTCTTCTTTTCTTAGTTGCCTTTTTTAAAACTGTGAGGCTCACAACCAACCCTGTTTACTCAACAACTTAGAGAAAAAAAAAAAATTTAGCAAATCTAAGAAGGTTGCAATTCTTAGGAAAGATGAATGCATTTGAGATCCTTTTTATCCTTTTTCTCTAGGTTGTGTCTCACCCGGAAACTTAAACATCTCATTGTCCTCAATGAGAGCTTAGGGCGGCGGCTCCCCCAAACTTAGCTAGAAGCATCTAGTACAAGATTGCGACTTGAAGAACATTTCTAACACTAAGGCATGAAATGAATTCTCCTAGGCTTTATCCAGTGCTATAAGATTGCTAAGCTTGCTAGATGATGGACTTATAAGTTCTAATCTAATGCTTGGAGAAATCAGAGACCTACTTAAATTAAGTGTGTGACACTCATCCAACAAGTTCTTCCTAACCAACTAACAGAGAAAACAAACTAAGCTAGTTTAGAAGTAAACACAAGCAACATTATCACAAGACAAAATTAAAAGGTAACGCGCAACTTTGCTAAATTCATGTTATTTAAGCAATCATGATCAGCAAGAAACATGGATTTGGAGCTAAAGCGTGCACGAAAGAGTGACACACTGTTATCTTAACACAAAGCATGGACTTATCAGAATTGGAAAAGATAATTTTGTATATTTAAACATATTCATCTGGACACGTGGCAGATTCTCAGGCAGTAGAAGCCACACAACATCGAGGAGCGGTGGTCACAGTCTCACAAACAACGGCGCGGTGAGAGAGATTAACGGACAACAAAGATTTGGCTAAACTAACCGCACTTTGACGACAATCAACTTAAATTAAAATTTGGAAGGGAAAAAAATTGAAAATTTTGATTTAGGGGCTGAAGTTAAAACTAAAATTAAGTCGACATCTTGCATCTTGCATAATGGATAACAAACTGAAATTAAGTCGACGGAAGCAAGATGTCCTTGAAAAAGGAAAAGCTAAAAGTTGAGCCCCCACACTCAGGAGGGAGATCAACGCAGGGTTTATTGAACTAACTGTGCAAAAACTCGAAATATGATCAGGGTAGCGGTCCTTTGCCAAATCAGCAAATCAAGTTACTCTAGTTTTCATCAATTCGTCTTGCATAGAATATATTGAAGGCTTTTCTTGAGCTCGTCAGTCAAGAATGACGAATTCTTCAAACAAGCATCTATTATATAAAGTCTCTTCTTGGCCTCTGCAAGTTCTAGCTTAGACAGAGTTAGGGAAGCCTTAACACTTGCTAGTGATTGAACAACGTCAGAGGTGTGAAGAGCATCCACACGCTCTAGCTCGGACCGAAGAACAGAAGATCGACAAAGATGAAAAATCTTGTCAGAAAGATGATAAAAAAATGTGGACCTATGCAGAAAAGCCTGCAAATTAAAAAATAAAAAATAAAAAAAGGCATGGGTCAAAAATAAACAAAGTAGGTTGAAAAATACCTCTCGAAGGTCAATAACTGCACTCTGAACAACTTGCCTAGGATTGGCGTAATCAAACAAAAGGTTTATTTTTTTATAATACCCGATAAGGCAGAAGAGACAAGTTCCAAGAGAGTTGACTCGTCAAAATTCGAAATGGAGCAGTCTGTCAAAATCAATTGAGTCAACTCCAAAGGAACTCCCTTCGCCAAACAAAAGGACATGAGGAGGTGCGCCGACCCAAGAGCTCAACTAAAACGGAGAAGGTGAGCGAATACGTTGTCTCTTGGTCGAACACCCATCAAACAGTTCAATGGAAGAGTTCATTACTGAAATAACCTTGGGAGGCTATAACGTAAACATATTTGGTCGCTTCTTCATAACACTCTAAAATTGCTATCTTATTGGCCCTAATTCCCGCTATTTACCGTTCTCACCAGTACTTAATGTGCATTTTATAGGTGGAGAGCCGTTTGGAGCATCTTGGAGTCAAGGCACCAAGGGCTAAAAGGGAGGCAAAAATGTCAAAGATGAGGCCCCAAGTGAAGAAAGGAAGCTAAAATCAGCCAAATCAACCCAAGAGCAAGCGTCGCGACGCCGTATTGGAGTGTCTCGACGCTCATCCATGCAAATTTTGTAAATTCAACCCGAGAGCAAGCGTCGAGATGTTGGGTTGTAGCATTTTGACGTTGTTCTACAACGTCGCGACACTACGACTTGGAGCCCCGCAGACTGTCTATCCTCGAAAGAGCGTGAGCGCCTGATTTACGTTTGAAGCGTCAGCGTCCCGACATTGTCCTGCCACTATATTAACCAAAATTTTTCATTTTAGTTTGTATGAGATGCTTTAGGATAAAAGTTAATTAAGATCATGCGTGTCTTCAGCTATCCATGATTGCATTAGTTTGTATGATAAACTTTAGGATAATAGATAAATCGGACAATCCGTTTAGGCTATCCAAATTGGTTGTCTGTCTTAGTGTTTTCCGTCACTGAAATTTAATCGATATGGAACGGTCGTGCCCAGTTGATTAAATGTCAAGTTTAATTAGGATTGCATAGTCTTAATTAATTTAATTGGATTGTTTGTTGCGGGTCAAGGCAAACAAATTGTGTATTTGGGGTAAAATAACTAAGTTCTTTAGAATTCCAATGATCTGAATTGCATCAAAGATCAATCCCGATCCTTTAAATTAGATACGCGTTTGAATATTTGTTGCGTGATTTATTGTGTATCGCAAGTGTACGAGTCAAGTTTTAATATAGTGATTTAAGTACGAGTATCGTCCACATGATTGGTTTTCTAGATTAATTGAATACCGTAGGTACTAACAAACACATCTTAATTAGACTAAAAAGACTTTGCGATTGAGTGAAAATTAAATGACTAAAAATTAATGGGAAACCTTTTGAGAGAACAACCTAGGGAATTGCTTTCATCGAATATATTCATGCTTAATTAATCTATCAGTCCAAGAATAGTCATGCATACAGTTATACGCCAAGAAGAATAAAATCATAACTGACTCGCCAGAGCCCAATTAATTCTCTTCCCTTTTTATAAAACTAACATGTATGTCTAGTTTTTAATAGAAAAGAATGACATTACGCAACTTCTATTAACGACTTCTAAGAGAATTATTCATGCAAGAATTTACAAACAGACATGTGTTCGAGTTCTACTCTAATTTCTACTTTTCCAAGCTAGAATTTAAACAAGCAACAATTTATAGTTTGGTCAGCAGGATAAAAGCATTAAACAAACAAACACATGAATAACCGTTGCAATACTGTTGCGTGATTTATTGTGTACCGCAAGTGTACGAGTCAAGTTTTAATATAGTGATTTAAGTAAAGAGTATCGTCCACAGGATTGGTTTTCTAGATCAATTGAATATCATAGGTACTAACCACAAATTCTATTTAGATTAAAAATACTTTGAAGTGAGTAAAAAATACATGACTGAAAAGTAATGAGAAACCTTTAGGAGAGAAAACCTAGGGAATTGATTTCATCGAATATATTCATGCTTAATTAATCTATTAATCCAAAAATAGTCATGCATACAATTATAAGCAACAAGTACAAAACTCATAAAAGACTCGCTAGAGCTCTATTAATTCTCTTCCCTTAATATAAAACCAACATGTATGTCTAGTTTTAATAGAAAAAAAAGGTATTAAGCAACTTCTATTATCGACCTCTAAGAGAATTCTTCATTTTCATGCAAGAATTTACAAGTAGTCAAGTGTTTGAGTTCTACTCTAAAATCTACTCTTTCAAGCTAGAATTAAAGCAATCAACAATTTATACTTTGGCCAAAAGATAAAAGCATTAAGCAAACAAACACAAGAACAATTGTTGCAATATGAAGAACATTAGATTAATCAAACATGAAAACTAAAACGATTACATCAATCCCCTAAGTAAAAGTCTAGCTACTCATAATCACTAAAATCATGCTTAGACAATGTTTAGAATCCATAAAATAAACAATAAAATCAAAGGTAAAAGGAGAAAAACTCTTGTCGCGTGCCAAGCCTCGTTCCCGATGTGATATGCACGTTCCCGAGCCTCCAAATCTCTTCTTCAACTCTCTAGATGTCCCTTTAGCCTTCTCAATGAGTGTATTTCGAAATTAGGGTTCAAATCTCCCAAAAATTGGCTTCCCCCGTCGAATGGAGAAAAATATACATTTATAGGAAAAATTGGCGTAGCGTCTCGACGCTATAGGTATATGTATTACAAATGCGGAATGTATAGCAATAGCAGCTGAGTGGTGTGGTGGTTTGGGCGTTCCTTAGGTGAGCATTGTGCGTGTGCGCGCCCAGGATTGAAATCGAGTTTTGTGCATCTTTTTTTTTTATTTTTTCTGTGAGGGATTTGAGACGCTCTGTTGAGCGTCGAGACGTTGTCCCCTCGGGAATTCTGGCTTGAAAACTTCATTTTGGAGCGTCTCGACGCTATCCCCTCGGCTTTTTTTGGCTTGCTTTCTTCTTTTTCTTGGCTCTTGGTCATAAAAGTTCATATTGTAAGCTAATTTTTCATGCCATAACTTCTAAAAAGCTCTGGTTTGCTCAAAATGCTCGAAATCTACAATTTAGATAAATAATATCATTAAAACAATCATTTAAACTCCAAAATTAGCATAATAAAGGCTCTAAAGATAGCCCATTTAGTGTGCTATCAAACACCCCCAAACTTAAGCTTTTGCTAGTCCTCGAGCAAAATAAAACAAACCATTAAATGAATTAATGAATGCATTCTCGTGACTCGAACCTCAGTGTTCTAAAGACAAATAAACCACAAAAGAAGACAAATTAGACCACGACCCATCAACAATAAATTTTTAAAAATCAAAACATTTTATCTTTTGCATGTGTGCTCACTATTCTTCCCTTAATGTCTATGAATACCAATAAAACTAAACACACATTAATAACTTGAGTCATAGTGACAATCAAGAGATTAAGCAATCATAGATTTCAATTTTATAACAAAAAACTCAAGCATCTCATAAAATTACTAAAATCGAATGCACAAGACTTGATACCCTCACATATAATCACTCAAAACACTCAACTGTTTAGGGCATATGAAAGATAAACGCTCAAACCAAAATATAAGAGACATTTACCATAAGCTTGCTAATATATCACATCTTCATCATCGATGAATTAGATTGAATGTAAAACTTCAAGGGTCTTGCTTTGGTTGTAATTGGGCTTAGGTAAGGGTGGATGGATGAACATTTTAAGCTACTAGGTTGGAAGAATTATAAGACTTTACCACATGAAACTTTCTTTTCTTTTTCTTTTCTCAATTTTTTTTTTCTTTTCCTCTTTTCTTTTGTCTTTAAAAGAAGTTAATGGAATGAATGCTTCATTTTGAATATTCTATTAACACCATTCAACTTTTTTTTTTCTTTGGATGGATTGACACATCTTGTGGTAAGCACTTATAAATCTTCCATTAAGGATTCAAAAAAAGGAAAACAACAAGAGAATGGGTATAAGGCTTGTAATGTGGTAATTTTCCAATAAAAAGGTCTAAGGCTCAAAATTTGGTTTTCTAAGGATTATACCAAGGTAGACTATTTAAGAAAGCTAAAAGTGGTTTTACCTAAACGCCTTTTGTGAAGTTAAACATTCAAGTCAAATTCAGAGATTTCAGACATGCATAACAAAGCAAGTTCTAGAAATATCAATCATGCATGACAATCACTCAATTTAAGAAGAATAGAACACCGTGTTAAGGAGGTGCTTATTGGCTCAAAAACTCACAGAAAAGCATGATATTTTGGTATCAAATCTTATGTATTCTTCATTTAGCAACAAAAAACGAGACACCATCATAAAACTTTTCAAAGAAAAATCTAATCATGCTTATCTCCTTTATGCATTAAAACTAAAACTAAAGATGCATCTTTAGCTTACAAAGTACTCAAACATATCAAAAGGGACTAAAAAATAAAAGTTTCTCCGTTAACTAGCATGGTCTCATAGTCCAACTAAAATAGAATATCAAACTTTAGAACACTTCCTAGATTGTCCTAATCACGAGCAATGCCACAAAGATTCAACCATGAAGATCATATAAAATTTACCTTAACATGCATAACATGCATAGTTCCACCCCCAAACTTAAAACATACATTGTCCTCGATGTATAGTCAATAATATGCAAAGGACAAGAAAAAATAGATAGGGGATTTGAAAACTTCCCTGAAATGCAAGTGAATCCAATCTTCTGAGATGTGGAGAAAAATTTGTTGATCAGGCTCCTAAAGGAAAAGTAAAGGAATATAAGGACAACATCACGCCACAAAAGAATTAAACAAAAGAAAAAAAAAAAAAAACTGAAAAAAAAAACTTGGGTTGCCTCCCAAGGAGCGCTTTGTTTAACGTCTTTGGCTAGACGAGGCTCATTAAATGTATCATGGTGGTCGTTTGCCCATGTGTTTCACCTCCACATGTTTCACCTGCTCATTCTCATTGTTTAAATCCAGTTTATCTAAAATATCAGAATTGGCCATAAATTGCTCAAACTCATTAGAAATAGAATCAATCATGTCCACACGAAAACAATCACTTTCTTCTTCATGGAATTTCATAGAGTTATTGATGGAGCGCCCATGGCACGCAGCGGAAGCGAATTTGGATCATGGACACTCTAATTTCATCAATTTAAACAAAACGGAAACATGCAAAAGCGATGAAAAAGAGAGATTAGAACACATACCCTTGTCGTTCGTAATTCTCCAATTTCACCGCCAGATGCTCCTCACGAGCTCACCGAGCCTTCTCACGAAACGTTCGTGGACCACCCACGGTAGTCCCGCTATCCTCAGGCCGAGAAACGGAGTGGTGGGACTCCCTTGTCGTTCGTAATTCTCCAATTTCACCGCCAGATGCTCCTCACGAGCTCACCGAGCCTTCTCACGAAACGTTCGTGGACCACCCACGGTAGTCCCGCTATCCTCAGGCCGAGAAACGGAGTGGTGGGACTCCTTTTACAAGAGAAAAGAGGGAAGAAGAAAAACTGAAGAAAACTTATTTTCTTCACAGAGGGACTTTTAGAGAGAAGACGTGGGTTATTCAAAACTTTTTTTGAAATCTCAATTTCAAAATGCAATTTGAATACCCAAATAAGCACTCACGCAAAATCTTTTCTCTTTTTTTTTTTTTTTTTTTTTTTAATTTGGTCTGATGAATCATCTGATGATTCAGATATATACTATGTATATATCTTTACATGTGTCTTACATTTTGCATGTAAGACACATGTAAATATATATATATATATATATATATATATATATATATATATATATATATATATATATATATATATTTATATATTATTATTATTATTATTAAAAATAATAATAATTATTTTTATTAATTAAACTTTTTAATTAATAAAAATATATATATATATATTTAATTAATATTATTTAATTCAATATCAAATATTAATTAAATAATATAATTAAACCCGGTTTTCCGAAAACCGACTTTTTGCACATGAATCATATTCATGTTTTCAGACCAATCTCATATTTAAATCATATTTAAATATGTCCATATTTAAATCATATTTAAATATGTCTATCCTTCTTCCACAAACCCGAATTTGAACGATTCAAATTCTTTTCTTTTCTTTTATACTGTTTCACGGCTTTATCCGAGCTAGCCAGGAGAACCGTAAGGACCTACAGATCATGAGCTCCAACGATACGAGATTATCCGGTCAAAACTCTTTCAACCGAACTAACCAACATTCGTTAACCCCCGGAGACTCCACTAAAGTCCAAGGGTTGCACTCTCCTCACTGTAGATATATTGTGTCCTGTTGATATAACTATCATCAGTAAGTCGATCTTTCACAGGTCGTTCATAATCACAACGGGTCATTTATACCGTTTAACCCTTGTATTATATCTTGTTCCTTAAGTACCACTGACACCTCTAATGAACAATTGATTTGTGGTCCAACCATCAAATCAGATTCCTCCCTGATCAGGAGAGGATGGGCCCATGTTCAAGACCTGGAGTCAGCACTTAAGGGAACAACCTCTCTACTAACCCTTAAAGCGGGTAGGAGTGAACTCCAATCTTGCTACAACTATGTCCCCAGCCACTTATTCAATCTTATCCCCAATATGGTAGGCTTATTGAGTCGGCGATCTGGCACTCTCACCCGTACAAATCAAAGGATAAGGTTGAATAAACAGGAGTTCATAGTAAGCTCAGGATTGAGATCGAGTTACCTAAGTCATCACATGAAAAAATCGGTCTTTACAGTAAACGGTGTTATAAAGAAAGAGCGATTTTATTTCTTGGTTCGGTCTTGTGCAAACTCATTGCACAGGACGCCCTCACTCACATGTCTCTACATGAAACGATTCGAATCACATCGTTTTGTACTATACAAAGTGAGCCGCGTCCAATAGTGTCCCCAGGATAAGGTACCCAGCCTTATCCCTATACTATAGACCATTTTGGCTGTCTACTTGAACTTGATTCACATTCATGTCACACATGAAGTTCAAGTACTCACACTACAACCATGGGTGTTAGTTATTGGTATAGGTTAATACAAACACAATTCACTAAAATTCAATAACAACTTTATTGAAATATAATATTTACACATTCATTCAGTTTACAAACTACGAGTTTTAGGACATAAAACCCAACAAACTCCCACTTGGACTAAAACGTCAGTGGAGTACATGCTGGTCGAGAGAACTAGAAAATCAAATATCTAAAGTTTCTCCCACTGTCCTACTGAGCAGCTCGCAGCCCTAGACTTTCTAGGTGTCTCTCAAACACTTTAGCCGTGAGAGACTTAGTAAATGGATCAGCAATGTTGTGCTCCGAGGCTACCTGTGTGACAATCACATCTCCTCGTTGCACTATCTCCCTGATGAGATGATATTTCCGCTCAATATGCTTTCCACGCTTATGGCTTCTAGGTTCTTTAGAATTTGCCACTGCACCGCTGTTATCACAATAAAGGGTGATTGGCAAGTTCATATTTGGAACAACTTCCAAATCTGTCAAGAACTTCCTAAGCCATACAGCTTCCTTCGCTGCTTCGCAAGCTGCGACATACTCAGCTTCCATGGTGGAGTCAGCAATACAACCTTGCTTTATACTCCTCCATACTATTGCTCCTCCGTTAAGAGTGAACACTGATCCTGATGTAGATTTCCTCGAATCTAGATCAGTCTGAAAATCAGAGTCAGTGTATCCTGCAAGGATCAAATCCTTCGCGCCATACACAAGCACATAGTCTCTCGTTCTCCTAAGATACTTGAGGACGTGTTTAACGGCTGTCCAGTGATCATATCCTGGATTGGACTGGAACCTACTGACAATTCCTACTGCATAGCAGATGTCGGGTCTTGTACACAACATAGCATACATGAGACTACCAACTGCAGATGCATAGGGAATTCGTCTCATATCCTCAACCTCTTGAGGTGTCTTAGGAGACTGTTCCTTAGACAAGTGAATTCCATGCCTAAAAGGCAACGAACCTTTCTTGGAATTCTGCATCGAATATCTTGACAACACCTTGTCAATATAAGATGCTTGAGACAGCGCTAGCACTTTGTTCTTACGATCCCTTATGATCTGAATCCCTAGAACAAACTGAGCCTCTCCCAAATCTTTCATTTGGAATTGGGTCGCTAGCCAATTCTTAACGTCAGTTAGGAACCCTACATCATTCCCAATGAGTAGTATATCATCTACGTACAAGACTAAGAAAGCTACAACAGTATTGACTACTTTCTTGTAAACACAAGGTTCGTCAATATTTTGTTCAAAGCCATAAGATTTGATCGCCGTATCAAACCTTATATTCCAGGATCTAGATGCTTGCTTCAACCCATAAATGGATCGATTAAGCTTGCAAACCTTTTGCTCTTGACCCTGAAGTATGAATCCCTCTGGTTGAGCCATATAGATACTCTCCTCAAGATTACCATTCAGAAAGGCAGTCTTGACATCCATTTGCCAGATTTCATAATCATAAAATGTAGCAATGGATAAGAGTATTCTAATCGACTTTAACATGGCAACAGGAGAAAAGGTTTCTTCATAGTCCACCCCTTCTCTTTGGGAATAACCTTTTGCCACAAGTCGAGCCTTAAAGGTTTGCACCTTACCAGCTTGGTCTCGTTTTCTCTTGTAGATCCACTTGCAACCGATAGGTCTTTCACTATCTGGTTGGTCTACAAGATCCCAGACCGAATTGAAGTACATAGACTCCATTTCGAGATCCATGGCTTTAAGCCACTGGTCCTTGTCTGTATCATTCATTGCCTGTTTAAAGGTCAATGGATCCTCAATGCCATCATCAGGTATGACGACTTGAGTTTCAGACAAGCCGATGTAGCGGTCGGGCTGTCTTACATCCCTCCCACTGCGTCGAGGCTTTCTCAACTCTTGAGAAGGACCAGCCTGATCAACAACCTTTGTTGATCTGTCTGTAGCTTTCCTGGAAAGTTCGGACAAAACAATTTTGCTCGACGGTTTATGATCTCTCATGTGGTCTTCCTCTAAGAACGTGGCATTAGTCGATACTAGTACCTTGTTCTCATGAGGATCATAAAATAGACCACCTTTCGTTTCCTTGGGGTAACCTACAAATAGGCACAATTTTGAACGATGTTCCAACTTCTTTGGATTGGGTACTAGCACATGTGCCGGACACCCCCAAATCCTGAAGTGACGTAAACTACCTTTACGCCCTCTCCATAACTCATAAGGTGTTTCAGAAACACTCTTAGAGGGAACCATGTTCAAAATATATACTGCAGTCTCTACTGCATATCCCCAAAACGAACTAGGCAAATGAGCATAACTCATCATAGATCGAACCATGTCTAACAGGGTTCTATTTCTCCTCTCGGACACACCATTCTGCTGTGGTGTTCCTGGCGCTGAGAGTTGAGATACTATTCCATGTTCTATCATATAGTCCTGGAATCTTAAATCCATATTGATGGACCAAAACGTGTGTGTTTAATTTGGTTCAATAACCTGCAATAGATATATGGTCAAGTGCAAGTATACACTGTCAATCAAGTAATAAAATGGAAAGTATTCCAAGTATCGTATCCCAAGAGACTGTTGAAGAATTTAGTTTTAGAAAGAATTTGTTTTTCGAATGCAATGAAAAGTAACAAAAATAAATTGATAATGTTTGGTTGGTTTTGGGTTGAAAAGAAATAATAAAAACAGGGATCCAATCATGTTTCAGCCCTAAGTTGAGTTTACTTGACAGCCTGTGGCCACAGAGTCACCACATAGTACCTTATGCTTTTGGATCAGATTCATCTCCTATTCAGCCTCTTTGCAAGTACCTTTAGGAGTCTAAGCCATTATACTCACGGTCCAGTGGATAATGTGATCTTAGATGGTTAAGAATACAATCCTATTGATCCTATAGTCTTTTGCCCCAGTCATCAAGGACAATCGACGAAATCCTATTCCTAGGTTTTTCTGCTATATCACCTTTACGAGAGCCGTTAATTGCCCGACCTGTCCAGTATCGACATTAACATTTCATGCTAATTAAGTGATCAATTTAATATAACATTTTTGCATATATTCAGTAAAGGACGAACCACATAAGGCATAAGGGGTAAAACCGTAATTTACAGCTGTCAAGCTAGCTCATTTCTTAACGGGCATTCACATAATTTAATCCCTTAGGAAAACTTAGCTCATAATGAGAACTAGACTAAAATACTTCATTGAAAAATAATGCATAAGGACAAAATATGCTAGAAGGGTAAAATGGTAATTTTACTCGAAAATTAAAGATAAAATGAAAATGGAATAAAAACAGAATGTAAATAATAAATAAAGGATAGAATTGGAATAACAAAGGTTTTGAACTAAAAATTAAATTATAAATGCGAAAGTTGCTAAAAGGGTAAAATGGTAATTTTGCATGTAAAGTTAAGAACGGAAATAAATGCGAAATAAAAACAGAATGTAAATTAGAAAATGTGCAGAATTAAATAGAAAGTAAATCTGGAAATTTTCCAACTTTCTCTCTCTCGAACTCGTGGACAACGGATGAAGGGTCTCTACTCGCTCGATTCACGTCGTCAATGCAAATCGAATCCTCGCAGCACCTTCCTTTCGGAGCTGGCTGAAGTAGAACTATTACAGAGGAGTGGTCCGCTCTTGTTTGGAATTTCGGGAATTTGGGTGAGTTCTTCGAGAGAGAAAGGAGGTTGATCGACTATGTGGAGTTTGATTGTTTTAAAGAAATGATCGATGATTTGAATGAAGGATTGAGGTGCCTTTTATAGGCCTTAGGGTTTGTTTGAAGGTTGCTATAATGAGGGAGAGATCTTTGGGAAGAGTTGTTAGGTCAAATAGGGAGTTGGTTGGCTGAATCTTTGGAAGATCTTTGACAAATATCTCAACAAATTCGTTTGACCAGTCAACTGCACTCTGTGGCCTCTTGTGTGGCCACAAGCTGGGTTTTGCACTCTGTGACCTCGTATGTGGCCACAAGCTGGATTCGGCACTCTGTGACTCCTTTGTGGCCACAAGCTGAATCTCTGTGGCCACAAGCTGAAGCAGAATACAGTTTTCCTGAAAATAATTAAAACAACATTAATTCTTATAAAAAATGACTCATTTACCCTCTTAATTGCTTCATAATGACAAAACGACCTTGAGCATGCAACTTTCCTATTTTTATTCTTTTCTTATCAATTACATGCACAATTATCTTCAATTTAACTCAAAAAGTCAATTAATGAGTATGCTTTAAAGGGTAAAAACATGACATAAATGACGTTCATCACACCCCCAAACTTAGCTTATTGCTTGTCCTCAAGCAATTCAACACATAATAATAACAAGAATGTACAATTACGCAAATGTTTAACATGCTTTCAAACAAAGTTCGCTTATAAACAACCTTTCAGGAGAGGTCTCATACTCTAGTGCCAGTCATAATCCCATAAGTAATTTCTCACATAAGTTTCTACTTTCATTTTGTAAACAAAGCTTTTTCTAGTCTATCCTAACCATATGCTTAATCTATCTAACCTTTAGTCACTGAGTCTAGGATAATCCCTTTCGTGAAATAAACTAAGCTTAGACTTTTCCTTCCTTGTGTGAACCTCTTAACACTTTCTCCCCCAAACTTGTGTTGCTGCTAAGCTTCTCATTTTTTTTTCTCTTTTTTTTTCTTTATCATTCTCTAGAGAATCTTTATTGTTAGACTCACCTTCGTTCCAGCTTGCCTGCAATTTCATTGCACAGTGCATCTAGCTACGAGCAGGCCTCACAAACTAAGATAAATACTCACTTCCTAGTTACCCTTTCATGCAGTGACAACCATGGGGCCCATGATCGCCCCTGGTTACTCAGCTAACTTAAGAAGGAGGAGTACCTCTAGAAATAAGGGTTTTTTTTTTTTTTTTTTTTTTTTTTTTTTTTTTTTTTTTTTTTCAACTCTTCTTCCTTTGGAAGAGACATAACAATCAAGACCTAGCAGTCAACACATTACAAATATACTTCACCCCCCCAAACTTAAAGGAGGCAATGTCCTCATTGACTATTCAAGAGATTTTTTCAAAAGGGATGGTGTGAGCATTAGTCTACAAAAAAACGTCAAGGCTAAACTCTCCTAAACATGTTAAACGGGTTAAACAAAAGGAAGTTTAGACTTGTGAAAAAGTTTTGCATAGAAAAGTACTAATGGAACCCTATGCTTTTGAAAAAAACTTACAAGCTATGACATGTGGCACTATTTGAGCAGAGATAAACTCTAGTTATCATCATAAAGGTTACTTTAAAGAAAACAAAAGAAAGATAGCATGCTAAAAACATTCTCATACTTGTGCAATTCAAGTCATTAAGTTCAATTAAGCACATTCCACAAAAAGTCTATCCTAGCAGGAACAACTACAACTACTACCCTAACAAAACAACGAAATAATGAAATAACAAAATGCAACTTCTACCCTACCAGAAAAACAATGAAATAATGAAATAACAAAATGCAACGTCTACCCTACCAGAAAAACAAACAACTAAAAACAGAATCTTAATAAATAACAAAATATTCAGAAAATGAAGGAAAGGAGTAGAGAGTAAGGAAGAACGGTACTCCCCTAATCTTCAGACGAGGTATCGTCTTCAGAATCAATATTTGAAGGAATATTCAAAAGAAACTTTTGGAATGACTTGCATGTTAAAAAGAAAGAGTCTCTTGACTTATATATGTTTCAAAAGTAGGTCAACTCCTCTGACTTTTTAAATGATGTCATCACCTTCCATTAGTGCACCATGTGGCCACATAACATTTAATGATAATCTGGCTTGTGGCCACAGAGTTCTACAAATCTGTGTTTTGAATTCCTAGTCAATCTCCCATCCATGAGAATATTTCCTGAAACACTCATAAAAACATTAAAAAGTTCATAAACAAAAGAAATAACAAGTTGGATTGTTATGAAAACATTTTTTTTATTTTTTTTTATTTTTATTTTTATATTCCTTATAAGTTCCTATGAGACAGTTCAATCAAATCATCTCCCAGTTAGGTCCCCAGGAAAAGGTGTTCCCTACGGTCAACTTAAATACCTTTTCCTTGGCAGGACCAGTCTACGCCAGAGTTGATTTTGATTGAAACTACTCTACGAAACTTATAATTTTTTTTTTTTTTTTTTTTTTTTTTTCAAACCTGACTAGAGATCAAATGTCAACAGGGCAACTGTGTCCTTGTATTCTTCCAAACTCCCTCCCCAGTAAGGTTTAACTCTTTGTCCATTCACCTTAAATATCCTACCATGTGGATGTATCAAATCAACTGCACCATGAGGGTATACCTTATCAATGATGAATGGCCCTGTCCATCGTGACTTCAACTTCCCTGGAAACAGTCTCAAACGAGAATTAAACAACAAAACTTGTTGCCCTTTTTTTAAGATTTTCGGCTGAATCTTCTTATCGTGCCACCTTTTAGTCCTCTCCTTATAAAGTTTGGCATTCTCATATGCCGAGAGACGTAGTTCATCGAGTTCATTCAGTTGAAGTCTCTTTTTTTCTCCTGCCGCCTTCATATTTAGGTTCAGCTTCTTGATTGCCCAGTAGGCCCTATGCTCCAGTTCAAGTGGCAAGTGACATGCCTTCCCAAAAACGATCCTATACGGAGACATCCCTAGAGGGGCTTTGAAGGCCGTTCGATATGCCCAAAGAGCCTCGTCGAGTCGTACAGACCAATCCTTCCTCGAAGGGTTAACTGTTTTTTCTAAGATGGTCTTGATCTCTCGATTGGACAATTCTGCTTGTCCATTGGTCTGGGGATGGTATGCAGTTGTTATCTTATGTCGCACATTATATCTTCCGAGTAAACTAGCGATAGTTTTATTCAAAAAATGAGTTCCTTCGTCACTTACCAAGACTCTTGGAGTTCCAAACCTAGCAAAGATGTTCTCTTTCAAAAACTTTTTAACTGCCTTGGCATCATTGGACGAAGTTGCTTTAGCTTCAACCCACTTTGAAACATAGTCTACTGCGAGTAGGATGTAAGTTTTCCCAAACGACGATGGGAATGGGCCCATGAAGTCGATGCCCCACATGTCAAAGAC
Source organism: Herpetospermum pedunculosum (assembly GCA_028017165.1). NCBI lineage: Eukaryota > Viridiplantae > Streptophyta > Magnoliopsida > Cucurbitales > Cucurbitaceae > Herpetospermum > Herpetospermum pedunculosum. Next base: position 14,432,377 of record CM051526.1, read on the forward strand.
TTCGACTTCCAACATATAGTTCATTGGCATCTCGTTCCTGGAAGACAAGTTTCCTACTCGTTGACAACTATCACATCTTTTGGTGAACTCATGAGCATCTTTGAAGAGAGTGGGCCAGAAATACCCACTCTGGAGGACTTTTGCCGCAGTCTTCATACCTGCGAAATGGCCTCCATATGGAGCTGCATGGCAAGATCTCAATATATGTTCTGTCTCTTCTTCTGCAACGCATCGCCTTAGGACTTGGTCTGCTCCTTGTTTATACAAGTACGGTTCATCCCAACAATAGAATTTCAGGTCATAATAAAACCTCTTGAGTTGATGATGTGACATGTCTGGTGGCTTCAGTCCACTAACCAAGTAGTTCACAATATCTGCGAACCATGGTGCTTCTATTGCTTTTATTGCAAATAACTGCTCATCAACGAAAGCGTCTTGAATGACAGTCTCTTCTTCTCTCTGTGCGTCCTCCCCTAGCCGAGACAAATGGTCTGCAACTTGGTTGTCAGTCCCTTTTCTATCTATTATTTCAAGGTCGAACTCTTGGAGGAGTAAGATCCATCTAATGAGGCGAGGCTTAGCTTCCTTCTTTGAGAGTAAATATTTCAATGCTGAATGATCTGTATGAACCACCACTTTTGTTCCTACTAGGTAGGATCTGAACTTCTCAAAGGCAAAGACTACTGCAAGTAGTTCCTTTTCCGTTGTGGTGTAATTCAATTGAGCTTCTGTTAAGGTCTTGCTCGCATAATAAATAGGCTGCATGATTTTGTCTCTCTTCTGTCCTAGCACTGCTCCTACCGCAAAGTCGCTTGCATCACACATAACCTCGAATGGACGAGTCCAATCAGGCTCAACCATAATTGGAGTTGTGCTGAGTGCCTTCTTCAATACTTTGAATGCCTGCAAGCATTCCTCGTCAAACACAAATTGTCTTTCTATCTCTAACAACCTACAAAGCGGTTTAGAAACTTTTGAAAAGTCTTTTATAAAGCGCCTGTAGAATCCAGCGTGGCCTAAAAAGCTGCGAATCTCTTTTACCGTGGAAGGTGGGGGAAGTTTAGAGATTAACTCCACCTTGGCTTTATCCACTTCTATTCCTTTCTTTGAAATTCGATGTCCTAAGACAATGCCTTCTTGTACCATAAAATGGCACTTCTCCCAATTAAGCACGAGATTTGTGTCTTCGCATCGTTCCAACACTTGGTCTAAGTTCTTTAGGCAGGTCGAGAATGTCTCGCCAAACACCGAGAAGTCGTCCATGAAAACTTCCAGCGTTCTCTCCACCATGTCGGAAAAGATAGCCATCATGCACCTCTGGAAGGTTGCGGGTGCATTGCATAGTCCGAATGGCATCCTCCTAAAGGCGAAGGTGCCATATGGACAGGTAAACGTGGTCTTCTCCTGGTCTTCCGGGGCGATGGTAATCTGGTTATAGCCTGAGTACCCGTCCAGGAAACAGTAGTAGTCCTTGCCTGCGAGCCTGTCAAGCATCTGGTCTATAAATGGCAGTGGGAAATGGTCTTTTCTTGTGGCTTTATTCAGACGACGATAATCCATACAGATCCGCCACCCTGTCACTGTCCGTGTTGGAATCAGCTCGTTGTTCTCATTTTTCACGACAGTTATTCCACCCTTCTTTGGGACGCACTGTACTGGGCTAACCCAGCTGCTGTCTGAAATCGGGTAGATGACTCCAGCATCCAGCCATTTAATAATCTCCTTTCGTACTACTTCCTTCATGAGTGGATTTAGCCTTCTCTGACTTTCTATGGATTTGTGGGCACCTTCTTCTAAGTTGATTTTGTGCATACAAAACGAAGGGTTAATTCCTCGGATGTCCGCAATGGTCCATCCAATGGCTTTTTTATGCTTCTCTAGCACCTGCGTTAAAGAAAGTTCATCTTCAGTCGATAGGTAAGCTGAAATAATTACTGGTAAAGTATTATTTTTTCCAAGAAAAATATATTTTAAGTGAATGGGAAGAGGTTTGAGCTCCAGCTCGGGTGGCTCGATCACAGAAGGTTGCAACGGTTTGCTCCTATTCTCGGTTAATTCACTTTCTGTCTCTTCCTCTGTGGCCACATAGCTGGCCGCATTCTGCATTTGCTCCTCTTCAATGTCTTCTTCCCCCTCAAGTTCTTCTTCAATTTCTTCTTTATCTAGATTCATCTGTAGTTCATCAAAAATAGATTCGTCAGTTATTTCAATTTTAGAACATTCATCCATGTCTCCAGGGTATCTTAAAGCATTCAAAACATTAAATGTAACTTGTTGATCATTGACTCTCATAGTCAATTCACCCTTTTGGACATCTATCAAGGTCCTTCCTGTTGCTAGGAATGGACGCCCTAGAATAATTGGGACATCTCTATCCGCTTCACAATCGAGGATGATAAAATCTGCGGGAAACACAAACTCATCGACCTTCACTAAAACATCTTCAATTTTTCCTACGGGACGAGCTATTGATCTGTCTGCCAATTGTAGAGTGACAGTAGTTGGTCTTGCCTTCCCGATCCCTAATTGTTGGAATACTGATAGTGGCATCAGATTTATGCTTGCACCTAGATCGCACAATGCTCTTCCAACATTCCTTCCTCCTATGGAACAAGGTATGGTAAAACTACCGGGATCTTGGAGTTTTGGAGGGACCTTGCTTTTAACTAATGCACTGCAACACTCAGTTAATGCCACAGTCTCATATTCTCCCAATCTTCTCTTCTTTGCGAGGATATCTTTGAGAAACTTCACATAATTGGGCATTTGTTCTAGAGCCTCCACTAGCGGGATGTTTATGTGAAGTTGTTTCAAAATATCCAGGAATTTGTTGAATTGCACATCTTGATTTTTCTTCTTAAATCTCTGTGGATAAGGAGGTGGTGGTCTGACACTTTGATACAGAGAAACGGGGCTCTGAGGCTTTGTGGCCACAACCTCTGTCGCAATGTTCTCATTGTCCTTATTTTCGGGAGTCAAACTCTCTTCGCTTTGCCCTGCCTTATCCTCTTTGGGCTCTTCTTCGATCTCTTTTTCTTTTTCCTTGGTACTCTGTTCAGATTCTTCTGCCGGATTCTCCTCCATTCTAGTTGGCATTGATGGTCCTTCATACGCTAATCCGCTCCTTAGGGTCACTGCCTTGCAATGCTCTTTTCCATCTCGTGATGGGGTCTCCGTATTACTCGGCAATGCTCCATGTGGTCTGTTTTTAAGCTCATTCGCCAACTGCCCTACCTGCATTTCCAAATTTCTCAACGCCGCATCATTTCTTGACATATATTCTTTCATCAAACTTTCCATGCTGGAGGTTTGTGACGTCGTTTGTGCATGCGGTTGTTGATAACTCTTTTGTTGAGTCTGCTGTTGAGTTTGAGAAGAGAATCCTGGTGAAAATCCTTGCTTCCCATACTGGTTTGCGGTATTATTGTTCGTGCTTGCTTGTCCTCCCCATGAGAAATTGGGGTGTTGCCTCTAGCCTGGGTTGTAGGTGTTAGAATACGGATTAAACCGATTCTGGTTCCCTTGATGTCCTACATAATAAACAGAAGCAGGATTATGTGGGCATTCTTCATACACATGGTTATCATTACAATAACTACAAGAAAAAGATGATATTTGATTCACGGGGGCTATCGAAGCCTGATTTCCCATTGTTAAGTTCTTTAACATATTGTTTATGGAAGCCAACTGTGCATTCACTGTGTTCATCGCATCTACTTCTATCTTTCCAACGACACTCCTTGAGGTGGTTGAGTCTTCTTCGCTCCAATTCAGATTATTGGTCGCAATGGTGTCCATGATTTCATTCGCTTCATTGACCGATTTACTCAACAAGGATCCGCTGGCTGATGAGTTCACCAAGGTTTTAGCTGCTTGGTTCAGTCCATTATAAAAATGCTCAATGATGATACAAGCAGGAAGACTATGATGTGGGCATTTTCTAACTAGACTCTTGAATCTACTCCATGCTGCATCCACAGGTTCATTTATTGCTTGTCGGAAAGCAATAATTTCTCCTCTATATTTTGCATTCTTGTCTGCAGGGAAGTATTTCTTAAGAAATTTCGCCACCAAATCTGTCCACGAAGTGATTGAATTTGGGGGAAGCGATTCCATCCAAGCTTCTGCATCTCCCTGTATAGAAAATGGAAATAACTTTAGTCTTAATACCTCAGAAGGTACTCCTGCTGTTTTAAAAGAACTACAAATGCGTAAGAAATATTTAATATGTTTGTGGGGATCTTCATTTGTCAATCCTGAGAATTTGCCCATAGAATTAATCAATTGGAACATCGTGGGCTTGAGTTCAAAGTGTGCTGCTTCAAAAGAAGGCTCTTGAATTTCTGGATTGAGTGTATCGAACATGGGTGCCGCATAATCTCTAATGGCTCTATCCCTCTCATCCGCGATGAAGATGGGATTCTGGGGTGGCACTCCATGTGGATTTGGTACCCCTTGTTGTACCGGTGGTATTGGTGGTTGACCACCATTTTGATTTACTCCTTGGTTTGGTAGGTTGACACGAGGATCGACTCCGTCTTGATCCATCGAAAGTTGTTGAATAACCGCAACTTCTTCAAGACCCTTCCGTGCGCTCAACTCTTGTTCTTCCCTCTTCTTTCGTCTTTGCTCTCTGCGGCGGGAACGAAAGGTACGTTCTATCTCAGGATCAAATTCAAAAAGGCAATGCCCTTTTCTCATGCATTGACTTAAACCTACAAAGTAAAATGCAAATCAAGTCAGATTTTCTGAGATAGTAACTTGTAACTACAATCGAATAAACAATTTCTAAAATAAAATAAAAATCCGCTAACAGTCCCCGGCAGCGGCGCCAAAAACTTGATGGACCAAAACGTGTGTGTTTAATTTGGTTCAATAACCTGCAATAGATATATGGTCAAGTGCAAGTATACACTGTCAATCAAGTAATAAAATGGAAAGTATTCCAAGTATCGTATCCCAAGAGACTGTTGAAGAATTTAGTTTTAGAAAGAATTTGTTTTTCGAATGCAATGAAAAGTAACAAAAATAAATTGATAATGTTTGGTTGGTTTTGGGTTGAAAAGAAATAATAAAAACAGGGATCCAATCATGTTTCAGCCCTAAGTTGAGTTTACTTGACAGCCTGTGGCCACAGAGTCACCACATAGTACCTTATGCTTTTGGATCAGATTCATCTCCTATTCAGCCTCTTTGCAAGTACCTTTAGGAGTCTAAGCCATTATACTCACGGTCCAGTGGATAATGTGATCTTAGATGGTTAAGAATACAATCCTATTGATCCTATAGTCTTTTGCCCCAGTCATCAAGGACAATCGACGAAATCCTATTCCTAGGTTTTTCTGCTATATCACCTTTACGAGAGCCGTTAATTGCCCGACCTGTCCAGTATCGACATTAACATTTCATGCTAATTAAGTGATCAATTTAATATAACATTTTTGCATATATTCAGTAAAGGACGAACCACATAAGGCATAAGGGGTAAAACCGTAATTTACAGCTGTCAAGCTAGCTCATTTCTTAACGGGCATTCACATAATTGAATCCCTTAGGAAAACTTAGCTCATAATGAGAACTAGACTAAAATACTTCATTGAAAAATAATGCATAAGGACAAAATATGCTAGAAGGGTAAAATGGTAATTTTACTCGAAAATTAAAGATAAAATGAAAATGGAATAAAAACAGAATGTAAATAATAAATAAAGGATAGAATTGGAATAACAAAGGTTTTGAACTAAAAATTAAATTATAAATGCGAAAGTTGCTAAAAGGGTAAAATGGTAATTTTGCATGTAAAGTTAAGAACGGAAATAAATGCGAAATAAAAACAGAATGTAAATTAGAAAATGTGCAGAATTAAATAGAAAGTAAATCTGGAAATTTTCCAACTTTCTCTCTCTCGAACTCGTGGACAACGGATGAAGGGTCTCTACTCGCTCGATTCACGTCGTCAATGCAAATCGAATCCTCGCAGCACCTTCCTTTCGGAGCTGGCTGAAGTAGAACTATTACAGAGGAGTGGTCCGCTCTTGTTTGGAATTTCGGGAATTTGGGTGAGTTCTTCGAGAGAGAAAGGAGGTTGATCGACTATGTGGAGTTTGATTGTTTTAAAGAAATGATCGATGATTTGAATGAAGGATTGAGGTGCCTTTTATAGGCCTTAGGGTTTGTTTGAAGGTTGCTATAATGAGGGAGAGATCTTTGGGAAGAGTTGTTAGGTCAAATAGGGAGTTGGTTGGCTGAATCTTTGGAAGATCTTTGACAAATATCTCAACAAATTCGTTTGACCAGTCAACTGCACTCTGTGGCCTCTTGTGTGGCCACAAGCTGGGTTTTGCACTCTGTGACCTCGTATGTGGCCACAAGCTGGATTCGGCACTCTGTGACTCCTTTGTGGCCACAAGCTGAATCTCTGTGGCCACAAGCTGAAGCAGAATACAGTTTTCCTGAAAATAATTAAAACAACATTAATTCTTATAAAAAATGACTCATTTACCCTCTTAATTGCTTCATAATGACAAAACGACCTTGAGCATGCAACTTTCCTATTTTTATTCTTTTCTTATCAATTACATGCACAATTATCTTCAATTTAACTCAAAAAGTCAATTAATGAGTATGCTTTAAAGGGTAAAAACATGACATAAATGACGTTCATCACATATACTCTCCACCTCGATCTGATCGGAGTGTTTTTATCAATTTACCTAATGTGTTCTCAACCTCTGCCTTATACTCTTTGAACTTTTCAAGAGCTTCGGACTTATGATGCATTAGATAAAGATAACCGTACCTAGAATAATCATCAATGAAACTGATGAAATATTCATACCCTCCTCGTGCTTTGACATTCAAAGGACCGCAGAGATCCGAATGCACGATTTCTAGAGGTTCTTTGGACCTATGACCTTTTTCAGAAAAAGATCGTTTGGTCATTTTGCCCTCAAGACAAGACTCACATGGCGGTAAAGAGTTGTCCTCTAAACGATTTAGGAAACCACTCTTAACCAATCTCCCAATCCTATTGAGATTAATGTGACCTAGTCTTAAGTGCCAAAGATAAGTACTTGGAGAAAGTTTCTGCCTTTTAGTTTGAGTCTCAGCTGTTTTAAACATTTCAGTGTTCAAAATAGCTTTGGCTTCGGTTGGTCTTAACACATACAAGTTGTTTTCAAGTTTCGCAGAACAAATACGTACACCTCTTTTGCTAATGAACGCTTCATTATAAACAAAAGATACTTTATACAACTGTTCTAACAAACAAGATATAGATACAAGATTCCTCTGGAAGGTAGGAACCAGGAGTACATTTTCTAGTAAAATGAAACTATCTCTATACAACAACTTTACAGCTCCCACTGCTTCAGCTGAGACAACCTCTCCAGTTCCAACTCTGAGAGTTATCTCACCGCGAGAAAGTGGCTGCCAAGAACTAGTTTCCTGAAAAGAAGAACAAACATGGTTAGTAGCTCCTGAATCAAGTATCCAGGTATGACAATCATGTTCTACTAAACATGTTTCAACAACAAGTAAATCATATTTACCTTGTCTTTCTTTCTCAGCCTTTTTCTCTGCAAGATACTTTGGGCAATTCCGTTTCCAGTGCCCATCTACACCACAATGGAAACATTTTCCTTTGTCTGCAGATTTACTCTTGCTCTTAGCAGTAGCAGGTGCTTTTCTCTTCCTTTTATCTTTCTTCTTCTTTTGAATACTCTTATTCTTAATAGAAGAAAATTCAGACCTACTCCCTGAAGACGACCCCTTTTGGAATTTCTTAGAAGTGACAACATTTGCCTCCTTCTCTTTTCCTTTAGAAGTCTGTAGGGACTGATAGGTCTGTAGCTCGCTGAGGAGAGAAGTCAAATTATACTTTATTTTGTTCATTACCAAATTGGTTCTGAACTGAAGGAAACTCTTCGGAAGAGATTCCAAGATAAAGCTTACTTGACTTGACTCATTTATAATAGCTCCGTTTACTTCCGCCACATTGAAGTGGACCATCATGTTAAGGACATGCTCCCTAACAGAGGTTCCCTCCTTCATGCGAGAGTTGTAAACGAATTTGAGGGCTTCATGACAGACCGATGAGGACGGAAGTCCAAACATCTCCTGTAATGAAGACATGATTTCTTTAGCAGAAACCATATCCTCGTGCTTCTTAGCTAACACATCAGATATGCTGGCTAAGATATAGACTCGGGCTTTATCATTAGCCCTTGTCCATCTATCATATGCTTCTCGAACAGTTCGAGTCGCATCCGAGCTAGGAGGGGGAGGACAATCCTCTGATAAGACGAACCTGAGATCATCTAGAACGAGAATCGTATTCAAGTTCGATTTCCAGGTCGCGTAGTTATCGCCGGTTAACTTATCGGAAGCTAGTAAGTGAATGAAAGAGCTAGACATGCTGAAAAGAGAATGAATAAATATTAGTGAAAAGGTTTTAACCTAATTTAGACACCAATCAAGAATTTAGCAAAGAATAATAATGTACCCAAAACTCATTATTAAACTGCAACGATACTTCAGTGGGTCAGAATGGTCGCTACCGAGGGGCAGTCAAGCATTCCTTCACTGAATCAAGACATTCTTGACTAAATGCTAATACCAGAATATCTCATATTCCTATAGCATCTTAGTTATCGCCGTTTGGTCAAGATTTACTAACTCCTTAGCAAATCTCGTAAGTGTGACCCTCCATTTTTAGAATTCATAGGGCGGCCCCAACGATGCAACCGAATGGAAATGTCAAAGTTGGGAATGGCTCTATGTTTCTTTATCCATAAATGGTGATTGAGATGTTCCGATTCCTATGAAACGGCCCTCCGAATGGATCGGTACCACTTGTGGGCACCTAGCAGGCAGAACATAGGAATCTCACGGTTCAATCCAATGGAGGAGACCGCAGGATGTATTGACATACTTCCTTCTCCCACTTACTATAAATACTTTCTCCATTCACCTTGCTCTTGAATTATGCAAATACCATCCGAATGGGGATGCCCTATTGACATCACGAGGCCGAGCATAATTCTCACGGTGTGAACTTGACAGAGAACGTAGGAGGAGAGGGACATATCATATATACCTTCTCAACACCTCTACTAAGTATTTTAAGACGGAATGGGTAAATTACTCAGGCATTATCCGGCTAAGACAATAAGGCCTAAGTCTAGGTAAAACAAACTTTTACCTATGATGTCTAGGTGATAAACACTTTATTACCTCACACCACTCACGCATGCTCATAAAGTCGGGTTAACTTTACTCAAGTACCGGATGGTCCCCAGGTAGGAGGTGTTCCGTAAACCGTCAGCTTAAATACCTCCAACCTCGAACAGGATGTCCCCGGGTGAGTTTCTTGTAACCTTAGCATTTACAAGATATCGACCTATTCATCTAATGAAACGGAACGATACATTCAACCCTAAGTGAGCATGCCTTTGTCTTTGTTATAGATTTTAAAAGTCTATGCCAATTTTACAACGCTTTGCAAAACTAAGACTAACTACAACAAACTTCTACATGCTTCTCAAACATGCATCACTAAGGCATGATAAGTTGAATATTTAATTTCATAATTAATATAACAATTATATCGATTATGTTTTTAAATATACAACTCCTAATTCATAAATTAATATAACACTTATATCAATTCTCATGAATTAAGCATGCATCCTATACATTATAACACTTATAACAAACAAAATGCATCTTATGTTGGATGTTTAATTTCATAATTAATATAACACTTATATCAATTATTCTATTAAGCAAACAACATCTAATTCATGAATTAATATAACTCTTATATTAATACTCATGAATAAACATGCATCCTATACATTATAACACTTATAATATACCATGTGCATAAAATTAGGACAACCAATATTGTTGATTCAATTTCATAATTAATATAACATTTATATCAATTATTCTATTGAACTAACAACAATTAATTCATGAATTAATATAACTTTTATATTAAAACAGATGAATTGCCAAATATGCATACGATATATTATAACACTTATAACATATTTTCAATGCATGAAGCATGCTTCCTACGGTGGGATTTTAAATCTATATGGCATACGTTATGCACATACAAACATGGAATTTAATTAAAACATACATTCGCAATGCATAATTAATTAAACATACTAAAGTGGATCGATTTTGGCATTTAGCAAGCAATAACTAAATTATTACAAGCTTGATCAACAAGCCACGTCTTGAGCGGACTTCGAACTCTTCGCACCGCCTTTGACCAACTTGCTTCCTCCGAACGCTTCGGCCAAAATTTTCTTCGAATTTCTCCTCGTATTGCCCAGAACGAGTTTGAAATTACACCGAACATTTCGGCGAGTTTCAAACTCAAAAATCTTTCACAAAGAACCCTATATGGACTCTAATGACTCTAAAAAATACAGACTCTTTAGCATACATTAAAGCCCATACATTCTCGGGCAATTACAAATAATGAAATTCAAAAGAAACTATGCCAAAATCGATATTCACTTTAGAATTCCATTCAGAAACAATTTCTAAAATAAAACCCACCATAACTTAAATTGATAGAAATTGAGTGGCCAAAAACGCTCTGATACCAATTGATGGAGCGCCCATGGCACGCAGCGGAAGCGAATTTGGATCATGGACACTCTAATTTCATCAATTTAAACAAAACGGAAACATGCAAAAGCGATGAAAAAGAGAGATTAGAACACATACCCTTGTCGTTCGTAATTCTCCAATTTCACCGCCAGATGCTCCTCACGAGCTCACCGAGCCTTCTCACGAAACGTTCGTGGACCACCCACGGTAGTCCCGCTATCCTCAGGCCGAGAAACGGAGTGGTGGGACTCCCTTGTCGTTCGTAATTCTCCAATTTCACCGCCAGATGCTCCTCACGAGCTCACCGAGCCTTCTCACGAAACGTTCGTGGACCACCCACGGTAGTCCCGCTATCCTCAGGCCGAGAAACGGAGTGGTGGGACTCCTTTTACAAGAGAAAAGAGGGAAGAAGAAAAACTGAAGAAAACTTATTTTCTTCACAGAGGGACTTTTAGAGAGAAGACGTGGGTTATTCAAAACTTTTTTTGAAATCTCAATTTCAAAATGCAATTTGAATACCCAAATAAGCACTCACGCAAAATCTTTTCTCTTTTTTTTTTTTTTTTTTTTTTTTAATTTGGTCTGATGAATCATCTGATGATTCAGATATATACTATGTATATATCTTTACATGTGTCTTACATTTTGCATGTAAGACACATGTAAATATATATATATATATATATATATATATATATATATATATATATATATATATTTATATATTATTATTATTATTATTAAAAATAATAATAATTATTTTTATTAATTAAACTTTTTAATTAATAAAAATATATATATATATATTTAATTAATATTATTTAATTCAATATCAAATATTAATTAAATAATATAATTAAACCCGGTTTTCCGAAAACCGACTTTTTGCACATGAATCATATTCATGTTTTCAGACCAATCTCATATTTAAATCATATTTAAATATGTCCATATTTAAATCATATTTAAATATGTCTATCCTTCTTCCACAAACCCGAATTTGAACGATTCAAATTCTTTTCTTTTCTTTTATACTGTTTCACGGCTTTATCCGAGCTAGCCAGGAGAACCGTAAGGACCTACAGATCATGAGCTCCAACGATACGAGATTATCCGGTCAAAACTCTTTCAACCGAACTAACCAACATTCGTTAACCCCCGGAGACTCCACTAAAGTCCAAGGGTTGCACTCTCCTCACTGTAGATATATTGTGTCCTGTTGATATAACTATCATCAGTAAGTCGATCTTTCACAGGTCGTTCATAATCACAACGGGTCATTTATACCGTTTAACCCTTGTATTATATCTTGTTCCTTAAGTACCACTGACACCTCTAATGAACAATTGATTTGTGGTCCAACCATCAAATCAGATTCCTCCCTGATCAGGAGAGGATGGGCCCATGTTCAAGACCTGGAGTCAGCACTTAAGGGAACAACCTCTCTACTAACCCTTAAAGCGGGTAGGAGTGAACTCCAATCTTGCTACAACTATGTCCCCAGCCACTTATTCAATCTTATCCCCAATATGGTAGGCTTATTGAGTCGGCGATCTGGCACTCTCACCCGTACAAATCAAAGGATAAGGTTGAATAAACAGGAGTTCATAGTAAGCTCAGGATTGAGATCGAGTTACCTAAGTCATCACATGAAAAAATCGGTCTTTACAGTAAACGGTGTTATAAAGAAAGAGCGATTTTATTTCTTGGTTCGGTCTTGTGCAAACTCATTGCACAGGACGCCCTCACTCACATGTCTCTACATGAAACGATTCGAATCACATCGTTTTGTACTATACAAAGTGAGCCGCGTCCAATAGTGTCCCCAGGATAAGGTACCCAGCCTTATCCCTATACTATAGACCATTTTGGCTGTCTACTTGAACTTGATTCACATTCATGTCACACATGAAGTTCAAGTACTCACACTACAACCATGGGTGTTAGTTATTGGTATAGGTTAATACAAACACAATTCACTAAAATTCAATAACAACTTTATTGAAATATAATATTTACACATTCATTCAGTTTACAAACTACGAGTTTTAGGACATAAAACCCAACAGTTATATATATTGAAAGTTACCTCTTCATCGTTCAATCTTAGAGATAGCTTACCCTGTTGTACATCGATCGATTAAAGCTCGTCCAGTGGCTAAGAAAGGTCTTCCCAAAATGATTGGAGTGTCTCGACGCTATCCTCTCGGCTTTTTTGGCTTGATTTCTTATTTTTCTTGGCTCTTGGTCATAAAAGTTCATATTGTAAGCTAATTTTTCATGTCATAACTTCTAAAAAGCCCCGATTTGCTCAAAATGCTCGAAATCTACAATTTAGATAAATAATATCATTAAAACAATCATTTAAACTCCAAAACTAGCATAATAAAGGCTCTAAAGATAGCCCATTTAGTGTGCTATCAAATACGAAGAACTTAGATTAATAAAAAAATGAAAACTAAAATGATTACATCAATCCCCTAAGTAAGAGTCTAGTTACTCATAATCACTAAAACAATACTTAGACAAAATTTAGTATCCATAAGACAATGCAATAAAATCAAAGGTCTGGAGAAAAACTCTTGTAGCATGCCAAGCCTCGTTCTCGATGTGATCTGCACGTTCTCGAGCCTTCAAATCTCTTCGTCAGCTCTCTAGAGTGTTCCTTAGCCTCTTCAATGAGTGTATTTCGAAAATAGGGTTCAAATCTCCCAAAATTGTCTCCCCCCAATCAAATTAGGAAGAGAAATATTTATAGAAAAATCTTCGCGACTCTAGGTGCGTTTAGACGATATAGCTCGACGCTACATATATAAATATAAAGAACGTGGATTATGAATCATATATGGTTGAATTCCTTGATAGAGGAGTGTTTTGTGGTTCTTGTTGGTGCGCTAGGTGGCCTAGGTTCAAATCTGAGAAAGTGCAATTTTTTATGGAGCGTCGCGACGCTGTCCCCTCGGTTTTTTTGGATTGTTAGCTTCATTTTGGAGCGTCGAGACACTCTCTCCTCGACATTTTTGGTTTGATTCATTTTTGGTTTGATTTCTTCTTCTTTTGGCTCTAGGTTAACAAAATACATCTTGTAAGCTTATTTTTCATGCCATAACTTTTAAAATGCTTCGGTTTGCTCCAAATGCTCGAAATCTACAATTTAGACAAATAATATCATTAAAATATTTATTTAAACTCCAAAACTAGCATAATAAAGACCCTAAAGATAGCTCATTTAATGTGCTATCAAACACCCCCAAATTTAAGCTTTTGCTAGTACTCGAGCAAAATAAAATATACCATTAAATGAATCAATAAATGCATGCTCGTGACTCGAACCTCAGTGTTCTTAAGACGTAGATAAACCACAAAAGAATGACATATTAAACCACGACCTATCAACAATAATTAATAAAAATCAAAACATTTTTATCTTTTGCATGTGTGCTCATTTTTCTTCCCTTCATATCTACGACTACCGATAAAGCTAAACACACATCAATAACTTGAGTCATAGGGACAATCAATAGATTAAGCAATCATAGACTTCAAGTTTATAACAAAAAAAAACTCAAACATCTCATAAAATTACTACAATTGAATGCACTAGACTTGATACCCTCACATAATTTCACTCAAAACGCTCATTGTTTAGGGGATATGTAAGATAATCGCTCAAACCAAAGCATAAAAGATATTTACCATAAACTTGCTAATATATCACATTTTCATCATCAATGAATTAGAATGAATGTATAATTTCAAGGGTCTCGCTTTGGTTGTCATTGGGCTTAGGTAAGGGTAGATGAATGAACATTTTAAGCTACTATATTGGAAGAATTATAAGAATCTACCACATAAAGCTTAATTTTTCGGTTGACGCTGATGAATGATCATTTTTTGAACTTTGTTGAAGCAATGATTTTCCTTCTCATAATGAACTATTTTGCTCTTCTTTTTTTTTTTCTTTTTTTTTCCTCAATATATATTTTTTTCCTTTTGTCTCTAAAAGAAGTTAAGGAAATGAATGTTTCCCTTTGAATACTCTATTGACACAATTCAACTTTTTCTTTTGGATGAATTGAAACATCATGTGGCAAACACTTATAATCCTTCCGTTCAGGGTTCAAAGAAAGGAAAACAACAAGAGAATGAATATAAGGCTTGTAATGTGGTAATTTTCCAATGAAAAAGTCTAAGGCTAAAAAAATGACTTTCTAAGAATTATGTCAAGGTAGACGGTTTGAGAAAGCTAAAAGTGGTTTTACCTAAATGCCCTTGTGAAATTAAAACATTCAAGTCAAATTCAGAGATTTCAGACATGCATAACAAAACAAGTTCTAGAAAAAAACAATCATGTATGGCAATCACTCAATTTAAGAGAGTAGAGCACCGTGTTAAGAGGTTCTTATTGACTAAAGAACTCATAGAAAAGCAGGGTATACCAATACATTCTTCATTTAGCAACAAAAAATGAGACACCATCATATAACTTTTCAAAGAAAAAACTAATCATGCTTATCTTCTTTATGCATTAAAACTTAAACTAAAGATGCATCCTTAGCTTCTTTTCCTCTCAAATGGAACTAATTTATTGTTGAACTAAATTAGGTCCAACCATGGCTTCCTTTCCTCTCAAATGGAAGCCATTGCCCTTCAAGAGATTGAAATCTGACAAACTGAGATTAAGAAATTGCAACAATGACATATGGTAAAATTAGGTCCAACCATGGTTTCTCTTCCCCTCAAATGGAAGCCATTGTTGCCTTTTATGAAATTTTCATTCTCTTCCATTAGTCTTTTTTTCATAAAAATGATGGGGAGAGAGGAGAGAAGGAAGAGAAAGAAGAGGGGGAAGGAAAAGAAAGAAAAGAGGATTGGGGTATACAATAAAAATTAAGGGAATTTTAGAGTCTTCACTTCTATAAAAGTGTGAGTTTTAAAAAATCTTGGCAAAAAATGGCCGATAAACCTAGGGGTAGTGATAGTCAAAATCGGAAACCAACAAACCGAACCGAACCAATCCAGTGGTTCGATTTGGTTATTTAGCACAAAATTGGACATGTCGGTTTATATTTAGGAAAAACCGAAAAATGTTTGGTTCGATTCGGTTTTCAATTGAAAAATCCAGCCAAAACCTAACCGAACTGAAATTTTTATTTACCTCTCAAAAAAATCCTAACCTCTTCACATGCTTATTTTAGCACTTCAGCAGTAACTTACGATCTCTCTTGACCCTCCGTCTTCGAATCTCATCCGCTTCACATCGCCGTAGAACTCATAGTCTCCCATTTCGCAGTCGCAGTCCTGTCATAGTGTCGCAAGCAACTCTAATTTGGTAAGTTAATTTGAGAGTAATCATGTGTTCTTCTGTATTTGAGTGTATGAAAATTTTTAGATTCGATTAGGGTTTTTTTAATTCCTCTTTGTGTTTTTTGTTTTTGTTTTTTATTAACTTTTATTTAAGAATGTGAAATTGATGGTCATCACAATTAGTTGGTTTTCAGATACTTTGCCAACTGATGTAATAATTAAGGCTTGCCAATTATCATCTTCTTTTTTCATCTTTTTGACTTTCACTATATGGTGATGATGCAATTTTTATGGACGAGTTTATGATCTAGGTATAATCCCGGGATCTGATTATATACCCTTGGTTGTCTGAGCACTCTCGTGAATTTAGCTTCCTTGTTTTGATGTTTTTTTTAATTGCGTGTTCGATTTTATGGGCTTATGATGATATTTTATATATCTTAGCGGATTTTAGTGAGATTTTACCATCAGTGATCTGATTGTTACACACAGTACTGAAGTCTATTTTACTCGACCTCCTGCAGATTTGATGAAACGTACTGTTATGATTGTTTTTATAGCTCTATATGGAATGAAATGATCAATTACATTTTGAATGTTTTGCCCTCATCACTCTAGTAGTTAGCTAATCGAAGAATGTGTCATTTTTTATTTCCCACTTATGTGTACTGGGGAGGTGAAAAGTGGATGATTTCCCAAATCATCGATACAAAAAATTTAACTTGGAGATTATGAGTAATTCTTTTTGTTCTTATTCACTTATGTTAGATTTTAAATTGTCCATCGAATCTTAGATTTTTTATTGTCCATCAAATTTATCTTAGATAGTGAAAATTAACATTCTTGTGGTGCTAATAAATTTTAATTATTGTGATTTGCTCATTTTATTATTTATTTATATAGTTGTATTGAAAAATAAATAGGTTAGTACACATTTTTTTTAAATATTTTATCTTTAATATGCTAGTTTTACTTCTTAGTTGCTTATTATTGTTTTATATTTTAAATTAATTTACTTTATTTTTTGTAGGGTCGGTTTGTTTAAGGAAGGACTTTGGTGAGAGCCACACCCGATGGTGTGCTCCTAAATTTCAAGTTGTCGAGGCTTACCAAAATAAAATTTATAATCCGAATACACTAAGCTAACTTGTAGCTAGTGGCAACAGAATCGATCCACATGGAGCGGTCAAATGAAATCGGATGGTTGAATTGAATTAAGCTTGTTTGATTTAAGTGACAAAACGGGGGGATTTTAATAATGCAAAGTAGAGGAAAAATAAGCTAACGGAGAAATAACAATAACAAATGTATGAACGTGCCGGATTTGGGGAATTCGGGATTTGTAAAACATTGCAATTACTATCATTTGAACTTCTACATACATGGTCAGATTAAATTGAGTACACAAACAGTTACTCGGATCGACCTAAGTAACCGACCCCATAGAAATTAGCTAGATGCGTCAAATCTAACTAAACATTGCAACTAATTAATTTAGAGTGATCAATTATAAACTAATCAAAATAGTAACGGGCGCATTGTGACGAACATTCAACTAAGAAGCCTAATCGATACTTCAATTTCTTTACTTCCCCGGGTTAGCTAACACTATCTAGAATAACATACTTATGTACTATCCACGACTTCACCGAACCCTTGTTACAACGACGATTAAGAGATGCATGACTTCACTAATCTAAATAACCATAGAACATGCGAGAAATCAAGATCGTCAGCCTATTATGCAAGCATGCTCATGATAATATGCATAAAGTAAGCAAATACACAAAGAAATTCAGACCAAGATAGACATTCAAGAACGAAATCTCAAGTTAATACAACATTCCACAAAATTCCTACTAAAAATCCCCAAATCCTACACCTTACCTTAGCCAACCATGGTCTTGGAACAAATCCAAGCTCCCATGGAAGGTAGATGGTTCATACAAGCTGTAGGAGAAGAAAATGGAGCTCCACAAAATCCCTACTAAAAATCCCCAAATCTTACACCTTACCTTAGCCAACCATGGTCTTGGAACAAATCCAAGCTCCCATGGAAGGTAGATGGTTCATACAAGTTGTAGGAGAAGAAAATGGAGCTCCACACCGAGCTCTAATGGAGGAAAATCAGAAAAATCCGAGGAAGAAGATGAAAAAAATACCTAAAAATCAGACAAATGGATTTTATAATCGTCGTAGCGTCGAGACGCTACGGACATAAATACCCAGCGCGCGCCTCTTCGGAGCGTCTAGACGCTTCGGGATAGCGTCGAGACGCTGAGCAGCATCGAGCAGTGTCTCGACGCTTGCTCTCGGGGTTGGACAAAATAATTTGCCTTTGGTTGCTCCCTTTTGGCAAAATCTTGACTTTTGATGCCCTTCCTTTCCCGATGCGATCCCGAGGCCTTAAAATGACTTCCTTAGTCCTGAACGACGTCTTATGGACTTCACGAGCTATTAACCGTGAATCACCTATATTCAAGGAAAATTAACATTAATTAAGCACGATATTAGCTGGAATTAAGGGGTTAAACATAGCTCCAAAATACAGCAATCAGATTTCGACTTTGGACTTTGTTCATTTGAATGTATCATGTTATGCTAGACAAAGAACATACATTTTTTTGGAACTTTGGGACTTGATAGATTTTATATTTAATATGTTTATAAGTAAACTTTATTTTAGAAATTATTTGAACCTAAATTTGGACCTTATTTGAAGTTTTGAATTTATCAATTATTTTGGTGTATATATGAAAATTGAGTAATTGTTATGAAGGGAGAAATTGACTAATTAGATTTAAGAAATGGCGGGTTGCATAAACAACAATCAGACCCAAAGTAATGACAAATATAGCAAAATTTAAAACATTTTGCAAATATGGCAAAAAAAAATAATAAACTGCTATCGCTGATATATATGACTATCACTCATAGACTACTATGAGTGATAATCACGGACAAAATTCTATAAACAACTGAGGTGATAGACTACTATAGCGATATAAATTGTTATATTTGTAATTTTTTTAAAATATTACTTAGACATTTGTTACCATTTCCTTTAAAAAATTGAGAAATGGGGAGCTAAAAGAAATTGATTAATTGAAAAAAAAAAAAACTTAAAAGTAAAAATGGATAAGTGGGTAAAATAAAAAAAAATACACTCAATTGGCTCAAAATCGAACCAATTGAGAACTGAACCGATCAAAACCCGAACCATCGGGTTTATCTTTTACTAGACCTCGGTTTGATTCTTATTTCTAAACCAAAGATGTCGGTTCGGTTTTTGATTGGGCCCAAACTCGAAGAAAACCGAACCGATATCCCCTAGATAAACCTCTGACGCACGGCCCTTTCCCTTGACCCTCCAGCTCCGCTACAGCTCACTCCGGCGCCTCCCTCATTCCGCGTGATTTCGCCGGCAACGGCAGCGTCATTCTTCCCTCTCCAGCCCGTAGACGAGCGTGACGGTAACAGGGGTTTTTGCGAGTGTTTTGTTCTCCGACTCCAGCTCCTGTTCGGCTCCACGGTGGCGGCTTCGACGTTCTTCCCAGGCGCGACAGCGACGTTAAGTCCGTGGTCAGACCGAGTCCCTCCATTCCGCAACTCGATTCCACGCATTTTTGGTCTTCGAATCGTTGTAGTTTCGTCACCTACACTATGATTGATTTCGGATCAATTACCCACGACCCAACAACCCCAAATCTGTGAGGTTTGAACGTTTTCGAATTTCTCGTTGCTTTTAGGTGGAAACTGAAATTGATGACATGATTTTTATTATTCTCGAAACAAATTTAGGTGAAATTTAGGGCTAAATTGGCTCAGTTCTACATCCCTTTGGCTTTGTGATGTTTTGATTGTTAATCCAATTTAATTGCAACTTTTTTTTTCTTCAGATGGTTCGGATGGTAAGCTTTTTTCTCATTTCTTTTTTTCTCTTATCTCAGTTTTTGGGGTCTGAATTTCATTCTATGTTATATTTCTTTTTTTTTTTTTAAGTTTTTCATGTGACTGATCAGAATGAGAAAAATCTTTGTGATGATGATGTGGGTGACAGAATCCAACGGGTACATTTGCTAATGCCAATCTCCACTCTCTAATTTATCTTCAGTTGTGAACACGGCTTCGACCTCAAAGAAGACCCTTCATTTTGGATGGAACACAATATTCAGGTAATTGCATCTCTATTCTTACTAATGAGGCCCTGTATTACTCCATATTGTGCATAATGGACTTTTGAATCAATCTAGATACAAATCTAGACTTCCCTGATGATTTCTGATTTCTGCTAATGCTTGATCGGTATTCTCTATAAATCTATTGATGCATTTAGCTAGAAGTCGCTTATGGTTGTTAAATTTATACAGGTTCTTATACGTGTTCATCCTCTAAATAACATGGAGAAAAGTAATAATGGTTTCAATAGGTGCTTAAAACGGGAAAGTGCTCAGTCCATCACTTGCGAGGCATTTCTCACTTCTACTTGTATCTTGCAGATTAACTGATTGTAGGGATCTGCAGAATTTTAGTTGCATTGTCACTGTAGTCTATAATTATATGAATGTGTTAAGCATGCGTTACCTAATTTCTTCACAACATATAATGATTATTCTGGTTTATGTTGTTAATCATTACCTTAGGCTTTTAATTTGTCTAAGAAATCAAACTATCACTCAACAGGAATTCACCAAGTTTTTATCTTTTCTAGTCAAGAAACATTTATAATAATTGGAAACGAAGTTCATGCTTTAAATGTTGACAACATTCACGATTATGTTATTCATCTGTATAGGAAGAAGTAATACAACTATTAATGCATAAAAGAAACATTCACGATTACGAAAAGTTTTTTTTGTTTGTTTTATTTTATTGAGTTTTGAGTTTGATTATGCAGACTGGAAGTGGACAAACGCACACTATGCTTGGTGAGATTGAAGATCTTGAAGTAAGCCAAGTCTGCATCTTGGAATCACTCCACGTATATTTGAGTTCTTATTTGCAAGGATCCATGCTGTAATTGCCACATTTGTTCAATCTCCTTCTAATATGCGGTGGGAGAAAGAAATTTGAGGAGATAAGAAACTGAAGTATAATTGCAAGTGCTCTTTCTTAGAGATTTATAATGAACAAATTACATATCTTCTAGATCCCTCATCCACGAATTTACTTGTAAGATTGATTAATGCAATATTTTACTACATGTGTCTGTGTCATTATGAATTGTTAAATAGTTTTCGACCATTCTCCTAATTTTTTGTTTTCTCTCAGCTGCGGGAAGATGTTAAGAAGGGTGTTTATGTAGAAACTCTGTCTGAAATTGAAGTTCGGACTGTTAGTGACATTCTCAGGCTTCTGACTCAGGTTAGTGTGTATACGTTGGCTATTTTCTTTCTTTCAATACAGATACATCTGTTCATTTTCCTTAAGTTGGCCTACAAAGTAAGGTAATGTGTGTATTCCAAATTTGTTCCAGGAGGAGGTTATGAGAACAATGTTTTGAACACTGGGTGAGTTCGAGGAATAAGTTTTGAATTGGTAGTAACTTTGGTGTCCAAGAGGTACGTCATATAACTTAGAATTGGGAGTAACTCTTTGTCGATTTAATGACTTTTCATATTGTGTGAGATGTAAATCCATGGTTTAAGATTTTGGCATCCAGAATTCTTGTTATAAATGTGGTTTGTATGCAATGAAATACTTGAGCTCCTGTAGGTTGTCTTCTCGAATGTGTTCACATTGTAGCTTGTTTTTCTCGAATTCTGGTTCAATCCATGTTTTGGTGTTTTGACTGTTATATGAAATGTTCTGAAGCCACCTTTATGTTTATGGTCTGTGATGTGAATGTTTCTTAGAACTATTTGAGAGTATTTTGGATATTTGTTGAAATGAATACTTGTTCTTCTTTCGATGAAATAAGTATTGAGTTCAATCCTAAATAGTTATTGTCTTGTTGCCCATTCTTGACGGGAACTTTGTCTCATCAATTCAAAAAGCTCAGGTTTGTAAGGTGACTTGATTTTTCTTATTCCGACTATTTTCCACTCAATTCTCTTGCCCCCCATTATTGCAAACTGACCTTTTATTTCTTTTGTCCTCTTCTTTTCTTAATTCCTTCATGTTTTCTGATAATCTTATTTCTGAATTGTTCCATGTTTCCAACTTGGTGGGTTTAGGAGCAAGAGAAATTGTTTTCAATCTGAGTTCTGAGGCGACCCTTCTCTCGATTTTAGTTTAAAACTGATTAAGTGGCATTTTTCTGATACCGAGTTAATTATTTACTTACATGATGAATCCAAGTAAATGTTTTTCATTGTGTTTAGGGTTAGTTCCTTGAATGAATTGGCCAATTAGGGAGTGTGTAGGTTGGTTGCAACTTGCATTGCATTAAGAATATTGTGCAGAACTGCAGATATATCCTTCTGTCTAGTTTGTTTCTCAATTGGATTTTCACTTTCACTGTGGTTTGAGAGTTGGTCAATAATTCAGAAACTCTGAAATTCTGCTATCTCTAGTAAAATATGGTGAATTCTGATTATGCAGGATTTTTCATTTTATATTTATTTATTTTCCTTGTATGCAGTTTACTTGAATCTCATATCAAAACTTTGAAGTTTTACTCTGTGATTGTTCCATCTTAGGGAAATTTTCTTGTTTCCAAGAAGCAAAGGTAGCATTCTGATTAGACAAGGCTCTTTTGAAAACTATCTGCTGCACAACTCTAGTTGAGGAGGGATACTACCAAGGAGTGTTCCGGTTATTAATGTCTTTATGGTATCAGATACCGATTAGGGAAATTTGTGCTAAAGATACAACCAGAGTTCTTTTTTCTAGCTTTGTTAGATATGTGTGTGTTTTGTCCAATTTGCATAACTTCAGGTTATTGTCACAGCTTTCTACCTCTCAAGTTGTGCCCAAAATCTCATCAACCATTAGAGACTACAGTGCCAATTCAAATGTTGCACGTACTAACTGGCTGATCACAAATCTTGGTAAAGAAGGAAAAATTGGAGAGGCACGTAGGATATTTGAGGAAATGCCTGATCGAGACGTGGTCTCATGGACTGCAATAATTACAGGGTATATCAAATGTGGAATGATTGAGGAAGCTAAGAAGCTATTTGATAGAATTGATGCTATAAAGAATGTTGTTACTTGGACAGCATTGGTTAGTGGATATGTAAGATCGGGCCGGATTGAGAGGGCTAGAAGCTTGTTTGATGTCATGCCGGTTAAGAATGTGGTTTCTTGGAACACTATGATCGAAGGGTATGCGCGAAAGGGTAGGGTTGAACAGGCTTTTGATTTGTTTGGAAGAATGCCAGAGAGGAATGTGGTTTCTTGGAACACCATGATTACAGCATTGATGCAATGCAAGAGGGTAGATGAAGCCGAGGAGCTATTTAATCAGATGCCTGAAAGGGATGTGATTTCTTGGACAACAATGGTGGCTGGTTTGTCAAAAAATGGAAGAATTGATGAAGCTCGATTAGTGTTTGAGAAAATGCCCAAGCGGAATGTGGTTTCCTGGAATGCAATAGTTACCGGCTATGCTCAGAATATGCGGTTGGATGAGGCCCTTGAATTGTTTGAGCAAATGCCAGAGAGGGATGCGCCTTCATGGAACACTATGATTACAGGGTTCATTCAAAACGGTAAACTGGAAAGGGCAGTGAATTTGTTCCATAAAATGCCCAACAAAAATGTTGTCACTTGGACAACAATGATTTCTGGACATGTACAAGATGGGCAAAGTGAAGAAGCATTGAAGATTTTTTCAGAAATGCAAGCAGCAAACAATGTGAAACCAAATGAAGGAACTTTTGTCAGTGTGTTGGGTGCTTGTAGTAACTTAGCCGGTCTTTGCGAGGGACAACAAATTCACCAGATAATAAGTAAGTCGGTATACCAAAATATTGCAGATGTAGTTTCAGCTTTAATAAACATGTATTCAAAATGTGGGGAGTTGGATATGGCTTGCAAGATATTTGATGATGGATCAATGAGCCACAGAGATGTGGTTTCTTGGAATGGGATGATTGCAGCCTATGCTCATCACGGCCATGGCTATGAAGCAATTCGTTTATTCGACGAAATGCAGGCAATGGGATTTCGTCCTGATAATGTCACCTATATCGCGTTGCTTTCTGCTTGTAGCCATGCTGGCCTTGTGGATGAGGGGTTGAAATACTTTGAAGGTCTTTTGAGAGATGAGTCTATAAAACTAAGAGAAGATCATTTCACATGCTTGGTTGATCTTTTTGGTCGAGCGGGACGACTGCAAGAGGCATTTGATTTCATTAAGGGGCTTGAGGTTAAGCCTTCAGCATCTGTTTGGGCAGCTCTTCTTGCTGGATGTAATGTTCATGGCAATATAGATTTAGGTAAGTTAACGGCCGAAGAACTTTTAGAAACAGAACCAGAGAATGCAGGAACTTTTTTGCTGTTATCTAACATATATGCTTCAACTGGAAAATGGAGAGAAGCTGCCAAAGTGAGGTTGAAAATGAAGGACAAGGGATTGAAGAAGCAGCCTGGTTGCAGTTGGATAGAAGTTGGAAATGCAGTGCATGTGTTTGTAGTTGGTGACAATTCTCATTGCCAATCTGAAAATATTTATCTTCTACTTCATGATCTACATACGAAAATGAAGAAGATTGGTCATGTATTATATGATGATTTAACAATGGATTTCAATTTTGTGATGGCGTGAGCCTAGAACCGGTAGCAATTTTGAATTGCGATCTTGAGAAGTACAAATTTGCTTGGCCATCCACATGTTCTTCAACGCTGCTAAATGCTTTGCAATCTGATAGGAAGAATATAAGAGAAAAGTCTATATTTGCTTTATGGTCAACTAACTAATTCCTCGTCACGGGGATTATCATTAAAGATTTCACATGTGACGACGAGATGAGGTGTTGACAGTGGCAGTACAGGTGGCAGTACAGGTATTCAGAAGGGAACTCTGTTGGATCGTGGTCCTTGTAAGATTATATGTTTCACAAGTTTCTTACAGAATATTAACATCACAGTAACAATGAAACGTACATCTTCTTGGCCTTTCAGTTGGCTTTCAAAACTTAACGGCTGGGATGCAGTTGTTAGGATGAAAAGAAACCAAAGCAAGAAAACAACCCGTTTTTCTTGCCCTTTTTCAGATCCACAGCAAGAACTAATAGCAAAGGATTGCTTGTGGTTTCTGATCTTTACGAATAGAGTTCTCTTTATACATTCCTATACTACACCCAGAGGTCGGTTCAATTTCCATGTTCATTTCCTATCATATAAGAATTATCCAGCAACACATTATTCACGGACTACACTCACTCATTTGTTTCAATAATAGCTATTTCACTTGATTTGCTTACTAGTTGCCTTTTCTGATGAATATCATAATTTGACTTGTGAATTTTGAGTTCTACACTGACTGAATTGAGACCAGATCATAGTAGTTTCCTCTTAGTCTAAAGTTGATTGAATCTCTCCTAATTTATTGTTAGGAATCAGGATTCTACTTTATTATTTAAAATATATTTTAGATTTGAAATGTTTTAGGTATTTTAGATTTAGAAGATTAGCTTATCAATTATACTTCTATTCTAATTTTATTTGTTTCGATTTGGTTATGGTGGTTGGTTAAATAGGTTTTCTAGTGATAAGTTTCAATGTTTCATGAGTTTGTAGTTTTCTTGGTTGTAGAGATTTTTAGTGTAGTGGGTTCTTTCTTATATGGAAATTTTTCTAAAACACCCCTAAAATTATCTTCGGGAAATGGAAAATATGGATTGGAGGTCCACGTTTTTTTTTTTTTTTTTTTTTAATTTTTTTGAAACATTAACATTTCAGTGATATGGTGAAATAGTTACAAAAAAGAGATCCTATTGATTAGGTTAGGTAATCACAAAAAAACTTTTTCAGTGAGTATTGAGTGAGAGGAAAGGCTAAAATTACAAAAGGGTGGAGATATATCTCCAGGACAGCTAAGAAACTGGTAGATTCGAAGAAAATGTGGAAACTTTGATGCTTATCTGTAAAGATTCGGGCGTTCCTTTCCATCCAAAGATTTCATAAGAAAGCTTGAACAATATTTTGCGGAAGAGTCTTCTTTGCCTTCTTGAAAGGGTGACCCAATATTAGTGAGGAAAGTGTATATATAAATATGGGAAACAGTGACAATTTCATCGATAAGATGAAATTACAAAATACCAATGATATGCTGTTCAGACTAATCAAGCTCTCTTCAATGAGTCTGTTATGTGTTTTATTCTTTGTTTAGATTTAGGATCATATAATTTACGCAAGTAGATAGTTCATATTTAATTTAATCTTCACTCTTCAGAGCCATTGAAATTTGTTGAAATCATGTTTGGTTTTCTCTCATCTCCTCGAACGTTGATTTGTAATTTTGTATGTTTGTATTATGGCTTCTTTGTAACGGCAAATTTTCTCTTATTCATATACACTCCATCTCTCTTTGTCAGCCATATAACATCACTGCCAAATGGAAAATAGGGAAGCGATCGACTTGTATGGATGAGATTAGCTTCACCATCAACAACTAAGCTAAACTTCTGCCCTCTGTTACAGGTCTGTCTTTTTTTTAAGTCTATAAACTATGTTATTGAAAAAAAGGGCTATGATGGGAACTGGAAGTGATCGAACTATCGATTTCAATAAGCATACTTTTGTGCTTTGGCAACTGGAACGGTCTATCCATTTTTTGCTTCTTTTTGTGCATTTTAACTTTTGATTTTGGGAATATACTTCTATTATAAGTTATTTCAACGAAACAAATGGATATGGTGAAGAAGCAATCGTAGTATTAGTTGAATATACTTTTGTGCTTTGGGTTAACTGGAAGTGATCGAACTATCGATTTCAATAAGCATACTTTTGCGCTTTTGCAACTGGAACGGTCTATCCATTTTTTTGCTTCTTTTTGTGCATTTTAACTTGCTTCTTTTTGTGCATTTTAACTTTTGATTTTGGGAATATACTTCTATTATAAGTTATTTCAACGAAACAAATGGATATGGTGAAGAAGCAATCGTAGTATTAGTTGAATATACTTTTGTGCTTTGGGTTAACTGGAAGTGATCGAACTATCGATTTCAATAAGCATACTTTTGCGCTTTTGCAACTGGAACGGTCTATCCATTTTTTGCTTCTTTTTGTGCATTTTAACTTTTGATTTTGGGAATATACTTCTATTATAAGTTATTTCAACGAAACAAATGGATATGGTGAAGAAGCAATCGTAGTATTAGTTTAAAGAATATACTTTTGTGCTTTGGTGATTGGAACAAACACCATTCATTGTTTCTTCATCTGATTCTTTTGCTCTTGATTTTAAGAACATATTTCTATTGTTTTTCAGATTGCTAAAGTACAGATTCATACGTCTCTCATGCGAAAAAAATAAAAAAAAACAAGAATTGCGGGAAGAAATCATGTAGATTCCTAGTGGAAATAAACAATGCCAAGTTAGAGTTGCGGTGGGGTGAGTTTGGCATAAGAAAGAAGATATACATTTCATTGGTATGATGAAATATACAAAAGAAATAGAACGTAAACATAAAAGCCTTCCAATTATTCAAAAAGATACACTAATTTGTAATTCGTAAAGTGCAAGTAATATTTTCGCCATTTTAGACCCTGAAGAAGAATTGTGCCTACAAATCTATGTCGTTGAAACTGTGGTTGTTTCTTTCGGTCGATAAGGTCAAGGCTCTATTGATCTGCAGCCATACATATAGATGGGTTTGACAGCCAAATGTAATAGCATCATTATCCAAAAGTCATAAGCAAAGGAAAGATGGCCTTGGGTGTATTTCCTTTGCATGTTCTTAATCATTTCTAAGTTTGTGATGTTGTATATCTCTTGTAAGTTTTAGTTAGTCAGGTAATATAGGGTCCGTTTGATAACGTTCCCGTTTCTTGTTTCCTGTTTCCTGTTTCTTGTTCCTTGTTTCTTGTTTCTTGTTTTTTGAGAACTAGAAACAGGAACATGTTTGATAACTACTCTTGTTTCTTATTTCTTAAAAAAAAGAAAAAGAAACAGAAACTTATTTGATAACGCTTGTTTCTTGAAAAGAAAAAAAAAATAGATTGATCATTATTTTTTGTTAATTGTTTTTTTTTTAATGTTTTTTTTTTATATAGTTTAAATATAATTTAGTATACATAGTATAAAAAAATATAACATGTATTAAAATATATATATACAAAAAAGCTATCCAAAGTTTACATAATCGAATACAAATAAGTCTCGATGCAAAATTAAAAACAACCATAAAATGTATTTATACTTCAAATGTTACCCAAATTTGATTTGATATATTTTTTTTGTGTGTTAACCGGATAAGGAGACATTTGTTTAAGAATAAGGAATTGAGTCTTCTACACACCAAAACAACATTCAATAACATTTTGGAGTGAGAAATGTCGGTAGTTGAACATTTATGGATGTCTATTTTCTCTAAAATCTTGAAGTCATTGCCTTTTTCTTTATTTGTTATGAACTGTGTTTTAAATTTTCGTCGACGTGTATACATTTTCATCGACATTTTCTTGTGTCAATGAACTTAATATTGACATGAGAGGTGAATCGACATTTCAATTATATTTTAGACAAATTGACGTTATATAACTAAAATATAATTATTGTGAATCTAATATTTAATAGTAAGAAAATTAAAATGATTTAAAAACCGTAAAATGCTTATTTGCAAAGTTTGAAATGTGGATGTTGATGGAAATATCGATAAACTTTATCAAACGGGTCCTAAACTTTTTGTTATAGAGTTATATCTATACTTGTTTTTTATTTTCAATGTCTCAATTTTATGGAAATGTTGATAAAAAAATATCGATAAAATGTCGATGTGGATAGATATTTATGAAAAATATATATATATATATATATATATATATATATATATATATATATATATATACTTAAATTTATAAATAAACATTTTAACGTAGCTAGATAGGATAAAAGATTTATTATTAATATTAGGTTCACATAACTATTAATATATTCAATATAAATTAATAAATAAACATTTTATGAAAATGTTGATAAAAAAATATCGATAAAATGTGATAGATATTTATGAAAAAAAAAAATATATTTTTTAAAAATATATACTTAAATTAATAAATAAACATTTTAACGTAGATAAAAGACTTATTATTAATATTAGGTTCACATTACTATTAATATATTCTCAAACAAAACAAAAATAAAAAGTGACAAAATTTAAAATTAAAATAATATATAAAAAAAATACTCCAAAATTAGACTTTGAATGTAAGGGGCTTAGGTAAGCACACCTGTTGCCAACAAACCAACCACACTTTTTTCGACTTAAAAAGGAACTGAAATTTAAATATTGGAAACGAAACAGAATAAACAACTTTTTGGTGTTTCTCAATTTTTACCATTTTTTTAGAAACGTTTCTCAAAATTTAGAAACAAGAAACGAGAATAGTTATCAAACAAGTCTGTTTCTTAAAAAATGAGAAACAGAAATAAGAAACAGGAAACGAAACGTTATCAAACGGACCCATAGTAATTAATTCTTCTAAACAGTACAAACTTAGATTTTGTTTACCACTTTGATGCTGATATAATTCTCTCCATTATTTATGGAAGAATGCTTCATAGGGCCTCATAGCAGTAAGAAATGTTCAAAATGGAGAAACTTCATGATTTAGAATTAAAGGTATGGTATTATGTGGACTTGTTAGAGCTCAATGACTATGTCTAGTTGGTTTAACATTTCTTTCATGAATTCAAATCTTCCTTCTCTCTTCCTTCTCTCAATTGTAGGTTTGTAATTAACCTTATCTTTCATTTTATATATAGTTATAATATTTGATTAAAAAAGCTTTAATTATTTAAGAGAAATTATGTACGTAGTCTACTTAAAAATTATTTTTTCAAAAATGTTCAAAATATATATTCATTTTCGTAAATAGGTTTTCACTAAATTCTAAGACTATTATGCCCTCAATTAACTTTCACTCTCAATTAACTTTCACTCTCAATTAACTTTCACTCTCCTTAATAAATATATATTCATTCAATTCTCATTTTAATCATTTATAAAAATCACAATCCCACGATCTTAGGATATTAAACGTTTTTTCTCTCCCTATTAAACCATCCCACAATCTTTGATTTTTAGTTAATTTCTCTCTCTATTGAAATCCCACAATTTTAGTTAATTTACCATTTTTGTTTTTTATTTCAAATTTCGTTTACCTCCAATCTCATTTGATCCATCATTCTTCCACACTATTTTCCAACGTCCCTCATTTTCTAGCTTTCACACCATTTTCATTTCATTTTTCATGGCTTAATCTTAGGTTCATTTTTTTAAAAAAAAGAAAAATAAACATTACATCAAATTGAAAGATTGTAAAAGCCTCTTGTTGGGCTATCCAGTGGGACAGGGCCCCCACTTGGAATATGGGAAACCAAAACATCTTCATCATTGAGATGAATTAAGGAGGGAGGGAAAGAGCCACTTCAGTCATTTGAAACTCTTTGTTCACATGCCAAGGTTGTCATATAATGAGTTATTTCGTTTTGCTTTCGGTTTACACGTTAGAAGGAATCCACGTTTTTTGTTTCAGCCAAGTCTATGGCTTCATCAATGAAGTTCGCTAGTTCTGTGGAATCTGCGATTTCTCGGTTGAGAAGTTTCACAACCGAGCGGGCATCCGATTCGACAATGATTTTTTGAGATCCATTATCAGTTAGCGCTTTCAAACCTTCAGTGATGGCCAAAGCTTCAAGTAACTCAATGTTCCATGGTCGTATGATGTACCTCTGCCCAGCTTGTAACAACGCTCCGTTCCAGTGTCGAAGGACCCAAAACCAATGCCACCCTTTGCAGATTCGGGTTCCAACTCGTATCACAGGACAACTTCCAATAACCCTCCGGCGGCCGCCTCCAACTGCAACTCTCCTCCACACTATGGGTAATCAGGTCCCTCTCCTCACGGTGGTTTAGACCGCCATTGTTTGCTTCCATCTGCGTGGAACCTGTAAATTCCTCAATATAAAGCCCAATTTCTTTCTGTAAGTTCTCTGAATTTATCTCCCCCTTGTTGTGCATTATGTTGTTTTGGTAAGTCCAAATTTGCTAGCATATAATTAGGCAACGATCCAAATAGTCCTCCTCCCCATGACCTGAGTTTGCGCCCCTCCAAAACTAGTCATAGTAGTCCTCTGCCCAAAAATATTTTAATTCCATTTTCATGTTCTCTGCCTCCTCCCATGGCCCTAGGTTCATATTTCTTCACTTTACAGCAGTTATCATTTTCATTTATATTAAGAGAAAAAAATCATGGGATTATGAAGCATTATGTATGAATATATTTTCATAATATACGGTTATATATAAAAATATTTTAATTTCATTTTCATGTATAATTGAATTTTATGTTTAATGATTACATATGGTAGTTTATTAATTTATATCCTATTATACCATGTATATATTATCAAAATACGATATATATTAAAATGTTACATGTCTAACTGAATCTTATGTTTATAACTGATGACATTTTCATTTACATTAACATATACCATGTATAACTAATTACATATCCTTTACAAATGGTAGTATATTAATATATATGCTATTATACCATGTATATATCTGTATAACTAATTATAAATCAAAAACCAAATATATATACAAATATAAAGCTCATATATTATACATTAACTGTTTAGGTAGTTCTATTATTCTAGTGAGTATATATTCATAACATAGGGTTATATATTCCTTTCATATTCAAATATACCACGTCTGAATCTTATGTTCATATTTCTTCACTTTCAAATAGTTATCATTTGCACTTATATGAAAATATTCATACATGATGGTTCATTTATACATGAAATATTTTCATATAAGTGCAAATGATAACTATTTGAAAGGGAATAAATATGAACATAAGATTCAGACGTGGTATAATTGAATATGCAAGGAATATATGACCTTATGTTATGAATATATATTGATCACTAGAATAATAGAACTACCTAAATAGTTGAATGTTTAATATATGAGTTAGAATATATGTATAATTATATATGATTTATAATAGAGTATATATTTATAATTGACTTCTTATTAAATAAACAATGTTATATTCAATTTCTAATTTGTCTATCCATAGATACATGGTATAATCGAATATAATTGTTTTTTTTAAACGGATAGTCGAATATAAATTTAATATACTACGATATATAATATATTAATTTATATTCGACTACGGTATGTAATCATTATTATGCATGCTTTCAAAAAAAATATATATATTATTATGCAATTCTATATAAATGGTATATTTTTATATAAATGAAAATTCCAACTATTTTAAACATAAGATTAAGTTATGTATTGAATATCTTCATATCATATATACATATCATATATACCGGACATTAAGAATATATTCCTAACTAATGATTTATTTGTGCATAGAATATTTTCATATAAATACTTCGTATAATTAATTGATGAGAGAGAGAAGAATTAAAGTGCTAAAATCGTGGGATTATGACATTTATAAATAATTCAAAATAAATAAATAAAATGTAATTAATTAATAGTGAGAGAGAAAATTGAAAATGACATAATAGTCTTACAATCTCGTGAAAACCTATTTGTGAAAATGATATTATATTTGGACATTTTTAAAAATATGATTTTTAAGTAGCTTACGGTGCACAATTCCTCGAATATATATTATCAATATAGGGTATATATGAAAATATTTCATATTTAACCCAATCTTATGTTGGTGATATTTTTATTTACACGAACATACACCATATATAACTAATTACATATCTTCTTTAACATATGACAATATATTAGTTTATATTCGATTATACCATGTATAATAATGTATATAAGCAAAAAAAAAAATGTATATATATGTCGTTTTTGGAGAGAGTTTTGCTTGAGGAGGAGAGTAAATGACGTTAGAATTGATTAATATCATTAATGTCTTAATTTTTGGATTTACAATTGTATTAAATTATTGATTTATACCTTAAATGGTTAAAATTTATTCTATTTTATTTCATAAAAAAACTCAATAGTTGAGGGATTTTAATGTAATTAAACACCAACTTTTATGAAATACTCTTAATGTATTTGGTTATTTGTGAAATAAATGAGACTTTTGTACATATTTGTAAAATCATAGTAATCTTAAGACTAATTATGAACAAAGCCCTAAAAACTAACGAGATTGAATTGAATGTTATGAAATTTAATTATATAGAAATAATTTAAATACTTTTTTAGAATAATAAGATAAAATAATTAATAACTTAGATTAATTTATAATATTTATTTATACTTTATTTGATTATTAATTCATATTTATAATGAAATAGAATTCATATTCCTAAAAGTAATCACACAAAATAAATACATATATCTATTTTCATAAATATATGACGTGTCATTCTCATGCACAACCAAACACAGACATCTTTTATTCATATCATTTTTAAACATTTTTTTATTCTTAGATGAGTTCATATATGAGAGTGTCTAAAAAATTTAAAATATAGAATAATCAAACAAACTACTTGTTGAATTTTGTTGAAATTATGTGAAAGAAAGTGGTGGTTTCAAATCGGTTGCTTAAGTTATGAATTTAATATCTAGAAATTAAATTCGTAACTGTTGTTGAATTGATCAATAGTTTGTAAATATTTAATTCTGTAACCGACTCTGTAAGTCGTCATAATTACAGTGTATCTGGTTGGCTGTCAGTTTTCCATAACTGATGTTTTTATTCACAAATACACTATAATCGGTGGGCTATCAATTTTCTACAACTGATGTATTTATTCATGAATACACTGTAACTGTAGTTACAGTGTACTTACTGTTAGACGTTTCAGATTGAGAGAGTTACGATTTGTTGTACTATAAATAATAGTTGGATTCGTCATTTGCAAGTATCCTAAAAATATGAGCTTCATCTATTCTTTGAGTTTTCTTCTTCCTTTGATTTTATCGTGTCTTGGTTTTGTTGAGAGCAAGTATTTAAGAGTTTTTCCAGGTCCGGTAGTTCGTGGTTGTTGTTCTACCGGAACAAGTCGTTGAATCATGCTAAGACGATCGCTGTAGTCTGCTTGCAACCCATGCAGAGCGAACAATTGTCTTCAGGACAACGCTTTTATAAGTGTGCCTCGACTTTCGATCATAACATTCTTTTGTTTTGCAGGTTCCGATGGATTGAAGGTTTTGTTGTTGTTGATATGATCATCTACGACCATTGGAGTTTATGATCATCTCTGATCCAATCTATTTCTCGAGTTATATATGTTGTTATATATACAGTGTATGTAATGTTTCTACACTGTATCTATTTTGTAGCCAGTTATGTGTAATCTATTTTTCTAGTATTACACAGTTTATATATACAGTGTCTCTACTGTTTTATACACTGTTATTACTTGTAGATTGTTACGGTGTAATTAGTGTTTCTCAGTTCATTAAATCAGCGTATGTTCCAACATTCTGAAGACAATTGATAGTTGATTTGATGGCTGCAAGCACCAGCACCATTGTTGATGGTTCGATGTTACTCCTACGCATGTTGAAATTTCGAGAAGTTCAAGGGAGAAAAATTTAAGATATGAAATCAAGCGAGAGCGGAGCACATGGGTATCCACAGAGAAACCACTCCAAAGTTATGATGTCTCGTCAAACGTGATCTAAAAGATACCATGATAGCATGTACTAAAATCGTTGAGTAGAAAACATGGATGCAATTAGGCGTCTTTTGCGTACAATATTTCAAGGTAATTGTGGGAGATATAAGACATGGAGTACAAACTGAAATATGTTGTACGAAGAATTTCATGATTGGAAAGTTCTTGAATTGATACCTATTAGGTAATCAATAAGATGAAACTGCAATTATCATTAGTGATTTTGCAAAGTGAAGAATTGTTCATAAATGAACAATTCCAAGTTGTCATTGTGATTGAGAAGTTGTTTCCTTTGTGGGAGAACTTTAAGAACTATCTCAAACACAAATGATAGATGTTTTCCATGAAAGATCTTGTTGTAAGACTCTGAATTAAGAAGGACAACGAAAAGGGAGATAAATGTTCGTTAAAGTCGTATCTCACATTGTTGAAGCTTCAAGGAATGACATTGTAATTGTTGTCATTGATGAGGTGTTTAAGGCCTTTGACACCAAAGTCCGGTGGATTAATATTGATGCTTATAGGCATATTTGTGGGGACAATTTTTTGTTCACCACATATGAGAAGCTAGATGACAGTGATAAGCTGTACATGGAAAATGCTTCGGTTGTCTCTATGGAAGGCAAATGGAAGGTCCTGCTGAAATGGACTTCCAGAAACATACTTACCCCAAATGATGTGTGACACATGTCAAAGGTTCGAAATAATCTAGTGTTAGTTTTTAAGTATGTATTTGAAACATATATTCTGACAATGGGGTATGTATGTGGGAAAAAAGGGTTATTTGAATTATGACATGTTCAAATTTAAGTGTCAAAAGTTATTTAAATTATGACACAAGTTCCCAGAATAAAAATTATAACAACTCTTTTTATATTGTTGAGTTGTGTGATGTATGATGATTTGGTTGGCGCATGTCTGTTATTTATAGAGAATTATAAGTTAGGATTATTGTCTAAATTTAACATTGATAATAGACACAAATGCAAAGTTTGTGTTGAATCAAGGTATGTTAGAAAGTCTTTTTCATATGTGAAAAATAAGTAATTAAGTTACTTAATTTAATCCACAATGATGTATGTGACATTAAAAGTATTTCACAAGATGTGATGAAGAGATGACTTGTCACATTCATTGATGTTTGTAGTGAATACTGATATGTATATAGTACATGGTAGTTGGGTTCTAGATGTTATGTTGTTCGTTGATGTTTGTAGTGAATACTGATATGTATATAGTACATGGTAGTTGAGTTCTAGATGTTATGTTGTTCGTAAAATTTTGAAAGTGTTAGGTAAATTAATTAGTATATGAGTTAATCAGGTTGATAAATGCTCTTAGAGATTGTATTTGAGTTGGGTTGATGCATGCTCTTGAAGCTTGTATTTGAGTATATGGGTATAGTTTGGTCTTGTTTGTAGAAAGTTATGAAATTTGGATGAGAAATAGACATGAAAATTTTGGTGGATGAAAATGAAAGAAAAAAAGAAATTTGGGCCCCATTTGGTTTTCTAAAGGTGTTAAATTTAGTTCTTATGTGTTGTTATAAGTTAAAACTTTTGAGTTTATGTCCGTAAGTTTTATTTTTTTTATGTTATGTTCTAATGTGTTATTGATTTTCTTATTTCCAGGTAGTTCGAGTCGATGTTATTCACAAGAACTGCTTTTGAAGATTATATGAAGTTGACGAGTTCAAATGACGATTTCTTCGATATTAGTGTAATCTTAATTTTTTTTTTTTTTTTTTGTATTCAAACTTTCTACAAACTAATTGTAAAAACGAATTTAGAATATAATAAATGTACATTTGTATAATTTTGTGTCCAATTTATTTAGGTATAATAAGCTTCAAAGCTTCCAATTATAAGGTTATTTCAAATGAAAAATACTGTGAGTTTAATTATTAAAAAAAAATGAAGAATTTGCCAAAACCGTCAAGAGAAGTATGGTTCTCTCGACGATTTAGGTTTAACTAAACATTCGAGAAAACCACACTTCTCTCGACAGTTTAACTAAACAATCGAGAAAAGTAGTTTTCTCGACAATTTAGCTCAACCGTCGGGAGAAGTGTGGTTCGTCGAGAGAACCACTTTTCTCGACGGTTTAGCTCAATCGTCGAGAAAAACACATCTGCTATCGACGGTAGCAATCATTGAGAGAAGTTCTCCCGACGGGGTTTTACCTAGGGGTGTACAAAAAACCCGCAACCCGAAAAATCCGACCCAACTTTTCGGGTTGGGTTGATTTTTTTTTTTTTAATATGGGTTGGGTTGGGTTACAATTTAAAAAAAAAAATCAATTTTTTGGCTCGATTCGCGGGTTGTACCGATTTTGGCTCGGTTCAACCCAAACCGAACCGAATTACATATATTAAAAAATAATTATATATATATATATATATATATATAATTTTTATTCAATGGTTTAAACAAATTTTGGCTTCAGACTTCAAAGTCCCTTCTTTCGACGTTTCACTCTCAGCCGCCTCTCTTACGTCTCTCTCTCGCAGATCTCCTCCCCCTCCGTCGCCCTCTGTCTCCGCTTTCGTCGCCTCTCGCAGCCGACCCTCTCTCTATCTCTCTTACGTCTCTCTCTCTCGCAGATCTCCTCCCCCTTCGTTGCCCTCCGTCTCCGCCTCCGTCGCCTCTCGCAGCCGACCCTCTCTCCTTCGCAGACCTTCTCAAGCTTTTCTTCTACCTCATTTCTACAGTAGGATTCTCTCGCCCAACCAAGTCGCGGGCCATTGTTGAAGTAATTTAAACATTTTCTTTGTTTGTTTTAGATGCATAAATTTAAAGTTATTTCTTCTTTTCTGTTTGTTTAGTTCAGAAGAAGAAGTTTTTTTTATTTTTTATTTTCTGTTTTTTTTTTGTGTTGTTCTGTTTTTATTGTGAATATTATGAGCATTCTAACTAAGATTTGGGACGGTTTACTTTTTGTTCATTTGTCTAATTACTCAGATTTTTTCACGGTTAGAATGTGAAGATTTTTCTTGCGGAGTTTCTGTTTGGTTGTCCAAGAAGGAAAATCACATGATTTTTCCTTAGTTTATTTTTTTGTTTTTGTTTTGATTTTTAGAGACAAAAGAAATTGAAATGTAAGCTTATCTATGCTTTTGTGTAATGTTAATGTTAATGTGAAATTGTAAATCTGTTATTTCTTTTGCTTTCTCACATTTTTCCCTAGATGTTTTGGCTCAAAGGTTGGATTTTAATTAATTAAAAAAATCAAATAAAAAATTAATTAAAAAAAGGTCAACCACCAACTCAACCCAAAAAATTGAACTGTTGGGTTGGGTTGACTGAAATGTTGGGTTGGGTTGGAAATTCACCAACCCGAAATTTTCGGGTTGAGTTGAAAAACCCTCCAACCCAACCCATGTACACCCCTAATTTTACCGACAATTTTTTTTCCGTCAAAAAATTCTTTCGACGATTTTGTTGCTTCTCTCGACGCTTTTTGTGCTTGGAGAGAAGCCAAAATTCTTATAGTAGGCTTGCTTATACCTTACTAAGTAGGAACAGAAATGGCATGAATGTGATCATAATTGAGTGCTTTGTACTTAATTTTCTTCCTTACGAGTGTATGGATTTTATATTAGTCTTGTAATGAAGTTTGTTTTTTTTTTTTTTTTTTTTTTTTTTTTTGGTGTAATTGTCTGTTGAAATGTGTTCATATATTTCCAATGCTGATGATTTGGATTCCATCCATAGGTTCATGTCCATGTCAATTCTTCTCTTTCCATTTCATTATTATGTTCATGGTTTGTTAAGTTGTTTGTTTTAATTTGGTGGATTTAGTTGTAAATTCAGAATAATTTTGTTGTTATGTTTTTAAGTTTGAATAAGTTTACTTGTTTGATGTTATATTTTCATTAATTTTGGAAAGTTAGTTAATTAAATACTGTTATGTTCCCAAGTTTAGATGTTATAGGGTTTCCAATTAGTTTAGCTGTGGTTTTTTAATTGGTATATTGAGTCGAAGTTCATGTAACCAAGGTTACTTCTCAAAATTATGATGATATGAACAGGACGAAGAATTAAGTTTTATTCTTGCGTTTTTTAGAGCTCAAATTTGATACAAAGAAATTATAAGAAAAAATTTAATTCAATAAATTATATTCTATATCAATTTTGCGTACACAATAATTCATACATATAAAACAAGCTTTGAATTGAAAAAGAAGAATTGAGATAAAAAAAAAAAAAAAAAAAAAAATAATGTCGACCCGTGACACGACACGGATTATGGCGTCGGGAAAGACAATCTTTGCCAACGAGCTATTTTACGGAATCGACAAAGCCTCCCCCAACGCATCTCTCCTGACGATGATGCCAATGCATAAAACGGCATCGACATAGATTATCCCGACGCTTTTTCGACTTATCCCAACGCGGAAGTGAGTCGGGGTAAACCCACCCTCATTTTTTGTAGTCATTTCATTCCAGGTATATTAGAAAGGAAGAGATATGAAGAAACCTTGATCAGCCTCATGAAGGAACTATCAACACCAAAGGAAGCTAGACAGTACTAAACATAGGAATAACTAAAATTGAAAACTCCAAAGAGCATAGAAATCACAGAGTCTGAATCCAAACAATAGGATGCTTGGAATAAACAAAATGAATGGAATCAAATATTTGAGATAACCGAGTTCAAACTCTATATTTATGATTCCTCGTAAACCACTGACGGCCATGTTTGAGAGTGATTGTTGAGCTATTGATTTTAGAAGAAGAGATTTAATTACAATTGATTTTATAAAATGATTTCCCTATAATCATTTTAATATTTGGATTGAAGTGATTTGAATTATTAATGTTTGGTTTACTTCAAAAGTGATTTTAAAATTACTAAATTCCTAAAATTAAAATTATATTCAAGAAATTATTTAACTATTTTCCTCTTTTTTTTTCGTTCAAGTATGTATGTCAACATCCTTGATGTAAATATAATTTGGAATGTATTAATATATAAAATATTATTTATATTAATTTACAAAATTATAATAAACAATTATAGAATTAACTACCTAAACATAATGTTAAACAAACTACCAAAATATATAATTAAAAGAATGAAATTTTAAAATATTTATCAATTTTTTTTTTTTTTTTTTATGAATTTATTTACTAAGATTTAAAAGTATATATATTGCAAAATTGAAAAAAAAAAAAATGAAAAAATAATTGTAGGATTCGAACCCATTTCCAAGGAAGTTGACCAATCTTGAGGGGGCGTTTGGCCCAACGAGTTGAAGTTGTTTTGTTTTAGAGTTTTGAGGTATGTCTGTTTGGGGCAGGGAGTTGTTTAGTCTGGAGTTCTGAAATCTATGGTGTGTTTGGAATAGGAAGTTGTTTAGTCTGGAGTTGTGAAGTCTGAGTTTATTTGAGTTGTTTTCTTCTACACAATTTTTTTCTACAAACTTTCAAAATTTTCTTATTAAGAACTTCTTCCAATTCCAATAAATTCTAAAAATGAAATATTTTATTTTTATTTTATCCATTGACAAATTTATTTGAAGACAACAAAAATAATTTTGAGCACACAATACTTTACATTATGTTTTCACATTGATTATCAAAAAAATATATATATATATATAGATATATTTTGTTAGGACTCATCTATGAATTATAAGACTGTCTACCCATAAGTATAGTCTATCCATGTGTCAAACACATCTTTCTCCGCCTCCACCATCTTAAACTTGTCATTCCATCTAAATCTACTCCACCGGTAAATCAGTATCTCAACAATGATGGTTTATTTTAGCTATTTTTTTTGTACAATTTTTTTCTATAATTTTCCATATTTTCACTGTTAAAGATTTCTTTCAATAAATTTTAAGAATGCGATTTTTGCTTTTTATTTTATGCATTCTTAACAATTTTTTTTTGAATATAACAAAAATAATTTTGACCACAATACTTCACCTTCTTTTTTCAATATCACTC
This sequence comes from Herpetospermum pedunculosum, assembly GCA_028017165.1. NCBI lineage: Eukaryota > Viridiplantae > Streptophyta > Magnoliopsida > Cucurbitales > Cucurbitaceae > Herpetospermum > Herpetospermum pedunculosum. Next base: position 14,473,048 of record CM051526.1, read on the forward strand.
ACATTAATTATTCATTTTATTTGGATAGTTTTGAAATAAAAAAAAATTGTACAATATTGTGTTAAATATTACATGTGAATTTGAAAGATTTTAAACTATTAATTTAAACGGATTCAAATAAGCTGATGTTTTTATTTATCTCCATGGTAAGAAATACTACATTTTGAATTTGGTTTAACTACCAATTTTGATTGAACAACCTAATTTATATTTAAGATAATAAAAATAGGTTGAATTGCATTTTTAGTCATTTTACACATTTCGTTTAAATTACGTTTTTTTTTTAAATAATTGAAAATATTGTGGGAGGGAGAAAGAATTAAGATAATAAAAATAGGTTGAATTGCATTTTTAGTCATTTTACACATTTCGTTTAAATTAAGTTTTTTTTAAATAATTAAAAATATTGTGGGAGGGAGAGAGAAATGTGTTGCCTCGAAAAATGGGACAGACTTGAATAGTAATTACGGTAGAAGTCTGGGGAGTTGATATTTTTTATCCGACTTCAACAAGTCCGTGGGCCAAACGGGGAGTTAACTTCTCCTCCCAACTACGTGTCAAACAACTCCTTGGGCCAAACATGCCCTTAGTGTTACCTTTAACCAACAAAGCAATCAAAATAAATATTAAAAATAGTTCATATATATATATATATCAATCTACCTATTTTTAATTAAAATTAATTACCATTTAAAAACAAATTTCTCACAATCACCTACAAAAATCACTAGAAAATCACCTACTATGTGATTGACCGAGAATCACTCAAAGTGATTTTGAATTATTCAAAAATCACTAATCAAGTTTTGTCAAACATCACACTTTTGAAATAGAAGTGATTTTGGGTATGTAAAAGTGATTTTGGTCCTTCCAAAATCACTCCCAAACATGCATGTACAAAGTATATCTCTAGTCCTACAAATTTAAATGTTTTTAGTACCATACAATATTATAAAAGTGTAACAACAAAAAAATAACAAAATCTATACAAACCAAAAGAAATAACAGAAGAAGTAACTATGAATTACTCTACTGCTGGCAATGGATATGAATTGTTAATTCATATATGCAATAAGAGTACCAACCTGTGTACACTAACAAATGTACTACAGTATTCAAACACCATGTGAATATTAGTTGAATCACACATCTCCAATTTCAAACAAATGTAATAGATAACTAGAAATCTTCTGGTAGGGCACAAAGCTCAGTAGGAAAATGATAATCTATCCAAGTTCTAAACAAACAAATCACCTTCAATTGTCTAGATTTTTTAACTATAATAAGATGGCAAGATTGTATTAGAGATTGAAATGAGTAAAGTAGAAAGAAAAATATAAAAAATGCAAGAAGATGAGAAGAGTAATACAAAGGAAATAAATGATTCAATACCATCATTTTTCTTCTTATACTTTTATATATTTTCTTTAGTTGGTTATCATGTTAGGTTTAATTCATTTCATTTAGGTATTTGAAATTAAGGTAGTGTCACTCATTTAGGGTAGTGTCTTCTAATTTGGAGGGATGTGATCACTTAATGACTTCGTGGGATAATTATGTATCTAGAATTTTAAGGTTAGTGAAATAGTTTATGGGTCAGTGGTTTACTATTTATTTATAAATGTCAACAAAAGCATAGCTTAACTAACTGATATGCATCGACTAGTGATCAAGACCAACAGGTCTTAGGTTCAATCCCCACTCCAACAAAGAGAGAGCACGTAGTGCACTAGATTTAAAATAGAGAGAAGAATGATAAAAAAAATATAAAGACTAGATGATGAACACAATCTCTATATTTTCAATAAAAGGAAATGTACTACATAATATTTTACAATGATTAAAAAGGTAAGGACGACACTATAACACCAAATCAGGTATAGCTCAATTGATATAAATGTGCGTCTTTCACTAAGAGGTGGGGTTCAATCCTCAATTGATACAAACGTGTGCCTTTCACTAAGAGGTGAGGTTCAATCCCCCGCATTAATTAAATATTTAAAAAATATATATATTTATATAAATAAGAGTAAAATTTTGAAGCCAAATATTTATATTTTATAAAATTAAATCATAATCTAATTTTTAACTATATAATTATCTTTTATTTCTTTTATACTTTAAATTGAAACTATAAAAATTTAGCGATCCACGTGCTCGCTTGCTAGTAAAACTAAAAGACAATACAAAATTTATGCTCTAGGATACCATTTTTCTATTTAATATTTTAATATTTTAATTTATTTCTTTCAATAAAGCAAAATAAGAAGAATAAAAATAAAAAATATAATAATAATGTAAAATGGGGAGAAAATTTCTCATCAATATGTCCCCTATATATATAGTATAGATATGTGAGTTTTCTCTCTTCTTGGGAGTTTTCTCTCTTCTTGGGAGTTTTCCCTCTTCTTGAGGGCTGTGGCGAACTGGAATATGGAAGGATTGTCAAATCAATGGCGGAAATTCTCTCTGTCAGACAAAGAAGAGCAAGTGTTCGAAGTGGGGGACAATACGAAATTGTTCTCATCGGAAAATATATTGATGTGTGGAGTGGCTAAGCTACTCTCCCACAAGCGGACCAATGTAGACGTGTTTAGATCAGTGATGAAATCAGTATGGAGAGTTCATCAAGATACAAGGATTGAGCTGGCAGGTGAGAACATATTTTTCATTCAATTCAAATCACATTTAGAAAAAGCTAGAGTCATGAGCAATGGTCCTTGGTCTTTTGATAAAGCTTTAATCTTGCTAGTCTCCCCTAATGAGAATGAACAGATCAATGAGATAGTGTTTAGGGAAGCAAATTTCTGGATTCAAATTCATGATATCCCAGTCAAGTATATGTCACTGGAGATGGCCAATATTTTGGGTCAATCGATTGGGAATATAGTGGAAATCGAGTCGGATGCCCAAAGTGGTTGGACAGGGCCTGTGATGCGTCTGAGAGTTGCTATTGATGTGTCCCAACCTTTGATAAGAGGTTGTAAAATTCGGACCACAGAGGGTAAACTTATTTGGTGTCCGGTGAGGTATGAAAAATTACCAGACTTCTGTTTCACATGTGGGTTAATTGGACATTCGCACTGGGAATGTCAGTGTAAGAAACAATCCCAATTGGACCATCCTGAGACTCAATTTGGCGATTGGTTACGGGCTGTAGTGCCAAAAAAAGAAGGGGGGTCAACCGGTGATGAATTAAAAAATGTATATGGGGGAAGAGGGTCGGATACCAATGGGCGTGGAGGGAGGGGAGGTAGATGGGGTGGGCGAAGCCGGAGTGATTGTGAAAATTGGAGAGCTACCTCGCCGGAGAAGGAGGACGAAGGTACACAACAGGGCGGCGGCGAATCGAGTAGGGATCCAGCACGAAGTGAGAAAATATATGCAGAAAAGGAAAATATCATGTTGAGCCAAATTCCTTTAACGGTGAAGACAAAGAAGGGAAGTGAAATTGAAGATTTAAAAAATAAGGGAAAGGAGAGAGAAAGGTTAAATGCCAAAATTCCCTTAGAGGTTGAGGGAACCACGATGAAAGGAAAAGAGAAAATTGCCTTAAATAGAGAAAATTCAATGGACATTGACCAAAAAATGGAGGACCCACCATATTTCTCTCATTTGAAAAGGACAGTGGACCTGACAGCTATGGAAAATAAAGAAACAAGGGAGGAGAGAGAAAAGTCCGTGGAAGGTGTTGTTGGGGCTCAATCGGAGGCTACTGGGCTCTCAAAAATAGTCAATTTAATTCACCAAGAGGGGCCAAATAAACCAAAAGGCTGGAAGCGTCTAAATCAAGAAGCTGGAGAACTAATTAAGTGCAATTTCAAGGAGCAAACAGTAGGAGGCAAGAGGAAACAGAGCAGTAATGAGACAGATCCTGAATTAACAAAGAAAATGAAGTTATGCCCGGGATCTGAGAATGTCAAATTATCGGTGGAGGCTGAAAATCAGCCCCGCCGGTTGCAATGAAAATCATAAGCTGGAACGTCCGGGGAGCGGGGAATCCTGGGACGTTCAGAGACCTGAAAGACTTGATACGTCTACATAATCCCCAACTTGTGTTCTTATCAAAAACTAAGTGTGGCAGTAATAAGATGGAAAGAATAAAACGAGATTTACAGTTTGATGCTGGTGTAATAATAGCAAGTTGTGGTCTGAGGGGGGGAATCTGCCTCTTTTGGAAAGCGAATTTGGAGGTGGAGGTCCGTTCCTATTCAGACAATTATATAGATTGCAGTGTGATGTGGGGAGGACAAAGGTGGAGATTCTCAGGCATTTATGGGTGCCCCGAGACAAAAAACAAAAAAGTGACTTGTGAATTGATCAAACGCTTGTACAATAATGATGATTCTCCTTGGCTGATTGGAGGAGATTTAAATGAATGCATGTGGGAAAGGGAAAAGAAAGGGGGTTCCAAGCGGATATCGCGTAATATGGAGTTATTTAGAGAAACAGTGAATGAGGTACATTTAAATGACTATGGGTACAATGGCAGTGCTTTCACATGGTCTAATAGATGGCAGTCAGGCCCCCCTATCCTTAAGAGGCTAGATCGTTTTCTGGGGAATGTTTCTTTCAGTAATCTTTTTACAAAAATAAATGTTTCTCACCTAAACTGGTATACTTCGGACCATCGTCCCATTTGTGTGGAATTGGGGTCCAGGAGTGAAAACAGGAGAGGTTGGGTCCATAGTCCGTTTCGTTTTGAAGAGGTATGGGTTCATGATGCAGAATGCAAAGCTATCATAAGTCAAATATGGGAAGACAGTGGAGGTGGAATTTGTAATGATATTGCCCAAAATACCAAGTTCATAAACTCATTAAATTTGTGTGGGAAGAAGCTACACTCTTGGGGTACAGCAAAAAGAAAAGATTTTTATGCGGATATTGAATATCAAAAGAGTAGACTTCAGAGAGCATACGACCGTAGTGAGGGGCCAGATTTCAATGAGATTCGGCTTATTGAGAAGGATCTTGACAAAGCTCTTGTTGTGGAGGAAATTTACTGGAAACAAAGATCAAGAGAGAATTGGTTGAAATGGGGAGACAAAAATACCAAATGGTTCCATAAAAAAGCATCAATTCGGAAAGCCAAAAATACAATTGTTCGTATTAAGAACGGTTCTGGTGATTGGGTTTCAAAGGATGAAGAAATGGAGGAGATTTTTTTGTCTTATTTCACTAACTTGTTTGCTTCCTCAGGCCCTAATCCGGACCAACTTAATGCTGTGTTACAACATGTACCAAAAAAGGTGACTGATGAGATGAACGAAAATCTTGGCAAGCCTTTCACTGAGTTGGAGGTGAAGGAAGCCTTGTCCCAGATGTTCCCAACAAAAGCCCCGGGGCCGGATGGTTTTCCTGCATTGTTTTATCAGAGTTATTGGGAGATTATTAGAGGTAACATCATTCTGGTATGTCTAAAGATCTTAAATGAGAGAGAATCAATAAAGGCTTTTAATCATACACATATTGTACTTATTCCGAAGATCAGGCAACCAAAAAGAGTATCTGATTTCAGACCGATAAGCCTTTGTAATGTTTCCTATAAGATAATGTCTAAGGCTCTGGCAAACCGGCTAAAAAAGATCCTTTCGAGTATAATATCGGAGACACAAAGTGCTTTTGTCCCAGGAAGGCTCATATCTGATAATATCCTAGTGAGTTATGAATGCATAAATCATGTTATGGCCCAACGAAAGAAAAGTAAGGGGCTGGCAGCCATTAAGCTTGACATGAGTAAGGCTTATGACCGAGTTGAATGGGGGTACCTAGAAGGGATCATGCTCAGGTTAGGGTTCAATGACAAGTGGGTGGCTCGTGTGATGGATTGCATCACCTCAGTTAGCTTCTCCATTAAAATGAATGGCAGGCCAAAGGGGTTTTTTCAGCCCCAGAGAGGGCTCCGTCAAGGTGATCCTCTGTCCCCTTATTTATTCTTATTGTGTGCGGAAGGTTTGTCCAGTCTTATCACAAATGCACAACAGAGAAACATTTTGTCAGGTTGCCGAATTGCGAAAGATTGCCCAAACATCTCCCATTTATTCTTCGCAGATGACAGCTTGTTATTTTGCAAGGGTGGGGAAAATGAAGGCATTGTCATAAGGGACATTCTCAGTAAGTATGAGGAAGCATCGGGGCAGTGTGTAAACTACTCCAAGTCGGCTATACTTTTCAGCCCAAACGTGGGGATTGAAAGGAAGGCAGCAATGAGTCAATGCTTGAAAATGAAGGTGGTGACAAATTTGGGCAAATACTTAGGTTTGCCATCACATTTCTCGAAAAGCAAGAGCAGAGACCTGAACTTCTTAAAAGAGAGAGTGCAAAAAGTGATAGCAGGTTGGAAGGAGAATCTTTTTTCAGCAGGTGGGAAGGAAGTGTTAATTAAGGCAGTAGCCCAAGCTATCCCAACTTACGCGATGTCGTGTGTTCGACTTCCAAAATCTTTTTGTGATGATATCACTAGATTTATGGCGAGATTTTGGTGGGGATCGTCGGAAACTCATTCGAAGATCCATTGGATGAAATGGGAAAGACTTTGCATCCCAAAAGAAAAAGGGGGTCTTGGTTTCAGATGTTTAATAGGCTTTAATCAGGCTCTTATCGCAAAACAAGTATGGAGATTGCTAAAATCACCTAACTCCATGGTGGCTAGGCTCTTCAAAGGTAAGTATTTTCCATCTACTAACGTTTTGGAGGCCTCTCTGGGTTCTAGGCCGTCTTATATTTGGAGAAGCTTGGTTTGGGGGCGAGAGCTATTAAAAGTTGGAATCCGAAAGAGAATTGGATCAGGGAGAGACACTGCGGTGTTTGAGGATCAGTGGGTTCCCACAGAGCATCTACTGAAACCAATCACTCCTGCACGTCCGGAGTTTGTGAATTTGAGGGTGAGTGATTTGATTAATGCAAATGGCAGATGGAACTTCCCAATGCTGCAAATGGTTTTCTGTGAAGAGGATATTGAATCGATCAGGAAGATTCCTATATGTAAAACAGACCGTCCAGACCAATGGATTTGGCATTACACAAAATTAGGGGATTTTTCTACGAAGAGTGCCTACAAGGTCTACAGCGCCAGGGCCAATTCTACTTCAAGCTCGAACTTAGAGGAGTTGGAGAACTGGTGGAAAATGTTATGGAAGCTCAAAATCCCAAATAAAATAAAATTGTTTATGTGGAAGTTGTTTCATAAAATCTTGCCCACAAACCACAATCTGAACAGAAGAAAAATTCCCATTCCCCCTTGGTGTGTGGGGTGCAGCAAGGAAAGGGAAACAATAGAGCACATTTTTCTGCAGTGTAAGAGAGCAAAGAAGTTATGGGAGAAGTTGGTACCTTTGGTTAGAGGTATCAGTCTGGATAATATTTCCATCGAGGAGGTGTTGTTGAGTCTGGTCAAGGAAATTCCTCCTGCTGAAATGGAGCTGGTTTGCGTAAGTTTTTGGGCTATGTGGGGGGACAGAAATCAAGTAGCCATGGAGAAGCCGATTCAAATGGTAAATGAGAAAGCAGAATGGATCTTGGACTATCTCAGTGACTTCAGAAAAGCTGGAGGCAGAAGTGTTTTCCCCCCTAATGTGCCTGGCCCTGTAGGTACGAATGAGGGATCAATTCTGAAATGGGATCCTCCAGTTAATCACTCCCTCAAATTGAACGTTGACGCAGCTTGCAGCCCAAGGTCGCACAGTACAGGTCTGGGGGCGGTCATCCGTGATGACAGAGGGCATCTGGTGGTGGCGGTAGCCGAGTACATCCCAAACGGCCTTGATGTGTTTTCAGCAGAGGCGATGGCGCTGTTGTGTGGTTTGAAAATGGCAGAACGATGGGGAGCCTCGGATCTTTGGGTTGAGTCAGATTCCCAGGTGCTAGTGAAGGCCTTAAATGAGAAGCGTTTGTTCTTCTCTCCTTAGGGAGTTATTTTGGATGAAATCAGATTTTTGTTGATCTCTTTGAAAATCAAAGGGGTTAATTTTACTCAGAGGGCTAGGAATAAAGTAGCCCATAATATTGCTGGATGGGCTTTGTCCAATAGCAAATGTGAAGAATGGGTGGACTCATCCCCCTCTTCGTTACATGGTGTTTTAAGTTTTGATGCAAATGTTTGTAGCCCAATGGGCATTCTAATTCAATAATGATAAGTGTTCTTTTCAAAAAAAAAAAAAAAAAAAAAAAAAAAAAAAAAGATATGTGTGTATATTCCATCAAATTGCAGCAATCCTCAGTCATTAGGTTTGGTAATTTTTAGGTTAAAAACATTTTTTATCCCTCAACTTTCCTAGAATTAATAATTTAGTTATTCAATTTTAGGAATAACTTAGTCTATTTATTTTAACTTTTGTAAAATTTTAATTTTGTACTCTAAAATTTGCAACGATTTATATATTTATTAATATTTAATAAATTTCTGTATATATATTATATAGATTGATAAACCGATTAGAAGACCAAATATATTTATAAACTACAAAATCTAAATCGTTACCTAATAAAAACAAACACTTAATTTAGATGATATTTTTCAGATAAAATTGGCGTAACTTATAAATTATATTTATAAGTATATTGATTAAGGGGGTGTTTGGGGCGCAGGGTGAGTTATTATAGTTGGTGGGTTATAATATGTTTGGGATGCAAAGTTTTTTAGTTTGAGTTTAGGAAGTCTGTGTTTAGAATACAATTTTCTTTTAACATGGAGTTTGAAATATGTGTTTATGGTAATTTATTTTTTTTTCTTTTTGTTGTATTGTATAGTTAAATGTATATTACATATTAATTTTTTAAAAGTTAAAAAAATAAATATTATTTAGGAAATTATAAATAATCCACTACAAGAGGCTTCGGCGTTGTCGATGGAGAGAGAAATTTTTGGATGAAATCGAAGATAAAGAATCGTGAGGCGATGAAGACAAAGAGAGAAGAAAGATCGATAAATTGGGTGGAAAAATCTGCCGAGTGAAAAAAAAAAAAAATAGAGAACTTCTACAGTGTTAATTACTGTAGCAAGTTGGGGGTTATAATAACCCCCAACCCGAGTTTAATAACTCGGTGCCCCAAACGTGGGGGGTTATTTAAGCCCACCCTATCCATGTTGGGGGTCCAAACAGCCCCTAAATTGTTACATGAAACTAATTGTGACAAATTTAAAAGTACAAAAATTAAAAAGTTGTTTGGAAGTACTGAATGAATTATTATAGTCGGTGATTATAATAGTCTATGAGATATAATAGTTTATGAAAAATAAATACTATTAAAGTGAATAGTTAAACATAACTAAATCAACTTACACCTTAAAGAGTTTGAAATTAAAAACTAAACACCTTAAAGAGTTTGAAATTAAAAACTAAAGGAAAGAGTATGAAATTAAAAAGTAAATTTAGTTTTTGAAGGGTTTGGAGTGCACTACACTTTGTGTAACTGTAATATTCCAATTCCAAAGACAAAAGAAACTGACTCCTGCTGTACCCAACTGTGACCCAACATCGTGTAACTGTTTAATGATGACGCGTCAACTTTGGTCAAACGATAAGGAAATTGACGTTAAATTATAATATTCACAAATTAATAAAAATATTAATAAAACCAATAATAATGGAAAATTCCAAGAAAGGGGAGACCAATTGCAAAAACAATATTTGCCCAAGATCTCTCCCATTTTATTTAATTTTCTTCAAATATCATTTATTATTATTATTTTGTTATCATAACGATAATTATTCGTGTTTATCGCTCCCCATTTTCAAGTTCCACTCACACTACAAATTTCTTTAATTTATCCTTAAAAAATTGTAAACTATAGATGACGGCCATTGAAACAAATACATATCCCAATACATGAAAATTGTAAATTTGACCTCATTCTATTCAAAGGTGAAAATACCAATTTATCCTTCTATTTAATGCCCTCTTGGTAATTTAGCAATTCTAAAATCAATTTTGAAACAAAACCTGAATAATTCAAAATCACTTATCATTCTATGAAAATCACTTCAACCAAACATGAAAATGATTGTATGATAATCAATTTTACAAAATTAATTATACTTAAATCACTACTTCAACAATCACTCCCAAACATGTCCTTAATCACTAGGCGATACATTATGTTGTTGAGGTCAGGGGCGGATCCAAAAAATTTTGCCAGGAAGGGGCACAATTTCAATAAAATTAATTGCAAGTTTAGTCCTTGAATTTATTTTTTATTTATATTTATATAGACCTTAAACTTTAAAATGTGCATAACACTCTTAAACTTTCAATTTTGAGTCTAATCAATTCTTAAACTTTAAATTTTGTGTATAGATCTTGAAACTCTCATTGATGTATTTAATAGAGAAATTTAAAATATTAAATGTTGATATTAAGTAATATTAATTATAAATAATTATAAACCATTTTAGAATTCTTAATTTAAAATTATATGATTAAATAATGAAATTTGAAATATTTATCCCATTCAAAATATAACTATTTTTCTTCCTTTGAGAATCTACTATAATCTACTAAAATAAAATTTTAAATTTTAAAATAGAATTAAATAAAATTGCATTTTTTAAAAAAAATTGAAAGTAATTTACGAAACTGAAAATTAAAGCAATGAAACAGATTCGAACCGGCGGCGCTCAAAATGATAGTCTTGAAAATCATGTCCCTAACCATCATACAAGAGGAAGTCAATGTAACATTTTGCGAATTTCTAAATACAAATATATAAAAGGAGGTTATATTTTCCAAGAGTCCCTAGCCTCTGCGTGGCTCCAACCTGATTGAGCTATGCTCATATCTACACTAAGTTAAAGGTTATAATTTCTACAACCAATTTTATTTTATATCCAATAAATTTTTCTTCAAATATTTTTAAAATTAACTAATCTAGTCAAATTTGGTGCGAAATAGACCATCAACAAACAAATATAAATAAATAAAAATGAATACACAAAATAAAAAAGGATTGAAAGACTAAAATAAAAAAATAAAAAAAAGTGGAAAAGGAGCCTTGAACGATACAATTAAATATTCCAGGCTGCGACAAACTAAATAAACTAATCATTTGATAAGTACAAAAGACAAAAGATATATATATATTTTTTTTTTTTTGAGAGAAGACAAAAGAGATTAATATTATCCAAAACCTCATGTCCACATCTTTCAACCATTAAAAGACACCAAAATAATGATAATCAAAACGAAAAGATACCCAAATAATTATTTTTTTTAAAGTTAAAGCATTAAATAGGGTCCAAGCAAAACATATCTTAATGGTTAAAATATCTTCATCTCCTTTAAAAAAAAAAATAAATAAATATCATTGAAAGATGTGGATAAAGGTATGTATTCTAATTTTCATCGTTTGAGCATGTTTCCTAATTGTTAAATTGATGAAATTAGAGTATCATCGATCCAAAATTGCTTCCGCTGCGTATATCGCTCCATCAAAGTGGGTCACGTCCAATAGTATCTCCAGGATAAGGTACCCAACCTTATCCCTATACTATAGACTATTCTGGCTATCACTCGAACTTGATCCACAATCATGTCACCACATGAAGTTCAAGTATACATCCTATAGTCATGGGTTCTTTGTTTATTGGAGTTATGTTAAAAGTAAACACAATTCACTTTATTCAATAACAACTTTACTGAATAAATCTCAATAACAACGGGTACTTTCTGAGACAGAGGTCGCCTAAGGGGAGTCATAATGTTGTTTCAAAACCAAGTACATCTAGGGCAGCCGCTGGTAAGGTAAATAACTACATGTTAATACTAATTCCTTACTTATGTTGTATATCTGATATGGATAGTTAATACAGAAGATGAAGTCGATGAAGTTGCCTGGGTTGTTCGGGAAACAAGCGCGTAAACAACAAGCCCTTACCGAAGTAAGTACATGGCGGTACCAAAATGGTAGAACAGGTTGTTTCATGTCACCTTAAAAACATATGTTAATGTGTTGTCCTTTCTCGTCTTGGTCATATAGATGAATGAAGATCTGCACAGAAAATCAATCATACAACAAGTGGCCACAGTAAGGTTCGTGGATGCGAGGAGGGGAGCGAGCAAGACTACTACAACAAAGGTCCTTCTAGATGAATTCTACGAGCCCTCCTTTGATTTGAAAGTAAGTTAAATGGATGAATGAAGCAACCAATGGGATTAATTTTCTTTTGAAGTACCCAAACTATATACTATTTTGCTTTTGTTGGTTATTTTGCTTTAGATTGTTTACCGCTGTATGACATCTTATTTTGCTTAGTCTGAATTGTGTGGCATGTGAATGACTAGATTTATGTTCTGCATTTTGACATTCAGGGGATCATTCATAGTATATACGTGAATTCCATGTACTTTAAGATCACTATGATTGATATATAGTTTTAGGGTTTTTAACGGCTTAGGGGTTATTGCGACATAAACGTTGTTTTTCTGGAGGTGTCTGCATGTATAAAAACACGAATATTAAAGACCTATGATACGCGCATATGTGATGAGAAACATGGTTCTTATAGGGTGTAAAAATAAAAATAACATAAAATTAAATCGAAATAGGATTGTTGCATTGTCGTCAATTGTGACCACGTTGTTGACACCTCTCACACTTAAGACTTGTGATCCTCTCACTGTGAGAGGTTATCCTTTCTTTCTTCGGCTTTCTAGCAGGCTGCTTGGTAACAAGTGGTTGTACTTCTATATCTCCTGTCATGGAAGAAACTAATGGAGCGCAAGTAGCGCAACGAAAGCGAGTCGGATCATTGGCACTCTAATTTCATCAATTTAGCTAAACTAGAAACATGCTCAAAACTAGGAAATAAAAGAAATTAGAACACATACCTCTTGTAGTTCTAAAGACTTATCTTCCAATGCTCGAATCTCCTCACGAACCCTTGGAAGCTTCCCTTGAACTCTTCGAGAACCACCTCCTGTAGTCCCGCTATCCTCGGGCCGAGTAACGGAGTGGTGGGACTCCTTTACAAGAGAAAAACTTTGGAAGATGAAGATGGGAAGGTGAAAGAGATGAGATTTTGGAAATATCTAAGACTTAGCTTTCTAATTTCTCAAATATTCAAACTCTTTGAAAATTCATCAATCTTAAACCATTTGAACTTCATCCAATTTATAGGCAATTCACATGCAGCGAACTCTTTTCTTAGCATGACACCTCAAATTGGATGAATTAGTCTTCAAACAAGTGTTCAACAATTGATGAGTTTATGCATGTTGTTGGTTATTCACAATCCACTTCACAACTTGGATAATCTCACCCAACTTGGATAATCTCACTTGTAATATTTTGTCATTTTAAATTAATTCATAATTAATTTTAAACAACAAAATAAATTTTAATTAATTAAACTTTTTAATTAATTAATATTATTATTTAATTCAATATCAAATATTAATTAAATAATAAGACTAATCTCGGTTTCTTAAATCGAATCATCACACATGAATCCCTATTCATGTTTTAGACCGATCCCATATTTAAATCATATTTAAATATGTCCATCATTCTTCCAAAAATTAATTTTAATAAATTCAAATTCTTTTTCTCTCATATTGTTACACGGCTTAATCCGAGCTAGCCAGGAGAACCTAAAAGACCTACAGATCATGAGCTCCAACGATACGAGATTACCCGACCAAACTCTTTAGCCAAGCTAACCAACATTCGTTAACCCCCAGAGACTCCACTAAAGTCCAAGGGTTGCACTCTCCTTACCGTAGATATATTTCTGTCCTCTTGATATAACCATCATCAGTAAGTCGATCCTTCACAGGTTGATCGTAATTACAGCTGGGTCAAAATAACCGTTTTACCCCCGTAATTACATCTTGTTCCTTAAGTCCCACTGATCCTCTAATGAACTATTGGTTTGTGGTCCAACCACCAAACCGATTGGTATGTGATCTCATCACTATACCAAGTCCTTCTCGGGCCAATGAGAGGGTGGGATCCCTAGTTCAAGACCCGGAGTCAGCACTTGAGGGAACAACCTCTCTACTAATCCCTCAAGGCAGGTAGGAGTGAATTCCATCTCGTAGGACTATGTTCCCAGCTACCTACCCGGTCTTATCCCCAAGATGGTAGGCTTATTGAGTCGGCGATCACGGGCCACTCTCACCCATACAAGTCAAAGGATAAACCCGAATAAACAGGAGTTCATAGCATGTTCAGGATTCAGATGGAGTTACCTAGGTCATCATATGAAAAACTCGATCTTTACAGTAAACAGAGTTATATAGAAAGAGCGACTTGTTTCGCGGTTCAGCCTTACGCAAACTCATTGCATAAGACGCCCCCACTCACATGTCTCCACATGAACGATTTCGGATCACATCGTTTGAACTATGCAAAGCAGGTCGCGTCCAATAGTGTCCCCAAGATAAGGTACCCAACCTTATCCTTATACTATAGACCGTTCTGGCTATCACTTGAACTTGATCCACAATCATGTCACACATGAAGTTCAAGTATACAACCTATAGCCATGAGTTCTTCGTTTATTGGAGTTAGGTTAAAAGTAAACACAATTCACTTTATTCAATAACAACTTTACTGAATAAATCTCAATAACAACTTTATTGCAAAATAGAATATACATTAAGTTTACAAACCACGAGTTTTAGGACATAAAACCCAACATAAACATGACTATCATATGAAATGCACACTGGATGTACATCCCCCCTATAAAAGTATTGAAGAGTTGATGAATGGTAAAATTCATGAACATAGGACTCCAACGTAAACACTTAACGACATATCGCCCTGACAACATATGAGCAAGGGACCATATCTTCGTCCCACCGTCTACACGAGCATGTGCGTTTGGCGATGTCAACCTCAAAATGTTTGTTGCCATCACGAATTTCAAACTGAACCTCGTTTATGTCGTAAAACTGTTTATTCAAAGGTAAATACGACACACATGTAAGTTATAGTTATAATCGTATCTGGGAAAATAATAAAAACCAAACTTACATCCATCGTGCGACAAATCTGTAGGAATTCACGTAGTTAAGTGGCGGCATAAGGTGTTATGTCGTGATGTCGGAAACAGACAATTGTTCTACGCTTAAATAATCACTCTTGCAAGATATCACGTGCATACTCTAAAAAAAATATGATAGGTCTATTACGACCCTTCAAGAGGCGTGAGTTCAAACTCTAAAAAATGTTTGTTGTCATCATTACATAACGTTTTGTTTTTTAAAATGCACGACACCATATGGGGAAACAAATTTCAAGGAGTTCACCTACGGATTGAGGGTACTAATTGTTCCATCTGCCTCATATAATACTCAAATTCAGATGTGGTGTAAGATTTTGCACATTTAATGAACAACTCATGGATATGTTTACCTTTGTGGTGGTTTTTCAGATTTTTTTCAAGGTGATAAATGCATAACCCATGGTGTGCTAAAGTATATACACTCCTGAATCCGTTGGATATGCTAACATGTCGGTCTGAAACTATTACAAGGTTCTTCGGTTCACCGAATATTGCCTTTAGATTTTGGAAAATCCACCGTCAGAATGCGTCATTCTCCGAATCGACAACGATGAATGCCAACGGGTATATTTGTGAGTTGGGATCAAACGTGGAAGTTGTGAGCATCCTCTCACTGAATTTGTTTTTTAAGGAGGTACCGTCAAAGGTGATAACTGGTAGGCAGTGTTCCCAACCCTCTATAGAAGCGGCCAAGCTCATGAAAATATATTGGAACTTGTTATTTGTATCTACCTCTTGTGTAGTGTATGTCCCTGGCAATGAAACGAGGTATACATATAAGTATGTACAACGTAAATTTCCATAATATGTGGTGAGGGGAAGGAGTATACCCGAATTTGTTTCTATCAACCTGTCTGCGAACGCGGGGATGCGTGCATAGAACTCCTCGAGTGATCCTCTAATAGAGAATAAAGCCTTCTCTCTTGACCTTAAAGCTTTGTCGTAGCTTATGCCAACCCCGTGAACTTTACGAGTGTATTTGATAATGTTTGTTGGCGTACATTGCATCTTGTTGTTGGATTCTAATATGTTATTTGCATAATTGCTAACGACAGTGGCAATGGCTTGCCCGTGGTCATTTTTACAACATTTATGGCATAAGTATGCTCGTCTACGAACTTTCTAACAACCCACAATTGACTAGTGGACAAGACTGATGCACGAAGATACCATTGTCATGGGTCCTCGATGCATTTCAGTGTCAATTGCTGCAGACTCGATTTTGTTGTTCTATATTGGAAGCTTCCTTTCAAGGATATCCGGGAAACAACTGTCTTTAGATCGTGTTTGCTAGAGAATATATAGTTATCGAAAATGAAAAAATCTCCAGACAATATGTTGAAGAAGTGGTAATCTTTCTGCCCATGAGATGATACCAGCGTCGGGGTAATTACTACACCATGTCGGTATCAGCTAATATGTATAGTGTGAACATTTGCGACAATAACACATCCATCATACATACGGTTGGCATACCCAACTAACACCCACGAAATGTCTCTATCTTCGGAAAGGGTTATAATAAAAGATTTTTCAGTGTCGTTCCTGAAGAGGGAGAGCCGTAAAATCGTGTTGTTGGAATCTAGTTAAAGAGCCTTGGAGATGGAATTGGTGAATTCACCAAGTGTTGAATTCGGGGTTACACCAAGGGTGCAAGTTTTGAAATTGTTGTAAATATTCTTCTCGTCCCAAATCCCATCAAAAGAAACTATAATCGGATGGTAGAACATTGGTTGGTGTATTCTAGTGGAACGTTCGAATCTTTCAATGTTATTCATTGATGGTGAGTTCCAGTTGTGAGAGGAAAACAAAACCTCAATTTGTTTGTGGCAGAGTATGGGAAAAGGAAAAAAAAATCAATTTCGAATACAACTTCTTACTAGGCAGGCGCCTGGTTTCTGGTAGATTCAGGCTACAAAGTTAGAAATATTGTTAGACAATGCGTTAATGTAGGGGTTGTTGCACGTTAATGATGAAATCATCGTAGATATGTTGATTGGTCGACCCTAAATTATAGGGTGCGCAGAGCGACGGTTTGTTTGCTAATTTTAGTGTTTATACATTGGTATTACACTACCTATAGTCACTGCCCATGAGTGTGTCCGTGTATATACCTTGGCAGGATGCAGATGGCTTCACCAATCCGAAGGGATATGTACACAACACTCACTCCCCCCCTAACGGAAAGTTAATCCCAGCCGAAACTAACAGAAAACGAACAACCTCACGCAAAATTATTGTGGTCTTTAATTCTTTTGTTTTAAAAGTAATGAATTGTAAAAAAACAAATAGTTAATAAATAGTAGGGTTATAATGGACATAAAAATTTAACAACCCCCCCTCCAATCACTCTAGACATAGAGTGCAAGCAATTCCAACATTTAGACTTTGGGGCAACTACAAGAATAGCTGAAACAAGCGTTTGCCTGTTGAAAAATAGCTAAATAAATTAATGGTTTGAAAATTAGCTAACTCCTATATTAGATACTAATTTAGAATGTAGTTTGACGAAACTACCCTTGAGTCCTTGAAATACCTACAAAAAAAGAGATTTAATAACAAATAATTAAATAAAAAAAATGGTTAAGGGTTGCAAGATTTAAATTAACCAAAACAAAAGATTTTGTAGACTATCCTAGGACCAAACTACCCCTGAGATTTACCTGTTAAAATACGTTGCAACTAGGGAGAAATTAACAACAGAACAATAATTTGAAAATTTAAAATTACTACCAGTGGGTATTGCCAAATATATACCCTGATTACACGGTCAAAAAACGTCAATTATATACCCTCATTACACCCTAAAAAATATAAACACGTTTCATGCAACCATTTAATGGTAAGGTGAACCTCTTCATCTACCTTTAATGATAATAGTTAATGTAAGAACCCAAACTATACTTGTCAAAAAAAAAAAAATAAGACCAAAAAAAGATAAACACAAAATAGAAGTTGAGAAAATTTAAAACGAAAATCCATGAAATTTTAATTTTGAAAATGTTTCAAAATACTAATTGAAAATTATGATTTGTTAGTTTTTATATCTTAAAAACCATAATTTAGCAAAAAAGTTAGTAAAACCGTAATTTTTTTTTAAAGCTGCAAAAATACCCAAGGAGATAGTCTTCACCTCATCCGCCGCAAGCACCATTTCAAGTTTATCCACCTTCATCCGTCGTCCGCCTCCCCTTGCTACTCATCTTCATCGGCCCAACCCACTCCGTCGATCCACCTCCTCCGTCCGGCGCACAGCAAGGTTTCGACCGTTTGGGCGTCCCTTCCACCTTCATCTGCCGGCGGTTCGTGGTGCCGCACAACAAGTTCCACCGTGTCTCTTCCACCTTCATCCGCCGGAGGTTCAGTCCGTCCATCGCGAGCTTCACCGTGTCTCCCACCGTCATCCGCCGCGAGCTTCACCGGAAGCATAACGTCCATTGCTAGCTTCGCCGGAGGTTGGGTCCGTCTCTTCCACCTTCATCCGCCGCGAGCTTCACCGTGTTGTCCGGCCATCGGCTCCTCCGTCGCGCACAACCACCTTTTCCGTCGCGCACAACCACCTTCTCCGTCGCGCACAGCCATCGCCAATCTTCCATCGCCCAAACGTCGACAACAAAGGCTTCTATCCGATCTAATCTTTAGGTACCTAGACTATAACTAATTTTGTTGGCATATATTTTATTAAATATTTAGTTAGGATCCCGTTTTTTAAGGTATTTTATTTATTCAAATCTTTTTTTAAAACAAATTGTTGTTAACACATAAAACTCGGGTTCCTATAGGTTTAAATATCGTTCCTGTAACATTTTTGTTCATTCAGAGATGGCAAGGGCTAGCGAACGTTTGAAGGCTGCGGGTGTAATGTCTACCAAGAAATCAAAGAAGCAAACGTCTCCAATACGAGTAGATGAAGAGGATGAGGTAATCCCAATTAGATACCTACCATACTATATGTAAATCTTACTACATACATATAGGTTGTCCACCAAAATTTCGCAATATAATTTGGTGTATCAATGCTCAGGGTTCGAAACATGAAGTAACAAGTGAATTAAACCGAGAGACAACTGATCCTAAGACAAAAGGGAAAGGGCTGAAAAGACAAAGAGAAACTGGTGGCAATATACAAAAGATGAAGGTATCTCCGAAGAAGAAGGAGAAGGGAAAGAAAAAAGAGTATAAAAAAAGTGTTGAATGCAGTGATGTAATTGCCTCTATTCACTGCTTTACCATTGTCGTTATGCTTATCTATGTAATGACATATTCTCTTGATTTATATACAGCATCTGGACTTGCAAAAGAAGGTGATTGGTGGGGAGAACTCGAGATCACAAGAAAAAAAAAGTAAAAGGGAGACGAGATAAGAAAGATAATATTGTCGGAGTAAGCAAGGAAAATAATAAGGGGACGAGAAAATCGAAGGATATGGCTCAAGAGGCTGCGAAAAGGCACTCCGACGATAGTAATGTAATACAACTTATTTGCTATTTCTTATGGTGACATTGTGATTTAAAGCTAACTTGTGAGTTATCTACTTGTGATGTTGTTCAGAGCGAAGAGAGTTTTGTTGGAAATGGGGAGGAAGACTCAATTACTAAATGTTATTCAGACACATCAAGTGATATTGATGCCCTTACGAAAAAGAGATAAAAAAATGACAAGATTAAGAAGGTGTGTACCAAAGCAAATAAATGTGTTTTCCTTTAATCTAACCAACCATGTGACTTGAAAATCAGTGATGCAGGAGATTGTTAAAAAAGACAATACGATGAAGGATAAAGGGAAGGGGAAAGCAAATGACGAAGAAAATTCTTGGAAGGTACAAATGTCAGAGGAGTACATGGAAAATAAGGTAATGTTAAGTAAATATGCAGTTATTAAATTATGACATATAGACAGTAGTGTGTATACACATATAAACTTTTGTCCACATTGCGAGTTTATGAAGCGTATGCCCTTGTAGTTTGTGGTAGAATAATTTTGTTGTCATTTGCATGGCTGTAATATTTATGATACATATGCCTTTATCTTCTACTCGGACATCACTGTCATGGTTACCTCAAATGCATTTATAGACATATAGTATATGTTGTGTCTCTGTTTATGTACTGCATAACTCTACTTCAAACAGTATATTTATGATACCTATGCTCTTGTATATACTATATGAATGTCAATACTCTTATCTACCATGTGAACGCATATGCGTACTTCTGTATACCAGTGTATATACAACTCTAACTTTTTTTGTCTTACAGGATGAGGACTATTTCATGTCATATACTAAAAGGAATAGGCCACTGGAAATTAATTTGTGTTCAAAGAGTGGCGTTATGGAGTTGGTGCGCAAGACCTTGGAAGAAAAGTGTGAAGCAAAGTTCAGATCAACGTGCTTTGGTCATTTCTGGGATTTTTCATTCAAGAAAACATCCTCTCAGTTGCTACTCCACTTAATCCAGAACCAATGCAAACCAAAAAAAACGTCGGAACTCAACTTCAAGATTGGAGGGAAGGTACCGAAATTTGGTTTAAGAGAACGTGCTTTGGTCATTTCTAGTGGTTATGGATTTATCCTCACCGTTCTTAATTAGTGACAATTGTGAGATCCTTTCCGGGCCATGTAGTGAAAGTAGGTGAGCAATGGACTTGTGGAGTTCATGAAGAGTTGAATCAGAGGGTACATCCAGGTTGAGAACCTTGAAGTTGGTGTAGACGTTCTTGTCACCCCATACCTCATCGAAAGCAAGAGTAATATGGTGAGGAGCCATTCAATTCGTGGTGAATATAAACAGAAGGTTGTTCCAGGGATAAGAAGAAATAAATTGGTGGTGGAAACACGTGATTTGACAGTGAATGAGAAATAATAAATGGGTTTATGAAACCCACAATTCTAGGATAGTTGTTCAATATAATGAGGGGTTGGAGATTTGAAAATAAGTTGTGAGATTTGAAAATAATATAATCTAAAACAGAAAGAAAACAAAAATCTGTTATCTGAGCATATAATGAGGGAAAACATGTGGATGAAGATTTGAAAATAAATAAAACTTATACAGAAAAAAAATTTAAAAAATGATTTATGGGGTAGTCCAAAAATATGTGTATATACAAAGGGGTAAAGATGGAATGAGGATGTTGACTCTCTAGCCTAAAAATAAGGGATACGAAACTACCAATGAGAATTGTTTTAAACAAAACAAAAAGGATAAATAAAATTAAAAAAACGGTTAGGTGGGCTAAGAGTAAAAATTCGTATATACAAGGATAAAAAAGTGATGAAAAATAGAAACTTTACACCCTAAAATATTGGTAGCTATTGGATGAGAATATGAAACAATCCTAGCTATTTTTCAATCCAACTATTTATTCCTAGCTATTTCTGAGAATTCCCATTCCCGGGGCAACCAGAGGAATAGCTAGAATGAAATAGTAGTTACTGAAAAATAACTAAATTTTTTAAATAAATGAAATATAGCTAACAACTATAATTAGTAAACTATTTAAACTACGTTGAGACTTAAATACCCCTATGAAATTTGACCGATAGAAATATTAAATAACCTAGAAAAAATGTTTGATTTTAGGAAAGAGAAATTACTTGGGAGAAAAACCTAGAAAAAATGTTTGATTTTAGGAAAGAGAAATTACTTGGGAGAAAAAAACGTAACAATTATAAAACCGTTGGAATTATTTGAAATAATTTGAATTATAATGGTTTTTTTTTCAGTGAAAAATTATGTTAGTGTTTCTATTGGGGTATATAGACGTAATTAAACCTATGATTACATGGTTCGAGCTTTAAAAATAATATATTGAAAAGGATACACGGTCATGTTGATTCAAAAATAAATTTAAAATGGACAACCTAAAATGATTTAGAAATATTTTACATCCCAACAACAATGTCTAATCTTGAGATCCCAACAACATCAAATAATCTAAATTAAAAAATAATCCACAATTGCATTCACCAAATGAAAATATATTTACCTATAGCTCTGATTGGATTTCCTCTGACCTTCAGCGTTTCCATCATATTCTTCTTTCTTCTATATCCCTTTGAATTTTGCATTCTGAAAAATTGAGTTTGGAGATAGATATGTGTTATTAGCTTAACTGGTTTTTTTTAAAAATGTTTTGTATTTAAATCTTGAACTCTATCCCGACATTGTAGAGATTTTGTTGCATGACGAACTGAAAAAATGATACGTTTCACAATTTTAAATATAAATTTTGGATTCTAAAACTTGATTCCACTTTTTAGGAGTTTTTTTTTGCAACGTATTTGATTTATAAAATAATGAGAATAATTTGATTCCATATTTGTAGGGATTTTTGTAATATCATTTATTTAAATCACAATTTATCTACTATTTTAATACAAATTTTGGATTCTAAAGCTTGATTCTATTTTTTTTTTTTTTTTAAGATTTTTGCAACTTTTTTTTATTTATGAAAGGATTTACTAATTTGATTTTCCTTCTTTAGAGATTTTTTTTGTAATGTCTTTGATTTAGATCACAATAATTGTATATATAGCTTTGTGATTAATTGCATGTATATACTCTTACGTACATATAGAAATGTATATGCATATGATTGTATATATATAAGTTTGTTATATATTTAGTGGGTGTATCCATATGTATGTAAGACACATATGTTACTAGTATGTAGTACTATTGACTATTATAAAAATTGTTGTTGTAGTTTTTCACACGTATGTATTGTTATATATATATATATAAGTATTGACTGATTTTATATGTTTAATTACATGCAAATGAGACACATTGTTGTTTCTCTTGATAGTTGTTAGTAATTTACATGTATATAATATTATATACTCTACTAATAATCTCATATCATATTTTTGGTATTAAGAATCTTAAGACACGCGTTGTCTTTGTATGTGTTCGTATCTACAACCTCATCATCCACAACCAAACAATAGTCGTGGTACATCCGATTTGAGTAACTTGCTAGCATCCACACAAGATTCATGTCTTTAGATAGCCTTGTGATCAATGATTTCTCTTCCTCGTTCCTAAAGAGGAAAAAAATGGACAATTGTGAAATAATTTTTGGGCATCTAGTGCGAGAAGTTTGACGATAAAATTACATATTTTATGAGAGAAATTAGTTTGGAGAAAAAATCGTAACATTAGTAAATCGTTGAAAATTTTGACTGAAACAAAAATCAGACCTTCCAGTCCTTGTATTTCTCAGTATACACTCACTCGACGAACAAAATCAGACCTTACTGTCATTATATTTCCTAGTATACACTGACTCAACGAATCAAATTAAAAAGTAAATTAATGGTCCCTGTGTATACCTGCATGTATAAAACGCTGAATCCACACCATGTTGTAATGTGTGTTATATAAATCTAAGTATGTATGTTGATACCATACTTTGTCTTTTATTGGTAATTTGTTGGTAGCATACTTAAGGAACACTCATGGGGCAATGCTACCATGACTGATCAATCTAGTTTCAAGGTACATACTCCTAATTACACCTTATTTCTCAACACAAAAATATTGTGGTGTGGTTTATACGAATATGACTGTCAATCTACCCTCAATTGTAAGTATGTAGTTGTTTACACCTCCTTTGATATATTGTCTCACGATGGAGGCACCGTAAATGCGTAGTTACTGCGATTTGAGTAACTTTTTGGAAATGTATTAGATTAAGAGTGTTAGATATATATGTTAATCGAATGTTTGTCAACACGTATGTATGGTGTTATATAAATCTAAACAAGTATGTTCATACCATATCAAAATGATTAGTAAATGGATAGTTCCTCACGTATACCTGGTTGTGTAACCACCGTTCCATAACATGACAGGATGTGATGTGCGTCATTAGTTGATAGTTGTGTATGTTTTTATATACGTCAAACTATGCATGTTGATACCCATATGTTATCAGTGGTGTTTTGTTCTTGTTAATATTTGCACTCTAGCTTACTACATATGCCCCATCCACAACTACCTAACTTTGTACAGCTGCCGAATTAAAATAATAAGTAAATAGATGATTCTCTGCCTGTATCTAGTTGTGTTCCCTAGTATGTACTAGCAGTATGAAAGGGTATTGTCAACTGACATCTGTGTATATTAATATATTAATATATTAATATAATTATTATTATGTATATCTTGCAAGATGATGACTATTTCATGTCATCGTCTAAAAGAAGTAGGCCACTGAAAATTAACTTATGCGGCAAAAGTGATATAATGGATATGGTGCGCAATACACTACAGGGCGATTGCGAGCAAGAAGTAGGCCACTGAAAATTAACTTATGCGGCAAAAGTGATATAATAGTTAAATCGCAGTTTATACTATGACCCACGGTTCTCAACGTTGTCATGATTATGGTAATCGGGTATCTGTATATAATGTTATATTCATCTCAAAGTGTATAGTGTAATTAGTAAACAGAGAGTGTTTATTGTAGTATATACAATTGACATAACATACTATACCGAAAAGTGTAGTGCATATGCCAATTGGATCAGATACAAACCCAATTTTATATGTCAATTGTATATAGTATGTTATGCCACTTGTATATACTATTATTGTTTTAGTATTCATCTGAACTGCAAAACTCAAACAAGAGTTATATCGCAGTTTATAGTATGTCCCACTATTTTCAACGTTCTCATAATTATGGTAAAAGAATATATGTATATAATGTTATATCCATCTCAAAGTGTAATGCATAATTAGTGAACGAAAGGTGTGTATTATAGTATATACCATTGAGATAACATAGTAGACTACAAAGTGTAATGCATGTGTCAATTGGATCGAATACATACTCAATTGTATATGACAAATGTTATGTCAATTGTATATACTATGTTTTAGTATGCATGCGAATTACAATACTCAAACGTGAGTTATATCGCAGTTTATAGTATGTCCCACTGTTTTCAACGTTCTCATAATTATGTAATGCCCATTGTGTATATACTATGTTTTCGACGTTCTTATAATTACAATACTCAAAGTTGTTGTATATATCATTGTTGTCCCATACGCCATCGAATGCAATGTTAATTTAATAGTGCGTCATTAATACAGTGGTGAAAGATGACTATGATTGTTCAAATGATGGAGGAGAAACAAATGAGTGTAAAAGACAGAAAATTATTGTTGGGATAATATTAGGTGGGGTTTTGTACATTATTTAAATGTTGGAGGACGATTATAAATAAGGGAATCAACTTGATGGTCGTTTTTTGTCAAACCTAAATTGTTGGAGAGTTGAATCGCAGTTTATACTATGACCCACGGTTCTCAACGTTGTCATGATTATGGTAATCGGGTATCTGTATATAATGTTATATTCATCTCAAAGTGTATAGTGTAATTAGTAAACAGAGAGTGTTTATTGTAGTATATACAATTGACATAACATACTATACCGAAAAGTGTAGTGCATATGCCAATTGGATCAGATACTAACCCAATTTTATATGTCAATTGTATATAGTATGTTATGCCACTTGTATATACTATTATTGTTTTAGTATTCATCTGAACTGCAAAACTCAAACAAGAGTTATATCGCAGTTTATAGTATGTCCCACTATTTTCAACGTTCTCATAATTATGGTAAAAGAATATATGTATATAATGTTATATCCATCTCAAAGTGTAATGCATAATTAGTGAACGAAAGGTGTGTATTATAGTATATACCATTGAGATAACATAGTAGACTACAAAGTGTAATGCATGTGTCAATTGGATCGAATACAAACTCAATTGTATATGACAAATGTTATGTCAATTGTATATACTATGTTTTAGTATGCATGCGAATTACAATACTCAAACGCGAGTTATATCGCAGTTTATAGTATGTCCCACTGTTTTTAACGTTCTCATAATTATGTTATGCCCATTGTGTATATACTATGTTTTCAACGTTCTTATAATTACAATACTCAAAGTTGTTGTATATATCATTGGTGTCTCATACGCCATCGAATGCAATGTTAATTTAATAGTGCGTCATTAATACAGTGGTGAAAGATAAGGACTATGATTGTTCAAATGATGGAGGAGAAACAAATGAGTGTAAAAGACAGACAATTATTGTTGGGATAATATTAGGTGGGGTTTTGTACATTATTTAAATGTTGGAGGACGATTATAAATAAGGGAATCAACTTGATGGTCGTTTTTTGTCAAACCTAAATTGTTGGAGAGTTGAATGTGAGGTATGACGATTTTACATCCCTGAAATAAAGAAAATCGGTTGGTGGGACTAACAAATTGGTTGGATGGTAGTTGGGTAAATACTGGTATATACAAGGGGCATTTTCGGTATGCAAAAGTTTGGACTGAAGTTGATGGTCGGTTATTGTGAAGCCTTAAATGTTGGGGAGTTGAATGTGAGCTATGACGATTTTTACATCACTGAAATAAAGAAAATCGGTTGGTGGGGCTAACAAATTGGTTGAGTGGCAGTTGGGTAAATATTGTTATATACAAGGGGCATATTCGGTATGAAAAGTTGTATCTTTCCCACCCTAAAATGTAGTTAGCTATCAATAAAAATAATAAAATGGGTTAGCTATATATCATTTTGAGTTTTTTAAACTAGCTATCTAGCACAATTCCCCATTATATAAATAGAGACTCCCCTTATTTGGTGTGGGGGGAGAAAGCAGAAGAATATAGAAGATTGAAGAAGCTGGAAAATTCTTGAAGACATTGAAAATTAATAGTTCCAAGAAGACCTGAAAACTGCGATAAAACTTCATTGAATTTATGAGAGAATGAATCAAAGGATGCAAAATTAGAGATTGTACTCCACTATACTATACTGAATTTAATACAATTCAAAGTTCATTCAACGAATTAAATTTCTCTGAAAATCTCGTCGAACACACATTTTGAACTATTTTTTTTAATAACAATTAAACTAAATCAATCTCTCGATTAATTTATTTCTATATAATATGTTTGTATGAAAATAAGAATGCTAGTAAAAGAAAAGAAAAAAGACAAATAGAAGTAGAAACAGAACATTCAACCAACTATAAAACATGAAATGTACTTTAATTAATATAAAAAACATATTATAGATATTTATTAAAAACATATACATGCATTGAAAAGAAAACAAGGGGTATTTATACGGATGACCCGCTCCTTGGAAGGCGTAATGTTGTTTGCCCCTAATTTTTAAAAAGAGTATTTGCTGCCCTTTTGATGATGCCATTATCACTTCCAATCGTGTGAAAAGTCCGTAGTAATCTCGCACTCATCCATCCCCAAAATTCGTAGTTTTCCCTATTGCGATCCCGAACATTCACATTTTTTTTTAGATTGTAAATGGTTATCCCGTTTCTCCCCCTCCCTCAGCCATAGAGAGGAAATATTGTGAATGTTCGGGATGCGATAGGGAGAATAACGAATTTTAGAGATGGATGTGTGCGAGGGTACTACAGACTTTTCATGTAATTGGTAGTGTTGTTCACATCAACACAAGCCCATTAAACATGAATTCTTAAAAGTGGGTCAAATGGCATTACACCTCCCTAGGGATGGGTCATCCGTACAAATACCCCTAGAACACAAATTCTAAATTGATAAATAAATAATTATAATGAAAGTTAGCAAATATATTCAATATAATCGTATGAAAAAAAGTTTAAAAAAAAAATAGTTTAGTTAGGGCATCAAAATGAATATTATTTTTATGGAAAAGTTCAAATTTGCATCCCTTATTCATTAGGTTCTATTCTAAAAGACATTGATGTTTAATAATAAATTAATGGTCAAAGCGAGCATGACTCAACTGACATATGTATGTCTTGACGACCCAGAGGTCTGTGGTTCGAATCCCTCCATCCCATTGTACTTAAAAAAAATGAAATTAATATTAAAAGGAGTGATGTGAAAATTCAAACATTAAAATTAAGGCGAAACCGAGCCTTGCTACATAACGTTGTGTCCTGTCCTTGACTAAGAGGTCATATGTTCGATCCTCGCATGAATTAAAATACAGTTGCAAAAAAAAAAAAACATTAAATTTAAATTTTGGGATTAAATTATCATTGCCTATAAAATTAAATGATGGATCATGCTTTTAAAAATCTTAATTTTTGTAAATTAATTTTTTTAAATGTATTCTCATTCTTAAAATCTTGTACATTCATTATTTATAGAATCTCTTAGATATCTTGTAGATTCATTATTTATAGAATCTCTTAGATTCATTCTTTATAACCTATATAAAGAGTGTCTCAACCACAACATGCTATCAAGTCCCAATATTCACATCAATGAAATCAACCATCCTTTTATCATCAACATAAAGTTTCTTTGAAACCCATGCATCCAAAATTTTAGACTAAAAATCCTGCAAAACAGCCCACAACTTTGATATTAGTTTCAAAAAAAACTTTTATCCTTTTAAAATTTTTATTTATACCTTTCACTTTTATAATTGTTTTAAAAAAGATTCAAAACCAAGTTGATGACGAGTTAGTAGGTGAGTGACTTGGTATTTAACCAATGGTCAACCAAATCCATCATGGCTCAACTCTCAGGTTCAGGTTTTTATTGTACTTCATTCCTTCGTTTCTCTATAATTCTTCTTATTTACAATTGAAAGCTTGATTTAATTTTCTTTTCATTAAGATGGTTGGAAAGGAAAAACTAATGATTTTGTCAAGAAAAGTGTTGTAATGTAAATATTAACATCTAAATTCTTTCATCTATGAAATAAAAATATCGAAAGATATACTGAAAAAAATTAATAAATAAAAAATTGCAAGAAACATAATTGTTATTTAAAAAGCAAAAATGTAGAGGAAAAACATTTCAAATTTTTGTAACCTAATCTTAAATTGGCCCAAAATAACAAAAACAAAATAAATGAAAATAAAATGAAATCAACACTTTAAGAATTCGAAAATCGACTTTTTCGGTAGAAGATGAATATTTACAAAAGCAAGTCTTCAACATATTTAATATTACAAATAGCAAAATTCTTGAAATTTCAAAACCTTTGAAATTCCGATATTAATATAATTAAGTTTAATGTTGTAAAGTTTATAATTAATTTATAAAAATTAATAAAGAAAGTTTTTTAAACTCAAATATTCCATATTCTATCTTTTCACATTCTTATACCTTCATTTTCATTTTTTAATTTTTTAATTTTTTTTATTTTATTCATTTTAATATTTGTTAATTTTATGTATAAATATATAAATATTTGGATGGTATATAATTTACTTTAATTATATTTTATCTTTCATTTAAATATTAAATAATGCTGAACTTTTTTCATACGGTAATTTAATCATGTTATCTCAAAAAAATATTTAATCACGACTCTCATGAGACCTTTATGTTAATAAAGCTCCATATTACAAGGGTTAATGTCGTTTCCATTAGGCCCCTAAAAAAAAAATGTCGTTTCCATTAGGTATAACAAAATATATATATATATATATATATATATATATATATATATATATATATATATATATATATTTTTTGAAACAGTTTAACAAAAAGAAATGTCAATGTAAGTTTATCAAATAAATCTTATTTTGAATCAACCGGTGAAATTAAATAGAAAGAGGAAAAAAAAAATGGAAAACTCTATTTTTATCTAAAAGTTTTTTTTTCTTTTTTTTTTTAGACCCAAACTTATCTAGTTGTATCCATTTTTAACATAAAACTTGGGGTTTTTGTACGGATGACCCACCCCTCGAGGGTCGCGAAGTTTTTTAACCTAGTTTTTGAAAACTTATGTTTTTTGATCTTCTCGTGATAAGGAAGTGCACAAAGTCATTCGTACCCTTCACTTATCACGAGGAGATCACAGTTGTCTCCTCGTGATCGTGATAAGCGAAGGGTACTAATGACTTTATGCACTTCCTTATCACGAGAGAATGACAAAAAATATAGGTTTTCGCGACGAAGGTTAAAAAACCTCGCGGTCCCCGAGGAGTGGGTCATCCGTACAAAAACCCCATCAAACTTCTAATTTCATCAAATTATACTTCTAATTTATATAAATAATGTTGCAATTTTAACTTTAAACTTTAAAAAATAATGTTAGTAATTTAAACTTTTGATAAGTTTTTGTTTGAAATATTAGTTAAAAAAATATTCTCATGTTCATTTATTTAATCAATTATGTTTATTTAATAAATTATAAAATATATACCGTACAAAAATGATGGTATAGCTAAATTTTTATTAAAAATTGTGGGTGAATTTTGATAAAGTTATTAAACGGTTAATTTGTAAATTGCTCAAACTTATTTTTTACGAAACTTGATTGAATTGAATAAGTCAACTTGTTTTGTTTTTGTTAAAGTTAGTTGGTGAAAATAACGAAAAATTGCAACAAGTTATTTAAATTTTTGACGAGCTTAGAGCTTAAATTAATTATTTAAGATTTGAAACATGATGGATACATGATACATTAAATTTAAGTTTGATATTTGTTCGGTTTCACGAGTTAACAACTTTGGTTTGATAGACGTAGATGGCGGTCAATTAAGTATTTGGTGATGGGTCCGAAATACAACGGAAATTATCTTCGTGCCCTTATCAAAGAAATGCTTGGCGAAATTAGATTAGAGCAGATGCTCACCGACATTGTAATACCATGTTTCGACATCAAGCTCCAGAAAAGCACCATATTTTCCATTTCCAATGTTAGTTTTGTATATTTGTCTGTTTTGTTTTTAAAATTAAATTAATATTTTTCATACTAGGTAGGTCAGTTTTGATTTGGTTTTTTTTGTGAACAGATGCAGGAAAATCCATCATTAAATGCTAATGTTGCAGACATTTGCATTTCTACCTCCGCAGCCCCCACTTATTTGCCTGCTCATCAGTTTTATGTTGCACGCCAGAGAGTGACGAAGTTCAACCTCATTGACGGTGGAGTTATTGCAAATAATCCAGTAATTAATACTCTTACTCCATCTCTTCTTATTTACAATCTTGTGTATTATTTTTTCATAATCTCATGCTTAAACATTATCAGACTTTGAAGGGGGTAATCGAGGTCCTAAAACGAAGAAAGACAAGTCTTACTTCTTCGTCCTTCCTTACGAATCAACTTTTGGTCCTATCTCTCGGCACCGGCTCACCTGAAAACAAATTCAAAGATGACGCTAAGAAAGTTTCCAGGTGGGGTTTGTTGCGCTGGATATGGCCTTTCATTAAAACTATTTGTCATGGAAATGACGAAAGAGTGAATGATGAAGTTGAAGATGTTCGCGGTCTGGTTTCCAACGATAATTATTATCTTCGTATACAAGATGATACTCTCAACGGTAACTTAACATCGGTGGACGTTGCAACGGAACACAATCTCAAAAGCCTCGTAGAAGTTGGCGAACGCCTCTTGGAGAAGCCCATCTCCCGGGTGAATCTACAGATGGGGTTGTACCAAAGACACACTTCCCAAACAAATCAACAAGTCTTGATTCGATTTGCCAAGTTGCTTTCACAAAAGAGAAGGGCTTCCACCAATATTTAACTAGTTTTATATTCAATTCAACCATAAACCTACACAGTATAACCAAGTCAATAAAATATAAATTATCATTCCAAAAGCGATGCTAGGTTGCAATTGTTAAAAAAAAAAATGTTAGACAATGAATGCTAGATTTGATTGAAATATGTAATTGTTGGATTTTATGTCCTAAAACTCGTGGTTTGTAAACTGTTATGTTTGTAAATATTCTATTTAGAATAAAGAGTTATTAGTTTTATTCAGTAAAGGAGTTTACTGGAATAAAGTGAAACGTGTTTACGTTAACCTATACCAATGACCAACACCCTTGGCTGAATATGAGTACTTGAGCCTCATGTATGACATGATTGTGGATCAGGCTCAAGTAGTCAGTCAAAACAGTCTATAGTATACGGATAAGGCTGGGTACCTTATCCCTGGTAACACTATTGGATGCAGCTCACTTTGTATTGTACAGAACGATGTGATCCGAATCGTTCCACATGGAGATGTGAGAAGTGAGGGCGTCCTGAGTAAAGAGTTTACACAAGATCGAACCGCGTATTAAGTCGCTCTCTCTTTATAACTCCGTTTACTGATGAGACCGACTTATACGTATTGATGGCCTAGGTAACTCGATCTCAATTCTGAGCTCGCTATAAACTCCTGCTTATTCAATAGTATCCTTTGACTTGCACGGGTGAGAGTGACCCATAAGCGCCGACTCAATAAGCCTACCATCTTGAGGATAAAGTCGAATAGGTAGTTGGGGACATAGTACAACAAGATTGAAGTTCACTCCTAACCCGCTCTTCAGGGTTAGTAGATAGGTTGTTCCCTTAATAGCTGACTCCGGGGCTTGAACAATGAGCGCTCACACTCTCATGTGATGAGAGGGTTAACTGATCTGTTGGGTGGACCACTGATCTATTGTTCATTAGAGGTGTCAGTGGTACTTAAGGAACAAGACGTAATGCAGGGGTTAAGCGGTTTAAATGACCTAGCTGTGATTACGAACAACCTGTGAAGGGTCGACTTGCCAGTGACGGTTATATCAGAGGACATAATATATCTACAGTGAGGAGAGTGCAGCCCTCAGACTTTAGTGGAGTCTCCGGGGGTTAACGAATGTTGGTTAGTTCGGTTAAAAGAGTTTTGACCGGATAATCTCGTATCGTTGGAGCTCATGATCTGTAGGTTCTTTAGGTTCTCCTGGCCAGCTTGGATAACGTCGTGCAACAGTATAAGAGAAAATTAAAATTAAAAGAATTTGAATTGTTCAAATTCGGTTTATGGAAGGATGTTGGACATATTTAAATATGATTTAAATATGGGAATGGCCTAAAACATGAATAGGATTCATGTGTAAAAAAGTCGGTTTTCCGAAAACCGGGTTTAATCATATTATTTAATTAACATTTGATATTGAATTAAATAATAATTATTAATTAAAAAGTTTAATTAATAATTATATATATATATATATATATTTTATTTATTAAAAAGTTTAATAAATAAAATTATTATTATTATTTTTAATAATAATAATAATTATATATATATATGTATGAGATTTGGCAGAGGTAGGTGATTAGAAAAGAAAGGGGTATACAAATTGGAAAGTTCAATTTGGCAGAGAAGTTTTGTTAGGTTTACGAAAGTTTTTTTTAAAAAATCTGAACTTCTCTGAGCCTTTTCTTCTTCTTCTTCTTCCGTTCTTCTTCTTGTTCTTTTCTTTTCTCTTGTAACGGAGTTCCACCACTCTGTTGCTCGGCGTCGAGGATAGCGGGACTACCTGGGGTGGTCCTCGGGGCGTTCACGTGAAGAGGTCGGAAGAGTTCGTGACGAGGATCGTGCGGCGGAGCTTGAAGAAATTGGAACTACAAAGGTATGTATTTCTAATTTCTTATTTTCGGTCGTTTGAGCATGTTTTCTATTTGTTAAATTGATGAAATTAGAGTATCATCGGTCTGAAATCGCTTCCGATGCGTTTATCGCTCCATCAATTGGTATCAGAGCGATTTTGTGATTAACTCAATTTGCATCAATTTAAGTTGGTGGGTATTTTAATTTAGAAATTGTTTCTGAATTGGCGTCTAAAGTGAATATCGATTTTGGCATAGTTTCTTTTTGAATTTCATTATTTGTAATTTCCCGAGAATGTATGGACTTTAATGTGTGCTGAAGAGTCTGTATTTTTAGAGTCATTAGAGTCCATATAGGTTTCTTTGTGAAAGAAGCTCGAGTTTGGAGCTCGCCGAAATGTTCGGTATAAGTTCAACTCGTTCTAGGCAATACGAAGAGAAATTCAAAAAGAAATTGGCCGAAGCGTTCGGGGGAGCAAGCTTGTCCAAGGCGGTGCAAAGAGTTCGAAGTCCGCTCAAGACTTAGCTTGTTGTTCAAGCTTGTAATAACATAGTTATTGCTTGCTAAATGCCAAAATCGATCCACTTTAGTGTGTTTAATTAATTATGCAATGTGAATGTATGTTTTAATTAAATTCCATGTTTGTATGTGCATATCGTATGCCATATAGATTTAAAATCCCACCGTAGGAAGCATGCTCCATGCATTAAAAATATGTTATAAGTGTTATAATATATAGTATGCATATTTGGGAATTCATGAGTATTAATATAAGAGTTATATTAATTATGAAATTAAATATACAACATAGGTTGCCCTGGTTCTATACATATTGTAGCTAGGATATAAGTGTTATAATATATCGGATGCATGTTTAATTCATGAGTATTAATATAAGTGTTATATTAATTCATGTGAATTAGTTGTTGTTTGCTTAATAGAATAATTAATATAAGTGTTATAATAATTATGAAATTAAACATCCAACTAAGATGCATATTGTATGTTATAATTGTTATAATGTATAGGATGCATGCTTAATTCATAATAATTGATATAAGTGTTATATTAGTTTATGAATTAAGAGTTCTATATTTAAAAACATAATCGATATAAGTGTTATATTGATTATGAAATTAAATATTCAACTTGTCATGCCTTAGTTATGCATGTTTGAGAAGCATGTAGAAGTTGTTGTAGAAAGTCTAGTTTTTGCAAGTGTTGTAAAAATGACTTAGACTTTTAAAATCTATAACAAAGAAAAGCATGTTCATTTAGGGTTAAATGAGTCGATCTGGTTCATTAGATGAATAGGTCGAAATCTCGTAAATGCTAAGGTTATGAGAAACTCACCTGGTGAAATCTTGTCTAAGGTTGGAGGAATTTGAATTGACGGAACACCTCCTACCTGGGGACGATCCGGTTCTTGAGTAAAGTTAATCGACTTTATGAGCATGCATTAGAGGTGTGAGGTTAATAAAGTGTTTATAACCTAGACATCTCAAGTAAATAGTTTGCCTAGACTTAAGGTTTTATTTTCTTAGCCGGATAAAACCTGAGTAGTTTACCCTAAAACCGTCTATGATGCTTAGTAGATGTGTTGAGAAGGAATATATGATATATCCCTCTCCTCCTACGCACTCCCTAAAGTTCACAACGTGAGAATTTTGCTCGGCCTCGTGTTGTCAATAGGGCAACCCCATTCAGATGGTGTTGCTTTGCTCAATGGGGTTATATATTGATTAAATTAAGCAAATAACCATGCAAGTATACACGGTTTGCAGCAAGTGATAAGTATATTTTATATCGATTTTCCACAGAGACTAAGTTGAGTAAATGCCGATTGTATGCGTGTTAAATTAGATAAGGTAACCAGGAATGAAATGAATTTTGATTTGAGACACGAAATTGTAAAGGACGCAAGGAAAACGCAAAGTTACAGCAATGCAAAAGAAACTAAGGAAACTATAATTCAAGAAAATAGGCGAACTGACTCGCAGGATAGAAAATAGTATTGCGGGTCTCGCAATACTTTCGCAATAAGCTAGCAACAGATTAACAGACAAGTAAAATCTAAGGTAAAGACAGAAAATAAGATTGCGGTTCTCGCAATACTTTTGCAATAAACTAGCAACGAGTGAAATCTTTTAAGATAAAAACAACAAGGTTAGCTAAGAATCCTCTGTAGACGTAACCCATGATCATTCAGCAGCAGTTTAACAATACATGCATCGTTTTAGCTAGATCTCATACATCTTCCGATTATATGCTTTAGATTCTTAAGCTACTCATATCCAAGTAAGTTTTAAGAACCTATTTATATATTCATGCTATCAAACGTGTTAGGAAAGTGCCTATTCCTAGACCACTCTCTATTTACCGTGAAAGGCTAACATGCATGAGTGACTCTGAGTTCTTACTCCTTCCGGAGGTTAGGAACTCTTTAGAACACAATGGATGGCCGATCGAAAGTGTCCATAGGATGAAGTTCACACTCATTCAATGCATTCATGCTTATTTACATGCTGAATTCACATCGTTATGTCCTACAGATTCATCTTAACAAACCTTCATAAAACTAGCTACTCATGGCTTGGGAAGAACTCAACAAAACTAATTGATTACTCATGATAATAGAAAAACTCAACAAAACTAATTGATTACTTATGAAAAACAAATCCAGTGATAATTTGAAAGGCAAAACACAGTTCAATTCGAAAACAGTAACTAACGTAAAGCAATAGGAATACGAAAACAGTAACTAAAGTAAAACAGTAGATAAGTGAAGGTCTGATTGTCCACGATTCGCCTCGGTTGAAGGAGAAGAATGGCTTGACTTGGTAAGGGAACTCAATCAGAAGAGAAGATGTCTTCTCTTCTGCCTCTTGAATTACTGACGCCAAGGGAGCCTTTGTTTCTTCGATCCGACAAACGAGAGAACTCTCTTTTCCTGCGGTTTGGCCTTTGCCGAATCTCTTCACCGTCAAGGGATTCATCTTCCTTTCTTCAACTTGCTCTCTTTATATAGCCTTCAGAGGTCCCATAGTCTGTACCCTAATCACGGATCTCCATCCAATTTAGGGAAACAACCTCAGACGTGGCGAATACAGGAAGGGCCGGCGACTGGAAAAACGCAGCAGAAGAAAAAATATTGCGATTGCGTTGCGATCACAAAGCTCTGTTTCTGGTTGCACTCCTTCTTATCATATTGCGCTCCTCGCAAAACTTCAGCAATACATCTGCAAGGCATTAATTAGACATTTTCACCAATTACACACTTATGCACAGATTTTCCACATAAGTATTAATTTTAACACCATTTCACAAATGTCACTACGAAACACATATTATGCTCAACAATAGCTAGAATGCTCAAAAGACTTCATGAATATCAAGCAATTATAGACCTAAATAACTCTCATTTGGAGAGTTAACACACCCCCAAACTTGAGCTATTGCTAGCCCTCGAGCAATAGTATAAACTCACCTTCCCTCTCTTTCTCTTTGGTCTAGCTGCTAAGTCTTTTCCTTCCCTCCAACTAGCCAAACTGTTATTCTCTTGGCTTACTGCCGAAGGCAATGCTCTCCTGTGACACACTTCAAGCTAAAACCAACTTCATGTTTATCATTCTGAATTCCTTTGCCTTTAAAACCTTCAGCTTTTAATAACTCCCTATCTTCTGGTTTATCTGCCTATATCATCAAACTCATTGTGCAGTCATCCTTTAGCTTTAAAATCTACCTACTCTCAATTTAAAACTCAGTACATGCTTCTAAATTTTATTCTCATTCTTTTATTCCCTAGGAATCCTTAAAGTCATGCCATGCTTAGAACCAAAAAGTGCCAGAGTACAGAATCCATAGAACAATCTACGCTATGGCATCACTCTATTTAGGACAGACACTCATTTCCCTAGATAAGCCTTCTGGTTACAGCCCCTTGCTTAGCTAACTTAGGATCAAATTTCAGTACATAGGAACATCTAAGCATACAAGGCTGCAACCTTATGGCATACATTCTTCTTATTTGTTTTCTTTTTCTCTTTTTTTTTTCAAATCTTTGTTTTTATCTTTCAATGTTTCCTTTTTCCCAAGTTTGCCTTTTGATGCAGTACCACTTGTGGGTTACACAAATGACCCTGATTACTCAGCATTCCTAGAAAAAAAAGAAAATGCTTTCTTTTTTTTAATTTTTTTTTTGTTTTTTCAAAGAAGAACAATGTATATCTAATAAGGGAGAGAGGAGTGTTCCTAGGGGCTAGAATGCTGCCTTACCCCCAAACTTGGACTTCTCATTGTCCTCAATGAGAGCATTGGGTGGCACACCCCCAAACTTAGTTAGAAGCATCTAGTTTAAAGTTAAAAGCAGGCAGACTTTAAACATCTAAGGGTTGGAATGGCTCTCCTAGGTTAGATAACACACCAAGCAGAGGTTTATTCAAAACAAAGGTAAGGACTTACAGGGTCGCATGCTTTCCAACCTACGAAGCTAATTCAATCTTAAAGCGTGTACTAGACACTCATCCAACACACTCAACAAACAGCCCACGGAGAGAAATCACAATTCAGCTAAGTATTAAGAGATAGAGACAGAACAAATAGCAAAAGATTCATTGCTCAGCAACAACATGCTTGGATTTTTCTAATGAGAGCATGCTGATTTAGACACAAACATGCTTGAGAGGGACATGCGGAGAGCGCAACGAAACCGCAAACAACTAACAGAGCAAATATGACATTCATCAAGGCTTCTAACTACTCTAATTCTATTGTGGGCCCATGGGGCTTTTGGAAAAGTAAAGACAACAGAAAAGAACTAGCTAAACTAAATGTGCTATACTAAGTTAAACTAATCTAAGCTACTCTAAACTAAGCTAACTACTGAAATTAAAACAAACATCAGTTGATATTGGGGGGGGGGGGGGGTCACAAGTATCAGAAAAGCAGGGTGAGGGAAGGAAGAATAAGTCCCTCGAATGCCGTCAATCAATGGCATTCATTCATTTTCTTCTTCTTCTTCTTCATCAATCTCCTCCACGCTCGAAGGCATCCAGGGTTCCAACAAGGCAGCATAGAAATCAGGGAATTCGCACCTCAGGTGCTCAGCCAGTTCTATGTCTCTCTCTCTTGAATATTCTGCCCATTGGGCGAGCTTTTGCTGAATGTCCAGCAAACATGACATAGACATAGACTGAGCAGATGCAAGGCTGTCCAGCTCGATCTGCATATTTCCCTTTCTTCTCAATTTGAGGTCGTTTGGCAGGTCCAAGTGGCCTGCATAGGCCAACTTCTTCTCTTCCTTTGTCACCGCCACTCCTGCACGGAGACAAAGTTTAGTTATGGTATTAGGGAAGAAGAGTCTGCCTTTTCTCTTCTTTGAGCACTGAGGATGGAGGCAGATATGAGCTCGCCCACGTCAATTGTCAGCCCCTTCATGATCGCATAAAGAAGCAAGGACCTCCCTTGATTGATTGTTGTCTCGTGTGTCACTGGGGTGATCCTTCTCCTGATCAGGGAAAACCAGACGACTGCCTTGTCCTTTAGCACTGCACTCATCAAGGTGTGCTTCCCTTGTTTGGAAATTGCCCACATTGCTTCGGGCTTGCCTATTTCACTCAACACCTCCTCCAGAATAGCCTCAGATGGGTTGGCCATTAGCTTTGCATAGTCCGAATTCTTATGCTCCCTGAGAGCATAAATTTCATTGATTGCCTCAGCTGAGAAATCTATCTCAACCCCCCTCACTGTGGAGTAGCAGCCATCTGGATGAATCAGGTTGGCATAGAAGTCGTAGACCATCTCTGAGTAAGCTTGGATTGGTGGTTGTTACGTCTCCAAAAGTGACCTTTTTAGGGCTTAATTAGCTTAGAAAGATGTTCACTCTTAGGTGTTTTTGATAGCATTTAGCCTAAACCTATGCTTAAATATGAGAATTAGAAGAAGGTAGCTAAATTAGGACTTATGTACAATAGGAAAGAAAAGGGTTGAAAACCGAAGGAAAAGAATGAA
Source organism: Herpetospermum pedunculosum (assembly GCA_028017165.1). NCBI lineage: Eukaryota > Viridiplantae > Streptophyta > Magnoliopsida > Cucurbitales > Cucurbitaceae > Herpetospermum > Herpetospermum pedunculosum. The sequence continues at coordinate 14,512,464 of CM051526.1, forward strand.
AAACAAGCATTGCGATAGCATTGCGGAAACATTGCGGTCCCCGCAATGTTTCAAGTGAAAACCGTAAGTTGACTGATCTTTTTCTGTTAATTTCCGTTATTTCAGGGATTCGTTCTTTCTCCTCCATCCATTCTGAAGTACGACGTTGAAGATTGATGGTTTTCCTTGGCCCAAATGCACCTGCAGATTACTATAAATAGGGGTCAAAGTCGAGGGTTCAAGCATCATCCGAAAGCGTAGAAGTCTTCTCGCAGTCCATCTTTTCTCCTGTTTTCCTTTGCCGTCTGCTGGTTTGCGAAGCTCAGCTGTTGGAATCGATAATCTGATAGGAAGGAGAGGAGATTCTTCTTCTCTCCCGATTGGATTCATCCAAGCAAGGCTGACCTTTCTCATCCTTCATTCGAGGCGGCTGCAACGAGACTTTCGAGCTTGTTTTATTGCTTTCTGTTCTTCATTTCCATTTTTCAACTCTGTCTTGTTGTTGTTTCTGTTCTTGTGGCTAATTTAGTTCATTTCGTTGTGTTCTGTCTTCCTGTTCTTTACTTTAAGTATCTCTTATGTTCATTCAAACAATCAATTAATCAAACATAAAGTTCAGTATTTCACAGTCTCTCGCCTTTGCATTCTACTGTTTTCCCTTGCTGTTTTAAGCACATTTTCCTTCTAAGCATGTTTATTTTATCCTTTAGTTCTGTTCTCCTTATATCCATGAGTAACTAAGTCACTTAGGGGCGTGCTAATGACAACACTATAGGCTAAAAAACGTGAATCAAGCATATAGGATAGCTCTCGAAGCATTGATTGTATGTAAGCTTCATCCCACGGGCAATTTCGATTGGCCATCCATTTTGTCCAAAGAACTCCTAACCTCTGGAAGGAGTAAGAGTTCAGAGTCATACCATCATGCTAGCCTTTCAAGGTAACCAGGAAACGACCTAGGAATAGGCGTTTCCCTAGTACAAACCATATCTTTCTGCTTTAACAAGATGCTTAAGACCTTACTTTGAGTTGAGTAAACTGAAGAATCTAATGCATGGAATCGGACGATACATGAGATTGAGATAGTTTGATGCATAGTGAGTAGATCCAGTGTTTGAGAATCGTATAAAAATGCCTATAGGATAGTCATTAGTAGCCCTTAATTCACCCATTTACACACTTTCGCTGCTATTTAATTGCGGTAGAATTGCTGTCTCCGCAATTCTGCTTAAGTTACAATTCTGTCTAGCTGTTTTTGTCTTCATTTATTAATCTCGTCTCTTTTCATTTGAGCTTAGCTTTAACTTGTTCTCGTTTATGTTACTACCCTTTACACATTCAGCAAAAATTAGATAATTAAAAACCAATTTTACCCCATCAAGTCCACCCCTTCTTTCTTAACAAAACACTTCGCGAATAGCTCAAAATAAATCTCTGTGGGAAAACGAATGAAATATACTTACTACTTGCTATAAGATCATGTATGCTTGCATGTTCTGAGTGCTCTATCTCTTTTATTGCCTAATTATTTCAACACATTGAGCACGCAACAAGTTTTTGGCGCCGCTGCCGGGGATTTATTTTAGTGAAAACGAAGTTAGTTAAGTTTGAAACACCAAGTTTACTGTCAATTGGAACTAATCTAGGTTCATTTCTTTTGCAGGTACTAGTTGGGTTAGTTTATGAGTGAGCATTCAAGTAGTGATCTAGAGTTCAATCCTGAGCCCGAGAGACTATTTAGAGCCAGAAATAAAGCCAAGAAACGTCTTTTTAACCAACCCTCTATACCTCAAGTAATTGCGGGAACCTCAATTCCTCCGCAAGAATCTCAAGAAGAAATGGCTGGAATAATTCCAAATCCGGTACCTGTCACTCGCAATCCCATCGAAATAGCGAATGACAAAAATAGTGCCATCCTTTCATATTTAGTTCCTATGCCTGGGGAGCTGAACCCCAGCATAATCCGTCCTGAAATCACTGCCAACTCATTCGAGTTAAAACCAGTGATGTTCCAAATGTTGTCCACTGTGGGACAATTCTTTGGAGTGGAAAATGAGGACCCCCACAACCATCTTAGAAACTTCTTAGGAGTCAGTGATACTTTCATCATTCCTGGAGTTTCTCAAGAAGCCTTGAGGCTATACTTGTTCCCTTATTCTTTGAGGGACAAAGCCAAAACGTGGTTAAACTCATTACCCTCTGGATCTGTCCTTAATTGGACAGATTTAGCAGAGAAATTCCTAGTCAAATACTTCCCACCTGATAGGAATTCTACCTTTCGTGATGACATAGTTAAATTCAAACAAGCTGATAATGAATCTCTTCACGAAGCTTGGACAAGGTTCAAAGATCTTCTTCTTAAATGTCCACATCATGGCATCCCATGGTGTATCCAAATTGAGGTCTTTTTCAAAGGATGCAACCCCAGCACTAGGCAAGTCTTAAATTCATCCGCTGGAGGCTCCATGTTGTCCAAGAGTTACAACGAAGCCTATGAGATCTTGGAGAAGATCTCAGCATCTCACTGTAGGTGGTCAGATGATCCTGTTGAGCCAACTAGAGCTCAAGACAAGGATGCTCTAAGTGTAATGAGCAGCCAAATAAATGCCCTGACCAACCTAGTCAAGCAAATGGCTCAAACCAATCTCCAAACAAGTGTCAACACCGCTACCGCCATGTCAATGGGCACCCAACCAAGTCAAGGTGAGACACTCATATGTGGATTCTGTGGGGAAGGGCACTTGTATGAATACTGCCCTGGGAATCCAGCCTCAGTCTGCTACATTGGAAGCCAGCAGCAGCCTAGGAACAACCCCTATTCCAATACTTACAACCCTGGTTGGAGGAACCACCCAAACCTGTCATGGGGTGGCCAACAAAATGCTAACCAAAATCCTAACCAACCTAGACCGAGTGGAACACCTGGCTTCACTCCCCAACATAACCAATCAATGTATCAAAAAACATACAACCAACCTGTAGGATCTTCTGTAGAAAACTTACTCAAGGAATACATAGCTAAGAATGATGCTACTCTTCAAAGCCAGCAAGCTACTCTTAGGAGCCTAGAGAACCAAATAGGCCAATTGGCCAATGAACTCAAGAGTAGGCCCCAAGGTAGACTCCCTGCTGACACCGAGGTGCCAAGGAGAGATGGTAAAGAACAAGTTCAAGCAATTGAACTTAGAAGTGGTAGACCCTTGGTGAGCAACACAAAGGACACACCAAAGAGAGTAGAGAACACTGAGTCTAGTGCTCCACTGGAGTCTCTGCCAAACCAAGGTCCACCACCAACTAGCACATCAGGAGCCAGGCTAGAGCCAATTATTGAGGAGATAGAAGAAATTCCAAGGCCTCCACCTATCCTAAGGCGCCCTGACGTGCCTGCATATGTGCCACCACCTCCATATCCTCGAAGGCTTAAGAAGAAGCAGGAACAGGAAGTGCATTTTAATAAATTCTTAGAAATTCTTAAGCAAGTGCATGTCAACATTCCTTTTGTAGAAGTTTTACAGTCTATGCCTTCCTATGTAAAGTTTTTGAAAGATATTATTACTAACAAAAAAATAATTGGTGAGTTTGAAACAGTAAACCTCACTGAGGAGTGCAGTGCCATACTCCAAAACAAGTTGCCCAAGAAGGAGAAGGATCCTGGTTCCTTCACCTTACCTGTAGAACTTGGAGGCAAGCACGTGGGCAGAGCGCTTTGTGACCTGGGCGCCAGCATAAACCTCATGCCCCTATCACTATTCCGCCAGCTAGGAATAGGAGAAGCACGTCCAACCACTGTCACTTTACAATTAGCAGACAGATCCATTGCATACCCAGAAGGTAAGATTGAGGATATTTTAGTAAAGGTTGACAAGTTTATTTTCCTTGCAGATTTCATTATCCTGGATTATGAAGCAGACAAGGAGGTCCCCATCCTGTTAGGCAGACCATTTCTAGCCACAGGTAGGGCACTGATAGACGTCCAAAAAGGTGAGCTTACTATGAGGGTTCATGATGAAGAGGTGAAATTTAGTGTGTATAAAGCTTTAAGGTACCCCTCTGACCTTGAATCCTGTGCTAGCATGGACGTTGTAGACTCTTTAATGGAAGAACAATTGGAGCATGTATTATTAACCAAGCATGCCAATGAATATGTAGGATTAGAATTAACTGACTTAAACATAGCTGAGATAATGGACATATCTGTAAATAACCCTCAGCATGTTTGTATGAATATTGACTTAACTGATAGAGCCTTAAATCCTTTAAAGCCATCCATTGAGCATCCACCTGTATTAGAATTAAAGCCACTCCCCACTCACCTCAAGTATGCATATTTAGGGAGTAATGAAACTCTGCCTGTTATCATTTCTTCTAAATTAAGTGAAAAGCATGAGGTTGAACTGATATTACTGCTTAAGCAACATAGGAAGGCTATTGCATGGACTATTGCTGATATTAGAGGCATTAGCCCTTCTTATTGCATGCATAAGATTATACTAGAGGAAGAACACACACCTAGAGTAGATCACCAACGTAGGCTGAATCCCTCTATGAAAGAGGTAGTTAAGAAAGAGATAATTAAATGGTTAGATGCTGGTGTGATCTTTCCAATAGCTAGTAGTCAGTGGGTGAGCCCTATACAGTGTATACCTAAGAAGGGTGGGATGACTGTGGTAGTCAATGAGAACAATGAACTGATTCCAACTAGGACTGTCACAGGATGGAGAGTTTGCATGGATTATAGGAAACTAAATAAAGAAACTAAAAAAGACCACTTCCCTCTACCATTCATTGACCAAATGTTAGACAGAATATCTGGTAGAGCCTATTACTGTTTCCTAGACGGTTATTCAGGGTATAACCAGATCACTATAGACCCCAAAGACCAAGAAAAGACTACCTTTACTTGCCCTTTTGGAACATTTGCCTTTCGCAGAATGCCTTTTGGCTTATGCAATGCACCGGCAACATTCCAAAGGTGCATGTTGGCAATCTTTTCTGATTTGGATGAGTCCATGATAGAAATATTCATGGATGATTTCTCAGTCTTTGGGGACTCCTTTACCAACTGTCTAGATAATTTAGGACAAGTCCTGGCGAGATGTGAAGAGACTAACTTAGTCCTTAATTGGGAAAAGTGTCACTTCATGGTAGATGAGGGGATTGTCTTAGGTCATAGAGTGTCAAGGGCAGGTGTAGAAGTTGACAGGGCAAAGATAGAAATCATAGAGAAGTTGGTAGAGCCTCAGAATGTCAAGGCCATTTGGAGTTTCTTAGGGCATGCTGGTTTCTACAGAAGGTTCATTAAGGACTTTTCCAAGATAGCCAAGCCTCTGTGTGAGCTTCTAGAAATAAATAGGCCATTCATCTTCTCTAAGGAATGTGTAGTAGCTTGGACAACCCTTAAGAAAGCGCTAGTCACAGCACCTATTATAGTAGGGCCAGATTGGGATCTCCCATTTGAGATGTTATGTGATGCTAGTGATTATGCTGTAGGGGTCATGTTAGGACAGAAGATTGACAAGCTAACACACCCTGTCTATTATGCTAGTAAAACCTTGAATGAGGCTCAATGTAATTATACAACTACTGAGAAAGAGATGCTTGCTGTAGTGTTCGCTTGTGAGAAATTCAGAAACTATATTGTAGGCACTAGGACAATTGTGTCCACTGACCATTCTGCCTTGAAATATCTTATGAGGAAGGCTGATGCTAAGCCTAGGTTGATTAGGTGGGTGTTATTGCTGCAGGAATTTGATTTGGACATTCGAGACAAGAAAGGATGTGAAAATGTGGTTGCGGATCACCTTTCTCGATTGCAGCACAATTGCGAAAACATTGCGGAGTCCGCAATTTCTGATGCTTTCATTGATGAACATATCTTTGTTTTGACTCATTGTGATAACGATGAGGAACCTTGGTTTGCTGACATTGCTAACTTCCTTGCATCACAGGTGTTACCAGCTTTCAAGGGAGGACAAGAGAAGAAGAGGTTTCTTCATGAAGCAAGGAAATTCATCTGGGATGACCCCACACTTTACAGAACCTGTGCTGACGGCTTGCTAAGGAAGTGTGTTTCAGCTGCTGAAGCGAAGTCTGTGCTGCAGCACTGTCACACAGCTCCTTATGGTGGACACTTTGGTGGCCAAAGAACAGCTGCGAAGGTATTTCAGAGTGGCTACTATTGGCCAACGATCTTCAAGGATGCCCACAACTATGCCCACAGCTGCGATGAATGCCAAAGAACAGGTAACCTCAGTCGAAAGGATGAGATGCCTCTCACCTACATCTTAGAGTTGGAGCTCTTTGATGTGTGGGGCATTGACTTCATGGGGCCATTTCCTCCATCCTCAGGTAACCTTTACATTTTGGTGGCAGTAGACTACGTATCCAAGTGGGTAGAGGCCATAGCATGTCCCAATAATGATGCTAAAACAGTTATAAAATTCTTGCATAGGTACATTTTTACTAGGTTTGGGACACCTCGGGCTGTCATTAGTGATGAGGGGACACATTTCATTAATAAGGCCATGGAGAGAGTGTTGGCTAAGTATAACATTAGACATAGAGTAGCCACTCCCTATCACCCACACTCGAATGGACAGGCTGAAATTTCGAATAGGGAGATTAAGAACATCCTAGAAAAAGTGGTCAAACCGAATAGGAAAGACTGGTCCTTTAAACTTGAGGATGCACTTTGGGCATATAGGACATCATATAAGACACCTCTAGGTATGTCTCCTTACAGGCTTGTATATGGTAAAGCTTGTCATCTTCCATTTGAGTTAGAAATTAAGGCATTTTGGGCACTAAAGGAGTTGAATTATTGCGTGACTGATGCGGGAACGTTGCGGTCTTTGCAATTACATGAGCTTGATGAGCTTAGGCAAATGTCTTATGAAAATGCCAAAATGTATAAGGAAAAGGCCAAGATTTGGCACGATAGTAGACTTAGAGTTAAGGACTTTAAGAAGGGTCAACTTGTTTTGTTGTTTAACTCACGGTTGAAACTATTTCCAGGGAAACTTAAGTCTAGGTGGTCAGGTCCATTTGTGATTACTAATGTGTTTGTTCATGGTGCCATAGAGATAAAGAACTTGCAGCAAGGCCAACCATTCATGGTTAATGGTGCAAGATTGAAGCACTACTATGAGGAAGGAGATGTGAAGACTCTCTCGGCCTTCCTCTTGACTGAAGCGTGACAACGAGAACGAGAGAGGACGAGTGATTGCTGTGCTCGTCAACATAAGGCTCATGCCTTAGTTTATTTTTTGCGATTTTCCGGTTATCGTTTGTGTGTTTTGTTGTATGATTTTAATTACGAATTTGATGTTGTTTTTATTTCTTTTTGTAGGGAATCGAAAGAGGGAATCAAGGAGAGTAACTCCAGCTTTAAAAATCAAGAAAAGATTGAGCCAAATAAAAGATACGGATGAGCAAAGATTGACATTTAGATGAAAAAAATCCCTAAAATTGCGCTGGATTTGCAGGATCCGCAAAAAAATATAGCCGTTGGGATTTATCCGTTTCCTTTATATCCGTTAGAAGGCGCTCGATCGATACGATTCTCCCACTCTCTGAATTCCAAGAAAGCTGCGATTCTCTTCATCTTTGATTCTTCTCTCCAAATCTCCAAGATTCAACAATGGTGTTCACAAGGGCTGAAAGATCTGCAGCCAAGAAGAGGGCTGACGACGCTGAAACGGCTGCGAGAGACGCACTGCTGGCCTTGGCTGAGGCTGACGCTGCGCGAACTGAGCGCCTTCCCAAACTTCCGATTCGCAAGAAGAAGTGGAAGGTCGTCACTGAGATCCCTGCTGGACCCTCTGAACCAGCAGGCAAACCCAAGAAGCGTAGGTGGAGTTTAGCGGTGGCCGCTGAACCGAGCAAAGAAAAGACTCCCTCTGTGGAGAGTCAAGAAACTGATCGTGTGTCCCACGATTCAGCCAAGAGGAGTGTCTCGCCACCTGCACCACCAGCGCACAGCTCTTCTCCATCACCGCCAGCGCAGAGCCCTGAGCAGCCGTCTTCACCACTGAGTTCTGCACAGACACCTTCAGCAGAGCAAACAACCACGCCGTCGCACACTTCCCCACGGCCTGACCCTGAATTCCCATATGGGGAGTACCAAGAATCAACGCAGGGCAGTGGGGAAGGTGAGGAAGAAGAGGTTTTCTCTCCGGTGAGGGAATCCAATCCTGAGAGTCCTGTGCAGAAGGATGATTCCATGGAAAAGACGTTGGGGGCGTGCCTTCAGCAGATCGCCATCGAGGCGAAGCTCAAGAAGAAGAAGGCCAAGATTCTCAAGGCCAAGCGATCCAAGAAGCTGAAGAAGAAGAAGGCCAAGAAGGCGCCTTCGTCAGAAAAAGAGAGCACTGAGCCATCGCTCAAAAGACTCAAAGTTGAGGCTGCAGAGTCAGCCAAGCCAGCAGACAAAGGGAAGGCCAAGCTTTACCCTGAAGACGAACCTCAGTCAGTGAGGTATGTGTCCTCTGACGCTGAGTCCAGAGGCGTTGAGCTGAGGAAGAGGGAGTTGCTGCACGAGAAAGGCTTCCTCGACAGACCTGCTGACCTGCCGCAGTTCTTGCGTGCAGGAATCATAAATCATAGCTGGGAGGAGTTGTGCAGGCCACCCAATCCAGCTTATACGAGTATGGTATACGACTTCTACGCTAACCTGCGAAACTCTGAGGAGGGACTTTCTGTGGTGAGGGGAGTAGAGGTGGACTACTCAGCAAAAGCCATCAACGAAGCTTATGGCCTCAAGGGCCAAAGACATACTGACTATGCGAGGATCGTTGATGAGCCTACTGAGGCAGTGCTGGAGGAGGCCATTCGAACCATTGGCCAGCCTGAAGCAGCGTGGACTGTATCACGCAATGGGAGGCACACCCTCATGAGTGCCAACCTTACAGCAAAGGCAGCTGTATGGTTTGCCTTTGTAAGGAGGAAGCTGTCCCCTGTGACCCATGAGACGACCATCAACCAGAGCAGATCGCTGCTGGTCTATGCCATTATGCGAGGTCTCACGGTCAACGTGGGGGAAATCATGTCAGCCGCCATTGTTGAGTGCGCCAAGAAAGGTAAGGGACCACTGTTTTTCCCTAACACCATAACTAAACTATGTCTGCTTGCAGGAGTTCCCATTGAGCGGATGGAGCAGCAGATGGCTTACACAGGCCACTTGGAGCTGCCTGCTGGCTTGAGGCTGAAGAGGAAGGGGAATATGGAGTTCGAACTGGATAGGTTGGCTGCTGATCAGTCACTATCCATGGCGTGCCTGATGGATATGCAAAGGAGGATGGCTCAATGGGCCACTTACGCGTAGGCACGGGACAAGGAGGTTGCAGATCAACTTGGGTGCATCTTCCCTGACTTCCCCACAAACCTCCTGACTCCATGGGTGCCGCCACGACCACGACAACCTGATGAGGATGAAGACATTTGAGTGCTGGTTTGAATTGCACTGAAGGGAGTATTGCTGTTCCCTTAGATTAGATAAAAAAAAAAAAAATCTGCTTTCTGATAAACCATGTGAATTATGCTGTTTTTAGTACAATTTTGATCTGTTTTAGATGCTTAGTTTTATGTTTTTAAAATTTGCTTAGTATAGCCTGTTGTTAGCTGATTAGGTAGGTTAGTTTAGTTTTATTTTTAGAGAGCTTGAATGACTGGAAAAAGCATGTTTAGGGGCCTTAATCACTGTTATATCTGCCCTGATCCGATTGCGAAATAATTGCGGTACCCGCAATTTTTATGACTGAAAGCATGTTTTGGACTGTCTGTTAGCTAGGCTGTGATCTGTTTAAATTCTATCTTTTGCTGCTGTCATGACTACCTTATATAGCTTGTCTTAAAGCATGCTGGATGAGTGTCATAGGACACCCTTTGATAGTTTAAATTAACCTCTAAAAAGCTCAGCATGCATAGCTGTAAGTCCTTGCCTGTCTGTTTTTTTTTTCAGTTTTCTGCTGCTGTGATATTTTCTTTTAAAATGTTCTGTCTATGCCTAGGGTTTTTAGATTCTCTTAGTTTTACCTTAGACTAGATGCTTCTAGGATAGTTTGGGGGTGGGCCACCTCAGACACTCATTGGGGACAATGAGTAGTTGAAGTTTGGGGGAGGCCACCCTAGGCCTAGGAACATTCCTCTCTCCCTTAAAACATAAGCATTCTTCTTCTCCTTGACAAAAATAATGAATTGAAAAAGAAAAAAAAATGAAAAATAGAATAAAGAGGGGAGTCTTTCTCAGGTTGCTGAGTAATCAGTGCCAAGTGTGTAACCCACAAGTGGCATTGCATCAAAAGGCAGCCAAAGGAGAGGCTCCACCAAAGTAAAAAAAAAAAGAAGTAGGAAAGAAGAATGTATACCTAGGAGTTGCAACTTTGTGGCTTAGATGTCCTGTTTAAAAAGAACTCTGATCCTCAAATTAGCTAAGCACAAAGTTGTAACTTGTAGGGTTGTTTAGGGAGATGAATGTCTATCCAATGTAGTGATGCCAGGGTTTAGGTTGTTCTCTAAAAGTACCACTGTCACCGTTAATACTAAGACTGGCATGACTCTAAGGAATCCTAGACAATTTAAAAATAAAGCTAGAAGCATGTACTGAGTCTGAGGTAAAGCTAGGCAGAATTTGAAACCTCAGGGATAGTGGCATGATATGACAAAAGCAAATAGATCAGTTGTAGGGAGTTAATGAAAACAGAAGGAGTGTTAGGCAGGCAAAGTCAGAAGAAGCTAGATAAGAGGGTAGTTTTAAGCTTAGAAGTGTGTCACAGGACAGCAGTGCTAGAGATACGGATATAGGGGAGTTAGTAAGTAGTTAAAGAAGAAGAAACAGCAGCCTAGGAAAGTCCTTAGATTGCTCGAGGACAAGCAAAACCTTAAGTTTGGGGGTGTGTTACGTCTCCAAAAGTGACCTTTTTAGGGCTTAATTAGCTTAGAAAGATGTTCACTCTTAGATGTTTTTGATAGCATTTAGCCTAAACCTATGCTTAAATATGAGAATTAGAAGAAGGTAGCTAAATTAGGACTTATGTACAATAGGAAAGAAAAGGGTTGAAAACCGAAGGAAAAGAATGAAAAACAAGCATTGCGATAGCATTGCGGAAACATTGCGGTCCCCGCAATGTTTCAAGTGAAAACCGTAAGTTGACTGATCTTTTTCTGTTAATTTCCGTTATTTCAGGGATTCGTTCTTTCTCCTCCATCCATTCTGAAGTACGACGTTGAAGATTGATGGTTCTCCTTGGCCCAAATGCACCTGCAGATTACTATAAATAGGGGTCAAAGTCGAGGGTTCAAGCATCATCCGAAAGCGTAGAAGTCTTCTCGCAGTCCATCTTTTCTCCTGTTTTCCTTTGCCGTCTGCTGGTTTGCGAAGCTCAGCTGTTGGAATCGATAATCTGATAGGAAGGAGAGGAGATTCTTCTTCTCTCCCGATTGGATTCATCCAAGCAAGGCTGACCTTTCTCATCCTTCATTCGAGGCGGCTGCAACGAGACTTTCGAGCTTGTTTTATTGCTTTCTGTTCTTCATTTCCATTTTTCAACTCTGTCTTGTTGTTGTTTCTGTTCTTGTGGCTAATTTAGTTCATTTCGTTGTGTTCTGTCTTCCTGTTCTTTACTTTAAGTATCTCTTATGTTCATTCAAACAATCAATTAATCAAACATAAAGTTCAGTATTTCACAGTCTCTCGCCTTTACATTCTACTGTTTTCCCTTGCTGTTTTAAGCACATTTTCCTTCTAAGCATGTTTATTTTATCCTTTAGTTCTGTTCTCCTTATATCCATGAGTAACTAAGTCACTTAGGGGCGTGCTAATGACAACACTATAGGCTAAAAAACGTGAATCAAGCATATAGGATAGCTCTCGAAGCATTGATTGTATGTGAGCTTCATCCCACGGGCAATTTCGATTGGCCATCCATTTTGTCCAAAGAACTCCTAACCTCTGGAAGGAGTAAGAGTTCAGAGTCATACCATCATGCTAGCCTTTCAAGGTAACCAGGAAACGACCTAGGAATAGGCGTTTCCCTAGTACAAACCATATCTTTCTGCTTTAACAAGATGCTTAAGACCTTACTTTGAGTTGAGTAAACTGAAGAATCTAATGCATGGAATCGGACGATACATGAGATTGAGATAGTTTGATGCATAGTGAGTAGATCCAGTGTTTGAGAATCGTATAAAAATGCCTATAGGATAGTCATTAGTAGCCCTTAATTCACCCATTTACACACTTTCGCTGCTATTTAATTGCGGTAGAATTGCTGTCTCTGCAATTCTGCTTAAGTTACAATTCTGTCTAGCTGTTTTTGTCTTCATTTATTAATCTCGTCTCTTTTCATTTGAGCTTAGCTTTAACTTGTTCTCGTTTATGTTACTACCCTTTACACATTCAGCAAAAATTAGATAATTAAAAACCAATTTTACCCCATCAAGTCCACCCCTTCTTTCTTAACAAAACACTTCGCGAATAGCTCAAAATAAATCTCTGTGGGAAAACGAATGAAATATACTTACTACTTGCTATAAGATCATGTATGCTTGCATGTTCTGAGTGCTCTATCTCTTTTATTGCCTAATTATTTCAACACATTGAGCACGCAACAGTGGTCGACACAGTTCTTCCCAGCCATGGTTTACAATGCCTGTGCGTAGGAATTGCGGCAGGTCAGCAAGAGTATCCAAAAACCCCCTCTCGTGGAGAAGTTCCCTCTTCATTAAGGTCAGACCCCTGGCCTTGGCTGCTTCAGATACATACCTCTCAGCTAGAGGCTCACCTTCCTCAAACATTTTCTTCTTACCCTTCGCCTTTGCTTTAGCTTTAGCTGCCTGTTACCTCTCCAAAAGTACATTATTTAAGGTCATATTTACTTAGAAATCATGGAAATTCTTGAGTGTTTTTGTTAAGAGTTAGCTTAATGTGTGCTTAAATGTGATAATTTGAGAAATGATGCTAAATTAAGGCTTATTTGGAAAAGAAAAGAAAAAGGATGCAAAATGATGTAAAAAGAGCTAAAATGTACATTGTAGGAACATTGCTGAAAAATTGCGGAGCTCGCAATAAAACAGTCTTTGCAGCTGCATTTTTTTTTCAGTCAACAGTCTTTGTTGACTGAGTTTTTCCAGTAGTCAACTGTCCCTGCTGCTGCCACATGTCAAGCTTGACTACCTCACAAAATTGAATGGTGATCCACAATTATTGAGCAGCCTTTTGCAACCACCTAGAGGCTATGTAAAGAGAGTTAAATGAAGGATCAAAGCAATTGAATTCCCCTCAATTCAAACACAACTCAATAGTGAAGAACTCGAAGACGAAATCCTTCTCCCCCGGTTGTTGGATCGAAGAAACAAAACCCTTGGCGTGATAATTCGAGAGGAAGAAGAGAAGATCCATCTTCTCTTCTGATTGAATTTATCCCCAAGATCAGCTAATCTTCCCCTTCATCCGAGGCGATTCACGACTTGGAAGATCCTCACGCAATTAACAGCTTTCCTTTACTGCTTTCCTTTACTGCTTTCCTTTATCGCTTTCCAATTTAATTTCTGCTTCCTCTAAATGTTGTTCTGAATCATTTACTGTTTTTCCCTTTCATTGTTGCTTCTGGATTGACATATGTTTGTTTACAAATGTTTATGTGAATTGCTTTCTTACAAGAGTAATCAATTGGTTTTATTGAATTCTTCATTCTGTCGTTCCTTAATTAATAGTTTTGTTGAGTTCTTCATCTTATCATTTCTTCATCAATTAATTTTACTGAGTTCTTTAAATCATGTTTAATCCATCCATCTCCCTTTGTTCTTCGAAAACCATGAGTAACTAATCTAAGAGAGGTCTGCTAAAGAGGAATCTGTAGGCTAGAAGCATGAGAACTCAGCATGTAGAGTAGCATGATTGCATTGAATGTATGTGATCTTCATCCCACGGGCAATTTCGACCGGCCATCCATTTTGTCTAAAGAATTCCTAACCTCTGGAAGGAGTAAGAATTCCGAGTCGTTCATTCATGTTAGCCTTTTATGGTAAATAGAGAGTGGCCTAGGAATAGGCATTCTCCTAGCACGTTTATTAGCATGTGTTTATGAATAGGTTGTTAGCTTTACTTGGACAGAAGTAATCTAAGAAACTAATGCATGTAATCGGAAGATGCATGAGAACTAGCTAAGACGATGCATGAGATGTTAATCTACTGCTGAATGATCATAGTTAAATGCCTATAGAGGATTCTTAAGTCGACCTTGCTACCTTACTTTACATGTAAAATCGTTGCTAATTTATTGCTAGATTATTGCGAGAACCGCAATTCTACTTTTCCACATTATAACTTTACCTCTTTGCTAGGTTTGCATTTATGTTTACATTCTTCTTGCATCTTTTATATTCCTGTACCTCAACCCAAAATCTATCCAATTTAAGTTACCGTATCTAATTTAGCACATCAAATCGTTAGTCACTAAACTCAATCTCTGTGGGAAAACGAATTAAATTATACTTATCACTTGCTGCAGACCATGTATGCTTGCATGATCTTAGCGCTCTTCGCATTTACATTTTACATACACACTGAGCGCGCAACAAGTTTTTGGCGCCGCTGCCGGGGATTTTGTTTAGTAAACACGATTTGTGTTATTTTAGAAGAGCTTAATTTATTGGAGCTAATCTTTTGCATTTACAGGTACCAAAAAAGCTGGTTTATGAATGAGTTTCCAAATCACAATCTAGAATTTGATCCTGAACCCGAAAGGACTTTAAGGGCCAGAAACAAAATTAAGAAACGCCTTTTTAAACAGCCAAAACAACCTGTAATTCAGCACATTGCGGACCACGCAGAGTCAGCGCAATCTCAACAAGCTGAAATGGATAGAGCAAAAGAAGCACCAAACCGAGCACCTATCATTCGCAACCCCATTGAAATTGCGAATGATAAGGATAGTGCTATTCTATCATACCTTGTACCAATGCCTGAGGAGCTTAATCCGAGCATCATACGCCCCGAGATTACAGCTCACTCATTCGAGTTAAAACCTGTCTTGTTTCAAATGATGTCCACAGTTGGACAATTCTTTGGAGTGGAAAATGAAGACCCCCACAACCACTTGAGAAACTTCCTAGGAGTAAGTGACACCTTTGTCATCCCAGGAGTGTCTCAAGAGGCCTTGAGACTTTACCTTTTTCCATATTCATTAAGAGACAAGGCCAAGACGTGGCTGAACTCTTTCCCCTCTGGATCAATTGTCAATTGGACAGACCTTGCTGAAAAGTTCCTAGTAAAATACTTCCCTCCAGATAGGAACTCTGACTTTCGTGTTGACATCATCAAGTTCAAGCAAGCCAAAAATGAATCACTACATGAAGCTTGGATCAGATTCAAAGATCTTCTACTCAAATGTCCACGCCATGGCATTCCATGGTGTATCCAGATTGAAGTATTCTTTAAAGGATGCAACCCCAGCACGAGGCAAGTCTTGAATTCCTCAGCTGGAGGTTCGATGCTATCAAAGAGCTATAACGAAGCCTATGAGATTTTGGAGAAAATCTCAACATCACATTGTCAATTGTCAGACGATCCTGTGGAGCCAAACAGAAGGAAGGCTCAAGACATGGATGCACTTAGCGCAATGAGCAGCCATATCAATGCTCTGACCAACCTGGTGAAGCAAATGACTCAACCCAATATTCAAAAAAGTGTCAACACAATGGCAGATGTTTCAACAAACACAACAATAGCCAACCAATGTGAGGCACTAGTTTGTGGATTCTGTGGGGGAAGGGCATATGTATGACTATTGCCCTGCTAATCCATCTTCGGTGTGCTATGTTGGAAGCCAACAACAACCAAGGAACAACCCTTATTCAAATACATATAACCCTGGTTGGAGGAACCACCCAAATTTATCTTGGAGTGGACAACAAGGCACAAGCCAAATGCAAAATCAACCAAGACCAAGTGGACCACCTGGTTTCACTCAACATCAACAAACTAGTCAACCCCCATATCAGGAACAATATATCAACAATCAACCGATGGGAACATCAGTGGAGAACTTGCTGAAGGTATACATAGCAAGGAATGATGCAACTTTGCAGAGCCAGCAAGCAACCTTGAGAAGCTTAGAGACTCAAATCGGGTAGTTGGCAGACGAGCTGAAGAATAGGCCCCAAGGCAGACTGCCTGCAGACACTGAAACTCCAAGAAGGGATGGTAAGGAACAAGTTCAAGCTATTGAACTACGGAGTGGAAGGCCATTGGTGATGAGTAGCAGAGAAACACCAAAGAGAGTAGAGAACGAAGAGTCTAGTGCTCCACTGGATTCTCTGCCTAACTTTGATCAAATACAACCAAGCACAACAAGTGTAAGGCTGTAACGTATCATTGAGGAACCAGAAGAGATTCCTAGGCCTCCCCCTAGGCAACCTGATTAGCCTACCTATGTGTCACCACCACCATACCCTCAAATGTTTGATTTTTATGATGATGACTCCTTTGTTACCTTCGAATCTAAGAAGAGTGATCCAATGAAATCTGCATATGAATTGGGGGAGTTGGTGAAAGTTGAGAAAAATGAAATTGTGCTGGATGAGGCCAAAGAGACTAATGCGCTGCTTGAGGAACAAGAATTTGAAATGTTTGAGGTTGCAGCAAGCTTCTCTACCAATGAAAGAGTTGAGCCACCACCACCACAAATGCTCCAGCTGAAGGAGTTAGAAAGAGATGTGCCAAAAAAAGAAGTCTCATCGCATCAAACCTATGTTGTACCAACGCACATAAAGTACAAACCTTGGGATGTTATAACATGCAGTCTCTTTGAAAGAATCAACAATTTCAAGGTGTGGCAGAATGTCCGACCCCGTAAATCAAGACTTAAGTGTCTTAAACGAGCAGAAGTGATGCCTCGAAACATTGAAGAATATCCATATGAGGCAGATTGACAAGGGAGATTTCTGATCCCTAAACTCTTAAATTAGGCTTTTATCATGCTTTGCTTAGATTTCGTATGTTAGGAGTAGTTTATTTTGGGGATTGAAATATTTATCATGTGCCAACAATCATAGGGTACTGGGAGACAATTCTGAAATTAGTTTGATGCTTCTGCTATCATGCTTGAAATCTTTGTTAATGCGCTTACCATAGTCGTTTAGCATGAATTGATGATGCACTATAGGCTTATAGGACTGCATACAAAACACTCTTAGGAATGTCTTCTTATAGGTTAGTATATGGAAAAGCATGCCATCCCCCTCGAATTAGAAAACAAAGCTTTTTGGGCTTTAAAAGAGTTGAATTTTTGCGTGACCGATGCGAGAACATTCCGGTCTCTGCAATTGCATGAGTTAGATGAACTAAGACACATGTCATATGAAAATGCTAAAATGTATAAGGAAAAGACTAAAATTTGGCATGATAGTAGACTTAGGATTAAGGACTTCAAAAAGGGCCAGCATGTTCTATTGTCTAACTCACGATTGAAATTGTTTCCTGGCAAATTAAAGTCTCGTTGGTCAGGTCCTTTTGTGATTACTGTTGCGTGCTCAATGTGTTGAAATAATTAGGCAAATAAGAGAGATAGAGCACTCAGAACATGCAAGCATACATGATCTTATAGCAAGTAGTAAGTATATTTCATTCGTTTTCCCACAGAGATTTATTTCTAGCTATTCGCGAAGTGTTTTGTTAAGAAAGAAGGGGTGGATTTGATGGGGTAAAATTGGTTTTTAATTAACTACTTTTTGCTGAATGTGTAAAGGGTAGCAACATAAACGAGAACAAGTTGAAGCTAAACTCAAATGAAAAGAGACGAGATTAATAAATGAAGGTAAAGACAGCTAAACAGAATGGAAACTTAGACGGAATTGCGGAGACCACAATTCTACCGCAATTACAATAACAGCGAAAGTGTGTAAATGGGTGAATTAAGGGCTACTAATGACTATCCTATAGGCATTTTTATACGATTCTCAAGCACTAGATCTATTCTCTATGCATCAAACTATCTCAAACTCATGTATCGTCCGATTCCATGCATTAGATTCTTTAGTTTACTCAACTCAAAGTAAGGTCTTAAGCATCTTGTTAAGGCAGAAAGATATGGTTTGTACTAGGGAAACGCCTATTCCTAGGCCGTTTCCTGGTTACCTTGAAAGGCTAGCATGATAATATGACTCTGAACTCTTACTCCTTCCAGAGGTTAGGAGTTCTTTGGACAAAATGGATGGCCAATCGAAATTGCCCGTGGGATGAAGCTTACATACAACCAATGCTTCGAGAGCTATCCTACATGCTTGATTCACGTGTTTTAGCCTATGGAGTTGTCATTAGCATGCCCCTAAGTGACTTAGTTACTCATGGATATAAGGAGAACAAAACTAAAGGATAAAATAGACATGCTTAGAAGGGAAATGTGCTTAAAACAGCAAGGAACAGCAGTACAATGCAAAGGCAGAAACTGTGAAATACTGAACTTTATGTTTGATTAACTGATTGTTTGAATGGATATAAGAGAGACTTAAAGTAAAGAACAGAAAGACAGAACACAACGAAATGAACTAAACTAGCCACAAGAACAGAAACAACACAAGACAGAATGGGAAAATGGAAATGAAGAACAAAAACAGTAAAACAGCTTCGAATGTCTCGTTGCAGTCGCCTCGAATGAAGGATGAGAAAGGACAGCCTTGCTTGGATGAATCCAATCGGGAGAGAAGAAGAATCTCCTCTCCTTCCTATCAGATTATCGATTCCAACAGCTGAGCTTCGCAAACCAGCAGACGGCAAAGGAAAACAGGAGAAAAGATGGACTGCGAGAAGACTTCTACGCTTTCGGACGATGTTTGAACCCTCGACTTTGACCCCTATTTATAGTAATCTGCAGGTGCATTTGGGCCAAGGAGAACCATCAATCTTCAACGTCGTACTTCAGAATGGATGGAGGAGAAAGAACGAATCCCTGAAATAAAGGAAATTAACAGAAAAAGATCAGTCAACTTACGGTTTTCACTTGAAACATTGCGAGAACCGCAATGTTTCCGCAATGCTTTCGCAATGCTTGTTTTTCATTCTTTTCCTTCGGTTTTCAACTCTTTTCTTTCCTATTGTACATAAGTCCTAATTTAGCTACCTTCTTCTAATTCTCATATTTAAGCAAAGGTTTAGGCTAAATGCTATCAAAAACACCTAAGAGTGAACATCTTTCTAAGCCAATTAAGTCCTAAAAAGGTCACTTTTGGAGACGTAACAATTACTAATGTGTTTGTTCATGGTGCAGTTGAAATTCGAAA
This sequence comes from Herpetospermum pedunculosum, assembly GCA_028017165.1. NCBI lineage: Eukaryota > Viridiplantae > Streptophyta > Magnoliopsida > Cucurbitales > Cucurbitaceae > Herpetospermum > Herpetospermum pedunculosum. The sequence goes on from CM051526.1 coordinate 14,531,718, forward strand.
TCTGGAACAAAGTCAGCCGTTCATGGTGAATGGTGCTAGATTGAAGCACTACTATGAGGAAGAAGATGTGAAAACACTCTCAGCCTTCCTCTTATCCGAAGCCTAAAAAGCAAGTCAAGAAAGGATGAGCAAGGGCGTTCAATTGAATGATCATTATGCTCAATCATCAGAGGAATATGGAATAGATAGTCTTTCGTTATTGTTTTTCTTTTAGATTGATTACAGTATTGTTATTGCTAGCTTTAATTAAGTTTGTTTTTTGTGATTTAGGAACGTGGCAATTGGAGATTTTTAAACGACATTCGAGGGAGTATTTCGGATCCCTCTAAAAAACAAGGAAAAAATCTGCTTTTCTGTGACCTGTTACCCCACCAATATCAACTGTTTGTTCTGTTTTAAATTCTTAATTTGCCCAAGTAGAGTAGTTTAGTCTAGTTTAATGTCGTATGATTAGGTAGCTTAGATAATTTTGCTATTTTCTGTAGTTGTTTATGAACGAATATCGCATGCTAGGAGCCTTGATCACAGTTAAAACTGCTCTGTTGGAATCATTGCGAATTCTTTGCGGAGACCGCAATATTTTGTTAGTTTAAGCATGCTGGTGTAAGACTTTCTGATGGGTTGTCTGTCTTTAAATCTCATGATTTGGCTGCATTACTGATGTCCATAGGTAGTCTGTCTATTGAGCATGCTGGATGAGTGTCAAGTACACCTTTGTTAGTTCTAATTAGCTTCATGAATTGCTGAGCATGTACCTCTGTTAGACCTTACCATGTTGGTTTTAGTAAATTTCTGCTGTTGAGTTATCTGCACTATGAGGGTCATTCCATCCCTAGGAGTTTTAAGTCTGTCTGGTTTTTATTTAGACTAGATGCTTCTAAGATAAGTTTGGGGGTGTGCCACCTCAGACTCTCATTGGGGACAATGAGAAGTTTAAGTTTGGGGGAGGCAACCTCTAGGCCTAGGAACACTCCTCTCTCCTTTGAAAAATAGACATTCTTCTTCTAAAAAAAAATGAATAAGAAAGCAAAAGAAAAATAAAGGGTACTTTCTCTCTCTAAGGATGCTGAGTAATCAGGGCCATTTGTGTAACCCACAAGTGGCACTGCATTAAAAGGCAATTCAAAGAGAAGACTTTGCCAAAAGAGAAAAAAAGAAAAGTAAAACCAAGGAAGAAGAATGTGTGCCAAAGAGCTACGACCTAAGTGTTTAGATGTCCTGTGAAATTGAACTCTGATCCTTAGTTTGCTAAACACAGGGCTGTAGCTTGAAGGTATGTCAAGGGAGATGAGTGTCTATCCAACACAGTGATGCCAGGGCTTAGTTTGTTCTATGGATACTGAACTCTGATACTCGTGTGTGCTAAGCCTGACATGACTTTAAGGAATCCTAGGTAATTCAAAAATAAAGACATTAGAAGCATGTACTGAGTCTAAGTTAAAACTAGGGAGAATTTGAAAGCTTAGGGATAACTGCACAATGAGCCCAATGACATAGGCAGATAAGCCATAAGGTAGGAAGTTAGTAAGAACAAAAGGTTTTAAAGGCAAAGGAAATCAGAATAGGCAGAATATGAAGTTAGTTTGAACTTAGAAGAGTGTCACAGGACAACAATGCCTTTGATAGTAAGCCTAGGGAAGTCAGCAAGTCAGTTAGGTAGAATTTAAAAGACAAGATTTAGAAGCCAAAGTAAGCCTTTATATTGCTCGAGGACGAGCAATAACTCAAGTTTGGGGGTGTGTTACCTCTCCAAAAGTACATTATTTAAGGTCATATTTACTTAGAAATCATGGAAATTCTTGAGTGTTTTTGTTAAGAGTTAGCTTAATGTGTGCTTAAATGTGAGAATTTGAGAAATGATGCTAAATTAAGGCTTATTTGGAAAAGGAAAGAAAAATGATGCAAAATGATGTAAAAAGAGCTAAAATGTACATTGTAGGAACATTGCTGAAAAATGGCGGAGCTCGCAATAAAACAGTCTTTGCTGCTGCATTTTTTTTCCAGTCAACAGTCTTTGTTGACTGAGTTTTTCCAGTAGTCAACTCTCCCTGCTGCTGCCACATGTCAAGCTTGACTACCTCACAAAATTGAATGGTGATCCACAATTATTGAGCAGCCTTTTGCAACCACCTAGAGGCTATATAAAGAGAGTTAAATGAAGGATCAAAGCAATTGAATTCCCCTCAATTCAAATACAACTCAATAGTGAAGAACTCGAAGACGAAATCCTTCTCCCCCGGTTGTTGGATCGAAGAAACAAAGCCCTTGGCGTGATAATTCGAGAGGAAGAAGAGAAGATCCATCTTCTCTTCTGATTGAATTTATCCCCAAGATCAGCTAATCTTCCCCTTCATCCGAGGCGATTCACGACTTGGAAGATCCTCACGCAATTAACAGCTTTCCTTTACTGCTTTCCTTTATCGCTTTCCAATTTAATTTCTGCTTCCTCTAAATGTTGTTCTGAATCATTTACTGCTTTTCGCTTTCATTGTTGCTTCTGGATTGACATATGTTTGTTTACAAATGTTTATGTGAATTGCTTTCTTACAAGAGTAATCAATTGGTTTTATTGAATTCTTCATTCTGTCGTTCCTTAATCAATAGTTTTGTTGAGTTCTTCATCTTATCATTTCTTCATCAATTAATTTTACTGAGTTCTTTAAATCATGTTTAATCCATCCATCTCCCTTTGTTCTTCGAAAACCATGAGTAACTAATCTAAGAGAGGTCTGCTAAAGAGGAATCTGTAGGCTAGAAGCATGAGAATTCAACATGTAGAGTAGCATGATTGCATTGAATGTATGTGATCTTCATCCCACGGGAAATTTCGACTGGCCATCCATTTTGTCTAAAGAATTCCTAACCTCTGGAAGGAGTAAGAATTCCGAGTCGTTCATTCATGTTAGCCTTTTATGGTAAATAGAGAGTGGCCTAGGAATAGGCATTCTCCTAGCACGTTTATTAGCATGTGTTTATGAATAGGTTGTTAGCTTTACTTGGACAAAAGTAATCTTAGAAACTAATGCATGTAATCGGAAGATGCATGAGAACTAGCTAAGACGATGCATGAGATGTTAATCTACTGTTGAATGATCATAGTTAAATGCCTATAGAGGATTCTTAAGTCGACCTTGCTACCTTACTTTACATTTAAAATCGTTGCTAATTTATTGCTAGATTATTGCGAGAACCGCAATTCTACTTTTCCACATTATAACTTTACCTCTTTGCTAGCTTTGCATTTATGTTTACATTCTTCTTGCATCTTTTATATTCCTGTACCTCAACCCAAAATCTATCCAATTTAAGTTACCGTATCTAATTTAGCACATCAAATCGTTAGTCATTAAACTCAATCTCTGTGGGAAAACGAATTAAATTATACTTATCACTTGCTGCAGACCATGTATGCTTGCATGATCTTAGCGCTCTTCGCATTTACATTTTACATACACACTGAGCGCGCAACACTGCCTCAACAGCTTCTGTTTTCATCTTCTTTGCAGCGTGCTGAGACTCGTTCTTCTTCTTAGCCTTTGTTGAGGCCTTTAGCCTTTTCGCTTTTATTATCACGGGAGTCCTCTTCTTGGACACCGTCTCTGCCTCCTTCTCTAATCCAGCCACTACTTCAGCAGCCACCCGATTGATGCACTCATCTATTGTTTCGGCCGCAGGTGACCTTCTCTCGTTCTCTTCCGCAGCAGGACTTTCGTCCCTCAAGGGACTGATGACTTCCTCTTCTACTTGCGTATCAGGGCTAACGTCCCTAAGGGGGCTGATGACCTCCTCTCCCTCTTGCGCATCACCAGCTGTGGTAGACGCAGAATTTGGTTGCTCTGCAGGAGAGACCTCGGTCCCAGACTGCTGTTGCGTAGATGACGGGCTCTGCATGGCAGTTTCGAATGAAGGCATGCTGGTGGCTGGGCTTTCCTCCCTTGCTTCCTCTCTGATCTTGGTCTTTGGGTGCCTGCCGGCTGTGATCTTTCTCTTTCTTTTTGTCGGGACTTTTCTAGGCTCCGAAGGGTTGACTGCCTAGACCGAGGCTAAGGAGATCAGAACATCCCCTGCCATAGTTGTGTCTTCCGTTGTGGGAGATGGTTTTGTTGGAGTAGAGCTCTCTGCTTCTTGACGACGAGAGTCTCTGGTTGATACCATTTTTTTTTCGGAGGTAGAGAGATTAGATTTTCGAGAAGACGAAGGGAGAAATTCTGTTGAGAGCTCAAATAGGTTTTGAGATTTCGCAAGGATAATGAGGCTGCAACCTTCCCTATTTATAACGTTTTTTTGCGAAATTAAAGGAACGAGCGTTGCGGCCTCGCAACGCAATCGCAATGCTGCTTCTTCTAACGGAAATCTCCAAAATATAACCGTTGAGGATTTTCTTTCCCTTTTTGGCGACTGCCGCAAAATCTTCACAATATCCAATCTCTGGATTTTCTGATTCTCCCTATATCTTCTCTCTTCTTCTTGATTGATTCACCCAAATTGCCGTTAGAATTCCAGTCACCATCCTCCTAATTTTAATCACCATAAACAAAATTAATTAATTTCAGAAATTTAAGAATTCAATTAAACATTAAATAAAAATAAACATAAATTTTTCGCATTTATAACAAAATTTTGAGCACAAAGATATTTCTAATAACGTCCATGCTCATCTCTTCTTGATTGAATTCAAACTTCGGACAAGAGGAACGCCGAGAGCGTCCCTACGTCTCTTTCCTCGTTGTAGTGCTTCAATCTTGCACCATTCACCATAAACGGCTGACCCTGTTCCAAATTCTTAATCTCAATTGCACCATGCACAAAAACGTTAGTAATGACAAAGGGACCAGACCACCGAGATTTGAGTTTCCCAGGAAAAATTCTCAATCTTGAATTAAATAATAACACATGCTGTCCTTTTTTAAAATCCTTTGGCCTAAGTCTACTATCATGCCAGATTTTTGTTTTTTCTTTATACATTTTAGCATTCTCGTATGACATGTGCCTCAATTCATCTAATTCATGTAATTGCAGAGACCGCAATGTTCCCGCATCGGTCACGCAAAAATTTAATTCCTTTAAAGCCCAGAAGGCTTTGTTTTCTAATTCAAGAGGGAGATGGCATGCTTTTCCATAAACTAACCTATAGGGGGACATTCCCAAAGGGGTTTTTATATGCAGTTCTATATGCCCATAATGCATCATCTAATTTAAAAGACCAATCCTTTCTATTTGGTTTTACAACTTTTTCTAGGATACTTTTGATCTCCCTATTAGAAATTTCTGCTGGCTCATTTGAATGGGGATGATAAGGTGTTTCTACCCTATGCTTAACATTATATTCAGCTAACACCCTCTCCATAGATTTGTTTATGAAGTGTGATCCCACATCACTTATGATGGCACGTGGAGTGCCAAATCGTGTGAAAATATGTCTATTAAGAAATTTTATAACTGTCTTAGCATCATTTAAAGGACATGCAATTGCCTAAACCCATTTTGAGACATAGTCTACAGCTACTAAAATATACAGATTACCAGCAGAAGATGAAAATGGACCCATGAAGTCAATACCCCATACGTCAAAGAGTTCTAACTCTAAGATGTATGTCAGAGGCATCTCATCCTTCCTACTGAGGTTACCTGTTCGTTGGCATTCATCGCAATTGCGCGCGTAGTCATGTGCATCCTTGAAGATTGTTGACCAGAAATAGCCACTCTGAAATACCTTCGCAACAGTTCTTTGACCACCAAAGTGCCCTCCATACGGAGCTGTATGACAATGCTGCAGGATGGATCTTGCTTCAGCAGCTGACACACATTTCCTTAGCAATCCATCCGCACAACATTTGTAAAGGGTGGGGTCGTCCCAAATGTACTTCTTGGCATCATTCAAGAACTTCTTCTTGTCCTGCCCTTTATTGAATTCGGATAGCACCTGCGAGGCAAGAAAATTTGCAATATCAGCAAACCAAGGCTCAACATTATCATCACAGTGTATTAAAACAAAAATATGTTCATCAATAAAAGAATCCATCATTGCGGGCTCCGCAATAGATTCGCAATGACTCTGCAATCTTGATAAATGATCAGCAACCACGTTTTTACATCCCTTTTTGTCCCGTATTTCCAAATCAAATTCCTGTAAAAGCAACACCCATCTAATCAGACGAGGTTTGGCATCAGCCTTCCTCATTAGGTACTTGATTGCACCATGATCAGTGTAAACGATTGTTTTATTTCCTACAATATAAGCTCTGAATTTCTCACATGCAAATACTACGGCTAACATTTCATTTTCAGTAGTAGTGTAGTTGCAATGAGCCTCATTTAATGTTTTACTTGCATAATATATAGGATGTGTCAATTTGTCTCTCTTCTGGCCAAGCATGGCTCCAATTGCATAATCACTTGCATCGCACATCAATTCAAAAGGCATATCCCAATTTGGTCCGATTATAATTGGAGCTTTTACTAAAGAAGTTTTGAGCTTATTCCAAGCTATCAAACACTCATTGGAAAAGATAAAAGTTCTGTTTAACTCTAGAAGTTCACAGAGGGGTTTGAAGATTTTTTAGAAATCTTTTATGAATCTTCTGTAAAACTGTTACGTCTCCAAAAGTGACCTTTTTAGGACTTATTTATCTTAGAAAGATGTACACTCTTAGGTGTTTTTGATAGGATTTAGCTTAAACCTATGCTTATATATGAGAATTAGAAGAAGGTAGCTAAATTAGGACTTGTGTGCAAAAGGAAAGAAAATGATTGAAAACCGAAGTTAAAAGAAGGAAAAATGCGCATTGCGGCAGCATTGCGGAAACATTGCTAAAACCGCAATGTTTCAAGTGAAATCCATAAGTTGACTGATCTTTTTCTGTTATTTTCCGTTATTTCAGGGATTCGTTCTTTCTCCTCCATCCATTTTGAAGTACGACGTTGAGGATGGATGGTTCTCCTTGGCCCAAACGCACCTGCAGATTACTATAAAAGGGGGTCAAAGTAGAGGGTTTGATCATCATCTGGAAGCGTAGAAGTCTCTTCGCAGCTCCATCTTTTCTCCTGTTTTTCTTCTCCGTCTGTTGGTTTGAGAGGTTCAGCTGTTGGAGTCGACAATCTGATAGGAAGGAGAGAAGATTCATCTTCTTTCCTGATTGGATTCATCCAAGCAAGGCTATCCTTTCTCTCCCTTCAGCCGAGGCATTGCGACGAGGCGTTCAAGCTTAATTACTGCTTTCTGTCTTTTATTTCTAATTTCCAGCTCTGTTTAGTTGTTGTTTCTTTTCTAGTGGCTAGTTCATTTCATTTCGTTGCTTTCTGTCTTTATGTTATTCACTTTAAGCTTTCCTTTGTCTATTCAAACAATCAAGTAAACAAAGCACAATTCTGCATTTCACAGTCTCTCATCTTTACAATTTACGGTTCTGCTTTGCTATTTTGTCTTTCATTTCCTTCTAAGCATGTCTACTTCACCTCTTATTTCTGTTCTGCCTATATCCATGAGTAACTAAGTCACATAGGGGCATGCTAATGACAATACTATAGGCTAAAAAACGTGAACCAAGCATGTAGGATAGTGTTGCGTGCTCAATGTGTAAAGATAAATATGCAAACAGGAAGAGAGAGCACTTAGAACATGCAAGCATACACGGTCTCACAGCAAGTAGTAAGTATATTTCATTCGTTTTTTCCACAGAGACTCATTTTTAGCTATTCGCGAAGTGTGAATGTTAAGAAAGATGGGATGAATTTGATGGGGTAAAATTGGTTTTTAATTAACTACTTTTTGCTGAGTGTGTAGAGGGATATAACATCAACAAATTAAAGTTAAAACTAGACCTAAAGGACAAGAGATGGAATTAATAATCGAGGAAGAAAACAGCTAAACAGAATGATAAAACGGCAGAATTGCGAGGACCGCAATGTTTCCGCAATTAAATGGCAGCGAATCTGATTAAAACGGGGAATTAAGGGCTACTAATGACTGTCCTATAGGCATTTTATTACGATTATCAAGCCTTGGATCAACTCTCTATACATCAAACTCACTCTATCTCAAGTATCGTCCGATTCCATGCATTAGAGACTCAAGTTTACTCGACTTCAAAGTAAGGACTTAAGCATCTTGTTAAAACAGGAGTGTTCAGTTTGTACTAGGGAAACGCCTATTCCTAGGCCGTTTCCTGATTACCATGAAAGGCTAGCATGATTATATGACTCTGAACTCTTACTCCTTCCAGAGGTTAGGAGTTCTTTGGACAAAATGGATGGCCAATCGAAATTGCCCGTGGGATGAAGCTTACATACAATCAATGTTCGAGTGTTGAACTGACTACTTGACTCACGTTTTTTAGCCTATAGTTCTGTCATTAGCATGCCCCTAAGTGATTTTAGTTACTCATGGATATGTGGAGAACAGAAAAGGTAGATAAGAAAGACATGCTTAGAAGAGAAATGCGTGTAAAACAGCAAGACAAACCGTAGCAGAACAAGGTAGAAACTGTGAAGTGCAGAAATTTACTTTGATTACTTTAAGTGTTGAATGACAAAGGAAAGCTTAAAAAGAACTGAATCCAAGACAGACAACAACGAAATGCAGTAATTGAAATGACTAAACTAAGAACAACAATGATCAGTAATGGAAATGAGAAGAAAAGAACAGGAAACAGTAAAGGATTGCTGAAAACTTCATGGCAGTCGCCTCGAATGATGGTGATGAGAATTCAGTCGTGCTTGGATGAATCCAATCGAGAGAGAAGAAGAATCTTCTCTCCTTCCTATCAGATTATCGACTCCAAAAGCTGAGAACCTCACTCCAACAGACGGCAAAGGAATTTAGAGAGAATGGTGGACTGCGAGAAGACTTCTGTGCTTCGAATTCATTACTGAACCTCCGACTTTGACCCCCTTTTATAGTAGTTTGCAGGTGCGTTTGGGCCAAGGAGAACCATCAACCTTCAACGTCATATATCAGAATGGATGGAGGAGAAAGAACGAATCCCTGAAAAGTCGGATCTAAACAGAAAATGATCAGCCAACTTACGGTTTTAACTTGAATAATTGCGGTCACCGCAATTATTCCGCAATGCATTCGCAATGGTTATTTTTTTCATTCTTTTCTTCGGTTTTCAACCCTTTTTCTACCTATTGTACATAAGTCCTATATTAGCTACCTTCTTCTAATTCTCATATTAAAGCATAGGTTTAAGCTAAATGCTAACAAAAACACCTAAATGTGTACATCTTCTTAAGCTAAATGGGTCCTAAATAAGTCACTTTCAGAGACTTAACACACCCCCAAACTTAAGGCTTTGCTTGTCCTCAAGCATACTAAGGACTTACTTAGGCTGCTTTTTCTTCTTCTTTAACTACTCACTAACTCCCTTATATTCTTGTCTATAGCAATGCTGTCCTGTGACACACTTCTAAGTTTAGAACTAACCTCTTGTCTAGCTTCTTCTGACTTCACCTGCCTACTATACCCACTGCTTTTGTTAACCCCCTACTACTGATCTAACTACTTTTATGATATCATGCTTTTATCCCTAAGGTTTCAAATTCTACCAAGCTTTACTCCAGACTCAGTACATGCTTCTAGCTTATTTTTAATGTGTCTAGGATTCCTTAGAGTCATGCCAGTCTTAGTATTAACAGTGACAATGGTACTTTTAGAGAACAACCTAAGCCCTGGCATCACTACATTGGATATACACTCATCTCCCTAAAACAACCCTACAAGTTACAACTTTTGTGCTTAGCTACTTTGAGGATCAGAGTTCTTTTAAATAGGACATCTAAGCCACAAAGTTATAACTCCTAGGTATACATTCTTCTTCCCTATATTTTTCTCTTCTTTTTTTTCTTAGGTGGAGCTTCTCCTTTGGTTGCCTTTTGATGCAACGCCACTTGTGGGTTACACACTTGGCACTGACTACTCAGCAACCTAAGAGAAACTCCCCCCCTTTATTCTTTTTTCATTTTGTTCATCATTTTTTTTTTTTTAAACTGGAGAAGAAGAATGCTTATGTTTCTAAGGGAGAGAGGAATGTTCCTAGGCCTAGGGTGGCCTCCCCCAAACTTCAACTACTCATTGTCCCCAATGAGTGTTTGAGGTGGCACACCCCCAAACTTGTCCTAGAAGCATCTAGTCTAAAGCAAAACAAAGAGAATCTAAACATCCTAGGCATAGGCAAAACATTCTAGAAGCAACTAGCCCAGCAGCAGAAAATTTGAACATAACAGACAGGTTTAAGGACTTATGGTTTATGCATGCTGGGCACTATTCAGAGGCAAATTTAAACTATCAAAAGGTGTCCTATGACACTCATCCAGCATGCTTCAAGATCAGCTATATAAGGTAGTCATGCTAGCAGCAAAAGATAGAATTTAACAGATCACAGCCTAACTAAACAGACAGTCCAAAACATGCTATCAGTCACAAAAATTGCGGGAACCGCAATTATTTCGCAATCCAATCCGGGCAGATATAACATTAACTCAGGCCCCTAGCATGCTTTTTCCCGTTACTCATGCATCCTAAAAATAAAACTAAACTATCCTACCTATTCAGCTAACATCAAACTAGACTAAGCAAAAGAAAAAGCATAAAACTAAACATTAAAAACAGATCAAAATTGAACCAAAAACAGCATAATATACATTATTCTATCAAAAAGCAGGAAAATTGTCTTTTGTTTCTGAAGGGATCAGTAATACTCCCTCTAGTGCTCTTCAAACCAGCACTCAATTCTCATCATCCTCATCTGGTCGCCTTGGTCGTGGGGGCACCCATGGAGTTAGGAGGTTGGTGGGGAAGTCTGGGAAGATGCACCCCAACTGGTCTGCAACTTCTCTGTCCCTCGCCTGCGCATAGTTGGCCCATTGAGCCATTCTCCTCTGCATGTCCATCAAGCAGGCCATGGATAGGGACTGCTCAGCAGCCAGCCTATCCAACTCAAACTCCATGTTGCCCTTTCTTCTCAGCCTTAGGTGTGCAGGCAACTCCAGATGGCCTGTGTAGGGCAGCTGCTGCTCCAAGCGCTCGGTGGGAACTCCTGCAAGCAAGCATAACTTTGTGATGATGTTGGGGAAAAATAACGGTCCCTTACCCTTTTTAGCACACTCGGCTATGGCAGCAGTGATGACTTCTCCCACGTTGATCGTGAGACCTCTCATTATAGCATAAACCAGCAGCGAACGGCTCTGGTTGATTGTAGTCTCATGAGTCACTGGGGAGAGTCTTCTTCTGACGAATGAAAACCACACAGCTGCCTTAGCCGTGAGGTTGGCACTCATGAGCGTGTGCCGCCCATTGCGTGACACTGTCCAGGAGGCTTCAGGCTGGCCAATGGTGCGGATGGCTTCTTCTAGCACAGCCTCAGTCGGCTCATCAACTATCCGTGCATAATCTGTGTGAGGCTGGCCCCTTAGACCAAATGCTTCATTAATGGCTTTGGCTGAGAAATCAACTTCCACCCCTCTGACCACAGATAGGCCATCCTCAGGGCTGAGCACGTTAGCATAAAAGTCATACACCATGCTCGTGTATGCTGGATTGGGAGGTCGGCAGAATTCCTCCCAGCCATGGTTGATCACCCCTGCGCGCAAGAACTGCGGCAGGTCAGCAAGTCGATCAAGGAACCCCTTCTCGTGCAACAGGTCCCTTTTCCTCAGCTCCACGCCCCTGGATTCAGCATCAGACGAGACATACCTCACTGACGGAGGTTCATCTTCAGGGTAGAGTTTAGCCTTCCCCTTATCGGCTGGCTTGGAAGATTCAGCAGCCTCCACCTTGAGGCGTTTGAGCGAAGGCTCAGTACTGTCTTTGTCTGCTGAAGGCACTCGCTTGGCCTTCTTCTTCTTCAGTTTCTTGGCTTTCTTGGCCTCCTTCTTGGCCTTCTTCTTCTCTTTCTTAATGTGATCTGTTGGAGGCAAGCCCCCAACGTTTCTTCCATAGAATCGTCCTGCTGTGCAGGAACATCAGGGCTGTCTTCCCTCATAGGAGAGAAGACTTCTTCTTCCCCAGCATCTCCACTGCCTTGCGTGGACTCCTGATAATCCCCATAAGGGAATTCAGGATCAGGCCGTGGAGAATTGTGCTCTGCTGATGGTGTATGTGCAGAACTCCATGGTGAAGACGGCAGTTCAGGACTCTGCACAGCCGCAGGTGGTAGATCAGAACTCTGAAGCGCTGGAGATGACTCGGCGCGCTGCGCAGGCGGTGATGATTCTGTGCTGTGCACCGGTTCAGATGGGAGAGGGCTGCGCACAGGTGACACAGACGGCGACGAACCTTCTTTTGCTGACTCGTGAGATGCACGATCAGGTTCTTGACTCTCCACAGAGGGAGTCTTGGCGATGGTTCGTTCGGCGGCAGTCTTGACAGTCCACCGGCGCTTCTTTGGCGTGCCCACTGGCTCAGATGGGCCAGCAGGGATCTCAGTGACCACCCTCCACTTCTTCCTACGAATAGGAAGCTTGCCAAGACGGCCAGTGCGTACAGCACCCTGATCAGCAAGGGTGAGAAGCGCTTCCCTCGCAGCCGCTTCAGCTGCGTCGTCGGCCTTCTTCTTGGCGGCGGATCTTTCAGCCCTAGTGGAAACCATTGTCAAATCTTGGAGGTTTGGAGAGAGAGATCAAAGGTGGAGAGAATCGCAGAAATCTTGGAGAGTAAAGAATGAGAGGATCGTATCAATCGGGCGCCTTCTAACGGCTATAAAAGCAACGGAAAAATCCCAACGGCTCTTTTTGCGGATCCAGCAATTTTTGCGCAATTCTAGGGATAATATTTCATAACAAATCCAAACTTTGATCGCCCGTATCTTTCATTTGGCTCAACCGTTTCTTGATTTTTAAAGTGGGATTTACTCCCCTTGATCCCCTCTTTCGATTCCCTACAAAAACAAATAAAACAAACATTAACTACGCAATTAAAAATACCTCACAAAACATACAAACGATCATCGAAAAAACAGAAAAAATAAACTAAGGCATTGGCCTTGACTAAACGAGCACAGTAACCACTCGTTCTCTCTCTTTTCTAACTTCATGCTTCCTGTAGGAGGAAGGCCGAGAGAGTCTTCACATCCCCCTCCTCATAGTAGTGCTTCAACCTAGCACCATTGACCATAAATGGCTGTCCTTGCTGCAAGTTTTTAATCTCTATGGCACCATGAACAAAGACATTAGTAATAATAAATGGACCTGACCATCTAGACTTTAATTTGCCTGGAAATAGCTTTAATCGTGAGTTAAATAATAATACAAGTTGGCCCTTTTTAAAGTCTTTGATCCTGAGTCTACTGTCATGCCATATTTTTGTCTTTTCTTTGTACATCTTGGCATTCTCATAGGCCATGTGCCTAAGCTCATCAAGTTCATGTAGCTGTAAAGATCTTAATGTCCCTGCATCCTTCACACAAAAATTTAATTCTTTCATGGCCCAGAATGCCTTGTTCTCCAACTCAAGTGGCAAGTGGCAAGCCTTGCCATACACCAACCTATAGGGAGACATTCCTAGAGGTGTCTTATATGCTGTTCTGTAAGCCCAAAGTGCATCCTCAAGCTTGAAAGACCAGTCTTTCCTATTAGGTTTGACTACCTTCTCTAGGATGTTCTTTATCTCCCTATTGGAAATCTCAGCTTGGCCATTTGAGTGTGGGTGGTAGGGAGTAGCTACCCTATGTCTAATGTTATACTTAGCCAATATTTTCTCCATAGCCTTATTGATGAAATGTGACCCCTCATCACTAATGATAGCACGAGGAGTCCCAAATCTAGTGAAAATGTGTCTATGCAAGAAGCTAGTGACTGTTTTAGCATCATTATTAGGACATGCCTTAGCTTCTACCCACTTTGACACGTAGTCTACTGCTACTAAAATGTACAGGTTACCTGATGATGGAGGGAATGGTCCCATGAAATCAATGCCCCACACATCAAAGAGCTCCAACTCTAAGATGTAGGTGAGAGGCATCTCATCCTTACGACTGAGGTTACCTGTCATTTGGCATTCGTCACAGTTGTGGGCATAATTGTGGGCGTCCTTGAAGATTGTTGGCCAGTAGTAGCCACTCTGAAATACCTTAGCAGCTGTTCTTTGACCCCCAAAGTGCCCACCGTAAGGAGATGAGTGACAGTGCTGCAGCACAGACTTCGCTTCAGTAGCTGTAACACACTTCCTCAACAACCCATCAGCACAGGTCCTGTAAAGTATGGGGTCATCCCAGATGAATTTCCTTGCTTCATGGAGGAACCTCTTCTTCTCTTGTCCTCCCTTGAACACTGGTAAAACCTGTGCTGCACGGAAGTTAGCAATGTCAGCGAACCAAGGTTCCTCATCGTTATCACGATGAGTTAAAGCAAAGATATGTTCATCTATAAAAGCATCAGAAATTGCGGGGTCCGCAATTTTTTCGCAATTGTGCTGCAATCGAGACAGGTGATCTGCAACCACGTTTTCACATCCCTTCTTGTCCCGAATGTCCAAATCGAATTCCTGCAGCAATAACACCCATCTAATTAATCTAGGCTTAGCATCAGCCTTCCTCATAAGATATTTTAAAGCAGAATGGTCAGTATATACAATGGTCCTAGTTCCTACAATATAGTTCCTAAATTTTTCACAAGCAAATACTACAGCAAGCATCTCCTTCTCTGTAGTTGTATAGTTACATTGAGCCTCATTCAAGGTCTTACTAGCATAATATACAGGATGTGTGAGCTTGTCAATCTTCTGTCCTAACATGACTCCTACAGCATAGTCACTGGCATCACATAGCATCTCAAATGGGAGATCCCAATTTGGTCCTACTATGATTGGTGCTGTGACCAGTGCTTCCTTAAGGGTTTTCCAAGCTACTACACATTCTTTAGAAAAGAGGAATGGCCTACCTAGCTCTAGAAGCTCACATAGAGGCTTGGCTATCTTAGAGAAGTCCTTGATGAACCTTCTATAGAAGCCAGCATGCCCTAAGAAACTCCTAATAGCCTTGACATTCTGGGGCTCTACCAACTTCTCTATGACCTCGATTTTTGCCCTATCCACTTCTACACCTGCCCTTGACACTCGATGTCCTAAGACAATCCCTTCATCTACCATGAAATGGCATTTTTCCCAATTTAGGACTAGGTTGGTCTCTTCACACCTAGCCAGGACTTGTCCTAGGTTCTCTAGACAGGTTTTAAATGAGTCCCCAAAGACTGAGAAGTCATCCATGAATATTTCTATTATGGACTCATCCAACTCAGAGAAGATCGCCATCATGCACCTTTGGAAAGTTGCCGGTGCATTGCATAAGCCAAAAGGCATTCTGCGGAAGGCAAACGTTCCAAAAGGGCAAGTGAAGGTAGTCTTCTCTTGATCCTTAGGGTCTATAGTGATTTGATTATAGCCAGAGTACCCATCTAAAAAACAATAGTAGGCTCTACCAGCTATTCTGTCTAGCATCTGGTCAATAAATGGTAGGGGGAAATGGTCTTTTTTAGTTTCTTTATTCAGTTTTCTGTAATCCATACATACCCTCCACCCTGTGACAGTCCTAGTTGGAATCAGTTCGTTGTTCTCATTGACTACCACAGTTATTCCCCCCTTTTTAGGTACACATTGGATGGGGCTTACCCACTGGCTACTAGCTATGGGAAAAATTACTCCTACATCTAACCACTTTATTATTTCCTTTTTCACTACCTCTTTCATAGAGGGGTTTAACCTACGCTGGTGATCTACCCTAGGTGTGTGCTCTTCCTCTAGAATAATTTTGTGCATACAATAAGAAGGGCTAATGCCTCGAATATCAGCAATAGTCCATGCTATAGCCTTCCTATGTTGCTTAAGCAGTAAAATTAAATCAACCTCATGCTGTTCACTAAGCTTAGAAGAAATAATTACAGGCAGCGTCTCATTATCTCCTAGATATGCATATTTGAGGTGAGTTGGTAGTGGTTTTAGTTCTAAAACAGGTGGATGCTTAATGGAGGGCTTCAACGGATTTACAGTTCTATCAGTTAAATCTATATTCATACATACATGCTGAAGTTTATCTACAGGCATATTCATTATGTCAGATACATTTAGATCATCTACATCTAATCCTACATATTCGTTAGCATGCTTGGTTAATAATACATGCTCTAATTGTTCTTCCATTAGTGAGTCAACAACATCAATGCTAGCACAAGACTCAGAATCAGAGGGATACCTTAAAGCTTTGTAAACACTAAATTTTACCTCTTCATCATGAACCCTCATAGTTAACTCACCTTTTTGCACGTCTATTAGTGCCCTACCTGTGGCTAGAAATGGTCTACCTAGCAGGATGGGAACCTCCTTGTCTGCCTCATAGTCCAGGACAATGAAATCTGCAAGGAAAATAAATTTGTCAACTTTAACTAGAATATCCTCAATCTTACCTTCTGGATATGCGATGGATCTGTCTGCTAGTTGTAAAGTGACAGTAGTTGGACGTGCTTCTCCCATTCCCAACTGGCGGAATAGGGACAGGGGCATGAGATTTATGCTGGCGCCCAGGTCACAAAGCGCTCTGCCCACATGCTTGCCTCCAAGTTCTACAGGTAGGGTGAAGGAACCAGGATCCTTCTCCTTCTTGGGTAGCTTGTTTTGGAGGATGGCACTGCACTCCTCGGTGAGGTTTACTGTTTCAAACTCACCAATTATTCTTTTGTTAGTAATAATGTCCTTCAAAAACTTTACATATGAAGGCATAGACTGTAAAACCTCTACAAAAGGAATGTTCACATGCACTTGCTTAAGTATTTCTAAAAATTTATTAAAATGAACTTCCTGTTCCTGCTTCTTCTTAAGCCTTCGAGGATATGGAGGTGGTGGCACATATGCAGGCACGTCAGGACGCCTTAAGATAGGTGGAGGTCTTGGAATTTCTTCTACCTCCTCACTGATTGGCTCTAGCCTGGCTCCTGATGTGCTAGTTGGTGGTGGACCTTGGCTTGGCAGAGACTCCAGTGGAGCACTAGACTCAGTGTTCTCTACTCTCTTTGGTATGTCTTTTGTATTGCTCACCAATGGTCTCCCACTCCTAAGTTCAATTGCTTGAACTTGTTCCTTGCCATCTCTCCTTGGTACCTCGGTATCAGCAGGGAGTCTACCTTGGGGCCTACTTTTAAGTTCATTGGCTAGCTGGCCTATTTGGTTTTCCAGGCTCCTAAGAGTAGCTTGCTGGCTCTGAAGAGTAGCATCATTCTTAGCGATATACTCCTTGAGTAGGTTTTCTACAGAAGATCCTACAGGTTGATTATACGGTTTTTGGTACATTGACTGGTTATGTTGGGGAGTGAAACCAGGTGTTCCACTCGGTCTAGGTTGGTTAGGATTTTGGTTAGTGTTTTGTTGGCCACCCCATGACAGGTTAGGGTGGTTTCTCCAACCAGGGTTATAGGTGTTGGAGTAGGGGTTATTCCTAGGCTGCTGCTGACTACCTACATAGCAGACTGAGGATGGATTCCCAGGGCAGTATTCATAAGGGTGCCCTTCCCCACAAAATCCACAGATAGGTGCCTCGCCTTGATTTGGTTGTACGCCCATTGACATGGCTGTGGCGGTGTTGGTACTAGTTTGGAGATTGGCCTGAGCCATTTGCTTAACTAAGTTGGTCAGGGCATTTATTTGGGTGCTCATGGCGCTTAGAGCATCCTTGTCTTGAGCCCTAGTTGGCTCTACTGGATCGTCTGACCATCTGCAGTGAGATGCTGAGATCTTCTCCAAGATCTCATAAGCTTCGTTGTAACTCTTGGACAACATGGAACCTCCAGCAGATGAATTTAAGACTTGTCTGGTGCTGGGGTTGCATCCTTTAAAGAAAACTTCTATTTGGATACACCATGGAATGCCATGGTGTGGACATTTAACGAGAAGGTCTTTGAATCTTGTCCAAGCTTCGTGAAGAGACTCACTTGGAGCTTGTTTAAACTTGACTATGTCATCACGAAAGGTAGAATTCCTATCAGGTGGGAAATATTTGACTAGGAATTTTTCTGCTAGATCTGTCCAATTGCGGACAGATCCTGAGGGTAACGAGTTCAACCATGTTTTGGCTTTGTCCCTCAAAGAGTAAGGGAAAAGATATAGCCTAAGGGCCTCTTGAGAAACTCCAGGGATTAGGAAGGTGTCACTAACTCCTAAGAAGTTCCTAAGATGGTTGTGGGGGTCCTCGTTTTCTATTCCAAAGAATTGTCCCACAGTGGACAACATTTGGAACATCACTGGCTTTAACTCGAATGAGTGGGCAGTGATTTCAGGACGGATTATGCTGGGGTTCAGCTCCCCAGGCATAGGTACTAGATATGAAAGAATGGCACTATTCTTGTCATTCGCTATTTCGATGGGGTTGCGAATGGCAGGTGCCGGATTTGGAACTAAATCGCCCATTTCTTTAGTTTCAGGTGTGGTTTGAGGTATAGGAGGTTGTTTAAAGAGGCGTTTCTTTGCCTTATTCCTAGCTCGAAGTGATCTTTCAGGTTCAGGATCGAACTCTAAATTACTATGTGAACGCTCACTCATAAACTACCTTAATGGCACCTGCAAAAGAAATGAAACAGATTAGTTTCACTCAATGATAAACTTGATTTTTCAAACTTAACAACTTCGTTTTCACTTAAAATAAGTCCCCGGCAGCGGCGCCAAAAACTTGTTGCGTGCTCAATGTGTAAAGATAAATATGCAAACAGGAAGAGAGAGCACTTAGAACATGCAAGCATACACGGTCTCACAGCAAGTAGTAAGTATATTTCATTCGTTTTTTCCACAGAGACTCATTTTTAGCTATTCGCGAAGTGTGAATGTTAAGAAAGATGGGATGAATTTGATGGGGTAAAATTGGTTTTTAATTAACTACTTTTTGCTGAGTGTGTAGAGGGATATAACATCAACAAATTAAAGTTAAAACTAGACCTAAAGGACAAGAGATGGAATTAATAATCGAGGAAGAAAACAGCTAAACAGAATGATAAAACGGCAGAATTGCGAGGACCGCAATGTTTCCGCAATTAAATGGCAGCGAATCTGATTAAAACGGGGAATTAAGGGCTACTAATGACTGTCCTATAGGCATTTTATTACGATTATCAAGCCTTGGATCAACTCTCTATACATCAAACTCACTCTATCTCAAGTATCGTCCGATTCCATGCATTAGAGACTCAAGTTTACTCGACTTCAAAGTAAGGACTTAAGCATCTTGTTAAAACAGGAGTGTTCAGTTTGTACTAGGGAAACGCCTATTCCTAGGCCGTTTCCTGATTACCATGAAAGGCTAGCATGATTATATGACTCTGAACTCTTACTCCTTCCAGAGGTTAGGAGTTCTTTGGACAAAATGGATGGCCAATCGAAATTGCCCGTGGGATGAAGCTTACATACAATCAATGTTCGAGTGTTGAACTGACTACTTGACTCACGTTTTTTAGCCTATAGTTCTGTCATTAGCATGCCCCTAAGTGATTTTAGTTACTCATGGATATGTGGAGAACAGAAAAGGTAGATAAGAAAGACATGCTTAGAAGAGAAATGCGTGTAAAACAGCAAGACAAACCGTAGCAGAACAAGGTAGAAACTGTGAAGTGCAGAAATTTACTTTGATTACTTTAAGTGTTGAATGACAAAGGAAAGCTTAAAAAGAACTGAATCCAAGACAGACAACAACGAAATGCAGTAATTGAAATGACTAAACTAAGAACAACAATGATCAGTAATGGAAATGAGAAGAAAAGAACAGGAAACAGTAAAGGATTGCTGAAAACTTCATGGCAGTCGCCTCGAATGATGGTGATGAGAATTCAGCCGTGCTTGGATGAATCCAATCGAGAGAGAAGAAGAATCTTCTCTCCTTCCTATCAGATTATCGACTCCAAAAGCTGAGAACCTCACTCCAACAGACGGCAAAGGAATTTAGAGAGAATGGTGGACTGCGAGAAGACTTCTGTGCTTCGAATTCATTACTGAACCTCCGACTTTGACCCCCTTTTATAGTAGTTTGCAGGTGCGTTTGGGCCAAGGAGAACCATCAACCTTCAACGTCATATATCAGAATGGATGGAGGAGAAAGAACGAATCCCTGAAAAGTCGGATCTAAACAGAAAATGATCAGCCAACTTACGGTTTTAACTTGAATAATTGCGGTCACCGCAATTATTCCGCAATGCATTCGCAATGGTTATTTTTTTCATTCTTTTCTTCGGTTTTCAACCCTTTTTCTACCTATTGTACATAAGTCCTATATTAGCTACCTTCTTCTAATTCTCATATTAAAGCATAGGTTTAAGCTAAATGCTAACAAAAACACCTAAATGTGTACATCTTCTTAAGCTAAATGGGTCCTAAATAAGTCACTTTCAGAGACTTAACAGATAGCTCTCGAAGCATTGATTGTATGTAAGCTTCATCCCACGGGCAATTTCGATTGGCCATCCATTTTGTCCAAAGAACTCCTAACCTCTGGAAGGAGTAAGAGTTCAGAGTCATACACTCATGCTAGCCTTTCAAGGTAGCCAGAAAACGACCTAGGAATAGGCGTTTTCCTAGTACAAACCATAACTTTCTGCTTTAACAAGATGCTTAAGACCATACTTGGACATGAGTAAACTAAAGAATCTAATGCATGAAATCGGAAGATACATGAGATTGAGTGAGTTTGATGCATAGTGAGTTGATCCAATGCTTGAGAATCGTGAGAAAATGCCTATAGAGGAGTCGTTAGTAGCCCTTGTTTCTCCATTTTACACACTTTCGCTGTTAGTAACATTGCGGTAGAATTTCTGTTTCCGCAATTCTGCTAAGTTTAAAATTTCCTTAGAGTTTATCTTCTCTTTTCCTCTTCGTTTATTAATCTCTTCTCTTTTCATTTGAGTTTATCTTTGACTTGCACTTGTTTATGTTGCTACCCTTTACATATTCCTTAGAAATTAGACAACTTAAAACCAATTCTACCCCCTCAAATCCACCCATTCTTTCTTAACAATACACTTCACGAGTAGCTCATAATAAGTCTCTGTGGGAAAACGAATGAAAAAAATACTTACTACTTGCTATAAGATCATGTATGCTTGCATGTTCTGAGTGCTCTCTCTCTCTTATTGCTTATTTATTTTAACACATTGAGCAAGCAACAAGTTTTTGGCGCCGCTGCCGGGGATTTATTTTAGTGAAAACGAAGTTTGTTAAGTTTGAAACACCAAGTTTATTGTCTATTGAAGCTGATCTATTTTCATTTCTTTTGCAGGTACCATTGGGTTAGTTTATGAATGAGCCTTCAAGTAGTGATCTAGAGTTCAACCCTGAGCCTGAGAGATTATTTAAGGCTAGAAATAGAGCCAAGAAACGTCTCTTTAAACAACCCCCTTTACCTCAAATAATTGCTGAAACCGCAGAGTCTCCGCAATCCTCTCAAGAAGAAATGGATAGATTAGTTCCAAATCCGGTGCCTGTCACTCGCAATCCCATCGAAATAGCGAATGATAAGGATAGCGCCATACTATCTTACCTAGTACCTATGCCTGGGGAGCTGAACCCCAGCATAATCCGCCCTGAAATCACTGCCAACTCATTCGAGTTAAAGCCAGTGATGTTCCAAATGTTGTCCACTGTGGGACAATTCTTTGGAGTGGAAAATGAGGATCCCCACAACCATCTTAGAAACTTCCTAGGAGTTAGTGATACATTCATCATCCCTGGAGTTTCCCAAGAAGCCTTGAGGCTCTACCTCTTCCCTTACTCTTTGAGGGACAAAGCAAAGACGTGGTTAAACTCATTACCCTCTGGATCAGTCCTCAATTGGACAGACTTGGCAGAGAAATTCCTAGTTAAATATTTCCCACCTGATAGGAATTCTACCTTTCGTGATGATATAATCAAGTTCAAACAAGCTGAGAATGAGTCTCTTCACGAAGCTTGGAAAAAGTTCAAGGACCTTCTTCTCAAATGTCCACATCATGGCATCCCATGGTGTATCCAAATAGAGGTCTTTTTCAAAGGATGCAACCCCAGCACTAGACAAGTTCTAAATTCATCTGCTGGAGGTTCCATGTTGTCCAAAAGTTATAATGAAGCCTATGAGATCTTGGAGAAGATCTCAGCATCTCACTGTAGGTGGTCAGATGATCCAGTCGAGCCAACTAGAGCTCAAGACAAGGACGCACTCAATGCCATGAGTAGCCAAATAAGCGCCCTGACCAACCTAGTCAAGCAAATGGCTCAAGCCAATCTCCAAACTAGTGTCAACACCGCCACAGCCATGTCAATGGGCACCCAACCAAGTCAAGGTGAGACACTTATCTGTGGATTCTGTGGGGAAGGGCACCTGTATGAATACTGCCCTGGGAATCCAGCCTCAGTCTGCTATATTGGAAGCCAGCAGCAGCCTAGGAACAACCCCTATTCCAATACTTACAACCCTGGTTGGAGGAACCACCCAAACCTGTCATGGGGTGGCCAACATAATGCTAACCAAACTCCTAACCAACCAAGACCGAGTGGAACACCTGGTTTCACTCCCCATAACCAATCCATGTATCAAAAACCATACAACCAACCTGTAGGGTCTTTTGTAGAAAATCTACTCAAAGAATACATAGCCAAGAATGATGCCACTTTACAGAGTCAGCAAGCTACTCTTAGGAGCCTAGAGAACCAAATAGGGCAACTAGCCAATGAACTCAAAAGTAGGCCCCAAGGTAGACTACCTGCTGACACTGAAGTGCCAAGGAGAGATGGTAAAGAGCAAGTTCAAGCAATTGAACTTAGAAGTGGGAGACCATTGGTGAGTAACACAAAAGAAACACCAAAGAGAGTAGAGAACACTGAGTCTAGTGCTCCACTGGAGTCTCTGCCAAACCAAGGTCAACCATCACCAAGCACACCAGGACCAAGGCTGGAGCCAATCATAGAAGTGATAGAAGAGATTCCAAGGCCTCCACCTATCCTGAGGCGACCTGAAGTGCCTGCATATGTGCCACCACCCCCATTTCCTCGAAGGCTAAAGAAGAAACAAGAAAAGGAAGTGCACTTTAACAAATTTTTAGAAATTCTTAAGCAAGTGCATGTGAATATTCCTTTTGTAGAAGTTTTACAGTCTATGCCCTCTTATGTAAAGTTTTTGAAGGATATTATCACTAACAAGAGAATAATTGGTGAGTTTGAAACAGTAAATCTCACTGAGGAGTGCAGTGCCATACTCCAAAACAAGCTACCCAAGAAGGAGAAGGATCCTGGTTCCTTCACCTTACCTGTAGAGCTAGGAGGCAAGCACGTGGGCAGAGCTCTTTGTGACCTGGGAGCCAGCATAAACCTCATGCCCCTATCACTATTCCGCCAGCTAGGAATAGGAGAAGCACGTCCAACCACTGTCACTTTACAACTTGCAGACAGATCCATAGCTGTTACGTGCTCAATGTGTTAAAATAATTAGGAAATAAGAGAGATAGAGCACTCAGAACATGCAAGCATACATGATCTTATAGCAAGTAGTAAGTATATTTCATTCGTTTTCCCACAGAGATTTATTTTTAGCTATTCGCGAAGTGTTTTGTTAAGAAAGAAGGGGTGGATTTGATGGGGTAAAATTGGTTTTTAATTAACTACTTTTTGCTGAATGTGTAAAGGGTAGCAACATAAACGAGAACAAGTTAAAGCTAAACTCAAATGAAAAGAGACGAGATTAATAAATGAAGGTAAAGAAAGCTAAACAGAATGGGAACTTAGACGGAATTGCGGAGACCGCAATTCTACCGCAATTATAATAACAGCGAAAGTGTGTAAATGGGTGAATTAAGGGCTACTAATGACTATCCTATAGGCATTTTTATACGATTCTCAAGCACTGGATCTACTCTCTATGCATCAAACTATCTCAATCTCATGTATCGTCCGATTCCATGCATTAGATTCTTTAGTTTACTCAACTCAAAGTAAGGTCTTAAGCATCTTGTTAAGGCAGAAAGATATGGTTTGTACTAGGGAAACGCCTATTCCTAGGCCGTTTCCTGGTTACCTTGAAAGGCTAGCATGATAATATGACTCTGAACTCTTACTCCTTCCAGAGGTTAGGAGTTCTTTGGACAAAATGGATGGCCAATCGAAATTGCCCGTGGAATGAAGCTTACATACAATCAATGCTTCGAGAGCTATCCTACATGCTTGATTCACGTTTTTTAGCCTATAGTGTTGCTATTAGCCTGCCCCTAAGTGACTTAGTTACTCATGGATATAAGGAGAACAGAACTAAATGATAAAACAGCCATGCTTAGAAGGGAAATGTGCTTAAATCAGTAAGGGAAAGCAGTAGAATGCAAAGGCGAGAAACTGTGAAATACTGAATTTTGTGTTTGATTAATTGATTGTTTGAATGAATATAAAAGATACTTAAAGTAAAGAACAGCAAGACAGAACACAACGAAATGAACTAAACTAGCCACAAGAACAGAAGCAACACAAGACAGAGGTGTAAAGTAGAAATGAAGAACAGAAAGCAGTAAAACAGCTCGAATGACTCGTTGCAGCCGCTCCGAATGAAGGATGAGAAAGGTCAGCCTTGCTTGGATGAATCCAATCGGGAGAGAAGAAGAATCTCCTCTCCTTCCTATTAGATTATCGATTCCAACAGCTGAGCTTCGCAAACCAGCAGACGGCAAAGGAAAACAGGAGAAAAAATGGACTGCGAGAAGACTTCTACGCTTTCGGATGATGTTTGAACCCTCGACTTTGACCCCTATTTATAGTAATCTGCAGGTGCATTTGGGCCAAGGAGAACCATCAATCTTCAACGTCGTACTTCAGAATGGATGGAGGAGAAAGAACGAATCCATGAAATAACGGAAATTAACAGAAAAAGATCAGTCAACTTACGGTTTTCACTTGAAACATTGCGAGAACCGCAATGTTTCCGCAATGCTTTCGCAATGCTTGTTTTTCATTCTTTTCCTTCGGTTTTCAACCCTTTTCTTTCCTATTGTACATAAGTCCTAATTTAACTACCTTCTTCTAATTCTCATATTTAAGCATAGGTTTAGGCTAAATGCTATCAAAAACACCTAAGAGTGAACATCTTTCTAAGCCAATTAAGTCCTAAAAAGGTCACTTTTGGAGACGTAACACACCCCCAAACTTAAGGTTTTGCTTGTCCTCAAGCAATCTAAGGACTTTCCTAGGCTGCTGTTTCTTCTTCTTTAACTACTTACTAACTCCCCTATATCCCTATCTATAGCACTGCTGTCCTGTGACACACTTCTAAGCTTAAAACTACCCTCTTATCTAGCTTCTTCTGACTTTGCCTGCCTAACACTCCTTCTGTTTTTATTAACTTCCTACAACTGATCTATTTGCTTTTGTCATATCATGCCACTATCCCTAAGGTTTCAAATTCTGCCTAGCTTTACCTCAGACTCAGTACATGCTTCTAGCTTTATCTTTAAATTGTCTAGGATTCCTTAGAGTTATGCCAGTCTTAGTATTAACGGTGACAGTAGTACTTTTAGAGAACAACCTAAACCCTGGCATCACTACATTGGATATACACTCATCTCCCTAAACAACCCTACAAGTTACAACTTTGTGCTTAGCTAATTGAGGATCAGAGTTCTTTTTAAATAGGACATCTAAGCCACAAAGTTATAACTCCTAGGTATACATTCTTCTTCCCTATTCTTTTCCCTTTTTCTTACTTAGGTGGGGCCTCTCCTTTGGTTGCCTTTTGATGCAATGCCACTTGTGGGTCACACACTTGGCACTGATTACTTAGCAACCTAAGAAAGACCCCCCTCTTTATTCTATTTTTCATTTTTCTTTCAGTTCATCAATTTTTTGTAAAGGAGAAGAAGAATGCTTATGTTTCTAAGGGAGAGAGGAATGTTCCTAGGCCTAGGGTGGCCTCCCCCAAACTTCAACTACTCATTGTCCCCAATGAGTGTCTGAGGTGGCACACCCCCAAACTTGTCCTAGAAGCATCTAGTCTAAGGTAAAACAAAGAGAATCTAAAAGCCCTAGGCATAGACAGAACATTTAAAAGAAAATATCACAGCAGCAGTAATTTTAAAAAAAACAGACAGTTAAGGGCTTAAAGCTGTGCATGCTGAGCTTTTTAGAGGTTGATTTAAACTATCAAAGGGTGTCCTATGACACTCATCCAGCATGCATTTAGATAAGCTATATAAGGTAGTCATGTTAGCAGCAAAAGATAGAATTTAAACAGATCACAGCCTAGCTAAACAGATAGTCCAAAACATGCTTTCAGTAATAAAAATTGCGGGGACCGCAATTATTTCGCAATTAAGTCAGGGCAGATATAACAGTGATTAAGGCTCCTAAGCATGCTCTTTCCAGTCATTCAAGCTCTTCTAGAAATAAAACAAAACTAACCTACCTAGTCACCTATCATCAGACTATACTAAGCAAAATTAAAAACATAAAACTAAGCATCTAAAACAGATCAAAAGTGTACTAAAAACAGCATAATTCACATAGTCTATCAGAAAGCAGAAAATTGTCTTTTTTTTTTTCTAAGGGAACAGCAATACTCCCTTTAGTGCAATTCAAACCAGCACTCAAATGTCTTCATCCTCATCAGGTTGTCGTGGTCGTGGAGGCACCCATGGAGTCAGGAGATTTGTGGGGAAGTCAGGGAAGATGCACCCAAGTTGGTCTGCAACCTCCTTGTCCCTTGCCTGTGCGTAAGTGGCCCATTGAGCCATCCTCCTCTGCATATCCATCAGGCACGCCATGGACAGTGACTGATCAGCAGCCAACCTATCCAGCTCAAACTCCATATTCTCCTTCCTCTTCAGCCTCAGGCTAGCAGGCAGCTCCAAGTGGCCTGTGTAAGCCATCTGCTGCTCCATTCGCTCAGTGGGGACTCCTGCAAGCAAACATAGTTTGGTTATGGTGTTAGGGAAAAACAATGGTCCCTTACCTTTCTTGGCGCACTCAGCAATGGCGGCTGACATGATTTCACCCACATTGACCGTGAGACCTCGCATAATGGCATAGACCAGCAGCGATCTGCTCTGGTTGATGGTCGTCTCATGGGTCACAGGGGACAGCTTCCTCTTTACAAAGGCAAACCATACAGTTGCCTTTGCTGTCAGGTTGGCACTCATGAGGGTGTGCCTCCCATTGCGTGATACAGTCCACGCTGCTTCAGGCTGGCCAATGGTTCGAATGGCCTCCTCCAGTACTGCCTCAGTAGGCTCATCAACGATCCTTGCATAATCAGTGTGTCTTTGGCCCTTGAGGCCATAAGCTTCGTTGATGGCTTTTGCTGAGTAGTCCACCTCTACTCCCCTCACCACAGAGAGCCCCTCTTCAGAGTTGCGCAGGTTGGCGTAGAAGTCGTGAACCATACTCGTGTAAGCTGGATTGGGCGGCCTGCACAACTCCTCCCAGCTATGATTGATGATTCCTGCGCGCAAGAACTGCGGCAGGTCAGCAGGTCTGTCGAGGAAGCCTTTCTCGTGCAGCAACTCCCTCTTCCTCAGCTCAACGCCCCTGGACTCAGCGTCAGAGGACACGTACCTTACGGACTGAGGCTCATCTTCAGGGTAAAGCTTGGCTTTCCCTTTGTCTGCTGGCTTGGATGATTCTGCAGCCTCAACCTTGAGTCTTTTGAACGATGGCTCAGTGCTCTCTTTGTCTGATGAAGGCACCTGTTGCGTGCTCAATGTGTTAATAAAAGTGATAAATAAGAGGGAGAGAGCACTCAGAACATGCAAGCATACATGGTCTTATAGCAAGTAGTAAGTATATTTCATTCGTTTTCCCACAGAGACTTGTTTTTAGCTATTCTCGAAGTGTTTTTGTTAAGAAAGATGGGGTGGATTTGAGGGGGTAAAATTGGTTTTTAATTACCTAAGTTTTGCTGAATGTATAAAGGAATATAACATAAACAAATGGAAGTTGAAATTAAACTCAAAGGACAAGAGATGGAACTGATAAACAAAGGAGAAAGCAGCTAATAGAATAACAACTTAGCAGGAATTGCGAGGACCGCAATGTTTCCGCAATTAAACAGCAACAAAAGTGTGTAGATGGGTGAATTAAGGGCTACTAATGACTATCCTATAGGCCTTTTTATACGATTCTCAAGCACTGGATCTCTGATAACTCCATTTTGGAGCTATTAAATACGTCCTAATCATAGCTAAAGTCCGCTTTCAATTGATTAAATATATCTCTTTTGTAGGAGAAAAGCGGCAAAGAGCTCGTGCGTCCATTGGGCATGTTCGAGCGCTTAAAGCAGAGTTTTAGCGCCCCGGGAATGCATCGGGAAGAGGGGAGTTTGTCTCGTGAAGAAACGGGCCAAAAACAGCCTTGAAGAGGCATTGCATCAGCCCCAAACCCGAGAGCCAGCGTCGAGCTATAGCGTCGAGACGCTGGCTCGACGCTGGAAAAACCCGAGAGCAAGCGTCGAGTGATAGCGTCGAGACGCTAGCTCGACGCTGCCCTGGCGTCGAGACCCTGCTTGGCGTCGAGACGCTCCGGAGGAGGCGCGCGCAGGAATTTCATCGGGGCAGCGTTGCGACGCTGGCCTTGCGTCGCGACGCCAGCGCGCGCGCGCGGTTCACTTAGGGCACAGCGTCGAGACGCTGGCCTAGCGTCTCGACGCTACGACGAAGACAGAAGCTTAAGGACGATTTTTCTGCACATTTTTCATATCTTCTCCAAGCTCTATCTTCTTCATCTCTCAACCGATTTGGACGATTCTTCTTCCCTTCTTCCCCATTTTCTCTCTACTTTCCGTGGAGCTCCGCCATTGTTGGCATGCGAGCGAGCTCCACTTCCCTTTTGTAATAGATAGATGAACTCCTCCGTGGTCGTTGTTGGAGCGGGATTGACAAACCGCGCCATGAGCGGCTAAGGTAAGGGTGAACGGTTTGGGAATGGTTTAGGAGGATTTTGTTAGACGATCTGGTTTTGATAATCTGAGTTTTGATTTATGCATATTGGGTTCTGTTTATTTGCATTTGTCTACTTTGCTTAATCCAACGCGCATGTTTAATTTCGACGATTGACACTCGAGTAATTATGCATGTTGTGTATGTTAAAGAGTAGCGATGCCGTGCCTCTCACTGCTCGACTAAGTAACACAGGTAGATGAAATTAAATCGAAGTATTAAGCCGTGTAGGATAGTTGTTGATTGCATACAGCGTTTGCGGGCAATCTACTAGCAATTTGAATTCACGCTTAAATGTTCGTCGCGGTTAGCTAGTGACTGTCTAGATTTACCTTAGGGCTGATCACCTTGATGTAAGCTTAGATAACGTGTAATTAGAACTGTGTGGTCTAATTAAAATCCATGGAGTCGGCTACTTTGGGGCATCTCTGGTAGTCGTCCGCGTGTATAATGAACTGAATACCATGATTTTAGCATTAAAGGATAAACCGAATTAGTCTAACAATTGATCCCGAGACTCCCCAAACCGTGCACACGTTCTCTACATATTATTCCTTTCTTCCGTTAGCTTTCTTATTGTTTTACCTCTGCATGATTAAACCCCCCCCGTTACCAATCAATCAATTAAATCCCAATTTCACTAGTAAATTCATTCTCCTATTCCTTGGATCGACCCTGTTACCACTGGCTGCAAAGCCTTGGCAATAGGCATTATAAATTTATTTTGGCAAGCCTCGACAGCTTGAGTTTATAGCGATAGTTCAAAAATATCGTTACCAAAATTGGCGCCGTTGCCGGGGAATAGGCAATTGATTGGATTTATGATTGAAGTTTGAATTTGATTTATTGATGGTTGACTGAAAATTTTTTCTGTTTGTATGTTGTATGTTTAGAATTTTATTTGTGTATGACCCGTTCCTCTGAGGGTAGTTTGCAGTATATTCCTGAGATTGACAGAGAGGAGCGGAGGTTACGTAGAGAAGCCCGGGAGGGGCAAGGAACGTTTGAAAGAGAAGAAGGCAATCCCTTCTTATTTGACGAGATGGCGCAAGGTGAAGCGCCACGGACGCTGAAGCAACTGGCAGCGCCAGACCTGAACCTGCAGCCTTTGTGCATTAACTACCCCGTGGTAGCAGGTAACTTTGAGCTGAAATCTGGTTTAATTCACCAGTTACCTTCCTTCCATGGAAACGCAGGTGAGGACGCGAACAAGCATTTGATGGAATTCCATTGCGTCTGCGCGGGAATGAAGCCCGCAGGGGTCACGGAGGAGCAACTGAATATGAGGGCATTCCCCTTCACGCTCAAGGACAAAGCCAGAGACTGGCTGTATTACTTGCCCTCCGGATCGATCAACACGTGGCAGGACATGAAGCGGGTATTTTTAGAAAAATACTTTCCCGCATCCTTGGCCACTACTCTGCGGAAGAGGATATATGGGATCACCCAGGATGTAGGTGAGTCCCTGCATGAGTATTGGGAACGCTTTGGGCGCCTGTGCGCGAGTTTCCCACACCACCAGATAGCCGATCAGCTGCTCATACAGTATTTCTATGAGGGGATGACGCCCCACGACAGGCAGATGATCGATGCAGCGAGTGGAGGGGCACTGATTGACAAGACCCCAGTTGAGGCCAAGCAGCTCATTGCAAATATGGCTACCAACTCGCAGCAGTTTGGGATCAGGGGGCAAGGACAAGTGCATAGCGTGGCTCAGAGCCATGAAATGTCTGAAATGAGGGCCCAGGTGGCCGAGATAGGGAGTATGTTGAAAAAATTTGTTGGAGGACACCGCGAAGAGGCGGAGGTCAATGCAATCGGGGGATATGCTTCCAACCCAAGGAAGTATGAT
The DNA here is from genome assembly GCA_028017165.1 of Herpetospermum pedunculosum. NCBI lineage: Eukaryota > Viridiplantae > Streptophyta > Magnoliopsida > Cucurbitales > Cucurbitaceae > Herpetospermum > Herpetospermum pedunculosum. The sequence continues at coordinate 14,562,463 of CM051526.1, forward strand.
CCATATGCTAGCACTTATAACCCCGGTTGGCGTGACCATCCTAACTTCAGCTATGGGAACAGGGAAGGACAAAATCGCTTCCAAGGCCAGTCCCAGGATAGGCCTAACTCTTCCACCCAGGCTCAAGCTTCGAGCTCCTCCAGCTCACTTGAAGAGATGGTCAGGACCATCGTGACGAGCACCAGCCAGTTCCAGAAAGAGGCTCGCGAGGAGCTTAATTCTCATAAGGCAGAGCTGCAGAATTTGAACAAGCAGCTGACACAGATGGCGGTGTCTATTAGTAAGATCGAGAGCAAGAGCTCGGGGAAGCTTCCTTCCCAAACTACAGTTAACTCATGTGAAAATGTGAGTGCCATTCAGCTGCGCAGTGGGAAGTCACTTTTCCCCAGAGCTGCGAAGGAAGCCACGGACAGCCTGAACGAGTCCGCCCCGACTGCTCTTGAGACTCAGAATGAGAAAAGAAATGAGAAGGTCAGTGTACCTGTGGATGTTGCCAAAGCACCATTCCCGAGTAGGCTTGCTAAGCCTACTTTGGAATCCGATGACGAGGAGGTCCTGCGAACCTTCCAAAAGGTGATGGTGAATATCCCGCTCCTAGAGGCAGTCAGTCAAGTGCCCAAATATGCAAAATTCTTAAGGAGCTGGTGCACTACGAAGAGAAAGTCCAGAGGGACTGAGAAAAAGAAAGAGAACGTCTCTGCCTTACTCCCAGGTACGTTGCCTGCAAAGTGCAACGATCCAGGTACCTTTACTATCCCTTGCACCATAGGTAGTAAAATTGTTCATAATGCCATGTTAGACCTTGGAGCCTCTGTAAATGTTATGTCTTATGCATTGTATCGTGAGTTGAATTTAAATGAAATGCATGAATGTAATGTTTCTGTTCAGTTGGCTAATGGGTCGAGCATCTGTCCTAGGGGGAAGGTTGAGGATGTTTTAGTTAGAGTTGGGAATATGACGTTTCCCGCTGATTTCCTTGTTTTAGATATGAAAGAAAATTTATTGCATGCTTCGTCCTCTATGCTGTTAGGACGTCCCTTTCTTAAGACCGCTAGGGTCAAAATCGATGTGTATAAGGGCGTCGTTTCGTTAGAGTTTGATGATACTTTGCATGAGTTTTCTTTATTTGATGGGAAGTCTGCTGGAAATGTATCTGTTTGTGAGCATGATGAGAATGGGAGTCTACCCTCGCGCTTGAGGGATGGTTCCCATGTCTCTGTTAAAATTTCTGATTTGAATTTTTTGGATGATACTGCTGGTTTTTGCACTCACATGTCTAATATTCACGTGCCCGAGGCACGAAGAGTGCAAAACATTTTTCAGGTGGATGATGGTGGAAAAGGTGTGGCCTTGGACAAGTATGGATCGTCCCCCGCACCTACAGACTATGGATGAGTCTGTTGAGAGAATACAGTCGAGCAACCGACTTTAAAAATTCTGCGCTTCTCGGAGGCACCCGAGTGTTGAACTGTTTTTATGCTTTAGTTTAGTTTTATTGCTTTTTAGTATTAATTAGCTTGCTGTTTTTTTTTAGGGAATCGAGGAAGAGAAGACAATTTTGGGCTCTGATGCGTTCGTGCGCCGCTTCCTCGCCCTCGCCAGCTTCACAAAGAGTCAGGGAAGTGTACTTCTTCTTCCCTTTTACTTTGATGTATCTGACTGATTGGCATTGAGGACAATGCCAAATTTTGAAGTTGGGGGTGGAGTAGTCCGATGGATGTGCATGTGTAGTTTGTTGAGAAGTGTTATAAAGATATTGAAGTGCTTGGGACTCTGTTTACTGTTTTCTGACTGTGATAGCCTAGGAAATGCATGTTGGAATTCTGAGCATGTTCATAATCGAGTTTTTGTATGAGTTTTGTGTTTATTAGGTTCATGTCAAAAATTTTAAAATTTTTTCTGTTGCTCCCTTGCACTCATCGCGCACTTAGCAACTTCTCCCTAGATTCCGTAAGCTTAGTTTATCGCATGCTTAGCTAATTCTCGTTGTCACCCCGAAAGGCACCCTTAGGTAGCTTGTTGCATGAGAGTTAGCAGCTAATTAATCGAGAAAGCATGTGCTTAGCCTAATGTAAAAAAAAAATATAATAGAAAAGCATGTTTTATAGAAAAATTCCTCTCGAGGCGCTCCTCCTTCTTATTTGCGCTTAAAAGAAGTGAGCGTTAGTCCTTAAAAACGTGAAGTTTTATGCATGAATTTGACGTGTTAGGCAACTCGAGTTGGAAAGAAAAAGAAATGAAAAGTTGGTTCGAAGAACCCAAATAAAAGAGTACAAAGTACTTTTGAAAAGAAAGAAAAAGAATGAGAAAATAATTAGGTCTCTTAATTTGTTTCTCTCTCGTGTAAGTCAAGTGTAGCTGTTCTTAAACGCTAGAAGTAGGGGGAAAGCGGGATGTGCGTTGCATGTTGGTTTTCCGGGTTTACGTGAGTTTAGGAGTAGTTGTCTAGCACACACACACGTTAGGGGGCAAGAGTTAATTTTTGATATGTCCTAGTTATTACATGAACAAAATGCTTCCATGATTATGCTCGTGTTTAAATTTCAATTTGCATGGAGGTTTGAGTTAGAATATATGTAAACGCGTCCTTAGAGTCAATGTCTTTGTAGTGCTTGCTCGAGGACTAGCAATGTTTAAGTTGGGGGTGTTTGATAACTCCATTTTGGAGCTATTAAATACGTCCTAATCATAGCTAAAGTCCGCTTTCAATTGATTAAATATATCTCTTTTGTAGGAGAAAAGCGGCAAAGAGCTCGTGCGTCCATTGGGCATGTTCGAGCGCTTAAAGCAGAGTTTTAGCGCCCCGGGAATGCATCGGGAAGAGGGGAGTTTGTCTCGTGAAGAAACGGGCCAAAAACAGCCTTGAAGAGGCATTGCATCAGCCCCAAACCCGAGAGCCAGCGTCGAGCTATAGCGTCGAGACGCTGGCTCGACGCTGGAAAAACCCGAGAGCAAGCGTCGAGTGATAGCGTCGAGACGCTAGCTCGACGCTGCCCTGGCGTCGAGACCCTGCTTGGCGTCGAGACGCTCCGGAGGAGGCGCGCGCAGGAATTTCATCGGGGCAGCGTTGCGACGCTGGCCTTGCGTCGCGACGCCAGCGCGCGCGCGCGGTTCACTTAGGGCACAGCGTCGAGACGCTGGCCTAGCGTCTCGACGCTACGACGAAGACAGAAGCTTAAGGACGATTTTTCTGCACATTTTTCATATCTTCTCCAAGCTCTATCTTCTTCATCTCTCAACCGATTTGGACGATTCTTCTTCCCTTCTTCCCCATTTTCTCTCTACTTTCCGTGGAGCTCCGCCATTGTTGGCATGCGAGCGAGCTCCACTTCCCTTTTGTAATAGATAGATGAACTCCTCCGTGGTCGTTGTTGGAGCGGGATTGACAAACCGCGCCATGAGCGGCTAAGGTAAGGGTGAACGGTTTGGGAATGGTTTAGGAGGATTTTGTTAGACGATCTGGTTTTGATAATCTGAGTTTTGATTTATGCATATTGGGTTCTGTTTATTTGCATTTGTCTACTTTGCTTAATCCAACGCGCATGTTTAATTTCGACGATTGACACTCGAGTAATTATGCATGTTGTGTATGTTAAAGAGTAGCGATGCCGTGCCTCTCACTGCTCGACTAAGTAACACAGGTAGATGAAATTAAATCGAAGTATTAAGCCGTGTAGGATAGTTGTTGATTGCATACAGCGTTTGCGGGCAATCTACTAGCAATTTGAATTCACGCTTAAATGTTCGTCGCGGTTAGCTAGTGACTGTCTAGATTTACCTTAGGGCTGATCACCTTGATGTAAGCTTAGATAACGTGTAATTAGAACTGTGTGGTCTAATTAAAATCCATGGAGTCGGCTACTTTGGGGCATCTCTGGTAGTCGTCCGCGTGTATAATGAACTGAATACCATGATTTTAGCATTAAAGGATAAACCGAATTAGTCTAACAATTGATCCCGAGACTCCCCAAACCGTGCACACGTTCTCTACATATTATTCCTTTCTTCCGTTAGCTTTCTTATTGTTTTACCTCTGCATGATTAAACCCCCCCCGTTACCAATCAATCAATTAAATCCCAATTTCACTAGTAAATTCATTCTCCTATTCCTTGGATCGACCCTGTTACCACTGGCTGCAAAGCCTTGGCAATAGGCATTATAAATTTATTTTGGCAAGCCTCGACAGCTTGAGTTTATAGCGATAGTTCAAAAATATCGTTACCAATCTCCTCTCTATGCATCAAACTCACTCTAGCTCATGTATCGTCCGATTCCATGCATTAGACTCTTAAGTTTACTCGACTCAAAGTAAGGACTTAATCATCTTGTTAAAACAGGAGTGTTTAGCTTGTACTAGGGAAACGCCTATTCCTAGGCCGTTTCCTGATTACCATGAAAGGCTAGCATGATTATATGACTCTGAACTCTTACTCCTTCCAGAGGTTAGGAGTTCTTTGGACAAAATGGATGGCCAATCGAAATTGCCCGTGGGATGAAGCTTACATACAATCAATGATTCGAGAGCTATCCTACATACTTGATGCACGTTTTTTTAGCCTATAGTTCTGTCATTCGCATGCCCCTAAGTGATTTAGCTACTCATGGATACATGGAGAACAGAAAGGGTAGATAAAACAGACATGCTTAGAAGAGAAATGTGCTTAAAACAGCAAGACAAAACCGTAGCAGAACAAGATAGAAACTGTAAAATGCAGAATTGTACTTTGATTACTTTGAGTGTTTGAATGACAAAGGAAAGCTTTGAAAGAAATGAATCCAAGACAGACAACAACGAAATGCAGTAATTAAAACTCTAAACTAAGAACAACAGTGATCAGAAATGGAAATAAGAAGAACAGAACAGAAAAGCAGTAAAGGATTGCTGAAAAACTTCGTGGCAGTCGCCTCGAATGAAGGTGATGAAAAGTCAGCCTGGCTTGGATGAATCCAATCGAGAGAGAAGAAGAATCTCCTCTCCTTCCTATCAGATTATCGACTCCAAAAGCTGAGACTCTCACTTCAACAAACGGCAAAGGAAAACAGATGGAAATGGTGGACTGCGAGAAGACTTCTGCGCTTCGAGTGATGACTGAACCTCCGACTTTGACCCCCTTTTATAGTAGTTTGCAGGTGCGTTTGGGCCAAGGAGAACCATCAATCTTCAACGTCATATATCAGAATGGATGGAGGAGAAAGAACGAATCCCTGAAAAGTCGGATCTAAACAGAAAAAGATCAGCCAACTTACGGTTTTAACTTGAATAATTGCGGTCACCGCAATGTTTTCGCAATTCATTTGCAATGCTCATTTTTCATTCTTTTCCTTCGGTTTTCAACCCTTTTTCTACCTATTGTGCATAAGTCCTAAATTAGCTACCTTCTTCTAATTCTCATATTAAAGCATAGGTTTAGGCTAAATGCTAACAAAAACACCTAAATGTGTACATCTTCCTAAGCTAAATGGGTTCTAAATAAGTCACTTTCAGAGACTTAACACACCCCCAAACTTAAGGCTTTGCTTGTCCTCAAGCATACTAAGGACTTACCTAGGCTGTTGTTTTATCTTCTTTAACTACTTACCGACTCCCCTATATCCCTATCTCTAGCAGTGCTGTCCTGTGACACACTTCTAAGTTTAGAATTAACCTCTTATCAAGCTTCTTCTGACTTCACCTGCCTACTATACCTGCTGGTTTTGTTAACCTCCTACTACTGATCTAGCTACTTTTATGATGTCATGCCACTATCCCTCGGGTTTCAAATTCTACCAAGCTTTACTCCAGACTCAGTACATGCTTCTAGCTTATTTTTACTGTGTCTAGGATTCCTTAGAGTCATGCCAGTCTTAGTATAAACAGTGACAGTGGTACTTTTAGAGAACAACCTAAACCCTGGCATCACTACATTGGATATACATTCATCTCCCTAGACAAACCTAAAAGCTACAACCTTGTGCTTAGCTCATTAAGGATCAGAGTTCTTTTTACATAGGACATCTAAGCCACAAGATTATAACTCCTAAGCATACATTCTTCTTCCCTATTTCTCCCTTTTTCCTCTTTTACTTAGGTGGAGTCTCCCCTTGGTTTGCCTTTTGATGCAATGCCACTTGTGGTTTACACACTTGGCACTGATTACTCAGCAACTTGAGAAAGACTCCCCTCTTTATTCTCTTTTTCAATTTTTCTATTTATCACAAATTTTTTTTTTTTTTTTTTTTTTTTTTTTTTTTTTTTTAGGAGAAGAAGAATGCTTATGTCCTAAGGAAGAGAGGAATGTTCCTAGGCCTAGGGTGGCCTCCCCCAAACTTCAACTACTCATTGTCCCCAATGAGTGTCTGAGGTGGCACACCCCCAAACTATCCTAGAAGCATCTAGTCCAAAGTAAAACAAAGAGAATTTAAAAATCCTAGGCATAGGCAAAACATTCTAAAAGCAACTATCCCAGCAGCAGAAAATTTGAACATAACAGAAAGTCTTAAGGACTTATGGTTTATGCATGCTGAGCACTATTCAGAGGCAAATTTAAACGATTAAAGGGTGTCCTATGACACTCATCCAGCATGCTTCAAGATCAGCTATATAAGGTAGTCATGCTAGCAGCAAAAGATAGAATTTAACAGATCACAGCCTAACTAAACAGACAGTCCAAAACATGCAATCAGTCACAAAAATTGCGGGAACCGCAATTATTTCGCAATTCACTCCGGGCGGATATAACATTGATTCAGGCCCCTAGCATGCTTTTTCCTGTAACTCATGCATCCTAAAAATAAAACTAAACTATCCTACCTATTCAACTAACATCTGACTAGACTAAGCAAAAGAAAAAACATAAAACTAAACATTAAAAACAGATCAAAAGTTGATCCCAAAACAGCATAATATACATTATCCTATCAGAAAGCAGAAAAATTGTCTTTGTTTTCTAAGGGAACAGCAATACTCCCTTTAGTGCACTTCAAACCAGCACTCAATTCTCATCATCCTCATCTGGTTGCCTTGGTCGTGGGGGCACCCATGGAGTTAGGAGGTTGGTGGGGAAGTCCGGGAAGATGCACCCCAACTGGTCTGCAACTTCTTTGTCCCTTGCCTGCGCATAATTGGCCCATTGAGCCATTCTCCTCTGCATGTCCATTAAGCAGGCCATGGATAGGGACTGTTCAGCAGCCAGCCTATCCAACTCAAACTCCATATTCCCCTTTCTTCTCAGCCTCAGGTTAGCAGGCAGCTCCAAATGGCCTGTGTAAGGCAGCTGCTGCTCCAAGCGCTCGGTGGGAACTCCTGCCAGCAAACACAATTTGGTTATAGTGTTGGGGAAAAATAATGGCCCCTTACCTTTTCTGGCGCATTCAGCAATGGCAGCTGACATGATCTCCCCCACATTGACCGTGAAACCGCGCATGATGGCATAAACCAGCAGTGATCTACTCTGGTTGATTGTTGTCTCGTGGGTCACAGGTGACAGCTTCCTCCTCACAAAGGCAAACCAAACAGCTGCCTTTGCTGTCAGATTGGCACTCATCAAGGTGTGCCTACCATTGCGTGAGACAGTCCACGCTGCTTCAGGCTGGCCAATTGTGCGAATGGCCTCTTCCAGCACGGCCTCAGTCGGCTCATCAACTATCCGTGCATAATCTGTGTGAGTTTGGCCCTTGAGACCAAAGGCTTCATTGATGGCCTTGGCTGAGAAATCCACTTCCACCCCTCTGACCATAGACAGGCCATCCTCAGGGCTGAGCACGTTGACGTAGAAATCGTACACCATGCTCGTGTAGGCTGGATTAGGCGGTCTGCAGAATTCCTCCCAGCCATGGTTGAGCACTCCTGCGCGCAAGAACTGCGGCAGGTCAGCGAGTCGATCAAGGAATCCCTTCTCGTGCAACAGGTCCCTCTTCCTGAGCTCAACACCCCTGGATTCCGCATCAGATGAGACATACCTCACTGACGGAGGTTCGTCTTCAGGGTAGAGTTTAGCCTTCCCCTTATCTGCTGGTTTGGATGATGCAGCAGCCTCCACCTTGAGGCGTTTGAGCGAAGGCTCAGCACTCTCCTCGTCCGTCGATGGCACCTTCTTGGCCTTCTTTTTCTTTAACTTCTTGGCCTTGTCAATTCTGGCCTTCTTCTGCTTCTTGAGCCTGGCCTTGGTGTTGAGTTGTGGGAAGCATGCCCCCAACGTCTCTTCCATAGAATCGTCCTGCTGTGCAGGCTCGGCAGGGCTGTCTTCCCTCATAGGAGAGAAGACTTCTTCTTCCCCAGCATCTCCACTGCCTTGCGTAGACTCCTGATAATCCCCATAAGGGAATTCAGGATCAGGCCGTGGAGAATTGTGCGCTGCTGATGGTGTCGGCGCAGAACTCAGTGGCGAAGACTGCAGCTCAGGGCTCTGCGCTGCTGCAGGTGTCGGATCAGAACTCTGAGGTGCTGGAGACAGCTTAGGGCTCTGTGCAGGCGGTGACGACTCTGCGCTTGGCACTTGTTCAGATGGGAGAGGGCCGCGCGCAGGTGAGGCAGACGGCGACGATCCTTCTTTGGCTGACTCGTGGGATGCACGATCAGGTTCTTGACTCTCCACAGAGGGAGTCTTTGCTGTGTTTGGTTCGGCGGCCGTCTTGACACTCCACCGGCGTTTCTTGGGCGTACCCACTGGCTCAGATGGTCCAGCAGGGATCTCAGTGACCACCCTCCACTTCTTCCTACGAATAGGGAGCTTGGGGAGAGGACCGGTGCGAACGGCACCATCGTCTGCAAGGGCGAGAAGCGCTTCCCTCGCAGCCGCTTCAGCTGCGTCATCGGCCTTCTTCTTGGCTGCGGATCGTTCAGCACGTGTGGCCACCATTGCCGATTCTTGAAGATCTTGGGAGAAGAATCAAAGATGGAGAGAATCGCTGAATTCTTGGAGAGCAAAGAGAGAGATAATCGTAACGATCGAGCGGCTTCCAACGGATATAAAGGCAACGGATAAAATCCCAACGGCTCTTTTTGCGGATCCAGCAATTTTAGCGCAATTCCAGGGATATTATTTCATTGAAATCTCCAACTTTGCCCGTCCGTATCTTTTATTTGGCTCAACCGTTTCTTGATTTTTAAAGTGGGATTTACTCTCCTTGATCCCCTCTTTCGAATCCTTGCAAAAACAAACAAAACAAACATTAAATACGCAATTAAAATTACACCACAAAACATACAAATGATAACCGGAAAAACAGAAAAAATAAACTAAGGCATTGGCCTTGACTAAACGAGCACAGTAACCACTCGTTCTCTCTCGTTCTTTTTGTCATGCTTCAGTCAAGAGGAAGGCCGAGAGAGTCTTCACATCCCCTTCCTCATAGTAATGCTTCAACCTAGCACCATTGACCATAAATGGCTGCCCTTGCTGCAAGTTCTTTATCTCTATTGCACCATGAACAAAGACATTAGTAACAACAAATGGACCCGACCATCTAGACTTTAGTTTGCCTGGAAATATCTTTAAACGTGAGTTAAATAATAGGACAAGTTGGCCTTTCCTAAAGTCTTTGATCCTAAGTCTACTGTCGTGCCATATTTTGGTCTTTTCTTTATACATTTTGGCATTCTCATAAGCCATATGCCTAAGCTCATCAAGTTCATGTAGCTGCAAAGATCTCAATGTCCCCGCATCCTTTACACAAAAATTCAATTCTTTCATGGCCCAAAATGCCTTGTTTTCTAACTCGAGTGGCAAGTGGCAGGCCTTGCCATACACCAACCTATAGGGAGACATGCCTAGAGGTGTCTTATATGCTGTTCTATAAGCCCAAAGTGCATCCTCAAGCTTAAATGACCAGTCTTTCCTATTAGGTTTGACTACCTTCTCTAGAATGTTCTTTATCTCCCTATTGGAAATTTCAGCTTGGCCATTCGAGTGTGGGTGATAGGGAGTAGCTACCCTATGTCTAATGTTATATTTAGCCAATACTTTCTCCATAGCCTTATTGATGAAATGTGACCCCTCATCACTAATGATAGCACGAGGAGTCCCAAATCTAGTGAAAATGTGCCTATGCAAGAAGTTAGTGACTGTTTTAGCATCATTACTAGGACATGCTTTTGCTTCTACCCACTTGGACACGTAGTCTACTGCTACTAATATATAGAGGTTACCTGATGATGGAGGGAATGGTCCCATGAAATCAATGCCCCACACATCGAAGAGCTCCAACTCTAAGATGTAGGTGAGGGGCATCTCATCCTTGCGACTGAGATTACCTGTCCTTTGGCACTCATCACAGCTGTGGGCATAGTCGTGTGCGTCCTTGAAGATTGTTGGCCAGTAGTAGCCACTCTGAAATACCTTCGCAGCTGTCCTTTGGCCACCAAAGTGTCCACCATAAGGAGATGAGTGACAGTGCTGTAGCACAGACTTCGCTTCAGCAGCTGAAACACACTTCCTTAACAAACCATCCGCACAGGTTCTGTAAAGTGTGGGGTCATCCCAGATGAATTTCCTTGCTTCATGAAGGAACCTCTTCTTCTCTTGTCCTCCCTTGAACACTGGCAATACCTGTGAAGCACGGAAGTTAGCAATGTCAGCAAACCAAGGTTCCTCATCGTTATCACGATGAGCTAAAGCAAAAACATGTTCATCTATAAAAGCATCAGAAATTGCGGTCTCCGCAATTTTTTCGCAATTATGCTGCAATCGAGACAGGTGATCTGCAACCACGTTTTCACAACCTTTCTTGTCCCGAATGTCCAAATCAAATTCCTGCAGCAATAACACCCATCTAATCAGTCTAGGCTTAGCATCAGCCTTTCTCATAAGATATTTTAAAGCAGAATGGTCAGTATATACAATGGTCCTAGTGCCTACAATGTAATTTCTAAATTTTTCACAAGCAAATACTACAGCAAGCATTTCTTTCTCAGTAGTTGTATAATTACATTGAGCCTCATTCAAGGTCTTACTAGCATAATAGACAGGGTGTGTTAGCTTGTCAATCTTCTGTCCTAACATGACTCCTACAGCATAGTCACTGGCATCACATAGCATCTCAAATGGGAGATCCCAATTTGGTCCTACTATGATTGGTGCTGTGACCAGTGCTTCCTTAAGGGTTTTCCAAGCTACTACACACTCCTTAGAGAAGATAAATGGTCTATTTAGCTCTAGAAGCTCGCATAGGGGCTTGGTTATCTTAGAAAAGTCCTTAATGAACCTTCTGTAGAAACCAGCATGCCCTAAGAAGCTTCTAATGGCTTTGACGTTCTGGGGCTCTACCAACTTCTCTATGACCTCTATTTTTGCCCTATCCACTTCTACACCTGCCCTTGACACTCTATGTCCTAAGACAATCCCTTCATCTACCATAAAATGGCACTTTTCCCAATTCAGGACTAGGTTGGTCTCCTCACACCTAGTCAGGACTTGTCCTAAGTTTTCTAGACAAGTTTTAAATGAGTCCCCAAAGACTGAGAAGTCATCCATGAATATTTCTATCATGGACTCATCCAACTCAGAGAAGATTGCCATCATACACCTTTGGAAAGTTGCCGGTGCATTGCATAAGCCAAAAGGCATTCTGCGGAAGGCAAACGTTCCAAAAGGGCAAGTGAAGGTAGTCTTCTCTTGGTCCTTAGGGTCTATAGTTATTTGGTTATAGCCTGAATAGCCATCTAAGAAACAATAGTAGGCTCTACCAGCTATTCTGTCTAGCATCTGGTCAATGAACGGTATAGGGAAATGGTCTTTTTTAGTTTCTTTATTTAATTTTCTGTAATCCATACATACCCTCCACCCTGTGACAGTTGTTAAGTCTCTGAAAGTGACTTATTTAGGACCCATTTAGCTTAAGAAGATGTACACATTTAGGTGTTTTTGTGAGCATTTAGCCTAAACCTATGCTTTAATATGAGAATTAGAAGAAGGTAGCTAATATAGGACTTATGCACAATAGGTAGGAAAAGGGGTGAAAACCGAAGAAAAGAATGAAAAAATAACCCTTGCGAATGCATTGCGGAATAATTGCGGTGGCCGCAATTATTCAAGTTAAAACCGTAAGTTGGCTGACATTTTTCTGTTTAGATCCGACTTTTCAGGGATTCGTTCTTTCTCCTCCACCCATTCTGATATACGACGTTGAAGATTGATGGTTCTCCTTGGCCCAATCGCACCTGCAAACTACTATAAAAGGGGGCCAAAGTCGGAGGTTCAGTCATCATTCAACGTGCAGAAGTCTTCTCACAGTCCACCATTTCTCTCGATTTTCCCTTGCCGTCTGTTGGAGTGAGGTTCTCAGCTTTTGGAGTCGATAATCTGACAGGAAGGAGAGAAGATTCTTCTTCTCTCTCGATTGGATTCATCCAAGCACGGCTGAATTCTCATCACCTTCATTCGAGGCGACTGCCACGAAGATTTCCAGCAACCTTTACTGTTTTTCTGCTCTTTTCTTCTCATTTCCATTACTGATCATTGTTGTCTTAGTTTAGTCATTTCAATTATTGTATTTCGTTGTTGTCTGCCTTGAATTCATTCTGTTTAAGCTTTCCTTTGTCATTCAAACACTTGAAGTAAGCAAAGTAAGTTTCTGCATTTCACAGTTATTCCTTATTCTGCTACGAGTTTGGCTTGCTGTTTTACACACTTTTCCCTTCTAAGCATGTCTACTTTATCTTATATTTCTGTTCTTCATATATCCATGAGTAACTAAATTCACTTAGGGGCATGCTAATGACAGAACTATAGGCTAAAAAACGCAAGTCAAGTAGGTAGATCAACACTCGAACATTGATTGTATGTAAGCTTCATCCCACGGGCAATTTCGATTGGCCATCCATTTTGTCCAAAGAACTCCTAACCTCTGGAAGGAGTAAGAGTTCAGAGTCGTATAATCATGCTAGCCTTTCATGGTAATCAGGAAACGGCCTAGGAATAGGCGTTTCCCTAGTATAAACTGAACACTCCTGTTTTAACAAGATGCTTAAGACCTTACTTTGAAGTCGAGTAAACTTGAGTCTCTCATGCATGGAATCGGACGATACTTGAGATAGAGTGAGTTTAATGTGTAGAGAGTTGATCCAAAGCTTGATAATCGTAATAAAATGCCTATAGGACAGTCATTAGTAGCCCTTAATTCACCCATTTAACCAGTTTTTCGCTGCCAATTAATTGCGGATTAATTGCGGTTCTCGCAATTCTGCTAAATTGCTTTCTGTCTAGCTGTTTTCTTCTTCGTTTATTGAGTTCATCTCTTGTCTTTTAAGCCTGATTTTAACTTTAATTTGTTTATGGCATATTCCTTTATACATTCAGCAAAAAGTAGTTAATTAAAAACCAATTTTACCCCATCAAATCCATCCCATCTTTCTTAACAAACACACTTCGCGAATAGCTAAAACTAAGTCTCTGTGGAAAAAACGAATTAAATATACTCACTACTTGCTGTAAGGCCATGTATGCTTGCATGTGCTAAGTGCTCTCTCTACCCTTTTGCATATTTATCTTTACACATTGAGCACGCAACAAGTTTTTGGCGCCGCTGCCGGGGACTTATTTTTAAGTGAAAACGAAGTTGTTAAGTTTAAGAAAACCAAGTATATCATTGAGTGAAACTAATCTGTTTCATTTCTTTTGCAGGTGCCATTAAGGTAGTTTATGAGTGAGCGTTCACATAGTAATTTAGAGTTCGATCCTGAACCTGAAAGATCACTTCGAGCTAGAAACAAAGCAAAGAAACGCCTCTTTAAACAACCTCCTATACCTCAAACCACACCTGAAACTAAAGAAATGGGCGATTTAGTTCCAAATCCGGCACCTGCCATTCGCAACCCCATAGAAATAGCGAATGACAAGAATAGTGCCATTCTTTCATATCTAGTACCTATGCCTGGGGAGCTGAACCCCAGCATAATCCGTCCTGAAATCACTGCCCACTCATTCGAGTTAAAGCCAGTGATGTTCCAAATGTTGTCCACTGTGGGACAATTCTTTGGAATAGAAAACGAGGACCCCCACAACCATCTTAGGAACTTCTTAGGAGTTAGTGACACCTTCCTAATCCCTGGAGTTTCCCAAGAGGCCCTTAGGCTATATCTTTTCCCTTATTCTTTGAGGGACAAAGCCAAAACGTGGCTAAATTCTTTACCCTCAGGATCTGTCCGCAATTGGACAGATCTAGCAGAAAAATTCCTAGTCAAATACTTCCCACCTGATAGGAATTCTACTTTCCGTGATGACATAGTCAAATTCAAACAAGCTCCAAGTGAGTCTCTTCACGAAGCTTGGACTAGATTTAAAGATCTTCTCGTTAAATGTCCACACCATGGCATTCCATGGTGTATTCAAATAGAAGTTTTCTTTAAAGGATGCAACCCCAGCACCAGACAAGTCTTAAATTCATCTGCTGGAGGTTCCATGTTGTCCAAGAGTTACAACGAAGCTTATGAGATCTTGGAGAAGATCTCAGCATCTCACTGCAGATGGTCAGACGATCCAGTAGAGCCAACTAGGGCTCAAGACAAGGATGCTCTAAGCGCCATGAGCACCCAAATAAATGCCCTGACCAACTTAGTCAAGCAAATGGCTCAGGCCAATCTCCAAACCAGTGCCAATACCGCCACAGCCATGTCAATGGGCGTACAACCAAATCAAGGCGAGGCACCTATCTGTGGATTCTGTGGGGAAGGGCACCCTTATGAATACTGCCCTGGGAATCCATCCTCAGTCTGCTATGTAGGTAGTCAGCAGCAGCCTAGGAATAACCCCTACTCACAAACTTACAATCCTGGTTGGAGAAACCACCCTAACCTGTCATGGGGTGGCCAGCAAAACACTAACCAAAATTCTAACCAACCAAGGCCGAGTGGAACACCTGGTTTCACTCCCCAACATAACCAGTCAATGTACCAAAAACCGTATAATCAACCTGTAGGATCTTCTGTAGAGAACCTACTCAAGGAATATATAGCTAAGAATGATGCTACTCTTCAGAGCCAGCAAGCTACCCTTAGGAGCCTGGAAAACCAAATAGGCCAGTTAGCCAATGAACTTAAAAGTAGGCCCCAAGGTAGACTCCCTGCTGACACCGAGATACCAAGGAGAGATGGCAAGGAACAAGTTCAAGCCATTGAACTTAGGAGTGGAAGACCATTGGTGAGCATTACAAAAGACACACCAAAGAGAGTAGAGAACACTGAGTCTAGTGCTCCACTGGAGTCTCTGCCAAACCAAGGTCCACCACCAACTAGCACATCAGGAGCCAGGTTAGAGCCAATTGTAGAGGACGTAGAAGAAATTCCAAGGCCTCCACCTATCTTAAGGCGTCCTGACGTGCCTGCTTATGTGCCACCACCTCCTTATCCTCGAAGACTGAAGAAGAAGCAGGAACAGGAAGTTCATTTTAATAAATTCTTAGAAATACTTAAGCAAGTGCATGTGAATATTCCTTTTGTAGAGGTTTTACAGTCTATGCCTTCATATGTAAAGTTTTTGAAGGACATTATTACTAACAAGAAAACTATTGGTGAGTTTGAAACAGTAAACCTCACCGAGGAGTGCAGTGCCATCCTCCAAAACAAACTGCCCAAGAAGGAGAAGGATCCTGGTTCCTTCACCTTACCTGTAGAACTTGGAGGCAAGCACGTGGGCAGAGCGCTTTGTGACCTGGGCGCCAGCATAAATCTCATGCCCCTGTCCCTATTCCGTCAGTTGGGAATAGGAGAAGCACGTCCAACTACTGTCACTTTACAACTAGCAGACAGATCCATCGCATATCCAGAAGGTAAGATTGAGGATATTCTAGTTAAAGTTGACAAATTCATTTTCCTTGCAGATTTCATTGTCCTGGACTATGAGGCAGACAAGGAGGTTCCCATCCTGCTAGGTAGACCATTTCTAGCCACAGGTAGGGCACTAATAGACGTGCAAAAAGGTGAGTTAACTATGAGAGTTCATGATGAAGAGGTAAAATTTAGTGTTTACAAAGCGTTAAGGTATCCCTCTGATTCTGAGTCTTGTGCTAGCATTGATGTTGTTGACTCACTAATGGAAGAACAATTAGAGCATGTATTATTAACCAAGCATGCTAACGAATATGTAGGATTAGATGTAGATGATCTAAATGTATCTGATATAATGAATATGCCTGTAGATAAACTTCAGCATGTATGTATGAATATAGATTTAACTGATAGAACTGTAAATCCTTTGAAGCCCTCCATTGAGCATCCACCTGTTTTAGAACTCAAACCACTACCTACTCACCTCAAATATGCATATCTAGGAGATAATGAGACATTGCCTGTAATTATTTCTTCTAAGCTTAGCGAACAGCATGAGGTTGATTTAATTTTACTGCTTAAGCAACATAGGAAGGCTATAGCATGGACTATTGCTGATATTCGAGGCATTAGCCCTTCTTATTGTATGCACAAAATTATTCTAGAGGAAGAGCACACACCTAGGGTAGATCACCAGCGTAGGTTAAACCCCTCTATGAAAGAGGTAGTGAAGAAGGAAATAATAAAGTGGTTAGATGCAGGAGTAATTTTCCCCATAGCTAGTAGCCAGTGGGTGAGCCCCATCCAATGTGTACCTAAAAAGGGGGGAATAACTGTGGTAGTCAATGAGAACAACGAACTAATTCCAACTAGGACTGTCACAGGGTGGAGAGTATGTATGGATTACAGAAAACTGAATAAAGAAACTAAAAAAGACCATTTCCCCCTACCCTTTATTGACCAGATGTTAGACAGAATAGCTGGTAGAGCCTACTATTGTTTTTTAGATGGGTACTCTGGCTATAATCAAATCACTATAGACCCTAAGGATCAAGAGAAGACTACCTTCACTTGCCCTTTTGGAACGTTTGCCTTCCGCAGAATGCCTTTTGGCTTATGCAATGCACCGGCAACTTTCCAAAGGTGCATGATGGCAATCTTCTCTGAGTTGGATGAGTCCATAATAGAAATATTCATGGATGACTTCTCAGTCTTTGGGGACTCATTTAAAACCTGTCTAGAGAACCTAGGACAAGTCCTGGCTAGGTGTGAAGAGACCAACCTAGTCCTTAACTGGGAAAAATGCCATTTTATGGTAGATGAAGGGATTGTCTTAGGACATCGAGTGTCAAGGGCAGGTGTAGAAGTGGATAGGGCAAAAATCGAGGTCATAGAAAAGTTGGTAGAGCCCCAGAATGTCAAGGCTATTAGGAGTTTCTTAGGGCATGCTGGCTTCTATAGAAGGTTCATCAAGGACTTTTCTAAGATAGCCAAGCCTCTATGTGAGCTTCTAGAGCTAGGTAGGCCATTCATCTTTTCTAAGGAATGTGTATCAGCTTGGAAAACCCTTAAGGAAGCACTGGTCACAGCACCAATCATAGTAGGACCAAATTGGGATCTCCCATTTGAGATGCTATGTGATGCCAGTGACTATGCTGTAGGAGTCATGTTAGGACAGAAGATTGACAAGCTCACACATCCTGTCTATTATGCTAGTAAGACCTTGAATGAGGCTCAATGTAACTATACAACTACAGAGAAAGAGATGCTTGCTGTAGTATTTGCTTGTGAAAAATTTAGAAACTATATTGTAGGAACTAGGACCATTGTATATACTGACCATTCTGCTTTAAAATATCTGATGAGGAAGGCTGATGCTAAGCCTAGACTGATTAGATGGGTGTTATTGCTGCAGGAATTTGATTTAGACATTCGGGACAAGAAGGGTTGTGAAAACGTGGTTGCAGATCACCTGTCTCGATTGCAGCACAATTGCGAAAAAATTGCGGACCCCGCAATTTCTGATGCTTTTATAGATGAACATATCTTTGCTTTGACTCATCGTGATAACGATGAGGAACCATGGTTCGCTGACATTGCTAACTTCCGTGCATCACAGGTATTACCAGTGTTCAAGGGAGGACAAGAGAAGAAGAGGTTCCTCCATGAAGCAAGGAAATTCATCTGGGATGACCCCATACTTTACAGAACCTGTGCTGATGGCTTACTGAGGAAATGTGTTTCAGCTGCTGAAGCAAAGTTTGTGCTTCAGCACTGTCACTCCTCTCCTTATGGTGGTCACTTTGGTGGCCAAAGGACAGCTGCGAAGGTATTTCAGAGTGGCTACTATTGGCCAACAATCTTCAAGGACGCACACGCCTTTGCCCACAGCTGTGATGAGTGCCAAAGGACAGGTAATCTCAGTCGCAAGGATGAGATGCCCCTCACCTACATCTTAGAGTTAGAGCTCTTTGATGTGTGGGGCATTGATTTCATGGGACCATTCCCTCCATCATCAGGTAATCTATACATTCTAGTAGCAGTAGACTACGTGTCCAAGTGGGTAGAAGCTAAGGCATGTCCTAATAATGATGCTAAGACAGTCACTAATTTCTTGCATAGGCACATTTTCACTAGATTTGGGACTCCTCGTGCTATCATTAGTGATGAGGGGTCACATTTCATTAATAAGGCTGTGGAGAAGATATTGGCTAAATATAACATTAGACATAGGGTAGCTACTCCCTACCACCCACACTCAAATGGCCAAGCTGAGATTTCCAATAGGGAGATAAAAAACATCCTAGAGAAGGTAGTTAAGCCTAATAGGAAGGACTGGTCTTTCAAGCTTGAGGATGCACTTTGGGCTTATAGAACAGCATATAAGACACCTCTAGGAATGTCTCCCTATAGGTTGGTATATGGCAAGGCTTGCCACTTGCCACTTGAGTTGGAGAACAAGGCATTTTGGGCCATGAAAGAATTAAATTTTTGTGTGAAGGATGCAGGGACATTAAGATCTTTACAGCTGCATGAACTTGATGAGCTTAGGCACATGGCCTATGAGAATGCCAAGATGTACAAAGAAAAGACAAAAATATGGCATGACAGTAGACTCAGGATCAAAGATTTTAAGAAAGGCCAACTTGTACTGTTATTTAACTCACGATTAAAGCTATTTCCAGGCAAATTAAAGTCTAGATGGTCGGGTCCATTTGTTGTTACTAATGTCTTTATTCATGGTGCAGTAGAGATAAAAAACTTGCAGCAAGGACAGCCATTTATGGTCAATGGTGCTAGGTTGAAGCACTACTATGAGGAGGGGGATGTGAAGACTCTCTCGACCTTCCTCCTACATGAAGCATGAAGTTAGAAACGAGAGAGAACGAGTGGTTCCTGTGCTCGTTTAGTCAAGGCCAATGCCTTAGTTTATTTTTTCTGCTTTTATCGATGATCGTTTGTACGTTTTGTGGTGTAATTTTAATTGCGTATTTAATGTTTGTTTTGTTTGTTTTTGTAGGGAATCGAAAGAGGAGATCAAGGGGAGTAAATCTCACTTTTAAAATCAAGAATCGGTTGGGCCAATTGAAAGATACGGGCGATCAAAGTTTGGATTTTGTATGAAATCTTGTCCCTAGAATTGCGAAAATATTGCTGACTCCGCAAAAAGAGCCGTTGGGATTTCATCCGTTGCTTTTATAGCCGTTAGAAGGCGCCCGTTTGATACGATCTTCTCATTCTTTGCTCTCCAAGATTTCTGCGATTCTCTCCACCTTTGATCTCTCTCTCCAAACCTCCAAGATTCGACCATGGTTTCCACTAGGGCTGAGAGATCCGCCGCCAAGAAGAAGGCCGACGACGCAGCTGAGGCGGCTGCGAGGGAAGCGCTTCTCACCCTTGCTGATCAGGGTGCTGTACGCACTGGCCGTCTTGGCAAGCTTCCTATTCGTAGGAAGAAGTGGAGAGTGGTCACTGAGATTCCTGCTGGCCCATCTGAACCAATGGGTACGCCAACGAAGCGCCGGTGGACTGTCAAGACTGCCGCCGGACCAAGCAAATCCAAGACTCCCTCTGTGGCGAGTCAAGAATCTGATCGTGCATCCCACGAGTCAGCTAAAGAAGGTGCGACGCCGTCTGCATCACCTGTGCGCAGCCCCCTGCCATCTGAACCAGTGCCAAGCACCGAATCATCACCGCCTGCGCAGAGCGCCGAGTCATCTCCAGCGCCTCAGAGTGCTGATCTACCACCTGCGGCTGTGCAGAGTCCTGGGTTGCCGTCTTCGCCATGGAGTTCTGCGCATACCCCATCAGCAGAGCACAATTCTCCACGGCCTGATCCGGAATTCCCTTATGGGGATTACCAAGAATCCACGCAAGGCAGTGGAGAGGCAGAAGAAGAAGAAGTCTTCTCTCCCATGAGAGAAGACAGCCCTGATGAGCCTGCACAGCAAACGCCTGCTGATGATTCTATGGATGAGACGTTGGGGGCCTGTTTCCCACAACTCCAGGCAAAGCTGAAAAAGAAAAAGAAGGCCAAGCTTGTCAAGGCCAAGAAATCCAAGAAACTCAAGAAGAAGAAGGCCAAGCGAGTGCCTTCAGCAGACAAAGACAGTGCTGAGCCTTCGCTCAAACGCCTCAAGGTGGAGGCTACTGAATCTTCCAAGCCAGCCGATAAGGGGAAGGCTAAACTCTACCCTGAGGATGAACCTCCATCAGTGAGGTATGTCTCATCCGATGCCGAATCCAGGGGTGTGGAGCTGAGGAAAAGGGACCTGTTGCACGAGAAGGGGTTCCTTGATCGCCTAGCTGACCTGCCGCAGTTCTTGCGCGCAGGGGTGATCAACCATGGCTGGGAGGAATTCTGTCGACCTCCCAATCCAGCATACACAAGCATGGTGTATGACTTCTATGCGAACGTGCTCAGCCCTGAGGATGGCCTGTCTGTGGTCAGAGGGGTGGAGGTTGATTTCTCAGCCAAAGCCATTAATGAAGCATTTGGTCTAAGGGGCCAGCCTCACACAGATTACGCCCGGATAGTTGATGAGCCGACCGAGGCTGTGCTGGAAGAAGCCATCCGCACCATTGGCCAGCCTGAGGCCTCCTGGACAGTCTCACGCAATGGGCGGCACACGCTTATGAGTGCCAACCTCACGGCTAAGGCAGCTGTGTGGTTCTCTTTCGTCAGACGAAGACTCTCCCCAGTGACTCATGAGACTACAATTAACCAGAGCCGTTCGCTGCTGGTTTATGCTATCATGAGAGGTCTCACGATCAACGTGGGAGAAGTCATCAATGCTGCCATAGCCGAGTGTGCTAAAAAGGGTAAGGGGCCATTATTTTTCCCCAACATCATAACGAAGTTATGCTTGCTTGCAGGAGTTCCTACCGAGCGCTTGGAGCAGCAGCTGCCCTACACAGGCCATCTGGAGTTGCCTACACACCTACGGCTGAGAAGGAAGGGCAATATGGAGTTTGAGTTGGATAGGTTGGCTGCTGAGCAGTCCCTATCCATGGCCTGTTTGATGGACCTGCAGAGAAGAATGGCTCAATGGGCCAACTATGCGCAGGCGAGGGACAGAGAAGTTGCAGACCAATTGGGGTGCATCTTCCCAGACTTCCCCACCAACCTCCTAACTCCATGGGTGCCCCCACGACCAAGGCGACCAGATGAGGATGATGAGAATTGAGTGCTGGTTTGAAGAGCACTAGAGGGAGTATTACTGATCCCTAAAGAAACAAAAGACAATTTTCCTGCTTTTTGATAGAGTAATGTATATTATGCTGTTTTTTGGTTAAGTTTTGATCTGTTTTGGATGTTTAGTTTTATGTTTTTCCTTTTGCTTAGGATAGTCTGATGTTAGTTGATTAGGTAGGATAGTTTAGTTTTATTTTTAGGATGCATGAGTAACGGGAAAAATCATGCTAGGGGCCTGAGTTAATGTTAAATCTGCCCAGATTGTATTGCGAAATAATTGCGGTTCCCGCAATTTTTGTGACTAATTGCATGTTTTTGACTGCCCGTTTAGTTAGGCTGTGATCTGTTAAATTCTATCTTTTGCTGCCAGCATGACTACCTTATATAGCTGATCTTGAAGCATGCTGGATGAGTGTCATAGGACACCTTTTGATAGTTTAAATTTGCCTCTGAATAGTGCTCAGCATGCATAAACCATAAGTCCTTAAACCTGTCTGTTATGTTCAAATTTTCTGCTGCTGGGATAGTTGCTTCTAGAATGTTTTGCCTATGCCTAGGATGTTTAGATTCTCTTTGTTTTACTTTAGACTAGATGCTTCTAGGACAAGTTTGGGGGTGTGCCACCTCAAACACTCATTGGGGACAATGAGTAGTTGAAGTTTGGGGGAGGCCACCCTAGGCCTAGGAACATTCCTCTCTTCCTTAAGACATAAGCATTCTTCTTCTCCTAAAAAATTTTTTGTGATAAATAGAAAAAGTGAAAAATAGAATAAAGAGGGGAGTCTTTCTCAAGTTGCTGAGTAATCAGTGCCAAGTGTGTAAACCACAAGTGGCATTGCATCAAAAGGCAAACCAAGGGGAGACTCCACCTAAGTAAAAAAAGAAAGAAAAAAGAGAAATAGGGGAAGAAGAATGTGTGCTTGGGAGTTATAATCTTGTGGCTTAGATGTCCTATGAAAAAAGAACTCTGATCCTTAATGAGCTAAGCACAAGGTTGTAGCTTTTAGGTTTGTCTAGGGAGATGAATGTTTATCCAATGTAGTGATGCCAGGGTTTAGGTTGTTCTCTATAAAGTACCACTGTCACTGTTAATACTAAGACTGGCATGACTCTAAGGAATCCTAGACACATTAAAAATAAGCTGGAAGCATGTACTGAGTCTGGAGTAAAGCTTGGTAGAATTTGAAACCTTAGGGATAGTAGCATGATATCATAGAAGTAGTTAGATCAGTAGTAGGGGGTCAACAAAAGCAGTGGGTATAGTAGGCAGGTGAAGTCAGAAGAGGCTAGACAAGAGGCTAGTTCTAAACTTGGAAGTGTGTCACAGGACAGCACTGCTAGAGACAAGAATATAAGGGAGTTAGTGAGTAGATAAAAGAAGAAGAAACAGCAGCCTAAGTAAGTCCTTAGTATGCTTGAGGACAAGCAAAGCCTTAAGTTTGGGGGTGTGTTAAGTCTCTGAAAGTGACTTATTTAGGACCCATTTAGCTTAAGAAGATGTACACATTTAGGTGTTTTTGTGAGCATTTAGCCTAAACCTATGCTTTAATATGAGAATTAGAAGAAGGTAGCTAATATAGGACTTATGCACAATAGGTAGGAAAAGGGGTGAAAACCGAAGAAAAGAATGAAAAAATAACCCTTGCGAATGCATTGCGGAATAATTGCGGTGGCCGCAATTATTCAAGTTAAAACCGTAAGTTGGCTGACATTTTTCTGTTTAGATCCGACTTTTCAGGGATTCGTTCTTTCTCCTCCACCCATTCTGATATACGACGTTGAAGATTGATGGTTCTCCTTGGCCCAATCGCACCTGCAAACTACTATAAAAGGGGGCCAAAGTCGGAGGTTCAGTCATCATTCAACGTGCAGAAGTCTTCTCACAGTCCACCATTTCTCTCGATTTTCCCTTGCCGTCTGTTGGAGTGAGGTTCTCAGCTTTTGGAGTCGATAATCTGACAGGAAGGAGAGAAGATTCTTCTTCTCTCTCGATTGGATTCATCCAAGCACGGCTGAATTCTCATCACCTTCATTCGAGGCGACTGCCACGAAGATTTCCAGCAACCTTTACTGTTTTTCTGCTCTTTTCTTCTCATTTCCATTACTGATCATTGTTGTCTTAGTTTAGTCATTTCAATTATTGTATTTCGTTGTTGTCTGCCTTGAATTCATTCTGTTTAAGCTTTCCTTTGTCATTCAAACACTTGAAGTAAGCAAAGTAAGTTTCTGCATTTCACAGTTATTCCTTATTCTGCTACGAGTTTGGCTTGCTGTTTTACACACTTTTCCCTTCTAAGCATGTCTACTTTATCTTATATTTCTGTTCTTCATATATCCATGAGTAACTAAATTCACTTAGGGGCATGCTAATGACAGAACTATAGGCTAAAAAACGCAAGTCAAGTAGGTAGATCAACACTCGAACATTGATTGTATGTAAGCTTCATCCCACGGGCAATTTCGATTGGCCATCCATTTTGTCCAAAGAACTCCTAACCTCTGGAAGGAGTAAGAGTTCAGAGTCGTATAATCATGCTAGCCTTTCATGGTAATCAGGAAACGGCCTAGGAATAGGCGTTTCCCTAGTATAAACTGAACACTCCTGTTTTAACAAGATGCTTAAGACCTTACTTTGAAGTCGAGTAAACTTGAGTCTCTCATGCATGGAATCGGACGATACTTGAGATAGAGTGAGTTTAATGTGTAGAGAGTTGATCCAAAGCTTGATAATCGTAATAAAATGCCTATAGGACAGTCATTAGTAGCCCTTAATTCACCCATTTAACCAGTTTTTCGCTGCCAATTAATTGCGGATTAATTGCGGTTCTCGCAATTCTGCTAAATTGCTTTCTGTCTAGCTGTTTTCTTCTTCGTTTATTGAGTTCATCTCTTGTCTTTTAAGCCTGATTTTAACTTTAATTTGTTTATGGCATATTCCTTTATACATTCAGCAAAAAGTAGTTAATTAAAAACCAATTTTACCCCATCAAATCCATCCCATCTTTCTTAACAAACACACTTCGCGAATAGCTAAAACTAAGTCTCTGTGGAAAAAACGAATTAAATATACTCACTACTTGCTGTAAGGCCATGTATGCTTGCATGTGCTAAGTGCTCTCTCTACCCTTTTGCATATTTATCTTTACACATTGAGCACGCAACAACAGTCCTTGTTGGAATCAGTTCGTTGTTCTCATTGACTACCACAGTTATTCCCCCCTTTTTAGGTACACATTGAATGGGGCTAACCCACTGGCTACTAGCTATGGGGAAAATCACTCCTGCATCTAACCACTTTATTATTTCTTTCTTCACTACCTCTTTCATAGAGGGGTTTAACCTACGCTGGTGATCTACCTTAGGTGTGTGTTCTTCCTCTAATATAATTTTGTGCATGCAATAAGAAGGGCTAATGCCTCGAATATCAGCAATAGTCCATGCTATAGCCTTCCTATGTTGCTTAAGCAGTAAAATTAAATCAACCTCATGCTGTTCACTTAGTTTAGAAGAAATAATTACAGGCAGCGTGTCATTATCTCCTAAATATGCATATTTGAGGTGAGTAGGTAGTGGTTTCAGTTCTAGAATAGGTGGATGCTCAATGGAGGGCTTTAACGGATTTATAGTTCTATCAGTTAAATCTATATTCATACATACATGTTGAGGTTTATCTACAGGCATATTCATTATGTCAGATACATTTAAGTCAGCTACATCTACTTGTACATATTCACTAGCATGCTTGGTTAACAGTACATGCTCTAATTGTTCTTCCATTAGTGAGTCAACAATATCCATGCTAGCACAGGATTCAAGGTCAGAGGGATACTTTAAAGCTTTATAAACACTAAATTTTACCTCTTCATCATGAACCCTCATAGTTAACTCACCTTTCTGAACATCTATTAGTGCCCTACCTGTGGCTAGAAATGGTCTACCAAGCAGGATGGGGACCTCCTTGTCTGCCTCATAGTCCAGGACAATGAAATCTGCAAGGAAAATGAATTTGTCAACTTTAACTAGAATATCCTCGATCTTACCTTCTGGATATGCGATGGATCTGTCTGCTAGTTGTAAAGTGACTGTGGTTGGACGTGCTTCTCCTATTCCCAACTGACGGAATAAGGACAGGGGCATGAGATTGATGCTGGCGCCCAGGTCACAAAGCGCTCTGCCCACGTGCTTGCCTCCAAGTTCTACAGGTAAGGTGAAGGAACCAGGATCCTTCTCCTTCTTGGGCAGCTTGTTCTGGAGGATGGCACTGCACTCCTCGGTGAGGTTTACTGTTTCAAACTCACCAATTATTTTCTTGTTAGTAATAATGTCCTTCAAAAACTTTACATATGAAGGCATCGACTGTAAAACCTCTACAAAAGGAATGTTAACATGCACTTGTTTAAGTATTTCTAAGAATTTATTAAAATGAACTTCCTGTTCCTGCTTCTTCTTAAGCCTTCGAGGATAAGGAGGTGGTGGCACATAAGCAGGTACGTCAGGGCGCCTTAGGATAGGTGGAGGCCTTGGAATTTCTTCTACGTCCTCAACAATTGGCTCTAGCCTGGCTCCTGATGTGCTAGTTGGTGGTGGACCTTGGCTTGGCAGAGACTCCAGTGGAGCACTAGACTCAGTGTTCTCTACTCTCTTTGGTGTGTCCTTTGTGTTGCTCACCAATGGTCTTCCACTCCTGAGTTCAATTGCTTGAACTTGTTCCTTGCCATCTCTCCTTGGTACCTCGGTGTCAGCAGGGAGTCTACCTTGGGGCCTACTTTTAAGTTCATTGGCCAATTGGCCTATTTGGTTTTCCAGGCTCCTAAGAGTAGCTTGCTGGCTCTGAAGAGTAGCATCATTCTTAGCTATATATTCCTTGAGTAGGTTTTCTACAGAAGATCCTACAGGTTGATTGTAAGGTTTTTGGTACATTGACTGGTTATGTTGGGGAGTGAAACCAGGTGTTCCACTTGGTCTAGGTTGGTTAGAATTTTGGTTAGTGCTTTGTTGGCCACCCCATGACAGGTTAGGGTGGTTTCTCCAACCAGGATTGTAAGTTTGTGAGTAGGGGTTGTTCCTTGGCTGCTGCTGGCTTCCTACATAGCAGACCGAGGATGGATTCCCAGGGCAATATTCATAAGGGTGCCCTTCCCCACAGAATCCACAGATTGGTGCCTCGCCTTGACTTGGTTGGGTGCCCATTGACATGGCTGTGGCGGTATTGGCACTGGTTTGGAGATTGGCCTGAGCCATTTGCTTGACTAAGTTGGTCAGGGCATTTATTTGGGTGCTCATGGCGCTTAGAGCATCCTTGTCTTGAGCCCTAGTTGGCTCTACTGGATCGTCTGACCACCTACAATGAGATGTTGAGATCTTCTCCAAGATCTCATAAGCTTCGTTGTAACTCTTGGACAACATGGAACCTCCAGCAGATGAATTTAGAACTTGTCTGGTGCTGGGGTTGCATCCTTTAAAGAAGACTTCTATTTGGATACACCATGGAATGCCATGGTGTGGACATTTAATGAGAAGGTCTTTGAATCTTGTCCAAGCTTCGTGAAGAGACTCACTTGGAGCTTGTTTGAATTTTATGATATCATCACGAAAGGTTGAATTCCTATCAGGTGGGAAATATTTGACTAGGAATTTTTCTGCTAAATCTGTCCAATTGCGGACAGATCCTGAGGGTAAAGAATTTAACCATGTTTTGGCTTTGTCCCTCAAAGAGTAAGGGAAAAGATATAGCCTCAGGGCTTCTTGGGAAACTCCAGGGATTAGGAATGTGTCACTAACTCCTAAGAAGTTCCTAAGGTGGTTATGGGGGTCCTCATTTTCTATTCCAAAGAATTGTCCCACAGTGGACAACATTTGGAACATCACTGGCTTTAACTCGAATGAGTTGGCAGTGATTTCAGGACGGATTATGCTGGGGTTCAGCTCCCCAGGCATAGGTACTAAATATGAAAGGATGGCGCTATCCTTGTCATTCGCTATTTCAATGGGATTGCGAGTGACAGGCACCAGGTTTTGATTTACTCCAGCCATTTCTTCTTGAGGTAATTGCGGAGGAATTGTAGTCTCTGCAATGATTGGAGGTAACAGGGTTTGTTTAAAAAGACGTTTCTTGGCTCTATTCCTAGCTCTAAGTAATCTCTCGGGCTCAGGGTTGAACTCTAGATCACTACTTGGAGTCTCATTCATAAACTACCCTAAATGGTACCTGAAAAAGAAATGAAAATGGATCAAATTCAATGGAAAATACTTTGATGTTTCAAACTTAACAAACTTCGTTTTCACTTAAAATAAGTCCCCGGCAGCGGCGCCAAAAACTTGTTGCGTGCTCAATGTGTTAATAAAAGTGATAAATAAGAGGGAGAGAGCACTCAGAACATGCAAGCATACATGGTCTTATAGCAAGTAGTAAGTATATTTCATTCGTTTTCCCACAGAGACTTGTTTTTAGCTATTCTCGAAGTGTTTTTGTTAAGAAAGATGGGGTGGATTTGAGGGGGTAAAATTGGTTTTTAATTACCTAAGTTTTGCTGAATGTATAAAGGAATATAACATAAACAAATGGAAGTTGAAATTAAACTCAAAGGACAAGAGATGGAACTGATAAACAAAGGAGAAAGCAGCTAATAGAATAACAACTTAGCAGGAATTGCGAGGACCGCAATGTTTCCGCAATTAAACAGCAACAAAAGTGTGTAGATGGGTGAATTAAGGGCTACTAATGACTATCCTATAGGCCTTTTTATACGATTCTCAAGCACTGGATCTCCTCTCTATGCATCAAACTCACTCTAGCTCATGTTGTTGGGTTTTATGTCCTAAAACTCGTGGTTTGTAAACTGAATGTATATTCTATTTTGCAATAAAGTTGTTATTGAGATTTATTCAGTAAAGTTGTTATTGAATAAAATGAATTGTTTTTACTTTTAACCTAACTCCAATAAACAAAGAACCCATGGCTATAGGTTGTATACTTGAACTTCATGTATGACATGATTGTGGATCAAGTTCAAGTAATAGCCAGAACGGTCTATAGTATAGGGATAAGGCTGGGTACCTTATCCTGGGGACACTATTGGACGCGACCCACTTTGTATAGTACAAACGATGTGATCCGAAATCGTTCATGTGGAGACATGTGAGTGGGGGCGTCCTATGCAATGAGTTTGCATAAGACTGAACCGCGAAACAAGTCGCTCTTTCTTTATAACTCCGTTTACTGTAAAGACCGATTTTTTCATATGATGACCTAGGTAACTCGATCTGAATCCTGAGCACGCTATGAACTCCTGTTTATTCGGGCTTATCCTTTGACTTGTATGGGTGAGAGTGGCCCGAGATCGCCGACTCAATAAGCCTACCATCTTGGGGATAAGACCGGGTAGGTAGCTGGGAACATAGTCCTGCGAGATGGAATTCACTCCTACCCGCTCTGAGGGATTAGTAGAGAGGTTCTTCCCTTAAGTGCTGACTCCAGGTCTTGAACTAGGGATCCCACCCTCTCATTGGCCCGAGAGGGACTTGGTATAGTGATGAGATCACATACCAATCGGTTTGGTGGTTGGACCACAAACCAATAGTTCATTAGAGGATCAGTGGGACTTAAGGAATAAGATGTAATTACGGGGGTAAATCGGTTATTTTGACCCAGCTATAATTACGAACGACCTGTGAAGGATCGATTTACTGATGATGGTTATATCAAGAGGACAGAAATATATCTACGGTGAGGAGAGTGCAACCCTTGGACTTTAGTGGAGTCTCCGGGGGTTAACGAATGTTGGTTAGCTTGGTTAAAGAGTTTGACCGGTTAATCTCGTATCGTTGGAGCTCATGATCTGTAGGTCCTTTAGGTTCTCCTGGCTAGCTCGGATTAAGCCGTGTAACAATATGAGAGAAAAAGAATTTGAATTTATTGAAATTCGGTTTTGGAAGAATGATGGACATATTTAAATATGATTTAAATATGGGATCGGTGTAAAACATGAATAGGGATTCATGTGTGATGATTCGGTTTAAGAAACCGAGATTAGTCTTATTATTTAATTAATATTTGATATTGAATTAAATAATAATATTAATTAATTAAAAAGTTTAATTAATTATAATTTATTTTGCTTATTAAAATTAATTATGAATTAATTTTAAAATGACAAAATATTACAAGTGTGATTATAAGTCAAAGTGGAATTATCCATGTTGAGTGGATTTATCCAAGTTGAGTGGGTTTATCCAAGTTGTGAAGTGGATTGTGAATCACCAACAACATGCATATAAACTCATCAATTTTGGAACACTTGGTTGAAGACTAATCCATCCAATTTGAGGTGTCATGCTAAGTAAAGACTTAGTTGCATGTGAATTGCCTATAAATTGGATGAAGTTCAAATGGTTTGAAGTTGATGAGATTTCAAAGAGTTTGAATGTTGGATGAGCATGAAGAGTTCATGTTACTTGAGAAATTAGAAAGCTAAGTGTTAGACTTCTTCTCACAAAATCCTCATCACTTTCATCTTCCCATCTTCTTCTTCCAAACTTTTTCTTTCATAAAGGAGTCCCACCACTCCGTTGCTCGGCCCGAGGATAGCGGGACTACCGGAGGTGGTTCTCGAGGAGTTCGAGGGAAGCTTCGAAGGGTTCGTGAGGAGATTCGAGCGTTGGAAGAGAAGTCTTTAGAACTACAAGAGGTATGTGTTCTAATTCCTTTTATTTCAAAGTTTTGTGCATGTTTCTTATTTAGCTAAATTGATGAAATTAGAGTGCCAATGATCCGTCTCGCTTCCGCTGCGCTACATGCGCTCCATCAATTGGTATCAGAGCGTTTTTTGGTCACTCAATTTGCATCAATTTGAGCTCGGTGGGTATTTGTTTTAGAAATTAAATTTCTGGACGTCTAAAGTGTGATTCCGGTTTTGGCATATTTTTTTGAGCTTTTATTTGTACTTTGTTTTGTAATTGCCCGGGCGTGTATGGGCTTTAATGTGTGAAGAAGAGTCTGTAAAAAATTCGGAGTCATTAGAGTCCATATAGGCTTTCAATTCGAAGACAGAAGCTCGGGTGTCGGAAAAAAACAGCATGCTGTTTTTTGCTGTTTTTTTTTTGCAAAATTCCAGCACTAAACCGGTTCAGCGCAAGGTGGAAGAAACGGTCCGGTTCGGTCCTCGTGCGGTCCGGTTCACTGAAAGTCAGACCGGTTCCTTGTTCTTCACCCTCTGGAGGTCCGGTTCAGCATTCGTTTGGTACGGTTCGGGTCGGTATTGGTCCAGTTACGGGCTGTTGAAGTCGGGACAACTGTTATGGACCGGTTCAGTTTTTTTTTTAAGTTTTGTAGTTGCTGTTTTTTTGGCCGGTTCAAGCAAATTCAAGCTGGTTCGTGGCGGTTCGAAGGGTTCGGAAGCGTCTCAACTTAGTTGATGAATTATTATTGTAATAATTTAGTTGCTTGCTTGTCCGTGATGCCAAAACCGGTCCACTTTAGTGTGTTTAATTAATTATGCATTGTGAATGTATGTTTTAATTAAGGTATCTTGTATGTGCATAAAGTATGCCATATAGATTTCAAATCCCACCATAGGAAGCATGTTGCATGCATTGAAAGTATAATATAAGTGTTATGTTGTATAGTATGCATGCTTAATTCATGAGAATTAATATAAGTGTTATATTAATTTATGAATTGGATGTTGCTTGTTTAAAAGTAAAATTAATATAAGTGTTATATTAATTGTGAAATTAAACATACAACATAGTTGCCTTAGTTGAATATAATTGTTATATTCTTGCTTGGGAAGCATGTTATAAATTGAATGTAATGGTTATATTCTAGCTTAGGAAGCATGTTATAGAATGTCTTTGTTTTATAAAGCGTTGTAAAATGAGATAGACATTTAAAATCTATAACAAAGATAAATGCATGCTCACTAAGGGTTAAAGAATTCCAATGCGATTAGGAATTTAGTATCGATTCGTTTTAATAGTTAAAATAGGTCGATATCTTGTAAAGCTAAGGTTACGAGAGAACTCACCCGGTTTGATCCTGCACTAAGGTTGGAGGTATTTAAGATGACGGTTTACGGAACACCTCCTACCTGGGGATCGATCCGGTACTTGAGTTAAGTTAACCCGGCTTTATGAGCATGCACGTGAGAGGTGTAAGGTTATAAAACGTTTATCACCTAGACATCTTAGGTAAAAGTATGTTCTACCTAGACTTAGGTTTTATTGTCTTAGCCGGATAATGCCTAAGTAAAACTTTACCCAAACCATTCTAAAATACTTAGTAGTGGTGTTGAGAAGGTATATATGATATATCAATCTCCTCCTACGTTCTCCGCAAAGTTCACACCGTGAGATTTATGCTCGGCCTCGTGATGTCAATAGGGCATCCCCATTCGGATGGTGTTTGCATAAATCAAGAGCAAGGTGAATGGAGAAAGTATTTATAGTAAGTGGGAGAAGGAAGTATGTCAATACATCCTGCGGTCTCCTCCATTAGGTTGAACCGTGAGATTCCCATGTTCCGCCTGCTGGTTGCCCATAGTAGCACCGTCCATTCGGAGGGCCGTTTCATGGGAGTCGGAACAACTCAATCTCCAGAAATGGATAGGGTCTCTTAGGTCCATTCCCAACTCTGACATTTCCATTCGGTTGCACTGTTGGGGCCGACCTCTGAGTTCTGAAAATGGCGGGTCACACTTACAAGGATTACTAAGTTGTTAGTAGATTCTTGACCGAAGTAGCGATAACTAAGGTGCTATAGGAATATGAGTTATTCTGGTATTAGCATTTAGTCAAGAATGTCTTGGTTCAGTGAAGGAGTGATTGACTGCCCCTCGGTAGCGGTTGCTCTGACTCACTGAAGTATCGTTGCAAATTAATAATGATTTTTTGGGTACATTATTACTTTTGCTAAAATTCTTGATTGGTTGTTAAAAATAGGTTAAGTTCAATTCACTAATAGAATTCATTCTTTTCAGCATGTCTAGCTCGTTTATCCAATTACTAGCTTCTGATAAACTAAACGGCGATAACTACACGACCTGGAAATCGAACTTGAATACGATTCTTGTTATCGATGATCTTAGGTTTGTCTTAACAGAGGAATGTCCTCCCCCTCCTAGCTCATCTGCAACTCGAACTGTTCGAGATGCATTTGACAGGTGGACTAGGGCTAATGATAAAGCCCGAGTCTACATCTTGGCCAGCACATCCGATGTGTTAGCTAAGAAGCATGAGGTAATGGTCTCCGCTAAGGAGATCATGGATTCATTACAGATGATGTTTGGACAACCGTCCTCATCGGTCTATCATGATACCCTCATGGCGAGCAAAGCTGAGAAGAAACAACTAAGTAAATATGATTTACTCGTTGTTGAAACATGTTTAGTGGAACATGATAGTTCTGCCTGGATACTGGATTCAGGAGCCACTAACCATGTTTGTTCTTCTTTCCAGGAAACTAGTTCCTGGCAGCTGCTTGCTGAAGGTGAGATAACTCTCAGGGTTGGAACAGGAGAGGTTGTCTCAGCCAAGGCAGTGGGAACTGTCAAGTTGTTATATAGAGATAGTTTCATTTTACTTGAAAATGTACTGTTGGTTCCTAGCTTTAAAAGGAACCTTGTATCTATCTCTTGTTTACTTGAACATTTGTATAAAGTATCTTTTGATTTTAATGAAGCGTTCATTAGCAAAAGAGGTGTACATATATGTTCTGCGAAACTTGAAAACAACTTGTATGTGTTAAGACCAACAGAGGCAAAAGCTATTTTGAACACCGAGATGTTTAAAACAGCTCAAACTCAAACTAAAAGGCAGAAACTTTCTCCAAGTACCTATCTTTGGCACTTGAGACTAGGCCACATTAATCTCAATAGGATTGGGAGATTGGTTAAGAGTGGTCTCCTAAATCAGTTAGAGGACAACTCTTTACCACCATGTGAGTCTTGTCTTGAGGGCAAGATGACCAAACGATCTTTTTCTGAAAAAGGTCATAGGTCCAAAGAAACTCTAGAGCTTGTACATTCAGATCTTTGTGGTCCGATGAATGTTAAAGCACGGGGAGGGTATGAATATTTCATCAGCTTCATTGATGATTATTCTAGGTACGGCTATCTTTACCTAATGCATCATAAGTCCGAAGCTCTTGAAAAGTTCAAGGAGTATAAGGCAGAGGTTGAGAACACATTAGGCAAAACGATTAAAACACTCCGATCAGATCGAGGTGGAGAGTATATGGATTTAAGATTTCAGGACTATATGATAGAACATGGAATAGTATCCCAACTCTCAGCGCCCGGAACACCGCAGCAGAACGGTGTGTCCGAAAGGAGAAATAGAACCCTGTTAGACATGGTTCGATCTATGATGAGCTATGCTCAACTGCCTAGTTCGTTTTGGGGATATGCAGTAGAGGCTGCTGTATATATTTTGAACATGGTTCCCTCTAAGAGTGTTTCAGAAACACCTTATGAGTTATGGAGAGGGCGTAAAGGTAGTTTACGTCACTTCAGAATTTGGGGGTGTCCGGCACATGTGTTGGTGCCCAATCCAAAGAAGTTGGAACATCGTTCAAAATTATGCCTATTCGTAGGTTACCCCAAGGAAACGAAAGGTGGTCTATTTTACGATCCTCAACAGGACAAGGTGCTTGTATCGACAAACACCACGTTCTTAGAGGAAGACCACATGAGAGATCATCAACCTTCGAGCAAAATTGTTTTGACCGAACTTTCCAGGAAAGCTACAGATGGGTCAACAAGAGTTGTTGATCAGGCTGGTCCTTCTCAAGAGTTGAGAATACCTCGACGTAGTGGGAGGGATGTGAGACAACCCGACCGCTACATGGGTTTAACGGAAACCCAGGTCGTCATACCTGATGACGGCGTTGAGGATCCATTAACCTTCAAACAGGCAATGGATGACATAGACAAGGACCAGTGGCTTAAAGCCATGGACCTCGAAATGGAGTCGATGTACTTCAATTCGGTCTGGGATCTTGTAGAGCAACCTGATGGTGAAAGACCTATAGGTTGCAAGTGGATCTACAAGAGGAAACGAGACCAAGCCGGTAAGGTGCAAACCTTTAAGGCTCGACTTGTGGCAAAGGGTTATTCCCAGAGGGAAGGGGTGGACTATGAAGAAACCTTCTCCCCTGTTGCCATGTTAAAGTCGATTAGAATACTCTTGTCCATTGCCACATTTTATGATTATGAAATTTGGCAAATGGATGTCAAGACAGCCTTTCTGAATGGCAATCTTGAAGAGAGTATTTATATGGCTCAACCAGAGGGGTTCATAATTCACGGTCAAGAGCAAAAGGTTTGCAAGCTTAATCGATCCATTTATGGGTTGAAGCAAGCGTCTAGATCCTGGAATATAAGGTTTGATACTGCGATCAAATCTTATGGCTTTGAACAGAATGTTGACGAACCTTGTGTCTACAAGAAAATAGTCAATTCTGTTGTAGCTTTCTTAGTCTTATATGTAGATGATATCCTACTCATTGGGAATGATGTAGGGTTCCTGACTGACGTTAAGCAATGGCTAGCGACCCAATTCCAAATGAAAGATTTGGGAGAGGCTCAGTTTGTTCTAGGGATTCAAATCGTAAGGAATCGTAAGAACAAAACGCTAGCGCTGTCTCAAGCATCTTATATCGACAAGGTGTTGATACGATATTCGATGCAGAATTCCAAGAAGGGTTCTTTACCTTTCAGGCATGGAATTCAATTGTCAAAGGAAGAGTGTCCTAAGACACCTCAAGAAGTTGAGGATATGAGACGAATTCCCTATGCATCAGCAGTCGGTAGTCTGATGTACGCCATGTTATGTACACGACCCGACATATGCTATGCAGTGGGAATTGTCAGTAGGTACCAGTCCAATCCAGGATATAATCATTGGACTGCCGTTAAACACATCCTCAAGTATCTTCGGAGAACGAGAGACTATGTGCTCATGTATGGCGCGAAGGATTTGATCCTTACAGGATACACTGACTCTGATTTTCAAACCGATAAGGATTCGAGGAAATCCACATCGGGATCAGTGTTCACTCTTAACGGAGGGGCAATAGTATGGAGGAGTATAAAGCAAGGTTGTATTGCTGACTCCACCATGGAAGCTGAGTATGTCGCGGCTTGCGAAGCTGCGAAAGAGGCTGTATGGCTTAGAAAGTTCTTGACGGATTTGGAAGTTGTTCCAAATATGAATTTGCCTATCACACTTTATTGTGATAATACTGGTGCTGTGGCAAATTCGAGAGAACCAAGAAGCCATAAGCGTGGAAAGCACATTGAGCGGAAATATCATCTCATCAGGGAGATAGTGCATCGAGGAGACGTGATCGTCATGCAGATCGCCTCAGAGCACAATATTGCTGATCCGTTTACAAAGTCCCTCACGGCTAAAGTGTTCGAGGGGCACCTAGTGAGTCTAGGACTACGAGTTGTACAGTAGGATAGTGGGAGAAAAACCATGGAAATATTTGATATTCTAGTTTTTCTCATCCCGCATGTAATACTCCACTGACGTTTTAGTCCAAGTGGGAGTTTGTTGGGTTTTATGTCCTAAAACTCGTGGTTTGTAAACTGAATGTATATTCTATTTTGCAATAAAGTTGTTATTGAGATTTATTCAGTAAAGTTGTTATTGAATAAAATGAATTGTTTTTACTTTTAACCTAACTCCAATAAACAAAGAACCCATGGCTATAGGTTGTATACTTGAACTTCATGTATGACATGATTGTGGATCAAGTTCAAGTAATAGCCAGAACGGTCTATAGTATAGGGATAAGGCTGGGTACCTTATCCTGGGGACACTATTGGACGCGGCCCACTTTGTATAGTACAAACGATGTGATCCGAAATCGTTCATGTGGAGACATGTGAGTGGGGGCGTCCTATGCAATGAGTTTGCATAAGACTGAACCGCGAAACAAGTCGCTCTTTCTTTATAACTCCGTTTACTGTAAAGACCGATTTTTTCATATGATGACCTAGGTAACTCGATCTGAATCCTGAGCACGCTATGAACTCCTGTTTATTCGGGCTTATCCTTTGACTTGTATGGGTGAGAGTGGCCCGAGATCGCCGACTCAATAAGCCTACCATCTTGGGGATAAGACCGGGTAGGTAGCTGGGAACATAGTCCTGCGAGATGGAATTCACTCCTACCCGCTCTGAGGGATTAGTAGAGAGGTTCTTCCCTTAAGTGCTGACTCCAGGTCTTGAACTAGGGATCCCACCCTCTCATTGGCCCGAGAGGGACTTGGTATAGTGATGAGATCACATACCAATCGGTTTGGTGGTTGGACCACAAACCAATAGTTCATTAGAGGATCAGTGGGACTTAAGGAATAAGATGTAATTACGGGGGTAAATCGGTTATTTTGACCCAGCTATAATTACGAACGACCTGTGAAGGATCGATTTACTGATGATGGTTATATCAAGAGGACAGAAATATATCTACGGTGAGGAGAGTGCAACCCTTGGACTTTAGTGGAGTCTCCGGGGGTTAACGAATGTTGGTTAGCTTGGTTAAAGAGTTTGACCGGTTAATCTCGTATCGTTGGAGCTCATGATCTGTAGGTCCTTTAGGTTCTCCTGGCTAGCTCGGATTAAGCCGTGTAACAATATGAGAGAAAAAGAATTTGAATTTATTGAAATTCGGTTTTGGAAGAATGATGGACATATTTAAATATGATTTAAATATGGGATCGGTGTAAAACATGAATAGGGATTCATGTGTGATGATTCGGTATAAGAAACCGAGATTAGTCTTATTATTTAATTAATATTTGATATTGAATTAAATAATAATATTAATTAATTAAAAAGTTTAATTAATTATAATTTATTTTGCTTATTAAAATTAATTATGAATTAATTTTAAAATGACAAAATATTACAAGTGTGATTATAAGTCAAAGTGGAATTATCCATGTTGAGTGGATTTATCCAAGTTGAGTGGGTTTATCCAAGTTGTGAAGTGGATTGTGAATCACCAACAACATGCATATAAACTCATCAATTTTGGAACACTTGGTTGAAGACTAATCCATCCAATTTGAGGTGTCATGCTAAGTAAAGACTTAGTTGCATGTGAATTGCCTATAAATTGGATGAAGTTCAAATGGTTTGAAGTTGATGAGATTTCAAAGAGTTTGAATGTTGGATGAGCATGAAGAGTTCATGTTACTTGAGAAATTAGAAAGCTAAGTGTTAGACTTCTTCTCACAAAATCCTCATCACTTTCATCTTCCCATCTTCTTCTTCCAAACTTTTTCTTTCATAAAGGAGTCCCACCACTCCGTTGCTCGGCCCGAGGATAGCGGGACTACCGGAGGTGGTTCTCGAGGAGTTCGAGGGAAGCTTCGAAGGGTTCGTGAGGAGATTCGAGCGTTGGAAGAGAAGTCTTTAGAACTACAAGAGGTATGTGTTCTAATTCCTTTTATTTCAAAGTTTTGTGCATGTTTCTTATTTAGCTAAATTGATGAAATTAGAGTGCCAATGATCCGTCTCGCTTCCGCTGCGCTACATGCGCTCCATCACATGTATCGTCCGATTCCATGCATTAGACTCTTAAGTTTACTCGACTCAAAGTAAGGACTTAATCATCTTGTTAAAACAGGAGTGTTTAGCTTGTACTAGGGAAACGCCTATTCCTAGGCCGTTTCCTGATTACCATGAAAGGCTAGCATGATTATATGACTCTGAACTCTTACTCCTTCCAGAGGTTAGGAGTTCTTTGGACAAAATGGATGGCCAATCGAAATTGCCCGTGGGATGAAGCTTACATACAATCAATGATTCGAGAGCTATCCTACATACTTGATGCACGTTTTTTTAGCCTATAGTTCTGTCATTCGCATGCCCCTAAGTGATTTAGCTACTCATGGATACATGGAGAACAGAAAGGGTAGATAAAACAGACATGCTTAGAAGAGAAATGTGCTTAAAACAGCAAGACAAAACCGTAGCAGAACAAGATAGAAACTGTAAAATGCAGAATTGTACTTTGATTACTTTGAGTGTTTGAATGACAAAGGAAAGCTTTGAAAGAAATGAATCCAAGACAGACAACAACGAAATGCAGTAATTAAAACTCTAAACTAAGAACAACAGTGATCAGAAATGGAAATAAGAAGAACAGAACAGAAAAGCAGTAAAGGATTGCTGAAAAACTTCGTGGCAGTCGCCTCGAATGAAGGTGATGAAAAGTCAGCCTGGCTTGGATGAATCCAATCGAGAGAGAAGAAGAATCTCCTCTCCTTCCTATCAGATTATCGACTCCAAAAGCTGAGACTCTCACTTCAACAAACGGCAAAGGAAAACAGATGGAAATGGTGGACTGCGAGAAGACTTCTGCGCTTCGAGTGATGACTGAACCTCCGACTTTGACCCCCTTTTATAGTAGTTTGCAGGTGCGTTTGGGCCAAGGAGAACCATCAATCTTCAACGTCATATATCAGAATGGATGGAGGAGAAAGAACGAATCCCTGAAAAGTCGGATCTAAACAGAAAACGATCAGCCAACTTACGGTTTTAACTTGAATAATTGCGGTCACCGCAATGTTTTCGCAATTCATTTGCAATGCTCATTTTTCATTCTTTTCCTTCGGTTTTCAACCCTTTTTCTACCTATTGTGCATAAGTCCTAAATTAGCTACCTTCTTCTAATTCTCATATTAAAGCATAGGTTTAGGCTAAATGCTAACAAAAACACCTAAATGTGTACATCTTCCTAAGCTAAATGGGTTCTAAATAAGTCACTTTCAGAGACTTAACAGCACCCTCTTGGCCTTCTTCTTTTTCAGCTTCTTGGATCGCTTGGCCTTGAGAATCTTGGCCTTTTTCTTCTTCTTGAGCTTTGCCTCGATGGTAATCTGCTGAAGGCATGCCCCCAGCGTCTCCTCCATTGAGTCATTCTTCTGTTCAAGACTCTCCGGGCTAGCTTCCCTCACAGGAGAGAAAACCTCCTCGTCCTCACCTTCCCCACTGCCCTGCGTTGATTCTTGGTAATCCCCATATGGGAATTCAGGGTCAGGCCGTGGGGAAGTGTGCGACGGCGTGGTGCTTTGCTCTGCTGTAGGTGTCTGTGCAGAACTCTGTGGTGAAGACGGCAGTTCAGGGCTCTGCGCTGGCGGTGATGGGGAAGAACTGTGCGCTGGTGGTGCAGGTGGCGAGGCACTCCTCTTGGCTGAATCGTGGGACACACGATCAGCTTCTTGACTCTCCACAGAGGGAGTCTTTTCTTTGCTTGGTTCAGCAGCCACTGCTACACTCCATCTGCGCTTCTTGGGTGTGCCTGCTGGTTCAGAGGGTCCAGCAGGTATCTCAGTGACAACCCTCCACTTCTTCTTGCGAATCGGGAGCTTGGGTAAGCGTTCAGTCCGCGCAGCGTCAGCCGTGGCCAAGGCGAGCAGTGCGTCTCTCGCAGCCGTTTCAGCGTCGTCCGCCCTCTTCTTGGCTGCAGATCTTTCAGCCCTTGTGAACACCATTGTTGAGTCTTGGAGGTTTGGAGAGAAGAATCAAAGATGAAGAGAATCGCAGCTTTCTTGGAATTCAGAGAGTGAGAGAATCGTACAGATCAAGCGCCTTCTAACGGATATAAAGGAAACGGCTAAATCCCAACGGCTATATTTTTGCGGATCCTGCAAATCCAGCGCAATTTTAGGGATATTTTTTCATCAATGTCAATCTTTGCTCGTCCGTATCTTTTATTTGGCTCAATCTTTTCTTGATTTTTAAAGCTGGAATTACTCTCCTTGATTCCCTCTTTCGATTCCCTACAAAAAGAAATAAAAGCAACATCAAATTCGTAATTAAAATCATACAACAAAACACACAAACGATAACCGGAAAATCGCAAAAAAATAAACTAAGGCATGAGCCTTATGTTGACGAGCACAGCAATCACTCGTCCTCTCTCGTTCTTTTTTCATGCTTCAGTCAAGAGGAAGGCCGAGAGAGTCTTCACATCTCCTTCCTCATAGTAGTGCTTCAACCTTGCACCATTAACCATAAACGGTTGGCCTTGCTGCAAGTTCTTTATCTCTATGGCACCATGAACAAACACATTAGTAATCACAAATGGACCTGACCATCTAGACTTAAGTTTCCCTGGAAATAGTTTCAACCGTGAGTTAAACAACAAGACAAATTGACCCTTCTTAAAGTCCTTAACTCTAAGTCTACTATCGTGCCAAATCTTGGTCTTTTCCTTATACATTTTAGCATTTTCATAGGCCATATGTCTAAGCTCATCAAGCTCATGTAATTGCAAAGACCTCAGTGTCCCCGCATCATTTACACAAAAATTCAATTCCTTCATGGCCCAAAATGCTTTGATTTCTAACTCAAGTGGTAAGTGACAAGTCTTGCCATATACCAGCCTATAAGGAGACATACCTAGGGGTGTCTTATATGCTGTCCTATAAGCCCAAAGTGCATCCTCAAGCTTAAAGGACCAGTCTTTCCTATTAGGTTTGACCACTTTTTCTAGGATGTTCTTAATTTCCCTATTTGAAATTTCAGCCTGTCCATTCGAGTGTGGGTGATAGGGAGTGGCTACTCTATGTCTAATGTTATACTTAGCCAACACTCTCTCCATAGCCTTGTTAATGAAATGTGACCCCTCATCACTAATGATGGCACGAGGTGTCCCAAACCTAGTAAAAATGTGCCTATGCAAAAATTTGGTGACTGTTTTGGCATCATTATTGGGACATGCTTTGGCTTCTACCCACTTGGATACATAGTCTACTGCCACTAATATGTAAAGGTTACCTGATGATGGAGGGAATGGCCCCATGAAGTCAATGCCCCATTGGTAGACGTACTTTTGGGGTACTCTAAATTCAAGCTGTCGAGGCTTGCCAAAATACAATTTATAAAGCCTATGACCAAGGCTTTGCAGCCAGTGGTAACAGGGTCGATCCAAGGAATAGGAAGAATGAATTTACTAGTGAAATTGGGATTTAATTGATTAATTGGTAACGGGGGTTTTATCATGCAAGAGGATTAATAACAAAGCTACGAAGGAAAGAAATAATATGAAGAGAGCGTGTGCACG
Organism: Herpetospermum pedunculosum; assembly: GCA_028017165.1. Lineage (NCBI taxonomy): Eukaryota > Viridiplantae > Streptophyta > Magnoliopsida > Cucurbitales > Cucurbitaceae > Herpetospermum > Herpetospermum pedunculosum. The sequence continues at coordinate 14,603,977 of CM051526.1, forward strand.
GTTTGGGGAGTCTCGGGGTCAATTGTTAGACAACATTCAGCTTATCATTTAATTCTAACGACATGGAATAAAGTTTATTTAGCACGCGGACGACTACCAGAGAAGCCCCAAAGTAGCCGACTCCATGGATTTTAATTAGGCCACACAGTCCTAATTACACGTTATCTAAGCTCGCACTAAGATGATCAGTCCTAAAGTGAATCTAGATAGTTACTAGCTAACCACGACGAACATTCGAGCGTGAATTCTAAATGCTAGTAGGTTGCCCGCAAACGCCGTATGCAACCAACATTTATCCTACCCGACCCGATACTTCGATTTAGTTCTATTTACCTGTGTTACTTAGTCGAGCAGTGAGAGGCACGGCATCGCTACTCTTTAACATACACAACATGCGAAACTACCCGAGTGTCAATCAACGTATTTTAGCATGCGCGTTGGATTAAGCAAGGTAAACAGATGCCAATAATCAGATTCCAATATGCAAAATTATACTCAGATTATCAAAACTGTAAATGTCTAAGAAAATTCCCCTAAACAAATCCCAAACCGTCACCCTTACCTTAGCCGCTCATGGCGCGGTTCGTCAATCCCGCTCCACCAACGACCATGGAAGAGTTCATCTACCTATTACAATGGAGAGTGGAGCTCACAAGCATGCCAACAATGGCGGAGCTCCACGGAAAATAGAGAGAAAATGGGGAAGAAGGAGCCAAAAATCGTCCAAATCCGTTGAGAGAAGAAGAAGATGAAGCTCTTTTAAAAAATGTGCAGAAAAATCGTCTTTTAGCTACTGCCTTCGTCGTAGCGTCGAGACGCTAGGCCAGCGTCTCGACGCTGTGCCCTAAGTAATCCGCGCGCGCGCGCGATGGCGTCGCGACGCAAGGCCAGCGTCGCGACGCTGCCCCGATGAATTTCCTGCGCGCGCCTCCTCCGGAGCGTCTCGACGCCAAGCAGGGTCTCGACGCCAGGGCAGCGTCGAGCTAGCGTCTCGACGCTATCACTCGACGCTTGCTCTCGGGTTTTTCCAGCGTCGAGCCAGCGTCTCGACGCTATAGCTCGACGCTGGCTCTCGGGTTTGGGGCTGATGCTTTGCCTCTCCAAGGCTGTTTTGGCCCGTTTCTTCACGGAACAAGTTCCCCTCTTCCCGATGCATTCCCGGGGCGCTAAAACTCTGCTTTAAGCACTCGAACATGCCCAACGGACGCACGAGCTCTTTGCCGCTTTTCTCCTACAAAAGAGATATATTTAATCAATTGAAAGCGGTCTTTAGCTATAATTAGGACGTATTTAATAGCTCCAAAATGGAGTTATCAAACACCCCCAACTTAAACATTGCTAGTCCTCGAGCAAGCACTACAAAGACATTGACTCTAAGGACGCGTTTACATGTATTCTAACTCAAGCCTCCATGCATATTGAGATTTAAACACGAGCATAATCATGAAAGCATTTTGTTCATGCATTAACTAGGACATATCAGAAATTAACTCTTGCCCCCTAACGTGTGTGTGTGCTAGACAACCACTCCTAAACTCACGTAAACCCGGAAAACCTACATGCAACGCACATCCCGTTTTCCCCCTACTTCTAGCGTTTAAGAACAGCTACACTTGACTTACACGAGAGAGAGAAGCAAATTAAGAGACCTAATTATTTTCTCATTCTTTTTCTTTCTTTTCAAAAGTACTTTGTACTCTTTTATTTGGGTTCTTTGAACCAACTTTTTGTTTCTTTTTTTTTTCTTTCCTACTCGAGCTGCCTAACACGTCAAATTCATGCATAAAACTTCACGTTTTTAAGGACTGACGCTCACTTCTTTTAAGCGCTAATAAGAAGGAGGAGCGCCTCGAGAGGAATTTTCCACCAAACATGCTTTTCTACTTTTTTTTTTTTTTTTTACATTAGGCTAAGCACATGCTTTCTCAATTAACTAACTACTAACTCTCATGCAACAAGCTACCTAAGGGTGCCTTTCGGGGTGACAACGAGAATTAGCTAAACATGCGACAAACCAAGCTTACGGAATCTAGGGAGAAGTTGCTAAGTGCGCGATGAGTGCAAGGGAGCAACAGAAAAAATTTTAAAATTTTTGACATGAACCTAATAAACACAAAACTCATGCAAAAACTCGATTATGAACATGCTCAGATTTCCAACATGCATTTCCTAGGCTATCACAGTCAGAAAACAATAAACAGAGTCCCAACCACTTCAATAACTTTATAACACTTCTCAACAAACTACACATGCAAATCCATCGGACTACTCCACCCCCAACTTCAAAATTTGGCATTGTCCTCAATGCCAACCAGTCAGATACATCGAAGTAAAAGGGAAGAAGAAATACACTTCCCTGACTCTTGGTGAAGCTGGCGAGGACGAGGAAGCGGCACATAAACCCATCAGAGCCCAAAATTTGCCTTCTCTTCCTTGGTTCCTAAAAAAAAAACAGCAAGCTAATTAAAACTAAATTAATCTAAAAAGGCAATAAAACTAAACTAAAACATAAAAACAGTTCAACACTCGGGTGCCTCCGAGAAGCGCAGAATTTTTAAAGTCGGTTGCTCGACTGTATTCTCTCGACAGACTCATCCATAGTCTGTAGGTGCGGGGGACGATCCATACTTGTCCTGGGCCACACCTTTTTCACCATCCACCTGAAAATTGTTTTGCACTCTTCGTGCCTCGGGCACGTGAATATAAGAAGTGTTAGTGCAAAAACCAGCATTGTCATCACACATATTTAAATCAGAAATTTTGACAGAGACATGGGAACCATCCCTCAAGCGCGAGGGTAGACTCCCATTCTCAACATGCTCAACCACAGAAACATTTCCAGCAGGTTTTCCAAATAAAGAGAACTCATGCAAAGTATCATCAAACTCCAGAGAAACAACGCCCTTATACACATCAATTTTGACCCTAGCGGTCTTAAGAAAGGGACGTCCTAACAACATGGAGGATGAAGCATGCGATGAGTTTTCATTCATATCTAAAACAAGGAAATCAGCGGGAAACGTCATATTCCCAACTCTAACTAAAACATCCTCTACCTTCCCCCTAGGACAGATGCTCGACCCATTAGCCAACTGAACAGAAACATTACATTCATGCATTTCATTTAAATTCAGATCACGATATAATGCATAAGACATAACATTAACAGAAGCTCCTAGGTCTAACATGGCATTATGAACAATTTTACTACCTATAGTGCAAGGGATAGTAAAAGTACCTGGATCATTGCACTTTGCAGGCAACGTACCTGGGAGTATGGCAGAGACGTTTTCCTTCTTTTTCTCAGTCCCTCTGGACTTTCTCTTCGTAGTGCACCAGCTCCTTAGGAATTTTGCATATTTGGGCACTTGACTGGCTGCCTCTAGGAGCGGGATATTTACCATCACCTTTTGGAAGGTTCGCAGGACCTCCTCATCATCAGATTCCAAAGTAGGCTTCGCAAGCCTACTCGGGAATGGTGCTTTGGCAACATCCACAGGTACACTGACCTTCTCATTTCTTTTCTCATTCTGAGTCTCGGGAGCAGTCGGGGCGGACTCGTTCAAGCTGTCTGTGGCTTCCTTCGCAGCTCTGGTGGAAAGTGACTTCCCACTGCGCAGCTGAATGGCACTCACGTTTTCACATGAGTTTACTGTAGTTTGGGAAGGAAGCTTCCCCGAGCTCTTGCTCTCAATCTTACTAATAGACACCGCCATCTGTGTCAGCTGCTTGTTCAAATTCTGCAGCTCTGCCTTGTGAGAATTGAGCTCTTCTCGAGCCTCTTTCTGGAACTGGCTGGTGCTAGTCACGATGGTCATTACCATCTCTTCAAGCGAGCTGGAGGAGTGTTAAGTCTCTGAAAGTGACTTATTTAGGACCCATTTAGCTTAAGAAGATGTACACTTTTAGGTGTTTGTGATAGCATTTAGCCTAAACCTATGCTTTAATATGAGAATTAGAAGAAGGTAGCTAATTTAGGATTTATGCACAATAGGTAGAAAAAGGGTTGAAAACCGAAGGAAAAGAATGAAAAAATAAGCATTGCGAATGAATTGCGAAAACATTGCGGTGACCGCAATTATTCAAGTGGAAACCGTAAGTTGACTGATCTTTTTCTGTTAATTTCCGTATTTTCAGGGATTCGTTCTTTCTCCTCCATCCATTCTGATATATGACGTTGAAGATTGATGGTTCTCCTTGGCCCAAACGCACCTGCAAACTACTATAAAAGGGGGCCAAAGTCGGAGGTTTAATCATCATTCGAAGCGCAGAAGTCTTCTCGCAGTCCATCATTTCTCTCTGTTTTCCTTTGCCGTCTGTTGGAGTGAGAGTCTCAGCTGTTGGAATCGATAATCTGATAGGAAGGAGAGAAGATTCTTCTTCTCTCTCGATTGGATTCATCCAAGCAAGGCTGACCTTTCATCCCCTTCATTCGAGGCGACTGCAACGAAGCTTTTCAAGCACCTTTACTGCTTTTCTGTCGTTCTTCTTCTTATTTCCAGTTTGATCATTGTTGTTCTTAGCCTAGTGCTTTAATTACTGCATTTCGTTGTTGTCTGTCTTTGAATCATTTCTTTTGAAGCTTTCCTTTGTCGTTCAAACATTCAAAGTAATCAAAGTAAAATTCTGCATTTCACAGTTTCCACCTTCTGCTGCTACGTTTTGTCTTATTGTTTTAAGCATATTTCTCATCTAAGCATGTCTGTTTTATCTACCCTTTCTGTTCTCCATATATCCATGAGTAGCTAAGCCACTTAGGGGCATGCTAATGACAGAACTATAGGCTAAAAAACGTGCATCAAGTATGTAGGATAGCTCTCGAATCATTGATTGTATCTAAGCTTCATCCCACGGGCAATTTCGATTGGCCATCCATTTTGTCCAAAGAACTCCTAACCTCTGGAAGGAGTAAGAGTTCAGAGTCATATAATCATGCTAGCCTTTCATGGTAATCAGGAAACGGCCTAGGAATAGGCGTTTCCCTAGTACAAACTAAACACTCCTGTTTTAACAAGATGCTTAAGACCTTACTTTGAAGTCGAGTAAACTTAAGACTCTAATGCATGGAATCGGACGATACTTGAGATAGAGTGAGTTTGATGTATAGAGAGTTGGTCCAATGCTTGAGAATCGTAATAAAATGCCTATAGGATAGTCATTAGTAGCCCTTAATTCACCCATTTACTCAGTTTCGCTGTTATTTAATTGCGGTAACATTGCGGTCCTCGCAATTCTGCCAGATTTTCATTCTGTTTAGCTGTTTTCTTCCTCGTTTGTTAATTCCATCTCTTGTCTTTTAAGTCTAGTTTCAACTTGCATTTGTTTATGTTATATCCCTTTATACATTCAGCAAAAAGTAGATAATTAAAAACCAATTTTACCCCATCAAATTCATCCCGTCTTTCTTAACAATCACACTTCGCGAATAGCTAAAAATGAGTCTCTGTGGAAAAAACGAATGAAATATACTTACTACTTGCTGTGAGACCATGTATGCTTGCATGTTCTAAGTGCTCTCTCTACCTTATTGCTTATTTATCTTTACACATTGAGCACGCAACAAGTTTTTGGCGCCGCTGCCGGGGACTTATTTTAAGTGAAAACGAAGTTTGTTAAGTCTGAAACATCAAAGTATTTTCCATTGAATTTGATCCATCTTCATTTCTTTTTCAGGTACCATTTAGGGTAGTTTATGAATGAGACTCCATCTAGTGATCTAGAGTTCAACCCTGAGCCCGAGAGATTACTTAGAGCTAGGAATAGAGCCAAGAAACGTCTCTTTAAACAAACCCTTTTACCTCCAATCATTGCAGAGACTACAATTCCTCCGCAATTACCTCAAGAAGAAATGGCTGGAGTAAATCAAAACCTGGTGCCTGTCACTCGCAATCCCATTGAAATAGCGAATGACAAGGATAGCGCCATCCTTTCATATTTAGTACCTATGCCTGGGGAGCTGAACCCCAGCATAATCCGTCCTGAAATCACTGCCAACTCATTCGAGTTAAAGCCAGTGATGTTCCAAATGTTGTCCACTGTGGGGCAATTCTTTGGAATAGAAAATGAGGACCCCCATAACCACCTTAGGAACTTCTTAGGAGTTAGTGACACATTCCTAATCCCTGGAGTTTCCCAAGAAGCCCTGAGGCTATATCTTTTCCCTTACTCTTTGAGGGACAAAGCCAAAACATGGTTAAATTCCTTACCCTCAGGATCTGTCCTCAATTGGACAGATTTAGCAGAAAAATTCCTAGTCAAATATTTCCCACCAGATAGGAATTCAACCTTTCGTGATGATATCATAAAGTTCAAACAAGCTCCAAGTGAGTCCCTTCACGAAGCTTGGACAAGATTCAAAGACCTTCTCATTAAATGTCCACACCATGGCATTCCATGGTGTATCCAAATAGAAGTCTTCTTTAAAGGATGCAACCCCAGCACCAGACAAGTTCTAAATTCATCTGCTGGTGGTTCCATGTTGTCCAAGAGTTACAACGAAGCTTATGAGATCTTGGAGAAGATCTCAACATCTCATTGTAGGTGGTCAGACGATCCAGTAGAGCCAACTAGGGCTCAAGACAAGGATGCTCTAAGCGCCATGAGCACCCAAATAAACGCCCTGACCAACCTAGTTAAGCAAATGGCTCAGGCCAATCTCCAAACCAGTGCCAATACCGCCACAGCCATGTCAATGGGCACCCAACCAAGTCAAGGCGAGGCACCTGTCTGTGGATTCTGTGGGGAAGGGCACCCTTATGAATACTGCCCTGGGAATCCATCCTCGGTCTGCTATGTAGGAAGCCAGCAGCAGCCTAGGAATAACCCCTACTCCAACACCTACAATCCTGGTTGGAGAAACCACCCTAACCTGTCATGGGGTGGCCAACAAAACACTAACCAAAATTCTAACCAACCTAGACCGAGTGGAACACCTGGTTTCACTCCCCAACATAACCAGTCAATGTACCAAAAACCTTACAATCAACCTGTAGGATCTTCTGTAGAAAACCTACTCAAGGAATACATAGCTAAGAATGATGCTACTCTTCAAAGCCAGCAAGCTACTCTTAGGAGCCTAGAAAACCAAATAGGCCAATTAGCCAATGAACTTAAAAGTAGGCCCCAAGGTAGACTCCCTGCTGACACCGAGGTACGAAGGAGAGATGGCAAGGAACAAGTTCAAGCAATTGAACTTAGAAGTGGTAGGCCATTGGTGAGCAACACAAAGGACACACCAAAGAGAGTAGAGAACACTGAGTCTAGTGCTCCACTGGGATCTCTGCCAAACCAAGGACCATCACCAACCAGCACACCAGGGCTAGAGCCAATCGTTGAGGACATAGAAGAAATTCCAAGGCCTCCACCTATCCTAAAGCGCCCTGACGTACCTGCTTATGTGCCACCACCTCCATATCCTCGAAGGCTGAAGAAGAAGCAGGAACAGGAAGTTCATTTTAATAAATTCTTAGAAATACTTAAGCAAGTGCATGTTAACATTCCTTTTGTAGAGGTTTTACAATCGATGCCTTCTTATGTAAAGTTTTTGAAGGACATTATTACTAACAAAAAAATAATTGGTGAGTTTGAAACAGTAAACCTCACCGAGGAGTGCAGTGCCATCCTCCAGAACAAGCTGCCCAAGAAGGAGAAGGATCCTGGTTCCTTCACCTTACCTGTAGAACTTGGAGGCAAGCACGTGGGCAGAGCGCTTTGTGACCTGGGCGCCAGCATAAATCTCATGCCCCTGTCCCTATTCCGCCAGTTGGGAATGGGAGAAGCACGTCCAACCACAGTCACTTTACAACTAGCAGACAGATCCATCGCATATCCAGAAGGTAAGATCGAGGATATTCTAGTTAAAGTTGACAAATTCATTTTCCTTGCAGATTTCATTGTCCTGGACTATGAGGCAGACAAGGAGGTCCCCATCCTGCTAGGTAGACCATTTCTAGCCACAGGTAGGGCACTAATAGATGTTCAAAAAGGTGAGTTAACTATGAGGGTTCATGATGAAGAGGTAAAATTTAGTGTTTATAAAGCTTTAAGGTATCCCTCTGACCTTGAATCCTGTGCTAGCATGGATGTTGTTGACTCACTAATGGAAGAACAATTAGAGCATGTACTGTTAACCAAGCATGCTAGTGAATATGTACAAGTAGATGTAGCTGACTTGAATGTATCTGACATAATGGATATGCCTGTAGATAAACCACAGCATGTATGTATGAATATAGATTTAACTGATAGAACTATAAATCCGTTAAAGCCCTCCATTGAGCATCCACCTGTTTTAGAACTGAAACCACTACCCACTCACCTCAAATATGCATATTTAGGAGATAATGATACGCTGCCTGTAATTATTTCTTCTAAGCTAAGTGAACAGCATGAGGTTGATTTAATTTTACTGCTTAAGCAACATAGGAAGGCTATAGCATGGACTATTGCTGATATTCGAGGCATAGCCCTTCTTATTGCATGCACAAAATTATACTAGAGGAAGAGCACACACCTAGGGTAGATCATCAGCGTAGGCTAAACCCCTCTATGAAAGAGGTAGTGAAGAAAGAAATAATAAAGTGGTTAGATGCAGGAGTGATTTTCCCCATAGCTAGTAGCCAGTGGGTGAGCCCCATCCAATGTGTACCTAAAAAGGGGGGAATAACTGTGGTAGTCAATGAGAACAACGAACTGATTCCAACAAGGACTGTCACAGGGTGGAGAGTGTGTATGGATTACAGAAAACTAAATAAAGAAACTAAAAAAGACCATTTCCCTATACCGTTCATTGACCAGATGCTAGACAGAATAGCTGGTAGAGCCTACTATTGTTTCTTAGATGGCTATTCAGGCTATAATCAAATTACTATAGACCCTAAGGATCAAGAGAAGACCACCTTCACTTGTCCTTTTGGAACGTTTGCCTTCCGCAGAATGCCTTTTGGCTTATGCAATGCACCGGCAACTTTCCAAAGGTGCATGATGGCAATCTTCTCTGAGTTGGATGAGTCCATGATAGAAATATTCATGGATGACTTCTCAGTCTTTGGGGATTCATTCAAAACCTGTCTAGAAAACCTAGGACAAGTCCTGGCTAGGTGTGAAGAGACCAACCTAGTCCTAAATTGGGAAAAGTGCCATTTTATGGTAGATGAAGGGAATGTCTTAGGACATAGAGTGTCAAGGGCAGGTGTAGAAGTGGATAGGGCAAAAATAGAGATCATAGAGAAGTTGGTAGAGCCCCAAAATGTCAAAGCCATTAGAAGCTTCTTAGGGCACGCTGGCTTCTACAGAAGGTTCATCAAGGACTTTTCTAAGATAGCCAAGCCTCTGTGCGAGCTTCTAGAGCTAAATAGACCATTTATCTTCTCTAAAGAATGTGTAGTAGCTTGGAAAACCCTTAAGGAAGCACTGGTCACAGCACCTATCATAGTCGGACCAAATTGGGATCTCCCATTTGAGATGCTATGCGATGCCAGTGACTATGCTGTAGGAGTCATGTTAGGACAGAAGATTGACAAGCTGACACACCCTGTCTATTATGCTAGCAAGACCTTGAATGAGGCTCAATGTAATTATACAACTACTGAGAAAGAGATGCTTGCTGTAGTATTTGCTTGTGAAAAATTTAGAAATTACATTGTAGGCACTAGGACCATTGTATACACTGACCATTCTGCTTTAAAATATCTTATGAGGAAGGCTGACGCTAAGCCTAGATTGATTAGATGGGTGTTATTGCTGCAGGAATTTGATTTGGACATTCGGGACAAGAAAGGTTGTGAAAATGTGGTTGCAGATCACCTGTCTCGATTGCAGCACAATTGCGAAAAAATTGCGGAGACCGCAATTTCTGATGCTTTTATAGATGAACATGTCTTTGCTTTGGCTCATCGTGATAACGATGAGGAACCTTGGTTTGCTGACATTGCTAACTTCCGTGCATCACAGGTATTACCAGTGTTCAAGGGAGGACAAGAGAAGAAGAGGTTCCTTCATGAAGCAAGGAAATTCATCTGGGATGACCCCACACTCTACAGAACCTGTGCTGATGGCTTGCTAAGGAAATGTGTTTCAGCTGCTGAAGCGAAGTCTGTGCTGCAGCACTGTCACTCATCTCCTTATGGTGGACACTTTGGTGGTCAAAGAACAGCTGCGAAGGTATTTCAGAGTGGCTACTATTGGCCAACAATCTTCAAGGATGCCCACAACTATGCCCACAGCTGTGATGAGTGTCAAAGGACAGGTAACCTCAGTCGCAAGGATGAGATGCCCCTCACGTACATTTTAGAGTTGGAGCTCTTTGATGTGTGGGGCATCGACTTCATGGGACCATTCCCTCCATCATCAGGTAACCTGTACATATTAGTAGCAGTGGACTATGTGTCCAAGTGGGTAGAAGCCAAAGCATGTCCTAATAATGATGCTAAAACAGTCACTAACTTCTTGCATAGGCACATTTTCACTAGATTTGGTACTCCTCGTGCTATCATTAGTGATGAGGGGTCACATTTCATTAATAAGGCTATGGAGAAGATATTGGCTAAATATAACATTAGACATAGGGTAGCTACTCCCTATCACCCACACTCGAATGGCCAAGCTGAAATTTCCAATAGGGAGATAAAGAACATCCTAGAAAAGGTGGTCAAACCTAATAGGAAAGACTGGTCATTTAAGCTTGAGGATGCACTTTGGGCTTATAGAACAGCATATAAGACACCCCTAGGCATGTCTCCCTATAGGTTGGTGTATGGCAAGGCTTGCCACTTGCCACTTGAGTTAGAAAACAAAGCATTTTGGGCCATGAAGGAATTGAATTTTTGTGTAAAGGATGCGGGGACATTGAGATCTTTGCAGCTACATGAACTTGATGAGCTTAGGCATATGGCCTACGAGAATGCCAAAATGTATAAAGAAAAGACCAAAATATGGCACGACAGTAGACTCAGGATCAAAGACTTTAGGAAAGGCCAACTTGTACTATTATTTAACTCACGATTAAAGTTATTTCCAGGCAAACTAAAGTCTAGATGGTCGGGTCCATTTGTTATTACTAATGTCTTTGTTCATGGTGCAATAGAGATAAAGAACTTGCAGCAAGGCCAGCCATTTATGGTCAATGGTGCTAGGTTGAAGCACTACTATGAGGAAGGAGATGTGAAGACTCTCTCGGCCTTCCTCTTGACTGAAGCATGACAAAGAGAACGAGAGAGAACGAGTGGTTACTGTGCTCGTTTAGTCAAGGCCAATGCCTTAGTTTATTTTTTCTGTTTTTCCGGTTATCGTTTGTATGTTTTGTGGTGTAATTTTAATTGCGTATTTAATGTTTGTTTTATTTGTTTTTGAAAGGATTCGAAAGAGGGGATCAAGGAGAGTAAATCCAGCTTTAAAAATCGAGAAACGGTTGAGCCAAATAAAAGATACGGACGAGCAAAGTTGGAGATTTTGATGAAATAATATCCCTAGAATTGCGCTGGAATTGCTGGATCCGCAAAAAGAGCCGTTGGGATTTTTTTTCCGTTGCCTTTATATCCGTTGGAAGGCGCTCGATCGATACGATTATCTCTCTCTTTGCTCTCCAAGAATTCAGCGATTCTCTCCATCTTTGATTCTTCTCTCAAGATCTTCAAGACTCAGCAATGGTGTTCACACGAGCGGAGAGATCTGCAGCCAAGAAGAAGGCTGATGACGCAGCTGAAGCGGCTGCGAGGGAAGCGCTTCTCACCCTTGCAGACGATGGTGCCGTTCGCACCGGTCCTCTTCCCAAGCTTCCTATTCGTAGGAAGAAGTGGAGGGTGGTCACTGAGATCCCTGCTGGACCATCTGAGCCAGTGGGCACGCCCAAGAAACGCCGGTGGAGTGTCAAGACGGCCGCCGAACCAAGCACAGCAAAGACTCCCTCTGAGAGTCAAGAAACTGATCGTGCATCCCACGAGTCAGCCAAAGAAGGTTCGTCGCCGTCTGCATCACCTGCGCGTAGTCCTTCACCATCTGAACCAGTGCCAAGCGCAGAGTCGTCGCCGCCTGCACAGAGCCCCGAGTTGTCTTCAGCACCTCAGAGTTCTGACCCGACACCTGCATCAGCGCAGAGTCCTGAACTGCCATCTTCGCCACTGAGTTCTGCGCAGACACCATCAGCAGAGCACAATTTTCCACGGCCTGATCCTGAATTCCCTTATGGGGATTATCAAGAGTCCACTCAGGGCAGTGGAGATGCTGGGGAAGACGAAGTCTTCTCTCCTATGAGGGAAGATAGCCCTGCCGAGCCTGCACAGCAGGACGATTCTATGGAGGAGACGTTGGGGGCATGCCTCCAGCAGATCAACATCAAGGCCAGGCTCAAGAAGAAGAAGAAGGCCAAGATTGTCAAGGCCAAGAAGTTGAAGAAAAAGAAGGCCAAGAAGGTGCCGTCGACGGACAAAGAGAGTACTGAGCCTTCGCTCAAACGCCTCAAGGTGGAGGCTGCCGAATCATCCAAACCAGCAGATAAGGGGAAGGCTAAACTCTACCCTGAAGACGAACCTCAGTCAGGGAGGTATGTCTCGTCTGACGCTGAATCCAGGGGTGCTGAGCTGAGGAAGAGGGACCTGTTGCACGAGAAAGGCTTCCTCGACCGACTCGCTGACCTGCCGCAGTTCTTGCGCGCAGGAGTGATCAACCACGGCTGGGAGGAATTTTGCAGACCGCCTAATCCAGCCTACACGAGCATGGTGTACGATTTCTACGCCAATGTGCTCAGCCCTGAGGATGGCCTGTCTGTGGTCAGAGGGGTGGAAGTGGATTTCTCAGCCAAAGCCATCAATGAAGCCTTTGGTCTCAAGGGCCAAACGCACACAGATTATGCGCGGATAGTTGATGAGCCGACTGAGGCAGTGCTGGAAGAGGCCATTCGCACAATTGGCCAGCCTGAAGCAGCGTGGACTGTCTCACGCAATGGGAGGAACACCTTAATGAGTGCCAATCTGACAGCAAAGGCAGCTGTTTGGTTTGCCTTTGTGAGGAGAAAGCTGTCCCCTGTGACCCACGAGACGACAATCAACCAGAGTGGATCACTGCTGGTCTATGCCATCATGCGCGGTCTCACGGTCAATGTGGGGGAGATCATGTCAGCTGCCATTGCTGAGTGCGCAAAGAAAGGTAAGGGACCCTTGTTTTTCCCTAATACCATAACCAAGCTATGTTTGCTTGCAGGAGTCCCCACCGAGCGCCTGGAGCAGCAGATGCCTTACACAGGCCATTTGGAGCTGCCTGCTAACCTGAGGCTGAGAAGAAAGGGGAATATGGAGTTTGAACTGGATAGGCTGGCTGCTGAACAGTCTCTATCCATGGCCTGCTTGATGGATATGCAGAGAAGAATGGCTCAATGGGCCACTTATGCGCAGGCGAGGGACAAGGAAGTTGCAGACCAGCTGGGGTGCCTCTTCCCTGAGTTCCCTACCAATCTCCTAACTCCATGGGTGCCCCCACGGCCGAGGCAACCAGATGAGGATGACGAGAATTGAGTGCTGGTTTGAAGTGCACTAAAGGGAGTATTGCTGTTCCCTTAGGAAAAAAAAAAACAATTTTTCTGCTTTCTGATAGGATCATGTGCATTATGCTGTTTTGTGTTCAACTTTTGATCTGTTTTTAATGTTTAGTTTTATGTTTTTTCTTTTGCTTAGTCTAGTCTGATGTTAGCTGAATAGGTAGGATAGTTTAGCTTTATTTTTAGGATGCGTGAGTAACAGGAAAAAGCATGCTGAGGGGCCCTAATCAATGTTATATCTGCCCGGATTGAATTGCGAAATAATTGCGGTTCCCGCAAATTTTGTGACTGATTGCATGTTTTGGACTGTCTGTGTAGTTAGGCTGTGATCTGTTAAATTCTATCTTTTGCTGCTAGCATGACTACCTTATATAGCTGATCTTAACGCATGCTGGATGAGTGTCATAGGACACCCTTTGATAGTTTAAATTAGCCTCTGAATAGGGCTCAGCATGCATAAACCATCAGTCCTTAAACTGTCTGTTTTGTTCAAATTTTCTGCTGCTGGGGTAATTGCTTTTAAATGTTTTGCCTATGCCTAGGATTTTTAGATTCTCTTTGTTTTACTTTAGACTAGATGCTTCTAGGACAAGTTTGGGGGTGTGCCACCTCAGACACTCATTGGGGACAATGAGTAGTTGAAGTTTGGGGGAGGCCACCCTAGGCCTAGGAACATTCCTCTCTTCCTTAGGACATAAGCATTCTTCTTCTCCTTTAAGAAAATTTTTTGTGATAAATAGAAAAAGTGAAAAATAAGAATAAAGAGGGGAGTCTCTCTCAAGTGCTGAGTAATCAGTGCCAAGTGTGTAAACCACAAGTGGCATTGCATCAAAAGGCAACCCAAGGAGAGACTCCACCTAAGTAAAAAAGGGAAAAGGAGAAATAGGGGAAGAAGGATGTATGCTTAGGAGTTATAATCTTGTGGCTTAGATGTCCTATTTAAAAAAGAACTCTGATCCTCAAAGAGCTAAGCACAAGGTTGTAGTTTCTAGGTTTGTCTAAGGAGATGAATGTATATCCAATGTAGTGATGCCAGGGTTTAGGTTGTTCTCTAAAAGTACCACTGTCACTGTTAATACTAAGACTGACATGACTCTAAGGAATCCTAGACACATTAAAAATAAAGCTAGAAGCATGTACTGAGTCTGGAGTAAAGCTTGGTAGAATTTGAAACCTTAGGGATAGTGGCATGATGTCATAAAAGTAGCTAGATCAGTAGTAGGGGGTTAATAAAAACAGCAGGTATAGTAGGCAGGTGAAGTCAGAAGAAGCTTGATAAAGAGGTTAGTTCTAAACTTAGAAGTGTGTCACAGGACAACACTGCTAGAGATAGGGATATAGGGGAGTCGGTAAGTAGTTAAAGAAGATAAAAAAACAAGCCTAAGTAAGTCCTTAGTATGCTTGAGGACAAGCAAAACCTTAAGTTTGGGGGTGTGTTAAGTCTCTGAAAGTGACTTATTTAGGACCCATTTAGCTTAAGAAGATGTACACTTTTAGGTGTTTGTGATAGCATTTAGCCTAAACCTATGCTTTAATATGAGAATTAGAAGAAGGTAGCTAATTTAGGATTTATGCACAATAGGTAGAAAAAGGGTTGAAAACCGAAGGAAAAGAATGAAAAAATAAGCATTGCGAATGAATTGCGAAAACATTGCGGTGACCGCAATTATTCAAGTGGAAACCGTAAGTTGACTGATCTTTTTCTGTTAATTTCCGTATTTTTAGGGATTCGTTCTTTCTCCTCCATCCATTCTGATATATGACGTTGAAGATTGATGGTTCTCCTTGGCCCAAACGCACCTGCAAACTACTATAAAAGGGGGCCAAAGTCGGAGGTTTAATCATCATTCGAAGCGCAGAAGTCTTCTCGCAGTCCATCATTTCTCTCTGTTTTCCTTTGCCGTCTGTTGGAGTGAGAGTCTCAGCTGTTGGAATCGATAATCTGATAGGAAGGAGAGAAGATTCTTCTTCTCTCTCGATTGGATTCATCCAAGCAAGGCTGACCTTTCATCCCCTTCATTCGAGGCGACTGCAACGAAGCTTTTCAAGCACCTTTACTGCTTTTCTGTCGTTCTTCTTCTTATTTCCAGTTTGATCATTGTTGTTCTTAGCCTAGTGCTTTAATTACTGCATTTCGTTGTTGTCTGTCTTTGAATCATTTCTTTTGAAGCTTTCCTTTGTCGTTCAAACATTCAAAGTAATCAAAGTAAAATTCTGCATTTCACAGTTTCCACCTTCTGCTGCTACGTTTTGTCTTATTGTTTTAAGCATATTTCTCTTCTAAGCATGTCTGTTTTATCTACCCTTTCTGTTCTCCATATATCCATGAGTAGCTAAGCCACTTAGGGGCATGCTAATGACAGAACTATAGGCTAAAAAACGTGCATCAAGTATGTAGGATAGCTCTCGAATCATTGATTGTATGTAAGCTTCATCCCACGGGCAATTTCGATTGGCCATCCATTTTGTCCAAAGAACTCCTAACCTCTGGAAGGAGTAAGAGTTCAGAGTCATATAATCATGCTAGCCTTTCATGGTAATCAGGAAACGGCCTAGGAATAGGCGTTTCCCTAGTACAAACTAAACACTCCTGTTTTAACAAGATGCTTAAGACCTTACTTTGAAGTCGAGTAAACTTAAGACTCTAATGCATGGAATCGGACGATACTTGAGATAGAGTGAGTTAGATGTATAGAGAGTTGGTCCAATGCTTGAGAATCGTAATAAAATGCCTATAGGATAGTCATTAGTAGCCCTTAATTCACCCATTTACTCAGTTTCGCTGTTATTTAATTGCGGTAACATTGCGGTCCTCGCAATTCTGCCAGATTTTCATTCTGTTTAGCTGTTTTCTTCCTCGTTTGTTAATTCCATCTCTTGTCTTTTAAGTCTAGTTTCAACTTGCATTTGTTTATGTTATATCCCTTTATACATTCAGCAAAAAGTAGATAATTAAAAACCAATTTTACCCCATCAAATTCATCCCATCTTTCTTAACAATCACACTTCGCGAATAGCTAAAAATGAGTCTCTGTGGAAAAAACGAATGAAATATACTTACTACTTGCTGTGAGACCATGTATGCTTGCATGTTCTAAGTGCTCTCTCTACCTTATTGCTTATTTATCTTTACACATTGAGCACGCAACAAGGAGCTCGAGGCTTGAGCCTGGGTGGAAGAATTAGGCCTATCCTGAGACTGGCCTTGGAAACGAGTCTGTCCTTCCCTATTCCCATAGCTGAAATTAGGATGGTCGCGCCAACCGGGGTTGTAAGTGTTTGCATATGGGTCGTACTTCCTTGGGTTGGAAGCATACCCCCCGATCGCGTTGACCTCCGCATCCTCACGGTGTCCTCCAACGATTTTCTTTAACATGCTACCTATCTCGGCCACCTGGGCCCTCATTTCAGTCATCTCGTGGCTCTGAGCCACGCTGTGCACTTGGCCTTGTCCCCGAGTACCGAACTGCTGCGAGTTGGTGGCCATATTTGCAATGAGTTGTTTGGCCTCAACTGGGGTCTTGTCAATTAGTGCCCCTCCACTCGCTGCATCGATCATCTGCCGGTCATGGGGCGTCATCCCCTCATAGAAATACTGTATGAGCAGCTGATCGGCGATCTGATGATGTGGGAAGCTCGCGCACAGGCGTCCAAAGCGTTCCCAGTATTCGTGCAGGGACTCACCTACATCCTGGGTGATCCCATATATCCTCTTCCGCAGAGTAGTGGCTAAGGATGTGGGAAAGTATTTCTCTAAAAATACCCGCTTCATATCCTGCCACGTGGTGATGGATCCGGAGGGCAGATAATACAGCCAATCCTTGGCCTTATCCTTGAGCGTAAAGGGGAATGCCCTCATATTCAGTTGCTCCTCCGTGACTCCTGCGGGTTTCATCCCCGCGCAGACGCAATGGAACTCGATCAAATGTTTGTTCGCGTCCTCACCTGCATTTCCATGGAAATAAGGTATCTGGTGAATTAAACCAGATTTCAACTCGAAGTTACCTGCTACCACGGGGTAGTTAATGCACAAAGGCTGCAGGTTCAGGTCTGGCGCTGCCAGCTGCTTAAGCGTCCGTGGCGCATCACCTTGCGCCATCTCGTCAAATAAGAAGGGATTGCCTTCTTCCTCCTCAATCGGTCTTTGCCCCTCCCGGGCTTCTCTACGTAACCGCCGCTCCTCTCTGTCAATCTCAGGGATAAACTGCAAACTACCCTCAGAGGAACGGGTCATACACAAACAAAAATCTAAACATACAAATTACAAAACAGAAAAAAATTTTCAGTCAACCATCAAAGAATCAAATTCAAACTTCAATCATAAATTCAAACAATTGCCTAATCCCCGGCAACGGCGCCAATTTTGGTAGACGTACTTTTGGGGTACTCTAAATTCAAGCTGTCGAGGCTTGCCAAAATACAATTTATAAAGCCTATGACCAAGGCTTTGCAGCCAGTGGTAACAGGGTCGATCCAAGGAATAGGAAGAATGAATTTACTAGTGAAATTGGGATTTAATTGATTAATTGGTAACGGGGGTTTTATCATGCAAGAGGATTAATAACAAAGCTACGAAGGAAAGAAATAATATGAAGAGAGCGTGTGCACGGTTTGGGGAGTCTCGGGGTCAATTGTTAGACAACATTCAGCTTATCATTTAATTCTAACGACATGGAATAAAGTTTATTTAGCACGCGGACGACTACCAGAGAAGCCCCAAAGTAGTCGACTCCATGGATTTTAATTAGGCCACACAGTCCTAATTACACGTTATCTAAGCTCGCACTAAGATGATCAGTCCTAAAGTGAATTTAGATAGTTACTAGCTAACCACGACGAACATTCGAGCGTGAATTCTAAATGCTAGTAGGTTGCCCGCAAACGCCGTATGCAACCAACATTTATCCTACCCGACCCGATACTTCGATTTAGTTCTATTTACCTGTGTTACTTAGTCGAGCAGTGAGAGGCACGGCATCGCTACTCTTTAACATACACAACATGCGAAACTACCCGAGTGTCAATCAACGTATTTTAGCATGCGCGTTGGATTAAGCAAGGTAAACAGATGCCAATAATCAGATTCCAATATGCAAAATTATACTCAGATTATCAAAACTGTAAATGTCTAACAAAATTCCCCTAAACAAATCCCAAACCGTTACCCTTACCTTAGCCGCTCATGGCGCGGTTCGTCAATCCCGCTCCACCAACGACCATGGAAGAGTTCATCTACCTATTACAATGGAGAGTGGAGCTCATGTTGCGTGCTCAATGTGTAAAGTTAAATATGCAAAAGGGTAGAGAGAGCACTTAGAACATGCAAGCATACATGGTCTCACAGCAAGTAGTAAGTATATTTCATTCGTTTTTTCCACAGAGACTCATTTTTAGCTATTCGCGAAGTGTATTTGTTAAGAAAGATGGGGTGGATTTGATGGGGTAAAATTGGTTTTTAGTTATCTAAGTTTTGCTGAATGTGTAAAGGAATATAACATGAACAAGTGCAAGTTAAAATTAGACTCAAAAGACAAGAGATGGAATTAATAAACGAGGAAGAAAACAGCTAAACAGAATGATAAAGCAGCAGAATTGCGAGGACCGCAATGTTACCGCAATTAAATAACAGCGAAAGTGTGCAAATGGGTGAATTAAGGGCTACTAATGACTATCCTATAGGCATTTTATTACGATTCTCAAGCCTTGGATCAACTCTCTATACATCAAACTCACTCTATCTCAAGTATCGTCCGATTCCATGCATTAGAGTCTTAAGTTTACTCGACTTCAAAGTAAGGTCTTAAGCATCTTGTTAAAACAGGAGTGTTTAGGTTGTACTAGGGAAACGCCTATTCCTAGGCCGTTTCCTGATTACCATGAAAGGCTAGCATGATTATATGACTCTGAACTCTTACTCCTTCCAGAGGTTAGGAGTTCTTTGGACAAAATGGATGGCCAATCGAAATTGCCCGTGGGATGAAGCTTACATACAATCAATGTTCGAAGGTGATCCTACATGCTTGGTTCACGTTTTTTAGCCTATAGTTCTGTCATTAGCATGCCCCTACGTGACTTAGCTACTCATGGTTATATGGAGAACAGAAAGGGTAGATAAAACAGACATGCTTAGAAGAGAAATGTGCTTAAAACAGCAAGACAAAACCGTAGCAGAAAAAGGTGGAAACTGTGAAATGCAGAATTGTACTTTGATTACTTTGAGTGTTTGAACGACAAAGGAAAGCTATGAAGAAATGATTTCAAGACAGACAACAACGAAATGCAGTAAGTAAAACACTAAACTAGAACAACAACTAATCAAAGCTGAAAATGAGAAGAAAAAGACAGAAAAGCAGTAGAGGTTGCTTTGAAAGCTTCGTGCAGTCGCCTCGAATGGAAGGGATGAGAGGTTAGCCTTGCTTGGATGAATCCAATCGAGAGAGAAGAAGAATCTCCTCTCCTTCCTATCAGATTATCGACTCCAAAAGCTGAGACTCTCACTCCAACAGACGGCAAAGGAAAACAGAGAGAAATGATGGACTGCGAGAAGACTTCTGCGCTTCGAATGATGATCAAACCTCCGACTTTGGCCCCCTTTTATAGTAGTTTGCAGGTGCGTTTGGGCCAAGGAGAACCATCAATCTTCAACGTCGTATATCAGAATGGATGGAGGAGAAAGAATGAATCCCTGAAATTACGGAAATTAACAGAAAAGGATCAGTCAACTTACGGTTTTCACTTGAATAATTGCGGTCACCGCAATGTTTTCGCAATTCATTCGCAATGCTCATTTTTTCATTCTTTTCCTTCGGTTTTCAACCCTTTTTCTACCTATTGTACATAAGTCCTATATTAGCTACCTTCTTCTAATTCTCATATTAAAGCATAGGTTTAGGCTAAATGCTAACAAAAACACCTAAAAGTGTACATCTTCCTAAGCTAAATGGGTCCTAAATAAGTCACTTTCAGAGACTTAACACACCCCCAAACTTAAGGTTTTGCTTGTCCTCAAGCATACTAAGGACTTGCTTAGGCTTGTTATTTTATCTTCTTTGACCACTTACTGACTCCCCTATATCCCTATCTCTAGCAGTGCTGTCCTGTGACACACCTCTACGTTTAGAACTAACCTCTTATCAAGCTTCTTCTGACTTCACCTGCCTACTATACCTGCTGTTTTTATTAACCCCCTACTACTGATCTAGCTACTTTTATAATATCATGCCACTATCCCTAAGGTTTCAAATTCTACCAAGTTTTACTCCAGACTCAGTACATGCTTCTAGCTTATTTTTAATGTGTCTAGGATTCCTTAGAGTCATGCCAGTTTTAGTATTAACAGTGACAGTGGTACTTTTAGAGAACAACCTAAACCCTGGCATCACTACATTGGATATACATTCATCTCCCTGGACAAACCTAAAAGCTACAACCTTGTGCTTAGCTCATTGAGGATCAGAGTTCTTTTTTTTTTTTTGAATAGGACATCTAAGCCACAAGATTATAACTCCTAAGCATACATTCTTCTTCCCCTATTTCTCCCTTTTTCCTTACTTAGGTGGGGCCTATCCTTTGGTTGCCTTTTGATGCAATGCCACTTGTGGGTCACACACTTGGCACTGATTACTTAGCAACCTAAGAGAGACCCCCCTCTTTATTCTATTTTTCATTTTTTTTTCAGGTCATCATTTTTGTAAAGGAGAAGAAGAATGCTTATGTCCTAAGGAAGAGAGGAATGTTCCTAGGCCTAGGGTGGCCTCCCCCAAACTTAAACTACTCATTGTCCCCAATGAGTGTCTGAGGTGGCACACCCCCAAACTTGTCCTAGAAGCATCTAGTCTAAATTAAAACAAAGAGAATCTAAAAATCCTAGGCATAGGCAAAACATTCTAAGAGCAATTATTCCAGCAGTAGAAAATTTGAACATAACAGAAAGTTTAAGGACTGATGGTTTATGCATGCTGAGCCCTATTCAGAGGCTAATTTAAACAATCAAAGGGTGTCCTATGACACTCATCCAGCATGCTTTAAGATCAGCTATATAAGGTAGTCATGCTAGCAGCAACAGATAGAATATAACAGAGCACAGCCTAACTAAACAGACAGTCCAAAACATGCAATCAGTCACAAAAATTGCGGGAACCGCAATTATTTCGCAATTCAATCCGGGCAGATTTAACATTAATTCAGGCCCCTAGCATGCTTTTTCCTGTTACTCACGCATCCTAAAAATAAAGCTAAACTATCCTACCTATTCAGCTAACATCAGACTAGACTAAGCAAAAGAAAAAACATAAAACTAAACATTAAAAACAGATCAAAAGTTGAACACAAAACAGCATAATGCACATGATCCTATCAGAAAGCAGAAAAATTGTTTTTTTTTTCAAAGGGAACAGCAATACTCCCATTAGTGCACTTCAAACCAGCACTCAATTCTCGTCATCCTCATCTGGTTGCCTCGGCCGTGGGGGCACCCATGGAGTTAGGAGATTGGTAGGGAAGTCCGGGAAGATGCACCCCAACTGGTCTGCAACTTCCTTATCCCTTGCCTGCGCATAGTTGGCCCATTGAGCCATTCTCCTTTGCATGTCCATCAAGCAGGCCATGGATAGGGACTGTTCAGCAGCCAGCCTATCCAATTCAAACTCCATATTCCCCTTTCTTCTCAGCCTCAGGTTAGCAGGCAGCTCCAAATGGCCTGTGTAAGGCAGCTGCTGCTCCAAGCGCTCGGTGGGGACTCCTGCAAGCAAACATAGCTTGGTTATGGTATTAGGGAAAAACAAGGGTCCCTTACCTTTCTTTGCGCACTCAGCAATGGCAGCTGACATGATCTCCCCCACATTGACCGTGAGACCGCGCATGATGGCATAGACCAGCAGTGATCTACTCTGGTTGATTGTCGTCTCGTGGGTCACAAGGGACAGCTTTCTCCTCACAAAGGCAAACCAAACAGCTGCCTTTGCTGTCAGATTGGCACTCATTAAGGTGTGCCTCCCATTGCGTGAGACAGTCCACGCTGCTTCAGGCTGGCCAATTGTGCGAATGGCCTCTTCCAGCACTGCCTCAGTCGGCTCATCAACTATCCGCGCATAATCTGTGTGCGTTTGGCCCTTGAGACCAAAGGCTTCATTGATGGCCTTGGCTGAGAAATCCACTTCCACCCCTCTGACCACAGACAGGCCATCCTCAGGGCTGAGCACATTGGCGTAGAAATCGTACACCATGCTCGTGTAGGCCGGATTAGGCGGTCTGCAAAACTCCTCCCAGCCGTGGTTGATCACTCCTGCGCGCAAGAACTGCGGCAGGTCAGCGAGTCGGTCGAGGAAACCTTTCTCGTGCAACAGGTCCCTCTTCCGCAGCTCAGCACCCCTGGATTCAGCGTCAGACGAGACATACCTCACTGACTGAGGTTCGTCTTCAGGGTAGAGTTTAGCCTTCCCCTTATCTGCTGGTTTGGATGATTCGGCAGCCTCCACCTTGAGGCGTTTGAGCGAAGGCTCAGTACTCTCTTTGTCCGTCGACGGCACCTTCTTGGCCTTCTTTTTCTTCAACTTCTTGGCCTTGACAATTCTGGCCTTCTTCTTCTTCTTGAGCCTGGCCTTGATGTTGATTTGCTGGAAGCATGCCCCCAACGTCTCCTCCATAGAATCGTCCTGCTGTGCAGGCTCGGCAGGGCTATCTTCCCTCATAGGAGAGAAGACTTCGTCTTCCCCAGCATCTCCACTGCCCGGCGTGGACTCTTGATAATCCCCATATGGGAATTCAGGATCAGGCTGTGGAGAATTGTGCGATGGCGTGGGATTGTGCTCTGCTGATGGTGTCTGCGCAGAACTCAGTGGCGAAAATGGTGGTTCAGGACTCTGCGCTGCTGCAGGTGTCGGGTCAGAACTCTGAGGTGCTGGGGACAACTCGGAGCTCTGTGCAGGCGGTGACGACTCTGCGCTTGGCACTGGTTCAGATGGTGAAGGACTACGCGCAGGTGATGCAGACGGCGACGAACCTTCTTTGGCTGACTCGTGGGATGCACGATCAGTTTCTCGACTCTCCACAGAGGGAGTCTTTGCTGTGCTTGGTTCGGCGGCCGTCTTGACACTCCACCGGCGTTTCTTGGGCGTGCCCACTGGCTCAGATGGTCCAGCAGGGATCTCAGTGACCACCCTCCACTTCTTCCTACGAATAGGAAGCTTGGGAAGAGGACCGGTGCGAACGGCACCATCGTCTGCAAGGGAGAGAAGCGCTTCCCTCGCAGCCGCTTCAGCTGCGTCATCAGCCTTCTTCTTAGCTGCAGATCTCTCCGCTCGTGTGAACACCATTGCTGAGTCTTGAAGATCTTGAGAGAAGAATCAAAGATGGAGAGAATCGCTGAATTCTTGGAAATCAAAGAATGAGAGAATCGTAACGATCGGGCGCTTTCCAACGGATATAAAGGCAACGGACGAATCCCAACGGCTCTTTTTTTGCGAATCCAGCAATTCCAGCGCAATTCCAGGGATATTTTTTTATCAAAATCTCAAACTTTGCTCGTCCGTATCTTTTATTTGGCTCAACCGTTTCTTGATTTAAAAAGTTGGATTTACTCTCCTTGATCCCCTCTTTCGAATCCTTGCAAAAACAAATAAAACAAACATTAAATACGCAATTAAAATTACACCACAAAACATACAAACGATAACCGGAAAAACAGAAAAAATAAACTAAGGCATTGGCCTTGACTAAACGAGCACAGTAACCACTCGTTCTCTCTCGTTCTCTTTGTCATGCTTCAGTCAAGAGGAAGGCCGAGAGAGTCTTCACATCTCCTTCCTCATAGTAGTGCTTCAACCTAGCACCATTGACCATAAATGGCTGTCCTTGCTGCAAGTTTTTAATCTCTATCGCACCATGAACAAAGACATTAGTAATAACAAATGGACCCGACCATCTGGACTTTAATTTGCCTGGAAATATCTTTAAACGTGAGTTAAATAATAGGACAAGCTGGCCTTTCCTAAAGTCTTTGATCCTAAGTCTACTGTCGTGCCATATTTTGGTCTTTTCTTTATACATTTTGGCATTCTCATAGGCCATATGCCTAAGCTCATCAAGTTCATGTAGCTGCAAAGATCTCAATGTCCCCGCATCCTTTACACAAAAATTCAATTCCTTCATGGCCCAAAATGCTTTATTTTCTAACTCAAGTGGCAAGTGGCAAGCCTTGCCATACACCAACCTATAAGGAGACATACCTAGAGGTGTCTTATATGCTGTCCTATAAGCCCAAAGTGCATCCTCAAGCTTAAAGGACCAGTCTTTCCTATTAGGTTTGACCACTTTTTCTAGGATGTTTTTTATCTCCCTATTGGAAATTTCAGCTTGGCCATTCGAGTGTGGGTGATAGGGAGTAGCTACCCTATGTCTAATGTTATATTTAGCCAATATCTTTTCCATAGCCTTATTAATGAAATGTGACCCCTCATCACTAATGATAGCACGAGGAGTCCCAAATCTAGTGAAAATGTGCCTATGCAAGAAGTTAGTGACTGTTTTAGCATCATTATTAGGACATGCTTTGGCTTCTACCCACTTGGACACGTAGTCTACTGCTACTAAAATGTAAAGGTTACCTGACGATGGAGGGAATGGTCCCATGAAGTCAATGCCCCATACATCAAAGAGCTCCAACTCTAAAATGTATGTGAGGGGCATCTCATCCTTCCGACTGAGGTTACCTGTTCTCTGGCATTCATCACAGCTGTGGGCATAGTTGTGGGCATCTTTGAAGATCGTTGGCCAGTAGTAGCCACTCTGAAATACCTTTGCAGCTGTTCGCTGGCCACCAAAGTGTCCACCATAAGGAGATGAGTGACAGTGCTGCAGCACAGACTTCGCGTCAGCAGCTGAAACACATTTCCTTAGCAAGCCATCAGCACAGGTTCTGTAAAGTGTGGGGTCATCCCAGATGAATTTCCTTGCTTCATGAAGGAACCTCTTCTTCTCTTGTCCTCCCTTGAACACTGGCAATACCTGTGATGCACGGAAGTTAGCAATGTCAGCAAACCAAGGTTCCTCATCGTTATCACGATGAGCCAAAGCAAAGACATGTTCATCAATAAAAGCATCAGAAATTGCGGTCTCCGCAATTTTTTCGCAATTGTGCTGCAATCGAGACAGGTGATCTGCAACCACATTTTCACAACCTTTCTTGTCCCGAATGTCCAAATCAAATTCCTGCAGTAATAACACCCATCTAATCAATCTAGGCTTAGCATCAGCCTTCCTCATAAGATATTTTAAAGCAGAATGGTCAGTGTATACAATTGTCCTAGTGCCTACAATATAGTTTCTAAATTTTTCACAAGCAAATACTACAGCAAGCATCTCCTTCTCTGTAGTTGTATAATTACATTGAGCCTCATTCAAGGTCTTACTAGCATAATAGACAGGGTGTGTCAGCTTGTCAATCTTCTGTCCTAACATGACTCCTACAGCATAGTCACTGGCATCACATAGCATCTCAAATGGGAGGTCCCAATTTGGTCCGACTATGATAGGTGCTGTGACCAGTGCTTCCTTAAGGGTTTTCCAAGCTACTACACATTCTTTAGAGAAGATAAATGGTCTATTTAGCTCTAGAAGCTCGCACAGAGGCTTGGCTATCTTAGAAAAGTCCTTAATGAACCTTCTGTAGAAGCCAGCGTGCCCTAAGAAGCTTCTAATGGCTTTGACATTCTGGGGCTCTACCAACTTCTCTATGATCTCTATTTTTGCCCTATCCACTTCTACACCTGCCCTTGACACTCTATGTCCTAAGACAATCCCCTCATCTACCATAAAATGGCATTTTTCCCAATTTAGGACTAGGTTGGTCTCTTCACACCTAGCCAGGACTTGTCCTAGGTTTTCTAGACAGGTTTTAAATGAATCCCCAAAGACTGAGAAGTCATCCATGAATATTTCTATCATGGACTCATCCAACTCAGAGAAGATTGCCATCATGCACCTTTGGAAAGTTGCCGGTGCATTGCATAAGCCAAAAGGCATTCTGCGGAAGGCAAACGTTCCAAAAGGGCAAGTGAAGGTAGTCTTCTCTTGATCCTTAGGGTCTATAGTAATTTGATTATAGCCAGAGTACCCATCTAAAAAACAATAGTAGGCTCTACCAGCTATTCTGTCTAGCATCTGGTCAATAAACGGTATAGGGAAATGGTCTTTTTTAGTTTCTTTATTTAACTTTCTGTAATCCATACACACTCTCCACCCTGTGACAGTCCTTGTTGGAATCAGTTCGTTATTCTCATTGACTACCACAGTTATTCCCCCCTTCTTAGGTACACATTGGATGGGGCTCACCCACTGGCTACTAGCTATGGGGAAAATCACTCCTGCATCTAACCATTTGATTATTTCCTTTTTCACTACCTCTTTCATAGAGGGGTTTAACCTACGCTGGTGATCTACCCTAGGTGTGTGCTCTTCCTCTAGTATAATTTTGTGCATGCAATAAGAAGGGCTAATGCCTCGAATATCAGCAATAGTCCATGCAATAGCCTTCCTATGTTGCTTAAGCAGTAAAATTAATTCACCCTCATGCTGTTCACTTAGTTTAGAAGAAATAATTACTGGAAGTGTATCATTATTTCCTAAATATGCATATTTGAGGTGAGTGGGTAGTGGTTTCAGTTCTAAAACAGGTGGATGCTCAATGGAGGGTTTTAACGGATTTATAGTTCTATCAGTTAAATCTATATTCATACATACATGCTGTGGTTTATCTACAGGCATATCCATTATGTCAGATACATTTAAATCAGCTACATCTAATCCTACATATTCATTTGCATGCTTGGTTAATAATACATGCTCTAATTGTTCTTCCATCAGTGAGTCAACAATATCCATGCTAGCACAGGATTCAAGGTCAGAGGGATACCTTAAAGCTTTATAAACACTAAATTTTACCTCTTCATCATGAACCCTCATAGTTAACTCACCTTTTTGAACATCTATTAGTGCCCTACCTGTGGCTAGAAATGGTCTACCTAGCAGGATGGGGACCTCCTTGTCTGCCTCATAGTCCAGGACAATGAAATCTGCAAGGAAAATAAATTTGTCAACTTTCACTAGAATATCCTCAATCTTACCTTCAGGGTATGCGATGGATCTGTCTGCTAGCTGTAAAGTGACTGTGGTTGGACGTGCTTCTCCCATTCCCAACTGGCGGAATAGGGACAGGGGCATGAGATTTATGCTGGCGCCCAGGTCACAAAGCGCTCTGCCCACGTGCTTGCCTCCAAGTTCTACAGGTAAGGTGAAGGAACCAGGATCCTTCTCCTTCTTGGGCAGCTTGTTCTGGAGGATGGCACTGCACTCCTCGGTGAGGTTTACTGTTTCAAACTCACCAATTATTTTTTTGTTAGTAATAATGTCCTTCAAAAACTTTACATAAGAAGGCATAGACTGTAAAACCTCTACAAAAGGAATGTTAACATGCACTTGCTTAAGTATTTCTAAAAATTTATTAAAATGAACTTCCTGTTCCTGCTTCTTCTTCAGCCTTCGAGGATATGGAGGTGGTGGCACATATGCAGGCACGTCAGGACGCCTTAGGATAGGGGGAGGCCTTGGAATTTCTTCTACGTCCTCAACAATTGGCTCTAGCCTGGCTCCTGATGTGCTAGTTGGTGGTGGACCTTGGCTTGGCAGAGACTCCAGTGGAGCACTAGACTCAGTGTTCTCTACTCTCTTTGGTGTGTCCTTTGTGTTGCTCACCAAGGGTCTACCACTTCTAAGTTCAATTGCTTGAACTTGCTCTTTACCATCTCTCCTTGGTACCTCGGTGTCAGCAGGGAGTCTACCTTGGGGCCTACTTTTAAGTTCATTGGCTAATTGGCCTATTTGGTTCTCTAGGCTCCTAAGAGTAGCTTGTTGGCTTTGAAGAGTAGCATCATTCTTAGCTATGTATTCCTTGAGTAGGTTCTCTACAGAAGATCCTACAGACTGATTGTATGGTTTTTGGTACATTGACTGGTTATGTTGGGGAGTGAAACCAGGTGTTCCACTCGGCCTTGGTTGGTTAGGATTTTGGTTAGTGTTCTGTTGGCCACCCCATGACAGGTTAGGGTGGTTTCTCCAACCAGGGTTATAGGTATTGGAGTAGGGGTTGTTCCTAGGCTGCTGCTGGCTTCCAACATAGCAGACTGAAGATGGATTCCCAGGGCAGTATTCATATGGGTGCCCTTCCCCACAGAATCCACAGATAGGTGCCTCGCCTTGATTTGGTTGGGTGCCCATTGACATGGCTGTGGCGGTATTGGCACTGGTTTGGAGATTGGCCTGAGCCATTTGCTTAACTAGGTTGGTCAGGGCATTTATTTGGGTGCTCATTGCACTTAGAGCATCCTTGTCTTGAGCCCTAGTTGGCTCAACTGGATCATCTGACCACCTACAGTGAGATGCTGAGATCTTCTCCAAGATCTCATAGGCCTCGTTGTAACTCTTGGACAACATGGATCCACCAGCAGATGAATTTAAGACTTGCCTAGTGCTGGGGTTGCATCCTTTGAAAAAGACCTCTATTTGGATACACCATGGGATGCCATGATGTGGACATTTAAGAAGAAGATCTTTGAATCTAGTCCAAGCTTCGTGAAGAGACTCATTATCAGCTTGTTTAAACTTGACTATGTCATCACGAAAGGTAGAATTCCTATCAGGTGGGAAGTATTTGACTAGGAATTTTTCTGCTAAATCTGTCCAATTGCGGACAGATCCAGAGGGTAATGAGTTCAACCATGTTTTGGCTTTGTCCCTCAAAGAATAAGGGAACAAGTATAGCCTTAAAGCTTCTTGGGACACTCCAGGGATGATAAAGGTATCACTAACTCCTAAGAAGTTCCTAAGATGGTTGTGGGGGTCCTCATTTTCTATTCCAAAGAATTGTCCCACAGTGGACAACATTTGGAACATCACTGGCTTTAACTCGAATGAGTGGGCAGTGATTTCAGGACGGATTATGCTGGGGTTCAGCTCCCCAGGCATAGGTACTAGATATGAAAGAATGGCACTATTCTTGTCATTCGCT
Source organism: Herpetospermum pedunculosum (assembly GCA_028017165.1). Classification (NCBI taxonomy): domain Eukaryota; kingdom Viridiplantae; phylum Streptophyta; class Magnoliopsida; order Cucurbitales; family Cucurbitaceae; genus Herpetospermum; species Herpetospermum pedunculosum. Next base: position 14,633,565 of record CM051526.1, read on the forward strand.
ATTTCGATGGGGTTGCGAATGACAGGTACCGGATTTGGAACTATATCGCCCATTTCTTCGATTTCAGGTATGATTTGAGGTATAGGAGGTTGTTTAAAAAGACGTTTCTTCGCTTTGTTTCTAGCTCGAAGTGATCTTTCAGGTTCAGGATCGAACTCTAAATTACTATGTGAACGCTCACTCATAAACTACCCTAATAGTACCTGCAAAAGAAATGAAACAGATTAGTTTCACTCAATAATAAACTTGATTTTTCAAACTTAACAGACTTCGTTTTCACTTAAAATAAGTCCCCGGCAGCGGCGCCAAAAACTTGTTGCGTGCTCAATGTGTAAAGTTAAATATGCAAAAGGGTAGAGAGAGCACTTAGAACATGCAAGCATACATGGTCTCACAGCAAGTAGTAAGTATATTTCATTCGTTTTTTCCACAGAGACTCATTTTTAGCTATTCGCGAAGTGTATTTGTTAAGAAAGATGGGGTGGATTTGATGGGGTAAAATTGGTTTTTAGTTATCTAAGTTTTGCTGAATGTGTAAAGGAATATAACATGAACAAGTGCAAGTTAAAATTAGACTCAAAAGACAAGAGATGGAATTAATAAACGAGGAAGAAAACAGCTAAACAGAATGATAAAGCAGCAGAATTGCGAGGACCGCAATGTTACCGCAATTAAATAACAGCGAAAGTGTGCAAATGGGTGAATTAAGGGCTACTAATGACTATCCTATAGGCATTTTATTACGATTCTCAAGCCTTGGATCAACTCTCTATACATCAAACTCACTCTATCTCAAGTATCGTCCGATTCCATGCATTAGAGTCTTAAGTTTACTCGACTTCAAAGTAAGGTCTTAAGCATCTTGTTAAAACAGGAGTGTTTAGGTTGTACTAGGGAAACGCCTATTCCTAGGCCGTTTCCTGATTACCATGAAAGGCTAGCATGATTATATGACTCTGAACTCTTACTCCTTCCAGAGGTTAGGAGTTCTTTGGACAAAATGGATGGCCAATCGAAATTGCCCGTGGGATGAAGCTTACATACAATCAATGTTCGAAGGTGATCCTACATGCTTGGTTCACGTTTTTTAGCCTATAGTTCTGTCATTAGCATGCCCCTACGTGACTTAGCTACTCATGGTTATATGGAGAACAGAAAGGGTAGATAAAACAGACATGCTTAGAAGAGAAATGTGCTTAAAACAGCAAGACAAAACCGTAGCAGAAAAAGGTGGAAACTGTGAAATGCAGAATTGTACTTTGATTACTTTGAGTGTTTGAACGACAAAGGAAAGCTATGAAGAAATGATTTCAAGACAGACAACAACGAAATGCAGTAAGTAAAACACTAAACTAGAACAACAACTAATCAAAGCTGAAAATGAGAAGAAAAAGACAGAAAAGCAGTAGAGGTTGCTTTGAAAGCTTCGTGCAGTCGCCTCGAATGGAAGGGATGAGAGGTTAGCCTTGCTTGGATGAATCCAATCGAGAGAGAAGAAGAATCTCCTCTCCTTCCTATCAGATTATCGACTCCAAAAGCTGAGACTCTCACTCCAACAGACGGCAAAGGAAAACAGAGAGAAATGATGGACTGCGAGAAGACTTCTGCGCTTCGAATGATGATCAAACCTCCGACTTTGGCCCCCTTTTATAGTAGTTTGCAGGTGCGTTTGGGCCAAGGAGAACCATCAATCTTCAACGTCGTATATCAGAATGGATGGAGGAGAAAGAATGAATCCCTGAAATTACGGAAATTAACAGAAAAGGATCAGTCAACTTACGGTTTTCACTTGAATAATTGCGGTCACCGCAATGTTTTCGCAATTCATTCGCAATGCTCATTTTTTCATTCTTTTCCTTCGGTTTTCAACCCTTTTTCTACCTATTGTACATAAGTCCTATATTAGCTACCTTCTTCTAATTCTCATATTAAAGCATAGGTTTAGGCTAAATGCTAACAAAAACACCTAAAAGTGTACATCTTCCTAAGCTAAATGGGTCCTAAATAAGTCACTTTCAGAGACTTAACAGCTCACAAGCATGCCAACAATGGCGGAGCTCCACGGAAAATAGAGAGAAAATGGGGAAGAAGGAGCCAAAAATCGTCCAAGTCCGTTGAGAGAAGAAGAAGATGAAGCTCTTTTAAAAAATGTGCAGAAAAATCGTCTTTTAGCTACTGCCTTCGTCGTAGCGTCGAGACGCTAGGCCAGCGTCTCGACGCTGTGCCCTAAGTAATCCGCGAGCGCGCGCGATGGCGTCGCGACGCAAGGCCAGCGTCGCGACGCTGCCCCGATGAATTTCCTGCGCGCGCCTCCTCCGGAGCGTCTCGACGCCAAGCAGGGTCTCGACGCCAGGGCAGCGTCGAGCTAGCGTCTCGACGCTATCACTCGACGCTTGCTCTCGGGTTTTTCCAGCGTCGAGCCAGCGTCTCGACGCTATAGCTCGACGCTGGCTCTCGGGTTTGGGGCTGATGCTTTGCCTCTCCAAGGCTGTTTTGGCCCGTTTCTTCACGGAACAAGTTCCCCTCTTCCCGATGCATTCCCGGGGCGCTAAAACTCTGCTTTAAGCACTCGAACATGCCCAACGGACGCACGAGCTCTTTGCCGCTTTTCTCCTACAAAAGAGATATATTTAATCAATTGAAAGCGGTCTTTAGCTATAATTATGACGTATTTAATAGCTTCAAAATGGAGTTATCACCCATACATCAAAGAGCTCCAACTCTAAGATGTAGGTGAGGGGCATCTCATCCTTTCGACTGAGGTTACCTGTTCTTTGGCATTCATCACAGCTGTGGGCATAGTTGTGGGCATCCTTGAAGATCGTTGGCCAATAGTAGCCACTCTGAAATACCTTTGCAGCTGTTCTTTGGCCACCAAAGTGTCCACCATAAGGAGCTGTGTGACAGTGCTGCAGCACAGACTTCGCTTCAGCAGCTGAAACACACTTCCTTAGCAAGCCGTCAGCACAAGTTCTGTAAAGTGTGGGGTCATCCCAGATGAATTTCCTTGCTTCATGAAGGAACCTCTTCTTCTCTTGTCCTCCCTTGAAAACTGGTAATACCTGTGATGCAAGGAAGTTAGCAATGTCAGCAAACCAAGGTTCCTCATCGTTATCACGATGAGTCAAAACAAAGACATGTTCATCAATAAAAGCATCAGAAATTGCGGGCTCCGCAATTTTTTCGCAATTGTGCTGCAATCGAGAAAGGTGATCCGCAACCACATTTTCACATCCTTTCTTGTCTCGAATGTCCAAATCAATTTCCTGCAGCAATAACACCCACCTAATCAACCTAGGCTTAGCATCAGCCTTCCTCATGAGATACTTCAAGGCAGAATGGTCAGTGTACACAATTGTCCTTGTGCCTACAATATAGTTCCTGAATTTCTCACAAGCAAACACTACAGCAAGCATCTCTTTCTCAGTGGTTGTATAATTACATTGAGCCTCATTCAAGGTTTTACTAGCATAATAGACAGGGTGTGTTAGCTTGTCAATCTTTTGTCCTAACATGACCCCTACAGCATAGTCACTAGCATCACATAACATCTCAATTGGGAGATCCCAATCTGGCCCTACTATAACAGGTGCGGTGACTAGTGCTTTCTTAAGGGTGGTCCAAGCTACTACACATTCCTTAGAGAAGATGAATGGCCTATTTAGTTCTAGCAGCTCACACAGAGGCTTGGCTATCTTAGAAAAGTCCTTAATGAACCTTCTGTAGAAACCAGCATGCCCTAAGAAACTCCTAATGGCCTTGACATTCTGAGGCTCTACCAACTTCTCTATGATTTCTATCTTTGCCCTGTCAACTTCTACACCTGCCCTTGACACTCTATGACCTAGGACAATCCCCTCATCTACCATGAAGTGACACTTTTCCCAATTAAGGACTAAGTTAGTCTCTTCACATCTAGCCAGGACTTGTCCTAAATTCTCTAGACAGTTGGTAAAAGAATCCCCAAAGACTGAAAAGTCATCCATGAATATCTCTATCATGGATTCATCCAAATCAGAGAAGATTGCCAACATGCACCTTTGGAAAGTTGCCGGTGCATTGCATAAGCCAAAAGGCATTCTGCGAAAGGCAAAAGTTCCAAAAGGGCAAGTAAAGGTAGTCTTTTCTTGGTCTTTGGGGTCTATAGTGATCTGGTTATACCCTGAATAACCGTCTAGGAAACAGTAATAGGCTCTACCAGCTATTCTGTCTAACATTTGGTCAATGAATGGTAGAGGGAAGTGGTCTTTTTTAGTTTCTTTATTTAGCTTCCTATAATCCATACATACTCTCCATCCTGTGACAGTCCTAGTTGGAATCAGTTCGTTGTTCTCATTGACTACCACAGTCATCCCCCCCTTTTTAGGTACACATTGTATAGGGCTCACCCACTGACTACTAGCTATGGGGAAGATCACACCAGCATCTAACCATTTTATTATTTCTTTCTTAACTACCTCTTTCATAGAGGGATTCAGCCTACGTTGATGATCTACTCTAGGTGTGTGCTCTTCCTCTAGTATAATCTTATGCATGCAATAAGAAGGGCTAATGCCTCTAATATCGGCAATAGTCCATGCAATAGCCTTCCTATGTTGCTTAAGTAGTAAAATTAAATCAACCTCATGCTGTTCACTTAGCTTAGAAGAAATGATTACAGGCAGTGTATCATTATTTCCTAAATATGCATACTTGAGGTGAGTGGGGAGTGGCTTTAATTCTAATACAGGTGGATGCTCAATGGATGGCTTTAAAGGATTTAAGGATCTATCAGTTAATTCTATATTCATACATACATGCTGAGGGTTATTTACAGATATGTCCATTATCTCAGCTATGTTTAAGTCAGTTAATTCTAAACCTACATCTTCATTGGCATGCTTGGTTAATAATACATGCTCCAATTGTTCCTCCATTAAGGAGTCTACCACGTCCATGCTAGCACAGGATTCAAGGTCAGAGGGGTACCTTAAAGCTTTATACACACTAAATTTCACCTCTTGGTAGAGGTACTTTTGGGGTACTCCAATTTCGGGATGTCGAGTCCCGCCAAAATGAAATTTATAATACCGAAACTACTAAGCTTTGCAGCTAGTGGTAACGGGTGTCGAACCACAGGGAACCTAAGTTATTTTCTCCTAGCTAATTTCTATTTGTTTTTAAAACTAAGACTTGAAAGCAATTAAAAAGGGGGGTTTGATTAAATCTAAACTAACGGGAAAAATAATTGCGAAAAGTAAAGAGCGAAAAAAAAACAATTAAATGTAACACGTGCTCCTAATTCGAGTGTCGGGGTTCATCTTGATGCACTTAGTTCATAGGGATTCTAATTCGCAAAGTTGTTCTATTTCATGCACACAAAATGCTTCGTCCCAAACGGGTCCGAAGCACCCCAAAGAATTAATTAGAGGCGTAAATTCTAATTAAACATGCTTCCCAATTAATTTAAGTTCATGACGCTTAAACCAATTAACAAACAGTAACGGGTATCATTGAGACGAATTAATCCTAAAACTAATTCGATTTATCCCTTAGTCTTAAGCCCGCCGTGAAAACGTTAATCAACTCATACCCCCACTGTCACTTGGGCTCGAATTGATTAGCCACGAGCTAGACTTTCGCTACTAAGTATCGAGGTTTGTCAAAAATCAATATTAGCCCACTAAGCATGCGTAACTAATTATGGACGTCACTCCTAATCGGAAAGGCAAGTTAGTCGTTCTTAATACAGACCAAGAGATGCAAGAGATAAATAAAACTAAGCTAGACATTCATATAAGCCCTCCCTAAGCATCAAGATAACCCCTAAAACCCGAATTAGAGCACTTACCTTAGCTCACCGTTGTGCAAATCAAGAGAAATCAATAATGTTGGAGCTTTATTGATGAAGTAATGGAAGAAATACAAGTTTAGAGCTCCCACCCGAGCCTAACAATGGTGGAGAAACCAAAAATGGAACAAAACTTGCGGCTAAAATCGGAGAAGAAAGGCTTTTAAAGCCGTCGGAGCGTCGAGACGCTAGGGCAGCGTCTCGACGCTGTGCCCTAAGTTGGCAGCGCGCGCGCACGGGGTGGCGTCGAGACGCTCGCGCAGCGTCGAGACGCTTGGCGCGGCGTCGAGCGAGCTTCGAGACGCTTGCGCTCGACGCTTGCTCTCGGGTGGAATTTCAAATGTTCGCTTCAGACTTCGGAGCGTCGAGACGCTAGGCCAGCGTCGCGACGCTGTCGGCGTTGAGTGAGCGTTGAGACGCGCGCGCTCGACGCTGGCGCTCGACCATCTTCGGGAATCGTCGGGGCAGCGTCGAGACGCTAGGCCAGCGTCTCGACGCTGAGCAGCGTTGAGCCAGCGTCTCGACGCTGCCGCTCAACGCTAGCTCTCGGGTTTGGTGGCCAACTTTTGCCCTTCAATGGCAAATTTTGCCATTTCTTCAATTCTTCAAGCTCCTTCAATCCCGATGCATCCATTAAGCTCTAAAACGTCGCTTTTAGCCCCGAAACACGTTCTCGGACTCCTCGAGCTCTCAACCATGAATTTACCTACAAAGAGGGATTTTAATCAATATTTGTCATGGTTATAGCTATAATTAGGGAGTAAATAATAGCTCTATTTTGGAGCTATCAAAATACCCCCAACCTAAATCTTGCTAGTCCTCGAGCAAGGCTAATAAAGAATTTGACTCTAAAGGACCATGCGTACATGCTTCTAATTCAAACCTCGATGCTTTTCACAAATCTAAACAGAACATAATCATGAAAGCAATCGGCGCATGCATTTAATCAAGATCACATCAAAAATTAACTATCGCTCCCTAACGTGTGTGTGTGCTAGCCAACCTATCCTAAACCATCGTAAGCTCGGAAAAACTGCATGCAACATGTCATCCCGTTTTCCCCCTACTTCTAGCGATTAAGAACAGTCTAAACTTGACTTACACGAGAGAGAGTAATAAATTAAGAGACCTAAAATTTTCTAATTCCTTTCTCTTTTCTTTGAGTACTTTGTACTCTTTGTTAAGGTTCTTTGAACCCAACTTTTATTTTCTTTTTCTTTCCCATCCCGAGTTGCCTAACATGTCAAACTTAAGCTTCAGCTTCACATTTTTAAGGACTAACGTTCACTTTTTAAGTGCGCACTTTTAAAAAGGAGGAACGCCTCGGGAGAATTTTCTTGCTAACATGCTTTTCTATTTTTTTTTTTTATTTAGGCTTAGCGCAAGCTACTCGATTAATCGACCACTAACTCTCATGCAACAAGCTACCTAGGGGTGCCTTTCGGGGTGACAACAAGAATTAATGCTACATGCAATCAACTAAGCCTACGGAGTCTAAGATAAGGTCGCTAAGTGCTCGATGGATGCAAGGGAGCAACAGGAAAAATTTTAAAATTTTTGACATGAACCTAATAAATGCAAAGCTACATCATGCAAAAACTAGATTATGCAAATGCTCAGATTCCAAAAAGACACTTCCTAGATCATCATAATTAGAAAGCATATAAACAGAGTCCCAAGCACTTCAAATTTTAAATTAGCACTGCTCAACAAACTGCACATGGAATCCATCCAACATACAACTCCACCCCCAACCTAAAATTATACATAGTCCTCTATGTATCAACATTTCAGACTAAGCAGTTAAAATACACAAAATAAAAGGGAACAGAAAACCTCCCCTGAATTTTGCGAGGTTGATGGTTGGAGCAGTGCACTGTTCGCCTACTGATCCGATCCTTAAGCCACAAAACTCCTACAAAAGAAAGCAAGAAAAAACTAAGCTAGGAAAATAAAAACTAAAAGTAAAGACATGAAATTAAAATACTCATGGGTTGCCTCCCAAGAAGCGCAAATTTTTAACGTCGTTATGCTCGACGTGTCTTCCTCTCTGTCAGGGTACGTAAAAATTTTCGTATTTCTTCGGCCCCTTCTTCCTTGAATCAACGAAACCTGCTAAGAGAAGCAAGCTCTTCGACTTTTCGAGGCAGCCGGACAGAGTTGTTATTTTTTTGGTATTTTTGATATATGGGAAAAATAAAGACTCAACAGAATCAAACAAAATAAAAGCAGACTTAACTGACTCAACAGAAAATAAAGACTCGACCAAAGGAGGGATCGCATCAAAATTCCCGAGGCAACCAACATTGACAAAGGTACAGATGGAGGGGGGCATGCAAGATAAATCTCCTAGATTACATGAATTATCACGAGGCATAGCACAAGGAGATAAATAATCTAAAGGCACTAATGCCACTTCCTCATCCATCACATCAACATTTTCATAGCATGTTGGTTCTACATCCTCAAAGAAAAGATTCCCTAAAATACTCTCAGTATCAGACAAATGCTCGAGCTCATCAGCGCATGAATTTTCAAATAAATTTTCAATGCAAAAATCATGCTCCAAGTCAAAATCAATCGGTGGAGACATACTTACCTCGTAAAACTCTCCAGGTTCCTCTTCATCTGAAAGATATTCTGCTAGAAATTCTTCTAGAGTAACCAACTTTGGAGAAGTCTTAGCTCCACTCCTTAGCTCGTTCGCATCACTGATCTCTTCGGGATGCTCCTCGAGGTCAAGCTCATCCTCCTCGGTCTCACTGTTCTCGTCTCCCCATGTCAGAAATTCCTCAATTCCATCAAAATCGGGGTACATCTTGATAACGACCTCCTCCCCAGAAAGTCGGAGAAGGTCTTCGGCGCTCATCTTCGTAGCTCGCCCCCAAAATTGCTGTAGAAGATCTGCCATGCTAAAACAAGAAGACACAAGAAAAGAAAAATATTTTTGTGGTTTTCTAACAAATAAAATTTAACTAAGAGAAACTAAATGGTTCCCCGGCAACGGCGCCAATTTTGGTAGAGGTACTTTTGGGGTACTCCAATTTCGGGATGTCGAGTCCCGCCAAAATGAAATTTATAATACCGAAACTACTAAGCTTTGCAGCTAGTGGTAACGGGTGTCGAACCACAGGGAACCTAAGTTATTTTCTCCTAGCTAATTTCTATTTGTTTTTAAAACTAAGACTTGAAAGCAATTAAAAAGGGGGGTTTGATTAAATCTAAACTAACGGGAAAAATAATTGCGAAAAGTAAAGAGCGAAAAAAAAACAATTAAATGTAACACGTGCTCCTAATTCGAGTGTCGGGGTTCATCTTGATGCACTTAGTTCATAGGGATTCTAATTCGCAAAGTTGTTCTATTTCATGCACACAAAATGCTTCGTCCCAAACGGGTCCGAAGCACCCCAAAGAATTAATTAGAGGCGTAAATTCTAATTAAACATGCTTCCCAATTAATTTAAGTTCATGACGCTTAAACCAATTAACAAACAGTAACGGGTATCATTGAGACGAATTAATCCTAAAACTAATTCGATTTATCCCTTAGTCTTAAGCCCGCCGTGAAAACGTTAATCAACTCATACCCCCACTGTCACTTGGGCTCGAATTGATTAGCCACGAGCTAGACTTTCGCTACTAAGTATCGAGGTTTGTCAAAAATCAATATTAGCCCACTAAGCATGCGTAACTAATTATGGACGTCACTCCTAATCGGAAAGGCAAGTTAGTCGTTCTTAATACAGACCAAGAGATGCAAGAGATAAATAAAACTAAGCTAGACATTCATATAAGCCCTCCCTAAGCATCAAGATAACCCCTAAAACCCGAATTAGAGCACTTACCTTAGCTCACCGTTGTGCAAATCAAGAGAAATCAATAATGTTGGAGCTTTATTGATGAAGTAATGGAAGAAATACAAGTTTAGAGCTCCCACCCGAGCCTAACAATGGTGGAGAAACCAAAAATGGAACAAAACTTGCGGCTAAAATCGGAGAAGAAAGGCTTTTAAAGCCGTCGGAGCGTCGAGACGCTAGGGCAGCGTCTCGACGCTGTGCCCTAAGTTGGCAGCGCGCGCGCACGGGGTGGCGTCGAGACGCTCGCGCAGCGTCGAGACGCTTGGCGCGGCGTCGAGCGAGCGTCGAGACGCTTGCGCTCGACGCTTGCTCTCGGGTGGAATTTCAAATGTTCGCTTCAGACTTCGGAGCGTCGAGACGCTAGGCCAGCGTCGCGACGCTGTCGGCGTTGAGTGAGCGTTGAGACGCGCGCGCTCGACGCTGGCGCTCGACCATCTTCGGGAATCGTCGGGGCAGCGTCGAGACGCTAGGCCAGCGTCTCGACGCTGAGCAGCGTTGAGCCAGCGTCTCGACGCTGCCGCTCAACGCTAGCTCTCGGGTTTGGTGGCCAACTTTTGCCCTTCAATGGCAAATTTTGCCATTTCTTCAATTCTTCAAGCTCCTTCAATCCCGATGCATCCATTAAGCTCTAAAACGTCGCTTTTAGCCCCGAAACACGTTCTCGGACTCCTCGAGCTCTCAACCATGAATTTACCTACAAAGAGGGATTTTAATCAATATTTGTCATGGTTATAGCTATAATTAGGGAGTAAATAATAGCTCTATTTTGGAGCTATCACCTCTTCATCATGAACCCTCATAGTAAGCTCACCTTTTTGGACGTCTATCAGTGCCCTACCTGTGGCTAGAAATGGTCTGCCTAACAGGATGGGGACCTCCTTGTCTGCTTCATAATCCAGGATAAAGAAATCTGCAAGGAAAATAAATTTGTCAACTTTCACTAGAATATCCTCAATCTTACCTTCAGGGTATGCGATGGATCTGTCTGCTAGTTGCAAAGTGACAGTGGTTGGACGTGCTTCTCCTATTCCAAGCTGGCGGAATAGTGATAGGGGCATGAGGTTTATGCTGGCGCCCAGGTCACAAAGCGCTCTGCCCACGTGCTTGCCTCCAAGTTCTACAGGTAAGGTGAAGGAACCAGGATCCTTCTCCTTCTTGGGCAACTTGTTTTGGAGTATGGCACTGCACTCCTCAGTGAGGTTTACTGTTTCAAACTCACCAATTATTTTTTTGTTAGTAATAATATCTTTCAAAAACTTTACATAGGAAGGCATAGACTGTAAAACTTCTACAAAAGGAATGTTGACATGCACTTGCTTAAGAATTTCTAAGAATTTATTAAAATGCATTTCCTGTTCCTGCTTCTTCTTAAGCCTTCGAGGATATGGAGGTGGTGGCACATATGCAGGCACGTCAGGTCGCCTTAAGATAGGTGGAGGCCTTGGAATTTCTTCTATCTCCTCAACAATTGGCTCTAGCCTGGCTCCTGATGTGCTAGTTCGTGGTGGACCTTGGTTTAGCAGATACTCTAGTGGAGCACTAGACTCAGTGTTCTCTACTCTCTTTGGTGTGTCCTTTGTGATGCTCACCAAGGGTCTACCACTTCTAAGTTCAATTGCTTGAACTTGTTCTTTACCATCTCTCCTTGGCACCTCGGTGTCAGCAGGGAGTCTTCCTTGGGGCCTACTCTTGAGTTCATTGGCCAATTGGCCTATTTGGTTCTCTAGGCTCCTAAGAGTAGCTTGCTGGCTTTGAAGAGTAGCATCATTCTTAGCTATGTATTCCTTGAGTAAGTTTTCTACAGAAGATCCTACAGGTTGGTTGTATGGTTTTTGATACATTGATTGGTTATGTTGGGGAGTGAAACCAGGTGTTCCACTCGGTCTAGGCTGGTTAGGATTTTGGTTAGCATTTTGTTGGCCACCCCATGACAGGTTTGGGTGGTTCCTCCAACCAGGGTTGTAAGTATTGGAATAGGGGTTGTTCCTAGGCTGCTGCTGACTTCCAATGTAGCAGACTGAGGCTGGATTCCCAGGGCAGTATTCATACAGGTGCCCTTCCCCACAGAATCCACATACAAGTGTTTCACCTTGACTTGGTTGGGTGCCCATTGACATGGCGGTAGCGGTGTTGACACTTGTTTGGAGATTGGCTTGAGCCATTTGCTTAACTAGGTTGGTCAGGGCATTTATTTGGCTGCTCATTGCACTCAGAGCATCCTTGTCTTGAGCCCTAGTTGGCTCAACTGGATCATCTGACCACCTACAGTGAGATGCTGAGATCTTCTCCAAGATCTCATAGGCCTCGTTGTAACTCTTGGACAACATGGAGCCTCCAGCAGATGAATTTAAGACTTGCCTAGTGCTGGGGTTGCATCCTTTGAAAAAGACTTCAATTTGGATACACCATGGGATGCCATGATGTGGACATTTAAGAAGAAGGTCTTTGAACCTTGTCCAAGCTTCGTGAAGAGATTCATTATCAGCTTGTTTGAACTTAACTATATCATCACGAAAGGTAGAATTCCTATCAGGTGGGAAGTATTTGACTAGGAATTTCTCAGCTAAATCTGTCCAATTGCGGACAGATCCAGAGGGTAATGAGTTCAACCATGTTTTGGCTTTGTCCCTCAAAGAGTAAGGGAACAAGTATAGCCTCAAAGCTTCTTGGGACACTCCAGGGATGATGAAGGTATCACTAACTCCTAAGAAGTTCCTAAGATGGTTGTGGGGGTCCTCATTTTCCACTCCAAAGAATTGTCCCACAGTGGACAACATTTGGAACATCACTGGCTTTAACTCGAATGAGTTGGCAGTGATTTCAGGACGGATTATGCTGGGGTTCAGCTCCCCAGGCATAGGTACTAAATATGAAAGAATGGCACTATTCTTGTCATTCGCTATTTCGATGGGGTTGCGAATGACAGGTACCTGATTTGGAACTATCTCGTCCATTTCTTCGAATTCAGGTATGATTTGAGGTATAGGAGGTTGTTTAAAGAGTCGTTTCTTTGCTTTGTTTCTAGCTCTAAGTAGTCTCTCAGGCTCAGGATTGAACTCTAGATTTCTACTTGAAGGCTCACTCATAAACTACCCCAATAGTACCTGCAAAAGAAATGAAACAGATCAGCTTCAATAGGCAATAAACTTGGTGTTTCAAACTTAACAAACTTCGTTTTCACTTAAAATAAATCCCCGGCAGCGGCGCCAAAAACTTGTTACGTGCTCAATGTGTTAAAATAATTAGGAAATAAGAGAGATAGAGCACTCAGAACATGCAAGCATACATGATCTTTGATAACTCCATTTTGGAGCTATTAAATACGTCCTAATTATAGCTAAAGACCGCTTTCAATTGATTAAATATATCTCTTTTGTAGGAGAAAAGCGGCAAAGAGCTCGTGCGTCCGTTGGGCATGTTCGAGTGCTTAAAGCAGAGTTTTAGCGCCCCGGGAATGCATCGGGAAGAGGGGAACTTGTTCCGTGAAGAAACGGGCCAAAACAGCCTTGGAGAGGCAAAGCATCAGCCCCAAACCCGAGAGCCAGCGTCGAGCTATAGCGTCGAGACGCTGGCTCGACGCTGGAAAAACCCGAGAGCAAGCGTCGAGTGATAGCGTCGAGACGCTAGCTCGACGCTGCCCTGGCGTCGAGACCCTGCTTGGCGTCGAGACGCTCCGGAGGAGGCGCGCGCAGGAAATTCATCGGGGCAGCGTCGCGACGCTGGCCTTGCGTCGCGACGCCATCGCGCGCGCGCGCGGATTACTTAGGGCACAGCGTCGAGACGCTGGCCTAGCGTCTCGACGCTACGACGAAGGCAGTAGCTAAAAGACGATTTTTCTGCACATTTTTTAAAAGAGCTTCATCTTCTTCTTCTCTCAACGGATTTGGACGATTTTTGGCTCCTTCTTCCCCATTTTCTCTCTATTTTCCGTGGAGCTCCGCCATTGTTGGCATGCTTGTGAGCTCCACTCTCCATTGTAATAGGTAGATGAACTCTTCCATGGTCGTTGGTGGAGCGGGATTGACGAACCGCGCCATGAGCGGCTAAGGTAAGGGTAACGGTTTGGGATTTGTTTAGGGGAATTTTGTTAGACATTTACAGTTTTGATAATCTGAGTATAATTTTGCATATTGGAATCTGATTATTGGCATCTGTTTACCTTGCTTAATCCAACGCGCATGCTAAAATACGTTGATTGACACTCGGGTAGTTTCGCATGTTGTGTATGTTAAAGAGTAGCGATGCCGTGCCTCTCACTGCTCGACTAAGTAACACAGGTAAATAGAACTAAATCGAAGTATCGGGTCGGGTAGGATAAATGTTGGTTGCATACGGCGTTTGCGGGCAACCTACTAGCATTTAGAATTCACGCTCGAATGTTCGTCGTGGTTAGCTAGTAACTATCTAAATTCACTTTAGGACTGATCATCTTAGTGCGAGCTTAGATAACGTGTAATTAGGACTGTGTGGCCTAATTAAAATCCATGGAGTCGGCTACTTTGGGGCTTCTCTGGTAGTCGTCCGCGTGCTAAATAAACTTTATTCCATGTCGTTAGAATTAAATGATAAGCTGAATGTTGTCTAACAATTGACCCCGAGACTCCCCAAACCGTGCACACGCTCTCTTCATATTATTTCTTTCCTTCGTAGCTTTGTTATTAATCCTCTTGCATGATAAAACCCCCGTTACCAATTAATCAATTAAATCCCAATTTCACTAGTAAATTCATTCTTCCTATTCCTTGGATCGACCCTGTTACCACTGGCTGCAAAGCCTTGGTCATAGGCTTTATAAATTGTATTTTGGCAAGCCTCGACAGCTTGAATTTAGAGTACCCCAAAAGTACGTCTACCAAAATTGGCGCCGTTGCCGGGGATTAGGCAATTGTTTGAATTTATGATTGAAGTTTGAATTTGATTCTTTGATGGTTGACTGAAAATTTTTTTCTGTTTTGTAATTTGTATGTTTAGATTTTTGTTTGTGTATGACCCGTTCCTCTGAGGGTAGTTTGCAGTTTATCCCTGAGATTGACAGAGAGGAGCGGCGGTTACGTAGAGAAGCCCGGGAGGGGCAAAGACCGATTGAGGAGGAAGAAGGCAATCCCTTCTTATTTGACGAGATGGCGCAAGGTGATGCGCCACGGACGCTTAAGCAGCTGGCAGCGCCAGACCTGAACCTGCAGCCTTTGTGCATTAACTACCCCGTGGTAGCAGGTAACTTCGAGTTGAAATCTGGTTTAATTCACCAGTTACCTTCTTTCCATGGAAATGCAGGTGAGGACGCGAACAAACATTTGATGGAGTTCCATTGCGTCTGCGCGGGGATGAAACCCGCAGGAGTCACGGAGGAGCAACTGAATATGAGGGCATTCCCCTTTACGCTCAAGGATAAGGCCAAGGATTGGCTGTATTATCTGCCCTCCGGATCCATCACCACGTGGCAGGATATGAAGCGGGTATTTTTAGAGAAATACTTTCCCGCATCCTTAGCCACTACTCTGCGGAAGAGGATATATTGGATCACCTAGGATGTAGGTGAGTCCCTGCACGAATACTGGGAACGCTTTGGACGCCTGTGCGCGAGCTTCCCACATCATCAGATCGCCGATCAGCTGCTCATACAGTATTTCTATGAGGGGATGACGCCCCATGACTGGCAGATGATCGATGCAGCGAGTGGAGGGGCACTAATTGACAAGACCCCAGTTGAGGCCAAACAGCTCATTGCAAATATGGCCACCAACTCGCAGCAGTTCGGTATTCGGGGACAAGGCCAAGTGCACAGCGTGGCTCAGAGCCACGAGATGACTGAAATGAGGGCCCAGGTGGCCGAGATAGGTAGCATGTTAAAGAAAATCGTTGGAGGACACCGTGAGGATGCGGAGTTCAATGCGATCGGGGGGTATGCTTCCAACCCAAGGAAGTACGACCCATATGCAAACACTTACAACCCCGGTTGGCGCGACCATCCTAATTTCAGCTATGGGAATAGGGAAGGACAGACTCGTTTCCAAGGCCAGTCTCAGGATAGGCCTAATTCTTCCACCCAGGCTCAAGCCTCGAGCTCCTCCAGCTCGCTTGAAGAGATGGTAAGGACCATCGTGACTAGCACCAGCCAGTTCCAGAAAGAGGCTCGAGAAGAGCTCAATTCTCACAAGGCAGAGCTGCAGAATTTGAACAAGCAGCTGACACAGATGGCGGTGTCTATTAGTAAGATTGAGAGCAAGAGCTCGGGGAAGCTTCCTTCCCAAACTACAGTAAACTCATGTGAAAACGTGAGTGCCATTCAGCTGCGCAGTGGGAAGTCACTTTCCACCAGAGCTGCGAAGGAAGCCACGGACAGCTTGAACGAGTCCGCCCCGACTGCTCCCGAGACTCAGAATGAGAAAAGAAATGAGAAGGTCAGTGTACCTGTGGATGTTGCCAAAGCACCATTCCCGAGTAGGCTTGCAAAGCCTACTTTGGAATCTGATGATGAGGAGGTCCTACGAACCTTCCAAAAGGTGATGGTAAATATCCCGCTCCTAGAGGCAGTCAGTCAAGTGCCCAAATATGCAAAATTCCTAAGGAGCTGGTGCACTACGAAGAGAAAGTCCAGAGGGACTGAGAAAAAGAAGGAAAACGTCTCTGCCATACTCCCAGGTACGTTGCCTGCAAAGTGCAATGATCCAGGTACTTTTACTACCCCTTGCACTATAGGTAGTAAAATTGTTCATAATGCCATGTTAGACCTAGGAGCTTCTGTTAATGTTATGTCTTATGCATTATATCGTGATCTGAATTTAAATGAAATGCATGAATGTAATGTTTCTGTTCAGTTGGCTAATGGGTCGAGCATCTGTCCTAGGGGGAAGGTAGAGGATGTTTTAGTTAGAGTTGGGAATATGACGTTTCCCGCTGATTTCCTTGTTTTAGATATGAATGAAAACTCATCGCATGCTTCATCCTCCATGTTGTTAGGACGTCCCTTTCTTAAGACCGTTAGGGTCAAAATTGATGTGTATAAGGGCGTTGTTTCTCTGGAGTTTGATGATACTTTGCATGAGTTCTCTTTATTTGGAAAACCTGCTGGAAATGTTTCTGTGGTTGAGCATGTTGAGAATGGGAGTCTACCCTCGCGCTTGAGGGATGGTTCCCATGTCTCTGTCAAAATTTCTGATTTAAATATGTGTGATGACAATGCTGGTTTTTGCACTAACACTTCTTATATTCACGTGCCCGAGGCACGAAGAGTGCAAAACAATTTTCAGGTGGATGGTGAAAAAGGTGTGGCCAAGGACAAATATGGATCGTCCCCCGCACCTACAGACTATGGATGAGTCTGTCGAGAGAATACAGTCGAGCAACCGACTTTAAAAATTCTGCGCTTCTCGGAGGCACCCGAGTGTTGAACTGTTTTTATGTTTTAGTTTAGTTTTATTGCCTTTTTAGATTAATTTAGTTTTAATTAGCTTGCTGTTTTTTTTTTAGGAACCAAGGAAGAGAAGGCAAATTTTGGGCTCTGATGGGTTTATGTGCCGCTTCCTCGTCCTCGCCAGCTTCATCAAGAGTCAGGGAAGTGTATTTCTTCTTCCCTTTTACTTCGATGTATCTGACTGGTTGGCATTGAGGACAATGCCAAATTTTGAAGTTGGGGGTGGAGTAGTCCGATGGATTTGCATGTGTAGTTTGTTGAGAAGTGTTATAAAGTTATTGAAGTGCTTGGGACTCTGTTTATTGTTTTCTGACTGTGATAGCCTAGGAAATGCATGTTGGAAATCTGAGCATGTTCATAATCGAGTTTTTGCATGAGTTTTGTGTTTATTAGGTTCATGTCAAAAATTTTAAATTTTTTTCTGTTGCTCCCTTGCACTCATCGCGCACTTAGCAACTTCTCCCTAGATTCCGTAAGCTTGGTTTGTCGCATGTTTAGCTAATTCTCGTTGTCACCCCGAAAGGCACCCTTAGGTAGCTTGTTGCATGAGAGTTAGTAGTTAGTTAATTGAGAAAGCATGTGCTTAGCCTAATGTAAAAAAAAAAAAAAAAGTAGAAAAGCATGTTTGGTGGAAAATTCCTCTCGAGGCGCTCCTCCTTCTTATTAGCGCTTAAAAGAAGTGAGCGTCAGTCCTTAAAAACGTGAAGTTTTATGCATGAATTTGACGTGTTAGGCAGCTCGAGTAGGAGAGAAAAAAAAAAAAGAAACAAAAAGTTGGTTCAAAGAACCCAAATAAAAGAGTACAAAGTACTTTTGAAAAGAAAGAAAAAGAATGAGAAAATAATTAGGTCTCTTAATTTGCTTCTCTCTCTCGTGTAAGTCAAGTGTAGCTGTTCTTAAACGCTAGAAGTAGGGGGAAAACGGGATGTGCGTTGCATGTAGGTTTTCCGGGTTTACGTGAGTTTAGGAGTGGTTGTCTAGCACACACACACGTTAGGGGGCAAGAGTTAATTTCTGATATGTCCTAGTTAATGCATGAACAAAATGCTTTCATGATTATGCTCGTGTTTAAATCTCAATATGCATGGAGGCTTGAGTTAGAATACATGTAAACGCGTCCTTAGAGTCAATGTCTTTGTAGTGCTTGCTCGAGGACTAGCAATGTTTAAGTTGGGGGTGTTTGATAACTCCATTTTGGAGCTATTAAATACGTCCTAATTATAGCTAAAGACCGCTTTCAATTGATTAAAGATATCTCTTTTGTAGGAGAAAAGCGGCAAAGAGCTCGTGCGTCCGTTGGGCATGTTCGAGTGCTTAAAGCAGAGTTTTAGCGCCCCGGGAATGCATCGGGAAGAGGGGAACTTGTTCCGTGAAGAAACGGGCCAAAACAGCCTTGGAGAGGCAAAGCATCAGCCCCAAACCCGAGAGCCAGCGTCGAGCTATAGCGTCGAGACGCTGGCTCGACGCTGGAAAAACCCGAGAGCAAGCGTCGAGTGATAGCGTCGAGACGCTAGCTCGACGCTGCCCTGGCGTCGAGACCCTGCTTGGCGTCGAGACGCTCCAGAGGAGGCGCGCGCAGGAAATTCATCGGGGCAGCGTCGCGACGCCATCGCGCGCGCGCGCGGATTACTTAGGGCACAGCGTCGAGACGCTGGCCTAGCGTCTCGACGCTACGACGAAGGCAGTAGCTAAAAGACGATTTTTCTGCACATTTGTTAAAAGAGCTTCATCTTCTTCTTCTCTCAACGGATTTGGACGATTTTTGGCTCCTTCTTCCCCATTTTCTCTCTATTTTCCGTGGAGCTCCGCCATTGTTGGCATGCTTGTGAGCTCCACTCTCCATTGTAATAGGTAGATGAACTCTTCCATGGTCGTTGGTGGAGCGGGATTGACGAACCGCGCCATGAGCGGCTAAGGTAAGGGTGACGGTTTGGGATTTGTTTAGGGGAATTTTGTTAGACATTTACAGTTTTGATAATCTGAGTATAATTTTGCATATTGGAATCTGATTATTGGCATCTGTTTACCTTGCTTAATCCAACGCGCATGCTAAAATACGTTGATTGACACTCGGGTAGTTTCGCATGTTGTGTATGTTAAAGAGTAGCGATGCCGTGCCTCTCACTGCTCGACTAAGTAACACAGGTAAATAGAACTAAATCGAAGTATCGGGTCGGGTAGGATAAATGTTGGTTGCATACGGCGTTTGCGGGCAACCTACTAGCATTTAGAATTCACGCTCGAATGTTCGTCGTGGTTAGCTAGTAACTATCTAAATTCACTTTAGGACTGATCATCTTAGTGCGAGCTTAGATAACGTGTAATTAGGACTGTGTGGCCTAATTAAAATCCATGGAGTCGGCTACTTTGGGGCTTCTCTGGTAGTCGTCCGCGTGCTAAATAAACTTTATTCCATGTCGTTAGAATTAAATGATAAGCTGAATGTTGTCTAACAATTGACCCCGAGACTCCCCAAACCGTGCACACGCTCTCTTCATATTATTTCTTTCCTTCGTAGCTTTGTTATTAATCCTCTTGCATGATAAAACCCCCATTACCAATTAATCAATTAAATCCCAATTTCACTAGTAAATTCATTCTTCCTATTCCTTGGATCGACCCTGTTACCACTGGCTGCAAAGCCTTGGTCATAGGCTTTATAAATTGTATTTTGGCAAGCCTCGACAGCTTGAATTTAGAGTACCCCAAAAGTACGTCTACCAATCTTATAGCAAGTAGTAAGTATATTTCATTCGTTTTCCCACAGAGATTTATTTTTAGCTATTCGCGAAGTGTTTTGTTAAGAAAGAAGGGGTGGATTTGATGGGGTAAAATTGGTTTTTAATTAACTACTTTTTGCTGAATGTGTAAAGGGTAGCAACATAAACGAGAACAAGTTAAAGCTAAACTCAAATGAAAAGAGACGAGATTAATAAATGAAGGTAAAGACAGCTAAACAGAATGGGAACTTAGACGGAATTGCGGAGACCGCAATTCTACCGCAATTATAATAACAGCGAAAGTGTGTAAATGGGTGAATTAATGGCTACTAATGACTATCCTATAGGCATTTTTATACGATTCTCAAGCACTGGATCTACTCTCTATGCATCAAACTATCTCAATCTCATGTATCGTCCGATTCCATGCATTAGATTCTTTAGTTTACTCAACTCAAAGTAAGGTCTTAAGCATCTTGTTAAGGCAGAAAGATATGGTTTGTACTAGGGAAACGCCTATTCCTAGGCCGTTTCCTGGTTACCTTGAAAGGCTAGCATGATAATATGACTCTGAACTCTTACTCCTTCCAGAGGTTAGGAGTTATTTGGACAAAATGGATGGCCAATCGAAATTGCCCGTGGAATGAAGCTTACATACAATCAATGCTTCGAGAGCTATCCTACATGCTTGATTCACGTTTTTTAGCCTATAGTGTTGCCATTAGCCTGCCCCTAAGTGACTTAGTTACTCATGGATATAAGGAGAACAGAACTAAATGATAAAACAGCCATGCTTAGAAGGGAAATGTGCTTAAATCAGTAAGGGAAAGTAGTAGAATGCAAAGGCGAGAAACTGTGAAATACTGAATTTTGTGTTTGATTAATTGATTGTTTGAATGAATATAAAAGATACTTAAAGTAAAGAACAGCAAGACAGAACACAACGAAATGAACTAAACTAGCCACAAGAACAGAAGCAACACAAGACAGAGGTGTAAAGTAGAAATGAAGAACAGAAAGCAGTAAAACAGCTCGAATGACTCGTTGCAGCCGCTCCGAATGAAGGATGAGAAAGGTCAGCCTTGCTTGGATGAATCCAATCGGGAGAGAAGAAGAATCTCCTCTCCTTCCTATTAGATTATCGATTCCAACAGCTGAGCTTCGCAAACCAGCAGACGGCAAAGGAAAACAGGAGAAAAAATGGACTGCGAGAAGACTTCTACGCTTTCGGATGATGTTTGAACCCTCGACTTTGACCCCTATTTATAGTAATCTGCAGGTGCATTTGGGCCAAGGAGAACCATCAATCTTCAACGTCGTACTTCAGAATGGATGGAGGAGAAAGAACGAATCCCTGAAATAACGGAAATTAACAGAAAAAGATCAGTCAACTTACGGTTTTCACTTGAAACATTGCGAGAACCGCAATGTTTCCGCAATGCTTTCGCAATGCTTGTTTTTCATTCTTTTCCTTCGGTTTTCAACCCTTTTCTTTCCTATTGTACATAAGTCCTAATTTAACTACCTTCTTCTAATTCTCATATTTAAGCATAGGTTTAGGATAAATGCTATCAAAAACACCTAAGAGTGAACATCTTTCTAAGCCAATTAAGTCCTAAAAAGGTCACTTTTGGAGACGTAACAATAGCCTACCCTGAGGGTAAGATTGAGGATATTCTTGTAAAGGTTGACAAGTTTATTTTCCTTGCAGATTTCATTATCCTGGATTATGAAGCAGACAAGGAGGTCCCCATCCTATTAGGCAGACCGTTTCTAGCCACAGGTAGGGCCCTGATAGATGTCCAAAAAGGTGAGCTCACGATGAGGGTTCATGATGAAGAGGTGAAATTTAGTGTATATAAAGCCTTAAGGTACCCCTCTGACTCTGAATCTTGTGCTAGCATGGACATTGTAGATTCATTAATGGAAGAACAGCTGGAGCATGTATTATTAACTAAGCATGCTAATGAATATGTACAATTAGATGTAGCTGATTTGAATGTATCTGAGATAATGGATATACCTGTAGATAAAACACAGCATGTATGTATAAATAAAGACCTGACTAACAGATCCATGAATCCTTTAAAACCATCCATTGAGCATCCACCTGTCTTAGAATTGAATCCTCTACCCACTCACCTCAAGTATGCATATCTAGGAAGTAATGATACTTTGCCAGTGATTATTTCTTCTAAATTAAGTGAAAAGCATGAGGTTGAACTGATTTTATTACTTAAGCAACATAAGAAGGCTATTGCATGGACTATTGCTGACATTAGAGGCATTAGCCCTTCTTATTGCATGCATAAGATTATATTAGAGGAAGAGCATACACCCCGAGTAGATCACCAACGTAGGTTGAACCCCTCTATGAAAGAGGTAGTTAAAAAGGAAATAATAAAATGGTTAGATGCTGGTGTGATCTTCCCCATAGCTAGTAGTCAGTGGGTGAGCCCTATACAATGTGTACCTAAGAAGGGGGGGATGACTGTGGTAGTCAATGAGAACAATGAACTGATTCCAACTAGAACTATCACAGGATGGAGAGTTTGCATGGATTATAGGAAATTAAACAAGGAAACCAAAAAAGACCACTTCCCTCTACCATTCATTGACCAGATGTTAGATAGGATAGCTGGTAGAGCCTACTACTGCTTTTTAAACGGTTATTCAGGATATAACCAGATCACTATAGACCCCAAGGACCAAGAAAAGACTACCTTCACCTGCCCTTTTGGGACTTTTGCCTTTCGCAGAATGCCTTTTGGCTTATGCAATGCACCGGCAACATTCCAAAGGTGCATGTTGGCAATCTTCTCTGATTTGGATGAGTCAATGATAGAGATATTCATGGATGATTTCTCAGTCTTTGGGGATTCATTTACAAACTGTCTAGAGAACTTACAACCTAGTCCTAAATTGGGAGAAGTGCCATTTCATGGTGGATGAAGGGATTGTCTTAGGTCATAGAGTGTCTAGAGCAGGTGTAGAGGTCGATAGGGCAAAAAATGAAATAATCGAGAAATTGGTAGAACCTCAAAATGTAAAAGCCATTAGAAGTTTCTTAGGACATGCTAGTTTCTATAGAAGGTTTATTAAGGACTTTTCTAAGATCTCCAAGCCTTTATGTGAGCTTCTAGAGCTGAACAAACCATTCATTTTCTCTAAAGAATGTTTCCTAGCCTGGAAAGCCCTTAAGGAAGCACTAGTCACAGCACTTATTATAGTAGGGCCTAATTGGGATCTCCCCTTTGAGATATTATGTGATGCTAGTGACTATGCTGTAGGGGTTATGTTAGGACAAAAGATTGACAAATTAACACACCCTGTATACTATGCTAGTAAGACACTTAATGAGGCACAATGTAATTACACAACTACTGAGAAGGAGATGCTAGCTGTAGTATTTGCTTGTGAGAAGTTTAGGAATTACATTGTAGGCACTAGGACAATCGTGTACACTGACCATTCTGCTTTAAAGTACCTTATGAGGAAGGCTGATGCTAAGCCTAGATTGATTAGATGGGTATTGCTGCTGCAAGAGTTTGATCTGGACATTAGAGATAAGAAAGGATGTGAAAATGTGGTTGCGGATCATCTTTCTAGATTGCAGCATAATTGCGAAAAAATTGCGGAAACCGCAATTTCTGATGCTTTCATTGATGAACATGTCTTTGTATTGACTCATCGTGATAACGATGAGGAACCTTGGTTTGCTGACATTGCTAACTTCCTTGCATCACAGGTACTACCAACTTTCAAGGGAGGCCAAGAGAAGAAGAGGTTCCTTCATGAAGCAAGGAAATTCATATGGGATGATCCCACACTTTACAAGACATGTGCTGATGGTCTGCTCAGGAAGTGTGTGTCAGCTGCTGAGGCGAAATCTGTGCTGCAGCACTGCCATACAGCACCCTATGGTGGACATTTTGGTGGCCAAAGGACAGCTGCAAAGGTGTTCCAGAGTGGCTACTATTGGCCAACGATCTTCAAGGATGCCCACAACTATGCACACAGCTGTGATGAATGCCAGAGGACAGGTAACCTTAGTCGAAAGGATGAGATGCCTCTCACTTACATCCTAGAGTTGGACCTCTTTGATGTGTGGGGCATTGACTTCATGGGACCATTTCCCCCATCATCAGGTAACCTTTACATCCTTGTAGCAGTAGACTATGTATCTAAGTGGGTAGAGGCCATAGCATGTCCCAATAATGATGCCAAAACAGTCATAAGATTCTTGCATAGACATATCTTTACTAGATTTGGAACACCTCGTGCCATAATTAGTGATGAAGGGACACATTTCATTAATAGAGCTATGGAGAAATTGTTGGCTAAATATAATGTTAGACATAGAGTAGCCACCCCTATCACCCACATTCGAATGGACAAGCTGAAATTTCAAATAGGGAGATTAAGAACATACTAGAAAAAGTGGTCAAACCCAATAGAAAAGATTGGTCGTTTAAACTCGAGGATGCACTTTGGGCATATAGAACTGCATATAAGACACCCCTAGGTATGTCTCCTTATAGACTCGTGTATGGCAAAGCATGTCACTTACCATTCGAATTAGAAATTAAAGCATTTTGAGCACTAAAAGAGTTGAATTATTGCGTGACCGATGCGGGAACATTGCGGTCTTTGCAATTACATGAGCTTGATGAGCTTAGACATATGTCCTATGAAAATGCTAAAATGTATAAGGAAAAGACCAAGATTTGGCATGATAGTAGACTTAGGATTAAGGACTTTAAGAAAGGCCAGCTTGTCTTATTATTTAACTCACGATTGAGATTATTTGCAGGCAAACTTAAGTCCAGATGGTCAGGTCCATTTGTAATAACTAATGTGTTTGTTCATGGTGCAATCGAGATTAAGAACCTGCAGCAAGGGCAACCATTCATGGTTAATGGTGCAAGATTGAAGCACTACTATGAGGAAGGAGATGTGAAGACTCTCTCGGCCTTCCTCTTGACTGAAACATGAAAATAAGAACGAGAGAGGACGAGTGATTCCTGTGCTTGTCCATGCGAGGCTAATGCCTTAGTTTATTTTTGCTATTTTTCCGGTTATCGTTTGTGTATATTTTTGTGTGATTTTAATTACGAATTTGATGTTAATTTTCTTTCTTTTTGTAGGGAATCGATAGAGGGAATCAAGGAGATGAAATCAAGCTAAAAAAATCGAGGAGATATTAGGCCAAATCAAAGATTTGGTTGAGAAAAGATTGGCATTTAAACTCAGAAAATCTCCAACGGTCACTAGAATTGCGCTGGATTTGCAGAATCCGCAACAAATATAGCCGTTGGGATTTCCATCATTACTTATATCCGTTAGAAGCGCGCTGATCCGTACGATTTCCCAATTATCTGAACTCCAAGAAATCTCTCTCCCTCTTCATCTGCAATTCTTCTTTCCAGTTTCCCACGATTCAACAATGGTGCTAACGAGAGCTGAAAGGTCTGCGTCCAAGAAGAAGGCCGACGACGCTGAAATTGCTGCGAGGGAAGCACTTCTCGCCCTGGCAGATGCTGAGGCTGCGCGCACTGAAAGACTCCCCAAGCTGCCTGTCCGCAAGAAGAAGTGGAAGGTAGTTACGGAGATACCTGCTGGACCCTCTGAACCAGCAGGAATACCCAAGAAACGCAAGTGGAGTATGGCTGTGGCCGAAGAAGCAAGCAAGGAAAAGACTCCCTCTGTGGCGAGTCAAGAAAGTGATCGTCGGTCACACGAGTCAGCCAAGCAGAGCTCTTCGCCATCTCCACCAGAGCGAAGCCCTGAGCTTCCTCCATCGCCGCAGAGTTCTGAACACACACCACCAGCAGAGAGCCCTGAAGCATCACCCACTTCCCCACAACCTGACCCTGAATTTCCATATGGAGAGTATCAAGAATCGACGCAGGGTAGTGGGAAAGCTGAGGAAGAAGAGGTCTTCTCTCCTTTGAGGGAAGCCAGCCCTGAGAGCCCTGCGCAAAGGGATGATTCAATGGACGAGACACTGGGGGATTGCCTCCAGCAGATGACAACAAAGGCAAGATTGAAAAAGAAAGCCGCCAAGGTTGTCAAGGCCAAACGGCCAAAAACAAAAAAGAAGTCCAAGAAGAAGAAGTCCAGGGATGCGTCTTCATCAAAGAAGGGGAGTGATGAGCCTTCTCCAAAGAAGCTCAAGATTGAGGCTGCTGAGCCAGCCAAACCGAAAGACAAAGGGAAAGCCAAGCTTTACCCTGAAGATGAGCCTCAAGCAGTGAGGTACGTGTCTTCTGATGCTGGAGTAGGCTGGGAGGAGCTGTGCAGATGTTACGTCTCCAAAAGTGACCTTTTTAGGACTTTATTATCTTAGAAAGATGTACACTCTTAGGTGTTTTTGATAGGATTTAGCTTAAACCTATGCTTATATATGAGAATTAAAAGAAGGTAGCTAAATTAGGACTTGTGTGCAAGAGGAAAGAAAAGGAATGAAAACCGAAGTTAAAAGAAGGAAAAATGCGCATTGCGGTAGCATTGCGGAAACATTTCTAAAACAACAATGTTTTAAGTGAAATCCGTAAGTTGGCTGATCTTTTTCTGTTATATTCCGTTATTTCAGGGATTCGTTCTTTCTCCTCCATCCATTTTGAAGTACGACGTTGAGGATGGATGGTTCTCCTTGGCCCAAAAGCACCTGCAGATTACTATAAAAGGGGGTCAAAGTAGAGGGTTTGATCATCATCCGAAGGCGTAGAAGTCTCTTCGCAGCTCCATCTTTTCTCCTGTTTTTCTTCTCCGTCTGTTGGTGTGAGAGGTTCAGCTGTTGGAATCGACAATCTGATAGGAAGGAGAGAAGATTCATCTTCTCTCCTGATTGGATTCATCCAAGCAAGGCTATCCTTTCTCTCCTTTCAGCCGAGGCATTTGCGACGAGACGTTCACAGCTCAATTACTGCTTTCTGTCTTTTATTTCTAATTTCCAGCACTGTTTTGTTGTGTTTCCTTTTACATTAGTTAGTTCATTTCATTTCGTTGCCTTCTGTCTTTATGTTATTCACTTTAAGTTTCCCTTTGTTCATTCAAACAAGCAATTAATCAAAGCACAATTCATTCTTTCACAGTTTCTTGTCTTTACGATTTACTGTTTTACTTCACTGTTTTAAGTTTATTTCTCTTCTAAGCATGTCTACTTCATCTCTTATTTCTGTTCTGTCTATATCCATGAGTAGCTAAGTCACATAGGGGCATGCTAATGACAATACTATAGGCTAAAAAACGTGAACCAAGCATGTAGGATAGCTCTCGAAGCATTGGTTGTATGTAAGCTTCATCCCACGGGCAATTTCGATTGGCCATCCATTTTGTCCAAAGAACTCCTAACCTCTGGAAGGAGTAAGAGTTCAGAGTCATACACTCATGCTAGCCTTTCAAGGTAGCCAGAAAACGACCTAGGAATAGGCGTTTTCCTAGTACAAACCATAACTTTCTACTTTAACAAGATGCTTAAGACCTTACTTGGACATGAGTAAACTAAAGAATCTAATGCATGAAATCGGAAGATACATGAGATTGAGTGAGTTTGATGCATAGTGAGTTGATCCAATGCTTGAGAATCGTGAGAAAATGCCTATAGAGGAGTCGTTAGTAGCCCTTGTTTCTCCATTTTACACACTTTCGCTGTTAGTAACATTGTAGTAGAATTGCTGTTTCCGCAATTCTGCTAAGTTTAAAATTCTGTTTAGCTAATTTCCTCTTCGTTTATTAATCTCTTCCCTTTTCATTTGAGTTTATCTTTGACTTGCACTTGTTTATGTTGCTACCCTTTACATATTCCTTAGAAATTAGGCAACTTAAAACCAATTCTACCTCCTCAAATCCACCCATTCTTTCTTAACAATACACTTCACGAGTAGCTCATAATAAATCTCTGTGGGAAAACGAATGAAAAAATACTTACTACTTGCTATAAGATCATGTATGCTTGCATGTTCTGAGTGCTCTCTCTCTCTTATTGCTTACTTATTTTAACACATTGAGTACGCAACAAGTTTTTGGCGCCGCTGCCGGGGATTTATTTTAGTGAAAACGAAGTTTGTTAAGTTTGAAACACCAAGTTTATTGTCTATTTGAAGCTGATCTATTTTCATTTCTTTTGCAGGTACTGTTTGGGTTAGTTTATGAATGAGCTTTCAAGTAGTGATCTAGAGTTCAACCCTGAGCCTGACAGATTATTTAAGGCTAGAAATAGAGCCAATAAACGTCTCTTTAAACAACCCCCTTTACCTCAAATAATTGCTGAAACCGCAGAGTCTCCGCAATCCTCTCAAGAAGAAATGGATAGATTAGTTCCAAATCCGGTACCTGTCACTCGCAATCCCATCGAAATAGCGAATGACAAGGATAGTGCCATTCTCTCATACCTAGTACCTATGCCTGGGGAGCTGAACCCCAGCATAATCCGCCCTGAAATCACTGCTAACTCATTCGAGTTAAAGCCAGTGATGTTCCAAATGTTGTCCACTGTGGGACAATTCTTTGGAGTGGAAAATGAGGATCCCCACAACCATCTTAGAAACTTCCTAGGAGTCAGTGATACATTCATCATCCCTGGAGTTTCCCAAGAAGCCTTAAGGCTCTACCTCTTCCCTTACTCTTTGAGGGACAAAGCTAAGACGTGGTTAAACTCATTACCCTCTAGATCAGTCCTCAATTGGACAGACTTGGCGAAGAAATTCCTAGTCAAATACTTCCCACCTGATAGGAATTCTACCTTTCGTGATGATATAATCAAGTTCAAACAAGCTGAGAATGAGTCTCTTCACGAAGCTTGGACGAGGTTCGAGGACCTTCTTCTTAAGTGTCCACACCATGGCATCCCATGGTGTATCCAAATAGAGGTCTTTTTCAAAGGATGCAACCCCAGCACCAGACAAGTTCTAAATTCATCTGCTGGAGGTTCCATGTTGTCCAAGAGTTATAATGAAGCCTATGAGATCTTGGAGAAGATCTCAGCATCTCACTGTAGGTGGTCAGATGATCCAGTCGAGCCAACTAGAGCTCAAGACAAGGACGCACTCAATGCCATGAGTAGCCAAATAAGCGCCCTGACCAACCTAGTCAAGCAAATGGCTCAAGCCAATCTCCAAACAAGTGTCAACACCGCCACAGCCATGTCAATGGGCACCCAACCAAGTCAAGGTGAGACACTTATCTGTGGATTATGTGGGGAAGGGCACCTGTATGAATACTGCCCTGGGAATCCAGCCTCAGTCTGCTATATTGGAAGCCAGCAGCAGCCTAGGAACAACCCCTATTCCAATACTTACAATCCTGGTTGGAGGAACCACCCAAACCTGTCATGGGGTGGCCAACAGAATGCTAACCAAGCGCCTAACCAACCAAGACCGAGTGGAACACCTGGTTTCACTCCCCAACATAACCAATCCATGTATCAAAAACCATACAACCAACCTGTAGGGTCTTCTGTAGAAAATCTACTCAAAGAATACATAGCCAAGAATGATGCCACTCTACAGAGTCAGCAAGCTACTCTTAGGAGCCTAGAGAACCAAATAGGGCAATTAGCCAATGAACTCAAAAGTAGGCCTCAAGGTAGACTACCTGCTGACACTGAAGTGCCAAGGAGAGATGGTAAAGAGCAAGTTCAAGCAATTGAACTTAGAAGTGGGAGACTGGTAGTAGGATTTTTGAATATCCTATAAATTTCGGGGTGTCGAATCCCGCCAAAATGAAATTTATAAACCCGAATACACCGAGCAATTTGCAGCTAAGTGGCAACGGGGTCGATCCACAGGGAGTGATTAATAATCCTAAATTAATTGAACTAAATTTGCAATGATAAAATAGGGGGAATTGCTTGGGAAAACAGTAGCTAAAATTGAACTAACGCTAACGGAAAATTAGAACGGGAAGTATGAAAATGACGAATTCGATTGATTAGCAAGTGTCGGGATTGAACTAATGTATTTTGGTTCATTGATTGACATGGGAATTAGCCGAGACGTTTCATGCACACAAAATGTTATGTCCCAAACGGGTCCAAAACATCCCAATGAATTAATTAGATAAGTGCAATCCTAATTAAACATGCCCATTAATTTATCTAAGTTCATGACGCTTAAATTAATTAACAAACAGTAACGGGTACCATTGAGACGAATTAATCCTAGAACTAATTCGATTTATCTCCTAGTCTTAAGCCTGCCATGAGAACGTTAATCAATTCCTATCTCCAACGTCACTTGGGTTCGAATTGATTAGCCATGAGCTAGACTTTCGCTACTAAGTATCGAGGTTTGTCAGAAATCAATATTAGCCCACTAAGCATGCGTAACTAATTATGGGCGTCACTCCTAATCGGAAAGGCAAGTTAGTCGTTCTTAATACAGACCAAGAGATGCAAGAAATTCATTCGTTCATGCTAAACATATTCAATTAAACTTAAACCTCACCTAATACAAAAGTGTTCAATCCCTAAACTTAACTAATCAACCACTAACCTCTTTAGCTTTCCATGTAGATGAAGGTTTCCCAAGCATCCATGGAGTTTGTCTTCAACATACAACCCAAAAGTGGGCAAAAACCAGAAAATGAGGGGAGAAAACGGCAATCCCGAGGGGAAAAGAGAAGAAGATCCGTTAAAAATCGGAAAATGTGATTTTATACCAGTCGGAGCGTCGAGACGCTAGGGCAGCGTCTCGACGCTGTGCCCTAAATTATCAGCGCGCGCGCACGGGGTGGCGTCGAGACGCTCGCGCAGCGTCGAGACGCTTGGCGCGGCGTCGAGCGAGCGTCGAGACGCTTGCGCTCGACGCTTGCTCTCGGGTGGAATTTCAAATGTTCGCTTCAGACTTCGGAGCGTCGAGACGCTAGGCCAGCGTCGCGACGCTGTCGGCGTTGAGTGAGCGTTGAGACGCGCGCGCTCGACGCTGGCGCTCGTCCATCTTCGGGAATCGTCGGGGCAGCGTCGAGACGCTAGGCCAGCGTCTCGACACCGAGCAGCGTTGAGCCAGCGTCTCGACGCTGCCGCTCAACGCTAGCTCTCGGGTTTGGTGGCCAACTTTTGCCTTTCAATGGCAAATCTTGCCATTTCTTCAATTCTTCAAGCTCCTTCAATCCCGATGCATCCATTAAGCTCTAAAACGTCGTTTTTAGCCTCGAAACACGTCCTCGGACTCCTCGAGCTTTATACCATGAAATCACCTACAAGAAGGCATTTTAATCAATATCGAGCATGATTTTAGCTAATATTAGGGAGTAAATAATAGCTCTATTTTGGAGCTATCAAAATACCCCCAACCTAATTCTTGCTAGTCCTCGAGCAAGGCTATTCTTAAATTATTACCACAGAACAGAATTTTGCATGCTATCGACTCAAATCTCAATGCTTCAAAGATCAAGGCATTTACTTAACAAGAAAGCAATTAATCGCATGCACTGATTGAGAACATTTCGAAAATCTAACCGTTACTCCCCTACGTGTGTGTGTGTTTAGCAAACATATTCTAGCTCACATAGACCCGGAAAAACTTTATGCAACCTTACATCACGTTTTCCCCCTACTTCTAGCAATAAAGAACAGTCTACGGCTTTTCAACAATCAAGAGGGCAACAAATTAAAAGGCCTAAATTTCCTTTTCTTTTCTTTTGAACTTGCTAAATTTTTACCTTTTTTTTTTTTTCTTTCTTTTGCTTCTCTAGGAGAGCCTAACATGTCAAACTTGCCTTCGTTTCAGCTTACCTGCAATTTCATTGCACAATGTATCTGACTACGGGCAAGCTTCACATTTTTAAGGGCTAATGCTCACTTCTTAGTCGCGATTCTAAGAAGGAGGAGCACCTCAAGAGCTTTTATTTTTATGCCATTTTTTTTTTTCTCTAGGCTATAGCTTCGCTACACTTCGATTAACCTATTACAACCTATCATGCATCAAGCCTTCCCTAAAGGTGCCTTTCGGGGTGACAACATGATTTCGGGCCAAATAAAGCAATTCTAAGCCTACGGAGTCCAGAATAAGATGCTACGTGCTCGATAGATGCAAGGAAGCAACGACAAAAATTTTAAAAATTTTCGAAAAATGCTCAATTAACGCATACAATCTCATGCTTTTCCTATTATGCACAACGAAGATTTTAAAAGCATATCAAAGATTGTCCTCATCGAACAACATGCAATTTCAGACTACGGCACTTCAAATTCAGAGAAAACCCATGCTCGACAACTACACAGAAGTCCACAGACAAACCACCCCCAACCTTAGAAAAATGCATTGACCTCAATGCATCAACCATCAGATAAAGCAATAAACGAGCAAAATAAGGGAACACGAGAACTTCCCTGATCTTTGCAAGGTTGGCGGAAAGAGGGCACAATCTTTTCTTCTCAACTTGAAGTTCATAAGCCGGCAATCTCTTTATTCTCCTAAGAAAAACGAAACAAAACAAGCAAGTATTAAAAATTAAGCTACTTAAAGTAATAAACTAAAACAAACAGAAATAACAGTTCAAACTCGGGTGCCTCCGAGAAGCGCAAATTTTTAAAGTCGATTGCTCGACTGTATTCTCGGACTCCACTCATCCATAGTCCAACATCTTGGAAGATACTCCATCCATCTTCCTATATCCATCCTTCCTGCCAAAGTCCACAGAAAAGTATTTCCTAGGCTTCTCCTGCACACTAACAACATCATTCCCAAACAATGCATTCACAGTTTCCACATTCACATTCCCATCGGGTTCATCAGTTAATGCATCCATTTTAAACTCACACTTATCCCCATCAAATTCAACAGATAAGACTCCTTTATCAACATCAATTTTAACATTAGCAGTTTTCATGAAAGGACGTCCTAAAAGAATTGACGCGGGCATACGAGATGAGTTTTCATTCATTTCAAGCACATGAAAATCAGCGGGGAAGTACATATTGTTGACCTTAACAAGAATATCTTCAACTTTTCCCATAGGATGCACAAATGATTTATCAGCCAGTTGTACTATAACATCAGATCTATGCATATATTTCAATTTAAGATCTTGAAAAACATCATAAGACATCACATTAATTGATGATCCTAGATCTAACATGGCATCATGAATCATTTTGTCCCCTAATATGCAAGGTAAAGTAAACTTACCTGGATCCTTGCATTTCGTTGGTAGAACAATGTTGGACCTTCTTGAGTCATTCAAGCTTTTCACTTCTTCTTCCGCCTTTTGCTTCCTTTTGGAGGTGCACCAACTCTTAAGAAACCTCGAGTACTTAGGGATTTGCTTGATGGCTTCCAAAAGGGGAATGTTCGCCACAACCCTCTTAAAAGTCTCCAAGACCTCTTTATATTCCTTATCAACCTTAGGCCTTGGCTTAGCCAGCCTACTTGGGAATGGTGCAACTGGAACACAACTCTGCTTAGGCACAGGAGATTCCTCATCTTGGTCCTCTTTTTCCATAATTCTGGGACTCAGCTGTTTTCTTGGATTGGGAGGCTTGGGCACATATTTTGGGACAACTGGAGGACTTTTCTTCTTTTCGCTCTCTAACTGGGCTGGAGGATCCATCAGTCTACTCGGGAATGGGGCTTTAGGCACGTACACTCGAGTACAGGTGGGGTCAAAATTTATACCTTTCCATCTTGACTCAGGGATCTCCTCCACAGGTGTAGAGATCTCATTCCCGCTTCTCAAGGTTATGGCGCACACTTGCTCACAAGTGTTCGCCATCGGTTGCTGCGGCGGTATCCGTGAGCACTGATCCTCCACCTTACTGAGCCTTTCATCTAGCCTCTTTATAACATCAGCCAGACCTCGCACTTGAGCTCCACAACTCTCGAACATGTCCGAAAATTTCCCCAAGTAAGAACTCACCATCTCCTCGACATTTCGACCTGCAACAGAAGATTGAGGTTTTTGTAAGCCTTTGGCTACTATGAGAAGTGAGTCACTTACCTCGAGTACTCGGGCTTTGAGTTCCTTTAGTTCCTTTGAGAGATGAGTATTCTCTACTCCTCCACCACCATACTGCTGAAGGTTCCCAGCCATATTAGAGATCAGAACTCTGGCCTCCGCGGGCGTCTTATCAAGGAGAGATCCTCCACTAGCAGCATCGATCATCTGGCGGTCTCGAGGAAGCATACCATCGTAAAAATTCATAACGAGGAGATGCTCAGCTATCTGGTGTTTGGGATGGCTCCCGCACAGTCGGTTGTACCGCTCCCAACATTCAAATAAATTCTCCTCAGCTCCCTGCTTGATCCCATAGATTTGACTCCGAATTTCGGCGGCTTTTGAAGCAGGAAAATACTTCTCCAAAAATAGGCCCTTCAGTCCGTTCCACGTCGTGACAGACCCAGATGGAAGACAATACAGCCAGTCTTTTGCCTTTTCCTTCAAAGTGAAAGGAAAGGTCCTTAAGCACAGTTGGTCTTCTGTCACTCCTTGGGGCATCATCCCCGAACATACCAGATGGAATTCCTTAAGATGCTTCTGAGGATCCTCACCTGCATTACCACAAAAAGAAGGTAGTTGGTTAATTAATCCAGATTTTAATTGAAAATTACCTGGAACTACCGGATACACTATACACAGTGGTTGGCGGTCTACGTCCGGTAATGCCAACTGCTTCATGGTCCTTTGATCCTCAAAATTAGCCTCAGCCTCCATCTCTTCAGCTCTCCTCAAAAATTTAAATAAAACTGTACACAAAAACTTAAAAGAACCTCGTCATACTGTACAAGAAGAATAAAAATAAACAGAACCCAAGAAAATAAAAATGAAAAGAAATAAAATAAAATAAAATTATTTACGAAAAGAAAAATAAAAAAAATAAAAATAAAAACACAAAACAAATAAAATTCAATCAATCAAGATTATATTTTTACTCCCCGGCAACGGCGCCAATTTTGGTAGTAGGATTTTTGAATATCCTATAAATTTCGGGGTGTCGAATCCCGCCAAAATGAAATTTATAAACCCGAATACACCGAGCAATTTGCAGCTAAGTGGCAACGGGGTCGATCCACAGGGAGTGATTAATAATCCTAAATTAATTGAACTAAATTTACAATGATAAAATAGGGGGAATTGCTTGGGAAAACAGTAGCTAAAATTGAACTAACGCTAACGGAAAATTAGAACGGGAAGTATGAAAATGACGAATTCGATTGATTAGCAAGTGTCGGGATTGAACTAATGTATTTTGGTTCATTGATTGACATGGGAATTAGCCGAGACGTTTCATGCACACAAAATGTTATGTCCCAAACGGGTCCAAAACATCCCAATGAATTAATTAGATAAGTGCAATCCTAATTAAACATGCCCATTAATTTATCTAAGTTCATGACGCTTAAATTAATTAACAAACAGTAACGGGTACCATTGAGACGAATTAATCCTAGAACTAATTCGATTTATCTCCTAGTCTTAAGCCTGCCATGAGAACGTTAATCAATTCCTATCTCCAACGTCACTTGGGTTCGAATTGATTAGCCATGAGCTAGACTTTCGCTACTAAGTATCGAGGTTTGTCAGAAATCAATATTAGCCCACTAAGCATGCGTAACTAATTATGGGCGTCACTCCTAATCGGAAAGGCAAGTTAGTCGTTCTTAATACAGACCAAGAGATGCAAGAAATTCATTCGTTCATGCTAAACATATTCAATTAAACTTAAACCTCACCTAATACAAAAGTGTTCAATCCCTAAACTTAACTAATCAACCACTAACCTCTTTAGCTTTCCATGTAGATGAAGGTTTCCCAAGCATCCATGGAGTTTGTCTTCAACATACAACCCAAAAGTGGGCAAAAACCAGAAAATGAGGGGAGAAAACGGCAATCCCGAGGGGAAAAGAGAAGAAGATCCGTTAAAAATCGGAAAATGTGATTTTATACCAGTCGGAGCGTCGAGACGCTAGGGCAGCGTCTCGACGCTGTGCCCTAAATTATCAGCGCGCGCGCACGGGGTGGCGTCGAGACGCTCGCGCAGCGTCGAGACGCTTGGCGCGGCGTCGAGCGAGCGTCGAGACGCTTGCGCTCGACGCTTGCTCTCGGGTGGAATTTCAAATGTTCGCTTCAGACTTCGGAGCGTCGAGACGCTAGGCCAGCGTCGCGACGCTGTCGGCGTTGAGTGAGCGTTGAGACGCGCGCGCTCGACGCTGGCGCTCGTCCATCTTCGGGAATCGTCGGGGCAGCGTCGAGACGCTAGGCCAGCGTCTCGACACCGAGCAGCGTTGAGCCAGCGTCTCGACGCTGCCGCTCAACGCTAGCTCTCGGGTTTGGTGGCCAACTTTTGCCTTTCAATGGCAAATCTTGCCATTTCTTCAATTCTTCAAGCTCCTTCAATCCCGATGCATCCATTAAGCTCTAAAACGTCGTTTTTAGCCTCGAAACACGTCCTCGGACTCCTCGAGCTTTATACCATGAAATCACCTACAAGAAGGCATTTTAATCAATATCGAGCATGATTTTAGCTAATATTAGGGAGTAAATAATAGCTCTATTTTGGAGCTATCAGAGACCATTGGTGAGCAACACAAAAGAAACACCAAAGAGAGTAGAGAACAATGAGTCTAGTGCTCCACTGGAGTCTCTGCCAAACAAATGTCAACCATCACCAAGCGCATCAGGACAAGGGCTGGAGCCAATCATAGAAGAGATAGAAGAGATTCCAAGGCCTCGACCTATCCTGAGGCGACCTGAAGTGCGTGCATATGTACCACCACCTCCATTTCCTAGAAGGCTAAAGAAGAAACAAGAACAGGAAATGCACTTTAACAAATTTTTAGAAATTCTTAAGCAAGTGCATGTTAATATTCCTTTTGTAGAAGTTTTACAGTCTATGCCCTCTTATGTAAAGTTTTTGAAGGATATTATCACTAACAAGAGAATAATTGGTGAGTTTGAAACAGTAAATCTCACTGAGGAGTGCAGTGCCATACTCCAAAACAAGCTACCCAAGAAGGAGAAGGATCCTGGTTCCTTCACCTTACCAGTAGAGCTAGGAGGCAAGCACGTGGGCAGAGCTCTTTGTGACCTGGGAGCCAGCATAAACCTCATGCCCCTATCACTATTCCGCCAGCTAGGAATAGGAGAAGCACGTCCAACCACTGTCACTTTACAACTTGCAGACAGATCCATAGCCTACCCTGAGGGTAAGATTGAGGATATTCTTGTAAAGGTTGACAAGTTTATTTTCCTTGCAGATTTCATTATCCTGGATTATGAAGCAGACAAGAAGGTCCCCATCCTATTAGGCAGACCATTTCTAGCCACAGGTAGGGCCCTGATAGATGTCCAAAAAGGTGAGCTCACGATGAGGGTTCATGATGAAGAGGTGAAATTTAGTGTATATAAAGCCTTAAGGTACCCCTCTGACTCTGAATCTTGTGCTAGCATGGACATTGTAGATTCATTAATGGAAGAACAGCTGGAGCATGTATTATTAACTAAGCATGCTAATGAATATGTACATTTAGATGTAGCTAATTTGAATGTATCTGAGATAATGGATATACCTGTAGATAAAACACAGCATGTATGTATAAATAAAGACCTGACCAACAGATCCATGAATCCTTTAAAACCATCCATTGAGCATCCACCTGTCTTAGAATTGAAACCTCTACCCACTCACCTCAAGTATGCATATCTAGGAAGTAATGATACTTTGCCTGTGATTATTTCTTCTAAATTAAGTTAAAAGCATGAGGTTGAACTGATTTTATTACTTAAGCGACATAGGAAGGCTATTGCATGGACTAGTGCTGACATTAGAGGCATTAGCCCTTCTTATTGCATGCATAAGATTGTATTAGAGGAAGAGCATACACCCCGTGTAGATCACCAACGTAGGTTGAACCCCTCTATGAAAGAGGTAGTTAAAAAGGAAATAATAAAATGGTTAGATGCTGGTGTGATCTTCCCTATAGATAGTAGTCAGTGGGTGAGCCCTATACAATGTGTACCTAAGAAGGGGGGGATGACTGTGGTAGTCAATGAGAACAATGAACTGATTCCAACTAGGACTATCACAGGATGGAGAGTTTGCATGGATTATAGGAAACTCAATAAGGAAACCAAAAAAGACCACTTCCCTCTACCATTCATTGACTAGATGTTAGATAGGATAGCTGGTAGAGCCTACTACTGCTTCTTAGACGGTTATTCAGGATATAACCAGATCACTATAGACCCTAAGGACCAAGAGAAGACAACCTTCACTTGCCCTTTTGGAACTTTTGCCTTTCGCAGAATGCCTTTTTGCTTATGCAATGCACCGGCAACATTCCAAAGGTGCATGTTGGCAATCTTCTCTGATTTGGATGAGTCCATGATAGAGATATTCATGGATGATTTCTCAGTCTTTGGGCATTCATTTACAAACTGTCTAGAGAACTTAGGACAAGTCCTGGCTAGGTGTGAGGAAACCAACCTAGTCCTAAATTGGGAGAAGTGCCATTTCATGGTGGATGAAGGGATTGTCTTAGGTCATAGAGTGTCTAGGGCAGGTGTAGAGGTCGATAGGGCAAAAATTGAAATAATAGAGAAATTGGTAGAACCTCAGAATGTCAAAGCCATTAGAAGTTTCTTAGGGCATGCTGGTTTCTATAGAAGGTTCATTAAGGACTTTTCTAAGATCTCCAAGCCTTTATGTGAGCTTCTAGAGCTGAACAAACCCTTCATTTTCTCTAAAGAATGTTTCCTAGCCTGGAAAACCCTTAAGGAAGCACTAGTCACAGCACCTATTATAGTAGGGCCTAATTGGGATCTCCCCTTTGAGATGTTATGTGATGCTAGAGACTATGCTGTAGGGGTTATGTTAGGACAAAAGATTGACAAGTTAACACACCCTGTATACTATGCTAGTAAGACACTTAATGAGGCACAATGTAATTACACAACTACTGAGAAGGAGATGCTAGCTGTAGTGTTTGCTTGTGAGAAGTTTATGAATTACATTGTAGGCACTAGGACAATCGTGTACACTGACCATTCTGCTTTAAAGTACCTTATGAGGAAGGCTGATGCTAAGCCTAGGTTGATTAGATGGGTACTGCTGTTACAAGAGTTTGATCTGGACATTAGAGATAAGAAAGGATGTGAAAATGTGGTTGCGGATCATCTTTCTAGATTGCAGCATAATTGCGAAAAAATTGCGGAAACCGCAATTTCTGATGCCTTCATTGATGAACATGTCTTTGTATTGACTCATCGTGATAACGATGAGGAACCTTGGTTTGCTGACATTGCTAACTTCCTTGCATCGCAGGTACTGCCAACTTTCAAGGGAATGAAAAGAAGAGGTTCCTTCATGAAGCAAGGAAATTCATATGGGATGATCCCACACTTTACAAGACATGTGCTGATGGTCTGCTCAGGAAGTGTGTGTCAGTTGCTGAGGCGAAGTCTGTGCTGCAGCACTGCCATATAGCACCCTATGGTGGACATTTTGGTGGCCAACGAACAGCTGCAAAGGTGTTCCAGAGTGGCTACTATTGGCCAACAGTCTTCAAGGATGCCCACAATTATGCACACAGCTGTGATGAATGCCAGAGAACAGGTAACCTTAGTCGAAAGGATGAGATGCCTCTTACGTACATCTTAGAGTTGGAGCTCTTTGATGTGTGGGGCATTGACTTCATGGGACCATTTCCCCCATCATCAGGTAACCTTTACATATTAGTAGCAGTAGACTATGTATCTAAGTGGGTAGAGGCCATAGCATGTCCCAATAATGATGCCAAAACAGTCATAAGATTCCTGCATAGACATATCTTTACTCGATTTGGAACACCTCGTGCTATCATTAGTGATGAAGGGACACATTTCATTAATAGAGCTATGGAGAAAGTGTTGGCTAAATACAATGTTAGACATAGAGTAGCCACCCCTTATCACCCACATTCGAATGGACAAGCTGAAATTTCAAATAGGGAGATTAAGAACATACTAGAAAAAGTGGTCAAACCCAATAGAAAAGATTGGTCGTTTAAACTCGAGGATGCACTTTGGGCATATAGAACTGCATATAAGACACCCCTAGGTATGTCTCCTTATAGACTTGTGTATGGCAAAGCATGTCACTTACCATTCGAATTAGAAATTAAAGCATTTTGGGCACTAAATGAGTTGAATTATTGCGTGACCGATGCGGGAACATGGCGGTCTTTGCAATTACATGAGCTTGATGAGCTTAGACATATGTCTTATGAAAATGCTAAAATGTATAAGGAAAAGACAAAGATTTGGCATGATAGTAGACTTAGGATTAAGGACTTCAAGAAAGGCCAGCTTGTCTTATTATTTAACTCACGATTGAGATTATTTCCAGGCAAACTTAAGTCCAGATGGTCAGGTCCATTTGTAATAACTAATGTGTTTGTTCATGGTGCAATCGAGATTAAGAACCTGCAGCAAGG
Source organism: Herpetospermum pedunculosum (assembly GCA_028017165.1). Taxonomy (NCBI): domain Eukaryota; kingdom Viridiplantae; phylum Streptophyta; class Magnoliopsida; order Cucurbitales; family Cucurbitaceae; genus Herpetospermum; species Herpetospermum pedunculosum. Next base: position 14,673,800 of record CM051526.1, read on the forward strand.
GCAACCATTCATGGTTAATGGTGCAAGATTGAAGCACTACTATGAGGAAGGAGATGTGAAGACTCTCTCGGCCTTCCTCTTGACTGAAACGTGAAAATAAGAACGAGAGAGGACGAGTGATTACTGTGCTCGTCCATGCGAGGCTAATGCCTTAGTTTATTTTTTCTATTTTTCCGGTTATCGTTTGTGTATATTTTTGTGTGATTTTAATTACGAATTTGATGTTGATTTTATTTCTTTTTGTAGGGAATCAATAGAGGGAATCAAGGAGATGAAATCAAGCTAAAAAAATCGAGGAGATATTGGGCCAAATCAAAGATTCGGTTGAGAAAAGATTGGCATTTAAACTCAGGAAATCTCCAACGGTCACTAGAATTGCGCTGGATTTGCAGAATCCGCAACAAATATAGCCGTTGGGATTTCCATCATTACTTATATCCGTTAGAAGCGCGCTGATCCGGACGATTTCCCAATTATCTGAACTCCCAGAAATCTCTCTCCCTCTTCATCTGCAATTCTTCTTTCCAGATTCCCACGATTCAACAATGGTGCTAACGAGAGCTGAAAGATCTGCGTCCAAGAAGAAGGCTGACGACGCTGAAATTGCTGCGAGGGAAGCACTCCTTGCCCTTGCAGACAGTGAGGCGGCGCGCACTGAACGACTCCCCAAACTGCCTATCCGCAAGAAGAAGTGGAAGGTAGTTACGGAGATACCTGCTGGACCCTCTGAACCAGCAGGAACACCCAAGAAACACAAGTGGAGTATGGCTGTGGCCGAAGAAGCAAGCAAGGAAAAGACTCCCTTTGTGGAGAGTCAAGAAAGTGATCATCGGTCACACGAGTCAGCCAAGCAGAGCTCTTCGCCATTGTTATGTCTCCAAAAGTGACTTATTTAGGACTTATTTAGCTTAGAAAGATGCACACTCTTAGGTGTTTTTGATAGAATTTAGCTTAAACCTATGCTTATTTGTGAGAATTAAAAGAAGGTAGCTAAATTAGGACTTGTGTGCAAAAGGAAAGAAAAGGATTGAAAACCGAAGTAAAAGAATGAAAAAACTACATTGCGACAGCATTGCGGAAACATTGCTGAAACCGCAATGTTTCAAGTGAAAACCGTAAGTTGACTGATCTTTTTCTGTTAATTTCCGTTATTTCAGGGATTCGTTCTTTCTCCTCCATCCATTTTGAAGTACGACGTTGAAGATTGATGGTTCTCCTTGGCCCAAACGCACCTGCAGATTACTATAAAAGGGGGTCAAAGTCGAGGGTTCAATCATCATCCGGAAAGCGTAGAAGTCTTCTCGCAGCTCCATCTTTTCTCCTGTTTTCCTTTGCCGTCTGTGGGTTTGCGAAGCTCAGCTGTTGGAATCGATAATCTGATAGGAAGGAGAGGAGATTTATCTTCTCTCTCGATTGGATTCATCCAAGCAAGGCTGATCTTTCTCATCCTTCAGCCGAGGCGGTTGCGACGAGGCGTTCGAGCTTGTTTTACTGATTTCTGCTCTTTATTTCCATTTTCCAACTTTGTATTGTTGTGGTTTCTTTTCTAGTAGCTAGATCAGTTAATTTCGTTGTGTTCTGTCTTCTGCTATTCACTTTAAGTTGCTCTCTGTTCATTCAAACAATCAAGTAATTAAAGCATAGTTCTTCATTTCTCAATTTCCTATCTGTGCAACTCACTGTCTTACCTTGCTGTTTTCAGTGTATTTATCTTCTAAGCATGTCTATTTTATCTCGTCTTTCTGTTCTCCCTATATCCATGAGTAACTAAGTCACATAGGGGCATGCTAATGACAATACTATAGGCTAAAAAACGTGAACCAAGCATGTAGGATAGCTCTCGAAGCATTGATTGTATGTAAGCTTCATCCCACGGGCAATTTCGATTGGCCATCCATTTTGTCCAAAGAACTCCTAACCTCTGGAAGGAGTAAGAGTTCAGAGTCATACACTCATGCTAGCCTTTCAAGGTAGCCAGAAAACGACCTAGGAATAGGCGTTTTCCTAGTACAAACCATAACTTTCTGCTTTAACAAGATGCTTAAGACCTTACTTGGACATGAGTAAACTAAAGAATCTAATGCATGGAATCGGACGATACATGAGATTGAGTGAGTTTGATGCATAGAGAGTTGATCCAATGCTTGAGAATCGTGAGAAAATGCCTATAGAGGAGTCGTTAGTAGCCCTTGTTTCTCCATTTTACACACTTTCGCTGTTAGGAAAATTTCGGTAGAATTGCTGTTTCCGCAATTCTGCTAAGTTCACAATTCTGTTTAGCTGTTTTCTTCTTCATTTATTAATCTCGTTTCTTTTCATTTGAGTTTAGCTTTGACTTGCACTTGTTTATGTTGCTACCCTCTACGTATTCAGTAGGAAATAGACAATTTAAAACCAATTTGACCCCATCAAATCCACCCATTCTTTCTTAACTTTACACTTCTCTAGTAGCTTATAATAAATCTCTGTGGGAAAACGAATGAAAAATACTTACTACTTGCTATAGGACCATGTATGCTTGCATGTTCTGAGTGCTCTCTCTATCTTATTGCTTATTTATTTTAACACATTGAGCACGCAACAAGTTTTTGGCGCCGCTGCCGGGGATTTATTTAAGTGAAAACGAAGTTTGTTAAGTTTGAAACACCAAGTTTATTGCCTATTGAAGCTGATCTGTTTCATTTCTTTTGCAGGTACTATTGGGTTAGTTTATGAGTGAGCCTTCAAGTAGTGATCTAGAGTTCAATCCTGAGCCTGAGAGATTACTTAGGGCCAGAAATAGAGCCAAGAAACGTCTCTTTAACCAACCCTCTAGACCTCCAATAATTGCGGGAACCGCAATTCCTCCGCAATTGTCTCAAGAAGAAATGGATGGAATAGTTCCAAATCCGGTGCCTGTCACTCGCAATCCCATCGAAATAGCGAATGACAAGGATAGCGCCATACTCTCTTACTTAGTACCTATGCCTGGGGAGCTGAACCCCAGCATAATCCGTCCTGAAATCACTGCCAACTCATTCGAGTTAAAGCCAGTGATGTTCCAAATGTTGTCCACTGTGGGACAATTCTTTGGAGTGGAAAATGAGGATCCCCACAACCATCTTAGAAACTTCTTACGAGTCAGTGATACCTTCATCATCCCTGGAGTTTCCCAAGAAGCCTTGAGGCTATACCTTTTCCCTTACTCTTTGACTAGTCAAATACTTCCCACCTGATAGGAATTCTGTAGAAAACTTACTCAAGGAATACATAGCCAAGAATGATGCCACTCTACAGAGTCAGCAAGCTACTCTTAGGAGCCTAGAGAACCAAATAGGGCAACTAGCCAAAGAAATCAAAAGTAGGCCCCAAGGTAGACTTCCTGCTGACACTGAAGTGCCAAGGAGAGATGGTAAAGAGCAAGTTCAAGCAATTGAACTTAGAAGTGGTAGACCATTGGTGAGCAACACCAAAGAAACACCAAAGATAGTAGAGAACACTGAGTCTAGTGCTCCACTGAAGTCTCTGCCAAACCAAGGTCCGCCACCAACAAGCACATCAGGAACAAGGCTGGAGCCAATCATAGAGGAGATAGAAGAAATTCCAAGGCCTCCACCTATCCTGAGGCGACCTGAAGTGCCTGCATATGTGCCACCACCTCCATTTCCTAGAAGGCTAAAGAAAAAACAAGAACAGGAAGTGCACTTTAATAAATTTCTAGAAATTCTTAAGCAAATGCATGTTAATATTCCTTTTGTAGAAGTTTTACAATCTATGCCTTCTTATGTAAAATTTTTGAAGGATATTATAACTAACAAGAGAATAATTGGTGAGTTTGAAACAGTCAATCTCACTGAGGAGTGCAGTGCCATACTCCAGAACAAGCTACCCAAGAAGGAGAAGGATCCTGGTTCCTTCACCTTACCTGTAGAGCTGAGAGGCAAGCACGTGGGCAGAGCTCTTTCTGACCTGGGAGCCAGCATAAACCTCATGCCCCTATCACTATTCCGCCAGCTAGGAATAGGAGAAGCACGTCCAACCACTGTCACCTTACAACTAGCAGACAGATCCATTGCATACCCTGAAGGTAAGATTGAGGATATTCTTGTAAAGGTTGACAAGTTTATTTTCCTTGCAGATTTCATTATCCTGGATTATGAAGCAGACAAGAAGGTCCCCATCCTGTTAGGTAGACCATTTCTAGCCACAGGTAGGGCACTGATAGATGTCCAAAAAGGTGAGCTCACTATGAGGGTTCATGATGAAGAGGTGAAATTTAGTGTTTATAAAGCCTTAAGGTACCCCTCTGACTCTGAATCTTGTGCTAGCATGGACATTGTAGATTCATTAATGGAAGAACAATTGGAGCATGAATTGTTGACTAAGCATGCTAATAACTATGTAGGATTAGAATTAACTGACTTAAACATAGCTGAGATAATGGATATACCTGTGAATAACCCTCAGCATGTTTGTATGAATATTGATTAATTGAAAAATCTTTGAATCCATTAAAACCATCCATTGAGCATCCACCTGTTTTAGAATTGAAACCTCTTCCCACTCACCTCAAGTATGCATATCTAGGAAGTAATGATACTTTGCCTGTGATTATTTCTTCTAAACTAAGTGAAAAGCATGAGGTTGAACTGATTTTACTACTTAAGCAACATAGGAAGGCTATTGCATGGACTATTGCTGATATCAGAGGCATTAGCCCTTCTTATTTCATGCATAAGATTATATTAGAGGAAGAGCATACTGTTAAGTCTCTGAAAGTGACTTATTTAGGACCCATTTAGCTTAAGAAGATGTACACATTTAGGTGTTTTTGTGAGCATTTAGCCTAAACCTATGCTTTAATATGAGAATTAGAAGAAGGTAGCTAATATAGGACTTATGCACAATAGGTAGGAAAAGGGGTGAAAACCGAAGAAAAGAATGAAAAAATAACCCTTGCGAATGCATTGCGGAATAATTGCGGTGGCCGCAATTATTCAAGTTAAAACCGTAAGTTGGCTGACATTTTTCTGTTTAGATCCGACTTTTCAGGGATTCGTTCTTTCTCCTCCACCCATTCTGATATACGACGTTGAAGATTGATGGTTCTCCTTGGCCCAATCGCACCTGCAAACTACTATAAAAGGGGGCCAAAGTCGGAGGTTCAGTCATCATTCAACGTACAGAAGTCTTCTCACAGTCCACCATTTCTCTCGATTTTCCCTTGCCGTCTGTTGGAGTGAGGTTCTCAGCTTTTGGAGTCGATAATCTGATAGGAAGGAGAGAAGATTCTTCTTCTCTCTCGATTGGATTCATCCAAGCACGGCTGAATTCTCATCACCATCATTCGAGGCGACTGCCACGAAGATTTCCAGCACACCTTTACTGCTTTCTGCTCTTTCCTTCTCAATTCCATTTCTGTTCAATGTTGTTCTTAGCTTAGTCATTTACTTATTGCATTTCGTTGTTGTCTGCCTTGAATTCATTCTGTTTAAGCTTTCCTTTGTCATTCAAACACTTTAAGTAATCAAAGTAAGTTTCTGCATTTCACAGTTATTCCTTATTCTGCTACGAGTTTGGCTTGCTGTTTTACACACTTTTCCCTTCTAAGCATGTCTACTTTATCTTATATTTCTGTTCTTCATATATCTATGAGTAACTAAATTCACTTAGGGGCATGCTAATGACAGAACTATAGGCTAAAAAAAACGTAAGTCAAGTAGGTAGATCAACACTCGAACATTGATTGTATGTAAGCTTCATTCCACGGGCAATTTCGATTGGCCATCCATTTTGTCCAAAGAACTCCTAACCTCTGGAAGGAGTAAGAGTTCAGAGTCATATAATCATGCTAGCCTTTCATGGTAATCAGGAAACGGCCTAGGAATAGGCGTTTCCCTAGTATAAACTGAACACTCCTGTTTTAACAAGATGCTTAAGACCTTACTTTGAAGTCGAGTAAACTTGAGTCTCTCATGCATGGAATCGGACGATACTTGAGATAGAGTGAGTTTAATGTATAGAGAGTTGATCCAAAGCTTGATAATCGTAATAAAATGCCTATAGGATAGTCATTAGTAGCCCTTAATTCACCCTTTTAATCAATTTCGCTGCCATTTAATTGCGGAAACATTGCGGTCCACGCAATTCTGCCAAATTTCCATTCTGTTTAGCTGTTTTCTTTCTCGTTTATTAATTCCATCTCTTATCCTTTGCATCTAATTTCAACTTGCTTTTGTTTATGTTATATCCCTCTACACATTCAGCAAAAAGTAGTTAATTAAAAACCAATTTTAACCCATCAAATTCATCCCATCTTTCTTAACATTCACACTTCGCGAATAGCTAAAAACAAGTCTCTGTGGAAAAAACGAATTAAATATACTCACTACTTGCTGTAAGACCATGTATGCTTGCATGTTCTAAGTGCTCTCTCTACCCTTTTGCATATTTATCTTTACACATTGAGCACGCAACAAGTTTTTGGCGCCGCTGCCGGGGACTTATTTTAAGTGAAAACGAAGTTGTTAAGTTTAAGAAAACCAAGTTTATCATTGAGTGAAACTAATCTGTTTCATTTCTTTTGCAGGTGCTATTAAGGTAGTTTATGAGTGAGCGTTCACATAGTAATTTAGAGTTCGATCCTGAACCTGAAAGATCACTTCGAGCTAGAAACAAAGCAAAGAAACGCCTCTTTAAACAACCTCCTATACCTCAAACCACACCTGAAACTAAAGAAATGGGCGATTTAGTTCCAAATCCGGCACCTGCCATTCGCAACCCCATAGAAATAGCGAATGACAAGAATAGTGCCATTCTTTCATATCTAGTACCTATGCCTGGGGAGCTGAACCCCAGCATAATCCGTCCTGAAATCACTGCCCACTCATTCGAGTTAAAGCCAGTGATGTTCCAAATGTTGTCCACTGTGGGACAATTCTTTGGAATAGAAAACGAGGACCCCCACAACCATCTTAGGAACTTCTTAGGAGTTAGTGACACCTTCCTAATCCCTGGAGTTTCCCAAGAGGCCCTTAGGCTATATCTTTTCCCTTACTCTTTGAGGGACAAGGCCAAAACATGGTTGAACTCGTTACCCTCAGGATCTGTCCGCAATTGGACAGATCTAGCAGAAAAATTCCTAGTCAAATATTTCCCACCTGATAGGAATTCTACTTTCCGTGATGACATAGTCAAATTCAAACAAGCTCCAAGTGAGTCTCTTCACGAAGCTTGGACTAGATTTAAAGATCTTCTCGTTAAATGTCCCCACCATGGCATTCCATGGTGTATTCAAATAGAAGTTTTCTTTAAAGGATGCAACCCCAGCACCAGACAAGTCTTAAATTCATCTGCTGGAGGTTCCATGTTGTCCAAGAGTTACAACGAAGCTTACGAGATCTTGGAGAAGATCTCAGCATCTCACTGTAGATGGTCAGACGATCCTGTAGAGCCAACTAGAGCTCAAGACAAGGATGCTCTAAGCGCCATGAGCACCCAAATAAATGCCCTGACCAACTTAGTCAAGCAAATGGCTCAGGCCAATCTCCAAACCAGTGCCAATACCGCCACAGCCATGTCAATGGGCGTACAACCAAATCAAGGCGAGGCACCTATCTGTGGATTCTGTGGGGAAGGGCACCCTTATGAATACTGTCCTGGGAATCCATCCTCGGTCTGCTATGTAGGAAGTCAGCAGCAACCTAGGAATAACCCCTACTCCAACACCTATAACCCTGGTTGGAGAAACCACCCTAACCTGTCATGGGGTGGCCAGCAAAACACTAACCAAAATCCTAACAACCCAAGGCCGAGTGGAACACCTGGTTTCACTCCCCAACATAACCAGTCAATGTACCAAAAACCTTATAATCAACCTGTAGGATCTTCGGTAGAAAACCTACTCAAGGAGTATATAGCTAAAAATGATGCTACTCTTCAGAGCCAGCAAGCTACCCTTAGGAGCCTGGAAAACCAAATAGGCCAGTTAGCCAACGAACTTAAAAGTAGGCCCCAAGGTAGACTTCCTGCTGACACCGAGATACCAAGGAGAGATGGCAAGGAACAAGTTCAAGCAATTGAACTTAGGAGTGGAAGACCATTGGTGAGCATTACAAAAGACACACCAAAGAGAGTAGAGAACACAGAGTCTAGTGCTCCACTGGAGTCTCTGCCAAGCCAAGGTCCACCACCAACTAGCACATCAGGAGCCAGGCTGGAGCCAATCAGTGAGGAGGTAGAAGAAATTCCAAGACCTCCACCTATCTTAAGGCGTCCTGACGTGCCTACATATGTGCCACCACCTCCATATCCTCGAAGGCTGAAGAAGAAGCAGGAACAGGAAGTTCATTTTAATAAATTTTTAGAAATACTTAAGCAAGTGCATGTGAACATTCCTTTTGTAGAGGTTTTACAGTCTATGCCTTCATATGTAAAGTTTTTGAAGGACATTATTACTAACAAGAAAACTATTGGTGAGTTTGAAACAGTAAACCTCACCGAGGAGTGCAGTGCCATCCTCCAAAACAAACTGCCCAAGAAGGAGAAGGATCCTGGTTCCTTCACCTTACCTGTAGAACTTGGAGGCAAGCACGTGGGCAGAGCGCTTTGTGACCTGGGCGCCAGCATAAATCTCATGCCCCTGTCCCTATTCCGTCAGTTGGGAATAGGAGAAGCACGTCCAACTACTGTCACTTTACAACTAGCAGACAGATCCATCGCATATCCAGAAGGTAAGATTGAGGATATTCTAGTTAAAGTTGACAAATTCATTTTCCTTGCAGATTTCATTGTCCTGGACTATGAGGCAGACAAGGAGGTTCCCATCCTGCTAGGTAGACCATTTCTAGCCACAGGTAGGGCACTAATAGACGTGCAAAAAGGTGAGTTAACTATGAGAGTTCATGATGAAGAGGTAAAATTTAGTGTTTACAAAGCGTTAAGGTATCCCTCTGATTCTGAGTCTTGTGCTAGCATTGATGTTGTTGACTCACTAATGGAAGAACAATTAGAGCATGTATTATTAACCAAGCATGCTAACGAATATGTAGGATTAGATGTAGATGATCTAAATGTATCTGATATAATGAATATGCCTGTAGATAAACTTCAGCATGTATGTATGAATATAGATCTAACTGATAGAACTGTAAATCCTTTGAAGCCCTCCATTGAGCATCCACCTGTTTTAGAACTCAAACCACTACCTACTCACCTCAAATATGCATATCTAGGAGATAATGAGACATTGCCTGTAATTATTTCTTCTAAGCTTAGCGAACAGCATGAGGTTGATTTAATTTTACTGCTTAAGCAACATAGGAAGGCTATAGCATGGACTATTGCTGATATTCGAGGCATTAGCCCTTCTTATTGTATGCACAAAATTATTCTAGAGGAAGAGCACACACCTAGGGTAGATCACCAGCGTAGGTTAAACCCCTCTATGAAAGAGGTAGTGAAGAAGGAAATAATAAAGTGGTTAGATGCAGGAGTAATTTTCCCCATAGCTAGTAGCCAGTGGGTGAGCCCCATCCAATGTGTACCTAAAAAGGGGGGAATAACTGTGGTAGTCAATGAGAACAACGAACTAATTCCAACTAGGACTGTCACAGGGTGGAGAGTATGTATGGATTACAGAAAACTGAATAAAGAAACTAAAAAAGACCATTTCCCCCTACCCTTTATTGACCAGATGTTAGACAGAATAGCTGGTAGAGCCTACTATTGTTTTTTTAGATGGGTACTCTGGCTATAATCAAATCACTATAGACCCTAAGGATCAAGAGAAGACTACCTTCACTTGCCCTTTTGGAACGTTTGCCTTCCGCAGAATGCCTTTTGGCTTATGCAATGCACCGGCAACTTTCCAAAGGTGCATGATGGCAATCTTCTCTGAGTTGGATGAGTCCATAATAGAAATATTCATGGATGACTTCTCAGTCTTTGGGGACTCATTTAAAACCTGTCTAGAGAACCTAGGACAAGTCCTGGCTAGGTGTGAAGAGACCAACCTAGTCCTTAACTGGGAAAAATGTCATTTTATGGTAGATGAAGGGATTGTCTTAGGACATCGAGTGTCAAGGGCAGGTGTAGAAGTGGATAGGGCAAAAATCGAGGTCATAGAAAAGTTGGTAGAGCCCCAGAATGTCAAGGCTATTAGGAGTTTCTTAGGGCATGCTGGCTTCTATAGAAGGTTCATCAAGGACTTTTCTAAGATAGCCAAGCCTCTATGTGAGCTTCTAGAGCTAGGTAGGCCATTCATCTTTTCTAAGGAATGTGTATCAGCTTGGAAAACCCTTAAGGAAGCACTGGTCACAGCACCAATCATAGTAGGACCAAATTGGGATCTCCCATTTGAGATGCTATGTGATGCCAGTGACTATGCTGTAGGAGTCATGTTAGGACAGAAGATTGACAAGCTCACACATCCTGTATATTATGCTAGCAAGACCTTGAATGAGGCCCAATGTAACTATACAACTACAGAGAAAGAGATGCTTGCTGTAGTATTCGCTTGTGAAAAATTTAGAAACTATATTGTAGGAACTAGGACCATTGTATATACTGACCATTCTGCTTTAAAATATCTGATGAGGAAGGCTGATGCTAAGCCTAGATTGATTAGATGGGTGTTATTGCTGCAGGAATTCGATTTGGACATTCGGGACAAGAAGGGATGTGAAAACGTGGTTGCAGATCACCTGTCTCGATTGCAGCACAATTGCGAAAAAATTGCGGACCCCGCAATTTCTGATGCTTTTATAGATGAACATATCTTTGCTTTGACTCATCGTGATAACGATGAGGAACCTTGGTTCGCTGACATTGCTAACTTCCGTGCATCACAGGTATTACCAGTGTTCAAGGGAGGACAAGAGAAGAAGAGGTTCCTCCATGAAGCAAGAAAATTCATCTGGGATGACCCCATACTTTACAGGACCTGTGCTGATGGGTTGTTGAGGAAATGTGTTTCAGCGGCTGAAGCAAAGTCTGTGCTGCAGCACTGTCATTCATCTCCTTACGGTGGGCACTTTGGTGGACAAAGAACAGCTGCCAAGGTATTTCAGAGTGGCTACTACTGGCCAACGATCTTCAAGGATGCCCACAACTATGCCCACAACTGTGACGAGTGCCAAAGGACAGGTAACATCAGTCGTAAGGATGAGATGCCCCTCACCTATATCTTAGAGTTGGAACTCTTTGATGTGTGGGGCATTGATTTCATGGGACCCTTCCCTCCATCATCAGGTAACCTGTACATTTTAGTAGCAGTAGATTACGTATCAAAGTGGGTAGAAGCTAAGGCATGTCCTAATAATGATGCTAAAACAGTCACTCACTTCTTGCATAGACACATTTTCACTAGATTTGGGACTCCTCGTGCTATCATTAGTGATGAGGGGTCACATTTCATTAATAAGGCTATGGAGAAGTTATTGGCTAAATATAACATTAGACATAGGGTAGCTACTCCCTACCACCCACACTCAAATGGCCAAGCTGAGATTTCCAATAGGGAGATAAAAAACATCCTAGAGAAGGTAGTTAAGCCTAATAGGAAGGACTGGTCTTTCAAGCTTGAGGATGCACTTTGGGCTTATAGAACAGCATATAAGACACCTCTAGGAATGTCTCCCTATAGGTTGGTATATGGCAAGGCTTGCCACTTGCCACTTGAGTTGGAGAACAAGGCATTTTGGGCCATGAAAGAATTAAATTTTTGTGTGAAGGATGCAGGGACACTAAGATCTTTACAGCTACATGAACTTGATGAGCTTAGGCACATGGCCTATGAGAATGCCAAGATGTACAAAGAAAAGACAAAAATCTGGCATGACAGTAGACTCAGGATCAAAGATTTTAAGAAAGGCCAACTTGTACTGTTATTTAACTCACGATTAAAGCTATTTCCAGGCAAATTAAAGTCTAGATGGTCGGGTCCATTTGTTGTTACTAATGTCTTTATTCATGGTGCAGTAGAGATAAAAAACTTGCAGCAAGGACAGCCATTTATGGTCAATGGTGCTAGGTTGAAGCACTACTATGAGGAGGGGGATGTGAAGACTCTCTCGACCTTCCTCCTACATGAAGCATGAAGTTAGAAACGAGAGAGAACGAGTGGTTCCTGTGCTCGTTTAGTCAAGGCCAATGCCTTAGTTTATTTTTTCTGCTTTTATCGATGATCGTTTGTACGTTTTGTGGTGTAATTTTAATTGCGTATTTAATGTTTGTTTTGTTTGTTTTTGTAGGGAATCGAAAGAGGAGATCAAGGGGAGTAAATCTCACTTTTAAAATCAAGAATCGGTTGGGCCAATTGAAAGATACGGGCGATCAAAGTTTGGATTTTGTATGAAATCTTGTCCCTAGAATTGCGAAAATATTGCTGACTCCGCAAAAAGAGCCGTTGGGATTTCATCCGTTGCTTTTATAGCCGTTAGAAGGCGCCCGTTTGATACGATCTTCTCATTCTTTGCTCTCCAAGATTTCTGCGATTTTCTCCACCTTTGATCTCTCTCTCCAAACCTCCAAGATTCGACCATGGTTTCCACTAGGGCTGAGAGATCCGCCGCCAAGAAGAAGGCCGACGACGCAGCTGAAGCGGCTGCGAGGGAAGCGCTTCTCACCCTTGCTGATCAAGGTGCTGTACGCACTGGCCGTCTTGGCAAGCTTCCTATTCGTAGGAAGAAGTGGAGAGTGGTCACTGAGATTCCTGCTGGCCCATCTGAGCCAGTGGGCACGCCCACGAAGCGCCGGTGGACTGTCAAGACTGCCGCCGGACCAAGCAAATCCAAGACTCCCTCTGTGGCGAGTCAAGAATCTGATCGTGCATCCCACGAGTCAGCTAAAGAAGGTGCGACGCCGTCTGCATCACCTGTGCGCAGCCCTCTGCCGTCTGACTCACCTGTGCGCAGCCCCCTGCCATCTGAACCAGTGCCCAGCACCGAATCATCACCGCCTGCGCAGAGCGCCGAGTCATCTCCAGCGCCTCAGAGTGCTGATCTACCACCTGCGGCTGTGCAGAGTCCTGGGTTGCCGTCTTCGCCATGGAGTTCTGCGCATACCCCATCAGCAGAGCACAATTCTCCACGGCCTGATCCGGAATTCCCTTATGGGGATTACCAAGAATCCACGCAAGGCAGTGGAGAGGCAGAAGAAGAAGAAGTCTTCTCTCCCATGAGAGAAGACAGCCCTGATGAGCCTGCACAGCAAACGCCTGCTGATGATTCTATGGATGAGACGTTGGGGGCCTGTTTCCCACAACTCCAGGCAAAGCTGAAAAAGAAAAAGAAGGCCAAGCTTGTCAAGGCCAAGAAATCCAAGAAACTCAAGAAGAAGAAGGCCAAGCGAGTGCCTTCAGCAGACAAAGACAGTGCTGAGCCTTCGCTCAAACGCCTCAAGGTGGAGGCTACTGAATCTTCCAAGCCAGCCGATAAGGGGAAGGCTAAACTCTACCCTGAGGATGAACCTCCATCAGTGAGGTATGTCTCATCCGATGCCGAATCCAGGGGTGTGGAGCTGAGGAAAAGGGACCTGTTGCACGAGAAGGGGTTCCTTGATCGCCTAGCTGACCTGCCGCAGTTCTTGCGCGCAGGGGTGATCAACCATGGCTGGGAGGAATTCTGTCGACCTCCCAATCCAGCATACACAAGCATGGTGTATGACTTCTATGCGAACGTGCTCAGCCCTGAGGATGGCCTGTCTGTGGTCAGAGGGGTGGAGGTTGATTTCTCAGCCAAAGCCATTAATGAAGCATTTGGTCTAAGGGGCCAGCCTCACACAGATTACGCCCGGATAGTTGATGAGCCGACCGAGGCTGTGCTGGAAGAAGCCATCCGCACCATTGGCCAGCCTGAGGCCTCCTGGACAGTCTCACGCAATGGGCGGCACACGCTCATGAGTGCCAACCTCACGGCTAAGGCAGCTGTGTGGTTCTCTTTCGTCAGAAGAAGACTCTCCCCAGTGACTCATGAGACTACAATTAACCAGAGCCGTTCGCTGCTGGTTTATGCTATCATGAGAGGTCTCACGATCAACGTGGGAGAAGTCATCAATGCTGCCATAGCCGAGTGTGCTAAAAAGGGTAAGGGGCCATTATTTTTCCCCAACATCATAACGAAGTTATGCTTGCTTGCAGGAGTTCCTACCGAGCGCTTGGAGCAGCAGCTGCCCTACACAGGCCATCTGGAGTTGCCTGCACACCTACGGCTGAGAAGGAAGGGCAATATGGAGTTTGAGTTGGATAGGTTGGCTGCTGAGCAGTCCCTATCCATGGCCTGTTTGATGGACCTGCAGAGAAGAATGGCTCAATGGGCCAACTATGCGCAGGCGAGGGACAGAGAAGTTGCAGACCAATTGGGGTGCATCTTCCCAGACTTCCCCACCAACCTCCTAGCTCCATGGGTGCCCCCACGACCAAGGCGACCAGATGAGGATGATGAGAATTGAGTGCTGGTTTGAAGAGCACTAGAGGGAGTATTACTGATCCCTAAAGAAACAAAAGACAATTTTCCTGCTTTTTGATAGAGTAATGTATATTATGCTGTTTTTTGGTTAAGGTTTGATCTGTTTTGGATGTTTAGTTTTATGTTTTTCCTTTTGCTTAGGATAGTCTGATGTTAGTTGATTAGGTAGGATAGTTTAGTTTTATTTTTAGGATGCATGAGTGACGGGAAAAAGCATGCTAGGGGCCTGAGTTAATGTTAAATCTGCCCAGATTGTATTGCGAAATAATTGCGGTTCCCGCAATTTTTGTGACTGATTGCATGTTTTTGACTGCCCGTTTAGTTAGGCTGTGATCTGTTAAATTCTATCTTTTGCTGCTAGCATGACTACCTTATATAGCTGATCTTGAAGCATGCTGGATGAGTGTCATAGGACACCTTTTGATAGTTTAAATTTGCCTCTGAATAGTGCTCAGCATGCATAAACCATAAGTCCTTAAACCTGTCTGTTATGTTCAAATTTTCTGCTGCTGGGATAGTTGCTTCTAGAATGTTTTGCCTATGCCTAGGATGTTTAGATTCTCTTTGTTTTACTTTAGACTAGATGCTTCTAGGACAAGTTTGGGGGTGTGCCACCTCAAACACTCATTGGGGACAATGAGTAGTTGAAGTTTGGGGGAGGCCACCCTAGGCCTAGGAACATTCCTCTCTTCCTTAAGACATAAGCATTCTTCTTCTCCTAAAAAATTTTTTGTGATAAATAGAAAAAGTGAAAAATAGAATAAAGAGGGGAGTCTTTCTCAAGTTGCTGAGTAATCAGTGCCAAGTGTGTAAACCACAAGTGGCATTGCATCAAAAGGCAAACCAAGGGGAGACTCCACCTAAGTAAAAAAAGAAAGAAAAAAGAGAAATAGGGGAAGAAGAATGTGTGCTTGGGAGTTATAATCTTGTGGCTTAGATGTCCTATGAAAAAAGAACTCTGATCCTTAATAAGCTAAGCACAAGGTTGTAGCTTTTAGGTTTGTCTAGGGAGATGAATGTTTATCCAATGTAGTGATGCCAGGGTTTAGGTTGTTCTCTATAAAGTACCACTGTTACTGTTAATACTAAGACTGGCATGACTCTAAGGAATCCTAGACACATTAAAAATAAGCTGGAAGCATGTACTGAGTCTGGAGTAAAGCTTGGTAGAATTTGAAACCTTAGGGATAGTAGCATGATATCATAGAAGTAGTTAGATCAGTAGTAGGGGGTCAACAAAAGCAGTGGGTATAGTAGGCAGGTGAAGTCAGAAGAGGCTAGACAAGAGGCTAGTTCTAAACTTGGAAGTGTGTCACAGGACAGCACTGCTAGAGACAAGAATATAAGGGAGTTAGTGAGTAGATAAAAGAAGAAGAAACAGCAGCCTAAGTAAGTCCTTAGTATGCTTGAGGACAAGCAAAGCCTTAAGTTTGGGGGTGTGTTAAGTCTCTGAAAGTGACTTATTTAGGACCCATTTAGCTTAAGAAGATGTACACATTTAGGTGTTTTTGTGAGCATTTAGCCTAAACCTATGCTTTAATATGAGAATTAGAAGAAGGTAGCTAATATAGGACTTATGCACAATAGGTAGGAAAAGGGGTGAAAACCGAAGAAAAGAATGAAAAAATAACCCTTGCGAATGCATTGCGGAATAATTGCGGTGGCCGCAATTATTCAAGTTAAAACCGTAAGTTGGCTGACATTTTTCTGTTTAGATCCGACTTTTCAGGGATTCGTTCTTTCTCCTCCACCCATTCTGATATACGACGTTGAAGATTGATGGTTCTCCTTGGCCCAATCGCACCTGCAAACTACTATAAAAGGGGGCCAAAGTCGGAGGTTCAGTCATCATTCAACGTACAGAAGTCTTCTCACAGTCCACCATTTCTCTCGATTTTCCCTTGCCGTCTGTTGGAGTGAGGTTCTCAGCTTTTGGAGTCGATAATCTGATAGGAAGGAGAGAAGATTCTTCTTCTCTCTCGATTGGATTCATCCAAGCACGGCTGAATTCTCATCACCATCATTCGAGGCGACTGCCACGAAGATTTCCAGCACACCTTTACTGCTTTCTGCTCTTTCCTTCTCAATTCCATTTCTGTTCAATGTTGTTCTTAGCTTAGTCATTTACTTATTGCATTTCGTTGTTGTCTGCCTTGAATTCATTCTGTTTAAGCTTTCCTTTGTCATTCAAACACTTTAAGTAATCAAAGTAAGTTTCTGCATTTCACAGTTATTCCTTATTCTGCTACGAGTTTGGCTTGCTGTTTTACACACTTTTCCCTTCTAAGCATGTCTACTTTATCTTATATTTCTGTTCTTCATATATCTATGAGTAACTAAATTCACTTAGGGGCATGCTAATGACAGAACTATAGGCTAAAAAAAACGTAAGTCAAGTAGGTAGATCAACACTCGAACATTGATTGTATGTAAGCTTCATTCCACGGGCAATTTCGATTGGCCATCCATTTTGTCCAAAGAACTCCTAACCTCTGGAAGGAGTAAGAGTTCAGAGTCATATAATCATGCTAGCCTTTCATGGTAATCAGGAAACGGCCTAGGAATAGGCGTTTCCCTAGTATAAACTGAACACTCCTGTTTTAACAAGATGCTTAAGACCTTACTTTGAAGTCGAGTAAACTTGAGTCTCTCATGCATGGAATCGGACGATACTTGAGATAGAGTGAGTTTAATGTATAGAGAGTTGATCCAAAGCTTGATAATCGTAATAAAATGCCTATAGGATAGTCATTAGTAGCCCTTAATTCACCCTTTTAATCAATTTCGCTGCCATTTAATTGCGGAAACATTGCGGTCCACGCAATTCTGCCAAATTTCCATTCTGTTTAGCTGTTTTCTTTCTCGTTTATTAATTCCATCTCTTATCCTTTGCATCTAATTTCAACTTGCTTTTGTTTATGTTATATCCCTCTACACATTCAGCAAAAAGTAGTTAATTAAAAACCAATTTTAACCCATCAAATTCATCCCATCTTTCTTAACATTCACACTTCGCGAATAGCTAAAAACAAGTCTCTGTGGAAAAAACGAATTAAATATACTCACTACTTGCTGTAAGACCATGTATGCTTGCATGTTCTAAGTGCTCTCTCTACCCTTTTGCATATTTATCTTTACACATTGAGCACGCAACACATACACCTAGAGTAGATCACCAACGTAGGCTGAACCCCTCTATGAAAGAGGTAGTTAAAAAGGAAATAATAAAATGGTTAGATGCTGGTGTGATCTTCCCCATAGCTAGTAGCCAGTGGGTGAGCCCTATACAATGTGTACCTAAGAAGGGGGGGATGACTGTGGTAGTCAATGAGAACAATGAACTGATTCCAACAAGGACTATCACAGGGTGGAGAATTTGCATGGATTATAGGAAACTAAATAAAGAAACCAAAAAAGACCATTTTCCTCTACCATTCATTGACCAGATGCTAGATAGAATAGCTGGTAGAGCCTACTACTGTTTCTTAGACGGTTATTCAGGGTATAATCAGATTACTATAGACCCTAAGGACCAAGAGAAGACTACCTTCACTTGCCCTTTTGGAACTTTTGCCTTTCGCAGAATGCCTTTTGGCTTATGCAATGCACCGGCAACTTTCCAAAGGTGCATGTTGGCAATCTTCTCTGATTTGGATGAGTCCATGATAGAGATATTCATGGATGATTTCTCAGTCTTTGGGGATTCATTTGCAAACTGTCTAGAGAACCTAGGACAAGTCCTGACTAGGTGTGAGGAGACCAACCTAGTCTTAAATTGGGAAAAATGCCACTTCATGGTGGATGAAGGGATTGTCTTAGGTCATAGAGTGTCAAGGGCAGGGGTAGACGTTGACAGGGCAAAAATTGAAGTAATAGAGAAATTGGTAGAACCCCAAAATGTCAAGGCCATTAGAAGTTTCTTAGGGCATGCTGGTTTCTATAGAAGGTTCATTAAGGACTTTTCTAAGATCTCCAAGCCTTTATGTGAACTTCTAGAGCTAAACAAACCATTCATTTTCTCTAAAGAGTGTGTCTTAGCTTGGAAAACCCTTAAGGAAGCACTAGTCACAGCACCTATTATAGTAGGGCCTAATTGGGATCTTCCCTTTGAGATGTTATGTGATGCCAGTGACTATGCTGTAGGGGTCATGTTAGGACAAAAGATTGACAAGTTAACACACCCTGTTTACTATGCTAGTAAGACACTTAATGAGGCACAATGCAACTACACAACCACTGAGAAGGAGATGCTAGCTGTAGTGTTTGCTTGTGAGAAATTTAGGAACTATATTGTAGGCACCAGAACGATTGTGTACACTGACCATTCTGCTTTAAAGTACCTTATGAGGAAGGCTGATGCTAAGCCTAGGTTGATTAGGTGGGTACTGCTGCTGCAAGAGTTTGATCTAGACATTAGAGATAAGAAAGGATGTGAAAATGTGGTTGCGGATCATCTTTCTAGATTGCAGCATAATTGCGAAAAAATTGCGGAAACCGCAATTTCTGATGCATTTATTGATGAACATGTCTTTGTATTGACTCATCGTGATAACGATGAGGAACCTTGGTTTGCTGATATTGCTAACTTCCTTGCATCGCAGGTCATACCAACTTTCAAGGGAGGACAAGAGAAGACGAGGTTCCTTCATGAAGCAAGGAAATTCATATGGGATGACCCCACACTTTACAAAACATGTGCTGACGGCCTGCTAAGGAAGTGTGTTTCAGCTGCTGAGGCAAAGTCTGTGCTGCAGCACTGCCACACAGCTTCTTATGGTGGACACTTTGGTGGCCAAAGAACAGCTGCAAAAGTATTTCAGAGTGGCTACTATTGGCCAACGATCTTCAAGGATGCACACAACTATGCACACAGCTGTGATGAATGCCAAAGGACAGGTAACCTTAGTCGCAAGAATGAAATGCCTCTCACTTACATCTTAGAGTTGGAGCTCTTTGATGTGTGGGGCATTGACTTCATGGGACCATTTCCCCCATCATCAGGTAACCTTTACATATTAGTGGCAGTAGACTATGTATCCAAGTGGGTAGAGGCCATAGCATGTCCCAATAATGATGCCAAAACAGTCATAAAATTCTTGCATAGGCACATTTTTACTAGGTTTGGAACACCACGTGCTATCATTAGCGATGAAGGGACACATTTCATTAATAAGGCTATGGAGAGAGTGTTGGCTAAGTATAACATTAGACATAGAGTAGTGTTGCGTGCTCAATGTGTTGAAATAATTAAGCAATAAGATAGAAAGAGCACTCAGAACATGCAAGCATACATGATCTTATAGCAAGTAGTAAGTATTTTTTCATTCGTTTTCCCACAGAGATTTATTTTAAGCTACTCGTGAAGTGTAAAGTTAAGAAAGAAAGGGTGGATTTGATGGTGTAGAATTGGTTTTAAATTGTCTATTTCCTACTGAATACGTAGAGGGTAGCAACATAAACAAGTGCAAGTTAAAGCTAAACTCAAACGAAAAGAGACGAGACTAATAAATGAAGACAAAAATGGCTAGACAGAATTGTAACTTTAGCAGAATTGCGGAAACAGCAATTCTACCGCAATTTTAAAGACAGCGAAAGTGTGTAAAATGGAGAAACAAGGGCTACTAACGACTCCTCTATAGGCTTTTTCATACGATTCTCAAGCATTGGATCAACTCTCTATGCATCAAACTCACTCAATCTCATGTATCGTCCGATTCCATGCATTAGATTCTTTAGTTTACTCATGTCCAAGTAAGGTCTTAAGCATCTTGTTAAAGCAGAAAGCTATGGTTTGTACTAGGAAAACGCCTATTCCTAGGTCGTTTTCTGGCTACCTTGAAAGGCTAGCATGAGTGTATGACTCTGAACTCTTACTCCTTCCAGAGGTTAGGAGTTCTTTGGACAAAATGGATGGCCAATCGAAATTGCCCGTGGGATGAAGCTTACATACAATCAATGCTTCGAGAGCTATCCTACATGCTCGGTTCACGTTTTTTAGCCTATAGTATTGTCATTAGCATGCCCCTATGTGACTTAGTTACTCATGGATAGGGGGTAAACAGAAATAAGCACCGAAAGAGACATGCTTAGGAGAGAAATAAACTGAAAATAGCAAGGAAAAACAGTAGCAGCAAGAGATGAGAGCCTTGTGAATTAATAAACTATGCTTTGATTACTTGAATGTTGGACTGAACAAAAGGAAGCTTAAATCGAATAATATAAAGACAGACAGCAACGAAATGAAATAAACTAGCTACTGGAAATGAAACAACAACAGAACACAGTTGGAAATGGAGAATGAAAGACAGAAAGCATAAAAACGAGCGTGAACGCCTAGTTGCAGGTGCCTCGGCTGAAGGGGATGAAAGAATAGCCTTGCTTGGATGAATCCAATCGGGAGAGAAGATGAAACTTCTCTCCTTCCTATCAGATTGTCGATTCCAACAGCTGAAACTCTCAAGCCAACAGACGGAGAAGAACGACAGGAGAAAAGATGGAGCTGCGAGAAGACTTCTACGCTTTCGGATGATGCTTGAACCCTCGACTTTGACCCCCTTTTATAGCAATCTGCAGGTGCGTTTGGGCCAAGGAGAACCATCAATCTTCAACGCCGTACTTCAGAATGGATGGAGGAGAAAGAACGAATCCCTGAAATAACGGAAATTAACAGAAAAAGATCAGTCAACTTACGGTTTTCACGTGAAACATTGCGGTTTCCGCAATGTTTCCGCAATGCTATCGCAATGCTTGTTTTTCATTCTTTTCCTTCGGTTTTCACCCCTTTTCTTTCCTATTGTACATAAGTCCTAATTTAGCTACCTTCTTCTAATTCTCATATTTAAGCATAGGTTTAGGCTAAATGCTATCAAAAACACCTAAGAGTGAACATCTTTCTAAGATAATTAAGTCCTAAAAAGGTCACTTTTGGAGACGTAACACACCCCCAAACTTAAGGTTTTGCTTGTCCTCGAGCAATCTAAGGACTTTCCTAGGCTGCTGTTTCTTCTTCTTTAACCACTTCCTAACTCCCCTATATTCTCATCTATAGTAGTGTTGTCCTGTGACACACTTCTAAGCTTAAAACTACCCTCTCATCTAGCTTCTTCTGATTTCGCATGCCTAATACTCCTACTGTTTTTATTAACTCCCTACAACTGATCTACCTGCTTTTATCATATTGGTGGGCTGGATTTTGAATATCCGCCTAATCTCAAGCTGTCGAGGCTTGCCAAAATACGATTTATAATGCCTATTGCCAAGGCTTTGCAGCCAGTGGTAACAGGGTCGATCCAAGGAATAGGAGAATGAATTTACTAGTGAAATTGGGATTTGATTGATTAATTGGTAACGGGGGGTTTTATCATGCAAATAGGAAATAGTGCGAAAGCTAACGGAAGAAAGAAATAATATGTAGAAGACGTGTGTACGGTTTGGGGAGTCTCGGGGTCAATTGTTAGACAAATACAACTTATCATTTAATTCTAATAACATGGAATTCAGTTTACTAAGCACGCGGACGACTACCAGAGAAGCCCCAAAGTAGCCGACTTCATGGATTTTAATTTGGCCACACAGTCCTAATTACACGTTATCTAATCTCACATTAAGATGATCAGTCCTAAGATGAATTTAGACAGTTACTAGCTAACCGCGACGAACATTCGGGCGTGAATTCTAATTGCTAGTAGGTTGCCCGCAAACGCCGTATGCAACCAACAATTATCCTACCCGACCCGATACTTCGATTTAGTTCTATTTACCTGTGTTACTTAGTCGAGCAGTGAGAGGCACGGCATCGCTACTCTTTAACGTACACAACATGCGAAACTATCCGAGTGTCAATCAACATAATTTAACATGCGCGTTGGATTAAGCAAGGTAAACAAATGCAATGTAAACAGAACCAATATGCAATTTAAACTCAGATTATCAAAGCCATAAAGGTCTAACAAAATTCCCCTAAACAAAATCCCAAACCGTTACCCTTACCTTAGCCGCTCATGGCGCGGTTCGTCAATCCCGCTCCACCAACGACCATGGAAGAGTTCATCTACCTATTACAAAGGGAAGTGGAGCTCACTCGCATGCCAACAGTGGCGGAGCTCCACGGAAAATAGAGAGAAAATGGGGAAGAAGGAAGGAAGAATCGCCGGATTCCGTTGAGAGATGAAGAAGATGAAGCTTGGAGAAGAATCCCCAAAAAAGTGCAGAAAAATCGTCTTTTAGCTACTGCCTTCGTCGTAGCGTCGAGACGCTAGGCCAGCGTCTCGACGCTGTGCCCTAAGTGATCCGCGCGCGCGCGCGCGCTGGCGTCGCGACGCAAGGCCAGCGTCGCGACGCTGCCCCGATGATTTTCCAGCGCGCGCCTCCTCCGAAGCGTCTCGACGCCAAGCAGGGTCTCGACGCCAGGGCAGCGTCGAGCTAGCGTCTCGACGCTATCACTCGACGCTTGCTCTCGGGTTCTTCCAGCGTCGAGCCAGCGTCTCGACGCTATAGCTCGACGCTGGCTCTCGGGTTTGGGGCTGATGCTTTGCCTCTCCAAGGCTGTTTTGGCCCGTTTCTTCACGGAACAAATTCCCCTCTTCCCGATGCATTCCCGGGGCGCTAAAACTCTGCTTTAAGCTCTCGAACACGCCCAACGGACGCACGAGCTCTTTGCCGCTTTTCTCCTACAAAAGAGATACATTTAATCAATTGGAAGCGGTCTTTAGCTATAATTAGGACGTATTTAATAGCTCTAAAATGGAGTTATCACATATCATGCCACTATCCCTAAGGTTTCAAATTCTACCTAGCTTTACCCCAGACTGAGTACATGCTTCTAGTTTATACTTATGAGCTACCTAGGATTCCTTAGAGTCATGCCAGTCTTAGTATTAATGGTAACAGTAGTACTTTTAGAGAACAACCTAAACCCTGGCATCACTACATTGGATATACACTCATCTCCCTAAACAACCCTACAAGCTACAACTTTGCTCTTAGCTCATTGAGGATCAGAGTTCTTTTTAAACAGGACATCTAAGCCACAAAGTTGCAACTCCTAGGTATACATTCTTCTTCCCTACTCTTTTCCTTTTTTTCTTTCTTAGGTGGAGCCTTTCCTTTGGTTGCCTTTTGATGCAATGCCACTTGTGGGTTACACACTTGGCACTGATTACTCAGCAACCTAAGAGAGACTCCCCTCTTTATTCTATTTTTCATTTTTTTTTCAGTTCATTATTTTTGTCAAGGAGAAGAAGAATGCTTATGTTTTAAGGGAGAGAGGAATGTTCCTAGGCCTAGGGTGGCCTCCCCCAAACTTCAACTACTCATTGTCCCCAATGAGTGTCTGAGGTGGCACACCCCCAAACTTGTCCTAGAAGCATCTAGTCTAAGGTAAAACAAAGAGAATCTAAAAGCCCTAGGCATAGACAGAACATTCTAAAAGAAAATATCTTAGCAGCAGGAATTTGAAAAAAAAAAACAGACAGGCAAGGACTTACAGCTATGCATGCTGAGCTATTTAGAGGTTAATTTAAACTATCAAAGGGTGTCCTATGACACTCATCCAGCACGCATTTAGATAAGCTATATAAGGTAGTCATGACAGCAACAAAAGATAGAATTTAAACAGATCACAGCCTAGCTAAACAGACAGTCCAAAACATGCATTCGGTAATAAAAATTGCGGGTACCGCAATTATTTCGCAATCACGTCAGGGCAGATATATCAATGTTTAGGGCCCCTAAGCATGCTTTATCCAGTCATTCAAGCTCGACAAAAATAAACCTAAACTATCCTACCTAATCAGCTAGCAGCAGGCTATACTAAGCAATTTAAAAACGTAAAACTAAGCAACTAAAACAGATCAAAACTTTACTAAAAACAGCAGAATTCACATGGTCTATCAGCAAGCAGATTTTTTTTATTTTAAGGGAACAACAATACTCCCTTGAGCGCAATTCAAACCAGCACTCAGATGTCTTCATCCTCATCAGGTCGTCGTGGGCGTGGAGGCACCCATGGATTCATGAGATTCGTGGGGAAGTCAGGGAAGATGCACCCAAGTTGGTCAGCAACTTCCTTGTCCCGTGCCTGCGCGTAAGTGGCCCATTGAGCCATCCTCTTCTGCATATCCATCAGGCAAGCCATGGACAACGACTGATCAGCAGCCAACCTATCCAGCTCGAATTCCATGTTCCCCTTCCTTTTTAGCCTCAAGCCAGCAGGTAGCTCCAAGTGGCCCGTGTAAGCCATCTGCTGCTCCATGCGTTCAATAGGAACTCCTGCAAGCAAACAGAGTTTAATTATAGTATTAGGGAAAAACAATGGACCCTTACCTTTCTTCGCGCACTCAGCAATGGCGGCAGCAATGACTTCTCCCACGTTGATCGTGAGACCTCTCATTATCGCATATACCAGCAGCGATCTGCTCTGGTTGATGGTGGTCTCATGAGTCACGGGGGACAGCTTCCTTCTCACGAAAGAAAACCAAACAGCCGCCTTAGCTGTGAGGTTGGCACTCATGAGAGTGTGCCTCCCATTGCGTGACACGGTCCAGGAGGCTTCAGGCTGGCCAATGGTCCGAATGGCCTCTTCCAGGACTGCCTCAGTAGGCTCATCAACAATCCTTGCATAATCTGTATGTTTTTGGCCCTTGAGACCATAGGCTTCGTTGATGGCCTTTGCTGAGAAGTCCACTTCTACCCCTCTGACCACAGACAGGCCATCCTCAGGGCTAAGCACATTGGCGTAGAAATCATACACCATGCTTGTGTAAGCTGGATTGGGTGGTCTGCAAAATTCCTCCCATCCGTGGTTTGTAATTCCTGCACGCAAGAACTGCTAATTAAGGTCTCCAAAAGTGCAAATCCCAACGGCTATATTTTTGCGGATCCTGCAAATCCAGCGCAATTTTAGTGACCGTTGGGGATTTTTTCCATTTAAATGTCAATCTTTGCTCAACCGTATCTTTGATTTGGCCCAATATCTTCTTGATTTTTAAAGCTGGATTTAATCTCCTTGATTCCCTCTATTGATTCCCTACAAAAATAAATAAAATCAACATCAAATTTGCAATTAAAATCATACAAACTTATACACAAACGATAACCGGAAAATCGCAAAAAATAAACAAGGCATGAGCCTCATGTTGACGAGCACAGCAATCACTCGTCCTCTCTCGTTCTTAATTTCACGCTTCAGTCAAGAGGAAGGCCGAGAGAGTCTTCACATCTCCTTCCTCATAGTAGTGCTTCAACCTTGCACCATTAACCATGAATGGTTGACCTTGCTGCAGGTTCTTTATCTCGAAAGCACCATGAACAAACACATTAGTAATTATGAAAGGACCTGACCATCTGGACTTTAGTTTGCCTGGAAATAACCTCAATCGTGAGTTAAATAATAAAACAAGTTGGCCTTTCTTAAAGTCCTTGATCCTGAGTCTACTATCGTTCCAAATCTTGGTCTTTTCCTTATATATTTTGGCATTTTCATAAGACATATGTCTAAGCTCATCAAGCTCATGTAATTGCAGAGACCGCAACGTTCCCGCATCGGTCACGCAATAATTCAACTCTTTTAGTGCCCAAAATGCCTTGATTTCTAACTCAAATGGAAGATGACAAGCTTTACCATACACAAGTCTGTAAGGAGACATACCTAGGGGTGTCTTATATGCAGTCCTATATGCCCAAAGTGCATCCTCGAGTTTAAATGACCAGTCCTTTCTATTAGGTTTGACCACTTTTTCTAGGATGTTCTTAATCTCCCTATTTGAAATTTCAGCCTGACCATTCGAGTGTGGGTGGTAAGGAGTGGCTACTCTATGTCTAATGCTATATTTAGCCAACACTCTCTCCATAGCCTTATTAATGAAATGTGTCCCCTCATCACTAATGATAGCACGAGGTGTTCCAAACCTAGTAAAAATGTGCCTATGCAAGAATTTTATGACTGATTTTGCATCATTATTGGGACATGCTATAGCCTCTACCCACTTAGAGACATAATCTACTGCTACAAGGATGTAGAGGTTACCTGAGGATGGAGGAAATGGTCCCATGAAGTCAATGCCCCATACATCAAAGAGCTCCAACTTGGTACCTGCAAAAGAAATGAAACAGATCAGCTTCAATAGGCAATAAACTTGATGTTTCAAACTTAACAAACTTCGTTTTCACTTAAATAAATCCCCGGCAGCGGCGCCAAAAACTTGTTGCGTGCTCAATGTGTTGAAATAATTAAGCAATAAGATAGAAAGAGCACTCAGAACATGCAAGCATACATGATCTTATAGCAAGTAGTAAGTATTTTTTCATTCGTTTTCCCACAGAGATTTATTTTAAGCTACTCGTGAAGTGTAAAGTTAAGAAAGAAAGGGTGGATTTGATGGTGTAGAATTGGTTTTAAATTGTCTATTTCCTACTGAATACGTAGAGGGTAGCAACATAAAAAAGTGCAAGTTAAAGCTAAACTCAAACGAAAAGAGACGAGACTAATAAATGAAGACAAAAATGGCTAGACAGAATTGTAACTTTAGCAGAATTGCGGAAACAACAATTCTACCGCAATTTTAAAGACAGCGAAAGTGTGTAAAATGGAGAAACAAGGGCTACTAACGACTCCTCTATAGGCTTTTTCATACGATTCTCAAGCATTGGATCAACTCTCTATGCATCAAACTCACTCAATCTCATGTATCGTCCGATTCCATGCATTAGATTCTTTAGTTTACTCATGTCCAAGTAAGGTCTTAAGCATCTTGTTAAAGCAGAAAGCTATGGTTTGTACTAGGAAAACGCCTATTCCTAGGTCGTTTTCTGGCTACCTTGAAAGGCTAGCATGAGTGTATGACTCTGAACTCTTACTCCTTCCAGAGGTTAGGAGTTCTTTGGACAAAATGGATGGCCAATCGAAATTGCCCGTGGGATGAAGCTTACATACAATCAATGCTTCGAGAGCTATCCTACATGCTCGGTTCACGTTTTTTAGCCTATAGTATTGTCATTAGCATGCTCCTATGTGACTTAGTTACTCATGGATAGGGGGTAAACAGAAATAAGCACCGAAAGAGACATGCTTAGGAGAGAAATAAACTGAAAATAACAAGGAAAAACAGTAGCAGCAAGAGATGAGAGCCTTGTGAATTAATAAACTATGCTTTGATTACTTGAATGTTGGACTGAACAAAAGGAAGCTTAAATCGAATAATATAAAGACAGACAGCAACGAAATGAAATAAACTAGCTACTGGAAATGAAACAACAACAGAACACAGTTGGAAATGGAGAATGAAAGACAGAAAGCATAAAAACGAGCGTGAACGCCTAGTTGCAGGTGCCTCGGCTGAAGGGGATGAAAGAATAGCCTTGCTTGGATGAATCCAATCGGGAGAGAAGATGAATCTTCTCTCCTTCCTATCAGATTGTCGATTCCAACAGCTGAAACTCTCAAGCCAACAGACGGAGAAGAACGACAGGAGAAAAGATGGAGCTGCGAGAAGACTTCTACGCTTTCGGATGATGCTTGAACCCTCGACTTTGACCCCCTTTTATAGCAATCTGCAGGTGCGTTTGGGCCAAGGAGAACCATCAATCTTCAACGTCGTACTTCAGAATGGATGGAGGAGAAAGAACGAATCCCTGAAATAACGGAAATTAACAGAAAAAGATCAGTCAACTTACGGTTTTCACTTGAAACATTGCGGTTTCCGCAATGTTTCCGCAATGCTATCGCAATGCTTGTTTTTCATTCTTTTCCTTCGGTTTTCACCCCTTTTCTTTCCTATTGTACATAAGTCCTAATTTAGCTACCTTCTTCTAATTCTCATATTTAAGCATAGGTTTAGGCTAAATGCTATCAAAAACACCTAAGAGTGAACATCTTTCTAAGATAATTAAGTCCTAAAAAGGTCACTTTTGGAGACGTAACAAGTAGCCACTCCCTATCACCCACACTCGAATGGACAGGCTGAAATTTCAAATAGGGAGATTAAGAATATCCTAGAAAAAGTGGTCAAACCCAACAGAAAGGATTGGGCGTTTAAACTCGAGAATGCACTTTGGGCGTATAGGACTGCCTATAAGACACCCCTAGGTATGTCTCCTTACAGACTTGTGTATGGTAAAGCTTGTCATCTTCCATTCGAGTTAGAAATTAAGGCATTTTGGGCACTAAAAGAGTTGAATTATTGCGTGACCGATGCGGGAACGTTGCGGTCTTTGCAATTACATGAGCTTGATGAGCTTAGGCATATGTCTTATGAAAATGCCAAAATGTATAAGGAAAAGACCAAGATTTGGCACGATAGTAGACTTAGGATTAAGGACTTCAAGAAAGGCCAGCTTGTCTTATTATTTAACTCACGATTGAAATTATTTCCAGGCAAACTTAAGTCTAGATGGTCAGGTCCATTTGTAATTACTAATGTGTTTGTTCATGGTGCCATCGAGATAAAGAACCTGCAGCAAGGACAGCCATTCATGGTTAATGGTGCAAGGTTGAAGCACTATTATGAGGAAGGAGATGTGAAGACTCTCTCGGCCTTCCTCTTGACTGAAGCGTGAAATTAAGAACGAGAGAGGACGAGTGATTACTGTGCTCGTCCAGACGGGGCTCATGCCTTAGTTTATTTTTTTCCATTTTTTCCGGTTATCGTTTGTGTATATGTTTGTATGATTTTAATTACGAATTTAATGTTGATTTTATTTCTTTTTGTAGGGAATCAATAGAGGGAATCAAGGAGATTAAATCCAGCTAAAAAGATCAAAAAGATATTGGGCCAAATCAAAGATACGGCTGAGCAAATATTGACATTTAAATGCAGAAAATCTCCAACGGTCACTAGGATTGCGCTGGATTTGCAGAATCCGCAAAAATATAGCCGTTGGGATTTTTTGGGTTTTCTTTATATCCGTTAGAAGGCGCGTTGATCCGTACGATTCTCCCATCATCTAAACTCCAAGAAAGCTGCTTTTCTCTTCATCTGTGATTCCTCTCTCCAAATCTCCACAATTCGACAATGGTGCTAACAAGAGTCGAACGATCTGCGTCCAAGAAACGGGCTGACGAGGCTGAAACGACTGCGAGGGAAGCACTTCTTGCCCTTGCAGACGCTGATGCTGCGCGAACTGAACGACTTCCCAAACTTCCAATCCGCAAGAAGAAGTGGAAGGTCGTCACAGAGATACCTGCTGGACCCTCTGAACCAGCAGGCACACCCAAGAAGCGCAAATGGAGTATGGTTGTGCCCGAAGAAGAAATCAAGAAAAAGACTCCCTCTGTGGAGAGTCAAGAACTAGGCCAGCCATCCCACGAGACAGCCGAGCGCAGCCCTTCACCATCCCCACCGGTTCGAAGCCCTGAGCTCTCTTCATAGCCACCAGCGCAGAGCCCTGAGTTGCCTTCATCACCGCAGAGTTCTGAGTGTACCCCACCAGCACAAAGCACCACTCCTTCGCACACTTCTCCACGGCCTGACCCTGAATTCCCATATGGGGAGTACCAACAATCGACGCAGGGCAGTGGGGAAGCTGAGGAAGACGAGGTCTTCTCTCCTTTGAGGGAAGCCAGCCCTGAGAGCCCTGTACAGAAGGATGACTCGATGGACGAGACACTGGGGGACTGCCTCCAGCAGATGACAACAAAGGCACGATTGAGGAAGAAGGAAGCCACGGTTGTCAAGGCCAAACGGCCAAGAACTAAAAAGAAGTCCAAGAAGAAGAAGAAGTCCAGGGCTGTGCCTTCATCCAAGAAGGGGAGTGACGAGCCTTCCCCAAAGAAGCTCAAGATTGAGGCTGCTGAGTCAGCCAAACTGAAAGACAAGGGGAAGGCCAAGATGTACCCTGAAGATGAGCCTCAGTCAGTGAGGTACGTGTCTTCTGACGCTGAGTCTAGAGGCCTTGAGCTGAGGAAAAGGGAGCTGCTGCACGAGAAGGGCTTCCTCGACAGACCTGCTGACCTGCCGCAATTCTTGCGCGCAGGAATTACCAATCACGGCTGAGAGGAGTTCTGCAGACCACCCAATCCAGCTTACACAAGCATGGTGTATGACTTCTACGCCAATTTGAGGAATTCTGAGGAGGGATTGTCTGTGGTCAGGGGAGTTGAAGTAGACTTCTCAGCAAAGGCAATCAACGAAGCCTACGGCCTCAAGGGCCAGAGACACACTGATTACTCAAGGATCGTTGATGAACCTACTGAAGCCGTCCTGGAAGAGGCCATCCGGATCATTGGCCAGCCTGAAGCCTCATGGACCGTGTCGCGCAATGGGAGGCACACTCTCATGAGTGCCAACCTCACAGCTAAGGCGGCTGTCTGGTTTTCCTTCGTGAGAAGGAAGCTGTCCCCCGTAACACATGAGACCACAATCAACCAGAGCAGATCGCTGCTGGTCTATGCAATCATGCGAGGTCTCACCATCAACGTGGGCGAAGTCATTACAGCTGCCATTGCTGAATGCGCCAAGAAGGGTAAGGGTCCATTGTTCTTCCCTAATACTATTACTAAACTATGCTTGCGTGCAGGAGTCCCCATTGAGCGGATGGAACAGCAGATGGCTTACACAGGCCACTTGGAGCTGCCTACCGGCTTGAGGCTGAGAAGGAAAGGGAACATGGAGTTCGAGCTGGATAGATTGGCTGCTGCTCAGTCACTGTCCATGGCGTGCCTGATGGATCTACAGAAGAGGATGGCTCAATGGGCCACATACGCACAGGCAAGGGACAAGGAAGTTGCTGACCAACTGGGATGCATCTTCCTTGACTTTCCCACGAACCTACTATCTCCATGGGTGCCTCCAAGACCACGAAGGCCTGATGAGAATGAAGACATCTGAGTGCTAGTTTGAATTGCACTCAAGGGAGTATTACTATTCCCTTACAATAAAAAAAAAAAAAATCAAACTGCTTTTTGTGAACCGTGTGAATTATGCTGGTTTTAGTTAATAATTTGATATGTTTTAGTTGCTTAGTGTTAAGTTTTTAAATTGTTTAGTGTAGTCTGATGATAGCTGCTTAGGTAGATTAGGTTAGTTTCCTTTTTGTATAGCTTGGATGACTGGAAAAAGCATGCATAGGGGCCTTAATCAATGATATATCTGCCCTGGCTTTATTGCGAAATAATTGCGGAAACCGCAATTTTTATTACTGAATGCCTGTTTTTGACTGTCTGTTTAGTTAGGCTGGTTCTGTGTAAATTCTTTCTTTTGCTGCTATCATGACTACCTTATATAGCGTATCTCAAAGCATGCTGGATGAGTGTCATAGGACATCCTTTGATAGTTTAAATTAACCTCTAAAAAGCTCAGCATGCATAGCTTTAAGTCCTTACCTGTCTGTTTTTTTTCAAATTTCTGCTGCTGTGATATTTACTTTTAGCATGTTCTGCCTATGCCTAGGACTTTTAGATGCTCTTTGTTTTACCTTAGACTAGATGCTTCTAGGAAAGTTTGGGGGTGTGCCACCTCAGACACTCATTGGGGACAATGAGTAGTTTAAGTTTGGGGGAGGCCACCCTAGGCCTAGGAACATTCCTCTCTCCTTTAAAAACATAAGCATTCTTCTTCTCCTTTACAAAAAATGATGAGCTGAAAAAAAAAAATGAAAAACAGAATAAAGAGGGGAGTCTCTCTTAGGTTGCTGAGTAATCAGTGCCAAGTGTGTAACCCACAAGTGGCATTGCATCAAAAGGCAACCAAAGGAAAGGCTCCACCTAAGAAAGAAAAAAGGAAAAAGTAGGGAAGAAGAATGTATACCTAGGAGTTGCAACTTTGTGGCTTAGATGTCCTGTTTAAAAAAGAACTCTGATCCTCAATTAGCTAAGCACAAAGTTGTAGCTTGTAGGGTTGTTTAGGGAGATGAATGTATGTCCAATATAGTGATGCCAGGGTTTAGGTTGTTCTCTTAAAGTACTACTGTCACTGTTAATACTAAGACTGGCATGACTCTAAGGAATCCTAGGTAGCTCATAAGTAAAAACTAGAAGCATGTACTGAGTCTGAGGTAAAGCTAGGTAGAATTTGAAACCTTAGGGATAGTGGCATGATATGACAAAAGCAGGTAGATCAGTTGTAGGGAGTTAATGAAAACAGCAGGAGTATTAGGCATGCAAAGTCAGAAGAAGCTAGATAAGAGGATAGTTTTAAACTTAGAAATGTGTCACAGGACAGCACTGCTATAGATAGGGATATAGAGGAGTCAGTAAGTGGTTAAAGAAGATGAAACAGCAGCCTAAGTAAGTCCTTAGTTTGCTCGAGGACGAGCAAAACCTTAAGTTTGGGGGTGTGTTATGTCTCCAAAAGTGACTTATTTAGGACTTATTTAGCTTAGAAAGATGCACACTCTTAGGTGTTTTTGATAGGATTTAGCTTAAACCTATGCTTATTTGTGAGAATTAAAAGAAGGTAGCTAAATTAGGACTTGTGTTCAAAAGGAAAGAAAAGGATTGAAAACCGAAGTAAAAGAATGAAAAAACTACATTGCGACAGCATTGCGGAAACATTGCTGAAACCGCAATGTTTCAAGTGAAAACCGTAAGTTGACTGATCTTTTTCTGTTAATTTCCGTTATTTCAGGGATTCGTTCTTTCTCCTCCATCCATTTTGAAGTTCGACGTTGAAGATTGATGGTTCTCCTTGGCCCAAACGCACCTGCAGATTACTATAAGAGGGGGTCAAAGTCGAGGGTTCAATCATCATCCGGAAAGCGTAGAAGTCTTCTCGCAGCTCCATCTTTTCTCCTGTTTTCCTTTGCCGTCTGTGGGTTTGCGAAGCTCAGCTGTTGGAATCGATAATCTGATAGGAAGGAGAGGAGATTTATCTTCTCTCTCGATTGGATTCATCCAAGCAAGGCTTATCTTTCTCATCCTTCAGCCGAGGCGGTTGCGACGAGGCGTTCGAGCTTGTTTTACTGCTTTCTGCTCTTTATTTCCATTTTCCAACTTTGTATTGTTGTGGTTTCTTTTCTAGTAGCTAGATCAGTTAATTTCGTTGTGTTCTGTCTTCTGCTATTCACTTTAAGTTGCTCTCTGTTCATTCAAACAATCAAGTAATTAAAGCATAGTTCTTCATTTCTCAATTTCCTATCTGTGCAACTCACTGTCTTACCTTGCTGTTTTCAGTGTATTTATCTTCTAAGCATGTCTATTTTATCTCGTCTTTCTGTTCTCCCTATATCCATGAGTAACTAAGTCACATAGGGGCATGCTAATGACAATACTATAGGCTAAAAAACGTGAACCAAGCATGTAGGATAGCTCTCGAAGCATTGATTGTATGTAAGCTTCATCCCACGGGCAATTTCGATTGACCATCCATTTTGTCCAAAGAACTCCTAACCTCTGGAAGGAGTAAGAGTTCAGGGTCATACACTCATGCTAGCCTTTCAAGGTAGCCAGAAAACGACCTAGGAATAGGCGTTTTCCTAGTACAAACCATAACTTTCTGCTTTAACAAGATGCTTAAGACCTTACTTGGACATGAGTAAACTAAAGAATCTAATGCATGGAATCGGACGATACATGAGATTGAGTGAGTTTGATGCATAGAGAGTTGATCCAATGCTTGAGAATCGTGAGAAAATGCCTATAGAGGAGTCGTTAGTAGCCCTTGTTTCTCCATTTTACACACTTTCGCTGTTAGGAAAATTGCGGTAGAATTGCTGTTTCCGCAATTCTGCTAAGTTCACAATTCTGTTTAGCTGTTTTCTTCTTCATTTATTAATCTCGTTTCTTTTCATTTGAGTTTAGCTTTGACTTGCACTTGTTTATGTTGCTACCCTCTACGTATTCAGTAGGAAATAGACAATTTAAAACCAATTTGACCCCATCAAATCCACCCATTCTTTCTTAACTTTACACTTCTCTAGTAGCTTATAATAAATCTCTGTGGGAAAACGAATGAAAAATACTTACTAGTTGCTATAGGACCATGTATGCTTGCATGTTCTGAGTGCTCTCTCTATCTTATAGCTTATTTATTTTAACACATTGAGCACGCAACAGCCATCTCCACCAGCGCGAAGCCCTGAGCTTCCTCCATCGCCGCGGAGTTCTGAACGCACCCCACCAGCAGAGAGCCCTGAAGCATCACCCACTTCCCCACAACCTGACCCTGAATTTCCATATGGAGAGTATCAAGAATCGACGCAGGGTAGTGGGGAAGCGGAGGAAGAAGAGGTCTTCTCTCCTTTGAGGGAAGCCAGCCCTGAGAGCCCTACGCAAAGGGATGATTCAATGGATGAGACACTGGGGATTGCATCCAGCAGATGACAACAAAGGCACGATTGAAAAAGAAAGCCGCCAAGGTTGTCAAGGCCAAACGGCCAGAAACAAAAAAGAAGTCCAAGAAGAAGAAGTCCAAGGATGCGTCTGCATCAAAGAAGGGGAGTAATGAGCCTTCCCCAAAGAAGCTCAAGATTGAGGCTGCTGAGCCAGCCAGACCGAAAGACAAAGGGAAAGCCAAGCTTTACCCTGAAGATGAGCCTCAATCAGTGAGGTACGTGTCTTCTGATGTTGAGTCCAGAGGCACTGAGCTGAGGAAGAGGGAAC
The DNA here is from genome assembly GCA_028017165.1 of Herpetospermum pedunculosum. NCBI lineage: Eukaryota > Viridiplantae > Streptophyta > Magnoliopsida > Cucurbitales > Cucurbitaceae > Herpetospermum > Herpetospermum pedunculosum. Next base: position 14,708,777 of record CM051526.1, read on the forward strand.
TGCTGCACGAGAAGGGATTCCTAGACGCCCTCACAGACCTGCCGCAATTCTTGCGCGCAGGGATCACGAATCACGGCTGGGAGGAGCTGTGCAGACCACCCAATCCAGCCTACTCTAGCATGGTGTATGACTTTTACGCCAACTTGATGAATCCAGAGGATGGCCTGTCTGTGGTCAGAGGAGTCGAGGTGGACTTCTCAGCAAAGGCGATCAACGAAGCCTATGGCCTCAAGGGCCAAAAACACACTAACTATGCAAGGATAGTTGATGAGCCAACAGAAGCTGTCCTGGAGGAGGCAATTCGACTCATTGGCCAGCCTGAGGCATCGTGGACAATCTCGCGCAATGGGAAGCACACCCTGATGAGTGCTACCCTCACAGCCAAGGCGGCTGTCTGATTTTCCTTCGTGCGCAGGAAGCTGTCCCCAGTGACCCATGAGACCACCATCAACCAAAGCAGATCGCTGCTGGTCTACGCGATCATGCGAGGTCTCACAATCAACGTGGGCGAGGTCATTGCAGCGTCAATTGCTGACTGCGCCAAAAAGGGTAAGGGACCACTTTTCTTTCCTAATACACTTACTAAGCTTTGCTTACGTGCAGGGGTCCCAATCGAGCGAATGGAAAGGCAACTGGCCTACACGGGCTACCTGGAATTGCCTACTGCCTTGAGGTTGCGAAGGAAGGGAAACATGGAGTTCGAGCTCGATGGCCTGGCTGCTGCTCAGTCTTTGACCATGGCCTGCCTGACGGATCTGCAGAAGAGGATGGCTCAATGGGCCACATATGCGCAGGCAAGGGACAAGGAGGTTGCTGACCAATTGGGATGCATCTTTCCTGAATTCCCCACGAACCTAATGACTCCATGGGCACCTCCACGGCCAAGAAGGAATGATGATGAGGAAGACATCTGAGTGCTAGATTGAGAAGCACTAAAGGGAGTATTGCTGTTCCCTTAAAATATCAAACTATTTTTTTACCATGTGAATTATGCTGTTTTGAGTTAGTAATTTGATCTGTTTTAGTTCTTTAATTGTAGTAGTTAAATTTGTTTAGTGTAGTCTGATGATAGCTGAATAGGTAGATTAGTTTAGTTTCATTTTTGTATAGCTTGGATGACTGGAAAGAGCATGCATAGGGGCCTTAATCACTGATATATCTGCCCTGTATCTATTGCGAAATAATTGCGGAAACCGCAATTTTTATTAATGAATGCATGTTTTTGACTGACTGTTTAGCTAGGCTGGTTCTGTTTAAATTCTGTCTTTTGCTGCTATCTTGTCTACCTTATATAGCTTATCTAAAGGCATGCTGGATGAGTGTCATAGGACACCCTTTGATAGTTTAAACTAACCTCTAAAAAGTGCTCAGCATGCATAGCTTTAAGTCCTTACCTGCCTGTTTTTATGAATTTCTGCTGCTGTGATATTTACTTTTAGAATGTTCTGTCTATGCCTAAGGCTTTTAGATTCTCTTTGTTTTACCTTAGACTAGATGCTTCTAGGACAAGTTTGGGGGTGTGCCACCTCAGACACTCATTGGGGACAATGAGTAGTTTAAGTTTGGGGGAGTCCACCCTAGGCCTAGGAACATTCCTCTCTCCCTTAAAGCATAAGCATTCTTCTTCTCCTTTACAAAAAAATGATGAGCTGAAAAAAAAAATATGAAAAATAGAATAAAGAGGGGTGTCTCTCTTAAGTTGCTGAGTAAGCAGTGCCAAGTGTGTAACCCACAAGTGGCATTGCATCAAAAGGCAACCAAAGGAGAGGCTCCACCTAAGTAAGAAAGAAAGAAAAAGGAAAGGGAAGAAGAATGTATACCTAGGAGTTGCAACTTTGTGGTTTAGATGTCCTAAATAAAAAGAACTCTGATCCTCAATTAGCTGAGCACAAAGTTGTAGTTTGTAGGGTTGTTTAGGGAGATAAATGTATGTCCAATGTAGTGATGCCAGGGTTTAGGTTGTTCTCTTAAAGTACTACTGTCACTGTTAATACTAAGACTGGCATGACTCTAAGGAATCCTAGGTAGCTCAAAAGTAAAAGCTAGAAGAATGTACTGAGTCTGGGGTAAAGCTAGGTAGAATTTGAAACCTTAGGGATAGATGCACGATATGATAAAAGCAAGTAGATCAGTTGTAGGGAGTTAATGAAACAGCAGGAGTATTAGGCGTGCGAAGTCAGAAGAAGCAATATTAAAGGTTAGTTGTAAACTTAGAAGTGTGTCACAGGACAGCACTACTATAGATAGGAATGTAGGGGAGTCAGTAAGTAGTTAAAGGGAATGAAACAGCAGCCTAAACAAGTCCTTAGATTGCTCGAGGACGAGCAAAACCTTAAGTTTGAGGGTGTGTTACGTCTCCAGAAGTGACCTTTTTAGGACTTTATTATCTTAGAAAGTTGTACACTCTTAGGTGTTTTTGATAGGATTTAGCTTAAACCTATGCTTATATATGAGAATTAAAAGAAGGTAGCTAAATTAGGACTTGTGTGCAAGAGGAAAGAAAAGGAATGAAAACCGAAGTTAAAAGAAGGAAAAATGCGCATTGCGGTAGCATTGCGGAAACATTGCTAAAACAGCAATGTTTTAAGTGAAATCCGTAAGTTGGCTGATCTTTTTCTGTTATATTCCGTTATTTCAGGGATTCGTTCTTTCTCCTGCATCCATTTTGAAGTACGACGTTGAGGATGGATGGTTCTCCTTGGCCCAAACGCACCTGCAGATTACTATAAAAGGGGGTCAAAGTAGAGGGTTTGATCATCATCCGAAGGCGTAGAAGTCTCTTCGCAGCTCCATCTTTTCTCCTGTTTTTCTTCTCCGTCTGTTGGTGTGAGAGGTTCAGCTGTTGGAATCGACAATCTGATAAGAAGGAGAGAAGATTCATCTTCTCTCCTGATTTGATTCATCCAAGCAAGGCTATCCTTTCTCTCCTTTCAGCCGAGGCATTTGCGACGAGGCGTTCACAGCTCAATTACTGCTTTCTGTCTTTTATTTCTAATTTCCAGCACTGTTTTGTTGTGTTTCCTTTTACATTAGTTAGTTCATTTCATTTCGTTGCCTTCTGTCTTTATGTTATTCACTTTAAGTTTCCCTTTGTTCATTCAAACAAGCAATTAATCAAAGCACAATTCATTCTTTCACAGTTTCTTGTCTTTACGATTTACTGTTTTACTTCACTGTTTTAAGTTTATTTCTCTTCTAAGCATGTCTACTTCATCTCTTATTTCTGTTCTGTCTATATCCATGAGTAGCTAAGTCACATAGGGGCATGCTAATGACAATACTATAGGCTAAAAAACGTGAACCAAGCATGTAGGATAGCTCTCGAAGCATTGGTTGTATGTAAGCTTCATCCCACGGGCAATTTCGATTGGCCATCCATTTTGTCCAAAGAACTCCTAACCTCTGGAAGGAGTAAGAGTTCAGAGTCATACACTCATGCTAGCCTTTCAAGGTAGCCAGAAAACGACCTAGGAATAGGCGTTTTCCTAGTACAAACCATAACTTTCTGCTTTAACAAGATGCTTAAGACCTTACTTGGACATGAGTAAACTAAAGAATCTAATGCATGAAATCGGAAGATACATGAGATTGAGTGAGTTTGATGCATAGTGAGTTGATCCAATGCTTGAGAATCGTGAGAAAATGCCTATAGAGGAGTCGTTAGTAGCCCTTGTTTCTCCATTTTACACACTTTCGCTGTTAGTAACATTGCGGTAGAATTGTTGTTTCCGCAATTCTGCTAAGTTTAAAATTCTGTTTAGCTAATTTCCTCTTCGTTTATTAATCTCTTCTCTTTTCATTTGAGTTTATCTTTGACTTGCACTTGTTTATGTTGCTACCCTTTACATATTCCTTAGAAATTAGGCAACTTAAAACCAATTCTACCTCCTCAAATCCACCCATTCTTTCTTAACAATACACTTCACGAGTAGCTCATAATAAATCTCTGTGGGAAAACGAATGAAAAAATACTTACTACTTGCTATAAGATCATGTATGCTTGCATGTTCTGAGTGCTCTCTCTCTCTTATTGCTTACTTATTTTAACACATTGAGCACGCAACAGCAGACCACCCAATCCAGCCTACTCCAGCATGGTGTATAACTTTTACGCCAACTTGATGAATCTAGAGGATGGCCTGTCTGTGGTCAGAGGAGTCGAGGTGGACTTCTCAGCGAAGGCGATCAACGAAGCCTATGGCCTCAAGGGCCAAAAACACACTGACTATGCAAGGATAGTTGATGAGCCAACAGAAGCTGTCTTGGAGGAGGCAATTCGGATCACTGGCCAGCCAGAGGCATCGTGGACAGTCTCGCGCAATGGGAAGCACACCCTGATGAGTGCTACCCTCACAGCCAAGGCGGCTGTCTGGTTTTCCTTCGTGCGCAGGAAGCTGTCCCTAGTGACCCATGAGACCACCATCAACCAAAGCAGATCGCTGCTGGTCTATGCGATCATGCGAGGTCTCACAATCAACGTGGGCGAGGTCATTGCAGCTTCAATTGCTGACTGCGCCAAAAAGGGTAAGGGACCACTTTTCTTTCCTAATACAATTACTAAGCTGTGCTTACGTGCAGGGGTCCCAGTAGAGCGAATGGAAAGGCAACTGGCCTACACGGGCTACCTAGAATTGCCTACTGCCTTGCGGTTGCGAAGGAAGGGAAACATGGAGTTCGAGCTCGATGGCCTGGCTGCTGCTCAGTCTTTGACCATGGCCTGCCTGATGGATCTGCTCAATGGGCCACATATGCGCAGGCAAGGGACAAGGAGGTTGCTGACCAATTGGGATGCATCTTTCCTGAATTCCCCACGAACCTAATGACTTCATGGGCGCCTCCACGACCACGAAGGAATGATGATGAGGAAGACATTTGAGTGCTAGTTTGAGAAGCACTAAAGGGAGTATTGCTGTTCCCTTAAAATACAAAAAAAAAAAAAAAATCAAACTGTTTTTTTTACCATGTGAATTATGCTGTTTTGTGTTAGTAAGTTGATTTGTTTAGTGTAGTCTGATGATAGCTGAGTAGGTAGATTAGTTTAGTTTCATTTTTTTTGTATAGCTTGGATGACTGGAAAGAGCATGCATAGGGGCCTTGATCACTGATATATCTGCCCTATATCTATTGCGAAATAATTGCGGAAACCGCAATTTTTATTAGTGAATGCCTGTTTTTGACTGACTGTTTAGCTAGGCTGGTTCTGTTTAAATTCTGTCTTTTGCTGCTATCTTGTCTACCTTATCTAGCTTATCTACAGGCATGCTGGATGAGTGTCATAGGACACCCTTTGATAGTTTAAATTAACCTCTAAAAAGTGCTCAGCATGCATAGCTTTAAGTCCTGACCTGCCTGTTTTTACGAATTTCTGCTGCTGTGATATTTACTTTTAGAATGTTCTGTCTATGCCTATGGCTTTTAGATTCTCTTTGTTTTACCTTAGACTAGATGCTTCTAGGATAAGTTTGGGGGTGTGCCACCTCAGACACTCATTGGGGAAAATGAGTAGTTTAAGTTTGGGGGAGGCCACCCTAGGCCTAGGAACATTCCTCTCTCCCTTAAAGCATAAGCATTCTTCTTCTCCTTTACAAAAAAATGATGAGCTGAAAATGAAAAATAGAATAAAGAGGGGTGTCTCTCTTAAGTTGCTGAGTAATCAGTGCCAAGTGTGTAACCCACAAGTGGCATTGCATCAAAAGGCAACCAAAGGAGAGGCTACACCTAAGTAAGAAAGAAAGAAAAAGGAAAGGGAAGAAGAATGTATACCTAGGAGTTGCAACTTTGTGGCTTAGATGTCCTAAATAAAAAGAACTCTGATCCTCAATTAGCTGAGCACAAAGTTGTAATTTGTAGGGTTGTTTAGGGAGATGAATGTATGTCCAATGTAGTGATGCCAGGGTTTAGGTTGTTCTCTTAAAGTACTACTGTCACTGTTAATACTAAGACTGGCATGACTCTAAGGAATCCTAGGTAACTCAAAAATAAAGCTAGAAGCATGTACTGAGTCTGGGGTAAAGCTGGGTAGAATTTGAAACCTTAGGGATAGATGCACGATATGATAGAAGCAAGTAGATCAGTCGTAGGGAGTTAATGAAACAGCAGGAGTATTAGGCGTGCAAAGTCAGAAGAAGCAATATAAAAGGTTAGTTGTAAACTTAGAAGTGTGTCACAGGACAGCATTGCTATAGATAGAAATGTAGGGGAGTCAGTAAGTGGTTAAAGAGGATGAAACAGCAGCCTAAACAAGTCCTTAGATTGCTCGAGGACGAGCAAAACCTTAAGTTTGGGGGTGTGTTACGTCTCCAAAAGTGACCTTTTTAGGACTTATTTATCTTAGAAAGATGTACACTCTTAGGTATTTTTGATAGGATTTAGCTTAAACCTATGCTTATATATGAGAATTAGAAGAAGGTAGCTAAATTAGGACTTGTGTGCAAAAGGAAAGAAAAGGATTGAAAACCGAAGTTAAAAGAAGGAAAAATGCGCATTTCGGCAGCATTGCGGAAACATTGCTAAAACCGCAATGTTTCAAGTGAAATTCATAAGTTGACTGATCTTTTTCTGTTATTTTCCGTTATTTCAGGGATTCGTTCTTTCTCCTCCATCCATTTTGAAGTACGACGTTGAGGATGGATGGTTCTCCTTGGCCCAAACGCACCTGTAGATTACTATAAAAGGGGGTCAAAGTAGAGGGTTTGATCATCATCCGGAAGCGTAGAAGTCTCTTCGCAGCTCCATCTTTTCTCCTGTTTTTCTTCTCCGTCTGTTGGTTTGAGAGGTTCAGCTGTTGGAGTCGACAATCTGATAGGAAGGAGAGAAGATTCATCTTCTTTCCTGATTGGATTCATCCAAGCAAGGCTATCCTTTCTCTCCCTTCAGCCGAGACATTGCGACGAGGCGTTCAAGCTTAATTACTGCTTTCTGTCTTTTATTTCTAATTTCCAGCTCTGTTTAGTTGTTGTTTCTTTTCTAGTGGCTAGTTCATTTCATTTCGTTGCTTTCTGTCTTTATGTTATTCACTTTAAGCTTTCCTTTGTCTATTCAAACAATCAAGTAAACAAAGAACAATTCTGCATTTCACAGTCTCTCATGTTTACAATTTTCGGTTCTGCTTTGCTGTTTTGTCTTTCATTTCCTTCTAAGCATGTCTACTTCACCTCTTATTTCTGTTCTGACTATATCCATGAGTAACTAAGTTACATAGAGGCATGCTAATGACAATACTATAGGCTAAAAAACGTGAACCAAGCATGTAGGATAGCTCTCGAAGCATTGATTGTATGTAAGCTTCATCCCACGGGCAATTTCGATTGGCCATCCATTTTGTCCAAAGAACTCCTAACCTCTGGAACGAGTAAGAGTTCAGAGTCATACACTCATGCTAGCCTTTCAAGGTAGCCAGAAAACGACCTAAGAATAGGCGTTTTCCTAGTACAAACCATAACTTTCTGCTTTAACAAGATGCTTAAGACCTTACTTGGACATGAGTAAACTAAAGAATCTAATGCATGAAATCAAAAGATACATGAGATTGAGTGAGTTTGATGCATAGTGAGTTGATCCAATGCTTGAGAATCGTGAGAAAATGCCTATAGAGGAGTCGTTAGTAGCCCTTGTTTCTCTATTTTACACACTTTCGCTGTTAGTAACATTGCGGTAGAATTGCTGTTTCCGCAATTCTGCTAAGTTTAAAATTCTGTCTAGCTAATTTCCTCTTCGTTTATTAATCTCTTCTCTTTTCATTTGAGTTTATCTTTGACTTGCACTTGTTTATGTTGCTACCCTTTACATATTCCTTAGAAATTAGACAACTTAAAACCAATTCTACCCCCTCAAATCCACCCATTCTTTCTTAACAATACACTGCACGAGTAGCTCATAATAAATCTCTGTGGGAAAACGAATGAAAAAATACTTACTACTTGCTATAAGATCATGTATGCTTGCATGTTCTGAGTGCTCTCTCTCTCTTATTGCTTATTTATTTTAACACATTGAGCACGCAACAAAAACCCTGCGTGTCCTAGGAAACTCCTTATGGCTTTGACATTTTTAGGTCCAACTAGCTTCTCAATGACTTCTATCTTAGCCCTATCAACCTCTATTCCTGCCCTAGACACTCTATGTCCTAATACTATGTCTTCCTCCACCATGAAGTGGCATTTTTCCCAATTCAAAAGTAGATTGGTTTCCTCACACCGAGTGAGAACTTGTCCTAGATTGGCTAGATAGTGGTTAAAGGAATCACCAAACACTGAAAAATCATCCATGAATATTTCTACTATGGACTCATCTAGATCAGAGAAGATTGCCAACATACATCGCTGGAACGTTGCTGGTGCATTGCAGAGGCCGAATGACATTCTGCGAAATGCAAACGTGCCAAATGGACATGTAAATGTTGTCTTCTCTTGGTCCTTAGGGTCTATGGTGATTTGATTATACCTTGAGTAGCCATCTAAAAAGCAATAGAAGGCTTGGCCGGCTAATCTATCAAGCATTTGATCGATGAAAGGTAGAGGGAAATGGTTGTTTTTTGTTTCTTTATTAAGCTTTCGGTAGTCCATACACACTCTCCATCCCGTGACGGTTCGAGTGAGTATTAACTCATTGTTTTCATTAACTACTACTGTCATACCCCCTTTTTTGGTACGCATTGGATGATACTGACCCACTGACTATTAGATATGGGGAAGATTACACCCGCATCCAACAATTTAATGATTTCTTTCTTAACTACCTCTTTCATGGAGTGGTTCAACCTACGTTGATGCTCAATTCTAGGTGTGTGCCCTTCCTCTAACAGTATCTTATGCATACAATAATGACTTATGCCCCTAATGTCAGCGATTGTCCACCCAATTGCTTTTTTTGTGTTGCTTAAGCAACAAAATTAACGCATTTTCATGTTGTTCATGCAATTTGGAAGAAATGATGACATGCAAAGTGTCTCTCTCACCTAAGTATGCATATTTGAGGTGTTGTGGCAGTGGTTTTAACTCTAACAAGGGTGGTTGTTCAATTGATGGAATCATGAGAGTTGTGGTTCTTTCAGATAGTTCATTGGTCATACATACATGCTGAGGGGTTTTTACAGATGTATCAACAATTTCAGCAATGTTTAAATCATTCAAGTCAATTTGAGCATAATCAGTAGCATGCTTGACAAATAACTCATGCTCATGCTCATTTTCAATTAATGAATCCAATATATCTACAGCAGCACAGTTTTCAAGGTCAGAAGGATACCTCAAGGCTTTAAAAACACTAAACTTAAACTTTTCATCATTGACTCGCATGGTAAGTTCACCGTTTTGAACATCAATCAGGGCCCTACCTGTGGCTAAGAAAGGTCTGCCTCAGATGATTGGCACTTCTTTGTCTGCCTCGTAGTCCAGGATAATGAAATCTGCAAGAAAAATGAATTTGTCAACCTTGACTAGAATATCCTCAATCTTACCTTCAGGGTATGAGATTGATCTGTCTGCAAGCTGCAAGGTGACTGTTGTTGGACGTGCCTCGCCAATCCCAAGTTGTTGGAACAAAGATAAGGGCATGAGGTTTATGCTTGCTCCTAGATCACATAAAGCCCTTCCCACATGCTAGCCTCCTAATTCAACTGGTAAAGTGAAGGAACCAGGATCCTTCTCTTTCTTTGGCAGCTTGTTCTGGAGTATGGCACTACACTTTTCAGTGAGATTAACAGTTTCAAACTCCCCAATGACTTTCTTATTAGTTATGATGTCTTTCCAAAACTTCACATACGTTGGCATAGACTGCAAAACTTCAACAAAAGGGATATTAACATGAACTTGCTTCAAGATTTCCAAAAATTTATGGAAATGAGCTTCTTGTTCCTGTTTCTTTCTAAGCCGTCTAGGGAATGGAGGTGGTGGCACATAAGTAGGCAAATTAGGTTGCCTAATGACAGGGGGAGGCCTAGGAATTTCTTCTGGTTCCTCAATGATGGGCTCAAGCCTCACCCTTGTTGTTCTTGGTTGTACTTGGTCAATGTTAGGCAGAGGGTCCAGTGGAGCACTAGACTCTTCATTCTCTACTCTCTTTGGTATTTCTCTGCTACTAATCTCCAATGGCCTTCCACTTCGCAGTTCAATAGCTTGAACTTGTTCCTTACCATCCCTTCTAGGATTTTCAGTATCAACAGGCAGTCTGCCTTGGGGCCTAGTCTTTAGCTCATTTGCCAATTGCCCGATTTGATTCTCTAAGCTTCTCAAAGTTGCTTGCTGACTCTGCAAGGTTGCATCATTCTTTGCTATATATTCCTTCAGCAAGTTTTCCACTGATGTTCCCATCGGTTGGTTACTGGCATACTTTTTTTCGTACTGAGGTTGAGTACCTTGCTGATGTTGAGTGAACCCAGGTGGTCCACTTGGTCTGCTTTGATTTTGCATCTGGCCAGTGCCTTGTTGTTCAGTCCAAGAGAAATTAGGATGGTTTCTCCAGCCAGGATTATATGTATTGGAATAAGGATTATTCCTTGGTTGTTGTTGACTTCCAACATAACACACAGAGGCTGGATTCGCAGGGCAATAGTCATACACATGCCCTTCTCCACAGAATCCACAAACCAGTGCTTCTAACTGATTAGCAACTGATGTGCTTGTTGAAGCAGTTGCCACTGTATTGGCATTCTGTTGGATGTTGGTCTGAGCCATTTGCTTCATCAGGTTTGTCAGAGCATTTATCTGGTTGCTCATTGCACTGAGTGCATCCATGTCATGAGCCTTCCATCTATTCGGCTCCACAGGATCATCTGACCACCGGCAGTGTGAAGTTGAAATTTTCTCTAAAATTTCATAAGCTTCGTTATAGCTCTTTGACAACATAAATCCTCCAGCTGAGGAATTTAGGACTTGCCTCGTGCTGGGATTACATCCTTTGAAGAACACTTCAATCTGGATGCACCATGGGATGCCATGGTGTGGACATTTGAGTAGAAGATCCTTGAATCTGGTCCAAGCTTCATGCAGAGATTCATTCTCAGCTTGTTTAAATTTGATGATGTCGTCACAAAAATTGGAGTTCCTATCTGGAGGGAAATACTTCACCAGAAACTTCTCAGCTAAGTCTGTCCAGTTGACAATTGATCCGGATGGAAAAGAATTTAACCATGTCTTGGCTTTGTCTCTTAATGAGTACGGGAGTAGGTACAGACGTAAAGCCTCTTGAGACACTCCTGGAATGACAAAGGTGTCACTCACTCCCAGGAAGTTCCTTAAGTGATTGTGGGGGTCTTCATTCTCAACACCGAAGAATTGGCCAACTGTTGACAGCATCTGAAACATTACAGGTTTCAGTTCGAATGAGTGAGCTGTGATTTCTGAGCGTATTATGCTCGGATTGAGCTCCTCAGGCATATGTACAAGGTAGGATAATATAGCACTGTACTTGTCATTCGCAATGTCAATGGGATTGCGAGTTTTAGGTGCTCGATTTGGTGCTTCTTCTGGTCTTTCCATTTCAGCTTGTTGCGGTTCAGTTTGCACTATTTCTGCTTGGTCAACAATGTGCGGAATTTCAGGCTGATCTTGAGTTTTCTGATTCAAACGGCGTGTAGCTTCCTTTCTAATTCTATTTCTGTTCCTTAGAGTTCTTTCAGGTTCGGGATCAAACTCAAGATTGTAGTTTAAAAACTTATTCATAAACCAGCGATGTTAATGCCTGCAAAAAGGACGCAAAAGATTAGCTCCAATCATTTAAGCTATTTCTAAAGTAACACAAAAATCGTTTTGACTCAACAAAGTCCCCGACAACGGCGCCAAAAACTTGTTGCTTTGCTCAATGGGGTTATATATTGATTAAATTAAGCAAATAACCATGCAAGTATACACGGTCTGCAGCAAGTGATAAGTATATTTTATATCGATTTCCAATAGAGAATAAGTTGAGTAAATGCCGATTGTATGCGTGTTAAATTAGATAAGGTAACCAGGAATGAAATAGATTTTGATTCGAGACACAAAATTGTAAAGGACGCAAGGAAAACGCAAAGTTACAACAATGCAAAAGAAACTAAGGAAACTATAATTCAAGAAAATAGGCGAACTGACTCGCAGGATAGAAAATAGTATTGCGGGTCTCGCAATAGTTTCGCAATAAGCTAGCAACAGATTAACAGACAAGTAAAATCTAAGGTAAAGACAAAAAATAAGATTGCGGTTCTCGGAATACTTTTGCAATAAACTAGCAACGAGTGAAATCTTAAGATAAAAACAGCAAGGTTGGCTAAGAATCCTCTGTAGACGTAACCCATGATCATTCAGCAGCAGTTTAACAATACATGCATCGTTTTAGCTAGATCTCATAAATCTTCCGATTATATGCTTTAGATTCTTAAGCTACTCATATCCAAGTAAGTTTTAAGAACCTATTTATATATTCATGCTATCAAACGTGTTAGGAAAGTGCCTATTCCTAGACCACTCTCTATTTACTGTGAAAGGCTAACATGCATGAGTGACTCTGAGTTCTTACTCCTTCCGGAGGTTAGGAACTCTTTAGAACACAATGGATGGTCGATCGAAAGTGTCCATAGGATGAAGTTCACACTCATTCAATGCATTCATGCTTATTTACATGCTGAATTCACATCGTTATGTCCTACAGATTCATCTTAACAAACCTTTATAAAAATAGCTACTCATGGCTTGGGAAGAACTCAACAAAACTAATTGATTACTTATGAAAAACAAATCCAGTGATAATTCGAAAGGCAAAACACAGTTCAATCCGAAAACAGTAACTAACGTAAAGCAATAGGAATACGAAAACAGTAACTAAAGTAAAACAGTAGATAAGTGAAGGTCCGATTGTCCACGATTCTGGTCGGTTGAAGGAGAAGAATGGCTTGACTTGGGAAGGAAACTCAATCAGAAGAGAAGATGGATCGTCTCTTCTTCCTCTTGAATTACTGACGCCAAGGGAGCCTTTGTTTCTTCGATCCAACAAACGAGAGAACTCTCTTTTCCTGCGGTTTGGCCTTTGCCGAATCTCTTCACCGTCAAGGGATTCATCTTCCTTCCTTCAACTTGCTCTCTTTATATAGCCTTCAGAGGTCCCATAGTTTGTACCCTAATCACGGATCTCCATCCAATTTAGGGAAACAACCTCAGACGTGGCGAATACAGGAAGGGCCGGCGGCTGGAAAAACGCAGCAGAAGAAAAAGTATTGCGATTGCGTTGCGATCGCAAAGCTCTAATTCTAGTTGCACTCCTTCTTATCATATTGCGCTCCTCGCAAAACTTTAGCAATACATCTGCAAGGCATTAATTAAACATTTTCACCAATTACACACTTATGCACAGATTTTCCACATAAGTATTAATTTTAACACGATTTCACAAATGTCACTACTAAACACATATTATGCTCAACAATAGCTAGAATGCTCAAAAGACTTCATGAATATCAAGCAATTATAGACCTAAATAACTCTCATTTGGAGAGTTAACAGATGGTATTTGCAACTTTCAATAGCAAGGTGAATGGAGTAAGTATCTATAGTAAGTGGGAGAAGGAAGTACGTCAGTACATCCTACGGTCTCCTCCATTGGATTGAACCGTGAGATTCCCATGTTTCGCCTGCTAGGTGCCCACAAGTGGTATCGATCCATTCGGAGGGCGGGGCATGGGAGATCGAACATCTCAGTCACCATTTATGGATAGTGAAACACAGGGCCATTCCCAACACTGACATTCCATTCGGTTGCTATGTTGGGGCCGTTCTGTGCGTTCTAAAAATGGAGGGTCACACTTACGGGATTTGCTAAGGAGTTGGTAAATCCAGACCAAAAACGATAACTAAGATGCTATAGGAATATGAGTTATTCTGGAGTTAGCATTTAGTCAAGAATGTCTTGGTTTAGTAAAGGAGTGACTCGACTGCCATTCGGCAACGACCCTTCTGACTTACTAAAGTATCGTAGTCAGTAGATGAAGAGTTTGGGTACTTTATTTACTGCTAAATTTTTTAATTGGTTTAAATAGGTTAAAACCGTTTCACTAATAGTTTTACATTATGTTTCAGCATGTCGAGTTCGTTTATACAGTTGTTAGCTCACGACAAGTTAACCGGAGAGTATAACGGAACCTGGAAGTCGAACCTGAATACGATTCTGGTTCTGGACGACCTGAGGTTTGTCTTAACGGAGGAATGTCCTTCATCTTTTGGCTTGAGTGCATCTCAAAGTGTTTGAGATGCATACGATGGATGGATTAGGGCTATTGATAAAGCCCAAATCTATATCTTGGCAAGCATATTTGATGCCTTGTGCAAGTAGTATGAGGTTATGATTTCCGTAAAGGAAATCATGTCTTCATTACAAGCAATGATGGACATCCGTCCTCATTCCTTCGTAATGAAGTCCTCAAGTTCGTTTATAACTCTCGCATAGTGGAGGATACCTCTGTTAGGGAGCTTGTCCGTAACATGATGGTCCTTTTGAATGCGGCAGAAGTAAACATTGCTACCATCGTATTTTCAGACTTATCAGTCTCTGTACACTTCCAAAGGAATAGAGAATGAGGCAAGTGTTGTCACTTCGAAGAAATCCCTTAAGAGCTTGGTGTCAGGGAGTAAGCCTATACTTCTCTGAGTAATGAGATTATTTAGAAGAAGAAGAGTAACAGGAGAAATGGAAAAGCCCATACTGTTCGCAAGGTAAAGTCTTCAGACAAAGGAAAATGTTTCCATTGTAATGAAGATAGGTATTGGTAGCGTAACTTCTCCAAATACCTTGCTGAGAAACAGGCTGAGAAAGGACGACAAGATAAATGTGATTTATTTGTCAAAACAAGTTTAGTGGAATATGAATTGTCATACATGGGTGTCTTCAGGAACCACTAATCATGTTGGTTTTTCTTCAGGAAACTAGTTCCTGACAGCCGGTTTTCTCGCTGTGAGATATGGAGATATCGTTGCAGCTGAACTAGTGGGAGACTTTGTAGTTGTTGTATAGAGATAATAACATTTTATATATGTAATTATTGTCTATATTTCTTGTTTAAACTGAACACTTGTATATTATATCTTTTGGTTTTATAATGAACAGTTCATTCAGCAAAAGATATATACTGATGTGTTCTATTAAACTTGAAAACAACTAGTGTGTTAAGACTTACGGTTTTAATAAGAAATCTATAGTTGAATTCAACAATGGTTGTTGATCAAACTGGAGCTTCTCAACTGTTGAGAAAGCCTCAATGCAGTGGGAGGGATGTTGGACAACCCAGCCCGCCGTATTGGCTTGTCTTAAACTCAAAGTTATCATACTTGATGATGACATTGAGGATTCATTGTCTCTAAACAAACAATGGATCACTTAAACAAGGCCGAATGGTTCAAAGCCATGAATCTTTGGATGGTATTGAGACCAAACCACTAAGGTGAAAACCTTTATGGCTTGACTTTCTGGTAAAGGGACTGTCCCGAAGAGAAAGGGTTTATTGGGTATACTCTCTTTCTCTTGTTGTCAGGTGTAAGTTAAATAGATAACTCTTATCCATTGCTCTGTTCTATTTTGATAGAATAAGGCAAATGGATGTCAAGACTTGCAAACTTGATCTGAGTATCTATAAGTCTCAACCATAAAGATTCATACTTCGAGGGCAAAGAGCAAATGGTTTGCTGGCTTATTCGATTAATTTATGAATTGGAGAAAGCATCTTCGTCCTGAATTGTGAGTTTTGATAATGTGATCAAATCTTATGGCTTTGAACAATAGTTTGATAAACCTTGTTTGACAAGTGTTTAGTCAATGTTAAAGCTTTCATAATAAATTGTTTATGTAATTGATGTCCTAATCATTGAGAATGATGTAGGATTCATTTCTGACTTTTAGCTTAAACTAGCAACCCACATCCAAATAGTTGATTTGGAGGAGGGCTTAGTTTGTTCTACAGGATTCAGGTTGATCTGAGTCGTAAGAACAAATCGCTAGTGCTGTCTCTAAAATTTTATATTGACAAAGTGTTGTCAATATTCGATGGTCTATGGAAATGGTTTCCTAAGACACCTCAAGTGTTGAGGATACGAGATGCACCCAAGTGCATTTACATATTGGAGGTTAGGTGTATCTTTTGAGATACATGACCCGATATGTGCTATGCAGTGGGAGCTGTCAGTAATATTAGTCCAATTGGATTGGATTCCGATTAAAGTTTTGTCCTTGTACTTAGAGGAGTAGAATACAAGAGTTGTATTGCTGATTCCTCGTTGGTAGCTAAGTCTATTTGCACCTTGTGAAGCAGCAATAGGTTTATAAGTTGAACTCAAGTAAAGTGCTATGAGAAGATGTGATGGTCACATGGAAAGCCTCGTAGTACTTCATGTTGATTGGTTTACTATGTCTCTCATGGCTAAAGTGTTTGAGAGACACCTAGAAGAGTCTAGGGCTCCGAGTTGCTGGAGAGGACAGTGGGAGAAAACTTCTTGATATATGATATATTAGTTTTCTCCACCTAACATGTACACCACGGACGTTTAAGTCCAATTGGGAGTTTGTTGGGTTTTATGTCCTAAAACTCATGGTTTGTAAACTGTTATGTTTGTAAATATTCTATTTAGAATAAAGAGTTATTAGTTTTATTCAGTAAAGGAGTTTACTGGAATAAAGTGAAACGTGTTTACGTTAACCTATACCAATGACCAACACCCTTGGCTGAATATGAGTACTTGAGCCTCATGTATGACATGATTGTGGATCAGGCTCAAGTAGTCAGTCAAAACGGTCTATAGTATACGGATAAGGCTGGGTACCTTATCCTGGTAACACTATTGGATGCGGCTCACTTTGTATTGTACAAAACGATGTGATCCGAATCGTTCCACATGGAGATGTGAGAAGTGAGGGCGTCCTGTGTAAAGAGTTTACACAAGATCGAACCGCGTATTAAGTCGCTCTCTCTTTATAACTCCGTTTACTGATGAGGCCGACTTATACATATTGATGGCCTAGGTAACTCGATCTCAATTCTGAGCTCGCTATGACTTCTTGTTTATTCGATAGTATCCTTTGACTTGCACGGGTGAGAGTGGCCCATAAGCGCCGACTCAATAAGCCTACTGTTACCTCTCCAAAAGTGCATTATTTAGGGCTTTAATTACCTAAAAATCATGTAAATTCTTGAGTGTTTTTGTTAGAAGTTAGCTTAATGTGTGCTTAAAAGTGAGAATTTGAGAAATGATGCTACATTAAGGCTTATTTGGAAAAGGAACGAAAAAGGATGCAAAATGGTGAAAAAACAGCTAAATTGTACATTGCAGGTACATTGCTGAAAAATTGCGGCCCTCGCAATGAAACAGTCTTTGCTGCTGCATTTTTCCAGCCAACAGTCTTTGTTGACTGGGATTTTCCAGCCGTCAACTCTCCCTGTTGCTGCCACATGTCAAGCTTGACTACCTCACAAAGTTGAATGGTGATCCACGATTAATGAGCAGCCTTTGGCAACTACCTAGAGGCTATATAAAGAGAGTAAGATGAAGGATCAAAGCAATTGAATTCCCCTCAATTCAAACACAACTTGATAGTGAAGAACTCGAAGACGAAATCATTTTCCCCCAGTTGTTGGATCGAAGAAACAAAGCCCTTGGCGTTGATAATTCGAGAGGAAGAAGAGAAGATCCATCTTCTCTTCTGATTGAATTTATCCACAAGATCAGCTAATCTTCCCCTTCATCCGAGGCGATTCACGACTTGGAAGATCCTCACGCAATTTACAGCTTTCCTTTACTACTTTCTAATTAATTATTATTCTTCTTTAAGCATTGTTATGAACCATTTACTGTTTTACCCTTTAAATATTGCTTACAGATCAAAGGTTGTTGCTTTACGAATTGTTATGAGATTTTCCTTTTTAAGAGTAATCAATTAGTTTTGTTGAGTTCGTCATTCCATGCTTAATCAATTAGTATTCTTAAATTCTCCGAGAACCATGAGTAACTAACTAAAAAGTGGTTTGCTAGGATGAATCTATATGATAGACTTATTTGAATTCAGCATGTAAAGTAACATGAATGCATTGAATGAATGTGATCTTCATCCCATGGGCAATTTCGACCGGCCATCCATTTTGTCTAAAGAATTCCTAACCTCTGGAAGGAGTAAGAATTCCGAGTCGTTCATTGATAACTCCATTTTGGAGCTATATTTCACTCCCTAACTCTAGCTAAAAGTCGTGATTAATTGTTTAATATGTCTCATTTATAGGAGATTTGCGGCATAGAGCTCGTAGTATCCATTGAGTGCGTTTTGTGGCTAAGGAAGGCGTTTTAGTGCCTCAGAAGTGCTTCGGGAGAAGGGGAAGCTCACACATGAAGATATGAAGTAAATTGCCTAGGAGAGGCAATTTTTCAGCCCCAAACCCGAGAGCAAGCGTCGAGCAACAGCGTCGAGACGCTTGCTCAACGCTGCAGCGTCGAGACCCTGCACCAGCGTCGGGACGCTACGGACGCACGCGCGCGCTGGAAAACATCGGGCAAGCGTCTTGACGCTCGCCTGACGTCTCGACGCCATCGCGAGCGCGCGCGCTGGAGAAATTGGCCACAGCGTCGAGACGCTGGCGCAGCGTCTCGACGCCATCACGACGAAAACGCGCGCGACACTTAGGGCACCAGCGTCGAGACGCTTGCCTAGCGTCTCGACGCTCCGACGGCTTAAAACGTCATTTTGACGATTTTTCAGCGATTCTTCTTCCTATCATCGTTCTGCTCTCGGGTCTTGACCCTTCTTTTTCATTTCTCCGCCATTTGTGGCCATTTTTGGAGCTTCTTTTCTGTATTTAGCTTGGGGATGATGCCCAAGGCTTCCATGGGAGTATTGGGACTCCAAACATCCATGGTTGGCTAAGGTATTTGTGCTTGGATTTGGGTTAATTAGGGATTCTTGCTAAGTCTTTAATGTTTTGATAATTTATGCTTAATGGTTCTGATTTGGCTTTGATTATGTATGCATTTGTTGTTCTTGCTTCATCCTATGCATGTGTTAGATTTCGCCGACGGACAATCGAGTTTTCTAGCATGTGTTAGAGTTAAAGAATAGCGATCTCGTGCCTCTCACTATTCGCCTAGTAACACAGAACAATGAAATAAATCGGAGTATCGAGTCATGTATGACAATTGTTGGGTACTTCAGGGTTGCCGGGTAGCCAATTAGCAATTTGATTACATAGTCGAATGTTCGTCGCGGTATGCTAGTGACTGTTTAGAGTCAAATTGGGGTTGATCACTCTAACGAGACCTTAAACAATGTTTAATTAGAACTGTGTGGTCTAATTAATTAATATGGAGCCGGTTACTTTAGGGTGTCCTGGGTAACCGACCGCGTGCATGTCATTATCGATTAGCCTTACTTTAGAATTAAATGATAAATGTTAAAACGCTTAGCAAGATCCCGAAATCCCCCAAATCCAACACTCTTCATTCTCGAGTTTATTATTTTTCCGTTAGCACTTTTCCTTACTTTGCATGATAAAAGCCCCCCTTTTTGTGACAAACTTCACTAATCAATTTAATTTCAACTCAAACAATTAATTCTCAATTTTATTCCCTCTCTGTGGTTCGACCCCGTTACCGCTAGCCGCAAAGCTAAAAGCTACGGGTTTATAAATTCATTTTGGTCAGGCCTCGACAGCCTGTGAATTAGCGATCATTCAAAAAGATTCGTTACCAAAATTGGCGCCGCTGCCGGGGAGGGCAACTAAAAATGAAGTTAATGTTTGTTTTTGATTCAGGTTGATTGGTTGTTTTCAAAAATTTCTTTTAGTAAATAATTTTTATTTATTTTGGATAACGGTCCCCTCTTCCAAGATTTTTAAAGTTCAGGTTACATTCGGAAGAGATGGAGGTCTTGGAGAACGATAATGAGAATCAGAGAACGCTGAAAGAGTGGGCGATGGATGGCTTGCTCTGTCGACCTTTGTGTATATCATTTCCGCCGACAACAGGTAATTTCGAGTTTAAATCAAGTTTGCTTAACTCACTCCCCTCTTTTCATGGTGAAACAGGTGAAGACCCTATCAAGCACTTTAAAGAATTCCACATGGTGTGTGTTACGTCTCCAAAAGTGACTATTTTAGGACTTATTTGATAGAGAAAGATGTACACTCTTAAGCGTTTTTGGTAGGATTTGGCTTAAACTTGTGCTTATATATGAGAATTAGTAGAATGAAGCTAAATTAGGACTTAGGTGTAAAAGGAAAGGAAAAGAACCAAAAACAAAGCTAAAGAGTGAAAATTGCACATTGCTGAAGCATTGCGGAAACATTGCGGTCTCAGCAATGTTTTAAGTG
The DNA here is from genome assembly GCA_028017165.1 of Herpetospermum pedunculosum. NCBI lineage: Eukaryota > Viridiplantae > Streptophyta > Magnoliopsida > Cucurbitales > Cucurbitaceae > Herpetospermum > Herpetospermum pedunculosum. The sequence continues at coordinate 14,729,082 of CM051526.1, forward strand.
AAAGTTGTTACTTGTTTAAATGATTTCTATTTTGTTGCGATCTTTCAGCCGCTCGTTTTTTCTCCTGCTACCACGTAGAAGAACGACGTTCAGAATGGATGGTTCTCCTTGGCCCAATCGTACCTGCAGAACACTATAAAAGGAGGTCAAAGGGGAAGGTTGAAGACATACTCGAAAGGCGTAGACTCTCCAGTACAACGCATTCTTTTCTACTCTGTTTCTCTCTTCCGTTTGTTAGTTTGAAGGGCTCAGCTGTTGGAGTCGATAATCTGAGAGGAAGAAGAGAAGATTTGTCTTCTCTTCTGATTAGATTCATCCAAACAAGGCTTTCCTTCTTCCTTCAGCCGAGGCGTTCGCGACGAGGGACTCTACGCACAGATTTACTTGCTTTTACTGCTTTCTGTTTCTATTTTCATTGCTGGCTGTTGTTATTTCCCTTTTGTTTGCTACTCGACTTCATTTCGTCTCTTTATGTTTAAGCTTTAGTTGTTCATAGTTGTTATTTGTTCAGTTCAAACTTTGGTTAATCAAAGCAGTATTTCATCACTTCGCAAGTCTCCACCTCTTCTGTTTGCTGTCGTTTCTTCTTGAATACTGTTAAGCATGTCTTCTTCATCTATTCTTCTCATTCCATCTTCATTCATGAGTAACTAAACCACTTAAGGGCATGCTAATGACAAGACTATAGGTAGAAATACGTGAATCAAGCATGTAGGTTAGATTCACTACAACAAATTGGGGCTAAGATGACAGTTGTGAAAAGATCTCCAACATACGAGGGCGGTTTTTAAAAATCCGCGCTCATTTCCCTTTTTTTTTTTTTCGGAAATAAAAATATAATGGCGGTTCAAAACCGCCATTATAGGTTTTCTTTTAATGACGGTTTTTCCCCGTCATCTATTCCCTGAAAACGACAAACCGAAGATTCCAAAACGACGTCGTTTTGATAAAGTACGCAAAACGACGTCGTTTTGGCTTAGAACCGTCATGGTAAGTATATCAAAACGACGTCGTTTTGATTCCAACCGCCATCTTAAGTCCGAATCAAAACGACGTCGTTTTGATTCAACCCTAAAACCAACCTCCAGCCCCGATTTTTCATCAGTTCTTCTCTCTGCTTGCAGCCGCCTTCGAACTCTTGGAGAGGTGGAGGTCGTGACGGTTTACAATGGCTGACGCTGACGTTGACGACGGCTGATGATGGTTGTTGACGGAGCTAACGGTGACGACGGCGTTGAAGAAGCTGACGGTGGTTCTTGACGGAGCTGAAGGCCGTTCTCGTTTGGGGAGACAATGCATCTTCCAAACTCAAAAGTAAAAAATGGTATTTTTTTTTATCAAGAAAAGAAACTTTCCCATGTTTTTCGCCTGAGTTATCATCCCTTTTTTCCCTTTGATTTTGTGCTACCTAAAGTCTTACGAAAATCTTGCATTGATCACTTTGGTTATTTGGCTAAGATGCTAGAAAGTATTTTGGATGAATAAATGAGTTCTCGTATACTATCTTACCTCCCTTTAACATTGGCAGTAAAGTTGATTGACCAGTTTTTATTTTATTTTTTATCATGCTATTTGGAAAAACCTATTCAATATTTTACTGTAGTATACGACGAGGTTTGTCTTCCTTTGAATTATAACTAAGGATCCAAATGAATGTGGTAGACTGAGGTTTATAGATTCGCTACTAGATGCAAATGGATTAAGATGATAATGGACAGTGCAAGATTTACTCAGTTTAGTTTTAGTATTTGTCATTTATCATCCTTGCTTGAATTGTTGCAGACCACTATCTAAGCAAAACATTCCTCCAGGGTTTTATCAAGTTTTTTGTTATCTTTTATGTGTTCAAGGAAGGAAAGAAGAGGGGCCATACTTTTGGTTTTTTATTTATGTGGAAATTTTGTAGTTGCCTTTTTTTTTTTTTTTTTTGTCAATCCTTTGAGTCGGAGCTCCATTGCTACCAATAGGAATATAGTTTTTCATACTTTTTATACATATCAATCTATAGCCTGCTTTTAAATGATAGGTAAGGCTCCGTTTGATAACCATTTGGTTTTTGGTTTTTGAAAATTAATTCTATAAGCACTACTTCCACCGTTCCTTTATTTTGTTATCTATCTTTTACAAGTGTTTTGAAAACTAAAAAAAGTAGTTTTTGGTATTTGGCTAGGAATTCTAATCTTTCCTTAAGAAAGATGAAAACCATTGTAAAGAAAGGATGAGAAAACAAGCACAATTTTAAAAAATCAAATGGTTATCAAACGGGGTGTAAGCTTTCTGTATCTGTATTTGCACTCTTATGAATATATTTGGATCATAATTCATAAGTGTAAAGTATGCTTGGACAAAAAGTGGGAGGTTGTGTCCACCTGCATATTATTTGAAATATGAAGTGTATAGTATCAATGACTATTTACCTTAATGGCAGCATTTTTGTTAATGAAAATGAAACGTTTCTCAAGAAGGGAAGCCATCCAGTTCTTCTGGTTGAATCAAAGGGCCATGCTCTTCATGCTTTTGTCAACAAAAAAAAAATTGCAAGGTGCTTAATTATTTATTGAATATCATGTCTTTAGCTTTATATCCATTTACAGGCATGCTGGTGCATGTTGATTAAGGAATGATGATTTTCAATTTATAGTCATCTTCATCTTTTGCATTCCATTCTTTGTCTTCTTTCTTTATTTTGTTGACTATTTTTAACAAATTCCTGTGAGATTAGTCATCACTCTTTTTAATATGGTTTATATAGAAACAAGCTATAAGAGGACATATGCATTCTTTTCCTGTCATTTCTCTTCATTTCTTTTTAATCCTAGTTGAAAACGTGCATGGCATGGAAGTTAATCTTTTGTTTTAGATATAGTTAAAGCTTAAATTGATAATTATCTCAATGTGTCCTTCTTTTATCTCAATGAAACTAGTTATTTGTTCAATAATGGTATATATGAAATTACTTAAATTGATAATTATCATGTGTTTCTCCTTGTTTTTTTGTGTATAGCATAGATTATGCAGTGTATCATTCTAAACTCTTATAAAAACATTTTGGATGCGCGATGCGCCAATTAATTTTATTTCAATTACCATGTACAGTTAGTGCAACTGGAAACGGATCTGATATAACATTCAGATTTAGGCAAGCCATTTCTCTCAAGGCAGGAAGAAATGAAATTGCTCTACTAAGCATGATCGCTGGTCTACCAGTGAGTTGCTCCTTTTTCCATTATCTCGTGTTTTTATTTTATTTTTAACAAGAGTCAAAACTTTTTATTGAAAAGAAAGATAAAAAAGACACTAATGCGCTAACAAGATACAAACAGGAGTGAAAGAAAAAAAGCAAAGCGATTAAAAAGAAGTGAAGTTTTTTTTTGTTTAAAAACTCCTTTGGGAGAGATGTGGTCTTTATGAATCTGTGGTTTCAATTGCAAGTTACTATATTAAAAATGTGTAGTTTTTTATAATGATAATTACATGGTTGGTTTTGATAGTAATCATTGGATATTGTGCATTGTGGAAGTATATGAGAATACAGCTTATATTTTCGACTCCCTACATCCTACCATGTTAGAGGACTTGAAACGTATCGTAAATATGTAAGTTTGTTTAATATTAATTGAAGTTGATTTAGTGTATGGTTATTAAGTTTGTTTAAAATTATGCATTTATTTTACATGTTTTTCAACTTTATTTAGGGCAATGCGAGTTTGTATGGCTCAAAGTACCGTCGTTCGAATACCACGAAAGAATACTACTAATTGGATGAGCATGAAGGTAAAATAAATGAATTATAATCAATTGTTATTATATGTTTGACCAATTTCAAATATTCTTATTCATTTCTATATTTTGTATAGTGTCCTCGCCAAGAAGGTAGCGTGGAACGTGGGTACTATGTGCTCAAGTTTATTAGAGAAATTTTGTATAATTTACGAACTCCTTTGAACTCTCTTGTAAGTAATGCATCTTTACTATTATATTTTAAAATATACATTGTATTTTCTTCATTATCATAATATTTATCTTTTGTTTTCGTGTAGTTTGATAGTAAGAAGTCATTTACACGAGAAGAACTCGACGTAGTACGGACAGAATGGACAAATTATATTGCAAGTATAGCATTTGGGTAAACTAGTGTAATGTAGTGAACTTTGTAGTTTTTGTGCCAATTTTGGATGTAAATATGAAATATGGGAACACATGTTTGTATTTAGACTCTTTACAAGAACCAATATCTTTTGTAGTTTATTTGGATATAAATATGAAATATTTTGTGGTTTTGAATGAAATGACAAGAATTTAGTTTAATTTCACATCCAACCTTGTATTTATTCAGTTAGCAGAATTCAGTTATAAAACGTTCACTGAAACAAAACAGGATTAAAACAAAACAGCAATAATCCGTATTAGGTAATGCCCAATAATCTGTATCTGAAACGAAACATGACCTTTTAAGCCCGTCATTAAAACTATTTACAAAGACTGTTTTCAACCGTCATTAAAAATATTAAGATGGCGGTTACAAACCGCCATCGTAGGGAAAAGATGGCGGTTATGAACCGTCATCTTAGACTTAAGATGGCGGTTATGAACTGTCATCGTAGACTTAAGATGGCGGTTATGAACCGCCATCTTAGGGTTAAGATGGCGGTTTCACAATCCGAAACCGCCATTGTAAGGTTTAGATGGCGGTTTTAAACCGCCATCTTATCCCTACGATGGCGGTTACAAACCCGCCATCTTAGGCTTAAGATGACGGTTACCTTTAATGGCGGTTTTGAACCGCCATTAAAAGATAACCGCCCTTATACCCCTAAGATGGCACCACTTTAGAGGGCGGTCGTAAAACCGCCCTCATATACCTAAGATGGTAGTTCAGAACTGCCATCGTAGGTCTAATTTGTTGTAGTGATTCAAATGCATTGAATGTATGTAAGCTTCATCCCACGGGCAATTTCGATTGGCCATCCATTTTGTCCAAAGAACTCCTAACCTCTGGAAGGAGTAAGAGTTCAGAGTCGTACATTCATGCTAGCCTTTCATGGTAGCCAGAAAACGACCTAGGAATAGGCGTTTTCCTAGTACAAATCACTAAACTTGCTTTTATAAATAGATGCTTAAGGCCTTACTTGGACATGAGTAAACTAAAGGATCTAATGCATGAAATCGAAAGATACATGAGAATGAGTTAGTTTGATGCATGATGAGTTGATCTACTGCTTGAGAATCGTATGAAAAAGCCTATAGAGGAGTCGTTAGTAGCCCTTGTTTCCCTACTTTACCCTTAATTCGTTGTTAGTAACATTGCTAGAAAATTGTTGTTTCCGCAATTTTCTTAGTTCAAACTTTTGCCTTAGCCATTTCTTTCTTAGTTCTTTTGTTCTCTTCCCTATACATTCAAGTTTAATTATTTACTTGCATTTGTTTATGCTTTCATATCTTGCACGTTCCTTAATAGTTAGGCACCTTAACCCCAAATCTACCCCATTTAAACCACCCTTTCTCACTTAACATCTCACTTCGTTAGTCACTAAGAATAAATCTCTGTAGGAAATCGAATGAAAAAATACTTATTACTTGCTACAGGACCATGTATGCTTGCATGTTCTGAGTGCTCTCCCATTGCATCTTTATTTTAAACATTGAGCACGCAACAAGTTTTCGGCGCCGCTGCCGGGGATTTTGTTTAGTAAACCTGAAGTTTGTTAAGTTAGAAACACATCTTAATATCAATTGGAGCTGATCTATTCTCATTTCTTTTGCAGGTACCATTGGGTTAGTTTATGAATGAGTAGTCAAGTAGCGATCTAGAGTTCAATCCTGAGCCTGAAAGATTACTTAGGGCCACAAACAAAGCTAAGAAACGCCTCTTTAAACAACCCTCTGTAACTCAAAGTATTGTTGACTCCGCGGAGTCTTCGCAATTCTATCAAATAGAAATGGATAGACCAAACCCAAATCCAGCACCTACCATTCGCAACCCCATCGAAATAGCGAATGACAAGGATAGTGCCATCCTCTCCTACCTAGTTCCCATGCCTGGGGAGCTAAACCCAAGCATCATACGCCCTAAAATTACTGCCAACTCATTCGAGTTAAAGCCAGTAATGTTCCAAATGTTGTCCACTGTGGGACAATTCTTTGGAGTGGAAAATGAAGATCCCCACAACCATCTAAGAAATTTCCTAGGAGTTAGTGATACCTTCCTTATCCCTGGAGTTTCCCAAGAAGCTTTGAGGCTTTACCTCTTTCCCTACTCATTAAGAGATAAAGCCAAAACGTGGTTAAACTCATTACCCTCCGGATCAATTGTCAATTGGACAGATCTGGCTGAAAAATTCCTAGTCAAATATTTCCCACCTGATAGGAATTCCAACTTTCGTGATGACATTATTAAATTCAAACAAGCCGAAAACGAGTCCCTTCACGAAGCTTGGACAAGGTTCAAGGAGCTTTTGCTTAAATGTCCACACCATGGCATTCCATGGTGTATCCAAATAGAAGTCTTTTTTAAAGGATGTAACCCCAGCACAAGGCAAATGTTGAATTCGTCAGCTGGTGGTTCCATGCTTTCTAAAAGCTATAATGAAGCCTATGGGATTTTGGAGAAAATCTCAGCCTCTCACTGTAGGTGGTCAGATGATCTAGTAGAGCCAAGTAGAGCTCAAGACAAGGATGCACTCAGTGCCATGAGTAGCCAAATAAACGCCCTGACCAACCTAGTCAAACAAATTGCTCAAACCAATCTCCAAACCAGTGTCAACACCGCAGCAGCCATTTCAATGGGCACATCAAATAGTCAAGGTGAGACACTAATTTGTGGGTTCTGTGGGGAAGGGCACCTGTATGATTACTGCCCTGGGAATCCAGCCTCAGTCTGCTATGTTGGAAGTCAACAGCAGCCTAGGAACAACCCCTACTCTAACACTTACAACCCTGGTTGGAGAAACCACCCAAATCTTTCTTGGGGTGGCCAACAAAACACTAACCAAGCTCCAAACCAGCCAAGACCGAGTGGAACACCTGGTTTCACTCCCCAAAATAACCAATCCATGTACCAAAAACCATATAACCAACCAATAGGGTCATCAGTAGAAAATCTACTTAAGGAGTACATTGCAAAGAATGATGCCACCTTACAAAGTCAGCAAGCTACCCTTAGGAGCCTAGAGAACCAAATAGGGCAGTTAGCCAATGAACTCAAGAATAGGCCCCAAGGTAGGTTGCCTGCTGACACTGAAGTGCCTAGAAGGGATGGAAAAGAGCAAGTTCAAGCAATTGAACTTCGAAGTGGAAGACCATTGGTGAGCAACACTAGAGAAACACCAAAGAGAGTAGAGAATGAAGAGTCTAGTGCTCCACTGGATTCTCTGCCTAACCATGGTCAACTACCACCAAGCACATCAAGGGTGAGGCTGGAACCTATCATAGAGGAACCAGAAGAAATTCCAAGGCCTCCACCTATCATTAGGCGACCTGAAGTACCTACATATGTGCCACCACCTCCATTCCCTAGAAGGCTGAAGAAAAAACAAGAACATGAAGTGCACTTTAATAAGTTCTTAGAAATTTTAAAGCAAGTGCATGTGAATATTCCATTTGTAGAGGTTTTGCAATCAATGCCTTCTTATGTTAAATTTTTGAAAGATATTATTACTAACAAGAAGATCATTGGTGAATTTGAAACAGTGAATCTTACTGAGGAGTGCAGTGCTATACTCCAGAACAAACTTCCAAAGAAGGAGAAGGATCCTGGTTCCTTCACCTTACCAGTTGAGTTAGGAGGCAAGCACGTGGGCAGAGCTCTTTGTGACCTGGGAGCCAGCATAAATCTCATGCCCTTATCACTATTCCGCCAGCTTGGAATAGGGGAAGCACGTCCCACTACTGTCACCTTGCAGCTTGCAGACAGATTCATAGCATACCCTGAGGGTAAGATTGAGGATATTCTTGTCAAGGTTGACAAATTCATTTTTCTTGCAGACTTCATCATTCTGGATTATGAAGCAGACAAGGAGGTCCCCATCCTATTAGGCAGACCATTCCTAGCCACAGGTAGGGCCTTGATCGATGTCTAGAAAGGTGAGCTCACCATGAGGGTTCATGATGAGGAGGTTAAGTTTAGTGTCTTTAAAGCTCTAAGATATCCTTCTGACTCTGAATCTTGTGCAAGTGTAGATATAGTAGATTCACTAATGGAAGAACAGCTTGAGCATGAATTGTTGCTTAAACATGCCAATGATTATGTACAAATAGATGTAACTGACTTAAATATTTCTGAGATAATGGATATACATGTGGATAAACCTCAGCATGTTTGTATGACTAATGACTTGACTGAAAGATCCATGAATCCATTGAAACCATCCATTGAGCATCCACCTCTATTAGAATTAAAACCATTGCCTGATCATCTTAAGTATGCATATCTAGGAGAGCATGATACCTTGCCTGTTATTATTTTGTCCAAGTTAAGTGAAAAGCATGAAATTGCGCTAATATTGCTGCTCAAGCAACATAAAAAAGCTATTGCATGGACGATTGCTGACATTAGAGGTATTAGTCCTTCCTACTGCATGCATAAGATATTATTGGAAGAGGAACATACACCCCGAGTAGATCACCAACGTAGGTTGAACCCCTCCATGAAGGAGGTAGTTAAAAAAGAGATAATCAAATGGTTAGATGCTGGTGTAATCTTCCCTATAGCCAATAGTCAATGGGTGAGTCCAATCCAGTGTGTGCCTAAGAAGGGTGGGATGACTGTAGTAGTGAATGAGAGTAATGAACTAATTGCAACTAGAACTATTACAGGATGAAGAGTCTGTATGGACTATAGAAAATTAAATAAAGAAACAAAAAAAGATCACTTTCCTTTACCTTTTATAGATCAGATGTTAGATAGGATAGCTGGCCGAGCCTACTACTGCTTCTTAGATGGTTATTCTGGATATAACCAAATCACCATAGATCCCGTGGACCAGGAGAAAACAACCTTCCCATGTCCCTTTGGAACATTTGCTTTTCGCAGAATGCCTTTTGGCTTATGCAATGCACCAGCAACTTTCCAAAGGTGCATGTTAGTTATTTTCTCTGACTTGGATGAATCCATGATAGAGATATTTATGAATGACTTCTCGGTCTTTGGTGATTCTTTTACAAATTGCTTAGAGAACTTAGGACAAGTCCTAGCTAGGTGTGAGGAGACCAACCTAGTCCTTAATTGGGAGAAATGCCACTTTATGGTGGAAGAAGGGATAGTCCTAGGACACGCAGGTTTCTATAGAAGGTTCATTAAGAACTTTTCAAAAATCTCTAAACCTCTGTGTGACCTTCTAGAGCTAAATAAGCCATTTGTCTTCTCAAAAGAATGTTTCTTAGCCTGGACAACCCTTAAGGAAGCCTTAGTCAAAGCACCTATTATAGTAGGACCAAATTGGGACCTACCATTTGAGATGTTGTGTGATGCGAGTGTGATAACTCCATTTTGGAGCTATTAAAAACTTCCTAAGTATAGCTAAAGTCCGCGTTTAATTGGTTAATATATCTCGTTTGTAGGAGAAATGCGGCAAAGAGCTCGTGCGTCCGTTGGGCCCGTTCGAGTGCTTAAAGTGGAGTTTTAACGCCCCGGGAACGCGTCGGGAAAGGGGAAGTTGATCCGTGAAGAAACGGGCCAAAATCGCCTAGGAGAGGCAAAGTTCCAGCCCCCAAACCCGAGAGCCAACGTCGAGACGCTGGCTCGACACTGGAAAAACCCGAGAGCAAGCGTCGAGTGATAGCGTCGAGACGCTAGCTCGACGCTGCCCTGGAGTCGAGACCCTGCTTGGCGTCGAGACGCTCCGGAGGAGGTGCGCGCAGGAAATTTATCGGGGCAGCGTCGCGACGCTAACCCAGCGTCGTGACGCCATCGAAGGCGCGCGCGGAAAACTTAGGGCACAGCGTCGAGACGCTACGGCGATTGCAGAAGCTTATTAGGACGATTTTCTGCAGATTTTTGGGGGCTTCTTCACCATTTTTAGTCTTCTTCATCTTCTTCTTCCTCGATTTTTCTCTATTTTCCCTTGGAGCTCCGCCATTGTTGGCATGCTAGTGAGCTCCCCTTTCTTTGTAATACGCTGATGACGCCTTTCATGGCCGTGGTTGGAGTGGATTTGACAAACCGCGCCATGAGCGGCTAAGGTAAGGGTGAACGGTTTGGGAATAGTTTAGGGTCGAGACGCTGGCCTAGCGTCTCGACGCTACGACGATTGCAGAAGCTTATTAGGACGATTTTCTGCAGATTTTTGGGGGCTTCTTCACCATTTTTAGTCTTCTTCATCTTCTTCTTCCTCGATTTTTCTCTATTTTCCCTTGGAGCTCCGCCATTGTTGGCATGCTAGTGAGCTCCCCTTTCTTTGTAATACGCTGATGACGCCTTTCATGGCCGTGGTTGGAGTGGATTTGACAAACCGCGCCATGAGCGACTAAGGTAAGGGTGAACGGTTTGGGAATAGTTTAGGGAGATTTTGTTAGCAATTTTGGTTCTGATAATTTACGTTTTGATGATGCATATTGCTTCTGTTTATTTGCATTTATCTACTTTGCTTAATCCAACGCGCATGTTAGATTTCGACGATTGACACTCTAGTCATCTTGGATGTTGTGTATGTTAAAGAGTAGCGATGTCGTGCCTCTCACTGCTCGACTAAGTAACACAGGTAGATAAAACTAAATCGGAGTATTAAGTCGTGTAGGATAGTTGTTGATTGCATACAGCGTTTGCGGGCAATCTACTAGCAATTAGAATTCACGCTTAAATGTTCGTCGCGGTTAGCTAGTGACTGTCTAGATTTATCTTAGGGCTGATCACCTTAATGTAAGTTTGGATAACGTATAATCGGAACTGTGTGGTCTGATTAAAATCCATGGAGTCGGCTACTTTGGGGCTTCTCTGGTAGTCGTCCGCGTGTATAATAAACTGAATACCATGAATTTAGCATTAAATGATCAACCGAAATTGTCTAGCAATTAATCCCGAAACTCCCAAACCGTGCACGCGTTTTTCTGCTTATTATTCTTCCGTTAGCTTTATTATTATTTCCCTTGCATGCTAAAAATCCCCCCCGTTACGAAAATCAATCAATTAATTAAATCCCAATTTCATTAGTAATTTCAATCTACCTGCTCCTTGGATCGACCCTGTTACCACTGGCTGCAAAGCCTTGGTCATAGGCTTATAAATTACATTTTGGCAAGCCTCGACAGCTTGAGTTTATAGCGATAGTTCAAAAATATCGTTACCAAAATTGGCGCCGTTGCCGGGGAGTAGGCAATTTGATTAGAATTATGATTGAAGTTTGAATTTAATTGATTGATGGTTGGCTGAAAAAAGTTTCTGCTTGTATTTTGTATGTTTGAGTTTTTGTTTGTGTATGACCCGTTCCTCTGAGGTTAGTGGATTGCAGTTTATCCTAGAAATCGACAGAGAGGAGCGGCGGTTAAGGAGAGAAGCCCGTGAGGGGCAGAGACCGGTTGAAGAGGAAGAAGGCTATCCCTTTGTTGCGTGCTCAATGTGTAAATAAAAATGCAATGTGAAGGCACTCAGAACATGCAAGCATACATGGTCTTGTAGCAAGTAATAAGTATTTTTTCATTCGATTTCCCACAGAGATTTATTCTTAGTTACTTACGAAGTGAGATGCTAACTTAGAAAAGGTGGTTTAGATGGGGTAGAATTGGGTTTAATGTGTCTAACTAATAAAGAGAGTGCAAGATATGCAAGCATAAACAAGAACAAGTAAAGAGATTAACTTGAATGTAAGAGAAAAAGAATTGCGGAGAGAGCAATTATCTAGCAATAAAATCGCAAAGCAAAAGAAAGCTGGAAAAATGGCTAAGGCAAAAAGTGAAACTGGAAGAATTGCGCAGACATCAATTTTCTCGCAATTCTGCAGCAACGTTTTAAGGGTAAGTTGTGGAAACAAGGGCTACTAACGACTCCTCTATAGGCTTTTTCATACGAATCTTCAGCAGTAGATCAACTCATCATGCATCAAACTAACTCATTCTCATGTATCTTCCGATTTCATGCATTAGATCCTTTAGTTTACTCATGTCCAAGTAAGGACTTAAGCATCTTTTTATAAAAGTGAGTTTAGTGATTTGTACTAGGAAAACGCCTATTCCTAGGTCGTTTTCTGGCTACCATGAGAGGCTAGTATGAATATATGACTCTGAACTCTTACTCCTTCCAGAGGTTAGGAGTTCTTTGGACAAAATGGATGGCCAATCGAAATTGCCCGTGGGATGAAGCTTACATCCATTCAATGCATTCGAAGCTAACCTACATGCTTGATTCACGTATTTCTACCTATGGACTTGTCATTAGCATACCCTTATGTGGTTTAGTTACTCATGGATGATATGGAGTTGGACAGATTAGAAGGATAAAACATGATTCAAAGCAAACGGAAAGTAAAAGGGAAAACAGAAAGCAATAAAAAGCTTGCAACGTGGGTAAATGATTCCTCTATTACGTGAGATTCAAAGCTTAATGTGCAACGATTACAAAACGGGAAAGACTAAATGATTGAAGACGAATTGAAATGCAGTAGCAAGTAGAAGTAAATGACAGAAGACAGTAAAGAAAATAAGAGACAAAAAGCAGTAGAAAGCAATCTAAAGTGTGTGCGTGAACTTCTCGCCGCAAACGCCTCAGATGAAGGGCGAAGGTGAGCTTGTTTGGGGATGAATTCAATCAGAAGAGAAGAAGGATCTACTCTTCTTCCTCTCAGATTATCGATGCCAACAGCTGAAACCTTCATGCCAACAAACGGGAGAAGAAATAGGGAAGAAACCGCGTTGAGATGGGAGTTCTACGCTTCTCGAGTGTGTTTCAACCTTCCACTTTGACCTCCTTTTATAGTGTGCTGCAGGTACGATTGGGCCAAGGAGAACCATCCATTCTAAACGTCGTATCTCTACGTGGCAGCAGGAGAAAGAATGGGCCCCTGAAAGATCGGAACAAAATAGAAATCGGTTAGACAACTTACGGATTTCACTTAAAACATTGCGGTTTTAGCAATGTTTTCGCAATGCTTCCGCAATGTGCAATTTTCAATCCTTTAACTTCGTTTTTGGTTCTTTTTCTTTCCTTTTGCATGAGTAAACTAAAGAATCTAATGCATGGAATCGGACGATACATGAGATTGAGTGAGTTTGATGCATAGAGAGTTGATCCAATGCTTGAGAATCGTGAGAAAATGCCTATAGAGGAGTCGTTAGTAGCCCTTGTTTCTCCATTTTACACACTTTCGCTGTTAGGAAAATTGCGGTAGAATTGCTGTTTCCGCAATTCTGCTAAGTTTACAATTCTGTTTAGCTGTTTTTTTTTTCGTTTATTAATTTCGTCTCTTTTCCTTTGAGTTTAATTTTGACTTGCTCTTATTTATGTTGCTATCCTTTACATATCCCGTAAGAATTTAGACAATTTAAAACCAATTCTCCCCCGTCAAATCCACCCATTCTTTCTTAACTTTACACTTCATGAATAGCTTATAATAAATCTCTGTGGGAAAACGAATGAAAAAATACTTACTACTTGCTATAAGATCATGTATGCTTGCATGTTCTGAGTGCTCTCTCTATCTTATTGCTTATTTATTTTAACACATTGAGCACGCAACAGCTTCGTTATAGCTCTTTGATAGCATCGAACCTCCAGCTGAGGAATTCAAGACTTGCCTCGTGCTGGGGTTGCATCCTTTGAAGAATACTTCAATCTGGATACACCATGGAATGCCATGGCGTGGACATTTGAGTAGAAGATCTTTGAATCTGATCCAAGCTTCATGCAGTGATTCATTTTCGGCTTGCTTGAACTTGATGATGTCAACACGAAAGTCACAGTTCCTATCTGGAGGGAAGTATTTTACTAGGAACTTTTCAGCAAGGTCTGTCCAATTGACAATTGATCCAGAGGGGAAAGAGTTCAGCCACGTCTTGGCCTTGTCTCTTAATGAATATGGAAAAAGGTAAAGTCTCAAGGCCTCTTGAGACACTTCTGGGATGACAAAGGTGTCACTTACTCCCAGGAAGTTTCTCAAGTGGTTGTGGGGGTCTTCATTTTCCACTCCAAAGAATTGTCCAACTGTGGATAGCATTTGAAACATGACAGGTTTTAACTCGAATGAGTGAGCTGTAATCTCGGGGCGTATGATGCTCGGATTAAGCTCCTCAGGCATTGGTACAAGGTATGATAGAATAACACTATCCTTATCATTCGCAATTTCAATGGGGTTGCGAATGATAGGTGCTTGATTTGGTGCTTCTTCTTCTCTTTCAATTTCAGCTTGTTGTGGTTCAAATTGTACTGACTCTGCGTGGTCAACAATGTGCTGAAGTACAGGTTGCTTTTGCTGTTTAAAAAGGCGTTTCTTAATTTTATTTCTGGTCCTTAGAGTTCTTTCAGGCTCAGGATCAAATTCTAGATTGTGATTTGGAAACTCCTTCATAAACCAGCTTTGTTGGTACCTGTAAATGCAAAAGATTAGCTCCAATATATTAAGTTCTTCTAAAATAACACAAATCGTGTTTACTAAACAAAATCCCCGGCAGCGGCGCCAAAAACTTGTTGCGCGCTCAGTGTGTATATAAAATGTAAATGCGAAGAGCGCTAAGATCATGCAAGCATACATGGTCTGCAGCAAGTGATAAGTATAATTTAATTCGTTTTCCCACAGAGATTAAGTTTAGTGACTAACGATTTGGTGTGTTAGATTAGATAAGGTAACTTAAATTGGATAGATTTTTGGTTGAGGTACAAGAATATAAAAGATGCAAGAAGAATGTAAACATCAATGCAAAGCTAGCAAAGAGGTAAAGTCATAATGTGGAAAAGTAGAATTGCGGTTCTTGCAATAATCTAGCAATAAATTAGCAACGATTTTAATGTAAAGTAAGGCAGCAAGGTCGACTTAAGAATCCTCTATAGGCATTTAACTATGATCATTCAACAGTAGATTAACATCTCATGCATCGTCTTAGCTAGTTCTCATGCATCTTCCGATTACATGCATTAGTTTCTTAGATTACTTATGTCCAAGTAAAGCTAACAACCTAATCATAAACACATGCTAATAACGTGCTAGGAGAACGCCTATTCCTAGGTCATTTTCTGATTACCATAAAAGGCTAACATGAATGGATGACTCTGAATTCTTACTCCTTCCGGAGGTTAGGAATTCTTTAGACAAAATGGATGGCCAGTCGAAATTACCCGTGGGATGAAGATCACATACATTCAATGCAATCATGCTACTCTACATGCTGAATTCTCATGGTTCTAGCCTACAGATTCCTCTTTAGCAGACCTCTCTTAGATTAGTTACTCATGGTTTTCGAAGAACTGAGGGAGATGGATTGATTGAACATGAATTGAAGAACTCAACAAACCTAGTTGATTGATATATAATTAAATGAAGAACTCAACAAAACAACAAATTGATTAAGGGATGACAGGATGAAGAACTCAATAAAACCAATTGATTACTCTTGTAAGAAAGCAATTCACATAATAATTCGTAAAGCAACAACCTTTGATCCAAAAGCAATATTTAAAGGGTAAAACAGTAAATGGTTCATAACAACGCTTAAAGAAGAATAATAATTAATTAGAAAGCAGTAAAGGAAAGCTGTAAATTGCGTGAGGATCTTCCAAGTCGTGAATCGCCTCGGATGATGGGGAAGATTAGCTGATCTTGGGGATAAATTCAATCAGAAGAGAAGATGGATCTTCTCTTCTTCCTCTCGAATTATCAACGCCAAGGGCTTTGTTTCTTCGATCCAACAAACGGGGGAAAAGGATTTCGTCTTCGAGTTCTTCACTATTGAGTTTTGTTTGAATTGAGGGGAATTCAATTTGATTTCAATTGCTTTGATCCTTCATTTCACTCTCTTTATATAGCCTCTAGGTGGTTGCAAAAGTTGCTCAATAATTGTGGATCACCATTCAATTTTGTGAGATAGTCAAGCTTGACATGTGGCAGCACCAGGGAGAGTTGACTACTGGAAAAACTCAGTCAACAAAGACTGTTGACTGGAAAAAAATGCAGCAGCAAAGACTGTTTTATTGCGAGCTCCGCAATTTTTCAGGAATGTTCCTGCAATGTACATTTTAGCTCTTTTTACATCATTTTGCATCCTTTTTCTTTCCTTTTCCAAATAAGCCTTAATTTAGCATCATTTCTCAAATTCTCACATTAAAGCACACATTAAGCTAACTCTTAACAAAAACACTCAAGAATTTCCATGATTTCTAGGAAAAAAGTGACCTTAAATAATGTACTTTTGGAGAGGTAACAGCCGCCAAGGTTGTCAAGGCCAAACGGCCAAAGAAGTCCAAGAAAAAGAAGACCAGGGGTGCGTCTTCATCAAAGAAGGGGAGAGATGAGCCTTCCCCAAAAAAGCTCAAGATTGAGGCTGCTGAGTCAGTGGTGGGCTGGACTTTGAATATCCGCTTAATCTCAAGCTGTCGAGGCTTGCCAAAATACGATTTATAAGGCCTATAACCAAGGCTTTGCAGCCAGTGGTAACAGGGTCGATCCAAGGAATAGGAGAGTTGAATTTACTAGTGAAATTGGGATTTGATTGATTAATTGGTAATGGGGGGTTTTATCATGCAAATAGGAAATAATGAGAAAGCTAACGGAAGAAGGAAATAATAAGAAGTGAACGTGTGCACGGTTTGGGGAGTCTCGGGGTCAATTGTTAGACAAATACAACTTATCATTTAATTCTAATAGCATGGAATTCAGTTTACTAAGCACGCGGACGACTACCAGAGAAGCCCCAAAGTAGCCGACTCCATGGATTTTAATTAGGCCACACAGTCCTAATTACACGTTATCTAATCTCACATTAAGATGATCAGTCCTAAGATGAATTTAGACAGTCACTAGCTAACCGCGACGAACGTTCGGGCGTGAATTCTAATTGCTAGTAGGTTGCCCGCAAACGCTGTATGCAACCAACAATTATCCTACCCGACCCGATACTTCGATTTAGTTCTATTTACCTGTGTTACTTAGTCGAGCAGTGAGAGGCACGGCATCGCTACTCTTTAACATACACAACATGCGAAACTACCCGAGTGTCAATCAACGTATTTTAGCATGCGCGTTGGATTAAGCAAAGTAAATAGATGCAATGTAAACAGAACCAATATGCAAAATTATACTCAGATTATCAAAGCAATAAGAGTTTAACAAAATTCCCCTAAACAAATCCCAAACCGTCACCCTTACCTTAGCCGCTTGGTAACGATATTTTCGAACTATCGCTATAAATTCAAGCTGTCGAGGCTTGCCAAAATAAATTTATAATGCCTATTGCCAAGGCTTTGCAGCCAGTGGTAACAGGGTCGATCCAAGGAATAGGAGAGTTGAATTTACTAATGAAATTGGGATTTGATCGATTAATTGGTAACGGGGGGTTTTAATCATGCAAAGAAATCAATACGAAAGCTAACGGAAGAAGGAAATAATATGTAGAAAACGTGTGCACGGTTTGGGGAGTCTCGGGGTCAATTGTTAGACAAATACAACTTATCATTTAATTCTAATAACATGGAATTCAGTTTACTAAGCACGCAGACGACTACCAGAGAAGCCCCAAAGTAGCCGACTTCATGGATTTTAATTAGGCCACACAGTCCTAATTACACGTTATCTAATCCCACATTAAGATGATCAGTCCTAAGATGAATTTAGACAGTTACTAGCTAACCGCGACGAACATTCGAGCGTGAATTCTAATTGCTAGTAGGTTGCCCGCAAACGCCGTATGCAACCAACAATTATCCTACCCGACCCGATACTTCGATTTAGTTCTATTTACCTGTGTTACTTAGTCGAGCAGTGAGAGGCACGGCATCGCTACTCTTTAACATACACAACATGCGAAACTATCCGAGTGTCAATCAACATAATTTAGCATGCGCGTTGGATTAAGCAAAGTAAATAAATGCTATGTAAACAGAACCAATATGCAAATTCATACTCAGATTATCAAAGCAATAATGTCTAACAAAATTCCCCTAAACAAAATCCCAAACCGTCACCCTTACCTTAGCCGCTCATGGCGCGGATTGTCAGTCCCGCTCCACCAACGACCATGGAAGAGTTCATCTACCTATTACAAATGGAGAGTGGAGCTCTCAAACATGCCAACAATGGCGGAGCTCCACGAATTATAGAGAGAAAACGGAGAAGAAGGAAACAAAAATCGTCCAAATCGGTTGAGAGATGAAGAAGATGAAGCTCGGAGAAGAATGCCAAAAAAGTGCAGAAAAATCGTCTTTTAGCTACTGCCTTCGTCGTAGCGTCGAGACGCTAGGCCAGCGTCTCGACGCTGTGCCCTAAGTGATCAGCGCGCGCGCGCGCTGGCGTCGCGACGCAAGGCCAGCGTCGCGACGCTGCGCCGATGAATTTCCTGCGCGCGCCTCCTCCGGAGCGTCTCGACGCCAAGCAGGGTCTCGACGCCAGGGCAGCGTCGAGCTAGCGTCTCGACGCTATCACTCGACGCTTGCTCTCGGGTTTTTCCAGCGTCGAGCCAGCGTCTCGACGCTATAGCTCGACGCTGGCTCTCGGGTTTGGGGCTGATGCTCTGCCTCTCCAAGGCTGTTTTGGCCCGTTTCTTCACGGAACAAACTCCCCTCTTCCCGATGCATTCCCAGGGCGCTAAAACTCTGCTTTAAGCGCTCGAACATGCCCAATGGACGCACGAGCTCTTTGCCGCTTTTCTCCTACAAAAGAGATACATTTAATCAATTGGAAGCGGTCTTTAGCTATAATTAGGACGTATTTAATAGCTCCAAAATGGAGTTATCAAACACCCCCAACTTAAACATTGCTAGTCCTCGAGCAAGCACTACAAAAACATTGACTCTAAGGACGCGTTTACATATTTTCTAACTCAAACCTCCATGCATATTTAAAATTTGAACACGAGCATAATCATGGAAGCATTTGTTCAAGCATTAACTAGGACATATCAAAAATTAACTCTTGCCCCCTAACGTGTGTGTGTGCTAGACAACCACTCCTAAACTCACGTAAACCCGGAAAACCAACATGCAACGCACATCCCGTTTTCCCCCTACTTCTAGCGTTTAAGAACAGCTACACTTGACTTACACGAGAGAGAGAAACAAATTAAGAGACCTAATTATTTTCTCATTCTTTTTCTTTCTTTTCAAAAGTACTTTGTACTCTTTTATTTGGGTTCTTCGAACCAACTTTTCATTCCTTTTTCTTTCCTACTCGAGCTGCCTAACACGTCAAATTCATGCATAAAACTTCACGTTTTTAAGGACTAACGCTCACTTCTTTTAAGCGCTTAAAAAGAAGGAGGAGCGCCTCGAGAGGAACTTTTCTACAAAACATGCTTTTCTGTATTTTTTTTTATTTAGGCTAAGCACATGCTTCCTCAATTAATTAGCTACTAACTCTCATGCAACAAGCTACCTAAGGGTGCCTTTCGGGGTGACAACGAGAATTAGCTAAACATGCGACAGACCAAGCTTACGGAATCTAGGGAGAAGTTGCTAAGTGCGCGATGAGTGCAAGGGAGCAACAGAAAAAATTTTAAAATTTTTGACATGAACCTAATAAACACAAAACTCATGCAAAAACTCGATTATGAACATGCTCAGAATTCCAACATGCATTTCCTAGGCTATCACAGTCAGAAAACAGTAAACAGAGTCCCAAGCACTTCAATATCTTTATAACACTTCTCAACAAACTACACATGCACATCCATCGGACTACTCCACCCCCAACTTCAAAATTTGGCATTGTCCTCAATGCCAACCAGTCAGATACATCAAAGCAAAAGGGAAGAAGAAGAACACTTCCCTGACTCTTTGTGAAGCTGGCGAGGGCGAGGAAGCGGCGCACGAACGCATTAGAGCCCAAAATTGCCCTCTCTTCCTTGATTCCCTAAAAAAAAACAGCAAGCTAAATTAATACTAAAAAGCGATAAAACTAAACTAAAGCATAAAAACAGTTCAACACTCGGGTGCCTCCGAGAAGCGCAGAATTTTTAAACTCGGTTGCTCGACTGTATTCTCTCAACAGACTCATCCATAGTCTGTAGGTGCGGGGGACGATCCATACTTGTCCAAGGCCACACCTTTTCCACCGTTCACCTGAAAAACATCTTGCACTCTTCGTGCCTCGGGCACGTGAATATCAGACATGTTAGTGCAAAGACCATCAGTATCATCCATCAAATTCAAATCAGAAAGTTTAACCGAGACATGGGAACCATCCCTCAAGCGCGAGGGTAGACTCCCATTCTCATCATGCTCACAAACAACAGAAACATTCGCAACAGATTTCCCATCAAATAAAGAAAACTCATGTAAAGTATCATCAAACTCTAACGAAACGACGCCCTTATACACATCGATTTTGACCCTAGCGGTCTTAAGAAAAGGGCGTCCTAACAGCATAGAGGACGAAGCATGCAATGAATTTTCTTTCATATCTAAAACAAGGAAATCGGCGGGAAACGTCATATTCCCGACTCTAACTAAAACATCTTCTACCTTCCCCCTAGGACAGATGCTCGACCCATTAGCCAACTGAACAGAAACATTACATTCATGCATTTCATTCAAATTCAGTTCACGATATAATGCATAAGACATAACATTAACAGAAGCTCCTAGGTCTAACATGGCGTTATGAACAATTTTACTACCTATAGTGCATGGGATAGTAAAGGTACCTGGATCGTTGCACTTTGCAGGCAACGTACCTGGGAGTATGGCAGAGACGTTCTCTTTCTTTTTCTCATTCCCTCTGGACTTCCTTTTTGTAGTGCACCAGCTCCTTAAGAATTTTGCATATTTGGGCACTTGACTGACTGCCTCTAGGAGCGGGATATTCACCATCACCTTCTGGAAGGTTCGAAGGACCTCCTCGTCATCGGATTCCAAAGTAGGCTTCGCAAGCCTACTCGGGAATGGTGCTTTGGCAACATCCACAGGTACACTGACCTTCTCATTTCTTTTCTCATTCTGAGTCTCAAGAGCAATCGGGGTGGACTCGTTCAGGCTGTCCGTGGCTTCCTTCGCAGCTCTGGTGGAAAGTGACTTCCCACTGCGCAGCTGAATGGCACTCACATTTTCACATGAGTTAACTGTAGTTTGGGAAGGAAGCTTCCCCGAGCTCTTGCTCTCGATCTTACTAATAGACACCGCCATTTGTGTCAGCTGCTTGTTCAAATTCTGCAGCTCTGCCTTATGAGAATTAAGCTCCTCGCGAGCCTCTTTCTGGAACTGGCTGGTGCTAGTCACGATGGTCCTGACCATCTCTTCAAGTGAGCTGGAGGAGCTCGAAGCTTGAGCCTGGGTGGAAGAGTTAGGCCTATCCTGGGACTGGCCTTGGAAGCGATTTTGTCCTTCCCTGTTCCCATAGCTGAAGTTAGGATGGTCACGCCAACCGGGGTTGTAAGTGTTAGCATATGGATCATACTTCCTCGGGTTGGAAGCATACCCCCCGATTGCGTTAACCTCCGCCTCTTCGCGTTGTCCTCCAACAATTTTCTTCAACATACTACCTATCTCGGCCACCTGGGCCCTCATTTCAGACATCTCATGGCTCTGAGCCACGCTGTGCACTTGTCCTTGCCCCCTGATCCCAAACTGCTGCGAATTGGTGGCCATATTTGCAATGAGCTGCTTGGCCTCAACTGGGGTCTTGTCAATCAGTGCCCCTCCACTCGCTGCATCGATCATCTGCCTGTCGTGGGGCGTCATCCCCTCATAAAAATACTGTATGAGCAGCTGATCGGCGATCTGGTGGTGTGGGAAACTCGCGCACAGGCGCCCAAAGCGTTCCCAATACTCATGCAGGGACTCACCTACATCCTGGGTGATCCCATAAATTCTCTTTCGCAGGGTGGTGGCTAGGGATGCGGGAAAGTACTTCTCCAAAAATACCCGCTTCATGTCCTGCCACGTGGTGATGGACCCGGAAGGCAAATAATACAGCCAATCCTTGGCCTTGTCCTTGAGCGTGAAGGGGAATGCCCTCATGTTCAGCTGCTCTTCCGTGACCCCTGCGGGCTTCATCCCCGCGCAGACACAATGGAACTCCATCAAATGCTTGTTCGCGTCCTCACCTGCATTTCCATGGAAAGAAGGTAACTGGTGAATTAAACCAGATTTCAGCTCGAAGTTACCTGCTACCACGGGGTAGTTAATGCACAAGGGCTGCAGGTTCAGGTCTGGCGCTGCCAGTTGCTTCAGCGTCCGTGGCGCTTCACCTTGCGCCATCTCGTCAAACAAGAAGGGATTGCCTTCTTCTCTTTCAAACGTTCCTTGCCCCTCCCGGGCTTCTCTACGTAACCGCCGCTCCTCTCTGTCAATCTCAGGAATATACTGCAAACTACCCTCAGAGGAACGGGTCATACACAAACAAAAATCTAAACATACAACATACAAACAGAAAAAATTTTCAGTCAACCATCAATAAATCAAATTCAAACTCCAATCATAAATTCAAACAATTGCCTAGTCCCCGGCAACGGCGCCAATTTTGGTAACGATATTTTCGAACTATCGCTATAAATTCAAGCTGTCGAGGCTTGCCAAAATAAATTTATAATGCCTATTGCCAAGGCTTTGCAGCCAGTGGTAACAGGGTCGATCCAAGGAATAGGAGAGTTGAATTTACTAATGAAATTGGGATTTGATCGATTAATTGGTAACGGGGGGTTTTAATCACGCAAAGAAATCAATACGAAAGCTAACGGAAGAAGGAAATAATATGTAGAAAACGTGTGCACGGTTTGGGGAGTCTCGGGGTCAATTGTTAGACAAATACAACTTATCATTTAATTCTAATAACATGGAATTCAGTTTACTAAGCACGCGGACGACTACCAGAGAAGCCCCAAAGTAGCCGACTTCATGGATTTTAATTAGGCCACACAGTCCTAATTACACGTTATCTAATCCCACATTAAGATGATCAGTCCTAAGATGAATTTAGACAGTTACTAGCTAACCGCGACGAACATTCGAGCGTGAATTCTAATTGCTAGTAGGTTGCCCGCAAACGCCGTATGCAACCAACAATTATCCTACCCGACCCGATACTTCGATTTAGTTCTATTTACCTGTGTTACTTAGTCGAGCAGTGAGAGGCACGGCATCGCTACTCTTTAACATACACAACATGCGAAACTATCCGAGTGTCAATCAACATAATTTAGCATGCGCGTTGGATTAAGCAAAGTAAATAAATGCTATGTAAACAGAACCAATATGCAAATTCATACTCAGATTATCAAAGCAATAATGTCTAACAAAATTCCCCTAAACAAAATCCCAAACCGTCACCCTTACCTTAGCCGCTCATGGCGCGGATTGTCAGTCCCGCTCCACCAACGACCATGGAAGAGTTTATCTACCTATTACAAATGGAGAGTGGAGCTCTCAAACATGCCAACAATGGCAGAGCTCCACGAATTATAGAGAGAAAACGGAGAAGAAGGAAACAAAAATCGTCCAAATCGGTTGAGAGATGAAGAAGATGAAGCTCGGAGAAGAATGCCAAAAAAGTGCAGAAAAATCGTCTTTTAGCTACTGCCTTCGTCGTAGCGTCGAGACGCTAGGCCAGCGTCTCGACGCTGTGCCCTAAGTGATCCGCGCGCGCGCGCGCTGGCGTCGCGACGCAAGGCCAGCGTCGCGACGCTGCCCCGATGAATTTCCTGCGCGGGCCTCCTCCGGAGCGTCTCGACGCCAAGCAGGGTCTCGACGCCAGGGCAGCGTCGAGCTAGCGTCTCGACGCTATCACTCGACGCTTGCTCTCGGGTTTTTCCAGCGTCGAGCCAGCGTCTCGACGCTATAGCTCGACGCTGGCTCTCGGGTTTGGGGCTGATGCTCTGCCTCTCCAAGGCTGTTTTGGCCCGTTTCTTCACGGAACAAACTCCCCTCTTCCCGATGCATTCCCAGGGCGCTAAAACTCTGCTTTAAGCGCTCGAACATGCCCAATGGACGCACGAGCTCTTTGCCGCTTTTCTCCTACAAAAGAGATACATTTAATCAATTGGAAGCGGTCTTTAGCTATAATTAGGACGTATTTAATAGCTCCAAAATGGAGTTATCACCGCTCATGGCGCGGTGCGTCAATCCCGCTCCACCAACGACAATGGAAGAGTTCATCTACCTATTACAATGGAAAGTGGAGCTCACTCGCATGCCAACAATGGCGGAGCTCCACGGAAAATAGAGAGAAAATGGGGAAGATGACGGGAAGAATCGTCGGAATCCGTTGGGAGAAGAAGGAGAAAAAGCTCTCCAAAAATTATGCAGAAAATCGTCTTTTAGCTGCTGTAATCGTCGTAGCGTCGAGACGCTAGGCCAGCGTCTCGACGCTGTGCCCTAAGTAATCCGCGCGCGCGCGCGCTGGCGTCGCGACGCAAGGCCAGCGTCGCGACGCTGCCCCGATGAATTTCTTGCGCGCGCCTCCTCCGGAGCGTCTCGACGCCAAGCAGGGTCTCGACGCCAGGGCAGCGTCGAGCTAGCGTCTCGACGCTATCACTCGACGCTTGCTCTCGGGTTTTTCCAGCGTCGAGCCAGCATCTCGACGCTATAGCTCGACGCTGGCTCTCGGGTTTGGGGCTGATGCTTTGCCTCTCCAAGGCTGTTTTGGCCCGTTTCTTCACGGAACAAGTTCCCCTCTTCCCGATGCATTCCCGGGACGCTAAAACTCTGCTTTAAGCGCTCGAACATGCCCAATGGACGCACGAGCTCTTTGCCGCTTTTCTCCTACAAAAGAGATACATTTAATCAATTGGAAGCGGCCTTTAGCTATGATTAGGACGTATTTAATAGCTCCAAAATGGAGTTATCAAACACCCCCAACTTAAACATTGCTAGTCCTCGAGCAAGCACTACAAAGACATTGACTCTAAGGACGCGTTTACATGTATTCTAACTCAAGCCTCCATGCAAATTGAAATTTAAACACGAGTATAATCATGGAAGCATTTGTTCACGTATTAACTAGGACATATCAAAAATTAACTCTTGCCCCCTAACGTGTGTGTGTGCTAGCTAACCACTCCTAAACTCACGTAAACCCGGAAAACCAACATGCAACGCACATCCCATTTTCCCCCTACTTCTAGCGTTTAAGAACAGCTACACTTGACTTACACGAGAGAGAGAAACAAATTAAGAGACCTAATTATTTTCTCATTCTTTTTCTTTCTTTTCAAAAGTACTTTGTACTCTTTTATTTTGGGTTCTTTGAACCAACCTTTCATTTCTTTTTCCTTCCTACTCGAGCTGCCTAACACGTCAAATTCATGCATAAAACTTCACGTTTTTAAGGACTAACGCTCACTTCTTTTAAGCGCTTAATAAGAAGGAGGAGCGCCTCGAGAGGAATTTTTCTACAAAACATGCTTTTCTATTTTTTTCATTAGGCTAAGCACATGCTTCCTCAATTAATTAGCTACTAACTCTCATGCAACAAGCTACCTAAGGGTGCCTTTCGGGGTGACAACGAGAATTAGCTAAACATGCGACAGACCAAGCTTATGGAATCTAGGGAGAAGTTGCTAAGTGCGCGATGAGTGCAAGGGAGCAACAGAAAAAATTTTAAAATTTTTGACATGAACCTAATAAACACAAAACTCATGCAAAAACTCGATTATGAACATGCTCAGATTTCCAACATGCATTTCCTAGGCTATCACAGTCAGAAAACAGTAAACAGAGTCCCAAGCACTTCAATATCTTTATAACACTGCTCAACAAACTACACATGCACATCCATCGGACTACTCCACAACACCCCCAACTTCAAAATTTGGCATTGTCCTCAATGCCAACCAGTCAGATACATCAAAGTAAAAGGGAAGAAGAAATTCACTTCCCTGACTCTTGGTGAAGCTGGCGAGGGCGAGGAAGCGGCGCACGAACGCATCAGAGCCCAAAATTGCCCTCTCTTCTCCGATCCCTAAAAAAAAACAGCAAGCTAATTAATACTAAATTAATCTAAAAAGCAATAAAACTAAACTAAAGCATAAAAACAGTTCAACACTCGGGTGCCTCCGAGAAGCGCAGAATTTTTAAAGTCGGTTGCTCGACTGTATTCTCTCAACAGACTCATCCATAGTCTGTAGGTGCGGGGGTGTTGCGTGCTCAATGTGTTAAAGATAAATAAGCAAGAAGGTAAAGAGAGCACTCAGAACATGCAAGCATACATGGTCTTACAGCAAGTAGTAAGTATATTTCATTTGTTTTTTCCACAGAGACTCATTTTTAGTTATTCGCGAAGTGTATTTGTTAAGAAAGATGGAGTGGATTTGATGGGGTAAAATTGGTTTTTAATTATCTAATCTTTGCTGAATGTGTAAAGGAATATAACATAAACAAATGCAAGTTGAAATTAGACTCAAAAGACAAGAGATGGAATTAATAAACGAAGAAGAAAACAGCTAAACAGAATGAAAATTTAGCAGAATTGCGGAGACCGCAATGTTATCGCAATTAACTGACAGCGAAAATGTGTAAATGGGTGAATTAAGGGCTACTAATGACTATCCTATAGGCCTTTTTAGACGATTCTCAAGCACTGGATCTACTCTCTATGCATCAAACTCACTTTATCTCATGTATCGTCCGATTCCATGCATTAGACTCTTAAGTTTACTCGACTCAAAGTAAGGTCTTAATCATCTTGTTAAAACAGAAGTGTTTAGTTTGTACTAGGGAAACGCCTATTCCTAGGCCGTTTCCTGGTTACCATGAAAGGCTAGCATGATTATATGACTCTGAACTCTTACTCCTTCCAGAGGTTAGGAGTTCTTTGGACAAAATGGATGGCCAATCGAAATTGCCCGTGGGATGAAGCTTACATACAATCAATGGTTCGAGAGCTATCCTACATACTTGGTTCACGTTTTTTAGCCTATAGTTCTGTCATTAGCATGCCCCTAAGTGACTTAGCTACTCATGGATATATAGAGAACAGAAATGTAAGATGAAACAGACATGCTTAAAAGGGAAATAAACTTAAA
This sequence comes from Herpetospermum pedunculosum, assembly GCA_028017165.1. Taxonomy (NCBI): domain Eukaryota; kingdom Viridiplantae; phylum Streptophyta; class Magnoliopsida; order Cucurbitales; family Cucurbitaceae; genus Herpetospermum; species Herpetospermum pedunculosum. The sequence goes on from CM051526.1 coordinate 14,756,166, forward strand.
ACAGCAAGACAAACTCGTAGCAGCAGAAGAAGGAAACCGTGAAATGAAACTTGCACTCTGATTACTTTGAATGTTGAACGAACAAAGAGAAACTTAAAGGCAGTAATTCAAAGACAGACAACAACGAAATGCAGTAACTAAAACACTAAACTAGGAACAACAATGATCAAAACTGGAAATTAGAAGAAGAACGACAGAAAACAGTGAAATGGCGCTTGAAAGCTTCGTTGCAGTCGCCTCGAATGAAGGGGATGACAGGTCAGCCTTGCTTGGATGAATCCAATCGAGAGAGAAGAAGAATCTCCTCTCCTTCCTATCAGATTATCGATTCCAACAGCTGAGACTCTCACTCCAACAGACGGCAAAGGAAAACAGGGAGAAAAAGTGGACTGTGAGAAGGCTTCTCCGCTTTCGGATGATGATCAAACCTCCGACTTTGGCCCCCTTTTATAGTAGTTTGCAGGTGCGTTTGGGCCAAGGAGAACCATCAATCTTCAACGTCATATATCAGAATGGATGGAGGAGAAAGAACGAATCCCTGAAATTATGGAAATTAACAGAAAAGGATCAGTCAACTTACGGTTTTCACTTGAATAATTGCGGCCTCAGCAATGTTTTCGCAATGCTGTCGCAATGCAGTTTTTTTCATTCTTTTCCTTCGGTTTTCAACCTTTTTCTTTCCTATTGTGCATAAGTCCTAATTTAGCTACCTTCTTCTCATTCTCATATTTAAGCATAGGTTTAGGCTAAATGCTATCAAAAACACCTAAAAGTGTTCATCTTCTTAAGCTAAATGGGTCCTAAATCAGTCACTTTCAGAGACTTAACACACCCCCAAACTTAAGGCTTTGCTTGTCCTCAAGCATACTATGGACTTACCTAGGCTGCTGTTTCTTCTTTTTTAACCACTTTACTGACTCCCCTATATTCTTGTCTATAGCAATGCTGTCCTGTGACACACTCCTTAGTTTTAAACTACCCTTTTATCTAGCTTCTTCTGACTTTGCCTGCCTAACATTCCTTCTGCTTTCATTAACTTCCTACAACTGATCTATTTGCTTTTGTCATATCATGCCACTATCCCTAAGGTTTCAAATTCTGCCTAGCTTTACCTCAGACTCAGTACATGCTTCTAGCTTTATTTTTAATGTGTCTAGGATTCCTTAGAGTCATGCCAGTCTTAGTATTAACGGTGACAGTAGTACTTTTAGAGAACAACCTAAACCCTGGCATCACTACATTGGATCAACACTCATCTCCCTAAACAACCCTACAAGTTACAACTTTGTGCTTAGCTAATTGAGGATCAGAGTTCTTTTTTAAATAGGACATCTAAGCCACAAAGTTGTAACTCCTAGGTATACATTCTTCTTCCCTATTCTTTTCCCTTTTTCTTACTTAGGTGGAGCCTCTCCTTTGGTTGCCTTTTGATGCAACGCCACTTGTGGGTTACACACTTGGCACTGATTACTCAGCAACCTAAGAGAAACTCTCCCCTTTATTCTTTTTTCATTTTTTTTTTCAGTTCATCATTTTTTTGTAAAGGAGAAGAAGAATGCTTATGTTTCTAAGGGAGAGAGGAATGTTCCTAGGCCTAGGGTGACCTCCCCCAAACTTCAACTACTCATTGTCCCCAATGAGTGTTTGAGGTGGCATACCCCCAAACTATCCTAGAAGCATCTAGTCTAAGGTAAAACAAAGAGAATCTAAAACCCTAGGCATAGACAAAACATTCGAATAACAAATATCACAGCAGCAGAAAATTACAAAAAACAGGCAGATAAGGCCTTACAGCTATGCATGCTGAGCTATTTAGAGGTTAATTTAAACTATCAAATGGTGTCCTATGACACTCATCCAGCATGCATCTAGATAAGCTATATACAGTAGTCATGATAGCAGCAAAAGAAAGAATTGAAACAGATCACAGCCTAGCTAAACAGACAGTCCAAAACATGCTTTCAGTAATAAATATTGCGGGTACCGCAATTATTTCGCAATTAAGTCTGGGCAGATTTAACAGTGAGTAAGGCCCCTAAGCATGCTTTTTCCAGTCACTCGAGTTTCCTAAAAATAAAACTAAACTATCCTACCTAGTCAGCTAACATCAGACTAGACTAAGCAAAAGGAAAAACATAAAACTAAACATCTAAAACAGATCAAAATTGAACCAAAAACAGCATAATTCACATGGTCCTATCAGAAAGCAGAAAATTGTTTTTTTTTTCCTAAGGGAACAGCAATACTCCCTTTAGTGCACTTCAAACCAGCACTTAAACTTCTTCATCCTCATCTGGTTGCCGTGGTCGTGGGGGCACCCATGGAGTCAGGAGATTTGTGGGGAAGTCAGGGAAGATGCACCCCAGTTGGTCTGCAACTTCCTTGTCCCTCGCCTGCGCATAAGTGGCCCATTGAGCCATTCTCCTCTGCATATCCATCAGGCAGGCCATGGATAGGGACTGTTCAGCAGCCAACCTATCCAATTCAAACTCCATATTCCCCTTCCTTCTCAGCCTCAGGTTAGCAGGCAGCTCCAAGTGGCCCGTGTAGGCCATCTGCTGCTCCAGGCGCTCGGTGGGGACTCCTGCAAGCAAACATAGTTTGGTTATGGTATTAGGGAAAAACAGTGGTCCCTTACCTTTCTTGGCGCATTCAGCAATGGCCGCAGTGATGACTTCTCCCACATTGATCGTGAGACCTCTCATTATCGCATACACCAGCAGCGATCGGCTCTGGTTGATTGTAGTCTCGTGAGTCACAGGGGACAATCTCCTTCGCACGAACGAAAACCAAACAGCTGCCTTAGCCGTGAGGTTGGCACTCATGAGAGTGTGCCTCCCATTGCGTGACACGGTCCAGGAAGCTTCAGGCTGGCCAATGGTGCGAATGGCCTCTTCCAGCACTGCCACAGTAGGCTCATCAACGATCCGTACATAATCTGTATGTGTTTGGCCTTTGAGACCATAGGCTTCGTTGATGGCCTTGGCTGAGAAATCCACTTCTACCCCTCTGACCACAGACAGGCCATCCTCAGGGCTGAGCACATTGGCGTAGAAATCATACACCATGCTCGTGTAGGCTGGATTGGGCGGTCTGCAGAATTCCTCCCAGCCATGGTTGATCACTCCTGCGCGCAAGAACTGCGGCAGGTCAGCAGGTCGGTCGAGGAAGCCTTTCTCGTGCAGCAACTCCCTCTTCCTTAACTCAACGCCCCTGGATTCAGCGTCAGATGAAACATACCTCACTGACTGAGGTTCGTCTTCAGGGTAGAGTTTGGCCTTCCCCTTATCTGCTGGCTTGGCTGACTCGGCAGCCTCAACCTTGAGCCTTTTGAGCGAAGGCTCAGTGCTCTCTTTGTCTGCTGAAGGCATCCTCTTGGCCTTCTTCTTCTTCAGCTTCTTGGATCGCTTGGCCTTGACAATCTTGGCCTTCTTCTTCTTCTTGAGCTTTGCCTTAATGTGGATCTGCTGGAGGCATGCCCCCAACGTCTCTTCCATGGAATCATCCTGCTGTGCAGGACTCTCGGCACTAGCTTCCCTTGCAGGCGAGAAGACCTCGTCTTCACCACCTTCCCCACTGCCCTGAGTGGATTCCTGGTACTCCCCATAAGGGAATTCAGGGTCAGGCCGTGGAGGCGTGCGCGAAGGTGTGGCACTCTGCTCCGCTGTAGGCGTCTGCACGGAATTCAGTGGTGAAGACGGCGTCGCAGGGCTATGTGCAGGCGGTGACGATGAAAGCTCCGGGCTGTGCACTGGTTCAGATGATGAAGGGTTGTGCGCAGGTGAGGCAGATGGCGACGAACTCTTCTTGATCGACTCGTGGGACGCACGATCCGATTCTTGACTCTCCACAGAGGGAGTCTTTGCCTTGCTTGGTTCGGCGGCCATCTCGACACTCCACCGACGCTTCTTGGGTGTTCCTGCCGGTTCAGAAGGTCCAGCAGGGATTTCTGTGACAACCCTCCACTTCCTTCTACGGATCGGAAGCTTGGGAAGACGGCCAGTGCGTACAGCACCCTCATCTGCAAGGGTAAGAAGTGCTTCCCTCGCAGCCGCTTCAGCAGCGTCATCAGCCCTCTTCTTGGCTGCAGATCTTTCAGCACGTGTGGACACCATTGTCGAATCTTGGAGGTTTGGAGAGAAGGATCAAAGATGAAGAGAATCGCAGCTTTCTTGGAAATCAGAGAATGAAAGAATCGTATCGAACGAGCGCCTCCCAACGGATATAAAGGCAACGGCTAAATCCCAACGGCTATTTTTTTGCGGATCCTGCAATTCCAGCGCAATTTTAGGGATCTTTTTTCATTAAAATGTCAAACTTTGCTCGCCCGTATCTTTTATTTGGCTCGATCGTTTCTTGATTTTTAAAGCTGGATTTACTCTCCTTGATTCCCTCTATTGATTCCCTATAAAAACAAATAAAACAAACATTAAATACTTAACTAAAATCACACCACAAAACACACAAACGATAACCGGAAATTTGCAAAAAATAAACTAAGGCATGAGCCTTGACTAAACGAGCACAGTAACCACTCGTTCTCTCTCGTTTTTAGTTTCATGCTTCATTCAAGAGGAAGGCCGAGAGAGTCTTCACATCTCCTTCCTCATAGTAATGCTTCAACCTTGCCCCATTGACCATAAATGGTTGGCCTTGCTGCAAGTTTTTTATCTCTATGGCACCATGAACAAACACATTAGTAATGACAAATGGACCCGACCATCTAGACTTAAGTTTCCCTGGAAATAGTTTCAACCGTGAGTTAAACAACAATACAAGTTGACCCTTCTTAAAGTCCTTAACTCTAAGTCTACTATCGTGCCAAATCTTGGTTTTTTCCTTGTACATCTTAGCATTTTCATAGGCCATATGCCTAAGCTCATCAAGCTCATGTAATTGCAAAGACCTCAGTGTCCCCGCATCTTTTACACAAAAATTTAATTCCTTCATGGCCCAAAATGCTTTGTTTTCTAACTCAAGTGGTAAGTGACAAGCCTTGCCATATACCAGCCTATAAGGGGACATTCCTAGAGGTGTCTTATATGCTGTCCTATAAGCCCAAAGTGCATCCTCAAGCTTGAAGGACCAGTCTTTCCTATTAGGTTTGACTACTTTTTCTAGGATGTTCTTAATTTCCCTATTTGAGATTTCAGCTTGGCCATTTGAGTGTGGGTGATAGGGAGTGGCTACTCTATGTCTAATGTTATACTTAGCCAATACTTTTTCCATAGCCTTGTTAATGAAATGTGACCCCTCATCACTAATGATAGCACGAGGTGTCCCAAACCTAGTAAAAATGTGCCTATGCAAGAAGTTGGTGACTGTTTTAGCATCATTATTAGGACATGCTTTGGCCTCTACCCACTTGGACACATAATCCACTGCCACTAATATGTAGAGGTTACCTGATGAGGGAGGGAATGGCCCCATGAAGTCAATGCCCCACACATCAAAGAGCTCCAACTCTAAGATGTAGGTGAGGGGCATCTCATCCTTTCGACTGAGGTTACCTGTTCTTTGGCATTCATCACAGCTGTGGGCATAGTTGTGGGCATCTTTGAAGATCGTTGGCCAATAATAGCCACTCTGAAATACCTTTGCAGCTGTTCTTTGGCCACCAAAGTGTCCACCATAAGGAGATGCGTGACAGTGTTGCAGCACAGATTTCGCTTCAGCAGCTGAAACACACTTCCTTAGCAAGCCATCAGCACAGGTTCTGTAAAGTGTGGGGTCATCCCAGATGAATTTCCTTGCTTCATGAAGGAACCTCTTCTTCTCTTGTCCTCCCTTGAACACTGGTAATACCTGTGATGCACGGAAGTTAGCAATGTCAGCAAACCAAGGTTCCTCATCGTTATCACGATGAGTCAAAGCAAAGACATGTTCATCAATAAAAGCATCAGAAATTGCGGGGTCCGCAATTTTTTCGCAATTGTGCTGCAATCGAGACAGGTGATCTGCAACCACGTTTTCACATCCTTTCTTGTCCCGAATGTCCAAATCAAATTCCTGCAGCAATAACACCCACCTAATCAACCTAGGCTTGGCATCAGCCTTCCTCATAAGATATTTCAAGGCAGAATGGTCAGTGTATACAATTGTCCTAGTGCCTACAATATAGTTTCTAAATTTTTCGCAAGCAAATACTACAGCAAGCATCTCTTTCTCAGTAGTTGTATAATTACATTGAGCCTCATTCAAGGTCTTACTAGCATAATAGACAGGGTGTGTTAGCCTATCAATCTTCTGGCCTAACATCACTCCTACAGCATAGTCACTGGCATCACATAACATCTCAAAGGGCAGATCCCAATTTGGTCCTACTATGATAGAAGCTGTGACTAGTGCTTTCTTAAGGGTGGTCCAAGCTACTACACATTCCTTAGAGAAGATGAATGGCCTATTTAATTCTAGAAGCTCACACAGAGGCTTGGCTATCTTAGAAAAGTCCTTAATGAACCTTCTGTAGAAGCCAGCATGCCCTAAGAAACTTCTAATGGCCTTGACATTCTGAGGCTCCACCGACTTCTCTATGACCTCAATTTTGGCTCGGTCAACTTCTACTCCTGCCCCCGACACTCTATGTCCTAAGACAATCCCCTCATCCACCATAAAATGGCATTTTTCCCAATTTAGGACTAGGTTGGTCTCCTCACACCTAGCCAGGACTTGTCCTAGGTTTTCTAGACAGTTTGAAAATGAGTCCCCAAAGACTGAGAAGTCATCCATGAATATTTCTATCATGGACTCATCCAACTCAGAGAAGATTGCCATCATGCACCTTTGGAAAGTTGTCGGTGCATTGCATAAGCCAAAAGGCATTCTGCGAAAGGCAAAGGTTCCAAAAGGGCAAGTAAAGGTGGTCTTCTCTTGATCCTTAGGGTCTATAGTTATTTGATTATAGCCTGAATAGCCATCTAAGAAACAATAGTAGGCTCTACCAGCTATTCTGTCTAACATCTGGTCAATAAACGGAAGAGGAAAATGGTCTTTTTTAGTTTCTTTATTTAATTTCCTGTAATCCATACACACTCTCCACCCTGTGACAGTCCTTGTTGGAATCAGTTCGTTGTTCTCATTGACTACCACAGTTATTCCCCCCTTTTTAGGTACACATTGGATGGGGCTCACCCACTGGCTACTAGCTATTGGGAAGATCACTCCTGCATCTAACCATTTTATTATTTCCTTCTTTACTACCTCTTTCATAGAGGGGTTTAGCCTACGCTGGTGATCTACCCTAGGTGTGTGCTCTTCCTCTAGTATAATTTTGTGCATGCAATAAGAAGGGTTAATGCCTCGAATATCAGCAATAGTCCATGCTATAGCCTTCCTATGTTGCTTAAGCAGTAAAATCAGTTCAACCTCATGCTTTTCACTTAATTTAGAAGAAATGATAACAGGCAGAGTTTCATTACTTCCTAGATATGCATACTTGAGGTGAGTGGGTAGTGGTTTCAGTTCTAAAACAGGTGGATGCTCAATAGATGGCTTCAAAGGATTTACAGGTCTATCAGTTAGGTCTATATTCATACATACATGTTGTGGTTTATCTACAGGCATATCCATTATGTCAGATACATTCAAGTCAGCTACATCTAATCCTACATATTCATTAGCATGCTTGGTTAATAATACATGCTCTAATTGTTCCTCCATCAAGGAGTCTACTACGTCCATGCTAGCACAGGATTCAAGGTCAGAGGGGTACCTTAAAGCTTTATATACGCTAAACTTCACCTCTTCATCATGAACCCTCATAGTGAGCTCACCTTTTTGGACGTCTATAAGTGCCCTACCTGTGGCTAGAAATGGTCTGCCTAGCAGGATGGGGACTTCCTTGTCTGCCTCATAGTCCAGGACAATGAAATCTGCAAGAAAAATAAACTTGTCAACTTTAACTAGAATATCCTCAATTTTACCTTCTGGATATGCAATGGATCTGTCTGCTAGTTGTAAAGTGACAGTGGTTGGACGTGCTTCTCCTATTCCCAACTGGCGGAATAGGGACAGGGGCATGAGATTTATGCTGGCGCCCAGGTCACAAAGCGCTCTGCCCACATGCTTGCCTCCAAGTTCTACAGGTAAGGTGAAGGAACCAGGATCCTTCTCCTTCTTGGGCAGCTTGTTCTGGAGGATGGCACTGCACTCCTCAGTGAGGTTTACTGTTTCAAACTCACCAATTATTTTTTTGTTAGTAATGATGTCCTTCAAAAACTTTACATAAGAAGGCATAGACTGTAAAACTTCTACAAAAGGAATGTTAACATGCACTTGCTTAAGAATTTCTAAGAATTTATTAAAATGAACTTCCTGTTCCTGCTTCTTCTTAAGCCTTCGAGGGTATGGAGGTGGTGGCACATATGCAGGTATGTCAGGGCGCTTTAGGATAGGTGGAGGCCTTGGAATTTCTTCTACCTCCTCAATAATTGGTTCTAGCCTGGCTCCTGATGTGCTAGTTGGTGGTGGACCTTGGTTTGGTAGAGACTCCAGTGGAGCACTAGACTCAGTGTTCTCTACTCTCTTTGGTATGTCTTTTGTGTTGCTCACCAGTGGTCTTCCACTCCTAAGTTCAATTGCTTGAACTTGTTCTGTACCATCTCTCCTTGGTACCTCGGTGTCAGCAGGTAGTCTACCTTGGGGCCTACTCTTAAGTTCATTAGCTAATTGGCCTATTTGGTTTTCTAGGCTCCTAAGAGTAGCTTGCTGGCTTTGAAGCGTAGCATCATTCTTAGCGATGTATTCCTTGAGTAGGTTTTCTACAGAAGATCCTACAGGTTGATTGTATGGTTTTTGGTACATTGACTGGTTATGTTGAGGAGTGAAACCAGGTGTTCCACTCGGCCTTGGTTGGTTAGAATTTTGGTTAGCGTTTTGTTGGCCACCCCATGACAGGTTAGGGTGGTTTCTCCAACCAGGGTTATAGGTGTTGGAGTAGGGGTTATTCCTAGGCTGCTGCTGGATTCCCAGGGCAGTATTCATATGGGTGCCCTTCCCCACAGAATCCACAGACAAGTGCCTCGCCTTGACTTGGTTGGGTGCCCATTGACATGGCTGTGGCGGTATTGGCACTGGTTTGGAGATTGGCCTGAGCCATTTGCTTAACTAGGTTGGTCAGGGCGTTTATTTGGGTGCTCATTGCACTTAGAGCATCCTTGTCTTGAGCCCTAGTTGGCTCAACTGGATCATCTGACCACCTACAGTGAGATGCTGAGATCTTCTCCAAGATCTCATAGGCTTCGTTGTAACTCTTGGACAACATGGAACCTCCAGCGGATGAGTTTAGAACTTGTCTGGTGCTGGGGTTGCATCCTTTAAAGAAGACTTCTATTTGGATACACCATGGGATGCCATGGTGTGGACATTTAATGAGAAGGTCTTTGAATCTTGTCCAAGCTTCGTGAAGAGACTCACTTGGAGCTTGTTTGAATTTGATGATATCATCACGAAAGGTAGAATTCCTATCTGGTGGGAAATATTTGACTAGGAATTTTTCTGCTAAGTCTGTCCAATTGAGGACAGATCCTGAGGGTAATGAATTTAACCACGTTTTGGCTTTGTCCCTCAAAGAGTAAGGGAACAGATATAGCCTCAGGGCTTCTTGGGAAACTCCAGGAATCAGGAATGTGTCACTAACTCCTAGGAAGTTCCTAAGGTGGTTATGAGGGTCCTCATTTTCTATTCCAAAGAATTGTCCCACAGTGGACAACATTTGGAACATCACTGGCTTTAACTCGAATGAGTTGGCAGTGATTTCAGGACGGATTATGCTGGGGTTCAGCTCCCCAGGCATAGGTACGAGGTATGAAAGGATGGCGCTATCCTTGTCATTCGCTATTTCAATGGGATTGCGAGTGACAGGCACCAGGTTTTGATCTATTCCAGCCATTTCTTCTTGAGTGGATTGCGGAGACTCTGCGGTTTCAGCAATTATTTGAGGTAAGAGGGGTTGTTTAAAGAGACGTTTCTTGGCTCTATTTCTAGCTTTAAATAATCTCTCTGGCTCAGGGTTGAACTCTAGATCACTACTTGGAGTCTCATTCATAAACTACCCTAAATGGTACCTGAAAAAGAAATGGAAATGGATCAAATCCAATGGAAAATATCTTGGTGTTTCAGACTTAACAAACTTCGTTTTCACTTAAAATAAGTCCCCGGCAGCGGCGCCAAAAACTTGTTGCGTGCTCAATGTGTTAAAGATAAATAAGCAAGAAGGTAAAGACAGCACTCAGAACATGCAAGCATACATGGTCTTACAGCAAGTAGTAAGTATATTTCATTCGTTTTTTCCACAGAGACTCATTTTTAGTTATTCGCGAAGTGTATTTGTTAAGAAAGATGGAGTGGATTTGATGGGGTAAAATTGGTTTTTAATTATCTAATCTTTGCTGAATGTGTAAAGGAATATAACATAAACAAATGCAAGTTGAAATTAGACTCAAAAGACAAGAGATGGAATTAATAAACGAAGAAGAAAACAGCTAAACAGAATGAAAATTTAGCAGAATTGCGGAGACCGCAATGTTATCGCAATTAACTGACAGCGAAAATGTGTAAATGGGTGAATTAAGGGCTACTAATGACTATCCTATAGGCCTTTTTAGACGATTCTCAAGCACTGGATCTACTCTCTATGCATCAAACTCACTCTATCTCATGTATCGTCCGATTCCATGCATTAGACTCTTAAGTTTACTCGACTCAAAGTAAGGTCTTAATCATCTTGTTAAAACAGAAGTGTTTAGTTTGTACTAGGGAAACGCCTATTCCTAGGCCGTTTCCTGGTTACCATGAAAGGCTAGCATGATTATATGACTCTGAACTCTTACTCCTTCCAGAGGTTAGGAGTTCTTTGGACAAAATGGATGGCCAATCGAAATTGCCCGTGGGATGAAGCTTACATACAATCAATGGTTCGAGAGCTATCCTACATACTTGGTTCACGTTTTTTAGCCTATAGTTCTGTCATTAGCATGCCCCTAAGTGACTTAGCTACTCATGGATATATAGAGAACAGAAATGTAAGATGAAACAGACATGCTTAAAAGGGAAATAAACTTAAAACAGCAAGACAAAACCGTAGCAGCAGAAGAAGGAAACCGTGAAATGAAACTTGCACTCTGATTACTTTGAATGTTGAACGAACAAAGAGAAACTTAAAGGCAGTAATTCAAAGACAGACAACAACGAAATGCAGTAACTAAAACACTAAACTAGGAACAACAATGATCAAAACTGGAAATTAGAAGAAGAACGACAGAAAACAGTGAAATGGCGCTTGAAAGCTTCGTTGCAGTCGCCTCGAATGAAGGGGATGACAGGTCAGCCTTGCTTGGATGAATCCAATCGAGAGAGAAGAAGAATCTCCTCTCCTTCCTATCAGATTATCGATTCCAACAGCTGAGACTCTCACTCCAACAGACGGCAAAGGAAAACAGGGAGAAAAAGTGGACTGTGAGAAGGCTTCTCCGCTTTCGGATGATGATCAAACCTCCGACTTTGGCCCCCTTTTATAGTAGTTTGCAGGTGCGTTTGGGCCAAGGAGAACCATCAATCTTCAACGTCATATATCAGAATGGATGGAGGAGAAAGAACGAATCCCTGAAATTACGGAAATTAACAGAAAAGGATCAGTCAACTTACGGTTTTCACTTGAATAATTGCGGCCTCAGCAATGTTTTTCTTTCCTATTGTGCAATGCAGTTTTTTTCATTCTTTTCCTTCGGTTTTAAACCTTTTTCTTTCCTATTGTGCATAAGTCCTAATTTAGCTACCTTCTTCTCATTCTCATATTTAAGCATAGGTTTAGGCTAAATGCTATCAAAAACACCTAAAAGTGTTCATCTTCTTAAGCTAAATGGGTCCTAAATAAGTCACTTTCAGAGACTTAACAGGGGGACGATCCAGACTTGTCCTTGGCCACACCGTTTCCACCATCCACCTGAAAAATATTTTGCACTCTTCGTGCCTCGGGCACGTGAATATCAGACATGTTAGTGCAAAATCCAGCAGTATCATCCATCACATTCAAATCAGAAATTTTAACCGAGACATGGGAACCATCCCTCAAGCGCGAGGGTAGACTCCCATTCTCATCATGCTCACAAACAACAGAAACATTCGCAACAGATTTCCCATCAAATAAAGAAAACTCATGCAAAGTATCATCAAACTCTAACGAAATGACGCCCTTATACACATCGATTTTGACCCTAGCGGTCTTAAGAAAAGGGCGTCCTAACAGCATAGAGGACGAAGCATGCGATGAATTCTCATTCATGTCTAAAACAAGGAAATCAGCGGGAAACGTCATATTCCCAACTCTAACAAGAACATCCTCTACCTTCCCCCTAGGACAGATGCTTGACCCATTAGCCAACTGAACAGAAACATTACACTCATGCATTTCATTTAAATTCAGTTCACGAAACAGTGCATAAGACATAACATTTACAGAGGCTCCTAGGTCTAACATGGCATTATGAACAACTTTACTACCTATAGTGCAAGGGATAGTAAAGGTACCTGGATCGTTGCACTTGGCAGGCAACGTACCTGGGAGTATGGCAGAGACGTTCTCTTTCTTTTTCTCAGTCCCTCTGGACTTCCTTTTCGTAGTGCACCAGCTCCTTAGGAATTTTGCATATTTGGGCACTTGACTGACTGCCTCTAGGAGCGGGATATTTACCATCACCTTCTGGAAGGTTCGAAGGACCTCCTCATCATCAGATTCCAAAGTAGGCTTCGCAAGCCTACTCGGGAATGGTGCTTTGGCAACATCCTCAGGTACACTGACCTTCTCATTTCTTTTCTCATTCTGAGTCTCAGGAGCAGTCGGGGCGGACTTGTTCAGGCTGTCCGTGGCTTCCTTCGCAGCTCTGGTGGAAAATGACTTCCCACTGCGCAGCTGAATGGCACTCACGTTTTCACATGAGTTCACTGTAGTTTGGGAAGGAAGCTTCCCCGAGCTCTTGCTCTCAATCTTACTGATAGACACCGCCATTTGTGTCAGCTGCTTGTTCAAATTCTGCAGCTCTGCCTTATGAGAATTAAGCTCCTCGCGAGCCTCTTTCTGGAACTGGCTGGTGCTAGTCACGATGGTCCTGACCATCTCTTCAAGTGAGCTGGAGGAGCTCGAAGCTTGAGCCTGGGTGGAAGAGTTAGGCCTATCCTAGGACTGGCCCTGGAAGCGAGTTTGTCCTTCCCTATTCCCATAGCTGAAATTTGGATGGTCGCGCCAACCGGGGTTGTAAGTGTTAGCATATGGATCATACTTCCTTGGGTTGGAAGCATACTGTTAAGTCTCTGAAAGTGACTTATTTAGGACCCATTTAGCTTAAGAAGATATACACTTTTAGGTGTTTTTGATAGCATTTAGCCTAAACCTATGCTTAAATATGAAAATAAGAAGAGGGTAGCTAAATTAGGACTTATGCACAATAGATAGAAAAAGGGTTGAAAACCGAAGGAAAAGAATGAAAATAACGCATTGCGACAGCATTGCGAAAACATTGCTGAAGCCGCAATTATTCAAGTGAAAACCGTAAGTTGACTGATCTTTTTCTGTTAATTTCCGTAATTTCAGGGATTCGTTCTTTCTCCTCCATCCATTCTGATATATGACGTTGAAGATTGATGGTTCTCCTTGGCCCAAACACACCTGCAAACTACTATAAAAGGGGGTCAAAGTCGGAGGTTTGATCATCATCCGAAAGCGCAGAAGTCTTCTCACAGTCCACTTTTTCTCCCTGTTTTCCTTTGCCGTCTGTTGGAGTGAGAGTCTCAGCTGTTGGAATCGATAATCTGATAGGAAGGAGAGGAGATTCTTCTTCTCTCTCGATCGGATTCATCCAAGCAAGGCTGACCTTTCATCCCCTTCATTCGAGGCGACTGCAACGAAGCTTTCAAGCGCCATTTCCTGTTCTCTGTCGTTCTTCTTCTAATTTCCAGCTTTAATCATTGTTGTTCTTAGTTTAGTATTTTAGTTACTGCATTTCGTTGTTGTCTGTCTTTGAATTACTGCCTTTAAGTTTCCTTTGTTCGTTCAAACATTCAAAGTAATCAAAGTACAATTCTGCATTTCACAGTTTCCACCTTCTGCTGCTACGGTTTTGTCTTGCTGTTTTAAGCACATTTCCCTTCTAAGCATGTCTGTTTCATCTTTTATTTCTGTTCTCTATATATCCATGAGTAGCTAAGTCACTTAGGGGCATGCTAATGACAGGACTATAGGCTAAAAAACGTAAATCAAGTATGTAGGTTAACTCTCGAGTCATTGATTGTGTGTAAGCTTCATCCCACGGGCAATTTCGATTGGCCATCCATTTTGTCCAAAGAACTCCTAACCTCTGGAAGGAGTAAGAGTTCAGAGTCATATAATCATGCTAGCCTTTCAAGGTAATCAGAAAACGACTTAGGAATAAGCGTTTTCCTAGTACAAACTAAACACTCCTGTTTTAACAAGATGCTTAAGACCTTACTTTGAAGTCGAGTAAACTAAAGAATCTAATGCATGGAATCGGACGATACTTGAGATAAAGTGAGTTTGATGTATAGAGAGTTGATCCAATGCTTGAGAATCGTAATAAAATGCCTATAGGATAGTCATTAGTAGCCCTTAATTCACCCATTTACACACTTTCGCTGCTGTTTAATTGCGGAAACATTGCGGTCCCCGCAATTCTGCTAAGTTTTTATTCTGTTTAGCTGTTTTCTTCTTTGTTTATCAATTCCATCTCTTGTCCTTTGAGTCTAATTTCAACTTCCATTCGTTCATGTTGCATTCCTTTACACATTCAGTACAAATTAGATAATTAAAAACCAATTTTACCCCATCAAATTCACCCCATCTTTCTTAACAAATACACTTCGCGAATAGCTAAAAATGAGTCTCTGTGGAAAAAACGAATGAAATATACTTACTACTTGCTGTGAGACCATGTATGCTTGCATGTTCTGAGTGCTCTCTCTACTTCCTTGCTTATTTATCTTTACACATTGAGCACGCAACAAGTTTTTGGCGCCGCTGCCGGGGACTTATTTTAAGTGAAAACGAAGTTTGTTAAGTTTGAAACATCAAGTTATTTTCCATTGAATTTGATCCATCTTCATTTCTTTTTCAGGTACCATTTAGGGTAGTTTATGAATGAGACTCCATCTAGTGATCTAGAGTTCAACCCTGAGCCTGAGAGATTATTTAAAGCTAGAAATAGAGCCAAGAAACGTCTCTTTAAACAAACCCTTTTACCTCCAATCATTGCGGAAACTACAATTCCTCCGCAATTACCTCAAGAAGAAATGGCTGGAGTAAATCAAAACCTGGTGCCTGTCACTCGCAATCCCATTGAAATAGCGAATGACAAGGATAGCGCCATCCTTTCATATTTAGTACCTATGCCTGGGGAGCTGAACCCCAGCATAATCCGTCCTGAAATCACTGCCAACTCATTCGAGTTAAAGCCAGTGATGTTCCAAATGTTGTCCACTGTGGGACAATTCTTTGGAATAGAAAATGAGGACCCCCATAACCACCTTAGGAACTTCTTAGGAGTTAGTGACACATTCCTAATCCCTGGAGTTTCCCAAGAAGCCCTGAGGCTATATCTTTTCCCTTACTCTTTAAGGGACAAAGCCAAAACATGGTTAAATTCTTTACCCTCAGGATCTGTCCTCAATTGGACAGACTTAGCAGAGAAATTCCTAGTCAAATATTTCCCACCAGATAGGAATTCTACCTTTCGTGATGATATCATAAAATTCAAACAAGCTCCAAGTGAGTCCCTTCACGAAGCTTGGACAAGATTCAAAGACCTTCTCATTAAATGTCCACACCATGGCATTCCATGGTGTATCCAAATAGAAGTCTTCTTTAAAGGATGCAACCCCAGCACCAGACAAGTTCTAAATTCATCTGCTGGTGGTTCCATGTTGTCCAAGAGTTACAACGAAGCTTATGAGATCTTGGAGAAGATCTCAACATCTCATTGTAGGTGGTCAGACGATCCAGTAGAGCCAACTAGGGCTCAAGACAAGGATGCTCTAAGCGCCATGAGCACCCAAATAAATGCCCTGACCAACCTAGTTAAGCAAATGGCTCAGGCCAATCTTCAAACCAGTGTCAATACCGCCACAGCCATGTCAATGGGCACCCAACCAAGTCAAGGCGAGGCACCTATCTGTGGATTCTGTGGGGAAGGGCACCCTTATGAATACTGCCCTGGGAATCCATCCTCAGTCTGCTATGTTGGAAGCCAGCAGCAGCCTAGGAATAACCCCTACTCACAAACTTACAACCCTGGTTGGAGAAACCACCCAAACCTGTCATGGGGTGGCCAACAAAACACTAACCAAAATCCTAACAAACCAAGGCCGAGTGGAACACCTGGTTTCACTCCCCAACATAACCAGTCAATGTACCAAAAACCATACAATCAATCTGTAGGATCTTCTGTAGAAAACCTACTCAAGGAATACATAGCTAAGAATGATGCTACTCTTCAAAGCCAGCAAGCTACTCTTAGGAGCCTAGAAAACCAAATAGGGCAACTAGCCAATGAAATCAAAAGTAGGCCCCAAGGTAGACTCCCTGCTGACACCGAGGTACCAAGGAGAGATGGCAAAGAACAAGTTCAAGCAATTGAACTTAGGAGTGGAAGACCATTGGTGAACAACACAAAGGACACACCAAAGAGAGTAGAGAACACTGAGTCTAGTGCTCCACTGGAGTCTCTGCCAAACCAAGGTCCACCACCAACTAGCACATCAGGAGCCAGGCTAGAACCAATTATTGAGGAGGTAGAAGAAATTCCAAGGCCTCCACCTATCCTAAAGCGCCCTGACATACCTGCATATGTGCCACCACCTCCATACCCTCGAAGGCTTAAGAAGAAGCAGGAACAGGAAGTTCATTTTAATAAATTCTTAGAAATTCTTAAGCAAGTGCATGTTAACATTCCTTTTGTAGAGGTTTTACAGTCGATGCCTTCTTATGTAAAGTTTTTGAAGGACATTATTACTAACAAAAAAATAATTGGTGAGTTTGAAACAGTAAACCTCACCGAGGAGTGCAGTGCCATCCTCCAAAACAAGCTGCCCAAGAAGGAGAAGGATCCTGGTTCCTTCACCTTACCTGTAGAACTTGGAGGCAAGCACGTGGGCAGAGCGCTTTGTGACCTGGGCGCCAGCATAAATCTCATGCCCCTGTCCCTATTCCGCCAGTTGGGAATGGGAGAAGCACGTCCAACCACAGTCACTTTACAACTAGCAGACAGATCCATCGCATATCCAGAAGGTAAGATTGAGGATATTCTAGTTAAAGTTGACAAATTCATTTTCCTTGCAGATTTCATTGTCCTGGACTATGAGGCAGACAAAGAGGTCCCCATCCTGCTAGGTAGACCATTTCTAGCCACAGGTAGGGCACTTATAGACGTCCAAAAAGGTGAGCTTACTATGAGGGTTCATGATGAAGAGGTGAAGTTTAGTGTATATAAAGCTTTAAGGTATCCCTCTGACCTTGAATCCTGTGCTAGCATGGATATTGTTGACTCACTGATGGAAGAACAATTAGAGCATGTATTATTAACCAAGCATGCTAATGAATATGTAGAATTAGATGTAGCTGATTTAAATGTATCTGACATAATGGATATGCCTGTAGATAAACCACAGCATGTATGTATGAATATAGATTTAACTGATAGAACTGTAAATCCTTTGAAGCCCTCCATTGAGCATCCACCTGTTTTAGAACTAAAACCACTACCCACTCACCTCAAATATGCATATTTAGGAAATAATGATACACTGCCTGTAATTATTTCTTCTAAACTAAGTGAACAGCATGAGGGTGAATTAATTTTACTGCTTAAGCAACATAGGAAGGCTATAGCATGGACTATTGCTGATATTCGAGGCATTAGCCCTTCTTATTGCATGCACAAAATTATACTAGAGGAAGAGCACACACCTAGGGTAGATCACCAGCGTACGCTAAACCCCTCTATGAAAGTGGTAGTAAAGAAGGAAATAATAAAATGGTTAGATGCAGGAGTGATTTTCCCCATAGCTAGTAGCCAATGGGTGAGCCCCATCCAATGTGTACCTAAAAAGGGGGGAATAACTGTGGTAGTTGTTGCGTGCTCAATGTGTAAAGATAAATATGCAAACAGGAAGAGAGAGCACTTAGAACATGCAAGCATACATGGTCTCACAGCAAGTAGTAAGTATATTTCATTCGTTTTTTCCACAGAGACTCATTTTTAGCTATTCGCGAAGTGTGAATGTTAAGAAAGATGGGATGAATTTGATGGGGTAAAATTGGTTTTTAATTAACTACTTTTTGCTGAATGTGTAGAGGGATATAACATAAACAAATTAAAGTTAAAACTAGACCTAAAGGACAAGAGATGGAATTAATAATCGAGGAAGAAAACAGCTAAACAGAATGATAAAACGGCAGAATTGCGAGGACCGCAATGTTTCCGCAATTAAATGGCAGCGAATCTGATTAAAACGGGGAATTAAGGGCTACTAATGACTGTCCTATAGGCATTTTATTACGATTATCAAGCTTTGGATCAACTCTCTATACATCAAACTCACTCTATCTCAAGTATCGTCCGATTCCATGCATTAGAGACTCAAGTTTACTCGACTTCAAAGTAAGGACTTAAGCATCTTGTTAAAACAGGAGTGTTCAGTTTGTACTAGGGAAACGCCTATTCCTAGGCCGTTTCCTGATTACCATGAAAGGCTAGCATGATTATATGACTCTGAACTCTTACTCCTTCCAGAGGTTAGGAGTTCTTTGGACAAAATGGATGGCCAATCGAAATTGCCCGTGGGATGAAGCTTACATACAATCAATGTTCGAGTGTTGAACTGACTACTTGACTCACGTTTTTTAGCCTATAATTCTGTCATTAGCATGCCCCTAAGTGAATTTAGTTACTCATGGATATATGAAGAACAGAAAGGGTAGATAAAACAGACATACTTAGAAGAGAAATGTGCTTAAAACAGGAAGCAAAACCCGTAGCAGAAGAAAGTATAAACTGTGAAGTGCAGAAACTTACTTTGATTAACTTGAATGTTTGAATGACAAAGGAAAGCTTTAAAAGGAATGAATCCAAGGCAGACAACAACGAAATGCAATAAGTAAATTACTAAACTAAGAACAACAATGATCAGTAAGGGAAATGAGAAGGAAAGAACAGAAAACAGTAAAGGATTGCTGAAAACTTCGTGGCAGTCGCCTCGAATGATGGTGATGAGAATTCAGCCGTGCTTGGATGAATCCAATCGAGAGAGAAGAAGAATCTTCTCTCCTTCCTATCAGATTATCGACTCCAAAAGCTGAGAACCTCACTCCAACAGACGGCAAAGGAAAACAGATGGAAATGGTGGACTGCAAGAAGACTTCTGCGCTTCGAATTGATGACTGAACCTCCGACTTTGACCCCCTTTTATAGTAGTTTGCAGGTGCGTTTGGGCCAAGGAGAACCATCAACCTTCAACGTCATATATCAGAATGGATGGAGGAGAAAGAACGAATCCCTGAAAAGTCGGATCTAAACAGAAAATGATCAGCCAACTTACGGTTTTAACTTGAATAATTGCGGTCACCGCAATTATTCCGCAATTCATTTGCAATGGTTATTTTTTCATTCTTTTCCTCGGTTTTCAACCCTTTTTCTACCTATTGTGGATAAGTCCTAAATTAGCCACCTTCTTCTAATTCTCATATTAAAGCATAGGTTTAGGCTAAATGCTAACAAAAACACCTAAATGTGTACATTTTCTTAAGCTAAATGGGTCCTAAATAAGTCACTTTCAGAGACTTAACACACCCCCAAACTTAAGGCTTTGCTTGTCCTCAAGCATACTAAGGACTTACTTAGGCTGCTGTTTCTTCTTCTTTAACTACTCACTAACTCCCTTATATTCTTGTCTATAGCAATGCTGTCCTGTGACACACTT
This sequence comes from Herpetospermum pedunculosum, assembly GCA_028017165.1. Taxonomy (NCBI): domain Eukaryota; kingdom Viridiplantae; phylum Streptophyta; class Magnoliopsida; order Cucurbitales; family Cucurbitaceae; genus Herpetospermum; species Herpetospermum pedunculosum. The sequence continues at coordinate 14,776,146 of CM051526.1, forward strand.
CTAAGTTTAGAACTAACCTCTTGTCTAGCTTCTTCTGACTTCGCCTGCCTACTATACCCACTGCTTTTGTTAACCCCCTACTACTGATCTAACTACTTTTATGATATCATGCTATTATCCCTAAGGTTTCAAATTCTACCAAGCTTTACTCCAGACTCAGTACATGCTTCTAGCTTATTTTTAATGTGTCTAGGATTCCTTAGAGTCATGCCAGTCTTAGTATTAACAGTGACAGTGGTACTTTTAGAGAACAACCTAAGCCCTGGCATCACTACATTGGATATACACTCATCTCCCTAAAACAACCCTACAAGTTACAACTTTTGTGCTTAGCTACTTTGAGGATCAGAGTTCTTTTAAATAGGACATCTAAGCCACAAAGTTATAACTCCTAGGTATACATTCTTCTTCCCTATATTTTTCTCTTCTTTTTTTTCTTAGGTGGAGCTTCTCCTTTGGTTGCCTTTTGATGCAACGCCACTTGTGGGTTACACACTTGGCACTGACTACTCAGCAACCTAAGAGAAACTCCCCCCTTTATTCTTTTTTCATTTTGTTCATCATTTTTTTTTTTTTTTTTTTTTTTTTTTTTTTTAAAAGGAGAAGAAGAATGCTTATGTTTCTAAGGGAGAGAGGAATGTTCCTAGGCCTAGGGTGGCCTCCCCCAAACTTCAACTACTCATTGTCCCCAATGAGTGTTTGAGGTGGCACACCCCCAAACTTGTCCTAGAAGCATCTAGTCTAAAGCAAAACAAAGAGAATCTAAACATCCTAGGCATAGGCAAAACATTCTAGAAGCAACTATCCCAGCAGCAGAAAATTTGATCATAACAGACAGGTTTAAGGACTTATGGTTTATGCATGCTGAGCACTATTCAGAGGCAAATTTAAACTATCAAAAGGTGTCCTATGACACTCATCCAGCATGCTTCAAGATCAGCTATATAAGGTAGTCATGCTAGCAGCAAAAGATAGAATTTAACAGATCACAGCCTAACTAAACAGACAGTCCAAAACATGCTATCAGTCACAAAAATTGCGGGAACCGCAATTATTTCGCAATCCAATCCGGGCAGATATAACATTAACTCAGGCCCCTAGCATGCTTTTTCCCGTTACTCATGCATCCTAAAAATAAAACTAAACTATCCTACCTATTCAGCTAACATCAAACTAGACTAAGCAAAAGAAAAAGCATAAAACTAAACATTAAAAACAGATCAAAAACTGAATCCAAAACAGCATATTATACATTATTCTATCAAAAAGCAGGAAAATTGTCTTTTGTTTCTGAAGGGATCAGTAATACTCCCTCTATTGCTCTTCAAACCAGCACTCAATTCTCATCATCCTCATCTGGTCGCCTTGGTCGTGGGGGCACCCATGGAGTTAGGAGGTTGGTGGGGAAGTCTGGGAAGATGCACCCCAACTGGTCTGCAACTTCTCTGTCCCTCGCCTGCGCATAGTTGGCCCATTGAGCCATTCTCCTCTGCATGTCCATCAAGCAGGCCATGGATAGCGACTGCTCAGCAGCCAGCCTATCCAACTCAAACTCCATGTTGCCCTTTCTTCTCAGCCTCAGGTGTGCAGGCAACTCCAAATGGCCTGTGTAAGGCAGCTGCTGCTCCAAGCGCTCGGTGGGAACTCCTGCAAGCAAACACAACTTTGTTATAGTGTTTGGAAAAAATAATGGTCCCTTACCCTTTTTAGCACACTCGGCTATGGCAGCAGTGATGACTTCTCCCACGTTGATCGTGAGACCTCTCATTATAGCATAAACCAGCAGCGAACGGCTCTGGTTAATTGTAGTCTCGTGAGTCACTGGGGAGAGTCTTCTTCTTATGAATGAAAACCACACAGCTGCCTTAGCCGTGAGGTTGGCACTCATGAGCGTGTGCCGCCCATTGCGTGACACTGTCCAGGAGGCTTCAGGCTGGCCAATTGTGCGAATGGCTTCTTCCAGCACAGCCTCGGTCGGCTCATCAACTATCCGTGCATAATCCGTGTGAGGTTGGCCCCTGAGACCGAATGCTTCATTAATGGCTTTGGCTGAGAAATCAACTTCCACCCCTCTGACCACAGATAGGCCATCCTCAGGGCTGAGCACGTTAGCATAAAAGTCATACACCATGCTCGTGTATGCTGGATTGGGAGGTCGGCAGAATTCCTCCCAGCCATGGTTGATCACCCCTGCGCGCAAGAACTGCGGCAAGTCAGCAAGTCGATCAAGGAACCCCTTCTCGTGCAACAGGTCCCGTTTCCTCAGCTCCACGCCCCTGGATTCAGCATCAGACGAGACATACCTCACTGACGGAGGTTCATCTTCAGGGTAGAGTTTAGCCTTCCCTTTATCGGCTGGTTTGGAGGATTCAGCAGCCTCCACCTTGAGGCGTTTGAGCGAAGGCTCAGTAGTCTCTTCGTCTGCTGAAGGCACTCGTTTGGCCTTCTTCTTCTTCAGCTTCTTGGACTTCTTGGCCTTGCCCATCTTGGCCTTCTTCTTCTCTTTCTTCATGTTGATCTGTTGGAGGCAAGCCCCCAACGTTTCTTCCATAGAATCGTCCTGCTGTGCAGGAACATCAGGGCTGTCTTCCCTCATAGGAGAGAAGACTTCTTCTTCCCCAGCATCTCCACTGCCTTGCGTGGACTCCTGATAATCCCCATAAGGGAATTCAGGATCAGGCCGTGGAGAACTGTGCTCTGCTGATGGTGTATGTGCAGAACTCCATGGCGAAGACGGCAGCTCAGGGCTCTGTGCTGCTGCAGGCGTCGGATCAGAACTCTGAGGTGCTGGAGACAACTCGGCGCTCTGTGCAGGCGGTGACGACTCTGCGCTTGGCACTGGTTCAGACGAAAGGGGACTGCGCGCAGGTGACAAAGACAGCGACGAACCTTCTTTGGCTGACTCGTGGGCTGCACGATCAGTTTCTTGACTCTCCACAGAGGGAGTCTTGGCGGTGCTTGGTTCGGCAGCTGTCTTGACAGTCCACCGGCGCTTCTTTGGCGTGCCCACTGGCTCAGATGGGCCAGCAGGGATCTCAGTGACCACCCTCCACTTCTTCCTACGAATAGGAAGCTTGGCAAGACGGCCAGTGCGTACAGCACCCTCATCAGCAAGGGTGAGAAGCGCTTCCCTCGCAGCCGCTTCAGCTGCGTCATCGGCCTTCTTCTTGGCGGCGGATCTCTCAGCCCTAGTGGAAACCATCGTCGAGTCTTGAAGATCTTGAGAGAAGAATCAAAGGTGGAGAGAATCGCAGAAATCTTGGAGATCAAAGAATGAGAGAATCGTATCAACGAACGCGTTCTAACGGCTATAAATAAAACGGAAAAAATCCCAACGGCTCTTTTTGCGGATCCAGCAATTTTTGCGCAATTCCAGGGATAATATTTCATCAAAATTCCAAACTTTGATCGCCCGTATCTTTCATTTGGCTCAACCGTTTCTTGATTTTTAAAGTGGGATTTACTCCCCTTGATCCCCTCTTTCGATTCCCTACAAAAACAAATAAAACAAACATTAAATACGCAATTAAACTCACGCTACAAAACATACAAACGATCATCGAAAAAACAGAAAAAATAAACTAAGGCATTGGCCTTGACTGAACGTGCTCAGTAACCACTCGTTCTCTTCTCGTTTCTAACTTCATGCTTCACGTAGGAGGAAGGCCGAGAGAGTCTTCACATCCCCCTCCTCGTAGTAGTGCTTCAACCTAGCACCATTGACCATAAATGGCTGTCCTTGCTGCAAGTTTTTAATCTCTATGGCACCATGAACAAAGACATTAGTAATAATAAATGGACCTGACCATCTAGACTTTAATTTGCCTGGAAATAGCTTTAATCGTGAGTTAAATAACAATACAAGTTGGCCCTTCTTAAAGTCTTTGATCCTGAGTCTACTGTCATGCCATATTTTTGTCTTTTCTTTGTACATCTTGGCATTCTCATAGGCCATGTGCCTAAGCTCGTCAAGTTCATGTAGCTGTAAAGATCTTAATGTCCCCGCATCCTTCACACAAAAATTTAATTCTTTCATGGCCCAAAACGCCTTGTTTTCCAACTCAAGTGGCAAGTGGCAAGCCTTGCCATACACCAACCTATAGGGAGACATTCCTAGAGGTGTCTTATATGCTGTTCTGTAAGCCCAAAGTGCATCCTCAAGCTTGAAAGACCAGTCTTTCCTATTAGGTTTGACTACCTTTTCTAGGATGTTCTTTATCTCCCTATTGGAAATCTCAGCTTGGCCATTTGAGTGTGGGTGGTAGGGAGTAGCTACCCTATGCCTAATGTTATACTTAGCCAATAATTTCTCCATAGCCTTATTAATGAAATGTGACCCCTCATCACTAATGATAGCACGAGGAGTCCCAAATCTAGTGAAAATGTGTCTATGCAAGAAGTTAGTGACTGTTTTAGCATCATTATTAGGACATGCCTTAGCTTCTACCCACTTTGACACGTAGTCTACCGCTACTAAAATGTACAGGTTACCTGATGATGGAGGGAATGGTCCCATGAAATCAATGCCCCACACATCAAAGAGCTCCAACTCTAAGATGTAGGTGAGAGGCATCTCATCCTTACGACTGAGGTTACCTGTCCTTTGGCATTCGTCACAGTTGTGGGCATAATTGTGGGCGTCCTTGAAGATTGTTGGCCAGTAGTAGCCACTCTGAAATACCTTAGCAGCTGTTCTTTGACCACCAAAGTGCCCACCGTAAGGAGATGAGTGACAGTGCTGCAGCACAGACTTCGCTTCAGCAGCTGTAACACACTTCCTCAACAACCCATCAGCACAGGTCCTGTAAAGTATGGGGTCATCCCAGATGAATTTCCTTGCTTCATGGAGGAACCTCTTCTTCTCTTGTCCTCCCTTGAACACTGGCAATACCTGTGATGCACGGAAGTTAGCAATGTCAGCAAACCAAGGTTCCTCATCGTTTTCACGATGAGTCAAAGCAAAGATATGTTCATCTATAAAAGCATCAGAAATTGCGGGGTCCGCAATTTTTCCGCAATTGTGCTGCAATCGAGACAGGTGATCTGCAACCACGTTTTCACATCCCTTCTTGTCCCGAATGTCCAAATCGAATTCCTGCAGCAATAACACCCATCTAATCAATCTAGGCTTAGCATCAGCCTTCCTCATCAGATATTTTAAAGCAGAATGGTCAGTATATACAATGGTCCTAGTTCCTACAATATAGTTCCTAAATTTTTCACAAGCAAATACTACAGCAAGCATCTCCTTCTCTGTAGTTGTATAGTTACATTGAGCCTCATTCAAGGTCTTACTAGCATAATAGACAGGATGTGTGAGCTTGTCAATCTTCTGTCCTAACATGACTCCTACAGCATAGTCACTGGCATCACATAGCATCTCAAATGGGAGATCCCAATTTGGTCCTACTATGATTGGTGCTGTGACCAATGCTTCCTTAAGGGCTTTCCAAGCTACTACACATTCTTTAGAAAAGATGAATGGCCTACCTAGCTCTAGAAGCGCACATAGAGGCTTGGCTATCTTAGAGAAGTCCTTGATGAACCTTCTATAGAAGCCAGCATGTCCTAGGAAACTCCTAATAGCTTTGACATTCTGGGGCTCTACCAACTTCTCTATGACCTCTATTTTTGCCCTATCCACTTCTACACCTGCCCTTGACACTCTATGTCCTAAGACAATCCCTTCATCTACCATAAAATGGCACTTTTCCCAATTTAGGACTAGGTTGGTCTCTTCACACCTAGCCAGGACTTGTCCTAGGTTCTCTAGACAGGTTTTAAATGAGTCCCCAAAGACTGAGAAGTCATCCATGAATATTTCTATTATGGACTCATCCAACTCAGAGAAGATCGCCATCATGCACCTTTGGAAAGTTGCCGGTGCATTGCATAAGCCAAAAGGCATTCTGCGGAAGGCGAACGTTCCAAAAGGGCAAGTGAAGGTAGTCTTCTCTTGATCCTTAGGGTCTATAGTGATTTGATTATAGCCAGAGTACCCATCTAAAAAACAGTAGTAGGCTCTACCAGCTATTCTGTCTAGCATCTGGTCAATGAATGGAAGAGGGAAATGGTCTTTTTTAGTTTCTTTATTTAATTTTCTGTAATCCATACATACCCTCCACCCTGTGACAGTCCTAGTTGGAATCAGTTCGTTGTTCTCATTGACTACCACAGTTATTCCCCCCTTTTTAGGTACACATTGGATGGGGCTAACCCACTGGCTACTAGCTATGGGGAAAATTACTCCTGCATCTAACCACTTTATTATTTCTTTCTTCACTACCTCTTTCATAGAGGGGTTTAACCTACGCTGGTGATCTACCCTAGGTGTGTGTTCTTCCTCTAGTATGATTTTATGCATGCAATAAGAAGGGCTAATGCCTCGAATATCAGCAATAGTCCATGCTATAGCCTTCCTATGTTGCTTAAGCAGTAAAATTAAATCAACCTCATGCTGTTCACTAAGCTTAGAAGAAATAATTACAGGCAGCGTATCATTTTCTCCTAGATATGCGTATTTGAGGTGAGTTGGTAGTGGTTTCAGTTCTAAAACAGGTGGATGCTCAATGGAGGGCTTTAACGGATTTACAGTTCTATCAGTTAAGTCCATAGTCATACATACATGCTGAGGTCTATCTACAGGCATATTCATTATGTCAGATACATTCAGATCATCTACATCTAATCCTACATATTCGTTAGCATGCTTGGTTAATAATACATGCTCTAATTGTTCTTCCATTAGTGAGTCAACAACATCAATGCTAGCACAAGACTCAGAATCAGAGGGATACCTTAAAGCTTTGTAAACACTAAATTTTACCTCTTCATCATGAACCCTCATAGTTAACTCACCTTTTTGCACGTCTATTAGTGCCCTACCTGTGGCTAGAAATGGTCTACCTAGCAGGATGGGAACCTCCTTGTCTGCCTCATAGTCCAGGACAATGAAATCTGCAAGGAAAATAAATTTGTCAACTTTAACTAGAATATCCTCAATCTTACCTTCTGGATATGCGATGGATCTGTCTGCTAGTTGTAAAGTGACAGTAGTTGGACGTGCTTCTCCCATTCCCAACTGGCGGAATAGGGACAGGGGCATGAGATTTATGCTGGCGCCCAGGTCACAAAGCGCTCTGCCCACATGCTTGCCTCCAAGTTCTACAGGTAGGGTGAAGGAACCAGGATCCTTCTCCTTCTTGGGCAGCTTGTTTTGGAGGATGGCACTGCACTCCTCGGTGAGGTTTACTGTTTCAAACTCACCAATTATTCTTTTGTTAGTAATAATGTCCTTCAAAAACTTTACATATGAAGGCATAGACTGTAAAACTTCTACAAAAGGAATATTCACATGCACTTGCTTAAGTATTTCTAGAAATTTATTAAAATGAACTTCCTGTTCCTGTTTCTTCTTAAGCCTTCGAGGGTATGGAGGTGGTGGCACATATGCAGGCACGTCAGGACGCCTTAAGATAGGTGGAGGCCTTGGAATTTCTTCTACGTCCTCTACAATTGGCTCTAGCCTGGCTCCTGATGTGCTAGTTGGTGGTGGACCTTGGCTTGGCAGAGATTCCAGTGGAGCACTAGACTCAGTGTTCTCTACTCTCTTTGGTGTGTCCTTTGTAATGCTCACCAATGGTCTTCCACTCCTAAGTTCAATGGCTTGAACTTGTTCTTTGCCATCTCTCCTTGGTACCTCGGTATCAGCAGGGAGTCTACCTTGGGGCCTACTTTTAAGTTCATTGGCTAATTGGCCTATTTGGTTTTCCAGGCTCCTAAGAGTAGCTTGCTGGCTCTGAAGAGTAGCATCATTCTTAGCTATATATTCCTTGAGTAGGTTTTCTACAGAAGATCCTACAGGTTGATTGTAAGGTTTTTGGTACATTGACTGGTTATGTTGGGGAGTGAAACCAGGTGTTCCACTCGGCCTTGGTTGGTTGGGATTTTGGTTAGTGTTTTGTTGGCCACCCCATGACAGGTTAGGGTGGTTTCTCCAACCAGGGTTATAGGTGTTGGAGTAGGGGTTATTCCTAGGCTGCTGCTGACTTCCTACATAGCAGACTGAGGATGGATTCCCAGGGCAGTATTCATAAGGGTGCCCTTCCCCACAGAATCCACAGATTGGTGCCTCGCCTTGACTTGGTTGGGTGCCCATTGACATGGCTGTGGCGGTATTGGCACTGGTTTGGAGATTGGCCTGAGCCATTTGCTTGACTAAGTTGGTCAGGGCATTTATTTGGGTGCTCATGGCGCTTAGAGCATCCTTGTCTTGAGCCCTAGTTGGCTCTACTGGATCGTCTGACCATCTACAGTGAGATGCTGAGATCTTCTCCAAGATCTCATAAGCTTCGTTGTAACTCTTGGACAACATGGAACCTCCAGCAGATGAATTTAAGACTTGTCTGGTGCTGGGGTTGCATCCTTTAAAGAAAACTTCTATTTGGATACACCATGGAATGCCATGGTGTGGACATTTAATGAGAAGGTCTTTGAATCTAGTCCAAGCTTCGTGAAGAGACTCATTATCAGCTTGTTTAAACTTTATGATATCATCACGAAAGGTTGAATTCCTATCAGGTGGGAAGTATTTGACTAGGATTTTTTCTGCTAAATCTGTCCAATTGCGGACAGATCCTGAGGGCAATGAATTTAACCATGTTTTGGCTTTGTCCCTCAAAGAGTAAGGGAAAAGATATAGCCTCAGGGCTTCTTGGGAAACTCCAGGGATTAGGAAGGTGTCACTAACTCCTAGGAAGTTCCTAAGGTGGTTATGGGGGTCCTCATTTTCTATTCCAAAGAATTGTCCCACAGTGGACAACATTTGGAACATCACTGGTTTTAACTCGAATGAGTGGGCAGTGATTTCAGGACGGATTATGCTGGGGTTCAGCTCCCCAGGCATAGGTACTAGATATGACAGAATGGCACTAGTCTTGTCATTCGCTATTTCGATGGGGTTGCGAATGGCTTGTGCCGGATTTGGAACTAGATCGCCCATTTCTTTAGTTTCAGGTGTGGTTTGAGGTATAGGAGGTTGTTTAAAGAGACGTTTCTTTGCCTTATTCCTAGCTCGAAGTGATCTTTCAGGTTCAGGATCGAACTCTAAATTACTATGTGAACGCTCACTCATAAACTACCTTAATGGCACCTGCAAAAGAAATGAAACAGATTAGTTTCACTCAATGATAAACTTGATTTTTCAAACTTAACAACTTCGTTTTCACTTAAAATAAGTCCCCGGCAGCGGCGCCAAAAACTTGTTGCGTGCTCAATGTGTAAAGATAAATATGCAAACAGGAAGAGAGAGCACTTAGAACATGCAAGCATACATGGTCTCACAGCAAGTAGTAAGTATATTTCATTCGTTTTTTCCACAGAGACTCATTTTTAGCTATTCGCGAAGTGTGAATGTTAAGAAAGATGGGATGAATTTGATGGGGTAAAATTGGTTTTTAATTAACTACTTTTTGCTGAATGTGTAGAGGGATATAACATAAACAAATTAAAGTTAAAACTAGACCTAAAGGACAAGAGATGGAATTAATAATCGAGGAAGAAAACAGCTAAACAGAATGATAAAACGGCAGAATTGCGAGGACCGCAATGTTTCCGCAATTAAATGGCAGCGAATCTGATTAAAACGGGGAATTAAGGGCTACTAATGACTGTCCTATAGGCATTTTATTACGATTATCAAGCTTTGGATCAACTCTCTATACATCAAACTCACTCTATCTCAAGTATCGTCCGATTCCATGCATTAGAGACTCAAGTTTACTCGACTTCAAAGTAAGGACTTAAGCATCTTGTTAAAACAGGAGTGTTCAGTTTGTACTAGGGAAACGCCTATTCCTAGGCCGTTTCCTGATTACCATGAAAGGCTAGCATGATTATATGACTCTGAACTCTTACTCCTTCCAGAGGTTAGGAGTTCTTTGGACAAAATGGATGGCCAATCGAAATTGCCCGTGGGATGAAGCTTACATACAATCAATGTTCGAGTGTTGAACTGACTACTTGACTCACGTTTTTTAGCCTATAATTCTGTCATTAGCATGCCCCTAAGTGAATTTAGTTACTCATGGATATATGAAGAACAGAAAGGGTAGATAAAACAGACATACTTAGAAGAGAAATGTGCTTAAAACAGGAAGCAAAACCCGTAGCAGAAGAAAGTATAAACTGTGAAGTGCAGAAACTTACTTTGATTAACTTGAATGTTTGAATGACAAAGGAAAGCTTTAAAAGGAATGAATCCAAGGCAGACAACAACGAAATGCAATAAGTAAATTACTAAACTAAGAACAACAATGATCAGTAAGGGAAATGAGAAGGAAAGAACAGAAAACAGTAAAGGATTGCTGAAAACTTCGTGGCAGTCGCCTCGAATGATGGTGATGAGAATTCAGCCGTGCTTGGATGAATCCAATCGAGAGAGAAGAAGAATCTTCTCTCCTTCCTATCAGATTATCGACTCCAAAAGCTGAGAACCTCACTCCAACAGACGGCAAAGGAAAACAGATGGAAATGGTGGACTGCAAGAAGACTTCTGCGCTTCGAATTGATGACTGAACCTCCGACTTTGACCCCCTTTTATAGTAGTTTGCAGGTGCGTTTGGGCCAAGGAGAACCATCAACCTTCAACGTCATATATCAGAATGGATGGAGGAGAAAGAACGAATCCCTGAAAAGTCGGATCTAAACAGAAAATGATCAGCCAACTTACGGTTTTAACTTGAATAATTGCGGTCACCGCAATTATTCCGCAATTCATTTGCAATGGTTATTTTTTCATTCTTTTCCTCGGTTTTCAACCCTTTTTCTACCTATTGTGCATAAGTCCTAAATTAGCCACCTTCTTCTAATTCTCATATTAAAGCATAGGTTTAGGCTAAATGCTAACAAAAACACCTAAATGTGTACATTTTCTTAAGCTAAATGGGTCCTAAATAAGTCACTTTCAGAGACTTAACAGTAGTCAATGAGAATAACGAACTGATTCCAACAAGGACTGTCACAGGGTGGAGAGTGTGTATGGATTACAGAAAATTAAATAAAGAGACTAAAAAAGACCATTTCCCTATACCGTTCATTGACCAGATGCTAGACAGAATAGCTGGTAGAGCCTACTATTGTTTCTTAGATGGCTATTCAGGCTATAATCAAATTACTATAGACCCTAAGGATCAAGAGAAGACCACCTTCACTTGCCCTTTTGGAACGTTTGCCTTCCGCAGAATGCCTTTTGGCTTATGCAATGCACCGGCAACTTTCCAAAGGTGCATGATGGCAATCTTCTCTGAGTTGGATGAGTCCATGATAGAAATATTCATGGATGACTTCTCAGTTTTTGGGGATTCATTTAAAACCTGTCTAGAAAACTTAGGACAAGTCCTGGCTAGGTGTGAGGAGACCAACCTAGTCCTAAATTGGGAGAAGTGCCATTTTATGGTAGATGAAGGGATTGTCTTAGGACATAGAGTGTCAAGGGCAGGTGTAGAAGTGGATAGGGCAAAAATAGAGATCATAGAGAAGTTGGTAGAGCCCCAGAATATCAAAGCCATTAGAAGCTTCTTAGGGCACGCTGGCTTCTACAGAAGGTTCATTAAGGACTTTTCTAAGATAGTCAAGCCTCAGTGTGAGCTTCTAGAATTAAATAGGCCATTCATCTTCTCTAAGGAGTGTGTAGTAGCTTGGACCACCCTTAAGAAAGCACTAGTCACAACCCCTATCATAGTAGGACCAAATTGGGATCTTCCCTTTGAGATGTTATGTGATGCCAGTGACTATGCTGTAGGAGTCATGTTAGGACAGAAGATTGACAAGCTAACACACCCTGTCTATTATGCTAGTAAGACCTTGAATGAGGCTCAATGTAATTATACAACTACTGAGAAAGAGATGCTTGCTGTAGTGTTTGCCTGCGAAAAATTTAGAAACTATATTGTAGGCACTAGGACAATTGTATACACTGACCATTCTGCCTTGAAATATCTTATGAGAAAGGCTGATGCCAAGCCTAGGTTGATTAGGTGGGTGTTGCTGCTGCAAGAATTTGATTTGGACATTCAGGACAAGAAGGGAAGTGAAAACGTGGTTGCGGATCACCTGTCTCGATTGCAGCACAATTGCGAAAAAATTGCGGAGACCGCAATTTCTGATGCTTTTATTGATGAACATGTCTTTGCTTTGGCTCATCGTGATAACGATGAGGAACCTTGGTTTGCTGACATTGCTAACTTCCGTGCATCACAGGTATTACCAGTGTTCAAGGGAGGACAAGAGAAGAAGAGGTTCCTTCATGAAGCAAGGAAATTCATCTGGGATGACCCCACACTTTACAGAACCTGTGCTGATGGCTTGCTAAGGAAATGTGTTTCAGCTGCTGAAGCGAAGTCTGTGCTGCAGCACTGTCACTCATCTCCTTATGGTGGACACTTTGGTGGTCAAAGAACAGCTGCGAAGGTATTTCAGAGTGGCTACTATTGGCCAACAATCTTCAAGGATGCCCACAACTATGCCCACAGCTGTGATGAGTGCCAAAGGACAGGTAACCTCAGTCGCAAGGATGAGATGCCCCTCACGTACATTTTAGAGTTGGAGCTCTTTGATGTGTGGGGCATTGACTTCATGGGACCATTCCCTCCATCATCAGGTAACCTTTACATTTTGGTAGCAGTAGATTATGTGTCCAAGTGGGTAGAAGCCAAAGCATGTCCTAATAATGATGCTAAAACAGTCACTAACTTCTTGCATAGGCACATTTTCACTAAATTTGGGACTCCTCGTGCTATCATTAGTGATGAGGGGTCACATTTCATTAATAAGGCTATGGAGAAAGTATTGGCTAAATATAACATTAGACATAGAGTAGCCACTCCCTACCACCCACACTCGAATGGCCAAGCTGAAATTTCCAATAGGGAGATAAAGAACATCCTAGAAAAGGTAGTCAAACCTAATAGAAAAGACTGGTCATTTAAGCTTGAGGATGCACTTTGGGCTTATAGGACAGCATATAAGACACCTCTAGGTATGTCTCCTTATAGGCTGGTATATGGCAAGGCTTGTCACTTACCACTTGAGTTAGAAAACAAAGCATTTTGGGCCATGAAGGAATTGAATTTTTGTGTAAAGGATGCGGGGACACTGAGGTCTTTGCAGCTACATGAACTTGATGAGCTTAGGCATATGGCTTATGAGAATGCCAAAATGTATAAAGAAAAGACCAAAATATGGCACGACAGTAGACTTAGGATCAAAGACTTTAGGAAAGGCCAACTTGTCCTATTATTTAACTCACGATTAAAGTTATTTCCAGGCAAACTAAAGTCCAGATGGTCGGGTCCATTTGTTATTACTAATGTCTTTGTTCATGGTGCGATAGAGATAAAGAACTTGCAGCAAGGACAGCCTTTTATGGTAAATGGTGCTAGATTGAAGCACTACTATGAGGAAGGAGATGTGAAGACTCTCTCGGCCTTCCTCTTGCGTGAAGCATGAAGTTAAAAACGAGAGAGAACGAGTGGTTACTGTGCTCGTTTAGTCAAGGCCAATGCCTTAGTTTATTTTTTCTGTTTTTCCGATTATCGTTTGTATGTTTTGTGGTGTGATTTTAATTGCGTATTTAATGTTTGTTTTATTTGTTTTTGCAGGGATTCGAAAGAGGGGATCAAGGAGAGTAAATCCAGCTTTTAAAATCAAGAAACGGTTGAGCCAAATAAAAGATACGGACGAGCAAAGTTTGAGATTTTGATGAAAAAAATATCCCTGGAATTGCGCTGGAATTGCTGGATTCGCAAAAAAGAGCCGTTGGGATTTTTTCCGTTGCCTTTATATCCGTTGGAAAGCGCTCGATCGATACGATTCTCTCATTCTCTGATTTCCAAGAACTCTGAGATTCTCTTCATCTTTGATTCTTCTCTCAAGATCTCCAAGACTCGACGATGGTGTTCACACGGGCTGAAAGATCCGCAGCCAAGAAGAAGGCTGATGACGCAGCTGAAGCGGCTGCGAGGGAAGCACTTCTCACCCTTGCAGATGATGGTGCCATTCGCACCGGACCTCTTCCCAAGCTTCCAATCCGTAGGAAGAAGTGGAGGGTTGTCACTGAAATCCCTGCTGGACCCTCTGAACCAGCAGGTACGCCCAAGAAACGCCGGTGGAGTGTCGAGATGGCCGCCGAACCAAGCACAGCAAAGACTTCCTCTGTGGAGAGTCAAGAAACTGATCGTGCATCCCACGAGTCAGCCAAAGAGGGTTCGTCGCCATCCGCATCACCTGTGCACAGCCCTTCACCATCTGAACCAGTGCCAAGCGCAGAGTCGTCACCGCCTGCACAGAGCTCCGAGTTGTCTCCAGCACCTCAGAGTTCAGACCCGACACCTGCAGCAGCGCAGAGTCCTGAACTGCCATCTTCGCCACTGAGTTCTGCGCAGACACCATCAGCAGAGCACAATCCCACGCCATCGCACAATTCTCCACGGCCTGATCCTGAATTCCCATATGGGGATTATCAAGAGTCCACGCAGGGCAGTGGAGATGCTGGGGAAGACGAAGTCTTCTCTCCTACGAGGGAAGATAGCCCTGACGAGCCTGCACAGCAGGACGATTCCATGGAGGAGACGTTGGGGGCATGCCTCCAGCAGATCAACATTAAGATCAAGAAGAAGAAGAAAGCCAAGATTGTCAAGGCCAAGCGATCCAAGAAGAAGAAGAAGGCCAAGAGGGTGCCATCAACAGACAAAGAGAGCACTGAGCCTTCACTCAAACGACTCAAGGTCGAGGCTGCCGAGTCAGCCAAGCCAGCAGATAAGGGGAAGGCTAAACTCTACCCTGAAGACGAACCTCAGTCAGTGAGGTATGTCTCATCTGATGCTGAATCCAGGGGTGCTGAGCTAAGGAAGAGGGAGTTGCTGCACGAGAAAGGCTTCCTCGACCGACCTGCTGACCTGCCGCAGTTCTTGCGCGCAGGGGTGATCAACCACGGCTGGGAGGAATTCTGCAGACCGCCTAATCCAGCATACACGAGCATGGTGTATGATTTCTACGCCAATGTGCTCAGCCCTGAGGATGGCCTGTCTGTGGTCAGAGGGGTAGAAGTAGATTTCTCAGCCAAGGCCATCAATGAAGCCTTTGGTCTCAAGGGCCAAACTCATACAGATTATGCACGGATTGTCGATGAGCCTACTGAGGCAGTTTTGGAAGAGGCCATTCGGACTATTGGCCAGCCTGAAGCTTCTTGGACCGTGTCACGCAATGGGAGGCACACTCTCATGAGTGCTAACCTCACGGCTAAGGCGGCTGTTTGGTTTTCGTTCGTGCGAAGGAGATTGTCCCCGGTGACTCACGAGACTATAATAAACCAGAGCCGATCGCTGCTGGTGTATGCGATAATGAGGGGTCTCACGATTAACGTGGGAGAAGTCATCTCTGCTGCTATTGCCGAATGCGCCAAGAAAGGTAAGGGACCACTGTTTTTCCCTAATACCATAACCAAGCTATGTTTGCTTGCAGGAGTCCCCACCGAGCGCTTGGAGCAGCAACTTGCTTACACAGGCCATTTGGAGCTGCCTGCTAACCTGAGGCTGAGAAGAAAGGGGAATATGGAGTTTGAACTGGATAGGCTGGCTGCTGAACAGTCTCTATCCATGGCCTGCTTAATGGATATGCAGAAAAGAATGGCTCAATGGGCCACTTATGCGCAGGCAAGGGACAAGGAAGTTGCAGACCAGCTGGGGTGCATCTTCCCTGACTTCCCTACCAATCTCCTAACTCCATGGGTGCCCCCACGACCAAGACAACCTGATGAGGATGACGAGAATTGAGTGCTGGTTTGAAGTGCACTAAAGGGAGTACTGCTGTTCCCTTAGAAAAAAAAATACAATTTTCTGCTTTCTGATAGGACCATGTGAATTATGCTGTTTTTGGTTCAATTTTGATCTGTTTTAGATGTTTAGCTTTATGTTTTTCCTTTTGCTTAGGATAGTCTGATGTTAGCTGACTAGGTAGGATACTTTAGTTTCATTTTTAGAGAGCTGGAATGACTGGAAAGAGCATGCTTAGGGGCCTTAATCACTGTAATATCTGCCCTGACTTGATTGCGAAATAATTGCGGTCCCCGCAATTTTCATGACTAAAAGCATGTTTTGGACTGTCTGTTTAGCTAGGCTGTGATCTGTTTAAATTCTATCTTTTCCTGCTAGCATGACTACCTTATATAGCTTATCTAAATGCATGCTGGATGAGTGTCATAGGACACCCTTTGATAGTTTAAGTTAACCTCTAAATAGCTCAGCATGCACAGCTTTAAGCCCTTAACTGTCTGTTTTTTTTAATTACTGCTGCTGTGCTATTTTCTTTTTAATGTTCTGTCTATGCCTAGGGCTTTAGATTCTCTTTGTTTTACCTTAGACTAGATGCTTCTAGGATAGTTTGGGGGTGTGCCACCTCCGACACTCATTGAGGACAATGAGTAGTTGAAGTTTGGGGGAGGCCACCCTAGGCCTAGGAACATTCCTCTCTCCCTTAGAAACATAAGCATTCTTCTTCTCCTTTACAAAAAATGATGAACTGAAAAAAAAAAATGAAAAATAGAATAAAGAGGGGTGTCTCTCTTAGGTTGCTAAGTAATCAGTGCCAAGTGTGTGACCCACAAGTGGCATTGCATCAAAAGGCAACCAAAGGATAGGCCCCACCTAAGTAAGAAAAAGAAAAGAATAGGGAAGAAGAATGTATACCTAGGAGTTATAACTTTGTGGCTTAGATGTCCTATTTAAAAAGAACTCTGATCCTCAATTAGCTAAGCACAAAGTTGTAACTTGTAGGGTTGTTTAGGGAGATGAGTGTTTATCCAATATAGTGATGCCAGGGTTTAGGTTGTTCTTTAAAAGTACCACTGTCACCGTTAATACTAAGACTGGCATGACTCTAAGGAATCCTAGACACATTAAAAATAAAGCTAGAAGCATGTACTGAGTCTGAGGTAAAGCTAGGCAGAATTTGAAACCTTAGGGATAGTGGCATGATATGACAAAAGCAAATAGATCAGTTGTAGGGAGTTAATGAAAACAGATGAGTGTTAGGCAGGCAAGTTCAGAAGAAGCTAGATAAGAGGGTAGTTTTAAACTGAGAAGTGTGTCACAGGACAACAGTGCTATAGATAGGGATATAGGGGAGTCAGTAGGTGGTTAAAGAAAAAGAAACAGCAGCCTAGGTAAGTCTTTAGTGTGCTTGAGGACAAGCAAAACCTTAAGTTTGGGGGTGTGTTAAGTCTCTGAAAGTGACTTATTTAGGACCCATTTAGCTTAAGAAGATATACACTTTTAGGTGTTTTTGATAGCATTTAGCCTAAACCTATGCTTAAATATGAAAAATAAGAAGAGGGTAGCTAAATTAGGACTTATGCACAATAGATAGAAAAAGGGTTGAAAACCGAAGGAAAAGAATGAAAATAACGCATTGCGACAGCATTGCGAAAACATTGTTGAAGCCGCAATTATTCAAGTGAAAACCGTAAGTTGACTGATCTTTTTCTGTTAATTTTCGTAATTTCAGGGATTCGTTCTTTCTCCTCCATCCATTCTGATATATGACGTTGAAGATTGATGGTTCTCCTTGGCCCAAACACACCTGCAAACTACTATAAAAGGGGGTCAAAGTCGGAGGTTTGATCATCATCCGAAAGCGCAGAAGTCTTCTCACAGTCCACTTTTTCTCCCTGTTTTCCTTTGCCGTCTGTTGGAGTGAGAGTCTCAGCTGTTGGAATCGATAATCTGATAGGAAGGATAGGAGATTCTTCTTCTCTCTCGATCGGATTCATCCAAGCAAGGCTGACCTTTCATCCCCTTCATTCGAGGCGACTGCAACGAAGCTTTCAAGCGCCATTTCCTGTTCTCTGTCGTTCTTCTTCTAATTTCCAGCTTTAATCATTGTTGTTCTTAGTTTAGTATTTTAGTTACTGCATTTCGTTGTTGTCTGTCTTTGAATTACTGCCTTTAAGTTTCCTTTGTTCGTTCAAACATTCAAAGTAATCAAAGTACAATTCTGCATTTCACACTTTCCACCTTCTGCTGCTACGGTTTTGTCTTGCTGTTTTAAGCACATTTCCCTTCTAAGCATGTCTGTTTCATCTTTTATTTCTGTTCTCTATATATCCATGAGTAGCTAAGTCACTTAGGGGCATGCTAATGACAGGACTATAGGCTAAAAAACGTAAATCAAGTATGTAGGTTAACTCTCGAGTCATTGATTGTGTGTAAGCTTCATCCCACGGGCAATTTCGATTGGCCATCCATTTTGTCCAAAGAACTCCTAACCTCTGGAAGGAGTAAGAGTTCAGAGTCATATAATCATGCTAGCCTTTCAAGGTAATCAGAAAACGACTTAGGAATAAGCGTTTTCCTAGTACAAACTAAACACTCCTGTTTTAACAAGATGCTTAAGACCTTACTTTGAAGTCGAGTAAACTAAAGAATCTAATGCATGGAATCGGACGATACTTGAGATAAAGTGAGTTTGATGTATAGAGAGTTGATCCAATGCTTGAGAATCGTAATAAAATGCCTATAGGATAGTCATTAGTAGCCCTTAATTCACCCATTTACACACTTTCGCTGCTGTTTAATTGCGGAAACATTGCGGTCCCCGCAATTCTGCTAAGTTTTTATTCTGTTTAGCTGTTTTCTTCTTTGTTTATCAATTCCATCTCTTGTCCTTTGAGTCTAATTTCAACTTCCATTCGTTCATGTTGCATTCCTTTACACATTCAGTACAAATTAGATAATTAAAAACCAATTTTACCCCATCAAATTCACCCCATCTTTCTTAACAAATACACTTCGCGAATAGCTAAAAATGAGTCTCTGTGGAAAAAACGAATGAAATATACTTACTACTTGCTGTGAGACCATGTATGCTTGCATGTTCTGAGTGCTCTCTCTACTTCCTTGCTTATTTATCTTTACACATTGAGCACGCAACACATACCCCCCGATTGCATTGACCTCCGCCTCTTCGCGTTGTCCTCCAACAATTTTCTTCAACATACTACCTATCTCGGCCACCTGGGCCCTCATTTCGGACATCTCATGGCTCTAAGCCACGCTGTGCACTTGTCCTTGCCCCCTGATCCCAAACTGCTGCGAGTTTGTAGCCATATTTGCAATGAGCTGCTTGGCCTCAACTGGGGTCTTGTCAATCAGAGCCCCTCCACTCGCTGCATCGATCATCTGCCTGTCGTGGGGCGTCATCCCCTCATAGAAATACTGTATGAGCAGCTGATCGGCGATCTGGTGGTGTGGGAAACTCGCGCACAGGCGCCCAAAGCGTTCCCAATACTCATGCAGGGACTCACCTACATCCTGGGTGATCCCATAAATCCTCTTTCGCAGGGTAGTGGCCAAGGATGCGGGAAAGTATTTTTCTAAAAATACCCGCTTCATATCCTGCCACGTGGTGATGGATCCGGAAGGCAAATAGTACAGCCAATCCTTGGCCTTATCCTTGAGCGTGAAGGGGAATGCCCTCATGTTCAGCTGCTCTTCCGTGACCCCTGCGGGCTTCATCCCCGCGCAGACGCAATGGAATTCCATCAAATGCTTGTTCGCGTCCTCACCTGCATTTCCATGGAAAGAAGGTAACTGGTGAATTAAACCAGATTTCAACTCAAAGTTACCTGCTACCACGGGGTAGTTAATGCACAAAGGCTGCAGGTTCAGGTCTGGCGCTGCCAGTTGCTTCAGCGTCCGTGGCGCTTCACCTTGCGCCATCTCGTCAAATAAGAAGGGATTGCCTTCTTCTCTTTCCAACGTTCCTTGCCCCTCCCGGGCTTCTCTACGTAACCGCCGCTCCTCTCTGTCAATCTCAGGAATATACTGCAAACTACCCTCAGAGGAACGGGTCATACGCAAACAAAAATCTAAACATACAAATTACAAACAGAAAAATTTTTTCAGTCAACCATCAATGAATCAAATTCAAACTTCAATCATAAATCCAATCAATTGCCTACTGTTAAGTCTCTGAAAGTGACTTATTTAGGACCCATTTAGCTTAAGAAGATGAACACTTTTAGGTGTTTTTGATAGCATTTAGCCTAAACCTATGCTTAAATATGAGAATGAGAAGAAGGTAGCTAAATTAGGACTTATGCACAATAGGAAAGAAAAAGGTTGAAAACCGAAGGAAAAGAATGAAAAAAACTGCATTGCGACAGCATTGCGAAAACATTGCTGAGGCCGCAATTATTCAAGTGAAAACCGTAAGTTGACTGATCCTTTTCTGTTAATTTCCGTAATTTCAGGGATTCGTTCTTTCTCCTCCATCCATTCTGATATATGACGTTGAAGATTGATGGTTCTCCTTGGCCCAAACGCACCTGCAAACTACTATAAAAGGGGGCCAAAGTCGGAGGTTTGATCATCATCCGAAAGCGGAGAAGCCTTCTCACAGTCCACTTTTTCTCCCTGTTTTCCTTTGCCGTCTGTTGGAGTGAGAGTCTCAGCTGTTGGAATCGATAATCTGATAGGAAGGAGAGGAGATTCTTCTTCTCTCTCGATTGGATTCATCCAAGCAAGGCTAACCTGTCATCCCCTTCATTCGAGGCGACTGCAACGAAGCTTTCAAGCGCCATTTCACTGTTTTCTGTCGTTCTTCTTCTAATTTCCAGTTTTGATCATTGTTGTTCCTAGTTTAGTGTTTTAGTTACTGCATTTCGTTGTTGTCTGTCTTTGAATTACTGCCTTTAAGTTTCTCTTTGTTCGTTCAACATTCAAAGTAATCAGAGTGCAAGTTTCATTTCACGGTTTCCTTCTTCTGCTGCTACGGTTTTGTCTTGCTGTTTTAAGTTTATTTCCCTTTTAAGCATGTCTGTTTCATCTTACATTTCTGTTCTCTATATATCCATGAGTAGCTAAGTCACTTAGGGGCATGCTAATGACAGAACTATAGGCTAAAAAACGTGAACCAAGTATGTAGGATAGCTCTCGAACCATTGATTGTATGTAAGCTTCATCCCACGGGCATTTTCGATTGGCCATCCATTTTGTCCAAAGAACTCCTAACCTCTGGAAGGAGTAAGAGTTCAGAGTCATATAATCATGCTAGCCTTTCATGGTAACCAGGAAACGGCCTAGGAATAGGCGTTTCCCTAGTACAAACTAAACACTTCTGTTTTAACAAGATGATTAAGACCTTACTTTGAGTCGAGTAAACTTAAGAGTCTAATGCATGGAATCGGACGATACATGAGATAGAGTGAGTTTGATGCATAGAGAGTAGATCCAGTGCTTGAGAATCGTCTAAAAAGGCCTATAGGATAGTCATTAGTAGCCCTTAATTCACCCATTTACACATTTTCGCTGTCAGTTAATTGCGATAACATTGCGGTCTCCGCAATTCTGCTAAATTTTCATTCTGTTTAGCTGTTTTCTTCTTCGTTTATTAATTCCATCTCTTGTCTTTTGAGTCTAATTTCAACTTGCATTTGTTTATGTTATATTCCTTTACACATTCAGCAAAGATTAGATAATTAAAAACCAATTTTACCCCATCAAATCCACTCCATCTTTCTTAACAAATACACTTCGCGAATAACTAAAAATGAGTCTCTGTGGAAAAAACGAATGAAATATACTTACTACTTGCTGTAAGACCATGTATGCTTGCATGTTCTGAGTGCTCTCTTTACCTTCTTGCTTATTTATCTTTAACACATTGAGCACGCAACACCTACTCCCCGGCAACGGCGCCAATTTTGGTGGGCTGGACTTTGAATATCCGCTTAATCTCAAGCTGTCGAGGCTTGCCAAAATACGATTTATAAGGCCTATAACCAAGGCTTTGCAGCCAGTGGTAACAGGGTCGATCCAAGGAATAGGAGAGTTGAATTTACTAGTGAAATTGGGATTTGATTGATTAATTGGTAACGGGGGGTTTTATCATGCAAATAGGAAATAATGAGAAAGCTAACGGAAGAAGGAAATAATAAGAAGAGAACGTGTGCACGGTTTGGGGAGTCTCGGGGTCAATTGTTAGACAAATACAACTTATCATTTAATTCTAATAGCATGGAATTCAGTTTACTAAGCACGCGGACGACTACCAGAGAAGCCCCAAAGTAGCCGACTCCATGGATTTTAATTAGGCCACACAGTCCTAATTACACGTTATCTAATCTCACATTAAGATGATCAGTCCTAAGATGAATTTAGACAGTCACTAGCTAACCGCGACGAACGTTCGGGCGTGAATTCTAATTGCTAGTAGGTTGCCCGCAAACGCTGTATGCAACCAACAATTATCCTACCCGACCCGATACTTCGATTTAGTTCTATTTACTTGTGTTACTTAGTCGAGCAGTGAGAGGCACGGCATCGCTACTCTTTAACATACACAACATGCGAAACTACCCGAGTGTCAATCAACGTATTTTAGCATGCGCGTTGGATTAAGAAAAGTAAATAGATGCAATGTAAACAGAACCAATATGCAAAATTATACTCAGATTATCAAAGCAATAAGAGTCTAACAAAATTCCCCTAAACAAATCCCAAACCGTCACCCTTACCTTAGCCGCTCATGGCGCGGTGCGTCAATCCCGCTCCACCAACGACAATGGAAGAGTTCATCTACCTATTACAATGGAAAGTGGAGCTCACTCGCATGCCAACAATGGCGGAGCTCCACGGAAAATAGAGAGAAAATGGGGAAGATGAAGGGAAGAATCGTCGGAATCCGTTGGGAGAAGAAGGAGAAAAAGCTCTCCAAAAATTATGCAGAAAATCGTCTTTTAGCTGCTGTAATCGTCGTAGCGTCGAGACGCTAGGCCAGCGTCTCGACAATGTGCCCTAAGTAATCCGCGCGCGCGCGCGCTGGCGTCGCGATGCAAGGCCAGCGTCGCGACGCTGCCCCGATGAATTTCCTGCGCGCGCCTCCTCCGGAGCGTCTCGACGCCAAGCAGGGTCTCGACGCCAGGGCAGCGTCGAGCTAGCGTCTCGACGCTATCACTCGACGCTTGCTCTCGGGTTTTTCCAGCGTCGAGCCAGCGTCTCGACGCTATAGCTCGACGCTGGCTCTCGGGTTTGGGGCTGATGCTTTGCCTCTCCAAGGCTGTTTTGGCCCGTTTCTTCACGGAACAAGTTCCCCTCTTCCCGATGCATTCCCGGGACGCTAAAACTCTGCTTTAAGCGCTCGAACATGCCCAATGGACGCACGAGCTCTTTGCCGCTTTTCTCCTACAAAAGAGATACATTTAATCAATTGGAAGCGGCCTTTAGCTATGATTAGGACGTATTTAATAGCTCCAAAATGGAGTTATCAGTCAGCCAAACCGAAAGACAAGGGGAAAGCCAAGCTTTACCCTGAAGATGAGCCTCAATCAGTGAGGTACGTGTCCTCGGATGCTGAGTCCAGAGGCACTGAGCTGAGGAAGAGGGAACTGCTGCACGAGAAGGGATTCCTAGACACCCTCACAGACCTGCCGCAATTCTTGCGCGCAGGGATCACGAATCACGGCTGAGAGGAGCTGTGCCGACCACCCAATCCAGCCTACTCTAGCATGGTGTATGAGTTTTATGCCAATTTGATGAATCCTGAGGATGGCCTGTCTGTGGTCAGAGGAGTTGAGGTGGACTTCTCAGCAAAGGCGATCAACGAAGCCTATGGCCTCAAGGGCCAAAAACACACTGACTATGCAAGGATCGTTGATGAGCCAACAGAAGCTGTCCTGGAGGAGGCAATTCGGATCATTGGCCAGCAAGAGGCATCGTGGACAGTATCGCGCAATGGGAGGCAAACTCTCATGAGTGCCAACCTCACAGCCAAGGCGGCTGTATGGTTTTCATTTGTGCGCAGGAAGCTGTCCCCAGTGACCCATGAGACCACCATCAACCAAAGCAGATCGCTGCTGGTCTACGCAATCATGCGAGGTCTCACAATCAACGTGGGCGAGGTCATGACAGCTTCAATTGCTGACTGCGCCAAGAAGGGTAAGGGTCCACTTTTCTTTCCTAATACAATTACTAAGCTCTGCTTACGTGCAGGGGTCCCAATTGAGCGAATGGAAAGGCAGCTGGCCTACACAAGGCACTTGGAGTTGCCTACAGGCTTGAGGATGCGAAGGAAGGGGAACATGGAGTTCGAGCTGGATGGCCTGGCTGCTGCTCAGTCACTGTCCATGGCCTGCCTGATGGATGTGCAGAAGAGGATGGCTCAATGGGCCACATATGCGCAGGCAAGGGACAGGGAGGTTGATGACCAATTGGGATGCATCTTTCCTGAATTCCCCACGAACCTAATGACTCCATGGGCGCCTCCAAGGCCATGAAGGAATGATGATGAGGAAGACATCTGAGTGCTAGGCACTCAAGGGAGTATTGCTGTTCCCTTAAAATAAAAAGAAAAAAAAAATCAAACTGCTTTTTGTTGAACCATGAGATTTTGGCTGTTTTGAGTTAAGTTTAATCTGTTTTTAGTTCTTTAGTTTTAGTGTTTAAACTTGTTTAGTATAGGCTGATGGTAGCTGAATAGGTAGATTAGTTTAGTTTCCTTTTTGTATAGCTTAGATGACTGGAAAGAGCATGCATAGGGGCCTTAATCACTGATATATCTGCCCTGGATCCATTGCGAAATAATTGCGGAAACCGCAATTTTTATTAGTAAATGCATGTTTTTGACTGACTGTTTAGCTAGGCTAGGTCTGTTTAAATTCTGTCTTTTGCTGCTATCTTGTCTACCTTATATAGCTTATCTAAAAGCATGCTGGATGAGTGTCATAGGACACCCTTTGATAGTTTAAATTAACCTCTAAAAAGTGCTCAGCATGCATAGCTTTAAGTCCTTACCTGACTGTTTTTACGAATTTCTGCTGCTGAGATATTTACTTTTAGAATGTTCTGTCTATGCCTAGGGCTTTTAGATTCTCTTTGTTTTACCTTAGACTAGATGCTTCTAGGACAAGTTTGGGGGTGTGCCACCTCAGACACTCATTGGGGACAATGAGTAGTTTAAGTTTGGGGGAGGCCACCCTAGGCCTAGGAACATTCCTCTCTCCCTTTAAGCATAAGCATTCTTCTTCTCCTTTACAAAAAATGATGAGCTAAAAAAAATGAGAAATAGAATAAAGAGGGGTGTCTCTCTTAGGTTGCTGAGTAATCAGTGCCAAGTGTGTAACCCACAAGTGGCATTGCATCAAAAGGCAACCAAAGGAGAGGCTCCACCTAAGTAAGAAAGAAAGAAAAAGGAAAAAATAGGGAAGAAGAATGTATACCTAGGAGTTGCAACTTTGTGGCTTAGATGTCCTAAATAAAAAGAACTCTGATCCTCAATTAGCTGAGCACAAAGTTGTAATTTATAGGGTTGTTTAGGAAGAGGAATGTATGTCCAATGTAGTGATGCCAGGGTTTAGGTTGTTCTCTAAAAGTACTACTGTCACTGTTAATACTAAGACTGGCATGACTCTAAGAAATCCTAGGTAGCTCAAAAGTAAAACCTAGAAGCATGTACTGAGTCTTAAGACCTTACTTGGACATGAGTAAACTAAAGGATCTAATGCATGAAATCGGAAGATACATGAGAATGAGTTAGTTTGATGCATGATGAGTTGATCTAATGCTTGAGAATCGTGTGAAAAAGTCTATAGAGGAGTCGTTAGTAGCCCTTGTTTCCACACTTTACACAAAATTTGCTGTTAGTAACATTGCTAAATAATTGCTGTTTCCGCAATTCCCTCAGTTTAAATTTCGCCTTAGCCATTTCTCTCTCGTTTGTTGTTCTCTTCTTTACATTCTAGTTTATTAGCTATTTGCACTTGTTTATGCTTCCATCATTCACACATTCCTTAGTAATTAGGTACTTAAAACCAAATCAACCCCAATTAATCCACCCATTCTCACTTAACAAATCACTTCGCTAGTAACTAAAAATAAATCTCTGTGGGAATTCGAATGAAAAAATACTTATTACTTGCTACAAGATCATGTATGCTTGCATGTTCTGAGTCCTCTATCATAGCTTCTTTATTTTAAACACTGAGCACGCAACAAGTACGCAAGAAGAAGTGGAAGGTGGTGACTGAAATTCCTGCTGGTCCATCTGCACCAGTAGGTACGCCAAAGAAAAGGAAGTGGACGGTGGAGGTGGAGGCTGCACCCATCAAAGAAAAGACTCCCAGCGAGGGGAGTCGAGGGAATGGCCGCCCATCCTACGAGACGGCCAGACAAAGCCCTGAGCCTTCTCCACCTTCACAGAGCCCTGAGCCATCTCCATCTTCGCAGACGCCAGAGCCTGAAGTTCCGAGTGAAGAGCACCAAGAATCAGTGCCGAGCGAAGAGGCGGCTGAGGAAGATGAAGTCTTCTCCCCTTTGAGGGAAGTCAGCCCTGATAGCCCAGCGGAGGGGGGGAGCAGAGACTCGATGGATGAGACGTTGGGGGACTGCCTCCAGCAGATCACCACCAGGGCGCGGCTGAGGAAGAAGGCGCCCAAGATTGTGAAGGCCAAGCGGTCAAAAGCTTCACAGCGATCCAAGAAGAAGAAGGACAGTGGTGAGCCTTCTTTAAAGACGCTGAAGGTTGAGGCTGCTGAGTCGGCCAAGGCAAAGGAGAAGGGGAAAGCAAAATTGTACCCCGAAGGCGATCCTCAAGGCGTGCGGTTTGTCTCTCAAGATGCAGAGACCAGAGGCATTGAATTGAGGAAGAGAGACTTGCTCCACGAGAAGGGTTTCCTTGATGCACTGGCAGACCTGCCGCAATTCTTGCGCGCAGGGATCGCAAACCACGGCTGGGAAGAGCTGTGCAGACCGCCCATCCCTGCCTACTCCAACATGGTGTACGATTTCTACGCCAATCTAACGCACCCCGAGGATGGTCTGTCCATGGTAAGGGGGATTGAGGTCGATTTTTCGGCCAAGGCTATCAATGAAGTTTATGCCCTCAAAGGGCATAAGTACACTGACTACGCGAGGATCATCAACTCACCATCTGAGGCTGTCTTGGAAGAAGCCCTGCGCATCATAGGCCAACCTGAGGCGGCTTGGAAAATCTCACGTAATGGGAAGCACACTCTGATGAGTGCGACCCTCAAGGCCAAGGCAGCCGTCTGGTTTTCCTTTGTGCGACGGCGTCTCTCCCCTGTAACCCACGAGACAACCATAAACCAGGGGAGATCTTTGCTGGTATACGCCATTATGAGGGGCCTCACCATAGATGTTGGAGAGGTCATTGCAGCCTCCATAGCCGATTGCGCAAAGAAAGGTAAGGGCCCTCTCTTCTTCCCAAACACCATTACTAAACTTTGTTTACGTGCAGGTGTGCCCATCGAGAGGAAGGAAAGGCAGCTGGCCTACACGGGGCATCTGGAACTGCCCACAGGCTTGAGGATGCGAAGAAGGGGAAACATGGAGTTTGAGCTGGATGGCCTGGCTGCTGCTCAATCACTCTCCATGGCCTGCTTAATGGACCTCCAGCAAAAGATGGCGCAGTGGGCTGAATACGCGCAGGCGAGGGACAAAGACGTGGCTGATCAATTGGGATGCATCTTCCCTGCCTTCCCCACTGATCTATTGAAGCCGTGGGCGCCTCCGAGGGAAAGGAAGGATGATGATGAGGATGTTTGAGTGCCAGTCTGGTGCTTGCTCGAGGACTAGCAATGTTTAAGTTGGGGGTGTTTGATAACTCCATTTTGGAGCTATTAAATACTTCCTAATATTAGCTTAAGTCCGCTTTTAATTGATTAATATATCTCATTTGTAGGAGTAAAGCGGCAAAGAGCTCGTGCGTCCGTTGGGCCCGTTCGAGAGCTTAAAGTGGAGTTTTAGCGCCCCGGAAATGCATCGGGAAGAGGGGAACTTGATCCGTGAAGAAACGGGCCAAAACAGCCTTGGAGAGGCAAAGTTGCAGCTCCAAACCCGAGAGCCAGCGTCGAGACGCTGGCTCGACGCTGGAAAAACTCGAGAGCAAGCGTCGAGTGATAGCGTCGAGACGCTAGCTCGACGCTGCCTGGCGTCGAGACCCTACTTGGCGTCGAGACGCTTCGGAGGAGGCGCGCGCAGGAATTTTATCGGGGCAGCGTCGCGACGCCATCGAAGGCGCGCGCGGAAAACTTAGGGCACAGCGTCGAGACGCTGGCCTAGCGTCTCGACGCTACGACGATTGCAGAACTTAAATGACGATTTTTCTGCATTTTTTTTTGTATCTTCTTCTTCAATTTTCCACAGCCATTTTTGGAGCTTTTCACCTTCTTCTTCCTCGTTTTTTCTGTATTTCTCTTGGAGCTCTGCCATTGTTGGCATGCTAGTGAGCTCCATATTCTTTGTAACTCGTGGATGATTCCTTCCATGGTCGTTGTTACGTCTCCAAAACTGACATTTTTAGGACTTATTTATCTTAGAAAGATGTACACTCTTAGGTGTTTTTGATAGGATTTAGCTTAAACCTATGCTTATATATGAGAATTAGAAGAAGGTAGCTAAATTAGGACTTGTGTGCAAAAGGAAAGAAAAGGAATGAAAACCGAAGTTAAAAGAAGGAAAAATGCGCATTGCGGCAGCATTGCGGAAACATTGCTAAAACCGCAATGTTTCAATTGAAATCCGTAAGTTGACTTATCTTTTTC
The DNA here is from genome assembly GCA_028017165.1 of Herpetospermum pedunculosum. Lineage (NCBI taxonomy): Eukaryota > Viridiplantae > Streptophyta > Magnoliopsida > Cucurbitales > Cucurbitaceae > Herpetospermum > Herpetospermum pedunculosum. Next base: position 14,804,758 of record CM051526.1, read on the forward strand.
TGTTATTTTCCGTTATTTCAGGGATTCGTTCTTTCTCCTCCATCCATTTTGAAGTACGACGTTGAGGATGGATGGTTCTCCTTGGCCCAAACGCACCTGCAGATTACTATAAAAGGGGGTCAAAGTAGAGGGTTTGATCATCATCCGAAAGCGTAGAAGTCTCTTCGCAGCTCCATCTTTTCTCCTGTTTTTCTTCTCCGTCTGTTGGTGTGAGAGGTTCAGCTGTTGGAGTCGACAATCTGATAGGAAGGAGAGAAGATTCATCTTCTCTCCTGATTGGATTCATCCAAGCAAGGCTATCCTTTCTCTCCCTTCAGCCGAGGCATTTGCGACGAGGCGTTCAAGCTCATTTACTGCTTTCTGTCTTTTATTTCTAATTTCCAGCTCTGTTTAGTTGTTGTTTCTTTTCTAGTGGCTAGTTCATTTCATTTCGTTGCTTTCTGTCTTTATGTTATTCACTTTAAGCTTCCCTTTGTTCATTCAAACAATCAAGTAATCAAAGCAAAATTCATTGTTTCACAGTTTCTTGTCTTTATTGCCTACTGTTTTTCCTTGCTGTTTGTCTTTAAATTCCTTCTAAGCATGTCTACTTCACCTCTTATTTCTGTTCTGTCTATATCCATGAGTAACTAAGTCACATAGGGGCATGCTAATGACAATCCTATAGGCTAAAAAACGTGAATCAAGCATGTAGGATAGCTCTCGAAGCATTGATTGTATGTAAGCTTCATCCCACGGGCAATTTCGATTGGCCATCCATTTTGTCCAAAGAACTCCTAACCTCTGGAAGGAGTAAGAGTTCAGAGTCATACACTCATGCTAGCCTTTCAAGGTAGCCAGAAAACGACCTTGGAATAGGCGTTTTCCTAGTACAAACCATAACTTTCTGCTTTAACAAGATGCTTAAGACCTTACTTGGACATGAGTAAACTAAAGAATCTAATGCATGAAATCGGAAGATACATGAGATTGAGTGAGTTTGATGCATAGTGAGTTGATCCAATGCTTGAGAATCGTGAGAAAATGCCTATAGAGGAGTCGTTAGTAGCCCTTGTTTCTCCATTTTACACACTTTCGCTGTTAGTAACATTGCGGTAGAATTGCTGTTCTCGCAATTCTGCTAAGTTTAAAATTCTGTTTAGCTATTTTTCTCTTCGTTTATTAATCTTTTCTCTTTTCATTTGAGTTTATCTTTGACTTGCACTTGTTCATGTTGCTACCCTTTACATATTCCTTAGAAATTAGACAACTTAAAACGAATTCTACCCCATTAAATCCACCCATTCTTTCTTAACAATACACTTCACGAGTAGCTAATAATAAATCTCTGTGGGAAAACGAATGAAAAAATACTTACTACTTGCTATAAGATCATGTATGCTTGCATGTTCTGAGTGCTCTCTCTCTCTTATTGCTTATTTATTTTACACATTGAGCACGCAACAGCCGTCGTTGGAGCGGAATTGACAAACCGCGCCATGAGCGGCTAAGGTAAGGGTGAACGGTTTGGGAATGGTTTAGGAGGATTTTTTTAGATAATTTGGTTCTGATAATCTGCGTTTCGAATTATGCATATTGGGTTCTGTTTATTTGCATTTGTCTACTTTGCTTAATCCAACGCGCATGTTTAATTTCGACGATTGACACTCGAGTAATTATGCATGTTGTGTATGTTAAAGAGTAGCGATGTCGTGCCTCTCACTACTCGACTAAGTAACACAGGTAGATGAAATTAAATCGAAGTATTAAGCCGTGTAGGATAGTTGTTGATTGCATACAGCGTTTGCGGGCAATCTACTAGCAATTAGAATTCACGCTTAAATTTTCGTCGCGGTTAGCTAGTGACTGTCTAGATTTATCTTAGGGCTGATCACCTTGATGTAAGCTTAGATAACGTGTAATTAGAACTGTGTGGTCTAATTAAAATCCATGGAGTCAGCTACTTTGGGGCTTCTCTGGTAGTCGTCCGCATGCATAATAAACTGAATACCATGATTTTAGCATTAAAGGATGAACCGAATTTGTCTAACAATTGATCCCGAAACTCCCGAACCGTGCACACGTTTTCTACTAGTTATTCTTTCTTCCGTTAGCTTTGTTTTTCCTTGCATGCTAAAAACCCCCTGTTACGAAAATCAATCAATTAATTAAATTTCAATTTCATTAGTAATTTCAGTCTACCTATTCCTTGGATCGACCCTGTTACCACTGACTGCAAAGCCTCGGTTATAGGCTTTATAAATCGTATTTTGGCAAGCCTCGACAGCTTGAGATTAAGCGATAGTTCAAAATATCGTCCACCAACACTCCTCTCTCCCTCTCGAAAAACATAGACATTCTCCTTCTTTGAAACAAAAATTGAAAAAGAAAGAAAAAGAAAAATAAAGGGTAGTGTCTCTCTCTAAAGGATGCTGAGTAATCAGGGCCATTTGTGTAACCCACAAGTGGCACTGCATCAAAAGGCAAACCAAAAGGAAAGACTCTACCAAAAGAGAAAAAAAGAGAAAAAAGAACCAAGGAAGAAGAATGTGTGCCAACAAGCTATGGCCTATGTGCTTAGGTGTCCTGTGTAATTGAACTCTGATCCTTAGTCTGCTAAGCACAGGTCTGTAACTTGAAGGTTTGTCAATGGAGATGAGTGTCAATCCAATACAGTGATGCCATGGTTTAGGTGTTCTATGGTCCGTACTCTGATTCTCGTATGTGCTAAGCCTGGCATGACTCTAAGGATTCCTAGGTAGATCAATAATAAATACATTAGAAGCATGTACTGAGTCTGAGTTAAAATTAGGGAGAGTTTAAAAACTTAGGGATAGCTGCACAATGAACCCAATGACATAGGCAGATAAACCATATGTAGGAAGTTTTGTAAAGACAAAAGGTTTTAAAGGCAAGAGAAACCAGAATGAGCAGAATGTGAAGTTAGTCTGAACCTAGAAGAGTGTCACAGGACAGCAGTGCCTTGGATAGTAAGCCTAGGGAAGTCAGCAAGTCAGTAGATAGAGTTTAAAAGTCAAGAATTAGCTACCAAAGTAAAGCCTTTATATTATTCGAGGACGAGCAATAACTCAAGTTTGGGGGTGTGTTACCTCTCCAAAAGTACATAATTTAGGGATATATTTACCTTAAAATCATGTGATCTCTTGAGTGTTTTTGTTAGAATTTAGCTTAATGCGTGCTTAAATGTGAGAATTCGAGGAAAGAAGCTAAAATAGGACTTATTTGGAAAAGGAACGAAAAATAATAGAAAATGAGGCTAAAAGAGTTAAAATGTACATTGTAGGAGAATTGCTGAAAGATTGCTGAAAGATTGCTGGCAGCGCAATGGACATTGCGGTCACCGCAAGGAACCGCAATGCCAAGCTGTTGCTGCTGAGTTTTTCCCAGCCGTCAGTCGTCATAGTTGCGATCTTTCAGCCGCCTAAGCCTTCCCCTGCTGCCACGTGGAGGATTGTTGTTCAGAATGGATGGTTCTCCGTGGCTGAAGGTACCTGCAAACGCCAGAAAAAGAGGTGAAGGGTGAAGGAGAAACACAGCTCAGAAGCGTGGAGTTCTCCGTCACAACGCGATCTGCATACACAATTTCCTTACCCCGTTTGTTGGAACGAAGAAATCAGCCCTTGGCGTCGATAAATCGAGAGGAAGAAGAGAAGATCCTTCTTCTCTTCTGATCGAATTCATCCCCAAGATCAGCTAATCTTCTCCTTTATTTGAGGCGCTTGCGACGAGGAGATCCGTGCACCTTTTTACAAAGCTTTCTTTACTGCTTTCTGTCTTTCGTTTCTATCTGTTACAGTGTTTCGATTCGTTCTTCAATTCACTCAGTTCTTTACTGTTTTTCATACCTTCGCACATTGTGTTCTGAACCTTAATCTAGAAAGTAATCATTTAAGTCTTTCCAAGTCCTTCATTTTGTTATCTTTGTTCTATTGCTTTCCTTTAGTTCTCTGAATCATGCTTAATCAATCCATCTTTTCTAAGTCTCCACCAACCATGAGTAACTAATCACACAAAGGTCTGCTAAAGATGAAACTATAGGTTAGAAATACGAGAGTTCAGCATGTAGGATAGCTTCGAATGCATTGAATGTATGTGCACTTCATCCCATGGGCAATTTCGATCGGCCATCTATTTTGTCTAAAGAATTCCTAACTTCCGGAAGGAGTAAGAGTTCAGAGTCGTCCATTCATGCTAGCCTTTTATGGTAGCCAGAAAACGACCAGGCGTTTTCCTAGTACAATTCATTAGCTTGCTTATATAAATAGGTGTTTATGTCTCACGTGGATTAGAGTGAACTAAAAGATCTAATGCATGTAATCGAGAGATGCATGAGACTAAGTTAAATTGATGCATGGAAAGTTAATCTACTGCTGAATGATCGTAGTTAAGTGCCTATAGAGTAGTCTTAAGTCGACCTTGTTACCTTATCTCACCTTTAAATCGTTGCTAATTTAATTGCTAGATAATTGCGAGAACCGCAATTCTATAGTTCTGTTTTTGCCTTAGCCATTTTTCCAGTCTTTTACTTTTGCGATTTTATTGCTAGAACATTGCTAGATCCGCAATTCTTTCTTCTCCACATAATAGCTTAATCTCTTTACTTGCCTTCGTTCATGCTTACATCTTTCTTGCATTCTTTGTTATTTCGGTACATCAACCTCAAATCCACCCAATTTAAGTGACCCTCTCTAATTTAACACCTCACTCGTTAGTAACTAAACTCAATCTCTGTGGGAAAATGAATTAAAAAATACTTATCACTTGCTGCAGACCATGTATGCTTGCATGTTCTGAGTGCTCTTCGCATTACATTTTATTTACACACTGAGCACGCAACACACGTCCAACCACAGTCACCTTGCAACGAGCAGATAGATCAATCTCTTATCCTGAAGGTCAAATTGAAGATATTTTGGTAAAAGTTGATAAATTTATCTTCCTTGCAGATTTCATTATCCTAGACTACGAGGCAGACAAAGAGGTGCCAATCATCTTAGGCAGACCCTTCTTAGCCACAGATAGGGCCCTGATTGATGTTCAAAAGGGTGAACTTACCATGAGAGTCAACGATGAAGAAGTTAAGTTTAGTGTTTTTAAAGCCTTGAGGTATCCTTTCGACCTTGAACATTGTGCTGTTATAGATATATTGGACTCACTAATTGAAAACGAGCATGAGCATGAATTATTAGTCAAGCATGCTATTGATTATGCACAAATTGACTTGAATGATTTAAACATTTCTGAATTTGTTGATGCATCTGTGAGTAACCCTCAGCATGTTTGTATGACAAATGAACTATCTGAAAGAACCACGACTCCCATGATGCCATCTGTTGATCAGCCACCTTTGTTAGAATTAAAACCACTGCCTAACCATCTCAAATATGCATATTTAGGTGAGAGTGACACATTGCCTGTCATCATTTCCTCCAAATTGCATGAACAACATGAAAATGCGTTAATTTTGCTGCTTAAACAACACAGAAAAGCAATTGGGTGGACGATTGCTGACATTAGGGGCATAAGTCCTTCTTATTGTATGCATAAGATACTGTTAGAGGAAGGACACACACCTAGAATAGAACATCAGCGTAGGTTGAACCCCTCCATGAAGGAGGTAGTTAAGAAGGAAATTATTAAATGGTTGGATGCGGGTGTAATCTTCCCAATATCTAACAGTCAGTGGGTCAGTCTCATCCAATGTGTACCAAAAAAAGGCGGTATGACAGTAGTGGTTAACGAAAACAATGAATTAATACCTACTCGAACCGTCACGGGATGAAGAGTGTGTATGAATTACCGAAAGCTTAACAAAGAAACAAAAAAGGACCATTTCCCTTTACCCTTCATTGATCAAATGCTTGATAGATTAGCCGGCCAAGCCTTCTATTGCTTTTTAGATGGCTACTCAGGGTATAATCAAATCACCATAGATCCCAGAGACCAAGAGAAGACAACATTTACATGTCCATTTGGCACGTTTGCATTTCGCAGAATACCATTCAGCCTCTGCAATGCACCAGCAACGTTCCAACGATGTATGTTGGCAATCTTCTCTGATCTAGATGAGTCCATAGTAGAAATATTCATGGATGATTTTTCAGTGTTTGATGATTCTTTTAGCCACTGCTTAGCCAATCTAGAGCAAGTCCTCACTCGGTGTGAGGAAGCCAATCTAGTGTTGAACAGGGAAAAATGCCACTTTATGGTGGAGGAAGGCATAGTGTTAGGACATAGAGTGTCTAAGGCAGGAATAGAGGTTGATAGAGCTAAGATAGAAGACATTGAGAAGCTAGTTGAGCCTAAAAATGTCAAAGCCATAAGAAGTTTCCTAGGACACGCAGGGTTTTACAGAAGATTCATAAAGGATTTCTCAAAAATCTCAAGACTTCTTTAGTCAAAGCTCCAATCATAATCGGACCAAATTGGGAAATGCCTTTTGAATTGATGTGCGATGCAAGTAATTATGCAATTGGAGCCATGCTTGGCCATAAGAGAGACAAATTAACGGATCCCATATATTATGCAAGTAAAACATTGAATGAGGCTCAATGCAACTACACTACTATTGAGAAGGAAATGTTAGTTGTAGTGTTTGCATGTGAGAAGTTCAGGGCATATATTGTAGGAAAAAACAATTATTTACACTGATCATGCTGCTATAAAGTACCTAATGAGAAAGGCTGATGCCAAACTGATAGCTCCATTTTGGAGCTATAATTATGTCCCTAATTCACGTTTATTATTGGCTTAATCTTGCTTTTATGTGATTATTGCAGGTGTTCTCGGTGATTCGCTCTCGAGAGCGTTTCGGCGCTTTTCGGAGCTTAATATCGCAATTTAAAGGCCTAAGAACACTTCCGGGGAAGATCCATGCAAAGGCATGAAGGTTGAGCACTTTGGGGAAATTGAAGGCAGAAATCCATGCAAAACCCGAGAGCTAGTGTCGAGCGACAGCGTGGCGACGCTAGCTCGACGCTGCCCAGCGTCGAGACACTGCCAGAGCGTCTCGACGCCCCGAAGTCTGAAGCACTGATTTGAAGAAAAACCTGAGAGCAAGCGTCGAGTGATAGCTTCTCGACGCTCGCTCGACGCCGCACGAGCGTCTCGACGCTCCGAAGTCAGAGGCGTTAATTTGAAAATCCACCCGAGAGCAAGCGTCGAGTGATAGCGTCTCGACGCCGCACCAGCGTCTCGACGCTGTGCGAGCGTCTCGACGCCACCCCGACTGCGCGCGCGGATTATTTAGGGCGCAGCGTCGGGACGCTGCCCTAGCGTCTCGACGCTACGACGGATTACTTAAAGTTTTTATCCGCTTTTAGCCGCCATCATCGTCTTCTACCTCGAGCTCCGCGCCTGATTTGACGTTCCAGCAGCTATTTTCACCATGGGAGGGGCTAGGAAGCTTGGATTGAAGCCATCCCACACCACACAAGTCATGAGTGCGTAGTTTTACCGTTTTTGGCTCGGGATTGTAAAGGAGAAATGTAGTTTGAACTCTTGGTGAGGTTGTAGAATTGAAATTCTAAATTGGTTGAATAATTTATCGAATTGAGTTCTATTTCTTAGCTTAATCTATGAGCATGTTTGAATGATTTAGGACTAGGCACCCTTGATTTTGAGCATGTTTCATTAGTTAAAGGATTTGATGTCGTGCCTCTCTGATCCGCCAAGTAACAAGGATTAACGACACCTTCGAGCGTATTGGCGTCCTTGCGCTCTTGGTGATAGTTCTTCCCGAATTAGAATTTCAAATTGACACACTAATTTCGCGTCCAAATTAGATAGTCGTCGCAGTTGTAGCTCGTTGCTATCGATCGGTCTTGGGAGAGCGTTGGCCGCCAATGTCCGATCGATATGCTTGATTAGCAGGATTTATTATGTTTAATTAATATCCATGGAGCATGTCTAAGTTAATTCATTAATTCGAGACGAGTTGCGCATTCGTTAATTTGTCTAACCATGGTACTTGTCAACCTATGATCCAAGAGGCATGCTAAATTTATTCCCAATCGTCCCGAGTCGAAAACTCCGTTAGTTAAATTTTCCCATCGCATTCTTCCCTTTTAGTGAATTAAAAACCAACAAATTCCCCCTTATTTCATTTATTTTAATAGTTTGCAAATTTAATTGAGATTAAGTCTAATTAGCTTAATTCCCTGTGGATCGACCCCGTTGCCGCTACTCTACTAATAGTTTAGTGAATTCGGACAAATATAAATTCATTTTGGCGGGTCTCGACAACCCGATGATTGGCGATAGTTCAATAATATCGTTACCAAAATTGGCGCCGTTGCCGGGGAGTTAAGTGTAATTCGGCCTAATTTAGATTTGATTTGTAGACTTTTAATTTTTACTTTAAAAATTTTGTTTATTCTTTTATTATTTGCAATTTTTGATCTGTTTGTTTAAGTGTGCTAGAAGTGCTTAAATTTTTATTGAGAAAAATGGAGATCGCCGATGAGGCTGGAGTCCCAAAAACGCTCAGACAGTGGACATCGTTTGCTATGGGTCACCAACCTTCTTGTATTTCCTACCCGGAAATCTCAGGTGAGTTTGTACTTAAGTCAGGCTTAATTGATCATTTGCCTTCCTTTTATGGTGAAGCAGATGAAGATCCCTATAAGCACCTCAAGGAGTTTCAAATGATAAGTTCCGCGATGAAGCCAGGCGACATAACTGAAGATCAGCTCTACCTGAGAGCTTTTCCATTCACCTTGAAAAGTGAAGCTCGAGATTGGCTACATTACTTGCCATCGGGAACCATTTTCACTTGGGAGAAGTTACAGAGTCTATTCTTGGAAAGGTATTTCCCAGCTTCAAAAGCCAGAGCCGTGAAGAAAGATATCCACAATTTCAAGCAAGGAAAAGACGAGGCATTTCATGAGTGCTGGGAGAGATTCATTAAACTCTGTGAGAAATGCCCGAACCATCTGATAGCAGAAGCCGCGCTTATCGAATTCTTCTATGATGGGTTGCTTCCGCATGACTGTCAGATGCTTGATGCATCGAGTGGAGGAGCCCTTTGGGAGAAAACACCTGCAGAAGCCCGTCAGTTGATCAACAACATGGCTGAGAACCGTCGCCAGTACGGAGGAAGAAACGAGCACGCTAAAATGTCGACCGACATAGAAGAGCTCAAAGAACAAGTGTCTCAGGTGTTTGGTTTAATTCATACGATGCAAGAAAAATCATCTCAGGCTGTTTCTTCTATTTCAGGTCAAGCCATTGAAGGCATGTTCAAATCACTTATGGAAGCTAGCAATGAGACCAGGTCGCAGATGAAATCTCTAAGAAATGAGTTCACAGAGGTGAAGGAAAGAATGAGTAAGATTGAGTCCAAAGCGGGAAGCGTTAGTGCGATAAATCTCAGAAGTGGTAAAGAGATACCATCACGTACCACTCCCGAGGACTCTAACAAATATTCAGAGATACCTCCAGATAAGTTTTCTCAAACACTCTCTGAAACAGTTGTACCTTCTCCTTATAATTCTATGAAGTCTTACACTCCCGTCGCTCCGTTTCCTAGTAGGTTGGTGAGGCCACCTAAGGAGGTCGAAGACGCGGACGTTCTTGAGACGTTGAGAAAGGTTGGGATCAATATGCCTCTGCTTGATGCAATTCAGCAAATCCCAAGGTACGCGAAATTTTTAAAGGAGATGTGCACCATGAAGAGGAAGACCAAAAGTGCTGAGAGAGTCGTGGTAAGCAAGAATGTTTCTGCCCTGCTAACCCAAGGTATTCCAAGCAAATGCCAGGACCCAGGTATGTTCCTCTTGCCATGTACTATAGGGGATAGAGAAATCGAGCAAGCCATGCTAGACTTAGGAGCCTCAATTAATGTTATGCCATACTCAGTCTACAAGAGCCTCGGTTTAGAAGGTATGCAGGAAACTAGTTTAATTATCCAGTTAGCTAATAGGTCCTCTATTCATCCTCTTGGGGTGATTGAAGATGTGTTGGTTAAAGTTAAGGATTTGATCTTTCCTGCTGATTTTTATGTTATAAATATGGAAGAAAACACGTCCACTACTTCAGTTTTACTTGGTAGACCATTCATGAAAACCGCTAAGACAAAAATTAATGTGCATGATGGTACCTTATCTGTTGAGTATGAAGGGGATGTGTTCGAGTTTAATGTATTTGATGCCATGAAACAACATGCTGATGTGCATTCTGTCTGTAAAATCGATCTTATAGATACTTTAGAACAAGAAGAATGCATGACTGTTGTAGATGGGGATGACCCACTCGTTTTTACTGAAATTGTTGGAGAGAGTGAAAGTAGTGTTCCCATATTATCTGACTCATCTGAACAAACTACTTTTGCTTTAGAGACATGTGAAAAGCCAACTAAAATATTGCCCTCCCTTTTGCAGGCTCCCAAGTTGGAACTAAAGGAGTTGCCGGGTCATCTCAAGTATGTATACTTGGGGGAAGTGGAGACACTCCCGGTAATTATCTCCAAGGAGCTTACATCGGAGCAAGAAGGCGAGTTGGTTGAGGTTTTGAAAAAGAACAAAAGAGCCATAGGATGGACGTTGGCAGACTTGCACGGGTTGAGTCCAGTGTTGTGCATGCACAAGATTCGGCTGGATGAGGGAGCAAAGCCATCCCGAGAGCCTCAGCGGAGACTGAACCCAGCAATGAAAGAGGTAGTGTTGTTTGAGATACACAAACTCCTGGATGCAGGTATTATCTTTCCCATTTCTGATAGCCAATGGGTTAGCCCTATTCATGGTGTACCTAAAAAGACGGGCATAACTGTTGTTAGAAATGAGCGGGGTGAGTTAGTACCAAAGAGAGTGCAAAATGGGTGGAGGATGTGTATAGATTTTAGAAAACTGAATGATGTAACTAAGAAGGACCATTTTCCGATTCCCTTCATAGATCAAATGGTGGAGCGTTTAGCTGGGAAGCCATTCTTCTGTTTTCTTGATGGTTTTTCTGGGTTTTATCAAATTCCCATAGCCCAGGAAGACCAAGAAAAGACTACTTTTACCTGTCCATTCGGAACTTACGCATATAGAAGAATGCCATTTGGGCTTTGTAATGCTCTAGGGACTTTTCAGCGATGCATGATGAGCATATTTACTGAATTTGTAGAAAAATGCATCGAAGTCTTTATGGATGATTTCACTGTGTATGGAAGTTCATTTGAGGATTGCCTATTTAACTTGTCTAGAGTCATGGAAAGATGCATCGAAACTAATCTTGTTTTAAATTTTGAAAAGTGTCATTTCATGGCAGGTCAGGGCATAGTATTGGGTCACGTTGTGTCAGCTAAGGGGATAGAGGTTGATAAAGCAAAAATTGATGTCATATCTGATTTACCTTACCCCACGAACCTTCGGGAAGTGCGTTCTTTTCTTGGTCACGCAGGTTTTTACCGCAGGTTCATTAAAGACTTCTCGAAGATAGTGACTCCAATGACAAGCTTGCTGAAAAAGGATGTCCCATTCTGCTTTGACAAGCAGTGCAAGCTCGCTTTCGACGTTCTGAAAAAGTGCTTGACCAACGCACCCATCATCCATCCACCGCAGTGGGGGACTCCCTTCGAGATCATGTGCGACGCAAGCAATTATGCCGTGGGCGCTGTGTTGGGCCAGAGGATAGACAAGAAGAGCCATGTGATTTATTATGCCTCCAGGACGCTCAACTCCGCGCAAATCGGTTACACAACAACAGAGAAGGAGCTGCTTTCCATCGTTTTCGCTCTTGATAAATTTCGGCCATATATTCTTGGATCTAAAGTGATTGTTTTTTCTGATCATGCAGTAGTTCGTTATTTGATGAACAAGAAGGACTCGAAGCCTAGACTGCTCAGATGGGTATTACTACTCCAAGAGTTCGACGTCTCGGTCCAGGACAGAAAAGGATCAGAAAATACCGTTGCTGACCACTTGAGCCGCATTGTGCGTAATGAGGATGACTTGCCTTTTAATGATGAGTTCCCTGATGAAGTTCTCTTCCAGGTAAGTGTGGAGACACCATGGTACGCCGATATTGTCAACTACTTGGTCACAGGTACGTTCCCATTCGATTTTTCGTTCAACCAAAGAGTTAAGCTGAAAAGCGAAGCCAAGACTTATGTTTGGGAAGAGCCCGTTTTATGGAAATTTTGCGCTGACCAAGTAATTAGAAAGTGTGTCCCTAAGTCTGAACATAGGTCCATACTTATTTTTTGCCATGAATTTGCATGTGGGGGACACTTTGGGCAAAATAGGACTGCGAGAAAAATTTTAGATTGTGGGTTTTTCTGGCCATCACTGTTTAAGGACTGCTATGAATTTTGCAAATCTTGTGATCAGTGTCAGAGAAAAGGGTCCATCACTAGTAGGAATGAAATGCTCCAAAACCCCATTTTAACTTGTGAAATTTTTGAGGTTTGGGGTATGGACTTTATGGGACCCTTCCCCCCTTCATTTGGCTTTATTTATATACTATTGGCTGTGGACTACGTGTCTAAGTGGGTGGAGGCTAAGGCCACCAAAGTCGATACTGCTAATGTTGTTTCCAGTTTTGTCAAATCCAATATTTTTAGTAGGTATGGAGTTCCACGGGCCATCATAAGCGACCAGGGGAGCCACTTCTCCAACAAGACGATCCAGGCCTTGATGAGGAAGTATGGGGTAAATCACAAAATCTCTACCCCGTACCATCCCCAGGCCAATGGCCAAGCAGAAGTTTCCAATCGAGAGGTGAAGAGCATCCTCGAGAAACAGTAAGTCCAGGAAGGAAGGATTGGAGTCTGAGGCTAGACGACGCTTTGTGGGCTTACCGTACGGCTTACAAAACCTCCATAGGGATGTCTCCCTACCGTATGGTTTTTGGTAAAGCCTATCATCTCCCAGTGGAGATCGAACACAAAGCTTACTGGGCCGTGAAGAAGTGTAACATGGACTTTGACTTGGCGGGAGAAGAAAGACTCCTCAAATTGCAAGAACTGGAGGAGCTTCGCCTGGATGCATATGAGAACTCGAAGACCTACAAGGAAAAGACCAAGATTTTCCACGACAGACGAGTCGTCAGAAAACACTTTGAAATTGGTCAGAAGGTCCTCTTGTTCAACTCCCGCCTGAAGTTAATGCCAGGTAAACTTCGTTCCAGGTGGCTTGGTCCTTTCATTATAACTGATGTCCATCACTATGGTGCAGTCAAGATTCAGAGCCTAGATACTGAGAAGGAATACACGGTGAATGGCCAGCGATTGAAGATCTTTCATGAGGGAATGTCAGAGGACTTCGACGACCATGCCTACTTGAAAGAGCCTGATTATGCGAAAGGATGAAATGAGTTTTGGTAAAGTCGAGCAATCGACTCTAAAAATTTGCGCTACTCGGAGGCACCCGAGCTTGAACTGTACATGCTTTTTGTTTACTTACCGTCTTTAGGATTAGCTTAGTGTTACGTCTCCAAAAGTGACTATTTTAGGACTTATTTGTGTTAGGAAGTTGTGCATTTGTAAGTATTTTTGATAGGATTTAGCTTGAACCTATGCTTATATATGAGAATTAGAAGAAGGAAGCTAAATTAAGACTTGTATGCAAAAGGAAAGAAAAACAATGAAAAAGGAGGTTAAAAGAATGAAAACTGTGCATTGCGGAGGCATTGCGGAAACATTGCTAAAACTGCAATGTTTCAAGTGAAATTCGTAAGTTGGCTAACCTTTTTCTGTTGTGATCCGATATTTCAGGGATTCGTTCTTTCTCCTCCAGCCACGTAGAAGTAAGACGTTGAGAATGGATGGTTCTCCTTGGCCCAATCGCACCTGCAGAATACTATAAAAGGAGGTCAAAGTGGAGGGTTGAAACACATCCGAAAAGCGTAGACTTCTCTTCTCAGCGCAGTCTTTCCCATTCTTTCTCTTCTCCGTCTGTTGGTTTGAAAGGTTCAGCTGTTGGAGTCGACAATCTGATAGGAAGGAGAGAAGATTCATCTTCTCTTCTGATTGGATTCATCCAAGCAAGGCTTGCCTTTCTTTCTCTTCAGCCGAGGCATCTGCGACGAGGCGATCAAGCACGACTTACTGCTTTCTGTTTTAGTTTTCTACTTTCAGTACTATTTGCTGTTGTTCCTCTGCCATTAGCTACTCTAATTCATTTCGTTGCTTTCTGTCTTTACTTTAGTAACTCTAAGTCTTCATTTGTTTCGTTCCAACGATTGATTAATCAACGCACAATTCATCATTTCGCTATCTCTTTAATTTCGCTGTTACTGTCTTTAGCTTCTGTTTTATCCTTAATAATCGCCTAAGCATGTCTTCTTCATCTACTCTTTCTATTCTATCTGCATCCATGAGTAACTAAGTCACAAAGAGGCATGCTAATGACAAAGCTATAGGCTAAAACACGTGAACCAAGCATGTAGGATAGCTCTCGAATGCATTGATTGTATGTAAGCTTCAACCCACGGGCAATTTCGATTGGCCATCCATTTTGTCCAAAGAACTCCTAACCTCTGGAAGGAGTAAGAGTTCAGAGTCATACACTCATGCTAGCCTCTCAAGGTAGCCAGAAAACGACCTAGGAATAGGCGTTTTCCTAGTACAAATCACAACTTACTGTTTTAACAAGATGCTTAAGACCTTACTTGGACATGAGTAAACTAAAGAATCTAATGCATGAAATCGGAAGATACATGAGAATGAGTTAGTTTGATGCATAATGAGTTGATCTAATGCTTGATAATCGTGTGAAAAAGCCTAAAGAGGAGTCGTTAGTAGCCCTTGTTGCCACATTTTACACACTTTCGCTGTTAGTAACATTGCGGTATAATTGCTGTTCCCGCAATTCCTTTAAGTTAAAATCTGCCTTAGTCATTTTTCCTCTTCGTTTAGTTATCTCTTCTCTTTGCATTTGAGTTTATCATTTACTTGCACTTGTTTATGCATCTATCCTTTACATATTCTTTAGTAATTAGGCAACTTAAAACCAAATTTACCCCATCAAATCCACCCATTCTTGCTTAACAATACACTTCGCGAGTAACTAACAATAAATCTCTGTGGGAAAACGAATGAAAAAATACTTACTACTTGCTACAAGATCATGTATGCTTGCATGTTCTGAGTGCTCTCTTATTGCATATTTATTTTAACATTGAGCACGCAACAAGTTTTTGGCGCCGCTGCCGAGGATTTAGTTTAGTGAAAACGAAGTTTGTTAAGTTAGAAACACGAATTTTAATATCTATTGGAACTGATCTTTTTCTCATTTCTTTTCCAGGTACCATTGGGTTAGTTTATGAATGAGCCTTCAAGTAGCGATCTAGAGTTCAATCCTGAGCCTGAGAGATTACTTAGGGCCAGAAACAGAGCTAAAAAACGTCTCTTTAACCAACCCTCTATACCTCAAATAATTGCTGAAACCGCGGAGTCTCCGCAATTCTATCAAGAAGAAATGGACAGACCAGTCCCAAATCCGGTACCTACCACTCGCAATCCCATCGAAATAGCGAATGATAAGGATAGTGCCATTCTCTCCTACCTAGTACCTATGCCTGGGGAACTAAACCCAAGCATAATCCGCCCTGAAATTACTGCCAACTCATTCGAGTTAAAGCCAGTAATGTTCCAAATGTTGTCCACTGTGGGACAATTCTTTGGAGTGGAAAATGAGGATCCCCACAACCATCTTAGAAACTTCCTAGGAGTTAGTGATACCTTTCTCATTCCTGGAGTTTCCCAAGAAGCCTTGAGGCTCTACCTCTTCCCTTACTCTTTGAGGGATAAAGCAAAAACGTGGTTAAACTCATTACCTTCCGGATCAGTTCTCAATTGGACAGACTTGGCGGAGAAATTCCTAGTAAAATACTTCCCACCTGATAAGAATTCTACTTTTCGTGACGACATTATCAAATTCAAACAAGCTGAAAATGAGTCTCTTCACGAAGCTTGGACAAGGTTCAAGGACCTTCTACTTAAATGTCCACACCATGGCATTCCATGGTGTATCCAAATAGAGGTCTTTTTCAAAGGATGCAACCCCAGCACCAGGCAAGTGCTAATTTCATCAGCTGGTGGTTCCATGCTGTCCAAAAGTTATAACGAAGCCTATGAGATCTTGGAGAAGATCTCAGCATCTCACTGTAGGTGGTCAGATGATCCAATAGAGCCAAGTAGCGCTCAAAATAAGGACGCACTCAATGCCATGAGTAGCCAAATAAGCGCTCTGACCAGCCTAGTTAAACAAATGGCTCAAGCCAATCTCCAAACTAGTGTCAACACCGCCACAGCCATGTCAATGGGCACACAACCAAGTCAAGGTGAGACACTTATCTGTGGATTCTGTAGGGAAGGGCACCTGTATGAATACTGCCCTGGGAATCCAGCCTCAGTCTGCTATGTTGGAAGCCAACAGCAGCCTAGGAACAACCCTTACTCTAACACTTACAATCCTGGTTGGAGGAACCACCCAAATCTCTCATGGGGTGGCCAACAAAATTCTAACCAAGCTCCTAACCAACCAAGACCGAGTGGAACACCTGGTTTTACTCCCCAACATAACCAATCCATGTATCAAAAACCATAGAACCAACCAATAGGATCTTCTGTAGAAAATTTACTTAAGGAGTACATTGCCAAGAATGATGCCACTCTACAAAGTCAGCAAGCTACCCTCAGGAGCCTAGAGAACCAAATAGGGCAACTAGCCAATGAACTCGAAAGTAGGCCCCAAGGTAGACTACCTGCTGACACTGAAGTGCCAAGGAGAGATGGGAAAGAACAAGTTCAAGCAATTGAACTTAGAAGTGGGAGACCATTGGTGAGCAACACTAAAGAAACCCCGAAGAGAGTAGAGAACAAAGAGTTTAGTGCTCCACTGGAGTCTCTGTCAAACCAAGGTCAACCATCACCAAGCACATCAGAGGCGAGGCTGGAACCAATCATAGAAGAGATAGAAGAAATTCCAAGTCCTCCACCTATCCTGAGGCGACCTGAAGTGCCTGCATATGTGCCACCACCTCCATTCCCTCGAAGGCTAAAGAAAAAACAAGAACAGGAAGTGCACTTTAACAAATTCTTAGAAATTCTTAAACAAGTGCATGTCAATATTCCTTTTGTAGAGGTTTTGCAATCCATGCCTTCTTATGTTAAATTTTTGAAGGATATAATCACTAACAAGAAGATCATTGGTGAATTTGAAACAGTGAATCTCACTGAGGAGTGCAGTGTTATACTCCAGAACAAGCTACCCAAGAAGGAGAAGGATCCTGGTTCCTTCACCCTACCAGTGGAGTTAGGAGGCAAGCACGTGGGCAGAGCTCTTTGTGACCTGGGAGCCAGCATAAACCTCATGCCTCTATCACTATTCCGCCAGCTGGGAATAGCAGAAGCACGTCCCACCACTGTCACCTTACAGCTTGCAGACAGATCCATAGCCTACCCTGATGGTAAGATCGAGGACATTCTTGTAAAGGTTGACAAGTTTATCTTCCTTGTAGATTTCATCATCCTGGATTATGAAGCAGACAAGGAGGTCCCCATCCTATTAGGCAGACCATTTCTAGCCACAGGTAGGGCCCTGATTGATGTCCAAAAAGGTGAGCTCACCATGAGGGTTCATGATGAGGAGGTTAAGTTTAGTGTTTTTAAAGCCCTAAGGTATCCTTCTGACTCTGAATCTTGTGCAAGTATGGACATAGTAGATTCACTGATGGAAGAACAGCTTGAGCATGAATTGTCAACTAAGCATGCCAATGATTATGTACAATTAGATTTAACTGACTTAAACATAGCTGAAATAATGGACATACCTGTGAATAATCCTCAGCATGTTTGTATGACTACTGATTTGACTGAAAGATCCATGAATCCATTAAAACCATCCATTGAGCATCCACCTATCTTAGAATTAAAACCACTGCCTGAACATCTTAAGTATGCATATTTAGGAAGTAATGATTCTCTGTCTGTTATTATTTCATCTAAATTGAGTGCAAAGCATGAAATTGAGTTGATCTTATTACTCAAACAACATAGAAAGGCTATTGCATGGACAAGATAATATTGGAGGAAGAACATACACCCCGAGTAGATCACCAACGTAGGCTGAACCCCTCTATGAAAGAGGTAGTTAAAAAAGAAATCATAAAGTGGTTAGATGCAGGTGTAATCTTCCCTATAGCTAGTAGTCAGTGGGTGAGTCCAATACAATGTGTACCTAAGAAGGGGGGGATGACTGTAGTAGTAAATGAGAGCAATGAACTGATTCCAACTAGAACTATTACAGGATGGAGAGTCTGTATGGACTATAGAAAATTGAATAAGGAAACAAAAAAGGATCACTTCCCTTTACCATTTATTGACCAAATGTTAGATAGGATAGCTGGTAGAGCTTATTATTGCTTTCTAGATGGTTATTCTGGATATAACCAAATCACCATAGACCCTGTGGACCAGGAGAAGACAACCTTCACCTGTCCCTTTGGAACATTTGCTTTTCGCAGAATGCCTTTTGACTTATGCAATGCACCAGCAACGTTCCAAAGGTGCATGTTGGCAATCTTCTCTGACTTAGATGAATCCATGATAGAGATATTTATGGATGACTTCTCAGTCTTTGGTGATTCATTCACAAACTGTTTAGAGAACTTAGGACAAGTCTTAGCTAGGTGTGAGGAGACCAACCTAGTCCTTAATTGGGAAAAGTGCCACTTCATGGTGGAAGAAGGGATAGTCCTAGGTCATAGAGTGTCTAGAGCAGGAGTAGAGGTCGATAGGGCCAAGATTGAAATAATAGAAAAGTTAGTGGAACCTCAGAATGTGAAAGCCATCAGAAGTTTCTTAGGACACACAGGTTTCTATAGAAGGTTCATTAAGAACTTTTCCAAGATCTCCAAACCTTTGTGTGAGCTTCTAGAGCTAAATAAGCCATTCATCTTCTCAAAAGAATGTGTACTAGCCTGGAAAACCCTTAAGGAAGCACTAGTCAAAGCGCCTATTATAGTAGGACCAAATTGGGACCTTCCATTTGAGATGTTATGTGATGCAAGTGACTATGCACTAGGGGTTATGCTAGGAGAAAAGATTGACAAACTAACACACCCTGTATACTATGCTAGTAAGACACTTAATGAGGCACAATGTAATTACACAACCACGGAAAAGGAGATGCTAGCTGTAGTGTTTGCCTGTGAGAAGTTTAGGAATTACATTGTAGGCACTAGGACAATCGTGTACACTGATCATTCTGCCCTAAAATACCTTATGAGGAAGGCTGATGCTAAGCCTAGGTTGATTAGATGGGTATTGCTGCTACAAGAGTTTGATCTGGACATTAGAGATAAGAAAGGATGCGAAAATGTGGTTGCGGATCATTGATAGCTCTAAAATAGAGCTATAATTATAGCCTTAATTCTAGCTAAATGCCATGCTTAATTCAATTAAATCTACTTATTTTAGGTATTTCGTGGCAAAGAGCTCGGGAAGTCAAATTATGAATTTCAGGGTTAAAACGGTCATTTAAGAGGTTTCGGGAAGTTTTCGGGTCAAGAAGATAGGCAAAACAGAGCTCGGGAGCCAAAACGAGCCAAAAATGGGCCAAGACCCGAGAGGTCAGCGCCTACGCGCCGGCGCCCAGCGCCCAGGCGCCCAACCGCGCCGCAAGCCCAGACCGCCCACGCACAGACGCCCGCGCACGCCCGTGTCCGCGCGCGCAGCCGGGTGCCCGTCATCGTAAGCCCCGCGCGCGCTCGCCCCGGTCCTTGCCATCGCGCACCCCAGCGCCCGAGTCCGCGCGCGCGCCGCACGCCAACACCCGCGCGCGTCCTCGCTCGTCCGCCTCCGCGCCCGTGTCCGACATCAAAAGTCAGCGCGCGCGCAGCGCCCAGACGCCCGCTCGACCGCCCATGCCCGTGTCCGCGCGCGCCGCTCGCCTCGCCTCGCCTCGTCCGCGCGCTGACCCTAGCCATGACTCGAATTAACCGTCATTAAAAGTCCTGAAAATGTCCGACATGAAAAGTTATAAAAAATCCCAGATTTTGGAAATTTTCCAGAGGGCTCAGCGCCTAGGCGCTGTCCCGATTCTGTGCGCGCGCCCCCGCGGTGCCTAGACGCTGACTTATGGCGCCTAGGCGCTATTCTGACGCAAAAATGGGTATTTAAGCGCGTTTTCTGATTTTAGGTCATTCTCTTTCCCCCCTTCTCGATTTCTTCAGCATTTTTACCTCTTTTGAACCTTGTAACCCCCATTAATGGAGTGGGTGAGCTCAATCTTGGATTTCTTCACTCCATTCTCCTTCATGTCTAGCTAAGAGGTAAGTACTTAATCTTTAGGAGATGGGTTAGAAGTTGTAAATGTGATTGGGTGAGACTTGGATTGTTTGTGTATGTTTAGCATGTTTAGCATTCAACTCTTCTCTAATCTAAGCATTAATTTCCAGCATCAATTTCTTCTTGGT
Organism: Herpetospermum pedunculosum; assembly: GCA_028017165.1. Classification (NCBI taxonomy): domain Eukaryota; kingdom Viridiplantae; phylum Streptophyta; class Magnoliopsida; order Cucurbitales; family Cucurbitaceae; genus Herpetospermum; species Herpetospermum pedunculosum. Next base: position 14,825,161 of record CM051526.1, read on the forward strand.
TTGACTCCCATTTTGTTTGTTGATTGTTGGGTTGGTCAAAAACCCATTATGCGTTTGCCTCTTGTGGGTTGAGTGACAGCAGTCTTAGAGTATTTAAATTGGTGCTGCAGCATTTAATTTAGCTACCCATTAGACTCTAGATGAAGAGTAAATCGAGCCCGTTATTAGAGATCTCAGTAACGTACTCGTCGCATGGTTACCCGTCGCTCGTAGTTAATTCTATTTGGGATAGCGTTTGCCCTCAATTGAATTAACATCGAAGCTTAATGAAGAGTTGTCAACTCTTCATAAACTACTTGGAATTGCTAGTTTCTTCTTACGAATTTGTAATTTGCGTGGGTGTTAGTCAAAAGCATGCTAAGTCTTGGGCGTCTATGATCCGAATCACATCGCAATTAATAACCCGGAACCTTTAGATTGAGTATTTCCGTTACAATTTCCATTTCTCCCGTTATTCCAAATTATCCTTTAATTTTTCCCTTTATTTTCTCTTTTCTTCTCTTAATTCTCAAAACCCCCCATCAACATTTTCTCGCAATTAAAATTTTGAATTTAGATTAAGCTATTAAATTCCCTGTGGTACGATCCTGACTACCGCTTTCTACAAGTTTTGAAGAAGCCTTAGGCAGTGTTATAAATTTTAATTTGGCGGGTCTCGACAACCCGAAACACATGGAATGTTCACAAAATTCCGCTACCAAATTTGGCGCCGCTGCCGGGGAATTTAAATTAGTTTGTCTTGGTTTAAATTTTAATTGTTTAGTTTAAAAAATATTTTGTTTTGTTTGTTTTTCTTTCTTTTATTTTTTTAAGCGTTTCCCTAGTGTTTGATAAGAGCAGGGTATGATGGAAGCTTTGGAAAGGAATGATGGGTATCAAAAGACTCTTAGGGAGTTGGCGATGCCGGATTTAGACCATCAACCATTATGTATATCGTATCCTGCGGTAACAGGTAATTTCGAACTTAAGGCTAGCTTCATCAACTTACTTCCTTCATTTTCTGGTAATGCAGGTGAAAGCCCGCATATTCATCTCAAGGAATTTCAGTTGGTGAGAGCAGGATTAATGACAATAGAAGCCACGGAAGATCAAGTGAGCTTGAGGGCTTTCCCTTTTACCTTAAAGGGAAAAGCAAGAGAATGGCTCCACTACCTACCGCCGGGCTCCATTTCCACTTGGAGCGATATGCAGAAGCTTTATTTAGAAAAATTCTTTCCTGCTTCTGAAGTTACTGCCGCTAAGAGAAGAATCCGTGCCGTTGAACAGGAAGAGGGCGAAAATCTACATGAATATTGGGAGAGGTTTCTTAGATTGTGCGAAGAATGCCCGAATCACAAGATCTCCGAACAAAATCTCATTGGGTTTGTGTATGAAGGTTTGCTCCCATATGATCAGAGGATGATTGATGCAGCTAGCGGTGGAGCTCTAATGGACAAAACCCCAAATGAAGCAAGACTCTTAATCTCAAGCATGGCTGGAAATATTCAACAATATGGTTGTGGAAGAAGTGACCAAATTCGCGTCAAAAGCGAAGTGAACGAGCTGAAGGACCGCGTGGCTGAGGTAAGTAGCGTTGTATATGAACTGAAAGAAAGCTTACCACAAATGTGTTCTTCTGTTTTTTCTGTTTCAGGCAAATCACTTGGGGAAATAATGAAATCTCTGATGGAGTCAAATAAAGTTCAATTCCAAAACCTAAGCGCTGCAATAACCCAAGTAGCTGAGAGGCTAGTCAAGTTGGAAACTCCTAAAGCGGAGAGTGTTAATGCTATCACTCTCATAAGTGGGGAGGAAATTTCACCACGCTCAGTTTCCATTGAGTGCGAGAAAACGGTAGAAAAGCCCATGGTAAGAAAGGAGGCAACATCTTCAAGAAGTCCGGTATGTTCCAATCCTCCTTCGTATATGAAATCTTATGTTCCTAAGGCTCCCTTCCCTAGTAGGTTGATGAGACCCCCTGAGGAGATTAAAGACGAGGAGATGTTGGGTGCGATCAAGAAGGTTGGACACAGTCTTTCACGTTCTGCACTTGTAGAGCTCAGCGGAAACCCTTGGATGATACCTCCACACTTGACCGTTAATCCCGGCGAGCAGGTATGTGCGATAAATTTATGTGATGGTAATGAAGTTGTTTGTTGAGTCTTGATTCAGAGAAGAAGAGCGAACCGGATGCACCTTCCACGAGCCAACTTTTGAATGAAGAGTTTGAAGAAAAGAAAGAATTGAATGAAATTGTTCCAGCAAGTATCCCCATAGCACCCCTCCTCACTAGGCTTGCAAAGCCCAAGGATGTGAACGAAGATGAGATGATTTTGAAGACCTTCCAAAAGGAAATGGTAAACGTTGAACTCTTGGAGGTTGTGAGGAAAATCCCAAAATATGCTAAATTTTTGAAGGATTGGGTTACTTGCAAGATGAAGGCAAGAATGAATAATGAGAAGAAGAAAGAGAATGTCTCAGCGATCCTTCCAGGTACTCTACCTACTAAATGCGGAGATCCAGGTATGTTCACACTTCCTTGCATGATAGGTAGAAGAGTCATTAAAAATGCTATGATAGATCTCGGAGCCTCTATTAATGTTATGTCCCATGCCATGTTTAAAGAACTTAACTTGAGTAAAATGCATGAGACGAGCGTAGTAGTACAGCTAGCTGATCGATCTTACATCCATTCATTAGGGAAGGTAGAAGACGTTCTTGTTAGAGTTAATGACATGGTTTTTCCCGCTGACTTTTATGTTCTGGATATGAATGGAAATCCTTCTACTGTCTCATTTTCTATTTTGTTGGGTCGCCCTTTTATGAAGACCGCGAGGGTCAAAATTGATGTTGATAGGGGTGCTCTCTCTGTGGAATTTGACAAGACTAAGAATGAATTTCTTATGCATGATTTAAAGTCTATTTGGGATAAGAACGAGAATCTGAATTTAAATGAGATTAATTCTGAATCTGCATGTTTTGTGTCTGCTTTTGACGATGATCCAAATTTTATTGTGAATACTGATGGATCTGTCTACTTGTTATTTGATGATGATGATGTTGGCGTGCATGAGGCACGAAAAGAAAAATTATGTTTAATGGATGTTTGTAGGTCCGACGCGGACGAAGGGATGATTGGAGTACCCCCCGCGCCGTTGGATTATGGATGAATTTGAAAGGGAGAATTCAGTCGAGCAATCGACTTTAAAAATTTGCGCTTCTCGGAGGCACCCGAGCGTTGAACTGTATTTTTGATTAGTTGCTGTTTTTTATAGTTTTTGCTTGTTCAGTTTTAGTTGTTTAAGTTTGTTATTTTGCTTTCTTAGGTAATAAAGGAAAGATGACCGATATTTCGGAGCTACATTGAACTTGAAGTTATGCATACCCTCTCACCGATCCCACAAAAATTCAGGGGAGGTTTCTGTTCCTTTAATTTTTGTTGTTATCGTTGATTATTTTGTGGATTAGATGCATTGAGGACAATGCAGTCTTTTAGGTGGGGGTGGAATTTATATTTGAACTTCGCTGTAGTTCTTGAGCATGTCGTACTCTGATTTTGAGATGTTTAGGAATCTGAATGCATGTTGTCCGATGAGGACTTTCTGTGATTTGTTTGTAAATACTCCATAGTTGTGCATTGCGAGAAAACTATGAGAATGTATGCATATTTTGAGTATATTTTAAAAAAATTTCGATTATTCCCCTACATTCACTGAGCACGTAGGCCTCTTACTCTTAGTTCTGTAGGCTTAGAATTATTTTATTTTGTCTGAAACCTCGTTGTCACCCCGAAAGGTACCTTTAGGGAGGCTTGATGTGTTAGAATTTATAACGAATAATTTGATTTAGCAAAGCTATGTGCCTATTAAAAAAAATTCATTGAGAGTAAAAGCATGTTTGTAATATACTCTGAGGTGCTCCTCCTTCTTGTGTTGCCCGTGTAACCAGGGGCGATCGTGTAACCCACGGTTGCCACTTGTTGCGTGCTCAATGTGTAAAATAAATAAGCAATAAGAGAGAGAGAGCACTCAGAACATGCAAGCATACATGATCTTATACCAAGTAGTAAGTATTTTTTCATTCGTTTTCCCACAGAGATTTATTATTAGCTACTCGTGAAGTGTAATGTTAAGAAAGAATGGGTGGATTTGAAGGGGTAGACTTGGTTTTAAAATTCCTATTTATTGCTGAATATATAAAAGGTAGCAACATAAACAAGTGCAAGTCAATGATAAACGCAAAATGAAAAGAGAAAGAATTAAAGAATGAAGAGAAAAGTAGTCAAGCAGAATTTTTAACTTAGCAGAATTGCGAGAACAGCAATTCTACCGCAATGTTACTAACGGCGAAAGTGTGTAAAATGGAGAAACAAGGGCTACTAACGACTCCTCTATAGGCATTTTCATACGATTCTCAAGCATTGGATCAACTCACTATGCATCAAACTCACTCAATCTCATGTATATTCCGATTTCATGCATTAGATTCTTTAGTTTACTCATGTCCAAGTAAGGTCTTAAGCATCTTGTTAAAGCAGAAAGTTATGGTTTGTACTAGGAAAACGCCTATTCCTAGGTCGTTTTCTGGCTACCTTGAAAGGCTAGCATGAGTGTATGACTCTGAACTCTTACTCCTTCCAGAGGTTAGGAGTTCTTTGGACAAAATGGATGGCCAATCGAAATTGCCCGTGGGATGAAGCTTACATACAATCAATGCTTCGAGAGCTATCCTACATGCTTGGTTCACGTTTTTTAGCCTATAGGATTGTCATTAGCATGCCCCTATGTGACTTAGTTACTCATGGATATAGACAGAACAGAAATAAGAGGTGAAGTAGACATGCTTAGAAGGAATTTAAAGACAAACAGCAAGGAAAAACAGTAGGCAACAAAGACAAGAAACTGTGAAATAATGAATTTTGCTTTGATTACTTGATTGTTTGAATGAACATAGGGAAGCTTAAAGTGAATAACATAAAGACAGAAAGCAACGAAATGAAATGAACTAGCCACTCGAAAAGAAACAACAACTAAACAGAGCTGGAATCTAGAAATGAGCTTGAACGCCTCGTCGCAAATGCCTCGGCTGAAGGGAGAGAAAGGATAGCCTTGCTTGGATGAATCCAATCAGGAGAGAAGATGAATCTTCTCTCCTTCCTATCAGAATGTCGATTCCAACAGCTGAACCTCTCACACCAACAGACGGAGAAGAAAAACAGGAGAAAAGATGGAGCTGCGAAGAGACTTCTAGGCTTTCGGATGATGATCAAACCCTCAACTTTGACCCCCTTTTATAGTAATCTGCAGGTGCGTTTGGGCCAAGGAGAACCATCCATCCTCAACGTCGTACTTCAAAATGGATGGAGGAGAAAGAACGAATCCCTGAAATAACGGAATATAACAGAAAAAGATCAGCCAACTTACGGATTTCACTTAAAACATTGCTGTTTTAGCAATGTTTCCGCAATGCACATTTTTCATCTTTTAACTTCGGTTTTCATTCCTTTTCTTTCCTTTTGCACACAAGTCCTAATTTAGCTACCTTCTTTTAATTCTCATATATAAGCATAGGTTTAAGCTAAATCCTATCAAAAACACCTAAGAGTGTACATCTTTCTAAGATAAATAAGTCCTAAAAAGGTCACTTTTGGAGACGTAACACACCCCCAAACTTAAGGTTTTGCTCGTCCTCGAGCAATCTAAGGACTTACTTAGGCTGCTGTTTCATCCTCTTTAACCACTTACTGACTCCCCTACATTCCTATCTATAGCAATGATGTCCTGTGACACACTTCTAAGTTTACAACTAACCTTTTATGTTGCTTCTTCTGACTTTGCACGCCTAATACTCTTGTTGTTTCATTAACTCCCTACGACTGATCTACTTGCTTCTATCATATCGTGCATCTATCCATAAGGTTTCAAATTCTACCTAACTTTACCCCAGACTCAGTACATGCTTCTAGTTTTTACTTTTGAGCTACCTAGGATTCCTTAGAGTCATGCCAGTCTTAGTATTAACAGTGACAGTAGTACTTTAAGAGAACAACCTAAACCCTGGCATCACTACATTGGACATACATTCATCTCCCTAAACAACCCTACAAATTACAACTTTGTGCTCAGCTAATTGAGGATCAGAGTTCTTTTTAATCAGGACATCTAAGCCACAAAGTTGCAACTCCTAGGTATACATCCTTCTTCCTTATTTCTTCCTTTTTCTTTCTCACTTTGGTGGAGCCTCTCCTTTGGTTGCCATTTGATGCAATGCCACTTGTGGGTTACACACTTGGCACTGATTACTCAGCAACTAAAGAGAGACACCCCTCTTTATTCTATTTTTCATTTTTTTTTCTTTCAGCTCATCATTTTTTGTCAAGGAGAAGAAGAATGCTTATGCTTTAAGGGAGAGAGGAATGTTCCTAGGCCTAGGGTGACCTCCCCCAAACTTGTCCTAGAAGCATCTAGTCTAAGGTAAAACAAAGAGAATCTAAAAGCCCTAGGCATAGACAAAACATTCTAAAAGTAAATATCACAGCAGCAGAAATTCGTAAAAACAGTCAGGTAAGGACTTAAAGCTATGCATGCTGAGCACTTTTTAGAGGTTAATTTAAACTATCAAAGGGTGTCCTATGACACTCATCCAGCATGCTCTTAGATAGGCTATATAAGGTAGACAAGATAGCAGCAAAAGACAGAATTTAAACAGAACCAGCCTAGCGAAACAGTCAGTCAAAAACATGCATTTACTAATAAAAATTGCGGTTTCCGCAATTATTTCGCAATAGATACAGGGCAGATATATCAGTGATCAAGGCCCCTATGCATGCTCTTTCCAGTCATCCAAGCTATACAAAAATGAAACTAAACTAATCTACCTATTCAGCTACCATCAGACTACACTAAACAACTTTAAACATTAAAACTAAAGAACTAAAACAGATCAAAATATTAACTCAAAACAGCATAATTCACATGGTTCAACAAAAAAAACAGTTTGATTTTTTTTCTTCTTATTTCAAGGGAACAGCAATACTCCCTGGAGTGCTAATAAGACAAGCACTCAGATGTCTTCTTCATCATCGTCATTCCTTCGTGGCCTTGGAGGCGCCCATGGTGTCAGTAGGTCCGTGGGGAACTCAGGGAAGATGCAGCCCAATTGATCTGCCACATCTTTATCTCTTGCCTGCGCATATGTGGCCCATTGAGCCATCCTCTTCTGCAGATCCATCAGGCAGGCCATGGACAGCGACTGAGCAGCAGCCAGGCCATCCAGCTCGAACTCCATATTCCCCTTCCTTCGCATCCTCAAGGTAGTAGGCAACTCCAGGTGCCCCGTGTAGGCCAGCTGCCTTTCCATCCGCTCGATTCGTACCCCTGCACGTAAGCAAAGCTTAGTGATTGTATTAGGAAAGAAAAGTGGACCCTTACCCTTTTTGGCCCAGTCAGCAATTGAAGCTGCAATGACCTCGCCCACGTTGATTGTGAGACCGCGCATGATCGCGTAGACCAGCAGCGATCTGCTTTGGTTGATGGTGGTCTCATGGGTCACTGGGGACAGCTTCCTGCGCACAAATGATAACCATACAGCCGCCTTGGCTGTGAGGTTCGCACTCATGAGAGTGTGCCTCCCATTGCGCGATACTGTCCACGATGCCTCTGGCTGGCCAATGATCCGAATTGCCTCCTCCAAGACAGCTTCTGTTGGCTCATCAACGATCCTTGCATAGTCAGTGTGTTTTTGACCCTTGAGGCCATAGGCTTCGTTGATTGCCTTCGCTGAGAAGTCCACCTCGACTCCTCTGACCACAGACAGGCCATCCTCAGGATTCATCAAATTGGCGTAAAAGTCATACACCATGCTGGAGTAAGCGGGATTGGGTGGTCTGCACAGCTCCTCCCAGCCGTGATTCGTGATCCCTGCGCGCAAGAATTGCGGCAGGTCAGCAATTGTGTCGAGGAAGCCTTTCTCGTGCAGCAGGTCCCTCTTCCTCAGCTCAGCGCCCCTTGACTCAGCATCAGAGGACACATACCTCACTGATTGAGGCTCATCTTCAGGGTAAAGCTGTTGGGTTTTATGTCCTAAAACTCGTGGTTTGTAAACTGAATGTATATTCTATTTTGCAATAAAGTTGTTATTGAGATTTATTCAGTAAAGTTGTTATTGAATAAAATGAATTGTTTTTACTTTTAACCTAACTCCAATAAACAAAGAACCCATGGCTATAGGTTGTATACTTAAACTTCATGTATGACATGATTGTGGATCAAGTTCAAGTAATAGCCAGAACGGTCTATAGTATAGGGATAAGGCTGGGTACCTTATCCTGTGGACACTATTGGACGCGGCCCACTTTGTATAGTACAAACGATGTGATCCGAAATCGTTCATGTGGAGACATGTGAGTGGGGGCGTCCTATGCAATGAGTTTGCATAAGACTGAACCGCGAAACAAGTCGCTCTTTCTTTATAACTCCGTTTACTGTAAAGACCGACTTTTTCATATGATGACCTAGGTAACTCGATCTGAATCCTGAGCACGCTATGAACTCCTGTTTATTCGGGCTTATCCTTTGACTTGTATGGGTGAGAGTGGCCCGAGATCGCCGACTCAATAAGCCTACCATCTTGGGGATAAGACCGGGTAGGTAGCTGGGAACATAGTCCTGCAAGATGGAATTCACTCCTACCCGCTCTGAGGGATTAGTAGAGAGGTTGTTCCCTTAAGTGCTGACTCCGGGTCTTGAACTAGGGATCCCACCCTCTCATTGGCCCGAGAGGGACTTGGTATAGTGATGAGATCACATACCAATCGGTTTGGTGGTTGGACCACAAACCAATAGTTCATTAGAGGATCAGTGGGACTTAAGGAACAAAATGTAATTACGGGGGTAAAACGGTTATTTTGACCCAGCTGTAATTACGAACGACCTGTGAAGGATCGACTTACTGATGATGGTTATATCAAGAGGACAGAAATATATCTACGGTGAGGAGAGTGCAACCCTTGGACTTTAGTGGAGTCTCCGGGGGTTAACGAATGTTGGTTAGCTTGGTTAAAGAGTTTGACCGGTTAATCTCGTATCGTTGGAGCTCATGATCTGTAGGTCCTTTAGGTTCTCCTGGCTAGCTCGGATTAAGCCGTGTAACAATATGAGAGAAAAAGAATTTGAATTTATTGAAATTCGGTTTTGGAAGAATGATGGACATATTTAAATATGATTTAAATATGGGATCGGTGTAAAACATGAATAGGGATTCATGTGTGATGATTCGGTTTAAGAAACCGGGATTAGTCTTATTATTTAATTAATATTTGATATTGAATTAAATAATAATATTAATTAATTAAAAAGTTTAATTAATTATAATTTATTTTGCTTATTAAAATTAATTATGAATTAATTTTAAAATGACAAAATATTACAAGTGTGATTATAAGTCAAAGTGGAATTATCCATGTTGAGTGGATTTATCCAAGTTGAGTGGGTTTATCCAAGTTGTGAAGTGGATTGTGAATCACCAACAACATGCATATAAACTCATCAATTTTGGAACACTTGGTTGAAGACTAATCCATCCAATTTGAGGTGTCATGCTAAGCAAAGACTTTGTTGCATGAGAATTGCCTATAAATTGGATGAAGTTCAAATGGTTTGGAGTTGATGAAATTTCAAAGAGTTTGAATGTTGGATGAGCATGAAGAGTTCATGTTACTTGAGAAATTAGAAAGCTAAGTGTTAGACTTCTTCTCACAAAATCCTCATCACTTTCATCTTCCCATCTTCTTCTTCCAAACTTTTTCTTTCATAAAGGAGTCCCACCACTCCGTTGCTCGGCCCGAGGATAGCGGGACTACCGGAGGTGGTTCTCGAGGAGTTCGAGGGAAGCTTCGAAGGGTTCGTGAGGAGATTTGAGCTTTGGAAGAGAAGTCTTTAGAACTACAAGAGGTATGTGTTCTAATTCCTTTTATTTCAAAGCTTTGTGCATGTTTCTTATTTAGCTAAATTGATGAAATTAGAGTGCCAATGATCCGTCTCGCTTCCGCTGCGCTACATGCGCTCCATCAATTGGTATCAGAGCGTTTTTTTGGTCACTCAATTTGCATCAATTTAAGCTCGGTGGGTATTTGTTTTAGAAATTATTTTTCTGGGCGTCTAAAGTGTGATTCCGGTTTTGGCATTTTTTTTGAGCTTTTATTTGTACTTTGTTTTGTAATTGCCCGGGCGTGTATGGGCTTTAATGTGTGAAGAAGAGTCTGTAAAAAATTCGGAGTCATTAGAGTCCATATAGGCTTTCAATTCGAAGACAGAAGCTCGGGTGTCGGAAAAAACAGCATGCTGTTTTTTGCTGTTTTTTTTTCTGCAAAATTCCAGCACAACACCGGTTCAGCGCAAGGTGGAAGAAACAGTCCGGTTCGGTCCTCGGATGGTCCGGTTCACTGAAAGTCAGACCGGTTCCTTGTTCTTCACCCTCTGGAGGTCCGGTTCAGCGTTCGTTTGGTCCAGTTCGGGTCGGTATTGGTCCAGTTACGGGCTGTTGAAGTCGGGACAGCTGTTATGGACCGGTTCAGTTTTTTTTTGAAGTTTTGAAGTTGCTGTTTTTTTTTGGTCGGTTCAAGCAAATTCAAGCTGGTTCGTGGCGGTTCGAAGGGTTCGGAAGCGTCTCAACTTAGTTGATGAATTATTATTGTAATAATTTAGTTGCTTGCTTGTCCGTGATGCCAAAACCGGTCCACTTTAGTGTGTTTAATTAATTATGCATTGTGAATGTATGTTTTAATTAAAGTATCTTGTATGTGCATAAAGTATGCCATATAGATTTCAAATCCCACCATAGGAAGCATGTTGCATGCATTGAAAGTATAATATAAGTGTTATGTTGTATAGTATGCATGCTTAATTCATGAGAATTAATATAAGTGTTATATTAATTTATGAATTGGATGTTGCTTGTTTAAAAGTAAAATTAATATAAGTGTTATATTAATTGTGAAATTAAACATACAACATAGTTGCCTTAGTTGAATATAATTGTTATATTCTTGCTTGGGAAGCATGTTATAAATTGAATGTAATGGTTATATTCTAGCTTAGGAAGCATGTTATAGAATGTCTTTGTTTTATAAAGCGTTGTAAAATGAGATAGACATTTAAAATCTATAACAAAGATAAATGCATGCTCACTAAGGGTTAAAGAATTCCAATGCGATTAGGAATTTAGTATCGATTCGTTTTAATAGTTAAAATAGGTCGATATCTTGTAAAGCTAAGGTTACGAGAGAACTCACCCGGTTTGATCCTGCACTAAGGTTGGAGGTATTTAAGATGACGGTTTACGGAACACCTCCTACCTGGGGATCGATCCGGTACTTGAGTTAAGTTAACCCGGCTTTATGAGCATGCACGTGAGAGGTGTAAGGTTATAAAACGTTTATCACCTAGACATCTTAGGTAAAAGTATGTTCTACCTAGACTTAGGTTTTATTGTCTTAGCCGGATAATGCCTAAGTAAAACTTTACCCAAACCATTCTAAAATACTTAGTAGTGGTGTTGAGAAGGTATATATGATATATCAATCTCCTCCTACGTTCTCCGCAAAGTTCACACCGTGAGATTTATGCTCGGCCTCGTGATGTCAATAGGGCATCCCCATTCGGATGGTGTTTGCATAAATCAAGAGCAAGGTGAATGGAGAAAGTATTTATAGTAAGTGGGAGAAGGAAGTATGTCAATACATCCTGCGGTCTCCTCCATTAGGTTGAACCGTGAGATTCCCATGTTCCGCCTGCTGGTTGCCCATAGTAGCACCGTCCATTCGGAGGGCCGTTTCATGGGAGTCGGAACAACTCAATCTCCAGAAATGGATAGGGTCTCTTAGGTCCATTCCCAACTCTGACATTTCCATTCGGTTGCACTGTTGGGGCCGACCTCTGAGTTCTGAAAATGGCGGGTCACACTTACAAGGATTACTAAGTTGTTAGTAGATTCTTGACCGAAGTAGCGATAACTAAGGTGCTATAGGAATATGAGTTATTCTGGTATTAGCATTTAGTCAAGAATGTCTTGGTTCAGTGAAGGAGTGATTGACTGCCCCTCGGTAGCGGTTGCTCTGACTCACTGAAGTATCGTTGCAAATTAATAATGATTTTTTGGGTACATTATTACTTTTGCTAAAGTTCTTGATTGGTTGTTAAAAATAGGTTAAGTTCAATTCACTAATAGAATTCATTCTTTTCAGCATGTCTAGCTCGTTTATCCAATTACTAGCTTCTGATAAACTAAACGGCGATAACTACACGACCTGGAAATCGAACTTGAATACGATTCTTGTTATCGATGATCTTAGGTTTGTCTTAACAGAGGAATGTCCTCCCCCTCCTAGCTCATCTGCAACTCGAACTGTTCGAGATGCATTTGACAGGTGGACTAGGGCTAATGATAAAGCCCGAGTCTACATCTTGGCCAGCACATCCGATGTGTTAGCTAAGAAGCATGAGGTAATGGTCTCCGCTAAGGAGATCATGGATTCATTACAGATGATGTTTGGACAACCGTCCTCATCGGTCTATCATGATACCCTCATGGCGAGCAAAGCTGAGAAGAAACAACTAAGTAAATATGATTTACTCGTTGTTGAAACATGTTTAGTGGAACATGATAGTTCTGCCTGGATACTGGATTCAGGAGCCACTAACCATGTTTGTTCTTCTTTCCAGGAAACTAGTTCCTGGCAGCTGCTTGCTGAAGGTGAGATAACTCTCAGGGTTGGAACAGGAGAGGTTGTCTCAGCCAAGGCAGTGGGAACTGTCAAGTTGTTATATAGAGATAGTTTCATTTTACTTGAAAATGTACTGTTGGTTCCTAGCTTTAAAAGGAACCTTGTATCTATCTCTTGTTTACTTGAACATTTGTATAAAGTATCTTTTGATTTTAATGAAGCGTTCATTAGCAAAAGAGGTGTACATATATGTTCTGCGAAACTTGAAAACAACTTGTATGTGTTAAGACCAACAGAGGCAAAAGCTATTTTGAACACCGAGATGTTTAAAACAGCTCAAACTCAAACTAAAAGGCAGAAACTTTCTCCAAGTACCTATCTTTGGCACTTGAGACTAGGCCACATTAATCTCAATAGGATTGGGAGATTGGTTAAGAGTGGTCTCCTAAATCAGTTAGAGGACAACTCTTTACCACCATGTGAGTCTTGTCTTGAGGGCAAGATGACCAAACGATCTTTTTCTGAAAAAGGTCATAGGTCCAAAGAAACTCTAGAGCTTGTACATTCAGATCTTTGTGGTCCGATGAATGTTAAAGCACGGGGAGGGTATGAATATTTCATCAGCTTCATTGATGATTATTCTAGGTACGGCTATCTTTACCTAATGCATCATAAGTCCGAAGCTCTTGAAAAGTTCAAGGAGTATAAGGCAGAGGTTGAGAACACATTAGGCAAAACGATTAAAACACTCCGATCAGATCGAGGTGGAGAGTATATGGATTTAAGATTTCAGGACTATATGATAGAACATGGAATAGTATCCCAACTCTCAGCGCCCGGAACACCGCAGCAGAACGGTGTGTCCGAAAGGAGAAATAGAACCCTGTTAGACATGGTTCGATCTATGATGAGCTATGCTCATCTGCCTAGTTCGTTTTGGGGATATGCAGTAGAGGCTGCTGTATATATTTTGAACATGGTTCCCTCTAAGAGTGTTTCAGAAACACCTTATGAGTTATGGAGAGGGCGTAAAGGTAGTTTACGTCACTTCAGAATTTGGGGGTGTCCGGCACATGTGTTGGTGCCCAATCCAAAGAAGTTGGAACATCGTTCAAAATTATGCCTATTCGTAGGTTACCCCAAGGAAACGAAAGGTGGTCTATTTTACGATCCTCAACAGGACAAGGTGCTTGTATCGACAAACACCACGTTCTTAGAGGAAGACCACATGAGAGATCATCAACCTTCGAGCAAAATTGTTTTGACCGAACTTTCCAGGAAAGCTACAGATGGGTCAACAAGAGTTGTTGATCAGGCTGGTCCTTCTCAAGAGTTGAGAATACCTCGACGTAGTGGGAGGGATGTGAGACAACCCGACCGCTACATGGGTTTAACGGAAACCCAGGTCGTCATACCTGATGACGGCGTTGAGGATCCATTGACCTTCAAACAGGCAATGGATGACATAGACAAGGACCAGTGGCTTAAAGCCATGGACCTCGAAATGGAGTCGATGTACTTCAATTCGGTCTGGGATCTTGTAGAGCAACCTGATGGTGAAAGACCTATCGGTTGCAAGTGGATCTACAAGAGGAAACGAGACCAAGCCGGTAAGGTGCAAACCTTTAAGGCTCGACTTGTGGCAAAGGGTTATTCCCAGAGGGAAGGGGTGGACTATGAAGAAACCTTCTCCCCTGTTGCCATGTTAAAGTCGATTAGAATACTCTTGTCCATTGCCACATTTTATGATTATGAAATTTGGCAAATGGATGTCAAGACAGCCTTTCTGAATGGCAATCTTGAAGAGAGTATTTATATGGCTCAACCAGAGGGGTTCATAATTCAGGGTCAAGAGCAAAAGGTTTGCAAGCTTAATCGATCCATTTATGGGTTGAAGCAAGCGTCTAGATCCTGGAATATAAGGTTTGATACTGCGATCAAATCCTATGGCTTTGAACAGAATGTTGACGAACCTTGTGTCTACAAGAAAATAGTCAATTCTGTTGTAGCTTTCTTAGTCTTATATGTAGATGATATCCTACTCATTGGGAATGATGTAGGGTTCCTGACTGACGTTAAGCAATGGCTAGCGACCCAATTCCAAATGAAAGATTTGGGAGAGGCTCAGTTTGTTCTAGGGATTCAAATCGTAAGGAATCGTAAGAACAAAACGTTAGCGTTGTCTCAAGCATCTTATATCGACAAGGTGTTGATACGATATTCGATGCAGAATTCCAAGAAGGGTTCTTTACCTTTCAGGCATGGAATTCAATTGTCAAAGGAAGAGTGTCCTAAGACACCTCAAGAAGTTGAGGATATGAGACGAATTCCCTATGCATCAGCAGTCGGTAGTCTGATGTACGCCATGTTATGTACACGACCCGACATATGCTATGCAGTAGGAATTGTCAGTAGGTACCAGTCCAATCCAGGATATGATCATTGGACTGCCGTTAAACACATCCTCAAGTATCTTCGGAGAACGAGAGACTATGTGCTCGTGTATGGCGCGAAGGATTTGATCCTTACAGGATACACTGACTCTGATTTTCAAACCGATAAGGATTCGAGGAAATCCACATCGGGATCAGTGTTCACTCTTAACGGAGGGGCAATAGTATGGAGGAGTATAAAGCAAGGTTGTATTGCTGACTCCACCATGGAAGCTGAGTATGTCGCGGCTTGCGAAGCTGCGAAAGAGGCTGTATGGCTTAGAAAGTTCTTGACGGATTTGGAAGTTGTTCCAAATATGAATTTGCCTATCACACTTTATTGTGATAATACTGGTGCTGTGGCAAAATTCGAGAGAACCAAGAAGCCATAAGCGTGGAAAGCACATAGAGCGGAAATATCATCTCATCAGGGAGATAGTGCATCGAGGAGACGTGATCGTCATGCAGATCGCCTCAGAGCACAATATTGCTGATCCGTTTACAAAGTCCCTCACGGCTAAAGTGTTCGAGGGTCACCTAGTGAGTCTAGGACTACGAGTTGTACAGTAGGATAGTGGGAGAAAAACCAGGGAAATATTTGATATGCCAGTTTTTCTCATCCAGCATGTAATACTCCACTGACGTTTTAGTCCAAGTGGGAGTTTGTTGGGTTTTATGTCCTAAAACTCGTGGTTTGTAAACTGAATGTATATTCTATTTTGCAATAAAGTTGTTATTGAGATTTATTCAGTAAAGTTGTTATTGAATAAAATGAATTGTTTTTACTTTTAACCTAACTCCAATAAACAAAGAACCCATGGCTATAGGTTGTATACTTAAACTTCATGTATGACATGATTGTGGATCAAGTTCAAGTAATAGCCAGAACGGTCTATAGTATAGGGATAAGGCTGGGTACCTTATCCTGTGGACACTATTGGACGCGGCCCACTTTGTATAGTACAAACGATGTGATCCGAAATCGTTCATGTGGAGACATGTGAGTGGGGGCGTCCTATGCAATGAGTTTGCATAAGACTGAACCGCGAAACAAGTCGCTCTTTCTTTATAACTCCGTTTACTGTAAAGACCGACTTTTTCATATGATGACCTAGGTAACTCGATCTGAATCCTGAGCACGCTATGAACTCCTGTTTATTCGGGCTTATCCTTTGACTTGTATGGGTGAGAGTGGCCCGAGATCGCCGACTCAATAAGCCTACCATCTTGGGGATAAGACCGGGTAGGTAGCTGGGAACATAGTCCTGCAAGATGGAATTCACTCCTACCCGCTCTGAGGGATTAGTAGAGAGGTTGTTCCCTTAAGTGCTGACTCCGGGTCTTGAACTAGGGATCCCACCCTCTCATTGGCCCGAGAGGGACTTGGTATAGTGATGAGATCACATACCAATCGGTTTGGTGGTTGGACCACAAACCAATAGTTCATTAGAGGATCAGTGGGACTTAAGGAACAAAATGTAATTACGGGGGTAAAACGGTTATTTTGACCCAGCTGTAATTACGAACGACCTGTGAAGGATCGACTTACTGATGATGGTTATATCAAGAGGACAGAAATATATCTACGGTGAGGAGAGTGCAACCCTTGGACTTTAGTGGAGTCTCCGGGGGTTAACGAATGTTGGTTAGCTTGGTTAAAGAGTTTGACCGGTTAATCTCGTATCGTTGGAGCTCATGATCTGTAGGTCCTTTAGGTTCTCCTGGCTAGCTCGGATTAAGCCGTGTAACAATATGAGAGAAAAAGAATTTGAATTTATTGAAATTCGGTTTTGGAAGAATGATGGACATATTTAAATATGATTTAAATATGGGATCGGTGTAAAACATGAATAGGGATTCATGTGTGATGATTCGGTTTAAGAAACCGGGATTAGTCTTATTATTTAATTAATATTTGATATTGAATTAAATAATAATATTAATTAATTAAAAAGTTTAATTAATTATAATTTATTTTGCTTATTAAAATTAATTATGAATTAATTTTAAAATGACAAAATATTACAAGTGTGATTATAAGTCAAAGTGGAATTATCCATGTTGAGTGGATTTATCCAAGTTGAGTGGGTTTATCCAAGTTGTGAAGTGGATTGTGAATCACCAACAACATGCATATAAACTCATCAATTTTGGAACACTTGGTTGAAGACTAATCCATCCAATTTGAGGTGTCATGCTAAGCAAAGACTTTGTTGCATGAGAATTGCCTATAAATTGGATGAAGTTCAAATGGTTTGGAGTTGATGAAATTTCAAAGAGTTTGAATGTTGGATGAGCATGAAGAGTTCATGTTACTTGAGAAATTAGAAAGCTAAGTGTTAGACTTCTTCTCACAAAATCCTCATCACTTTCATCTTCCCATCTTCTTCTTCCAAACTTTTTCTTTCATAAAGGAGTCCCACCACTCCGTTGCTCGGCCCGAGGATAGCGGGACTACCGGAGGTGGTTCTCGAGGAGTTCGAGGGAAGCTTCGAAGGGTTCGTGAGGAGATTTGAGCTTTGGAAGAGAAGTCTTTAGAACTACAAGAGGTATGTGTTCTAATTCCTTTTATTTCAAAGCTTTGTGCATGTTTCTTATTTAGCTAAATTGATGAAATTAGAGTGCCAATGATCCGTCTCGCTTCCGCTGCGCTACATGCGCTCCATCAAAAGCTTGGCTTTCCCTTTGTCTTTCGGTTTGGCTGACTCAGCAGCCTCAATCTTGAGCTTCTTCAGAGACGGCTCATCACTCCCCTTCTCTGATGAAGGCGCCCTCCTGGATTTCTTTTTCTTGGACTTCTTTGGCCGTTTGGCTTTGACAACCTTGGCTGCCTTCTTCTTCAACCTTGCCTTGGTTGTGATCTGCTGGAGGCAATCCCCCAGTGTCTCGTCCATCGAATCATCCCTCTGCGCAGGGCTCTCAGGGCTGGCTTCCCTCAAAGGAGAGAAGACCTCAGCTTCCCCACTACCCTGCGTCGATTCTTGATACTCTCCATATGGAAATTCAGGGTCAGGTTGTGGGGAAGTGGGTGACGCTTCAGGGCTCTCTGCTGGTGGGGTGTGTTCAGAACTCTGTGGCGATGGAGAAAGCTCAGGGCTTCGCGCTGGTGGCGATGGCGAAGAGCTCTGCTTGGCTGACTCGTGTGACCGACGACCACTTTCTTGACTCTCCACAGAGGGAGTCTTTTTCTTGCTCGCTTCTTCGGCCACCGCCATGCTCCACTTGCGTTTTATGGGTGTTCCTGCTGGTTCAGAGGGTCCAGCAGGTATCTCCGTAACTACCTTCCACTTCTTCTTGCGGATAGGCAGTTTGGGGAGTCGTTCAGTGCGCGCAGCCTCAACATCTGCAAGGGCAAGAAGTGCTTCCCTCGCAGCAATTTCAGCGTCCTCAGCCCTCTTCTTGGACGCAGATCTTTCAGCTCTCGTTAGCACCATTGTTGAATCGTGGGAATCTGGAAAGAGGAATTGCAGATGAAGAGAAAGACAGATTTCTTGGAGTCCAGATAATGGGGGAAGCGTACGGATCATCGCGCTTCTAACGGATATAAGTAATGATGGAAATCCCAACGGCTATTTCCGTTGCGGATTCTGCAAATCCAGCGCAATTTTAGTGACCGTTGGAGATTTTCTCAGTTTAAATGCCAATCTTCTCTCAACCGAATCTTTGATTTGGCCCAATATCTCCCTCGATTTCTTTTCTTGATTTCATCTCCTTGATTCCCTCTATCGATTCCCTAACAAAAGAAATAAAATCAACATTAAATTCTTAATTAAAATCACACAAAAATGTACACAAACCGTAATCGAAAGAACAACAAAAAATAAACTAAGGCAAAAAGCCTCGACTGGACGAGCACAGTAATCACTCGTCCTCGCTCGTTCTTATTTTCACTTTTCAGTCAAGAGGAAGGCCGAGAGAGTCTTCACATCGCCTTCCTCATAGTAATGCTTCAATCTTGCACCATTAACCATGAACGGTTGCCCTTGCTGCAGGTTCTTAATCTCGATTGCACCATGAACAAACACATTAGTTATTACAAAAGGTCCTGACCATCTGGACTTAAGTTTGCCTGGAAATAATTTCAATCGTGAGTTAAATAATAAGACAAGTTGGCCTTTCTTAAAGTCCTTAATCCTAAGTCTACTGTCGTGCCAAATCTTGGTCTTTTCCTTGTACATTTTAGCATTTTCATAAGACATATGTCTAAGCTCATCAAGCTCATGTAATTGCAAAGACCGCAATGTTCCCGCATCGGTCACGCAATAATTCAACTCTTTTAGTGCCCAAAATGCTTTAATTTCTAATTCGAATGGTAAGTGGCATGCTTTCCCATACACAAGTCTATAAGGAGACATACCTAGGGGTGTCTTATATGCAGTTCTATATGCCCAAAGTGCATCCTCGAGTTTAAACGACCAATCTTTTCTATTGGGTTTGACCACTTTTTCGAGTATGTTCTTAATCTCCCTATTTGAAATTTCAGCTTGTCCATTCGAATGTGGGTGATAAGGGGTGGCTACTCTATGTCTAACATTATATTTAGCCAACACTCTCTCCATAGCTTTGTTAATGAAATGTGTCCCCTCATCACTGATTATAGCACGAGGTGTCCCAAATCTAGTAAAAATATGTCTATGCAAGAATCTTATGACTGTTTTGGCATCATTATTTGGACATGCTATGGCCTCTACCCACTTAGATACATAGTCTACTGCTACAAGGATGTAAAGGTTACCTGATGATGGGGGGAATGGTCCCATGAAGTCAATGCCCCACACATCAAAGAGCTCCAACTCTAAGATGTACGTGAGAGGCATCTCATCCTTTCGACTAAGGTTACCTGTTCTCTGGCATTCATCACAGCTGTGTGCGTAGTTGTGGGCATCCTTGAAGATCGTTGGCCAATAGTAGCCACTCTGGAACAACTTTGCAGCTGTTCTCTGGCCACCAAAGTGTCCACCATAGGGGGCTGTATGGCAGTGCTGCAGCACAGACTTCGCCTCAGTAGCTGAAACACACTTCCTTAGCAGACCATCAGCACATGTGTTGTAGAGAGTAGGATCATCCCATATGAATTTCCTAGCTTCATGAAGGAACCTCTTCTTTTCTTGTCCTCCCTTGAAAGTTGGTAGTACCTGCGAGGCAAGGAAGTTAGCAATGTCAGCAAACCAAGGTTCCTCATCGTTATCACGATGAGTCAATACAAAGACATGTTCATCAATAAAAGCATCAGAAATTGCGGTTTCCGCAATTTTTCCGCAATTATGCTGCGATCTAGAAAGATGATCCGCAACCACATTTTCACATCCTTTCTTATCTCTAATGTCCAGATCAAACTCTTGCAGCAGCAGTACCCATCTGATCAACCTAGGCTTCGCATCAACCTTCCTCATAAGGTACTTTAAAGCAGAATGGTCAGTGTACACAATTGTCCTAGTGCCTACAATGTAATTCCTAAATTTCTCACAAGCAAACACTACAGCTAGCATCTCCTTCTCAGTGGTTGTGTAGTTACATTGTGCCTCATTAAGTGTCTTACTAGCATTGTATACAGGGTGTGTTAACTTGTCAATCTTTTGTCCTAGCATAACCTCTACAGCATAGTCACTTGCATCACATAACATCTCAAATGGGAGATCCCAATTTGGCCCTACTATAATAGGTGCTGTGACTAGTGCTTCCTTAAGGGTCTTCCAAGCTAGGAAACATTCTTTAGAGAAAATGAATGGTTTGTTCAGCTCTAGAAGCTCGCATAAAGGCTTGGAGATCTTAGAAAAGTCCTTAATGAACCTTCTATAGAAGCCAGCATGTCCTAGGAAACTTCTAATGGCTTTTACATTGTGAGGTTTTACCAATTTCTCTATTATTTCAATTTTGGCCCTATCGACCTCTACACCTGCCCTAGACACTCTATGACCTAAGACAATCCCTTCGTCCACCATGAAGTGGCACTTCTCCCAATTAAGGACTAGGTTGGTCTCCTCACACCTAGCCAGGACTTGTCCTAAGTTTTCTAGACAGTTTGTGAATGAATCACCAAAGACTGAGAAATCATCCATGAATATCTCTATCATGGACTCATCCAAATCAGAGAAGATTGCCAACATGCACCTTTGGAATGTTGCCGGTGCATTGCATAAGCCAAAAGGCATTTTGCGAAAGGCAAAAGTTCCAAAAGGGCAAGTGAAGGTTGTCTTCTCCTGGTCCTTAGGGTCTATAGTGATCTGATTATATCCTGAATAACCGTCTAAGAAGCAATAGTAAGCTCTACCAGCTATCCTGTCTAACATTTGGTCAATGAATGGTAGAGGGAAGTGGTCCTTTTTTGTTTCCTTATTTAGTTTCCTATAATCCATACAAACTCTCCACCCTGTGATAGTCCTAGTTGGAATCAGTTCATTGCTCTCATTGACTACCACAGTCATCCCCCCCTTCTTAGGTACACATTGTATAGGAATCACCCACTGACTACTAGCTATGGGGAAGATCACACCAGCATCTAACCATTTTATTATTTCCTTTTTAACTACCTCTTTTATAGAGGGGTTCAACCTACGTTGGTGATCTACTCGGGGTGTATGCTCTTCCTCTAATATAATCTTATGCATGCAATAAGAAGGGCTAATGCCTCTAATGTCAGCAATAGTCCATGCAATAGCCTTCCTATGTTGCTTAAGTAATAAAATCAGTTCAACCTCATGCTTTTCACTTAATTTAGAAGAAATAATTACAGGCAAAGTCTCATTACTTCCTAAATATGCATACTTAAGATGTGTGGGCAGTGGTTTCAATTCTAAGACAGGTGGATGCTCAATGGATGGTTTTAATGGATTCAGGGATCTATGAGTTAAGTTATTAGTCATACAAACATGCTGTATCCTATCTACAGGTATATCCATTATCTCAGAAACATTTAAATCAGTTAAATCTAATTCTACATAATTATTAGCATGCTCAGTTAATAATTCATGCTCCAGCTGTTCTTCCATAAGTGAGTCTACAATGTCCATGCTAGCACAAGATTCAGAGTCAGAGGGGTACCTTAAGGCTTTATAAACACTAAATTTGACCTCCTCATCATGAACCCTCATAGTTGGCTCACCTTTCTGGACATCTATTAGGGCCCTACCTGTGGCTAGAAAAGGTCTGCCTAATAGGATGGGGACCTCCTTGTCTGCTTCATAGTCCAGGATAATGAAATCTGCAAGGAAAATAAACTTGTCAACCTTTACAAGAATATCCTCAATCTTACCCTCAGGGTATGCTATGGATCTGTCTGCTAGTTGTAAAGTGACAGTGGTTGGACGTGCTTCTCCTATTCCTAGCTGGCGGAATAGTGATAGGGGCATGAGGTTTATGCTGGCTCCCAGGTCACAAAGAGCTCTGCCCACGTGCTTGCCTCCCAGCTCTACAGGTAAGGTGAAGGAACCAGGATCCTTCTCCTTCTTGGGTAGCTTGTTCTGGGGTATGGCACTGCACTCCTCAGTGAGATTTACTGTTTCAAACTCACCAATTATTCTCTTGTTAGTGATAATATCCTTCAAAAACTTTACATACGAAGGCATAGACTGTAAAACTTCTACAAAAGGAATATTAACATGCACTTGCTTAAGAATTTCTAAAAATTTGTTAAAGTGCACTTCCCGTTCTTGTTTTTTCTTTAGCCTTCGAGGAAATGGAGGTGGTGGCACATATGCAGGCACTTCAGGTCGCCTCAGGATAGGTGGAGGCCTTGGGATTTCTTCTATCTCTTCTATAATTGGCTCCAGCCTTGATCCTGATGTGCTTGTTGGTGGTGGACCTTGGTTTGGCAGAGACTCCAGTGGAGCACTAGACTCATTATTCTCTACTCTCTTTGGGGCTTCTTTAGTGTTGCTCACCAATGGTCTCCCACTCCTAAGTTCAATTGCTTGAACTTGCTCCTTACCATCTCTCCTTGGCACTACAGTGTCAGCAGGTAGTCTACCTTGGGGCCTACTTTTGAGTTCATTGGCTAGTTGCCCTATTTGGTTCTCTAGGCTCCTAAGAGTAGCTTGCTGACTCTGTAGAGTGGCATCATTCTTGGCTATGTATTCCTTAAGTAAGTTTTCTACAGAAGATCCTACAGGTTGGTTGTATGGTTTTTGATACATGGATTGGTTATGTTGTGGAGTGAAACCAGGTGTTCCACTCGGTCTTGGCTGGTTAGGAGCTTGGTTAGCATTCTGTTGGCCACCCCATGAAAGGTTTGGGTGGTTCCTCCAACCAGGATTGTAAGTGTTGGAATAGGGGTTGTTCCTAGGCTGCTGCTGGCTTCCAATATAGCAGACTGGGGCTGGATTTCCAGGGCAGTATTCATACAGGTGCCCTTCCCCACAGAATCCACAGATAAGTGTCTCACCTTGACTTGGTTGGGTGCCCATTGACATGGCTGTGGCGGTGTTGACACTAGTTTGGAGATTGGCTTGAGCCATTTGCTTGACTAGGTTGGTCAGGGCGCTTATTTGGCTACTCATGGCATTGAGTGCGTCCTTGTCTTGAGCTCTAGTTGGCTCAACTGGATCATCTGACCACCTACAGTGAGTTGCTGAGATCTTCTCCAAGATCTCATAGGCCTCGTTATAACTCTTGGACAGCATGGAACCACCAGCAGATGAATTTAGCACTTGTCTGGTGCTGGGGTTGCATCCTTTGAAAAAGACCTCTATTTGAATACACCATGGGATGCCATGGTGTGGACATTTGAGAAGAATGTCCTTGAACCTTGTCCAAGCTTCGTGAAGAGACTCATTCTCAGCTTGTTTGAACTTGATTATATCATCACGAAAGGTAGAATTCCTATCAGGTGGGAAATATTTGACTAGGAATTTCTCTGTTAAGTCTGTCCAATTGAGGACTGATCCAGAGGGTAATGAGTTTAACCACGTCTTTGCTTTGTCCCTCAAAGAGTAAGGGAAGAGGTAGAGCCTCAAGGCTTCTTGGGAAACTCCAGGGATGATGAACGTATCACTAACTCCTAGGAAGTTTCTAAGATGGTTGTGGGGGTCCTCATTTTCCACTCCAAAGAATTGTCCCACAGTGGACAACATTTGGAACATCACTGGCTTTAACTCGAATGAGTTGGCAGTGATTTCAGGGCGGATTATGCTGGGGTTCAGCTCCCCAGGCATAGGTACTAGGTAAGAGAGTATGGCGCTATCCTTATCATTCGCTATTTCAATGGGATTGCGAGTGACAGGCACCGGATTTGGAACTAATCTATCCATTTCTTCTTGAGAGGATTGCGGAGACTCTGCTGTTTCAGCAATTATTTGAGGTAAAGGGGGTTGGTCAAAGAGACGTTTCTTGGCTCTATTTCTGGCTCTAAATAGTCTCTCGGGCTCAGGATTGAACTCTAGATCACTACTTGAAGACTCATTCATAAACTAACCCAATGGTACCTGCAAAAGAAATGAAAATAGATCAGCTTCAATATATGATAAACTTGGTGTTTCAAACTTAACAAACTTCGTTTTCACTAAACTAAATCCCCGGCAGCGGCGCCAAAAACTTGTTGCGTGCTCAATGTGTAAAATAAATAAGCAATAAGAGAGAGAGAACACTCAGAACATGCAAGCATACATGATCTTATAGCAAGTAGTAAGTATTTTTTCATTCGTTTTCTCACAGAGATTTATTATTAGCTACTCGTGAAGTGTAATGTTAAGAAAGAATGGGTGGATTTGAAGGGGTAGACTTGGTTTTAAAATTCCTATTTATTGCTGAATATATAAAAGGTAGCAACATAAACAAGTGCAAGTCAATGATAAACGCAAAATGAAAAGAGAAAGAATTAAAGAATGAAGAGAAAAGTAGTCAAGCAGAATTTTTAACTTAGCAGAATTGCGAGAACAGCAATTCTACCGCAATGTTACTAACGGCGAAAGTGTGTAAAATGGAGAAACAAGGGCTACTAACGACTCCTCTATAGGCATTTTCATACGATTCTCAAGCATTGGATCAACTCACTATGCATCAAAGTCACTCAATCTCATGTATCTTCCGATTTCATGCATTAGATTCTTTAGTTTACTCATGTCCAAGTAAGGTCTTAAGCATCTTGTTAAAGCAGAAAGTTATGGTTTGTACTAGGAAAACGCCTATTCCTAGGTCGTTTTCTGGCTACCTTGAAAGGCTAGCATGAGTGTATGACTCTGAACTCTTACTCCTTCCAGAGGTTAGGAGTTCTTTGGACAAAATGGATGGCCAATCGAAATTGCCCGTGGGATGAAGCTTACATACAATCAATGCTTCGAGAGCTATCCTACATGCTTGGTTCACGTTTTTTAGCCTATAGGATTGTCATTAACATGCCCCTATGTGACTTAGTTACTCATGGATATAGACAGAACAGAAATAAGAGGTGAAGTAGACATGCTTAGAAGGAATTTAAAGACAAACAGCAAGGAAAAACAGTAGGCAACAAAGACAAGAAACTGTGAAATCATGAATTTTACTTTGATTACTTGATTGTTTCAATGAACATAGGGAAGCTTAAAGTGAATAACATAAAGACAGAAAGCAACGAAATGAAATGAACTAGCCACTAGAAAAGAAACAACAACTAAACAGAGCTGGAAATTAGAAATAAAAGACAGAAAGCAGTAATTGAGCTTGAACGCCTCGTCGCAAATGCCTCGGCTGAAGGGAGAGAAAGGATAGCCTTGCTTGGATGAATCCAATCAGGAGAGAAGATGAATCTTCTCTCCTTCCTATCAGATTGTCGATTCCAACAGCTGAACCTCTCACACCAACAGACGGAGAAGAAAAACAGGAGAAAAGATGGAGCTGCGAAGAGACTTCTACGCTTTCGGATAATGATCAAACCCTCAACTTTGACCCCCTTTTATAGTAATCTGCAGGTGCGTTTGGGCCAAGGAGAACCATCCATCCTCAACGTCGTACTTCAAAATGGATGGAGGAGAAAGAACGAATCCCTGAAATAACGGAATATAACAGAAAAAGATCAGTCAACTTACGGATTTCACTTAAAACATTGTTGTTTTAGCAATGTTTCCGCAATGCTGCCGCAATGCACATTTTTCATCTTTTAACTTCGGTTTTCATTCCTTTTCTTTCCTTTTGCACACAAGTCCTAATTTAGCTACCTTCTTTTAATTCTCATATATAAGCATAGGTTTAAGCTAAATCCTATCAAAAACACCTAAGAGTGTACATCTTTCTAAGATAAATAAGTCCTAAAAAGGTCACTTTTGGAGACGTAACACCACTGCATGAAAGGGAAACTAACGGAAGTGAGCACTAGTCCTTAAAAACGTGAAGCGAAATAAATGCTTGACGTGTTAGGCTCTCAAGAAAAGAAAAGAAAAGAAAAAAATTAGTTAGGCCTTTTGTTTTGTTATTCTTTCCAACATTGAAAAGCCGATAGTCTGTTCTTATTGCCAGAAGTTGGGGGAAGATGAGTATTAGGATTGATTAAGGTGGTTCTGGGTCTATGGAAGCTAGGATAGGAGGTGATAATAATCACACACACACCTTAGGGAATAAGAGCTAATATTTTGAAATATTCACAAAGTATGCATACGCTTGATTGTTTTCCGTTAGCATGATTATCTTGTTTTTGCAAGCATTGAGATTCGAGTCGTCAGCATGCATGTCTATTCTTATAAGATAAATCAAAGTATTCCTTGCTCGAGGACTAGCAAGATTCAGGTCGGGGGTATTTTGATAGCTCTAAAATAGAGCTATAATTATAGCCTTAATTTTAGCTAAATGCCATGCTTAATTCAATTAAATCTACTTATTTTAGGTATTTCGTGGCAAAGAGCTCGGGAAGTCAAATTATGAATTTTAGGGTTAAAACGGTCATTTAAGAGGTTTCGGGAAGTGTTCGGGTCAAGAAGATAGGCAAAACGGAGCTCGGGAGCCAAAACGAGCCAAAAATGGGCCAAGACCCGAGAGGTCAGCGCCTAGGCGCCGGCGCCCAGCGCCCAGGCGCCCAACCGCGCCGCACGCCCAGACCGCCCACGCACAGACGCCGACGCACGCCCGTGTCCGCGCGCGCAGCCGGGTGCCCGTCATCGTAAGCCCCGCGCGCGCGTCCGCGCGCGCTCACCCCGGTCCTTGCCCCGCGCGTCCTTGCCATCGCGCACCCCAGCGCCCGAGTCCGCGCGCGTGCCGCACGCCAACAACCGCGCGCGTCCTCGCTCGTCTGCCTCCGCGCCCGTGTCCGACATCAAAAGTCAGCGCGCGCGCAGCGCCCAGACGCCTGCTCGACCGCCCACGCCCGTGTCCGCGCGCTGACCCTAGCCATGACTCGAATTAACCGTCATTAAAAGTCCTGAAAAAGTCCGACATGAAAAGTTATAAAAAATCCCAGATTTTGGAAATTTTCCAGAGGGCTCAGCGCCTAGGCGCTGACTTATAGCGCCTAGGCGCTGTCCCGATTCTGTGCGCGCGCCCCCGCGGCGCCTAGGCGCTGACTTATGGCGCCTAGGCGCTATTCTGACGCAGAAATGGGTATTTAAGCGCGTTTTTCTGATTTTAGGTCATTCTCTTTCCCCCCTTCTCGATTTCTTCAGCATTTTTACCTCTTTTGAACCTTGTAACCCCCATTAATGGAGTGGGTGAGCTCAATCTTGGATTTCTTCACTCCATTCTCCTTCATGTCTAGCTAAGAGGTAAGTACTTAATCTTTAGGAGATGGGTTAGAAGT
This sequence comes from Herpetospermum pedunculosum, assembly GCA_028017165.1. Classification (NCBI taxonomy): domain Eukaryota; kingdom Viridiplantae; phylum Streptophyta; class Magnoliopsida; order Cucurbitales; family Cucurbitaceae; genus Herpetospermum; species Herpetospermum pedunculosum. The sequence goes on from CM051526.1 coordinate 14,852,987, forward strand.
TGTAAATGTGATTGGGTGAGACTTGGATTGTTTGTGTATGTTTAGCATGTTTAGCATTCAACTCTTCTCTAATCTAAGCATTAATTTCCAGCATCAATTTCTTCTTGGTTTGACTCCCATTTTGTTTATTGATTGTTGGGTTGGTCAAAAACCCATTATGCGTTTGCCTCTTGTGTGTTGAGTGACAGCAGTCTTAGAGTATTTAAATTGGTGCTGCAGCATTTAATTTAGCTACCCATTAGACTCTAGATGAAGAGTAAATCGAGCCCGTTATTAGAGATCTAGGTAACGTACTCGTCGCATGGTTACCCGTCGCTCGTAGTTAATTCTATTTGGGATAGCGTTTGCCCTCAATTGAATTAACATCGAAGCTTAAGGAAGAGCTGTCAACTCTTCATAAACTACTTGGGATTGCTAGTTTCTTCTTAGGAATTTGTAATTTGCGTGGGTGTTAGTCAAAAGCATGCTAAGTCTTGGGCGTCTATGATCCGAATCACATCGCAATTAATAACCCGGAACCTTTAGATTGAGTATTTCCGTTACAATTTCCATTTCTCCCGTTATTCCAAATTGTCCTTTAATTTTTCCCTTTATTTTCTATTTTCTTCTCTTAATTCTCAAAACCCCCCATCAACATTTTCTCGCAATTAAAATTCTAAATTTAGAATAAGCTATTAAATTCCCTGTGGTACGATCCTGACTACCGCTTTCTACAAGTTTTGAAGAAGCCTTAGGCAGTGTTATAAATTTTAATTTGGCGGGTCTCGACAACCCGAAACACACGGAATGTTCACAAAATTCCGCTACCAATCATCTTTCTAGATTGCAACATAATTGCGATAAAATTACGGAAACCGCAATTTCTGATGCCTTTATCGATGAGCATGTCTTTGTATTAGCACATCGTGATAACGATGAGGAACCTTGGTTTGCTGATATTGCTAACTTCCTTGCCTCGCAGGTACTACCAACTTTCAAGGGAGGACAAGAAAAGAAGAGGTTCCTGCATGAAGCTAGGAAGTTCATATGGGACGATCCTACACTCTACAAGACATGTGCAGATGGTTTGCTGAGGAAGTGTGTGTCAGCTGCTGAGGCGAAGTCCGTGCTGCAGCACTGCCATACAGCCCCCTATGGTGGACATTCTGGTGGCCAAAGAACAGCTGCGAAGGTGTTCCAGAGTGGCTACTATTGGCCCACGATCTTCAAAGATGCCCACGAATACGCACACAGCTGTGATGAATGTCAGAGAACAGGTAACCTTAGTCGGAAGGATGAGATGCCTCTCACTTACATCTTAGAGTTGGAGCTCTTTGATGTGTGGGGCATTGACTTCATGGGACCATTACCCCCATCAGCAGGTAACCTTTACATACTGGTAGCTGTAGACTATGTATCTAAATGGGTAGAGGCCATAGCATGTCCAAACAATGATGCCAAAACAGTCATTAAGTTCCTCAATAGACATATCTTTACTAGGTTTGGTACACCTCGTGCTATAATTAGTGATGAAGGGACACACTTTATTAATAAAGCTATGGAAAAAGTGTTGGCTAAATACAATGTTAGACATAGAGTAGCCACCCTTTATCACCCACATTCGAATGGACAAGCTGAAATATCAAATAGGGAGATTAAAAACATACTCGAAAAAGTGGTCAAACCCAATTGAAAAGATTGGTCGTTTAAACTCGAGGATGCATTTTGGGCATATAGGACTGCATATAAGACACCCCTAGGTATGTCTCCTTATAGACTTGTGTATGGCAAAGCATGTCACTTACCATTCGAATTGGAAATTAAAGCATTTTGGGCCTTGAAAGAACTGAATTATTGCGTGACCGATGCGGGAACATTGCGGTCTCTGCAATTACATGAGCTTGATGAGCTGAGACATATGTCTTATGAAAATGCTAAAATGTATAAGGAAAAGACCAAGATTTGGCATGACAGTAGACTTAGGATTAAGGACTTTAAGAAAGGCCAGCTTGTCTTGTTATTTAACTCAAGGTTGAGATTATTTCAAGGCAAACTTAAGTCCAGATGGTCAGGTCCTTTTGTGATAACTAACGTGTTTGTTCATGGTGCAATCGAGATTAGAAACCTGCAGCACGGGCAACCGTTCATGGTTAATGGTGCACGATTGAAGCATTATTATGAGGAAGGAGATGTGAAGACTCTCTCGACCTTCCTCTTGGCTGAAACTTGAGAATAAAACCGAGAGAGGACGAGTGATCACTCTGCTCGTCCATGCGAGGCTATGCCTTAGTTTATTTTTTGCTATTCTTTCGGTTATTATTTGTGTATGTTTGTGTGTAATTTTTGTTACGAATTTGTTATTAATTTTATTTCTTTTTATAGGGGATCGAAAGAGGAAATCAAGGAGATGAATCTAGGAGATGAATCCAGGATAAAAAATCGAGGAAGATATTGGGCCAAATCAAAGATTAAGTTGAGAGAATATTGGCGATTAAATCAAGAAAAATCTCCAACGGCCATTTAATTGCGGTGGATTTGCTGAAATCGCAACAAAATAGCCGTTGGGATTTTGGTAGATGTACTTTTGGGGTACTCCAAATTCAAGCTGTCGAGGCTTGCCAAAATACAATTTATAAACCCGAATACACCGAGCTATTTGTAGCTAAGTGGCAACGGGGGAAGGGGTCGATCCACAGGGAAATAAGAAATTCAATCTAACTAAGTCTAATTTGCTAGAAATAAAAGAATGCACAAATTAAAGAATGGTAATTTGGTTTTGGGGGAAGGGAGCTCCTAATATGCTACTAACGGAAAATTAAATGACAACGTGCAAAAATTAAACGGTCGTGCTTAACTTCGAGAAATGGAATTGCTCGTTATGGATGTTCGGATCATTGATAAAATTAACGCGTTAGCCATGTTCATGCACACAATTCATTTAGTTATTCCTAACTCAAATGACCCAAGGATTTAATTAGACTCGTGCAATTCTAATTAAACTTGGCTAATAATCTATCTAAGGTAGCGACCCCTAAATCGATTACGTGCCAGTGACGGGAACATTGCGACGGCCTAATCCTAAGACTAAACCGGTTTCTCTCTTGCCTTAAGCCTAACATGAAAACGTTAATTAATTCAGTTTACCAATGTCACTTTGGGCCGAACTAATTAGCCATGCTTAGACCCGTGCTACCTAGCGGTATAGGCAATTATACGTCCCAACCTTTAGCCCTCTATCATGCATAAGAATTAGAGCGTCAATCTAATTTAGCTACACATGCTAGAATTGGATGAAGAACAAGCAAGAAATGCATAAACAAGCTAAATGTCTTAACATTCACAAAGGGGAAAATCTCCCCAAACATCCATAATTTACAAATCCAAACCCAAAATCAAGCACTAACCTCGGTTTAGCCTTCCATGGAGGATGGATTAATCCAATCCCCCATGGAAGAGCTTGGAATCATGCACAAGAAGGAGAAGAAATACAAAAATGGTGGAAAATCGCCTTGGACCCGAGAGAAGAAGCTTGAGGAAGAAGAAGCATGAAAGAATGGCTGCAAAACTGAAGTTTTCACGCTTTTTAAGCTCGGAGCGTCGAGACTCTAGGCCAGCGTCTCGACGCTGTGCCCTAAGTTGGCAGGCGCGCGCGCGGGGTAGCGTCGAGACGCTTGCGCTCGACGCTTGCTCTCGGGTGGAACATCAGAATCGCGCTTCAGACTTCGGGGCGTCGAGACGCTCGGCCAGCGTCTCGACGCTGTCGGCGTTGAGTGAGCGTTGAGACGCGCGCTCGACGCTGACACTCGTCTATCTTGGGGAATCGTCGGGGCAACGTCGAGCTAGCGTCTAGACGCTGGGGCGCACGCAGATTTTCAATGACGGGCGCGCGGGCAAGGCGGACACGGGCGAAGGCGCGCGGGCGCGCGCGCGTCTGGCCGTCTGGGCGCGGGCGTGCGGTGCTTGCGAGCGGCGCGCGCGTGCTGCGTTCGTTGGGCGCCTGGGCGCTGGGCGCCGGCGCTTGGGCGCTGCCCTCTCGGCTCTTAGCCCACTTTTGGGTCGTTTTGGCTCCCGAGCTCCGTTTGGCCTATCGTTTTGATCCGAACACTTCCCGAAACGTCTTAAATGACCTTTTTAGCCCCAAAAATCATCAATGGACTTCCCGAGCTCTTCACCATGAAATCACCTACAAGGAAGCATTTTAATCAATATATGTCATGGTTTTAGCTAGAATTAGGGACATTAAGATAGCTCTATTTTGGAGCTATCAAAATACCCCCGACCTAAATCTTGCTAGTCCTCGAGCAAGGTATACTCTAAATAATCTCCAAAGAATTAAATGCATGCTTGGACTCTAATCTCAATGCTTGTGAAACAAGGTACTTGTAGTAAATTCAGAACCATCAAAAGCATGCAAACGTTGAAATCATTTCAAAATTTAAACTCCTATTCCCTTACGTGTGTGTGTGTTTAGCACCTCTCAACCTAGCTCATGCAAGCCCGGAACAACCTTATACAGTCTTATAACTCGTTTTCCCCCTACTTATGGCGATAAGAACAGTCTAAGGGCTTTTAGTGATAGGAATAGCAACAAAACAAAAGGCCTAAATTTTATTCTTTTTCCTTGAGTACTTTGTACCCATTTTTCTTTTTGAACCATTTTTTTTTATTTTTCTCCAAGAGAGCCTAACACGTCAAACCAAATTTTAGCTTCACGTTTTTAAGGACCATTGCTCACTTCCATTAGTTTTCCTTTCATGCAGTGACAACCGTGGGTTACACGATCGCCCCTGGTTACACGGGCAACACAAGAAGGAGGAGCAACTCTGGAGGTTTTATTTTTCATGCAAACACTTTTTTTTAGGCAATAGCTTCGCTATACACAAATGAGTCATTACTACTTCTACACATCAAGCCTCCCTAATGGTACCTTTCGTGGTGACAACAAGGTTTCAGACAAAATAAGATCAGTCTAGACCTACAGAACTGAGGATAAGAGTGCTATGTGCTTAGTGAATGTAGGGAAATAACAGAAAAATTTTTAAAATAGGCTCAAAATGTGCATACATCGTCAAATTTTCGAACCATGCAAATACGGAGTGTTCACAAGCAAATCACAGACCGTCCTCATCGGACACATGCATTCAGATTCTAATCTAACAGCCAGAGTACACATATGCTCGACAACTACTAAGAAGTCTCATCTCTATGTATCAACAAACTCCACCCCCCACCTTAAGATATGCATTGTCCCCAATGCATTCAACTATAAAAACAATAAAATCCTAAGGGAACAGAAAACCTCCCCTGAATTCTATGGAGCTGACGGGTGGAGATGTGCACCAACGTCCTCCAATGTACTCTCGAATTGTCGGCCATTCCACCTTTTCTCCTAAGAAAACAAGAAAACAAACAACAAATTCAAAAGCTAATATAAACAAAAGCAAAGCAGTAAATAACTGAATTGCAGTCCAAGCTCGGGTGCCTCCGAGAAGCGCAAATTTTTAGAGTCGATTGCTCGACTGTATTCTCTCGTCAACTCATCCATAGTCGAACTTGGAAGATGCCCCATCCATCTTCCTAAGCACCTCTTTCCTGCGAAAATCCATGAACAAGTCTTTCTCTCGTGCCTTCTGTGCACATACAACATCAATTTTAAATTTTGCAGGTTTAACAAAAGGTTGATCCCATAAAATTGATGCAAAAACATGAGAGAAATTTTCATGCTTTCCTAAAGCATAAGGATCAGCAGGAAAGAACGGGTCATTTACTTTGCCCAAAACATCTTCCACCTTTTCCAAGGGGTGCACATAAGAATTATCAACCATTTGCAACATAGAACCGGATTCATGCAAGTCATTCATTTTAGGCTCATTAAAAACAGCATGCGACTCAACATTAACCGATGGCTCTAAATCTAGCATGGGTTGATTAATCATTTCATTTTCAGTAGTGCAAGGTAAAGTGGAAGGAAGTAGATTAACAAGGTTCTCAACAGTTGTCAAAGTAGAAACAGATGAATCACAAAATTCAGTCAAGGATGGCTCATGCAACTCATAATCATCAAAAAGTTCAGTTAAAAATAATGGGTCATCCCCATCCTCAACAGTCATGCATTCATTATGAGCTACAGATTCAAATGTGTCTACTTGACAAAGAGAGAATACATCATCAACATGCTCTTCTACATCGGGCAAATGCATCTCAACAACCTCTCCGCCATACTCAACAGATAATATGCCCTTATCCACATTAATTTTAGTTTTAGCAGTTTTCATAAAGGGCCTACCTAATAAGATCGAAGCATGCTGTTGCGTGCTCAATGTGTTAAAATAAATAAGCAATAAGATAGAAAGAGCACTCAGAACATGCAAGCATACATGATCTTATAGCAAGTAATAAGTATTTTTTCATTCGTTTTCCCACAGAGATTTATTATAAGCTAATCGTGAAGTGTAAAGTTAAGAAAGAAAGGGTGGATTTGATGGGGTAGAATTGGTTTTAAATTGTCTATTTCCTATTGAATACGTAGAGGGTAGCAACATAAACAAGAGCAAGTCAAAGCTAAACTCAAATGAAAAGAAACGAGATTAATAAACGAAGGCAAAAACAGCTAGTCAGAGTTGTAACTTAAGCAGAATTGCGGAAACAGCAATTCTACCGCAATTTTAATAACAGCGAAAGTGTGTAAAATGATGAATTAAGGGCTACTAACGACTATCCTATAGGCTTTTTCTTACGATCCTCAGGCATTGGATCAACTCTCTATGCATCAAACTATCTCAATCTCATGTATCGTCCGATTCCATGCATTAGATTCTTTAGTTCACTCATATCAAAGTAAGGTCTTAAGCATCTTGTTAAAGCAGAAGATGTGGTTTGTACTAGGAAAACGCCTATTCCTAGGTCGTTTTCTGGCTACCTTGAAAGGCTAGCATGAGTGTACGACTCTGAACTCTTACTCCTTCCAGAGGTTAGGAGTTCTTTGGACAAAATGGATGGCCAATCGAAATTGCCCGTGGGATGAAGCTTACATACAATCAATGCTTCGAGAGCTATCCTACATGCTTGGTTCACGTTTTTAGCCTATAGTGTTGTCATTAGCATGCCCCTATGTGACTTAGTTACTCATGGATATAGGGAGAACATAAAGAAGAAATAAAATAGACATGCTTAGAAGAGAAATGAAGACAAACAGTAAGGGAAAAATAGTAACAGCAAAGCGAAGAAACTGTGAAATGGAGAATTGTGCTTTGATTACTTGATTGTTTGAATGAACAAAAAGGGAAGCTTAAAGTAAATAATGTAAAGACAGACAGCAACGAAATGAAATGATCTAGCTATTAGAAGAGAAACAGCAACTAAACAGAACTGAAATTTAGAATTGAAAGACAGAAAGCAGTAAATGATGCTTGAAAGCCTCGTCGCAACCGCCTCGGCTGAAGGGAATGAAAGAATAGCTTTGCTTGGATGAATCCAATCGGGAGAGAAGATGAATCCTCTCTCCTTCCTATCAGATTGTCGATTCCAACAGCTGAGACTCTCACACCAGCAGACGGCAAAGGAAAACACGAAGAAAGATGGAGCTGCGAGAAGACTTCTACGCTTTCGGATGATGATTGAACCCTCGACTTTGACCCCCTTTTATAGCAATCTGCAGGTGCGTTTGGGCCAAGGAGAACCATCAATCTTCAACGTCGTACTTTAGAATGGATGGAGGAGAAAGAACGAATCCCTGAAATAACGGAAATTAACAGAAAAAGATCAGTCAACTTACGGTTTTCACTTGAAACATTGCGGTTTCAGCAATGTTTCCGCAATGCTATCGCAATGCTTGTTCTTCATTCTTTTCCTTCGGTTTTCAACCCTTTTCTTTCCTATTGTACATAAGTCCTAATTTAGCTACCTTCTTCTAATTCTCATATTTAAGCATAGGTTTAGGCTAAATGCTATCAAAAACACCTAAAAGTGAACATCTTTCTAAGTTAATTAAGTCCTAAAAAGGTCACTTTTGGAGACGTAACACACCCCCAAACTTAAGGTTTTGCTTGTCCTCGAGCAATCTAAGGACTTTCCTAGGCTGCTGTTTCTTCTTCTTTAACCACTTACTAACTCCCCTATATTCTTATCCATAGCAGTGCTGTCCTGTGACACACTTCTAAGCTTAAAACTACCCTCTCATCTAGCTTCTTCTGATTTCACATGCCTAATACTCCTACTGTCTTTATTATCTCCCTACACTGATCTACCTGCTTTTATCATATCCTGCCACTATCCCTAAGGTTTCAAATTCTACCTAGCTTTACCCCAGACTCAGTACATGCTTCTAGTTTATACTTATGAGCTACCTAGGATTCCTTAGAGTCATGCCAGTCTTAGTATTAATGGTGACAGTAGTACTTTTAGATAACAACCTAAACCCTGGCATCACTACATTGGATATACACTCATCTCCCTAAACAACCCTACAAGCTACAACTTTGCTCTTAGCTAATTGAGGATCAGAGTTCTTTTTAAACAGGACATCTAAGCCACAAAGTTGCAACTCCTAGGTATACATTCTTCTTCCCTACTTTTTCCCCTTTTTTTTTTTTTTTTTTTCTTTCTCAGGTGGAGCCTTTCCTTTGGTTGCCTTTTGATGCAATGCCACTTGTGGGTTACACACTTGGCACTGATTACTCAGCAACCTAAGAGAGATTCCCCTCTTTATTTTATTTTTCATTTTTTTTTTCTCAGTTCATTATTTTTGTCAAGGAGAAGAAGAATGCTTATGTTTTAAGGGAGAGAGGAATGTTCCTAGGCCTAGGGTGGCCTCCCCCAAACTTCAACTACTCATTGTCCCCAATGAGTGTCTGAGGTGGCACACCCCCAAACTCGTCCTAGAAGCATCTAGTCTAAGGTAAAACAAAGAGAATCTAAAAGCCCTAGGCATAGACAGAACATTCTAAAAGAAAATATCACAGCAGCAGGAATTTGAAAAAAACAGACAGGCAAGGACTTACAGCTATGCATGCTGAGCTATTTAGAGGTTAATTTAAACTATCAAAGGGTGTCCTATGACACTCATCCAGCATGCTTTAAGATAAGCTATATAAGGTAGTCATGATAGCAACAAAAGATAGAATTTAAACAGAGCACAGCCTAGCTAAACAGACAGTCCAAAACATGCATTCAGTAATAAAAATTGCGGATCCCGCAATTATTTCGCAATCAAGTCAGGGCATATATATCAATGTTTAAGGCCCCTACGCATGCTTTTTTCCCGTCACTCAAGCTCTACAAAAATAAAACTAAACTAACCTACCTACTCAGCTATCATCAGACTACACTAAACAAAAAAAAAACTTAAAACTAAGCAACTAAAACAGATCAAAATATTCACTAAAAACAGCATACTTCACATGGTCTAATCAGAAAGCAGATTTTGTTTGTTTTTTTTTTTTTTTTTCTAAGGGAACAGCAATACTCCCTTTGAGTGCAATGCAAACCAGCACTCAGATGTCTTCATCCTCATCAGGCCGTCGTGGTCGTGGAGGCACCCATGGATTCAGGAGATTCGTGGGAAAATCAGGGAAGATGCATCCAAGTTGGTCAGCAACTTCCTTGTCCCGTGCCTGGGCGTAAGTGGCCCATTGACCCATCCTCTTCTGCATATCCATCAGGCAAGCCATGGACAGCGACTGATCAGCAGCCAACTGGTAGAGGTACTTTTGGGGTACTCCAATTTCAAGCTGTCGAGGCTTGCCAAAATAACATTTATAATTCCGCTACAACTGAGCTTTGCAGCTAGTGGTAGTCGGGTCGATCCACAGGGAACCTAAATTATTTTCTCCTAATTAATTTCTATTTGCTTTTTAATTAACTAAAACAATAAAATAAAACGATAAATAAAAGGGGGATTGCTAACGGAAAATTAAAGTAAGCATGTAAACTAGCTAACGGAAAATTAAACGGAACACGTGCTCCTAATTTTAAGGGTCGGGGTTTACTTTGATGCGACTCGATTCATTGGGATTCAATCATACTTAGCAAGGCATAATTAAACACATAAACGGTTGCCCGGAAACCCTAAAGCAACCGGCCACATATATATTAATAAGAATCTTTCAATTCTAATTAAACGATACTATTAGTTAACTCGGATTGATCAATTCTAAATTAACTAAAGTAGTAACTAGCATTTTATGACGAACATTCAATTAAACATCCTAAATGCTAATTGATTACCCGGCAACCCTGAAGTAATCAACATTCACAACATTTAATATGATACTTCGATTGTTTTATTTCATCAAGATAAATTGCAACCAAGATGAACTGGAATCCAATGTTATCTATTGCTCGATTTATCCGTGTCACTTGGCGATTAAGAGAGGCACGACATCATTAATCTTTAACAATCAAACATGTTGAAAATCAAGGGTGCCTAGTCCTAAATCATTCCAACACATTCGTGTGATATGCTTAGACGAAATAAATGCCCAATCAGTCATGCTAAGTCACAAAATTAAGAACGAACCCTCATGAATCGCATCAAAATTTACCCCTAACCTCAAATTAGAGCACTTACCTTAGCCAAACGTGTTGAAAATCGATCCAAAATTGTCCAAAAACCATGAAAATTGATGAAAATATCACCAAACCCGAGGCTAAAACTCTCAATATCGAAATTTCTCTCTCCTAAGTGAATGGTGGCTGAAAAACTAGGTCATAAGTGCTTAAAAAGCTAAAAAATGAGTTTTGGGCCGAAATTGGCCAATTGGGCCGCGCAAGGGCGCTGGGCGCGGGGAAAGCGAGGCGGGTCGCGGGCCGTGGATGTTGACCGTTGACCATTGACTTTTATGAAAAGAAGGGAAAATCCTGCATCAACCAAGATTTGAGCCTTGGCACCACCATTTTCTTAACAAGCCCTGCACCATCAAGCCACTAAACAATTTTGAGTAAAGATTAGATTATTTAATTAATGTAGCTTAATCACTCAAAACGACTAACTAATAAAATATTATAAAATATTCATTTAAGCTCTTAATTATCGCAAATGCCCGATTTACCCCTTAGCAATTAAATTATACCAAATAAATCAATTAAGCCCAAATAATTACTCTAATTTACAAGACTTAGGAGCTAAATATTAGCACTTTTGGAGTGCTATCAAAACCCCCAACCTAAATCTTGCTAGTCCTCGAGCAAGGAAAACTCTAAACTAGCTCCTAAGAATGAAATTGCATGCAACGACTCTAACCTCAATGCTTTAAAAAACAAGGCACTTACAATAGAAGAAAACAATTGATTGCATGCATAAGTTGAGAACATTTCAAAAATTAAACTGTTACTCCCCTACGTGCGTGTGTGATTAGCCAACCTATTCTAGCTCTTATAGACTCAGAAAAACCATATGCAACTCTACATCTCGTTTTCCCCCTACTTCTAGCAATAAAGAACAGTCTATGGCTTTTCAACAATCAAGAGAGTAACAAATTAAAAGGCCTAAATTTTCTTTTTTCTTCAGTACTTTGTACTCTTTATTTTCTTTAAACTACCACTTTTTTTTTACTTTTTCTTCTCCAAGAGAGCCTAACATGTCAAACTTGCCTTCGTTCCAACTTACCCGCAGTTCCACTGCACAACGTATCTGACTACGAGCAAGCTTCACATTTTTAAGGACTAATGCTCACTTCTTAACGTGCACTTTAAGAAGGAGGAGCATCTCAGGAGTTTTTATTTTCATGCTTAGTCTTCTCCTTTTTTTTTTTAGGCAATAGCTTTGCTATAACACGATTAATTTAATACAACCTATCATGCATCAAGCCTTCCCTAGGGGTGCCTTTCGGGGTGACAACAAGATTTCATGCAGCATAAGACAATTCTAAGCCTAGAGAACCAATAATAGGATGCTACGTGCTCGATATATGCAAGGGAGAAACAGAAAAATTTTAAAATTTTTTGAAAAATGCTCAACATGCACATACAATCTCATGCTTTTCTAGATATGTAAATACGAAGAATTTAATAGCATTTCATAGATTGTCCTCATCGAACAACATGCAACAGCAGACCAAAACACTTCTAATTCAGAATTTCCACAGCTCAACAACTTCAGAAATCCATCAAATTTCTCCACCCCCAACCTAAAAGGATACATAGTCCTCTATGTATCACACATCAGACTAAGCGATTAAAATTACAAAATTTAAGGGAACAGAAAACCTCCCCTGAATTTTGTTAGGTTGGTGGTTGAAGCAGCGCGGTCCTTGCCCAAATATCTCGTTCCTTAGGCCACAAACCCCTACAAAAAGAAAAACTAAGAAACTAAGCTAGGAAAAATAAAAACAGAAAGTAAAGACAAGAATCTAAAAACACATGGGTTGCCTCCCAAGAAGCGCAATTTTTTAACGTCGTTATGCTCGACGTGTCTTCCACTCTGTCAGGGTACATAGAAATTCTCGTACTTCTTCGGCCCCTTCTTCCTTGAATCAACAAAACCTGCTAAGAGAAGCAAGCTCTTCGACTTTTCGAGGCAGCCGGACAGAGTTGTTATTTTTTTGGTGTTTTTGATATATGGGAAAAATAAAGACTCAACAGAATGAAATAAAACAAAACAAGACTCAACTGAAAATAAAGACTCGACCAAAGGAGGGATCGCATCAAAATTCCCGAGGCAACCAACATTAACAGAGGTACAGATGGAGGGGGGCACGCAAGATAAATCTCCTAGATTACATGAATTAACACGAGGCATAGCACAAGGAGATAAATAATCTAAAGGCACAATTGCCACTTCCTCATCCATCACATCAACATTTTCATAGCATGCTGGTTCTACATCCTCAAAGAAAAGATTTCCTAAAATACTCTCAGTATCAGACAGATGCTCGAGCTCATCAGCGCATGAATTTTCAAATAAATTTTCAATGCAAAAATCATGCTCCAAGTCAAAATCAATCGAAGGAGACATACTTACCTTATAAAACTCTCTGGGTTCCTCTTCATCTGAGAGATATTCTGCTAGAAATTCTTCTAGAGTAACCAACTTTGGAGAAGTCTTAGCTCCACTCCTTAGCTCATTCGCATCACTAATCTCTTCGGGATGCTCCTCGAGGTCAAGCTCATCCGCCTCAGTCTCACTGTTCTTGTCTCCGAATGTCAGAAATTCCTCAATTCCTTCATCAAAATCGGGGTACATCTTGATAATGACCTCCTCCCCAGAAATTCGGAGAAGGTCTTCGGCGCTCATCTTCGTAGCTCGCCCCCAAAATTGCTGTAGAATATCTGCCATGCTAAAACAAGAAGACACAAGAAAAGGAAAATATTTTTTGTGGTTTTCTAACAAATAAAATTTAACTAAGAGAAACTAAATGGTTCCCCGGCAACGGCGCCAATTTTGGTAGAGGTACTTTTGGGGTACTCCAATTTCAAGCTGTCGAGGCTTGCCAAAATAACATTTATAATTCCGCTACAACTGAGCTTTGCAGCTAGTGGTAGTCGGGTCGATCCACAGGGAACCTAAATTATTTTCTCCTAATTAATTTCTATTTGCTTTTTAATTAACCAAAACAATAAAATAAAACGATAAATAAAAGGGGGATTGCTAACGGAAAATTAAAGTAAGCATGTAAACTAGCTAACGGAAAATTAAACGGAACACGTGCTCCTAATTTTAAGGGTCGGGGTTTACTTTGATGCGACTCGATTCATTGGGATTCAATCATACTTAGCAAGGCATAATTAAACACATAAACGGTTGCCCGGAAACCCTAAAGCAACCGGCCACATATATATTAATAAGAATCTTTCAATTCTAATTAAACGATACTATTAGTTAACTCGGATTGATCAATTCTAAATTAACTAAAGTAGTAACTAGCATTTTATGACGAACATTCAATTAAACATCCTAAATGCTAAATGATTACCCGGCAACCCTGAAGTAATCAACATTCACAACATTTAATATGATACTTCGATTGTTTTATTTCATCAAGATAAATTGCAACCAAGATGAACTGGAATCCAATGTTATCTATGGCTCGATTTATCCGTGTCACTTGGCGATTAAGAGAGGCACGACATCATTAATCTTTAACAATCAAACATGCTGAAAATCAAGGGTGCCTAGTCCTAAATCATTCCAACACATTCGTGTGATATGCTTAGACGAAATAAATGCCCAATCAGTCATGCTAAGTCACAAAATTAAGAACGAACCCTCATGAATCGCATCAAAATTTACCCCTAACCTCAAATTAGAGCACTTACCTTAGCCAAACGTGTTGAAAATCGATCCAAAATTGTCCAAAAACCTTGAAAATTGATGAAAATATCACCAAACCCGAGGCTAAAACTCTCAATATCGAAATTTCTCTCTCCTAAGTGAATGGTGGCTGAAAAACTAGGTCAAAAGTGCTTAAAAAGCTAAAAAATGAGTTTTGGGCCGAAATTGGCCAATTGGGCCGCGCGGACGGGTCGTGGGCGCGCGCGGAGAAGGGCGAGGCTGGGCCGTGGGCTGTGGATGTTGACCGTTGACCATTGACTTTTATGAAAAGAAGGGAAAATCCTGCATCAACCAAGATTTGAGCCTTGGCACCACCATTTTCTTAACAAGCCCTGCACCATCAAGCCACTAATCAATTTTGAGTAAAGATTAGATTATTTAATTAATGTAGCTTAATCACTCAAAACGACTAACTAATAAAATATTATAAAATATTCATTTAAGCTCTTAATTATCGCAAATGCCCGATTTACCCCTTAGCAATTAAATTATACCAAACAAATCAATTAAGCCCAAATAATTACTCTAATTTACAAGACTTAGGAGCTAAATATTAGCACTTTTGGAGTGCTATCACCAACCTATCCAGCTCGAATTCCATGTTCCCCTTCCTTTTTAGCCTCAAGCCAGCAGGTAGCTCCAAGTGGCCCGTGTAAGCCATCTGCTGCTCCATTCGCTCAATAGGGACTCCTGCAAGCAAACAGAGTTTAGTTATAGTATTAGGGAAAAACAATGGACCCTTACCTTTCTTCGCGCACTCAGCAATGGCGGCTGACATGACTTCACCCACGTTGACCGTGAGACCTCGCATGATTGCATAGACCAGCAACGATCTGCTCTGGTTGATGGTGGTCTCATGAGTCACGGGGGACAGCTTCCTCCTTACAAAGGCAAACCATACAGCCGCCTTAGCTGTGAGGTTGGCACTCATGAGAGTGTGCCTCCCATTGCGTGACACGGTCCAGGATGCTTCAGGCTGGCCAATGGTCCGAATGGCCTCTTCCAGGACTGCCTCAGTAGGCTCATCAACAATCCGTGCATAGTCAGTATGTTTCTGGCCCTTGAGGCCATAGGCTTCGTTGATGGCTTTTGCTGAGAAGTCCACTTCTACCCCCCTGACCACAGACAACCCCTCCTCAGAATTCCTCAGGTTGGCGTAGAAGTCATACACCATGCTTGTGTAAGCCGGATTGGGTGGTCTGCACAACTCCTCCCATCCATGATTTGTAATTCCTGCACGCAAGAACTGCGGCAGGTCAGCAGGTCTGTCGAGGAAGCCCTTTTCGTGCAGCAACTCCCTCTTCCTTAGTGCAACGCCTCTGGACTCAGCGTCAGACGACACGTACCTCACTGAGTGAGGCTCATCTTCAGGGTAAAGCTTGGCCTTCCCTTTGTCCTTTGGCTTGGCTGACTCAGCAGCCTCAATCTTGAGCTTCTTGTGCGATGGTTCAGCACTCTCTCCCTCTGATGCCAGCGCCCTTTTGGCCTTCTTTTCTTTAATTTCTTGGACCGTTTGGCTTTGATATTCTTGGCAGCCTTCTTCTTCTTCAGCTTTGCCTTGGTTGTGATCGTATGGAGGCAAGCCCCCAATGTTTCTTCCATAGAGTCATCCTTCTGCGCAGGACTCTCAAGGCTGGCTTCCCTCAACGGAGAGAAGACCTCTTCTTCCTCACCTTCCCCACTGCCCTGGGTCGATTCTTGGTACTCCCCATATGGGAATTCAGGGTCAGGTCGTGGAGAAGTGTGCGAAGGAGTGGTGTTGTGTGCTGCTGTAGGGGTCTGTGCAGAACTCTGTGGTGATGAAGGCAGCTCAGGGCTCTGTGCTGGCAGCGATGAAGAGAGCTCAGGGCTTTGAACCGGTGGAGATGGTGAAGGGCTGCGCTCAGCTGTCTCGTGGGATGGCTGGCCTCGTTCTTGACTCTCCACAGAGGGAGTCTTGTTCTTGATTCCTTCCTCGGCCACAGCCATACTCCACTTACGCTTCTTGGGTGTGCCTGCTGGTTCAGAAGGTCCAACAGGTATCTCTGTGACGACCTTCCACTTCTTCTTGCGAATCGGAAGTTTGGGAAGGCGTTCGGTGCGTGCAGCATCAGCCTCAGCCAAGGCAAGCAGTGCGTCTCTCGCAGCCGCTTCAGCGTCGTCAGCCTTCTTCTTGGCCGCAGATCTTTCAGCCCTCGTGAGCACCATTGTTGAATCGTGGAGGTTTGGAGAGAAGAATCACAGATGAAGAGAATCGCAGCTTTCTTGGAGTTCAGATACTTGGGTAATCGTAGAGATCAACGCGCGTCTCAACGGATATAAAGAAAACGGAAAAATCCCAACGGCTATATTTTTGCGGATCCTGCAAATCCAGCGCAATTCTAGTGACCGTTGGAGATTTTTTCCATTTAAATGTCAATCTTTGCTCAACCGTATCTTTGATTTGGCCCAATATTTTCTTGATTTCTAAAGCTGGATTTAATCTCCTTGATTCCCTCTATTGATTCCCTACAAAAAGAAATAAAATCAACATCAAATTCGCAATTAAAATCATACAAACTTATACACAAATGATAACCGGAAAATCGCAAAAAATAAACTAAGGCATAAGCCTTATGTTGACGAGCACAACAATCACTCGTCCTCTCTCGTTCTTAATTTCACGCTTCAGTCAAGAGGAAGGCCGAGAGAGTCTTCACATCCCCTTCCTCATAGTAGTGCTTCAATCTTGCACCATTAACCATGAATGGTTGTCCTTGCTGCAGGTTCTTTATCTCGATGGCACCATGAACAAACACATTAGTAATTACAAACGGACCTGACCATCTAGACTTAAGTTTGCCTGGAAATAATTTCAATCGTGAGTTATATAATAAAACAAGTTGGCCTTTCTTAAAGTCCTTGATCCTAAGTCTACTGTCGTGCCAAATCTTGGTCTTTTCCTTATACATTTTGGCATTTTCATAAGACATATGTCTAAGCTCATCAAGCTCATGTAATTGCAGAGACCGCAACGTTCCCGCATCGGTCACGCAATAATTCAACTCTTTTAGCGCCCAAAATGCCTTAATCTCTAACTCGAATGGAAGATGACAAGCTTTACCATACACAAGTCTGTAAGGAGTCATACCTAGGGGTGTCTTATATGCAGTCCTATATGCCCAAAGTGCATCCTCGAGTTTAAATGACCAGTCCTTTCTATTAGGTTTGACCACTTTTTCTAGGATGTTCTTAATCTCCCTGTTAGAAATTTCAGCCTGACCATTCGAGTGTGGGTGATAGGGAGTGGCTACTCGATGTCTAATGTTATACTTAGCCAACACTCTCTCCATAGCCTTATTAATGAAATGTGTCCCCTCATCACTAATGATAGCACGAGGTGTTCCAAACCTAGTAAAAATGTGCCTATGCAAGAATTTTATGACTGTTTTGGCATCATTATTGGGACATGCTATGGCCTCTACCCACTTGGATACATAATCTACTGCCACTAGTATGTAAAGGTTACCTGAGGATGGGGGAAATGGTCCCATGAAGTCAATGCCCCATACATCAAAGAGCTCCAACTCTAAGATGTAAGTGAGAGGAATTTCATCCTTGCGACTAAGGTTACCTGTTCTCTGGCATTCATCACAGCTGTGGGTATAGTTGTGGGCATCCTTGAAGATCGTTGGCCAATAGTAGCCAATCTGAAATACCTTTGCAGCTGTTCTTTGGCCACCAAAGTGTCCACCATAAGGAGCTGTGTGGCAGTGCTGCAGCACAGACTTCGCCTCAGCAGCTGAAACACACTTCCTTAGCAAGCCGTCAGCACATGTTTTGTAAAGTGTGGGGTCATCCCATATGAATTTCCTTGCCTCATGAAGGAACCTCTTCTTCTCTTGTCCTCCCTTGAAAGCTGGTAGTACCTGTGATGCAAGGAAGTTAGCAATGTCAGCAAACCAAGGTTCCTCATCGTTATCACGATGAGTCAATACAAAGACATGTTCATCAATAAAGGCATCAGAAATTGCGGGTTCCGCAATTTTTTCGCAATTATGCTGCAATCTAGAAAGATGATCCGCAACCACATTTTCACTTCCTTTCTTATCTCTAATGTCTAGATCAAACTCTTGCAGCAGCAGTACCCACCTAATCAACCTAGTCTTAGCATCAGCCTTCCTCATAAGGTATTTTAAAGCAGAATGGTCAGTGTACACAATTGTTCGGGTGCCTACAATATAGTTCCTAAATTTCTCACAAGCAAACACTACAGCTAGCATCTCCTTCTTAGTGGTTGTGTAGTTGCATTGTGCCTCATTAAGTGTCTTACTAGCATAATAGACAGGGTGTGTTAACTTCTCAATCTTCTGTCCTAACATAACCCCTACAGCATAGTCACTAGCATCACATAACATCTCAAATGGGAGGTCCCAATTTGGTCCTACTATAATAGGTGCTGTGACTAGTGCTTTCTTAAGGGTTTTCCAAGCTAGGACACACTCTTTAGAGAAAATGAATGGTTTGTTTAGCTCTAGAAGCTCACATAGAGGCTTGGAGATCTTAGAAAAGTCCTTAATGAACCTTCTATAGAAACCAGCATGCCCTAAGAAACTTCTAATGGCCTTGACATTCTGGGGCTCTACCAATTTCTCTATTATTTCAATTTTTGCCCTGTCAACTTCTACACCTGCCCTTGACACTCTATGACCTAAGACAATCCCCTCATCCACCATGAAATGGCACTTTTCCCAATTTATGACTAGGTTGGTCTCCTCACACCTAGCCAGGACTTGTCCTAGGTTCTCTAGACAGTTTGTAAATGAATCCCCAAAGACTGAGAAATCATCCATGAATATCTCTATCATGGACTCATCCAAATCAGAAAAGATTGCCAACATGCACCTTTGGAAAGTTGCCGGTGCATTGCATAAGCCAAAAGGCATTCTGCGAAAGGCAAAAGTTCCAAAAGGGCAAGTGAAGGTAGTCTTCTCTTGGTCCTTAGGGTCTATAGTAATCTGGTTATACCCTGAATAACCGTCTAAGAAACAGTAGTAGGCTCTACCAGCTATTCTGTCTAACATTTGGTCAATGAATGGTAGAGGGAAATCGTCTTTTTTGGTCTCTTTATTTAGTTTCCTATAATCCATGCAAACTCTCCATCCTGTGATAGTCCTTGTTGGAATCAGTTCATTGTTCTCATTGACTACCACAGTCATCCCCCCCTTCTTAGGTACACATTGTATAGGGCTCACCCACTGGCTACTAGCTATGCGGAAGATCACACCAGCATCTAACCATTTAATTATTTCTTTCTTAACTACCTCTTTCATAGAGGGATTCAGCCTACGTTGGTGATCTACTCTAGGTGTATGCTCTTCCTCTAGTATAATCTTATGCATGCAATAAGAAGGGCTAATGCCTCTGATGTCAGCAATAGTCCATGCAATAGCCTTCCTATGTTGCTTAAGTAGTAAAATCAGTTCAACCTCATGCTTTTCACTTAATTTAGAAGAAATAATTACAGGCAAGGTATCATTACTTCCTAAATATGCATACTTGAGGTGAGTGGGGAGAGGTTTTAATTCTAAGACAGGTGGATGCTCAATGGATGGTTTTAATGGATTCAAAGATTTTTCAGTTAAGTCAATATTCATACAAACATGCTGAGGGTTATTTACAGGTACGTCCATTATCTCAGCTATGTTTAAGTCAGTTAGTTCTAATCCTACATAGTCATTAGCATGCTTAGTCAATAATTCATGCTCCAATTGTTCTTCCATTAATGAATCTACAATGTCCATGCTAGCACAAGATTCCGAGTCAGAGGGGTACCTTAAGGCTTTATAAACACTAAATTTCACCTCTTCATCATGAACCCTCATAGTGAGCTCACCTTTTTGGACATCTATCAGCGCCCTACCTGTGGCTAGGAATGGTCTGCCTAACAGGATGGGGACCTCCTTGTCTGCTTCATAATCCAGGATAATGAAATCTGCAAGGAAAATAAACTTGTCAACCTTTACAATAATATCCTCAATCTTACCTTCAGGGTATGCAATGGATCTGTCTGCTAGTTGTAAAGTGACAGTGGTTGGTCGTGCTTCTCCTATTCCTAGCTGGCGGAATAGTGATAGGGGCATGAGGTTTATGCTGGCTCCCAGGTCACAAAGAGCTCTGCCCACGTGCTTGCCTCCTAGCTCTACAGGTAAGGTGAAGGAACCAGGATCCTTCTCCTTCTTGGGTAGCTTGTTCTGGAGTATGGCACTGCACTCCTCAGTGAGATTGACTGTTTCAAACTCACCAATTATTCTCTTGTTAGTAATAATATCTTTCAAAAACCTTACATAAGAAGGCATAGACTGTAAAACTTCAACAAAAGGAATATTAACATGCACTTGCTTAAGAATTTCTAGAAATTTATTAAAGTGCACTTCCTGTTCCTGCTTCTTCTTAAGCCTTCGAGGATATGGAGGTGGTGGCACATATGCAGGCACTTCAGGTCGCCTTAGGATTGGAGGAGGCCTTGGAATTTCTTCTATCTCCTCAATAATTGGCTCTAGCCTTGTTCCTGATGTGCTTGTTGGTGGTGGACCTTGGTTTGGCAGAGACTCCAGTGGAGCACTAGACTCAGTGTTCTCTACTCTCTTTGGTGTGTCCTTGGTGTTGCTTACCAATGGTCTACCACTTCTAAGTTCAATTGCTTGAACTTGTTCTTTACCATCTCTCCTTGGCACTTCAGTGTCAGCAGGGAGTCTACCTTGGGGCCTACTTTTGATTTCATTGGCTAGTTGCCCTATTTGGTTCTCTAGGCTCCTAAGAGTAGCTTGCTGGCTCTGTAGAGTGGCATCATTCTTGGCTATGTATTCCTTAAGTAAGTTTTCTACAGAAGATCCTACAGGTTGGTTGTATGGTTTTTGATACATTGACTGGTTATGTTGGGGAGTGAAACCAGGTGTTCCACTCGGTCTTGGTTGGTTAGGAGCTTGGTTAGCATTTTGTTGGCCACCCCATGACAGGTTTGGGTGGTTCCTCCAACCAGGGTTGTAAGTATTGGAATAGGGGTTGTTCCTTGGCTGCTGTTGGCTTCCAATATAGCAGACTGAGGCTGGATTCCCAGGGCAGTATTCATACAGGTGCCCTTCCCCACAGAATCCACAGACAAGTGTCTCACCTTGGCTTGGTTGGGTGCCCATTGACATGGCTGTGGCGGTGTTGACACTTGTTTGGAGATTGGCTTGAGCCATTTGCTTAACTAGGTTGGTCAGGGCATTTATTTGGCTTCTCATTGCACTTAGAGCATCCTTGTCTTGAGCTCTAGTTGGCTCAACTGGATCATCTGACCACCTACAGTGAGATGCTGAGATCTTCTCCAAGATCTCATAGGCCTCGTTGTAACTCTTGGACAACATGGAACCACCAGCAGATGAGTTTAAGACTTGTCTAGTGTTGGGGTTGCATCCTTTGAAAAAGACCTCTATTTGGATACACCATGGGATGCCATGGTGTGGACATTTAAGAAGGAGATCTTTAAACCTTGTCCAAGCTTCGTGAAGAGACTCAGTGTCAGCTTGTTTAAACTTGATTATGTCATCACGAAAGGTAGAATTCCTATCAGGTGGGAAGTATTTGACTAGGAATTTTTCTGCTAAGTCTGTCCAATTGCGAACAGATCCAGAGGGTAATGAGTTCAACCATGTTTTGGCTTTGTCCCTCAAAGAGTAAGGGAAAAGGTATAGCCTCAAGGCTTCTTGGGAAACTCCAGGGATGATGAATGTATCACTAACTCCTAAGAAGTTTCTAAGATGGTTGTGGGGATCCTCATTTTCCACTCCAAAGAATTGTCCCACAGTGGACAACATTTGGAACATCACTGGCTTTAACTCGAATGAGTTGGCAGTGATTTCAGGACGGATTATGCTGGGGTTCAGCTCCCCAGGCATAGGTACTAGGTACGAAAGTATGGCGCTATCCTTGTCATTCGCTATTTCGATGGGATTGCGAGTGACAGGCACCGGATTTGGAACTATTCCATTCATTTCTTCTTGAGACAATTGCGGAGGAATTGCGGTTCCCGCAATTACTTGAGGTAAAGGGAGTTGTTTAAAGAGACGTTTCTTGGCTCTATTTCTGGCCCTAAGTAATCTCTCAGGCTCAGGATTGAACTCTAGATCACTACTTGAAGGCTCACTCATAAACTAACCCAATAGTACCTGCAAAAGAAATGAAACAGATCAGCTTCAATAGGCAATAAACTTGGTGTTTCAAACTTAACAAACTTCGTTTTCACTTAAATAAATCCCCGGCAGCGGCGCCAAAAACTTGTTGCGTGCTCAATGTGTTAAAATAAATAAGCAATAAGATAGAAAGAGCACTCATAACATGCAAGCATACATGATCTTATAGCAAGTAATAAGTATTTTTTCATTCGTTTTCCCACAGAGATTTATTATAAGCTAATCGTGAAGTGTAAAGTTAAGAAAGAAAGGGTGGATTTGATGGGGTAGAATTGGTTTTAAATTGTCTATTTCCTACTGAATACATAGAGGGTAGCAACATAAACAAGAGCAAGTCAAAGCTAAACTCAAATGAAAAGAAACGAGATTAATAAACGAAGGCAAAAACAGCTAGTCAGAGTTGTAACTTAAGCAGAATTGCGGAAACAGCAATTCTACCGCAATTTTAATAACAGCGAAAGTGTGTAAAATGATGAATTAAGGGCTACTAACGACTATCCTATAGGCTTTTTCTTACGATCCTCAGGCATTGGATCAACTCTCTATGCATCAAACTATCTCAATCTCATGTATCGTCTGATTCCATGCATTAGATTCTTTAGTTCACTCATATCAAAGTAAGGTCTTAAGCATCTTGTTAAAGCAGAAGATGTGGTTTGTACTAGGAAAACGCCTATTCCTAGGTCGTTTTCTGGCTACCTTGAAAGGCTAGCATGAGTGTACGACTCTGAACTCTTACTCCTTCCAGAGGTTAGGAGTTCTTTGGACAAAATGGATGGCCAATCGAAATTGCCCGTGGGATGAAGCTTACATACAATCAATGCTTCGAGAGCTATCCTACATGCTTGGTTCACGTTTTTAGCCTATAGTGTTGTCATTAGCATGCCCCTATGTGACTTAGTTACTCATGGATATATGGAGAACAGAAAGAAGAAATAAAATAGACATGCTTAGAAGAGAAATGAAGACAAACAGTAAGGGGAAAATAGTAACAGCAAAGCGAAGAAACTGTGAAATGG
Organism: Herpetospermum pedunculosum; assembly: GCA_028017165.1. Taxonomy (NCBI): domain Eukaryota; kingdom Viridiplantae; phylum Streptophyta; class Magnoliopsida; order Cucurbitales; family Cucurbitaceae; genus Herpetospermum; species Herpetospermum pedunculosum. The sequence continues at coordinate 14,876,449 of CM051526.1, forward strand.
AGAATTGTGCTTTGATTACTTGATTGTTTGAATGAACAAAAAGGGAAGCTTAAAGTAAATAATGTAAAGACAGACAGCAACGAAATGAAATGATCTAGCTATTAGAAGAGAAACAGCAACTAAACAGAACTGAAATTTAGAATTGAAAGACAGAAAGCAGTAAATGATGCTTGAAAGCCTCGTCGCAACCGCCTCGGCTGAAGGGAATGAAAGAATAGCTTTGCTTGGATGAATCCAATCGGCAGAGAAGATGAATCCTCTCTCCTTCCTATCAGATTGTCGATTCCAACAGCTGAGACTCTCACACCAACAGACGGCAAAGGAAAACACGAAGAAAGATGGAGCTGCGAGAAGACTTCTACGCTTTCGGATGATGATTGAACCCTCGACTTTGACCCCCTTTTATAGCAATCTGCAGGTGCGTTTGGGCCAAGGAGAACCATCAATCTTCAACGTCGTACTTTAGAATGGATGGAGGAGAAAGAACGAATCCCTGAAATAACAGAAATTAACAGAAAAAGATCAGTCAACTTACGGTTTTCACTTGAAACATTGCGGTTTCAGCAATGTTTCCGCAATGCTATCGCAATGCTTGTTCTTCATTCTTTTCCTTCGGTTTTCAACCCTTTTCTTTCCTATTGTACATAAGTCCTAATTTAGCTACCTTCTTCTAATTCTCATATTTAAGCATAGGTTTAGGCTAAATGCTATTAAAAACACCTAAAAGTGAACATCTTTCTAAGTTAATTAAGTCCTAAAAAGGTCACTTTTGGAGACGTAACACACCCCCAAACTTAAGGTTTTGCTTGTCCTCGAGCAATCTAAGGACTTTCCTAGGCTGCTGTTTCTTCTTCTTTAACCACTTACTAACTCCCCTATATTCTTATCCATAGCAGTGCTGTCATGTGACACACTTCTAAGCTTAAAACTACCCTCTCATCTAGCTTCTTCTGATTTCACATGCCTAATACTCCTACTGTCTTTATTATCTCCCTACACTGATCTACCTGCTTTTATCATATCCTGCCACTATCCCTAAGGTTTCAAATTCTACCTAGCTTTACCCCAGACTCAGTACATGCTTCTAGTTTATACTTATGAGCTACCTAGGATTCCTTAGAGTCATGCCAGTCTTAGTATTAATGGTGACAGTAGTACTTTTAGAGAACAACCTAAACCCTGGCATCACTACATTGGATATACACTCATCTCCCTAAACAACCCTACAAGCTACAACTTTGCTCTTAGCTAATTGAGGATCAGAGTTCTTTTTAAACAGGACATCTAAGCCACAAAGTTGCAACTCCTAGGTATACATTCTTCTTCCCTACTTTTTCCCTTTTTTTTTTTTTTTTCTTTCTCAGGTGGAGCCTTTCCTTTGGTTGCCTTTTGATGCAATGCCACTTGTGGGTTACACACTTGGCACTGATTACTCAGCAACCTAAGAGAGATTCCCCTCTTTATTTTATTTTTCATTTTTTTTTTCTCAGTTCATTATTTTTGTCAAGGAGAAGAAGAATGCTTATGTTTTAAGGGAGAGAGGAATGTTCCTAGGCCTAGGGTGGCCTCCCCCAAACTTCAACTACTCATTGTCCCCAATGAGTGTCTGAGGTGGCACACCTCCAAACTTGTCCTAGAAGCATCTAGTCTAAGGTAAAACAAAGAGAATCTAAAAGCACTAGGCATAGACAGAACATTCTAAAAGAAAATATCACAGCAGCAGGAATTTGAAAAAAACAGACAGGCAAGGACTTACAGCTATGCATGCTGAGCTATTTAGAGGTTAATTTAAACTATCAAAGGGTGTCCTATGACACTCATCCAGCATGCTTTAAGATAAGCTATATAAGGTAGTCATGATAGCAGCAAAAGATAGAATTTAAACAGAGCACAGCCTAGCTAAACAGACAGTCCAAAACATGCATTCAGTAATAAAAATTGCGGATCCCGCAATTATTTCGCAATCAAGTCAGGGCAGATATATCAATGTTTAAGGCCCCTACGCATGCTTTTTTCCCGTCACTCAAGCTCTACAAAAATAAAACTAAACTAACCTACCTACTCAGCTATCATCAGACTACACTAACCAAAAAAAAAACTTAAAACTAAGCAACTAAAACAGATCAAATTATTCACTAAAAACAGCATACTTCACATGGTCTAATCAGAAAGCAGATTTTGTTTGTTTTTTTTTTTTTTTTTTCTAAGGGAACAGCAATACTCCCTTTGAGTGCAATGCAAACCAGCACTCAGATGTCTTCATCCTCATCAGGCCGTCGTGGTCGTGGAGGCACCCATGGATTCAGGAGATTCGTGGGAAAATCAGGGAAGATGCATCCAAGTTGGTCAGCAACTTCCTTGTCCCGTGCCTGGGCGTAAGTGGCCCATTGAGCCATCCTCTTCTGCATATCCATCAGGCAAGCCATGGACAGCGACTGATCAGCAGCCAACTGGTAGAGGTACTTTTGGGGTACTCCAATTTCAAGCTGTCGAGGCTTGCCAAAATAACATTTATAATTCCGCTACAACTGAGCTTTGCAGCTAGTGGTAGTCGGGTCGATCCACAGGGAACCTAAATTATTTTCTCCTAATTAATTTCTATTTGCTTTTTAATTAACTAAAACAATAAAATAAAACGATAAATAAAAGGGGGATTGCTAACGGAAAATTAAAGTAAGCATGTAAACTAGCTAACGGAAAATTAAACGGAACACGTGCTCCTAATTTTAAGGGTCGGGGTTTACTTTGATGCGACTCGATTCATTGGGATTCAATCATACTTAGCAAGGCATAATTAAACACATAAACGGTTGCCCGGAAACCCTAAAGCAACCGGCCACATATATATTAATAAGAATCTTTCAATTCTAATTAAACGATATTATTAGTTAACTCGGATTGATCAATTCTAAATTAACTAAAGTAGTAACTAGCATTTTATGACGAACATTCAATTAAACATCCTAAATGCTAATTGATTACCCGGCAACCCTGAAGTAATCAACATTCACAACATTTAATATGATACTTCGATTGTTTTATTTCATCAAGATAAATTGCAACCAAGATGAACTGGAATCCAATGTTATCTATTGCTCGATTTATCCGTGTCACTTGGCGATTAAGAGAGGCACGGCATCATTAATCTTTAACAATCAAACATGCTGAAAATCAAGGGTGCCTAGTCCTAAATCATTCCAACACATTCGTGTGATATGCTTAGACGAAATAAATGCCCAATCAGTCATGCTAAGTCACAAAATTAAGAACGAACCCTCATGAATCGCATCAAAATTTACCCCTAACCTCAAATTAGAGCACTTACCTTAGCCAAACGTGTTGAAAATCGATCCAAAATTGTCCAAAAACCTTGAAAATTGATGAAAATATCACCAAACCCGAGGCTAAAACTCTCAATATCGAAATTTCTCTCTCCTAAGTGAATGGTGGCTGAAAAACTAGGTCAAAAGTGCTTAAAAAGCTAAAAAATGAGTTTTGGGCCAAAATTTGCCAATTGGGCCGCGCAGGGGCGCTGGGCGCGGGCTGTGGATGTTGACCGTTGACCATTGAGTTTTATGAAATGAAGGGAAAATCCTGCATCAACCAAGATTTGAGCCATGGCACCACCATTTTCTTAACAAGCCCTACACCATCAAGCCAGTAATCAATTTTGAGTAAAGATTAGATTATTTAATTAATGTAGCTTAATCACTCAAAACGACTAACTAATAAAATATTATAAAATATTCATTTAAGCTCTTAATTATCGCAAATGCCCGATTTACCCCTTAGCAATTAAATTATACCAAATAAATCAATTAAGCCCAAATAATTACTCTAATTTACAAGACTTAGGAGCTAAATATTAGCACTTTTGGAGTGCTATCAAAACCCCCAACCTAAATCTTGCTAGTCCTCGAGCAAGGAAAACTCTAAACTAGCTCCTAAGAATGAAATTGCATGCAACGAGTCTAACCTCAATGCTTTAAAAAACAAGGCACTTACAATAGAAGAAAACAATTGATTGCATGCATAAGTTGAGAACATTTCAAAAATTAAACTGTTACTCCCCTACGTGCGTGTGTGATTAGCCAACCTATTCTAGCTCTTATAGACTCAGAACAACCATATGCAACTCTACATCTCGTTTTCCCCCTACTTCTAGCAATAAAGAATAGTCTATGGCTTTTCAACAATCAAGAGAGTAACAAATTAAAAGGCCCAAATTTTCTTTTTTCTTGAGTACTTTGTACTCTTTATTTTCTTTAAACTACCACTTTTTTTTTACTTTTTCTTCTCCAAGAGAGCCTAACATGTCAAACTTGCCTTCGTTCCAACTTACCCGCAGTTCCACTGCACAACGTATCTGACTACGAGCAAGCTTCACATTTTTAAGGACTAATGCTCACTTCTTAACGTGCACTTTAAGAAGGAGGAGCATCTCAGGAGTTTTTATTTTCATGCTTAGTCTTCTCCTTTTTTTTTTTAGGCAATAGCTTTGCTATAACACGATTAATTTAATACAACCTATCATGCATCAAGCCTTCCCTAGGGGTGCCTTTCGGGGTGACAACAAGATTTCATGCAGCATAAGACAATTCTAAGCCTAGAGAACCAATAATAGGATGCTACGTGCTCGATATATGCAAGGGAGAAACAGAAAAATTTTAAAATTTTTTGAAAAATGCTCAACATGCACATACAATCTCATGCTTTTCTAGATATGTAAATACGAAGAATTTAATAGCATTTCATAGATTGTCCTCATCGAACAACATGCAACAGCAGACCAAAACACTTCTAATTCAGAATTTCCACAGCTCAACAACTTCAGAAATCCATCAAATTTCTCCACCCCCAACCTAAAAGGATACATAGTCCTCTATGTATCACACATCAGACTAAGCGATTAAAATTACAAAATTTAAGGGAACAGAAAACCTCCCCTGAATTTTGTTAGGTTGGTGGTTGAAGCAGCGCGGTCCTTGCCCAAATATCTCGTTCCTTAGGCCACAAACCCCTACAAAAAGAAAAACTAAGAAACTAAGCTAGGAAAAATAAAAACAGAAAGTAAAGACAAGAATCTAAAAACACATGGGTTGCCTCCCAAGAAGCGCAATTTTTTAACGTCGTTATGCTCGACGTGTCTTCCATTCTGTCAGGGTACATAGAAATTCTCGTACTTCTTCGGCCCCTTCTTCCTTGAATCAACAAAACCTGCTAAGAGAAGCGAGCTCTTCGACTTTTCGAGGCAGCCGGACAGAGTTGTTATTTTTTTGGTGTTTTTGATATATGGGAAAAATAAAGACTCAACAGAATGAAATAAAACAAAACAAGACTCAACTGAAAATAAAGACTCGACCAAAGGAGGGATCGCATCAAAATTCCCGAGGCAACCAACATTAACAGAGGTACAGATGGAGGGGGGCACGCAAGATAAATCTCCTAGATTACATGAATTAACACGAGGCATAGCACAAGGAGATAAATAATCTAAAGGCACAATTGCCACTTCCTCATCCATCACATCAACATTTTCATAGCATGCTGGTTCTACATCCTCAAAGAAAAGATTTCCTAAAATACTCTCAGTATCAGACAGATGCTCGAGATCATCAGCGCATGAATTTTCAAATAAATTTTCAATGCAAAAATCATGCTCCAAGTCAAAATCAATCGGTGGAGACATACTTACCTTATAAAACTCTCTGGGTTCCTCTTCATCTGAGAGATATTCTGCTAGAAATTCTTCTAGAGTAACCAACTTTGGAGAAGTCTTAGCTCCACTCCTTAGCTCATTCGCATCACTAATCTCTTCGGGATGCTCCTCGAGGTCAAGCTCATCCGCCTCAGTCTCACTGTTCTTGTCTCCGAATGTCAGAAATTCCTCAATTCCTTCATCAAAATCGGGGTACATCTTGATAATGACCTCCTCCCCAGAAATTCGGAGAAGGTCTTCGGCGCTCATCTTCGTAGCTCGCCCCCAAAATTGCTGTAGAAGATCTGCCATGCTAAAACAAGAAGACACAAGAAAAGGAAAATATTTTTTGTGGTTTTCTAACAAATAAAATTTAACTAAGAGAAACTAAATGGTTCCCCGGCAACGGCGCCAATTTTGGTAGAGGTACTTTTGGGGTACTCCAATTTCAAGCTGTCGAGGCTTGCCAAAATAACATTTATAATTCCGCTACAACTGAGCTTTGCAGCTAGTGGTAGTCGGGTCGATCCAAAGGGAACCTAAATTATTTTCTCCTAATTAATTTCTATTTGCTTTTTAATTAACTAAAACAATAAAATAAAACGATAAATAAAAGGGGGATTGCTAACGGAAAATTAAAGTAAGCATGTAAACTAGCTAACGGAAAATTAAACGGAACACGTGCTCCTAATTTTAAGGGTCGGGGTTTACTTTGATGCGACTCGATTCATTGGGATTCAATCATACTTAGCAAGGCATAATTAAACACATAAACGGTTGCCCGGAAACCCTAAAGCAACCGGCCACATATATATTAATAAGAATCTTTCAATTCTAATTAAACGATACTATTAGTTAACTCGGATTGATCAATTCTAAATTAACTAAAGTAGTAACTAGCATTTTATGACGAACATTCAATTAAACATCCTAAATGCTAATTGATTACCCGGCAACCCTGAAGTAATCAACATTCACAACATTTAATATGATACTTCGATTGTTTTATTTCATCAAGATAAATTGCAACCAAGATGAACTGGAATCCAATGTTATCTATGGCTCGATTTATCCGTGTCACTTGGCGATTAAGAGAGGCACGGCATCATTAATCTTTAACAATCAAACATGCTGAAAATCAAGGGTGCCTAGTCCTAAATCATTCCAACACATTCGTGTGATATGCTTAGACGAAATAAATGCCCAATCAGTCATGCTAAGTCACAAAATTAAGAACGAACCCTCATGAATCGCATCAAAATTTACCCCTAACCTCAAATTAGAGCACTTACCTTAGCCAAACGTGTTGAAAATCGATCCAAAATTGTCCAAAAACCTTGAAAATTGATGAAAATATCACCAAACCCGAGGCTAAAACTCTCAATATTAAAATTTCTCTCTCCTAAGTGAATGGTGGCTGAAAAACTAGGTCAAAAGTGCTTAAAAAGCTAAAAAATGAGTTTTGGGCCGCGCAGGGGCGCGCGGACGGGTCGGCAAGCACGCGCGGGCGGGAGCTGGAGCGAGGACGCGCATGGGTTGCGCATGGGCGCGCGCGGAGAAGGGCGAGGCTGGGCCGTTGGCTGTGGATGTTGACCGTTGACCATTGACTTTTATGAAAAGAAGGGAAAATCCTGCATCAACCAAGATTTGAGCTTTGGCACCACCATTTTCTTAACAAGCCCTGCACCATCAAGCCACTAATCAATTTTGAGTAAAGATTAGATTATTTAATTAATGTAGCTTAATCACTCAAAACGACTAACTAATAAAATATTATAAAATATTCATTTAAGCTCTTAATTATCGCAAATGCCCGATTTACCCCTTAGCAATTAAATTATACCAAATAAATCAATTAAGCCCAAATAATTACTCTAATTTACAAGACTTAGGAGCTAAATATTAGCACTTTTGGAGTGCTATCACCAACCTATCCAGCTCGAATTCCATGTTCCCCTTCCTTTTTAGCCTCAAGCCAGCAGGTAGCTCCAAGTGGCCCGTGTAAGCCATCTGCTGCTCCATTCGCTCAATAGGGACTCCTGCAAGCAAACAGAGTTTAGTTATAGTATTAGGGCAAAACAATGGACCCTTACCTTTCTTCGCGCACTCAGCAATGGCGGCTGACATGACTTCACCCACGTTGACCGTGAGACCTCGCATGATTGCATAGACCAGCAACGATCTGCTCTGGTTGATGGTGGTCTCATGAGTCACGGGGGACAGCTTCCTCCTTACAAAGGCAAACCATACAGCCGCCTTAGCTGTGAGGTTGGCACTCATGAGAGTGTGCCTCCCATTGCGTGACACGGTCCAGGATGCTTCAGGCTGGCCAATGGTCCGAATGGCCTCTTCCAGGACTGCCTCAGTAGGCTCATCAACAATCCGTGCATAGTCAGTATGTTTCTGGCCCTTGAGGCCATAGGCTTCGTTGATGGCTTTTGCTGAGAAGTCCACTTCTACCCCCCTGACCACAGACAACCCCTCCTCAGAATTCCTCAGGTTGGCGTAGAAGTCATACACCATGCTTGTGTAAGCCGGATTGGGTGGTCTGCACAACTCCTCCCATCCATGATTTGTAATTCCTGCACGCAAGAACTGCGGCAGGTCAGCAGGTTTGTCGAGGAAGCCCTTTTCGTGCAGCAACTCCCTCTTCCTTAGCGCAACGCCTCTGGACTCAGCGTCAGACGACACGTACCTCACTGAGTGAGGCTCATCTTCAGGGTAAAGCTTGGCCTTCCCTTTGTCCTTTGGCTTGGCTGACTCAGCAGCCTCAATCTTGAGCTTCTTGAGCGATGGTTCAGCACTCTCTCCCTCTGATGCCAGCGCCCTTTTGGCCTTCTTTTTCTTTAATTTCTTGGACCGTTGGGCTTTGATATTCTTGGCAGCCTTCTTCTTCTTCAGCTTTGCCTTGGTTGTGATCGTATGGAGGCAAGCCCCCAATGTTTCTTCCATAGAGTCATCCTTCTGCGCAGGACTCTCAAGGCTGGCTTCCCTCAACGGAGAGAAGACCTCTTCTTCCTCACCTTCCCCACTGCCCTGGGTCGATTCTTGGTACTCCCCATATGGGAATTCAGGGTCAGGTCGTGGAGAAGTGTGCGAAGGAGTGGTGCTGTGTGCTGCTGTAGGGGTCTGTGCAGAACTCTGTGGTGATGAAGGCAGCTCAGGGCTCTGTGCTGGCAGCGATGAAGAGAGCTCAGGGCTTTGAACCGGTGGAGATGGTGAAGGGCTGCGCTCAGCTGTCTCGTGGGATGGCTGGCCTCGTTCTTGACTCTCCACAGAGGGAGTCTTGTTCTTGATTCCTTCCTCGGCCACAGCCATACTCCACTTACGCTTCTTGGGTGTGCCTGCTGGTTCAGAAGGTCCAGCAGGTATCTCTGTGACGACCTTCCACTTCTTCTTGCGAATCGGAAGTTTGGGAAGGCGTTCGGTGCGTGCAGCATCAGCCTCAGCCAAGGCAAGCAGTGCGTCTCTCGCAGCCGCTTCAGCGTCGTCAGCCTTCTTCTTCGCCGCAGATCTTTCAGCCCTCGTGAGCACCATTGTTGAATCGTGGAGGTTTGGAGAGAAGAATCACAGATGAAGAGAATCGCAGCTTTCTTGGAGTTCAGATACTTGGGTAATCGTAGAGATCAACGCGCGTCTCAACGGATATAAAGAAAACGGAAAAATCCCAACGGCTATATTTTTGCGGATCCTGCAAATCCAGCGCAATTCTAGTGACCGTTGGAGATTTTTTCCATTTAAATGTCAATCTTTGCTCAACCGTATCTTTGATTTGGCCCAATATTTTCTTGATTTCTAAAGCTGGATTTAATCTCCTTGATTCCCTCTATTGATTCCCTACAAAAAGAAATAAAATCAACATCAAATTCGCAATTAAAATCATACAAACTTATACACAAATGATAACCGGAAAATCGCAAAAAATAAACTAAGGCATAAGCCTTATGTTGACGAGCACAACAATCACTCGTCCTCTCTCGTTCTTAATTTCACGCTTCAGTCAAGAGGAAGGCCGAGAGAGTCTTCACATCCCCTTCCTCATAGTAGTGCTTCAATCTTGCACCATTAACCATGAATGGTTGTCCTTGCTGCAGGTTCTTTATCTCGATGGCACCATGAACAAACACATTAGTAATTACAAACGGACCTGACCATCTAGACTTAAGTTTGCCTGGAAATAATTTCAATCGTGAGTTAAATAATAAAACAAGTTGGCCTTTCTTAAAGTCCTTGATCCTAAGTCTACTGTCGTGCCAAATCTTGGTCTTTTCCTTATACATTTTGGCATTTTCATAAGACATATGTCTAAGCTCATCAAGCTCATGTAATTGCAGAGACCGCAACGTTCCCGCATCGGTCACGCAATAATTCAACTCTTTTAGCGCCCAAAATGCCTTAATCTCTAACTCGAATGGAAGATGACAAGCTTTACCATACACAAGTCTGTAAGGAGACATACCTAGGGGTGTCTTATATGCAGTCCTATATGCCCAAAGTGCATCCTCGAGTTTAAATGACCAGTCCTTTCTATTAGGTTTGACCACTTTTTCTAGGATGTTCTTAATCTCCCTGTTAGAAATTTCAGCCTGACCATTCGAGTGTGGGTGATAGGGAGTGGCTACTCGATGTCTAATGTTATACTTAGCCAACACTCTCTCCATAGCCTTATTAATGAAATGTGTCCCCTCATCACTAATGATAGCACGAGGTGTTCCAAACCTAGTAAAAATGTGCCTATGCAAGAATTTTATGACTGTTTTGGCATCATTATTGGGACATGCTATGGCCTCTACCCACTTGGATACATAATCTACTGCCACTAGTATGTAAAGGTTACCTGAGGATGGGGGAAATGGTCCCATGAAGTCAATGCCCCATACATCAAAGAGCTCCAACTCTAAGATGTAAGTGAGAGGCATTTCATCCTTGCGACTAAGGATACCTGTTCTCTGGCATTCATCACAGCTGTGGGTATAGTTGTGGGCATCCTTGAAGATCGTTGGCCAATAGTAGCCACTCTGAAATACCTTTGCAGCTGTTCTTTGGCAACCAAAGTGTCCACCATAAGGAGCTGTGTGGCAGTGCTGCAGCACAGACTTCGCCTCAGCAGCTGAAACACACTTCCTTAGCAAGCCGTCAGCACATGTTTTGTAAAGTGTGGGGTCATCCCATATGAATTTCCTTGCCTCATGAAGGAACCTCTTCTTCTCTTGTCCTCCCTTGAAAGCTGGTAGTACCTGTGATGCAAGGAAGTTAGCAATGTCAGCAAACCAAGGTTCCTCATCGTTATCACGATGAGTCAATACAAAGACATGTTCATCAATAAAGGCATCAGAAATTGCGGGTTCCGCAATTTTTTCGCAATTATGCTGCAATCTAGAAAGATGATCCGCAACCACATTTTCACTTCCTTTCTTATCTCTAATGTCTAGATCAAACTCTTGCAGCAGCAGTACCCACCTAATCAACCTAGGCTTAGCATCAGCCTTCCTCATATGGTATTTTAAAGCAGAATGGTCAGTGTACACAATTGTTCGGGTGCCTACAATATAGTTCCTAAATTTCTCACAAGCAAACACTACAGCTAGCATCTCCTTCTTAGTGGTTGTGTAGTTGCATTGTGCCTCATTAAGTGTCTTACTAGCATAATAGACAGGGTGTGTTAACTTCTCAATCTTCTGTCCTAACATAACCCCTACAGCATAGTCACTAGCATCACATAACATCTCAAATGGGAGGTCCCAATTTGGTCCTACTATAATAGGTGCTGTGACTAGTGCTTTCTTAAGGGTTTTCCAAGCTAGGACACACTCTTTAGAGAAAATGAATGGTTTGTTTAGCTCTAGAAGCTCACATAGAGGCTTGGAGATCTTAGAAAAGTCCTTAATGAACCTTCTATAGAAACCAGCATGCCCTAAGAAACTTCTAATGGCCTTGACATTCTGGGGCTCTACCAATTTCTCTATTATTTCAATTTTTGCCCTGTCAACTTCTACACCTGCCCTTGACACTCTATGACCTAAGACAATCCCCTCATCCACCATGAAATGGCACTTTTCCCAATTTAGGACTAGGTTGGTCTCCTCACACCTAGCCAGGACTTGTCCTAGGTTCTCTAGACAGTTTGTAAATGAATCCCCAAAGACTGAGAAATCATCCATGAATATCTCTATCATGGACTCATCCAAATCAGAAAAGATTGCCAACATGCACCTTTGGAAAGTTGCCGGTGCATTGCATAAGCCAAAAGGCATTCTGCGAAAGGCAAAAGTTCCAAAAGGGCAAGTGAAGGTAGTCTTCTATTGGTCCTTAGGGTCTATAGTAATCTGGTTATACCCTGAATAATCGTCTAAGAAACAGTAGTAGGCTCTACCAGCTATTCTGTCTAACATTTGGTCAATGAATGGTAGAGGGAAATGGTCTTTTTTGGTCTCTTTATTTAGTTTCCTATAATCCATGCAAACTCTCCATCCTGTGATAGTCCTTGTTGGAATCAGTTCATTGTTCTCATTGACTACCACAGTCATCCCCCCCTTCTTAGGTACACATTGTATAGGGCTCACCCACTGGCTACTAGCTATGGGGAAGATCACACCAGCATCTAACCATTTAATTATTTCTTTCTTAACTACCTCTTTCATAGAGGGATTCAGCCTACGTTGGTGATCTACTCTAGGTGTATGCTCTTCCTCTAGTATAATCTTATGCATGCAATAAGAAGGGCTAATGCCTCTAATGCCAGCAATAGTCCATGCAATAGCCTTCCTATGTTGCTTAAGTAGTAAAATCAGTTCAACCTCATGCTTTTCACTTAATTTAGAAGAAATAATTACAGGCAAGGTATCATTACTTCCTAAATATGCATACTTGAGGTGAGTGGGGAGAGGTTTTAATTCTAAGACAGGTGGATGCTCAATGGATGGTTTTAATGGATTCAAAGATTTTTCAGTTAAGTCAATATTCATACAAACATGCTGAGGGTTATTTACAGGTACGTCCATTATCTCAGCTATGTTTAAGTCAGTTAGTTCTAATCCTACATAGTCATTAGCATGCTTAATCAATAATTCATGCTCCAATTGTTCTTCCATTAATGAATCTACAATGTCCATGCTAGCACAAGATTTCGAGTCAGAGGGGTACCTTAAGGCTTTATAAACACTAAATTTCACCTCTTCATCATGAACCCTCATAGTGAGCTCACCTTTTTGGACATCTATCAGCGCCCTACCTGTGGCTAGGAATGGTCTGCCTAACAGGATGGGGACCTCCTTGTCTGCTTCATAATCCAGGATAATGAAATCTGCAAGGAAAATAAACTTGTCAACCTTTACAAGAATATCCTCAATCTTACCTTCAGGGTATGCAATGGATCTGTCTGCTAGTTGTAAAGTGACAGTGGTTGGTCGTGCTTCTCCTATTCCTAGCTGGCGGAATAGTGATAGGGGCATGAGGTTTATGCTGGCTCCCAGGTCACAAAGAGCTCTGCCCACGTGCTTGCCTCCTAGCTCTACAGGTAAGGTGAAGGAACCAGGATCCTTCTCCTTCTTGGGTAGCTTGTTCTGGAGTATGGCACTGCACTCCTCAGTGAGATTGACTGTTTCAAACTCACCAATTATTCTCTTGTTAGTAATAATATCTTTCAAAAACTTTACATAAGAAGGCATAGACTGTAAAACTTCAACAAAAGGAATATTAACATGCACTTGCTTAAGAATTTCTAGAAATTTATTAAAGTGCACTTCCTGTTCCTGCTTCTTCTTAAGCCTTCGAGGATATGGAGGTGGTGGCACATATGCAGGCACTTCAGGTCGCCTTAGGATTGGAGGAGGCCTTGGAATTTCTTCTATCTCCTCAATAATTGGCTCTAGCCTTGTTCCTGATGTGCTTGTTGGTAGTGGACCTTGGTTTGGCAGAGACTCCAGTGGAGCACTAGACTCAGTGTTCTCTACTCTCTTTGGTGTGTCCTTGGTGTTGCTTACCAATGGTCTACCACTTCTAAGTTCAATTGCTTGAACTTGTTCTTTACCATCTCTCCTTGGCACTTCAGTGTCAGCAGGGAGTCTACCTTGGGGCCTACTTTTGATTTCATTGGCTAGTTGCCCTATTTGGTTCTCTAGGCTCCTAAGAGTAGCTTGCTGGCTCTATAGAGTGGCATCATTCTTGGCTATGTATTCCTTAAGTAAGTTTTCTACAGAAGATCCTACAGGTTGGTTGTATGGTTTTTGATACATTGACTGGTTATGTTGGGGAGTGAAACCAGGTGTTCCACTCGGTCTTGGTTGGTTAGGAGCTTGGTTAGCATTTTGTTGGCCACCCCATGACAGGTTTGGGTGGTTCCTCCAACCAGGGTTGTAAGTATTGGAATAGGGGTTGTTCCTTGGCTGCTGTTGGCTTCCAATATAGCACACTGAGGCTGGATTCCCAGGGCAGTATTCATACAGGTGCCCTTCCCCACAGAATCCACAGACAAGTGTCTCACCTTGGCTTGGTTGGGTGCCCATTGACATGGCTGTGGCGGTGTTGACACTTGTTTGGAGATTGGCTTGAGCCATTTGCTTAACTAGGTTGGTCAGGGCATTTATTTGGCTGCTCATTGCACTTAGAGCATCCTTGTCTTGAGCTCTAGTTGGCTCAACTGGATCATCTGACCACCTACAGTGAGATGCTGAGATCTTCTCCAAGATCTCATAAGCCTCGTTGTAACTCTTGGACAACATGGAACCACCAGCAGATGAGTTTAAGACTTGTCTAGTGTTCGGGTTGCATCCTTTGAAAAAGACCTCTATTTGGATACACCATGGGATGCCATGGTGTGGACATTTAAGAAGGAGATCTTTAAACCTTGTCCAAGCTTCGTGAAGAGACTCAGTGTCAGCTTGTTTAAACTTGATTATGTCATCACGAAAGGTAGAATTCCTATCAGGTGGGAAGTATTTGACTAGGAATTTTTCTGCTAAGTCTGTCCAATTGCGAACAGATCCAGAGGGTAATGAGTTCAACCATGTTTTGGCTTTGTCCCTCAAAGAGTAAGGGAAAAGGTATAGCCTCAAGGCTTCTTGGGAAACTCCAGGGATGATGAATGTATCACTAACTCCTAAGAAGTTTCTAAGATGGTTGTGGGGATCCTCATTTTCCACTCCAAAGAATTGTCCCACAGTGGACAACATTTGGAACATCACTGGCTTTAACTCGAATGAGTTGGCAGTGATTTCAGGACGGATTATGCTGGGGTTCAGCTCCCCAGGCATAGGTACTAGGTACGAAAGTATGGCGCTATCCTTGTCATTCGCTATTTCGATGGGATTGCGAGTGACAGGCACCGGATTTGGAACTATTCCATTCATTTCTTCTTGAGACAATTGCGGAGGAATTGCGGTTCCCGCAATTACTTGAGGTAAAGGGAGTTGTTTAAAGAGACGTTTCTTGGCTCTATTTCTGGCCCTAAGTAATCTCTCAGGCTCAGGATTGAACTCTAGATCACTACTTGAAGGCTCACTCATAAACTAACCCAATAGTACCTGCAAAAGAAATGAAACAGATCAGCTTCAATAGGCAATAAACTTGGTGTTTCAAACTTAACAAACTTCGTTTTCACTTAAATAAATCCCCGGCAGCGGCGCCAAAAACTTGTTGCGTGCTCAATGTGTTAAAATAAATAAGCAATAAGATAGAAAGAGCACTCAGAACATGCAAGCATACATGATCTTATAGCAAGTAATAAGTATTTTTTCATTCGTTTTCCCACAGAGATTTATTATAAGCTAATCGTGAAGTGTAAAGTTAAGAAAGAAAGGGTGGATTTGATGGGGTAGAATTGGTTTTAAATTGTCTATTTCCTACTGAATACGTAGAGGGTAGCAACATAAACAAGAGCAAGTCAAAGCTAAACTCAAATGAAAAGAAACGAGATTAATAAACGAAGGCAAAAACAGCTAGTCAGAGTTGTAACTTAAGCAGAATTGCGGAAACAGCAATTCTACCGCAATTTTAATAACATCGAAAGTGTGTAAAATGATGAATTAAGGGCTACTAACGACTATCCTATAGGCTTTTTCTTACGATCCTCAGGCATTGGATCAACTCTCTATGCATCAAACTATCTCAATCTCATGTATCGTCCGATTCCATGCATTAGATTCTTTAGTTCACTCATATCAAAGTAAGGTCTTAAGCATCTTGTTAAAGCAGAAGATGTGGTTTGTACTAGGAAAACGCCTATTCCTAGGTCGTTTTCTGGCTACCTTGAAAGGCTAGCATGAGTGTACGACTCTGAACTCTTACTCCTTCCAGAGGTTAGGAGTTCTTTGGACAAAATGGATGGCCAATCGAAATTGCCCGTGGGATGAAGCTTACATACAATCAATGCTTCGAGAGCTATCCTACATGCTTGGTTCACGTTTTTAGCCTATAGTGTTGTCATTAGCATGCCCCTATGTGACATAGTTACTCATGGATATAGGGAGAACAGAAAGAAGAAATAAAATAGACATGCTTAGAAGAGAAATGAAGACAAACAGTAAGGGAAAAATAGTAACAGCAAAGCGAAGAAACTGTGAAATGGAGAATTGTGCTTTGATTACTTGATTGTTTGAATGAACAAAAAGGGAAGCTTAAAGTAAATAATGTAAAGACAGACAGCAACGAAATGAAATGATCTAGCTATTAGAAGAGAAACAGCAACTAAACAGAACTGAAATTTAGAATTGAAAGACAGAAAGCAGTAAATGATGCTTGAAAGCCTCGTCGCAACCGCCTCGGCTGGAGGGAATGAAAGAATAGCTTTGCTTGGATGAATCCAATCGGGAGAGAAGATGAATCCTCTCTCCTTCCTATCAGATTGTCGATTCCAACAGCTGAGACTCTCACACCAACAGACGGCAAAGGAAAACACGAAGAAAGATGGAGCTGCGAGAAGACTTCTACGCTTTCGGATGATGATTGAACCCTCGACTTTGACCCCCTTTTATAGCAATCTGCAGGTGCGTTTGGGCCAAGGAGAACCATCAATCTTCAACGTCGTACTTTAGAATGGATGGAGGAAAACGAACGAATCCCTGAAATAACAGAAATTAACAGAAAAAGATCAGTCAACTTACGGTTTTCACTTGAAACATTGCGGTTTCAGCAATGTTTCCGCAATGCTATCGCAATGCTTGTTCTTCATTCTTTTCCTTCGGTTTTCAACCCTTTTCTTTCCTATTGTACATAAGTCCTAATTTAGCTACCTTCTTCTAATTCTCATATTTAAGCATAGGTTTAGGCTAAATGCTATCAAAAACACCTAAAAGTGAACATCTTTCTAAGTTAATTAAGTCCTAAAAAGGTCACTTTTGGAGACGTAACACATGCGAAGAGGAATAATTTTCATCCATTTTCAGAACATAAAAGTCAACAGGAAAAATTAATTCATTAACTTGCACTAACACATCTTCCATAATTCCTAAAGGATGCACAGAAGTTCTATCAGCAAGTTGAATAATTGTTCCTGTTTTTGTCATTTCTTTCAGTTTTAGTTTCTGATAAATGGAATACGGCATAACACTAATGGAGGCTCCTAGATCGAGCATTGCTCTTCTAATATGCATACCTCCAATCTTACAAGGGAGAGAGAACATACCTGGATCGCCGCATTTAACCGGTAAGCTTTTTGTGATCACAGCAGAGACGTTCTCACTTACCACGACGCGTTCACTCTCCTTTGTCTTCCTCTGGTTGGTGCAAATTTTCCTGAGGAACTTGGCGTACCTCGGAATTTCCTTCAGGGCGTCCAACAGAGGGATGTTGATCTCTACTTTCTTGAATGTGTCCAGGAACTCCTTCTCGTAGTTCTCCTTAGGCGGTCTCGCTAACCTGCTAGGAAAAGGAGCCTTAGGCACATAAACTCTAGTGCATGTAGGATCGAAATTTACCCCATGCCACCGTGGTTCGTGATTTTCTGTCTGTGGCTCTACGTGGCCATTATCGTCTTCCACCGGCGGGGTACTCGTGGGAAGATGCTTCCCACTTCTCAGAGTGATGGCACTAGCGCTCTCCGCGTTCTGGTGCTCAATCACTGTCAACCTCTTACTCACTTGAATCACTGCATCGCTCAAAGTTTGAAACAGCTCTCGAGTTTCCTTATGTTGTGATTCAAGCATTTCTTCCAAGGATCTACCTGAAACAGAAAGACGGGGCTGTGAGTTATTTTTCAAAGCAAGAATAGCACTACTTACTTCAAAAAGTTGAGCCTTAAGCTCGTCCACGTCCCTTCTCAGGCGAGTATTCTCCTTGTCTTTATCTGCACCCCATTCCAAGCTTCTAGCTACGTTGGAAATTAAAGCTCTAGCTTCGGCGGGTGTCTTATCCATGAGCGAGCCTCCACTAGTGGCGTCTATCATCTGCTGCCCTTGGGGAAGCAAACCGTAGTAAAAACCCTAAATGAGGGACTGTTCGGCTATTTGATGATTGGGGCAATCCTCGCATAATCGACCAAACCTCTCCCAGCACTTAAGAACACTCTCTTCAGCTCCTTGCTCAATTTTCAATATCTCCTTTCCGAGGGCGGCGGCCTTTGACGCAGGAAAATACCTTTCTAAAAACGCCCCATTCAGCTCCTTCCAAGTCGTGATGGATCCGGTCGGTAGGTAAATTATCCAATCTCTCGCCTTCTCCTTCAAGGTGAAGGGAAAGGTCCTGAGATGGAGTTGATCTGCAGTGGTGTCATCGGTTCTGAATGACGCACACACCATCTGGAATGCCTTGAGGTGTCTGACGGGATCCTCATCTGTATTACCACAAAAAGAAGGTAATAAGTTAATCAGACCAGCTGTAAGTTCAAAATTACCTGCAGCTACCGGATACAATATACTCGATGTGTTCCGGCCTAGCTCAGATGATGCAAGCTCCCTCAAGGTACTTTGATGCTCAAGATTACCCACGACCTCCATCTTGGCGCTTCTTTTGAATTTTCAAAGAATGACTGCGCTCAAAAACTCAAACAAAACGCGTAAAATAATACAAAAGAATTAAACTGTACAAAAAGAAATAAAGAAAATTTTTAAAACTAACAAACCTAACTTAACTAAACTAAATTAATTAAGTCCCCGGCAACGGCGCCAATTTTGGTAGATGTACTTTTGGGGTACTCCAAATTCAAGCTGTCGAGGCTTGCCAAAATACAATTTATAAACCCGAATACACCGAGCTATTTGTAGCTAAGTGGCAACGGGGTCGATCCACAGGGAAATAAGAAATTCAATCTAACTAAGTCTAATTTGCTAGAAATAAAAGAATGCACAAATTAAAGAATGGTAATTTGGTTTTGGGGGAAGGGAGCTCCTAATATGCTACTAACGGAAAATTAAATGACAACGTGCAAAAATTAAACGGTCGTGCTTAACTTCGAGAAATGGAATTGCTCGTTATGGATGTTCGGATCATTGATACAATTAACGCGTTAGCCATGTACATGCACACAATTCATTTAGTTATTCCTAACTCAAATGACCCAAGGATTTAATTAGACTCGTGCAATTCTAATTAAACTTGGCTAATAATCTATCTAAGGTAGCGACCCCTAAATCGATTACGTGCCAGTGACGGGAACATTGCGACGGCCTAATCCTAAGACTAAACCGGTTTCTCTCTTGCCTTAAGCCTAACATGAAAACGTTAATTAATTCAGTTTACCAATGTCACTTTGGGCCGAACTAATTAGCCATGCTTAGACCCGTGCTACCTAGCGGTATAGGCAATTATACGTCCCAACCTTTAGCCCTCTATCATGCATAAGAATTAGAGCGTCAATCTAATTTAGCTACACATGCTAGAATTGGATGAAGAACAAGCAAGAAATGCATAAACAAGCTAAATGTCTTAACATTCACAAAGGGGAAAATCTCCCCAAACATCCATAATTTACAAATCCAAACCCAAAATCAAGCACTAACCTCGGTTTAGCCTTCCATGGAGGATGGATTAATCCAATCCCCCATGGAAGAGCTTGGAATCATGCATAAGAAGGAGAAGAAGTACAAAAATGGTGGAAAATCGCCTTGGACCCGAGAGGAGAAGCTTGAGGAAGAAGAAGCATGAAAGAATGGCTGCAAAACTGAAGTTTTCACGCTTTTTAAGCTCGGAGCGTCGAGACGCTAGGCCAGCGTCTCGACGCTGTGCCCTAAGTTGGCAGGCGCGCGCGGGGTAGCGTCGAGACGCGCGCGCGACGTCGAGCGAGCGTCGAGACGCTTGCGCTCGACGCTTGCTCTCGGGTGGAACATCAGAATCGCGCTTCAGACTTCGGGGCGTCGAGACGCTCGGCCAGCGTCGAGACGCTGTCGGCGTTGAGTGAGCTTTGAGACGCGCGCTCGACGCTAACACTCGTCTATCTTGGGGAATCGTCGGGGCAGCGTCGAGCTAGCGTCGAGCTAGCGTCTAGACGCTGGGGCAAACGCAGATTTTCAATGACGGGCGCGCGGGCGAGGCGGACACGGGCGAAGGCGCGCGGGCGCGCGCGGACATGGGCGAGGCGGAGCGGGCGGGCGCGCGGGCGCGCGTCTGGCCGTCTGGGCGCGGGCGTGCGGTGCTTGCGAGCGGCGCGCGCGGGCGCGCGCGCGTGCTGCGTTCGTTGGGCGCTGGGCGCCGTCGCTTGGGCGCTGCCCTCTTGGCTCTTAGCCCACTTTTGGGTCGTTTTGGCTCCCGAGCTCCGTTTGGCCTATCGTTTTGACCCGAACACTTCCCGAAACGTCTTAAATGACCTTTTTAGCCCCGAAAATCATCAATGGACTTCCCGAGCTCTTCACCATGAAATCACCTACAAGGAAGCATTTTAATCAATATATGTCATGGTTTTAGCTAGAATTAGGGACATTAAGATAGCTCTATTTTGGAGCTATCAAAATACCCCCGACCTAAATCTTGCTAGTCCTCGAGCAAGGTATACTCTAAATAATCTCCAAAGAATTAAATGCATGCTTGGACTCTAATCTCAATGCTTGTGAAACAAGGTACTTGTAGTAAATTCAAAACCATCAAAAGCATGCAAACGTTGAAATCATTTCAGATTTGCATCATTACAAATAGCCGTTAGAACCGTCGTGGCCAGTACGCTTCCCTCATTCACTGAACTCCAAGAAATCTCTCTCCTTCTTCCTCTGCAATTTCTCTTTCTAGATTTCTCCGATTCAACCATGGTGCTTACACGGGCTGAGAGATCTGCTTCCAGAAAGAAGGCCACTGAAGCTGAGGCAGCTGCGAGGGAGGCACTCCTTGCCTTGGCAGATGTTAAGTCTCTGAAAGTGACTTATTTAGGACCCATTTAGCTTAAGAAGATGAACACTTTTAGGTGTTTTTGATAGCATTTAGCCTAAACCTATGCTTAAATATGAGAATGAGAAAAAGGTAGCTAAATTAGGACTTATGCACAATAGGAAAGAAAAAGGTTGAAAACCGAAGGAACAGAATGAAAAAAACTGCATTGCGACAGCATTGCGAAAACATTGCTGAGGCCGCAATTATTCAAGTGAAAACCGTAAGTTGACTGATCCTTTTCTGTTAATTTCCGTAATTTCAGGGATTCGTTCTTTCTCCTCCATCCATTCTGATATATGACGTTGAAGATTGATGGTTCTCCTTGGCCCAAACGCACCTGCAAACTACTATAAAAGGGGGCCAAAGTCGGAGGTTTGATCATCATCCGAAAGCGGAGAAGCCTTCTCACAGTCCACTTTTTCTCCCTGTTTTCCTTTGCCGTCTGTTGGACTGAGAGTCTCAGCTGTTGGAATCGATAATCTGATAGGAAGGAGAGGAGATTCTTCTTCTCTCTCGATTGGATTCATCCAAGCAAGGCTGACCTGTCATCCCCTTCATTCGAGGCGACTGCAACGAAGCTTTCAAGCGCCATTTCACTGTTTTCTGTCGTTCTTCTTCTAATTTCCCGTTTTGATCATTGTTGTTCCTAGTTTAGTGTTTTAGTTACTGCATTTCGTTGTTGTCTGTCTTTGAATTACTGCCTTTAAGTTTCTCTTTGTTCGTTCAACATTCAAAGTAATCAGAGTGCAAGTTTCATTTCACGGTTTCCTTCTTCTGCTGCTACGGTTTTGTCTTGCTGTTTTAAGTTTATTTCCCTTTTAAGCATGTCTGTTTCATCTTACATTTCTGTTCTCTATATATCCATGAGTAGCTAAGTCACTTAGGGGCATGCTAATGACAGAACTATAGGCTAAAAAACGTGAACCAAGTATGTAGGATAGCTCTCGAACCATTGATTGTATGTAAGCTTCATCCCACGGGCAATTTCGATTGGCCATCCATTTTGTCCAAAGAACTCCTAACCTCTGGAAGGAGTAAGAGTTCAGAGTCATATAATCATGCTAGCCTTTCATGGTAACCAGGAAACGGCCTAGGAATAGGCGTTTCCCTAGTACAAACTAAACACTTCTGTTTTAACAAGATGATTAAGACCTTACTTTGAGTCGAGTAAACTTAAGAGTCTAATGCATGGAATCGGACGATACATGAGATAGAGTGAGTTTGATGCATAGAGAGTAGATCCAGTGCTTGAGAATCGTCTAAAAAGGCCTATAGGATAGTCATTAGTAGCCCTTAATTCACCCATTTACACATTTTCGCTGTCAGTTAATTGCGATAACATTGCGGTCTCCGCAATTCTGCTAAATTTTCATTCTGTTTAGCTGTTTTCTTCTTCGTTTATTAATTCCATCTCTTGTCTTTTGAGTCTAATTTCAACTTGCATTTGATTATGTTATATTCCTTTACACATTCAGCAAAGATTAGATAATTAAAAACCAATTTTACCCCATCAAATCCACTCCATCTTTCTTAACAAATACACTTCGCGAATAACTAAAAATGAGTCTCTGTGGAAAAAACGAATGAAATATACTTACTACTTGCTGTAAGACCATGTATGCTTGCATGTTCTGAGTGCTCTCTTTACCTTCTTGCTTATTTATCTTTAACACATTGAGCACGCAACAAGTTTTTGGCGCCGCTGCCGGGGACTTATTTTAAGTGAAAACGAAGTTTGTTAAGTTTGAAAACCAAGCTTATTATTTATTGAAACTAATCGATTTTTCATTTCTTTTGCAGGTACTATTGGGTTAGTTTATGAGTGAGCGTTCAAGTAGTGATCTAGACTTCAATCCTGAGCCGGAGAGACTACTTAGAGCTAGAAACAAAGCAAAGAAACGACTCTTTAAACAACCTCCTATACCTCAAATCATACCTGAAATCGAAGAAATGGGCGATATAGTTCCAAATCCGGTACCTGTCATTCGCAACCCCATCGAAATAGCGAATGACAAGAATAGTGCCATTCTTTCATACCTCGTACCTATGCCTGGGGAGCTGAACCCCAGCATAATCCGTCCTGAAATCACTGCCAACTCATTCGAGTTAAAGCCAGTGATGTTCCAAATGTTGTCCACTGTGGGACAATTCTTTGGAATAGAAAATGAGGACCCCCATAACCACCTTAGGAACTTCCTAGGAGTTAGTGACACATTCCTGATTCCTGGAGTTTCCCAAGAAGCCCTGAGGCTATATCTGTTCCCTTACTCTTTGAGGGACAAAGCCAAAACATGGTTGAACTCATTACCCTCTGGATCTGTCCGCAATTGGACAGATTTAGCAGAAAAATTCCTAGTCAAATACTTCCCACCTGATAGGACTTCTACCTTTCGTGATGACATAGTTAAGTTTAAACAAGCTGATAATGAGTCTCTTCACGAAGCTTGGACTAGATTCAAAGATCTTCTTCTTAAATGTCCACATCATGGCATCCCATGGTGTATCCAAATAGAGGTCTTTTTTAAAGGATGCAACCCCAGCACTAGGCAAGTCTTAAATTCATCTGCTGGTGGTTCCATGTTGTCCAAGAGTTACAACGAGGCCTATGAGATCTTGGAGAAGATCTCAGCATCTCACTGTAGGTGGTCAGATGATCCTGTTGAGCCAACCAGAGCTCAAGACAAGGATGCTCTAAGTGCAATGAGCACCCAAATAAATGCCCTGACCAACCTAGTTAAGCAAATGGCTCAGGCCAATCTCCAAACAAGTGCCAACACCGCTACTGCCATGGCAATGGGCACCCAACCAAGTCAAGGTGAGGCACTTATATGTGGATTCTGTGGGGAAGGGCACCTGTATGAATACTGCCCTGGGAATCCATCCTCAGTCTGCTACATTGGAAGTCAGCAGCAGCCTAGGAATAACCCCTACTCCAACACCTATAACCCTGGTTGGAGAAACCACCCTAACCTGTCATGGGGTGGCCAACAAAACGCTAACCAAAATTCTAACCAACCAAGGCCGAGTGGAACACCTGGTTTCACTCCTCAACATAACCAGTCAATGTACCAAAAACCATACAATCAACCTGTAGGATCTTCTGTAGAAAACCTACTCAAGGAATACATCGCTAAGAATGATGCTACGCTTCAAAGCCAGCAAGCTACTCTTAGGAGCCTAGAAAACCAAATAGGCCAATTAGCTAATGAACTTAAGAGTAGGCCCCAAGGTAGACTACCTGCTGACACCGAGGTACCAAGGAGAGATGGTAAAGAACAAGTTCAAGCAATTGAACTTAGGAGTGGAAGACCACTGGTGAGCAACACAAAAGACATACCAAAGAGAGTAGAGAACACTGAGTCTAGTGCTCCACTGGAGTCTCTACCAAACCAAGGTCCACCACCAACTAGCACATCAGGAGCCAGGCTAGAACCAATTATTGAGGAGGTAGAAGAAATTTCAAGGCCTCCACCTATCCTAAAGCGCCCTGACATACCTGCATATGTGCCACCACCTCCATACCCTCGAAGGCTTAAGAAGAAGCAGGAACAGGAAGTTCATTTTAATAAATTCTTAGAAATTCTTAAGCAAGTGCATGTTAACATTCCTTTTGTAGAAGTTTTACAGTCTATGCCTTCTTATGTAAAGTTTTTGAAGGACATCATTACTAACAAAAAAATAATTGGTGAGTTTGAAACAGTAAACCTCACTGAGGAGTGCAGTGCCATCCTCCAGAACAAGCTGCCCAAGAAGGAGAAGGATCCTGGTTCCTTCACCTTACCTGTAGAACTTGGAGGCAGGCATGTGGGCAGAGCGCTTTGTGACCTGGGCGCTAGCATAAATCTCATGCCCCTGTCCCTATTCCGCCAGTTGGGAATAGGAGAAGCACGTCCAACCACTGTCACTTTACAACTAGCAGACAGATCCATTGCATATCCAGAAGGTAAAATTGAGGATATTCTAGTTAAAGTTGACAAGTTTATTTTTCTTGCAGATTTCATCGTCCTGGACTATGAGGCAGACAAGGAAGTCCCCATCCTGCTAGGCAGACCATTTCTAGCCACAGGTAGGGCACTTATAGACGTCCAAAAAGGTGAGCTCACTATGAGGGTTCATGATGAAGAGGTGAAGTTTAGCGTATATAAAGCTTTAAGGTACCCCTCTGACCTTGAATCCTGTGCTAGCATGGACGTAGTAGACTCCTTGATGGAGGAACAATTAGAGCATGTATTATTAACTAAGCATGCTAATGATTATGTACAGTTAGACGTAGCTGACTTGAATGTATCTGACATAATGGATATGCCTGTAGATAAACCACAACATGTATGTATGAATATAGACCTAACTGATAGACCTGTGAATCCTTTAAAGCCATCTATTGAGCATCCACCTGTTTTAGAACTGAAACCACTACCCACTCACCTCAAGTATGCATATTTAGGGAGTAATGAAACTCTGCCTGTTATCATTTCTTCTAAATTTAGTGAAAAGCATGAGGTTGAACTGATTTTACTGCTTAAGCAACATAGGAAGGCTATTGCATGGACTATTGCTGATATTAGAGGCATTAGCCCTTCTTATTGTATGCATAAGATTATACTAGAGGAAGAGCACACACCTAGAGTAGATCACCAGCGTAGGCTAAACCCCTCTATGAAAGAGGTAGTAAAGAAGGAAATAATAAAGTGGTTAGATGCAGGAGTGATCTTCCCAATAGCTAGTAGCCAGTGGGTGAGCCCCATCCAATGTGTACCTAAAAAGGGGGGAATAACTGTGGTAGTCAATGAGAACAACGAACTGATTCCAACAAGGACTGTCACAGGGTGGAGAGTGTGTATGGATTACAGGAAATTAAATAAAGAAACTAAAAAAGACCATTTTCCTCTTCCGTTCATTGACCAGATGTTAGACAGAATAGCTGGTAGAGCCTACTATTGTTTCTTAGATGGCTATTCAGGCTATAATCAAATAACTATAGACCCTAAGGATCAAGAGAAGACCACCTTTACTTGCCCTTTTGGAACCTTTGCCTTTCGCAGAATGCCTTTTGGATTATGCAATGCACCGGCAACTTTCCAAAGGTGCATGATGGCAATTTTCTCTGAGTTGGATGAGTCCATGATAGAAATATTCATGGATGACTTCTCAGTCTTTGGGGACTCATTTTCAAACTGTCTAGAAAACCTAGGACAAGTCCTGGCTAGGTGTGAGGAGACCAACCTAGTCCTAAATTGGGAAAAATGCCATTTTATGGTGGATGAGGGGATTGTCTTAGGACATAGAGTGTCGAGGGCAGGAGTAGAAGTTGACCGAGCCAAAATTGAGGTCATAGAGAAGTCGGTGGAGCCTCAGAATGTCAAGGCCATTAGAAGTTTCTTAGGGCATGCTGGCTTCTACAGAAGGTTCATTAAGGACTTTTCTAAGATAGCCAAGCCTCTGTGTGAGCTTCTAGAATTAAATAGGCCATTCATCTTCTCTAAGGAATGTGTAGTAGCTTGGACCACCCTTAAGAAAGCACTAGTCACAGCCCCTATCATAGTAGGACCAAATTGGGATCTGCCCTTTGAGATGTTATGTGATGCCAGTGACTATGCTGTAGGAGTGATGTTAGGCCAGAAGATTGACAAGCTAACACACCCTGTCTATTATGCTAGTAAGACCTTGAATGAGGCTCAATGTAATTATACAACTACTGAGAAAGAGATGCTTGCTGTAGTGTTATTGCTGCAGGAGTTTTTGATAGCATTTAGCTTAAGAAGATGAACACTTTTAGGTGTTTTTGATAGCATTTAGCCTAAACCTATGCTTAAATATGAGAATGAGAAGAAGGTAGCTAAATTAGGACTTATGCACAATAGGAAAGAAAAAGGTTGAAAACCGAAGGAAAAGAATGAAAAAAACTGCATTGCGACAGCATTGCGAAAACATTGCTGAGGCCGCAATTATTCAAGTGAAAACCGTAAGTTGACTGATCCTTTTCTGTTAATTTCCGTAATTTCAGGGATTCGTTCTTTCTCCTCCATCCATTCTGATATATGACGTTGAAGATTGATGGTTCTCCTTGGCCCAAACGCACCTGCAAACTACTATAAAAGGGGGCCAAAGTCGGAGGTTTGATCATCATCCGAAAGCGGAGAAGCCTTCTCACAGTCCACTTTTTCTCCCTGTTTTCCTTTGCCGTCTGTTGGAGTGAGAGTCTCAGCTGTTGGAATCGATAATCTGATAGGAAGGAGAGGAGATTCTTCTTCTCTCTCGATTGGATTCATCCAAGCAAGGCTGACCTGTCATCCCCTTCATTCGAGGCGACTGCAACGAAGCTTTCAAGCGCCATTTCACTGTTTTCTGTCGTTCTTCTTCTAATTTCCAGTTTTGATCATTGTTGTTCCTAGTTTAGTGTTTTAGTTACTGCATTTCGTTGTTGTCTGTCTTTGAATTACTGCCTTTAAGTTTCTCTTTGTTCGTTCAACATTCAAAGTAATCAGAGTGCAAGTTTCATTTCACGGTTTCCTTCTTCTGCTGCTACGGTTTTGTCTTGCTGTTTTAAGTTTATTTCCCTTTTAAGCATGTCTGTTTCATCTTACATTTCTGTTCTCTATATATCCATGAGTAGCTAAGTCACTTAGGGGCATGCTAATGACAGAACTATAGGCTAAAAAACGTGAACCAAGTATGTAGGATAGCTCTCGAACCATTGATTGTATGTAAGCTTCATCCCACGGGCAATTTCGATTGGCCATCCATTTTGTCCAAAGAACTCCTAACCTCTGGAAGAAGTAAGAGTTCAGAGTCATATAATCATGCTAGCCTTTCATGGTAACCAGGAAACGGCCTAGGAATAGGCGTTTCCCTAGTACAAACTAAACACTTCTGTTTTAACAAGATGATTAAGACCTTACTTTGAGTCGAGTAAACTTAAGAGTCTAATGCATGGAATCGGACGATACATGAGATAGAGTGAGTTTGATGCATAGAGAGTAGATCCAGTGCTTGAGAATCGTCTAAAAAGGCCTATAGGATAGTCATTAGTAGCCCTTAATTCACCCATTTACACATTTTCGCTGTCAGTTAATTGCGATAACATTGCGGTCTCCGCAATTCTGCTAAATTTTCATTCTGTTTAGCTGTTTTCTTCTTCGTTTATTAATTCCATCTCTTGTCTTTTGAGTCTAATTTCAACTTGCATTTGTTTATGTTATATTCCTTTACACATTCAGCAAAGATTAGATAATTAAAAACCAATTTTACCCCATCAAATCCACTCCATCTTTCTTAACAAATACACTTCGCGAATAACTAAAAATGAGTCTCTGTGGAAAAAACGAATGAAATATACTTACTACTTGCTGTAAGACCATGTATGCTTGCATGTTCTGAGTGCTCTCTTTACCTTCTTGCTTATTTATCTTTAACACATTGAGCACGCAACAGCAGATGCCGAAGCCGCGCGAACCGAACGACTTTCCAAGCTCCCTGTCCGCAAGAAGAAGTGGAAGGTGGTGACGGAGATCCCTGCTGGGCCATCTGAACCAGCAGGAACGCCTAAGAAGAGGAAGTGGAAGATGACTGTTGACGACGCAGCGATCAAGAAAAAGACTCCCTCTGTGGAGAGTCAAGAAAGTGCCCGTCCATCCTACGAGACGGCCAGACAAAGCCATTCTCCATCTCCACCAGCGCGAAGCCACGAGCCTTCTCCATCTCCACAGAGCTCTGAACAAACTCCACCGCCGCAGAGCCCTGAGGCGTCACCAGTATCCTAGACGCCTGAGCCTGAAATTCCAAATGAAGAGCATCAAGAATCGGCGCAGGGCGATGAAGCAGCTGAGGAAGAAGAGGTTTTCTCTCCTTTGAGGGAAGTCTGCCCCGATAGCCCAGAAAAAGGGGAAGATTCAATGGATGAAACGTTGGGGGATTGCCTCCAACAGATCACCACCAGGGCACGATTGAGAAAGAAAGCCACCAAGGTCATCAAGGCCAAACGGCCAAAAGCGTCGAAGAAGTCCAAGAAAATGAAGGACAGGGGTGAGCCGTCGTTGAAGAGGTTGAAGGTCGAGGTTGCTGAGTCAACCAAAGCAAAAGATAAGGGGAAAGCCAAGCTGTACCCCGAAGATGAACCTCAAACTGTGAGGTATGTGTCCTCTGATGCAGAGTCGAGGGGTACTGAGTTGAGGAAGAGGGACCTGCTCCATGAGAAGGGGTTCCTTGACGCGTTGGCAGACCTGCCGCAATTCTTGCGCGCAGGGATCACCAATCACGGCTGGGAAGAGCTGTGCAGACCACCCATCCCCGCCTACTCCAGCATGGTGTACGACTTCTACGCGAACCTGATGCACCCTGAAGACGGCCTGTCTGTGGTAAGAGGAATTGAGGTGGACTTCTCAGCCAAGGCGATCAATGAAGGCTATGGCCTCAAAGGGCAGAAGCACACTGACTATGCAAGGATCATTGATGCGCCAACTGAGGCCGTCCTGGAAGAAGCATTACGGATCATCGGCCAACCTGAGGCAGCGTGGACAATTTCACGCAATGGGAAGCACACTCTGATGAGTGCGACCCTTACGGCGAAGGCGGCTGTGTGGTTTTCCTTCGTGCGCAGACGGCTGTCCCCAGTGACCCACGAGACCACCATCAACCAAGGAAGATCACTGCTGGTTTACGCGATCATGAGGGGCCTCACAATAAATGTTGGTGAGGTCATTGCAGCCTCAATCGCAGACTGTGCCAAAAAAGGTAAGGGTCCACTTTTCTTCCCCAACACAATCACTAAGCTTTGCTTACGTGCAGGTGTACCAATCGAGAGGATGGAGAGACAGTTGGCCTACACGGGGCATCTGGAGCTGCCTACAGGCCTGAGGATGCGCAGGAAGGGGAACATG
Source organism: Herpetospermum pedunculosum (assembly GCA_028017165.1). Lineage (NCBI taxonomy): Eukaryota > Viridiplantae > Streptophyta > Magnoliopsida > Cucurbitales > Cucurbitaceae > Herpetospermum > Herpetospermum pedunculosum. Next base: position 14,906,311 of record CM051526.1, read on the forward strand.
GAGTTTGAGCTAGACGGCCTGGCTGCTGCTCAATCCCTCTCTATGGCCTGCCTGATGGACCTGCAGAAGAAGATGGCTCAATGGGCTGAGTATGCTCAAGCGAGGGATAAGGATGTTGCTGACCAGTTGGGCTGCATCTTTCCTGAGTTCCCCACTGATTTGCTGACGCCATGGGCACCTCCACGAGCACGGAGAGATGATGATGAGGACGTCTGAGTGCTAGTCTGAAGAGCACTCAAAGGAGTATTTATGTTCCCTAAAAAAAAAAAAAAAAAAAAACTCTGCTTTTCGTTAAACTGTGTGAATGCTGCCATTTTTGAATCAATATTTGATCTGTCTTTAGTTCTTTATTATTGTTGTTTAGATTTGTTTAGTATAGTCTGATGATAGCTGAATAGGTAGGTTGTTTTAGTTTCCTTTCTGTATAGCTGAGATGACTGGAACGAGCATGCATAGGGGCCTTGATCACTGATATATCTGCCCTATTATCCATTGCGAAATTATTGCGGAATCCGCAATTTTTGTTAGTAATTGCATGTTTTTGACTGACTGATCAGCTAGGCTGGTTCTGTTTTAATTTTGTTCTTTTGCTGCTGTCTTGATTACCTTATATAACTTATCTATAAGCATGCTGGATGAGTGTCTTAAGGCACCTTTGATAGTTTAAATTAGTCTCTTAAAATGCTCAGCATGCGTAGCTTTAAGTCCTTCCTTACTGTTTTTTCAAATTTCTGCTGGTGAGTTATTTGCTTTAAGAATGTTCTGTCTATCCCTAGGACTTTTAGATTCTCTTTGTTTTGCCCTAGACTAGATGCTTCTAGGACAAGTTTGGGGGTGTGCCACCTCAGACACTCATTGGCGACAATGAGTAGTTTAAATTTGGGGGAGGCCACCCTAGGCCTAGGAACATTCCTCTCTCCCTTTAAGCATAAGCATTCTTCTTCTCCTTTACAAAAAAAAAAAAAAAAAAAAAAAATGATGAACTGGAAAAAAATGAAAAATAGAATAAAGAGGGGTGTCTCTCTTAAAGTTGCTGAGTAATCAGTGCCAAGTGTGTAACCCACAAGTGGCATTGCATCAAAAGGCAACCAAAGGAGAGGCTCCACCAAAGTAAGAAAGAAAAAAGGAAGAAGTAGGGAGGAAGAATGTATACCTAGGAGTTGCAACTTTGTGGCTTGGGTGTCCTGAATAAAAAGAACTCTGATCCTCAATTAGCTAAGCACAAAGTTGTAGCTTGTAGGGTTGTTTAGGGAGATGAATGTATGTCCAATGTAGTGATGTCAGGGTTTAGGTTGTTCTCTAAATGTACTACTGTCACTGTTTAATACTAAGACTGACATGACTCTAAGGAATCATAGGTAGCTCAAAAGTAAAAATTAGAAGCATGTACTGAGTCTGGGGTAAAGCTAGGTAGAATTTGAAACCTTACGGATAGTTGCACGATATGACAGAAGCAAGTAGATCAGTCGTAGGGAGTTAATGAAACAGTAGGAGCATTAGGCGTGCGAAGTCAGAAGAAGCAAAATAAGAGGGTAGTTGTAGACTTAGAAGTGTGTCACAGGACAGCACTGCCATAGATAGAAGTTTAGGGGAGTTAGCAAGTGGTTAGAGAGGATAAAACAGCAGCCTAAGTAAGTCCTTAGTTTGCTCGAGGACGAGCAAAACCTTAAGTTTGGGGGTGTGTTACGTCTCCAAAAGTGACTATTTTAGGACTTATTTGTGTTAGGAAGTTGTGCATTTGTAAGTATTTTTGATAGGATTTAGCTTGAACCTATGCTTATATATGAGAATTAGAAGAAGGAAGCTAAATTAGGACTTGTATGCAAAAGGAAAGAAAAAGAATGAAAAAGGAAGTTAAAAGAATGAAAACTGTGCATTGCGGAGGCATTGCGGAAACATTGCTAAAACTGCAATGTTTCAAGTGAAATCCGTAAGTTGGCTAACCTTTTTCTGTTGTGATCCGATATTTCAGGGATTCGTTCTTTCTCCTCCAGCCAAGTAGAAGTACGACGTTGAGAATGGATGGTTCTCCTTGGCCCAATCGCACCTGCAGAATACTATAAAAGGAGGTCAAAGTGGAGGGTTGAAACACATCCGAAAAGTGTAGACTTCTCTTCTCAGCGCAGTCTTTCCCATTCTTTCTCTTCTCCGTCTGTTGGTTTGAAAGGTTCAGCTGTTGGAGTCGACAATCTGATAGGAAGGAGAGAAGATTCATCTTCTCTTCTGATTGGATTCATCCAAGCAAGGCTTGCCTTTCTTTCTCTTCAGCCGAGGCATCTGCGACGAGGCGATCAAGCACGACTTACTGCTTTCTGTTTTAGTTTTCTACTTTCAGTACTATTTGCTGTTGTTCCTCTGCCATTAGCTACTCTAATTCATTTCGTTGCTTTCTGTCTTTACTTTAGTAACTCTAAGTCTTCATTTGTTTCGTTCCAACGATTGATTAATCAACGCACAATTCATCATTTCGCAATCTCTTTAATTTCGCTGTTACTGTCTTTAGCTTCTGTTTTGTCCTTAATAATCGCCTAAGCATGTCTTCTTCATCTACTCTTTCTATTCTATCTGCATCCATGAGTAACTAAGTCACATAGGGGCATGCTAATGACAAAGCTATAGGCTTAAACACGTGAACCAAGCATGTAGGATAGCTCTCGAATGCATTGATTGTACGTAAGCTTCATCCCACGGGCAATTTCGATTGACCATCCATTTTGTCCAAAGAACTCATAACCTCTGGAAGGAGTAAGAGTTTAGAGTCATACACTCATGCTAGCCTCTCAAGGTAGCCAGAAAACGACCTAGGAATAGGCGTTTTCCTAGTACAAATCACAACTTACTGTTTTAACAAGATGCTTAAGACCTTACTTGGACATGAGTAAACTAAAGAATCTAATGCATGAAATCGGAAGATACATGAGAATGAGTTAGTTTGATGCATAGTGATTTGATCTAATGCTTGAGAATCGTGTGAAAAAACCTAAAGAGGAGTCGTTAGTAGCCCTTGTTGCCACATTTTACACACTTTCGCTGTTAGTAACATTGCGGTATAATTGCTGTTCCCGCAATTCCTTTAAGTTAAAATCTGCCTTAGTCATTTTTCCTCTTCGTTTAATTATCTCTTCTCTTTGCATTTGAGTTTATCATTTACTTGCACTTGTTTATGCATCTATCCTTTACATATTCTTTAGTAATTAGGCAACTTAAAACCAAATTTACCCCATCAAATCCACCCATTCTTGCTTAACAATACACTTCGCGAGTAACTAAGAATAAATCTCTGTGGGAAAACGAATGAAAAAATACTTACTACTTGCTACAAGATCATGTATGCTTGCATGTTCTGAGTGCTCTCTTATTGCATATTTATTTTAACATTGAGCACGCAACAGCTTAGGTTCCTACTTTGATGTTGTGAATTTTTCAGGTGAAACAATGGCTCATCCTTGCGGTCTATTTGCTCAGGTTAAAGCGCATTCTCCAACCCTCTAAGTCACAATTTAGGGAAGGTTTTCTTTCCTTTCATTTTGACTGTGCGTATTTGGTCCAATGAGGACATTGTCCATTTCTAAGTTGGGGGTGGTGGGTTGTGCCTTATAGTTATTGTCGAGCTTTGTTGTGGAATCCTGATTAACTTGTTGAGATATGGTGAAAGCATGCTAGTCCGATATTATGAAATTCTGTGATGTACTGTTAAAGCCTTCGTATGTGTATCTGTCGTGAAATTCAGCATAATTGCATATGTTAAGACCATTTTGAAAAAAAATTTCAAGTTATTTCCCTGTTTAAGCTTCGCATGTTAGCACTCTATCTTGGATCTGTGGGTTTAGGGTAGTTCTGTTTGTTTTGAAATTCGTTGTCACCTCGAAAGGCAACCTTAGGATGGGCCAAGATTCGTTCTTGTTTGTAATTCATGCGCTCAAAATTTTAACATGATTTTTAGGCCAAAAAGATAAATGAATGCAAGTTTATAAAAAGAAGATAATCTCCTGAGGTGTTCCTCCTTCTTGAGTTGCCTTAGTAGTCAGGGGCGGTCGTGAAACCCACGGTCGCCACTGCATGAAAAGGAAGCACAAAGAAGTGAACGCTAGTCCTTAAAAATGTGAATTTTGCCCGTATTCAGATGCACTGTGCAATGAAATTGCAGGCAAGCTGAAACGAAAGTAAAATTGACATGTTAGGCGCTCATGGAGATCGAAGAAAAAGAGAGAAAAGGTGCCTTGCGATATATTACTTGCTTAGACGATGATTAGCCCTTAGACTGTTCTGTTTAGCCATAAGTAGGGGGAAAGCGAAGTTTTAGGATAGATAGAGCTGTTCTAAGCCTGTTGAAATCTAGGATCGAGGAGCTAGGTCCGAAGCATAAACGGGGAAGCATCTTTAAATTTTTCAAATTGTTCTTAACCAATGCATGCATGCAGCTGTTTCTTTCAAATGCAAATGCACTGTCGTTTCCAGTACTGAGAATCGAGTCCCTAGCATGCATTCTCGTTGTATTTTATTAATCAGAATTCCACCTTGCTCGAGAACTAGCAAGAATTAAGTTGGGGGTGTTTGATAGCTCCATTTTGGAGCTATAATTATGTCCCTAATTCACGTTTATTATTGGCTTAATCTTGCTTTTATGTGATTATTGCAGGTGTTCTCGGTGATTCGCTCTCGAGAGCGTTTCGGCGCTTTTCGGAGGTTAATATCGCAATTTAAAGGCCTAAGAACACTTCCGGGGAAGATCCATGCAAAGGCATGAAGGTTGAGCACTTTGGGGAAATTGAAGGCAGAAATCCATGCAAAACCCGAGAGCTAGCGTCGAGCGACAGTGTCGCGACGCTAGCTCGACGCTGCCAGAGCGTCTCGACGCCCCGAAGTCTGAAGCGCTGATTTGAAGAAAAACCCGAGAGCAAGCGTCGAGTGATAGCGTCTCGACGCTCGCTCGACGTCGCACGAGCGTCTCGACGCTGTGCGAGCGTCTCGACGCTCCGAAGTCAGAGGCGTTAATTTGAAAATCCACCCGAGAGCAAGGGTCGAGTGATAGCGTCTCGACGCCGCACCAGCGTCTCGACGCTGTGCGAGCGTCTCGACGCCACCCCGACTGCGCGCGAATTATTTAGGGCGCAGCGTCGGGACGCTGCCCTAGCGTCTCGACGCTACGACGGATTACTTAAAGTTTTTATCCGCTTTTAGCCGCCATCATCGTCTTCTACCTCGAGCTCCGCGCCTGATTTGACGTTCCAGCAGCTATTTTCACCATGGGAGGGGCTAGGAAGCTTGGATTGAAGCCATCCCACACCACACAAGTCATGAGTGAGTAGTTTTACCGTTTTTGGCTCGGGATTGTAAAGGAGAAATGTAGTTTGAACTCTTGATGAGGTTGTAGAATTGAAATTCTGAATTGGTTGAATAATTTATCGAATTGAGTTCTATTTCTTAGCTTAATCTATGAGCATGTTTGAATGATTTAGGACTAGGCACCCTTGATTTTGAGCATGTTTCATTAGTTAAAGGATTTGATGTCGTGCCTCTCTGATCCGCCAAGTAACAAGGATTAACGACACCTTCGAGCGTATTGGCGTCCTTGCGCTCTTGGTGATAGTTCTTCCCGAATTAGAATTTCAAATCGACACACTAATTTCGCGTCCAAATTAGATAGTCGTTGCAGTTGTAGCTCGTTGCTATCGATCGGTCTTGGGAGAGCGTTGGCCGCCAATGTCCGATCGATATGCTTGATTAGCATGATTTATTATGTTTAATTAATATCCATGGAGCATGTCTGAGTTAATTCATTAATTCGAGAGGAGTTGCGCATTCGTTAATTTGTCTAACCATGGTACTTGTCAACCTATGATCCAAGAGGCATGCTAAATTTATTCCCAATTGTCCCGAGTCGAAAACTTTGTTAGTTAAATTTTCCCATCGCATTGTTCCCTTTTAGTGAATTAAAAATCAACAAATTCCCCCTTATTTCATTTATTTTAATAGTTTGCAAATTTAATTGAGATTAAGTTTAATTAACTTAATTCCCTGTGGATCGACCCCGTTGCCGCTACTCTACTAATAGTTTAGTGAATTCGGGCAAATATAAATTCATTTTGGCGGGTCTCGACAACCCGATGATTGGCGATAGTTCAATAATATCGTTACCACAAACCTCGTCTGATTAGATGGGTGTTACTTTTGTAGGAGTTTGATTTGGAAATACGGGACAAAAAGGGATGTGAAATAGTGGTTGCTGACCACTTATCAAGATTGCAGAGTTGTTGCGAATCTATTGCGGAGCCCGCAATGATGGATTCTTTTATTGATGAGCATATTTTTGTTTTAGTACATTGTGATGATAATGTTGAGCCTTGGTTTGCTGACATTGCAAATTTTCTTGCCTCGCAGGTGTTACCCGAATTCAATAAAGGGCAGGAAAAGAAGAAGTTCTTGAATGATGCCAAGAAGTATATTTGGGACGACCCAACCCTTTCCAAGTGCTGTGCGGATGGATTGCTAAGGAAATGTGTGTCAGCTGCTGAAGCAAGGTCCATCTTGCAGCATTGTCATACAACTCCATATGGAGGGCACTTCGGTGGTCAGAGGACCGCTGCGAAGGTATTTCAGAGTGGCTATTTCTGGCCAACAATCTTCAAGGATGCACATGACTACGCGCGCAATTGCAATGAATGCCAACGAACAGGTAACCTCAGTAGGAAGGATGAGATGCCACTGACCTACATCTTAGAGTTAGAACTCTTTGACGTATGGGGCATTGACTTCATGGGTCCATTTCCACCCTCTGCTGGTAATTTGTACATTTTAGTAGCCGTAGACTATTTCTCAAAATGGGTTGAGGCAATAACATGCCCTTTAAATGATGCCAAGACGGTTATAAAATTTCTGAATAGACATATTTTCACACGATTTGGCATTCCACGTGCCATCATAAGTGATGAGGGATCACAGTTCATAAACAAATCTATGGATAAGGTGTTAGTGAAATACAATGTTAAGCATAGGGTAGCAACACCCTATCATCCCCATTCAAATGGGCAAGCATAAATTTCTAATAGAGAGATCAAAACTATCCTAGAAAAAGTTGTAAAACCAAATAGAAAGGATTGGTCTTTCAAGTTAGATGATGCATTGTGGGCATATAGAACTGCATATAAAACCCCTTTGGGAATGTCCCCCTATAGGTTAGTTTATGGAAAGGCATGCCATCTCCCACTTGAATTAGAAAACAAAGCCTTTTGGGCTTTAAAGGAATAAAACTTTTGCGTGACCGATGCGGGAACATTGCGGTCTCTGCAATTACATGAATTAGATGAATTAAGGCACATGTCATACGAAAATGCTAAGATGTATAAAGAAAAAACTAAAATCTGGCATGATAGTACACTTAGGCCAAAGGATTTTAAAAAAGGACAGCATGTGTTATTACTTAATTCGAGATTGAGGATTTTTCCTGGAAAACTCAAATCTCGTTGGTCTGGTCCCTTTGTCATCACTAACGTTTTTGTACATGGTGCAATTGAGATTCAAAATTTGGAACAGGGACAGCCATTTATGGTGAATGGTGCGAGGTTGAAGCACTACTACGAGGAAGGAGACGTGAGGACGCTCTCGGCGTTCCTTCTGTCCGAAGTTTAAACTCAACCAAGAAAGGATGAGCATGGACTTTAATAGAAATATTATGTGCTCAATTGTTTTAAATGAAAAAAAAATATATATATATATATATATTTGCCGAATATACATGTATATTTTAATTTAATGCTTTCAATTGAATTCCTAGATATAACTGATTAATTTTGTTTATTGTGAATAAAATTAGGGGGATTTGATTGCAAATCACACGGAGATTTGGGTGAAGGAAAGAGAGCAATTATAGGGGAATCAGAAAAATCAAAGATTGGATGTTGTGCGGATTTTGCGGCAGTCGCAAAATGATATAAGTGGAATAAAATCTCCAACGGTTATATTTTGGGGATTTTTCATCAGGATAAGCGGTATTGCGATTGCGTTGCGAGGCCGCAACGATCGACCCTTTAATTTCGCAAAACGTTACAAATTGGGAAAGGTTGCAACCGCATTCTCATTGCGAAATCCCAACCCTATTTCGAGCTGTCAAGAACCTTTCTCCTACTACAGTATCAGTCGTCTTCCTCTCGAAAATTTCATCTCTCTCCGAGAAATTCAGCCATGGTATCAACAAGAGACTATCGTCGTCACGAAGCCGAAAGCTCTACTCCAACAAATCCATCTCCCACAACGGAAGACACAACAATGGCAGGGGACGTGTTGATCTCCTTAGCCTCGGCCGACACGGCCAAGCATGTTGAACCTCGTAAGGTCCCTGCCAAAAGAAAAAGAAAAATCACCGCAGGAACAAACCCAAAGACCAAGATCAGAGAGGAAAAAAGTGAGGAAAGCCCCACCACCAGCATGCCTTCATTCGAAACTGCCATGCAAGGCCCTTCATCTACGCAACAGCAGTCTGGGACCGAGGTTTCTCCCACAGAACAGCCAAATTCTGCGTTTACCACCGCTGGTGATGCGCAAGAAGAAGAGGAAGTCATCAGCCCCCTTAGGGACGACAGTCCTGATGAGCAAGAGAACGAGAGAAGGTCGTCTTCGGCCGAAACCATAGATGAGCGCATAAACCGGGTGGCTGCTGAAGTGGTGGCTGAATTGGAGAAGGAGGCAGAGACGGTGCCCAAGAAGAGGACCCCCGTGATAGTAAAAGAAAAATGGCCGAAGGCCTCAACAAGAGCTAAGAAGAAGAACGCGTCCCAACACCCTGCAAAGAAGATGAAAACAGAAGTTGTTGAAGCAGCTAAAGCGAAGACCAAGGAGAAGGGTAAGAAGAAAATGTTTGAGGAAGATGAGCCTCTAGCTGAGAGATATGTATCGGACGCAGCCAAGGCAAGGGGCCTGTCCTTAATGAAGAGGGAACTCTTTCACGAGAGGTGGTTCTTGGATACTCTTTCTGACCTGCCGCAATTCCTACGCATAGGCATTGTAAACCATGGCTGGGAAGAGCTGTGTAGGCCACCAATCCAAGCCTATTCAGAGATGGTCTACGACTTCTATGCAAACTTGATTCATCCAGAGGGCTGCTACTCCACGGTGAGGGGCGTTGAGATGGATTTCTCAGCTGAAGCAATCAATGAAATTTATGCTCTCAAGGAGCATAAGAACTCAGACTACGCCAAGATAGTGGCCAACCCATCTGAGGTTATTCTGGAGGAGGCTTTGAGTGAGATAGGCAGGCCCGAAGCAATGTGGGCAATTTCAAAACAAGGGAAGCACACCCTCATGAGTGTAGTGCTGAAGGACAAGGCTGCTGTTTGGTTCTCTTTGATCCGAAGGAGGATCACCCCTGTCACACATGAAACTACAATTAACCAGGGGAGATCTTTGCTGGTCTATGCGATCATTAAAGGGTTAACCATTGTTACCTCGTCAAAAGTACATTATTTAGGGCTATATTTACCTTTAAATCATGTACATTCTTGAGTGTTTTTGTTGGAAGTTAGCTTAATGTGTGCTTAAATGCGAGAATTTGAGAAATGATGCTAAAATAGGACTTATTTGGAAAAGGAACGAAAAATGATGAAAAATGATGAAAAACAAGCTAAAATGTACATTGCAGGAAACTTTGCTGAAATATTGCTGAGGCCGCAATGAAGCATTGCGGCCCTCGCAAGGAAACCGCAAGGAAACGGTCATTGCTGCTGCAATTTCTTCCCAGCCGTCAGTTTTTATTGACTGAGTTTTTCCAGTCGTCAACTCTCCCTACTGCTGCCACATGTCAAGCTTGACTACCTCACAAGTTGAATGGCGATCCACGATTATTGAGCAGCCTTTTGCAACCACCTAGAAGCTATAAAAAGAGATGGATGATGAAGGGAAAAGGGAGCTCAGAAGCGTGGAGTTCTCAGTTGCAAAGCAATCTGCAGACGAATTTCCTTCTCCCGTTTGTTGGAACGAAGAAATCAGCCCTTGGCGTCGATAATTCGAGAGGAAGAAGAGAAGATCCTTCTTCTCTTCTGATTGAATTCATCCCCAAGATCAGCTAATCTTCTCCTTCATCCGAGGCGTTTGCGACGAGGAAAACTGTGCACCTTTTACAACTTTCTTTACTGTTTTTCCCTCTACTGATTCCATGTGCGATGTTGTTCTAATTCGTTCTTGAAAATACACTTATTCTTTACTACTTTCGAACCTTTGCACGTCTGTTTTATGAAGCATTTGTATTCGGTTTTTAGAAAGTAATCAATTGAGTCTTGTTAAGTTCTGCATTTTGTTATCTCTTATTTAATTGCCTTTACTAAGTACTTTACATCATGATCAACCAATCCATCTCTGTTAGTTCTTCACAAACCATGAGTAACTAATCTAAGAAAGGTATGCTAAAGATGAATCTGTAGGTTAGAAATACGAGAATTCAGCATGTAGGGTAGTATGATTGCATTAAATGTATGTAAGCTTCATCCCACGGGCAATTTCGACCGGCCATCCATTTTGTCTAAAGAATTCCTAACCTCCGGAAGGAGTAAGAGTTCAGAGTCATCCATTCATGCTAGCCTTTTATGGTAACCAGAAAACGACCTAGGAATAGGCATTCTCCTAGCACGTTCATTAGCTTGCTTGTATAAATAGGTGTTTATGTCTTACTTGGATATGAGTGAACTAAAGATCTAATGCATGTAATCGAGAGATGCATGAGACAGAGCTAAAACGATGCATGATATGTTAATCTACTGCTGAATGATCGTAGTTAAGTGCCTATAGAGGAGTCTTAAGTCGACCTTGCTGCCTTACTTTACATTAAAAACATTGCTAATTTATTGCTAGATTATTGCGAGAACCGCAATAAAACATTCCTGCTTTTTGCCTTAGTCTTTTTATTAGCTTTTTATCTTTGCGATTTTATTGCTAAATAATTGCGAGACCCGCAATTATTCTTCTTTACATTATAGATTTATCTCTTTACTTGTTTGGGTTTTTGATAACTCCATTTTGGAGCTATTAAATACGTCCTAATCATAGCTAAAGGCCGCTTCCAATTGATTAAATGTATCTCTTTTGTAGGAGAAAAGCGGCAAAGAGCTCGTGCGTCCGTTGGGCGTGTTCGAGAGCTTAAAGCAGAGTTTTAGCGCCCCGGGAATGCATCGGGAAGAGGGGAATTTGTTCCGTGAAGAAACGGGCCAAAACAGCCTTGGAGAGGCATTGCATCAGCCCCAAACCCGAGAGCCAGCGTCGAGACGCTGGCTCGACGCTGGAAAAACCCGAGAGCAAGCGTCGAGTGATAGCGTCGAGACGCTAGCTCGACGCTGCCCTGGCGTCGAGACCCTGCTTGGCGTCGAGACGCTCCGGAGGAGGCGCGCGCAGGAAATTCATCGGGGCAGCGTCGCGACGCTGGCCTTGCGTCGCGACGCCAGCGTGCGCGCGCGCGGATTACTTAGGGCACAGCGTCGAGACGCTGGCCTAGCGTCTCGACGCTACGACGAAGGCAGTAGCTAAAGGACGATTTTTCTGCACAATTTTCATATCTTCAAAAACCTTCATCTTCTTCATCTCTCAACCGATTTGGACGATTTTTGTCTCCTTCTTCTCCGTTTTCTCTCTATATTTCGTGGAGCTCCGCCATTGTTGGCATGTTTGAGAGCTCCACTCTCCATTTGTAATAGGTAGATGAACTCTTCCATGGTCGTTGGTGGAGCGGGATTGACGATCCGCGCCATGAGCGGCTAAGGTAAGGGTGACGGTTTGGGATTTTGTTTAGGGGAATTTTGTTAGACCTTTATGGCTTTGATAATCTGAGTTTTGATTGCATATTGGTTCTGTTTACGTTGCATTTGTTTACCTTGCTTAATCCAACGCGCATGTTAAATTATGTTGATTGACACTCGGATAGTTTCGCATGTTGTGTATGTTAAAGAGTAGCGATGCCGTGCCTCTCACTGCTCGACTAAGTAACACAGGTAAATAGAACTAAATCGAAGTATCGGGTCGGGTAGGATAATTGTTGGTTGCATACGGCGTTTGCGGGCAACCTACTAGCAATTAGAATTCACGCCCGAATGTTCGTCGCGGTTAGCTAGTAACTGTCTAAATTCATCTTAGGACTGATCATCTTAATGTGAGATTAGATAACGTGTAATTAGGACTGTGTGGCCTAATTAAAATCCATGAAGTCGGCTACTTTGGGGCTTCTCTGGTAGTCGTCCGCGTGCTTAGTAAACTGAATTCCATGTTATTAGAATTAAATGATAAGTTGTATTTGTCTAACAATTGACCCCGAGACTCCCCAAACCGTGCACACGTTTTCTACATATTATCTCTTTCTTCCGTTAGCTTTCTTATTGATTTCTTTGCATGATTAAAACCCCCCGTTACCAATTAATCGATCAAATCCCAATTTCACTAGTAAATTCAACTCTCCTATTCCTTGGATCGACCCTGTTACCACTGGCTGCAAAGCCTTGGCAATAGGCATTATAAATTTATTTTGGCAAGCCTCGACAGCTTGAGTTTATAGCGATAGTTCAAAAATATCGTTACCAAAATTGGCGCCGTTGCCGGGGAGTAGGCAATTGATTGGATTTATGATTGGAGTTTGAATTTGATTTATTGATGGTTGACTGAAAATTTTTTCTGTTTGTATGTTGTATGTTTAGATTTTTGTTTGTGTATGACCCGTTCCTCTGAGGGTAGTTTGCAGTATATTCCTGAGATTGACAGAGAGGAGCGGCGGTTACGTAGAGAAGCCCGGGAGGGGCAAGGAACGTTTGAAAGAGAAGAAGGCAATCCCTTCTTGTTTGACGAGATGGCGCAAGGTGAAGCGCCACGGACGCTGAAGCAACTGGCAGCGCCAGACCTGAACCTGCAGCCCTTGTGCATTAACTACCCCGTGGTAGCAGGTAACTTCGAGCTGAAATCTGGTTTAATTCACCAGTTACCTTCTTTCCATGGAAACGCAGGTGAGGACGCGAACAAGCATTTGATGGAATTCCATTGCGTCTGCGCGGGAATGAAGCCCGCAGGAGTCACGGAAGAGCAGCTGAACATGAGGGCATTCCCCTTCACGCTCAAGGACAAGGCCAAGGATTGGCTGTATTATTTGCCTTCCGGATCCATCACCACGTGGCAGGACATGAAGCGGGTATTTTTGGAGAAATACTTTCCCGCGTCCTTAGCCACCACTCTGCGGAAGAGGATATATGGGATCACCCAGGATGTAGGTGAGTCCCTGCATGAGTATTGGGAACGCTTTGGGCGCCTGTGCGCGAGTTTCCCACACCACCAGATCGCCGATCAGCTGCTCATACAGTATTTTTATGAGGGGATGACGCCCCACGACAGGCAGATGATCGATGCAGCGAGTGGAGGGGCACTGATTGACAAGACCCCAGTTGAGGCCAAGCAGCTCATTGCAAACATGGCCACCAACTCGCAGCAGTTTGGGATCAGGGGGCAAGGACAAGTGCACAGCGTGGCTCAGAGCCATGAGATGTCTGAAATGAGGGCCCAGGTGGCCGAGATAGGTAGTATGTTGAAAAAAATTGTTGGAGGACACCGCGAAGAGGCGGAGGTCAATGCAATCGGGGGGTATGCTTCCAACCCAAGGAAGTATGATCCATATGCTAACACTTACAACCCCGGTTGGCGTGACCATCCTAACTTCAGCTATGGGAACAGGGAAGGACAAAATCGCTTCCAAGGCCAGTCCCAGGATAGGCCTAACTCTTCCACCCAGGCTCAAGCTTCGAGCTCCTCCAGCTCACTTGAAGAGATGGTCAGGACCATCGTGACTAGCACCAGCCAGTTCCAGAAAGAGGCTCGCGAGGAGCTTAATTCTCATAAGGCAGAGCTGCAGAATTTGAACAAGCAGCTGACACAAATGCCGGTGTCTATTAGTAAGATCGAGAGCAAGAGCTCGGGGAAGCTTCCTTCCCAAACTACAGTTAACTCATGTGAAAATGTGAGTGCCATTCAGCTGCGCAGTGGGAAGTCACTTTCCACCAGAGCTGCGAAGGAAGCCACGGACAGCCTGAACGAGTCCGCCCCGATTGCTCTTGAGACTCAGAATGAGAAAAGAAATGAGAAGGTCAGTGTACCTGTGGATGTTGCCAAAGCACCATTCCCGAGTAGGCTTGCGAAGCCTACTTTGGAATCCGACGACGAGGAGGTCCTTCGAACCTTCCAAAAGGTGATGGTGAATATCCCGCTCCTAGAGGCAGTCAGTCAAGTGCCCAAATATGCAAAATTCTTAAGGAGCTGGTGCACTACGAAGAGGAAGTCCAGAGGGACTGAGAAAAAGAAAGAGAACGTCTCTGCCATACTCCCAGGTACGTTGCCTGCAAAGTGCAACGATCCAGGTACTTTTACTATCCCATGCACTATAGGTAGTAAAATTGTTCATAACGCCATGTTAGACCTAGGAGCCTCTGTTAATGTTATGTCTTATGCATTATATCGTGAACTGAATTTGAATGAAATGCATGAATGTAATGTTTCTGTTCAGTTGGCTAATGGGTCGAGCATCTGTCCTAGGGGGAAGGTAGAGGATGTCTTAGTTAGAGTTGGGAATATGACGTTTCCCGCCGATTTCCTTGTTTTAGATATGAAAGAAAATTCATTGCATGCTTCGTCCTCTATGCTGTTAGGACGCCCTTTTCTTAAGACCGCTAGGGTCAAAATCGATGTGTATAAGGGCGTCGTGTCGTTAGAGTTTGATGATACTTTGCATGAGTTTTCTTTATTTGATGGGAAATCTGTTGCGAATGTTTCTGTTGTTTGTGAGCATGATGAGAATGGGAGTCTACCCTCGCGCTTGAGGGATGGTTCCCATGTCTCGGTTAAAATTTCTGATTTGAATTTGTTGGATGATACTGATGGTTTTTGCACTAACATGTCTGATATTCACGTGCCCGAGGCACGAAGAGTGCAAAATGTTTTTCAGGTGAACGGTGGAAAAGGTGTGGCCATGGACAAGTATGGATCGTCCCCCGCACCTACAGACTATGGATGAGTCTGTCGAGAGAATACAGTCGAGCAACCGACTTTAAAAATTCTGCGCTTCTCGGAGGCACCCGAGTGTTGAACTGTTTTTATGCTTTAGTTTAGTTTTATTGCTTTTTAGTATTAATTAGCTTGCTGTTTTTTTTTTTTTAGGGAATCAAGGATGAGAAGACAATTTTGGGCTCTAATGCGTTCGTGCGCCGCTTCCTCGCCCTCGCCAGCTTCACCAAGAGTCAGGGAAGTGTACTTCTTCTTCCCTTTTACTTTGATGTATCTGACTGATTGGCATTGAGGACAATGCCAAATTTTGAAGTTGGGGGTGGAGTAGTCCGATGGATGTGCATGTGTAGTTTGTTGAGAAGTGTTATAAAGATATTGAAGTGCTTGGGACTCTGTTTGCTGTTTTCTGACTGTGATAGCCTAGGAAATGCATGTTGGAAATCTGAGCATGTTCATAATCGAGTTTTTGCATGAGTTTTGTGTTTATTAGGTTCATGTCAAAAATTTTAAATTTTTTTCTGTTGCTCCCTTGCACTCATCGCGCACTTAGCAACTTCTCCTTAGATTCCGTAAGCTTGGTTTATCGCATGTTTAGCTAATTCTCGTTGTCACCCCGAAAGGCACCCTTAGGTAGCTTGTTGCATGAGAGTTAGTGGCTAATTAATTGAGGAAGCATGTGCTTAGTGTTACCTCGCCAAAAGTACATTATTTAGGGCTATATTTACCTTAAAACCTTGTACATTCTTGAGTGTTTTTGTTAAGAGTTAGCTTAATGTGTGCTTAAATGCGAGAATTTGAGAAATGATGCTAAAATATGACTTATTTGGAAAATGAACGAAAAAGAATTAAAAATGATGAAAAACAAGCTAAAATGTACATTGCAGGTACATTGTTGAAAAATTCAATCTTTGCTGCTGCATTTTTTTTCCCAGTCAACAGTCTTTGTTGACTGAGTTTTTCCAGTAGTCAACTCACCCTGCTGCTGCCACATGTCAAGCTTGACTACCTCACAAAATTGAATGGTGATCCACAATTATTGAGCAACCTTTTGCAACCACCTGGAGGCTATATAAAGAGAGTTAAATGAAGGATCAAAGCAATAAAAATTGAATCCACTTCAATTCATTCCACACAATCTGAGAAGTGAGGAGATCCCGATCGTGCAGAATCCCGAAGACGAAACCTCTTCCCCCGTTTGTTGGATCGAAGAAACAAGCCCTTGGCGTGATAATTCGAGAGGAAGAAGAGAAGATCCATCTTCTCTTCTGATTGAATTTATCCCCAAGATCAGCTAATCTTCCCCTTCATCCGAGGCGATTCACGACTTGGAAAATCCTCACGCTATTTACAGTTTTACTTTACTGCTTTCCTTTACTGCTTTTCTTTACCGCTTTCCAATTTAATTTATGCTTTCCTTTAAATGTTGTTCTGAATCATTTACTGCTTTTCCCTTTCATTGTTGCTTTCGGATTGACATATGTTTGTTTACGGATTATTATATGAATTGTTTTCTTAAAAGAGTAATGAATTGGTTTTATTGAGTTCTTCATTCTGTCATCCCTTAATCAATTTATTGTTTTGTTGAGTTCTTCATTTAATTATATTTCAATCAATTAGGTTTGTTAAGTTCTCCGTTTCATGTGTAATCAACTCATTTCCTTTAGTTCTTCGAACACCATGAGTAACTAATTCAATAGAGGTTTGCTAAAGATGAATCTATAGGATAAAAGTATGTGAATTCAGCATGTAAAGTAGCATGAATGCATTGAATGTGTGTGATCTTCATCCCATGGACAATTTCGACCGACCATCCATTTTGTCTAAAGAATTCCTAACCTCCGGAAGGAGTAAGAATTCAGAGTCATCCATTCATGTTAGCCTTTTATGGTAATCAGAAAATGACCTAGGAATAGGCGTTCTCCTAGCACGTTTATTAGCATGTGTTTATGATTAGGTTGTTAACTTTACTTGGACAGAAGTAATCAAAGAAACTAATGCATGTAATCGGAAGATGCATGAGAACTAGCTAAGACGATGCATGAGATGTTAATCTACTGTTGAATGATCATAGTTAAATGCCTATAGAAGATTCTTAAGTCGACCTTGCTGCCTTACTTTACATTAAAATCGTTGCTAATTTATTGCTAGATTATTGCAAGAACCGCAATTCTACTTTTCCACATTATGACTTTACCTCTTTGCTAGCTTTGCATTTATGTTTACATCCTTCTTGCATCTTTTATATTCCTGTACCTCAACCCAAAATCTATCCAATTTAAGTTACCTTATCTAATCTAACACACCAAATCGTTAGTCACTAAACTTAATCTCTGTGGGAAAACGAATTAAATTATACTTATCACTTGCTGCAGACCATGTATGCTTGCATGATCTTAGCGCTCTTCGCATTTACATTTTACATACACATTGAGCGCGCAACAAGTTTTTGGCGCCGCTGCCGGGGATTTTGTTTAGTAAACACGATTTGTGTTATTTTAGAAGAGCTTAATTTATTGGAGCTAATCTTTTGCATTTACAGGTACCAACAAAGCTGGTTTATGAATGAGTTTCCAAATCACAATCTAGAATTTGATCCTGAGCCTGAAAGAACTCTAAGGACCAGAAATAAAGTTAAGAAACGCCTTTTTAAACAGCAAAAGCAACCTGTACTTCAGCACATTGTTGACCACGCAGAGTCAGTACAATTTGAACCACAACAAGCTGAAATGGAAAGAGCAGAAGAAGCACCAAATCAAGCACCTATCATTCGCAACCCTATTGAAATTGCGAATGATAAAGATAGTGCTATTCTATCATACCTTGTACCAATACCTGAGGAGCTTAATCCGAGCATCATACGCCCCGACATTACAGCTCACTCATTCGAGTTAAAACCTGTCATGTTTCAAATGCTGTCCACAGTTGGACAATTCTTTGGAGTGGAAAATGAAGACCCCCACAACCACTTGAGAAACTTCCTGGGAGTAAGTGACACCTTTGTCATCCCAGGAGTGTCTCAAGAGGCCTTGAGACTTTACCTTTTTCCATATTCATTAAGAGACAAGGCCAAGACGTGGCTGAACTCTTTCCCCTCTGGATCAATTGTCAATTGGACAGATCTTGCTGAAAAGTTCCTAGTAAAATACTTCCCTCCAGATATAAACTCTGACTTTCGTGTTGACATCATCAAGTTCAAGCAAGCCGAAAATGAATCACTGCATGAAGCTTGGATCAGATTCAAAGATCTTCTACTCAAATGTCCACGCCATGGCATTCCATGGTGTATCCAGATTGAAGTATTCTTCAAAGGATGCAACCCCAGCACGAGGCAAGTCTTGAATTCCTCAGCTGGAGGTTCGATGCTATCAAAGAGCTATAACGAAGCCTATGAGATTTTGGAGAAAATCTCAACATCACATTGTCAATGGTCAGAGGATCCTGTGGAGCCAAACAGAAGGAAGGCTCAAGACATGGATGCACTCAGCGCAATGAGCAACCAGATTAATGCTCTGACCAACCTGGTGAAGCAAATGACTCAACTCAATATTCAACAAAGTGTTAACACAGTGGCAGCTGTTTCAACAAGCACAACAATAACCAACCAAGGTGAGGCACTAGTTTGTGCATTCTGTGGGGAAGGGCATATGTATGACTATTGCCCTGTTAATCCATCTTCGGTGTGCTATGTTGGAAGTCAACAACAACCAAGGAACAACCCCTATTCAAATACATATAACCCTGGTTGGAGAAACCACCCAAATCTCTCTTGGGGTGGACAACAAAGCACAAGCCAAACGCAAAATCAATCAAGACCGAGTGGACCACCTGGTTTCACTCAACACCAACAAACTAGTCAACCCCCATATCATGAACAATATGTCAACAACCAACCGATGGGAACATCAGTGGAGAACTTGCTGAAGGAATACATAGCAAAGAATGATGCAACTTTGCAGAGCCAGCAAGCAACCTTGAGAAGCTTAGAGAATCAGATTGGGCAGTTGGCAAACGAGCTGAAGAATAGGCCCCAAGGCAGACTGCCTGCAGACACAGAAACTCCAAGAAGGGATGGTAAGGAACAAGTTCAAGCTATTGAACTATGGAGTGGAAGGCCATTGGTGATGAGTAGCAGAGAAGCACCAAAGAGAGTAGAGAATGAAGAGTCTAGTGCTCCACTGGATTCTCTGCCTAACTGTGATCAAATACAACCAAGCACAACAAGGGTGAGGCCGAAACCTATCATTGAGGAACCAGAAGAAATTACTAGGCAACCTGATTTGCCTACCTATGTGTCACCACCACCATACCCTCAAATGTTTGATTTTTATGATGATGACTCCTTTGTTACCTTCGAATCTAAGAAGAGTGATCCAATGGAATCTTCATATGAATTGGGGGAGTTGGTGAAAGTTGAGAAAAATGAAATTGTGCTGGATGAGGCCAAAGAGACTAATGCGCTGCTTGAGGAACAAGAATTTGAAATGTTTGAGGTTGCAGCAAGCTTCTCCACCAATGAAAGAGTTGAACCACCACCACCACAAATGCTCCAGTTGAAGGAGTTAGAAAGAGATATGCTAGAAAAAGAAGTCCCATCACACCAAACCTATGTTGTACCAACGCACATAAAGTACAAACCTTGGGATGTTATAACATGCAGTCTCTTTGAAAGAATCAACAATTTCAAGGTGTGGCAGAATGTCCGATCCCGTAAATCAAGACTTAAGTATCTTAAAGAAGCAGAAGTGGTGCCTCGAAACATTGAAGAATTTCCATATGAGGCAGATTGACAAGGGAGATTTCTGATCCCTAAACTCTTAAATTAGGATTTTATCATGCTTTGCTTAGATTTCGTATGTTAGGAGTAGTTTATTTTGGGAATGAAATATTTATTATGTGCCAACAATCATAGTCGTTTAGCATGAATTGATGATGCACAGTGGGCATATAGAACTGCATATAAAACACCTTTAGGAATGTCCCCCTATAGGCTAGTTTATGGAAAAGCATGCCATCTCCCCCTCGAAATAAAAAGCAAGTCAAGAAAGGATGAGCAAGGGCGTTCAATGGAATGATCATTATGCTCAATCATCAGAGGAATATGGAATAGATAGTCTTTCGTTATTGTTTTTCTTTTAGATTGATTACTGTATTGTTATTGCTAACTTTAATTAAGTTTGTTTTTTTGTGATTTAGGAGCGTGGCAATTGGAGATTTTTAAACGGCATTCGAGGGAGTATTTCTGATCCCTCTCAAAAACAAGAAAAAAATCTGCTTTTCTGTGACCTGTTACCCCACCAATATCAACTGTTTGTTCTGTTTTAAATTCTTAATTTGCCTAAGTAGAGTAGCTTAGTCTAGTTTAATGTCGTCTGATTAGATAGCTTAGATAATTTTGCTATTTTCTGTAGTTGTTTATGAACGAATATCGCATGCTAGGAGCCTTGATCACAGTTAAAACTGCTCTGTTGGAATCATTGCGAATTCTTTGCGGACACCGCAATATTTTGTTAGTTTAAGCATGTTGGTGTATGACTTTCTCATGGGTTGTTTGTCTTTAAATCTCATGATTTGGCTGCATTACTGATGTCCATAGGTAGTCTGTCTATTGAGCATGCTGGATGAGTGTCAAGTACACCTTTGTTAGTTCTAACTAGCTTCATGAATTGTTGAGCATGTACCTCTGTTAGACCTTACCATGTTGGTTTTAGTAAATTTCTGCTGTTGAGTTATCTGCACTATGAGGGTCATTCCATCCCTAGGAGTTTTAAGTCTGTCTGGTTTTTATTTAGACTAGATGCTTCTAAGATAAGTTTGGGGGTGTGCCACCTCAGACTCTCATTGGGGACAATGAGAAGTTTAAGTTTGGGGGAGGCAACCTCTAGGCCTAGGAACACTCCTCTCTCCTTTGAAAAATAAACATTCTTCTTCTAAAAAAAAATGAATAAGAAAGCAAAAGAAAAGTAAAGGGTACTGTCTCTGTCTAAGGATGCTGAGTAATCAGGGCCAGTTGTGTAACCCACAAGTGGCACTGCATCAAAAGGCAATTCAAAGAGAAGACTTTGCCAAAAGAGAAAAAAAGGAAAAGTAAAACCAAGGAAGAAGAATGTGTGCCAAAGAGCTACGACCTAAGTGTTTAGATGTCCTGTGAAATTGAACTCTGATCCTTAGTTTGCTAAACACATGGCTGTAGCTTGAAGGTATGTCAAGGGAGATGAGTGTCTATCCAACACAGTGATGCCAGGGCTTAGTTTGTTCTATGGATACTGAACTCTGATACTCGTGTGTGCTAAGCCTGGCATGACTTTAAGGAATCCTAGGTAATTAAAAAATAAAGACATTAGAAGCATGTACTGAGTCTAAGTTAAAACTAGGGTGAATTTGAAAGCTTAGGGATAACTGCACAATGAGCTCAATGATATAGGCAGATAAACCAAAAGACAGGAAGTTAGTAAAAACAGAAGGTTTTAAAGGTAAGGGTAATCATAATAGACAAAGTATGAAGTTAGTTTTAGCCTAAGAGAGTGTCACAGGACAGCAATGCCTTTGACAGTAAACCTAGGGAAGTCAGCAAATCAGTTAGGTAGAGTTTAAAAGACAAGATTTCGCAGCCAAAGTAAGCCTTTATATTGCTCGAGGACGAGCAATAACTCAAGTTTGGGGGTGTGTTACCTCGCCAAAAGTACATTATTTAGGGCTATATTTACCTTAAAACCTTGTACATTCTTGAGTGTTTTTGTTAAGAGTTAGCTTAATGTGTGCTTAAATGCGAGAATTTGAGAAATGATGCTAAAATATGACTTATTTGGAAAATGAACGAAAAAGAATTAAAAATGATGAAAAACAAGCTAAAATGTACATTGCAGGTACATTGTTGAAAAATTCAATCTTTGCTGCTGCATTTTTTTTCCCAGTCAACAGTCTTTGTTGACTGAGTTTTTCCAGTAGTCAACTCACCCTGCTGCTGCCACATGTCAAGCTTGACTACCTCACAAAATTGAATGGTGATCCACAATTATTGAGCAACCTTTTGCAACCACCTGGAGGCTATATAAAGAGAGTTAAATGAAGGATCAAAGCAATGAAAATTGAATCCACTTCAATTCATTCCACACAATCTGAGAAGTGAGGAGATCCCGATCGTGCAGAATCCCGAAGACGAAACCTCTTCCCCCGTTTGTTGGATCGAAGAAACAAGCCCTTGGCGTGATAATTCGAGAGGAAGAAGAGAAGATCCATCTTCTCTTCTGATTGAATTTATCCCCAAGATCAGCTAATCTTCCCCTTCATCCGAGGCGATTCACGACTTGGAAAATCCTCACGCTATTTACAGTTTTACTTTACTGCTTTCCTTTACTGCTTTTCTTTACCGCTTTCCAATTTAATTTATGCTTTCCTTTAAATGTTGTTCTGAATCATTTACTGCTTTTCCCTTTCATTGTTGCTTTCGGATTGACATATGTTTGTTTACGGATTATTATATGAATTGTTTTCTTAAAAGAGTAATGAATTGGTTTTATTGAGTTCTTCATTCTGTCATCCCTTAATCAATTTATTGTTTTGTTGAGTTCTTCATTTAATTATATTTCAATCAATTAGGTTTGTTAAGTTCTCCGTTTCATGTGTAATCAACTCATTTCCTTTAGTTCTTCGAACACCATGAGTAACTAATTCAATAGAGGTTTGCTAAAGATGAATCTATAGGATAAAAGTATGTGAATTCAGCATGTAAAGTAGCATGAATGCATTGAATGTGTGTGATCTTCATCCCATGGACAATTTCGACCGACCATCCATTTTGTCTAAAGAATTCCTAACCTCCGGAAGGAGTAAGAATTCAGAGTCATCCATTCATGTTAGCCTTTTATGGTAATCAGAAAATGACCTAGGAATAGGCGTTCTCCTAGCACGTTTATTAGCATGTGTTTATGATTAGGTTGTTAACTTTACTTGGACAGAAGTAATCAAAGAAACTAATGCATGTAATCGGAAGATGCATGAGAACTAGCTAAGACGATGCATGAGATGTTAATCTACTGTTGAATGATCATAGTTAAATGCCTATAGAAGATTCTTAAGTCGACCTTGCTGCCTTACTTTACATTAAAATCGTTGCTAATTTATTGCTAGATTATTGCAAGAACCGCAATTCTACTTTTCCACATTATGACTTTACCTCTTTGCTAGCTTTGCATTTATGTTTACATCCTTCTTGCATCTTTTATATTCCTGTACCTCAACCCAAAATCTATCCAATTTAAGTTACCTTATCTAATCTAACACACCAAATCGTTAGTCACTAAACTTAATCTCTGTGGGAAAACGAATTAAATTATACTTATCACTTGCTGCAGACCATGTATGCTTGCATGATCTTAGCGCTCTTCGCATTTACATTTTACATACACATTGAGCGCGCAACACTTAGCCTAATGTAAAAAAAATAGAAAGGCATGTTTTGTAGAAAAGTTCCTCTCGAGGCGCTCCTCCTTCTTTTTAAGCGCTTAAAAGAAGTGAGCGTTAGTCCTTAAAAACGTGAAGTTTCATGCATGAATTTGACGTGTTAGGCAACTCGAGTAGGAAAGAAAAAGAAATGAAAAGTTGGTTCGAAGAACCCAAAATAAAAGAGTACAAAGTACTTTTGAAAAGAAAGAAAAAGAATGAGAAAATAATTAGGTCTCTTAATTTGTTTCTCTCTCTCGTGTAAGTCAAGTGTAGCTGTTCTTAAACGCTAGAAGTAGGGGGAAAACGGGATGTGCGTTGCATGTTGGTTTTCCGGATTTACGTGAGTTTAGGAATGGTTGTCTAGCACACACACACGTTAGGGGGCAAGAGTTAATTTTTGATATGTTCTAATTAATACATGAACAAAATGCTTCCATGATTATACTCGTGTTTAAATTTTAATATGCATGGAGGCTTGAGTCAGAATATATGTAAACGCGTCCTTAGAGTCAATGTCTTTGTAGTGCTTGCTCGAGGACTAGCAATGTTTAAGTTGGGGGTGTTTGATAACTCCATTTTGGAGCTATTAAATACGTCCTAATCATAGCTAAAGGCCGCTTCCAATTGATTAAATGTATCTCTTTTGTAGGAGAAAAGCGGCAAAGAGCTCGTGCGTCCGTTGGGCGTGTTCGAGAGCTTAAAGCAGAGTTTTAGCGCCCCGGGAATGCATCGGGAAGAGGGGAATTTGTTCCGTGAAGAAACGGGCCAAAACAGCCTTGGAGAGGCATTGCATCAGCCCCAAACCCGAGAGCCAGCGTCGAGCTATAGCGTCGAGACGCTGGCTCGACGCTGGAAAAACCCGAGAGCAAGCGTCGAGTGATAGCGTCGAGACGCTAGCTCGACGCTGCCCTGGCGTCGAGACCCTGCTTGGCGTCGAGACGCTCCGGAGGAGGCGCGCGCAGGAAATTCATCGGGGCAGCGTCGCGACGCTGGCCTTGCGTCGCGACGCCAGCGCGCGCGTGCGCGGATTACTTAGGGCACAGCGTCGAGACGCTGGCCTAGCGTCTCGACGCTACGACGAAGGCAGTAGCTAAAGGACGATTTTTCTGCACAATTTTCATATCTTCAAAAACCTTCATCTTCTTCATCTCTCAACCGATTTGGACGATTTTTGTCTCCTTCTTCTCCGTTTTCTCTCTATATTTCGTGGAGCTCCGCCATTGTTGGCATGTTTGAGAGCTCCACTCTCCATTTGTAATAGGTAGATGAACTCTTCCATGGTCGTTGGTGGAGCGGGATTGACGATCCGCGCCATGAGCGGCTAAGGTAAGGGTGACGGTTTGGGATTTTGTTTAGGGGAATTTTGTTAGACCTTTATGGCTTTGATAATCTGAGTTTTGATTGCATATTGGTTCTGTTTACGTTGCATTTGTTTACCTTGCTTAATCCAACGCGCATGTTAAATTATGTTGATTGACACTCGGATAGTTTCGCATGTTGTGTATGTTAAAGAGTAGCGATGCCGTGCCTCTCACTGCTCGACTAAGTAACACAGGTAAATAGAACTAAATCGAAGTATCGGGTCGGGTAGGATAATTGTTGGTTGCATACGGCGTTTGCGGGCAACCTACTAGCAATTAGAATTCACGCCCGAATGTTCGTCGCGGTTAGCTAGTAACTGTCTAAATTCATCTTAGGACTGATCATCTTAATGTGAGATTAGATAACGTGTAATTAGGACTGTGTGGCCTAATTAAAATCCATGAAGTCGGCTACTTTGGGGCTTCTCTGGTAGTCGTCCGCGTGCTTAGTAAACTGAATTCCATGTTATTAGAATTAAATGATAAGTTGTATTTGTCTAACAATTGACCCCGAGACTCCCCAAACCGTGCACACGTTTTCTACATATTATCTCTTTCTTCCGTTAGCTTTCTTATTGATTTCTTTGCATGATTAAAACCCCCCGTTACCAATTAATCGATCAAATCCCAATTTCACTAGTAAATTCAACTCTCCTATTCCTTGGATCGACCCTGTTACCACTGGCTGCAAAGCCTTGGCAATAGGCATTATAAATTTATTTTGGCAAGCCTCGACAGCTTGAGTTTATAGCGATAGTTCAAAAATATCGTTACCAGTTTTACACTTGCTTTCTTCTTGCATTCTTTATTATTTCGGTACATCAACCCCAAATCTACCCAAATTAAGTTACCTTATCTAATTTAGCACCTCAACTCGTTAGTAACTAAACTCAATCTCTGTGGGAAAACTAATTAAAAAATACTTATCACTTGCTGCAGACCATGTATGCTTGCATGATCTGAGTGCTCTTCGCATTACATTTTATTTACACACTGAGCACGCAACAAGTTTTTGGCGCCGCTGCCGGGGATTTTGTTTAGCAAACACGGATTGTGTTATTTTAGAAAAACTTAACATATTGGAGCTAATCTTTTCCGTTTCCTTTACAAGTACTATCAAGCTAGTTTATGAATGAGTTTCCAAATTTTAATCTAGAATTTAATCCTGAGCCTGAGAGACTTCTACGGGCCAGAAACAAAACCAAGAAACGCCTTTTTAAACAATCACCTGTAATTCAACACATTGCGGACCACGCAGAGTCATCGCAATATCAACAAGCTGAAATAGATCGAGCAGGAAAAGCCCCAAACCGAGCACCTATCATTCGCAACCCCATTGAAATTGCGAATGATAAGGATAGTGCTATTCTTTCATACCTTGTACCTATGCCTGAGAAGCTTAATCCGAGCATCATACGCCCCGAAATTACAGCTCACTCATTCGAGTTAAAACCCGTCATGTTTCAAATGTTGTCCACAGTTGGACAATTCTTTGGAGTGGAGAACGAAGACCCCCATAATCACTTGAGAAACTTCCTGGGAGTAAGTGACACCTTTGTCATCCCAGGAGTGTCTCAAGAAGCATTAAGACTTTACCTTTTTCCATATTCATTAAGAGATAAGGCCAAGACGTGGCTGAATTCCTTCCCCTCTTGATCAATTGTCAATTGGACAGATCTTGCTGAAAAGTTCCTAGTAAAATACTTCCCTCCAGATAGGAACTCTAACTTCCGTGATGATATTATCAAATTCAAGCAAGCCGAAAATGAATCATTACATGAGGCTTGGACTAGATTCAAAGACCTATTACTCAAATGTCCACACCATGGCATTCCATGGTGTATTCAAATTGAAGTGGTCTTTAAAGGATGCAACCCCAGCACGAGGCAACTGTTGAATTCCTCAGCTGGAGGTTCCATGCTTTCAAAAAGTTACAATGAAGCCTATGAGATTTTGGAGAAAATCTCAACATCACATTGTAGATGGTCAGACGACCCTGTAGAGCCAAACAGAAGGAAGGCTCAATGCATGGATGCACTCAGTGCAATGAGCAGCCAAATCAATGCTCTGACCAACCTAGTAAAGCAAATGGCTCAAACTAATATTCAACAAAGTGTCAACACCGCAGCAACTGTTTCAACAAGCGCAATAGCTAACCAAGGTGAGACACTAGTCTGTGGATTCTGTGGGGAAGGGCATATGTATGATTTTTACCCTGGTAATCCATCCTCGGTGTGTTATGTTAGAAGTCAACAACAACCAAGGAACAACCCCTACTCAAACACTTATAATCCTGGTTGGAGAAACCACCCAAATCTTTCTTGGGGTGGACAACAAAACACCAACCAAATGCAAAATCAAACAAGACCGAGTGGAACATCTGGTTTCACTCAACAAACTAGTCAACCCCCATATCAAAAGCAATACAACCAACCAATGGGGACATCAGTGGAAAAAGCAATACAACCAACCAATAGGGACATCAGTGGACAACTTGCTGAAGGAGTACATAGCAAATAATGATGCAACTCTACAGAGCCAGCAAGCAACACTGAGGAGCTTAGAAAATCAAATAGGGCAGTTAGCAAACGAGCTCAAGAATAGGCCCCAAGGCAGATTGCCTGCAGACACTGAAACCCCAAGAAGGGATGGAAAAGAACAAGTTCAAGCAATTGAACTTCAAAGTGGACGGCCATTGGTGATCAACAACAGAGAAACACCAAAGCGAGTAAAGAATGAAGAGTCTAGTGCTCCACTGGATTCTCTGCCCAACCTTGATCAATTACCACCAAGCACAACAAGGGTGAGGCTGGAACCTATCATTGAGGAACCAGAAGAAATTCCTAGACCTCCCTCTATCATTCGGCAACCTGACTTGCCTACCTATGTGCCACTACCACCATTTCCAAGACGACTCAAAAAGAAATAAGAGCAGGAAGCTCATTTCCATAAGTTCTTGGAAATATTGAAACAAGTGCATGTTAATATTCCCTTTGTGGAAGTTTTGCAATCTATGCCATCTTATGTAAAATTCTTAAAAGATATTATTACTAACAAAAAAGTTATTGGTGAATTCGAAACAGTGAATCTCACTGAGGAGTGCAGTGCCATACTCCAAACTAAGCTGTCAAAGAAGGAGAAGGATCCTGGTTCCTTCACCTTACCAGTCGAATTAGGAGGCAGACATGTGGGCAGAGACTTGTGTGATCTGGGAGCCAGCATCAATCTCATGTCCTTGTCACTATTCCAACAACTTGGGATAGGGGAAGCACGACAAACAACAGTCACCTTGCAACTTGCAGACAGATCCATCGTATACCCTGAAGGTAAAATTGAGGATATACTTGTCAAGGTTGACAAATTTATTTTTCTTGCAGACTTTATAATTCTTGATTATGAGGCAGATAAAGAGGTGCCAATCCTATTGGATAGACCGTTCTTAGCCACAGGTAGGGCTCTAATTGATGTCCAGAAAGGTGAGCTTACCATGAGAGTTCATGATGAAGAGGTTAAGTTCAGTTTGTTTAAAGCTTTAAGGTACCCCTCTGATCCTGAATCCTGTGCAACTATAGATGTAGTAGACTCATTAATGGAAGAAGAACTTGAGCATGAATTGTTAATTAAGCATGCTACTAATTATGCACAAGTAGATATAGATGATTTAAATATTTGTGAATTGATGAATGTATTTGTGGATAACCCTCGACATGTATGCATGACCAATGAATTAACTGAGAGAACCACAACTCCTTTGATGCCATCAATTGAACAACCACCTTTATTAGAACTGAAACCATTGCCTGAACACCTTAAATATGCATATCTAGGAGAGAAAGATACCTTGCATGTTATTATTTCGTCCAAATTAAGTAAACAGCATGAAATTGCGTTAATATTGCTGCTCAAGCAACATAAAAAAGCTATTGCTTGGACGATTGCTGACATTAGAGGTATAAGTCCTTCCTACTGCATGCATAAAATATTGTTGGAAGAGGAACATACACCTAGAGTAGATCACCAACGTAGGTTGAACCCCTCCATGAAGGAGGTAGTTAAAAAAGAAATTATTAAATGGTTAGATGCAGGGGTGATCTTTCCAATAGCCAATAGTCAATGGGTTAGTCCTATTCAATGTGTACCTAAGAAGGGTGGTATGACTGTAATAGTGAATGAAAACAACGAACTAATACCAACTAGAACTGTTACAAGATGGAGAGTCTGTATGGACTATAGAAAACTTAACAAAGAAACCAAAAAAGACCATTTTCCTTTGCGCTTTATAGACCAAATGTTAGATAGAATAGCTGGCCGAGCCTTTTACTGCTTTTTAGATGGTTACTCAGGATATAACCAAATTACCATAGACCCTGAGGATCAAGAGAAAACAACCTTTACATGCCCCTTTGGAACATTTGCTTTTCGTAGAATGCCATTTGGCTTATGCAATGCACCAGCAACATTCCAAAGGTGTATGTTGGCTATTTTCTCTGACCTAGATGAGTCCATAATAGAAATATTTATGGATGACTTCTCAGTCTTTGGTGATTCTTTTAACCACTGCTTAGAAAATCTAGGACAAGTCCTAACTAGGTGTGAAGAAACCAACCTAGTCCTAAATTGGGAAAAATGCCACTTTATGGTGGAAGAAGGAATAGTATTAGGACATAGAGTGTCCAAGGCAAGAGTAGAGGTCGATCGGGCCAAAATAAAAATCATTGAGAACTTAGTAGAACCTAAAAATGTCAAAACTATAAGAAGTTTCCTAGGACATGCAGGATTCTATAGGAGATTTATAAAAGACTTTTCAAAAATCTCTAAACCCTTGTGTGAGCTTCTAGAGCTAAATAAAACTTTTATCTTCTCAAATGAATGTCTAGTAGCATGGAAAAAACTTAAGGATGCCTTAGTCAAAGCACCAATCATAGTAGGCCCAAATTGGGATTTGCCTTTTGAACTAATGTGTGATGCAAGTGACTATGCAATTGGGGCTATGCTTGGCCAAATGATAGATAAATTAACACACCCTGTATATTATGCAAGTAAAACTTTAAATGAAGCACAATGTAATTACACTACCACAGAGAAAGAAATGTTAGCTGTAGTGTTTGCATGTGAAAAATTTAGGCCTTATATTGTAGGTAATAAAACGATTGTATACACTGATCATGCTGCAATAAAATACCTAATGAAGAAGGTCGATGCTAAAGCTCGTCTGATTAGATGGGTGTTACTATTGCAAGAGTTTGATCTAGAGATTAGAGATAAAAAAGGATGTGAAAAAGTAGTTGTTGATCATTTATCAAGATTGCAAAGTCCTTGCGAAAAAATTGCAGAGCCCGCAATGACTGATTCCTTTATTGATGAACATGTCTTTGTGTTAATGCATTGTGATAACAATGAGGAACCTTGGTTTGCAGATATTGCTAACTTTCTTGCCTCACAGGTGTTACCAACTTTCAGAGGGGGGCAAGAAAAGAAGAGGTTCCTATACGAGGCTAGGAAGTACATTTGGGACGATCCAACCCTCTACAAAAGCTGTGCGGATGGATTGTTAAGGAAGTGTGTGTCATCTGCTGAATCAACGTCAGTCTTGCAGCATTTCCATACTGCGCCTTATGGTGGACACTTTGGTGGTCAAAGGACGGCTGCAAAGGTGTTCCAAAGTGGCTACTTCTGGCCCACGATCTTCAAGGATGAACACGACTATGCACACAACTGCAATGAGTGTCAATGAACAGGTAACCTCAGTAGGAAGGATGAGATGCCTCTAACATACATCTTGGAGTTAGAACTCTTTGATGTATGGGGCATTGACTTCATGGAACTTTTGCAGAAGATTCTTGTAACGGTCTCAGGCCTCATAAAGTTGCTCATAATCATGTTGTCTGAATGTCCCAATTTCAGTCCTTAGTTGGATTGTCTTGGCAATTGGGAAGAATTTTATCAAGAATACCTGAACCAGCTGATCCCATGAAGTAATGCTCCCAGGTGCCACAGAATCTAGCCAATCCTTCGCTTTATCCTGTAAAGAAAAAGGAAATAAACGTAAGCGTATAGCCTCAGGAGTAACACCATTAATCTTAACTGTACTACAAAGTTCAAGAAAAGATTTAAGATGAGAATTTGGGTCTTCAAAAGAAAATCCTTTAAAAGATTTATTTTTAGCCATCTGGACGAGTCATGTTTTGACCTCAAAACTGTTGGCATTGATGGGTGCGTAGGCTATTCCTGAATGTTCAGTAGGGAAGACAGGTTGGAAATAGTCCCTAATGGGTCCCTGATCCTGCTGCACAGCTCGATGCAAAGGTGCATTCAGTTGTACTTGTTGCTCAATTGGCAACTGGTTCATCGGTTGATTTTGAAGATTCATGACTTCAGTCTCGTCCTTTTTCACCCTTCGATTCTTTTTGCAAGTCTTTTCAATTTCAGGATCAAAAGGAACTAAAGCTGTCTCTTTATCCTTTCGCATGCACAACCAATGATTCTCTGGAAAACAAAAATACACAAGTCAATAAACAACTAAAAAAATAAACTCTAAAGTAAGACCAAACAGGTTCTCCACGGTATTAAGTGAAACTAAATATTTGTCAATCCCCGGGAACGGCGCCAAAAACTTGTTGCGCACTTTTAATGCAGGTGCAAAACCGCAAGTGTACGGGTCAAGTAATAAAGTGTAAATAATTACGAATATCGTCCTCAGGATTGGCTTTCTAGCACACTTAAGTACCTCGAATAATAGTGTTTAATTTTATCTAGAGAAATAAAATGCAAAGAGGGTTGTGACGAAAACTACGAAAACAAACAATAAAATAAAGGTAGCAAATTAGACAAATCACGAGAAAAGTATCTTAGGGATATGATTTCACCAATTAGATTGACGCTTCAATCAATCAAATGCCTAGATTTTTCATGCAAATTTTCATAAGTCTAGAAGAACAAAAATAACAATTGACTCTTACGAGCGCAATTGGTCTCATGCAATGTAATAAAACTAATTGTTCAATCTAGTTTTTAAAGACATGCAAGGCATTAAAAACTCTTCTTTAAAACAACTTCTAAGAGAACCCTAATCATTCCCATGTTAGAACTACTCTTAGTCATGCAATCAAGATCTAGTCTAAATTATTCTCTCTCAAGCATAATTTTAAACCATGAAGATATACAACCTTTGATTAGAAGATTATAAGCATTAAGAAAGTAAAAGCACGAATGAAAGATAAGCAATCAATCTAAACATTCAATTAATCAAAACATCAAAACTAAAAGGCTACATCAATCCCCAAGATAATAAATTTAGCTACACATGTTCAATACTAAAAACGTCTTAAACAATGAGAAATCCATAAACAAAGTTCTAAGAAAGGGAGAATAAAACTCAATGTCGTGTCGTTCTCCGTTCCCGGCGTGTAGTCTACGATCCCTTGCTTCGAAATCTCTTCCTCTGCTTCAATCGTCGTTCTTCTCCTCCCCCAAGTGTGATAATCTCGAAAATATGGCTTTTTCTCTCTAAAAATCGGACCATCGGTCGGCTGGAAAAAGATGTATTTATAGAAAAATCTGCCACAGCGTCGAGACCCTAGGGGCAGCGTCTCGACGATGTCGCGAAAATAAAATCTTTATGTTTTGGAAGGCCAGCGTCGAGACGCTAGGCACAACGTCTCGACGCTACGGACGGAGTTGACGCTGGATGACTTTCCGTAGCGTCTCGACGCTACTGCTGCGGGATTCTTGGCTTGTGGACAACATTTGAGCGTCTCGACGCTCCAGGCGGCGTCTCGACGCTCTGCCCTCGGGATTTTTGGCTTGAGCTTCTTTTCCAATCACCCAATTGGTTCACTTCTCATCATAATCCTCAATAATGCTCCATTTAGCTCAAATGGCTCAATTCCTATAACATAAAAGAGAATCAACGTAAAAACGCTCATTTAAACGGTAAACTAGCGATAAAAAGGCTATCAAGATAGCATACTTTGTGAGCTATCAGGTTCAATTTGACCAACTAGGAATTTAAAACGGACTTGGGTTTACACAGGCTTCGACCGCTACTGAATAGTAGGGTTCGATTTAACCAACAAGAATAAATGTAAAAAGGTTGAGTGATTTTTTTTTTAAGATTAGAAGAAATTTGGTTTAAATGCATGAGTTATGAAATGTGAGTTTTTTTTTCACACGATGTGAAAACTAAAATGAATTGATGATGACTCTCAAAACAGAATGTGAGCTTTTCACGTGAGTTTTTCACACGATGTGAAAACTAAAATGAAATGTGAGTTTTTCACACATGCAAATGCAAAAATGCAAATGAACTAGATCATGTGGATGAATTTGCCAATGAAATTCTGTCCAGCTATAGTGGAACTTGCTCATTAATAATGGATGACAACGTGTGCCTTAATTTATTTTGGTTTGACCAGTGAAATTGATTTTGAGGGCATGATGTATTGATGTATATGCACGACAATAGTAGAAAAATGAATATCATGAATATAGTATGCATGCATGTGCCTGCTAAAAATATGTTATGAATGCAACATGTATGCATGTGTATGTCAAGGATAGATTTTTAAGAATTGTTATGGATGCAACGTGTATGCATGTGCATGCCAATGGTAAATAAATGCAGCATGTATATCTGATCTTTATCTAACCATGATATTGGAGAATGAT
Source organism: Herpetospermum pedunculosum (assembly GCA_028017165.1). Taxonomy (NCBI): domain Eukaryota; kingdom Viridiplantae; phylum Streptophyta; class Magnoliopsida; order Cucurbitales; family Cucurbitaceae; genus Herpetospermum; species Herpetospermum pedunculosum. The sequence continues at coordinate 14,939,790 of CM051526.1, forward strand.
TTTTGCTTTTGAGAAATAATGACGTAAATGATCTTAAATCGATTAATGAAATGTAAGATGTGTGAAAATTATGATATCAAAATGATTTTCATGTTTAAGGAAAATGATTATCTTTGTCTACTCTCATCGTTTTTGTTAGCTGATACTTAGTAAAGAATCAAACCAGAAAGTGTTGTCATCATGAGAGATTTTATTTTATTTATTTATTTATTTATATGTTTTTTTAATGCTTTCACTCGAAAGGGATTATGTATGTCAATCGTAGATCACACAACCATATTAGGCGGGGTGGACTTTGGGTAGTGTCTCATGTGCTAGTTTAGAGAACTATCAAAAGCAAGTTATAGAATTTTACTCGATTAACTGCTTCATAACTTTAGTCTTGTAATAGACACAATGATTTGAATGAATTTAGCTTCGAAGTAAGTATAAAATGATAAAAAGTACATATTTTTTTCGAAAGGAAAAATACAACGGAGAATGTGGTTTTCAAATCTCTTGAACAATAAGAGATTGATGATATATTTCAAATATTTTAGTAAAAGATTGAATATGATAAAATGGACGACGAAAGAACGAAAGAAGTGATTCCAATTCTTTGGACAATAATTTTGAGAACCTGAAGCCAGCACCTGAGGAAATCATCTCATATATGCTTCTTTCTTTGGGTAGCTCGAAGTCCTCGATAATTTGATTATCTTCATCTTCACTTGGACTCGTGGTGTGACAAAGATGAATGATTTTGTCCAAATGTGGCAAAGACGACTCTTTTGTCCGGTTTGTTGATGGTAGCTTTGCTCTAGTATGACAAAGATGAAGACTTTGCTTCAGTTTTGCAAAGATGAAGGTTTTGCTCCAGTTTTGCAAAGATGAAAGCTTTGCTCAAGTTTGTTGATGGCGGTCTTGCTCCAGTATGGCAAAGATGAAAGTTTTGCTCCAATGTTGATTTAAAGGTGAGATTTTAAAGCATTTCGCCATGAAGTTTTTTTTTTTTTTGATGTCTTGATTGCACCAATCTTGTATTTCTTTCTTTTTTTTATTTTTTTTAAGAGATGGTGCAATCAAATGTTCCAGCTTGTTGATGTTGATTTTGATCCCGGTGTGGATAGTGGCCTTGCTCCAGTGTGGCAAAGGCGAAGACTTTGCTTCAACTTGGTAATGATGGTCTTGCTCCAGTATGACAAAGACGAAGACTTTGCTTCAATTTGCAAAGTTTGATAGTTTTTGTCACAGTTTGGCGAAGACGAAGGCTTTGCTCCAGTTTGCAATGGTGGTCTTGCTCCAGTATGGCAAAGGCGAAGACTTTGCTCTAGTATGGCCAAGACGAAGAATTTGCTCTAGTATGGCAAAGACAAAGGCTTTGCCCCAGTGTGACAAAGATGAAGGTTTTGCTCCAGTGTGATAGAGATGAAGGTTTTGCTCCAGTTTGCTGACAGTAGCTTTGCTCTTGTGTGGTAAATATGAGGCTTTGCCCAGTTTGCAAAGTTGAAAATTGTGTCTCTGTTTAGCGAAGATGAAGGCTTTTCCCCAATTGGTTGCCTTGCAAAGAAGATTTTCCAAGCATTCCGGATGTAGTTCCTTGATCTATTGATTGCACAAACCTTGCATTTTTTTTTTTTTTTTTTTTTTTTTTTTTTTTTTGCTAAACACTGCTTCTTTTATTTAGCAAGAGATTGTGCAATCACATACAAAAGATTGATTATATGATTACTCCTTTACAACTCTTGTAGTTCTTCTATGTCGTTTCTTTGTCCATGACCCCTGACATCGTGATGAAGATCCTTCAAGCAAAACTCATTGAATGAAGCTGAGATTTTGAGATAATTTCCAAAGTTGCTGACTCATTTGTGCTTCAAACTATTATCTCTAGTCTTGGAATCACTTTCAAATTGAGGAAAGAGAAATGACAAAAGATAAGAATGAAAATAAATGAGAATTTGGATCAAATGAAGTTGAATATGAGAAATGTATGTGATAGAACTCCAAAAGTGCTATTTTATAACCTTTAATTCTTGTTAGTTGATTCAAATTAATGTGTTTAATCACATGTTTTGCAGGAATCGAGCATTCAGAGGTGAATGAGACACTTATATTAAATAAGAACTCAAAAGAGGAGTTTTAGAGTATAATCAACAAACCAAGCCGCAGATGATACTTTAAATATAAAAATCATTTAATATTCATAGTTGGAAGTTTGGTCTGGTGGTGAAAGGTTTATTATGTTATACTTTGAGCCAAAGTTCGATTCTTGAAGAATGTAATTATTTCTTACATTTTTACTTCAACATCAACTCACGACACGTGGCCGCTCCTGGTTGATCGTGGCCGCTCCTGGTTGATCCAGGAAGAAGTCATCTCACACCTCAGACCGGAAGCTCACACCAAAGAGAGATTGTCTTGATTGTAAAAGACACCATTTCCCATACACCTCACACCTTAGCACTTTTGGACGGCTAAGCATGTGAGAGGTTGGTCGGGCTAAATGTTTTTGTCAGATTTTTTATATTCAATTGCAGTCTAATTTCTTGATTAATTGTTTTCTATTCTTTGTTTATTTCATGTGCATTTAGTATTGGTTAATGTGACAGCTTAATCAATTAAATATTAATTATTCATGCATGCTATGTTTGTAATTTGTGATCCGTAATTGTCATAAATTGCATGTTTAATTATAGTAGCAAGATGGTCAGGTTATGACTAGTGTGAATATTATGGCTTTTCCATAGTTAACATGGTGCGTATAATAGACCTTAGGAATATAAAAATGTTTAATTGAATCTGATCAACTTAATTAATGTTCTAATCAATCCATGTGCTCAGAGCTGCTAGGTAGTTAGCATGGAACGCTATCGTGCCCAACTAATTGACTAGTTTAGAGTTAATTACGATGCTTTGTCGGATTAATTGCTTGATAGGATCTTAGAGACTTTTCATGGCTGTTCCAGTTAAGTCGATTAGGCTTTTAATTAAGAAATTATATTTTTATTGGAGTAACCGATGAGCAAAATTCATTTTAAGTCCCGACAATCTCTGAATCAGCAAGGTAATTTCTTGTTTATTTCTTTAATTCTTTAATTCTTTAAACTTTATCTTTAATTGTTATTTTAATTCATTACATTAACATGCAATCCAAAAACCCCCCATTTATTGTTTTTACATAAATTTTAATTTAGAGAATTTAAATTTCGGTTCCCTGAGTTCGACCCGGTCCGCTGTAGTTTACTGCAAGTCGTTGATCGGTAATTATAAATTGTATTTGACGGGCCTCGACAAGCTCGCTTCAGTATGAGAAATTACAAGTCTTAATTATGAAGCAGTAGATCACAAGAGTTTAATACTATTTCATTACATTTGAAATTCTCTTGAATAATTTGGGATGTTTGCCATCTAATTAAATATGGCAGGTTTAGCAAAAGTCTAGGTGGGTAGATAAATGTAGAGGTGCACCATGTAGATGGTGAGTTTAGTCCGGAATTTTATGGTGGATCAACAAATCAGGATAAATTGCCTCAAAGCTATATGGTATGCCGGTTCAAGATTTTCCAGTGAGTAGCTCTGGACTCTCACTACAAAAGGGTGTTTGCCTAGTGCGATTATTAAAAATCTTGTTCGAGGGTGTATGGTAGAATAATGTTTAGCACATGAGAAATTTGAATGGCAAAATATAGTTCACTCGATTTAAAGCTTAGCTCAACAATGAAGGTTGAGAAAAATATTTTTCAGGAAGGTCATAAAATGGTTGAGACTTTGACAATTTCTTATATAAGAATAGTGAAAGCATTTATTTTTTTATTATTTTTTTTTCAGCAATGATTCACAATTTTTACTCAAAATTCTTACTAAGTTTTCAGCTAACAAGTACAATCAAAGTAAACACAAGGATGATCAAAATAAACATAAAAGTATCAAAAGTTTTAACATGTAAGTGATATGATGAAAGATGCACTAAAATTTGAAAATGTTTTATTCTTTTAATATGTGAAATGAGATGAAATTGAAAAATTGATGAATAACAAATGATTTTTTTTTTTTTTTTTTTTTTGTTGTTCTTTTATTATGTGAAATGAGATTATGAACATTTTTATCGTGTTGGAGATAAAAATAAAACTTGATTTTTTTTTGTGATGTATGCATGTGTACAATAACAAATGATTTTTTTTTATTTTCTATATGCATGTGTGAGATGATATGATGCAATTGGTAAATAACAAATTAAATTTGTCTAAAACTTACGACTCAATATGCAAATGAGATAATGATGAATGAACTTTTTTTTTTTTTTTTTTTTTTGTTCATTTTTTTTTTAAATAGTTCAAACACCACGTTCGTCTTGAATTTCACAAGAGATCTTGGTCGAATTCTGACTTGGTAGAAACCGGTTGATTTCTGTATTTTCTCCTTTCCCTAAGGAAGTAGTGACCATATCTTTGCCCAATTTGATAATGAGGACACGAGAACTACTGACCCTCTAGCTTCCCCCTCTATTGGTCTAAGACAATAATAGTTCGCGCTAGATTTGCGTGAATTTTGAAATCCCAATATTTATTTTATAATTTCGGGTATTAATCATAAAGATAATTAAGACTACCATACCAACACTTAAGGATGAGTAGAACAAAGGATGAAATGAATAACGATTTTTTACTGAAATATGAAATGTTGACATAGAAAATTTAAATTATCTTAAACGAATGAAGTAAATAAAGGTTGAAACAATCGCTTTGACATAAAATGATGGTAGTTCTGAGTAGTATGATTGTCGAATCCAAATCCTTCTAGGCACAGGTACACTAGAGGATCCGTCTTTTTTTTTCGAATTTGGTTCACGATCCTTTACTGATAATCTAGAAGAGGATTATTGTTGACATCAGGTTCATCTTCCTTATCGAAATTCAACCACTCTGGTTTGATCAATGCTTGTACCTTATGCTTAAGTGCAGTACAATTCTCTGTTGAATGTCCCGCAGTCCCCGCATGATAGTCACAATGAGCATTCGCGTCATACCATTTTGGAAAAGGTGGCCGCATAGGTAGTGCGAGTAGAGGCGACAATTGATTATTTTTTTATAATGGAGGTAGAAGCTCTGTGTAGGTTATTCGAATTGGATCAAACTGAGTCTGTCTATGCCCCCCTCTGTTATTTTGTTGTCTCTGATTGTTGAGAGGTACTTGTTCACTTCGGGGTTGGTAACCTTGATTTAGTTTAGGTTGTGGGTTCTAAGGAAAAGATGAAGGATATTGTGCTGACGCAATGTTGACATAAGGTTGGTAATATGGAACTGTGTAATAATTTTGAGGGCATTGTGTCATCCCAGTATTTGGAAATGGTTGTTGCCTCAAATTTTACTGGTTTGTACTACCCACCATTTGGACTGCTCCCTTCTTCGAAAAATCTTCTTTCTTCGCAACTGACGACTCAGATGTGTCAATTATTTTACCATGCTTGATTCCATATTCGATCATCTCTCCAATCGTCATTAAATCGGAGAAATTATTTGAAGCGCTCCCAATCATTTTATCATAGAAGGGATATTTGAGAGTGTTCATGAACATTGCTGATAGCTCTTTATTAGTTAGGGGAGATTGTATTTGATAGAGTTTCGGCATGCATAGCGGAAGCAACGTTGGATCTTAGTACTCTTATTTTGTTAATTTAAAGGAAAAAGCATGAAATTTGAAAATCAAAGACAATAATTTAGAAGTTACCTTTGAAGTTCAAATTCTTCTCGATTCCAAACTCGATCTTCGAACGTAACGGTCACGAACCACCACGAGAGTCTTCCCGACTATTCTCCGGCCTTAGAACGAGATTGTGGAATCCTTTGAGTGACTAATTTAAAAGAGAATTGAAGATGGAATTGGAGAGAATGATATAGAAATTGTCTTTACAATTCTCAAAGTTCATCAAAATTCCAAGAAGAAGTCAATCTAATTAACCCTTTGTATATATAGAAGACTACTGTTGCGTGCTCAATGTTTAAAAGGAATATGCAATTAGAGAGCACTCAGAACATGCAAGCATACATGATCTTGTAGCAAGTAGTAAGTATTTTTTCATTCGTTTTCCCACAGAGATTTATTCTTAGTTACTCGCGAAGTGTATTGTTAAGCAAGAATGGGTGGATTTGATGGGGTAGATTTGGTTTTAAATTGCCTAATTACTAAGGAATAAGTAAAGGATAGCAACATAAACAAGTGCAAGTCAATGATAAACTCAAACGTAAAGAGCAGAGATTAATAAACGAAGAGGAAAATGGCTAAAACAGAATTTTTAACCAAAAGAATTGCGGGAACAGCAATTATACCGCAATGTTACTAACAGCGAAAGTGTGTAAAATGTGGAAACAAGGGCTACTACTGACTCCTCTATTGGCTTTTTCACACGATTCTCAAGCATTAGATCAACTCACTATGCATCAAACTAACTCATTCTCATGTATCTTCCGATTTCATGCATTAGATTCTTTAGTTTACTCATGTCCAAGTAAGGTCTTAAGCATCTTGTTAAAACAGTAAGTTGTGATTTGTACTAGGAAAACGCCTATTCCTAGGTCGTTTTCTGGCTACCTTGAGAGGCTAGCATGAGTGTATGACTCTGAACTCTTACTCCTTCCAGAGGTTAGGAGTTCTTTGGACAAAATAGATGGCCAATCGAAATTGCCCGTGGGATGAAGCTTACATACAATCAATGCATTCGAGAGCTATCCTACATGCTTGATTCACGTGTTTTAACCTATAGCATTGTCATTAGCATGCCCTTATGTGACTTAGTTACTCATGGATGCAGATAGAATAGAAAGAGTAGATGAAGAAGACATGCGTAGAAGATTATTAAAGACAAACCAGAAGCTAAAGACAGTAACAGAGAAGGTAAAGAAACTTGTGACTTGATGAAAATAGTACTTCGATTTATTAAGAATTGAACTAAACAAATGACAGCCTTAAAGAACTAAAGTAAAGCAGACAGCAACGAAATGGATCAAAGTAGCTATTGGAAAGGAAATAACAATAGACAGTAATGAAAATGGGAAAGTAAAACAGAAAGCAATGAAGTTGAGCGTGATCGCCTCGACGCAGATGCCTCGGCTGAAAGGAGAGAAAGGCAAGCCTTGCTTGGATGAATCCAATCAGGAGAGAAGATGAATCTTCTCTCCTTCCTATCAGATTATCGACTCCAACAGCTAAACTTTTCAACCCAATAGACGGAAGAGAAAAACAGGAGAAAGAACTGTGCTGCGAAGAGACTTCTACGCTTTCCGGATGTGTTTCAACCCTCCACTTTGACCTCCTTTTATAGTATTCTGCAGGTGCGATTGGGCCAAGGGGAACCATCCATTCTCAACGTCGTACTTCTACGTGGCTGGAGGAGAAAGAACGAATCCCTGAAATATCGGATCACAACAGAAAAAGGTTAGCCAACTTACGGATTTCACTTAAAACATTGCGGTTTTAGCAATGTTTCCGCAATGCCTCCGCAATGCACAGTTTTCATTCTCTTAACTTCGTTTTTCATTCCTTTTCCTTCCTTTTGCATACAAGTCCTAATTTAGCTTCATTCTTCTAATTCTCATATATAAGCACAAGTTTAAGCTAAATCCTATCAAAAACACCTAAAAGTGCACATCTTCCTATAGAAAACAAGTCCTAAATTAGTCACTTTTGGAGACGTAACACACCCCCAAACTTAAGGTTTTGCTCGCCCTCGAGCAATCTAAGGACTTACTTAGGCTGCTGTTTCAATCTTTCTAACGACTTGCTGACTCCCCCAAGTTTCTATCTATGGCAATGCTGTCCTGTGACACACTTCTAAGTTTACAACTAACTTCTCATTTTGCTTCTTCTGACTTCGCACGCCTAATGATCCTACTGTTTCATTAACTCCCTACAACTGATCTACTTGCTTCTATCATATCGTGCAACTATCCCTAAGGTTTCAAATTCTACCTAGCTTTACCCCAGACTCAGTACATGCTTCTAACGTTTTTCTTTTGAGCTACCTAGGATTCCTTAGAGTCATGCCAGTCTTAGTACAAACCAGTGACAGTAATACATTCATAGAACAAACTAAACCCTGGCATCACTACATTGGATATACATTCATCTCCCTAAACAAACCTACAAGCTACAACCTTGTGCTTAGCTAATTTGAGGATCAGAGTTCTTTTATTCAGGACACCTAAGCACGAAGCTGCAACTCCTAGGCATACACTCTTCTTCCTTAGTTTTTCCTTTTTCTTTCTTTCTTTGGGGCCTCTCCTTTGGTTGCCTTTTGATGCAATGCCACTTGTGGGTTACACACATGGCACTGATTACTCAGCAACTTTAAGAGAGACACCCCTCTTTATTCTTTTTTCATTTTGTTTTTTTTTTTCAGTTCATCATTTTTTTGCAAAGGAGAAGAAGAATGCTTATGTCTAAAGGGAGAGAGGAATGTTCCTAGGCCTAGGGTGGCCTCCCCCAAACTTAAACTTCTCATTGTCCCCAATGAGAGTCTGAGGTGGCATACCCCCAAACTTGTCATAGAAGCATCTAGTCTAGGGCAAAACAAAGAGAATCTAAAAATCCTAGGCATAGACAGAACATTCTTAAAGCAAATAACTTAGCAGCAGAAATTTGTAAAAACAGTGTGGTAAGGACTTAAAGCTACGCATGCTGAGCAACTTAAGAGAGCTAATTTAAACTATCAAAGGTGCCTTAAGACACTCATCCAGCATGCTTATAGATAGGTCATATATGGTAGTCAAGAAAGCAGCAAAAGAACAAAATTGAAACAGAACCAGCCTAGCTAATCAGTCAGTCAAAAACATGCGATCACTAACAAAAATTGCGGATTCCGCAATAATTTCGCAATGACTCTACAGGCAGATATATCAGTAAACAGCCCCTTTTTCATGCTCTTTCCAGTCATCTCAGCTATACAAAAAGGAAAACTAAAACAACCTACCTAATCAGATACCATCAGACTATACTAAGCAATCCTAAACAACAAAAATAAAGAACTAAAGACAGATCAAATATTGGTTCAAAAGTACAGCATTCACACAGTTTAACGAAAAGCAGAGTTTTTTTTATTTTTTGTAGGGAACAGAAATACTCCCTTGAGTGCTCTTCAGACTAGCACTCAGACGTCCTCATCATCATCCCTCCGTGCTCGTGGAGGTGCCCATGGCGTCAGCAGGTCAGTGGGGAACTCAGGAAAGATGCAGCCCAACTGGTCAGCAACATCCTTATCCCTTGCTTGAGCATACTCAGCCCATTGTGCCAGCTTCTTCTACAGGTCCATCAGACAGGCCATGGAGAGGGATTGAGCAGCAGCCAGGCCGTCTAACTCAAACTCCATGTTCCCCTTTCGTCTCATCCTTAGTCCTGTAGGCAGCTCCAGATGCCCCGTGTAGGCCAGTTGCCTCTCCATCCTCTCGATAGGTACACCTGCACGTAAGCAAAGCTTAGTGATTGTGTTGGGGAAGAAAAGTGGACCCTTACCTTTTTTGCCACAGTCTGCGATTGAGGCTGCAATGACCTCACCAACATTGATTGTGAGGCCCCTCATGATCGCGTAAACCAGCAGTGATCTTCCTTGGTTGATGGTGGTCTCGTGGGTCACTGGGGACAGCCGCCTTCGCACGAAGGAGAACCAGACAGCTGCCTTGGCTGTGAGGGTAGCACTCATCAGAGTGTGCTTCCCATTGCGCGAAATCGTCCACGCTGCCTCAGGTTGGCCGATGATCCGTAGTGCTTCCTCCAGGACGGCCTCAGTTGGCGCATCAATGATCCTTGCATAATCAGTGTGCTTCTACCCTTTGAGGCCATAGGCTTCATTGATCGCCTTGGCTGAGAAGTCCACCTCGATTCCTCTTACCACGGACAAGCCATCCTCAGGGTTCATCAGGTTGGCGTAGAAATCGTACACCATGCTGGAGTAGGCGGGGATGGGCGGTCTGCACAGCTCTTCCCAGCCGTGGTTGGTGATCCCTGCGCGCAAGAATTGCGGCAGGTCTGCCAACGCGTCAAGGAACCCTTTCTCATGGAGCAGGTCCCGTTTCCTCAATTCAGTGCCTCTTGATTCTGCATCAGAGAACACATACCTCACAGCTTGAGGCTCATCTTCGGGGTACAGCTTGGGTTTCCCCTTATCTTTTGCTTTGGCTGATTCAGCAGCCTCGATCTTTAGCTTCTTCAGAGATGGCTCACTAGTAACCTTTTTCTTCTTGGATTTCTTTGAAGCTTTTGGCCGTTTGGCCTTGACAGCCTTAGGCACCTTCTTTCTCAATCGTGCCCTGGTGGTGATCTGTTGGAGGCAGTCCCCCAACGTTTCATCCATTGAATCTTCCCCCTTTGCTGGGCTATCGGGGCAGACTTCCCTCAAAGGAGAGAAGACCTCATCCTCTTCAGCTGTGTCTTCGCCTGGTACCGATTCTTGATGTTCTTTGCTTGGAATTTCAGGCTCAGGCGTTCGCGATGATGGTGATTCCTCAGGGCTCTGCGGGGGTGGAGTTTGTTCAGAGCTTTGGGGAGATGGAGAAGGCTCAGGGCTTCGCGCTGGTGGAGATGGAGAGGGCTTTGTCTGGCCGTCTCGTAGGATGGACGGCCACTTTCTTGACTCTCCACAGTGGGAGTCTTCTTCTTGATCGTTGCGTCGTCGACAACCATCTTCCACTTCCTCTTCTTGGGCGTTCCTGCTGGTTCAGACGGCCCAGCAGGGATATCCGTCACCACCTTCCACTTCTTCCTGCGGACAGGCAGCTTGGGAAGTCGTTCGGTTCTCGCGGCTTCGGCATCTGCCAAGGCAAGGAGCGCCTCCCTCGCAGCTGCCTCAACTTCAGTGGCCTTCTTTCTGGAAGCAGATCTCTCAGCCCGTGTAAGCACCATGGTGGAATAGTATAAATCTGGAAAGAGGAATTGCAGAGGAAGAAGGAGAGAGATTTCTTGAAGTTCAGTGAATGAAGGAAGCGTACGGGCCACTGCTATTCCAACGGCTATTTGTAATGATGAAAATCCCAACGGCTATTTCTGTTGCGGATTCAGCAAATCCATCGCAATTAAATGGCCGTTGGAGATTTTTTCTGGATTTAATCGCCAATATTCTCTCAACTTAATCTTTGATTTGGCCCAATATCTTCCCCGATTTTTTATCCTGGATTCATCTCCTTGATTTCCTCTTTCGATCCCCTATTAAAAGAAATAAAATTAACATCAAATTCGTAACAAAAATCACACACAAACATACACAAATAATAACCGAAAGAATAGCAAAAAATAAACTAACGCATAGCCTCGCATGGACGAGCACAGTGATCACTCGTCCTCTCTCGGTTTCATTTTCAAGTTTCAGCCAAGAGGAAGGCCGAGAGAGTCTTCACATCTCCCTCCTCATAATAATGCTTCAATCGTGCACCATTAACCATGAATGGTTGCCCGTGCTGCAGGTTCCTAATCTCGATTGCACCATGAACAAACACGTTAGTTATCACAAAAGGACCTGACCATCTGGACTTAAGTTTGCCTGGAAATAATCTCAACCTTGAGTTAAATAACAAGACAAGCTGGCCTTTCTTAAAGTCCTTAATCCTAAGTCTACTGTCATGCCAAATCTTAGTCTTTTCCTTATACATTTTAGCATTTTCATAAGACATATGTCTAAGCTCATCAAGCTCATGTAATTGCGGAGACCGCAATGTTCCCGCATCGGTCACGCAATAATTCAGTTCTTTCAAGGCCCAAAATGCTTTAATTTCCAATTCGAATGGTAAGTGACATGCTTTGCCATACACAAGTCTATAAGGAGACATTCCTAGGGGTGTCTTATATGCAGTCCTATATGCCCAAAGTGCATCCTCGAGTTTAAACAACCAATCTTTTCTATTGGGTTTGACCACTTTTTCGAGTATGTTTTTAATCTCCCTATTTGATATTTCAGCTTGTCCATTCGAATGTGGGTGATAAGGAGTGACAACTCTATGTCTAACATTGTATTTAGCCAACACTTTCTCCATAGCTTTATTAATAAAGTGTGTCCCTTCATCACTAATTATAGCACGAGGTGTACCAAACCTAGTAAAGATATGTCTATTAAGGAATTTAATGACTGTTTTGGCATCATTGTTTGGACATGCTATGCCTCTACCCATTTAGATACATAGTCTACAGCTACAAGTATGTAAAGGTTACCTGTTGATGGGGGAAATGGTCCCATGAAGTCAATGCCCCACACATCAAAGAGCTCCAACTCTAAGATGTAAGTGAGAGGCATCTCATCCTTTCGACTGAGGTTACCTGTTCTCTGGCATTCATCACAGCTGTGTGCGTATTCGTGGGCATCTTTGACGATCGTGGGCCAATAGTAGCCACTCTGGAACACCTTTGCAGCTGTCCTTTGGCCACCAAAATGTCCACCATAGGGGGCTGTATGGCAGTGCTGCAGCACAGACTTCGCCTCAGCAGCTGACACACACTTCCTCAGTAAACCATCTGCACATGTCTTGTAGAGGGTAGGGTCGTCCCATATGAACTTCCTAGCTTCATGCATGAACCTCTTCTTCTCTTGGCTTCCCTTGAAAGTTGGTAGTACCTGCGAGGCAAGGAAGTTAGCAATATCAGCAAACCAAGGTTCCTCATCGTTATCACGATGTGCTAATACAAAGACATGCTCATCGATAAAGGCATCAGAAATTGCGGTTTCCGCAATTTTATCGCAATTATGTTGCAATCTAGAAAGATGATCTGCAACCACATTTTCGCATCCTTTCTTATCTCTAATGTCCAGATCAAACTCTTGCAGCAGCAATACCCATCTAATCAACCTAGGCTTAGCATCAGCCTTCCTCATAAGGTATTTTAGTGCAGAGTGATCTGTATACACGATTGTCCTAGTACCTACAATGTAATTCCTAAACTTCTCGCAGGCAAATACTACGGCTAGCATCTCCTTCTCAGTGGTTGTGTAATTACATTGTGCCTCATTAAGTGTCTTACTAGCATAGTATACAGGGTGTGTTAGCTTGTCAATATTTTGTCCTAGCATAACCCCTACTGCATAGTCACTCGCATCACACAACATCTCAAATGGGAGGTCCCAATTTGATCCTACTATAATCGGTGCTTTGACTAATGCTTCCTTAAGGGTTGTCCAGGCTAAGAAACATTCTTTTGAGAAGATGAATGGTTTATTTAGCTCTAGAAGCCCACACAAAGGCTTGAAGATCTTTGAAAAGTTCTTAATGAACCTTCTATAGAAACCTGCGTGTCCTAAGAAACTTCTAATGGCTTTCACATTCTGAGGTTCCACCAACTTCTCTATTATTTCAATCTTGGCCCTATCGACCTCTACTCCTGCTCTAGACACTCTATGACCTAGGACGATCCCTTCTTCCACCATGAAGTGGCATTTCTCCCAATTAAGGACTAGGTTGGTCTCCTCACACCTAGACAGGACTTCTCCTAAGTTCTCTAAACAGTTTGTAAATGAATCACCAAAGACTGAGAAGTCATCCATAAATATCTCTATCATGGATTCATCTAAGTCAGAAAAGATTGCCAACATGCACCTTTGGAACGTTGCTGGTGCATTGCATAAGCCAAAAGGCATTCTGCGAAAAGCAAATGTTCCAAAGGGACAGGTGAAGGTTGTCTTCTCCTGGTCCACAGGGTCTATGGTGATTTGGTTATATCCAGAATAACCATCTAGAAAGCAGTAATAAGCTCTACCAGCTATCCTATCTAACATCTGATCTATGAATGGTAGAGGGAAGTGATCTTTTTTTGTTTCCTTATTCAATTTCCTATAATCCATGCAAAGTCTCCATCCTGTAATAGTTCTAGTTGGAATCAGTTCATTGCTCTCATTCACTACTACGGTCATCCCCCCCTTCTTAGGTACACATTGTATTGGACTCACCCACTGACTACTAGCTATAGGGAAGATTACACCTGCATCTAACCATTTTATGATCTCCTTCTTAACTACCTCTTTCATAGAGGGGTTCAGCCTACGTTGGTGATCTACTCGGGGTGTATGTTCTTCTTCCAATATTATCTTATGCATGCAGTAAGAAGGGTAATGCCTCTAATGTCAGCAATTGTCCATGCAATAGCCTTTCTATGTTGTTTGAGTAATAAGATCAACTCAACTTCATGCTTTGCACTCAATTTTGATGAAATAATAACAGACAGAGTATCATTACTTCCTAAATATGCATACTTAAGATGTTCAGGCAGTGGTTTTAATTCTAAGATAGGTGGATGCTCAATGGATGGTTTTAATGGATTCATGGATCTTTCAGTCAAATCAGTAGTCATACAAACATGTTGAGGATTATTCACAGGTACGTCCATTATTTCAGCTATGTTTAAGTCAGTTAAATCTAATTGCACATAATCATTGGCATGCTTAGTTGACAATTCATGCTCAAGCTGTTCTTCCATCAATGAATCTACTATGTCCATTGTTGCGTGCTCAATGTGTTAAAATAAATAAGCAATAAGAGAGAGAGAGCACTTAGAACATGCAAGCATACATGATCTTATAGCAAGTAGTAAGTATTTTTTCATTCGTTTTCCCACAGAGATTTATTATAAGCTACTCGTGAAGTGTAAAGTTAAGAAAGAAAGGGTGGATTTGATGGGGTAGAATTGGTTTTAAATTGTCTATTTCCTACTGAATACGTAGAGGGTAGCAACATAAACAAGTGCAAGTCAAAGTTAAACTCAAATGAAAAGAGACGAGATTAATAAATGAAGAAGAAAACAGCTAAGCAGAATTGTAAACGTAGCAGAATTGCGGAACCAGCAATTCTACCGCAATTTTAATAACAGCGAAAGTGTGTGAAATGGAGAAACAAGGGCTACTAACGACTCCTCTATAGGCATTTTCTCACGATTCTCAAGCATTGGATCAACTCTCTATGCATCAAACTCACTCAATCTCATGTATCGTCCGATTCCATGCATTAGATTCTTTAGTTTACTCATGTCCAAGTAAGGTCTTAAGCATCTTGTTAAAGCAGAAAGTTAAGGTTTGTACTAGGAAAACGCCTATTCCTAGGTCGTTTTCTGGCTACCTTGAAAGGCTAGCATGAGTGTATGACTTTGAACTCTTACTCCTTCCAGAGGTTAGGAGTTCTTTGGACAAAATGGATGGCCAATCGAAATTGCCCGTGGGATGAAGCTTACATACAATCAATGCTTCGAGAGCTATCCTACATGCTTGGTTCACGTTTTTTAGCCTATAGACTTGTCATTAGCATGCCCCTATGTGACTTAGCTACTCATGGATATAGACAAAACAGAAGTAAGAAAAGAAGTAGACATGCTTAGAAGTAATTTAAAGACAAACAGCAAGGGGAAAACAGTAGCAGCAAAGAGAAGAAACTGTGAAATGAAGAATTGTGCTTTGATTACTTGAATGTTTGAATGAACAAAGGGACGTTTAAAGTAAATAACATAAAGGTAGAAAGCAACGAAATGCAATAAACTAGCTACTAGAAGGGAAACAACAACAAAACAGAACTGGAAATTAGAAATGAAAGACAGAAAACAGTAATTAAGCTTGAACGCCTCATTGTGAATGCCTCGACTGAAGGGAGAGAAAGATCAGCCTTGCTTGGATGAATCCAATCGGGAGAGAAGAGGAATCTTCTCTCCTTCCTATCAGATTGTCGACTCCAACAGCTAAACCTCTCAAACCAACAGACGGATGAGAAAAACAGGAGAAATGATGGAGCTGCGAAGAGACTTCTACGCTTTCGGATGATGATTGAACCCTCGACTTTGACCCCCTTTTATAGTAATCTGCAGGTGCGTTTGGGCCAAGGAGAACCATCAATCTTCAACGTCGTACTTCAAAATGGATGGAGGAGAAAGAACGAATCCCTGAAATAACGGAAATTAACAGAAAAAGATCAGTCAACTTACGGTTTTCACTTGAAACATTGCGGTTTCAGCAATGTTTCCGCAATGCTGTCGCAATGTAGTTTTTTCATTCTTTTACTTCGGTTTTCAATCCTTTTCTTTCCTTTTGCACACAAGTCCTAATTTAGCTACCTTCTTTTAATTCTCACAAATAAGCATAGGTTTAAGCTAAATCCTATCAAAAACACCTAAGAGTGTGCATCTTTCTAAGCTAAATAAGTCCTAAATAAGTCACTTTTGGAGACATAACACACCCCCAAACTTAAGGTTTTGCTCGTCCTCGAGCAAACTAAGGACTTACTTAGGCTGCTGTTTCATCTTCTTTAACCACTTACTGACTCCCCTATATCCCTATCTATAGCAGCGCTGTCCTGTGACACACTTCTAAGCTTAAAACTACCCTCTTATCTAGCTTCTTCTGACTTCGCATGCCTAATACTCCTCCTGTTTTCATTAACTCCCTACAACTGATCTACTTGCTTTTGTCATATCATGCCACTATCCCTAAGGTTTCAAATTCTACCTAGCTTTACCCCAGACTCAGTACATGCTTCTAGTTTTTACTTATGAGCTACCTAGGATTCCTTAGAGTCATGCCAGTCTTAGTATTAACAGTGACAGTAGTACTTTAAGAGAACAACCTAAACCCTGGCATCACTACATTGGACATACATTCATCTCCCTAAACACCCTACAAGCTACAACTTTGCGCTCAGCTAATTGAGGATCAGAGTTCTTTTTAATCAGGACATCTAAGCCACAAAGTTGCGACTCCTAGGTATACATTCTTCTTCTCTATTTTTTTTTTTTTTTTTTTTTCTGTTTCTTTCACACTTTGGTGGAGCCTCTCCTTTGGTTGCCTTTTGATGCAATGCCACGTGTGGATTACACACTTGGCACTGATTACTCAGCAACCTAAGAGAGACATCCCTCTTTATTCTATTTTTTTTTTTTTTCAGCTCATTATTTTTTTGTAAAGGAGAAGAAGAATGCTTATGTTTTTAAGGGAGAGAGGAATGTTCCTAGGCCTAGGGTGGCCTCCCCCAAACTTAAACTACTCATTGTCCCCAATGAGTGTCTGAGGTGGCACACCCCCAAACTGTCCTAGAAGCATCTAGTCTAAGGTAAAACAAAGAGAATCTAAAAGTCCTAGGCATAGACAGAACATTCTAAAAGGAAATATCACAGCAGCAGAAATTTGAAAAAAACAGACAGGTAAGGACTTAAAGCTATGCATGCTGAGCACTGTTTAGAGGTGAATTTAAACTATCGAAGGGTGTCCTATGACACTCATCCAGCATGCTTTGAGATAAGCTATATAAGGTAGTCATGATAGCAGCAAAAGAAAGAATTTAAACAGAACCAGCCTAACTAAACAGACAGTCAAAAACAGGCATTCAGTAATAAAAATTGCGGTTTCCGCAATTATTTCGCAATAAAGACAGGGCAGATATATCATTGATTAAGACCCCTATGCATGCTTTTTCCAGTCATCCAAGCTATACAAAAATGAAACTAAACTAATCTACCTAATCAGCTAGCATCAGACTACACTAAACAATTTAAAAACTTAAAACTAAGCAACTAAAACAGATCAAAATATTAACTAAAAACAGCATAATTCACACGGTTCACAAAAAGCAGTTTGATTTTTTTTTTGTTATTGTAAGGGAACAGCAATACTCCCTTGAGTGCAATTCAAACTAGCACTCAGATGTCTTCATCCTCATCATCAGTCCCTCGTGGTCGTGGAGGCACCCATGGAGACAGTAGGTTCGTGGGAAAGTCAGGGAAGATGCATCCCAGTTGGCCAGCAACTTCCTTGTCCCTTGCCTGTGCGTATGTGGCCCATTGAGCCATCCTCTTCTGTAAATCCATCAGGCACGCCATGGACAGTGACTGAGCAGCAGCCAATCTATCCAGCTCGAACTCCATGTTCCCCATCCTTCTCAGCCTCAAGCCTGTAGGCAGCTCCAAGTGGCCTGTGTAAGCCATCTGCTGTTCCATCCGCTCAATGGGGACTCCTACACGCAAGCATAGTTTAGTAATAGTATTAGGGAAGAACAATGGACCCTTACCCTTCTTGGCGCAGTCAGTAATGGCAGCTGCAATGACTTCGCCCACGTTGATTGTGAGACCTCGCATGATTGCATAGACCAGCAGCGATCTGCTCTGGTTGATTGTGGTCTCATGGGTCACGGGGGACAGCTTCCTCCTCACGAAGGAAAATCAGACAGCCGCCTTGGCTGTGAGGTTGGCACTCATGAGAGTGTGCCTCCCATTGCGCGACACGGTCCATGATGCTTCTGTAGGCTCATTAACGATCCTTGAATAATCAGTGTGTTTCTGGCCCTTGAGGCCGTAGGCTTCGTTGATTGCCTTTGCTGAGAAGTCTACTTCTACTCCCCTGACCACAGACAATCCCTCCTCAGAATTCCTCAAATTGGCGTAGAAGTCATACACCATGCTTGTGTAAGCTGGATTGGGTGGTCTGCACAACTCCTCCCAGCCGTGATTCGTAATTCCTGCGCGCAAGAATTGCGGCAGGTCAGCAGGTCTGTCGAGGAAGCCCTTCTCGTGCAGCAGCTGTTAAGTCTCTGAAAGTGACTTATTTAGGACCCATTTAGCTTAAGAAGATGTACACTTTTAGGTGTTTTTGATAGCATTTAGCCTAAACATATGCTTAAATATGAGAATGAGAAGAAGGTAGCTAAATTAGGACTTATGCACAATAGGAAAGAAAAGGGTTGAAAACCGAAGGAAAAGAATGAAAAAAACTGCATTGCGACAGCATTGCGAAAACATTGCTGAAGCCGCAATTATTCAAGTGAAAACCGCAAGTTGACTGATCTTTTTCTGTTAATTTCCGTGATTTCAGGGATTCGTTCTTTCTCCTCCATCCATTCTGATATACGACGTTGAAGATTGATGGTTCTCCTTGGCCCAAACGCACCTGCAAACTACTATAAAAGGGGGTCAAAGTCGGAGGTTCAATCATCATCCGAAAGCGTAGAAGTCTTCTCGCAGTCCATCTTTTCTCCTAGTTTTCCTTTGCCGTCTGCTGGTTTGCGAAGCTCAGCTGTTGGAATCGATAATCTGATAGGAAGGAGAGGAGATTCTTCTTCTCTCCCGATTGGATTCATCCAAGCAAGGCTGACCTTTCTCATCCTTCATTCGAGGCGGCTGCAACGAAACTTTCGAGCTTGCTTTACTGTTTTCTGTCTTCATTTCTATTTTTCCAACTCTGTTTTGTGTTGTTTCTGTTCTTGTGGCGAATTTAGTTCATTTCGTTGTGTTCTGTCTTTCTGTTCTTTACTTTAAGTGTCTCTTATGTTCGTTCAAACAATCAATCAATCAAACATAGAATTCAATATTTCACAGTTCTCGCCTTTGCATTCTACTGCTTCCCCTTGCTGTTTTACACACATTTCCCTTCTAAGCATGTCTATTTTATCTTTTAGTTCTGTTCTCCTTATATCCATGAGTAACTAAGTCACTTAGGGGCATGCTAATGACAACACTATAGGCTAAAAAACGTGAATCAACCATGTAGGATAGCTCTCGAAGCATTGATTGTATGTAAGCTTCATCCCACGGGCAATTTCGATTGGCCATCCATTTTGTCCAAAGAACTCCTAACCTCTGGAAGGAGTAAGAGTTCAGAGTCATATTATCATGCTAGCCTTTCAAGGTAACCAGGAAACGGCCTAGGAATAGGCGTTTCCCTAGTACAAACCATATCTTTCTGCTTTAACAAGATGCTTAAGACCTTACTTTGAGTTGAGTAAACTAAAGAATCTAATGCATGGAATCGGACGATACATGAGATTGAGATAGTTTGATGCATAGAGAGTAGAACCAGTGCTTGAGAATCGTATAAAAATGCCTATAGGATAGTCATTAGTAGCCCTTAATTCACCCATTTACACACTTTCGCTGTTATTGTAATTGCGGTAGAATTGCGGTCTCCGCAATTCCGTCTAAGTTTCCATTCTGTTTAGCTGTCTTTGCCTTCATTTATTAATTTCGTTTCTTTTCATTTTAGTTTGGCTTTAACTTGTTCTTGTTTATGTTACTACCCTTTACACATTCAGCAAAAATTAGACAATTAAAAACCAATTTTACCCCATCAAATCCACCCCTTCTTTCTTAACAAAACACTTCGTGAATAGCTAAAAATAAGTCTCTGTGGGAAAACGAATGAAATATACTTACTACTTGCTATAAGATCATGTATGCTTGCATGTTCTGAGTGCTCTATCTCTTTTATTGCCTAATTATTTCAACACATTGAGCACGCAACAAGTTTTTGGCGCCGCTGCCGGGGATTTATTTTAAGTGAAAACGAAGTTTGTTAAGTTTGAAAAACCAAGTTTATTGCTTATTGAAGCTGATCTGTTTCATTTCTTTTGCAGGTATTATTGGGTTAGTTTATGAGTGAGCCTTCAAGTAGACATCTAGAGTTCAATCCTGAGCCTGAGAGACTACTTAGAGCTAGAAACAAAGCAAAGAAACAACTCTTTAAACAACCTCTTATACCTCAAATCATACCTGAAATCGAAGAAATGGACGAGATAGTTCCAAATCCGGTACCTGTCATTCGCAACCCCATCGAAATAGCGAATGACAAGAATAGTGCCATTCTTTCATATTTAGTACCTATGCCTGGGGAGCTGAACCCCAGCATAATCCGTCCTGAAATCACTGCCAACTCATTCGAGTTAAAGCTAGTGATGTTCCAAATGTTGTCCACTGTGGGACAATTCTTTGGAATAGAAAATGAGGACCCCCACAACCATCTTAGGAACTTCTTAGGAGTTAGTGATACCTTCATCATCCCTGGAGTGTCCCAAGAAGCTTTGAGGCTATACTTGTTCCCTTACTCTTTGAGGGACAAAGCCAAAACATGGTTGAACTCATTACCCTCTGGATCTGTCCTTAATTGGACAGACTTAGCAGAGAAATTCCTAGTCAAATACTTCCCACCTGATAGGAATTCTACCTTTCGTGATGATATAGTTAAGTTCAAACAAGCTGATAATGAATCTCTTCACGAAGCTTGGACAAGGTTCAAAGATCTTCTTCTCAAATGTCCACATCATGGCATCCCATGGTGTATCCAAATAGAGGTCTTTTTCAAAGGATGCAACCCCAGCACTAGGCAAGTCTTAAATTCATCTGCTGGTGGTTCCATGTTGTCCAAGAGTTACAACGAGGCCTATGAGATCTTGGAGAAAATCTCAGCATCTCACTGTAGGTGGTCAGATGATCCAGTGGAGCCAACTAGAGCTCAAGACAAGGATGCTCTAAGTGCAATGAGCACCCAAATAAATGCCCTGACCAACTTAGTTAAGCAAATGGCTCAAGCCAATCTCCAAACAAGTGCCAACACCGCTACCGCCATGTCAATGGGCACCCAACCAAGTCAAGGTGAGACACTTGTGTGTGGATTCTGTGGGGAAGGGCACCTGTATGAATACTGCCCTGGGAATCCAGCCTCAGTCTGCTACATTGGAAGCCAGCAGCAGCCTAGGAACAACCCCTATTCAAATACTTATAACCCTGGTTGGAGGAACCACCCAAACCTGTCATGGGGTGGCCAACAAAATGCTAACCAAAATCCTAACCAGCCTAGACCGAGTGGAACACCTGGTTTCACTCCCCAACATAACCAATCAATGTATCAAAAACCTTACAGCCAACCTGTAGGATCTTCTGTAGAAAACTTACTCAAGGAATACATAGCTAAGAATGATGCTACTCTTCAAAGCCAGCAAACTACTCTTAGGAGCCTAGAGAACCAAATAGGCCAATTGGCCAATGAACTCAAGAGTAGGCCCCAAGGTAGACTCCCTGCTGACACCGAGGTACCAAGGAGAGATGGTAAAGAACAAGTTCAAGCAATTGAACTTAGAAGTGGCAGACCCTTGGTGAGCAACACAAAGGACACACCAAAGAGAGTAGAGAACACTGAGTCTAGTGCTCCACTGGAGTCTCTGCCAACCCAAGGTCCACCACCAACTAGCACATCAGGAGCCAGGCTAGAGCCAATTATTGAGGAGATAGAAGAAATTCCAAGGCCTCCACCTATCCTAAGGCGCCCTGACGTGCCTGCATATGTGCCACCACCTCCATACCCTCGAAGGCTTAAGAAGAAGCAGGAACAGGAAGTTCATTTTAATAAATTCTTAGAAATTCTTAAGCAAGTGCATGTCAACATTCCTTTTGTAGAAGTTTTACAGTCTATGCCTTCCTATGTGAAGTTTTTGAAGGACATTATTACTAACAAAAAAATTATTGGTGAGTTTGAAACAGTAAACCTCACTGAAGAGTGCAGTGCCATACTCCAAAACAAGCTGCCTAAGAAGGAGAAGGATCCTGGTTCCTTCACCTTACCTGTAGAACTTGGAGGCAAGCACGTGGGTAGAGCGCTTTGTGACCTGGGCGCCAGCATAAACCTCATGCCCCTATCACTATTCCGCGAGTTGGGAATAGGAGAAGCACGACCAACCACTGTCACCTTACAATTAGCAGACAGATCCATTGCATATCCAGAAGGTAAAATTGAGGATATTTTAGTAAAGGTTGACAAATTTATTTTCCTTGCAGATTTCATTATCCTGGATTATGAAGCAGACAAGGAGGTCCCCATCCTGCTAGGCAGACCATTTCTAGCCACAGGTAGGGCACTTATAGACGTCCAAAAAGGTGAGCTCACTATGAGGGTTCATGATGAAGAGGTGAAATTTAGTGTGTATAAAGCTTTAAGGTATCCCTCTGACCTTGAATCCTGTGCTAGTATGGACGTTGTTGATTCTTTAATGGAAGAACAATTGGAGCATGTACTATTAACTAAGCATGCTAATGAATATGTACAATTAGATGTAGCTGACTTGAATGTATCTGACATAATGGATATACCTGTAGATAAACCACAACATGTATGTATGAATATAGACCTAACTGATAGATCTGTGAATCCTTTAAAGCCATCCATTGAGCATCCACCTGTTTTAGAACTGAAACCACTACCCACTCACCTCAAGTATGCATATTTAGGGAGTAATGAAACTCTGCCTGTTATCATTTCTTCTAAACTAAGTGAAAAGCAAGAGGTTGAACTAATTTTACTGCTTAAGCAACATAGGAAGGCTATTGCATGGACTATTGCTGATATTAGAGGCATTAGCCCTTCTTATTGTATGCATAAGATTATATTAGAGGAAGAGCACACACCTAGAGTAGACCACCAACGTAGGCTGAACCCCTCTATGAAAGAGGTAGTCAAAAAAGAAATAATTAAATGGTTAGATGCTGGTGTGATCTTTCCCATAGCTAGTAGCCAGTGGGTGAGTCCTATCCAATGTGTACCTAAAAAGGGTGGGATGACTGTGGTAGTCAATGAGAACAACGAACTGATTCCAACTAGGACTGTCATAGGGTGGAGAGTGTGCATGGATTACAGGAAATTAAATAAAGAAACTAAAAAAGACCACTTCCCTCTACCGTTCATTGACCAGATGTTAGACAGAATAGCTGGTAGAGCCTACTATTGTTTCTTAGATGGTTATTCCGGCTATAACCAGATTACTATAGACCCCAAAGACCAAGAGAAGACTACCTTCACTTGCCCTTTTGGAACTTTTGCCTTTCGCAGAATGCCTTTTGGCTTATGCAATGCACCGGCAACTTTCCAAAGGTGCATGATGGCAATCTTCTCTGAGTTGGATGAGTCCATGATAGAAATATTCATGGATGACTTCTCAGTCTTTGGGGACTCATTTACAAACTGTCTAGAAAACCTAGGACAAGTCCTGGCTAGATGTGAAGAGACTAACTTAGTCCTTAATTGGGAAAAGTGTCACTTCATGGTAGATGAGGGGATTTTCTTAGGTCATAGAGTGTCAAGGGCAGGTGTAGAGGTCGATAGGGCCAAAATAGAGATCATAGAGAAGTTGGTAGAGCCTCAGAATGTCAAGGCCATTAGAAGTTTCTTAGGGCATGTTGGTTTCTACAGAAGGTTCATTAAGGACTTTTCTAAGATAGCCAAGCCTCTGTGTGAGCTGCTAGAACTAAATAGGCCATTCATCTTCTCTAAGGAATGTGTAAGAGCTTGGACCACCCTTAAGAAAGCACTAGTTACAGCACCTGTTATTATAGGGCCAGATTGGGATCTCCCATTTGAGATGTTATGTGATGCTAGTGACTATGCTGTAGGGGTCATGTTAGGCCAGAAGATTGACAAACTAACACACCCTGTCTATTATGCTAGTAAGACCTTGAATGAGGCTCAATGTAATTATACAACTACTGAGAAAGAGATGCTTGCTGTAGTGTTTGCTTGTGAGAAATTCAGGAACTATATTGTAGGCACAAGGACAATTGTATACACTGACCATTCTGCCTTGAAATATCTTATGAGGAAGGCTGATGCCAAGCCTAGGTTGATTAGGTGGGTGTTATTGCTGCAAGAATTTGATTTGGACATTCGAGACAAGAAAGGATGTGAAAATGTGGTTGCAGATCACCTTTCTCGATTGCAGCACAATTGCGAAAAAATTGCGGAGCCCGCAATTTCTGATGCTTTTATTGATGAACATGTCTTTGTTTTGACTCATCGTGATATCGATGAGGAACCTTGGTTTGCTGACATTGCTAACTTCCGTGCATCACAGGTATTACCAGTTTTCAAGGGAGGACAAGAGAAGAAGAGGTTCCTTCATGAAGCAAGGAAATTCATCTGGGATGACCCCACACTTTACAGAACCTGTGCTGATGGCTTGCTAAGGAAGTGTGTTTCAGCTGCTGAAGCGAAGTCTGTGCTGCAGCACTGTCACGCAGCTCCTTATGGTGGACACTTTGGTGGCCAAAGAACAGCTGCAAAGGTATTTCAGAGTGGCTACTATTGGCCAACAATCTTCAAGGATGCCCACAACTATGCCCACAACTGTGATGAATGCCAAAGAACAGGTAACCTCAGTCGAAAGGATGAGATGCCCCTCACCTACATCTTAGAGTTGGAGCTCTTTGATGTGTGGGGCATTGACTTCATGGGGCCATTCCCTCCATCATCAGGTAACCTTTACATATTAGTGGCAGTAGACTATGTGTCCAAGTGGGTAGAAGCCAAAGCATGTCCTAATAATGATGCTAAAACAGTCACCAACTTCTTGCATAGGCACATTTTTACTAGGTTTGGGACACCTCGTGCCATCATTAGTGATGAGGGGTCACATTTCATTAACAAGGCTATGGAGAGAGTGTTGGCTAAATATAACATTAGACATAGAGTAGCCACTCCCTATCACCCACACTCCAATGGACAAGCTGAAATTTCAAATAGGGAAATTAAGAACATCCTAGAAAAAGTGGTCAAACCTAATAGGAAAGACAGGTCCTTTAAGCTTGAGGATGCACTTTGGGCTTATAGGACAGCATATAAGACACCCCTAGGTATGTCTCCTTATAGGCTGGTATATTGCAAGACCTGTCACTTACCACTTGAGTTAGAAAACAAAGCATTTTGGGCCATGAAGGAATTGAATTTTTGTGTAAAGGATGCAGGAACACTGAGGTCTTTGCAATTACAAGAGCTTGATGAGCTTAGACATATGGCCTATGAAAATGCTAAAATGTATAAGGAAAAGACCAAGATTTGGCACGATAGTAGACTTAGAGTTAAGGATTTTAAGAAGGGTCAACTTGTCTTGTTGTTTAACTCACGGTTGAAATTATTTCCAGGGAAACTTAAGTCTAGATGGTCAGGTCCATTTGTGATTACTAATGTGTTTGTTCATGGTGCCATAGAGATAAAGAACTTGCAGCAAGGCCAACCATTTATGGTTAATGGTGCAAGGTTGAAGCACTACTATGAGGAAGGAGATGTGAAGACTCTCTCGGCCTTCCTCTTGACTGAAGCATGAAAAGAGAACGAGAGAGGACGAGTGATTGCTGTGCTCGTCAACATAAGGCTCATGCCTTAGTTTATTTTTTGCAATTTTCCGGTTATCGTTTGTCTGTTTTGTTGTATGATTTTAATTACGAATTTAATGTTGCTTTTATTTCTTTTTGTAGGGAATTGAAAGAGGGAATCAAGGAGAGCAATTCCAGCTTTAAAAATCAAGAAACGATCGAGCCAAATAAAAGATACGGACGAGCAAAGTTTGCCATTTAGATGAAAAAAATCCCTAAAATTGCGCTGGAATTGCAGGATCCGCAAAATATAGCCGTTGGGATTTAGCCGTTTCCTTTATATCCGTTAGAAGGCGCTCGATCGATACGATTCTCTCATTCTCTGAATTCCAAGAAAGCTGCGATTCTCTTCATCTTTGATCCTTCTCTCCAAACCTCCAAGACTCAACAATGGTGTTCACACGGGCTGAAAGATCTGCAGCCAAGAAGATGGCTGAAGACGCTGCTGAAACAGCTGCGAGAGACGCATTACTTGCCTTGGCTACGGCTGACGCTGCACGCACCGAACGTCTCCCCAAGCTTCCGATCCGTAGGAAGAAGTGGAGGGTTGTCACAGAAATCCCTGCTGGACCCTCTGAACCAGCAGGCACACCCAAGAAGCGCCGGTGGAGTGTCGAGACGGCCGCCGAACCAAGCAAAGCAAAGACTCCCTCTGTGGAGAGTCAAGAAACGGATCGTCCGTCCCACGAGTCGACCAAGAAGGGTTCGTCGCCATCTGCATCGCCTGCGCACAGCCCTTCACCATCTGAACCAGTGCAGAGCCCAGAGTTGCCGTCATCACCGCCAGCGCAGAGTCCTGAACTGCCATCTTCGCCACTGAGTTCTGCGCAGACACCTACAGCAGAGCAAAACACCACGCCGTCACACACTTCCCCACGGCCTGACCCTGAATTCCCATATGGGGATTATCAAGAATCAACGCAGGGCAGTGGGGAAGGTGAGGACGAGGAGGTTTTCTCACCTATGAGGGAAGCAAGTGCCGAGAGCCCTGCGCAGCAGGATGATTCCATGGAAGAGACGCTGGGGGCATGCCTCCAGCAGATCAACATCAAGGCAAAGCTCAAGAAGAAGAAGAAGGCCAAGATTGTCAAGGCCAAGCGATCCAAGAAGCTGAAAAAGAAGAAGGCCAAAAGGGTGCCTTCAGCAGACAAAGAAAGCACTGAGCCTTCGCTTAAACGACTCAAGGTTGAGGCTGCCGAGTCAGCCAAGCCAGCAGATAAAGGGAAGGCCAAGCTCTACCCTGAAGATGAGCCTCAGTCAGTGAGGTATGTTTCCTCTGATGCTGAGTCCAGAGGCGTTGAGCTGAGGAAGAGGGAGTTGCTACATGAGAAGGGCTTCCTCGACAGACCTGCTGACCTGCCGCAGTTCTTGCGCGCAGGGATTATCAATCACAGCTGGGAGGAGTTGTGTAGGCCACCCAATCCGGCTTACACAGCTATGGTATACGACTTCTACGCCAACCTGCGCAACTCTGAAGAGGGGCTCTCTGTGGTGAGGGGAGTAGAGGTGGATTACTCAGCAAAAGCTATCAACGAAGCTTATGGCCTCAAGGGCCAAAGACACACTGATTATGCACGGATCGTTGATGAGCCTACTGAGGCAGTGCTGGAGGAGGCCATTCGAACCATTGGCCAACCTGAAGCAGCGTGGACTATATCACGCAATGGGAGGCACACTCTCATGAGTGCCAACCTGACAGCAAAGGCAGCTGTATGGTTTGCCTTCGTACGGAGGAAGCTGGCCCCTGTGACCCATGAGACGACCATCAACCAGAGCAGATCGCTGCTGGTCTACGCCATTATGCGAGGTCTCACGGTCAATGTGGGGGAAATTATGTCAGCTGCCATTGCTGAGTGCACCAAGAAAGGTAAGGGACCACTGTTTTTCCCTAACACCATAACCAAACTATGTTTGCTTGCAGGAGTCCCCACTGAGCGACTGGAGCAGCAGATGGCTTACACAGGCCACTTGAAGCTGCCTGCTAGCCTGAGGCTGAAGAGGAAGGGGAATATGAAGTTTGAACTGGATAGGCTGGCTGCTGATCAGTCACTATCCATGGCGTGCCTGATGGATATGCAGAGGAGGATGGCTCAATGGGCCACTTATGCGCAGGCAAGAGACAAGGAAGTTGCAGACCAACTTGGGTGCATCTTCCCTGACTTCCCCACAAATCTCCTGACTCCATGGGTACCTCCACGACCACGACAACCTGATGAGGATGAAGACGTTTGAGTGCTGGTTTGAATTGCACTGAAGGGAGTATTGCTGTTCCCTTAGAAAAAAAAAACATTTTTCTGCTTTCTGATAGACTATGTGAATTATGCTGTTTTTAGTACACTTTTGATCTGTTTTAGATGCTTAGTTTTATGTTTTTAATTTTGCTTAGTATAGTCTGATGATAGGAGCCTAGGTAGGTTAGTTTTGTTTTATTTCTAGAAGAGCTTGAATGACTGGAAAGAGCATGCTTAGGGGCCTTAATCACTGTTATATCTGCCCTGATCTAATTGCGAAATAATTGCGGTACCCGCAATTTTCATGACTGAAAGCATGTTTTGGACTGTCTGTTTAGCTAGGCTGTGATCTGTTTAAATTCCATCTTTTGCTGCTTTCATGACTACCATATATAGCTTATCTAAACGCATGCTGGATGAGTGTCATAGGCCACCCTTTGCTAGTTTAAATCAACCTCTAAAAAGCTCAGCATGCACAGCTTTAAGCCCTTAACTGTCTGTTTTTTTTTAATTACTGCTGCAGTGATATTTTCTTTTAAATGTTCTGTCTATGCCTAGGGCTTTAGATTCTCTTTGTTTTACCTTAGACTAGATGCTTCTAGGATAGTTTGGGGGTGCCACCTCAGACACTCATTGGGGACAATGAGTAGTTGAAGTTTGGGGGAGGCCACCCTAGGCCTAGGAACATTCCTCTCTCCCTTAGAAACATAAGCATTCTTCTTCTCCTTTACAAAAAAATGATGAACTGAAAAAAAAATGAAAAATAGAATAAAGAGGGGGGTCTCTCTTAGGTTGCTAAGTAATCAGTGCCAAGTGTGTGACCCACAAGTGGCATTGCATCAAAAGGCAACCAAAGGAGAGGCCCCACCTAAGTAAGAAAAAGGGAAAAGAATAAGGAAGAAGAATGTATACCTAGGAGTTATAACTTTGTGGCTTAGATGTCCTATTTAAAAAGAACTCTGATCCTCAATTAGCTAAGCACAAAGTTGTAACTTGTAGGTTTGTTTAGGGAGATGAGTGTTTATCCAATGTAGTGATGCCAGGGTTTAGGTTGTTCTTTAAAGTACTACTGTCACCGTTAATACTAAGACTGGCATGACTCTAAGGAATCCTAGACACATTAAAAATAAAGCTAGAAGCATGTACTGAGTCTGAGGTAAAGCTAGGCAGAATTTGAAACCTTAGGGATAGTGGCATGATATGACAAAAGCAAATAGATCAGTTGTAGGAAGTTAATGAAAACAGAAGGAATGTTAGGCAGGCAAAGTCAGAAGAAGCTAGATAAGAGGGTAGTTTTAAGCTTAGAAGTGTGTCACAGGACAGCAGTGCTATAGATAGGGATATAGGGGAGTCAGTAGGTGGTTAAAGAAGATGAAACAGCAGCCTAGGTAAGTCCTTAGTGTGCTTGAGGACAAGCAAAACCTTAAGTTTGGGGGTGTGTTAAGTCTCTGAAAGTGACTTATTTAGGACCCATTTAGCTTAAGAAGATGTACACTTTTAGGTGTTTTTGATAGCATTTAGCCTAAACCTATGCTTAAATATGAGAATGAGAAGAAGGTAGCTAAATTAGGACTTATGCACAATAGGAAAGAAAAGGGTTGAAAACCGAAGGAAAAGAATGAAAAAAACTGCATTGCGACAGCATTGCGAAAACATTGCTGAAGCCGCAATTATTCAAGTGAAAACCGTAAGTTGACTAATGTTTTTCTGTTAATTTCCGTGATTTCAGGGATTCGTTCTTTCTCCTCCATCCATTCTGATATACGACGTTGAAGATTGATGGTTCTCCTTGGCCCAAACGCACCTGCAAACTACTATAAAAGGGGGTCAAAGTCGGAGGTTCAATCATCATCCGAAAGCGTAGAAGTCTTCTCGCAGTCCATCTTTTCTCCTAGTTTTCCTTTGCCGTCTGCTGGTTTGCGAAGCTCAGCTGTTGGAATCGATAATCTGATAGGAAGGAGAGGAGATTCTTCTTCTCTCCCGATTGGATTCATCCAAGCAAGGCTGACCTTTCTCATCCTTCATTCGAGGCGGCTGCAACGAGACTTTCGAGCTTGCTTTACTGTTTTCTGTCTTCATTTCTATTTTTCCAACTCTGTTTTGTGTTGTTTCTGTTCTTGTGGCGAATTTAGTTCATTTCGTTGTGTTCTGTCTTTCTGTTCTTTACTTTAAGTATCTCTTATGTTCGTTCAAACAATCAATCAATCAAACATAGAATTCAATATTTCACAGTTCTCGCCTTTGCATTCTACTGCTTCCCCTTGCTGTTTTACACACATTTCCCTTCTAAGCATGTCTATTTTATCTTTTAGTTCTGTTCTCCTTATATCCATGAGTAACTATGTCACTTAGGGGCATGCTAATGACAACACTATAGGCTAAAAAACGTGAATCAAGCATGTAGGATAGCTCTCGAAGCATTGATTGTATGTAAGCTTCATCCCACGGGCAATTTCGATTGGCCATCCATTTTGTCCAAAGAACTCCTAACCTCTGGAAGGAGTAAGAGTTCAGAGTCATATTATCATGCTAGCCTTTCAAGGTAACCAGGAAACGGCCTAGGAATAGGCGTTTCCCTAGTACAAACCATATCTTTCTGCTTTAACAAGATGCTTAAGACCTTACTTTGAGTTGAGTAAACTAAAGAATCTAATGCATGGAATCGGACGATACATGAGATTGAGATAGTTTGATGCATAGAGAGTAGAACCAGTGCTTGAGAATCGTATAAAAATGCCTATAGGATAGTCATTAGTAGCCCTTAATTCACCCATTTACACACTTTCGCTGTTATTGTAATTGCGGTAGAATTGCGGTCTCCGCAATTCCGTCTAAGTTTCCATTCTGTTTAGCTGTCTTTGCCTTCATTTATTAATTTCGTTTCTTTTCATTTTAGTTTGGCTTTAACTTGTTCTTGTTTATGTTACTACCCTTTACACATTCAGCAAAAATTAGACAATTAAAAACCAATTTTACCCCATCAAATCCACCCCTTCTTTCTTAACAAAACACTTCGTGAATAGCTAAAAATAAGTCTCTGTGGGAAAACGAATGAAATATACTTACTACTTGCTATAAGATCATGTATGCTTGCATGTTCTGAGTGCTCTATCTCTTTTATTGCCTAATTATTTCAACACATTGAGCACGCAACAGCAGCTCCCTTTTCCTCAGCTCAATGCCTCTAGACTCAGCGTCAGAAGACACGTACCTCACTGACTGAGGCTCATCTTCAGGGTACAGCTTGGCCTTCCCCTTGTCTTTCAGTTTGGCTGACTCAGCAGCCTCAATCTTGAGCTTCTTTGGGGAAGGCTCGTCACTCCCCTTCTTGGATGAAGGCGCAGCCCTGAATTTCTTCTTCTTCTTGGACTTCTTTTTTGTTCTTGGTCGTTTGGCCTTGACAACCTTGGCTTCCTTCTTCCTCAACCGTGCCTTCGTTGTCATCTGCTGGAGGCAATCCCCCAGTGTCTCGTCCATCGAGTCATCCTTCTGTGCAGGGCTCTCAGGGCTGGCTTCCCTCAAAGGAGAGGAGACCTCGTCTTCCTCAGCTTCCCCACTGCCCTGCGTCGATTCTTGGTACTCCCCATATGGGAATTCAGGGTCAGGCCGTGGAGAAGTGGGTGATGCCTCAGGGCTCTCTGCTGGTGGGGTACACTCAGAACTCTGCGGTGATGAAGGCAGCTCAGGGCTCTGCGCTGGTGGCGATGAAGAGAGCTCAGGGCTTCGAACCGGTGGGGATGGTGAAGGGCTGTGCTCGACTGTCTCGTGGGATGGCTGGCCTAGTTCTTGACTCTCCACAGAGGGAGTCTTTTTCTTGATTTCTTCTCCGGCCATAGCCATACTCCATTTGCGCTTCTTGGGTGTGCCTGCTGGTTCAGAGGGTCCAGCAGGTATCTCCGTAACTACCTTCGACTTCTTCTTGCGGACAGGCAGTTTGGGCAAGCGTTCAGTGCGCGCAGCCTCAGCATCAGCCAAGGCAAGTAGTGCTTCCCTCGCAGCAGTTTCAGCGTCATCAGCCCTTTTCTTGGACGCAGATCATTCGGCTCTTGTTAGCACCATCGTTGAATTGTGGAGATTTGGAGAGAGGAATCACAGATGAAGAGAAAAGCAGCTTTCTTGGAGTTCAGATAATGGGAGAATCGTACGGATCAACGCGCCTCTAACGGATATAAAGAAAACACAAAAAATCCCAACGGCTATATTTTTGCGGATTCTGCAAATCCAGCGCAATCATAGTGACCGTTGGAGATTTTCTGCATTTAAATGTCAATCTTTGCTCAACCGTATCTTTGATTTGGCCCAATATCTTCTTGATCTTTTTAGCTGGATTTAATCTCCTTGATTCCCTCTATTGATTCCCTACAAAAAGAAATAAAATCAACATCAAATTCGTAATTAAAATCATACAAACATATACACAAACGATAACCGGAAAAATGGAAAAAATAAACTAAGGCATGAGCCCCGTCTGGACGAGCACAGCAATCACTCGTCCTCTCTCGTTCTTAATTTCACGCTTCAGTCAAGAGGAAGGCCGAGAGAGTCTTCACATCTCCTTCCTCATAGTAGTGCTTCAACCTTGCACCATTAACCATGAATGGTTGTCCTTGCTGCAGGTTATTTATCTCGATGGCACCATGAACAAACACAATAGTAATTACAAATGGACCTGACCATCTAGACTTAAGTTTGCCTGGAAATAATTTCAATCGTGAGTTAAATAATAAAACAAGTTGGCCTTTCTTAAAGTCCTTAATCCTAAGTCTACTGTTGTGCCAAATCTTGGTCTTTTCCTTATACATTTTGGCATTTTCATAAGACATATGCCTAAGCTCATCAAGCTCATGCAATTGCAAAGACCGCAACGTTCCCGCATCGGTCACGCAATAATTCAACTCTTTTAGTGCCCAAAATGCCTTAATTTCCAACTCGAATGGAAGATGACAAGCTTTACCATACACAAGTCTGTAAGGAGACATACCTAGGGGTGTCTTATACGCAGTTCTATACGCCCAAAGTGCATCCTCGAGTTTAAACGCCCAATCCTTTCTGTTGGGTTTGACCACCTTTTCTAGGATGTTCTTAATCTCCCTATTGGAAATTTCAGCCTGACCATTCGAGTGTGGGTGATAGGGAGTGGCTACTCTATGTCTAATGTTATACTTAGCCAACACTCTCTCCATATCCTTATTAATGAAATGTGTCCCTTCATCGCTAATGATAGCAGGTGGTGTTCCAAACCTAGTAAAAATGTGCCTATGCAAGAATTTTATGACTGTTTTGGCATCATTATTGGGACATGCTATGGCCTCTACCCACTTGGATACATAGTCTACTGCCACTAATATGTAAAGGTTACCTGATGATGGGGTAAATGGTCCCATGAAGTCAATGCCCCACACATCAAAGAGTTCCAACTCTAAGATGTAGGTGAGAGGCTACTCATCCTTTCGACTGAGGTTACCTGTTCTTTGGCATTCATCACAGCTGTGGGCATAGTTGTGGGCATCCTTGAAGATCGTTGGCCAATAGTAGCCACTCTGAAATACCTTTGCAGCTGTTCTTTGGCCACCAAAGTGTCCACCATAAGGAGCTGTGTGGCAGTGCTGCAGCACAGACTTCGCCTCAGCAGCTGAAACACACTTCCTTAGCAGGCCGTCAGCACATGTTTTGTAAAGTGTGGGGTCATCCCATATGAATTTCCTTGCTTCATGAAGGAACCTCTTCTTCTCTTGTCCTCCCTTGAAAGTTGGTAGTACCTGTGATGCAAGGAAGTTAGCAATGTCAGCAAACCAAGGTTCCTCATCGTTATCACGATGAGTCAATACAAAGACATGTTCATCAATAAAAGCATCAGAAATTGCGGTTTCCGCAATTTTTTCGCAATTATGCTGCAATCTAGAAAGATGATCCGCAACCACATTTTCACTTCCTTTCTTATCTCTAATGTCTAGATCAAACTCTTGCAGCAGCAAAACCCATCTAATCAACCTAGGCTTAGCATCAGCCTTCCTCATAAGATACTTTAAAGCAGAATGGTCAGTGTACACAATCGTTCTGGTGCCTACAATATAGTTCCTAAATTTCTCACAGGCAAACACTACAGCTAGCATCTCCTTCTTAGTGGTTGTGTAGTTGCATTGTGCCTCATTAAGTGTCTTACTAGCATAATATACAGGGTGTGTTAACTTGTCAATCTTCTGTCCTAACATAACCCCTAGAGCATAGTCACTAGCATCACACAACATCTCAAATGGGAGATCCCAATTTGGTCCCACTATAATAGGGGCTGTGACTAGTGCTTCCTTAAGGGTCTTCCATGCTAGGAAACACTCTTTAGAGAAAATGAACGGTTTGTTTAGCTCTAGAAGCTCACATAGAGGCTTGGAGATCTTAGAAAAGTCCATAATGAACCTTCTATAGAAACCAGCATGCCCTAAGAAACTTCTAATGGCCTTGACATTTTGGGGTTCTACCAATTTCTCTATTATTTCAATTTTTGCCCTGTCAACTTCTACACCCGCCCTTGACACTCTATGACCTAAGACAATCCCTTCATCTACCATGAAATGGCACTTTTCCCAATTTAGGACTAGGTTGGTCTCTTCACACCTAGCCAGGACTTGTCCTAGGTTCTCTAGACAGTTTGTAAATGAATCCCCAAAGACTGAGAAATCATCCATGAATATCTCTATCATGGACTCATCCAAATCAGAGAAGATTGCCAACATGCACCTTTGGAAAGTTGTCGGTGCATTGCATAAGCCAAAAGGCATTCTGCGAAAGGCAAAAGTTCCAAAAGGGCAAGTGAAGGTAGTCTTCTCTTGGTCCTTAGGGTCTATAGTAATCTGGTTATATCCTGAATAACCGTCTAAGAAACAGTAGTAGGCTCTACCAGCTATCCTATCGAGCATCTGGTCAATGAATGGTAGAGGGAAATGGTCTTTTTTGGTTTCCTTGTTTAACTTCCTATAATCCATGCAAACTCTCCATCCTGTGATAGTCCTAGTTGGAATCAGTTCATTGTTCTCATTGACTACCACAGTCATCCCCCCCTTCTTAGGTAAACATTGTATAGGGCTCACCCACTGACTACTAGCTATGTGGAAGATCACACCAGCATCTAACCATTTTATTATTTCCTTTTTAACTACCTCTTTCATAGAGGGGTTCAACCTACGTTGGTGATCTACTCTAGGTGTATGCTCTTCCTCTAATATAATCTTATGCATGCAATAAGAAGGGCTAATGCCTCTAATGTCAGCAATAGTCCATGCAATAGCCTTCTTATGTTGCTTAAGTAGTAATATCAGTTCAACCTCATGCTTTTCACTTAATTTAGAAGAAATAATCACAGGCAAAGTATCATTACTTCCTAGATATGCATACTTGAGGTGAGTGGGGAGAGGTTTCAATTCTAAGACAGGTGGATGCTCAATGGATGGTTTTAATGGATTCAAAGATTTTTCAGTTAAGTCAATATTCATACAAACATGCTGAGGGTTATTTACAGGTATGTCCATTATCTCAGCTATGTTTAAGTCAGTTAATTCTAAACCTACATATTCATTAGCATGCTTAGTCAACAATCCATGCTCCAATTTTTCTTCCATTAATGAATCTATAATGTCCATACTAGCACAAGATTCAGAGTCAGAGGGGTACCTTAAGGCTTTATACACACTAAACTTCACCTCTTCATCATGAACCCTCATAGTGAGCTCACCTTTTTGGACATCTATCAGTGCCCTACCTGTGGCTAGAAATGGTCTGCCTAACAGGATGGGGACCTCCTTGTCTGCTTCATAATCCAGGATAATGAAATCTGCAAGGAAAATAAACTTGTCAACCTTTACAAGAATATCCTCAATCTTACCTTCAGGGTATGCAATGGATCTGTCTGCTAGTTGTAAAGTGACAGTGGTTGGATGTGCTTCTCCTATTCCTAGCTGGCGGAATAGTGATAGGGGCATGAGGTTTATGCTGGCTCCCAGGTCACAAAGAGCTCTGCCCACGTGCTTGCCTCCTAGCTCTACTGGTAAGGTGAAGGAACCAGGATCCTTCTCCTTCTTGGGTAGCTTGTTCTGGAGTATGGCACTGCACTCCTCAGTGAGATTGACTGTTTCAAACTCACCAATTATTTTCTTGTTAGTTATAATATCCTTCAAAAACTTTACATAAGAAGGCATAGACTGTAAAACCTCTACAAAAGGAATATTAACATGCACTTGCTTAAGAATTTCTAGAAATTTATTAAAGTGCACTTCCTGTTCTTGTTTTTTCTTTAGCCTTCTAGGAAATGGAGGTGGTGGCACATATGCAGGCACTTCAGGTCGCCTCAGGATAGGTGGAGGCCTTGGAATTTCTTCTATCTCTTCTATGATTGGCTCCAGCCTTTGTCCTGATGTGCTTGTTGGTGGTTGACCTTGGTTTGGCAGAGACTCTAGTGGAGCACTAGACTCAGTGTTCTCTACTCTCTTTGTTGTTTCTTTGGTGTTGCTCACCAATGGTCTACCACTTCTAAGTTCAATTGCTTGAACTTGCTCTTTACCATCTCTCCTTGGCACTTCAGTGTCAGCAGGGAGTCTACCTTGGTGCCTACTTTTGATTTCATTGGCTAGTTGCCCTATTTGGTTCTCTAGGCTCCTAAGAATAGCTTGCTGACTCTGTAGAGTGGCATCATTCTTGGCTATGTATTCCTTGAGTAAGTTTTCTACAGAAGACCCTACAGGTTGGTTGTATGGTTTTTGGTACATGGATTGGTTATGTTGGGGAGTGAAACCAGGTGTTCCACTCGGTCTTGGTTGGTTAGGATTTTGATTAGCATTTTGTTGGCCACCCCATGACAGGTTTGGGTGGTTCCTCCAACCAGGGTTGTAAGTGTTGGAATAGGGGTTGTTCCTAGGCTGCTGCTGGCTTCCAATATAGCAGACTGAGGCTGGATTCCCAGGGAAGTATTCATACAGGTGCCCTTCCCCACAGAATCCACAGATAAGTGTCTCACCTTGACTTGGTTGGGTGCCCATTGACATGGCTGTGGCGGTGTTGACACTTGTTTGGAGATTGGCTTGAGCCATTTGCTTAACTAGGTTGGTCAGGGCATTTATTTGGCTGCTCATTGCACTTAGAGCATCCTTGTCTTGAGCTCTAGTTGGCTCAACTGGATCATCTGACCACCTACAGTGAGATGCTGAGATCTTCTTCAAGATCTCATATGCTTCGTTGTAACTCTTGGACAACATGGAACCTCCAGCAGATGAATTTAAGACTTGTCTAGTGCTGGGGTTGCATCCTTTGAAAAAGACCTCTATTTGGATACACCATGGGATGCCATGGTGTGGACATTTGAGAAGAAGGTCTTTAAACCTTGTCCAAGCTTCGTGAAGAGACTCAGTGTCAGCTTGTTTGAACTTGATTATGTCATCACGAAAGGTAGAATTCCTATCAGGTGGAAAATATTTGACTAGGAATTTCTTTGCAAAGTCTGTCCAATTACGGACTGATCCTGAGGGTAATGAGTTTAACCACGTTTTGGCTTTGTCCCTCAAAGAGTAAGGGAAAAGGTATAGCCTCAAGGCTTCTTGGGAAACTCCAGGGATGATAAAGGTATCACTGACTTCTAAGAAGTTTCTAAGATGGTTGTGGGGATCCTCATTTTCCACTCCAAAGAATTGTCCCACAGTGGACAACATTTGGAACATCACTGGCTTTAACTCGAATGAGTTGGCAGTGATTTCAGGACGGATTATGCTGGGGTTCAGCTCCCCAGGCATAGGTACTAGGTAAGAGAGTATGGCGCTATCCTTATCATTCGCTATTTCGATGGGATTGCGAGTGACAGGCACCGGATTTGGAACTATTCCATCCATTTCTTCTTGAGACAATTGCGGAGGAATTGCGGTTCCCGCAATTATTGGAGGTATAGAGGGTTGGTTAAAGAGACGTTTCTTGGCTCTATTTCTAGCCCTAAGTAATCTCTCAGGCTCAGGATTGAACTCTAGATCACTACTTGAAGGCTCACTCATAAACTAACCCAACTAGTACCTGCAAAAGAAATGAGACAGATCAGCTTCAATAGGTAATAAACTTGGTGTTTCAAACTTAACAAACTTCGTTTTCACTAAAATAAATCCCCGGCAGCGGCGCCAAAAACTTGTTGCGTGCTCAATGTGTTAAAATAAATAAGCAATAAGAGAGAGAGAGCACTTAGAACATGCAAGCATACATGATCTTATTGATGGAGCGACATGCGCAGCGGAAAGCGATTTTGGACCGATGATACTCTAATTTCATCAATTTAACAAATAGAAAACATGCTCAAAAGACGGAATTAAGAAATTAGAAATACATACCCTTGTAGCTCCAATTTCTTCAAGTCCGTCGGCCGTTCCTCGTCACGAACTCTTCCGACCTCTTCTCACGAACGCCTCGAGGACCACCCCAGGTAGTCCCGCTATCCTCGGCGCCGCGCAACGGAGTTGTGGGACTCCAAAAAGAAGAGAAAAGAAAAATAAAAGAAGGAGAAGAAGAAGAAGAATGGCAGAGGCAGATGTATTCTTTTGTGTGAACACTTTACGAATGTTCAACATCCTACTTTGAATTCACAATTCAAAATATATATATCAAAACCAAAAGGCACTCAATGCCATAAAAATCATATATAACAATTATATATAATTATAAATATATATATATATATATACATTAATACATGTCTTACATGCAAAATGCATGTAACACATATATAATTATTATTATTTTATAAATTAATTAAAACTTAATTAATTTTAAATAATAATAAATATTTTTATTTATTAAACAATTTAATAAATAAAATATAAATATATAGTAATTAATTAATTAAACTTTTTAATTAATTAATATTATTTAATTAAATATCAAATATTAATTAAATAATATGGCTAAACCCGGTTTTCCGAAAATCGACTTTTTTGCACATGAATCCAATTCATGTTTTATGCCAATCCCATATTTAAATCACATTTAAATATGTCTATCCTTCTTCAACAAACCGAATTTGAACAATTCAAATTCTTTTTCTTTTTCTTTTCTTTTATACTGTTGCACGACGTTATCCGAGCTAGCCAGAAGAACCTAAAGGACCTACAGATCATGAGCTCCAACGATACGAGATTATTCGGTCAAAACTCTTTTAACCCGAATCAATCAACTTTCGTTAACCCCCGGAGACTCCACTATAGTCCGAGGGTTGCACTCTCCTCACTGTAGATATATTGTGTCCTCTTGATATAACCGTCATCGGTAAGTCGACCCTTCACAGGTTGTTCGTAAACACAGCTGGGTCATTTAAACCGTTTAACCCCTGCATTATGTCTTGTTCCTTAAGTACCACTGACACCTCTAATGAACAATAGATCTGTGGTCCAACCAACAGATCAGTTAACCCTCTCATCACATGAGAGTGTGAGCGCTCATTGTTCAAGCCCCGGAGTCAGCTATTAAGGGAACAACCTATCTACTAACCCTGAAGAGCGGGTTAGGAGTGAACTCCAATCTTGCTGTACTATGTCCCCAGCTACCTATTCGACTTTATCCCCAAGATGGTAGGCTTATTGAGTCGGCGCTAAAAGGGCCCTTCTCACCCGTGCAAGTCAAAGGATACTATCGAATAAGCAGGAGTTCATAGCGAGCTCAGGATTGAGATCGAGTTACCTAGGCCATCAATATGTATAAGTCGGTCTCATCAGTAAACGGAGTTATAAAGAGAGAGCGACTTAATACGCGGTTCGGTCTTATGCAAACTCTTTGCATAGGACGCCCTCACTCGCACATCTCCATGTGAAACGATTCGGATCACATCGTTTTGTACAATACAAAGTGAGCCGCATCCAATAGTGTTACCAGGATAAGATACCCAGCCTTATCCGTGTACTATAGACCATTTTGACTGACTACTTGAGCCTGATCCACAATCATGTCATACATGAAGCTCAAGTACTCATATTCAGCCAAGGGTGTTGGTCATTGGTATAGGTTAAACCAAACACCTTTCACTTTATTCCAGTAAACTCTTTTACTGAATAAAACTAATAACTCTTTATTCTAAATAGAGTATTTACAAACATAACAGTTTACAAACCACGAGTTTTAGGACATAAAACCCAACAAACTCCCACTTGGACTTAAACGTCCGTGGTGTACATGTTAGGTGGAGAAAACTAATATATCATATATCAGGAGTTTTCTGCCACTGTCTTCTCCAGCAACTCGGAGCCCTAGACTCTTCTAGGTGCCTCTCAAACACTTTAGCCATGAGAGACTTAGCAAACAAATCAGCATGAAGTACTACGAGACTTTCCATGTGACCATCACATCTCCTCATAGCACTATCTGCGAGCTAAACTTATAAATCTATTGCTGCTTCACAAGCTTCAAATAGACTTAGCTAACAACGAGGAATTAGCAATACAACTCTTGTATTCTACTCCTCTAAGTTCAAGGACAAAACTTTAACCGGAATCCAATCCAATTGGACTAATAATACTGACAGCTCCCACTGCATAACACATATCGGGTCATGTATCACAAAAGATACATCTGACCTCCAATATGTAAATGCACTTGGGTGCATCTCGTATCCACAACACTTGAGATGTCTTAGGAAACCATTTTCATAGACCATCGAATATTGACAACAACTTGTCAATAAAAGATTTTAGAGACAACACTAGTGATTTGTTCTTACGACTCAGATCAACCTGAATCCTTAGAACAAACTAAGCCTACCTCCAAATCAACTATTTGGGTGTGGGTCGCTAGTTTTATGCTAAAATGTCAGAAGGGAATCCTACATCATTCTCAATGATTAGGACAAAATTACGGGAATATATTATGAAAGCTTTAACATTGATTAAACACTTGTCCAACAAGTTTTATCAATGTAATGTTCAAAACCATAAGATTTGAAAAACCAAACCTTATAAATCAGAATATAGATGCTTATTTCAATTCATAAATGGATTGAAGAAGCTCGCAAACGATTTGCTCTTAATCCTGAATAATGTATCTCCCTGGTTGAGACTAATAGATACTCTATCAAGATAGCTAGTCTTGATATCCATTTATCTTGTTCTATCAGATAGAACAGGGTAATGGATACGAGTATAATATATAACTTATATCTGACAACAAGAGATGAAGTTAATACACAATTAACCCCTTCTCTTTGGGACAGTCCCTTTGTCAGAAAGTCAAGCCTTAGAGGTTTTCACCTCATAGTCTAGGTCTGTAAACCTCTTAAAGATCCATGGCTTTGAGCCACTGGTTCTTGTCTATGAACTCACTGTCACCATCAAGTATGATAACTTTTTGTTTAAGACAAGCCAATACAGTGGGTTAGGTTGTCCAACATCCCTCCCACTGCATTGAGCCTTTCTCAACAGTTGAGAAGCTCCAGTTTGATCAACAACCATTGTTGAATTCAACTATAACTTTCTTGTTAAAACTGTAAGTCTTAACACACTAGTTGTTTTCGAGTTTAATTAGAACACATCTGTATATATCTTTTGCTAAATGAACTGTTCATTATAAAACCAAAAGATATAATATACAGGTGTTCAGTTTAAACTGGAACTATAGACAATAATTACATATAACAAATGTTATTATCTCTATACAACAACTACAAAGACTCCCACTAGTTCAGCTGCAATGATATCTCCATATCTCACAGCGAGAAAA
Source organism: Herpetospermum pedunculosum (assembly GCA_028017165.1). Taxonomy (NCBI): domain Eukaryota; kingdom Viridiplantae; phylum Streptophyta; class Magnoliopsida; order Cucurbitales; family Cucurbitaceae; genus Herpetospermum; species Herpetospermum pedunculosum. The sequence goes on from CM051526.1 coordinate 14,981,621, forward strand.
CGACTGTCAGGAACTAGTTTCCTGTAGAAAAACAAACATAAATAGTGGTTCCTGAAGACATCCAGGTATGACATTCATATCCACTAAACTTGTTTTGACAAATAAATCACATTTATCTTGTCGTTCTTTCTCAGCCTGTTTCTCAACAAAGTATTTGGAGCAGTTACGCTTCCAATACCCATCTTCAGTACAATGGAAACATTTTCCTATGTTTGAAGACATTACCTTGCGAACAATAAGGGCTTTGCCATTTCTCCTTTTACTCTTCTTCTTCTGAATAATATCATTACTCAGAGAAGCATAAACTTACTCCCTAACGCCAACCTCTTAAGGAATTTCTTTGAAGTGACAACACTTGCCTCATTCTCTATTCCTTTGGAAGTGTACAGAGACTGATAAGTCTGAAAAGACGATGGTAGCAATGTTTACTTCTGTCGCATTAAAGTGGACCATCATGTTAAGGAAAAGCTCCTTAACAGAGGTATCCTCCACTATGCGAGAGTTATAAACTAACTTGAGGACTTCATTACGAAGTAATTAGGACGAGTGTCCACCATTGCTTGTAATGAAGACATGATTTCCTTTGCGGAAATCATAACCTCATACTACTTGCACAAGGCATCAAATATGCTTGCCAAGATATAGATTTGGGCTTTATCAATAGCCCTAATCCATTCATCGTATGGCTCTCGAACACTTCGAAAATCATTTGAGTCAGGAGTTGAAGGACATTCCTCCGTTAAGACAAACCTCAGGTCGTCCAGAACCAGAATCGTATTCAGGTTCGACTTCCAGGTCCCGTAATTCTCTCCGGTTAACTTATCGTGAGCTAACAACTTAATAAAAGAGCTCGACATGCCGAAAAAAAAATGTAAAACTATTAGTGAAACGGTTTTAACCTATTTAAACCAATTAAGAGGTTTAGCAGCAAATAAAGTACCCAAACTCTTTATTAACATGCAACGATACTTTAGTGAGTTAGAATGGTCGCTACCTAAGGGTAAACGAGCATTCCTTCACTAAACCAAGACAGTCTTGACTAAATGCTAACTCCAGAATAACTCATATTCCTATAGCATCTTAGTTATCGTTTTTGGTCAAGATTTACTAACTCTTTAGCAAATCTCGTAAGTGTGACCCTCCATTTTTAGAATGCACAGGACGGCCCCAACAGTGCAACCGAAGGGAATGTCAGAGTTGGGAATGGCCCTATGTTTCTTTATCCATAAATGGTGACTGACTTGTTCAACTCCCATGAAACGGCCCTCCTAAGGGATTGGTGCCACCAAGGGCACCTTGCAGGCGGAACATGGGAATCTCACGGTTCAATCCAATGGAGGAGACCGTAGGATGTACTGACGTACTTCCTTCTCCCACTTACTATAGACACTTACTCCATTCACCTTGCTATTGAAAGTTGCAAATACCATCCTAAGGGGGTTGCCACATTAGCAACACGAGGCCGAGCAAAATTCTCACGTTGTGAACTATACGGAGTGCGTAGCAGGAGAGAGATATATCATATATTCCTTCTCAACACATCTACTAAGCATCATGGACCGTTTTAGGGTAAACTACTCAGGTTTTATCTGGCTAAGTAAATAAAACCTTAAGTCTAGGCAAACTATTTACCTGAGATGTCTAGGTTATAAACTCTTTACTAACCTCACACCTCTCACGCATGCTTACAAAGCCGGGTTAACTTTACTCAAGTACCGGATCGTCCCCAGGTAGGAGGTGTTCCGTAAACCGTCAGCTTAAATACCTCCAACCTCGAACAGGATTTCACCGGGTGAGTTTCTCATAACCTTAGCTTTTACGAGATTTCGACCTATTCATCTACTGAACCTGATCGAATCATTTAACCCTAAATGAACATGCTTTTCTTTTCTTTGTTATAGATTTTAAAAGTCTAAGTCATTTTTACAACACTTGCAAAAACTAGACTTACTACAACAAACTTCTATATGCTTCTCAAACATACATATGCTAAGGCATGACAAATTGAATATTTAACTTCATAATCAATATAACACTTATATCGATTATGCTCTTAAATATACAACTCCTAATTCATAAATTAATATAACACTTATATCAATTATTATGAATTAAGCATGCATCCTATACATTATAACAATTATAACATACAATATGCATCTTAGTTGAATGTTTTAATTTCATAATTAATATAACACTTATATTAATTATTCTATTAAGCAAACAACAACTAATTCATGAATTAATATAACTCTTATATTAATACTCATGAATTAAACATGCATCTAATACATTATAACACTTATAACCTACAATATGCATACAACCATGGCAACCTATGTTGTATATTTAATTTCATAATTAATATAACACTTATATCAATTATTCTATTAAATTAACAACATTTAATTCATGAATTAATATAACTCTTATATTAATACTCATGAATTCCCAAATATGCATACTATATATTATAACACTTATAACATAATACCAATGCATGGAGCATGCTTCCTATGGTGGGATTTTAAATCTATATGGCATACGTTATGCACATACTGTTGGGTTTTATGTCCTAAAACTCGTGGTTTGTAAACTGTTATGTTTGTAAATATCTATTTAGAATAAAGAGTTATTAGTTTTATTCAGTAAAAGAGTTTACTTGAATAAAGTGAAATGTGTTTGGTTTAACCTATACCAATGACCAACACCCTTGGCTGAATATGAGTACTTGAGCCTCATGTATGACATGATTGTGGATCAGGCTCAAGTAGTCAGTCAAAACGGTCTATAGTATACGGATAAGGCTGGGTACCTTATCCTGGTAACACTATTGGATGCGGCTCACTTTGTATTTTACAAAACGATGTGATCTGAATCGTTTCACATGGAGATGTGCGAGTGAGGGCGTCATGTACAAAGAGTTTGTATAAGACCGAACCGCGTATTAAGTCGCTCTCTCTTTATAACTCCGTTTACTGATGAGACCGATTTATACATTTTGATGGCCTAGGTAACTCGAGCTTAATCCTGAGCTTGCTATGAACTCCTGCTTATTCGGAAGTATCCTTTGACTTGTACGGGTGAGAGTGGCGGAACGCCCGCTCAATAAGCCTACCAACTTGGGGATAAAGTCGAATAGGTAGCTGGGGACATAGTACAGCAAGATAGGAATTCACTCCTAACCCGCTCTTTAGGGTTAGTAGATAGGTTGTTCCCTTAATAGCTGACTTCGGGGCTTGAACAATGTGAGCTCACACTCTCATGTGATGAGAGAGTTATAATGATTTGATGGTTGGACCACAGATCTATTGTTCATTAGAGGTGTCAGTGGTACTTAAGGAACAAGATGTAATGCAGGGGTTAAACGGTTTAAATGACCCAGCTGTGATTACGAACAACCTGTGAAGGATCGACTTACCGATGACGGTTATATCAAGAGGACACAATATATCTACAGTGAGGAGAGTGCAACCCTCGGACTATAGTGGAGTCTCCGAGGGTTAACGAAAGTTGATTGATTCGGGTTAAAAGAGTTTTGACTGAATAATCTCGTATCGTTGGAGCTCATGATCTGTAGGTCCTTTAGGTTCTCCTGGCTAGCTCGGATAACGCCGTGCAACAGTATAAAAGAAAAGAAAAAGAAAAAGAATTTGAATTGTTCAAATTCGGTTTATGGAAGGAGGATAGACATATTTAAATATGATTTAAATATGGACATATTTAAATATGATTTAAATATGAGATTGGCCAAATACATGAATAGGATTCATGTGTAAAAATGTCGGTTTTCGGAAAACCGGGTTTAATCATATTATTTAATTAATATTTGATATTGAATTAAATAATAATTATTAATTAAAAAGTTTAATTAATAATTATATATATATATATTTTATTTATTAAAAAGTTTAATAAATAAAATTATTATTATTATTTTTAATAATAATAATAATTATATATATATATGTGTCTTGCATGCAGCAAGACACATATATATATGTTAAGCAATATACGTATATATATGTTTAGCCACAGAAACAAAGGGTACTTAATTTTGGCTGAAGAGAAGCATTGAAAATGGTTTTCAATTGAGAAAGGACGGGTATACAAAAGTGTGAATTTTTAAAACTTATGAAGTTTTAAAATTTCTCAACCCCTCTGTATTCTCTTCTTCCCCTTCTTCTTCTTCTTCTCCTTCCTTTTCTTTTCCTTTTTCTCTTCTTTCGGAGTCTCACAACTCCGTTGCGCGGCGCCGAGGATAGCGGGACTACCTCGGGTAGTCCTCGGGGTGTTCGTGAGAAGAGGTCGGAAGAGTTCGTGACGAGGAACGGCCGGCGGACTTGAAGAAATTGGAGCTACAAGGGTATGTATTTCTAATTTCTTATTTCCGTCGTTTGAGCATGTTTTCTATTTGTTAAATTGATGAAATTAGAGTATCATCGGTCCGAAATCGCTTTCCGCTGCGCAAGTCGCTCCATCAATTGGTATCAGAGCGATTTTGTGATTAACTCAATTTGCATCAATTTAAGTTGGTGGGTATTTTAATTTAGAAATTGTTCTGAATTGGATGTCTAAAGTGGATATCGATTTTGGCATAGTTTCTTTTTTAATTTCATTATTTGTAATTGCCCGAGAATGTATGGGCTTTAATGCGTGCGGAAGAGTCTGTATTTTTAGAGTCATTAGAGTCCATATAGGTTTCTTTGTGAAAGAAGCTCGAGTTTTGAGCTCGCCGAAATGTTCGGTATAAGTTCAAACTCGTTCTAGGCAATACGAGGAGAAATTCGAAGAGAAATTGGCCGAACCGTTCGGGGAAGCAAGCTGGTCAAAGACGGTGCGAAGAGTTCGAAGTCCGCTCAAGACTTAGCTTGTTGTTCAAGCTTGTAATAAAATAGTTATTGCTTGCTAAATGCCAAAATCGATCAACTTTAGTGTGTTTAATTAATTATGCATTGTGAATGTATGTTTTAATTAAAATTCATGTTTGTATGTGCATAACGTATGCCATATAGATTTAAAATCCCACCATAGGAAGCATGCTCCATGCATTGGTATTATGTTATAAGTGTTATAATATATAGTATGCATATTTGAGAATTCATGAGTATTAATATAAGAGTTATATTAATTCATGAATTAAATGTTGTTAATTTAATAGAATAATTGATATAAGTGTTATATTAATTATGAAATTAAATATACAACATAGGTTGCCATGGTTGTATGCATATTGTAGGTTATAAGTGTTATAATGTATTAGATGCATGTTTAATTCATGAGTATTAATATAAGAGTTATATTAATTCATGAATTAGTTGTTGTTTGCTTAATAGAATAATTAATATAAGTGTTATATTAATTATGAAATTAAAACATTCAACTAAGATGCATATTGTATGTTATAATTGTTATAATGTATAGGATGCATGCTTAATTCATAATAATTGATATAAGTGTTATATTAATTTATGAATTAGGAATTGTATATTTAGGAGCATAATCGATATAAGTGTTATATTGATTATGAAGTTAAATATTCAATTTGTCATGCCTTAGCATATGTATGTTTGAGAAGCATATAGAAGTTTGTTGTAGTAAGTCTAGTTTTTGCAAGTGTTGTAAAAATGACTTAGACTTTTAAAATCTATAACAAAGAAAAGCATGTTCATTTAGGGTTAAATGATTCGATCTGGTTCATTAGATGAATAGGTCGAAATCTCGTAAATGCTAAGGTTATGAGAAACTCACCCGGTGAAATCCTGTTCGAGGTTGGAGGTATTTAAGGTGACGGTTTACGGAACACCTCCTACCTGGGGACGATCCGGTACTTGAGTAAAGTTAACCCGGCTTTGTGAGCATGCGTGAGAGGAGTGAGGTTAATAAAGTGTTTATAACCTAGACATCTCAGGTAAATAGTTTGCCTAGACTTAAGGTTTTATTTTCTTAGCCAGATAAAACCTGAGTAGTTTACCCTAAAACCATCTATGATGCTTAGTAGATATGTTGAGAAGGAATATATGATATATCCCTCTCCTGCTACGCACTCCCTAAAGTTCACAATGTGAGAATTTTGCTCGGCCTCGTGTTGTCAATAGGGCAACCCCATTCGGATGGTATTTGCAACTTTCAATAGCAAGGTGAATGGAGTAAGTATCTATAGTAAGTGGGTGAAGGAAGCGCGTCGGTGCTTCCTGTGGTCTCCTCTATTGGACTGAACCGTAAGATTCCCATGTTTCGCCTGCAAGGTGGCCCCTGGAGGAACCGATCCATTCGGAGGGCGGGGTATGGGAGATCGAACATCTCAGTCACCATTTATGGATAGTGAAACACAGGGCCATTCCCAACACTGACATTCCATTCGGTTGCTATGTTGGGGCCGTTCTGTGCATTCTAAAAATGGAGGGTCACACTTACGGGATTTGCTAAGGAGTTAGTAAATCCAGACCAAAAACGATAACTAAAGGGCTATAGGAATATGAGTTATTCTGGAGTTAGCATTTAGTCAAGAATGTCTTGGTTTAGTAAAGGAGTGCCTCGACTGCCATTCGGCAGCGACCATTCTGACTTACTAAAGTATCGTAGCTTGTAAATAAAGAGTTTGGGTACTTTATTTACTGCTAAACTTCTTAATCGGTTTAAATAAGTTAAAACCGTTTCACTAATAGTTTTACATTCTGTTTTAGCATGTCGAGCTCGTTTATACAGTTGTTAGCTCACGACAAGTTAACCGGAGAGAAATACGAAACTTGGAAGTCGAACCTGAATACGATTCTGGTTCTGGACGACCTGAGGTTTGTCTTAACGGAGGAATGTCCTTCATCTCTTGGCTCGAGTGCATCTCAAAGTGTTCGAGATGCATACGATGGATGGATTAGGGTTATTGATAAAGCCCAAAACTATATCTTGGCAAGCATATTTGATGTCTTGTGCAAGTAGTATGAGGTTATGATTTCCGTAAAGGAAATCATGTCTTCATTACAAGAGATGGTGGACAGTCGTCCTCATCACTTCGTAATGAAGTCCTCAAGTTCGTTTATAACTCTCGCATAGTGGAGGATACCTCTGTTAGGGAGCTTGTCCTTAACATGATGGTCCATTTGGATGCGGCAGAAGTAAACGTTGCTACCATCGTCTTTTCAAACTTATCAGTCTCTGTAAACTTCCAAAGGAATAGAGAATGAGGCAAGTGTTGTCACTTCGAAGAAATTCCTTAAGAGGTTGGCGTCAGGGAGTAAGTTTATGCTTCTCTGAGTAATGAGATTATTCAGAAGAAGAAGAGTAACAGGAGAAATGGCAAAGCCCTTATTGTTCGCAAGGTAATGTCTTCAAACATAGGAAAATGTTTCCATTGTACTGAAGATGGGTATTGGAAGCGTAACTGCTCCAAATACTTTGTTGAGAAACAGACTGAGAAAGAACGACAAGATAAATGTGATTTATTTGTCAAAACAAGTTTAGTGGATATGAATGTCATACCTGGATGTCTTCAGGAACCACTATTTATGTTTGTTTTTCTACAGGAAACTAGTTCCTGACAGTCGTTTTCTCGCTGTGAGATATGGAGATATCATTGCAGCTGAACTAGTGGGAGTCTTTGTAGTTGTTGTATAGAGATAATAACATTTGTTATATGTAATTATTTTCTATAGTTCCAGTTTAAACTGAACACATGTATATTATATCTTTTGGTTTTATAATGAACAGTTCATTTAGCAAAAGATATATACAGATGTGTTCTAATTAAACTCGAAAACAACTAGTGTGTTAAGACTTACAGTTTTAACAAGAAAGTTATAGTTGAATTCAACAATGGTTGTTGATCAAACTGGAGCTTCTCAACTGTTGAGAAAGGCTCAATGCAGTGGGAGGGATGTTGGACAACCCAGCCCGCTGTATTGGCTTGTCTTAAACTCAAAGTTATCATACTTGATGATGACATTGAGGATTCATTGTCTCTAAACAAACAATGGATCACATAGACAAGGCCGAATGGTTCAAAGCCATGAATCTTTGGATGGTAATGAGACCAAGCCACTAAGGTGAAAACCTTTATGGCTTGACTTTCTGGTAATGGGACTGTCCCGAAGAGAAAGGGTTTATTGGGTATACTCTCTTTCTCTTGTTGCCAGGTGTAAGTTAAATAGATAACTCTTATCCATTGCTTTGTTCTATTTTGATAGAATAAAGCAAATGGATGTCAAGACTTGCAAACTTGATTTGAGTATCTATAAGTCTCAAACAGAAAGATTCATACTTCGAGGGCAAAGAGCAAATGGTTTGCTAGCTTATTCGATTCATTTATGAATTGGAGAAAGCATCTTCGTCCTGAATTGTGAGTTTTTATAATGTGATCAAATCTTATGGCTTTGAACAATAGTTTGACAAACCTTGTTTGACAAGGGTTAAATCAATGTTGTAGCTTTCAAAAATTGTTCCCGTAATTTTGTCCTAATCATTGAGAATGATGTAGGATCTATTTCTGACTTTTAGCATAAACTAGCCACCCACTCCCAAATAGTTGATCTGGAGGTAGGCTTTGTTTGTTCTAAGGATTCAGCTTGATCTGAGTCGTAAGAACAAATCCCTAGTGTTGTCTTTAAAATCTTTTATTGACAAGTTGTTGTCGATATTCGATGGTCTATGGAAATGGTTTCCTAAGACACCTCAAGTGTTGAGGATACGAGATACACCCAAGTGCATTTACATATTGGAGATCAGATGTATCTTTTGAGATACATGACCCGATATGTGCTATGCAGTGGGAGCTGTCAGTAATATTAGTCCAATTGGATTGGATTCCGGTTAAAGTTTTGTCCTTGTACTTAGAGGAGTAGAATACAAGAGTTGTATTGCTAATTCCTCGTTGGTAGCTAAGTCTATTTGCAGCTTGTGAAGCAGCAATAGGTTTATAAGTTGAGCTCGCAGATAGTGCTATGAGGAGATGTGATGGTCACATGGAAAGCCTTGTAGTACTTCATGCTGATTAGTTTACTAAGTCTCTCATGGCTAAAGTGTTTGAGAGACACCTAGAAGAGTCTAGGGCTCCGAGTTGCTGGAGAGGACAGTGGGAGAAAGCTTATGATATATGATATATTAGTTTTCTCCACCTAACTTGTACACCACGGACGTTTAAGTCCAAGTGGGAGTTTGTTGGGTTTTATGTCCTAAAACTCGTGGTTTGTAAACTGTTATGTTTGTAAATATCTATTTAGAATAAAAAGTTATTAGTTTTATTCAGTAAAAGAGTTTACTTGAATAAAGTGAAATGTGTTTGGTTTAACCTATACCAATGACCAACACCCTTGGCTGAATATGAGTACTTGAGCCTCATGTATGACATGATTGTGGATCAGGCTCAAGTAGTCAGTCAAAACGGTCTATAGTATACGGATAAGGCTGGGTACCTTATCCTGGTAACACTATTGGATGCGGCTCACTTTGTATTTTACAAAACGATGTGATCTGAATCGTTTCACATGGAGATGTGCGAGTGAGGGCGTCATGTACAAAGAGTTTGTATAAGACCGAACCGCGTATTAAGTCGCTCTCTCTTTATAACTCCGTTTACTGATGAGACCGATTTATACATTTTGATGGCCTAGGTAACTCGAGCTTAATCCTGAGCTTGCTATGAACTCCTGCTTATTCGGAAGTATCCTTTGACTTGTACGGGTGAGAGTGGCGGAACGCCCGCTCAATAAGCCTACCAACTTGGGGATAAAGTCGAATAGGTAGCTGGGGACATAGTACAGTAAGATAGGAATTCACTCCTAACCCGCTCTTTAGGGTTAGTAGATAGGTTGTTCCCTTAATAGCTGACTCCGGGGCTTGAACAATGTGAGCTCACACTCTCATGTGATGAGAGAGTTATAATGATTTGATGGTTGGACCACAGATCTATTGTTCATTAGAGGTGTCAGTGGTACTTAAGGAACAAGATGTAATGCAGGGGTTAAACGGTTTAAATGACCCAGCTGTGATTACGAACAACCTGTGAAGGATCGACTTACCGATGACGGTTATATCAAGAGGACACAATATATCTACAGTGAGGAGAGTGCAACCCTCGGACTATAGTGGAGTCTCCGGGGGTTAACGAAAGTTGATTGATTCGGGTTAAAAGAGTTTTGACTGAATAATCTCGTATCGTTGGAGCTCATGATCTGTAGGTCCTTTAGGTTCTCCTGGCTAGCTCGGATAACGCCGTGCAACAGTATAAAAGAAAAGAAAAAGAAAAAGAATTTGAATTGTTCAAATTCGGTTTATGGAAGGAGGATAGACATATTTAAATATGATTTAAATATGGACATATTTAAATATGATTTAAATATGGACATATTTAAATATGATTTAAATATGAGATTGGCCAAATACATGAATAGGATTCATGTGTAAAAATGTCGGTTTTCGAAAAACCGGGTTTAATCATATTATTTAATTAATATTTGATATTGAATTAAATAATAATTATTAATTAAAAAGTTTAATTAATAATTATATATATATATATTTTATTTATTAAAAAGTTTAATAAATAAAATTATTATTATTATTTTTAATAATAATAATAATTATATATATATATGTGTCTTGCATGCAGCAAGACACATATATATATATGTTAAGCAATATACGTATATATATGTTTAGCCACAGAAACAAAGGGTACTTAATTTTGGCTGAAGAGAAGCATTGAAAATGGTTTTCGATTGAGAAAGGACGGGTATACAAAAGTGTGAATTTTTAAAACTTATGAAGTTTTAAAATTTCTCAACCCCTCTGTATTCTCTTCTTCCCCTTCTTCTTCTTCTTCTCCTTCCTTTTCTTTTCCTTTTTCTCTTCTTTCGGAGTCCCACAACTCCGTTGCGCGGCGCCGAGGATAGCGGGACTACCTGGGGTAGTCCTCGGGGTGTTCGTGAGAAGAGGTCGGAAGAGTTCGTGACGAGGAACGGCCGGCGGACTTGAAGAAATTGGAGCTACAAGGGTATGTATTTCTAATTTCTTATTTCCGTCGTTTGAGCATGTTTTCTATTTGTTAAATTGATGAAATTAGAGTATCATCGGTCCGAAATCGCTTTCCGCTGCGCAAGTCGCTCCATCACATACAAACATGGATTTTAATTAAAACATACATTCACAATGCATAATTAATTAAACACACTAAAGTGGATCGATTTTGGCATTTAGCAAGCAATAACTAATTTATTACAAGCTTGAACAACAAGCTACGTCTTGAGCGGACTTCGAACTCTTCGCACCGCCTTTGACCAACTTGCTTCCTCCGAACGCTTCGGCCAATTTCTCTTCGAATTTCTCCTCGTAATGCCCAGAACGAGTTTGAACTTATACCGAACATTTCGGCGAGCTCAAAACTCGAGCTTCTTTCACAAAGAAACCTATATGGACTCTAATGACTCTAAAAATACAGACTCTTCCGCACGCATTAAAGCCCATACATTCTCGGGCAATTACATATAATGAAATTCAAATAGAAACTATGCCAAAATCGATTTTTACTTTAGACGCCAATTCAGAAACAATTTCAAAATTAAAATACCCACCAACTTAAATTGATGCAAATTGATTTAATCACAAAATCGCTCTGATACCAATTGATGGAGCGACATGCGCAGCGGAAAGCGATTTTGGACCGATGATACTCTAATTTCATCAATTTAACAAATAGAAAACATGCTCAAAAGACGGAATTAAGAAATTAGAAATACATACCCTTGTAGCTCCAATTTCTTCAAGTCCGTCGGCCGTTCCTCGTCACGAACTCTTCCGACCTCTTCTCACGAACGCCTCGAGGACCACCCCAGGTAGTCCCGCTATCCTCGGCGCCGCGCAACGGAGTTGTGGGACTCCAAAAAGAAGAGAAAAGAAAAATAAAAGAAGGAGAAGAAGAAGAAGAATGGCAGAGGCAGAGGTATTCTTTTGTGTGAACACTTCACGAATGTTCAACATCCTACTTTGAATTCACAATTCAAAATATATATATCAAAACCAAAAGGCACTCAATGCCATAAAAATCATATATAACAATTATATATAATTATAAATATATATATATATACATTAATACATGTCTTACATGCAAAATGCATGTAACACATATATAATTATTATTATTTTATAAATTAATTAAAACTTAATTAATTTTAAATAATAATAAATATTTTTATTTATTAAACAATTTAATAAATAAAATATAAATATATAGTAATTAATTAATTAAACTTTTTAATTAATTAATATTATTTAATTAAATATCAAATATTAATTAAATAATATGGCTAAACCCGGTTTTCCGAAAACCGACTTTTTTGCACATGAATCCAATTCATGTTTTATGCCAATCCCATATTTAAATCACATTTAAATATGTCTATCCTTCTTCAACAAACCGAATTTGAACAATTCAAATTCTTTTTCTTTTTCTTTTCTTTTATACTGTTGCACGACGTTATCCGAGCTAGCCAGAAGAACCTAAAGGACCTACAGATCATGAGCTCCAACGATACGAGATTATTCGGTCAAAACTCTTTTAACCCGAATCAATCAACTTTCGTTAACCCCCGGAGACTCCACTATAGTCCGAGGGTTGCACTCTCCTCACTGTAGATATATTGTGTCCTCTTGATATAACCGTCATCGGTAAGTCGACCCTTCACAGGTTGTTCGTAATCACAGCTGGGTCATTTAAACCGTTTAACCCCTGCATTATGTCTTGTTCCTTAAGTACCACTGACACCTCTAATGAACAATAGATCTGTGGTCCAACCAACAGATCAGTTAACCCTCTCATCACATGAGAGTGTGAGCGCTCATTGTTCAAGCCCCGGAGTCAGCTATTAAGGGAACAACCTATCTACTAACCCTGAAGAGCGGGTTAGGAGTGAACTCCAATCTTGTTGTACTATGTCCCCAGCTACCTATTCGACTTTATCCCCAAGATGGTAGGCTTATTGAGTCGGCGCTAAAAGGGCCACTCTCACCCGTGCAAGTCAAAGGATACTATCGAATAAGCAGGAGTTCATAGCGAGCTCAGGATTGAGATCGAGTTACCTAGGCCATCAATATGTATAAGTCGGTCTCATCAGTAAACGGAGTTATAAAGAGAGAGCGACTTAATACGCGGTTCGGTCTTATGCAAACTCTTTGCATAGGACGCCCTCACTCGCACATCTCCATGTGAAACGATTCGGATCACATCGTTTTGTACAATACAAAGTGAGCCGCATCCAATAGTGTTACCAGGATAAGATACCCAGCCTTATCCGTGTACTATAGACCATTTTGACTGACTACTTGAGCCTGATCCACAATCATGTCATACATGAAGCTCAAGTACTCATATTCAGCCAAGGGTGTTGGTCATTGGTATAGGTTAAACCAAACACGTTTCACTTTATTCCAGTAAACTCTTTTACTGAATAAAACTAATAACTCTTTATTCTAAATAGAGTATTTACAAACATAACAGTTTACAAACCACGAGTTTTAGGACATAAAACTCAACACTTATAGCAAGTAGTAAGTATTTTTTCATTCGTTTTCCCACAGAGATTTATTATAAGATACTCGTGAAGTGTAAAGTTAAGAAAGAAAGGGTGGATTTGATGGGGTAGAATTGGTTTTAAATTGTCTATTTCCTACTGAATACGTAGAGGGTAGCAACATAAACAAGTGCAAGTCAAAGTTAAACTCAAATGAAAAGAGACGAGATTAATAAATGAAGAAGAAAACAGCTAAGCAGAATTGTAAACGTAGCAGAATTGCGGAACCAGCAATTCTACCGCAATTTTAATAACAGCCAAAGTGTGTGAAATGGAGAAACAAGGGCTACTAACGACTCCTCTATATGATGGAGCGACATGCGCAGCGGAGGCGATTTCGGACCGATGATACTCTAATTTCATCAATTTAACAAATAGAAAACGTGCTCTTAAAACGGAAATAAGAAAAATAGAAAACATACCCTTGAAGTTCTAATTTTTCTTTGCGTTCCGCCCGCCGTTCTTCGTCACGAACTCTTCTGAACTCTTCTCACGAACGCTGCGAGGACCACCCCAGGTAGTCCCGCTATCCTCGGCGCCGCGCAACGGAGTTGTGGGACTCCGAAAAGAAGAGTAAAGAAAAGAAAAAGAAAAGGAAGAAGAAGAGATGAAATGGAGGAGAGGGGTTGACTAAACAAATCTCAAATCTTCAAAGAATGAGAAAATGAATAATACGGAAGGCAGTAGCTAACCTCACTCTTTTGAAAAATGAAAACCAAATTTTCATTTAACAACCCCACCTCTACTGTGTTTAGCCAAACGTAATATATTTATATATTAAAAAAAACAAATGTCTTACATGCAAAGCATGTAAGACACCTCTTTTTTTTTTTTTTTTTTAATATATATATATATATATATATATATATAAATTATTATTAATTCTCAATTAATAATAATAAATATTTTATTTATTAAACATTTTAATAAATAAAATATATATATATATTAATTAATTAAACTTTTTAATTAAGTAATATTATTTAATTCAATATCAAATATCAATTAAATAATATGGCTCAACCCGGTTTTCCGAAAACCGAATTTTTCACATGAATCCTATTCATGTTTTAGACCATTCTCATATTTAAATCATATTTAAATACGTCCATCATCCTTCCATAAAACGAATTTGAACAATTCAAATTATTTTTTCGTTTTCTTTTATATTCTCTTATATTGTTGCACAACGTTATCCAAGCTAGCCAGGAGAACCTAAAGGACCTACAGATCATGAGCTCCAACGATACGAGATTATTCGGTCAAAACTCTTTTAACCCGAATCAATCAACTTTCGTTAACCCTCGGAGACTCCACTATAGTCCGAGGGCTGCACTCCCCTCACTGTAGATATATTGTGTCCTCTTGATATAACCGTCATGGGCAAGTCGACCCTTCACAGGTTGTTCGTAACCACAGCTAGGTCGTTTAAACCGTTTAACCCCTGCGTTACATCTTTGTTCCTTAAGTACCACTGACACCTCTAATGAACAATTGATCAGTGGTCCAACCAACAGATCAGGAACCCTCTCTAACGAGGAGAGGGTAGGCGCCTATTGTTCAAGCCCTGGAGTCAGCTATTAAGGGAACAACCTATCTACTAACCCTGAAGAGCGGGTTAGGAGTGAACTCCATCTTACTACACTATGTCCCCAGCTACCTATTGGACTTTATCCCTGAGATGGTAGGCTTATTGAGCGGACATCCTGCCACTCTCACCCATACAAATCTAAGGATACTGTCTAATAAGCAGGAGTTCATAGTAAGCTCAGGATTGAGATCGAGTTACCTAGGCCATCAGGTGAAATAGTCGGTCTCTTCAGTAAACGGCGTTATAAAGAGAGAGCGACTTTTCGTGGTTCAGTCTTACGCAAACTCATCGCGTAGGATGCCCCCGCTCGCACATCTCGATGTGAAACGACTCGGATCACATCGTTTTGTACAATACAAAACGGGCCGCATCCAATAGTGTTACCAGGATAAGGTACCCAACCTTATCCATATACTATAGACCGTTTTGACTGTCTACTTGAGCTTGACCCACATTCATGTCATACATGAAACTCAAGTATCCATGATCGTCAAGGGTGTTGGTCATTGGTATAGATTAATGCAAACACGTTTCACTTTATTCCAGCAAACACCTTTAATGAATAAAACTTAATAACTCATTATTACTAAATAGATAAATTACAAACATAACTGTTTACAAACCACGGGTTTTAGGACAATAAACCCAACAAACTCCCACTTGGACTTAAACGTCCGTGGTGTACATGTTGGCGAGGTGAACTATAATATCATATATCTATAGTCTTCTCCCACTATCCTATTTAGCAACCCGGATCCCTAAACTCTTTAGGTATCTCTCAAACACTTTAGCCGTGAGAGACTTAGTAAACATATCAGCATGAAGTACTATGAGGCTTTCCATGTGACCATCACATCTTCTCATCCGCACTACTTAAGAGCTCAAAAACCATTTTTTTTATGTTGCTTTACAAGCTGCAACAAAATTTAGCTTTTATAGAGGAATCAACAATACAACTCTTGTATTCCATTCCTTTATACTATGACAAATTATTAACCGATATAACTGACAGCTCCCACTGCATAAAACATATCGGGTCATCTATCTCAGAAGAGATAGATCTTAACCCAAGATGTGTTAATGCGTAGGGATAGCACCTCATAACATCGATTACTAACAACTCTTGTCAATATCAGATGTTAGGAGACTATACTAGCGATTTGTTCTTGCGACTCAGATTAATCTGAATCCTTAGAATAAACTAAGCCTCTCCCAGATCACATATCTGGAAATGGGTCGCTAGTTTATGCTTAAGTGCCAGAAACTACATCCTATAACATTCTCAATGAATAGGACATTAATCACGGAAACATATTATGAAAGCTATAGTATTGATAAAACACTTGCCCAGCAAAGTTTATCAATAACATGTTTAAGCCATAAGATTTGATTAGAACATCAAACCTTAATCATTCAAGATTAAGTTGCTAGTTTCAATCCATAAAAGAATTGAATAAGCTAACAAAACTATTTTGTTCTTAATCTTGCATATGACTCTCAGAGAGATTATGACTTATAGACACTCTGATCAAGATAGCTAGTCTTGATTTCTATTTATCTTATCCTATCTAGTATAGAACAAGAAAAATAGATGAGAGTCGTCTAACAACTTACATCTGGTAACAAGTAAACAAGTTGATACACAATCAACATCTTCACTTTGGGACAGTCCCATTACCAGAAAGTCAAGCCTTGAAAGTTTTCACCTTAGAGGCTCGGTCATTTAACCCCTCGAAGATCTACAGCTTCGAACCATTGGTCCTTGTCTAAATAATTCATTGTCTAATTAAAGACAACGAATCCTCAAGTCATCATCTGGTATGATAACTCGAGTTTTATAGACAAACCAATAAGTTAGGGTTTTCTCAACTATTGAGAATAACCAACTCTACTATCAACAACCCTTGTTGATTTAGATATAGCTTTCCTCTAATACGCCTAGTCTTAACATCCATGTTGTTTTCTGAATTAATAGAACATGCAAGTATACATCTTTTGTGAAAATGAACTGTTCATTTATATACACCAAAAGATACTTATATACATATGCTCAAAATTACAGAAATATGTACAACTTAATTACACATATCACATATGTGATTTAGGTTCATACAGACAACAACATCAAAAACACAAAACTCCCACTGTAGAGCTGCATAGACGTCTTCTCAAGTCATCCAACACGGAGAAATCGGCCATCAGGAACTAGTTTCCTGAAATAAAAACAAACATGATTAGTGGTTCCTGAAAAAACATTCAGGTATGACATTCATAAATCCACTATACATGTTTAGACAAATAAATCTCATTTACCTTGTCGTTCTTTCTCGGCATGTTTCTCTGCAAGGTATTTCGGGCAATTGCGCTTCCAATGCCCTTCTTCGTTACAATGGAAACACTTCCCTTTGTCCGAAGACTTTACCTTGGCCACAACAACAGGGGCTTTGCCCTTTCTCCTGTTCCCCTTCTTCTTACGAATAGTCCTACTACTCGTAGCAGTTGCTTCAGACTTACTCCCAGATCCAGCCCCCTTCAGGAACTTCTTCGAAGTGACTACATTAGCCTCCTTCTCTTTTCCTTTAGAGGCATGAAGGGTCTGGTAAGTCTGCAACTCGTGCAAAAGAGTGGTCAAGTTGAATTCTATCTTATTCATGACCATATTTGATCTGAAATTCAGGAAACTCTGCGGGAGAGATTCCAAGATAAAACTTACTTGACTCTTCTCGTCAATCGCTGCTCCGTTCACTTCTGCCGTCATGAAGTGGACCATCATGTTAAGGACATGTTCCCTAACAGAGGTTCCTTCCTTCATTCTAGCATTATAAACGAATTTGAGGGCTTCATGGCGAAGAGACGAGGACGGTTGTCCAAACATCTCTTGCAATGAAGACATGATTTCTTTAGCAGAAACCATAACCTCATGCCTCTTGGCCAAGACATCCTGCATGCTTGCCAAGATATAGACTCGGGCTTTATCATTAGCCCTAATCCAGCGATCGTATGCCTCACGAACAGTTCGTGAACCGTTTGAGCTAGGAGTTGGAGGACAGTCCTCCGTCAAGACAAATCTCAGGTCATCCAACACAAGAATCGTATTCAAGTTGGATTTCCAAGTTCCGTAATTCTCTCCGGTAAGTTTGTCGTTAGCTAATAATTGTACAAAAGAGCTCGCCATGCTGAAAAAGAATGTAAACCTATTAGTGAAACGGTTTTAACCTATTTAAACCAATTAAAAAGAAACTTTAGCAGTAAATAAAGTACCCGAACTCTTTATTTACTAGCTACGATACTTTAGTAAGTCAGAATGATCGCTGCCGAATGGCAGTCGAGTCACTCCTTTACTAAATCAAGACATTCTTGACTAAATGCTAACTCCAGAATAACTCATATTCCTATAGCATCTTAGTTATCGTTTTTGGTCTGGATTTACTAACTCCTTAGCAAATCCCGTAAGTGTGACCCTCCATTTTTAGAACGCACAGAACGGCCCCAACATAGCAACCGAATGGAATGTCAGTGTTGGGAATGGCCCTGTGTTTCACTATCCATAAATGGTGACTGAGATGTTCGATCTCCCATGCCTCGCCCTCCGAATGGATGGTGCCACTAAGAGCAACCTGCAGGCGGAACATGAGAATCTTACGGTTCAGTCCAACAGAGGAGACCACAGGAAGCACCGACGCGCTTCCTTCACCCACTTACTATAGATACTTACTCCATTCACCTTGCTATTGAAAGTTGCAAATACCATCCGAATGGGGATGCCCTATTGACATCACGAGGCCGAGCAAAATTCTCACGTTGTGAACTATAGGGAGTGCGTAGCAGGAGAGGGATATATCATATATTCCTTCTCAACACTTCTACTAAGCATCGTGGACGGTGTTTTGGGTAAATACTCCAGGTTTTATCCGGCTAAGAACATAAAACCTTAAGTCTAGGCAAACTATTTATCTGAGATGTCTAGGTTATTAACAAATTTAATTAACCTCACACCTCTCCCGCACGCTCATAAAGCCTGGTTAACTTTACTCAAGTACCGGATCGTCCCCAGGTAGGAGGTGTTCCGTAAACCGTCAGCTTAAATACCTCCAACCTCGAACAGGATTTCACCGGGTGAGTTTCTCATAACCTTAGCATTTACGAGATTTCGACCTATTCATCTAATGAAACAGACCGAACCATTTAACCCTAAATGAGCATGCCACTTTTTTCTTTGTTATAGATTTTAAAAGTCTAAGTCATTTTTACAACGCTTGCAAAAGCAGACTTTCTATAACAACTATCTATATGCTTCTTAAACATACATTCGCTAAGGCATGACAAGTTGAATATTTAACTTCATAATCAATATAACAGTTATATCGATTATGCTCTTTAAACATACAACTCCTAATTCATAAATTAATATAACACCTATATCAATTTTTAATGAATTAAGCATGCATCCTATACATTATAACAATTATAACATACAATATGCATAAAACTAATGTTGGATGTTTTAATTTCATAATTAATATAACACTTATATTAATTATTCTATTAAGTAAACAACATCAAATTCATGAATTAATATAACTCTTATATTAATACTCATGAATTAAACATGCATATACATTACAACACTTATAATATACAATATGCATAAAACTAGGATAACCAATGTTGTACGTTTAATTTCATAATTAATATAACGCTTATATCAATTTCTCTATTAAACTAACAACATTCAATTCATGAATTAATATAACTTTTATATTAATTCTTATGAATTCCTAAATATGCATACTATATATTATAACACTTATAACATATTTACTATGCATGGAGCATGCTTCCTACGGTGGGATTTTAAATCTATATGGCATACGTTATGCACATACAAACATGGATTTCAATTAAAACATACATTCACAATGCATAATTAATTAAACACACTAAAGTGGATCGATTTTGGCATTTAGCAAGCAATAACTATTTTATTACAAGCTTGAACAACAAGCTACGTCTTGAGCGGACTTCGAACTCTTCGCACCGCCTTTGACCAGCTTGCTTCCTCCGAACGCTTCGGCCAATTTCTCTTCGAATTTCTCTTCGTATTGCCTAGAACGAGTTGAACTTATACCGAACAATTCGGCGAGGTCCATACTCGAGCTTCTTTCACAAAGAAACCTATATGGACTCTAATGACTCTAAAAATACAGACTCTTCTGCACGCATTAAAGCCCATACATTCTCGGGCAATTACAAATAATGAAATTCAAATAGTAACTATGCCAAAATCGATATTCACTTTAGATATCCATTCAGAAACAATTTCTAAAATTAAAATACCCACCAACTTAAATTGATGCAAATTGAGTTAATCACAAAATCGCTCTGATACCAATTGATGGAGCGACATGCGCAGCGGAGGCGATTTCGGACCGATGATACTCTAATTTCATCAATTTAACAAATAGAAAACGTGCTCTTAAAACGGAAATAAGAAAAATAGAAAACATACCCTTGAAGTTCTAATTTTTCTTTGCGTTCCGCCCGCCGTTCTTCGTCACGAACTCTTCTGAACTCTTCTCACGAACGCTGCGAGGACCACCCCAGGTAGTCCCGCTATCCTCGGCGCCGCGCAACGGAGTTGTGGGACTCCGAAAAGAAGAGTAAAGAAAAGAAAAAGAAAAGGAAGAAGAAGAGATGAAATGGAGGAGAGGGGTTGACTAAACAAATCTCAAATCTTCAAAGAATGAGAAAATGAATAATACGGAAGGCAGTAGCTAACCTCACTCTTTTGAAAAATGAAAACCAAATTTTCATTTAACAACCCCACCTCTACTGTGTTTAGCCAAACGTAATATATTTATATATTAAAAAAAACAAATGTCTTACATGCAAAGCATGTAAGACACCTCTTTTTTTTTTTTTTTTTAATATATATATATATATATATATATATATATATAAATTATTATTAATTCTCAATTAATAATAATAAATATTTTATTTATTAAACATTTTAATAAATAAAATATATATATATATATTAATTAATTAAACTTTTTAATTAATTAATATTATTTAATTCAATATCAAATATCAATTAAATAATATGGCTCAACCCGGTTTTCCGAAAACCGAATTTTTCACATGAATCCTATTCATGTTTTAGACCATTCTCATATTTAAATCATATTTAAATACGTCCATCATCCTTCCATAAAACGAATTTGAACAATTCAAATTATTTTTTCGTTTTCTTTTATATTCTCTTATATTGTTGCACAACGTTATCCAAGCTAGCCAGGAGAACCTAAAGGACCTACAGATCATGAGCTCCAACGATACGAGATTATTCGGTCAAAACTCTTTTAACCCGAATCAATCAACTTTCGTTAACCCTCGGAGACTCCACTATAGTCCGAGGGCTGCACTCCCCTCACTGTAGATATATTGTGTCCTCTTGATATAACCGTCATGGGCAAGTCGACCCTTCACAGGTTGTTCGTAACCACAGCTAGGTCGTTTAAACCGTTTAACCCCTGCGTTACATCTTTGTTCCTTAAGTACCACTGACACCTCTAATGAACAATTGATCAGTGGTCCAACCAACAGATCAGGAACCCTCTCTAACGAGGAGAGGGTAGGCGCCTATTGTTCAAGCCCTGGAGTCAGCTATTAAGGGAACAACCTATCTACTAACCCTGAAGAGCGGGTTAGGAGTGAACTCCATCTTACTACACTATGTCCCCAGCTACCTATTGGACTTTATCCCTGAGATGGTAGGCTTATTGAGCGGACATCCTGCCACTCTCACCCATACAAATCTAAGGATACTGTCTAATAAGCAGGAGTTCATAGTAAGCTCAGGATTGAGATCGAGTTACCTAGGCCATCAGGTGAAATAGTCGGTCTCTTCAGTAAACGGCGTTATAAAGAGAGAGCGACTTTTCGTGGTTCAGTCTTACGCAAACTCATCGCGTAGGATGCCCCCGCTCGCACATCTCGATGTGAAACGACTCGGATCACATCGTTTTGTACAATACAAAACGGGCCGCATCCAATAGTGTTACCAGGATAAGGTACCCAACCTTATCCATATACTATAGACCGTTTTGACTGTCTACTTGAGCTTGACCCACATTCATGTCATACATGAAACTCAAGTATCCATGATCGTCAAGGGTGTTGGTCATTGGTATAGATTAATGCAAACACGTTTCACTTTATTCCAGCAAACACCTTTAATGAATAAAACTTAATAACTCATTATTACTAAATAGATAAATTACAAACATAACTGTTTACAAACCACGGGTTTTAGGACAATAAACCCAACACTATAGGCATTTTCTCACGATTCTCAAGCATTGGATCAACTCTCTATGCATCAAACTCACTCAATCTCATGTATCGTCCGATTCCATGCATTAGATTCTTTAGTTTACTCATGTCCAAGTAAGGTCTTAAGCATCTTGTTAAAGCAGAAAGTTAAGGTTTGTACTAGGAAAACGCCTATTCCTAGGTCGTTTTCTGGCTACCTTGAAAGGCTAGCATGAGTGTATGACTCTGAACTCTTACTCCTTCCAGAGGTTAGGAGTTCTTTGGACAAAATGGATGGCCAATCGAAATTGCCCGTGGGATGAAGCTTACATACAATCAATGCTTCGAGAGCTATCCTACATGCTTGGTTCACGTTTTTTAGCCTATAGACTTGTCATTAGCATGCCCCTATGTGACTTAGCTACTCATGGATATAGACAGAACAGAAGTAAGAAAAGAAGTAGACATGCTTAGAAGTAATTTAAAGACAAACAGCAAGGGGAAAACAGTAGCAGTAAAGAGAAGAAACTGTGAAATGAAGAATTGTGCTTTGATTACTTGAATGTTTGAATGAACAAAGGGACGTTTAAAGTAAATAACATAAAGGTAGAAAGCAACGAAATGCAATAAACTAGCTACTAGAAGGGAAACAACAACAAAACAGAACTGGAAATTAGAAATGAAAGACAGAAAACAGTAATTAAGCTTGAACGCCTCGTTGCGAATGCCTCGACTGAAGGGAGAGAAAGATCAGCCTTGCTTGGATGAATCCAATCGGGAGAGAAGAGGAATCTTCTCTCCTTCCTATCAGATTGTCGACTCCAACAGCTAAACCTCTCAAACCAACAGACGGATGAGAAAAATAGGAGAAAAGATGGAGCTGCGAAGAGACTTCTACGCTTTCGGATGATGATTGAACCCTCGACTTTGACCCCCTTTTATAGTAATCTGCAGGTGCGTTTGGGCCAAGGAGAACCATCAATCTTCAACGTCGTACTTCAAAATGGATGGAGGAGAAAGAACGAATCCCTGAAATAACGGAAATTAACAGAAAAAGATCAGTCAACTTACGATTTTCACTTGAAACATTGCGGTTTCAGCAATGTTTCCGCAATGCTGTCGCAATGTAGTTTTTTCATTCTTTTACTTCGGTTTTCAATCCTTTTCTTTCCTTTTGCACACAAGTCCTAATTTAGCTACCTTCTTTTAATTCTCACAAATAAGCATAGGTTTAAGCTAAATCCTATCAAAAACACCTAAGAGTGTGCATCTTTCTAAGCTAAATAAGTCCTAAATAAGTCACTTTTGGAGACATAACATTCATACTTGCACAAGATTCAGATTCAGAAGAATACCTTAGGGCTTTAAAAACACTAAACTTAACCTCCTCATCATGAACCCTCATGGTGAGCTCACCTTTTTGGACATCGATCAAAGCCCTACCTGTGGCTACAAATGGTCTGCCCAATAAGATTGGTACCTCCTTGTCTGCCTCATAATCTAGAATGATGAAGTCTGCAAGAAAAATGAATTTGTCAACCTTGACAAGTATATCCTCAATCTTACCCTCAGGGTATGCTATGGATCTGTCTGCAAGCTGTAAGGTGACAGTGGTGGGACGTGCTTCTCCTATTCCAAGCTGACGGAATAGTGATAGAGGCATGAGATTTATGTTGGCTCCCAGGTCACAAAGAGCTCTGCCCACGTGCTTGCCTCCCAACTCCACTGGTAGGGTGAAGGAACCAGGATCCTTCTCCTTCTTTGGTAGCTTGTTCTGGAGTATAGCACTGCACTCCTCAGTGAGATTCACTGTTTCAAATTCACCAATGATCTTCTTGTTAGTGATTATATCCTTCAGAAATTTAACATAAGAAGGCATAGACGGTAGAACTTCTACAAAAGGAATATTCACATGCACTTGTTTAAGAATTTCTAAAAATTTGTTAAAGTGCACTTCCTGTTCTTGTTTTTTCTTTAGCCTTCGAGGAAATGGAGGAGGTGGCACATATGCAGGCACTTCAGGTCGCCTCAGGATAGGTGGAGGTCTTGGACTTTCTTCTATCTCTTCTATGATTGGTTCCAGCCTCGCCCTTGATGTGCTTGTTGGTGGTTGACCTTGGTTTGGCAGAGAATCCAGTGGAGCACTAGACTCTTCATTCTCTACTCTCTTTGGTGTTTCTCTAGTGTTGCTCACCAATGGTCTACCACTTCTGAGTTCAATTGCTTGAACTTGCTCTTTTCCATCCCTTCTAGGCACCTCAGTGTCAGCAGGTAGTCTACCTTGGGGCCTACTCTTGAGTTCATTGGCTAGTTGCCCTATTTGGTTCTCTAGGCTCCTAAGGGTAGCTTGCTGACTTTGTAGAGTGGCATCATTCTTGGCAATGTACTCCTTAAGTAAATTCTCTACAGAAGATCCTATTGGTTGGTTGTATGGTTTTTGATACATGGATTGGTTATTTTGGGGAGTGAAACCAGGTGTTCCACTCGGTCTTGGTTGGTTAGGAGCTTGGTTAGTATTTTGTTGGCCACCCCATGAGAGATTTGGGTGGTTCCTCCAACCAGGATTGTAAGTGTTAGAGTAAGGGTTGTTCCTAGGCTGCTGTTGGCTTCCAACATAGCAGACTGAGGCTGGATTCCTAGGGCAGTATTCATACAGGTGCCCTTCCCCACAGAATCTACAGATAAGTGTCTCACCTTGACTTGGTTGTGTGCCCATTGACATGGTTGTGGCGGTGTTGACACTAGTTTGGAGATTGGCTTGAGCCATTTGTTTAACTAGGTTGGCCAGGGCGCTTATTTGGCTACTCATGGCATTGAGTGCGTCCTTATTTTGAGCTCTACTTGGCTCTATTGGATCATCTGACCACCTACAGTGAGATGCTGAGATCTTCTCCAAGATCTCATAGGCTTCATTATAACTTTTGGACAGCATGGAACCACCAGCTGATGAATTTAGCACTTGCCTAGTGCTGGGGTTGCATCCTTTGAAAAAGACCTCTATTTGGATACACCATGGAATGTCATGGTGTGGACATTTAAGCAGAAGGTCCTTGAACCTTGTCCATGCTTCGTGAAGCGACTCATTTTCAGCTTGTTTGAATTTAATAATGTCGTCACGAAAAGTAGAATTCCTATCAGGTGGGAAGTATTTTACTAGGAATTTCTCCGCAAGTCTGTCCAATTGAGAACTGATCCAGAAGGTAATGAGTTTAACCACGTTTTGGCTTTGTCCCTTAATGAGTAGGGGAAGAGGTAAAGCCTCAAAGCTTCTTGGGAAACTCCAGGGATGATAAAGGTATCACTAACTCCTAGGAAGTTTCTAAGATGGTTGTGGGGGTCCTCATTTTCCACTCCAAAGAATTGTCCCACAGTGGACAACATTTGGAACATTACTGGCTTTAACTCGAATGAGTTGGCAGTAATTTCAGGGCGGATTATGCTTGGGTTTAGTTCCCCATGCATAGGTACTAGGTAGGAGAGAATGGCTCTATCCTTATCATTCGCTATTTCGATGGGATTGCGAGTGGTAGGTACCAGATTTGGGACTGGTCTGTCCATTTCTTCTTGATAGGATTGCGGAGACTCCGCGGTTTCAGGAATTATTTGAGGTATAGAGGGTTGGTTAAAGAGACGTTTTTTAGCTCTGTTTCTGGCCCTAAGTAATCTCTCAGGCTCAGGATTGAACTCTAGATCGCTACTTGAAGGCTCATTCATAAACTAACCCAATGGTACCTGCAAAAGAAATGAGAAAAACATCAGTTCCAATAGATATTAAAATTCGTGTTTCTAACTTAACAAACTTCGTTTTCACTAAACTAAATCCCCGGCAGCGGCACCAAAAACTTGTTGCGTGCTCAATGTTTAAAAGGAATATGCAATAAGAGAGCACTCAGAACATGCAAGCATACATGATCTTGTAGCAAGTAGTAAGTATTTTTTCATTCGTTTTCCCACAGAGATTTATTCTTAGTTACTCGCGAAGTGTATTGTTAAGCAAGAATGGGTGGATTTGATGGGGTAGATTTTGTTTTAAATTGCCTAATTACTAAGGAATAAGTAAAGGATAGCAACATAAACAAGTGCAAGTCAATGATGAACTCAAACGTAAAGAGAAGAGATTAATAAACGAAGAGGAAAATGGCTAAAACAGAATTTTTAACCAAAAGAATTGCGGGAACAACAATTATACCGCAATGTTACTAACAGCGAAAGTGTGTAAAATGTGGAAACAAGGGCTACTACTGACTCCTCTATTGGCTTTTTCACACGATTCTCAAGCATTAGATCAACTCACTATGCATCAAACTAACTCATTCTCATGTATCTTCCGATTTCATGCATTAGATTCTTTAGTTTACTCATGTCCAAGTAAGGTCTTAAGCATCTTGTTAAAACAGTAAGTTGTGATTTGTACTAGGAAAACGCCTATTCCTAGGTCATTTTCTTGCTACCTTGAGAGGCTAGCATGAATGTATGACTCTGAACTCTTACTCCTTCCAGAGGTTAGGAGTTCTTTGGACAAAATGGATGGCCAATCGAAATTGCCCGTGGGATGAAGCTTACATACAATCAATGCATTCGAGAGCTATCCTACATGCTTGATTCACGTGTTTTAACCTATAGCATTGTCATTAGCATGCCCTTATGTGACTTAGTTACTCATGGATGCAGATAGAATAGAAAGAGTAGATGAAGAAGACATGCGTAGAAGATTATTAAAGACAAACCAGAAGCTAAAGGCAGTAACAGAGAAGGTAAAGAAACTTGTGACTTGATGAAAATAGTACTTCGATTTATTAAGAATTGAACTAAACAAATGACAGCCTTAAAGAACTAAAGTAAAGCAGACAGCAACGAAATGAATCAAAGTAGCTATTGGAAAGGAAATAACAACAGACAGTAATGAAAATGGGAAAGTAAAACAGAAAGCAATGAAGTTGAGCGTGATCGCCTCGACGCAGATGCCTCGGCTGAAGGGAGAGAAAGGCAAGCCTTGCTTGGATGAATCCAATCAGGAGAGAAGATGAATCTTCTCTCCTTCCAATCAGATTATCGACTCCAACAGCTAAACTTTTCAACCCAACAGACGGAAGAGAAAAACAGAAGAAAGAACTGTGCTGCGAAGAGACTTCTACGCTTTCTGGATGTGTTTCAACCCTCCACTTTGACCTCCTTTTATAGTATTCTGCAGGTGCGATTGGGCCAAGGAGAACCATCCATTCTCAACGTCGTACTTCTACGTGGCTGGAGGAGAAAGAACGAATCCCTGAAATATCGGATCACAACAGAAAAAGGTTAGCCAACTTACAGATTTCACTTAAAACATTGCGGTTTTAGCAATGTTTCCGCAATGCCTCCGCAATGCACAGTTTTCATTCTCTTAACTTCGTTTTTCATTCCTTTTCCTTCCTTTTGCATACAAGTCCTAATTTAGCTTCATTCTTCTAATTCTCATATATAAGCACAAGTTTGAGCTAAATCCTATCAAAAACACCTAAAAGTGCACATCTTCCTATAGAAAACAAGTCCTAAATTAGTCACTTTTGGAGACGTAACAACTACATGCAAAAACATGCAAAATTGAGTTAACAATAGGATGCCATGTAGAATCCACTCAATTCAGTGGGATAAGTGGCTTGATGTGGGATGAACACTTAGCAAAAAAGTTTGACTCATAAAACCACCAACAAATGGTTTTTCCCACTAACTCAAGAATTTTATTTTTTCACTAACTTAAGAATTGAATTTTTCCACTAACTTTAGTCATCAAAATGACTCTTGACTTTCAAGGTTTAGTGGAGTCAACATTTGACTTTTGACTTTCAAAGTTTTAGTCAATTGTCTTTAATTTGACTTTTGACTAACTTTGATCAAATTAATTCAATTTAAAAATTAATTCAAATAATTAATTTTAAATTAAATTAAATTAATATTAAATAATTAATTAAACAATTTAATTAATTCAAATTTAATATCCAATAAATCCAACACTAATCCCGATCATTCCCGATATACATGATTATGAATCCATATTCATATTTTCGATATTTAAATCTTATTTTAAATATCACCATCTCTCTCTATTGTTCAATTCGCAATTGAACGTTATGTCGTTAAATATATCACATATATTTAACGCTAATTCCCTAATTCGAATTCGAACACTTCGAATTCACTCGTCACACTGTTCTAAGGTTTAGTCCGATATGACCTAGCAGGGGGACCTCATGGACCTATAGATCATGAGCATCAACGATCCGAGATTAACTGATTAAACTCTTTAACCCAGTTAATCAACATTCGTTAACTACCAGGACATTCAATTATAGCCTAGTAGTTGCACTCTTCTCACTATAGATATATTTATGTCCACTCGATATAACCATGATTAGTAAATTCACCCTTCACAGGTTGTTCGTAATTTACGGTCGGGTCAAATATTTGTTTTACCCCAGTAATTACATCTTGCTCCTTAAGTCCCACTGATCCTCTAATGAACAATTGGTTTGTGATCCAATCACTAAATCGATTGGTATGTGATTTAATCACTATATCGAGTCCCTATCGGGCCAATGAGAAGGTGGGGCCCCTTGTTCAAGATCTAGAGTGAGCACTTAAGGGAAGAACCTATCTACTATCCCTAGAGACGGGTAGGAGTGAATTCCATCTTGCACCTCATGTCCCCACCTATCTATCCGGTCTTACCCCTGAAATGGGAGGCTTATTGAGTCGGCGCTGTTGAGCCACTCTCACCCATGCAGATCTAAGGATAATCCCGAATAAACAGGAGTTCATAGTTAGCTTAGGATTAAGGTCAAGTTACCTAGGTCATCGTTTTGAAATAGTCAATCTTTAAAACAGTAAACAGCGTTATAAAGCAAGAGTGACTTATTTCGCGGTCCGGTCTAATGCAAACTCTTTGCATAGGACGCCCCCATTCACATGTTTCCACATGAACGATTCAGAATCACATCGTTTGTACTAAATATAAAATGGGCCGCATCCAATAGTGTCCCCAGGATAAGGTATCCAGCCTTATCCGTATACTATAGACCGTTTTGGCTATTTACTCGAACTTGATCCACTTTTATGTCTCCACATAAAGTTCAAGTACTCATGTTATAGCCATGGATCTTAGTTTATTGGATTTAGGGTTTTCTAAAATGAAATAAGCAATTCACATATTCAATAATAACTTTATTGAATAAACCTCAATAACACTTTATTAGTAATAAAATATGTTTATCGTTTACAAACCACGAGTTTTAGGACATAAAACCCAACAAACTCCCACTTGGACTAAAACTCCAGTGGTAACAAATATATATCCATATATATACATAATGTTGAGTTTTTCAAAATGAGAAATAAATACAATAAACTAGGGCATCACATACCCATAGTTTTCTCCCACTTGCCCTAGATTATACATCCTGTAGTCCTAGTCTCACTAGGTGACCCTCAAACACTATAGTCGTGAGAGCCTTTGTAAATGGATCAGCAATGTTGTCCTCAGAGGCTATCTGTTTCACAATAACGTCTCCTCGTTGGATGATCTCTCGAATGAGATGATATTTTCGCTCAATATGTTTCCCGCGTTTCTGGCTCCTTGGCTCTTTTGAATTTGCAACTGCTCCACTGTTATCACAAAAGAGAGTGATAGGCAGATGCATATTTGGAACAACTTCCAAATCGTTCAAAAACTTTCTAAGCCACACAACTTCTTTTGCTGCTTCACAGGCAGCTACGTATTCTGCTTCCATAGTGGAGTCAGCAACACAACTTTGCTTGATACTCTGCCATACTACAACTCCTCCATTCAAAGTGAACATTGATCCCGATGTTGATTTTCTCGAATCTCTATCCGACTGGAAATTAGAATCAGTGTATTCTGTAAGAATCAGATCCTTACCTTTATACACGAGCATGTAATCCCTCGTTCTCCTAAGATACTTGAGGATATTCTTAACGGTTGTCCAATGTATAAGTCCAGGATTTGACTGAAACCTGCTGACAACACCTGCTGCATAGCATATGTCGGGTCGTGTACACAACATAGCATACATCAGACTTCCAACTGCCGATGCATAGGGAATGCGTCTCATATCCTCAACTTCTTGAGGTGTCTTAGGACATTGTTCCTTCGACAAGTGAATTCCATGTCTGAAGGGTAGCAAACCCCTCTTGGAATTCAGTTGCTAGCCATTTCTTGACGTCAGTCAGGCATCTTACATCATTCCCAATGAGTAAGATATCGTCGACATATAACACGAGGAATGCTACAGATGTTTTAACAATCTTCTTGTAAACACAAGGTTCGTCAATGTTTTGTTCAAAACCATAAGATTTGATCGCAATATCAAACCTTATATTCCAGCATCTAGATGCTTGTTTCAACCCATAAATGGATCGTTTAAGCTTACAAACTTTTTGTTCTTGATGCTGTATTATAAACCCCTCTGGTTGAGACATATAGATACTCTTTCCAAGATTGTCATTCAGAAACGTTGTCTTGACATCCATTTGCCAAATCTCATAATCATAATATGTGGCAATGGACAAGAGTATTCTAATTGATTTTAACATGACAACAGGATAGAGGGTTTCATCATAGTCTACCCCCTCTCTCTGGGTATAACCCTTTGTCACTAATCCAGCTTTAAAGGTTTGTACCTTACCAGCTTGGTCTCGTTTCCTTTTGTAGATCCATTTACAACCAATAGGTTTTACCCCATCTGGTTGATCTACAAGTTCCCAGACCGAATTGAAGTACATCGACTCCATTTCGAGGTCCATGACTTTGATCCACTGATCTTTGTCAACATCATTCATTGCCTGTTTATAAGTCAATGGATCCTCTATTCCATCATCTGGTATGATGATTTGAGTTTCTACTAAACCCATGTAACGGTCAGGTTGTTGCACAACCCTCCCACTACGTCGAGGCACTCTCAACTCTTGAGATGGATGTGAGTAATCAGAAGTATTAGCTCCATCAACAACTCTTGTTGAGGGATCAATCTCATCAACAACTCTTGTTGATCTATCTGTAGCTTCTTTAGAAATTTCACTCAATACTAGTTTACTGCGAGGTTGATGATCTCTCATGTGATCTTCTTCGAGAAAAGTAGCATTTGTCGATACAAATACTTTATTTTCTTATGGATCAAAGAAGTATCCAGCTTTCGATTCTTTTGGGTAGCCTATGAATAAACATGCTTTTGAACGACGTTCCAATTTCTTAGGGTTTTGCACCAACACATGTGCCAGGCATCCCCAGATCCTGAAGTGACGTAAACTAGTTTTACGCCCTCTCCATAACTCATAAGGTGTTCCAGTAACACTTTTAGAGGGAACATTGTTCAAAATGTAGGCAGCAGTCTCTACTGCATATCCCCAAAACGAATCAGGAAAATGAGCATAGCTCATCATCGATCGAACCATGTCTAACAAGGTTATGTTTCTTCTTTCTGATACACCGTTTTGCTGTGGCGTACTAGGTGCAGAGAGTTGTGACTGGATTCCATGTTCTATCAAATAGTCCTGGAATCTTAGGTCCATGTACTCTCCACCTCGATCTGATCGAAGTGTCTTAATTGTTTTACCTAATAAGTTCTCAACTTATGCCTTATACTCCTTGAACTTTTCAAGAGCTTCGGACTTATGATGTATTAGGTAAACATAACCGTACCTTGAATAATTATCTATGAAACTGATGAAATATTCATATCCTCCTCGTGCTTTGACATTCATTGGTCCACAAAGGTCCAAATGCACGAGTTCTAAGGATTCTTTGGCTCTAAGACCTTTTCCAGTAAAAGATCTTTTCGTCATTTTCCCCTCAAGACAAGACTCACATGCTGGTAAAGAGTTGTCTTCTAACTAGCTTAGATGACCATTCTTAACCAATCTGTCAATCCTTTTGAGATTAATGTGGCCAAGTCTTAAGTGCCAAAGATATGTACCTGAAGAAACTTTTTGCCTTTTGTTTCGCGTCTCAACCGTTTTAAACATCTCGATATTTAAAATAGCTTTCGCTCTGGTCGGTTTTAACTTATATAAGTTGTTTTCTAGTTTTGCAGAACAAATAGGATTACCTCTTTTGGTAATGAACACTTCATTAATTTCAAAAGATACTTTATACAATTGTTCTAACAAACAAGAGATAGATACGAGATTCCTTTTCATTCCAGGAACAAGATACGCATTATCTAATATAATGAATCTATCTCCAAAAAACAACTTCAAATCTCCCACTGATTTTGCTGAGACAACCTCTCCTGTTCCAACCCTGAGAGTTATCTCGCCTTCCGCAAGCGTTCTCCAGGAACTAGTTTCCTGAAAAGAAGAACAAATATGATTAGTGGCCCCTGAATCCAGTATCCAGGAAGAGTCATCACTCTCCAATAGACATGTTTCAACAACTAGTAAATCATATTTACCTTGTTTTGCCTTTTCAGCTTTCTTCTCTGTAAGGTACTTTGGGCAGTTTCTTTTCCAATGCCCATTCTCGTTTGCAGTGGAAACATTTTCCTTTATCTGCAACTTGAGCCTTGCTTTTGCGGTCATTAGGAGTTTTACTTTTCCCCTTCCCTTTCTTTTTCATCGAAATACTCTTATTTTTATAAGAAGAAGGGCCAGACTTCGTCCCAGAGGATGATCCTCTATAGAACTTTTTAGTGGTAGCAACATTTGCCTCCACTTCATGTCTCTTAGTTTTCAGGAGGGACTAATAAGTCTGAAGCTCATTCAGAAGAGTAGTCAAGTTATATTCAGTTTTGTTCATCATTGCATTTGTGCGGAACTGTAGGAAGCTCTTCGGAAGAGACTTTAGAATAAAACTAACCTGACTCTTTTCATCTATGACAACTCCATTTACTTCTGCCACATTGAAATGGACCATCATATCCAGGACATGTTCTCTAATAGAGGTCCCTTCTCTCATGCGACAATTATAAACGTATTTGATGGCATCATGCCTAAGGAAGAAGGACGGTTGTCCAAACATCCCCTTCCGAGATTCCATAATCTCTTTGGCAGCACCCATATCATCGTGTTTCTTAGCCAATACATCAGATATGCTGGCCAGAATGTAGACGCGGGCTTTATCATTTGCCCTTGTCCATCTGTCATATGCATCCCGAACATTTCGGTTTGCATTTGTGTCGGGGTTTGGAGGACACTCCTCAGTTAAAACGAACCTTAGATCATCAATTACCAGTATTGTGTTTAAATTTGATTTCCACGTTGCGTAATTATCCCCGTTAAGTTTCTCAGAAGCTAGTAACTGTACTATTGAGTTGGACATGCTGAAAAAAGTAAACATATCGTATTTAGTGAAATTGATATTACCCTTTTATATTATCCAATCAAGTTTTAGCAAAAGTAATAATGTACCCATCATTTATTCTTTATTGCAACGATACTACAAAGGTTTAGAGCAACATCCACCTAGGGGCAGTCTATCACTCCTCCTTTGAATTGAGACAATCTCAGCTAATCACTATTACCAGAATAACTCATATTCCAATAGATCTTTTAGCTATCGTTTACTTTGGTCAAGAAGTTACTAACACTTAGTAATTCTTGTAAGTGTTGACTCTCTATTTTCAGACCTCAGAGATCGGAATCAACAAGCTCCCGAAGTTGGAAAGACAATGCTGAAAACGAACCTATGAGACCCTATCCATTTCTGGAGTTCGCGGTTTTCTGAATCCCATGATACAACCCTCCTAATGGGTGGTCGCTCCCAGGGCAGACTCGCAGGCGCATCATGGGAATCTCACGGTGCAATCTAATGGAGGAGACCGTAGGATGTGTTGACACACAACCTTCGCCCACTTACTATGAACAACTTCCCCTATTCACCTTGTTATTGACTCATGCAAATACTTTCCTACTGGAGGTCGCTCCCAGGGCGACTCGAAGCCGAGCATGAATCTCACGGTGTGAACTCTTATGGACGTAGGAGTTGAAAACATTTTTCCTCCCACTGAAGTGTTCTAGACGGTTGGGTATGATTTTACTTAGGCATATATTTTGGCTAACTAAAACATATTCTAAGTCTAGGTAATCTTTCCGAGTATAACGCTTATACTGGCTTTTAAAACCTCACATCACTCACGCATGCTCATAAAACCGGGTTAGCTAAACTCAAATGCCAGTTCGATGCCCAGGTAGGAGGTGTTTCGTAAACCGTCAACTTAAATACCCCCAAGCTTAGACAGCATCTCACCGGGTGAGTTTTTCTTGTAACCGAAGTTTTACAAGATATCAACCTATTTTAACTATTAAAACAAGAGATTGTTTGGTAGTTAACCCTAAATAAGCATGCATTTATCTTTGTTATAAGTTTTAATGTCTAATTCATTTTATAACACTTATAAAAAAAAACAAACCTTATAACATACATCTAACTTGCTTTTATATAACAATTATATAAAACCATTTCATGCAAAAATATAACAACTTATATGAAACTCATGGAATCCTAAACATGCATACTTATATTATAACACTTATAACATACTTTCAATGCATGTTTCATGCTTATCCTATGGTGGGATTTTAAATCTACATGGCATACAATATGCACACAAGATTATGTTTATTTAAACTATACATTCACAATGCATAAATAAATAAACCACACTAAAAATGGACTGGTTTTGGCATCCTACACAAGCATTTACCTAAATTATTACAATAATAAAATAGGAAAAAGTCTTGAATCGCCCCCGAACACTTCGAATCGGCTCAAACCGCTTGTAAGTTGTGGAATTGCACGAACCGCCACTTGACGCCTCTTCCAATTTTGACAAATTACATCCTAAAATGGACTCTAATTACTCTATAAAAATTACAGACTCTTTGTAACAAATTAAAGCCCATCATGAGGCAATTACAATAATTATTACAAATTGGAAGAGAAATGGATGCCAAAGACCAAAAATTTCCATTTTAGCACACATACATTAATCACATGAATTACTACCCACCAACTCTAAATTAACCAAAAAAGAGTACTTAAAGCATGCTCTAATACCATTTGAAAGAGTTTCGGCATGCATAGCGGAAGCAACGTTGGATCTAAGTACTCTTATTTTGTTAATTTAAAAGGAAAAAACATGTAATTTGAAAATCAAAGACAATAATTTAGAAGTTACCTTTGAAGTTCAAATTCTTCTCGATTCCAAACTCGATCTCCGAACGTAACGGTCACGAACCACCACGAGAATCTTCCCGACTATTTTCCGGCCTTAGAACGGGATTGTGGGATCCTTTGAGTGACTAATTTAAAAGAGAATTGAAGATAGAATTGGAGAGAATGATAGAGAAATTGTCTTTACAATTCTCAAAGTTCATCAAAATTCCAAGAAGAAGTCAATCTAATTAACCCTTTGTATATATAGAAGACTACATGCAAAAATATGCAAAATTGAGTTAACAATAGGATGCCATGTAGAATCAACTCAATTTAGTGGGATTAGTGGCTTGATGTGGGATGAACACTTAGCAAAAAAGGTTTGACTCATAAAACCACCAACAAATGGTTTTGCCCACTAACTCAAGAATTGGATTTTTCCACTAACTTAAGAATTTGATTTTTCCACTAACTTTAGTCATCAAAATGACTCTTGACTTTCAAGGTTTAGTGGAGTCAACATTTGACTTTTGACTTTCAAAGTTTTAGTCAATTGTCTTTAATTTGACTTTTGACTAACTTTGATCAAATTAATTCAATTTAAAAATTAATTCAAATAATTAATTTTAAATTAAATTAAATTAATATTAAATAATTAATTAAACAATTTAATTAATTCAAATTTAATATCCAATAAATCCAACACTAATCTTGATCATTCCCGATATACATGATTATGAATCCATATTCATATTTTCGATATTTAAATCTTATTTTAAATATCACCATCTCTCTCTATTGTTCAATTCGCAATTGAACGTTATGTCGTTAAATATATCACATATATTTAACGCTAATTCTCTAATTCGAATTCGAACACTTCGAATTCACTCGTCACATTGTTCTAAGGTTTAGTCTGATATGAGCTAGTAGGGGAACCTCATGGACCTAGAGATCATGAGCTCCAACGATCCGAGATTAACTGATTAAACTCTTTAACCCAGTTAATCAACATTCGTTAACTACCAGGACATTCCACTATAGCCTAGTAGTTGCATTCTCCTCACTATAGATATATTTATGTCCACTCGATATAACCATGATTAGTAAGTTGACCCTTCACAGGTTGTTCGTAATTTACAGTCGGGTCAAATATCTGTTTTACCCCAGTAATTACATCTTGCTCCTTAAGTCCCACTGATCCTCTAATGAACAATTGGTTTGTGATCCAATCACTAAACCGATTGGTATGTGATCTAATCACTATACCGAGTCCCTCT
The DNA here is from genome assembly GCA_028017165.1 of Herpetospermum pedunculosum. NCBI lineage: Eukaryota > Viridiplantae > Streptophyta > Magnoliopsida > Cucurbitales > Cucurbitaceae > Herpetospermum > Herpetospermum pedunculosum. Next base: position 15,018,515 of record CM051526.1, read on the forward strand.
CGGGCCAATGAGAAGGTGGGGCCCCTTGTTCAAGACATGGAGTCAGCACTTAAGGGAACAACCTATCTACTATCCCTAGAGACGGGTAGGAGTGAATTCCATCTTGCACCCTATGTCCCCAGCTATCTATCCGGTCTTACCCCTGAAATGGGAGGCTTATTGAGTCGGCGCTGTTGAGCCACTCTCACCCATGCAGATCTAAGGATAATCCCGAATAAAAAGGAGTTCATAGTTAGCTTAGGATTAAGGTCGAGTTACCTAGGTCATCGTTTTTAAATAGTCAATCTTTAAAACAGTAAACAACGTTATAAAGCAAGAGTGACTTATTTCGCGGTCTGGTCTAATGCAAACTCTTTGCATAGGACGCCCTCATTCACATGTCTCCACATGAACGATTCAGAATCACATTGTTTGTACTAAACACAAAATGGGCCGCATCCAATAGTGTCCCCAGGATAAGGTATCCAGCCTTATCCGTATACTATAGACCGTTTTGGCTATTTACTCGAACTTGATCCACTTTTATGTCTCCACATAAAGTTCAAGTACTCATGTTATAGCCATGGATCTTAGCTTATTGGATTTAGGGTTTTCTAAAATGAAATAAACAATTCACATATTCAATAATAACTTTATTGAATAAACCTCAATAACACTTTATTAATAATAAAATATGTTTATCGTTTACAAACCACGAGTTTTAGGACATAAAACCCAACAGTATTTGTGCAGCGATATCTCTCCACCTTTGCGCGTACTCCTTGAAGATTTCTGTGTTCTTTTTTTCCATTCTCTGCAAATCCATCCGGTTAGGGGTCATGTCTATGTTATGCTTGTATTGCTTTAGGAAAGAATCGACTAAATTCTTCCACGAGTAGATATGAGCACTATCTAACTGCATATACCATCGAGACGCTGGACCAGTCAAACAGTCTTGGAAAAAGTGAATTAACATTTTTTAATTTTGAACGTACGCTGCCATTTTCCTACAATACATGATGAGGTGGCTTCTCGGGCATGATGTCCCCTCGTACTTTTCAAATTCCAGCACCTTAAACTTTGGTGGAATTACGCACAACTTGGAGGCGTCAATATTCCGAGACATTTGTCCCTTCAACTGCTCTTAACCTTTCTTCGAGGGTTTCGAGTGTTCCATTATTAAGGGTCTTGATAGTTACCCTGGATGGCTCTTCCTTGGGGTGTACAAACCCAGCCCGATCATTTGTGGAGATACTTTCGCCTTTGAAGAACTGGTAAGAGTATTGTCCTGCTGACGAATGGTACAGCGGGTTGCACGATGTATATGGCGGTGGGATGAATCCTTTAGTTTGAGGGTGCAAAGAGGGATTGACTTCAAAGGAGTCATCAGCTGTATTGTTGGGTTGCACGAGATCAGCCACCGCTTTCCCCTTTTCCATCAAGGTGAGCATTGATTCTACCTTCTCCCGTAGCTCACTCATTTCCTTTATTGTTTTCTCTATATCTGCCTGTTGTTCTTCCACAATCTTTATTCTTAGTCTTGTGGCGTGAATAAGACGAGTTGGTGGTGAATGAGCTATTTTAAAACTATTTTTTTTTAATAAAAAAAAAAGTAAAGTTTAGGGAAATGAAGGAAAAAAACCCGTAAAAATAAAAGCCTTAGAAGGATGTGATAAAATTTGACAATATTTTGTGAAACATGCATGAGATGATATTATGAAATTGATGAATAACAAATGTTTTTCTTTATATGTGTAATGAGAAAATGATGCATGAGGATTTTTAAGATGTGTGAGATGAAAATGATTTTTTTTTTTTTTTTAAGGAAGAAAATGATAAACTTTTTTAGAAGACAAGACTCAAACACTTAATTTCAATGTTATAAAATAAAAAATGAAATAACTTAAGTAAAAACACTTCATGCGCCTATACGGGGGCATTTACATCCCTCGATGGTCGACACTACTCAATCTTAAAGAATTTTTCATGCCCCTATACGGGCATTTACATCCTCTCGATTGTCGACACTACTCAATCTTAAATTTTTTATTTATATTTTTTTTTATTTTTTTTATTTTTTTCTGACAAGAAAATATTTTTAAAAATATAATAATAATAATGAAACAAGAAAACAAACAAATACATAAGATCTTTCATGCGCCAATACGGGAGCATTTAAATCCCCTCGAAGGTCGACACTACTAACTCTAATAATGAGTGAAAATTAAATAAGACTTTTCATGCGCCTGCACGGGAAATTGAGAATCCCATTGAAGGTCTACACTACTAAATCTTAAAAATATTTGATCTAACGCATGACTATAAGGACAACTTAAAACTTTTTATTATGTTATTTTTAGATGTAGGAAAGAATCCTACATATATTTTATAGAAAGAAAATATTTTTATCAAAGAGAACTGTAATAAATTTCTTTTCCTTTTGGGATTTTAGTATTCTGATTTTTTTGGATTTCTTTTTAGAAAAAGGAAAAAAATAAAAATAAAGATTAACCCCAACTAAAAAAAAATGCAATCATAAATGTAATGAAATAAAATGACCTCAGAATCCAATCAACAAATAATTAAAATGAACAAAATTATAAATGATGTGACGGTAAAATTCTAATCCTAGAGGATAAAGGCCCCAAAATTAATTCGAATGCTAAAAATTAACAAATGAATTAACTTGACCGAGAATCTTCCGTGCGCCTATACAGGGGCAATTATATCCCCTTGAAGGTCGACATTACTCGATTCTCAATTCTAATCCTACAAGGTGTAGCCCGGGTAGGAAGCTGGTGGTTGTGTGTGGAATGCATGACAAAGTTAAACAAGGAAGGAATAAGCGAGAATAGCCAGTAATGAAAATAAAAAAACCACATAAAAGAACATGTCCGAGATAAAGGTAAAAAATGCATGATACACCAAAGATACCTTTTAATGCTAAAAGAAAAAAAGGAAAACTAGCAATTCTAGGATGTATATGGGTGTAATTTAAACTCTAAACCATCCTAAAAGGAAATGACCCTCAAATTAATTCTAATGTTATAACATAACAAATGAATTAATCTGAGCGAGAATTTTTCGTGCGCCTATGCGGGGGCAATTAAATCCCCTCGAAAGTCGACACTACTACATTCTCAATTCTAATCTTAAAAGGTATAGCCTGGGTATGAGGCTTGTGATTGTGTGTGTAATGCATGACAATGCAACCTAAAATCGCTATAAATCAAGTATAAAAAAAAAATACAAAAAAAAAAAAAACAATCAAACAAAGGACAACGAAGAAAAAAAAATGAAAATTGGATAAAATAAAATAAAATGCAATCGCCTTGACCCTCTAAAAGAAGGTTCCCAGTGGAGTCGCCATGTTGTCGCAACGTCATCGCGACGCGGCGCGGCCGACGTCCTCTTTTAAGGGTTTTGTTTTAAAAATAAAAGAGATGGAGTCGCCACCAACCATTTTTGGGTGTGATTGGTCACATTAAAACAAAAACTGGTCTAAAAAACAGAAATCAAGTTCGAGGGTCGGTTGAGTGTAGGGAAGGTATTAGCACCCTACAACACCCGTTAAAACGATAGCCAAATTTCATTTTTATTATCCAATTAAATTTATTAAAAATGTCCTTAATTTGAGAAAGAAAGAAAAAGAAATAATATTAAAAGATAATGTCTCAACTAATCTTGCTTTAACTTTAAAATAAAGTAAGAATTTGATATAGTGGGTGAAATTAACCATTAATTAATTATCACGATTAAATTTTTTTCTATTTAAAGAAAATTATCACCTCAAGAACTTGAGAAATTCTCTCAATTCCGTCATTGGATTTTTACGTGATAATATTAATTGAAATTCGTTTTGAAATACTTTTGAAAATTTTAATTTTAGAATGAATTGAAAATCGAATGAAAGATCTAATTTTAAAATCATTTAAAATACCCGAGTTTAAAACAAAGATAAATCAATGTTATTTTAGAAATCTTAAATTAAGGTAAACAAATCAAGAATTATTTTTAGAATTTTATTTTTTTTTAAAATCAAAACATAACATAAAATAAAGAAATAAAAAAAAAACATGAAAACTTAACTAAAAGTTAAAAGTAAATTTTTGAATTTTTTTTAATAATGATAAAATTGTAAATAAAACAAAAATAAATAAATGAATGCAGAATTGTAAATAAACTAAAAAAAACTTTAAGTTTAAGATTTATTCTCTCTTACCCCACGTGAAGAAGATGAATCCTAGATTCAAGATTGCGTCTGTGAGCTTCGTTCGCCGCCAATCTGATCTGTCGTCACGTCGTTCGTTATAGCACCGCCGCCGTGGAGTCGCCGCAGGTCGTCGTGGGATCGCCGTAGGCCGCAGGAGTCGCCGCAGTCACCGCTGCTGTCACCGTGGAGTCGCCGCCGTCTGTCCGCTTCCTCCACCGTGAGGGTAGTGAGATGGTGATTGAATGAATGGTGGAGAAGATGAAGTTGGGGAAGAAGATGAATAGTGAGAAAAAGACACCTCGATTTGCGTGAGATGGTGATTGAATGAATGGTGGAGAAGATGAAGTTGGGGAAGAAGATGAATAGTGAGAAAAAGACACCTCGATTTGCGTGAGATAGAGAAGGAGGAAAGGTGTGGAGTGTTTGGAGAGAGGAAAAACAATTAGTTTTTGGTCAAATTAGTGTTTTCTTGCAAAAGACCAATCCTTTTCCAAAATCCCTTACCTTCTTTTTCTCTTTTCAATATTATTTTTTCAGATATTTATAGACGATAGATTGTCAAATAAGGTTAAAATCAAAGAATCAGTGACTCGAAATTTCATTTTTAATTGAAACGGATTTTGACCAAAAATGAACAAATATATTATACTCATAAATGAATATCCAATTTTAACCCAAAAATGAATTAAATATTTTATACTCATACATTCATATCAAATTTTTAACCCAAAAATGAATTAAATAATTTATACTCACAAATGAATATCCAATTTTTAACCCAAAAATAAATTAAATAATTTATATTCATAAATGAATATCAAATTTTTAACCAAAAAATGAATTAAAATCTTATACTCATTGAGAGAAATAAATGAATATTAAATTTTAGCCATAAAATGACTTATAAATTTTATACTCATCAAATTGCTAATTTTATTCGTAAAATTAGGTAAAGACCATTCAAAACAGTTAAAACGTTATTTTTGTTATTCTTCTCCAATTTTTTAAATTAATTAAATACAAAATAAAATAAAAAATGAATTTAAAACTTAAAAGACTCAATCAAATATGACAAAAAAATAAAATAAAAAGGGTAAAAACATTAATAATAAACAAATGGTCGAACCAAATACGGTGTCTACAATAACATTCAACCAACTTTAAAACATGAAATGTACCTTAATTAATATAAATAACATATTATAGATATTAACATATCACAATGTTATTTAAAAAGAAAAACATATATATGCATTGGAAAGAAAACAAGCGGTATTTATACGGATGACCAGCTTCTTGGGGGCGTAAGGTCGTTTGCCCCTAATTTTTAAAAAGAGTATTTTCGGCCCTTTTGGTGATGTGATTAGCACTTCCAATCGTGTGAAAAGTCTGTGGTAACCTCGCGCTCATCGATCCCCAAAATTCGTAGTTTTCCCTATCGTGATCCCGAACATTCACGATTTTTTTTAGATTGTAAATGGCCATCCCGTTTCTCCCCTCCCTCAGCCATAAAGAGGAAATATTGTGAATGTTCGGGATCGCGATAAGGACAATAACAAATTTTAGAGATGGATGTGTGCGAGGATACTACGGATTTTTCATGTAATTGGTAGTATTGTTCACATCAGCACAAGACCATTAAACATCAATTTCTAAAAGTGGGTCAAACGGCATTACACCTCTCAAGGGACGGGTCATCAGTACAAATACCCGTAGAACACAAATCCTAAATTGATAAATAAATAATCATATTGAATGTTAGCAAATATATTCAATATAATCGTATGAAAAAAAGTTTTAAAAAAAAATAGTTTAGTTAGGACATCAAAATGAATGTTATTTTTATGGAAAAGTTCAAATATACATCCCTTATTCATTAGGTTCTATTCTAAAAGACATTGAAGTTTAATAATAAATAAATTAAAATGACATAAATATATTTATCTTTAAAAAAATTGAATTTAATTAAATCAACTTTCAAACTAAGAAGACTAATGTGAAAATTTAAACACTAAAATTAAGGCCAAACTCATGATAGCTCAATTGACATAATGGTGTGTCATTAACTAAGAGGTCATGGGTTCAATCATCCCATTAATTAAAATATGGTTGCAAAAAATAAAAAACATTAAAATTTAAATTTTGGGATTAAATTATCCTTGCCTATAAAATTAAATGATGGATCATGCTTTTAAAAATCTTAATTTTTGTAAATTATAAATTATTTTTTTTAAATGTATTCTCATTCTTAAAATCTTGTAGATTCATTATTTACCGAATCTCTTAGATTCATTCTTTATAACCTATATAAAGAGTGTCGCAACCACAACATGCTATCAAGTCCCAATATTCATGTCAATGAAATAAACAATCCTTTTATGATCAACATAAAGTTTCTTCGTAACCCATGCATCCAAAATTTTAGACTAAAGATTATGCAAAACAGCCCTGAACTTTCATATTAGTTTCAAAAAATACTTTTATCCTTTTTAAATTTTCATTTATACCTTTCATCTTTATAATTGTTTTAAAAAAGATTCTGAAAGATCACCAAGTTGATGACGAGTTAGTAGGTGAGTGACTTACGTATTTAACCAATGATCAACCAAATCCATCGTGGCTCAACTCTCAAGTTCAGGTTCTTTATTGTACTTCATTCCTTCGTCTCTCTATAATTCTTCTTATTTACAATTGGAAGCTTGATTTAATTTTCTTTTGATTCAGATGGTTGGGAAGGAAGCTAATGATTTTGTCAAGAAAATTGTTGTAATGTAAATATTAACATCTAAATTCTTTCATCTATGAAATACAAATATTGAAAGATATAGTGAAAAAAAAAAATTAAATAAAAATTGCGACTCAGGAACAAAAATGTTATTTAAAAAGCAAAAATATAGACGAAAAACATTCAAATTTTTGTAGCCTAATCTTAAATTGACCCAAAATAAGAAAGAAAAATAAATTAAAGTAAAATGAAATCAGCACGATCCTGAAATCGACTTTTTCAATAGAAGATGAATATTTACAAAACAAGTCTTCAACATATTTAATATTACAATATACAACAAAACTTTAATGTCTATCAATTATAAATCACTGTTAGTATGGATTGAGTTGCGTTTGAAATTAGGTCTTTAAGGATCCAATCATAATTGAAAATTTGTCGAACCCAACTGATGTGTTCATTCACAATCTAATCTACTCCCAGCTTATAGTTAATTAGTAATGGTTTAATTCAATAGACCTAGTTAATATTGGTGGAAGCTCACCTCTTATTTGAAAGAAACTTGGCAAATCGTATCAAAGCTTGTCAATTAGTTTCGGAAATGTGACACTCGCACAACCATGTCTCTAGATTCATCATGGACATCAGCTTCTCCTTTTCACCATTTTCTATGTGGCGGTTGAGATTCTAGTTCGTTGTGTCGCCATTGATGTTATTGATAGCGTTGAGAGCACCGTCTTGAATACGAAGATAATAACTCTGGCGGGAAAGGGTCTCGAGAAGAGCGTTTCGGTGGAGATCCATCATGTCTACACTTGCGTGAGAATAAATCTTAAAGATAGGAACTAACCAGCACAACAAACCGCACTTGGCTGCTTTCTTAGCGTCTTATTTGAGTTTATTTTCAAGTGAGCCAGTGCTAAGGGATACGAGAAGTTCATTCGGAATGAAGGATGAAGAAGCAAAGATTTACTTTCTTCGTTTCAGCACTTCCTTCGTCACATTGCATATGCCTAGTAATTTCTAATAATTTAGTAGAGCTTTTATTTGTGAGTATTTTATATCGATCAAAATGGGTTTACGAGAAAGTACACAAGCTAATTAAGGAATAGATGGAGTAAGAGTAGTTATCAAAATATTTGCGACAACATTGCCATCGATTAGGTTGAACTCCCTCACTCTCTCCCATGCTAAATAAGTGGGGGGTTTTGATGTAGGAATGAAGATGTTTGGAACATTAGCATTCAAAGATAAATTCCTACATCGAAAACCCCATGCTAATGTTTGAAACATTATCTTTGAATGCTAATGTTTCAAACATTTGCATTCCTACATCTAAAACCCCCACTTATTTAGCATGCGAGAGAGTGAGGGAGTTCAACCTCATCGATGACAATGTTGTCGCAAATATTTTGATATCTACTCTTACTACATTTATTCCTTAATTAGCTTGTGTACTTTCTCTTAACCCATTTTGATCGATAAAGTACTCACAATTAAAAGCTCTATTAAATTATTAGAAATTACTAGGGATATGCAATGTGATGAAGGAGATGTTGAAACGAAGAAAGTCAAGCTTTGCTTCTTCATCCTTCACTCCGAATCAACTTCTCGTCATATCCCTTAGCATTGGCTCACCTGAAAACAAACTCAAATAAGACGCTAAGAAAGCAGTCAAGTGCGGTTTGTTGTGCTGGTTAGTTCCCATCATTAACGTTTATTCTCACGCAAGTGTAGACATGATGGATCTCCACCTAAACGCTCTTCTTGAGACCCTTTCCTGCCAGAGCTATTACCTTGGTATTCAAGACGCTACTCTCAACGCTATCAATAACATCAGTGGGCGTCACAGAGAACTATAATCTCAATCCCCACATAGAAAATGGTGAAAAAGGGCTCTTGGAGAAGCTCATCACCATGATGAATCTAGATACATGGTTGTGCGAGAGTCACACTCCCGAAACTAATTGACAAGCTTTGATACGGTTTGCCAAGTTTCTTTCAAATAAGAGGTGAGCTTCCACCAATATTAACTAGATCTATTGAATTAAACCATTACTAATTAACTATAAGCTGAGAATAGATTAGATTGTGAATGAATACTAGATTAGTTTGTTAATGTAGTTAAATGTTTAAATTTATTATTTGTGTGGTGTGGTTTTGTATTAATGCAATTTTGTCATCTATATTTTTTAATAAAAATGAAATCTTCTTATTTTGTGTTATTAGTTTTTACATGAAGATTTTTAAGTCAAGTTTTTCATTTGTATTCCTAAAATCTTACACTTTCTTTCATTTTCATTTTACATGTGAAAGTATTTTAAAATTTGAAAATAGGTATCACCACATAAATATCCGAATGAAATAATTTAATTAAAATAATGATTTTTTTTTTATTTCACTCTATTTTTCCTTTGTTTTCTTGGGAAATTCCAAAAAAAAATATTATATTTGTAACAATTTTTTTTTTTGCTTTACATAAAATTGACATTAACAATATGTCCATATATTTTTACATAGATATTTCATAATTGAGTGGCCTATCATTTTGACAAATTTTCAATTATGATTAGATTCTTAAAGACTTAATTTCAAACACAACTTAATCCATACTAACATGATTTATAATTGATAGACATTAAAGTTTCGTTGTATATTTGTAATATTAAATATGTTGAAGACTTGCTTTTTTAAATATTCATCTTATACTGAAAAAGTCGATTTCAGGATTCTTAAAGTGTTGATTTCATTTTGTTTTTCTTTGTTATTTTGGGCCAATTTAAGATTAGGTTACAATTTTTTTAATGTTTTAGCTCTATATTTTGGCTTTTTAAATAACAATTATGTTTCTTAGTCTGCAAGTTTGATTTATTAAATTTTTTCAGTATATCTTTCAATATTTGTATTTCATAGATGAAAGAATTTAGATTTTAATATTTACATTACAATACTTTTCTTGACAAAATCATTAGCTTTTCCTTCCCAACCATCTTAATCAAAATAAAATTAAATCAAGCTTCCAATTGTAAATAAGAAGAATAATAGAGAGACAAAGAAATGAAGTACAATAAAGAACCCGAACCTGAGAGTTGAGCCACGATGAATTTGGTTGATCATTCGTTAAATACGTAAGTCACTCACCTACTAACTCGTCATCAATTTGGTATCTTTCAGAATCTTTTTTAAAACAATTATAAATGTGAAATGTATAAATGAAAATTTAAAAAGGATAAAAGTATTTTTTGAAACTAATATCAAAGTTGTGGGCTATTTTGCAGGATCTTTAGTCTAAAATTTTGGATGCAGGGTTTCGAAGAAATTTTATGTTGATGATAAAAGGATTGTTGATTTCATATACGTGAATATTGGGACTTGATAGCATGTTGTGGTTGCGACACTCTTTATATAGGTTATAAATAATGAATCTACAAGATTTTAAGAATGAGAATACATTTAAAAAAAATTAATTTACAAAATTTAAAGTTTTTAAAAGCATGATCCATCATTTAATTTTATAGTCAACGGTAATACTCTTTATACAGGTTATAAAGAATGAATCTAAGAGATTCTATAAATAATGAATCTACAAAATTTTAAGAATGAGAATACATTTAAAAAAATTAATTTACAAAATTTAAAGTTTTTAAAAGCATGATCCATCATTTAATTTTATAGTTAAGGGTAATACTCTTTATACAGGTTATAAAGAATGAATCTAAGAGATTCTATAAATAATGAATCTACAAGATTTTAAGAGTGAGAATACATTTAAAAAAATTAATTTACAAAATTTAAGATTTTTAAAAGCATGATCCATCATTTAATTTTATAGGCAAAGATAATTTAATCTCCCAAAATTTAAATTTTAATGTTTTTTTTTTTTGCAACGGTAATTTATGTAATGCGAGGATCGAATCCATGACCTCTTATTCAAGGACACAATCTTATGTTGAGCTATGTTCGGTTTGACCTTAATTTTAATGTTTGACTTTTCACTTCAGTCTTTTTAATTTGAAATTTGATTTAATTAAATTCAATTTTTTTAAAGATAAATATATTTATTTCATTTTAATTAATTTATTATTAAACATCAATTTCTTTTAGAATAGAACCTAATGAAAAAGATATGAAAATTTGAATTTTTCCATAAAAATAACATTCATTTTGATTCCCTTACTAGACTAATTTTTTTTAAAACTTTTTTCCATACAATTATGTTGAATATATTTGCTAACTTTCAATATGATTGTTTATTTATCAATTTAGGATTTGTGTTCTAGGGGTATTTGTATTGATGAGCCACAGATGTTATTGATAGCGTTGAGAGCACCGTCTTGAATACGAAGATAATAACTCTGGCAGGAAAGGGTCTCGAGAAGAGCGTTTCGATGGAGATCCATCATGTCTACACTTGCGTGAGAATAAATGTTACAGATAGGAACTAACCAGCACACAACCAACCGCACTTGGTTGCTTTCTTAGCGTCTTATTTGAGTTTGTTTTCAGGTGAGCCAGTGCTAAGGGATACGAGAAGTTGATTCGGAGTGAAGGATGAATAAGCAAAGATTTACTTTCTTCGATTCAGCACCTCCTTCGTCACATTGCATATCCCTAGCAATTTCTAATAATTAAATAGAGCTTTTAATTGTGAGTACTTTATATCGATCAAAATGGGTTTACGAGAAAGTACACAAGCTAATTAAGGAATAGATAGAGTAAGAGTAGTTATCAAAATATTTGCGACAATATTGCCATCGATGAGGTTGAACTCCCTCATCGATGAGGTTGAACTCCCTCACTCACTCCCATGCTAAATAAGTGGGGGTTTTCGATGTAGGAATACATATGTTTGAAACATTAGCATTCAATAACTCCCTAGTGTCTTTCTCGTAATATCATTTTTATCCTATCTGCTCACAATTGTAATCGTAAATAAATTATTAGACTTTGTTGAGGATATATGAGGTGATGAAGCAGGCGCTAATACAAAGGAAGCCAAGTCATGCTTTTTCATCCTTCTATCAAATCAACATCTTGTCATATCTCCCGACATTGGCTCACCTAAAATCAAACCCAAACCAAATTCTAAGAAAGTGGTCAACTAGGGTTTGTTGTGTTGGATAACTCCTCTCGTTAATGAGTATTCTCACGCAAGTGCGGACATGCACTACAACAAAGTTGGTCTATTTCGACCATCTTTTATCGAAGGTTATAAAAAACCTTTGAAAATGATTACATTTATCATAGGTATTTAAAAAGCCTTCGAAAAATATCTACTTTTTATCGAAGGTTTGAAAAAATCCTTGAAAAATAATATACTTGTATCGAAGGTTTTGAAAACTCCATGAAAAATAGTATCCTTTTATCGAAGGTTTGGAAAAACCCATAAAAAATAGTATACCTTTATCAAAGGTTTGAAAAAACTCTTGAAAAATAGTATACTTTATCGAAGGTTTGAAAAAACCCTTGAAAAAGAGTATACCTTTATTGAAGGTTTTGAAATACCCTTAAAAAAAACGTATATTTTATCGAAGGTTTTGAAAAATTCTGGAAAAATAGTAACCTTTTATCGAAGGTTTCAAAAAACCCTCGAAAAAGAGTATACTTTTATCGAAGGTTTTGAAAAACCCTCGAAAAAAAATATACTTTTATCGAAGGTTTTGAAAAACCCTCGAAAAAAAGTATAATTTTCAGGACGGGCAAACAATAAGTGCTTTCTATCGAAGGTTTTAAAAAATCCTCGAAAAAAAGTAGTTATACATTTAAAATGAATAAAAAAAATATAAAAATACTTTTTATCAAAGATTTTGAAAAACCCTCGAAAAAAGTAATTTTTAAAAGTTTTTATACTCAAATTTATATCAATTATTTTATGACTTTAATGGAAGGTTTTTGAAAAACCTTCGATAAAGGTATATATTTTATTATAAAAAAGAAAAATCTTATAAAATAAAAGGGCTCTACATTTCTATTTTCTCTCTATGCCCTCGGGCGGAAGAAAGCGATTTTTTCGATTTGGAGGTTCTGAAAAAGCTTCTGATGAAGATGACGCCCAAATCGATCATCGTAGTCGAAGACATCGATTGCTTGATCGATCTCGCAAATAGGAAGAACGCAAATTCGTCTCCGTGCGAAATTGGGGGAAATCCGTGAAGACATCGATTGCTTGATCAATCTCGCGAACAAGAAAACCACAAATTCGTCTCCGTGCGAAATTGGGGGAAATCGAAATCGAGATTCGATTACGATGTCTGGTTTGTTGAATTTCACGGTTGGATGGTGGAGATTGAGAAAGCAGAGATGAGTCCTGCTGATATCAGTGAGATTTAGATCAATAACAAGAGGATTGTGGAGAAGCGATGACGGATACGTGGGTCAGAGCTGCCGTCGATTCCATTCACTTGACTCCCAGGCCGTTCTCTACCTTTCCGACAACGCTTCTCAAATCAGGTTTCCATATAACTTCTCCTTTCATTAGTCTCTTCTTTCTTACCTGCATATTCGAATTTCTGGAGCTTGAGAAGTGTTTTAATGAATATTAATATTCTAAGCTTGAGAAATATGGAAGTTGGAGATAACCATCATATTATAAATAATAAAATTATTTCTATATAATCCTCTAGGCTTACAGCAACAAGGAGATTTTCCTCCGTGAACTTATCAACAATTCCTTTGATGTAAAATCTCTTTTGCTTTTCTTTCATCCCATTTCGCCTGTATTGTTCTTAGGAGATTCTAATGTTTTATTTTGAAGTTTTTTAATTTTGTTTTATTTCTAACTTTGTATAAGAAATAGTGTGTCCAAGGAAAGTAAAGTTTATCAGCTGGTACATCTTGAGCTGAATGTGTCCATTTTCAAGAGAAGATTGAATTTGAGGTATAGTTTTTCGTGAAAGGAATTTAACGAGTAGTTTGTGTATGCTTGTTTTATTCCCACTGTTCTATTATCATGAAAATACTGTAGTTTGGCTGCACATTTTTTGCAAGATTTCTTCTGTTTGCTGCCTTGCCATTTTTATGGTTAAAACATGCTGCTACATATATCTAGATACAATCCTATGTTTATCAGCTATCTCATGTTTTAAAAAGGAAATTAAGCATGTTTTAAATATAAAATGGCCCATTTCTAACATTTGGTCACTCCATATCCAATGTGAGATGTTTGTTCATTGAGTTGTCATCCCCACACTTAGGGCAGATGATTTCACTCAAATCAGTTTCTACTTCTGCAAGTCATTTGGTTTTGAATTACTTGGTCTGATTACTCCTTTTAGTTAATCATGTGAATTGTTGCTTCTCTGTACTTATACTACATACATTATGTAGATAGATTCATCAACACGGTTCTTTTTCTCTTTTTTCGACATTGATCATATATGAATCTGAAGCAGTGTGGAATCTGATGACTCAATAATCCACCATTAAAACAAAGGAGTGATATTGTAGCATGCAGCCGGTAGGCTTATATAAGTAGCCCCCATACTCCATTTCTGAGATGTGCATCAACATTCAACACCAAAATGGAAATTATTGAAAGGATTTTGAAAAATGGTTTTGAAAATGAAGGCTTATTTTGGTGTTGTGTTTCTGTAGATTTCATTTACAATTATGTATACCATTATTACTATTTCTCTTAAGCATGACCTTAGCCATTTCATGTTTTCGGTGTATCGTCATGCAGTTGCCCTCTTTCTTCTTGTCCCTTTTGCTCTCATTCTTGAAAGGTCCATTTTTTTCTCTATATATATATATTAGGTCATACAGGGAGCCCTTTGATCTCTAATGTTAACTTTTATGGCTTTTTATGTGTTATAGGAAAACGAGGCCTCCAATGACATTCCCCAGAAGAATTTTGTTGCTTGGTTTTCTAGAGTAATTCTCATTTTCTCTCCTCTATTTGAAGTATATACAAATGTTAGTCTGGGTGGTTTGGACTGGTTTAATTATTTGAAGTATATACAGAAGACTTTACTACGTGACCTAGACTTGTTTGGCTACTATGAGTTTTTTTTTATAAGATGAGGGTCAATTAAACTTATGTGTTGTAATGATCTTTCTAAACTTTAATGCCATAAATCCATTTATGAACTTTTATCGGCTTGCTTGTGTGAATTGTAATGTTATCTTTTCCTCGTCAATTAAAGCCAAATGAAATCCAAAACAAATAAAAAACTGAACCTAAAAAGTGTAAACAGAGTACGAAAATGAATTGCTTGGGGATAATGAATTTGAATCGAAAATGTAGGGTTTTGTTTTGATTCTCTGTCTGCTCTACTCTCTATAAATTACTTCCCTTCCCTTCCCTTAATGTAAAAATGATTAAGGTAATCCTTTTCTCGAACTTCTCTGAGTGAAATTAATTAATGAGGGTGGAACCCCTCATCTATTAGTATTTAGAGCGAATTTTATATTAATGTTACCCCATTCCTTAAAGGTAGGGTTTCATCTTTTTTTTCTACCTTAGTAAAAACTAATTTTCGAAGGTTAAGGAACCCTCGAAAAAAAACTAATTTTCGAAGGTTAAGGAACCCTCGAAAAAAAACTAATTTTCGAAGGTTACGAAAAAAAACTAATTTTCGAAGGTTAATGAACCCTCGAAAAAAGGTAATTTTCGAAGGTTAATGAACCCTCGAAAAAAGGTAATTTTCGAAGGTTAATGAACCCTCGAAAAAAGGTAATTTTCGAAGGTTAATGAACCCTCGAAAAGAAAGTTAATTTTCGAAGGTTAATGAACCTTTGAAAAGTTTTTCCCGACGGAATTTTTTTCGACACTTTTCGAAGGTTGAGTTAAACCTTCGAAAAAAGATTTTTCGAAGGTTCATTTAGGGCTTTTTCGAAGGTTGTGACCTTCGAAAAATGTCAAGTTTCTTGTAGTGATGGTGGTTCTCCACCTCAAGCTACTTCTTGAGACTCTTGCTGGCGGGGAGCTATTATCTTTGTATTCAAGACGACACCCCATCGCTGGCATAACCTTGGTTGGGGTCACAATAAAGCATAATCTCAACTCCCACATAGACATTGTTGAAGGGCACTTGAAGAAGCCGGTCTCCATGGTAAAGCTAGAGACAAATTTGTGCGAGAGTTACCCTTTTGCAACTAATCGACAAGTTTTGGTATGATTTGCCCAGTTGTTTTCACATAAGAGACGAGCTTCCATCAATCTTAACTACTTTTTTGAATTAAAACATTGATAATTGATGATAAACTACATTAAATTAGATTGGGAATGAATACTAGATTAGATTGTGAATGTAATTAAGTGTTTAAATTTATTATGGTGTGGTGTGCTCATGTATTAATGTAAGTCCCTCATAGATATGAAAAATGATTTATTCATTTTTTTTTTTGTGTCTTTATATAGTTTTCACTTCAAAACTTCAAGGAACAAAATTATTTAACATTTCATTCATTGATCACAATGCAATAAATTTTATTTATTTACTTTTACTTAAGTCATCACGTTTTTTTTTTTTATTGTGTAAAATATATATTAATACTGATCATCAAATTCAATTCAAAAGTAAATAATTAACTAACTAATACCAATTATTTTCCCTTAATAAATTTACTAGCCTTAGAAGAAAAAAAATCTTCTTGGTGTTATTTTAATTTTTTAATATACTATTGATTTTTAAAGATAATTTAACAAATAACAATATGTTTCTTTATTCAGATTTTTCATTTCTATCTCTAAAACTTTCAAATTTTCTTTAATTTTATGTGAAAATATTTAAGAAACAAATTCTCCAATAAATATATGAATTTCTAATTTTGTATTAGAGTTTTAAATGTACATAAAATTAACGGGAAGATATATTTTTGGTTCATGAGGAAAAACTTATATTTGACCGACGAAAACTTATTCAAAGAATCCAACTCAACAACCCTTAGATCCAAGGGCCAACTTGATCAGAATCGCAAGGAAGAACCAAAAGTCCCCTAATAACCCCTTTTCAAGAATTAATGGTAATTCACTATCAACCATTCCTAAAGATGAAAAACAAAAAGCAAGTAGTTCCCACTTCCCAAATGTTGGGATTAAGTAAAATACAAAGTTGAACTAATCAGTCAAACCAAACAGTTTCATCTCTGACTAAATACAAATTAGCAAAATAAACCACAATCAATTATATACAAATCCCAAGAATCCAAGAAAATGGGATTTACCTAGCAACTGAGTAAGTCCATGGAGTGATGAGTTGTTCCTCTGTAGCACGGTCTTCTCTATAGATATCCTCAACGACGCCGCCAACGGTGGATTTAGGGTCCAAATCCAACACAAAACCACCATCGACGATCTCCTTCAAAGTGCTCTCCATCACTCAAACTAAAACTTGAAGTACCCCACAGAAAGAAAGCAAGAGAAAAATCTTCCCAAAAAATGAACACAATACGAATTGGGTAAGACTCTGGTGGCCATTAAATAATCAAATCATAAACAAAAAATATCTTTGGATTGTTGAGTTGGATTTTCCCCTTATACATCGCTGATGGATTTTCTTGAAGACGAAGTGAAGCGAAGATGAGGGAGACGAAGATGAAGACGAAGCGAAGGGAGACGACGGGTCAGTTTTGCGAAGATGAAGGAACAAGGAGATTTGATTTGGAAGAGGAAGGAATGAGGAAATCTGATTTTGCGAAGATGAAGGAATGAGGCGAAGGGTTTAGGCATGAGAGGATGAAGGAATGAGGAGAGGGTCGATCGGTTTTTGTCTTCTCCGTAGTGTGAAAATCGGGAAAACGAGAGAGGCGGGAAATTTGAGCGTTTCTTTTTTAGAATGAATAAGATCATTTTTTTTAATAGCGGTAATTAATTTATGCTATAATTAATTGCAATTGAAAGTCATTTTTGTTGTAGTGTAAGTCAAATGGATGAATGAAGCCACCAATGGGATTAGTTTGGTTTTGATGTACCCATACTATATACTATTTTGCTTCTATTGGTTATTTTGCTTTAGACTTTTTACCGCTATATGGACATCTAATTTTGCTTAGTCTGAATTGTGTGACATGTGAACGAGTGGATTTATGTATTGGATTTTGGCATTCAGGTGATCATTCATAGTATATACATGACTTCCATGTACTTTAAGATCGCTATGATTGGTATATGGTTTTAGGTTTTATAAAGGCTTATGGGTTATTACGACAAAAATGTTGTTTTTCTAGGGTTGTGTGGGTGCATAAAAACACGAATATTAAAGACCTATGATAAACACATGTGTGGTAAGGTTAGTTATACCAGACCCCCTGTATATAATATTCCTTACAGGAAAAATGCGACTTAATTGACCACCGACGAAAAATGTGTAGGTTTCTGTTGGGTGCTCAGTGTGTGTGTAAAGTAGGTGCAAAGAGCACTCAGATCATGCAAGTATACACGGCCTACAGCAAGTGATAAGTAAGATTTATATTGTTTCCCATAGATACTTGATGCTTGTAATCGGGCTTGAATTCTTAACTTAAATTAGTAACCAGTGACAAATTGTTGGGTTGTATAGTGCTGGATAAATGTAAATAAAACGCAAGGAAATAGCAATGTTGCGTGCTCAATGTGTAAATTAAAATGCGATGTGAGAGCACTCAGAACATGCAAGCATACATGGTCTTGTAGCAAGTAATAAGTATTTTTTCAATCGATTTCCCACAGAGATTTATTCTTAGTTACTAGCGAAATGAGATGTTAAATTAGAAAGGATGGTTTAAATGGGGTAGAATTGGGATTAATGTGCCTAACTAATAAAGAACGTGCGAGATATGCAAGCATAAACAAAGACAACTAGAGAGGTTAACTTGAATGTAGAAGAAAAAGAATTGCGGAGAAAACAATTATCTAGCTATAAAATCGCAAAACAGAAAACTGAAAAAAATGGCTAAGGCAAAAAGTAAACTAAGAAAATTGCGCAAACAGCAATTTTCTAGCAATTGTACTAACAGCGTTTTGAGGGTAAAGTGTGGAAACAAGGCCAACTAACGACTCCTCTATAGGCTTTTTCATACGATTCTTCAGCAGTAGATCAACTTATCATGCATCAATTTAACTCATTCTCATGTATCTCTCGATTTCATGCATTAAATCCTTTAGTTCACTCATATCCAAGTAAGACTTAAGCATTTATTTATATAAGTAAGTTAATGAATTGTGCTAGGAAAACGCTTATTCCTAGGTCGTTTTCTGGCTACCATGAAAGGCTAGCATGAATGGACGACTCTGAACTCTTACTCCTTACAGAGGTTAGGAGTTCTTTGGACAAAATGGATGGCCAATCGAAATTGCCCGTGGGATGAAGCATACATACATTCAATGCATTTGAGCTATCCTACATGCTGAATTCACGTATTTCTACCTATGGATTCGTCATTAGCAGACCCTTATGTGGTTTAGTTACTCATGGACGATGGTGGAGTGGAAAGACTTGATTGATTAATCATGCTTGGCAGTATTCAAATGGAAACAAACAGAAAATAGGAAGCAAAAAGGAACTCGCGAAATAGTCAAATAACTCCTTGATTAAACCAGATTCGAAACTTAATGTGCAACAACTTTAAAGCGATAAAGGCTAAACAGAAGAAGACGAAATGAAACAATGTATCTAACAGAAGTAAATGGCAACAAACAGCAGCAAAAAGGAAACAGAAAGCAGAAGAAAGCAGGTAAATGTGTGCGTGAACCCTCGCCGCAGGCGCCTCGGATGAAGGGAGAAGGGGAGCTTTGTTTGGGGATGAATCCAATCAGAAGAGAAGAAGGATCTTCTCTTCTTCCTCTCAGATTATCGATGCCAAAAGCTGAATCCTTCACGCCAACAAACGGGAGAAGAAATAGGGAAGAAACTGCGTTGAGATGGGAGTTCTACGCTTCCAAGCTTGTTGTTAACCTTCCCCTTTGACCTCCTTTTATAGTGTTGTGCAGGTACTCTTCAGTCAAGGAGATCCATCCATTCTGAACGACGACCTTCCACGTGGCAGCAAGAGCAAAGATGGGCGGCTGAAACATCGCAACAGAACGGCGGACGGTTAGACATAACAACTTTCACTTAAAACATTGCGGAGACAGCAATGTTTTCGCAATGTTCCTGCAATACAGAAATTTCAACTCTTTATCTTTGTTTTCGATTCTTTTTCCTTTCTTTTACACATAAGTCCTGATTTAGCTTCATTCTATAAATTCTCATATATAAGCACATGTTTAGACTAAATTCTATAAAAAACGCTTAAGAGTTTACACAATTCTATATCAAATAAGTCCCTAAAATATGCACTTTTGGAGACGTAACACACCCCCAAACTTAAGTTATTGCTCGTCCTCGAGCAATATAAGGGCTTTACTTGGGCTGTTATCACTCTATCTAACTACTTGCTGACTTCCCTAAGCTCACTATCCATCGCATGGCTGTCCTGTGACACTGTTCTAAGTTTAAACTAACTTCCCATTTTTCTTATTCTGATTTCTCTTTCCTTGTAAACCTACTGCCTTTATAACTCTCCTACAACTAATCTACCTGCTTTGATCATTAGGTTCATTGTGCAACTATCCCTAAGTTTTCAAATTCTACTTTGTTTTATCTCAGACTCAGTACATGCTTCTAATGTCTTTCTTTTGAGCTACCTAGGATTCCTTAGAGTCATGCCAGTCTTAGTACACACAAGTAACAGTAGTACATTTCATAGAACAAACTAAACCCTGGCATCACTACATTGATATACATTCATCTCCCTTAGCAAACCTACAAGCTACAACCCTGTGCTTAGCAAACTAAGGATCAGAGTTCATTCATACAGAACACCTAAGCACATAAGCTATAACTCATAGGCATACATTCTTCTTCCTTGGTTTTTCCTTTTCCTCTTTTTTCTTTTATTAGTAGAGTCTTTTCTTTTGGTTTGCCTTTTGATGCAGTGCCACTTGTGGGTTACACAAATGGCCCTGATTACTCAGCAACCTCAATTGAGACACTACTTTTGCTTTTCAAAATTTTTTCTTTTCGTCATTTTTTTTTTCAAAGGAGAAGAATGCTTATGCTTAAAGAGGGAGAGAGGAATGTTCCTAGGCCTGGAGGCTGCCTCTCCCAAACTTAAACGTCTCATTGTCCCCAATGAGAGTCTGAGGTGGCACACCCCCAAACTTGTTCTAGAAGCATCTAGTCTAGGGCAAAACAAGCAGAACTCAAAATTCCTAGGCATAAAAATGACCCTCCTAAAGCCGATAACTCAGATGCAGAAGCTTTGGAAAAACAGCTTGTTAAGGGCTTATCGAGGTTCATGCTTAGCAGGAAAGGAAACTAATTTAAACTATCAAAGGTGTACTAAGACACTCATCCAGCATGCTTATAGATAGATCACATATTGAAGTCAATAAAGCAGCAAGATATCAAAAATTAAACAGAAGCAACCCATCCAACAGTCATCCAATAGCATGCGAAAACTAACAAAAAATTGCGGACTCCGCAAAGAATCCGCAATAAACCTACAGAGCATTTTTATCAGTGATCAAGGCTCCTAGCATGCTATTTTCTGTCATCATTCACTACTCAAAATAGGGAAACTAACTAAGCTAACTACTCAAAAACCATCAAACTAACTAAACTATTCTAAACAAACGAAAGAACAATTGAAACAGATCAAGCATTTGATTAATAACAGGGGTCACAAGTCACAGAAAAGCAGGTTTTTTTTTTTTTTTTTTTCAAGAGGGATCAGAAAACTCCCTCGAATGCCGTTCAAGCTGGCATTCAATCATCCTCATCCTCATTTCTCCTTTCTCTAGGAGGCGCCCATGGCTTCAACAGGTCAGTATGGAATGCAGGGAATATGCACCCCAGCTGGTCAGCTACGTCCTTGTCCCTTGCTTGTGCATACTCAGCCCACTAAGCCATCTTGTGCTGCAGGTCCATCAAACAAGCCATGTTCAGCGATTGTGCAGCAGCCAGGCCGTCCATCTCAAATTCCATGTTGCCCCTCCTTCGCATCCTCAAGACTGTGGGCAGCTCCAGATGACCGGTGTAAGCCAGCTGCCTCTCTTTCCTTTCTATAGGTACACCTGCACGTAAGCAAAGTTTAGTAATGGTGTTTGGGAAAAAGAGAGGACCCTTACCTTTCCTTGAACAGTCGGTGATGGAGGCGGCAATGACTTCACCAACATCTATGGTGAGGCCCCTCATGATGGCATACAGCAGCAGTGATCGCCCCTGGTTGATAGTTGTTTCGTGGGTCACAGGGGAGATGCGTCTGCGCACAAAAGAGAACCAGACGGCTGCCTTATCCTTGAGGGTTGCACTCATCATTGTGTGCTTCCCATTCCTTGAAATTGTCCAGGCCGCCTCAGGTTTGCCTATGATTTGCAGGGCTTCTTCTAGGACAGCCGCAGAGGGTGATTCGACGATTCTCGCATAGTCAGTGTACTTATGCCCTTTGAGAGCATAAGCTTCATTGATGGCCTTGGCCGAGAAGTCAACCTCGATTCCCCTCACCATGGACAGACCATCTTCGGGGTGCGTAAGGTTGGCGTAGAAGTCATACACCATGTCGGAGTAGGCGGGAATGGGCGGTCTGCACAGCTCTTCCCAACAATGATTGGTGATCCCTGCGCGCAAGAATTGCGGCAGGTCCGCCAACGCATCAAGGAATCCTCGCTCATGGAGGAGGTCTCTCTTCCTCAATTCGAGGCCCCTAGCCTCTGCTTCCTGAGAGACGTACCTCACGACTTGAGGTTCATCTTCTGGGTACATTTTTCCCTTGCCCTTTTTTTCTTTAGCTGCTTCAACGGCCTCAACCTTTGCCTTTTTCACCGAGGACTCAGCTTCCACCCTTTTCCGTTTCTTCTTGGATCGCTTGGAAGCTTTGGCCGCTTGGCCTTTGCAATCTTGGGCGCCTTCTTCCTCAGCCGAGCCCTAGTGGTTATTTGTTGGAGACAATCCCCCAACGTTTCATCCATGGAATCCTTGCTCTCCTCCTCTATAGGGCTGTCAAGACTGACATTCCTTAAGGGGGACAAGACCTCTTCTTCCTCTGCCGGTTCGCTCCTTTGCACCAAGTCTTGGTGCTCGTCAGATGGAGCTTCAGGCTCCAGCGTCTGTGGAGAAGGATCAGGGCTCTGCTGGGCCGTCTCATAGGATGGACGACCACCCCCAAGGCTCTCTTCGCTTGGAGTATTTCTCCCTTGGCTCGGGGAATCAGGCAATGAAACCACCTTCCACTTCTTCTTCTTCGGTGTCTTCGTCGGATCAGAGGGATCAACCACCTCTGTGGTCGCCACCGTCCACTTCTTTCTTCGTACTGGCAACTTCAGAGGTCGTGAGGGCTGCGCAGTGTCGGCGTCTGCTAAGGAAAGCAGCGCCTCCCTCACAACTTCTTCTGCGTCAGGCGACGCTTTCTTGGGCGTGGAACGTTCCGATCGGGTTGTCACCATTGTTGGTTCTTGGGAGATCTGAGTACGGTAGTTGCAGGGGAAGAAGAAGGCTGAGTTCAGGAGTTTCAACGGTTAAAGAATCGTGAGGAACAAAAACCCCCAACGACGGCTATTTGTACTCGAGTACCCTCCAACGGCTCTATTCTGTTGCGGACTCTGCAACTTCCTCGTAATCAATCCGCAAGGCCGTTGAGATTTTCTTGATTTGAGTTGCTTAATTTTAGCAACCAAATCTCCGATTTTGTTAGATCTTCTTCGTGGATCTTCTCCCCTTGATTCATCTCCTACAATGCCTCTTAAAGATCTCCCGTTAATATCCCATAATTAAAACAAAAATCCGTAATTAAAATCACAAATAAACAAACAAAACATAAACCGAAAATACTGGGAAAAAAACTAAGGCAGAGCCTTCTGATGGATGAGCACAATGGTCACTCATCCCCTCTCGTTTTGCTTGTCAAGCTTCAGATAAGAGGAAGGCCGAGAGTGTCTTCACATCTCCTTCCTCGTAGTAATGCTTCAATCGTGCACCATTGACCATAAACGGCTGCCCGTGGCTGAGGTTGCGAATCTCAATAGCACCATGAACAAAAACGTTAGTTATCACAAAAGAACCTGACCACCTAGACTTAAGTTTGCCTGGAAATAACCTTAACTGCGAATTGAATAACAAGACATGCTGGCCTTTCTTGAAGTCCTTGATCCTAAGTCTACTATCATGCCAAATCTTAGTCTTTTCTTTATACATTTTAGCATTTTCATAGGACATATGTCTTAGCTCATCTAACTCATGTAATTGCAGAGACCGCAATGTTCCCGCATCGGTCACGCAATAATTGAGTTCTTTTAAGGCCCAAAATGCTTTGATTTCCAATTCGAAGGGGAGATGACATGCTTTTCCATACACTAGCCTATAAGGAGACATACCTAAGGGTGTTTTATATGCAGTCCTATATGCCCAAAGTGCATCATCTAACTTAAAAGACTAGTCTTTTCTATTAGGTTTGACCACTTTTTCGAGTATGCTCTTAATCTCCCTATTGGATATTTCAGCTTGTCCATTTGAGTGTGGGTGATAAGGGGTTGCTACTCTATGTCTAACATTGTATTTAGCTAACACCTTTTCCATGGCTCTATTAATAAAGTGAGTTCCCTCATCACTAATGATAGCACGAGGTGTACCAAACCTTGTAAAAATATACCTATTAAGAAACTTAATGACTGTTTTGGCATCATTCGATGGACATGCTATGGCTTCTACCCATTTAGATACATAGTCTACATCTACAAGTATATAAAGATTACCTGCAGAAGGAGGGAATGGTCTGATAACTCCATTTTGGAGCTATTAAATACTTCCTAATTATGGCTAAAGTCCGCAATTAATTGTATAATTGATCTCGTTTGTAGGAGAAATGCGGCAAAGAGCTCGTGCGTCCATTGGACCCGTTTCGGAGCTAAAAGTGGAGTTTTAACGCCCCGGGAGTGCATCGGGAAAGGGCAAGTCGATCCGAGAAGAAACAGACCAAAATTGCATAGGAGAGGCAATTTTTCCAGCCCCAAACCCGAGAGCTAGCGTCGAGACGCTAGCTCGACGCTGCCAAAGCGTCGAGACCCTGCTGCGGCGTCGAGACGCTCCGGAGGAGGCGCGCGCAAGGAATTATCGGGCCAGCGTCGAGACGCTGCCCTAGCGTCTCGACGCCATCGTGAGGCGCGCGCGGATTACTTAGGGCGTAGCGTCGCGACGCTGCCCTAGCGTCTCGACGCTACGTCGATTACAGAAGCTGTAAATGACGACTTCTGCACATTTTTTATCATCTTCTTCATAACTTAGGCGATTTCTCTTCTTCTTCCTCTCGGTTTTTCCCATTTTTCCTCTTAGCTCAGCCATTTGTGGCTTGTTTATGAGCTTTTATCTTGTATTAGTTTGATGACAACTTCCATGGCTTCCCTTGGAGCGGTAATGACAACCCGTTCCATGGACGGCTAAGGTAAGGGTGAACGGTTTGGGAAATATTTGAGGGATTTTTGTTAGACGCTTTTGGTTTTGATAATCCATGCTTAGTTCATAATTTGGTGGCTGATTTGTATGCATTTATCTCTCTTGCTTAAACCTATGCATGTGTTAGAATTCGACGATTGACACCCGAGTCTTCTACCATTTTGTGAATGTTAAAGAGTAGCGATGTCGTGCCTCTCACTACTCGACTAAGTAACACAGATTGATAAAACTAAACCGGAGTATCGAGTCATGCATGATGGTTGTTTATTGCATACAGCGTTTGCGGGCAATCAATTAGCAATTAGATTACGTGCTTGAATGTCTGTCGCGGTTAGCTAGTGACTATCTAGAATAAATTTGGGGCTGATCACCTTAATGCAATTTTAGATAATGTTTAATTAGAACTGTGTGGTCTAATTAATTTCTATGGAGCCGGTTACCTTGGGGCTTCTCGGGTAATCGTCCGTGTGTACTACAAACTGTTTGCCTTGAATTTGTATTAAATGATAAGCTGAAGATGTCTAACAATTAAATCCCAAAAATCCTCAAACCGTGCACGCGTCTCTCTCTCTTGTTATTCTTGTTCAATTGCTTGCTTTGCATGTCTAAAAACCCCCCCGTTACAAAAACCCAATCAATTAATTAATTTCAATTTTAATATTAATTTCGGTCATAACTTCTCCTTGGATCGACCCTGTTACCACTGGCTGCAAAGCCTTGGTTATAGGCTTATAAATTGTATTTTGGCGAGTCTCGACAACTCGAATTTGGAGTCCCACATAAAGGGCTCTACCAAAATTGGCGCCGTTGCCGGGGAGAAGGCAAAATTTGATTGAAATTATGATTGACTTTGAAATTGATTGATTGATGATCTGCTGAAATTTTTTTCTGTTTGTAGTTGTATGTTTAAATTTTTGTTTTTGTATGACCCGTTCTTCTGAGATTAGTGGATTGCAGTTTATCCCTGAAATCGAAAGAGAAGAGCGGCGGCTAAGGAGACAAGCCCGGGAGGGGCAAAGATTGTTTGGAGACGAAGAAGGCAATCCCTTCTTGGTTGAGGAAATGGCGCAAGGAGAAGCGCCGCGGACGCTGAAACAGCTAGCAGCGCCAGATTTGAACCTGCAACCCCTATGTATCAACTACCCCGTGGTAGCAGGTAACTTTGAGTTAAAGTCAGGTTTAATTCACCAGTTACCTTCTTTTCATGGTAATGCAGGGGAGGACGCGAACAAGCATCTAATGAAATTTCACTGCGTCTGCGCGGGAATGAAGCCCGCTGGAGTCACGGAGGAGCAGCTGAACATGGGGGCATTCCCCTTCACGCTCAAGGACAAAGCCAAGGATTGGCTGTATTATTTGCCCTCCGGATCGATCACAACGTGGCAGGACATGAAGAGGGTCTTCTTGGAAAAATACTTCCCTGCGTCCTTGGCCACGACATTGAGAAAGAGAATATATGGGATCACTCAGGACGTGGGGGAGTCCTTGCACGAGTACTGGGAACGCTTTGGGCGCCTGTGCGCAAGCTTCCCGCACCATCAGATCGCCGATCAGCTCTTGATCCAGTATTTCTATGAGGGGATGACGCCCCACGATCGGCAAATGATAGATGCAGCGAGCGGTGGGGCCTTGATCGATAAGACCCCAGTTGAGGCCAAACAGCTTATAGCGAACATGGCAACCAACTCGCAGCAGTTTGGTATTCGAGGGCAGGGGCAAGTACATAGTGTGACCCAGAGCCACGAGATGACTGAAATGAGGGCCCAGGTGGCCGAAATCGGAAATATGCTGAAAAAGATTGTTGGAGGAAACCGCGAGGCGGAGGAGGTGAACGCAATTGGGGGATATGCTTCCAACCCGAGGAAGTATGATCCATATTCAAACACTTACAACCCCGGTTGGCGCGATCACCCCAACTTCAGCTATGGGAACAGGGAAGGACAACCACGCTTCCAAGGCCAGTCTCACGATAGGCCTAACTTTTCCACCCAAGCTCAAGCCTCGAGCTCCTCCAGTTCATTAGAAGAGATGGTCAGGACCATTGTGACATCGACCAGCCAGTTCCAAAAAGAGGCTCGAGAAGATCTTAACTCCCACAAGGCCGAGCTGCAAAATTTGAACAAGCTGCTGACACAAATGGCGGTGTCGATTAGCAAAATCGAGAGCAAGAGCTCAGGGAAGCTTCCTTCCCAAACCACGGTCAACTCATGTGAGAACTTCAGTGCTATTCAGCTGAGGAGTGGAAAGTCACTTTCCCCCAGAGCCGTGAAGGAAGTCAAGGACAACCTGAACGAGTCCGCCCCGACTGCTACCGAGAACCTGAATGAGAAAAAAGAAGAAATCAGTGTGCCAGAGGAAGTTGCCAGAGCACCCTTCCCTAGTAGGCTTGCGAAGCCTACTTTGGAATCCGACGATGAGGAGGTCCTTCGTACCTTCCAGAAGGTGATGGTCAATATTCCGCTCCTAGAGGCAGTGAGCCAAGTGCCAAAGTATGCCAAATTCTTAAGGAGCTGGTGCACGAAGAAAAGGAAGAACAGAGGGACTGAAAAGAGAAAAGAGAATGTTTCTGCGATCCTCCCAGGTACGTTGCCCGCCAAGTGCAACGACCCAAATACCTTTACTATTCCTTGTATGATAGGTAGTAAGGTAGTTAGAAATGCCATGCTTGATTTAGGAGCTTCTGTGAACGTTATGTCTTATGCTTTATTTCTTGAACTGAACTTAAATGAACTGCATGAGTGTAACGTGTCTGTCCAGTTAGCTAACGGGTCGAGTGTATGTCCTAGAGGGAAAGTGGAAGATGTTCTCGTTAGGGTAGGTGACATGATGTTCCCCGTTGATTTCCTTATACTTGATATGAATGAAAAATCCTTGCATGCTTCGTCCTCTATGCTGTTAGGACGCCCTTTTCTTAAGACCGTTAGGGTCAAAATCGACGTGTTTAAGGGTGTCGTTTCCTTAGAGTTTGATGATACAATGCATGAATTTTCATTATTTGAAAAGAAGTCTGTGGAGAATGTTTCTGTAGTTGAGTATGATGAGAATGGGAGTCTTACCTCGCGCTTGAGGGATGATTCTCATGTCTCGGTTAAGAAATCTGATCTGAATTTGAATGATGTGACTGCTGTTTTTTGTACTAATGACTGTGATATTCACGTGCTCGAGGCACGAAGAGTGCAAAATGTTTTTAATGGTGCTTGCAGGACAAGTGTGGATGCGGACAAGTTTGGAACGTCCCCCGCACTATCAGATTATGGTTGAGTCAGTGGAGAGAATTCAGTCGAGCAAACGACTTTAAAAATTCTGCGCTTCTCGGAGGCACCCGAGCGATGAACTGTTTTTTCTGTTTTTAGTTAGTTGCTGTTTTTTTTATTGCTTTTTAGATTAATTTAGTCTTACTTTGCTTGCTGTTTTTTTTTAGGAATCGAGGAAGAGAGGACAATTTTGGGCTTCGATGATGTGCGCGCTGCTTCCTTACCCTCGCCAACTTCACAAAGAGTCAGGGAAGTGTAGTTTCTTCTTCCCTTTTACTTTGTGTATCTGACTAAGTGACATTGAGGACAATGCCAACTTTTGAAGTTGGGGGTGGAGTTGGATTCATGGATAAGCATGTGTAGTCGGTTGAGCAGTGCTATTTTGATATTGAAGTGCTTGGGACTCTGTTTACTGTTTTCTGATGATGATAATCTAGGAAATGCATGTTGGAAATCTGAGCACGTGCATAATCTAGTTTTTGCATGAGTATTTGCACTTATTAGGTTCATGTCAAAAATTTTAAAAAATTTTTTGTTGCTCCCTTGCATCTTTCGCGCACTTAGCAACCTCGTCTTAGATTCCGTAGGCTTTGTGAATTGCATGTAGCGCTAATTCTCGTTGTCACCCCGAAAGGTACCCCATAGGTAGCTTGTTGCATGAGAGTTAGTGGTTGGTTAATTGAGGTAGCTTACGCTAAGCCTAAGGTAAAAAAAAATAGAAAAGCATGTTGGTTAGAAAATCCTCTCGAGGCGCTCCTCCTTCTTATTAGTGCACTTAAGAAGTGAGCGTTAGTCCTTAAAAACGTGAAGTTTATGCATGAATTTGACGTGTTAGGCAACTCGAGGTGGGAAAGAAAAAGGAATAAATTGTTGGTTCAAAGAACCGTAATAAAGAGTACAAAGTACTCGTGAAAAGAAAAGGAATGAGAAAATTTAGGTCTCTTAATTTGCTTCTCTCTCTCGTGTAAGTCAAGTGTAGACTGTTCTTAAACGCTAGAAGTAGGGGGAAAACGGGATGTGATGTTGCATGCGGTTTTTCCGGGCTTACGTGAGTTTAGGAGTGGTTGGCTAGCACACACAGACGTTAGGGGGCAATAGTTAATTTTTGATATGTTCATAGTAAATGCATGCACGAATTCCTTTCATGATTATGTTGTGTTTAAATTTTCAAAATACATGGAGGTTTGAGTTAGTAGCATGTAGCATGTCCTTAGAGTTAATTTCTTTGTAGCCTTGCTCGAGGACTAGCAAGATTCAAGTTGGGGGTGTTTGATAACTCCATTTTGGAGCTATTAAATACTTCCTAATTATGGCTAAAGTCCGCAATTAATTGTATAATTGATCTCGTTTGTAGGAGAAATGCGGCAAAGAGCTCGTGCGTCCATTGGACCCGTTTCGGAGCTAAAAGTGGAGTTTTAACGCCCCGGGAGTGCATCGAGAAAGGGCAAGTCGATCCGAGAAGAAACGGACCAAAATTGCCTAGGAGAAGCAATTTTTCCATCCCCAAACCCGAGAGCTAGCGTCGAGACGCTAGCTCGACCCTGCCAAAGCGTCGAGACCCTACTGCGGCGTCGAGACGCTCCGGAGGAGGCGCGCGCAAGGAATTATCGGGCCAGCGTCGAGACGCTGCCCTAGCGTCTCGACGCCATCGCGAGGCGCGCGCAAGGAATTATCGGGCCAGCGTCGAGACGCTGCCCTAGCGTCTCGACGCCATCGCGAGGCGCGCGCGGATTACTTAGGGCGTAGCGTCGCGACGCTGCCCTAGCGTCTCGACGCTACGTCGATTACAGAAGCTGTAAATGACGACTTCTGCACATTTTTTATCATCTTCTTCATAACTTAGGCGATTTCTCTTCTTCTTCCTCTCGGTTTTTCCCATTTTTCCTCTTAGCTCAGCCATTTGTGGCTTGTTTATGAGCTTTTATCTTGTATTAGTTTGATGACAACTTCCATGGCTTCCCTTGGAGCGGTAATGACAACCCGTTCCATGGACGGCTAAGGTAAGGGTGAACGGTTTGGGAAATATTTGAGGGATTTTTGTTAGACGCTTTTGGTTTTGATAATCCATGCTTAGTTCATAATTTGGTGGCTGATTTGTATGCATTTATCTCTCTTGCTTAAACCTATGCATGTGTTAGAATTCGACGATTGACACTCTAGTCTTCTACCATTTTGTGAATGTTAAAGAGTAGCGATGCCGTGCCTCTCATTACTCGACTAAGTAACACAGATTGATAAAACTAAACCGGAGTATCAAGTCATGCATGATGGTTGTTGATTGCATACAGCGTTGGCGGGCAATCAGTTAGCAATTAGATTACGTGCTTGAATGTCTGTCGCGGTTAGCTAGTGACTATCTAGAATAAATTTGGGGCTGATCACCTTAATGCAATTTTTAATAATGTTTAATTAGAACTGTGTGGTCTAATTAATTTCTATGGAGCCGGTTACCTTGGGGCTTCTCGAGTAATCGTCCGTGTGTACTACAAACTGTTTGCCTTGAATTTGTATTAAATGATAAGCTGAAGATGTCTAACAATTAAATCTTGAAAATTCCCAAACCGTGCACGCGTCTCTCTCTCTTGTTATTCTTGTTCAATTGCTTGCTTTGCATGTCTAAAAATCCCCCCGTTACAAAAACCCAATCAATTAATTAATTTCAATTTTAATATTAATTTCGGTCATAACTTCTCCTTCGATCGACCCTGTTACCACTGGCTGCAAAGCCTTGGTTATAGGCTTATAAATTGTATTTTGGCGAGTCTCGACAACTCGAATTTGGAGTCCCACATAAAGGGCTCTACCATGGTCCCATGAAGTCGATTCACCACACATCAAAGAGTTCCAACTCCAAGATGTAGGTGAGAGGCATCTCATCTTTCCGACTGAGATTACCTGTCCTTTGACACTCATTGCAAGTGTGCATGGTCGTGTGCATCCTTGAATATCGTGGGCCAGTAGTAGCCACTCTGGAACACCTTTGCAGCCGTCCTTTGGCCACCAAAATGTCCACCATAGGGAGACGTATGGCAGTGCTGCAACACTGACTTCGCCTCAGCAGCTGATACACACTTCCTCAGCAATCCGTCTGCACACGTCTTGTAAAGTGTAGGATCGTCCCAGATGAACTTCCTAGCTTCATGTAGGAACCTCTTCTTTTCTTGCCCTCCTTTGAAAGTTGGTAGTACCTGCGAGGCAAGGAAGTTAGCAATATCCGCAAACCAAGGTTCCTCATCGTTATCACGTTGTGCTAACACAAAGACATGTTCATCAACAAAGGCATCAGAAATTGCTGGCTCAGCCATTTTATCGCAATTATGCCACAATCTAGATAAATGGTCAGCAACTACATTTTCGCATCCTTTCTTATCTCTAATGTCTAGATCAAACTCTTGCAACAATAATACCCATCTAATTAACCTAGGCTTCGTATCAGCCTTCCTCATTAGGTATTTTAGTGCAGAGTGATCGGTGTACACAATCGTTCTAGTTCCTACAATGTAATTCCTAAACTTTTCACAGACAAACACTACAGCTAGCATTTCCTTTTTCGTGGTTGTGTAATTACATTGTGCTTCATTCAAAGTCTT
This sequence comes from Herpetospermum pedunculosum, assembly GCA_028017165.1. Classification (NCBI taxonomy): domain Eukaryota; kingdom Viridiplantae; phylum Streptophyta; class Magnoliopsida; order Cucurbitales; family Cucurbitaceae; genus Herpetospermum; species Herpetospermum pedunculosum. The sequence goes on from CM051526.1 coordinate 15,050,683, forward strand.
ACTTGCATAGTATACAGGATGTGTTAGTTTATCAATTTTTTGTCCTAGCATAACCCCTACTGCATAGCCACTAGCATCACACATCATTTCAAATGGTAAGTCCCAATTTGGTCCTACTATAATTGGTGCTTTGACTAAGGCTTCTTTAAGTGTTGTCCATGCTAGGAAACATTCTTTTGAGAAGACAAATGGTTTGTTAAGCTCTAGAAGCTCACACAAAGGTTTAGAGATTTTTGAATTTTTTTTAATGAATCTCCTATAGAAACCTGCATGGCCTAAAAAACTTCTAATAGCTTTTACATTTTGAGGTTCCACTAGCTTCTCTATTATTTCTATCTTGGCCCTATCGACCTCTACTCCTGCTCTAGACACTCTATGACCTAGGACTATTCCTTCTTCCACCATAAAGTGGCATTTCTCCCAATTTAGGACTAGGTTGGTCTCCTCACACCTAGCTAGGACTTGTCCTAAGTTCTCTAAGCAATTATTAAAAGAATCACCAAAGACTGAGAAGTCGTCCATAAATATTTCTATCATGGACTCATCTAAGTCAGAGAAAATGGGCAACATGCACCTTTGGAATGTTGCTGGTGCATTGCATAAGCCAAATGGCATTCTGCGAAAAGCAAATGTTCCAAAGGGACATGTAAAGGTTGTTTTCTCCTGGTCCACAGGGTCTATGGTAATTTGGTTATATCCAGAATAACCATCTAAGAAACAGTAGTAGGCTCGGCCAGCTATCCTATCTAACATTTGATCTATAAACGGTAAAGGAAAATGATCTTTTTTTGTTTCTTTGTTTAATTTCCTATAGTCCATACAGACTCTCCATCCTGTAACAGTTCTAGTTGGAATTAGTTCATTACTCTCATTAACTATTACAGTCATCCCACCCTTGTTAGGCACACATTGAATTGGACTCACCCATTGACTATTAGTTATGGGAAAAATTACAGCTGCATCTAACCATTTGATGATTTCTTTTTTCACTACCTCCTTCATGGAGGGATTCAACCTACGTTGGTGATCTACTCTAGGTGTATGTTCCTCTTCCAATAATATCGTATGCATGCAATAGGAAGGACTAATACCTCTTATATCAGCAATCGTCCATGCAATGGCTTTTTTATGTTGCTTAAGCAGCAATATTAGCGCAATTTCATGCTGTTCACTTAACTTGGACGAAATAATAACAGGCAAAGTATCATGCTGTCCTAAATATGCATACTTAAGATGATCAGGCAATGGTTTTAATTCTAATAGAGGTGGATGCTCAATTGATGGTTTCAATGGATTCGTGGTTCTTTCAGACAAGTCATTAGTCATACAAACATGCTGAGGTTTGTCCACAGATATATCCATTAACTCAGAAATGTTTAAGTCAGTTATATCTATTTGTACATAGTCAGTAGCATGCTTAATTAACAGTTCATGCTCAAGTTGTTCTTCCATCAGTGAATCTACTACATCTATACTTGCACAGGATTCAGAATCAGAGGGATACCTTAGAGCTTTAAAGACACTAAATTTAACCTCCTCATCATGAACTCTCATGGTGAGCTCACCTTTTTGGACATCGATCAAAGCCCTACCTGTGGCTAGAAATGGTCTGCCCAATAAGATTGGTTCCTCCTTGTCTGCCTCATAATCCAGAATGATGAAGTCTGCAAGAAAAATGAATTTGTCAACCTTGACAAGTATATCCTCAATCTTACCCTCAGGGTATGCTATGGATCTGTCTGCAAGCTGCAAGGTGACAGTGGTAGGTCGTGCTTCTCCTATTCCAAGCTGGCGGAATAGTGATAGGGGCATGAGATTGATGCTGGCTCCCAAATCACAAAGAGCTCTGCCCACGTGCTTGCCTCCCAACTCGACTGGTAAGGTGAAGGAACCAGGATCCTTGTCCTTCTTTGGTAGCTTGTTTTGGAGTATAGCACTGCACTCCTCAGTGAGATTCACTGTTTCAAATTCACCAATAATTTTCTTGTTAGTAATAATATCTTTCAAAAATTTAACATAAGAAGGCATAGATTGCAAAACTTCTACAAATGGGATATTCACATGCACTTGTTTTAAAATTTCTAAAAACTTATTAAAGTGCACTTCTTGTTCTTGTTTTTTCTTCAGCCTTCTAGGAAATGGAGGTGGTGGCACATATGTAGGCAATTCAGCTCGCCTAATGACAGGTGGAGGCCTTGGAATTTCCTCTAGTTCCTCTATGATAGGTTCCAGCCTCACCCTTGTTGTGCTTGGTGGTGGTTGATCATGGTTGAGCAGAGAATCCAGTGGAGCACTAGACTCTTCATTCTCTACTCGCTTTGGTGCTTCTCTATTGTTGCTCACAAATGGTCTTCCACTTCGAAGTTCAATTGCTTGAACTTGCTCTTTTCCATCCCTCCTAGGTACTTAAGTGTCTGCAGGCAATCTACCTTGGGGCCTATTTTTCAGTTCATTAGCTAACTGCCCTATTTGGTTTTCTAGGCTCCTGAGGGTGGCTTGCTGACTTTGTAGGGTAGCATCATTTTTTGCGATGTACTCCTTAAGTAAATTTTCTACTGATGACCCTATTGGTTGGTTATATGGCTTTTGGTACATGGATTGGTTATTTTGTTGAGTGAAACCAGGTGTTCCACTCGATCTTGGTTGGTTTTGAGCTTGGTTAGTGTTTTGTTGTCCACCCCAAGAAAGATTTGGGTGGTTCCTCCAACCAGGATTATAGGTGTTAGAATAGGGGTTGTTCCTAGGCTGCTGTTGACTTCCAACATAGCAGACTGAGGCTGGATTCCCAGGGCAGAAATCATACAAGTGCCCTTCCCCACAGAATCCACAGATTAGTGTCTCACCTTGACTATTTGATGCGCCCATTGAAATGGCTGCTGCGGTGTTGACACTAGGTTGAAGATTGGTTTGAGCCATTTGTTTAACTAGATTGGTCAGGGCGTTTATTTGACTACTCATTGCACTAAGTGCATCCTTGTCTTGAGCTCTCCTAGGCTCTATAGGATCGTCTGACCATCTACAATGGGAAGTTGAGATTTTCTCCAAAATCTCGTAGGCTTCATTGTAGCTCTTAGAAAGCATGGAACCACCAGCTGAAAAATTCAGCACTTGCCTTGTGCTGGGGTTGCATCCTTTAAAGAACACTTCTATTTGGATACACCATGGAATTCCATGGTGTGGACATTTAAGCAAAAGGTCCTTGAACCTTGTCCAAGCTTCGTGAAGGGATTCGTTTTCGGCTTGTTTGAACTTGATTATATCATCACGAAAGTTGGAATTCCTATCAGGTGGGAAGTATTTGACTAGGAATTTTTCAGCCAGATCTGTCCAATTGACAATTGATCCGGAGGGTAAGGAATTTAACCACGTTTTGGCTTTATCTCTTAATGAGTAGGGAAAGAGGTAAAGCCTCAAGGCTTCTTGGGAAACTCCAGGGATAAGGAAGGTATCACTAACTCCTAGGAAATTTCTTAGATGATTGTGGGGATCTTCGTTTTCCACTCCAAAGAATTGTCCCACAGTGGACAGCATTTGGAACATTACTGGCTTTAACTCGAATGAGTTGGCAGTAATCTCAGGGCGTATAATGCTTGGGTTAAGCTCCCCAGGCATGGGAACTAAGTATGAGAGGATGGCACTATCCTTGTCATTCGCTATTTCGATGGGGTTGCGAATGGCAGGTGCTTGGTTTGGAGGTGGTCTATCCATTTCGGTTTGTACGAATTGCGATGACTCCGCGGAGTCAGCAATGTTTTGAGTTACAGGGGGTTGTTTAAAGAGGCGTTTCTTAGCTTTGTTTCTGGCCCTAAGTAATCTTTCAGGCTCAGGATTGAACTCTAGATCGCTAGTTGAATGCTCATTCATAAACTAACCCAATGGTACCTGTAAAAGAAATGAGAATAGATTAGCTCCAATAGATATTAAGATTTGTATTTCTAACTTAACAAACTTCGTGTTTACAAAACAAAATCCCCGGCAGCGGCGCCAAAAACTTGTTGCGTGCTCAATGTGTAAATTAAAATGCGATGTGAGAGCACTCAGAACATGCAAGCATACATGGTCTTGTAGCAAGTAATAAGTATTTTTTCATTCGATTTCCCACAGAGATTTATTCTTCGTTACTAGCGAAGTGAGATGTTAAATTAGAAAGGATGGTTTAAATGGGGTAGAATTGGGATTAATATGCCTAACTAATAAAGAACGTGCGAGATATGCAAGCATAAACAAAGACAAGTAGAGAGGTTAACTTGAATGTAGAAGAAAAAGAATTGCGGAGAAAGCAATTATCTAGCAATAAAATCGCAAAACAGAAAACTGAAAATTGCGCAAACAACAATTTTCTAGCAATTGTACTAACAGCGTTTTGAGGGTAAAGTGTGGAAACAAGGCCAACTAACGACTCCGCTATAGGCTTTTTCATACGATTCTTCAGCAGTAGATCAACTTATCATGCATCAATTTAACTCATTCTCATGTATCTCTCGATTTCATGCATTAAATCCTTTAGTTCACTCATATCCAAGTAAGACTTAAGCATTTATTTATATAAGTAACTTAATGAATTGTGCTAGGAAAACGCCTATTCCTAGGTCGTTTTCTGGCTACCATGAAAGGCTAGCATGAATGGACGACTCTGAACTCTTACTCCTTTCAGAGGTTAGGAGTTCTTTGGACAAAATGGATGGCCAATCGAAATTGCCCGTGGGATGAAGCATACATACATTCAATGCATTTGAGCTATCCTACATGCTGAATTCACGTATTTCTACCTATGGATTCGTCATTAGCAGACCCTTATGTGGTTTAGTTACTCATGGACGATGGTGGAGTGGAAAGACTTGATTGATTAATCATGCTTGGCAGTATTCAAATGGAAACAAACAGAAAATAGGAATCAAAAAGGAACTCGCGAAATAGTCAAATAACTCCTTGATTAAACCAGATTCGAAACTTAATGTGCAACAACTTTAAAGCGATAAAGGCTAAACAGAAGAAGACGAAATGAAACAATGTATCTAACAGAAGTAAATGGCAACAAACAGCAGCAAAAAGGAAACAGAAAGCAAAAGAAAGCAGGTAAATGTGTGCGTGAACCCTCGCCGCAGGCGCCTCAGATGAAGGGAGAAGGGGAGCTTTGTTTGGGGATGAATCCAATCAGAAGAGAAGAAGGATCTTCTCTTCTTCCTCTCAGATTATTGATGCCAACAGCTGAATCCTTCACGCCAACAAACGGGAGAAGAAATAGGGAAGAAACTGCGTTGAGATGGGAGTTCTACGCTTCCAAGCTTGTTGTTAACCTTCCCCCTTGACCTCCTTTTATAGTGTTGTGCAGGTACTCTTCAGTCAAGGAGAGCCATCCATTCGGAACGACGACCTTCCACGTGGCAGCAGGAGAAAAGATGGGCGGCTAAAACATCGCAACAGAACGGCGGACGGTTAGACAACTTAACAACTTTCACTTAAAACATTGCGGAGACAGCAATGTTTTCGCAAAGTTCCTGCAATACAGAAATTTCAACTCTTTAGCTTTGTTTTCGATTCTTTTTCCTTTCTTTTACACATAAGTCCTGATTTAGCTTCATTCTATAAATTCTCATATATAAGCACATGTTTAGACTAAATTCTATAAAAAACGCTTAAGAGTTTACACAATTCTATATCAAATAAGTCCCTAAAATATGCACTTTTGGAGACGTAACAAGCAACAAAACTAACTAGTAGGCATGCAAGAGTGAACTAGACAGTGAACAGCTGAATATCAAAACTAACACTACTTCTGATGTAGAGGTTGCAATTAAATCGCCACACAAACAGCAAACTGAAAAACAAAACTAAATAGAGAAGGCTAGGACTTACACAACAACTCATAAATTGGTCATCTGAGTAAGAGATTAAACATTCATATGCTCCGTTCTGTCAAACACACAGAAGATCTCTCGATCTTAAGCATTAAGATGCAAGCTCATTCATATCCAAATGAAACAATTATCTTATTTATAAAATCATGACATCTAACGTGCTAGGGGAGTGACTAAGCTTAGCCTCCTCCGTGGTTACCATAAAAGGCTAACAAGAATATGCTACTCAGACTCCTTACTCCTCTCGGAGGTTCAGCAATCAATAACACACAATGGATGGCCAATCGAAAGTGCATTCTTAACATTAAAACAAGCATACTTGATAATACGATTTTTGAATATCCTATAAATTTCGGGGTGTCGAGTCCCGCCAAAATAATATTTATAATACCGCTACAACTGAGCTTTGCAGCTAGTGGTAGTCGGGTCGTCCGCAGGGAACCTAAATTATTTTCTCCTAATTAATTTCTATTTGCCTTTTTTATGAAAACAATAAAATAAAACATTAAAGTAAAAGGGGGGATTGGTTACGGTAAAATTAAAGGAAAGCATAAGAGTAGCTAACGGAAAATTAAAACTAATTACATGTGCTCCTAATTTTAAGGGTCGGGGTTGACCTTGATGCGACTCGATTCATTGAGATTCAAACATACTTAGCAAAAGCATAATTAAACACATAAACGGTTGCCCGACAACCCTGAAGCAACCGACCACATGGAAATTAGCTAGAGTTGTCAATTCTAACTAAACAGTGCTACTAATTAACTTGGATTGATCAGTTCTAAATTAACTAAAGCAGTAACTAGCATTTTATGACGAACATTCAATTAGACACTCTAAATTCTAGGCGATTATCCGACAACCCTGAAGCAATCAACATTCAGAACATCTAAAATGATACTTCGATTTGTTTTACTCCTCTGTGTTACTAAGGCGATTAGGAGAGTGTTACCTCGCCAAAAGTACATTATTTAGGGCTGTATTTACCTTAAAATCTTGTACATTCTTGAGTGTTTTTATTAAGAGTTAGCTTAATGTGTGCTTAAATGCGAGAATTTGAGAAATGATGCTAAAATAGGACTTATTTGGAAAAGGAACGAAAAAAAATGAAAAATGATGAAAAACAAGCTAAAATGTACATTGCATGAACATTGCTGAAAAATTGCGGAGCTCGCAATAAAACAGTCTTTGCTGCTGAATTTTTCCAGCCGTCAGTCTTTATTGACTGAGTTTTTCCAATAGTCAACTCTCCCTGCTGCTGCCACATGTCAAGCTTGACTACCTCACAAAATTGAATGGTGATCCACAATTAGCTTGACTACCTCACAAAATTGAATGGTGATCCACAATTATTGAGCAGCCTTTTGCAACCACCTAGAGGATATATAAAGAGAGTTAGATGAAGGATAAAGCAATTGAATTCCCCTCAATTCAAACACAACTCAATAGTGAAGAACTCGAAGACGAAATTCTTCTCCCCCGGTTGTTGGATCGAAGAAACAAAGCCCTTGGCGTGATAATTCGAGAGGAAGAAGAGAAGATCCATCTTCTCTTCTGATTGAATTTATCCCCAAGATTAGCTAATCTTCCCCTTCATCCGAGGCGATTCACGACTTTGAAGATCCTCACGCAATTAACAGATTTCCTTTACTGCTTTCCTTTATCGCTTTCCAATTTAATTTCTGCTTCCTCTAAATGTTGTTCTGAATCATTTATTGCTTTTCCCTTTCATTGTTGCTTCCGGCTTGACATATGTTTGTTTACGAATTATTATATGAATTGCTTTCTTAAAAGAGTAATCAATTGGTTTATTGAGTTCTTCATTCTGTCATCCCTTAATCAATTTGTTGTTTTGTTGAGTTCTTCATTTAATTATATATCAATCAACTAGGTTTGTTGAGTTCTTCAATTCATGTTTAATCAATCCATCTCCCTCAGTTCTTCGAAAACCATGAGTAACTAATCTAAGAGAGGTCTGCTAAAGAGGAATCTGTAGGCTAGAAGCATGAGAATTCAGCATGTAGAGTAGCATGATTGCATTGAATGTATGTGATCTTCATCCCACGGGCAATTTCGACAGGCCATCCATTTTGTCTAAAGAATTCTTAACCTCCGGAAGGAGTAAGAATTCAGAGTCATCCATTCATGTTAGCCTTTTATGGTAATCAGAAAATGACCTAGGAATAGGCGTTCTCCTAGCACGTTTATTAGCATGTGTTTATGATTAGGTTGTTAGCTTTACATGGACAGAAGTAATCTAAGAAACTAATGCATGTAATCGGAAGATGCATGAGAACTAGCTAAGACGATGCATGAGATGTTAAACTACTGTTGAATGATCATAGTTAAATGCCTATAGAGGATTCTTGAGTCGACCTTGCTGCCTTACTTTACATTAAAATCGTTGCTAATTTATTGCTAGATTATTGCAAGAACCGCAATTCTACTTTTTCACATTATGACTTTACCTCTTTGCTAGCTTTGCATTTATGTTTACATTCTTCTTGCATCTTTAATATTCCTGTACCTCAACCCAAAATCTATCCAATTTAAGTTACCTTATCTAATCTAACACACCAAATCGTTAGTCACTAAACTTAATCTCTGTGGGAAAACGAATTAAATTATACTTATCACTTGCTGCAGACCATGTATGCTTGCATGATCTTAGCGCTCTTCGCATTTACATTTTATATACACACTGAGCGCGCAACAGAGAGGCACGACATCACAAATCTATAACGTTAAAACACGCTAGAAATCGAGATCGTTAGTCTACCAATCTAACACACTCATAAATTAAGCAAGAGAGAGTAAATGCCCAATCAGTCATGCTAAGCTCGAAATTAAAGTCTAAACCCTCATGAATCGCATCAAATTTAACCCCTAACCTCAAATTAGAGCACTTACCTTGCTCGGGATGAAAACCAGCTAAATCCAACAAGTCTTTGCTTTGTTATAGAAGAAGAGGGGAGAAAATCCCAAGAATTTGAGAGAGAAATCGTAAAAAATAAGCCAAACCCGAGAGAGAATGACCTAAAAATAGGGTTTTATATAGTCGGAGTGTCGAGACCCTACAGGTAGTCTCGACGCTAGGGTCTATGCCTAAGGAAAAATAACAAAAATTCGGCATTCCCCTGGTCCCAAACTCTAGCCAATCGTTCTACCAAGGTTCCCTGTTGCGTGCTCAATGTGTAAAGATAAATAAGCAATAAGGTAGAGAGAGCACTTAGAACATGCAAGCATACATGGTCTCACAGCAAGTAGTAAGTATATTTCATTCGTTTTTTCCACAGAGACTCATTTTTAGCTATTCGCGAAGTGTGATTGTTAAGAAAGATGGGATGAATTTGATGGGGTAAAATTGGTTTTTAATTATCTACTTTTTGCTGAATGTATAAAGGGATATAACATAAACAAATGCAAGTTGAAACTAGACTTAAAAGACAAGAGATGGAATTAACAAACGAGGAAGAAAACAGCTAAACAGAATGAAAATCTGGCAGAATTGCGAGGACCGCAATGTTTCCGCAATTAAACAGCAACGAACGTGTGTAAATGGGTGGATTAAGGGCTACTAATGACTATCCTATAGGCATTTTCTTACGATTCTCAAGCATTGGATCAACTCTCTATACATCAAACTCACTCTATCTCAAGTATCGTCCGATTCCATGCATTAGAGTCTTAAGTTTACTCGACTTCAAAGTAAGGACTTAAGCATCTTGTTTAAGCAGGAGTGTTTAGTTTGTACTAGGGAAACGCCTATTCCTAGGCCGTTTCCTGATTACCATGAAAGGCTAGCATGATTATATGACTCTGAACTCTTACTCCTTCCAGAGGTTAGGAGTTCTTTGGACAAAATGGATGGCCAATCGAAATTGCCCGTGGGATGAAGCTTACATACAATCAATGTTCGAGTGTTAATCTGCCTACTTGATTCACGTTTTTTTTAGCCTATAGTTCTGTCATTAGCATGCCCCGAAGTGACTTAGCTACTCATGGATATATGGAGAACAGAAAGGGTAGATAAAACAGACATGCTTAGAAGAGAAATATGCTTAAAACAATAAGACAAAACGTAGCAGCAGAAGGTGGAAACTGTGAAATGCAGAATTTTACTTTGATTACTTTGAATGTTTGAACGACAAAGGAAAGCTTCAAAAGAAATGATTAAAAGACAGACAACAACGAAATGCAGTAACTCAAACTCTAAACTAAGAACAACAGTGATCAGAAATGGAAGTAAGAAGAACAAGACAGAAAAGCAGTAAAGGATTGCTGGAAAGCTTCGTGGCAGTCGCCTCGAATGAAGGTGATGAAAAGTCATCCTTGCTTGGATGAATCCAATCGAGAGAGAAGAAGAATCTCCTCTCCTTCCTATCAGATTATCGACTCCAAAAGCTGAGACTCTCACTCCAACAAACGGCAAAGGAAAACAGAGAGAAATGATGGACTGCGAGAAGACTTCTGCGATTCGAATGATGATCAAACCTCCGACTTTGGCCCCCTTTTATAGTAGTTTGCAGGTGCGTTTGGGCCAAGGAGAACCATCAATCTTCAACGTCGTATATCAGAATGGATGGAGGAGAAAGAACGAATCCCTGAAATTACGGAAATTAACAGAAAAAGATCAGTCAACTTACGGTTTTCACTTGAATAATTGCGGCCTCAGCAATGTTTTCGCAATTCATTCGCAATGCTCATTTTTTCATTCTTTTCCTTCGGTTTTCAACCCTTTTTCTACCTATTGTACATAAGTCCTATATTAGCTACCTTCTTCTAATTCTCATATTAGAGCATAGGTTTAGGCTAAATGCTAACAAAAACACCTAAAAGTGTACATCTTCCTAAGCTAAGTGGGTTCTAAATAAGTCACTTTCAGAGACTTAACACACCCCCAAACTTAAGGCTTTGCTTGTCCTCAAGCATACTAAGGACTTACTTAGGCTGCTGTTTTATCTTCTTTAACTACTTACCGACTCCCCTATATCCCTATCTCTAGCAGTGCTGTCCTGTGACACATTTCTAAGTTTAGAATTAACCTCTTATCAAGCTTCTTCTGACTTCACCTGCCTACTATACCTGCTGCTTCTGTTAACCCCTTACTACTGATCTAACTACTTCTATGATATCATGCTACTATCCCTAAGGTTTCAAATTCTACCAAGCTTTACTCCAGACTCAGTACATGCTTCTAGCTTAACTTTTAATGTGCCTAGGATTCCTTAGAGTCATGCCAGTCTTAGTATTAACAGTGACAGTGGTACTTTTGGAGAACAACCTAAGCCCTGACATCACTACATTGGATATACATTCATCTCCCTAGACAAACCTAAAAGCTACAACCTTGTGCTTAGCTCATTAAGGATCAGAGTTCTTTTTTTTTTTTTTTTTAACTAGGACATCTAAGCCACAAGATTATAACTCCTAAGCATACATTCTTCTTCCCCTATTTCTCCCTTTTTCCTTTTTTACTTAGGTGGAGTCTCTCCTTGGGTTGCCTTTTGATGCAATGCCACTTGTGGTTTACACACTTGGCACTGATTACTCAGCACTTGAGAGAGACTCCCCTCTTTATTCTATTTTTCACTTTTTTCTATTTATCACAAAAATTTTTTTCTTAAAGGAGAAGAAGAATGCTTATGTCCTAAGGAAGAGAGGAATGTTCCTAGGCCTAGGGTGGCCTCCCCCAAACTTCAACTACTCATTGTCCCCAATGAGTGTTTGAGGTTGCACACCCCCAAACTTGTCCTAGAAGCATCTAGTCTACAGTAAAACAAAGAGAATCTAAAAATCCTAGGCATAGGCAAAACATTCTAAAAGCAATTATTTCAACAGCAGAAAATTTGAACATAACAGACAGTTTTAAGGACTTACGGTTTATGCATGCTGAGCACTATTCAGAGGCAAATTTAAACTATCAAAGCGTGTCCTATGACACTCATCCAGCATGCTTTAAGATCAGCTATATAAGGTAGTCATGCTCGCAGCAAAAGATAGAATATAACAGATCACAGCCTAACTAAACAGACAGGCCAAAACATGCAATCAGTCACAAAAATTGCGGGAACCGCAATTATTTCGCAATTCAATCCGGGCAGATTTAACATTGAGTCAGGCCCCTAGCATGCTTTTTCCTGTTACTCACGCATCCTAAAAATAAAGCTAAACTATCCTACCTATTCAACTAACATCAGACTAGACTAAGCAAAAGAAAAAACATAAAACTAAACATTAAAAACAGATCAAAAGTTGATCCCAAAACAGCATAATATACATGATCCTATCAGAAAGCAGAAAAATTGTTTTTTGTTTCTTAAGGGAACAGCAATACTCCCTTTTGTGCACTTCAAACCAGCACTCAATTCTCGTCATCCTCATCTGGTTGCCTTGGTCGTGGGGGCACCCATGGAGTTAGGAGATTTGTGGGGAAGTCAGGGAAGATGCACCCCAGTTGGTCTGCAACTTCCTTGTCCCTCGCCTGCGCGTAGTTGGCCCATTGAGCCATTCTCCTCTGCATGTCCATCAAGCAGGCCATGGATAGGGACTGTTCAGCAGCCAGCCTATCCAATTCAAACTCCATATTCCCCTTTCTTCTCAGCCTCAGGTTAGCAGGCAGCTCCAAATGGCCTGTGTACGGCATCTGCTGCTCCAAACGCTCGGTGGGGACTCCTGCAAGCAAACATAGCTTGGTTATGGTATTAGGGAAAAACAAGGGTCCCTTACCTTTCTTTGCGCATTCAGCAATGGCAGCTGACATGATTTCCCCCACATTGACCGTGAGACCGCGCATGATAGCATAAACCAGCAGTGATCTACTCTGGTTGATTGTCGTCTCGTGGGTCACAGGGGACAGTTTTCTCCTCACAAAGGCAAACCAAACAGCTGCCTTTGCTGTCAGATTGGCACTCATTAAGGTGTGCCTCCCATTGCGTGAGACAGTCCACGCTGCTTCAGGCTGGCCAATTGTGCGAATGGCCTCTTCCAGCACTGCCTCAGTCGGCTCATCAACTATCCGTGCATAATCTGTATGAGGTTGGCCCTTGAGACCAAAGGCTTCATTGATGGCCTTGGCTGAGAAATCCACTTCCACCCCTCTGACCACAGACAGGCCATCCTCAGGGCTGAGCACATTGGCGTAGAAATCGTACACCATGCTCGTGTATGCTGGATTAGGCGGTCTGCAGAATTCCTCCCAGCCGTGGTTTATCACTCCTGCGCGCAAGAACTGCGGCAGGTCAGCGAGGCGGTCGAGGAAACCTTTCTCGTGCAACAGGTCCCTCTTCCTTAGCTCAGCACCCCTAGATTCAGCGTCAGACGAGACATACCTCACTGACTGAGGTTCGTCTTCAGGGTAGAGTTTAGCCTTCCCCTTATCTGCTGGTTTGGATGATGCAGCAGCCTCCACCTTGAGGCGTTTGAGCGAAGGCTCAGCACTCTCCTTGTCCGTCGATGGCACCTCCTTGGCCTTTTTCTTCAACTTCTTGGCCTTAACAATCTTGGCCTTCTTCTTCTTCTTGAGCCTGGCCTTGATATTGATCTGCTGGAGGCATGCCCCCAACGTTTCTTCCATAGAATCGTCCTGCTGTGCAGGCTCGGCAGGGCTATCTTCCCTCATAGGAGAAAAGACTTCGTCTTCCCCAGCATCTCCACTGCCTTGCGTGGACTCTTGATAATCCCCATAAGGGAATTCAGGATCAGGCCGTGGATAATTGTGCTCTGCTGATGGTGTCTGCGCAGAACTCAGTGGCGAAGATGGCAGCTCAGGACTCTGCGCTGCTGCAGGTGTCGGATCAGAACTCTGAGGTGCTGGAGACAACACGGGGCTCTGCGCAGGCGGTGACGACTCTGCGCTTGGCACTGGTTCAGATGGGAGAGGGCTGTGCGCAGGTGAGGCAGACGGTGACGATCCTTCTTTGGTTGACTCGTGGGATGCACGATCAGGTTCTTGACTCTCCACAGAGGGAGTCTTTGCTGTGCTTGGTTCGGCGGCCGTCTTGACACTCCACCGGCGTTTCTTGGGCGTGCCCACTGGCTCAGATGGTCCAGCCGGGATCTCAGTGACCACCCTCCACTTCTTCCTACGAATAGGAAGCTTGGGAAGAGGACCGGTGCGAACGGCACCATCGTCTGCAAGGGTGAGAAGCGCTTCCCTCGCAGCCGCTTCAGCTGCGTCATCAGCCTTCTTCTTTGCTGCAGATCGTTCTGCTCGTGTGAACACCATTGCTAAGTCTTGAAGATCTTGAGAGAAGAATCAAAGATGGAGAGAATCGCTGAATTCTTGGAGAGCAAAGAGAGAGATAATCGTAACATTCGAGCGCCTTCCAACGGATATAAAGGCAACGGATAAAATCCCAACGGCTCTTTTTGCGGATCCTGCAATTTTAGCGCAATTCCAGGGATATTATTTCATTGAAATCTCCAACTTTGCCCGTCCGTATCTTTTATTTGGCTCAACCGTTTCTTGATCTTTAAAGTGGGATTTACTCTCCTTGATCCCCTCTTTCGATTCCCTACAAAAACAAATAAAACAAACATTAAATACGCAATTAAAAACACACCACAAAACATACAAACGATAATCGGAAAAACAGTAAAAATAAACTAAGGCATTTGGCCTTGACTAAACGAGCACAGTAACCACTCGTTCTCTCTCTTTCTTTTTGTCATGCTTCAGTCAAGAGGAAGGCCGAGAGAGTCTTCACATCTCCTTCCTCATAGTAGTGCTTCAACCTAGCACCATTGACCATAAATGGCTGGCCTTGCTGCAAGTTCTTTATCTCTATTGCACCATGAACAAAGACATTAGTAATAACAAATGGACCCAACCATCTAGACTTTAATTTGCCTGGAAATAACTTTAATCGTGAGTTAAATAATAATACAAGTTGGCCTTTCCTAAAGTCTTTAACTCTAAGTCTACTATCGTGCCAAATCTTGGTTTTTTCCTTGTACATCTTAGCATTTTCATAGGCCATATGTCTAAGCTCATCAAGCTCATGTAATTGCAAATACCGCAATGTTCCAGCATCGGTCACGCCATAATTCAGTTCTTTTAAGGCCCAAAAGGCTTTGATTTCCAATTCGAAGGGAAGATGACATGCTTTTCCATACACTAGCCTATAAGGAGACATACCTAAGGGTGTCTTATATGCAATCCTATAGGCCCACAGTGCATCATCAATTCCTGCTAAACGACTGTGATTGTTGGCACATAATAAATATTTCATTCCCAAAATAAACTACTCCTAACATACGAAATCTAAGCAAAGCATGATAAAATCCTAATTTAAGAGTTTAGGGATCAGAAATCTCCCTTGTCAATCTGCCTCATATGGATATTCTTCAATGTTTCGAGGCATCACTTCTGCTTCGTTAAGATACTTAAGTCTTGATTTACGGGGTCGGACATTCTGCCACACCTTGAAATTGTTGATTCTTTCAAAGAGACTGCATGTTATAACATTCCAAGGTTT
Organism: Herpetospermum pedunculosum; assembly: GCA_028017165.1. Classification (NCBI taxonomy): domain Eukaryota; kingdom Viridiplantae; phylum Streptophyta; class Magnoliopsida; order Cucurbitales; family Cucurbitaceae; genus Herpetospermum; species Herpetospermum pedunculosum. Next base: position 15,066,020 of record CM051526.1, read on the forward strand.
GTACTTTATGTGCGTTGGTTTTGTTTCTACAACATTTGCTACAACATAGCTTTGATGCGATGGGACTTCTTTTGCTGGCACAACTCTTTCTAACTCCTTCAGCTGGAGCATTTGTGGTGGTGGTGGCTCAACTCTTTCATTGGTGGAGAAGCTTGCTACAACCTCAAACATTTCAAATTCTTGTTCCTCAAGCAGCGCATTAGTCTCTTTGGCCTCATCCAGCACAATTTCATTGTTCTCAACTGTCACCAACTCCACCATTTCATATGGAGATTCCATTGGATCACTCTTCTCAGATTCGAATGTAACAAAAGATTCATCATCATAAAAATCGAACATCTGAGGGCATGGTGGTAGTGATTTTGCTATAGCAAGTAGCTCTTGTAAGTCATTTGTGAGCTGAGCTAATTGCACATCCATTCTCCTCATAGATGCATCATTCCTTTCCATGAATTCTATCCATAGTGCCTCCAAAGTGGGTGATAATTCTTCACTTGGAGTTGGGGCATAATGTTGATAGTTTTCATGTTGGGGGAACTCTTCATAATGAGCAATTTGCACATGCTCTTCCCAAGGATTATTTGAGAGTTGCCACTGATCATGTTCACACATGTACGAATAATGGTTGTCATAGCTTTGTTGATATTGCCTCTCTTGATAATTCAATGTTGGGCAATTCTCCAAGTTATGATTATCCCCACAATAAGCACATGGCTGATAAAATTCTTCAAACTGTTGTGGGCAAACTCGTCCTCCAATTAAGTTCTGCAGCGTATTCATTACTTTGTCGTACACATACGTTTTCCACTTGCAAAGTTTCTCTTTGTGCGAGTTGAGGTTTGGAAACTCATTCATAAACTAGCTTGATAGTACCTGCAAAAGAAATGAAAATAGATCAGCTCCAATAGATATTAAGATTTGTGTTTCTAGCTTAACAAACTTCGTTTTCACTTAAAATAAGTCCCCGGCAGCGGCGCCAAAAACTTGTTGCGTGCTCAATGTGTAAAGATAAATAAGCAATAAGGTAGAGAGAGCACTTAGAACATGCAAGCATACATGGTCTCACAGCAAGTAGTAAGTATATTTCATTCGTTTTTTCCACAGAGACTCATTTTTAGCTATTCGCGAAGTGTGATTGTTAAGAAAGATGGGATGAATTTGATGGGGTAAAATTGGTTTTTAATTATCTACTTTTTGCTGAATGTATAAAGGGATATAACATAAACAAATGCAAGTTGAAACTAGACTTAAAAGACAAGAGATGGAATTAACAAACGAGGAAGAAAACAGCTAAACAGAATGAAAATCTGGCAGAATTGCGAGGACCGCAATGTTTCCGCAATTAAACAGCAACGAACGTGTGTAAATGGGTGGATTAAGGGCTACTAATGACTATCCTATAGGCATTTTCTTACGATTCTCAAGCATTGGATCAACTCTCTATACATCAAACTCACTCTATCTCAAGTATCGTCCGATTCCATGCATTAGAGTCTTAAGTTTACTCGACTTCAAAGTAAGGACTTAAGCATCTTGTTTAAGCAGGAGTGTTTAGTTTGTACTAGGGAAACGCCTATTCCTAGGCCGTTTCCTGATTACCATGAAAGGCTAGCATGATTATATGACTCTGAACTCTTACTCCTTCCAGAGGTTAGGAGTTCTTTGGACAAAATGGATGGCCAATCGAAATTGCCCGTGGGATGAAGCTTACATACAATCAATGTTCGAGTGTTAATCTGCCTACTTGATTCACGTTTTTTTTAGCCTATAGTTCTGTCATTAGCATGCCCCGAAGTGACTTAGCTACTCATGGATATATGGAGAACAGAAAGGGTAGATAAAACAGACATGCTTAGAAGAGAAATATGCTTAAAACAATAAGACAAAACGTAGTAGCAAAAGGTGGAAACTGTGAAATGCAGAATTTTACTTTGATTACTTTGAATGTTTGAACGACAAAGGAAAGCTTCAAAAGAAATGATTAAAAGACAGACAACAACGAAATGCAGTAACTCAAACTCTAAACTAAGAACAACAGTGATCAGAAATGGAAGTAAGAAGAACAAGACAGAAAAGCAGTAAAGGATTGCTGGAAAGCTTCGTGGCAGTCGCCTCGAATGAAGGTGATGAAAAGTCAGCCTTGCTTGGATGAATCCAATCGAGAGAGAAGAAGAATCTCCTCTCCTTCCTATCAGATTATCGACTCCAAAAGCTGAGACTCTCACTCCAACAAACGACAAAGGAAAACAGAGAGAAATGATGGACTGCGAGAAGACTTCTGCGATTCGAATGATGATCAAACCTCCGACTTTGGCCCCCTTTTATAGTAGTTTGCAGGTGCGTTTGGGCCAAGGAGAACCATCAATCTTCAACGTCGTATATCAGAATGGATGGAGGAGAAAGAACGAATCCCTGAAATTACGGAAATTAACAGAAAAAGATCAGTCAACTTACGGTTTTCACTTGAATAATTGCGGCCTCAGCAATGTTTTCGCAATTCATTCGCAATGCTCATTTTTTCATTCTTTTCCTTCGGTTTTCAACCCTTTTTCTACCTATTGTACATAAGTCCTATATTAGCTACCTTCTTCTAATTCTCATATTAGAGCATAGGTTTAGGCTAAATGCTAACAAAAACACCTAAAAGTGTACATCTTCCTAAGCTAAGTGGGTTCTAAATAAGTCACTTTCAGAGACTTAACATTCCCCTACACCACCAAACCACTAATCACAATTAGAATAATATTTGATTAATTAATTTATATCGTATAAACGCTTAAAACGATTAATCATTATTATCCACTAAAATATTATTTTAAGCTCTAATCTAATGTAATGGTCCAATTTAACCCTAAACAATTAAATTCAACAAAATATATCAATTAAGCATAATTAATTCCTTTTACAAGACTTAGGAGATAAATATTAGCACTTTTGGAGTGCTATCAAAACCCCCAACCTAAATCTTGCTAGTCCTCGAGCAAGGAAAACTCTAAATTATCTCCTAAGAATTAAGTTGCATGCAATGAACTCTAACCTCGATACTTTTAAAAACAAAGCATTTACAACAAAAGAGAACAATCAATTGCATGCATGAATTGAGAACATTTCAAAAATTAACTATTACTCCCTACGTGTGTGTGTCATTAGCCAACCTGTCCTAACTCTTATAGACTCGGAAAAACCTCATGCAACACTACATCTCATTTTCCCCCTACTTCTAGCAGTTAAGAACAGTCTATAGCTTTTCCACATTAGAGAGAGTAACAAATTAAGAGGCCTAATTTTTTTTTTCTCTTTCTTTTTCTTTTGAGTACTTTGTACTCTTTATTTGGTTCGTCTTTGAACCCAACATTTTATTTTGTTTTGCTTTTTCTTCTCCGAGAAGCCTAACATGTAAAGCTTATGCCTAAGCTTCACATTTTTAAGGACTAACACTCACTTCTTTAATGCGCACTTAAGAAGGAGGAGCGCCTCAGGAGGATTTTTCTAACATGTTTTTTCTTCCTTTTTTTTTATTAGGCTAATTACTTTGCTAACTCAATTAACCTATTACAAACTCTCATGCATCAAGCTTTCCCTATGGGTGCCTTTCGGGTTGACAACAAGATTTCATGCAACATAAGACCAATCTAAACCTACAGAGTCTAAGGACAAGTTGCTATGTGCTCGATAGATGCAAGGGAGCAATAGAAAAAATTTAAAATTTTTGAAACGAAGCTCAACAGTGCATACAATCTCATGCTTTTCTAGATATGCAAATACTAAGAATTTAAAAGCATTTCCTAGATTGTCCTCATCGAACAACATGTAACAGTAGATCAAAGCATTTCAAATTCAGAATCTCCACAACTCAACAACTACAGGAATTTAGTCCAACAGACAACTCCACCCCCAACCTTCGAGAAATACATAATCTTCTATGTATCACACATCAGATTAAGCAATTAAAGTTACAAAATTAAAGGGAACAGAAAACCTCCCTTATTTTTGTTAGGTTGGTGGTTGGAGTAGCGCCGTCTTTGCCCATTATCTTGGTCATTAGGCCAAACCCCTACAAAAGAAGGCAAACTACAAAAAAGAAAAAGAAACACGTTTTTTTTTTTGGTTTTTCTAAGCAAATAAAATTCAACTAAGAGAAACTAAATGGTTCCCCGGCAACGACGCCAATTTTGGTAATAGGATTTTTGAATATCTTATAAATTTCGGGGTGTCGAGTCCCGCCAAAATAACATTTATAATACCGCTACAATTGAGCTTTGCAGCTAGTGGTAGTCGGGTCGATCCGCAGGGAACCTAAATTGTTTTCTCCTAATTAATTTCTATTTTCCTTTTTTATGAAAACAATAAAATAAAACATTAAAGTAAAGGGGGGATTGGTTACGGTAAAATTAAAGGAAAGCATAAAAGTAGCTAACGGAAAATTAAAATTAATTACATGTGCTCCTAATTTTAAGTGTCGGGGTTAACCTTGATGCGACTCGATTAATTGGGATTCAAACATACTTAGCAAAAGCATAATTAAACACATAAACGGTTGCCCGGTGTTGCGTGCTCAATGTGTTAAAATAAATAAGCAATGAGATAGAGAGAGCACTCAGAACATGCAAGCATACATGATCCTATAGCAAGTAGTAAGTATTTTTTCATTCGTTTTCCCACAGAGATTTATTATCAGCTACTCGTGAAGTGTAAAGTTAAGAAAGAAAGGGTGGATTTGATGGGGTAGAATTGGTTTTAAATTGTCTATTTCCTACTAAATACGTAAAGGGTAGCAACATAAACAAGTGCAAGTCAAAGCTAAACTCAAATGAAAAGAGACGAGATTAATAAATGAAGAAGAAAACAGCTAAACAGAATTGTGAACTTAGCAGAATTGCGGAAACAGCAATTCTACCGCAATTTTCCTAACAGCGAAAGTGTGTAAAATGGAGGAACAAGGGCTACTAACGACTCCTCTATAGGCATTTTCTCACGATTCTCAAGCATTGGATCAACTCTCTATGCATCAAACTCACTCAATCTCATGTATCGTCCGATTCCATGCATTAGATTCTTTAGTTTACTCATGTCCAAGTAAGGTCTTAAGCATCTTGTTAAAGTAGAAAGTTATGGTTTGTACTAGGAAAACGCCTATTCCTAGGTCGTTTTCTGGCTACCTTGAAAGGCTAGCATGAGTGTATGACTCTGAACTCTTACCCCTTCCAGAGGTTAGGAGTTCTTTGGACAAAATGGATGGCCAATCGAAATTGCCCGTGGGATGAAGCTTACATACAATCAATGCTTCGAGAGCTATCCTACATGCTTGGTTCACGTTTTTTAGCCTATAGTATTGTCATTAGCATGCCCCTATGTGACTTAGTTACTCATGGATATAGGGAGAACATAAAGAAGAGAGAAAACAGACATGCTTAGAAGAGAAATAAAATGAAAACAGCAAGGTAAGACAGTGAGTTGCAAAGATAGGAAATTGAGAAATGAAGAACTATGCTTTAATTACTTGATTGTTTGAATGAACAGAAGAGCAACTTAAAGTGAATAACAGAAGACAGAACACAACGAAATGAACTGATCTAGCTACTAGAAAAGAAACAACAACAATACAAAGCTGGAAAATGGAAATAAAGACAGAAAGCAGGTAAGTGAGCTTGAACGCCTCGTCGCAACTGCCTCGGCTGAAGGATGAGAAAGACCAGCCTTGCTTGGATGAATCCAATCGAGAGAGAAGATAAATCTCCTCTCCTTTTTATCAGATTATCGATTCCAACAGCTGAGCTTCGCAAACCAACAGACGGCAAAGGGAAACAGGAGAAAAGATGGAGCTGCGAGAAGACTTCTACGCTTTCGGATGATGATTGAACCCTCGACTTTGACCCCCTTTTATAGCAATCTGCAGGCGCATTTGGGCCAAGGAGAACCATCAATCTTCAACGTCGTAGTTCAGAATGGATGGAGGAGAAAGAGCGAATCCCTGAAATAACGGAAATTAACAGAAAAAGATCAGTCAACTTACGGTTTTCACTTGAAACATTGCGGTTTCAGCAATGTTTCCGCAATGCTGTCGCAATGTAGTTTTTTCATTCTTTTACTTCGGTTTTCAACCCTTTTCTTTCCTTTTGCACACAAGTCCTAATTTAGCTACCTTCTTTTAATTCTCACAAATAAGCATAGGTTTAAGCTAAATCCTATCAAAAACACCTAAGAGTGTGCATCTTTCTAAGCTAAATAAGTCCTAAATAAGTCACTTTTGGAGACATAACACACCCCCAAACTTAAGGTTTTGCTTGTCCTCAAGCAATCTAAGGACTACTTAGGCTGCTGTTTCATCTTCTTTAACCTCTTATGACTCCCCTATATCCCTATCTATAGCAGTGCTGTCCTGTGACACACTTCTAAGTTCAGAACTATCCTCTTATCTAGCTTCTTCTGACTTCGCCTGCCTAATACTCCTACTGTTTTCATTAACTCCCTACAACTGATCTACTTGCTTTTGTCATATCATGCCACTATCCCTAAGGTTTCAAATTCTACCTAGCTTTACCCCAGACTCAGTACATGCTTCAAGTTTTTACTTATGAGCTACCTAGGATTCCTTAGAGTCATGCCAGTCTTAGTATTAACAGTGACAGTAGTGCTTTAAGAGAACAACCTAAACCCTGGCATCACTACATTGGACATACATTCATCTCCCTAAACAACCCTACAAGCTACAACTTTGTGCTCAGCTAATTGAGGATCAGAGTTCTTTTTATCAGGACATCTAAGCCACAAAGCTGCAACTCCTAGGTATACATTCTTCTTCCCTACTCTTTTCCTTTTTTCTTACTTAGGTGGTGCATATCCTTTGGTTGCCTTTTGATGCAATGCCACTTGTGGGTTACACACTTGGCACTGATTACTTAGCAACCTAAGAGAGACTCCCCTCTTTATTCTATTTTTCATTTTTTTTTTTTTTTTTTTTCAGTTCATCATTTTTGTCAAGGAGAAGAAGAATGCTTATGCTTTTAAGGGAGAGAGGAATGTTCCTAAGCCTAGGGTGGCCTCCCCCAAACTAAAACTACTCATGGTCCCCAATGAGTGTCTTAGGTGGCACACCCCCAACCTGTCCTAGAAGCATCTAGTCTAAGGTAAAACAAAGAGAATCTAAAAGTCCTAGGCATAGGCAGAACATTCTAAAAGTAAATATCACAGCAGCAGACATTTGAAAAAAACAGACAGGTAAGGACTTAAAGCTATGCATGCTGAGCTTTTTAGAGGTTAATTTAAACTATCAAAGGGTGTCCTATGACACTCATCCAGCATGCTTGAAGATAAGCTATACAAGGTAGTCATGATAGCAGCAAAAGATAGAATTTAACAGATCACAGCCTAGCTAAACAGACAGTCCAAAACATGCATTCAGTAATAAAAATTGCGGTTTCCGCAATTATTTCGCAATAAAGCAAGGGCAGATATAACAGTGATTCAGGCCCCTAAGCATGCTTTTTTCCCGTCACTCAAGCTCTACAAAAATAAAACCAAACTAACCTACCTATTCAGCTATCATCAGACTACACTAAACAATTTAAAAACTTAAAACTAAGCAAGTAAAACAGATCAAAATATTAACTAAAAAACAGCATAATTCACATGGTTCACAAAAAGCAGTTTGATTTTTTTTTTTTTTTTTGTTCTTGTTTATTCTAAGGGAACAGCAATACTCCCTTTAGTGCAATTCAAACCAGCACTCAGATGTCTTCATCCTCATCATCAGTCCCTCGTGGTCGTGGGGGCACCCATGGAGACAGTAGGTTCGTGGGAAAGTCAGGGAAGATGCATCCCAGTTGGTCAGCAACTTCCTTGTCCCTCGCCTGGGCGTATGTGGCCCATTGAGCCATCCTCTTCTGTAAATCCAGCAGGCACGCCATGGACAATGACTGAGCAGCAGCCAATCTATCCAGCTCGAACTCCATGTTCCCCTTCCTTTTCAGCCTCAAACCTGTAGGCAGCTCCAAGTTGCCTGTGTAAGCCATCTGCTGTTCCATCCGCTCAATGGGGACTCCTTCACGTAAGCATAGTTTAGTAATAGTATTAGGGAAGAACAATGGACCCTTACCCTTCTTGGCGCAGTCAGCAATGGCGGCTGACATGACTTCACCCACATTGATCGTGAGACCTCGCATGATTGCATAAACCAGCAGCGACCTGCTCTGGTTGATGGTGGTCTCATGAGTCACTGGGGATAGTTTCCTTCTCACGAAAGAAAACCATACAGCCGCCTTAGCTGTGAGGTTGGCACTCATGAGAGTGTGCCTCCCATTGCGTGACACGGTCCAGGATGCTTCAGGCTGGCCAATGGTCCGAATGGCCTCTTCCAGGACGGCTTCAGTAGGCTCATCAACAATCCTCGCATAGTCAGTATGTTTTTGGCCCTTGAGGCCATAGGCTTCGTTGATGGCTTTTGCTGAGAAGTCCACTTCTACTCCCCTGACCACAGACAACCCCTTCTCAGAATTCCTCAGGTTGGCGTAGAAGTCATACACCATGCTTGTGTAAGCTGGATTGGGTGGTCTGCACAACTCCTCCCAGCCGTAAATCGTAATTCCTGCGCGCAAGAATTGCGGCAGGTCAGCAGGTCTGTCGAGGAAGCCCTTCTCGTGCAGCAGCTCTGGTTTCCTCAGCTCCATGCCTCTAGACTCAGCGTCAGAAGACACGTACCTCACTGACTGAGGCTCATCTTCAGGGTAAAGCTTGGCCTTCCCTTTGTCTTTTGGTTTGGCTGACTCAGCAGCCTCAATCTTGAGCTTCTTGAGCGATGGCTCAGCACTCTTCTCCTCTGATGCAAACGCCCTCTTGGCTTTCTTTTTCTTTGATTTCTTGGACCGTTTGGCCTTGATAATCTTGGCAGCCTTCTTCTTCTTCAGCTTCGCCTTGGTTGTGATCGCATGGAGGCAAGCCCCCAGTGTTTCTTCCATAGAATCATCCTTCTGCGCAGGACTCTCAGGGCTGGCTTCCCTCAACGGAGAGAAGACCTCTTCTTCCTCAGCCCCCCCACTGCCCTGCGTTGATTCTTGGTACTCCCCATATGGGAATTCAGGGTCAGGCCGTGGAGAAGTGGGCGACGGAGTGGTGCTTTGTGCTGCTGTAGGGGTCTGTGCAGAACTCTGCGGTGATGAAGGCAGCTCAGGGCTCTGCGCTGGCAGCGATGAGGAGAGCTCAGGGCTTTGAACTGGTGGAGATGGTGAAGGGCTGCGCTCGGCTGTCTCGTGGGATGGCTGGCCTCGTTCTTGACTCTCCACAGAGGGGGTCTTTTTCTTGCTTTCTTCTTCGGCCACAGCCATACTCCATTTGCGCTTCTTGGGTGTGCCTGCTGGTTCAGAGGGTCCAGCAGGTATCTCTGTGACGACCTTCCACTTCTTCTTGCGGATCGGAAGTTTGGGCAGTCGTTCAGTTCGCGCAGCATCAGCGTCTGCAAGGGCAAGAAGTGCTTCCCTCGCAGCCGTTTCAGCTTCATCAGCCCTTTTCTTGGACGCAGATCGTTCGGCTCTTGTTAGCACCATTGTTGAATTGTGGAGATTTGGAGAGAGAAATCACAGATGAAGAGAAAAGCAGCTTTCTTGGAGTTCAGATAATGGGAGAATCGTACGGATCAACGCGCCTTCTAACGGATATAAAGAAACCCAAAAAATCCCAACGACTATATTTTTGCGGACTCTGCAAATCCAGCGCAATTCTAGTGACCGTTGGAGATTTTCTGCATTTAAATGTCAATCTTTGCTCAACCGTATCTTTGATTTGGCCCAATATCTTCTTGATTTTTTTAGCTGGATTTAATCTCTTTGATTCCCTCTATTGATTCCCTACAAAAAGAAATAAAATCAACATCAACATCGTAATTAAAATCATACAAACATATACACAAACGATAACCGGAAAAAATGGAAAAAATAAACTAAGGCATGAGCCTCATATTGACGAGCACAGCAATCACTCGTCCTCTCTCGTTCTTAATTTCACGCTTCAGTCAAGAGGAAGGCCGAGAGAGTCTTCACATCTCCTTCCTCATAGTAGTGCTTCAACCTTGCACCATTAACCATGAATGGTTGACCTTGCTGCAGGTTCTTTATCTCGATGGCACCATGAACAAACACATTAGTAATTACAAAAGGACCTGACCATCTAGACTTAAGCTTGCCTGGAAATAATTTCAATCGTGAGTTAAACAATAAGACAAGTTGGCCTTTCTTAAAGTCCTTAATCCTAAGTCTACTGTCGTGCCAAATCTTGGTCTTTTCCTTATACATTTTGGCATTTTCATAAGACATATGCCTAAGCTCATCAAGCTCATGTAATTGCAAAGACCGCAACGTTCCCGCATCGGTCACGCAATAATTCAACACTTTTAGTGCCCAAAATGCCTTAATTTCTAACTCAAATGGAAGATGACAAGCTTTACCATACACAAGTCTGTAAGGAGACATACCTAGGGGTGTCTTATATGCAGTCCTATACGCCCAAAGTGCATCCTCGAGTTTAAATGACCAGTCCTTTCTATTAGGTTTGACCACTTTTTCTAGGATGTTCTTAATCTCCCTATTTGAAATTTCAGCCTGACCATTCGAGTGTGGGTGATAGGGGGTGGCTACTCTATGTCTAATGCTATACTTAGCCAACACTCTCTCCATAGCCTTATTAATGAAATGTGTCCCCTCATCACTAATGATAGCACGAGGTGTTCCAAACCTAGTAAAAATGTGCCTATGCAAGAATTTTATGACTGTTTTGGCATCATTATTGGGACATGCTATGGCCTCTACCCACTTGGATACATAGTCTACTGCCACTAATATGTAAAGGTTACCTGAGGATGGGGGAAATGGTCCCATGAAGTCAATGCCCCACACATCAAAGAGCTCTAACTCTAAGATGTAGGTGAGAGGCATTTCATCCTTGCGACTGAGGTTACCTGTTCTTTGGCATTCATCACAGCTGTGGGCATAGTTGTGAGCATCCTTGAAGACCGTTGGCCAATAGTAGCCACTCTGAAATACCTTTGCAGCTGTTCTTTGGCCACCAAAGTGTCCACCATAAGGAGCTGTGTGGCAGTGCTGCAGCACAGACTTCGCCTCAGCAGCTGAAACACACTTCCTTAGCAAGCCGTCAGCACATGTTTTGTAAAGGGTGGGGTCATCCCATATGAATTTCCTTGCTTCATGAAGGAACCTCTTCTTCTCTTGGCTTCCCTTGAAAGTTGGTAGTACCTGTGATGCAAGGAAGTTAGCAATGTCAGCAAACCAAGGTTCCTCATCATTATCACGATGAGTCAATACAAAGACATGTTCATCAATAAAAGCATCAGAAATTGCGGGTTCCGCAATTTTTTCGCAATTATGCTGCAATCTAGAAAGATGATCCGCAACCACATTTTCACTTCCTTTCTTATCTCTAATGTCTAGATCAAACTCTTGCAGCAGCAGTACCCATCTAATCAACCTAGGCTTAGCATCAGCCTTCCTCATAAGGTACTTTAAAGCAGAATGGTCAGTGTACACAATCGTTCTGGTGCCTACAATATAGTTCCTAAATTTCTCACAAGCAAACACTACAGCTAGCATCTCCTTCTCAGTGGTTGTGTAGTTGCATTGTGCCTCATTAAGTGTCTTACTAGCATAGTATACAGGGTGTGTTAACTTGTCAATCTTCTGTCCTAACATGACCCCTACAGCATAGTCACTAGCATCACATAACATCTCAAATGGGAGATCCCAATTTGGTCCTACTAAAATAGGGGCTGTGACTAGTGCTTCCTTAAGGGTCTTCCAAGCTAGGACACACTCCTTAGAGAAAATGAATGGTTTGTTTAGCTCTAGAAGTTCACATAAAGGCTTGGAGATCTTAGAAAAGTCCTTAATGAACCTTCTATAGAAACCAGCATGCCCTAAGAAACTTCTAATGGCCTTGACATTTTGGGGTTCTACCAATTTCTCTATTACTTCAATTTTTGCCCTGTCAACTTCTACACCTGCCCTCGACACTCTATGACCTAAGACAATCCCTTCATCCACCATGAAATGGCACTTTTCCCAATTTAGGACTAGGTTGGTCTCCTCACACCTAGCCAGGACTTGTCCTAGGTTCTCTAGACAGTTTGTAAATGAATCCCCAAAGACTGAGAAATCATCCATGAATATCTCTAGCATGGACTCATCCAAATCAGAGAAAATTGCCAACATGCACCTTTGGAAAGTTGCCGGTGCATTGCATAAGCCAAAAGGCATTCTGCGAAAGGCAAAAGTTCCAAAAGGGCAAGTGAAGGTGGTCTTCTCTTGGTCCTTAGGGTCTATAGTAATCTGGTTATATCCCGAATAACCGTCTAAGAAGCAGTAGTAGGCTCTACCAGCTATTCTATCTAGCATCTGGTCAATGAATGGTAGAGGGAAATAGTCTTTTTTGGTTTCTTTATTTAGTTTTCTATAATCCATGCAAACTCTCCACCCTGTGATAGTCCTTATTGGAATCAGTTCATTGTTCTCATTGACTACCACAGTCATCCCCCCCTTCTTAGGTACACATTGTATAGGGCTCACCAACTGACTACTAGTTATGGGGAAGATCACACCAGCATCTAACCATTTAATTATTTCTTTCTTAACTACCTCTTTCATAGAGGGATTCAGCCTACGTTGGTGATCTACTCTAGGTGTATGCTCTTCCTCTAATATAATCTTATGCATGCAATAAGAAGGGCTAATGCCTCTAATGTCAGCAATAGTCCATGCAATAGCCTTTCTATGTTGCTTAAGTAATAAAATCAGTTCAACCTCATGCTTTTCACTTAATTTAGAAGAAATAATCACAGGCAAAGTATCATTACTTCCTTGATATGCATACTTGAGGTGAGTAGGGAGAGGTTTCAATTCTAAGACAGGTGGATGCTCAATGGATGGTTTTAATGGATTCAAAGATTTTTCAGTTAAGTCAATATTCATACAAACATGCTGAGGGTTATTTACAGGTATGTCCATTATCTCAGCTATGTTTAAGTCAGTTAATTCTAATCCTACATAGTTATTAGCATGCTTAGTCAACAATTCATGCTCCAATTGTTCTTCCATTAGTGAATCAACAATGTCCATGCTAGCACAAGATTCAGAGTCAGAGGGGTACCTTAAGGCTTTATAAACACTAAATTTCACCTCTTCATCATGAACCCTCATAGTGAGCTCACCTTTTTGGACATCTATTAGTGCCCTACCTGTGGCTAGAAATGGTCTGCCTAACAGGATGGGGACCTCCTTGTCTGCTTCATAATCCAGGATAATGAAATCTGCAAGGAAAATAAACTTGTCAACCTTTACTAGAATATCCTCAATCTTACCTTCAGGGTATGCAATGGATCTGTCTGCTAGTTGTAAAGTGACAGTGGTTGGACGTGCTTCTCCTATTCCTAGCTGGCGGAATAGTGATAGGGGCATGAGGTTTATGCTGGCTCCCAGGTCACAAAGAGCTCTGCCCACGTGCTTGCCTCCTAGCTCTACTGGTAAGGTGAAGGAACCAGGATCCTTCTCCTTCTTGGGTAGCTTGTTTTGGAGTATAGCACTGCACTCCTCAGTGAGATTGACTGTTTCAAACTCACCAATTATTCTCTTGTTAGTTATAATATCCTTCAAAAACTTTACATAAGAAGGCATAGACTGTAAAACTTCTACAAAAGGAATATTAACATGCACTTGCTTAAGAATTTCTAGAAATTTATTAAAGTGCACTTCCTGTTCTTGTTTTTTCTTTAGCCTTCTAGGAAATGGAGGTGGTGGCACATATGCAGGCACTTCAGGTCGCCGTAGGATAGGTGGAGGCCTTGGAATTTCTTCTATCTCCTCTATGATTGGCTCCAGCCTTGCTCCTGATGTGCTTGTTGGTGGTGGACCTTGGTTTGGCAGAGACTCCAGTGGAGCACTAGACTCAGTGTTCTCTACTCTCTTTGGTGTGTCTCTGGTGTTGCTCACCAATGGTCTCCCACTTCTAAGTTCAATTGCTTGAACTTGCTCTTTACCATCTCTCCTTGGTACCTCAGTGTCAGCAGGAAGTCTACCTTGGGGCCTACTTTTGAGTTCATTGGCTAGTTGCCCTATTTGGTTCTCTAGGCTCCTAAGAGTAGCTTGCTGGCTCTGTAGAGTTGCATCATTCTTGGCTATGTATTCCTTGAGTAAGTTTTCTACAGAAGACCCTACAGGTTGGTTATATGGTTTTTGGTACATGGATTGGTTATGTTGGGGAGTGAAACCAGGTGTTCCACTCGGTCTTGGTTGGTTAGGAGCTTGGTTAGCATTCTGTTGGCCACCCCATGACAGGTTTGGGTGGTTCCTCCAACCAGGGTTGTAAGTATTGGAATAGGGGTTGTTCCTAGGCTGCTGCTGGCTTCCTATATAGCAGACTGAGGCTGGATTCCCAGGGCAGTATTCATACAGGTGCCCTTCCCCACAGAATCCACAGATAAGTGTCTCACCTTGACTTGGTTAGGTGCCCATTGACATGGCTGTAGCGGTGTTGACACTTGTTTGGAGATTGGCCTAAGCCATTTGCTTAACTAGGTTGGTCAGGGCATTTATTTGGCTGCTCATTGCACTTAGAGCATCCTTGTCTTGGGCTCTAGTTGGCTCAACTGGATCATCTGACCACCTACAGTGAGATGCTGAGATCTTCTCCAAGATCTCATAGGCTTCGTTGTAACTCTTGGACAACATGGAACCACCAGCAGATGAATTCAAGACTTGTCTAGTGCTGGGGTTGCATCCTTTGAAAAAGACCTCTATTTGGATACACCATGGGATGCCATGGTGTGGACATTTAAGAAGAAGGTCTTTAAACCTTGTCCAAGCTTCGTGAAGAGACTCACTCTCAGCCTGTTTGAACTTGATTATATCATCACGAAAGGTAGAATTCCTATCAGGTGGGAAGTATTTGACTAGGAATTTCTCTGCTAAGTCTGTCCAATTAAGGACTGATCCTGAGGGTAATGAGTTTAACCACGTTTTGGCTTTGTCCCTCAAAGAATAAGGGAACAGATAGAGCTTCAAGGCTTCTTGGGAAACTCCAGGGATGATGAATGTATCACTAACTCCTAAGAAGTTTCTAAGATGGTTGTGGGGATCCTCATTTTCCACTCCAAAGAATTGTCCCACAGTGGACAACATTTGGAACATCACTGGCTTTAACTCGAAAGAGTTGGCAGTGATTTCAGGACGGATTATGCTGGGGTTCAGCTCCCCAGGCATAGGTACTAGGTAAGAGAGTATGGCGCTATCCTTGTCATTCGCTATTTCGATGGGATTGCGAGTGACAGGCACCGGATTTGGAACTATTCCATCCATTTCTTCTTGAGACAATTGCGGAGAAATTTCGGTTCCCGCAATTACTTGAGGTAAAGAGGGTTGGTTAAAGAGACGTTTCTTGGCTCTATTTCTGTCCCTAAGTAATCTCTCAGGCTCAGGATTGAACTCTAGATCACTACTTGAAGGCTCACTCATAAACTAACCCAATAGTACCTGCAAAAGAAATGAAACAGATCACCTTCAATAGGCAATAAACTTGGTGTTTCAAACTTAACAAACATGTTGCGTGCTCAATGTGTTAAAATAAATAAGCAATGAGATAGAGAGAGCACTCAGAACATGCAAGCATACATGATCCTATAGCAAGTAGTAAGTATTTTTTCATTCGTTTTCCCACAGAGATTTATTATCAGCTACTCGTGAAGTGTAAAGTTAAGAAAGAAAGGGTGGATTTGATGGGGTAGAATTGGTTTTAAATTGTCTATTTCCTACTAAATACGTAGAGGGTAGCAACATAAACAAGTGCAAGTCAAAGCTAAACTCAAATGAAAAGAGACGAGATTAATAAATGAAGAAGAAAACAGCTAAACAGAATTGTGAACTTAGCAGAATTGCGGAAACAGCAATTCTACCGCAATTTTCCTAACAGCGAAAGTGTGTAAAATGGAGGAACAAGGGCTACTAACGACTCCTCTATAGGCATTTTCTCATGATTCTCAAGCATTGGATCAACTCTCTATGCATCAAACTCACTCAATCTCATGTATCGTCCGATTCCATGCATTAGATTCTTTAGTTTACTCATGTCCAAGTAAGGTCTTAAGCATCTTGTTAAAGCAGAAAGTTATGGTTTGTACTAGGAAAACGCCTATTCCTAGGTCGTTTTCTGGCTACCTTGAAAGGCTAGCATGAGTGTATGACTCTGAACTCTTACTCCTTCCAGAGGTTAGGAGTTCTTTGGACAAAATGGATGGCCAATCGAAATTGCCCGTGGGATGAAGCTTACATACAATCAATGCTTCGAGAGCTATCCTACATGCTTGGTTCACGTTTTTTAGCCTATAGTATTGTCATTAGCATGCCCCTATGTGACTTAGTTACTCATGGATATAGGGAGAACAGAAAGAAGAGAGAAAACAGACATGCTTAGAAGAGAAATAAACTGAAAACAGCAAGGTAAGACAGTGAGTTGCAAAGATAGGAAATTGAGAAATGAAGAACTATGCTTTAATTACTTGATTGTTTGAATGAACAGAAGAGCAACTTAAAGTGAATAACAGAAGACAGAACACAACGAAATGAACTGATCTAGCTACTAGAAAAGAAACAACAACAATACAAAGCTGGAAAATGGAAATAAAGACAGAAAGCAGGTAAGTGAGCTTGAACGCCTCGTCGCAACTGCCTCGGCTGAAGGATGAGAAAGACCAGCCTTGCTTGGATGAATCCAATCGAGAGAGAAGATAAATCTCCTCTCCTTCCTATCAGATTATCGATTCCAACAGCTGAGCTTCGCAAACCAACAGACGACAAAGGGAAACAGGAGAAAAGATAGAGCTGCGAGAAGACTTCTACGCTTTCGGATGATGATTGAACCCTCGACTTTGACCCCCTTTTATAGCAATCTGCAGGCGCATTTGGGCCAAGGAGAACCATCAATCTTCAACGTCGTACTTCAGAATGGATGGAGGAGAAAGAACGAATCCCTGAAATAACGGAAATTAACAGAAAAAGATCAGTCAACTTACGGTTTTCACTTGAAACATTGCGGTTTCAGCAATGTTTCCGTAATGCTGTCGCAATGTAGTTTTTTCATTCTTTTACTTCGGTTTTCAATCCTTTTCTTTCCTTTTGCACACAAGTCCTAATTTAGCTACCTTCTTTTAATTCTCACAAATAAGCATAGGTTTAAGCTAAATCCTATCAAAAACACCTAAGAGTGTGCATCTTTCTAAGCTAAATAAGTCCTAAATAAGTCACTTTTGGAGACATAACACCCGGCAACCCTGAAGCAACCGACCACATGGAAATTAGCTAGAGTTGTCAATTCTAACTAAACAGTGCTACTAATTAACTTGGATTGATCAATTCTAAATTAACTAAAGCAATAACTAGCATTTTATGACGAACATTCAATTAGACACTCTAAATGCTAGGCGATTACCCGACAACCCTGAAGCAATCAACATTCAGAACATCTAAAAAGATACTTCGATTTGTTTTACTCCTCTGTTTTACTAAGGCGATTAGGAGAGACACAACATCACTAATCTATAACGTTAAAGCATGCTAGAAATTGAGATCGCCAGTCTACCAATCTAACACACTCATAAATTAAGCAAGAGAGAGTAAATGCCCAATCAGTCATGCTAAGCTCGAAATTAAAGTCTAAACCCTCATGAATCGCATCAAATTTAACCCCTAACCTCAAATTAGAGCACTTACCTTGCTCGGGATGAAAACTAAGCTAAATCCAACAAGTCTTTGCTTTGTTATAGAATAAAGGGGGAGAAAACCCCAAGAATTTGAGAGAGGAATCGTCAAAAACAAGCCAAACCCGAGAGAGAATGACCTAAAAAACGCTAAACAATGAGTTTTATACAGTCGGAGCGTCGAGACCCTACAGGCAGCGTCTCGACGCTAGGGTCTGTGCCTGAGGAAAAATAACTAAAATTTTGCATTCCCCTAGTCTTAAACTCTGGTCAATCGTTTTACCAAGGATCCTGTTACGTCTCCAAAAGTGACCTTTTTAGGACTTATTTATCTTAGAAAGATGTACACTCTTAGGTGTTTTTGATGGGATTTAGCTTAAACCTATGCTTATATATGAGAATTAAAAGAAGGTAGCTAAATTAGGACTTGTGTGCAAAAGGAAAGAAAAGGAATGAAAACCGAAGTAAAAGAGTGAAAAATATGCATTGCGGCAGCATTGCGGAAACATTGCTAAAACAGCAATGTTTTAAGTGAAATCCGTAAGTTGCCTGATCCTTTTCTGTTATTTTCCGTTATTTCAGGGATTCGGTCTTTCTCCTCCATCCATTTTGAAGTACGACGTTGAAGATTGATGGTTCTCCTTGGCCCAAACGCACCTGCAGATTACTATAAAAGGGAGTCAAAGTCGAGGGTTCAATCATCGTCCGAAAGCGTAGAAGTCTTCTCGCAGGTCCATCTTTTCTCCTGTTTTTCTTTGCCGTCTGTTGGTTTACGAGGTTTAGCTGTTGGAGTCGACAATCTGATAGGAAGGAGAGAAGAAAGATTCATCTTCTCTCCCGATTGGATTCATCCAAGCAAGGCTGATCTCTCTCAACCTTCAGCCGAGGCGGTTGCGACGAGGCGTTCAAGCTCAATTACCTGCTTTCTGTCTTTTATTTCTAATTTCCAGCTCTATTTAGTTGTTGTTTCTTTTCTAGTGGCTAGTTCATTTCATTTCGTTGCTGTCTGTCTTTGTGGTATTTATTTTAAGCTTTCCTTTGTTCATTCAAACAATCAAGTAATCAAAGCAAAAATTCTTCATTTCACAGTTTCTTCTCTTTGCTGCTACTGTTTTTCCTTGCTGTTTGTCTTTCATTTCCTTCTAAGCATGTCTACTTCATCTCTTATTTCTGTTCTGTCTATATCCACGAGTAGCTAAGTCACATAGGGGCATGCTAATGACGATACTATAGGCTAAAAAAACGTGAACCAAGCAGGTAGGATAGCTCTCGAAGCATTGATTGTATCTAAGCTTCATCCCACGGGCAATTTCGATTGGCCATCCATTTTGTCCAAAGAACTCCTAACCTCTGGAAGGAGTAAGAGTTCAGAGTCATACACTCATGCTAGCCTTTCAAGGTAGCCAGAAAACGACCTAGGAATAGGCGTTTTCCTAGTACAAACCATAACTTTCTGTTTTAACAAGATGCTTAAGACCTTACTTGGACATGAGTAAACTAAAGAATCTAATGCATGAAATCGGAAGATACATGAGATTGAGTGAGTTTGATGCATAGAGAGTTGATCCAATGCTTGAGAATCGTGAGAAAATGCCTATAGAGGAGTCATTAGTAGCCCTTGTTTCTCCATTTTACACACTTTCGCTGTTAGTAACATTGCGGTAGAATTGCTGATTTCGCAATTCTGCTAAGTTCAAAGTTCTGTTTAGCTAATTTCCTCTCCGTTTATTAATCTCTTCTCTTTTCATTTAAGTTTATCTTTGACTTGCACCTGTTTATGTTGCTACCCTTTACATATTCCTTAGACATTAGAAAATTTAAAACCAATTCCACCTCCTCAAATCCACCCATTCTTTCTTAACAATACACTTCACCAGTAGCTCATAATAAATCTCTGTGGGAAAACGAATGAAAAAATATTTACTACTTGCTATAAGATCATGTATGCTTGCATGTTCTGAGTGCTCTCTCTCTCTTATTGCTTATTTATTTTAACACATTGAGCACGCAACAAGTTTTTGGCGCCGCTGCCGGGGATTTATTTTAGTGAAAACGAAGTTTGTTAAGTTTGAAACACCAAGTTTATTGTCTATTGTAGCTGATCTATTTTCATTTCTTTTGCAGGTACCATTGGGTTAGTTTATGAATGAGCCTTCAAGTAGTGATCTAGAGTTCAACCCTGAGCCTGAGAGATTATTTAAGGCTAGAAATAGAGCCAAGAAACGTCTCTTTAAACAACCCTCTATACCTCCAATAATTGCGGGAACCGCAATTCCTCCGCAATTCGATCAGGAAGAAATGGATAGATTAGTTCCCAATCCTGTGCCTGTCACTCGCAATCCCATTGAAATAGCGAATGACAAGGATAGCGCCATACTCTCTTACCTAGTACCTATGTCTGGGGAGCTGAACCCCAGCATAATCCGTCCTGAAATCACTGCCAACTCATTCGAGTTAAAGCCAGTGATGTTCCAAATGTTGTCCACTGTGGGACAATTCTTTGGAGTGGAAAATGAGGATCCCCACAACCATCTTAGAAACTTCCTAGGAGTCAGTGATACATTCATCATCCCTGGAGTTTCCCAAGAAGCCTTGAGGCTCTACCTCTTCCCTTACTCTTTGAGAGACAAGGCAAAGACGTGGTTAAACTCATTACCCTCTGGATCTGTCCTCAATTGGACAGACTTAGCAGAAAAATTCCTAGTCAAATACTTCCCACCTGATAGGAATTCTACCTTTCGTGATGATATAATCAAGTTCAAACAAGCTGGGAATGAGTCTCTTCACGAAGCTTGGACAAGGTTCAAAGACCTTCTTCTTAAATGTCCACACCATGGCATCCAATGGTGTATCCAAATAGAGGTCTTCTTCAAAGGATGCAACCCCAGCACTAGGCAAGTCTTAAATTCATCTGCTGGTGGTTCCATGTTGTCCAAGAGTTATAATGAAGCCTATGAGATCTTGGAGAAGATCTCAGCATCTCACTGTAGGTGGTCAGATGATCCAGTTGAGCCAACTAGAGCTCAAGACAAGGACGCACTCAATGCCATGAGTAGCCAAATAAGCGCCCTGACCAACCTAGTCAAGCAAATGGCTCAAGCCAATCTCCAAACAAGTGTCAACACCGCCACAGCCATGTCAATGGGCACCCAACCAAGTCAAGGTGAGACACTTATCTGTGGATTCTGTGGGGAAGGGCACCTGTATGAATACTGCCCTGGGAATCCAGCCTCAGTCTGCTATGTTGGATGCCAGCAGCAGCCTAGGAACAACCCCTATTCCAATACTTACAACCCTGGTTGGAGGAACCACCCAAACCTGTCATGGGGTGGCCAACAGAATGCTAACCAAGCTCCTAACCAACCAAGACCGAGTGGAACACCTGGTTTCACTCCCCAACATAACCAATCCATGTACCAAAAACCATACAACCAACCTATAGGGTCTTTTGTAGAAAACTTACTCAAGGAATACATAGCCAAGAATGATGCCACTCTACAGAGTCAGCAAGCTACTCTTAGGAGCCTAGAGAACCAAATAGGGCAACTAGCCAATGAACTCAAAAGTAGGCCCCAAGGTAGACTACCTGCTGACACTGAAGTACCAAGAAGAGATGGTAAAGAGCAAGTTCAAGCAATTGAACTTAGAAGTGGGAGACCATTGGTGAGCAACACCAAAGAAACACCAAAGAGAGTAGAGAACAATGAGTCTAGTGCTCCACTGGAGTCTCTGCCAAACCAAGGTCAACCATCACCAAGCACATCAGGACCAAGGCTGAAGCCAATCATAGAAGAGATTCCAAGGCCTCCACCTATCCTGAGGCGACCTGAAGTGCCTGCATATGTGCCACCACCTCCATTTCCTCGAAGGCTAAAGAAGAAACAAGAACAGGAAGTGCACTTTAACAAATTTTTAGAAATTCTTAAGCAAGTGCATGTTAATATTTCTTTTGTAGAAGTTTTACAGTATATGCCCTCTTATGTAAAGTTTTTGAAGGATATTATTACTAACAAAAGAATAATTGGTGAGTTTGAAACAGTCAATCTCACTGAGGAGTGCAGTGCCATACTCCAAAACAAGCTACCCAAGAAGGAGAAGGATCCTGGTTCCTTCACCTTACCAGTAGAGCTAGGAGGCAAGCACCACTACAACAAATTCCACCTAAGATGACAGTTAGAAAATGGAGGAGACCTACGAGGGCGGTTTTTAGAAAATGCGTTCAGTTTGACGAATTATTTTTTATTTTTTAAAAAATTAAACCTATAAGGGCGGTTTATTGAAAAATTAAAACAAAATAAGGAAACAAAATCCCTAACTTTTTTTTTTTTGTCAATCTTCTCCCCACGCTCAGCCGCACAACCAACCCCCTCACTCTCTCTATCAACCTCCCATTTTTGGCGAATCCCACCTCCAGCCAACGACATAGGCGCGATGTCGTCTCCTTCTCCTCAGACGAGTGGCGCAAGCGACCTCCGACGACTTCTCATCCACGCCGGCGACGCGACGAGCATCGAAAGGCACCGGTCCTTCGTCCCCAAGCGTACGCTCGACGATCCCTTAGCGCGGCGGCGATGTCCCACCTCCGACAAGCAAGGCGGCGAGCGGCGGCTTTACCACGATAGATCCAGATCTGCGCAGCCGCAACACCCACCTCGACGGCGTTCGGCGTTCGGCGTTCGCTAATACAATCTGGTTGCCCTTGTTTTTACTTCCATTCATCTTACTAAAATCTGCTTTTCTCATAATTAATTAGTTCTCTAAAATCATTCTTATTCACAATCACAAAACAAAGTGATAACAATAGATGGTGATACATACATGCAGGTCCTGAAGTTGATCAATTGGCAGTAATGGCTGCAAAATATAGGGTACATTTGGTAATGGGGTGATAGAGAGATGGCTACACACTGTACTGTATTGTTCTATTTTTTGATCCCCAAGGTCGTTACTTGGGTAAGCACAGGAAATTGATGTCAACTGGATTGGAGCGGATAATCTGGGGATTTGGTGATGGATCAAGAATTCCTGTTTTTGAGACTTCAATTGGAAAGATAGGTGCTGCCATTTGTTGGGAAAACAGAATGCCACTTCTAAGAACAACTATGTATGCCAAAGGTTAGTTATTCATTGCTGGAATTTATAAAATTCCTGACTGAATTGCATATTTTAAGTTCAGCTTCATTCTTTTCGTTACTGTAAAGTGCTCATTAAATTTCAAATAGATAAAAGTACAAAAATATTGATGAGAAGCAAGCATAGCCCCCAGATGAAAACTATTAAAGAGGCTCTAGTTGTTAAGAAACACTATAATGATGGTCAAACACCAGAGTTGGGGATTAGCCTATGCGTGCCGTTAGTCTGCAACATCAATTTCTGGATTAGTATAAGCATGTATCCTCATAAATTTGGAATGAATATAACCCATCATGGAGAATCAAAACATACCCATGTTTTGATGTTTTGTTTTGTTTTTTATCTTGTTTTTTTTATATGTATGTTATGTTGGATTAATTTGGAAGAAAAAACTAAAGAATTAAAGAAAGGTCAAATTCATCCTAGCTCAAAGGTCATATGATGTATGGATCTTCGACCAAGTGATAAGAGATTCAAATTCATCCCCTACATTGAAGTTAATAAAAAAAAAACGTACATAATACAGGTGGATTCATGTAAATAGCCTAAAAAGGACAATCAAATTTGAAGTCCATAAGCAATGAAGAAGGCAAAGAGGTAAACCCAATGATTTGAGATTTCTCATGAACAAAAAAGATAAAGCCAAAGATTGAGAGTTTCTCAATTTCATGGGCAATCCATGAAATCTGCTTCCTCTACCCCTGATTCTTTTTAATTTCTACACCTTTTTAGATATTGTTTCTGTATAAACATTATTATTGCAAACTCCAACCATTGCTTCTAATTGAGATCAAGTTGCTCATTTATGAAGTCTAAATATTTATATCATTTATATTTAATTAAATTGTATTTGTGAATGAATATATGTATAATAGAAAATTAATTTTGTGTATCATTCCTTTTGTAATATATAAAAGGTGGTTAATTTTTCATGAGCATGAGAGAATTTGTACTCTAACTATTTATATAGTTTGAGATAAACAAAAGCTAAACTTCTTAATTTAAAGTTAGACAAACTTAAACTCTTTAGGACTGACTTGTAGGTTTTTGTTAAGATGTAGCTTTGTTTTATTAAGTTTGATCATAAACTGGAGTATGTATTTTCTTTTATAGTGGTCACAAGTATGGACCATATTGATAGGCAAAGCTAAATGAGGAGTAATATATTAAAGGTTTAAGAAAATAGGATTGAGAATTTGGAATGGTGATAACAGTAACCACAAACCATTTATTAAAAGTAAAAAATCAATTATGAAGTTTTCACATATGAAGAGACATATGAAGTTTTCACATAACTCATGCTTATTTCATAAGTTGTTGACTATTGAAGGCATAAAATTTCTAAATTTTGAATAGAATGAGTTATGTTTGCTACGTTGAATTCGTGATTTCGTACCATGAAATCTCAAGCAATTATGTTCATGTATGATTTTAGCTACAAATATATATGAAATGAGTTTATGAGGCATTATTTTAGAATGATCATGATGTTAGTGTGTGGTTTGAGAACTTATAATATCTATCTCTCTATTTTTGAGAAAGGGTTTTGATTTTAATACCTAGAAGAGACTCTCTCTCTCAACTACAACAACAACAAGAGATCAGATTGATTTATCAGTTTTTGGTATTTTTTGTTGTTGTGTTGTTGTTGCAGAAAGATTCTACAAAAGACTGTGGTTAGTGTAAAAATTGGGTCTAAAAAAGCTGAAACAGTAGGGATAGGGAAGCTGAAGAATGAAAGTCCACCTTCTGATTTGTGGTCTTGGAGAAAATATGGTCAAAAACCCATCAGAGGATCTCCATATACAAGGTTTAATTTTAATTCCTTCAACAACAACAACAACAAAAAATGCATTTTTTTCAAAAGGGTTTTTTTTTCTTGATGTTTTTTTAGGGGATATTATCGATACAAGTGCATTTGCTAGCTTGCTTTCTCTTAAATTTCTTCTTTGTTTTGGCAATGTGGAATCTGAATGTTTCTAAGAAAATGCATTATCTACTTAGTCTAAAGTTAATTGATTGAACAATTTTCGTAACAGGTTGTTAGATGTCTATTGATTGAACTATTTCCAGAATTAGCTTTGAATGAACAAGCTCGCAAGATGGTGCGGGAACTACACTAGGGCGTGTACAAGGGGAAGAAGATGCTCAGAAGGATGGGAGGAACTACACTAGGGCGTGTAAATATATTCTCCTAACGTAACTGGACAAACTAGCTAGTTATATTTTTACATATACATTGTATTTTTTTTTCATTTAGTCATAATATTTATCTTTTGTTTTCGTGTAGTTTAATAGTAAGAAGTCATTTACACGAGAAGAACTCGACGCAGTACAATAGAATGGGTATATCATGTTGCAAGCTTCGCATTTGGGTAAAGTAGTGTACTTTGTAACTTTTGTGCCAATTTTGGATGTAAATATGAAATATGGGTAGTGTACTTTGTATTTAGACTCTTTTCAGGAACTATGATAGTTTTTGTAGAAATTTTGGATGTAATATGAAATATTTTGTTGTTCTGAATGAAATGACTAGAATTCTAGTTTATTCCACATTTAACATTTTATTCATCGAATTAGCAGAATGTTAGTTATGCAACGTCACTGAAACAACACGGCATTATATTGTTTGCATATGGTGGCCAAACAATGATTTTTTGCCTGTCATCAAAAGTACTTTCAGTGACGGTTTTAGCCCGTCATTAAACGAACTTACAATGGCGGTTTAAAACTGCCATCGTATCCTTACAATGGCGGTTTGTAACCGCCATCTTAACCTTAAGATGGCGGTTTGTAGCCGTCATCTTATACCTAAGATGGCGGTTTGTAACCGCCATCTTATCCCTACGATGGCGGTTTGTAACCGTCATCTTATGCCTACGATGGCGGTTTGTAACCGCCATCTTAGGGATAAGATGGCAGTTACCTAAGATGACGGTTTGTAACCGTCATTAAAAGATAACCGTCATCATACCCCTAAGATGACACCACTTTAGAGGGCGGTCGTAAAACCGCCATCGTATACCTAAGATGGCAGTTCAGAACTGCCATCGTAGGTCAAATTTGTTGTAGTGCACGTGGACAGAGCTCTTTGTGACCTGGGAGCCAGCATAAACCTCATGCCCCTATCACTATTCCGCCAGCTAGGAATAGGAGAAGCACGTCCAACCACTGTCACTTTACAACTTGCAGACAGATCCATAGCATACCCTGAGGGTAAGATTGAGGATATTCTTGTAAAGGTTGACAAGTTTATTTTCCTTGCAGATTTCATTATCCTGGATTATGAAGCAGACAAGGAGGTCCCCATCCTATTAGGCAGACCATTTCTAGCCACAGGTAGGGCCCTGATAGATGTCCAAAAAGGTGAGCTCACGATGAGGGTTCATGATGAAGAGGTGAAATTTAGTGTATATAAAGCTTTAAGGTACCCCTCTGACTCTGAATCTTGTGCTAGCATGGACATTGTAGACTCATTAATGGAAGAACAGCTGGAGCATGTATTATTAACTAAACATGCTAATGAATATGTACAATTAGATGTAGCTGATTTGAATGTATCAAAGATAATGGATATACCTGTAGATAAAACACAACATGTATGTATAAATAAAGACCTGACTAACAGATTCATGAATCCTTTAAAACCATCCATTGAGCATCCACCTGTCTTAGAATTGAAAGCCCTACCCACTCACCTCAAGTATGCATATCTAGGAAGTAATGATACTTTGCCTGTGATTATTTCTTCTAAATTAAGTGAAAAGCATGAGGTTGAACTGATTTTATTACTTAAGCAACATAGGAAGGCTATCGCATGGACTATTGCTGATATTAGAGGCATTAGCCCTTCCTATCTCATGCATAAGATTATATTAGAGGAAGAGCATACACCCCGTGTAGATCACCAACGTAGGCTGAACCCCTCTATGAAAGAGGTAGTTAAAAAGGAAATAATAAAATGGTTAGATGCTGGTGTGATCTTCCCTATAGATAGTAGTCAGTGGGTGAGCCCTATACATTGTGTACCTAAGAAGGGGGGGTGTTACGTCTCCAAAAGTGACCTTTTTAGGACTTAATTATCTTAGAAAGATGTTCACTCTTAGGTGTTTTTGATAGCATTTAGCCTAAACCTATGCTTAAATATGAGAATTAGAAGAAGGTAGCTAAATTAGGACTTATGTACAATAGGAAAGAAAAGGGTTGAAAACCGAAGGAAAAGAATGAAAAACAAGCATTGCGGAAACATTGCGGAAACCGCAATGTTTCAAGTGAAAACCGTAAGTTGACTGATCTTTTTCTGTTAATTTCCGTTATTTCAGGGATTCGTTCTTTCTCCTCCATCCATTCTGAAGTACGACGTTGAAGATTGATGGTTCTCTTTGGCCCAAACGCACCTGCAGATTGCTATAAAAGGGGGTCAAAGTCGAGGGTTCAAGCATCATCCGAAAGCGTAGAAGTATTCTCGCAGCTCCATCTTTTCTCCTGTCGTTCTTCTCCGTCTGTTGGCTTGAGAGTTTCAGCTGTTGGAATCGACAATCTGATAGGAAGGAGAGAAGATTCATCTTCTCTCCCGATTGGATTCATCCAAGCAAGGCTATTCTTTCATCCCCTTCAGCCGAGGCACCTGCAACTAGGCGTTCACGCTCGTTTTTATGCTTTCTGTCTTTCATTTTCCATTTCCAACTGTGTTCTGTTGTGGTTTCATTTCCAGTAGCTAGTTTATTTCATTTCGTTGCTGTCTGTCTTTATATTATTCGATTTAAGCTTCCTTTTGTTCAGTCCAACATTCAAGTAATCAAAGCATAGTTTATTAATTCACAAGGCTCTCATCTCTTGCTGCTACTGTTTTTCCTTGCTATTTTCAGTTTATTTCTCTCCTAAGCATGTCTCTTTCGTTGCTTATTTCTGTTTACCCTATATCCATGAGTAACTAAGTCACATAGGGGCATGCTAATGACAATACTATAGGCTAAAAAACGTGAACCGAGCATGTAGGATAGCTCTCGAAGCATTGATTGTATGTAAGCTTCATCCCACGGGCAATTTCGATTGGCCATCCATTTTGTCCAAAGAACTCCTAACCTCTGGAAGGAGTAAGAGTTCAGAGTCATACACTCATGCTAGCCTTTCAAGGTAGCCAGAAAACGACCTAGGAATAGGCGTTTTCCTAGTACAAACCATAGCTTTCTGCTTTAACAAGATGCTTAAGACCTTACTTGGACATGAGTAAACTAAAGAATCTAATGCATGGAATCGGACGATACATGAGATTGAGTGAGTTTGATGCATAGAGAGTTGATCCAATGCTTGAGAATCGTATGAAAAAGCCTATAGAGGAGTCGTTAGTAGCCCTTGTTTCTCCATTTTACACACTTTCGCTGTCTTTAAAATTGCGGTAGAATTGCTGTTTCCGCAATTCTACTAAAGTTACAATTCTGTCTAGCCATTTTTGTCTTCATTTATTAGTCTCGTCTCTTTTCGTTTGAGTTTAGCTTTCACTTGCACTTGTTTATGTTGCTACCCTCTACGTATTCAGTAGGAAATAGACAATTTAAAACCAATTCTACACCATCAAATCCACCCTTTCTTTCTTAACTTTACACTTCACGAGTAGCTTAAAATAAATCTCTGTGGGAAAACGAATGAAAAAATACTTACTACTTGCTATAAGATCATGTATGCTTGCATGTTCTGAGTGCTCTTTCTATCTTATTGTTTAATTATTTCAACACATTGAGCACGCAACAAGTTTTTGGCGCCGCTGCCGGGGATTTATTTAAGTGAAAACGAAGTTTGTTAAGGTTGAAACCCCAAGTTTATTGCCTATTGAAGCTGATCTGTTTCATTTCTTTTGCAGGTACTATTGGGTTAGTTTATGAGTGAGCCTTCAAGTAGTGATCTAGAGTTCAATCCTGAGCCCGAGAGATTACTTAGGGCCAGAAATAGAGCCAAGAAACGTCTCTTTAAACAACTCCCTTTACCTCAAGTAATTGCGGGAACCGCAATTCCTCCACAATTGTCTCAAGAAGAAATGAATGGAATAGTTCCAAATCCGGTGCCTGTCACTCGCAATCCCATCGAAATAGCGAATGACAAGGATAGCGCCATACTCTCGTACCTAGTACCTATGCCTGGGGAGCTGAACCCCAGCATAATCCGTCCTGAAATCACTGCCAACTCATTCGAGTTAAAGCCAGTGATGTTCCAAATGTTGTCCACTGTGGGACAATTCTTTGGAGTTGAAAATGAGGACCCCCACAACCATCTTAGAAACTTCTTAGGAGTTAGTGATACATTCTTCATCCCTGGAGTTTCCCAAGAAGCCTTGAGGCTATACCTTTTCCCTTACTCTTTGAGGGACAAAGCCAAAACATGGTTGAACTCATTACCCTCTGAATCTGTTCGCAATTGGACAGACTTAGCAGAAAAATTCCTAGTCAAATATTTCCCACCTGATAGGAATTCTACCTTTCGTGATGACATAATCAAGTTCAAACAAGCTGACACTGAGTCTCTTCACGAAGCTTGGACAAGGTTTAAGGATCTTCTTCTTAAATGTCCACACCATGGCATCCCATGGTGTATCCAAATAGAGGTCTTTTTCAAAGGATGCAACCCCAACACTAGACAAGTCTTAAACTCATCTGCTGGAGGTTCCATGTTGTCCAAGAGTTACAACGAGGCCTATGAGATCTTGGAGAAGATCTCAGCATCTCACTGTAGGTGGTCAGATGATCCAGTTGAGCCAACTAGAGCTCAAGACAAGGATGCTCTAAGTGCAATGAGCAACCAAATAAATGCCCTGACCAACCTAGTTAAGCAAATGGCTCAAGCCAATCTCCAAACAAGTGTCAACACCGCCACAGCCATGTCAATGGGCACCCAGCCAAGTCAAGGTGAGACACTTATCTGTGGATTCTGTGGGGAAGGGCACCCGTATGAATACTGCCCTGGGAATCCAGCCTCAGTCTGCTATGTTGGAAGCCAACAGCAGCCTAGGAACAACCCCTATTCTAATACTTACAACCCTGGTTGGAGGAACCACCCAAACCTGTCATGGGGTGGACAACAAAATGCTAACCAAGCTCCTAACCAACCAAGACCGAGTGGAACACCTGGTTTCACTCCCCAACATAACCAATCAATGTACCAAAAACCATACAACCAACCTGTAGGATCTTCTGTAGAAAACTTACTTAAGGAATACATAGCCAAGAATGATGCCACTCTACAGAGCCAGCAAGCCACTCTTAGGAGCCTAGAGAACCAAATAGGGCAACTAGCCAATGAAATCAAAAGTAGGCCCCAAGGTAGGCTTCCTGCTGACACTGAAGTGCCAAGGAGAGATGGTAAAGAACAAGTTCAAGCAATTGAAATTAGAAGTGGTAGACCATTGGTAAGCAACACCAAAGACACACCAAAGAGAGTAGAGAACACTGAGTCTAGTGCTCCACTGGAGGCTCTGCCAAACAAAGGTCCACCACCAACAAGCACATCAGGAGCCAGGCTGGAGCCGATTATTGAGGAGATAGAAGAAATTCCACGGCCTCCACCTATCCTAAGGCGACCTGACGTGCCTGCATATGTGCCACCCCCTCCATATCCTCGAAGGCTTAAGAAGAAGCAGGAACAGGAAGTGCACTTTAATAAATTCTTAGAAATTCTTAAGCAAGTGCATGTCAACATTCCTTTTGTAGAAGTTTTACAGTCTATGCCTTCCTATGTAAAGTTTTTGAAAGATATTATTACTAACAAAAAAATAATTGGTGAGTTTGAAACAGTAAACCTCACTGAGGACTGCAGTGCCATACTCCAGAACAAGCTACCCAAGAAGGAGAAGGATCCTGGTTCCTTCACCTTACCTGTAGAGCTAGGAGGCAAGCACGTGGGCAGAGCGCTTTGTGACCTGGGCGCCAGCATAAACCTCATGCCCCTATCACTATTCCGCCAGTTGGGAATAGGGGAAGCACGTCCAACCACTGTCACTTTACAACTAGCAGACAAATCCATCGCATACCCTGAAGGTAAGATTGAGGATATTCTAGTGAAAGTTGACAAATTTATTTTCCTTGCAGATTTCATTATCCTGGATTATGAAGCAGACAAGGAGGTGCCCATCCTATTAGGCAGACCGTTTCTTGCCACAGGTAGGGCCCTGATCGACGTCCAAAAAGGTGAGCTCACTATGAGGGTTCATGATGAAGAGGTGAAATTTAGTGTGTATAAAGCTTTAAGGTACCCCTCTGACCTTGAATCCTGTGCTAGCATGGACGTTGTAGATTCTTTAATGGAAGAACAATTAGAGCATGTATTATTAACCAAGCATGCTAATGAATATGTAGGGTTAGAATTAACTGACTTAAACATAGCTGAGATAATGGACATATCTGTAAATAACCCTCAGCATGTTTGTATGAATATTGACTTGACTGAAAAATCTTTGAATCCACTAAAACCATCCATTGAGCATCCACCTGTATTAGAATTGAAACCTTTCCCCACTCACCTCAAGTATGCATATCTAGGAAATAATGAAACTTTGCCTGTGATTATTTCTTCTAAATTAAGTGAAAAGCATGAGGTTGAACTGATTTTACTACTTAAGCAACATAGGAAGGCTATTGCATGGACTATTGCTGATATTAGAGGCATTAGCCCTTCTTATTGCATGCATAAGATTATACTAGAGGAAGAGCATACACCTAGAGTAGATCATCAACGTAGGCTGAATCCCTCTATGAAAGAGGTAGTTAAGAAAGAAATAATTAAATGGTTAGATGCTGGTGTGATCTTCCCCATAGCTAGTAGTCAGTGGGTGAGCCCTATACAATGTGTACCTAAGAAGGGGGGGATGACTGTGGTAGTCAATGAGAACAATGAACTGATTCCAACTAGGACTGTCACAGGATGGAGAGTATGTATGGATTATAGGAAACTAAATAAATAAACTAAAAAAGATCACTTCCCTCTACCATTCATTGACCAAATGTTAGACAGAATAGCTGGTCGAGCCTATTACTGCTTCCTAGACGGTTATTCAGGGTATAATCAGATCACTATAGATCCCAAAGACCAAGAAAAGACTACCTTCACTTGCCCTTTTGGAACTTTTGCCTTTCGCAGAATGCCTTTTGGCTTAAGCAATGCACCGGCAACTTTCCAAAGGTGCATGTTGGCAATCTTTTCTGATTTAGATGAGTCCATGATAGAAATATTCATGGATGATTTCTCAGTCTTTGGGGACTCATTTACAAACTGTCTAGAGAATTTAGGACAAGTCCTGGCTAGGTGTGAGGAGACTAACCTAGTCCTAAATTGGGAAAAGTGCCACTTCATGGTGGACGAAGGGGTTGTCCTAGGTCATAGAGTGTCTAGAGCAGGAGTTGAGGTCGATAGGGCCAAGATAGAAATCATAGAGAAGTTGGTAGAGCCTCAGAATGTCAAGGCCATTAGAAGTTTCTTAGGGCATGCTGACTTCTACAGAAGGTTCATTAAGGACTTTTCTAAGATAGCCAAGCCTCTGTGTGAGCTTCTAGAGCTAAATAGGCCATTCGTCTTCTCTAAGGAATGTTTAGTAGCTTGGCAAACCCTTAAGAGAGCACTGGTCACAGCACCTATTATAGTAGGGCCAGATTGGGATCTCCCATTTGAGATGTTATGTGATGCTAGTGACTATGCTGTAGGGGTTATGTTAGGACAGAAGATTGACAAGTTAACACACCCTGTATATTATGCTAGTAAAACACTTAATGAGGCTCAATGTAATTATACAACCACTGAGAAAGAGATGCTAGCTGTAGTGTTTGCTTGCGAGAAATTTAGGAACTATATTGTTGGCACCAGAACAATTGTGTACACTGACCATTCTGCTTTAAAGTACCTTATGAGGAAGGCTGATGCTAAGCCTAGGTTGATTAGGTGGGTACTGCTGCTGCAAGAGTTTGATCTAGACATTAGAGATAAGAAAGGAAGTGAAAATGTGGTTGCGGATCATCTTTCTAGATTGCAGCATAATTGCGAAAAAATTGCGAAACCCGCAATTTCTGATGCTTTTATTGATGAACATATCTTTGTATTGACTTATCATGATAACGATGAGGAACCTTGGTTTGCTGACATTGCTAACTTCCTTGCATCTCAGGTACTACCAGTTTTCAAGGGAGGACAAGAGAAGAGGAGGTTCCTTCATGAAGCAAGGAAATTCATATGGGATGACCCCACACTTTACAAAACATGTGCTGACGGCTTGCTAAGGAAGTGTGTTTCAGCTGCTCAGGCGAAGTCTATGCTGCAGCACTGCCACACAGCCCCTTATGGTGGACACTTTGGTGGCCAAAGAACAGCTGCAAAGGTATTTCGGAGTGGCTACTATTGGCCAACGATCTTCAAGGATGCCCACAACTATGCCCACAGCTGTGATGAATGCCAAAGAACAGGTAACCTCAGTCGCAAGGATGAGATGCCTCTCACCTACATCTTAGAATTGGAGCTCTTTGATGTGTGGGGCATTGATTTCATGGGGCCATTTCCTCCTTCCTCAGGTAACCTCTACATCCTTGTAGCAGTAGATTATGTCTCTAAGTGGGTAGAGGCTATAGCATGTCCCAATAATGATGCAAAAACAGTCATAAAATTCTTGCATAGGCACATTTTTACTAGGTTTGGAACACCTCGTGCTATCATTAGTGATGAGGGGACACATTTCATTAATAAGGCTATGGAGAGAGTGTTGGCTAAGTATAACATTAGACATAGAGTAGCCACTCCTTATCACCCACACTCGAATGGTCAGGCTGAAATTTCTAATAGGGAGATTAAGAACATCCTAGAAAAAGTGGTCAAACCTAATAGGAAGGACTGGTCATTTAAACTCGAGGATGCACTTTGGGCGTATAGAACTGCATATAAGACACCCCTAGGTATGTCTCCTTACAGACTTGTGTATGGTAAAGCTTGTCATCTTCCATTCGAGTTAGAGATCAAGGCATTTTGGGCACTAAAAGAGTTGAATTATTGCGTGACCGATGCGGGAACGTTGCGGTCTCTGCAATTACATGAGCTTGATGAGCTTAGACATATGTCTTATGAAAATGCCAAAATGTATAAGGAAAAGACCAAGATTTGGCACGATAGTAGACTTAGGATCAAGGACTTTAAGAAAGGCCAACTTGTTTTATTATTTAACTCACGATTGAGGTTATTTCCAGGCAAACTAAAGTCCAGATGGTCAGGTCCTTTCATGATTACTAATGTGTTTGTTCATGGTGCCATCGAGACAAAGAACCTGCAGCAAGGTCAACCATTCATGGTTAATGGTGCAAGGTTGAAGCACTACTATGAGGAAGGAGATGTGAAGACTCTCTCGGCCTTCCTCTTGACTGAAGCGTGAAATTAAGAACGAGAGAGGACGAGTGATTGCTGTGCTCGTCAACATGAGGCTCATGCCTTAGTTTATTTTTTGCGATTTTCCGGTTATCATTTGTGTATAAGTTTGTATGATTCTAATTGCGAATTTGATGTTGACTTTATTTCTTTTTGTAGGGAATCAATAGAGGGAATCAAGGAGATTACATCCAGCTTTAAAAATCAAGAAGATATTGGGCCAAATTAGAGATACGGTTGAGCAAAGATTGACATTTAAATGGAAAAAATCTCCAACGGTCACTAAAATTGCGCTGGATTTGCAGGATCCGCAATAATATAGCCGTTGGGATTTTTCCGTTTTCTTTATATCCGTTAGAAGGCGCGTTGATCTGTACGATTCTCCCATTATCTGATCTCCAAGAAAGCTGCGATTCTCTTCATCTGTGATTCTTCTCTCCAAACCTCCACGATTCAAAAATGGTACTCACGAGGGCTGAAAGATCTGCGGCCAAGAAGAAGGCTGACGAAGCTGAAACGGCTGCGAGAGATGCACTGCTTGCCTTGGCTGAGGCTGATGCTGCGCGCACCGAACGCCTTCCCAAACTTCCGATTCCCAAGAAGAAGTGGAAGGTCGTCACAGAGATACCTGCAGGACCCTCTGAACCAGCAGGCACACCCAAGAAGCGCAGATGGAGTGTCGCGGTGGCCGCAGAACCGAGCAAAGAAAAGACTCCCTCCGTGGAGAGTCAAGAAACTGATCGTGTGTCCCACGAGTCTGCCAAGAAGAGTTCTTCGCCATCTGCACCACCAGCGCACAGCTCTTCACCATCACCACCAGCGCAGAGCCCTGAACTGCCTTCATCACCGCAGAGTTCTGAGCAAACTCCGCCAGAAGAGAGCCCTGAGGCATCACCCACTTCCCCACAACATGACCCTGAATTCCCGTATGGTGAATATCAAGAGTCAACGCAGGGCAGTGGGGAGGGTGAGGAGGATGAGGTTTTCTCTCCTATGAGGGAAGCTAGCCCGGAGAGTCTTGCACAGAAGGATGACTCAATGGAGGAGACACTGGGTGCGTGCCTCCAGCAGATCACCATCAAGGCTAAGCTCAAGAAGAAGAAGAAGGCCAAGATTCTCAAGGCCAAGCGGTCCAAGAAGCTGAAAAAGAAGAAGGCCAAGAGGGCGCCTTCATTAGAGAAGGAAAGCACGGAGCCATCGCTCAAGAAACTCAAGGTTGAGGCTGCGGAGTCAGCCAAACCAACAGACAAAGGGAAGGCCAAGCTTTACCCTGAAGATGAGCCTCAATCAGTGAGGTATGTGTCCTCTGACGCTGAGTCCAGAGGCAGAGAGCTGAGGAAGAGGGAGTTGCTGCACGAGAAGGGCTTCCTCGACAGACCTGCTGACCTGCCGCAGTTCTTGCGCGCAGGAATTACAAACCACGGATGGGAGGAGTTCTGCAGACCACCCAATCCAGCTTACACAAGCATGGTGTATGATTTCTACGCCACTGTGCTTAGCCCTGAGGATGGCTTGTCTGTGGTCAGAGGGGTAGAAGTGGACTTCTCAGCAAAGGCCATCAACGAAGCCTATGGTCTCAAGGGCCAAAAACATACAGATTATGCACGGATTGTTGATGAGCCTACTGAGGCAGTCCTGGAAGAGGCCATTCGGACCATTGGCCAGCCTGAGGCATCCTGGACCGTGTCACGCAATGGGAGGCACACTCTCATGAGTGCCAACCTCACAGCTAAGGCGGCTGTTTGGTTTTCTTTCGTGAGAAGGAAACTGTCCCCAGTGACTCATGAGACCACCATCAGCCAGAGCAGATCGCTGCTGGTATATGCGATAATGAGAGGTCTCACGATCAACGTGGGAGAAGTCATTGCTGCTGCCATTACTGAGTGCGCCAAGAAGGGTAAGGGACCATTGTTTTTCCCTAATACCATAACTAAACTCTGTTTGCTTGCAGGAGTTCCCATTGAGCGAATGGAGCAGCAAATGGCTTACACAGGCCACTTGGAGTTACCTGCTGGCTTAAGGCTGAAGAGGAAGGGGAACATGGAATTCGAGTTGGACAGATTGGCTGCTGATCAGTCGCTGTCCATGGCTTTCCTGATGGATATGCAGAAGAGGATGGCTCAATGGGCCACTTACGCGCAGGCACGGGACAAGGAAGTTGCTGACCAACTTGGGTGCATCTTCCCTGACTTCCCCACGAATCTCCTGAATCCATGGGTGCCTCCACGACCACGACGACCTGATGAGGATGAAGACATCTGAGTGCTGGTTTGAATTGCACTCAAGGGAGTATTGCTGTTCCCTTAGAATAATAAAAAAATCTGCTTTCTGATAGACCATGTGAATTATGCTGTTTTTAGTACAATTTTGATCTGTTTTAGTTGCTTAGTTTTACGTTTTTAAATTGCCTAGTATAGCCTGCTGCTAGCTGATTAGGTAGGATAGTTTAGGTTTATTTTTGTCGAGCTTGAATGACTGGATAAAGCATGCTTAGGGGCCCTAAACATTGATATATCTGCCCTGACTTGATTGCGAAATAATTGCGGTACCCGCAATTTTTATTACCGAATGCATGTTTTGGACTGTCTGTTTAAGCTAGGTTGTGATCTGTTTAAATTCTATCTTTTGTTGCTGTCATGACTACCTTATCTAGCTTATCTAAATGCGTGCTGGATGAGTGTCATAGGACACCCTTTGATAGTTTAAATTAACCTCTAAATAGCTCAGCATGCATAACTGTAAGTCCTTGCCTGTCTGTTTTTTTTCAAATTCCTGCTGCTGTGATATTTTCTTTTAGAATTTTCTGTCTATGCCTAGGGCTTTTAGATTCTCTTTGTTTTACCTTAGACTAGATGCTTCTAGGACAAGTTTGGGGGTGTGCCACCTCAGACACTCATTGGGGACAATGAGTAGTTGAAGTTTGGGGGAGGCCACCCTAGGCTTAGGAACATTCCTCTCTCCCTTAAAACATAAGCATTCTTCTTCTCCTTGACAAAAATAATGAACTGAAAAAAAAAAATGAAAAATAGAATAAAGAGGGGAGTCTCTCTTAGGTTGCTGAGTAATCAGTGCCAAGTGTGTAACCCACAAGTGGCATTGCATCAAAAGGCAACCAAAGGAAAGGCTCCACCTAAGAAAGAAAAAAGGAAAAGAGTAGGGAAGAAGAATGTATACCTAGGAGTTGCAACTTTGTGGCTTAGATGTCCTGTTTAAAAAGAACTCTGATCCTCAATGAGCTAAGAGCAAAGTTGTAGCTTGTAGGGTTGTTTAGGGAGATGAGTGTATATCCAATGTAGTGATGCCAGGGTTTAGGTTGTTCTCTAAAAGTACTACTGTTACCATTAATACTAAGACTGGCATGACTCTAAGGAATCCTAGGTAGCTCATAAGTATAAACTAGAAGCATGTACTGAGTCTGGGGTAAAGCTAGGTAGAATTTGAAACCTTAGGGATAGTGGCAGAATATGATAAAAGCAGGTAGATCAGTGTAGGGAGATAATAAAGACAGTAGGAGTATTAGGCATGTGAAATCAGATGAAGCTAGATGAGAGGGTAGTTTTAAGCTTAGAAGTGTGTCACAGGACAGCACTGCTATAGATGAGAATATAGGGGAGTTAGGAAGTGGTTAAAGAAGAAGAAACAGCAGCCTAGGAAAGTCCTTAGATTGCTCGAGGACAAGCAAAACCTTAAGTTTGGGGGTGTGTTACGTCTCCAAAAGTGACCTTTTTAGGACTTAATTATCTTAGAAAGATGTTCACTCTTAGGTGTTTTTGATAGCATTTAGCCTAAACCTATGCTTAAATATGAGAATTAGAAGAAGGTAGCTAAATTAGGACTTATGTACAATAGGAAAGAAAAGGGTTGAAAACCGAAGGAAAAGAATGAAAAACAAGCATTGCGATAGCATTGCGGAAACATTGCGGAAACCGCAATGTTTCAAGTGAAAACCGTAAGTTGACTGATCTTTTTCTGTTAATTTCCGTTATTTCAGGGATTCGTTCTTTCTCCTCCATCCATTCTGAAGTACGACGTTGAAGATTGATGGTTCTCCTTGGCCCAAACGCACCTGCAGATTGCTATAAAAGGGGGTCAAAGTCGAGGGTTCAAGCATCATCCGAAAGCGTAGAAGTCTTCTCGCAGCTCCATCTTTTCTCCTGTCGTTCTTCTCCGTCTGTTGGCTTGAGAGTTTCAGCTGTTGGAATCGACAATCTGATAGGAAGGAGAGAAGATTCATCTTCTCTCCCGATTGGATTCATCCAAGCAAGGCTATTCTTTCATCCCCTTCAGCCGAGGCACCTGCAACTAGGCGTTCACGCTCGTTTTTATGCTTTCTGTCTTTCATTTTCCATTTCCAACTGTGTTCTGTTGTTGTTTCATTTCCAGTAGCTAGTTTATTTCATTTTGTTGCTGTCTGTCTTTATATTATTCGATTTAAGCTTCCTTTTGTTCAGTCCAACATTCAAGTAATCAAAGCATAGTTTATTAATTCACAAGCCTCTCATCTCTTGTTGCTACTGTTTTTCCTTGCTATTTTCAGTTTATTTCTCTCCTAAGCATGTCTCTTTCGTTGCTTATTTCTGTTTACCCCATATCCATGAGTAACTAAGTCACATAGGGGCATGCTAATGACAATACTATAGGCTAAAAAACGTGAACCGAGCATGTAGGATAGCTCTCGAAGCATTGATTGTATGTAAGCTTCATCCCACGGGCAATTTCGATTGGCCATCCATTTTGTCCAAAGAACTCCTAACCTCTGGAAGGAGTAAGAGTTCAGAGTCATACACTCATGCTAGCCTTTCAAGGTAGCCAGAAAACGACCTAGGAATAGGCGTTTTCCTAGTACAAACCATAGCTTTCTGCTTTAACAAGATGCTTAAGACCTTACTTGGACATGAGTAAACTAAAGAATCTAATGCATGGAATCGGACGATACATGAGATTGAGTGAGTTTGATGCATAGACAGTTGATCCAATGCTTGAGAATCGTATGAAAAAGCCTATAGAGGAGTCGTTAGTAGCCCTTGTTTCTCCATTTTACACACTTTCGCTGTCTTTAAAATTGCGGTAGAATTGCTGTTTCCGCAATTCTACTAAAGTTACAATTCTGTCTAGCCATTTTTGTCTTCATTTATTAGTCTCGTCTCTTTTCGTTTGAGTTTAGCTTTAACTTGCACTTGTTTATGTTGCTACCCTCTACGTATTCAGTAGGAAATAGACAATTTAAAACCAATTCTACACCATCAAATCCACCCTTTCTTTCTTAACTTTACACTTCACGAGTAGCTTAAAATAAATCTCTGTGGGAAAACGAATGAAAAAATACTTAATACTTGTTATAAGATCATGTATGCTTGCATGTTCTGAGTGCTCTTTCTATCTTATTGTTTAATTATTTCAACACATTGAGCACGCAACAGGGGGATGACTGTGGTAGTCAATGAGAACAATGAACTGATTCCAACGAGGACTATCACAGGATGGAGAGTTTGCATGGATTATAGGAAACTCAATAAAGAAACCAAAAAAGACCACTTCCCTCTACCATTCATTGACCAAATGTTAGATAGAATAGCTGGTAGAGCCTACTACTGCTTTTTAGACGGTTATTCAGGATATAACCAGATCACTATAGACCCCAAGGACCAAGAAAAGACTACCTTCACTTGCCCTTTTGGAACTTTTGCCTTTCGCAGAATGCCTTTTTGCTTATGCAATGCACCGGCAACATTCCAAAGGTGCATGTTGGCAATCTTCTCTGATTTGGATGAGTCCATGATAGAGATCTTCATGGATGATTTCTCAGTCTTTGGGGATTCATTTACAAACTGTCTAGAGAACTTAGGACAAGTCCTGGCTAGGTGTGAGGAAACAAACCTAGTCTTAAATTGGGAAAAGTGCCATTTCATGGTGGATGAAGGGATTGTCTTAGGTCATAGAGTGTCAAGGGCAGGTGTAGAGGTTGACAGGGCAAAAATTGAAATAATAGAGAAATTGGTAGAACCTCAAAATGTCAAAACCATTAGAAGTTTCTTGGGGCATGCTGGTTTCTATAGAAGGTTCATTAAGGACTTTTCTAAGATCTCCAAGCCTTTATGTGAACTTCTAGAGTTAAACAAACCATTCATCTTCTCTAAAGAATGTTTCCAAGCGTGGAAAACCCTTAAGGAAGCACTAGTCACATCGCCTATTATAGTAGGGCGTAATTGGGATCTTCCCTTTGAAATGTTATGTGATGCCAGTGACTATGCTGTAGGGGTTATGTTAGGACAGAAGATTGACAAGTTAACACACCCTGTATATTATGCTAGTAAAACACTTAATGAGGCACAATGTAATTACACAACTACTGAGAAGGAGATGCTAGCAGTAGTGTTTGCTTGTGAGAAGTTTAGGAATTACATTGTAGGCACTAGGACAATTGTGTACACTGACCATTCTGCTTTAAAGTACCTTATGAGGAAGGCTGATGCTAAGCCTAGGTTGATTAGATGGGTGTTATTGCTGCAAGAGTTTGATCTGGACATTAGAGATAAGAAAGGATGTGAAAATGTGGTTGCGGATCATCTTTCTAGATTGCAGCATAATTGCAAAAAAATTGCGGAAACCGCAATTTCTGATGCTTTTATTGATGAACATGTCTTTGTATTGACTCATCGTGATAACGATGAGGAACCTTGGTTTGCTGACATTACTAACTTCCTTGCATCGCAGGTACTACCAACTTTCAAGGGAGGCCAAGAGAAGAAGAGGTTCCTTCATGAAGCTAGGAAATTCATATGGGATGATCCCACACTTTACAAGACATGTGCTGATGGTCTGCTCAGGAAGTGTGTGTCAGCTGCTGAGGCGAAGTCTGTGCTGCAGCACTGCCATACAGCACCCTATGGGGGACATTTTGGTGGCCAAAGGACAGCTGCAAAGGTGTTCCAGAGTGGTTACTATTGGCCAACAATCTTCAAGGATGCCCACAACTATGCACACAGTTGTGATGACTGCCAGAGAACAGGTAACCTTAGTCGAAAGGATGAGATGGCTCTCACTTACATCTTAGAGTTGGAGCTCTTTGATGTGTGGGGCATTGACTTCATGGGACCATTTCCCCCATCATCAGGTAACCTTTACATATTGGTAGCAGTAGACTACGTATCTAAGTGGGTAGAGGCCATAGCATGTCCCAATAATGATGCCAAAACAGTCATAAGATTCCTGCATAGAGATATCTTTACTCGATTTGGAACACCTCGTGCTATCATTAGTGATGAAGGGACACATTTCATTAATAGAGCTATGGAGAGAGTGTTGGCTAAATATAATGTTAGACATAGAGTAGCCACCCCTTATCACCCACATTCGAATGGACAAGCTGAAATTTCAAATAGGGAGATTAAGAACATCCTAGAAAAAGTGGTCAAACCCAATAGGAAAGATTGGTCGTTTAAACTCGAGGATGCACTTTGGGCGTATAGAACTGCATATAAGACACCCCTAGGTATGTCTCCTTATAGACTCGTGTATGGCAAAGCATGCCACTTACCATTCGAATTAGAAATTAAAGCATTTTGGGCACTAAAAGAGTTGAATTATTGCGTGACCGATGCGGGAACATTGCGGTCTTTGCAATTACATGAGCTTGATGAGCTTAGACATATGTCCTATGAAAATGCTAAAATGTATAAGGAAAAGACCAAGATTGGGCATGATAGTAGACTTAGGATTAAGGACTTTAAGAAGGGCCAACTTGTCTTATTATTTAACTCACGATTGAAATTATTTCCTGGCAAACTTAAGTCTAGATGGTCAGGTCCATTTGTAATAACTAATGTGTTTGTTCATGGTGCAATCGAGATTAAGAACCTGCAGCAAGGGCAACCATTCATGGTTAATGGTGCCAGATTGAAGCACTACTATGAGGAAGGAGATGTGAAGACTCTCTCGGCCTTCCTCTTAACTGAAACATGAAAACAAGAACGAGAGAGGACGAGTGGTTACTGTGCTCGTCCATGCGAGGCTCATGCCTTAGTTTATTTTTTCTATTTTTCCGGTTATCGTTTGTGTATATGGTTGTATGATTTT
The DNA here is from genome assembly GCA_028017165.1 of Herpetospermum pedunculosum. Taxonomy (NCBI): domain Eukaryota; kingdom Viridiplantae; phylum Streptophyta; class Magnoliopsida; order Cucurbitales; family Cucurbitaceae; genus Herpetospermum; species Herpetospermum pedunculosum. Next base: position 15,108,357 of record CM051526.1, read on the forward strand.
AATTACGAATTTAATGTTGATTTTATTTCTTTTTGTAGGGAATCGATAGAGGGAATCAAGGAGATTAAATCCAGCTAAAAAAATCAAGGAGATATTGGGCCAAATCAAAGATTTGGTTAAGCAAAGATTGACATTTAAATGCAGAAAATCTCCAACGGTCACTAGAATTGCGCTGGATTTGCAGAATCCGCAACAAATATAGCCGTTGGGATTTCCATCATTACTTATATCCGTTAAGACGCGCGCTGATCCGTACGATTTCCCAATTATCTGAACTCTAAGAAAACTCTCTCCCTCTTCATCTGCAATTCTCCTTTCCAGATTCCCACAATTCAACGATGGTGCTAACGAGAGCTGAACGGTCTGCGGCCAAGAAGAAGGCCGACGACGCTGAAATTGCTGCGAGGGAAGCACTTCTCGCCCTTGCAGATGCTGAGGCTGCGCGCACTGAACGCCTACCCAAACTGCCTGTCCGCAAGAAGAAGTGGAAGGTAGTTACGGAGATACCTGCCTGACCCTCTGAACCAGCAGGCACACCCAAGAAACGCAAATGGAGTATGGCGGTGGCCGAAGAAGCAAGCAAGGAAAAGACTCCCTCTGTGGAGAGTCAAGAAAGTGATCCTCGGTCACACGAGTCACCAAAGCAGAGCTCTTCGCCATCTCCACCAGCGCAAAGCCCTGAGCTTCCTTCATCACCGCAGAATTCTGAACATACCCCACCAGCAGAGAGCCCTGAAGCATCACCCACTTCCCCACAACCTGACCCTGAATTCCCATATGGGGAGTACCAAGAATCGACGCAGGGCAGTGGGGAAGCTGAGGAAGAGGAGGTCTTCTCTCCTTTGAGGGAAGCCAGTCCTGAGAGCCCTGCGCAGAAGGAAGATTCGATGGACGAGACACTGGGGGATTGCCTCCAGCAGATGACAACCAAGGCACGGTTGAAGAAGAAGGCAGCCAAGGTTGTCAAGGCCAAACGGCCAAAAACAACAAAGAAGTCCAAGAAAAAGAAGATCAGGGATGCACCGTCTGCACAGAAGGAGAGTGATGAGCCATCTCTGAAGAAGCTCAAGATTGAGGCTGCTGAGTCAGCCAAACCGAAAGACAAAGGGAAAGCCAAGCTTTACCCTGAAGATGAGCCTCAATCAGTGAGGTACGTGTCCTCTGATGCTGAGTCCAGAGGCGCTGAGCTGAGGAAGAGAGAGTTGTTGCACGAGAAGGGATTCTTAGACGCCCCCACAGACCTACCGCAGTTCTTGCGCGCAGGGATCATGAATCATGGTTGGGAGGAGTTGTGCAGACCACCCAATCCAGCCTACTCCAGCATGGTGTATGACTTTTACGCCAACTTGATGAATCCAGAAGATGGCTTGTCTGTGGTCAGGGGAGTCGAGGTGGATTTCTCAGCAAAGGCGATCAACGAAGCCTATGGCCTCAAGGGCCAAAAACACACTGACTATGCAAGGATCGTTGATGAGCCTACAGAAGCCGTCCTGGAAGAGGCCATACGGATAATTGGCCAGCCTGAGGCATCATGGACAGTCTCGCGCAATGGGAGGCACACCCTGATGAGTGCCACCCTCACAGCCAAGGCGGCTGTTTGGTTTTCCTTCGTGAGGAGGAAGCTGTCCCCAGTGACTCATGAGACCACCATCAACCAGAGCAGGGCGCTGCTGGTCTACGCGATCATGCGAGGTCTCACAATCAATGTGGGCGAAGTCATTGCAGCTTCCATTGCTGACTGCGCCAAAAAGGGTAAGGGACCACTTTTCTTTCCTAACACGATTACTAAGCTGTGCTTACGTGCAGGGGTCCCAATCGAGCGCATGGAAAGGCAGATGGCCTACACGGGCTACCTGGAATTGCCTACTGCTTTGAGGTTGCGCAGAAAGGGGAACATGGAGTTCGAGCTCGATGGCCTGGCTGCTGCTCAGTCTTTGACCATGGCCTGCTTGACGGATCTGCAGAAGAGGATGGCTCAATGGGCCACATATGCGCAGGCGAGGGACAAGGAGGTTGCTGACCAATTGGGATGCATCTTTCCTGACTTCCCTACGAACTTAAAGACTCCATGGGCACCTCCACGGCCAAGAAGGGATGATGATGAGGAAGACATCTGAGTGCTAGATTGAGTAGCACTAAAGGGAGTATTGCTGTTCCCTTAAAAAAAAAAAAAAAAATCAAATTGCTTTTTGTTGAACCATGTGAATTATGCTGTTTTGAGTTAGTTTTTTTTATCTGTTTTAGTTCTTTAATTGTAGTATTTAAATTTGTTTAGGGTAGTCTGATGGTAGCTGAATAGGTAGATTAGTTTAGTTTCATTTTTGTATAGCTTGAATGACTGGAAAGACCATGCATAGGGGCCTTAATCAATGATATATCTGCCCTGTCTCTATTGCGAAATAATTGCGGAAACCGCAATTTTTATTAGTAAATGCATGTTTTTGACTGACTATTTAGCTAGGCTGGTTCTGTTTAAATTCTGTCTTTTGCTGCTATCATGACTGCCTTATATAGCTTATCTTAAAGCATGCTGGATGAGTGTCATAGGACACCCTTTGATAGTTTAAATTGACCTCCAAAAAGTGCTCAGCATGCATAACTTTAAGTCCTTACCTGCCTGTTTTTATGAATTTCTGCTGCTGTGATATTTACTTTTAGAATGTTCTGTCTATGCCTAGGGCTTTTAGATTCTCTTTGTTTTACCTTAGACTAGATGCTTCTAGGACAAGTTTGGGGGTGTGCCACCTCAGACACTCATTGGGGACAATGAGTAGTTTAAGTTTGGGGGAGGCCACCCTAGGCCTAGGAACATTCCTCTCTCCCTTAAAGCATAAGCATTCTTTTTCTCCTTTACAAAAAAATGATGAGCTGAAAAAAAAAAAAATGAAAAATAGAATAAAGAGGGGTGTCTCTTTTTAGTTGCTGAGTAATCAGTGCCAAGTGTGTAACCCACAAGTGGCATTGCATCAAAAGGCAACCAAAGGAGAGGCACCACCAAAGTGAGAAAGAAAAAGGAAGAAATCGGGAAGAAGAATGTATACCTAGGAGTTGCAACTTTGTGGCTTGGATGTCCTAAATAAAAAGAACTTTGATCCTCAATTAGCTGAGCACAAAGTTGTAACTTGTAGGGTTGTTTAGGGAGATGAATGTATGTCCAATGTAGTGATGCCAGGGTTTAGGTTGTTCTCTAAAAGTACTACTGTCACTGTTAATACTAAGACTGGCATGACTCTAAGGAATCCTAGGTAGCTCAAAAGAAAAACTAGAAGCATGTACTGAGTCTGGGGTAAAGCTAGGTAGAATTTGAAACCTTAGGAATAGATGCACAATATGATAAAGGCAAGTAGATCAGTTGTAGGGAGTTAATGAAACAACAGGAGTATTAGGCGTGCGAAGTCAGAAGAAGCAATATGAAAGGTTAAGTGTAAACTTAGAAGTGTGTCACAGGACAGCACTGCTATAGATAGGAATGTAGGGGAGTCAGTAAGTGGGTAAAGGGAATGAAACAGCAGCCTAAACAAGTCCTTAGACTGCTCGAGGACGAGCAAAACCTTAAGTTTGGGGGTGTGTTACGTCTCCAAAAGTGACCTTTTTAAGACTTATTTATCTTAGAAAGATGTACACTCTTAGGTGTTTTTGATGGGATTTAGCTTAAACCTATGCTTATATATGAGAATTAAAAGAAGGTAGCTAAATTAGGACTTGTGTGCAAAAGGAAAGAAAAGGAATGAAAACCGAAGTAAAAGAGTGAAAAATATGCATTGCGGAAACATTGCTAAAACAGCAATGTTTTAAGTGAAATCCGTAAGTTGGCTGATCCTTTTCTGTTATTTTCCGTTATTTCAGGGATTCGGTCTTTCTCCTCCATCCATTTTGAAGTACGACGTTGAAGATTGATGGTTCTCCTTGGCCCAAACGCACCTGCAGATTACTATAAAAGGGGGTCAAAGTCGAGGGTTCAATCATCATCCGAAAGCGTAGAAGTCTTCTCGCAGCTCCATCTTTTCTCCTGTTTTTCTTTGCCGTCTGTTGGTTTACGAGGTTTAGCTGTTGGAGTCGAGAATCTGATAGGAAGGAGAGAAGATTCATCTTCTCTCCCGATTGGATTCTGGTGGGCGGATTTTTGAATATCCACTTAATCTCAAGCTGTCGAGGCTTGCCAAAATACGATTTATAAAGCCTATGACCAAGGCTTTGCAGCCAGTGGTAACAGGGTCGATCCAAGGAATAGGAAGATTGAATTTACTAGTGAAATTGGGATTTAATTGATTAATTGGTAACGGGGGGTTTTAGCATGCAAAGGAAATAGTAAGAAAGCTAACGAAGGAAGAATAATATGTAGAGAGCGTGTGTGCGGTTTGGGGAGTCTCGGGATCAATTGTTAGACAAATTCAACTTATCATTTAATTCTATTAACATGGAATTCAATTTACTGAGCACGCGGACGACTACCAGAGAAGCCCCAAAGTAGCCGACTCCATGGATTTTTATTAGACCACACAGTTCTAATTACACTTTATCTAATCCTACGTCAAGGTGATCAGCCCCAAAGTAAATTTAGACAGTCACTAGCTAACCGCGACGAACATTCGAGCGTGAATTCTAATTGCTAGTAGATTGCCCGCAAACGCTGTATGCAATCAACAATTATCCTACCCGACCCGATACTTCGATTTAATTCTATCTACCTGTGTTACTTAGTCGAGCAGTGAGAGGCACGGCATCGCTACTCTTTAACATACACAACATGCGAAACTACTCGAGTGTCAATCGGCGTATTTTAACATGCGCGTTGGATTAAGCAAAGTAGATAAATGCAAAGTAAACAGAACCAATATGCATATCAAAACTCAGATTATCAAAGCTAAATCGTCTAACAAAATCCCCCTAAACAAATCCCAAACCGTCACCCTTACCTTAGCCGCTCATGGCGCGGTTCGTCAATCCCGCTCCAACCACGGCCATGGAAGGATCCGTCTACTTATTACAAAGGAAGCTGGAGCTCACAAGCATGCCAACAATGGCGGAGCTCCACGGAAAATAGAGAGAAAATGGGGAAGAAGAAGACCAAAATGAGCCAAAACCGTAGAGAGATGAAGGAGAAGATGATATGAAAAAAGTGCAGAAAAATCGTCTTTTAGCTGCTGCCATCGTCGTAGCGTCGAGACGCTAGGCCAGCGTCTCGACGCTGTGCCCTAAGTTTTCCGCGCGCGCGCTCGCGATGGCGTCGCGACGCAAGGCCAGCGTCGCGACGCTGCCCCGATAAAATTCCTGCGCGCGCCTCCTCCGGAGCGTCTCGACGCCAAGCAGGGTCTCGACGCCAGGGCAGCGTCGAGCTAGCGTCTCGACGCTATCACTCGACGCTTGCTCTCGGGTTTTTCCAGCGTCGAGCCAGCGTCTCGACGCTATAGCTCGACGCTGGCTCTCGGGTTTGGGGCTGAAGCTTTGCCTCTCCAAGGCAGTTTTGGCCCGTTTCTTCACGGAACAAGTTCCCCTCTTCCCGATGCATTCCCGGGGCGCTAAAACTCTGCTTTAAGCACTCGAACATGCCCAACGGACGCACGAGCTCTTTGCCGCTTTTCTCCTACAAAAGAGATATATTTAATCAATTGAAAGCGGACTTTAGCCATAATTAGGACGTATTTAATAGCTCCAAAATGGAGTTATCAAACACCCCCAACTTAAACATTGCTAGTCCTCGAGCAAGCACTACAAAGACATTGACTCTAAGGACGCGTTTACATATATTCTAACTCAAGCCTCCATGCATATTAAAATTTAAACACGAGCATAATCATGGAGGCATTTTGTTCATGTATTAACTAGGACATATCAAAAATTAACTCTTGCCCCCTAACGTGTGTGTGTGCTAGACAACCACTCCTAAACTCACGTAAACCCGGAAAACCTACATGCAACGCACATCCCATTTTCCCCCTACTTCTAGTGTTTAAGAACAGCTACACTTGACTTACACGAGAGAGAGAAGCAAATTAAGAGACCTAATTATTTTCTCATTCTTTTTCTTTCTTTTCAAAAGTACTTTGTACTCTTTTATTTGGGTTCTTTGAACCAACTTTTTGTTTCTTTTTCTTTCCTACTCGAGCTGCCTAACACGTCAAACTTCGGCCAAAGCTTCACGTTTTTAAGGACTGACGCTCACTTCTTTTAAGCGCTAATAAGAAGGAGGAGCGCCTCGAGAGGAATTTTTCTACCAACATGCTTTTCTATTTTTTTTTTACATTAGGCTAAGCACATGCTTTCTCAATTAACTAACTACTAACTCTCATGCAACAAGCTACCTAAGGGTGCCTTTCGGGGTGACAACGAGAATTAGCAAAACATGCGATAAACAAAGCTTACGAAATCTAGGGAGAGGTTGCTAAGTGCGCGATAAGTGCAAGGGAGCAACATAAAAAAAATTTAAATTTTTTGACATGAACCTAAGAAACACAAAACTCATGCAAAAACTCGATTATGAACATGCTCAAATTTCCAACATGCATTTCCTAGGCTATCACAGTCAGAAAACAATAAACAGAGTCCCAAGCACTTCAATATCTTTGCAACACTTCTCAACAAACTACACATGCACATCCATCGGACTACTCCACCCCCAACTTCAAAATTTGGCATTGTCTTCAATGCCAACCAGTCAGATACAATAAAGTAAAAAGGGAAGAAGAAATACACTTCCCTGACTCATGGTGAAGCTGGCGAGGGCGAGGAAGCGGCGCACAAACGCATCAGAGCCCAAAATTGCCTTCTCTTCCTCGATTCCTAAAAAAAAAACAGCAAGCTAATTAATACTAAATTAATCTAAAAAGCAATAAAACTAAACTAAAGCATAAAAACAGTCCATCGCTCGGGTGCCTCCGAGAAGCGCAGAATTTTTAAAGTCGGTTGCTCGACTGTATTCTCTCGACAGACTCATCCATAGTCTGTAGGTGCGGGGGACAATCCAGACTTGTCCTTGGCCACACCTTTCCTACCATCCACCTGAAAAATATTTTGCACTCTTCGTGCCTCGGGCACGTGAATATCAGAAGTGTTAGTGCAAAAATCAGCATTATCATCACATATATTCAAATCAGAAATTTTAACTGAGACATGGGAACCATCCCTCAAGCGCGAGGGTAGACTCCCATTCTCATCATGCTCAACAACAGACACATTTCCAACAGTCACAGACGACTTCGATGCATTTATAATAAATTCATTCACCATTCCATCAAATTCTACAGATAAGGCACCCCTATCAACATCTATCTTGACCTTAGCGGTCTTCATAAATGGGCGGCCTAACAAAATAGAAGAGGAAACATGCGAAGAATTCTCATTCATATTCAGCACATAAAAATCGCATGGAAACAGTAGGTCCTTCACTTTGACTAAAATATCCTCAACCTTCCCTAAGGGATGCACATAAGATCGATCGGCTAGTTGGACAACTATATTGGACTCGATTAAAGTACACAATTCAAGTTCTTTAAAAACATCATAAGACATGACATTAATCGAGGCACCGAGATCTAACATGGCTTTTTCAATGTATTTAGTACCGATAGTGCATGGGATAGAAAACATACCAGGATCGATGCACTTCGGTGGAAGATTACCTTGGAAGATTGCGGAGACGGTTTCTTTCTTCGTCTCGTCACTTTTTCTCGACATTCTCTTACTCGTGCACCACTTCTTGAGAAACTTGGCGTATTTTGGCACTTGGCTTACGGCCTCAAGAAGTGGGATGTTGACCACCACCTTTTGGAAGGTTCGAAGGACCTCCGCATCCTCGGTCTCCAAAGTAGGCTTCACAAGCCGACTCGGGAATGGTGCTCTGGTAACATCCTCAGGTACACTGACCTTCTCATCTTTTCTCACATTCTGAATCTCAGGAGCAGTCGGGGCGGACTTGTTCAAGCTGTCCGTGGCTTCCTTCGCAGCTCTGGTGGAAAGTGACTTCCCAATGCGCAGCTGAATGGCACTCACGTTTTCACATGAGTTTACTGTAGTTTGGGAAGGAAGCTTCCTCGAGCTCTTGCTCTCAATCTTACTAATTGACACCGCCATCTGTGTCAGCTGCTTGTTCAAATTATGCAGCTCTGCTTTGTGAGAATTAAGCTCTTCTCGAGCTTCTTTCTGAAACTGGCTGGTGCTAGTCACGATGGTCCTTACCATCTCTTCAAGCGAGCTGGAGGAGCTCGAGGCTTGAGCCTGGGTGGAAGAATTAGGCCTATCCTGGGACTGGCCTTGGAAACGAGTTTGTCCTTCCCTATTCCCATAGCTTAAATTAGGATGGTCGCGCCAACCGGGGTTGTAAGTGTTTGCATATGGGTCGTACTTCCTTGGGTTGGAAGCATACCCCCCGATCGCGTTGACCTCCGCATCCTCACGGTGTCCTCCAACGATTTTCTTTAACATGCTGCCTATCTCGGCCACCTGGGCCCTCATTTCAGTCATCTCGTGGCTCTGAGCCACGCTGTGCACTTGGCCTTGTCCCCGAATACCGAATTGCTGCGAGTTGGTGGCCATATTTGCAATCAACTGCTTGGCCTCAACTGGGGTCTTGTCAATCAGTGCCCCTCCACTCGCTGCATCGATCATCTGCCGGTCATGGGGCCAAAAACTTGTTGCGTGCTCAATGTGTTAAAATAAATAAGCAATAAGGTAGAGAGAGCACTCAGAACATGCAAGCATACATGGTCCTATAGCAAGTAGTAAGTATATTTCATTCGTTTTCCCACAGAGATTTATTATAAGCTATTCATGAAGTGTAAAGTTAAGAAAGAAGGGGTGGATTTGATGGGGTAGAATTTGTTTTTAATTGTCTATTTCCTACTGAATACGAAGAGGGTAGCAACACAAAAAAGTGCAAGTCAAAGCTAAACTCAAATGAGAAGAGACGAGATTAATAAATGAAGACAAAAACAGCTAGACAGAATTGTAACTTAGCAGAATTGCGGAGACAGCAATTCTACCGCAATGTAAATAACAGCGAAAGTGTGTAAAGTGATGAATTAATAGCTACTAATGACTATCCTATAGGCTTTTTCATACGATTCTCAAGCATTGGATCAACTCTCTATGCATCAAACTATCTCATTCTCATGTATCTTCCGATTTCATGCATTAGATTCTTTAGTTTACTCATGTCCAAGTAAGGTCTTAAGCATCTTGTTAAGGCAGAAAAATATGGTTTGTACTAGGGAAACGCCTATTCCTAGGTCGTTTCCTGGTTACCTTGAAAGGCTAGCATGATAGTACGACTCTGAACTCTTACTCCTTCCTGAGGTTAGGAGTTCTTTGGACAAAATGGATGGCCAATCGAAATTGCCCGTGGGATGAAGCTTACATACAATCAATGCTTCGAGAGCTATCCTACATGCTTGGTTCACGTTTTTTTAGCCTAAAGTGTTGTCATTAGCATGCCCCTAAGTGATTTAGCTACTCATGGATGTAAACAGAACAGAAGCAAGAGAAGAAGTAGACATGCTTAGAAGGAATTTAAAGACACAACAGTAAGGGAAAGCAGTAGAATGTAAAGGCAAGAAACTGTGAAATGAAGAATTGAGATTTGATTACTTGATTGTTTGATTGACAAAGAAAAGCTTTAAAGCAAATAACATGAAGACAGAACACAACGAAATAGTCTAATCTAGCTACTAGAAAAGAAACAGCAACAAGACAAAGCTGGAAAATGGAAATGAAGAGCAGAAAGCAGTAAAACAAGCTCGAATGTCTCGTTGCAGCCGCCTCGAATGAAGGATGAGAAAGGTCAGCCTTGCTTGGATGAATCCAATCGGGAGAGAAGAAGAATCTCCTCTCCTTCCTATCAGATTATCGATTCCAACAGCTGAGCTTCGCAAACCAGCAGACGGCACAGGAAAACAGGAGAAAAGATGGACTGCGAGAAGACTTCTACGCTTTCGGATGATGTTTGAACCCTCGACTTTGACCCCTATTTATAGTAATCTGCAGGTGCATTTGGGCCAAGGAGAACCATCAATCTTCAATGTCGTACTTCAGAATGGATGGAGGAGAAAGAACGAATCCCTGAAATAACGGAAATTAACAGAAAAAGATCAGTCAACTTACGGTTTCCACTTGAAACATTGCGGTGTCCGCAATGTTTTCGCAATGCTGGCTCAATGCAGTTTTTTCATTCTTTTCCTTCGGTTTTCAACCCTTTCCTTTCCTATTGTACATAAGTCCTAATTTAGCTACCTTCTTCTAAATCCCATATTTAAGCCTAGGTTTAGGCTAAATGCTATAAAAAACACCTAAGAGTGAACATTTTTCTAAGATAATTAAGTCCTAAAAAGGTCACTTTTGGAGACGTAACAGTCATCCCCTCATAAAAATACTGAATCAATAACTGATCGGCAATCTGATGATGTGGGAAGCTCGCGCACAGGCGCCCGAAGCGTTCCCAGTATTCGTGCAGGGACTCACCTACATCTTGGGTGATCCCATATATCCTCTTCCGCAGAGTGGTGGCTAAGGATGCGGGAAAGTATTTCTCCAAAAATACCCGCTTCATATCCTGCCACGTGGTGATGGATCCGGAGGGCAAGTAGTACAGCCAATCCTTGGCCTTGTCCTTGAGCGTAAAGGGGAATGCCCTCATATTCAGTTGCTCCTCCGTGACTCCTGCGGGCTTCATCCCCGCGCAGACGCAATTGAACTCCATCAGGTGTTTGTTCGCGTCCTCACCTGCGTTTCCATGGAAAGAAGGTAACTGGTGAATTAAACCAGATTTCAACTCGAAGTTACCTGCTACCACGGGGTAGTTAATGCACAAAGGCTGCAGGTTCAGGTCTGGCGCTGCCAGCTGCTTAAGCGTCCGTGGCGCATCACCTTGCGCCATCTCGTCAAATAAGAAGGGATTGCCTTCTTCTCTTTCCAACGTTCCTTGCCCCTCCCGGGCTTCTCTACGTAACCGCCGCTCCTCTCTGTCAATCTCAGGGATAAACTGCAAACTACCCTCAGAGGAACGGGTCATACACAAACAAAAATTCCAAACATACAATATACAAACAGGAAAATTTTTCAGTCAACCATCAATAAATCAAATTCAAACTTCAATCATAAATTCAATCAATTGCCTACTCCCCGGCAGCGACGCCAATTTTGGTGGGCGGATTTTTGAATATCCACTTAATCTCAAGCTGTCGAGGCTTGCCAAAATACGATTTATAAAGCCTATGACCAAGGCTTTGCAGCCAGTGGTAACAGGGTCGATCCAAGGAATAGGAAGATTGAATTTACTAGTGAAATTGGGATTTAATTGATTAATTGGTAACGGGGGGTTTTAGCATGCAAAGGAAATAGTAAGAAAGCTAACGAAGGAAGAATAATATGTAGAGAGCGTGTGCGCGGTTTGGGGAGTCTCGGGATCAATTGTTAGACAAATTCAACTTATCATTTAATTCTATTAACATGGAATTCAATTTACTGAGCACGCGGACGACTACCAGAGAAGCCCCAAAGTAGCCGACTCCATGGATTTTTATTAGACCACACAGTTCTAATTACACTTTATCTAATCCTACGTCAAGGTGATCAGCCCCAAAGTAAATTTAGACAGTCACTAGCTAACCGCGACGAACACTCGAGCGTGAATTCTAATTGCTAGTAGATTGCCCGCAAACGCTGTATGCAATCAACAATTATCCTACCCGACCCGATACTTCGATTTAATTCTATCTACCTGTGTTACTTAGTCGAGCAGTGAGAGGCACGGCATCGCTACTCTTTAACATACACAACATGCGAAACTACTCGAGTGTCAATCGGCGTATTTTAACATGCGCGTTGGATTAAGCAAAGTAGATAAATGCAAAGTAAACAGAACCAATATGCATATCAAAACTCAGATTATCAAAGCTAAATCGTCTAACAAAATCCCCCTAAACAAATCCCAAACCGTCACCCTTACCTTAGCCGCTCATGGCGCGGTTCGTCAATCCCGCTCCAACCACGGCCATGGAAGGATCCGTCTACTTATTACAAAGGAAGGTGGAGCTCACAAGCATGCCAACAATGGCGGAGCTCCACGGAAAATAGAGAGAAAATGGGGAAGAAGAAGACCAAAATGAGCCAAAACCGTAGAGAGATGAAGGAGAAGATGATATGAAAAAAGTGCAGAAAAATCGTCTTTTAGCTGCTGCCATCGTCGTAGCGTCGAGACGCTAGGCCAGCGTCTCGACGCTGTGCCCTAAGTTTTCCGCGCGCGCGCTCGCGATGGCGTCGCGACGCAAGGCCAGCGTCGCGACGCTGCCCCGATAAAATTCCTGCGCGCGCCTCCTCCGGAGCGTCTCGACGCCAAGCAGGGTCTCGACGCCAGTGCAGCGTCGAGCTAGCGTCTCGACGCTATCACTCGACGCTTGCTCTCGGGTTTTTCCAGCGTCGAGCAAGCGTCTCGACGCTATAGCTCGACGCTGGCTCTCGGGTTTGGGGCTGAAGCTTTGCCTCTCCAAGGCAGTTTTGGCCTGTTTCTTCACGGAACAAGTTCCCCTCTTCCCGATGCATTCCCGGGGCGCTAAAACTCTGCTTTAAGCACTCGAACATGCCCAACGGACGCACGAGCTCTTTGCCGCTTTTGTCCTACAAAAGAGATATATTTAATCAATTGAAAGCGGACTTTAGCCATAATTAGGACGTATTTAATAGCTCCAAAATGGAGTTATCAGATTCATCCAAGCAAGGCTGATCTCTCTCAACCTTCAGCCGAGGCGGTTGCGACGAGGCATTCAAGCTCAATTACCTGCTTTCTGTCTTTTATTTCTAATTTCCAGCTCTGTTTAGTTGTTGTTTCTTTTCTAGTGGCTAGTTCATTTCATTTCGTTGCTGTCTGTCTTTGTGGTATTTATTTTAAGCTTTCCTTTGTTCATTCAAACAATCAAGTAATCAAAGCAAAAATTCTTCATTTCACAGTTTCTTCTCTTTGCTGCTACTGTTTTTCCTTGCTGTTTGTCTTTCATTTCCTTCTAAGCATGTCTACTTCATCTCTTATTTCTGTTCTGTCTATATCCATGAGTAGCTAAGTCACATAGGGGCATGCTAATGACGATACTATAGGCTAAAAAAACGTGAACCAAGCATGTAGGATAGCTCTCGAAGCATTGATTGTATGTAAGCTTCATCCCACGGGCAATTTCGATTGGCCATCCATTTTGTCCAAAGAACTCCTAACCTCTGGAAGGAGTAAGAGTTCAGAGTCATACACTCATGCTAGCCTTTCAAGGTAGTCAGAAAACGACCTAGGAATAGGCGTTTTCCTAGTACAAACCATAACTTTCTGTTTTAACAAGATGCTTAAGACCTTACTTGGACATGAGTAAACTAAAGAATCTAATGCATGAAATCGGAAGATACATGAGATTGAGTGAGTTTGATGCATAGAGAGTTGATCCAATGCTTGAGAATCGTGAGAAAATGCCTATAGAGTAGTCATTAGTAGCCCTTGTTTCTCCATTTTACACACTTTCGCTGTTAGTAACATTGCGGTAGAATTGCTGATTTCGCAATTCTGCTAAGTTCAAAGTTCTGTTTAGCTAATTTCCTCTCTGTTTATTAATCTCTTCTCTTTTCATTTAAGTTTATCTTTGACTTGCACCTGTTTATGTTGCTACCCTTTACATATTCCTTAGACATTAGACAATTTAAAACCAATTCCACCTCCTCAAATCCACCCATTCTTTCTTAACAATACACTTCACTAGTAGCTCATAATAAATCTCTGTGGGAAAACGAATGAAAAAATACTTACTACTTGCTATAAGATCATGTATGCTTGCATGTTCTAAGTGCTCTCTCTCTCTTATTGCTTATTTATTTTAACACATTGAGCACGCAACAGATCCCCTACACCACCAAACCACTAATCACAATTGAGATAATATTTGATTAATTAATTTATATGGTATAAACTCTTAAAACGATTAATCATTATTATCCACTAAAATATTATTTTAAGCTCTAATCTAATGTAATGGTTCAATTTAACCATAAACAATTAAATTCAACAAAATATATCAATTAAGCATAATTAATTCCTTAATTTACAAGACTTAGGAGATAAATATGAGCACTTTTGGAGTGCTATCAATACTCCAAGCATTTCATGCGCCAATCAAACTCGGATTTCCAATCTATTCACTAAGGGTTCATCCTAGGAAACCCTTATGGGTTTAGCTAACCATACAATAAGAATACTTCAAAATACTAGAAACTAAATTCATAAGCATTTCGAGATATCAACAAAATTCAGAATATAAAAACAATAGAAAGATCTATCTAAGAAGGGAAGAATCCGTGGAGCTTTTCAAACTGTATTAGATATCCAGCTCCTTCTTGAGTCCTTCTCTAGGAGCTTCTTTCAGCTGCAGCACTCTTGAAGAGCTCTTCAATGGCAACTTCATCTTCTTCCTCCACAAATACTCCAAAAACCAAGGTAAAAACGCTAACTCCTAGGAATTCCTAATCCTTCTCCTCTATTTGCTGCCCTTTTCTCTTTCTCCCATTTTCTACTTATAGTGCAGGGTTTCACCAAGAATATTACCCTAAAATGGCCACTGCCTCCTCATTGGAGGTCTGCAAATGGAAAAGTTTAACGGTCTGTACGGCAGTGGACAAGAGCTGACAAATCTACAGGATCATGTACAACATTTGTTGATGCGCTACGCCCGCAAAGGTTCTTAAAACCGCCAGCTTTGCTGCTGCGATTGGACCGCACAACTCCTCATAAACCTTGGACACTCTATGTTATACGTTGCGATCCACGCGGAGTTCTAGCGACACCTGAGAAGGCAAAAGCAGAATTATTTATGCACAATTAAGCTCAAATATGTACAATTATCCTACATGCTCAAATGCTTGACTCTTCTCAAATACTCCCTATGCATCCCTTCCTCTTAAGTTGCCTTTTGACGCAGTGCTAACTGTGAGGCTCACAATCAACCCTGGTTACTCAGTAACCTAGAGAAAATATGGATGGTCAATATTATTTATATATATATATATATATTATTTTTTTTATAAGAGGGGAAGCTCAGTTACTTAGGATAGAGGAATGTTATTGAGACTCTACTTTTTTCTCTAGGATGCCTCACCCCCAAACTTAAACTTCTCATTGTCCCCAATGAGAGTCTAAGAAAGTGGCATCCCCAAAATTTGCTAGAAGTATCTAACACAAGGCTTAGGAAGGCCATCAGATCTATTGCTAAGATGAGATAGTAAGCTACCCAAGCTTTATCCAGAAATACAAGGTTGCATGCTCTATCAAAGGGAGTTTGGCTTCCACGGCCACTCAAGGCAGCTTGGAGAGCTCATTGCAGCTTTACTCAGCATTCAACACTCATCCAGCAAAACTACTTAACAACCTGACTAACGGAAGACTATTACATAGCTAACATCGCAACCTAGCAACAATGAACTAAAATAGATCACAGGGCACATGCAACAATGCTAATAAAACAAACTAAGCGCAATGCTAACCAGCTCGATACATACACAGGACAGAAGCAACATGCTCTACAGTGAACATGCTTTTCATAAGACAACAGCAAATGTAGTACCATCATTTATAAAACGAAGCAGGCAGCATACAAAAGATCTAATTAATACTACCTACACTAAACTAACAACTAACTGGGCCCAGCGGGCTTTTTCTTAACTACAACTAACTAACCGACTCTACTAAAGCAAAGAAAACAGATTCATTTGATATTTGAGGAGGGAACATTGGTTTCAAAAAGCAGGTAAGATTAGGAATAATCAAACTTCCCCGGAATGCTTTCAATCTTCGCATTCCTCATCTTCATCCACGCGCGAGGACACCCAAGGCTGCAGCACTACGTCAGGGAAATTAGGCATTTGGCACCGCAGATGCTCAGCAAGCACAACATCCCTCTCCTTGGCATAAGTTTCCCAATGGATCAACTTTTGCTGAATATCAGTCATCTGGGAGATCATTTTGCTTTGCGCTCCAGCCAGGTTGTTCAATTAAATCTCCATGTTGCCCCTTCGCCGCAACTTCAGCTGAATTGGCAACTCAATGTTCCCTGAATAAGCCATTTTCCTTTCTTCAGTCGAGATTGGGACGCCTGCATTCAAACACGGCTTAATGATTGTATTTGGAGAAAACAACTATTCTTTCCCTTTTTTGGCGCACTCCTTGATGGAGCTGCAAATCAGCTCACCAACATTTATCGTGTATCCCTTCATGATGGCAAAAATTAGGAGCGTCCGGTTCTGATTGGTTGTGGTTTCGTGAGTGACTGCAGCAAACGCCTTTTTATGAATGTGAACTTGACACTAACTTTGTCTTTGAGCAAGAAATTCAACAGAGTATGCTTCCCCTGGTTGGATATAGACCACTGAGCCTCAGGCTTGCCCACTTCGTTCAAGACTTCTTCAAGGATTTCTTCCAAAGGATTTTCCACCATTTTGGCATACTAAGAGTTTTGCTTATCCAGCAGTAGGCGTCATTAATAACCTTGGGGGAGAAATCCACCTTCATGCCTCTGAACATCAAGTAGCTCCCATCGACGTTGTCCATATTGGCATAGAAATCGTATACAATGTCTGAGTAGGCAGCTACTGAAGGCTTACAGAAATATTCCCATTCGTGATTGATGATTTATGCTCTCAAGAATTGAGGCAGATCAGCTACAATGTCCAAGAATCCCCATTCATGTAGCAGGTCCCTTGTGTAGAGAATTCCCCCACGCTCGCGAGCTTCGGCATAGATATAGCGTTCTGGTGGAGGCACATCCTCTGCGAACATCTTCGCTTTTCCCTTTTCTCGAGTTCTGGCTTCTTCAACTGCCTCTATCTTGAGGTCCTTCTCCTGAATAGGCACCGGCTTCTTGCGCAAAGCCTTGGCAGATGGCTTTGGCCTCTTTGCTTTGACTATAGTTGGCTTCCTCTTTTTCTTCTTAGGCTCTGACACCACTTATAGTTCCTATTCAGCGACTAGCTCCGCCGCTAACCTGTTGATTCGCTCGCTGGCCCCTTCGGACAGGGGCTGACTTTCCTCAACCACACTAGCTTGCTCAGCTGCCTCAACCCTCACAGGACTTCTTTCCTCAGCGCCCTCTGTTGCGTGCTCAATGTGTTGAAATAATTAGGCAATAAAAGGGATAGAGCACTCAGAACATGCAAGCATACATGATCTTATAGCAAGTAGTAAGTATATTTCATTCGTTTTCCCACAGAGATTTATTTTTAGCTATTCGCAAAGTGTTTTGTTAAGAAAGAAGGGGTGGATTTGATGGGGTAAAATTGGTTTTTAATTGTCTAAATTTTGCAGAATGTGTAAAGGGTAGCAACATCAACGAGAACAAGTGAAATCTAAGCTCAAATGAAAAGAAACGAGATTAATAAATGAATACAAAAACAACTAGACAGACTTGTGATTTAAGCAGAATTGCGGAGACAGCAATTCTACCGCAATTAAATAGCAGCGAAAGTGTGTAAATGGGTGAATTAAGGGCTACTAATGACTATCCTATAGGCATTTTTATACGATTCTCAAGCACTGGATCTACTCTCTATGCATCAAACTATCTCAATCTCATGTATCGTCCGATTCCATGCATTAGATTCTTTAGTTTACTCAACTCAAAGTAAGGTCTTAAGCATCTTGTTAAGGCAGAAAGATATGGTTTGTACTAGGGAAACGCCTATTCCTAGGCCGTTGCCTGGTTACCTTGAAAGGCTAGCATGATAATATGACTCTGAACTCTTACTCCTTCCAGAGGTTAGGAGTTCTTTGGACAAAATGGATGGCCAATCGAAATTGCTCGTGGGGTGAAGCTTACATACAATCAATGCTTCGAGAGCTATCCTACATGCTTGATTCACGTTTTTTTAGCCTATGGAATTGTCATTAGCATGCCCCTAAGTCACTTAGTTACTCATGGATATAAAGAGAACAGAACTAAAGGATAAAATAGACATGCTTAGAAGGGAAATGTGTTTAAAACAGCAAGGGAAAGCAGTAGAATGCAAAGGCGAGAGACTGTGAAATACTGAACTTTGCGTTTGATTAATTGATTGTTGAATGAATATAAAAGATACTTAAAGTAGAGAACAGCAAGACAGAACACAACGAAATGAACTGAATGAACCACAAGAGCAGAAACAACACAAGACAGAGTTGTAAAATAGAAATGAAGAACAGAAAGCAATAAAACAGCTCGAATGACTTGTTGCAGTCGCTTCGAATGAAGGATGAGAAAGGTCAGCCTTGCTTGGATGAATCCAATCGGGAGAGAAGAAGAATCTCCTCTCCTTCCTATCAGATTATCGATTCCAACAGCTGAGCTTCGCAAACCAGCAGACGGCAAAGGAAAACTAGGAGAAAAGATGGACTGCGAGAAGACTTCTACGCTTTCGGATGATGATTGAACCCTCGACTTTGACCCCTATTTATAGTAATCTGCAGGTGCATTTGGGCCAAGGAGAACCATCAATCTTCAACGTCGTACTTCAGAATGGATGGAGGAGAAAGAACGAATCCCTGAAATAACGGAAATTAACAGAAAAAGATCAGTCAACTTACGGTTTTCACTTGAAACATTGCGGTGACCGCAATGTTTCCGCAATGCGTTCGCAAAGCTTGTTTTTCATTCTTTTCCTTCGGTTTTCAACTCTTTTCTTTCCTATTGTACATAAGTCCTAATTTAGCTACCTTCTTCTAATTCTCATATTTAAGCATAAGTTTAGGCTAAATGCTATCAAAAACACCTAAGAGTGAACATCTTTCTAAGCCAATTAAGTCCTAAAAAGGTCACTTTTGGAGACGTAACACACCCCCAAACTTAAGGTTTTGCTTGTCCTCAAGCAATCTAAGGACTTTCCTAGGCTGCTGTTTCTTCTTCTTTAACCACTTACTAACTCCCCTATATCCCTATCTATAGCTATGCTGTCCTGTGACACACTTCTAAGCTTAAAACAACCCTCTTATCTAGCTTCTTCTGACTTCGCCTGCCTAACACTCCATCTGTTTTCATTAACTCCCTACAACTGATCTATTTGCTTTTGTCATATCATGCCACTATCCCTAAGGTTTCAAATTCTGCCTAGCTTTACCTCAGACTCAGTACACGATTCTAGCTTTATTTTTAATGTGTCTAGGATTCCTTAGAGTCCTGCCAGTCTTAGTATTAACGGTGACAGTAGTATTTTTAAAGAACAACCTAAACCCTGGCATCACTACATTGGATAAACACTCATCTCCCTAAACAACCCTACAAGTTACAACTTTGTGCTTAGCTAATTGAGGATCAGAGTTCTTTTTAAATAGGTCATCTAAGCCACAAAGTTATAACTCCTAGGTATACATTCTTCTTCCCTATTCTTTTCCCTTTTTCTTACTTAGGTGGGGCCTCTCCTTTGGTTGCCTTTTGATGCAATGCCACTTGTGGGTCACACACTTGGCACTGATTACTTAGCAACCTCAGAGAGACCCCCCTCTTTATTCTATTTTTCATTTTTTTTTTCAGTTCATCATTTTTTGTAAAGGAGAAGAAGAATGCTTATGTTTCTAAGGGAGAGAGGAATGTTCCTAGGCCTAGGGTGGCCTCCCCCAAACTTCAACTACTCATTGTCCCCAATGAGTGTCTGAGGTGGCACACCCCCAAACTTTCCTAGAAGCATCTAGTCTAAGGTAAAACAAAGAGAATCTAAAGCCCTAGGTATAGACAAAACATTCGAACTGCAAATATCACAGCAGCAGTAATTTTAAAAAAAACAGACAGATAAGGGCTTAAAGTTGTGCATGCTGAACTTTTTAGAGGTTGATTTAAACTAGCAAAGGGTGTCCTATGACACTCATCCAGCATGCTTTTAGATAAGCTATATATGGTAGTCATGATAGCAGTAAAATATGGAATTTAAACAGATCACAGCCTAGCTAAACAGACAGTCCAAAACATGCTTTCAGTAATAAAAATTGCGGGGACCGCAATTATTTCGCAATCAAGTCAGGGCAGATATAACAGTGATTAAGGCCCCTAAGCATGCTCTTTCCAGTCATTCAAGCTCATCTAAAAATAAAACAAAACTAGCCTACCTAGTCACCTATCATCAGACTATACTAAGCAAAATTAAAAACATAAAACTAAGCATCTAAAACAGATCAAAAGTGTACGAAAAACAGCATAATTCACATGGTGTATCAGAAAGCAGAAAATTGTTTTTTTTTCTAAGGGAACAGCAATACTCCCTTCAGTGCAATTCAAACCAGCACTCAAACGTCTTCATCTTCATCAGGTTGTCGTGGTCGTGGAGGCACCCATGGAGTCAGGAGATTTGTGGGGAAGTCAGGGAAGATGCACCCAAGTTGATCTGCAACTTCCTTGTCCCGTGCCTGCGCGTAAGTGGCCCATTGAGCCATCCTCCTTTGCATATCCATCAGGCACGCCATGGATAGTGACTGATCAGCAGCCAGCCTATCCAGTTCAAACTCCATATTCCCCTTCCTCTTCAGCCTCAAGCTAGCAGGCAGCTCCAAGTGGCCCGTGTAAGCCATCTGCTGCTCCATTCGCTCAATGGGGACTCCTGCAAGCAAACATAGTTTGGTTATGGTGTTAGGGAAAAACAGTGGTCCCTTACCTTTCTTGGCGCACTCAGCAATGGCGGCTGACATGATTTCCCCCACATTGACCGTGAGACCTCGCATAATGGCATAGACCAGCAGCGACCTGCTCTGGTTGATGGTCGTCTCATGGGTCACAGGGGACAGCTTTCTCCTTACAAAGGCAAACCATACAGCTGCCTTTGCTGTCAGGTTGGCACTCATGAGGGTGTGCCTCCCATTGCGTGATACAGTCCACGCTGCCTCAGGCTGGCCAATGGTTCGAATGGCCTCCTCCAGCACTGCCTCAGTAGGCTCATCAACGATCCTCGCATAATCAGTGTGTCTTTGGCCCTTGAGGCCATAAGCTTCGTTGATGGCTTTTGCTGAGTAGTCCACCTCTACTCCCCTCACCACAGAAAGCCCTTCCTCAGAGTTTCGAAGGTTGGCGTAGAAGTCGTAAACCATGCTCGTGTAAGCTGGATTGGGCGGCCTGCACAACTCCTCCCAGCTATGATTTATGATTCCTGCGCGCAAGAACTGCGGCAGGTCAGCAGGTCTGTCGAGGAAGCCCTTCTCGTGCAGCAACTCCCTCTTCCTCAGCTCAACTCCCCTGGACTCAGCGTCAGAGGAAACATACCTCACTGACTGAGGCTCATCTTCAGGGTAGAGCTTGGCCTTCCCTTTGTCTGCTGGCTTGGCTGACTCTGCAGCCTCAACCTTGAGTCTTTTGAGCGATGGCTCAGTGCTCTCTCTTTCTGACGAAAGCACCTTCTTGGCCTTCTTCTTCTTCAGCTTCTTGGATCGCTTGGCCTTAAGAATCTTGGCCTTCTTCTTCTTCTTGAGCTTTGCCTCAATGGTGATCTGCTGCAGGCACGCCCCCAACGTCTCTTCCATTGAGTCAGTCTTCTGTTCAAGACTCTCCGGGCTAGCTTCCCTCACAGGCGAGAAAACCTCCTCGTCCTCACCTTCCCCACTACCCTGCGTTGATTCTTGGTACTCCCCATATGGGAATTCAGGGTCAGGCCGTGGGGAAGTGTGCGACGGCGTGGTTGTTTGCTCTGCTGAAGGTGTCTGTGCAGAACTCAGTGGTGAAGACGGCTGCTCAGGGCTCTGCGCTGGCGGTGATGGGGACGAGCTGTGCGCTGGTGGTGCAGGTGGCGAGGCACTCCTCTTGGCTGAATCGTGGGACACACGATCAGTTTCTTGACTCTCCACAGAGGGAGTCTTTTCTTTGCTTGGTTCAGCAGCCACCGCTACACTCCATCTGCGCTTCTTGGGTGTGCCTGCTGGTTCAGAGGGTCCAGCAGGTATCTCAGTGACAACCCTCCACTTCTTCTTGCGAATCGGAAGCTTGGGTAAGCGTTCAGTTCGCGCAGCGTCAGCCTCAGCCAAGGCCAGCAGTGCGTCTCTCGCAGCTGTTTCAGCGTCGTCAGCCCTCTTCTTGGCTGCAGATCTTTCAGCCCGTGTGAACACCATTGTTGAGTCTTGGAGATTTGGAGAGAAGAATCGAAGATGAAAAGAATCGCAGCTTTCTTGGAATTCAGAGAGTGGGAGAATCGTATCGATCGAGCGCCTTCTAACGGATATAAAAGAAACGGATAAATCCCAACGGCTATATTTTGCGGATCCTGCAAATCCAGCGCAATTTTTGGGATATTTTTTCATCAAAATGTCTATCTTTGCTCGTCCGTATCTTTTATTTGGCTCAATCTTTTCTTGATTTTTAAAGCTGGAGTTACTCTCCTTGATTCCCTCTTTCGATTCCCTACAAAAAGAAATAAAAATAACATCAAATTCGCAATTAAAATCATACAACAAAACACACAAACGATAACCGGAAAATCGCAAAAAATAAACTAAGGCATGAGCCTTGTGTTGACGAGCACAGCAATCACTCGTCCTCTCTCGTTCTCATTGTCACGCTTCAGTCAAGAGGAAGGCCGAGAGAGTCTTCACATCTCCTTCCTCATAGTAGTGCTTCAATCTTGCACCATTAACCATGAATGGTTGGCCTTGCTGCAAGTTCTTTATCTCTATAGCACCATGAACAAACACATTAGTAATCACAAAAGGACCTGACCACCTAGACTTAAGTTTCCCTGGAAATAGTTTCAACCGTGAGTTAAACAACAAGACAAGTTGACCCTTCTTAAAGTCCTTAACTCTAAGTCTACTATCGTGCCAAATCTTGGTCTTTTCCTTATACATTTTAGCATTTTCATAGGCCATATGTCTAAGCTCATCAAGCTCATGTAATTGCAAAGACCGCAATGTTCCCGCATCATTTACACAAAAATTCAATTCCTTCATGGCCCAAAATGCTTTGATTTCTAACTCAAGTGGTAAGTGACAAGCTTTGCCATATACCAGCCTATAAGGAGACATACCTAGGGGTGTCTTATATGCTGTCCTATACGCCCAAAGTGCATCCTCAAGCTTAAAGAACCAGTCTTTCCTATTAGGTTTGACCACTTTTTCTAGGATGTTCTGAATCTCCCTATTTGAAATTTCAGCTTGTCCATTCGAGTGTGGGTGATAGAGAGTGGCTACTCTATGTCTAATGTTATACTTAGCCAACACTCTCTCCATAGCCTTGTTAATGAAATGTGACCCCTCATCACTAATGATGGCACGAGGTGTCCGAAACCTAGTAAAAATGTGCCTATGTAAGAATTTGGTGACTGTTTTAGCATCATTATTGGGACATGCTTTGGCCTCTACCCACTTGGATACGTAGTCTACTGCTACCAAAATGTAAAGGTTACCTGATGATGGAGGGAATGGCCCCATGAAGTCAATGCCCCACACATCAAAGAGCTCCAACTCTAAGATGTAGGTGAGGGGCATCTCATCCTTTCGACTGAGGTTACCTGTTCTTTGGCATTCATCGCAGCTGTGGGCATAGTTGTGGGCATCTTTGAAGATCGTTGGCCAATAGTAGCCACTCTGAAATACCTTTGCAGCTGTTCTTTGGCCACCAAAGTGTCCACCATAAGGAGCTGTGTGACAATGCTGCAGCACAGACTTCGCTTCAGCAGCTGAAACACACTTCCTTAGCAAGCCATCAGCACAGGTTCTGTAAAGTGTGGGGTCATCCCATATGAATTTCCTTGCTTCATGAAGGAACCTCTTCTTCTCTTGACCTCCCTTGAAAACTGGTAATACCTGTGATGCAAGGAAGTTAGCAATGTCAGCAAACCAAGGTTCCTCATCGTTATCACAATGAGTCAAAACAAAGACATGTTCATCAATAAAAGCATCAGAAATTGCGGGTTCCGCAATTTTTTCGCAATTGTGCTGCAATCGAGAAAGGTGATCCGCAACCACATTTTCACATCCTTTCTTGTCTCGAATGTCCAAATCAAATTCCTGCAGCAATAACACCCACCTAATCAACCTAGGCTTAGCATCAGCCTTCCTCATAAGATATTTCAAGGCAGAATGGTCAGTGTACACAATTGTCCTAGTGCCTACAATATAGTTTATTAATTTCTCACAAGCGAACACTACAGCAAGCATCTCTTTCTCAGTAGTTGTATAATTACATTGAGCCTCATTCAAGGTCTTACTAGCATAATAGACAGGGTGTGTTAGCTTGTCAATCTTCTGTCCTAACATAACCCCTACAGCATAGTCACTAGCATCACATAACATCTCAAATGGGAGATCCCAATCTGGCCCTACTATAACAGGTGCTGTGACTAGTGCTTTCTTAAGGGTTGTCCAAGCTACTACACATTCCTTAGAGAAGATGAATGGCCTATTTAGCTCTAGAAGCTCACACAGAGGCTTGGCTATCTTAGAAAAGTCCTTAATGAACCTTCTGTAGAAGCCAGCATGCCCTAAGAAACTCCTAATGGCCTTGACATTCTGAGGCTCTACCAACTTCTCTATGATTTCTATCTTTGCCCTATCAACTTCCACACCTGCCCTTGACACTCTATGACCTAAGACAATCCCCTCATCTACCATGAAGTGACACTTTTCCCAATTAAGGACTAAGTTAGTCTCTTCACATCTAGCCAAGACTTGTCCTAGGTTCTCTAGACAGTTGGTAAATGAATCCCCAGAGACTGAAAAGTCATCCATGAATATCTCTATCATGGATTCATCCAAATCAGAGAAGATTGCCAACATGCACCTTTGGAAAGTTGCCGGTGCATTGCATAAGCCAAAAGGCATTCTGCGAAAGGCAAAAGTTCCAAAAGGGCAAGTAAAGGTAGTCTTTTCTTGGTCTTTGGGGTCTATAGTGATCTGGTTATACCCTGAATAACCGTCTAGGAAACAGTAATAGGCTCTACCAGCTATTCTGTCTAACATTTGGTCAATGAATGGTAGAGGGAAGTGGTCTTTTATTAGTTTCTTTATTGAGCTTCCTATAATCCATACATACTCTCCACCCCGTGACAGTCCTAGTTGGAATCAGTTCGTTGTTCTCATTGACTACTGTTGCGTGCTCAATGTGAAAAGATAAATGTGCAAAAGGATAGAGAGAGCACTTAGAACATGCAAGCATACATGGTCTCACAGCAAGTAGTAAGTATATTTCATTCGTTTTTTCCACAGAGACTCATTTTAGCTATTCGCGAAGTGTATTTGTTAAGAAAGATGGGATGAATTTGAGGGGGTAAAATTGGTTTTTAATTATCTAAGTTTTACTGAATGTGTAAAGGAATTTACCATAAACAAATTAAAGTTAAAATCAAGCTCAAAGAACAAGAGATGGAATCAATAAACGAAGAAGAAAACAGCTACACAGAATGCAATTTAGCAGAATTGCGAGAACCGCAATTAATCCGCAATTAAATGGCAGCGAAACTGATTAAAAGGGTGAATTAAGGGCTACTAATGACTATCCTAAAGGCAGTTTATTACGATTATCAAGCTTTGGATCAACTCTCTATACATCAAACTCACTCTATCTCAAGTATCGTCCGATTCCATGCATTAGAGACTCAAGTTTACTCGACTTCAAAGTAAGGTCTTAAGCATCTTGTTAAAACAGGAGTGTTTAGTTTGTACTAGGGAAACGCCTATTCCTAGGCCGTTTCCTGATTACCATGAAAGGCTAGCATGATTATATGACTCTGAACTCTTACTCCTTCCAGAGGTTAGGAGTTCTTTGGACAAAATGGATGGCCAATCGGAATTGCCCGTGGGATGAAGCTTACATACAATCAATGTTCGAGTGTTGAACCGACTACTTGACTCACGTTTTTTAGCCTATAGTTCTGTCATTAGCATGCCCCTAAGTGATTTTAGTTACTCATGGATATGTAGAGAACAGAAATGGTAGATAAGATAGACATGCTTAGGAGAGGAATGTGTGCAAAAGAGTAAGCCAAAATCGTAGCAGAACAAGATGGAAACTGTAAATGCAGAATTGTACTTCGATTACTTTAAGTGTTTGAATAACAAAGGGAAGCTTTAGAAGAACTGAATCCAAGGCAGACAACAACGAAATGCAGTAATTGAAATGCTAAACTAAGAACAACAGTGATCAGAAATGGAAATGAGAAGAACAGAGCAGAAAAACAGTAAAGGTTTGCTAGAAAACTCCGTGGCAGTCGCCTCGAATGATGGTGATGAAAAGTCAGCCGTGCTTGGATGAATCCAATCGAGAGAGAAGAAGAATCTTCTCTCCTTCCTATCAGATTATCGACTCCAAAAGCTGAGACTCTCACTCCAACAAACGGCAGAAGAAAACAGATGGAAATGGTGGACTGCGAGAAGACTTCTGCGCTTCGAATGATGACTGAACCTCCGACTTTGACCCCCTTTTATAGTAGTTTGCAGGTGCGTTTGGGCCAAGGAGAACCATCAATCTTCAACGTCATATATCAGAATGGATGGAGG
Source organism: Herpetospermum pedunculosum (assembly GCA_028017165.1). Classification (NCBI taxonomy): domain Eukaryota; kingdom Viridiplantae; phylum Streptophyta; class Magnoliopsida; order Cucurbitales; family Cucurbitaceae; genus Herpetospermum; species Herpetospermum pedunculosum. Next base: position 15,134,800 of record CM051526.1, read on the forward strand.
AGAAAGGACGAATCCCTGAAAAGTCGGATCTAAACAGAAAAAGATCAGCCAACTTACGGTTTTAACTTGAATAATTGCGGTCACTGCAATTATTCCGCAATTCATTCGCAATGGTTATTTTTTTCATTCTTTTCTTCGGTTTTCAACCCTTTTTCTACCTATTGTACATAAGTCCTATATTAGCTACCTTCTTCTAATTCTCATATTAAAGCATAGGTTTAAGCTAAATGCTAACAAAAACACCTAAATGTGTACATCTTCTTAAGCTAAATGGGTCCTAAATAAGTCACTTTCAGAGACTTAACACACCCCCAAACTTAAGGCTTTGCTTGTCCTCAAGCATACTAAGGACTTACTTAGGCTGCTGTTTCTTCTCCTTTACCTACTCACTAACTCCCTTATATTCTTGTCTATAGCAATGCTGTCCTGTGACACACTTCTAAGTTTAGAACTAACCTCTTGTCTAGCTTCTTCTGACTTCACCTGCCTACTATCCCCACTGCTTTTGCTAACCCCCTACTACTGATCTAACTACTTTTGTGATATCATGCCACTATCCCTAAGGTTTCAAATTCTACCAAGCTTTACTCCAGACTCAGTACATGCTTCTAGCTTATTTTTAATGTGTCTAGGCTTCCTTAGAGTCATGCCAGTCTTAGTATTAACAGTGACAGTGGTACTTTTAGAGAACAACCTAAGCCCTGGCATCACTACATTGGATATACATTCATCTCCCTAGACAAACTTAAAAGCTACAACCTTGTGCTTAGCTCATTAAGGATCAGAGTTCTTTTTACATAGGACATCTAAGCCACAAGATTATAACTCCCAAGCATACATTCTTCTTCCCTATTTCTCCCTTTTTCCTTTTTTACTTAGGTGGAGTCTTCCCTTGGTTTGCCTTTTGATGCAATGCCACTTGTGGTTTACACCTTTGGCACTGATTACTTAGCAACTTGAGAAAGACTCCCCTCTTTATTCTATTTTTTCACTTTTTCTATTTTTTTTTTTTTAGGAGAAGAAGAATGCTTATGTCTTAAGGAAGAGAGGAATGTTCCTAGGCCTAGGGTGGCCTCCCCCAAACTTCAACTACTCATTGTCCCCAATGAGTGTTTGAGGTGGCACACCCCCAAACTTGTCCTAGAAGCATCTAGTCTAAAGCAAAACAAAGAGAATCTAAAAATCCTAGGCATAGGCAAAACATTCTAAAAGCAATTATCCCAGCAGCAGAAAATTTGAACATAACAGAAAGTTTTAAGGACTTATGGTTTCTGCATACTGAACACTATTTAGAAGCAAATTTAAACTATCAAAGGGTGTCCTATGACACTCATCCAGCATGCTTCAAGATCAGCTATATGAGGTAGTCATGCTAGCAGCAAAAGATAGAATTTAACAGATCACAGTCTAACTAAACAGACAGTCCAAAACATGCAATCAGTCACAAAAATTGCGGGAACCGCAATTATTTCGCAATTCAATCTGGGCAGATTTAACATTGATTCAGGCCCCTAGCATGCTTTTTCCCGTTACTCATGCATCCTAAAAATAAAACTAAACTATCCTACCTAATCAGCTAACATCAGACTAGACTAAGCAGAAGAAAAAACATAAAACTAAACATTAAAAACAGATCAAAAATTGAATACAAAACAGCATACTATACATGAATCTATCAAAAAGCAGGAAAATTGTCTTTTGTTTCTTAAGAGATCAGTAATACTCCCTCTAGTGCTCTTCAAACCAGCACTCAATTCTCATCATCCTCATCTGGTTGCCTTGGTCGTGGGGGCACCCATGGAGTTAGGAGGTTGGTGGGGAAGTCTGGGAAGATGCACCCCAACTGGTCTGCAACTTCTCTGTCCCTCGCCTGCGCATAGTTGGCCCATTGAGCCATTCTCCTCTGCATGTCCATCAAGCAGGCCATGGATAGGGACTGTTCAGCAGCCAGCCTATCCAACTCAAATTCCATGTTGCCCTTTCTTCTCAGCCTTAGGTGTGCAGGCAACTCCAAATGGCCTGTGTAAGGCAGCTGCTGCTCCAAGCGCTCGGTGGGAACCCCTGCAAGCAAACACAATTTTGTTATAGTGTTGGGGAAAAATAATGGCCCCTTACCCTTTTTAGCACACTCAGCTATGGCAGCAGCGATGACTTCTCCCACGTTGATCGTGAGACCTCTCATTATAGCATAAACCAGCAGCGAACGGCTCTGGTTAATTGTAGTCTCATGAGTTACTGGGGAGAGTCTTCGTCTGACGAATGAAAACCACACAGCTGCCTTAGCCGTGAGGTTGGCACTCATGAGTGTGTGCCGCCCATTGCGTGACACTGTCCAGGAGGCCTCAGGCTGGCCAATCGTGCGAATGGCCTCTTCCAGCACAGCCTCGGTCGGCTCATCAACTATCCGTGCATAATCTGTGTGCGCTCGGCCCTTGAGACCAAAGGCTTCATTGATGGCCTTGGCTGAGAAATCAACTTCCACCCCTCTGACCACAGATAGGCCATCCTCAGGGCTGAGCACATTGGCGTAGAAATCGTACACCATGCTCGTGTAGGCTGGATTGGGAGGTCTGCAGAATTCCTCCCAGCCATGGTTGAGCACCCCTGCGCGCAAGAACTGCGGCAGGTCAGCAAGTCGATCAAGGAACCCCTTCTCGTGCAACAGGTCCCTTTTCCTCAGTTCAACACCCCTGGATTCAGCATCAGATGAGACATACCTCACTGACGGAGGTTCATCTTCAGGGTAGAGTTTAGCCTTCCCCTTATCTGCCGGTTTGGATGATGCCGCAGCCTCCACCTTGAGGCGTTTGAGCGACGGCTCAGCACTCTCCTTGTCCGTCGATGGCACCTTCTTGGCCTTTTTCTTCAACTTTTTGGCCTTACCAGTCATGGCCATCTTCTTCTTTTTGAGCCTTGCCTGGAGTTGTGGGAAACATGCCCCCAACGTCTCCTCCATAGAATCATCCTGCTGTGCAGGCTCGGCAGGGCTATCTTCTCTCATAGGCGAGAAGACTTCGTCTTCTCCAACATCTCCACTGCCTTGCGTGGACTCTTGATAATCCCCATATGGGAATTCAGGATCAGGCTGTGGAGCCTTGTGCGATGGCGTGGGAGTGTGTTCTGCTGATGGTATATGCGCAGAACTCAGTGGCGACGATGGCAGTTCAGGACTCTGCGCTGCTGCAAGTGGCGGATCAGAACTCTGAGGTGCTGGAGACAACTCGAAGCTCTGTGCAGGCGGTGACGATTCTGCGCTTGGCACTGGTTCAGACGGGAGTGGACTGCGCACAAGTGATTCAGATGGCGACGATCCTCCTTTGGCTGACTCGTGGGATGCACGATCAGGTTCTTGACTCTCCACAGAGGGAGTCTTGGCTGTGCTTGGTTCGGCAGCCGTCTTGACAGTCCACCGGCGCTTCTTTGGCGTGCCCACTGGCTCAGATGGGCCAGCAGGGATCTCAGTGACCACCCTCCACTTCTTCCTACGAATAGGAAGCTTGGAAAGGCGGCCAGTGCGTACAGCACCTTCATCAGCGAGGGTGAGAAGCGCTTCCCTCGCAGCCGCTTCAGCTGCGTCATCGGCCTTCTTCTTGGCTGCAGATCTTACAGCCCTAGTGGAAACCATTGTCGAGTCTTAAAGATCTTGAGAGAAGAATCAAAGATGGAGAGAATCGCAGAAATATTGGAGATCAAAGAATGAGAGAATCGTATCAACGAGCGCGTTCTAACGGCTATAAATAAAACGGAAAAAAAAAATCCCAACGGCTCTTTTTGCGGATCCAGCAATTTTTGCGCAATTCTAGGGATAATATTTCATAAAAATCTCAAACTTTGATCGCCCGTATCTTTTATTTGGCCCAACCGTTTCTTGATTTTTAAAGTGGGATTTACTCTCCTTGATCCCCTCTTTCGATTCCCTACAAAAACAAATCAAACAAACATTAAATACGCAATTAAAAACACACCACAAATCATACAAACGATAATCGGAAAAACAGAAGAAATAAACTAAGGCATTGGCCTTGACTAAACGAGCACAGTAACCACTCGTTATCTCTCGTTCTTTTTGTCATGCTTCAGTCAAGAGGAAGGCCGAGAGAGTCTTTACATCCCCTTCCTCATAGTAGTGCTTCAACCTAGCACCATTGACCAGAAATGGCTGTCCTTGCTGCAAGTTTTTAATCTCTATGGCACCATGAACAAAGACATTAGTAATAATAAATGGACCTGACCATCTAGACTTTAATTTGCCTGGAAATAGCTTTAATCGTGAGTTAAATAACAATACAAGTTGGCCCTTCTTAAAGTCTTTGATCCTGAGTCTACTGTCATGCCATATTTTTGTCTTTTCTTTGTACATCTTGGCATTCTCATAGGCCATGTGCCTAAGCTCGTCAAGTTCATGTAGCTGTAAAGATCTTAATGTCCCCGCATCCTTCACACAAAAATTTAATTCTTTCATGGACCAAAATGCCTTGTTTTCCAACTCAAGTGGCAAGTGGCAAGCCTTGCCATACACCAACCTATAGGGAGACATTCCTAGAGGTGTCTTATATGCTGTTCTGTACGCCCAAAGTGCATCCTCAAGCTTGAAAGACCAGTCTTTCCTATTAGGTTTGACTACCTTTTCTAGGATGTTCTTTATCTCCCTATTGGAAATCTCAGCTTGGCCATTTGAGTGTGGGTGGTAGGGAGTAGCTACCCTATGTCTAATGTTATATTTAGCCAATATCTTCTCCATAGCCTTATTAATGAAATGTGACCCCTCATCACTAATGATAGCACGAGGAGTCCCAAATCTAGTGAAAATGTGCCTATGCAAGAAGTTAGTGACTGTTTTAGCATCATTATTAGAACATGCCTTAGCTTCTACCCACTTTGACACGTAGTCTACTGCTACTAAGATGTACAGGTTACCTGATGATGGAGGGAATGGTCCCATGAAATCAATGCCCCACACATCAAAGAGCTCCAACTCTAAGATGTAGGTGAGAGGCATCTCATCCTTACGACTGAGGTTACCTGTCCTTTGGCATTCGTCACAGTTGTGGGCATAGTTGTGGGCGTCCTTGAAGATTGTTGGCCAGTAGTAGCCACTCTGAAATACTTTAGCAGCTGTTCTTTGACCACCAAAGTGCCCACCGTAAGGAGATGAGTGACAGTGCTGCAGCACAGACTTCGCTTCAGCAGCTGAAACACACTTCCTCAACAACCCATCAGCACAGGTCCTGTAAAGTATGGGGTCATCCCAGATGAATTTCCTTGCTTCATGGAGGAACCTCTTCTTTTCTTGTCCTCCCTTGAACACTGGTAATACCTGTGATGCACGGAAGTTAGCAATGTCAGCAAACCAAGGTTCCTCATCGTTTTCACGATGAGTCAAAGCAAAGATATGTTCATCTATAAAAGCATCAGAAATTGCGGGGTCCGCAATTTTTTCGCAATTGTGCTGCAATCGAGACAGGTGATCTGCAACCACGTTTTCACATCCCTTCTTGTCCCGAATGTCCAAATCGAATTCCTGCAGCAATAACACCCATCTAATCAATCTAGGCTTAGCATCAGCCTTCCTCATAAGATATTTTAAAGCAGAATGGTCAGTATATACAATGGTCCTAGTTCCTACAATATAGTTCCTAAATTTTTCACAAGCAAATACTACAGCAAGCATCTCCTTCTCTGTAGTTGTATAGTTACATTGAGCCTCATTCAAGGTTTTACTAGCATAATAGACAGGATGTGTGAGCTTGTCAATCTTCTGTCCTAACATGACTCCTACAGCATAGTCACTGGCATCACATAGCATCTCAAATGGGAGATCCCAATTTGGTCCCACTATGATTGGTGCTGTGACCAGTGCTTCCTTAAGGGTTTTCCAAGCTACTACACATTCTTTAGAGAAGATGAATGGCCTACCTAGCTCCAGTAGCTCACATAGAGGCTTGGCTATCTTAGAAAAGTCCTTGATGAACCTTCTATAGAAGCCAGCATGCCCTAAGAAACTCCTAATGGCCTTGACATTCTGGGGCTCTACCAACTTCTCTATGATCTCTATTTTTGCCCTATCCACTTACACACCTGCCCTTGACACTCTATGTCCTAAGACAATCCCTTCATCTACCATAAAATGGCACTTTTCCCAATTTAGGACTAGGTTGGTCTCTTCACACCTAGCCAGGACTTGTCCTAGGTTCTCTAGACAGGTTTTAAATGAGTCCCCAAAGACTGAGAAGTCATCCATGAATATTTCTATTATGGACTCATCCAACTCAGAGAAGATTGCCATCATGCACCTTTGGAAAGTTGCCGGTGCATTGCATAAGCCAAAAGGCATTCTGCGGAAGGCAAACGTTCCAAAAGGGCAAGTGAAGGTAGTCTTCTCTTGATCCTTAGGGTCTATAGTGATTTGATTATAGCCAGAGTACCCATCTAAAAAACAATAGTAGGCTCTACCAGCTATTCTGTCTAACATCTGGTCAATGAATGGTAGAGGGAAATGGTCTTTTTTAGTTTCTTTATTTAACTTTCTGTAATCCATACATACTCTCCACCCTGTGACAGTCCTTGTTGGAATCAGTTCGTTGTTCTCATTGACTACCACAGTTATTCCCCCCTTTTTAGGTACACATTGGATGGGGCTCACCCACTGGCTACTAGCTATGGGGAAAATTACTCCTGCATCTAACCACTTTATTATTTCTTTCTTTACTACCTCTTTCATAGAGGGGTTCAACCTACGCTGGTGATCTACCCTAGGTGTGTGCTCTTCCTCTAGTATAATTTTGTGCATGCAATAAGAAGGGCTAATGCCTCGAATATCAGCAATAGACCATGCTATAGCCTTCCTATGTTGCTTAAGCAGTAAAATTAAATCAACCTCATGCTGTTCACTTAGTTTAGAAGAAATAATTACAGGCAGCGTATCATTATCTCCTAAATATGCATATTTGAGGTGAGTAGGTAGTGGTTTCAGTTCTAACACAGGTGGATGCTCAATGGAGGGCTTTAACGGATTTACAGTTCTAACAGTTAAGTCTATAGTCATACATACATGCTGAGGTCTATCTACAGGCATATTCATTATGTCAGATACATTTAGATCATCTACATCTAATCCTACATATTCGTTAGCATGCTTGGTTAATAATACATGCTCTAATTGTTCTTCCATTAGTGAGTCAACAACATCAATGCTAGCACAAGACTCAGAATCAGAGGGATACCTTAAAGCTTTGTAAACACTAAATTTTACCTCTTCATCATGAACCCTCATAGTTAACTCACCTTTTTGCACGTCTATTAGTGCCCTACCTGTAGCTAGAAATGGTCTACCTAGCAGGATGGGAACCTCCTTGTCTGCCTCATAGTCCAGGACAATGAAATCTGCAAGGAAAATAAATTTGTCAACTTTAACTAGAATATCCTCAATCTTACCTTCTGGATATGCGATGGATCTGTCTGCTAGTTGTAAAGTGACAGTAGTTGGACGTGCTTCTCCCATTCCCAACTGGCGGAATAGGGACAGGGGCATGAGATTTATGCTGGCGCCCAGGTCACAAAGCGCTCTGCCCACGTGCTTGCCTCCAAGTTCTACAGGTAGGGTGAAGGAACCAGGATCCTTCTCCTTCTTGGGCAGCTTGTTTTGGAGGATGGCACTGCACTCCTCGGTGAGGTTTACTGTTTCAAACTCACCAATTATTTTTTTGTTAGTAATAATGTCCTTCAAAAACTTTACATATGAAGGCATAGACTGTAAAACCTCTACAAAAGGAATGTTCACATGCACTTGCTTAAGTATTTCTAAAAATTTATTAAAATGAACTTCCTGTTCCTGCTTCTTCTTAAGCCTTCGAGGGTATGGAGGTGGTGGCACATATGCAGGCACGTCAGGGCGCCTTAGGATGGGTGGAGGCCTTGGAATGTCTTCTACCTCCTCAACAATTGGCTCTAGTCTGGCTCCTGATGTGCTAGTTGGTGGTGGACCTTGGCTTGACAGAGACTCCAGTGGAGCACTAGACTCAGTGTTCTCTACTCTCTTTGGTGTGTCCTTTGTGTTGTTCACCAAGGGTCTACCACTTCTAAGTTCAATTGCTTGAACTTGTTCTTTGCCATCTCTCCTTGGTACCTCGGTGTCAGCAGGGAGTCTACCTTGGGGCCTACTTTTAAGTTCATTGGCTAATTGGCCTACTTGGTTTTCCAGGCTCCTAAGAGTAGCTTGCTGGCTCTGAAGAGTAGCATCATTCTTAGCTATATATTCCTTGAGTAGGTTTTCTACAGAAGATCCTACAGATTGATTGTAAGGCTTTTGGTACATTGACTGATTATGTTGGGGAGTGAAACCAGGTGTTCCACTCGGCCTTGGTTGGTTAGAATTTTGGTTAGTGTTCTGTTGGCCACCCCATGACAGGTTAGGGTGGTTTCTCCAACCAGGGTTATAGGTGTTGGAGTAGGGGTTATTCCTAGGCTGCTGCTGGCTTCCTACATAGCAGACCGAGGATGGATTCCCAGGGCAATATTCATAAGGGTGCCCTTCCCCACAGAATCCACAGATTGGTGCCTCGCCTTGATTTGGTTGAGTGCCCATTGACATGGCTGTGGCGGTATTGGCACTGGTTTGGAGATTGGCCTGAGCCATTTGCTTAACTAGGTTGGTCAGGGCGTTTATTTGGGTGCTCATGGCGCTTAGAGCATCCTTGTCTTGAGCCCTAGTTGGCTCTACTGGATCGTCTGACCACCTACAATGAGATGTTGAGATCTTCTCCAAGATCTCATAAGCTTCGTTGTAACTCTTGGACAACATGGAACCTCCAGCAGATGAATTTAGAACTTGTCTGGTGCTGGGGTTGCATCCTTTAAAGAAGACTTCTATTTGGATACACCATGGAATGCCATGGTGTGGACATTTAATGAGAAGGTCTTTGAATCTTGTCCAAGCTTCGTGAAGAGACTCACTTGGAGCTTGTTTGAATTTTATGATATCATCACGAAAGGTTGAATTCCTATCAGGTGGGAAATATTTGACTAGGAATTTTTCTGCTAAATCTGTCCAATTGCGGACAGATCTTGAGGGTAAAGAATTTAACCATGTTTTGGCCTTGTCCCTCAAAGAGTAAGGGAAAAGATATAGCCTCAGGGCTTCTTGGGAAACTCCAGGGATTAGGAATGTGTCACTAACTCCTAGGAAGTTCCTAAGGTGGTTATGGGGGTCCTCATTTTCTATTCCAAAGAATTGTCCCACAGTGGACAACATTTGGAACATCACTGGCTTTAACTCGAATGAGTTGGCAGTGATTTCAGGACGGATTATGCTGGGGTTCAGCTCCCCAGGCATAGGTACTAAATATGAAAGGATGGCGCTATCCTTGTCATTCGCTATTTCAATGGGGTTGCGAGTGACAGGCACCAGGTTTTGATTTACTCCAGCCATTTCTTCTTGAGGTAATTGCGGAGGAATTGTAGTCTCTGCAATGATTGGAGGTAAAAGGGTTTGTTTAAAGAGACGTTTCTTAGCTCTATTCCTAGCTCTAAGTAATCTCTCGGGCTCAGGGTTGAACTCTAGATCACTACTTGGAGTCTCATTCATAAACTACCCTAAATGGTACCTGAAAAAGAAATGAAAATGGATCAAATTCAATGAAAAAATACTTTGATGTTTCAAACTTAACAAACTTCGTTTTCACTTAAAATAAGTCCCCGGCAGCGGCGCCAAAAACTTGTTGCGTGCTCAATGTGAAAAGATAAATGTGCAAAAGGATAGAGAGAGCACTTAGAACATGCAAGCATACATGGTCTCACAGCAAGTAGTAAGTATATTTCATTCGTTTTTTCCACAGAGACTCATTTTAGCTATTCGCGAAGTGTATTTGTTAAGAAAGATGGGATGAATTTGAGGGGGTAAAATTGGTTTTTAATTATCTAAGTTTTACTGAATGTGTAAAGGAATTTACCATAAACAAATTAAAGTTAAAATCAAGCTCAAAGAACAAGAGATGGAATCAATAAACGAAGAAGAAAACAGCTACACAGAATGCAATTTAGCAGAATTGCGAGAACCGCAATTAATCCGCAATTAAATGGCAGCGAAACTGATTAAAAGGGTGAATTAAGGGCTACTAATGACTATCCTAAAGGCAGTTTATTACGATTATCAAGCTTTGGATCAACTCTCTATACATCAAACTCACTCTATCTCAAGTATCGTCCGATTCCATGCATTAGAGACTCAAGTTTACTCGACTTCAAAGTAAGGTCTTAAGCATCTTGTTAAAACAGGAGTGTTTAGTTTGTACTAGGGAAACGCCTATTCCTAGGCCGTTTCCTGATTACCATGAAAGGCTAGCATGATTATATGACTCTGAACTCTTACTCCTTCCAGAGGTTAGGAGTTCTTTGGACAAAATGGATGGCCAATCGGAATTGCCCGTGGGATGAAGCTTACATACAATCAATGTTCGAGTGTTGAACCGACTACTTGACTCACGTTTTTTAGCCTATAGTTCTGTCATTAGCATGCCCCTAAGTGATTTTAGTTACTCATGGATATGTAGAGAACAGAAATGGTAGATAAGATAGACATGCTTAGGAGAGGAATGTGTGCAAAAGAGTAAGCCAAAATCGTAGCAGAACAAGATGGAAACTGTAAATGCAGAATTGTACTTCGATTACTTTAAGTGTTTGAATAACAAAGGGAAGCTTTAGAAGAACTGAATCCAAGGCAGACAACAACGAAATGCAGTAATTGAAATGCTAAACTAAGAACAACAGTGATCAGAAATGGAAATGAGAAGAACAGAGCAGAAAAACAGTAAAGGTTTGCTAGAAAACTCCGTGGCAGTCGCCTCGAATGATGGTGATGAAAAGTCAGCCGTGCTTGGATGAATCCAATCGAGAGAGAAGAAGAATCTTCTCTCCTTCCTATCAGATTATCGACTCCAAAAGCTGAGACTCTCACTCCAACAAACGGCAGAAGAAAACAGATGGAAATGGTGGACTGCGAGAAGACTTCTGCGCTTCGAATGATGACTGAACCTCCGACTTTGACCCCCTTTTATAGTAGTTTGCAGGTGCGTTTGGGCCAAGGAGAACCATCAATCTTCAACGTCATATATCAGAATGGATGGAGGAGAAAGGACGAATCCCTGAAAAGTCGGATCTAAACAGAAAAAGATCAGCCAACTTACGGTTTTAACTTGAATAATTGCGGTCACTGCAATTATTCCGCAATTCATTCGCAATGGTTATTTTTTTCATTCTTTTCTTCGGTTTTCAACCCTTTTTCTACCTATTGTACATAAGTCCTATATTAGCTACCTTCTTCTAATTCTCATATTAAAGCATAGGTTTAAGCTAAATGCTAACAAAAACACCTAAATGTGTACATCTTCTTAAGCTAAATGGGTCCTAAATAAGTCACTTTCAGAGACTTAACAACTACCACAGTCATCCCACCCTTTTTAGGTACACACTGTATAGGGCTTACCCACTGACTACTAGCTATGGGGAAGATCACACCAGCATCTAACCATTTTATTATCTCTTTCTTAACTACCTCTTTCATAGAGGGATTCAGTCTACGTTGGTGATCTACTCTAGGTGTGTGCTCTTCCTCTAGTATAATCTTATGCATGCAATAAGAAGGGCTAATGCCTCTAATATCAGCAATAGTTCATGCAATAGCCTTCCTATGTTGCTTAAGCAGTAATATCAGTTCAACCTCATGCTTTTCACTTAATTTAGAAGAAATGATAACAGGCAGAGTTTCATTACTCCCTAAATATGCATACTTGAGGTGAGTGGGGAGTGGCTTTAATTCTAATACAGGTGGATGCTCAATGGATGGTTTTAAAGGATTTAAGGCTCTATCAGTTAAGTCAATATTCATACAAACATGCTGAGGGTTATTTACAGATATGTCCATTATCTCAGCTATGTTTAAGTCGGTTAATTCTAATCCTACATATTCATTGGCATGCTTGGTTAATAATACATGCTCCAATTGTTCTTCCATTAAAGAGTCTACAACATCCATGCTAGCACAGGATTCAAGGTCAGAGGGGTACCTTAAAGCTTTATACACACTAAATTTCACCTCTTCATCATGAACCCTCATAGTAAGCTCACCTTTTTGGACGTCGATCAGGGCCCTACCTGTGGCTAGAAATGGTCTGCCTAACACGATGGGGACCTCCTTGTCTGCTTCATAATCCAGGATAATGAAATCTGCAAGGAAAATAAACTTGTCAACCTTTACTAAAATATCCTCAATCTTACCTTCTGGGTATGCAATGGATCTGTCTGCTAATTGTAAAGTGACAGTGGTTGGACGTGCTTCTCCTATTCCCAACTGGCGGAATAGTGATAGGGGCATGAGGTTTATGCTGGCGCCCAGGTCACAAAGCGCTCTGCCCACGTGCTTGCCTCCAAGTTCTACAGGTAAGGTGAAGGAACCAGGATCCTTCTCCTTCTTGGGCAACTTGTTTTGGAGTATGGCACTGCACTCCTCAGTGAGGTTTACTGTTTCAAACTAACCAATTATTTTTTTGTTAGTAATAATATCTTTCAAAAACTTTACATAGGAAGGCATAGACTGTAAAACTTCTACAAAAGGAATGTTGACATGCACTTGCTTAAGAATTTCTAAGAATTTATTAAAATGCACTTCCTGTTCCTGCTTCTTCTTAAGCCTTCGAGGATATGGAGGTGGTGGCACATATGCAGGCACGTCAGGTCGCCTTAGGATAGGTGGAGGCCTTGGAATTTCTTCTATCTCCTCAATAATTGGCTCTAGCCTGGCTCCTGATGTGCTAGTTGGTGGTGGACCTTGGTTCGGCAGAGACTCCAGTGGAGCACTAGACTCAGTGTTCTCTACTCTCTTTGGTGTGTCCTTTGTGTTGCTCACCAAGGGTCTACCACTTCTGAGTTCAATTGCTTGAACTTGTTCTTTACCATCTCTCCTTGGCACCTCGGTGTCAGCAGGGAGTCTACCTTGGGGCCTACTCTTGAGTTCATTGGCCAATTGGCCTATTTGGTTCTCTAGGCTCCTAAGAGTGGCTTGCTGGCTTTGAAGAGTAGCATCATTCTTAGCTATGTATTCCTTGAGTAAGTTTTCTACAGAAGATCCTACAGGTTGGTTGTATGGTTTTTGATACATTGATTGGTTATGTTGGGGAGTGAAACCAGGTGTTCCACTCGGTCTAGGCTGGTTAGGATTTTGGTTAGCATTTTGTTGGCCACCCCATGACAGGTTTGGATGGTTCCTCCAAACAGGGTTGTAAGTATTGGAATAGGGGTTGTTCCTAGGCTGTTGCTGACTTCCAATGTAGCAGACTGAGGCTGGATTCCCAGGGCAGTATTCATACAGGTGCCCTTCCCCACAGAATCCACATACAAGTGTCTCACCTTGACTTGGTTGGGTGCCCATTGACATGGCGGTAGCGGTGTTGACACTTGTTTGGAGATTGGCTTGAGCCATTTGCTTAACTAGGTTGGTCAGGGCATTTATTTGGCTGCTCATCGCACTTAGAGCATCCTTGTCTTGAGCCCTAGTTGGCTTAACTGGATCATCTGACCACCTACAGTGAGATGCTGAGATCTTCTCCAAGATCTCATAGGCCTCGTTGTAACTCTTGGACAACATGGAACCACCAGTAGATGAATTTAAGACTTGCCTAGTGCTGGGGTTGCATCCTTTGAAAAAGACCTCAATTTGGATACACCATGGGATGCCATGATGTGGACATTTGAGAAGAAGGTCCTTGAACCTTGTCCAAGCTTCGTGAAGAGATTCATTATCAGCTTGTTTGAACTTAACTATATCATCACGAAAGGTAGAATTCCTATCAGGTGGGAAGTATTTGACTAGGAATTTCTCTGCTAAGTCTGTCCAGTTGCGGACAGATCCAGAGGGTAATGAGTTCAACCATGTTTTGGCTTTGTCCCTCAAAGAGTAAGGGAACAAGTATAGCCTCAAAGCTTCTTGGGACACTCCAGGGATGATAAAGGTATCACTAACTCCTAAGAAGTTCCTAAGATGGTTGTGGGGGTCCTCATTTTCTATTCCAAAGAATTGTCCCACAGTGGACAACATTTGGAACATCACTGGCTTTAACTCGAATGAGTTGGCAGTGATTTCAGGACGGATTATGCTGGGGTTCAGCTCCCCAGGCATAGGTACTAAATATGAAAGAATGGCACTATTCTTGTCATTCGCTATTTCGATGGGGTTGCGAATGACAGGTACCTGATTTGGAACTATCTCGTCCATTTCTTCGATTTCAGGTATGATTTGAGGTATAGGAGGTTGTTTAAAGAGTCGTTTCTTTGCTTTGTTTCTAGCTCTAAATAGTCTCTCGGGCTCAGGATTGAACTCTAGATCACTATTTGAATGCTCACTCATAAACTAACCCAATAGTACCTGCAAAAGAAATGAAACAGATCAGCTTCAATAGGCAATAAACTTGGTGTTTCAAACTTAACAAACTTCGTTTTCACTTAAAATAAATCCCCGGCAGCGGCGCCAAAAACTTGTTGCGTGCTCAATGTGTTGAAATAATTAGGCAATAAAAGGGATAGAGCACTCAGAACATGCAAGCATACATGATCTTATAGCAAGTAGTAAGTATATTTCATTCGTTTTCCCACATAGATTTATTTTTAGCTATTCGCAAAGTGTTTTGTTAAGAAAGAAGGGGTGGATTTGATGGGGTAAAATTGGTTTTTAATTGTCTAAATTTTGCAGAATGTGTAAAGGGTAGCAACATCAACGAGAACAAGTGAAATCTAAGCTCAAATGAAAAGAAACGAGATTAATAAATGAATACAAAAACAACTAGACAGACTTGTGATTTAAGCAGAATTGCGGAGACAGCAATTCTACCGCAATTAAATAGCAGCGAAAGTGTGTAAATGGGTGAATTAAGGGCTACTAATGACTATCCTATAGGCATTTTTATACGATTCTCAAACACTGGATCTACTCTCTATGCATCAAACTATCTCAATCTCATGTATCGTCCGATTCCATGCATTAGATTCTTTAGTTTACTCAACTCAAAGTAAGGTCTTAAGCATCTTGTTAAGGCAGAAAGATATGGTTTGTACTAGGGAAACGCCTATTCCTAGGCCATTGCCTGGTTACCTTGAAAGGCTAGCATGATAATATGACTCTGAACTCTTACTCCTTCCAGAGGTTAGGAGTTCTTTGGACAAAATGGATGGCCAATCGAAATTGCCCGTGGGGTGAAGCTTACATACAATCAATGCTTCGAGAGCTATCCTACATGCTTGATTCACGTTTTTTTAGCCTATGGAATTGTCATTAGCATGCCCCTAAGTGACTTAGTTACTCATGGATATAAAGAGAACAGAACTAAAGGATAAAATAGACATGCTTAGAAGGGAAATGAGTTTAAAACAGCAAGGGAAAGCAGTAGAATGCAAAGGCGAGAGACTGTGAAATACTGAACTTTGCGTTTGATTAATTGATTGTTGAATGAATATAAAAGATACTTAAAGTAGAGAACAGCAAGACAGAACACAACGAAATGAACTGAATGAACCACAAGAGCAGAAACAACACAAGACAGAGTTGTAAAATAGAAATGAAGAACAGAAAGCAATAAAACAGCTCGAATGACTTGTTGCAGTCGCTTCGAATGAAGGATGAGAAAGGTCAGCCTTGCTTGGATGAATCCAATCGGGAGAGAAGAAGAATCTCCTCTCCTTCCTATCAGATTATCGATTCCAACAGCTGAGCTTCGCAAACCAGCAGACGGCAAAGGAAAACTAGGAGAAAAGATGGACTGCGAGAAGACTTCTACGCTTTCGGATGATGATTGAACCCTCGACTTTGACCCCTATTTATAGTAATCTGCAGGTGCATTTGGGCCAAGGAGAACCATCAATCTTCAACGTCGTACTTCAGAATGGATGGAGGAGAAAGAACGAATCCCTGAAATAACGGAAATTAACAGAAAAAGATCAGTCAACTTACGGTTTTCACTTGAAACATTGCGGTGACCGCAATGTTTCCGCAATGCATTCGCAAAGCTTGTTTTTCATTCTTTTCCTTCGGTTTTCAACTCTTTTCTTTTCTATTGTACATAAGTCCTAATTTAGCTACCTTCTTCTAATTCTCATATTTAAGCATAAGTTTAGGCTAAATGCTATCAAAAACACCTAAGAGTGAACATCTTTCTAAGCCAATTAAGTCCTAAAAAGGTCACTTTTGGAGACGTAACACCCTCCTCCTTGTCTCAGAGGCTAAATCAGGCTGCCTCATTGGTGAAATTTCGGTCGAGGACCGTTTCTTGGAAGTTGTCGAAGGGGGACTCTACAGTTCTTGGCCTGTTGGCTCCACCGCGCTGTGACTCTCCTTGGCTTCGCTTATGCGCTTCTTTGATTTTTTTCATCTTCTTGGGCTTCTTATTTTTAGGAGGGGAGCTTTCATGCACTACAGGCGCAGTTTCGTCTGCCCTGGCCAACGTTGCGACAACAGCTTCACCAACAACAATCTGCTCTTCATCTTCAAAGGACCGCCCTTCTGGATCGCTTGGCTTCTTGTCTACTTTAGACGTTGAGGGGGTAGAACGAAGAGATTCGCGAGTGGAAACCATTTTGAGATTTTGTTTTTTGATGGGCTGGGGACTTGAGATAGCTAGATTTCGCTTGAGGAAGTTAATTTCTTTGGGATGTAAGATTGGCAATGAGAAAACGACTTTTTATAGAACTTTCAAACTGTTGTAACTCTTGCTGTTCTCAACATAAGATAAACAATTATTTTTCCACCAATGGGAGCTCAAGAAAAATGACCGTTGGACTCTTGCTGGATTTGGAAAGTCTGCAGGTTTCTCCAAAACGTCACTTCGCTGAACCACTGTGGATGCTATACTTACCCCCCTTCAATTCTTGTCTCCCCATTTCCCTTTCTGCCCGTTACTTTGCATAACTCCTCCCCTAGTCAAATAAAATAATAATTAAAACTCAAATTCAAAACTGAAAAAAAAAACAAACAAAATTGCGTATTTCAACAAAATTTCAGCAACTCAGCGGAGCAAAATAAATGTCATTGCTTAAGCTCTTGTGCTCCTTATGTCCTCCGACATCCTTCATGCCGAGAGCGTCCTCAGTTCTCTTTCATCGTAAAAATGCTTTAGACGTGCTCCATTCACTAAGAATGGTTCTCCTCTCTCCAGATGCTAAATTTCAACTTTGCGGCGGTTCTTTGACCACCGAAATGAACCCCATAAGGTGCAGTGTGGCAGTGCTTCAATATGGTTAAAGCTTCTGTTGCGGTGACGCATTTTCTTAGCAAACCATCTACACAGTATCTGTATAGAGTTGGGTCATCCCACAGATATTTATTTGTGTCATTAAAAAACTTCTTATTATCCTGTCCTTTGTCAAATTATGGCATCACCTGTGAAGCAAGAAAATTAGCCATATCAGCAAACGAGGCTCAATATTGTCATTACAATGTATTCAAGAAAAAATTTGTTCATCAATGAATGAATCCATCAATGCGACTTCAACATCATTTTTACAGCATCCTTCTAGTCTGGAAAGGTGATCAGCAATCAAATTCTCGCATCCTTTCTTATCTCGGATCTCCAAATCAAATTCCTGCAACAACAAAACCCAACGAATTAGTCTAGGCTTTGCATCAGCCTTCTTCATCAAATATTTGATGGTTGCATGATTAGTATACACGATGGTTTTGTGGCCCACAAGGTAGGCTCGAAATTTCTCACAAGCAAAAACCACAGATAACATTTCCTTTTCTATTGTGGTGTGGTGTAATTACAATGAGCTTCATTCAGTGTCTTGCTTGCATAATAGACAAGATGCGTAATTTTCTCCTTCCTTTGTCCTAACATCGCACCAATTGCATAATCGCTTGCATCACACATGAGTTCGAATGGTGCGTCTCAATTTGGTCCTATTACGATTGGCGCATGCACAAAAGCATACTTCAGTTTTTCCCATGCATTTAAACACTCTTTTGAGAAACAAATGTTCTATTAAGTTCCAGAAGCTCACACAAAGGTTTTGAAATTTTTGAAAATTCCTTAATAAACCTTCTGTAAAACCCCGCATGGCCTAAGAAGCTCTGAATGCCCTTGACATTCGTTGGTGGACTTAGTTTCTCTATCACTTCTACCTTTTCTCTATCAACCTCAATTCCTTCCTTAGAAAACCTATGTCCCAACACTATGCCTTCCTTCGGCATGAAATGACACTTCTCCCAGTCAAGAACAAGATTAGTCTCCTCACATCTAGACAATACCTTTCCTAAGTTTGTTAGACACTGCTCAAATGAGCTGCCAAACACAAAGAAATCATCCATGAAGATTTCAACAATTGATTCAGTTAGATCAGAGAAAATGACCAACATACACCGCTGAAATGGTGCGGGAGCGTTGCAAAGCCCAAATGGCATTCTGCGAAAAGCAAAAGTGCCAAAGGGACATGTAAATGTAGTTTTCTCTTGATCCTCTGGGTCGATGGTTATCTGATTCTACCCTGAGTAGTCGTCTAAGAAACAATAAAAGGCTTGTCCAGCTAATCTGTCTAACATTTGGTCAATGAATGGAAGAGGGAAATGGTCCTTTTTAGTCTCTTTATTTAACTTCCTATAATCCATACAAACACGCCAACCAGTGACAGTACGTGTATGTAATTAACTCATTCAGCTCATTGACTATTACAGTCATCCCACCTTTCTTTGGAACACATTGGATAGGACTAACCCATCGGCTATTCGAAATAGGGAATATTACTCCAGCATCCAACCACTTTATTATCTCCTTCTTCACTACTTCTTTCATGGATGGGTTAAGTCTTCTCTGATGGTTAATTTTAGACACATGCTCTTCTTCTAGCAAAATTTTATGCATACAATAGGAAGGGCTAATTCCCTTAATATCAGCTAGAGTCCACCCAATGGCTTTTCTATGCTGCTTAAGTAAAATTAGTAGTTCAAGTTCATGCTCTCTATTTAATCCAGATGCAATTATCACAGGCAATGTTTCATTCTCCCCCAAAAATGCATATTTTAGATGAGCAGGAAAAGGTTTTAGTTCTAGCACAAGTGGCTGTTTGATAGAAGGTAACATGGGTGCAGTTACTCTATCATGAATCACGTTTGTCATACATGCTTGCATCATTGCGTTAATATTGTGTTCATTAGCATCATGCATAGTGTTAATATTCAAATCCTCTAATGTTATTTGCCCATATTCCTTAGCATGCTTTTCTAACAGTTTTGTTTCATGCTCATGTTCGACTAAGGTATCAATAATATCAACAGCAGCGCAATTCTCTAAGTCTGCAGGGTACCTGAGAGCTTGGAACACATTGAATCTTACCTCTTCATCGTTGACTCTCATGGTTAACTCACCTTTCTGTACATCTATGAGTGCTCTACCAGTTGCTAAGAATGGCCTCCCCAAAATGATTGACACGTCTTTATCCGCCTCATAGTCAAGGATGATGAAATCTGCAAGAAAAATGAATTTATCAACTTTCACCAAAATATCATCAATTTTTCCTTCCAGGTAAGATATTGAACGATCAGCTAGCTTAAAGGTGACAGTGGTGGGGCGGGCTTCGCCTATTCCTAATTTCTGAAATAACGATAGTGGCATCAAATTAATGATAGCCCCCAAATCACATAAGGCTCTTCCTACATTGCGACCACCTATGTCAACAGGAAAAGTGAAAGAGCCTAGATCCTTTTCCTTAGGAGGCAACTTATTTTGTAGAATAGCACTGCACTCTGCAGTAAGGTTCACAGTCTTAAACTCACCTATGACTCTTTTGTTGGTCACTATGTACTTCAAAAATTTAACATATGAGGGCATAGATTGTAACACTTCAACAAATGGAATATTAACATGTACTTGCTTCAGAATGTCTAAGATATTATGGAAGTGGGCTTCTTGCTCTTGTTTCGTTTTTAACCGCCTAGGGAAATGTGGTGGTGTAACGTACATTGGAACGCTCAGATTTAATCTCACTGGGTTGGTCCTAATGATCTCTTCAGGTTCCTCCATAATTGGCTCAAGCCTCACTTTTTGGTTCTCTTGAATATGGACATTGCTAGAATTTCGCTTAACATCCAGTGGAGCACTAGGCTCAATGTCCTCTACTCTCTTTGGATCATTTCTAACACTGCTGATTAATGGTTTTCTGCTACGAAGTTCAATAGCTTGGACCCTCTTTTTCCCTTCCCTCCTTGGATTCTCAGTGTATGCAGGCAGTCGTCCTTGGGGTCTGTTCTTTAATTCACTTGCAAGTTGTCCTATTTGATTTTCTAAATTCCTTAAGGATGCTTGCTTGCTTTGGATTGTGGCATCATTCTTAGCCATGTACTCTTTCAGTAAGCTCTCAATTGACGATCCCATAGGCTGATTGACTACTGGTGGTTTCTGGAATTGGTTTGAATTAGCTTGATGGTTTGGAACAAATCCTGGTGGTCCATTTGGTCGAGGTTGAGATTGCAAGGAATTGGTATTCCCTTGACTATTCCATGAAAAATTGGGGTGGTTCCTCCACCCTGGATTGTAAGTATTGGAGTATGGGTTGTTTCTTGGTTGAGTCTGATTTCCTATGTAACAAACAGACGCGGGGTTAGTGTTACGTCTCCAAAAGTGACCTTTTTAGGACTTAATTGGCTTAGAAAGATGTTCACTCTTAGGTGTTTTTGATAGCATTTAGCCTAAACCTATGCTTAAATATGAGAATTAGAAGAAGGTAGCTAAATTAGGACTTATGTACAATAGGAAAGAAAAGGGTTGAAAACCGAAGGAAAAGAATGAAAAACAAGCATTGCGAAAGCATTGCGGAAACATTGCGGTTCTCGCAATGTTTCAAGTGAAAACCGTAAGTTGACTGATCTTTTTCTGTTAATTTCCTTTATTTCAGGGATTCGTTCTTTCTCCTCCATCCATTCTGAAGTACGACGTTGAAGATTGATGGTTCTCCTTGGCCCAAATGCACCTGCAGATTACTATAAATAGGGGTCAAAGTCGAGGGTTCAAAGATCATCCGAAAGCGTAGAAGTCTTCTCGCAGTCCATCTTTTCTCCTTTTTTCCTTTGCCGTCTGCTGGTTTGCGAAGCTCAGCTGTTGGAATCGATAATCTGATAGGAAGGAGAGGAGATTCTTCTTCTCTCCCGATTGGATTCATCCAAGCAAGGCTGTCCTTTCTCATCCTTCATTCGAAGCGGCTGCAACGAGTCATTCGAGCTGTTTTACTGCTTTCTGTTCTTCATTTCTGTTTTCCAATTCTGTCTTGTGTTGTTTCTGTTCTTGTGGCTAGTTTAGATCATTTCGTTGTGCTCTGTCTTGCTGTTCTTTACTTTAAGTATCTCTTATGTTCATTCAAACAATTGATTAATCAAACACAAAATTCAGTACTTCACAGTTTCTGCCTTTGCATTCTACTGCTTTCCCTTGCTGTTTTAAGCACATTTCCCTTCTAAGCATGTCTGTCTTATCTTTTAGTTCTGTTCTCCCTATATCCATGAGTAACTAAGACACTTAGGGGCATGCTAATGACAACTCCATAGGCTAAAAAACGTGAATCAAGCATGTAGGATAGCTCTCGAAGCATTGATTGTATGTAGGCTTCATCCCACGGGCAATTTCAATTGGCCATCCATTTTGTCCAAAGAACTCCTAACCTCTGGAAGGAGTAAGAGTTCAGAGTCATATTATCATGCTAGCCTTTCAAGGTAACCAGGAAACGGCCTAGGAATAGGCGTTTCCCTAGTACAAACCATATCTTTCTGCCTTAACAAGATGCTTAAGACCTTACTTTGAGTTGAGTAAACTAAAGAATCTAATGCATGGAATCGGACGATACATGAGATTGAGATAGTTTGATGTATAGAGAGTAGATCCAGTGCTTGAGAATCGTATAAAAATGCCTATAGGATAGTCATTAGTAGCCCTTAATTCACCCATTTACACACTTTCGCTGTTATTGTAATTGCGGTAGAATTGCGGTCTCCGCAATTCCGTCTAAGTTTCCATTCTGTTTAGCTGTCTTTGCCTTCATTTAGTAATTTCGTTTCTTTTCATTTGGGCTTAGATTTCACTTGTCCTTGTTTATGTTACTACCCTTTACACATTCGGCAAGAATTAGACAATTAAAAACCAATTTTACCCCATCAAATCCACCCCTTCTTTCCTAACAAAACACTTCGCGAATAGCTAAAAATAAATCTCTGTGGGAAAACGAATGAAATATACTTACTACTTGCTATAAGATCATGTATGCTTGCATGTTCTGAGTGCTCTATCTCTTTTATTGCCTAATTATTTCAACACATTGAGCACGCAACAGTTAGCAGGACAGTAATCGTAAACATGCCCTTCCCCACAGAAGCCACATACCAATGCGTCTATCTAGTTTGCTACATTCGGCATTGTTGACGCAGAAGAATTAGCATTGACGTTTAACGCATCAACCTCATACGCCCCTTTTCTTCTAGATGGCTCAACAGGATCATCAGACCACCTGCAAGTCGTAGCGGAGATCTTTTCCAATATTTCATAAGCCTCATTGTAAGTTTTAGAAAACATTGACCCTCTAGCCGAAGAATTAAGTACTTGCCTAGTGCTAGGATTGCAACCTTTAAAGAAGACCTCTATTTGGATGAACCACGGGATTCCATGATGTGGGCATTTCAACAACAAGTCCATGCTTCATGCACTGAGGCATTTTCAGATTGTTTGAACTTGATAATGTCGTCTCTGAAGTTTGAATTCCTATCAGGTGGGAAGTATTTGACTAGAAACTTCTCGGCTAGGTCTGTCCAGTTGGCTATTGATCCTGATGGCAATGAATTAAGCCATGTTTTTGCTTTATCTCGCAGAGAGTATGGAAAGAAGTATAGGCGTAATGCTTCCTGTCTGACTCCAGGTATAACGAAGGTATCGCTAACACCTAGGAAGTTACGCAGATGATTGTGCGGATCCTCATTTTCCATCCCATAGAATTGTCCCACAGTGGATAACATCTGAAACATCACTGACCTCAACTCAAAAGATTGAGCAGTGATCTCAGGCCTAATTATACTGGGATTGAACTCCTTTGGCATGGGAACTAAATAACTCAAGATGGCACTATCTTTGTCATTAGCAATTTCGATAGGGGATTGGGACCCTATCCCAAGACGACTCAAGAAGAAACAAGAGCAGGAAGCTCATTTCCATAAGTTCTTGGAAATATTGAAACAAGTGCATGTTAATATTCCCTTTGTGGAAGTTTTGCAATCTATGCCTTCATATGTAAAATTCTTAAAAGACATTATTACTAACAAAAAAGTTATTGGTGAATTTGAAACAGTGAATCTCACTGAGGAGTGCAGTGCCATACTCCAAAATAAGCTGCCAAAGAAGGAGAAGGATCTTGGTTCCTTCACCTTACCAGTAGAATTGGGAGGCAGACATGTGGGCAGAGCCTTGTGTGATCTGGGAGCCAGCATCAATCTCATGCCCTTGCAACTTGCAGACAGATCCATCGCATACCCTGAGGGTAAGATTGAGGATATACTTGTCAAGGTTGACAAATTTATTTTTCTTGCAGACTTTATAATTCTGGATTATGAGGCAGATAAAGAGGTGTCAATCCTATTGGGCAGTCCGTTCTTAGCCATAGGTAGGGCTCTAATTGATGTCCAAAAAGGTGAGCTCACCATGAGAGTTCATGATGAAGAGGTTAAGTTCAGTGTGTTTAAAGCTTTAAGGTACCCCTCTGATCCTGAATCCTGTGCAACTATAGATATAGTAGACTCATTAATGGAAGAAGAACTTGAGCATGAATTGTTGATTAAGCATGCTACTAATTATGCACAAGTAGATGTAGATGATTTAAATATTTCTGAATTGATGGATGTATCTCTGGACAACCCTCAGCATGTATGCATGACTAATGAATTAGCTGATAGAACCACAACTTCTATGATGCCATCAATTGAACAACCACATTTATTAGAACTGAAACCATTGCCTGAACACCCTAAATATGCATATCTAGGAGAGAAAGATACCTTGCCTGTTATTATTTCGTTCAAACTAAGTAAACAGCATGAAATTGCGTTAATATTGCTGCTCAAGCAACATAAAAAAGCTATTGCCTGGACGATTGCTGACATTAGGGGTATAAGTCCCTCTTACTACATGCATAAAATATTGTTGGAAGAGGAACATTGGTAACGATATTTTTGAACTATCGCTATAAACTCAAGCTGTCGAGGCTTGCCAAAATAAATTTATAAACCCGTAGCTTTTAGCTTTGCAGCTAGCGGTAACGGGGTCGAACCACAGAGAGGGAATAAAATTGAGGATTAATTGTTTAAGATGTGATTAGGTTAGTTGGTAAGGTTGTCACAAAAAAAGGGGGGTTTTAATCATGCAATGTAGTGAAAAGTGCTAACGGAAAAGTAATAAACTTGAGAATGAAGAGTGTTGGATTTGGGGAATTTTCGGGATCTTGCTAAGCATTTTAACATTTATCATTTAATTCTAAGGTAAGGCTAATTGATGATGACATGCACACGGTCAGTTACCCGAGAAGCCCTAAGGTAACCGGCTCCATAGAAATTAATTAGACCACACAGTTCTAATCAAACATTATCTAAAGTTGCATTAGGGTGATCTGCCCCAAATTTGACTCTAGATAGTCACTAACATACCGCGACGAACATTCAAGAGTGAATTCTAATTGCTAGTAGATTGCCCGCAAACGCTGTATGCAATCAACAACTATCCTACACGACTCGATACTCCGATTTAGTTTTATCTATCTGTGTTACTTAGTCGAGCAGTGAGAGGCACGGCATCGCTACTCTTTAACATACACAACATGCAAGATGACTCGAGTGTCAATCGTCGAAATCTAACATGCGCGTTGGATTAAGCAAGATAGACAAATGCATACATACTCAAAGCCAAATCAGAACCATTAAGCTACATTATCAAAACATTAAAAACTTAGCAAAAATCCCTAATTAACCCAAATCCAAGCACAAGTACCTTAGCCAATCATGGAGGTTTGGAGTTCCAACACTCCCATGGAAGCTTTGGGCATCATCCCCAAGCTAATATACAAGAAATAAGCTCCAAAAGGCCACAAATGGCGGAGAAAATGAAGAAGACCCGAGAGAAAAATCGGAGGGAAGAAGAAGATGTAAAAATTGGCTGAAAAATCGTCAAATTGACGTTTTAAGCCGTCGGAGCGTCGAGACGCTAGGCCAGTGTCTCGACGCTAGTGCCCTAAGTGCCGCGCGCGTTTTCGTCGTGATGGCGTCGAGACGCTGCGCGAGCGTCTCGTCGCTGTGGCCAAATTTTCCAGCGAGCGTCTCGACGCTTGCCCGATGTTTTCCAGCGCGCGCGTGCTTCCGGAGCGTCTCGACGCTGATGTAGGGTCTCGACGCTGCAGCGTTGAGCAAGCGTCTCGACGCTGTTGCTCGACGCTTGCTCTCGGGTTTGGGGCTGAAAAATTGCCTCTCCTAGGCAATTTTCTTCCTATCTTCATGTGTGAGCTTCCCCTTCTCCCGAAACACTCCCGAGGCGCTAAAACGCCTTCCTTAGCCACAAAACGCACTCAATGGATGCCACGAGCTCTATGCCGCAAATCTCCTATAAATGAGACATATTACACGATTAATCACGACTTTTAGCTATAGTTAGGAAGTGAAACATAGCTCCAAAATGGAGTTGCTCCTCCTTCTTGTGCTGCCCGTGTAACCAGGGGCGATCGTGTAACCCACGGTTGTCACTGCATGAAAGGGGAACTAATGGAAGTGAGCAATGGTCCTTAAAAACGTGAAGCTAAAATTTGGTTTGACGTGTTAGGCTCTCTTGGAGAAAAATAAAAAAAGTTGTTCAAAAGAAAAGAAAATGGGTACAAAGTACTCAAAGAAACGAATAAAAATTAGGCCTTATGTTTTGTTGTTATTCCTATCACTAAAAGCCGTTAAACTGTTCTTATCGCCATAAGTAGGGGGAAAACGAGTTATAAGACTGTATAAGGTTGTTCCGGGCTTGCATGAGCTAGGTTGAGAGATGCTAAACACACACACACGTATGGGAATAGGAGTTTAAATTTTGAAATGATTTCAACGTTTGGATGCTTTTGATGGTTTTGATTTATTACAAGTACCTTGTTTCACAAGCATTGAGATTAGAGTCCAAGCATGCATTTAATTCTTTGGAGATTATTTAGAGTATACCTTGCTCGATGACTCGCAAGATTTAGGTCGGGGGTATTTTGATAGCTCCAAAATAGAGCTATCTTAATGTCCCTAATTCTAGCTAAAACCATGACATATATTGATTAAAATGCTTCCTTGTAGGTGATTTCATGGTGAAGAGCTCGGGAAGTCCATTGATGATTTTCGGGGCTAAAAAGGTCATTTAAGAGGTTTCGAGAAGTGTTCGGGTCAAAACGATAGGCCAAACGGAGCCCGGGAACCAAAACGACCCAAAAGTGGGCTAAGAGCCGAGAGGGCAGCGCCCAAGCGCCGGCGCCCAGCGCCCAGGTGCCCAACGAACGCAGCACGCGCGCGCGCCCGCGCGCGCCGCCGCACCACACGCCCGCGCCCAGACGGCCAGACGCGCGCGCGCCGCCGCACCACACGCCCGCGCCCTCGACCGCTCCGCCTCGCCCATGTCCGCGAGCGCCCGCGCGCCCGTCATTGAAAATCTGCGTGCGGCCCAGCGTCTAGACGCTAGCTCGACGCTGCCCCGACGATTCTCGAAGATAGACGAGCATCAGCGTCGAGCGCGCGTCTCAACGCTCACTCAACGCCGACAGCGTCGAGACGCTGGCCTAGCGTCTCGACGCCCCGAAGTCTGAAGCGCTCATTCGAAGTTCCACCCGAGAGCAAGCGTCGAGCGCAAGCGTCTCGACGCTCGCTCGACGCCGCGCGCAGCAGCCAACTTAGGGCACAGCGTCGAGACGCTGGCCTAGCGTCTCGACGCTCCGAGCTTAAAAAGCGTGAAAACGCAATTTTCAGACTCACATTTTGATTCTCCTTCTTCTCCAAGTTTCTCCTCTCGGGTCTACCTCCATTTTCCGCCATTTTTGTACTTCTTCTCCTTCTTTGTGCATGATTTCAAGCTCTTCCATGGGGGATTGGATTAATTCATCCTCCATGGAAGGCTAAACCGAGGTAAGTGCTTAATTTTGAGCTTTGGTTTGTAAGTTTTGGATGTTTGGGGAGATTTTCCCCTTTGTGAATGTTGAGACATTTAGCTTGTTTATGCATTTCTCGCTTGTTCTTCATACAATCTAGCATGTGTAGCTAAATTAGGTTGACGCCCTAGTTCCTATGCATGATAGAGGGTTAAAGGTTGGGACGTATAATTGCCTATACCGCTAGGTAGCACGGGTCTAAGCATGGCTAATTAGTTCGGCCCAAAGTGACATTGGTAAACTGAATTAATTAACGTTTTCATGTTAGGCTTAAGGCAAGAGAGAAACCGGTTCAGTCTTAGGATTAAGCCGTCGCAATGTTCCCGTCACTGGCACGTAGTCGATTTAGGGGTCGCTACCTTAGATAGATTATTGGCCAAGTTTAATTAGAATTGCACGAGTCTAATTAAATCCTTGGGTCATTTGAGTTAGAGATAACTAAATGAATTGTGTGCATGAACATGGCTAGCGCGTAAATTGTATCGATGATCCGAACATCCATAACGAGAAATTCCATTTCTCGAAGTTAAGCACAGCCGTTTAATTTTGCACGTTGTCATTTAATTTTCCGTTAGCTTATTACGAGCTCCCTTCCCCCAAAACCAAATTACTATTCTTTCCAATTGTGCATACTTTTTATTTCTGGCAAATTAGACTTAGTTAGATTAGATTTCTTATTTCCCTGTGGATCGACCCCGTTACCACTAAGCTTCAAATAGCTCGGTGTTCATCGGGTTTATAAATTGTATTTTGGCAAGCCTCGACAGCTTGAATTTGGAGTACCCCAAAAGTACATCTACCAAGTGCGTCGGGAAAGGGGAAGTTGATCCGTGAAGAAACGGGCCAAAACTGCCTAGGAGAGGCAAAGTTCCAACCCCCAAACCCGAGGGCCAGCGTCGAGCTATAGCGTCGAGACGCTGGCTCGACGCTGCAAAAACCCGAGAGCTAGCGTCGAGACACTAGCTCGACGCTGCCTGGCGTCGAGACTCTGCTTGGCGTCGAGACGCTCCGGAGGAGGCGCGCGCAGGAAAATCATCGGGGCAGCGTCGCGACGCCATCGAAGGCGCGCGCGAAAAACTTAGGGCACAGCGTCGAGACGCTACGACGATTGCAGAAGTTAAATGACGATTTTTCTGCACATTTTTGGACATCTTCTTCACCATTTTTGGAGCTTTTCACCTTCTTCTTCCTCTAGTTTTCTCTATTTCTCTTCAAGCTCCGCCATTGTTGGCATGTTAGAGAGCTTTTTCTCCTTTGTAACACGTTGATGACACCTTCCATGGCGGTCGTTGGAGCGGAATTGACAAACCGCGCCATGAGCGGCTAAGGTAAGGGTGAACGGTTTGGGAATAGTTTAGGGAGTTTTTGTTAGACATTTTGGTTCTGATAATTTACGCTTTGATTATGCATATTGGTTTCTGTTTATTTGCATTTATCTATCTTGCTTAATCCAACGCGCATGTTAGATTTCGACGATTAACACTCGAGTCATCTTGCATGTTGTGTATGTTAAAGAGTAGCGATGC
Organism: Herpetospermum pedunculosum; assembly: GCA_028017165.1. Lineage (NCBI taxonomy): Eukaryota > Viridiplantae > Streptophyta > Magnoliopsida > Cucurbitales > Cucurbitaceae > Herpetospermum > Herpetospermum pedunculosum. The sequence continues at coordinate 15,163,530 of CM051526.1, forward strand.
CGTGCCTCTCACTGCTCGACTAAGTAACACAGGTAGATAAAACTAAATCGGAGTATCGAGTTGTGTAGGATAGTTGTTGATTGCATACAGCGTTTGCGGGCAATCTACTAGCAATTAGAATTCACGCTTGAATGTTCGTCGCGGTTAGCTAGTGACTGTCTAGATTTATCTTAGGGCTCATCACCTTAATGTAATTTTGGATAACGTATAATTGGAACTGTGTGGTCTGATTAAAATATATGGAGTCGGCTACCTTGGGGCTTCTCGGGTAGTCGTCCGTGTGTATAATAAACTGCATACCATGAATTTAGCATTAAATGATGAACCGAAACTGTCTAGCAATTAATCCCGAAACTCCCAAACCGTGCACGCGTTTTCTACTTGTTATTCTTTCTTCCGTTAGCACTTTATTATCTTTCCTTGCATGATAAAAATTCCCCCGTTACAAAACCAATCAACTAATTAATTCCCAATTTTAATAGTGATTTTGGTCATACCTACTCCTTGGATCGACCCTGTTACCACTGGCTGCAAAGCCTTGGTTATAGGCTTTATAAATCGTATTTTGGCAAGCCTCGACAGCTTGAGATTAAGTGGATATTCAAAAATCCGCACACCAATACTCCGATTTATTTCATTGTTCTGTGTTACTAGGCGAATAGTGAGAGGCACGACATCGCTATTCTTTAACTCTAACACATGCTAGAAAACTCGATTGTCCGTCGGCGAAATCTAACACATGCATGGGATGAAGCAAGAACAACAAATGCATACATAATCAAAGCCAAATCAGAACCATTAAGCATAAATTATCAAAACATTAAAGACTTAGCAAGAATCCCTAATTAACCCAAATCCAAACACAAGTACCTTAGCCAACCATGGAGGTTTGGAGTCCCAATACTCCCATGGAAGCCTTGGGCATCATCCCCAAGCTAAATACAGAATTTAAGCTTCAAATATGGCCACAAATGGCGGAGAAATGAAGAAGAAGGGTGAAAACTCGATAGCAAAATGATGATAGGATGAAGAATGGCTGAAAAATCGTCAAAATGACGTTTTAAGCCGTCGGAGCGTCGAGACGCTAGGCAAGCGTCTCGACGCTGGTGCCCTAAGTGTCGCGCGTGTTTTCGTCGTGATAGCGTCTCGACGCTGCGCGAGCGTCTCGACGCTGTGGCCAATTTCTCCAGCGTGCGCACTCGCGATGGCGTCGAGACGCCAGGCGAGCGTCTCGACGCTGCCTCGATGAATTCCAGCGCGCGCGTTCCTCCGGAGCGTCTCGAAGCTGCAGCGTTGAGCAAGCGTCTCGACGCTGTTGCTCGACGCTTGCTCTCGGGTTTGGGGCTGAAAAATTGCCTCTTCTTGGCAATTTACTTCATATCTTCATGTGTGAGCTTCCCCTTCTCCCGAAGCACTCCCGAGGCACTAAAACGCCTTCCTTAGCCACAAAACCCACTCAACGGATACCACGAGCTCTATGCTGCAAATCTCCTATAAATGAGACATATTAAACAATTAATCACGACTTTTAGCTAGAGTTACGGAGTGAAATATAGCTCCAAAATGGAGTTATCAAACACCCCCAACTTAAATCTCGCTAGTCCTCGAGCAAGGCTAATAAAGAATTTGACTCTAAAGGACCATGCATACATGCTTCTAATTCAAACCTCAATTCTTTTTACAAATCTAAACATAACATAATCGCGAAAGCAATCAGCGCATGCATTTAGTCAAGAACACATCAAAAATTAACTATCGCTCCCTAACGTGTGTGTGTGCTAGCCAACCTATCCTAAACCTACGCAAGCCCGGAAAAAACCACATGCAACATATCATCCCGTTTTCCCCCTACTTCTAGCATTTAAGAACAGTCTACACTTGATCACATAAGAGAGAGCAATGAATTAAAAGGCCTAACACGATTTTCTCATACTTTTTCTCTTTCTCTTTTTGAGTACTTTGTACTCTTCGTTATGGTTCTTTGAACCCAACTTTATTTTCTTTTTCTTTCCAATCCCTAGTTGCCTAACATGTCAAACTTTGATCAAAGCTTCACATTTTTAAGGACTAACGTTCACTTCTTAAGTGCGCACTTAAAAAGGAGGAACGCCTCGGGAGAATTTTCTAACCAACATGCTTTTCTGTTTTTTTTTTATTAGGCTTAATCAACCACTAACTCTCATGAAACAAGCTACCCTAGGGGTGCCTTTCGGGGTGACAACAAGAATCATGCGACATGCAATCAAACTAAGCCTACGGAGTCTAAGATGAGGTTGCTAAGTGCTCGATAGATGCAAGGGAGCAATAGAAAAAAATTTAAAATTTTTGACATGAACCTAATAAATGCAAAACGATGTCATGCAAAACCTAGATTATGCAAATGCTCAGATTCCAAAAAGACACTTCCTAGATGGTAGAGCACTTTTGGGGTACTCCAATTTCAAGCTGTCGAGGCTTGCCAAAATAACATTTATAAATACCGAAACTACTGAGCTTTGCAGCTAGTGGTAACGGGTGTCGAACCACAGGGAACCTAAATTATTTCCTCTTAACTAAATTCTATTTGCCTTTAAAACTACGACTCAAAAGCAAATAAAAAGGGGTTTGACGGAATATAAACTAGCGGGAAAATAAATGCTAAAAGTAAAGCGTGGAACATTAAACGGAACACGTGCTCCTAATTTTAAGGGTCGGGATTTACTTTGATGCGACTCGATTCATTGGGATTCAAACATACTTAGCAAGGCTTAATTAAACACATAAACAGTTGCCCGGAAGCCCTAAAGCAACTGGCCACATATATATTAATCACAATTTTCCAATTCTAATTAAACGGTACTATTAGTTAACTCGGATTGATCAGCTCTAAATTAACTAAAGTAGTAACTAGCATTTTATGACGAACATTCAATTAAATATCTTAAATGCTAATTGATTACCCGGCAACCCTGAAGTAATCAACATTCACAACATTTAATATGATACTTCGATTGTTTTATTTCATCAAGATAAATTGCAACCAAGATGAACTGGAATCCAATGTTATCTATGGCTCGATTTATCCGTGTCACTTGGCGATTAAGAGAGGCACGGCATCATTAATCTTTAACAATCAAACATGCTGAAAATCAAGGGTGCCTAGTCCTAAATCATTCCAACACATTCGTGTGATATGCTTAGACGAAATAAATGCCCAATCAGTCATGCTAAGTCACAAAATTAAGAACGAACCCTCATGAATCGCATCAAAATTTACCCCTAACCTCAAATTAGAGCACTTACCTTAGCTCCCCGTTGTGCAAATCAAGCAAAAACGCTAATGTTGAAGCTTTATTGAAGGTATAATGGAAGATATCTAAGTTTTGAGCTCCCACCCGAGCCTAACAATGGTGGAAAAACTAGAATCCAAGAAGAAGTGCGGCAAAAAACGGAGAAGAGGGCTTTTAAAGCCGTCGGAGCGTCGAGACGCTAGGGCAGCGTCTCAACGCTGTGCCCTAAGTTGGCAGCGCGCGCGCGCACGGGGTAGCGTCGAGACGCTAGGACAGCGTCTCGACGCCGTCGGCGTTGAGCGAGCGTTGAGACGCGCGCGCTCGAAGCTGGGGCGCGTCAAAATCCGGAAATCCTCGGGGCGGCGTCGAGACGCTAGGGCAGCGTCTCGACGCTGAGCAGCGTTGAGCCAGCGTCTCGACGCTGCCGCTCAACGCTTGCTCTCGGGTTTGTTGGCCAAATTTTGCCTTTCAATGGAAAATTTTGCCATTTCTTCAATTCTTCAAGCCCCTTCACTTCCGATGCATCCATGAAGCTCTAAAACGCCTCTTTTAGCCCCAAAACACGTCATCGGACTCTCGAGCTCTCTACCATGAGTTTACCTACAAAAAGGCATTTTAATCAATATCGAGCATGGTTTTAGCTAATATTAGGGAGTAAATAATAGCTCTATTTTGGAGCTATCAAAATACCCCCAACCTAAATCTTGCTAGTCCTCGAGCAAGGCTAATAAAGAATTTGACTCTAAGGGACCATACATACATGCTTCTCATTCAAACCTCGATGCTTTTTACGAATCTAAACAGAACATAATCATGAAAGCAATCGGCGCATGCATTTAATCAAGATCACATCAAAAATTAACTATCACTCCCTAACGTGTGTGTGTGCTAGCCAACCTATCTTAAACCAACGTAAGCTCGGAAAAACTGCATGCAACATGTCATCCCGTTTTCCCCTACTTCTAGCGATTAAGAACAGTCTAAACTTGACTTACACGAGAGAGAGTAATAAATTAAGAGACCTAAAATTTTCTAATTCCTTTCTCCTTTCTTTGAGTACTTTGTACTCTTCGTTATGGTTCTTTGAACCCAACTTTTTTTATTTTCTTTTTCTTTCCAATCTCGAGTTGCCTAACATGTCAAACTTAAGCTTCAGCTTCACATTTTTAAGGACTAACGCTCACTTCTTAAGCGCTAATAAGAAGGAGGAACGCCTCGAGAGAATTTTCTTGCTAACATGCTTTTCTATATTATTTTTTTATTTAGGCTTAGCGTAAGCTACTCAATTAATCGACCACTAACTCTCATGCAACAAGCTACCTAGGGGTACCTTTCGGGGTGACAACAAGAATTAATGCCACATGCAATCAACTAAGCCTACGAAGTCTAAGATAAGGTCGCTAAGTGCTCGAAAGATGCAAGGGAGCAACAGGAAAAAATTTAAAATTTTTGACATGAACCTAATAAATGCAAAGCTACATCATGCAAAAACTAGATTATGCAAATGCTCAGATTCCAAAAAGACACTTCCTAAATCATCATAATTAGAAAGCATATAAACAGAGTCCCAAGCACTTCAAATTTTAAATTAGCACTGCTCAACAAACTGCACATGGAATCCATCCAACATACAACTCCACCCCCAACCTAAAATTATACATAGTCCTCTCTGTATCAACATTTCAGACTAAGCAGCTAAAATGCACAAAATAGAAGGGAACAGAAAACCTCCCCTGAATTTTGTTAGGTTGTTGGTTGGAGCAGTGCACTCTTCACCTACTGATCCGATCCTTAAGCCACAAAACTCCTACAAAAGAAAGCAAGAAAAAAAAACTAAGCTAGGAAAATAAAAACTAAAAGTAAAAACATGAATTTAAAATACTCATGGGTTGCCTCCCAAGAAGCGCAATTTTTTAACGTCGTTATGCTCGACGTGTCCTCCTCTCTGTCAGGGTACATAGAAATTCTCGTACTTCTTCGGCCCCTTCTTCCTTGAATCAACGAAACCTCCTAAGCGAAGCAAGCTTGATAGCTCCAAAATAGAGCTATCTTAATGTCCCTAATTCTAGCTAAAACCATGATATATATTGATTAAAATGCCTCCTTGTAGGTGATTTCATGGTGAAGAGCTCGGGAAGTCCATTGATGATTTTCGGGGCTAAAAAGGTCATTTAACATGTTTCGGGAAGTGTTCGGGTCAAAACGATAGGCCAAACGGAGCTCGGGAGCCAAAACGACCCAAAAGTGGGCTAAGAGCCGAGAGGGCAGCGCCCAAGCGCCGGCGCCCAGCGCCCAGGCGCCCAACGAACGCAGCACGCGCGCGCGCCGCTCGCAAGCACCGCACGCCCGCGCCCAGACGGCCAGAAGCGCGCGCGCCCGCGCGCGCCGCCTCGCCCATGTCCGCGCGCGCCTGCGCGCCCTCGCCCGTGTCCGCCTCGCCCGCGCGCCCGTCATTGAAGATCTGCGTGCGCCCCAGCGTCTAGACGCTAGCTCGACGCTGCCCCGACGTTTCCCGAAGTTGGACGAGTGCCAGCGTCGAGCGCGCGTCTCAACGCTCGCTCAACGCCGACAGCGTCGAGACGCTGGCCGAGCGTCTCGACGCTCCGAACTCTGAAGCGTACATTTGAAGTTCCACCCGAGAGCAAGCGTCTCGACGCTCGCTCGACGCCGCGCGCGCGTCTCGACGCCGCCCCGCGCGCGCGCAGCAGCCAACTTAGGGCACAGCGTCGAGACGCTGGCCTAGCGTCTCGACGCTCCGAGCTTAAAAAGCGTGAAACCGCATTTTTCAGACTAACTTTTTGATTCTCCTTCTTCCCCAAGCTTCTCCTCTCGGGTCCAAGGCAATTTTTCCACCATTTTTGTACTTCTTCTCCTTCTTGTGCATGATTCCAAGCTCTTCCATGGGGGATTGGATTAATCCAACCTCCATGGAAGGCTAAACCGAGGTTAGTGCTTGATTTAGAGTTTTGGTTTGTAAGTTTTGGATGTTTGGGGAGATTTTCCCCTTTGTGAATGTTGAGAAATTAGTTTGATTAATGCATCTCTTGCTTGTTCTTCATCAAAATCTAGCATGTGTAGCTAAATTAGATTGACGCTCTAATTCTTATGCATGATAGAGGGCTAAAGGTTGGGACGTATAATTGCCTATACCGCTAGGTAGCACGGATCTAAGCATGGCTAATTAGTTCGGCCCAAAGTGACATTGGTAAACTGAGTTAATTAACGTTTTCATGTTAGGCTTAAGGCAAGAGAGAAACCGGTTTAGTCTTAGGATTAGGCCGTCGCAATGTTCCCGTCACTAGCACGTAATCAATTTAGGGGTCGCTACCTTGGATAGATTATTGGCTAAGTTTAATTAGAATTGCACGCTTCTAATTAATTCCTTGGGTCATTTGAGTTAGGAATAGTTAAATGAATTGTGTGCATGAATTAGCTAACGCGTAAACCGTATCAATGATCCGAACATCCATAACGAGCAATTCCATTTCTCGAAGTTAAGCACAACCGTTTAATTTTTGCACGTTGTCATTTAATTTTCCGTTAGCATAATTAGGAGCTCCCTTCCCCCAAAACCAAATTACCATTCTTTAATTTGTGCATTCTTTTATTTCTAGCAAATTAGACTTAGTTAGATTGAATTTCTTATTTCCCTGTGGATCGACCCCGTTGCCACTTAGCTACAAATAGCTCGGTGTATTCGGGTTTATAAATTGTATTTTGGCAAGCCTCGACAGCTTGAATTTGGAGTACCCCAAAAGTACATCTACCAAAATTGGCGCCGTTGCCGGGGAATTAATTAATTTAGTTTAGTTAAGTTTATTTTGTTGGTTTTAAAAATTTTCTTTACTTTTTGTACAGTTTAATTCTTTTGTATTATTTTACGCGTTTTTGTTTGAGTTCTTGGAGCGCAGTCATTCTTTGAAAAAATTCAAAAGAAGCGCCAAGATGGAGGTCGTGGGTAATCTTGAGCATCAAAGAACCATGAGGGAGCTTGCATCATCTGAGCTAGGCCGGAACACATCGAGTATCTCGCATCCGGTAGCTACAGGTAATTTTGAACTTACAGCTGGTCTGATTAACTTATTACCTTCTTTTTGTGGTGATACAGATGAGGATCCCGTCAGACACCTCAAGGCATTCCAGATGGTGTGTGCGTCATTCAGAACCGATGACATCACTCCAGATCAACTCCATCTCAGGACCTTTCCCTTCACCTTGAAGGAGAAGGCGAGAGATTGGATACTTTACCTACCGACCGGGTCCATCACTTCTTGGGCTGAGCTGCAGGGAGCGTTTTATGCGAAATATTTTCCACCTCCCAGAGTCGCCGCCCTTAGAAGAATGATTAATAGAATTGAGCAAGGAGAAAAAGAGACCGTTCTTGAGTGTTGGGAGAGATTTGGTCGGTTGTGTGAGGACTGTCCCAACCACCAAGTGTCTGACCAGCGCCTAATTCTGAATTTCTACGAAGGTCTCTTGCCGCCAAACCGACAGTTAGTTGATGTCGCCAGTGGCGGTTCGCTCATGGATAAGACACCCGCTGAAGCTAGAGTTTTAATTTCCAACTTGGCTAGAAGCTTGGAGCGGAGTGGAGACGGAAGCGAGGAGCAAGCTCGCTTGAGAAAGGACGTGGACGAGCTTAAGGCTCAGCTTTTTGAGGTAAGTAAAGCTGTTCTCGCTTTACAGGATGACTTTCTTAAATCCCAATCTTCTGTTTCAGGTAGATGTTGCGTGCTCAATGTGTAAAGATAATTATGCAAAAGTGTAGAGAGAGCACTTAGAACATGCAAGCATACATGGTCTCACAGCAAGTAGTAAGTATATTTCATTCGTTTTTTCCACAGAGACTCATTTTTAGCTATTCGCGAAGTGTGTTTTGTTAAGAAAGATGGGATGAATTTGATGGGGTAAAATTGGTTTTTAATTATCTACTTTTTGCTGAATGTATAAAGGGATATAACATAAACAAATGCAAGTTGAAACTAGACTTAAAAGACAAGAGATGGAATTAACAAACGAGGAAGAAAACAGCTAAACAGAATGAAAATCTGGCAGAATTGCGAGGACCGCAATGTTACCGCAATTAAATAACAGCGAAACTGAGTAAATGGGTGAATTAAGGGCTACTAATGACTATCCTATAGGAATTTTATTACGATTCTCAAGCATTGGACCAACTCTCTATACATCAAACTCACTCTATCTCAAGTATCCTCCGATTCCATGCATTAGAGTCTTAAGTTTACTCGACTTCAAAGTAAGGTCTTAAGCATCTTGTTTAAGCAGGAGTGTTTAGTTTGTACTAGGGAAACGCCTATTCCTAGGCCGTTTCCTGATTACCATGAAAGGCTAGCATGATTATATGACTCTGAACTCTTACTCCTTCCAGAGGTTAGGAGTTCTTTGGACAAAATGGATGGCCAATCGAAATTGCCCGTGGGATGAAGCTTACATACAATCAATGATTCGAGAGCTATCCTACATACTTGATGCACGTTTTTTAGCCTATAGTTCTGTCATTAGCATGCCCCTAAGTGGCTTAGCTACTCATGGATATATGGAGAACAGAAAGGGTAGATAAAACAGACATGCTTAGAAGAGAAATATGCTTAAAACAATAAGACAAAACGTAGCAGCAGAAGGTGGAAACTGTGAAATGCAGAATTTTACTTTGATTACTTTGAATGTTTGAACGACAAAGGAAAGCTTCAAAAGAAATGATTCAAAGACAGAAAACAACGAAATGCAGTAATTAAAGCACTAGGCTAAGAACAACAATGATCAAACTGGAAATAAGAAGAAGAACGACAGAAAAGCAGTAAAGGTGCTTGAAAAGCTTCGTTGCAGTCGCCTCGAATGAAGGGGATGACAGGTCAGCCTTGCTTGGATGAATCCAATCGAGAGAGAAGAAGAATCTTCTCTCCTTCCTATCAGATTATCGATTCCAACAGCTGAGACTCTCACTCCAACAGACGGCAAAGGAAAACAGAGAGAAATGATGGACTGCGAGAAGACTTCTGCGCTTCGAATGATGATCAAACCTCCGACTTTGGCCCCCTTTTATAGTAGTTTGCAGGTGCGTTTGGGCCAAGGAGAACCATCAATCTTCAACGTCGTATATCAGAATGGATGGAGGAGAAAGAACGAATCCCTGAAATTACGGAAATTAACAGAAAAAGATCAGTCAACTTACGGTTTTCACTTGAATAATTGCGGCCTCAGCAATGTTTTCGCAATTCATTCGCAATGCTCATTTTTTCATTCTTTTCCTTCGGTTTTCAACCCTTTTTCTACCTATTGTACATAAGTCCTATATTAGCTACCTTCTTCTAATTCTCATATTAAAGCATAGGTTTAGGCTAAATGCTAACAAAAACACCTAAAAGTGTACATCTTCCTAAGCTAAGTGGGTTCTAAATAAGTCACTTTCAGAGACTTAACAGTAGACCCGCTGAGGACATGCTTAAAGCTATAATTGCGGTAGTTTCCAAATCACAGCAAGACACCTTGAACAAGCTCGATAACGTTGGAACTCAAATGCAAGATGTGGTTAAGGAAATGTCCCTTGCGACCGAGAAGATAAATAGGATGGAAAAGCAGGAAGCTGAGAATGCTAGTGCCATCGCCCTGAGAAGTGGGAAGCATCTTCCCACGAGTACCCCGCCGGTGGAAGTCGATTATGGCCACGTCGAGCCACAGACAGAAAATCCCGAACCACGGTGGCATGGGGTAAATTTCGATCCTACATGTACTAGAGTTTATGTGCCTAAGGCTTCTTTTCCTAGCAGGCTAGCGAGACCGCCTAAGGAGGACTACGAGAAGAAGTTCCTGGACACATTCAAGAAGGTAGAGATCAACATCCCTCTGTTGGACGCTCTGAAGGAAATTCCGAGGTACACCAAGTTCCTCAGGAAAATTTGCACCAACCAGAGGAAGACAAAGGAGAGTGAACGCGTCGTGGTAAGTGAGAACGTCTCTGCAGTGATCACAAAGAACTTACCGGTTAAATGCGGCGATCCAGGTATGTTCTCTCTCCCTTGTAAGATTGGAGGTATGCATATTAGAAGAGCAATGCTAGATCTAGGAGCCTCCATTAGTGTTATGCCGTATTCCATTTATCAGAAACTGAAACTGAAAGGAATGACTAAAACAGGAACAATTATTCAACTTGCTGATAGAACTTCTGTGCATCCTTTAGGAATTATTGAAGATGTGTTAGTGCAAGTTAATGAATTAATTTTTCCTGTTGACTTTTATGTTCTGAAAATGGATGAAAATTATTCCTCTTCGCATGCTTCGATCTTATTAGGTAGGCCCTTTATGAAAACTGCTAAAACTAAAATAAATGTGGATAAGGGCATATTATCTGTTGAGTTTGGCGGAGAGGTTGTTGAGATGCATTTGCCCGATGTAGAAGAGCATGTTGATGATGTCTTCTCTCTTTGTCAAGTAGACACTTTTGAATCTGTAGCTCGTAATGAATGCATGACTGTTGAGGATGGGGATGACCCATTATTTTTAACTGAACTTTTTGATGATCATGAGTTGCATGAGCCATCCTTGACTAAATTTTGTGATTCATCTGTTTCTGCTTTGACAACTGTTGAGAACCCTGCTAATCTACTTCCTTCCACTTTACCTTGCACCTTTGAAAATGAAATGACTAATCAAACCATGCTAGATTTAGAACCACCAGTTAATGTTGAGTCGCATGCTGTTATTGATGAGCCCAAAATGAATGACTTGAATGAATCTGGTTCTACCTTGCAATTGGTTGATAATTCTTATGTGCACCCCTTGGAAAAGGTGGAAGATGTTTTGGGCAAAGTAAATGACCCGTTCTATCCTGCTGATCCTTATGCTTCTGGAATGCATGAAAATTTCTCTCACGTTTTTGCATCAATTTTATGGGATCAACCTTTTGTTAAACCTGCAAAATTTAAATTTGATGTTGTATGTGCACAGAAGGCACGAGAGAAAGAATTGTTCATGGATTTTCGCAGGAAAGAGATAATTAGGAAGATGGATGGGGCATCTTCCAAGTTCGACTATGGATGAGTTGACGAGAGAATACAGTCGAGAAATCCACTTTAAAAATTTGCGCTTCTCGGAGGCACCCGAGTTTGAACTGTATTTCCATTGTTTATCGCTTTGTTTTTGTTTTTATTTTTGCTTTTGAGTTGTTGTTTGTTTTCTTGTTTTCCTAGGAGAAAAGGTGGAACGGTCGACGACTCGAGAGCCCATTGGAGGACGATGGTGCACATCTCCACCCGTCAGCTCCATAGAATTCAGGGGAGGTTTTCTGTTCCCTTAGGATTTTATTGTTTTTATAGTTGAATGCATTGGGGACAATGCATATCTTAAGGTGGGGGGTGAAGTTTGTTGATACATAGAGATGAGACTTCTTAGTAGTTGTCGAGCATACGTGTACTCTGGCTGTTAGATTAGAATCTAAATGCATGTATCCGATGAGGACGGTCTGTGATTTGCTTGTGAACACTCCGTATTTGTATGATTCGAAAATTTGACGATGTATGCACATTTTGAGCCTATTTTAAAAAAAATTTCTGTTATTTCCCTACATTCACTGAGCACATAGCACTCTTATCCTCAGTTCTGTAGGTCTAGACTGATCTTATTTTGTCTGAAACCTTATTGTCACCCCGAAAGGTACCATTAGGGAGGCTGGATGTGTAGAAGTAGTAATAACTCATTTGTGTATAGCGAAGCTATTGCCTAAAAAAAAAAGTGTTTGCATGAAAAATAAAACCTCCAGAGTTGCTCCTCCTTCTTGTGTTGCCCGTGTAACCAGGGGCGATCGTGTAACCCACGGTTGTCACTGCATGAAAGGGGAACTAATGGAAGTGAGCAATGGTACTTAAAAACGTGAAGCTAAAATTTGGTTTGACGTGTTAGGCTCTCTTGGAGAAAAATAAAAAAAAGTGGTTCAAAAAGAAAAAAAATGGGTACAAAGTACTCAAGGAAAAAGAATACAATTTAGGCCTTTTGTTTTGTTGCTATTCCTATCACTAAAAGCCCTTAGACTGTTCTTATCGCCATAAGTAGGGGGAAAACGAGTCATAGGACTGTATAAGGTTGTTCCGGGCTTGCGTGAGCTAGGTTGAGAGGTGCTAAGCACACACACACGTAAGGGAATAGGAGTTTAAATTTTGAAATGATTTCAACGTTTGCATGCTTTTGATGCTTTTGAATTTACTACAAGTACCTTGTTTCACAAGCATTGAGATTAGAGTCCAAGCATGCATTTAATTCTTTGGAGATTATTTAGAGTATACCTTGCTCGAGGACTAGCAAGATTTAGGTCGAGGGTATCTTGATAGCTCCAAAATAGAGCTATCTTAATGTCCCTAATTCTAGCTAAAATCATGATATATATTGATTAAAATGCCTCCATGTAGGTGATTTCATGGTGAAGAGCTCGGGAAGTCCATTGATGATTTTTGGGGCTAAAAAGGTCATTTAACATGTTTCGGGAAGTGTTCGGGTCAAAACGATAGGCCAAACGGAGCTCGGGAGCCAAAACGACCCAAAAGTGGGCTAAGAGCCGAGAGGGCAGCGCCCAAGCGCCGGCGCCCAGCGCCCAGGCGCCCAACGAACGCAGCACGCGCGCGCGCCGCCTCGCCTCGCGCCCGCGCGCCCGTCATTGAAGATCTGCGTGCGCCCCAGCGTCTAGACGCTAGCTCGACGCTGCCCCGACGTTTCCCGAAGATGGACGAGTGCCAGCGTCGAGCGCGCGTCTCAACGCTCGCTCAACGCCGACAGCGTCGAGACGCTGGCCGAGCGTCTCGACGCTCCGAACTCTGAAGCGTACATTTGAAGTTCCACCCGAGAGCAAGCGTCGAGCGCAAGCGTCTCGACGCTCGCTCGACGTCGCGCGCGCGTCTCGACGCCGCGCAGCGTCCCGACGCCGCCCCGCGCGCGCGCAGCAGCCAACTTAGGGCACAGCGTCGAGACGCTGGCCTAGCGTCGAGACGCTCTGAGCTTAAAAAGCGTGAAACCGCGTTTTTCAGACTAACTTTTTGATTCTCCTTCTTCCCCAAGCTTCTCCTCTCGGGTCCAAGGCGATTTTTCCACCATTTTTGTACTTCTTCTCCTTCTTGTGCATGATTCCAAGCTCTTCCATGGGGGATTGGATTAATCCAACCTCCATGGAAGGCTAAACCGAGGTTAGTGCTTGATTTAGAGTTTTGGTTTGTAAGTTTTGGATGTTTGGGGAGATTTTCCCCTTTGTGAATGTTGAGAAATTAGTTTGATTAATGCATCTCTTGCTTGTTCTTCATCAAAATCTAGCATGTGTAGCTAAATTAGATTGACGCTCTAATTCTTATGCATGATAGAGGGCTAAAGGATGGGACGTATAATTTCCTATACCGCTAGGTAGCACGGATCTAAGCATGGCTAATTAGTTCGACCCAAAGTGACATTGGTAAACTGAGTTAATTAACGTTTTCATGTTAGGCTTAAGGCAAGAGAGAAACCGGTTTAGTCTTAGGATTAGGCTGTCGCAATGTTCCCGTCACTAGCACGTAATCAATTTAGGGGTCGCTACCTTGGATAGATTATTGGCTAAGTTTAATTAGAATTGCACGCTTCTAATTAATTCCTTGGGTCATTTGAGTTAGGAATAGCTAAATGAATTGTGTGCATGAATTAGCTAACGCGTAAACCGTATCAATGATCCGAACATCCATAACGAGCAATTCCATTTCTCGAAGTTAAGCACAACCGATTAATTTTTGCACGTTGTCATTTAATTTTCCGTTAGCATAATTAGGAGCTCCCTTCCCCCAAAACCAAATTACCATTCTTTAATTTGTGCATTCTTTTATTTCTAGCAAATTAGACTTAGTTAGATTGAATTTCTTATTTCCCTGTGGATCGACCCCGTTGCCACTTAGCTACAAATAGCTCGGTGTATTCGGGTTTATAAATTGTATTTTGGCAAGCCTCGACAGCTTGAATTTGGAGTACCCCAAAAGTACATCTACCAAAGCTCTTCGACTTTTCGTGGCAGCCGGACAGAGTTGTTATTTTTTTGGTATTTTTGATATATGGGAAAAATAAAGACTCAACAGAATGAAATAAAACAAAACAAGACTCAACAGAAAATAAAGACTCGACAGGGGAAAAAGGAAGAAAGCATGCTTCGATAGAAGGGAGCTCAGGAAATAAAATAGAAAGAGACTCGTCAGCCTCGAACTCTATCACCTGAAATTCCTTCAAGATAGTAGGCTCGGCTCTCTTCTTTTTCCAGAAGATCTCATTGTCATATGGCGGAGCAATCACGATTTCTATTTTCGGGCTGGGGTGAAGTTCCTCGAGCATAAAATCAATCTGCTCCTTCATATCATCAATCGAGAAATCAAGATACAGGGAGGATTGATTTTCTAACTCGGGATGCTCCTGCGCGGGGTAGACATCAAGGAGACCGGTTGGTGGCGACTCAGGGCATGCGTAGGAAGTATGACCCCCTACCGAGCAAGCACAACACTTTGCTCTCGCATGTGTCTCTCTAACAAACGTCCACCAAACCTCGAAGTGCAGCTTGCGCATTTGTCTCATATATTCTCTCATAGCCTGCGAATTCCTTCTCATCCCCTCACGTCTGTTGGAATCGAAAAAATTTGAAGCTAGCAGAATTTCCATGTCATCATATGCCATGTCGTCATTCAAAGCAATTTCTGAAGCTTCACGCCTTGAAACTTTCACCCAGCTTTCTAAGTGAATACCTGCCATACTCAAACAAGAAGACACAAGAAAAGAAAAAATATTTTTGTGGTTTTCTAACAAATAAAATTTAACTAAGAGAAACTAAATGGTTCCCCGGCAACAGCGCCAATTTTGGTAGAGCACTTTTGGGGTACTCCAATTTCAAGCTGTCGAGGCTTGCCAAAATAACATTTATAAATACCGAAACTACTGAGCTTTGCAGCTAGTGGTAACGGGTGTCGAACCACAGGGAACCTAAATTATTTCCTCTTAACTAAATTCTATTTGCCTTTAAAACTACGACTCAAAAGCAAATAAAAAGGGGTTTGACGGAATATAAACTAACGGGAAAATAAATGCTAAAAGTAAAGCGTGGAAAATTAAACGGAACACGTGCTCCTAATTTTAAGGGTCGGGATTTACTTTGATGCGACTCGATTCATTGGGATTCAAACATACTTAGCAAGGCTTAATTAAACACATAAACAGTTGCCCGGAAGCCCTAAAGCAACTGGCCACATATATATTAATCACAATTTTCCAATTCTAATTAAACGGTACTATTAGTTAACTCGGATTGATCAGCTCTAAATTAACTAAAGTAGTAACTAGCATTTTATGACGAACATTCAATTAAATATCCCAAATGCTAATTGATTACCCGGCAACCCTGAAGTAATCAACATTCACAACATTTAATATGATACTTCGATTGTTTTATTTCATCAAGATAAATTGCAACCAAGATGAACTGGAATCCAATGTTATCTATGGCTCGATTTATCCGTGTCACTTGGCGATTAAGAGAGTCACGACATCATTAATCTTTAACAATCAAACATGCTGAAAATCAAGGGTGCCTAGTCCTAAATCATTCCAACACATTCGTGTGATATGCTTAGACGAAATAAATGCCCAATCAGTCATGCTAAGTCACAAAATTAAGAACGAACCCTCATGAATCGCATCAAAATTTACCCCTAACCTCAAATTAGAGCACTTACCTTAGCTCCCCGTTGTGCAAATTAAGCAAAAACGCTAATGTTGAAGCTTTATTGAAGGTATAATGGAAGATATCTAAGTTTTGAGCTCCCACCCAAGCCTAACAATGGTGGAAAAACTAAAATCCAAGAAGAAGTGCGGCAAAAAACGGAGAAGAAGGCTTTTAAAGTCGTCGGAGCGTCGAGACGCTAGGGCAGCGTCTCGACGCTGTGCCCTAAGTTGGCAGCGCGCGCGCGCACGGGGTAGCGTCTCGACGCCGTCGGCGTTGAGCGAGCGTTGAGACGCGCGCGCTCGACGCTGGGGCGCGTCAAAATCCAGAAATCCTCGGGGCGGCGTCGAGACGCTAGGGCAGCGTCTCGACGCTGAGCAGCGTTGAGCCAGCGTCTCGACGCTGCCCCTCAACGCTTGTTCTCGGGTTTGTTGGCCAAATTTTGCCTTTCAATGGCAAATTTTGCCATTTCTTCAATTCTTCAAGCCCCTTCACTTCCGATGCGTCCATGAAGCTCTAAAACGCCTCTTTTAGCCCGAAAACACGTCATCGGACTCTCGAGCTCTCTACCATGAGTTTACCTACAAAAAGGCATTTTAATCAATATCGAGCATGGTTTTAGCTAATATTAGGGAGTAAATAATAGCTCTATTTTGGAGCTATCACTAGATCGTCATAATTAGAAAGCATATAAACAGAGTCCCAAGCACTTCAAATTCAAAATTAGCACTGCTCAACGAACTACACATGCATATCCACAACATCCAACTCCACCCCCAACTTCAGAAGAAAGCATTGTCCTCAATGCTTCTCTATCAGATACACAAAAGTAAAGGGAAAAGAAAAACAACACTTCCCTGATCTTAGTGAAGCTGGCGAGGGGAAAGAGGCGGTGCTTTGCTTATCCGAGCCCAATTTCCTCAACTTCTCCTTATTTTCTAAAAAAAAACAGCAAGCTACATTAAGCTAAATTACACTACGAAACTAAACTAAAACAATAATAAACTAAATGACAGAAAAACAGTTCAACACTCGGGTGCCTCCGAGAAGCGCAAATTTTTTCAAGTCGTTTGCTCGACTGTATTCACCCAACGAACTCATCCATATTCCGACAGCGCGGGGGACGTCCCAGACATGTCCTCGTCCACACTGTTCCTGCAAACATCATTTAAAAACATTTTTTCTCTTCGTGCCTTGAGCACGTGAACATCATCATTATTAGTACTATAAAAAACAGCACCATTATCATTTAAATCCAAATCTTTCTTCCTAACAGAAACAAAAGAATAGTCCCTCAAGCGCGAGGTCAAATTCTCTTCCTTCACACAATCCACAGATTTTGTTTCTCCATTCTCATCAAACACAAAAAACTTCGATGCATTCATAAAAAATTCATTCACAATTCCATCAAATCCTACAGACAAGGCACCCCTATCAACATCAATCTTGACCTTAGCTGTCTTCATAAATGGGCGTCCTAGTAAAATAAAAGAGGGAACATGCGAAGAGTTTTTGTTCATATTTAGCACGTGGAAATCGCATGGAAACAACAAATCTTTCACTTTGATCAAAATGTCCTCAATTTTCCCTAGCGGATGCACATAAGATCGATCGGCTAGTTGGACAACTACATTAGACTCAATTAAATTGCACAGTTTAAGCTCTTTAAACACATCAACAAACATGACATTAATTGAGGCACCGAGATCTAGCATGGCATTTTCAATCAGCTTAGTACCAATAGTGCATGGGATAGTAAACATACCAGGATCGACGCACTTTGGTGGAAGCGTACCTTGGAAAATTGCAGAGACAGTTTCTTTCTTTAATTCTTCATTTTCGTCCATCTTCTCATTCTCAAGATGGCTTAGGGAGCATTCGATCGGCTTCCCCTTTTTCTCAACAACGGGAGGCAACAAACGGCTTGGGAAGGGAGCCTTGGGCTTGTAGCCTTTCAAGCTCGGGGGTGCATCCAACTGAGCTTCCTTCCTTCTTGACTCAAGATCCTCGATCTTTTTCTCAACCTTGCCTTCCTCTTTCTCCACAACAGCGGTGTTTGGAGAAATTTCTCTTCCACTTCGTAGGTTAATGGCACAGACCTGCTCACAGGAACTCATCCTCGCGTGTGGGGGTAGCATCCAAGGATTCTCAGGCTCAGAAATCAAGGGAATATCCCTTCCACTCTTCAGTTCAATACCATTTGGCCAATCTGCTGTCTGAGTTTCCAACTTACTTATTCTGGCATTGACCTCCGTGAT
Source organism: Herpetospermum pedunculosum (assembly GCA_028017165.1). Taxonomy (NCBI): domain Eukaryota; kingdom Viridiplantae; phylum Streptophyta; class Magnoliopsida; order Cucurbitales; family Cucurbitaceae; genus Herpetospermum; species Herpetospermum pedunculosum. The sequence continues at coordinate 15,181,778 of CM051526.1, forward strand.
CCCTTCGCTCAGCGACCGAATCTGCGCATTGGTTTCCTTGCTAGTTTCCATGAAGGACTTGAACATTCCTTCAATGGATTGACCTGAAACAGAAGGACGAATTCGCGATGAGTCTTCTTGTAATTTAAGGATAACGCCACATACCTTTGATAGTTGGTTGTTGCGTGCTCAATGTTTAAAATAAAGAAGAAATGATAGAGCACTCAGAACATGCAAGCATACATGATCTTGTAGCAAGTAATAAGTATTTTTTCATTCGATTTCCCACATAGATTTATTCTTAGTTACTAGCGAAGTGATTTGTTAAGTGAGAATGGGTGGATTAGATGGGGTTGATTTGGTTTTAAGCACCTAATTACTAAGGAATATGTAAATGGTGAAAGCATAAACAAGTGCAAATAAATAATAAACTAGAATGCAAAGAAGAGAACAACAAACGAAGAGAGAAATGGCTAAGGCAAAATTTAACTAAGGGAATTGCGGAAACAACAATTTTTCAGCAATGTTACTAACAGCGAATTAAGTGTAAAGTGTGGAAACAAGGGCTACTAACGACTCCTCTATAGGCTTTTTCACCCGATTCTCAAGCAATAGATCAACTCATCATGCATCAAACTAACTCATTCTCATGTATCTTCCGATTTCATGCATTAGATTCTTTAGTTTACTCATGTCCAAGTAAGGTCTTAAGCATCTTTTTATAACAGCAAGTATGGGTTTGTACTAGGAAAACGCCTATTCCTAGGTCGTTTTCTGGCTACCTTGAGAGGCTAGCATGAATGTACGACTCTGAACTCTTAGTCCTTCCAGAGGTTAGGAGTTCTTTGGACAAAATGGATGGCCAATCGAAATTGCCCGTGGGATGAAACTTACATACATTCAATGCATTCGAGAGCTATCCTACATGCTTGATTCACGTGTTTCTACCTATAGATTTATCATTAGCATGCCCTTATGTGATTTAGTTACTCATGGATGCAGATGGAATGGAAAGAATAGATGAAGGTGACATGCTTAGTAGAATAATAAAGACTAAACAGAAGGCCAAGACAGTAAGCAGAGAAAGTAAAGAACTTGCGAAGTGATGAATTTATGCTTTGATTAACCAACGTTTGAACTACACAAATGATGACTTTGAATAACAAAAACTAAACAGACTGCAACGAAATGAAGCAGAGTAACTAACGAAAGGGAAATGACAACAAACAGCAATGGAAATAGACAGCTAAAGCAGTAAAACAAGTAGATCCGTGCGTGATCGCCTCGTCGCAGACGCCTCGGCTGAAGGGGGAAGAAGGCGAGCTTTGTTTGGATGAATCCAATCAGAAGAGAAGACAAAACTTCTCTTCTTCCTCTCAGATTATCGACTCCAATAGCTGAGACCTTCAATCCAACAACCGGATGAGAAAAACAGGAGAAAAGACTGCGCTGAGAAGAGAGTTCTACGCCTTTCGAGTGTGTTTCAACCTTCTCCTTTGACCTCCTTTTATAGTGTTCTGCAGGTGCGATTGGGTCAAGGAGAACCATCCATTCTCAACGTCGTTCTTCTAGGTGGTGGCAGGAGAAGAAATGGGCCCCTGAAAGATCGGAACAAAACAGAAATTGGTTAGACAACTTATGGATTTCACTTAAAACATTGCGGTTTTAGCAATGTTTCCGCAATGCTTCCGCAATGTGCAATTTTCAATCCTTTAACTTCGTTTTTGGTTCTTTTTCTTTCCTTTTGCATATAAGTCCTAATTTAGCTTCATTCTTCTAATTCTCATATATAAGCACGAGTTTAAGCTAAATCCTACCAAAAACACCTAAGAGTGTACATCTTTCTATAGCAAACAAGTCCTAAAATAGTCACTTTTGGAGACGTAACACACCCCCAAACTTAAGGTTTTGCTCGTCCTCGAGCAATCTAAGGACTTTATCTAAGCTGCTGTCAACCTCTCTAACCACTTGCTGACTCTCTTACATTCACTATCTACGGCAATGCTGTCCTGTGACACACTTCTATTTTAACACTAACTTCTCATTTTGCTTCTTCTGACTTCTCTTGCCTTATGATCCTACTGTTTCATTAACTCTCCACAACTGATCTATTTGCTTTGGTCATTAAGTTCATTGTGCAACTATCCCTAAGGTTTCAAATTCTACCTAGCTTTACCCTAGACTCAGTACATGCTTCTAATGTTTTACTTTTGAGCTACCTAGGATTCCTTAGAGTCATGCCAGTCTTAGTATAAACCAATGACAGTAGTACATTCAGAGAACAACCTAAACCCTGGCATCACTACATTGGATATACATTCATCTCCCTAAACAAACTTACAAGCTACAACCTTGTGCTTAGCTAATTGAGGATCAGAGTTCTTTTATTCAGGACATTTAAGCACAAAGCTGCAACTCCTAGGCATACATTCTTCTTCCTTAGTTTTTCCTTTTTCTCTCTTTCTTTGGTGGAGCCTCTCCTTTGGTTGCCTTTTGATGCAATGCCACTTGTGGGTTACACACATGGCACTGATTACTCAGCAACTTCAAGAGAGACATCCAACTTTATTCTATTCTTTTTTTTTCTGTTCATTTTTTTCAAAGGAGAAGAAGAATGCTTATGTCTAAAGGGAGAGAGGAATGTTCCTAGGCCTAGGGTGGCCTCCCCCAAACTTAAACTTCTCATTGTCCCTAATGAGAGTCTGAGGTGGCACACCCCCAAACTTGTCCTAGAAGCATCTAGTCTAGGGCAAAACAAAGAGAATCTAAAAGTCCTAGGCATAGAATGAACCTTCCTAAAGCAGATACTACAGCAGCAGAATTTTGCAAAAGCAGCAAGTTAAGGACTTAAAGATATGCATGCTGAGCAATTTTAAGGAAGCTAAATTTAAACTCATCCAGCATGCTTACAGATAGGTCATATATGGCAGTCATACAAGCAGCAGAAGAGCAAAATTGAAACAGAGCCAGTCTATCAAAACAGTCAGTCAATAGCATGCGACAACTAACAAAAATTGCGGAATTCCCAATAATTTCGCAATGAATATACAGGGCAGATATATCAGTGAGCAAGGCCCCTTTGCATGCTATTTCCAGTCATCTACAACTACTCAAAAAGGAAACTAAAATATGCTAGCTACTCAGAAACCATCTACCTATACTAAACTACCCTAAACAATCACAAGAAATTAAAGACAGATAAGAAATTGATTCACAAATAACAGTCACTAGTCAACGAAAAGCAGGGTTTTTTTTTTTATTTTAAGAGGGAATAGAAGTACTCCCTCGAGTGCCCTTCAAACCGGCACGCAAACATCCTCATCATCATCCTTCCTTGTTCTTGGAGGTGCCCACGGCGTCAGCAGGTCATAGGGGAACTCAGGGAAGATGCATCCCAATTGATCTGCCACATCTTTGTCCCTCGCTTGAGCGTACTCAGCCCACTGCGCCATCTTCTTCTGAAGGTCCATCAGACAGGCCATAGAGAGGGATTGAGCAGTGTTGCGCGCTCAGTGTGTATGTAAAATGTAAATGCGAAGAGCGCTAAGATCATGCAAGCATACATGGTCTGCAGCAAGTGATAAGTATAATTTAATTCGTTTTCCCACAGAGATTAAGTTTAGTGACTAACGATTTGGTGTGTTAGATTAGATAAGGTAACTTAAATTGGATAGATTTTGGGTTGAGGTACAGGAATATAAAAGATGCAAGAAGAATGTAAACATAAATGCAAAGCTAGCAAAGAGGTAAAGTCATAATGTGGAAAAGTAGAATTGCGGTTCTTGCAATAATCTAGCAATAAATTAGCAACGATTTTAATGTAAAGTAAGGCAGCAAGGTCAACTTAAGAATCCTCTATAGGCATTTAACTATGATCATTCAACAGTAGATTAACATCTCATGCATCGTCTTAGCTAGTTCTCATGCATCTTCCGATTACATGCATTAGTTTCTTAGATTACTTCTGTCCAAGTAAAGCTAACAACCTAATCATAAACACATGCTAATAAACGTGCTAGGAGAACGCCTATTCCTAGGTCATTTTCTATTTACCATAAAAGGCTAACATGAATGAACGACTCAGAATTCTTACTCCTTCCAGAGGTTAGGAATTCTTTAGACAAAATGGATGGCCGGTCGAAATTGTCCATGGGATGAAGATCACATACATTCAATGCATTCATGCTACTTTACATGCTGAATTCACATACTTTTATCCTATAGATTCATCTTTAGCAAACCTCTATTGAATTAGTTACTCATGGTGTTCGAAGAACTAAAGGAAATTTGTTGATTACACATGAAACAGAGAACTTTAGTAGCGATATTATTGAACTATCGCCAATCATCGGGTTGTCGAGACCCGCCAAAATAAATTTATAAGTGCCCGAAATCACTAAACTATTTGTAGGATAGTAGCAACGGGGTCGATCCACAGGGAATTAAGGTATTTTGACTTAATCTTAATTAAATTTGCAAACTATTAATATAAGTAAAATAGGGGTAATTGTTGGTTTTCAAGTAACTAAGATGGAACGAAGAAAGTGGGAAAATTTAGCTAACGGAGTTTCCGACTCGGGATGATCGGAATAAATTTAGCATGCCTCTTGGTTCATAGGTTGATGAGAATTATGGTTAAACAATTTAACGAATGCACAGCTCGTCTAAAATTAATAAATAACTCAGACATGCTCCATGGATTTAATTAAACATAATTAATTATGCTAATCAAGCATACCGTCCGGACATTGGCGGCCAACGCTCTCCCAAGACCGAACGGTAGCAACAAGCTAACTGTGACGACTGTCTAATTTGGACGCGAAATTAGTATGTCGATTTGGAATCCTAATTCGGGAAGAACGAACACCAAGAGCGTAAGGACGCCAATACGCTCAAGGTGCCATAATTCCTTGTTACTTGGCGGAGACGAGAGGCACGACATCAAATCCTTTAACAAATGAACATGCTCAAAATCAAGGGTGCCTAGTCCTAAATCATTCAAACGTGCTCATAGATTAAGCTAAGAAATAGAATTCAATTCAATAAAATATCCAACCAAATCAGAATTTCAGTCTACAACCTCACCAAGAGTTCATACTACATTTATCCTTACAATCCCGAGCCAAAAACGGTAAATCTACTCACTCATGACTTGCGTAGTGTGGGACGGCTTCAAATCGAGCTTCCTAGCCCCTCCCATGGTGGAAAACAGCTGCTGGACGTCAAATCAGGCGCGGAGCTCGAGGTAGAAGATGATGATGGCGGCTAAAATCGGACAAAAAATGTTAAGTAGTCCGTCGTAGCGTCGAGACGCTAGGGCAGCGTCTCGACGCTGCGCCCTAAATAATCCGCGCGCGCGCTCGGGGTGGCGTCGAGACGCTCGCACAGCGTCGAGACGCTTGTGCGGCGTCGAGCTAGCGTCGAGACGCTATCACTCGACGCTACAAATACGAAGACCTCAGCAGTACATCACAGAATTTCATAGTCAGACTAGCATGCTTTCACCGTAACTCAACAAGTAAATCAGGATTCCACAACTAAACTCGACAATCACTATAAGGCACAACCCACCACCCCCAACTTAGAAATTGACAATGTCCTCATTGGACCAAGTATGCACAGTCAAAACAAAGGGAAAGAAAACCTTCCCTGAGTTGTGACTTAGAGGGTTGTAGAGCGCGCGTTATCCTTAGCCAATAAACCGCAAGGATGAGCCATTGTTTCACCTGAAAATTCACAACATCAGAGTAGAAATCTAAACTAATCCTAAAGACGGTAAGTAAACAAAAAGCATGTACAGTTCAAGCTCGGGTGCCTCCGAGTAGCGCAAATTTTTAGAGTCGATTGCTCGACTTTACCAAAACTCAATTTATCCTTTCTCATAATCAGGCTCTTTCAAGTAAGCATGGTCGTCGAAGTCCTCTGACATTCCCTTATGAAAGATCTTTAATCGCTGGCCATTCACCGTGTATTCTTTTTCTGTATCCAGGCTCTGAATCTTGACTGCACCATAGTGATGAACATCAGTGATAATGAAAGGACCAAGCCACCTGGAACGAAGTTTACCTGGCATGAACTTCAAGCGGGAGTTGAACAAGAGGACCTTCTGACCAACTTCGAAGTGTTTCCTGACGACTCGTCTGTCGTGGAACATTTTGGTCTTTTCCTTGTAGGTCTTCGAGTTCTCATATGCATCCAGGCGAAGCTCCTCCAGTTCTTGCAATTTGAGGAGTCTTTCTTCGCCCGCCAAGTCAAAGTCCATGTTGCACTTCTTCACGGCCCAGTAAGCTTTGTGTTCGATCTCCACGGGGAGATGACAGGCTTTACCATAAACCATCCGATAGGGAGACATCCCTATGGGGGTTTTGTAAGCCGTACGGTAGGCCCACAAAGCATCGTCCAGCCTCAGACTCCAATCCTTCCGTCCTGGACTTACTGTTTTCTCGAGGATGCTCTTCACTTCGCGATTGGAAACCTCTGCTTGGCCATTGGTCTGAGGATGGTACGGGGTAGAGATTTTGTGATTTACCCCATACTTCCTCATCAAGGCCTGAATTGTTTTGTTGCAGAAGTGGCTCCCTTGGTCACTTATGATGGCTCGTGGAACTCCATACCTGCTAAAAATGTTAGATTTGACAAAACTGGAAACAACATTAGCGGTATCAACTTTGGTGGCTTTGGCTTCCACCCATTTAGACACGTAGTCCACAACCAATAAGATAAAGACAAAACCAAATGAAGGGGGGAAGGGTCCCATAAAGTCCATACCCCAAACCTCAAAAATTTCACAAGTTAAAATGGGGTTTTGGAGCATTTCATTCCTACTAGTGATGGTCCCTTTTCTCTGACACTGATCACAAGATTTACAAAACTCATAACAGTCTTTAAACAGTGATGGCCAGAAAAACCCACAATCTAAAATTTTTCTCGCAGTCCTATTTTGCCCAAAGTGTCCCCCGCATGCAAATTCATGGCAAAAGGTAAGGATGGACCTATGTTCAGACTTAGGGACGCACTTCCTAATTACTTGGTCAGCACAAAACTTCCATAAAATGGGCTCTTCCCAAACATATGTTTTGGCTTCGCTTTTCAGCTTAGCTCTTTGATTATATGAAAAATCGAATGGGAACGTACCTGTGACCAAGTAGTTGACAATGTCGGCGTACCATGGTGTCTCTACACTTACCTGGAAGAGGACTTCATCAGGAAACTCGTCATTCAGAGGCAGATCGTCCTCATTACGCACAATACGGCTCAAGTGGTCAGCAACGGTATTTTCTGATCCTTTTCTGTCTTGAACAGAGACGTCGAACTCCTGGAGTAATAGTACCCATCTGAGCAGTCTAGGCTTCGAGTCTTTCTTGTTCATCAGGTATCGAACTGCTGCATGATCAGAAAAAACAATTACTTTAGATCCAAGAATATATGGCCTAAACTTATCAAGAGCGAAAACTATGGAAAGCAGCTCCTTCTCTGTTGTTGTGTAACCGATCTGCGCGGAATTGAGCGTCCGAGAGGCATAATAAATCACGTGGCTCTTCTTGTCTATCCTCTGTCCCAACACAGCGCCTACGGCATAATTGCTTGCATCGCACATAATCTCGAAAGGAGTCCCCCACTGCGGTGGATGAATGATGGGTGCGTTGGTCAAGCACTTTTTCAGAACATCAAAGGCAAGCTTGCACTGTTTGTCAAAACAGAATGGAACATCCTTTTTAAGCAAGCTTGTCATCGGAGTCACTATCTTCGAGAAGTCTTTAATGAACCTGCGGTAAAAACCTGCGTGACCAAGAAAAGAACGTACTTCCCGAAGATTTGTGGGGTAAGGTAAATCAGATATGACATCAATCTTAGCTTTATCAACCTCTATCCCCTTAGCAGACACAACATGACCCAATACTATGCCCTGACTGGCCATGAAATGACACTTCTCAAAATTTAAAACAAGATTAGTTTCGATGCATCTTTCCATGACTCTAGACAAGTTAAACAGGCAATCTGTAAATGAACTTCCATATACAGTAAAATCATCCATAAAGACTTCGATGCATTTTTCTACAAATTCAGAAAATATGCTCATCATGCATCGCTGAAAAGTCCCTGGAGCATTACAAAGCCCAAAGGGCATTCTCCTATATGCGTAAGTTCCGAATGGACAAGTAAAAGTAGTCTTTTCCTGGTCTTCCTGGGCTATGGGAATTTGATAAAACCCAGAAAAACCATCAAGAAAACAGAAGAATGGTTTCCCAGCTAAACGCTCCACCATTTGATCTATGAAGGGAATAGGAAAGTGGTCCTTCTTAGTCACGTCATTCAATTTTCTAAAATCAATACACATTCTGTTGGGTTTTATGTCCTAAAACTTGTGGTTTGTAAACTGTTATGTTTGTAAACAATCTATTTAGTAATAAAGAGTTATTAAGTTTTAATTCAGTAAAAGAGTTTACTGGATTAAAGTGAAACATGTTTTATCCTATACCAATAACCAACACCCTTGGCATTGTTTGAGTATTTGAACCTCATGTATGACATGATTGTGGATCAGGTTCAAGTATACTGCCAAAATGATCTATAGTATATGGATAAGGCTGGGTACCTTATCCTGGTAACACTATTGGATGCGGCTCACTTTGTATTGTACAGAACGATGTGATCCGAATCGTTCCACATGAAGATGTGAGAAGTGAGGGCGTCCTGTGTAAAGAGTTTACACAAGATCGAACCGCGTATTAAGTCACTCTCTCTTTATAACACCGTTTACTGATCGAGACTGACTTATACACTTTGATGGCCTAGGTAACTCGTTCTTAATCCTGAGCTTGCTATGAACTCCTGCTTATTCGGAAGTATCCTTTGACTTGTACGGGTGAGAGTGGCTGAACGCCCGCTCAATAAGCCTACCAACTTGGGGATAAAGCCGAATACGTAGCTGGGGACATAGTGTAGCAAGATTGGAATTCACTCCTAACCCGCTCTTCAGGGTTAGTAGATAGGTTGTTCCCTTAATAGCTGACTCCGGGGCTTGAACAATGTGAGCTCACACTCTCATGTGATGAGAGAGTTATATTGATCTATTGGTTGGACCAAAGATCTATTGTTCATTAGAGGTGTCAGTGGTACTTAAGGATCAAGATGTAATGCAGGGGTTAAACGGTTTATACGACCCAGCTGTGATTACGGACAACCTGTGAAGGATCGACTTACCAATGACGGTTATATCAAGAGGACACAACATATCTACAGTGAGGAGAGTGCAGCCCTTGGACTTTAGTGGAGTCTCCGGGGGTTAACGAATGTTGATCGATTCGGGTCAAAAGAGTTTTGACCGAATGATCTCGTATCGTTGGAGCTCATGATCTGTAGGTCCTTTAGGTTCTCCTGGCTAGCTCGGATAAAGCGGTATAGCAGTGCTATAGGGTTGTATTCGGAGAAATCTGAATTAGGGTTTGTTCGAGGGGTTTGTATATTTAAATGTGATTTAAATATATAATCGGAGGAAGTTGTATTTAAATGTGATTTAAATACTCGACCGGAGAAAAATATGAATATTGATTCATATTTTGGAAAAGTCGGTTTTCTGAAAACCGGGATATAGTGGAAGGTTTATTATTATATTAGTATTTGATATTAATATTAATAATAAATTATATAATTAAAATTGTTTTAATTATTATTAATTTTAATAAATAATAATTATTTATAATTATTATTATTATCATTAATGTTGTTGATGCATGTTCAACATGTGTATTCCACTATTCTTTCCTTACTCATGAAGCAAGTCAAATGGATTTGGTTGGATTGGTTTTGGCTTGGATGGGTTAATCTCTAAGTTTTGCACTTCTCTCTCTCTCTCGTGGGTGTTTCTTCTCTCAAGTCTTTTGGATTGAGAAACTTCAAGTGTTGAAGGAAATCTCCATGGTTGAAGCTTGAAGAAGAAGAGAAGTTGTAGCTTTGGTGCTTGTAGATTCAAGGTGACTCTTTGGGAAAGATTGAAGAAGAATTAAGTTGTTAATTCTTTTTCCCTTGATATTTGGATTTCAAGTTGTTGAAATTCAAAGTGTTTGTTGTATTGTGTTCTTGATGTTCTTGAAGAATTGTTCATCAAGTTCATATTAACACAATTCCAAACACAAACCAAAAGCTTCATCTTTCTTCCTACCTCTCAACAAACCCCCTTAGCTCAAGGAGTCCCACTACTCCGCTATTAAGCCCGAGAATAGTTGGGACTACTCTAAGGGTGGTCCTCGTTGGTGCCCGTGCTGAGTTCGTGACCGGAGGAGACGTAGAGATCGAGGGGGCAGTAGAGGTGCTGAGGTAGACGAGAAGACGAACGTCAAAATAAGGTATTTTTGTCAATATATACCGGTGTATATATGATATATACCGGTGTTTTTTTTCTTGGTTTCTCTTCACTGGAAAATATACCGGTGGTATATTTACCGGTGGTATATATACCGGTGGTATATATATTTTACCGGTGGTATATATACCGGTCGGTATATATACCGGTGGGATATATACCGGTGGTATATATATTTTACCGGTGGTATATATACCGGTCGGTATATATACCGGTGGGATATATACCGGTGGTATATATAATTTACCGGTGGTATATATACCGGTCGGTATATATACCGGTGGTAAATTTACCGGTGGGATATATACCGGTGGTATATATGGTATATACCGGTGATATATACCGGTGGTATATATATTATTTACCCGTGATATATATATACCGGTGGTATATACCGGTCGGTATTTTCCTCGGTATAATATATACCGGTGTATATGTGATATATACCGGTGATATTTTTACCGGTGGCTTTTACCGGTCAACTTTTCCGGTTGACTTTTACCGGTCGGTTTACCAGTGGAGAGGGTTTTTACCAGTGGACTCGAATTAAAGAATTTTTCTAAGTGTTAGAAATGTTTCTTCAATTCTTAGTTTGTTCCTTATTGATTGCTTAAGGTCCTCAACCAGTTTTAGGCTTTTGTTTAAGTCTTTCTTCCGTTGCGCCTCTGGTCGAGGGCCGGGACCCTCGCAGTTGGTTGAGTGGGGGTTCCAGCAATTGGTATCAGAGCATGCTTTAAGCTCTCAATTTTGCTCAAATTGAGTCCTAGGTGGGTTGTTTTGATTTCTTGCTTGGGTGGCTGAAGCATTTAGGTTTATGGCATTGGTTTACTTTCCTTGTTTTTACTTTTGGTTTGTAATAGCCTTGGCTTGTTAAATAAGGCTTAATGTGTGGCTTGAAGTCTGTAATTCGTTTAGTCTTAGAGTCTAGGGTTGTTGCGGAGCCAAGGTGTGCAAGGAGCCAAGAAGTCGAGGTGTTTGATGTTGTTCGAAGAGTTCGTTGTGCTTCAAGACCTAGCTTGGGGCTTTGACAAGCTTGTAATAATTAGTATTGCTTGTTTGATGCCATAAACCGAATTGCTTTAGTTTGATTAATTTCTAGGATGCATGAGATGTATGGTTTAAATTAATGCCCTTGCTTGTGCATAAAGTATGCCACATAGATTTCAAATCCCACCTTAGGAAGCATGTTGCATGCATATTGTATGTTGTAAGTGTTATAATGTATAGGATGCATGCTTAATTCATAAGATTCAATATAAGTGTTATATTGGTTATGAATTAGGGAATTGTATGTTTAAGAGCATAATTGATATAAGTGTTATATTAATTATGAAGTTAAATATTCAAATTTGTCATGCCTTAGTCTTGCATGTTTGAGAAGCATGTAGATTTGTTGTAGAAAGTCTAAAGTTTTGCAAAGTGTTGTAAAAATGACTTAGACTTTTAAAATCTATAACAAAGAAAAGCATGTTCATTTAGGGTTAAATGACACGTCCGGTTCATTAGTTGAATAGGTCGTTATCTCGTAAATGCTAAGGTTATGAGAAACTCACCCGGTGAAATTCTGTTCGAGGTTGGAGGTATTTAAGTTGACGGTTTACGGAACACCTCCTACCTTGGGACGATCCGGTACTTGAGTAAAGTTAACCCGGCTTTATGAGCGTGCGTGAGAGGTGTGAGGTTAATAAAAGTGTTTATAACCTATACATCTCAGGTAAATAGTTTGCCTAGACTTAAGGTTTTATTTTCTTAGCCGGATAAAACCTGAGTAGTTTACCCTTAAAACCGTCCACGATGCTTAGTAGAAGTGTTGAGAAGGAATATATGATATATCCCTCTCCTGCTACGCACTCCCTTTAGTTCACAACGTGAGAATTTTGCTCGGCCTCGTGTTGCTAATGTGGCAACCCCATTCGGATGGTATTTGCAAATTTCAATAGCAAGGTGAATGGAGTAAGTATCTATAGTAAGTGGGAGAAGGAAGTACGTCAGTACATCCTACGGTCTCCTCCATTGGATTGAACCGTGAGATTCCCATGTTTCGCCTGCTAGGTACCCACAAGTGGTACCGATCCATACGGAGGGCGGGGCATGGGAGATCGAACACCTCAGTCACCATTTATGGATAGTGAAACACAGGGCCATTCCCAACACTGACATTCCATTCGGTTGCTATGTTGGGGCCGTTCTGTGCATTCTAAAAATGGAGGGTCACACTTACGGGATTTGCTAAGGAGTTAGTAAATCCAGACAAAAAAAAAACGATAACTAAGATGCTATGGGAATAAGAGTTATTCCGGAGTTAGCATTTAGTCAAGAACGTCTTGGTTTAGTAAAGGAGTACTCGACTACCATTCGGTAGCGACCATTCTGACCTACTAAAGTATCGTTGTTAGTAAATAAAGAGTTTGGGTACTTTATTTACTGCTAAAGTCTTTAATTGGTTCAAATAGGTTAAAACCGTTTCACTAATAGATTTACATTCTTTACAGCATGTCGAGTTCGTTCATACAGTTGCTGTCACACGACAAATTAACCGGAGAAAATTTTGGGTCTTGGAAGTCGAACCTTAATGCGGTTTTGGTTCTTGACAACCTGAGATTTGTCTTAACGGAGGAGTGTCCTCCGGTTCCTGGTTCAAATGCCTCACGAACTGTTCGTGAAGCATACGACGGTTGGATTCGGGCTAATGATAAAGCTCGAGTCTACCTCCTGGCAAGCATATCTGATGTCTTGTCTAGGAAGCATGAGGGGATGGTTTCCGCTAAGGAAATCATGACTTCACTACAAGAGATGTTTGGAAAACCTTCCTCATCTCTTAGGTATGAAGCCCTCAAGCACATTTTCAACTGCCGTATGGTTGAAGGAACCTCTGTTAGGGAGCATGTCCTTAACATGATGGTGTACTTCAATACTGCAGAAGTTAATGGAGCAACCGTTGACGAACAAGGTCAGGTTGGTTTTATCTTGGAATCTCTTCCGAAGAGCTTCCTGCACTTCAGGGCCAATATGGTCATGAACAAGATAGAATACAATCTGACGTCTCTTCTAAACGAGCTTCAGGTATATCAGTCCCTGCATACCTCTAAAGGAAAGGAGAAGGAGGTAAATGTTACCACTTCTGTGAAATTCCAGAAAGGGTCTGGGTCTGGGACTAAATCTGAACCTCCTTCTGTGAGTAATAAGATTATTCACAAGAAGAAGAGAAGTGCCAGGAAGGGCAAGACCCCAGCTGTTGGCAAGGTAAAAGCTTCACACAGTGGAAAGTGTTTTCATTGTGGTGAAGAAGGGCATTGGAAGCGGAACTGCCCCAAATACCTTGCAGAGAAAAAGGCAAAAGAATGAACGACAAGGTAAATATGATTTATCTTTTGTCTAAACATGTGGATTATGGTAGTCATATCTGAATGTTGATTCAGGAACCACTAATCATGTTTGTTATTCTTTTTCAGGAAACTAGTTCCTGTCTGCCTATTTCTTGACGAAGACGACTTATGAAGATGTCTTCGCAGTTTCTACAGTGGGAGCTTGCTGATGTTTAGTTGTTTGTATAGAAATAATTTCAACTGTTGTAATTATTATCTATAGAACTCAAGTTTGTTCTGAACACTTTTATTGTATATAGTATCTTTTGTTTATCAAATGAAGAGTTCATTTTGCAAAAGATATATACTAGTAGTGTTCTATTAAAACTTGGTAAACAACTAAAGTGTTAAGATTTATCTTGTTTTATATTGAAAGCAAAATTTAAATTAACAAAGGTTGTTAGTTTAGCTGGTTCTTCTCAACTGTTGAGAAAGCCTATATGTAGTGGGAGGTTTATGAGATAATCTGGACCACTATATTGGCTAGTGTTATGACTTTAGTTATCAAAATTGTTGATGATGGTAAATTCATAAACAAGAACCAGTAGCTCAAAACCATGAATCTTCAAGGGGTTTAAAGACCTAGTCTATGAGGTGAAAACCTCTAAGGCTTGACTTTCTGACAAATGGGACTGTCCCGAAGAGAATGAGTTAATTGTGTATTAACTTCTTCTCTTGTTTTCAGATGTTAGTTATATAGAATACTCGTATCCATTGTCTTGTTCTATTCGATAGGATAAGGTAAATGGAAATCAAGATTAGCTATCTTAATAGAGTATCTATTAGTCTCAACACAGGAAGATTCATTATTTAAGATTCAGAGCAAATCGTTTGCAGTCTTATTCAATTCATTTATGAATTGGATTTAGTATCTAAATCTTAAATTATAAGGATTGTTTTTCGAATCAAATCTTATGGTTTTGAACATTACATTGATAAATATTGTTGGACAAGTATTTGATCAATGTAATAGCTTTCATAATAAATACTCATAGTTTCACTCCTAATCATTGTGAATGATGAAGGAGTCATTTCTTTGATAAGCTTAGATTAGCTCCGTTGGTTCTAAGGATTCGGGTTAATCTGAATCGTAAGAACATATGGCTAGTGGGAGCTGTCAAAAGTAATGTGGTTAAAGTTTTGTCAAGGAGTAATAGATTACAAGAGTTGTATTGCTGTTTTCTCATGTGATAGCTAAGCTTTCTTGCAGCTTGTGAAGTAGCAAAAAATTTTTATGAATTAAACTCAAAGTTTAGTGCTCTGAGAGGATGTGATAGTCACATGGGTTCCTCACAGCACTACATGTTGTTTTGTTTACTTTGTTTCTCATGGCTAAAGTGTTTGAGAAATACCTAAAGTGTTTAGGGCTCCAAGTTATTCAAAAAGGATAGAGGGAGTAAACTAGAAATATAAGATATTTCGTTTTCTCCACCAACATGTACACCACAGACGTTTTAGTCCAAGTGGGAGTTTGTTGGGTTTTATGTCCTAAAACTTGTGGTTTGTAAACTGTTATGTTTGTAAACAATCTATTTAGTAATAAAGAGTTATTAAGTTTTAATTCAGTAAAAGAGTTTACTGGATTAAAGTGAAACATGTTTTATCCTATACCAATAACCAACACCCTTGGCATTGTTTGAGTATTTGAACCTCATGTATGACATGATTGTGGATCAGGTTCAAGTATACTGCCAAAATGATCTATAGTATATGGATAAGGCTGGGTACCTTATCCTGGTAACACTATTGGATGCGGCTCACTTTGTATTGTACAGAACGATGTGATCCGAATCGTTCCACATGAAGATGTGAGAAGTGAGGGCGTCCTGTGTAAAGAGTTTACACAAGATCGAACCGCGTATTAAGTCACTCTCTCTTTATAACACCGTTTACTGATCGAGACTGACTTATACACTTTGATGGCCTAGGTAACTGTTAAGTCTCTGAAAGTGACTTATTTAGGACCCATTTAGCTTAAGAACATGTACACATTTAGGTGTTTTTGTTAGCATTTAGCTTAAACCTATGCTTTAATATGAGAATTAGAAGAAGGTAGCTAATATAGGACTTATGTACAATAGGTAGAAAAAGGGTTGAAAACCGAAGAAAAGAATGAAAAAGTTAGCATTGCAAATGAATTGCGGAATAATTGCGGTGACCGCAATTATTCAAGTTAAAACCGTAAGTTGGCTGATCATTTTCTGTTTAGATCCGACTTTTCAGGGATTCGTTCTTTCTCCTCCATCCATTCTGATATATGGCGTTGAAGATTGATGGTTCTCCTTGGCCCAAACGCACTTGCAAACTACTATAAAAGGGGGTCAAAGTCGGAGGTTCAGTAAGCAATTCGAAGCGCAGAAGTCTTCTCGCAGTCCACCATTTCTCTCTAAATTCCTTTGCCGTCTGTTGGAGTGAGGTTCTCAGTTTTTGGAGTCGATAATCTGATAGGAAGGAGAGAAGATTCTTCTTCTCTCTCGATTGGATTCATCCAAGCACGGCTGAATTCCCATCACCATCATTCGAGGCGACTGCCACGAAGATTTCCAGCAAACCTTTACTGTTTTCTGCTCTTTTCTTCTCATTTCCATTACTGATCTTTGTTGTTCTTAGTTTAGTCATTTCAATTACTGCATTTCGTTGTTGTCTGTCTTAGACTCAGTTCTTTTTAAGCTTTCCTTTGTCATTAAACACTTAAAGTAATCAAAGTAAATTTCTGCACTTCACAGTTTCTACCTTGTTCTGCTACGGTTTGTCTTGCCGTTTTACACGCATTTCTCTTCTAAGCATGTCTTTCTTATCTACCTTTTCTGTTCTCCACTTATCCATGAGTAACTAAAATCACTTAGGGGCATGCTAATGACAGAACTATAGGCTAAAAAACGTGAGTCAAGTAGTCAGTTCAACACTCGAACATTGATTGTATGTAAGCTTCATCCCACGGGCAATTTCGATTGGCCATCCATTTTGTCCAAAGAACTCCTAACCTCTGGAAGGAGTAAGAGTTCAGAGTCATATAATCATGCTAGCCTTTCATGGTAATCAGGAAACGGCCTAGGAATAGGCGTTTCCCTAGTACAAACTGAACACTCCTGTTTAAACAAGATGCTTAAGTCCTTACTTTGAAGTCGAGTAAACTTGAGTCTCTAATGCATGGAATCGGACGATACTTGAGATAGAGTGAGTTTGATGTATAGAGAGTTGATCCAAAGCTTGATAATCGTAATAAAATGCCTATAGGATAGTCATTAGTAGCCCTTAATTCCCCATTCCAATCAGATTCGCTGCCATTTAATTGCGGAAACATTGCGGTCCTCGCAATTCTGCCTGTTTATCATTCTGTTTAGCTGTTTTCTTCCTCGATTATTAATTCCATCTCTTGTCCTTTAGGTCTATTTCTAACTTTAATTTGTTTATGTTATATCCCTCTACACATTCAGCAAAAAGTAGTTAATTAAAAACCAACTTTACCCCATCAAATTCATCCCATCTTTCTTAACATTCACACTTCGCGAATAGCTAAAAATGAGTCTCTGTGGAAAAAACGAATTAAATATACTTACTACTTGCTGTGAGACCATGTATGCTTGCATGTTCTAAGTGCTCTCTCTTTTCTTTTGCATATTTATCTTTACACATTGAGCACGCAACAAGTTTTTGGCGCCGCTGCCGGGGACTTATTTTAAGTAAAAACGAAGTTGTTAAGTTTGAAAATCAAGTTTATCATTGAGTGAAACTAATCTGTTTCATTTCTTTTGCAGGTGCCATTAAGGTAGTTTATGAGTGAGCGTTCACATAGTAATTTAGAGTTCGATCCTGAACCTGAAAGATCACTTCGAGCTAGGAATAAGGCAAAGAAACGTCTCTTTAAACAACCTCCTATACCTCAACCCACACCTGAAACTAAAGAAATGGGCGATCTAGTTCCAAATCCGGCACAAGCCATTCGCAACCCCATCGAAATAGCGAATGACAAGAATAGTGCCATTCTGTCATATCTAGTACCTATGCCTGGGGAGCTGAACCCCAGCATAATCCGTCCTGAAATCACTGCCCACTCATTCGAGTTAAAGCCAGTGATGTTCCAAATGTTGTCCACTGTGGGACAATTCTTTGGAATAGAAAATGAGGACCCCCATAACCACCTTAGGAACTTCCTAGGAGTTAGTGACACATTCCTAATCCCTGGAGTTTCCCAAGAAGCCCTGAGGCTATATCTTTTCCCTTACTCTTTGAGGGACAAAGCCAAAACATGGTTAAATTCATTGCCCTCAGGATCTGTCCGCAATTGGACAGATTTAGCAGAAAAATTCCTAGTCAAATACTTCCCACCTGATAGGAATTCAACCTTTCGTGATGATATCATAAAGTTTAAACAAGCTGATAATGAGTCTCTTCACGAAGCTTGGACTAGATTCAAAGACCTTCTCATTAAATGTCCACACCATGGCATTCCATGGTGTATCCAAATAGAAGTTTTCTTTAAAGGATGCAACCCCAGCACCAGACAAGTCTTAAATTCATCTGCTGGAGGTTCCATGTTGTCCAAGAGTTACAACGAAGCTTATGAGATCTTGGAGAAGATCTCAGCATCTCACTGTAGATGGTCAGACGATCCAGTAGAGCCAACTAGGGCTCAAGACAAGGATGCTCTAAGCGCCATGAGCACCCAAATAAATGCCCTGACCAACTTAGTCAAGCAAATGGCTCAGGCCAATCTCCAAACCAGTGCCAATACCGCCACAGCCATGTCAATGGGCACTCAACCAAATCAAGGCGAGGCACCTATCTGTGGATTCTGTGGGGAAGGGCACCCTTATGAATATTGCCCTGGGAATCCATCCTCAGTCTGCTATGTAGGAAGTCAGCAGCAGCCTAGGAATAACCCCTACTCCAACACCTATAACCCTGGTTGGAGAAACCACCCTAACCTGTCATGGGGTGGCCAACAAAACACTAACCAAAATCCCAACCAACCAAGGCCGAGTGGAACACCTGGTTTCACTCCCCAACATAACCAGTCAATGTACCAAAAACCTTACAACCAACCTGTAGGATCTTCTGTAGAAAACCTACTCAAGGAATATATAGCTAAGAATGATGCTACTCTTCAGAGCCAGCAAGCTACTCTTAGGAGCCTGGAAAACCAAATAGGCCAATTAGCCAATGAACTTAAAAGTAGGCCCCAAGGTAGACTCCCTGCTGATACCGAGATACCAAGGAGAGATGGCAAAGAACAAGTTCAAGCCATTGAACTTAGGAGTGGAAGACCATTGGTGAGCATTACAAAGGACACACCAAAGAGAGTAGAGAACACTGAGTCTAGTGCTCCACTGGAATCTCTGCCAAGCCAAGGTCCACCACCAACTAGCACATCAGGAGCCCGGCTAGAGCCAATTGTTGAGGACGTAGAAGAAATTCCAAGGCCTCCACCTATCTTAAGGCGTCCTGACGTGCCTGCATATGTGCCACCACCTCCATACCCTCGAAGGCTTAAGAAGAAACAGGAACAGGAAGTCCATTTTAATAAATTTCTAGAAATACTTAAGCAAGTGCATGTGAATATTCCTTTTGTAGAAGTTTTACAGTCTATGCCTTCGTATGTAAAGTTTTTGAAGGACATTATTACTAACAAAAGAATAATTGGTGAGTTTGAAACAGTAAACCTCACCGAGGAGTGCAGTGCCATCCTCCAAAACAAGCTGCCCAAGAAGGAGAAGGATCCTGGTTCCTTCACCTTACCTGTAGAACTTGGAGGCAAGCACGTGGGCAGAGCGCTTTGTGACCTGGGCGCCAGCATAAATCTCATGCCCCTGTCCCTATTCCGCCAGTTGGGAATGGGAGAAGCACGTCCAACTACTGTCACTTTACAACTAGCAGACAGATCCATCGCATATCCAGAAGGTAAGATTGAGGATATTCTAGTTAAAGTTGACAAATTTATTTTCCTTGCAGATTTCATTGTCCTGGACTATGAGGCAGACAAGGAGGTTCCCATCCTGCTAGGTAGACCATTTCTAGCCACAGGTAGGGCACTAATAGACGTGCAAAAAGGTGAGTTAACTATGAGGGTTCATGATGAAGAGGTAAAATTTAGTGTTTACAAAGCTTTAAGGTATCCCTCTGATTCTGAGTCTTGTGCTAGCATTGATGTTGTTGACTCACTAATGGAAGAACAATTAGAGCGTATTATTAACCAAGCATGCTAACGAATATGTAGGATTAGATGTAGATGATCTGAATGTATCTGACATAATGAATATGCCTGTAGATAGACCTCAGCATGTATGTATGACTATAGATTTAACTGATAGAACTGTAAATCCGTTAAAGCCCTCCATTGAGCATCCACCTGTTTTAGAACTGAAACCACTACCAACTCACCTCAAATATGCATATCTAGGAGATAATGATACGCTGCCGGTAATTATTTCTTCTAAGCTAAGTGAACAGCATGAGGTTGATTTAATTTTACTGCTTAAGCAACATAGGAAGGCTATAGCATGGACTATTGCTGATATTCGAGGCATTAGCCCTTCTTATTGTATGCACAAAATTATTCTAGAGGAAGAGCACACACCTAGGGTAGATCACCAGCGTAGGTTAAACCCCTCTATGAAAGAGGTAGTGAAAAAGGAAATAATAAAGTGGTTAGATGCAGGAGTAATTTTCCCCATAGCTAGTAGCCAGTGGGTGAGCCCCATCCAATGTGTACCTAAAAAGGGGGGAATAACTGTGGTAGTCAATGAGAACAACGAACTGATTCCAACAAGGACTGTCACAGGGTGGAGAGTGTGTATGGATTACAGAAAACTGAATAAAGAAACTAAAAAAGACCATTTCCCCCTACCATTTATTGACCAGATGCTAGACAGAATAGCTGGTAGAGCCTACTATTGTTTTCTAGATGGGTACTCTGGTTACAATCAAATTACTATAGACCCTAAGGATCAAGAGAAGACTACCTTCACTTGCCCTTTTGGAACGTTTGCCTTCCGCAGAATGCCTTTTGGCTTATGCAATGCACCAGCAACTTTCCAAAGGTGCATGATGGCAATCTTCTCTGAGTTGGATGAGTCCATAATAGAAATATTCATGGATGACTTCTCAGTCTTTGGGGACTCATTTAAAACCTGTCTAGAGAACCTAGGACAAGTCCTGGCTAGGTGTGAAGAGACCAACCTAGTCCTAAATTGGGAAAAATGCCATTTCATGGTAGATGAAGGGATTGTCTTAGGGCATCGAGTGTCAAGGGCAGGTGTAGAAGTGGATAGGGCAAAAATAGAGGTCATAGAGAAGTTGGTAGAGCCCCAGAATGTCAAAGCTATTAGGAGTTTCTTAGGGCATGCTGGCTTCTATAGAAGGTTCATCAAGGACTTCTCTAAGATAGCCAAGCCTCTATGTGAGCTTCTAGAGCTAGGTAGGCCATTCATCTTTTCTAAAGAATGTGTAGTAGCTTGGAAAGCCCTTAAGGAAGCATTGGTCACAGCACCAATCATAGTAGGCCCAAATTGGGATCTCCCATTTGAGATGCTATGTGATGCTAGTGACTATGCTGTAGGAGTCATGTTAGGACAGAAGATTGACAAGCTCACACATCCTGTCTATTATGCTAGTAAGACCTTGAATGAGGCTCAATGTAACTATACAACTACAGAGAAGGAGATGCTTGCTGTAGTATTTGCTTGTGAAAAATTTAGGAACTATATTGTAGGAACTAGAACCATTGTATATACTGACCATTCTGCTTTAAAATATCTGATGAGGAAGGCTGATGCTAAGCCTAGATTGATTAGATGGGTGTTATTGCTGCAGGAATTCGATTTGGACATTCGGGACAAGAAGGGATGTGAAAACGTGGTTGCAGATCACCTGTCTCGATTGCAGCACAATTGCGAAAAAATTGCGGACCCCGCAATTTCTGATGCTTTTATAGATGAACATATCTTTGCTTTGACTCATCGTGAAAACAATGAGGAACCGTGGTTTGCTGACATTGCTAACTTCCGTGCATCACAGGTATTACCAGTGTTCAAGGGAGGACAAGAGAAGAAGAGGTTCCTCCATGAAGCAAGGAAATTCATCTGGGATGACCCCATACTTTACAGGACCTGTGCTGATGGGTTGTTGAGGAAGTGTGTTACAGCTGCTGAAGCGAAGTCTGTGCTGCAGCACTGTCACTCATCTCCTTACGGTGGGCACTTTGGTGGTCAAAGAACAGCTGCTAAGGTATTTCAGAGTGGCTACTACTGGCCAACAATCTTCAAGGACGCCCACAATTATGCCCACAACTGTGATGAATGCCAAAGGACAGGTAACCTCAGTCGTAAGGATGAGATGCCTCTCACCTACATCTTAGAGTTGGAGCTCTTTGATGTGTGGGGCATTGATTTCATGGGACCATTCCCTCCATCATCAGGTAACCTGTACATTTTAGTAGCAGTAGACTACGTGTCAAAGTGGGTAGAAGCTAAGGCATGTCCTAATAATGATGCTAAAACAGTCACTCACTTCTTGCATAGACACATTTTCACTAGATTTGGGACTCCTCGTGCTATCATTAGTGATGAGGGGTCACATTTCATTAATAAGGCTATGGAGAAATTATTGGCTAAATATAACATTAGACATAGGGTAGCTACTCCCTACCACCCACACTCAAATGGCCAAGCTGAGATTTCCAATAGGGAGATAAAAAACATCCTAGAAAAGGTAGTCAAACCTAATAGGAAAGACTGGTCTTTCAAGCTTGAGGATGCACTTTGGGCTTATAGAACAGCATATAAGACACCTCTAGGAATGTCTCCCTATAGGTTGGTGTATGGCAAGGCTTGCCACTTGCCACTTGAGTTGGAAAACAAGGCATTTTGGGCCATGAAAGAATTAAATTTTTGTGTGAAGGATGCAGGGACATTAAGATCTTTACAGCTACATGAACTTGATGAGCTTAGGCACATGGCCTATGAGAATGCCAAGATGTACAAAGAAAAGACAAAAATATGGCATGACAGTAGACTCAGGATCAAAGATTTTAAAAAGGGCCAACTTGTATTATTATTTAACTCACGATTAAAGCTATTTCCAGGCAAATTAAAGTCTAGATGGTCAGGTCCATTTATTATTACTAATGTCTTTGTTCATGGTGCCATAGAGATTAAAAACTTGCAGCAAGGACAGCCATTTATGGTCAATGGTGCTAGGTTGAAGCACTACTATGAGGAGGGGGATGTGAAGACTCTCTCGGCCTTCCTCCTACATGAAGCATG
This sequence comes from Herpetospermum pedunculosum, assembly GCA_028017165.1. Classification (NCBI taxonomy): domain Eukaryota; kingdom Viridiplantae; phylum Streptophyta; class Magnoliopsida; order Cucurbitales; family Cucurbitaceae; genus Herpetospermum; species Herpetospermum pedunculosum. The sequence continues at coordinate 15,204,748 of CM051526.1, forward strand.
AAGTTAGAAACGAGAGAGAACGAGTGGTTACTGTGCTCGTTTAGTCAAGGCCAATGCCTTAGTTTATTTTTTCTGTTTTTTTTTTTTTTTTTTTCGATGATCGTTTGTATGTTTTTTGAGGTATTTTTAATTGCGTAGTTAATGTTTGTTTTATTTGTTTTTGTAGGGAATCGAAAGAGGGGATCAAGGGGAGTAAATCCCACTTTAAAAATCAAGAAACGGTTGAGCCAAATGAAAGATACGGGCGATCAAAGTTTGGATTTGTTATGAAATATTGTCCCTAGAATTGCGCAAAAATTGCTGGATCCGCAAAAAGAGCCGTTGGGATTTTTCCGTTGCTTTTATAGCCGTTAGAAGGCGCCCGATTGATACGATCCTCTCATTCTTTGCTCTCCAAGATTTCTGCGATTCTCTCCACCTTTGATCTCTCTCTCCAAACCTCCAAGATTTGACAATGGTTTCCACTAGGGCTGAAAGATCCGCCGCCAAGAAGAAGGCCGACGACGCAGCTGAAGCGGCTGCGAGGGAAGCGCTTCTCACCCTTGCTGATCAGGGTGCTGTACGCCCTGGCCGTCTTGGCAAGCTTCCTATTCGTAGGAAGAAGTGGAGGGTGGTCACTGAGATCCCTGCTGGGCCATCTGAGCCAGTGGGCACGCCAAAGAAGCGCCGGTGGACTGTCAAGACTGCCGCCGAACGAACCATCGCCAAGACTCCCTCTGTGGAGAGTCAAGAACCTGATCGTGCATCTCACGAGTCAGCAAAGGAAGGTTCGTCGCCGTCTGTGTCACCTGCGCGCAGCCCTCTCCCATCTGAACCGGTGCAAAGCACAGAATCTTCACCGCCTGCGCAGCGCGCCGAGTCATCTCCAGCGCCTCAGAGTTCTGATCTACCACCTGCGGCTGTGCAGAGTCCTGAACTGCCGTCTTCGCCATGGAGTTCTGCACATACACCATCAGCAGAGCACAACTCTCCACGGCCTGATCCTGAATTCCCCTATGGGGATTATCAGGAGTCCACGCAAGGCAGTGGAGATGCTGGGGAAGAAGAAGTCTTCTCTCCTATGAGGGAAGACAGCCCTGATGTTCCTGCACGGCAGGACGATTCTATGGAAGAAACGTTGGGGGCTTGCCTCCAACAGATCAACATGGAGAAAGAGAAGAAGAAGGCCAAGAAGGTGGCCAAGAAAGCCAAGAAACTGAAGAAGAAGAAGGCCAAGCGAGTGCCTTCAGCAGACAAAGACAGTACTGAGCCTTCGCTCAAACGCCTCGAGGTGGAGGCTGCTGAATCTTCCAAGCCATCCGATAAGGGGAAGGCTAAACTCTACCCTGAAGACGAACCTCCGTCAGTGAGGTATGTCTCGTCTGATGCTGAATCCAGGGGCGTGGAGCTGAGGAAAAGGGACCTGTTGCACGAGAAGGGGTTCCTTGATCGACTTGCTGACCTGCCGCAGTTCTTGCGCGCAGGGGTGATCAACCATGGCTGGGAGGAATTCTGCCGACCTCCCAATCCAGCATACACGAGCATGGTGTATGACTTTTATGCTAACGTGCTCAGCCCTGAGGATGGCCTATCTGTGGTCAGAGGGGTGGAAGTTGATTTCTCTGCCAAGGCCATCAATGAAGCATTTGGTCTAAGGGGCCAGCCTCACACAGATTATGCACGGATAGTTGATGAGCCGACTGAGGCTGTGCTAGAAGAAGCCATCCGCACCATTGGTCAGCCTGAGGCCTCCTGGACAGTCTCACGCAATGGGCGGCACACACTCATGAGTGCCAACCTCACGGCTAAGGCAGCTGTGTGGTTTTCATTCGTCAGAAGAAGACTCTCCCCGGTGACTCATGAGACTACAATTAACCAGAGCCGTTCGCTGCTGGTTTATGCTATAATGAGAGGTCTCACGATCAACGTGGGAGAGGTCATCACTGCTGCCATAGCTGAGTGTGCAAAAAAGGGTAAGGGGCCGTTATTTTTCCCCAACATCATCACAAAGTTATGCTTGCTTGCAGGAGTTCCCACCGAGCGCTTGGAGCAGCAGCTGCCCTACACAGGCCATCTGGAGTTGCCTGCACACCTAAGGCTGAGAAGAAAGGGCAACATGGAATTTGAGTTGGATAGGCTGGCTGCTGAACAGTCCCTATCCATGGCCTGCTGGATGGACATGCAGAGGAGAATGGCTCAATGGGCCAACTATGCGCAGGCGAGGGACAGAGAAGTTGCAGACCAGTTGGGGTGCATCTTCCCAGACTTCCCCACCAACCTCCTAACTCCATGGGTGCCCCCACGACCAAGGCAACCAGATGAGGATGATGAGAATTGAGTGCTGGTTTGAAGAGCACTAGAGGGAGTATTACTGATCCCTCAAGAAACAAAAGACAATTTTCCTGCTTTTCGATAGAGTAATGTATATTATGCTGTTTTGTGGTTAAATTTTGATCTATTTTGGATGTTTAGTTTTATGTTTTTCCTTTTGCTTAGGATAGTCTGATGTTAGTTGATTAGGTAGGATAGTTTAGTTTTATTTTTAGATTGCATGAGTAACAGGAAAAAGCATGCTAGGGGCCTGCATCAATGTTAAACCTGCCCAGATTGAATTGCGAAATAATTGCGGTTCCCGCAATTTTTGTGACTGATAGCATGTTTTGGACTGTCCGTTTAGTTAGGCTGTGATCTGCTAAATTCTATCTTTTGCTGCTCGCATGACTACCTTATATAGCTGATCTTGAAGCATGCTGGATGAGTGTCATAGGACACCTTTTGATAGTTTAAATTTGCCTCTGAATAGTGCTCAGCATGCATAAACCATAAGTCCTGAAACCTGTCTGTTATTTTCAAATTTTCTGCTACTGGGATAGTTGCTTCTAGAATGTTTTGCCTATGCCTAGGATGTTTAGATTCTCTCTGTTTTACTTTAGACTAGATGCTTCTAGGGTAAGTTTGGAGGTGTGCCACCTCAAACACTCATTGGGGACAATGAGTAGTTGAAGTTTGGGGGAGGCCACCCTAGGCCTAGGAACATTCCTCTCTTCCTTAGGACATAAGCATTCTTCTTCTCCTAAAAATTTTTGTGATAAATAGAAAAAGTGAAAAAAATAGAATAAAGAGGGGAGTCTTTCTCAAGTTGCTGAGTAATCAGTGCCAAGTGTGTAAACCACAAGTGGCATTGCATCAAAAGGCAAACCAAGGGGAGACTCCACCTAAGTAAAAAAGAAAGAAAAAGGAGAAATAGGGGAAGAAGAATGTATGCTTGGGAGTTATAATCTTGTGGCTTAGATGTCCTATGAAAAAAAGAACTCTGATCCTTAATGAGCTAAGCACAAGGTTGTAGCTTTTAGGTTTGTCTAGGGAGATGAATGTATATCCAATGTAGTGATGCCAGGGTTTAGGTTGTTCTCTAAAAGTACCACTGTCACTGTTAATACTAAGACTGGCATGACTCTAAGGAATCCTAGACACATTAAAAATAAGCTAGAAGCATGTACTGAGTCTGGAGTAAAGCTTGGTAGAATTTGAAACCTTAGGGATAATAACATGATATCATAGAAGTAGTTAGATCAGTAGTAGGGGGTTAACAAAAGCAGCGGGTATGGTAGGCAGGTGAAGTCAGAAGAGCTTGATAAAGAGGTTAGTTTTAAACTTAGGAGTGTGTCACAGGACAGCATTGCTATAGACAAAATATAAGGGTGTCGGTGGGTAGTTAAAGAAGTAGAAACAGCAGCCTAAGTAAGTCCTTAGTATGCTTGAGGACAAGCAAAGCCGTAAGTTTGGGGGTGTGTTAAGTCTCTGAAAGTGACTTATTTAGGACCCATTTAGCTTAAGAACATGTACACATTTAGGTGTTTTTGTTAGCATTTAGCTTAAACCTATGCTTTAATATGAGAATTAGAAGAAGGTAGCTAATATAGGACTTATGTACAATAGGTAGAAAAAGGGTTGAAAACCGAAGAAAAGAATGAAAAAGTTAGCATTGCAAATGAATTGCGGAATAATTGCGGTGACCGCAATTATTCAAGTTAAAACCGTAAGTTGGCTGATCATTTTCTGTTTAGATCCGACTTTTCAGGGATTCGTTCTTTCTCCTCCATCCATTCTGATATATGGCGTTGAAGATTGATGGTTCTCCTTGGCCCAAACGCACTTGCAAACTACTATAAAAGGGGGTCAAAGTCGGAGGTTCAGTAAGCAATTCGAAGCGCAGAAGTCTTCTCGCAGTCCACCATTTCTCTCTAAATTCCTTTGCCGTCTGTTGGAGTGAGGTTCTCAGTTTTTGGAGTCGATAATCTGATAGGAAGGAGAGAAGATTCTTCTTCTCTCTCGATTGGATTCATCCAAGCACGGCTGAATTCCCATCACCATCATTCGAGGCGACTGCCACGAAGATTTCCAGCAAACCTTTACTGTTTTCTGCTCTTTTCTTCTCATTTCCATTACTGATCTTTGTTGTTCTTAGTTTAGTCATTTCAATTACTGCATTTCGTTGTTGTCTGTCTTAGACTCAGTTCTTTTTAAGCTTTCCTTTGTCATTAAACACTTAAAGTAATCAAAGTAAATTTCTGCACTTCACAGTTTCTACCTTGTTCTGCTACGGTTTGTCTTGCCGTTTTACACGCATTTCTCTTCTAAGCATGTCTTTCTTATCTACCTTTTCTGTTCTCCACTTATCCATGAGTAACTAAAATCACTTAGGGGCATGCTAATGACAGAACTATAGGCTAAAAAACGTGAGTCAAGTAGTCAGTTCAACACTCGAACATTGATTGTATGTAAGCTTCATCCCACGGGCAATTTCGATTGGCCATCCATTTTGTCCAAAGAACTCCTAACCTCTGGAAGGAGTAAGAGTTCAGAGTCATATAATCATGCTAGCCTTTCATGGTAATCAGGAAACGGCCTAGGAATAGGCGTTTCCCTAGTACAAACTGAACACTCCTGTTTAAACAAGATGCTTAAGTCCTTACTTTGAAGTCGAGTAAACTTGAGTCTCTAATGCATGGAATCGGACGATACTTGAGATAGAGTGAGTTTGATGTATAGAGAGTTGATCCAAAGCTTGATAATCGTAATAAAATGCCTATAGGATAGTCATTAGTAGCCCTTAATTCCCCATTCCAATCAGATTCGCTGCCATTTAATTGCGGAAACATTGCGGTCCTCGCAATTCTGCCTGTTTATCATTCTGTTTAGCTGTTTTCTTCCTCGATTATTAATTCCATCTCTTGTCCTTTAGGTCTATTTCTAACTTTAATTTGTTTATGTTATATCCCTCTACACATTCAGCAAAAAGTAGTTAATTAAAAACCAACTTTACCCCATCAAATTCATCCCATCTTTCTTAACATTCACACTTCGCGAATAGCTAAAAATGAGTCTCTGTGGAAAAAACGAATTAAATATACTTACTACTTGCTGTGAGACCATGTATGCTTGCATGTTCTAAGTGCTCTCTCTTTTCTTTTGCATATTTATCTTTACACATTGAGCACGCAACAGTAACTCGTTCTTAATCCTGAGCTTGCTATGAACTCCTGCTTATTCGGAAGTATCCTTTGACTTGTACGGGTGAGAGTGGCTGAACGCCCGCTCAATAAGCCTACCAACTTGGGGATAAAGCCGAATACGTAGCTGGGGACATAGTGTAGCAAGATTGGAATTCACTCCTAACCCGCTCTTCAGGGTTAGTAGATAGGTTGTTCCCTTAATAGCTGACTCCGGGGCTTGAACAATGTGAGCTCACACTCTCATGTGATGAGAGAGTTATATTGATCTATTGGTTGGACCAAAGATCTATTGTTCATTAGAGGTGTCAGTGGTACTTAAGGATCAAGATGTAATGCAGGGGTTAAACGGTTTATACGACCCAGCTGTGATTACGGACAACCTGTGAAGGATCGACTTACCAATGACGGTTATATCAAGAGGACACAACATATCTACAGTGAGGAGAGTGCAGCCCTTGGACTTTAGTGGAGTCTCCGGGGGTTAACGAATGTTGATCGATTCGGGTCAAAAGAGTTTTGACCGAATGATCTCGTATCGTTGGAGCTCATGATCTGTAGGTCCTTTAGGTTCTCCTGGCTAGCTCGGATAAAGCGGTATAGCTGTGCTATAGGGTTGTATTCGGAGAAATCTGAATTAGGGTTTGTTCGAGGGGTTTGTATATTTAAATGTGATTTAAATATATAATCGGAGGAAGTTGTATTTAAATGTGATTTAAATACTCGACCGGAGAAAAATATGAATATTGATTCATATTTTGGAAAAGTCGGTTTTCTGAAAACCGGGATATAGTGGAAGGTTTATTATTATATTAGTATTTGATATTAATATTAATAATAAATTATATAATTAAAATTGTTTTAATTATTATTAATTTTAATAAATAATAATTATTTATAATTATTATTATTATCATTAATGTTGTTGATGCATGTTCAACATGTGTATTCCACTATTCTTTCCTTACTCATGAAGCAAGTCAAATGGATTTGGTTGGATTGGTTTTGGCTTGGATGGGTTAATCTCTAAGTTTTGCACTTCTCTCTCTCTCTCGTGGGTGTTTCTTCTCTCAAGTCTTTTGGATTGAGAAACTTCAAGTGTTGAAGGAAATCTCCATGGTTGAAGCTTGAAGAAGAAGAGAAGTTGTAGCTTTGGTGCTTGTAGATTCAAGGTGACTCTTTGGGAAAGATTGAAGAAGAATTAAGTTGTTAATTCTTTTTCCCTTGATATTTGGATTTCAAGTTGTTGAAATTCAAAGTGTTTGTTGTATTGTGTTCTTGATGTTCTTGAAGAATTGTTCATCAAGTTCATATTAACACAATTCCAAACACAAACCAAAAGCTTCATCTTTCTTCCTACCTCTCAACAAACCCCCTTAGCTCAAGGAGTCCCACTACTCCGCTATTAAGCCCGAGAATAGTTGGGACTACTCTAAGGGTGGTCCTCGTTGGTGCCCGTGCTGAGTTCGTGACCGGAGGAGACGTAGAGATCGAGGGGGCAGTAGAGGTGCTGAGGTAGACGAGAAGACGAACGTCAAAATAAGGTATTTTTGTCAATATATACCGGTGTATATATGATATATACCGGTGTTTTTTTTCTTGGTTTCTCTTCACTGGAAAATATACCGGTGGTATATTTACCGGTGGTATATATACCGGTGGTATATATATTTTACCGGTGGTATATATACCGGTCGGTATATATACCGGTGGGATATATACCGGTGGTATATATATTTTACCGGTGGTATATATAATTTACCGGTGGTATATATACCGGTCGGTATATATACCGGTGGTAAATTTACCGGTGGGATATATACCGGTGGTATATATGGTATATACCGGTGATATATACCGGTGGTATATATATTATTTACCCGTGATATATATATACCGGTGGTATATACCGGTCGGTATTTTCCTCGGTATAATATATACCGGTGTATATGTGATATATACCGGTGATATTTTTACCGGTGGCTTTTACCGGTCAACTTTTCCGGTTGACTTTTACCGGTCGGTTTACCAGTGGAGAGGGTTTTTACCAGTGGACTCGAATTAAAGAATTTTTCTAAGTGTTAGAAATGTTTCTTCAATTCTTAGTTTGTTCCTTATTGATTGCTTAAGGTCCTCAACCAGTTTTAGGCTTTTGTTTAAGTCTTTCTTCCGTTGCGCCTCTGGTCGAGGGCCGGGACCCTCGCAGTTGGTTGAGTGGGGGTTCCAGCACATTCTCCACCCATTTTGTACTCTCTTAGGTACTAACTCCCCCTTATCATTTCTAATAACAGTTATGCCCGTCTTTTTAGGTACAACATGAATAGGGCTAACCCATTGGCTATCAGAAATGGGAAAGATAATACCTGCATCCAGGAGTTTGTGTATCTCAGACAACACTACCTCTTTCATTGCAGGGTTCAGTCTCCGCTGAGGCTCTCGGGATGGCTTTGCTCCCTCATCCAGCCGAATCTTGTGCATGCACAGTACTGGACTCAACCCGTGCAAGTCTGCCAATGTCCATCCCACGGCTCTCTTGTTCTTTTTCAAAACCTTGACCAACTCGCCTTCTTGCTCCGATGTGAGCTCCTTGGAAATAATTACCGGAAGTGTCTCCACCTCACCCAAGTACACGTACTTGAGATGACCCGGCAACTCCTTCAATTCCAACTTGGGAGCCTGCAAAAGAGATGGTAATATTTTAGTTGGCTTTTCACATGTCTCTAAAGCAAAAGTAGGTTGTTCAGACAAATCAGTCAATATGGGAACACTACTTTCAACTTCGCCAACAATTTCAGTAAAAACGAGTGGGTCATCCCCATCAACAACAGTCATGCATTCTTCTTGTTCTAAAGTATCTATCAGATCAATTTTACAGACAGAATGCACATCAGCACGTTGTTTCATGGCATCAAATACATTAAATTCGAACACATCCCCTTCATACTCAACAGACAAAGTTCCATCATGCACATTAATTTTCGTTTTAGCGGTTTTCATGAATGGTCTACCAAGTAAAACAGATGTGGTGGATGTGTTTTCTTCCAAATTTATCACATAAAAATCAGCAGGGAAGATTAAATCCTTAACCTTAACTAACACGTCCTCAATCAACCCTAGAGGATGAATAGAAGACCTATTAGCTAACTGGATAACTATACTAGTTTCCTGCATACCTTCTAAACCGAGGCTCTTGTAGACTGAGTATGGCATAACATTGATTGAAGCTCCTAAGTCTAGCATAGCGTGCTCGATTTCTCTATCCCCTATAGTACATGGCAAGAGGAACATACCTGGGTCCTGGCATTTGCTTGGAATACCTTGGGTTAGCAGGGCAGAAACATTCTTGCTTACCACGACTCTCTCAGCGCTTTTAGTCTTCCTCTTCATAGTGCACATCTCCTTAAGGAATTTAGCGTACCTTGGGATTTGCTGAATTGCATCAAGCAGTGGTATGTTGATCCCAACCTTCCTCAACGTCTCAAGTACATCCGCGTTGTCGGCCTCCTTAGATGGCCTTGCAAGCCTACTAGGAAAAGGAGCAACGGGAGTGTAAGACTTCATAGAAATAATAGGAGGAGGCGTTACAACAGTTTCAGAGGGTGCTTGAGAACACTTATCTGGAGATATCTCTGAAGTAAATGGAGGGCTCACGGGAGTGGTTTGAGATGGCACTTCTTTACCACTTCTGAGGTTTATTGCACTAATCCCTTCCGCTTTGGATTCAATTCTTCCCATTCTTTCCTTCACCTCTGAGAATTCATCTCTTAGAGACTTAATCTGCGATCTTGTCTCATCGCTAGCTTCCATGAGCGATTTGAACATTCTTTCAATGGCTTTACCTGAAATAGAAGAAACATCCTGAGATGATTTTTCTTTCATCGTATGAACTAAACCAAATACCTGAGACACTTGTTCTTTGAGCACTTCTATGTCGGAAGACATCTTAGAATGCTCGTTTCTTCCTCCGTACTGGCGACGGTTCTCAGCTATGTTGGAGATCAACTGACGGGCTTCCGCAGGCGTTTTCTCCCAAAGGACTCCTCCACTTGCCGCATCAAGCATCTGGCGGTCATGCGTGAGCAACCCATCATAGAAGCATTCGATAAGCGAGACTTCTGCTATCAAGTGGTTCGGACATTTTTCACAGAGTTTAATGAACCTCTCCCAGCACTCGTAAAATGCCTCGTCCTTTCCTTGCTCAAACTGTCGTATATCTTTTTTCACGGCTCTGGCTTTTGAAGCAGGGAAATACCTTTCCAAGAATAGACTCTGCAACTTCTCCCAAGTAAAGATGGTCCCCGATGGCAAATAATGCAGCCAATCTCGAGCTTCACCTTTCAGGGTGAATGGAAAAGCTCTCAGGTAGAGCTGATCTTTTGTTATGTCGCCAGGCTTCATCGCGGAGCTTACCATTTGAAACTCCTTGAGATGTTTGTAAGGATCTTCTTCTGCTTCACCACAAAAAGAGGGTAAAAGGTTAATCACACCAGATTTAAGCACAAACTCACCTGAAATTTCCGGGTAGGAAATACAAGAAGGTTGGTGGCCCATAGCAAATGATGTCCATTGTCTGAGCGTTTTTGGGACTTCAGTCTCATCATCAATCTCCATTTTCTCAATAAAGATTTGGCACTTCTAGCACACTTAAACAAACAGATCAAAATTGCAAATAATAAAAGAAATAACAGAAATTTTTTTTAGTAAAAATTAAAAGTTTACAAATCAAATTTAAATCAGGCCGAATTACACTTAATTCCCCGGCAACGGCGCCAATTTTAGTAGCGATATTATTGAACTATCGCCAATCATCGGGTTGTCGAGACCCGCCAAAATAAATTTATAAGTGCCCGAAATCACTAAACTATTTGTAGGATAGTAGCAACGGGGTCGATCCACAGGGAATTAAGGTATTTTGACTTAATCTTAATTAAATTTGCAAACTATTAATATAAGTAAAATAGGGGTAATTGTTGGTTTTCAAGTAACTAAGATGGAACGAAGAAAGTGGGAAAATTTAGCTAACGGAGTTTCCGACTCGGGATGATCGGAATAAATTTAGCATGCCTCTTGGTTCATAGGTTGATGAGAATTATGGTTAAACAATTTAACGAATGCACAGCTCGTCTAAAATTAATAAATAACTCAGACATGCTCCATGGATTTAATTAAACATAATTAATTATGCTAATCAAGCATACCGTCCGGACATTGGCGGCCAACGCTCTCCCAAGACCGAACGGTAGCAACAAGCTAACTATGACGACTGTCTAATTTGGACGCGAAATTAGTATGTCGATTTGGAATCCTAATTCGGGAAGAACGAACACCAAGAGCGTAAGGACGCCAATACGCTCAAGGTGCCATAATTCCTTGTTACTTGGCGGAGACGAGAGGCACGGCATCAAATCCTTTAACAAATGAACATGCTCAAAATCAAGGGTGCCTAGTCCTAAATCATTCAAACGTGCTCATAGATTAAGCTAAGAAATAGAATTCAATTCAATAAAATATCCAACCAAATCAGAATTTCAGTCTACAACCTCACCAAGAGTTCATACTACATTTATCCTTACAATCCCGAGCCAAAAACGGTAAATCTACTCACTCATGACTTGCGTAGTGTGGGACGGCTTCAAATCGAGCTTCCTAGCCCCTCCCATGGTGGAAAACAGCTGCTGGACGTCAAATCAGGCGCGGAGCTCGAGGTAGAAGATGATGATGGCGGCTAAAATCGGACAAAAAATGTTAAGTAGTCCGTCGTAGCGTCGAGACGCTAGGGCAGCGTCTCGACGCTGCGCCCTAAATAATCCGCGCGCGCGCTCGGGGTGGCGTCGAGACGCTCGCACAGCGTCGAGACGCTTGTGCGGCGTCGAGCTAGCGTCGAGACGCTATCACTCGACGCTTGCTCTCGGGTTTTTTCTTCAATTCAGCGCTTCAGACTTCGGAGCGTCGAGACGCTAAGGCAGCGTCTCGACGCTGGGCAGCGTCGAGCTAGCGTCGCGACGCTGTCGCTCGACGCTAGCTCTCGGGTTTTTGCATGGAATTTCGCCTTCAATTTCCCCAAAGCGCCCAAACTTCATCTCTTTGCATGGATCTTCCCGGGAAGCGTTCTTATGCCTTTAAATCGCGATATTAAGCTCCGAAACGCGCCGAAACGCTCTCGAGAGCGAAGCACCGAGAACACCTACAATAATTACATAAAAGCAAGATTAAGCCAATAATAAACGTGAATTAGGGACATAATTATAGCTCCAAAATGGAGCTATCAAACTTACAAACCTAATTGATTGAAATATAATTAAATGAAGAACTCAACAAAACAACAAATTGATTAAGAGATGACAGAATGAAGAACTCAATAAAACCAATTGATTACTCTTTTAAGAAAACAATTCATATAATAATCCGTAAACAAACATATGTCAATCCGAAAGCAACAATGAAAGGGAAAAGCAGTAAATGATTCAGAACAACATTTAAAGGAAAGCAGAAATTAAATTCGAAAGCGGTAAAGGAGAGCAGTAAAGGAAAGTAGTAAAGTAAAGCTGTAAATAGCGTGAGGATTTTCCAAGTCGTGAATCGCCTCGGATGAAGGGGAAGATTAGCTGATCTTGGGGATAAATTCAATCAGAAGAGAAGATGGATCTTCTCTTCTTCCTCTCGAATTATCACGCCAAGGGCTTGTTTCTTCGATCCAACAAACGGGGGAAGAGGTTTCGTCTTCGGGATTCTGCACGATCGGGATCTCCTCACTTCTCAGATTGTGTGGAATGAATTGAAGTGGATTCAATTTGATTGCTTTGATCCTTCATTTAACTCTCTTTATATAGCCTCCAGGTGGTTGCAAAAGGTTGCTCAATAATTGTGGATCACCATTCAATTTTGTGAGGTAGTCAAGCTTGACATGTGGCAGCAGCAGGGAGAGTTGACTACTGGAAAAACTCAGTCAACAAAGACTGTTGACTGGGAAAAAAATGCAGCAGCAAAGATTGAATTTTTTAGCAATGTACCTGCAATGTACATTTTAGCTTGTTTTTCATCATTTTTCATTCTTTTTCGTTCATTTTCCAAATAAGTCATATTTTAGCATCATTTCTCAAATTCTCGCATTTAAGCACACATTAAGCTAACTCTTAACAAAAACACTCAAGAATGTACAAGGTTTTAAGGTAAATATAGCCCTAAATAATGTACTTTTGGCGAGGTAACAAGCAGCAGCCAATCCATCCAGCTCAAACTCCATATTCTCTTTTCGCCGCATCCGCAAGGCTGTGGGCAACTCCAGATGCCCTATGTAGGCTAGCTGCCTCTCCTTCCTCTCGACGGGTACACCTGCACGTAGACAGAGTTTAGTAATGGTGTTTGGGAAGAAGAGAGGGCCCTTACCTTTCTTCGCGCACTCGGCGATGGAGGCTGCAATAACCTCACCAACATTGATAGTGAGGCTCCTCATGATCGCATATACCAGCAGCGATCTCCCCTGATTAATGGTTGTTTCGTGTGTCACTGGGGACAGACGCCTTCGCACGAAGGAGAACTAGACAGCTGCCTTGGCCGTGAGGGTAGCACTCATCAGAGTATGCTTCCCATTGCGTGAGATCGTCCACGCCGCCTCAGGTTGGCCTATGATGCGCAGTGCTTCTTCCAGGACAGCCTCAGTTGGAGCGTCGATGATCCTCGCATAGTCAGTATGTTTCTGCCCCTTAAGGCCATAGGCTTCATTGATAGCCTTGGCTGAAAAATCAACCTCAATCCCCCTCACCATGGACAGACCATCCTCATGGTGCGTCAGATTCGCATAGAAGTCGTACACCATGCTGGAGTATGCAGGGATGGGCGGTCTGCACAGCTCTTCCCAACCGTGGTTGGTGATCCCTGCGCGCAAGAATTGCGGCAGGTCTGCCAACGCATCAAGAAACCCCTTCTCATGGAGTAGGTCCCTTTTTCTCAACTCGTTGCCCCTTGATTCGGTGTCTGAAGATACATACCTCACAGCTTGAGGTTCATCTTCGGGGTACAATTTGGCTTTCCCCTTTTCCCTTGCCTTGGCTGATTCAGCAGCCTCGATCTTCAACTTCTTCAAAGAAGGCTCTTTACTGACCTTCTTCTTCTTGGATCTTTTGGAAGCTTTCGGCCGTTTGGCCTTTACAGTCTTGGGCACCTTCTTCCTCAGCCGTGCCCTGGTGGTGATCTGCTGGAGGCAGTCCCCCAACGTCTCATCCATTGAGTCTCCCCCCCTTGCTGGGCTATCAGGGCTGACTTCCCTCAAATGAGAGAAGACTTCATCTTCCTCAGCCGTCTCTTCGCCCGGCCCTGATTCTTGATGTTCTTCACTCGGGGCGTCAGGCTCTGGTGTCTGCGAAGATGGCGATGCCTCAGGGCTTTGTGGAGGTGGAGATAGCGCAGGGCTCTATGGAGATGGAGATGGCTCGGGGCTTTGTCTGGCCGTCTCGTAGGATGGACGTCCACAGCCTTGACTCTCCAAGGTGGGAGTCTTTTCCTTGATCGGTGCGTCTTCGACTGCCATCTTCCACTTTCTCTTCTTGGGCGTACCTACTGGTTCAGATGGACCAGCAGGGATTTCGGTCACCACCTTCCACTTCTTCTTGCGGACAGGAAGCTTAGAAGGTCGTTCGGGTCGCGCAGCTTCGGCATCTGCTAAGGCAAGTAGTGCCTCTCTCGCAGCTGCCTCTGCGTCAGTTGCCTTCTTCTTGGAGGCAGATCTCTCAGCCCGTGTAAGCACCATTGTCGAATCGAAGAGATCTGAAAATAGGAATTGCAGAGGAAGAAGAAGATAGATTTCTTGAAGTCCAACGAATGAAGGAAGCGTACGGGCCACAGCTGTTTTAATGGCTATTTGTAATCAAGTGAATCCCAACGGCTATTTCTGTTGCAGTTTCAGCAAATCCACCGCAATTAAATGGCTGTTGGAGATTTTCTTGATTTAAAACCCAAGATTCTCACAACTCAATCTTTGATTCGGCCCGATTTCTTCCCCGATTCTTTACCCTTGATTCATCTCCTTGATTTCCTCTTTTGATCCCCTATTAAAACATACAAAATTAACATCAAATTCGTAATAAAAATCACAACTAAAAACACAAAATTAAAATCCGAAAAACACGCGAAAAAAACTAAGGCATAGCCTTTATATGAACGAACACAGTATCACTCGTCCTCTCTCAATTTGGCTCTCAAGTTTCAGATAAGAGGAAGGCCGAGAGAGTCTTCACATCTCCTTTCTCGTAGTAGTGCTTCAAACGTGCACCATTGACCATGAACGGTTGCCCATTCTGCAAGTTTTTAATCTCAATTGCACCATGAACAAACACGTTAGTTATAACAAAAGGACCTGACCATTTGGACTTAAGTTTGCTTGGAAATAATCTCAACCTTGAGTTAAATAACAAGACATGCTGGTCTTTCTTAAAGTCCTTAATCCTAAGTCTACTGTCATGCCAAATTTTAGTTTTTTCCTTATACATTTTGGCATTTTCATAGGACATATGTCTAAGCTCATCAAGCTCATGTAATTGCAGAGACCGCAATGTTCCCGCATCGGTCACGCAATAATTCAGCTCTTTTAGGGCCCAAAATGCTTTGATTTCCAATTCGAATGGTAAGTGACATGCTTTGCCATACACAAGTCTATAAGGAGCTTGTTGGGTTTTATGTCCTAAAACTCGTGGTTTGTAAACTGTTATTTTTGTAAATATTCTATTTAGAATAAAGAGTTATTAGTTTTTTACAGTAAAAGAGTTTACTGGATTAAAGTGAAACGTGTTTACGTTAACCTATACCAATGACCAACACCCTTGGCTGAATATGAGTACTTGAGCCTCATGTATGACATGATTGTGGATCAGGCTAAAGTAGTCAGTCAAAACGGTCTATAGTATACGGATAAGGCTGGGTACCTTATCCTGGTAACACTATTGGATGCGGCTCACTTTGTATTGTACAGAACGATGTGATCTGAGTCGTTCCACATGGAGATGTGCAAGTGAGGGCGTCCTGTGTAAAGAGTTTACACAAGATCGAACCGCGTATTAAGTCGCTCTCTCTTAATAACTCCGTTTACTGATGAGACCGACTTATACATATTGATGGCCTAGGTAACTCGATCTCAATCCTGAGCTCTCTAAGAACTCCTGCTTATTCGGAAGTATCCTTTGACTTGTACGGGTGAGAGTGGCGGATCGCCCGCTCAATAAGCCTACCAACTTGGGGATAAAGCCGAATAAGTAGCTGGGGACATAGTATAGCAAGATTGGAATTCACTCCTAACCCGCTTTTAAGGGTTAGTAGATAGGTTGTTCCCTTAATAGCTGACTCTGGGGCTTGAACAATGTGAGCTCACACTCTCATGTGATGAGAGAGTTATATTGATCAGATGGTTGGACCACAGATCTATTGTTCATTAGAGGTGTCAGTGGTACTTAAGGAACAAGATGTAATGCAGGGGTTAAACGGTTTAAATGACCAAGCTGTGATTACGAACAACCTGTGAAGGATTGACTTACCGATGACGGTTATATCAAGAGGACACAATATATCTACAGTGAGGAGAGTGCAGCCCTCGGACTATAGTGGAGTCTCCGGGGGTTTAACGAATGTTGATTGATTCGGGTTAAAAGAGTTTTGACCGAATAATCTCGTATCGTTGGAGCTCATGATCTGTAGGTTCTTTAGGTGTCCTGGCTAGCTCGGATAACGTCGTGCAACAGTATAAGAGAAAATTAAAAGAAAAAGAATTTGAATTGTTCAAATTCGGTTTATGGAAGAAGGATGGACATATTTAAATATGATTTAAATATGGGATTGGCCAAATACATGAATAGGATTCATGTATAAAAAAGTCGGTTTTCGGAAAACCGAGTTTAATCATATTGTTTAATTAATATTTGATATTGAATTAAATAATAATTATTAATTAAAAAGTTTAATTAATAATTATATATATATTTTATTTATTAAAAAGTTTAATAAATAAAATTATTATTATTATTTTTAATAATAATAATAATTATATATATATATGTCTTGCATGCAGCAAGACACATATATATATTAACATATATATGTATGGAATGGCAAAGAGAGGGGTACTTAGTAGAGGACTGAAAGTTTGAAAAAATTGAAAAACTTGTTTTCAATTGAAAGATACGAAGGTTTTGAAAAAGTGAAAAAAAAAATTGTTTTTTTTTTTCATTTTTAAGAACTTTGCCCTCTGCCTTATTTCTTCTTCTTCTTCTTCTTCTTTTTTTTTCTTTTTCTTTTCTCTTCTTTTCGAAGTCCCACAACTCCGTTGCGCGGCGCCGAGGATAGCGGGACTACCTGGGGTGGTCCTTGGGGTGTTCGTGAGAAGAGGTCGGAAGAGTTCGTGACGAGGAACGGCCGGCGGGCTTGAAGAAATTGGAGCTACAAGGGTATGTATTTCTAATTTCTTATTTCCGTCGTTTTGAGCATGTTTACTATTTGTTAAATTGATGAAATTAGAGTGTCATCGATCCGAAATCGCTTTCCGCTGCGCAAGTCGCTCCATCAATTGGTATCAGAGCGATTTTGTGATTAACTCAATTTGCATCAATTTAAGTTGGTGGGTATTTAATTTAGAAATTGTTTCTGAATTGGATGTCTGAAGTGAATATCGATTTTGGCATAGTTTCTTTTTTAATTTCATTATTTGTAATTGCCCGAGAATGTATGGGTTTTAATGCGTGCTGAAGAGTCTGTATTTTTAGAGTCATTAGAGTCCATATAGGTTTCTTTGTGAAAGAAGCTTGAGTTTGGAACTCGCCGAAATGTTCGGTATAAGTTCAAACTCGTTCTAGGCAATACGAGGAGAAATTCGAAGAGAAATTGGCCGAAGCGTTCGGAGGAAGCAAGTTGGTCAAAGGCGGTGCGAAGAGTTCGAAGTCCGCTCAAGACGTAGCTTGTTGTTCATGATGGAGCGTTTTACCGCAGCGGAGGCGATTTCGGACCGATGATACTCTAATTTCATCAATTTAACAAATAGAAAACATGCTCTTAAAGCGGAAATAAGAAATTAGAAATACATACCCTTGTAGCTCCAATTTCTTCAAGTCCGTCGGCCATTCTTCGTCACGAACTCTCCAAGCCTCTTCTCACGAACGCTGCGAGGAGCACCCGAGGTAGTCCCGCTATCCTCGGCGCCGTGCAACGGAGTTGTGGGACTCCGTTGCAAGAGAAAAGAAATGAAAAAGAAGGAGAAGAAGAAGATGGAATGGCTGAGGGTTAAGCTTGAAGTTGAAATAACAATTTCAACATACGAAAGGCAGTAGCAAAACTTCCCCAAAACCAAATGTAAATTGAAAACTCATTTCAATTTAAACAACCCAAAATCCACTCATTTAATGAGCCAAGCCAAATGGCGGACATGCAAAAGTAGCACATATATATATATATTAAATAAAATTAATTCAAAATTAATTTCAAATAATAATAAATATTTTATTTATTAAACTTTTTAATAAATAAGATATATATATATATTTAATTAATTAAACTTTTTAATTAATTAATATTATTTAATTAAATATCAAATATTAATTAAATAATATGGCTAAACCCGGTTTTCCGAAAACCGATTTTTTGCACATGAATCCTATTCATGTTTTAGGCCATTCCCATATTTAAATCATATTTAAATATGTCCATCCTTCTTCCATAAACCGAATTTGAACAATTCAAATTCTTTTTCTTTTTCCCGAATTTGAACAATTCAAATTCTTTTTCTTTTTCCCGAATTTGAACAATTCAAATTCTTTTTCTTTTCTTTTATACTGTTGCACGGCGTTATCCGAGCTAGCCAGGAGAACCTAAAGGACCTACAGATCATGAGCTCCAACGATACGAGATTATTCAGTCAAAACTCTTTTAACCCGAATCAATCAACTTTCGTTAACCCCCGGAGACTCCACTATAGTCCGAGGGTTGCACTCTCCTCACTATAGATATATTGTGTCCTCTTGATATAACCGTCATGGGCAAGTCGACCCTTCACAGGTTGTTCGTAATCACAGCTGGGTCGTTTAAACCGTTTAACCCCTGCGTTACATCTTTGTTCCTTAAGTACCACTGACACCTCTAATGAACAATTGATCAGTGGTCCAACCAACAGATCAGGAACCCTCTCTAACAAGGAGATGGTAGGCGCCTATTGTTCAAGCCTTGGAGTCAGCTATTAAGGGAACAACCTATCTACTAACCCTGAAGAGCGGGTTAGGAGTGAACTCCATCTTACTACACTATGTCCCCAGCTACCTATTGGACTTTATCCCTGAGATGGTAGGCTTATGGAGCGGACATTCTGCCACTCTCACCCATACAAGTCTAAGGATACTGTCTAATAAGCAGGAGTTCATAGTAAGCTCAGGATTGAGATCGAGTTACCTAGGCCATCAGGTGAAATAGTCGGTCTCTTCAGTAAACGGTGTTATAAAGAGAGAGCGACTTTTCGTGGTTCAGTCTTACGCAAACTCATCGCGTAGGACGCCCCCGCTCGCACATCTCGATGTGAAACGACTCGGATCACATCGTTTTGTACAATACAAAACGGGCCGCATCCAATAGTGTTACCAGGATAAGGTACCCAGCCTTATCCGTATACTATAGACCGTTTTGACTGTCTACTTGAGTTTGACCCACATTCATGTCATACATGAAACTCAAGTACTCATGATCGTCAAGGGTGTTGGTCATTGGTATAGATTAATGCAAACACGTTTCACTTTATTCCAGCAAACACCTTTACTGAATAAAACTTAATAACTCATTATTACTAAATAGATAATTTACAAACATAACTGTTTACAAACCACGAGTTTTAGGACATTAAACCCAACAAACTCCCACTTGGACTTAAACGTTCGTGGTGTACATGTTGGCGAGGAGAACTATAATATCATATATCTATAGTCCTCTCCCACTATCCTATTTAGCAACCCGGATCCCTAAACTCTTTAGGTATCTCTCAAACACTTTAGCCGTGAGAGACTTAGTAAACATATCAGCATGAAGTACTATGAGGCTTTCCATGTGACCATCACATCTCCTCATCCGCACTACTTAAGAGCTCAAAAACCATTTTTTTTTATGTTGCTTTACAAGCTGCAACAAAATTTAGCTTTTATAGAGGAATCAACAATACAACTCTTGTATTCCATTCCTTTATACTATGACAAATTATTAACCGATATAACTGACAGCTCCCACTGCATAAAACATATCGGGTCATCTATCTCAGAAGAGATAGATCTTAACCTAAGATGTGTTAATGCGTAGGGATAGCACCTCATAACATCGATTACTAACAACTCTTGTCAATATCAGATGTTAGGAGACTATACTAGCGATTTGTTCTTGCGACTCAGATTAATCTGAATCCTTAGAATAAACTAAGCCTCTCCCAGATCACATATCTGGAAATGGGTCGCTAGTTTATGCTTAAGTGCCAGAAACTACATCCTATAACATTCTCAATGAATAGGACATTAATCACGGAAACATATTATGAAAGCTATAGTATTGATAAAACACTTGCCCAACAAAGTTTATCAATAACATGTTTAAGCCATAAGATTTGATTAGAACATCAAACCTTAATCATTCAAGATTAAGTTGCTAGTTTCAATCCATAAAAGAATTGAATAAGCTAACAAAACTATTTTGTTCTTAATCTTGCATATGACTCTCAGAGAGATTATGACTTATAGATACTCTAATCAAGATAGCTAGTCTTGATTTCTATTTATCTTATCTTATCTAGTATAGAACAAGAAAAAATAGATAAGAGTAATCTAACAACTTACGTCTGGTAACAAGTAAACAAGTTGATACACAATCAACCTCTTCACTTTGGGACAGTCCCATTACCAGAAAGTCAAGCCTTAAAAGTTTTCACCTTAGAGGCTCGGTCATTTAACCCCTCGAAGATCTACAGCTTCGAACCATTGGTCCTTGTCTAAATAATTCATTGTCTAATTAAAGACAACGAATCCTCAAGTCATCATCTGGTATGATAACTCGAGTTTTATAGACAAACCAATGAGTTAGGGTTTTCTCAACTATTGAGAATAACCAACTCTGCTATCAACAACCTTTGTTGATTTAGATATAGCTTTCCTTTTAATACGCCTAGTCTTAACATCCATGTTGTTTTCTGAATTAATAGAACATGCAAGTATACATCTTTTGTAAAAAAAATGAACTGTTCATTTATATACACCAAAAGATACTTATATACATATGCTCAAAAATACAGAAATATGTACAACTTAATTACACATATCACATATGTGATTTAGGTTCATACAGACAACAACATCAAAAACACAAAACTCCCACTGTAGAGCTTTATAGACATCTTCTCAAGTCATCCAACACGGAGAAACCGACAATCAGGAACTAGTTTCCTGAAAGAAAAACAAACATGATTAGTGGTTCCTGAAAAACATTCAGGTATGACATTCATAAATCCACTATACATGTTTAGACAAATAAATCTCATTTACCTTGTCGTTCTTTCTCGGCATGTTTCTCTGCAAGGTATTTCGGGCAGTTGCGCTTCCAATGCCCTTCTTCGTTACAATGGAAACACTTCCCTTTGTCCGAAGACTTTACCTTGGCCACAAGCATAGGAGCTTTGCCTTTTCTCCTGTTACTCTTCTTCTTACGAATAGTCCTACTACTCGTAGCAGTTGCTTCAGACTTACTCCCAGACCCAGCCCCCTTCAGGAACTTCTTCGAAGTGACTACATTAGCCTCCTTCTCTTTTCCTTTAGAGGCGTGAAGGGTCTGGTAAGTCTGCAACTCGTGCAGAAGAGTGGTCAAGTTGAATTCTATCTTATTCATGACCATATTTGATCTGAAATTCAGGAAACTCTGCGGGAGAGATTCCAAGATAAAACTTACTTGACTCTTCTCGTCAATCGCAGCTCCGTTTACTTCTGCCGTCATGAAGTGGACCATCATGTTAAGGACATGTTCCCTAACAGAGGTTCCTTCCTTCATTCTAGCATTATAAACGAATTTGAGGGCTTCATGGCGAAGAGACGAGGACGGTTGTCCAAACATCTCTTGCAATGAAGACATGATTTCCTTAGCGGAAACCATAACCTCATGCCTCTTGGCCAAGACATCCTGCATGCTTGCCAAGATATAGACTCGAGCTTTATCATTAGCCCTAATCCAGCGATCGTACGCCTCACGAACAGTTCGTGAACCGTTTGAGCTAGGAGTTGGAGGACAATCCTCCGTCAAGACAAATCTCAGGTCATCCAACACAAGAATCGTATTCAAGTTGGATTTCCAAGTTCCGTAATTCTCTCCGGTAAGTTTGTCGTTAGCTAATAATTGTACAAATGAGCTCGCCATGCTGAAAAAGAATGTAAACCTATTAGTGAAACGGTTTTAACCTATTAAACCAATTAAGAGATTTAGCAGTAAATAAAGTACCCAAATCTCTTTATTTACTAACAACGATACTTTAGTAAGTCAGAATGGTCCCTACTGTAGGGTAGGTGAGCACTCCTTTACTAAATCAAGACATTCTTGACTAAATGCTATCACCAGAATAACTCATATTCCTATAGCATCTTAGTTATCGTTTTTGGTCTGAATTTACTAACTCCTTAGCAAATCCCGTAAGTGTGACCCTCCATTTTTAGAACGCACAGAACGGCCCCAACATAGCAACCGTATGGAATGTCAGTGTTGGGAATGGCCCTATGTTTCTTTATCCATAAATGGTGACTGAGGTGTTCGATCTCCCATGCCCAGCCCTCCGTTTGGATGGTGCCCCAAGGGCAGCCTGCAGGCGGAACATGGGAATCTCACGGTTCAATCCAACGGAGGAGACCACAGGAAGCACCGACGCACTTCCTTCTCCCACTTACTATAGACACTTACTCCATTCACCTTGCTATTGAAAGTTGCAAACACCACCCGTCTGGAGATGCCCCATATGGCATCATGAGGCCAAGCAAAATTCTCACGTTGTGAACTTTTAGGGAGTGCGTAGCAGGAGAGGGATATATCATATATTCCTTCTCAACACTTCAACTAAGCATCGTGGACGGTGTTTAGGGTAAATACTCCAGGTTTTATCCGGCTAAGAATATAAAACCTAAAGTCTAGGCAAACTATTTACATGAGATGTCTAGGTTATTAACAGATTTAATTAACCTCACACCTCTCATGCACGCTCATAAAGCCTGGTTAACTTTACTCAAGTACCGGATCGTCCCCAGGTAGGAGGTGTTCCGTATACCGTCAGCTTAAATACCTCCAACCTCGAACAGGATTTCACCGGGTGAGCTTCTCATAACCTTAGCATTTACGAGATAACGACCTATTCATCTAATGAACCAGACCGAACCATTTAACCCTAAATGAGCATGCCACTTTTTTCTTTGTTATAGTTTTTAAAAGTCTAAGTCATTTTTACAACGCTTGCAAAAGCAGACTTTCTATAACAATTATCTATATGCTTCTCAAACATACAATTGCTAAGGCATGACAAGTTGAATATTTAAATTCATAATCAATATAACACTTATATTGATTATGCTCTTTAAACATACAACTCCTAATTCATAAATTAATATAACACTTATATCAATTTTTCATGAATTAAGCATGCATCCAATACATTATAACAATTATAACATACAATATGCATAAAACTAATGTTGGATGTTTTAATTTCATAATTAATATAACACTTATATTAATTATTCTATTAAGTAAACAACATCAAATTCATGAATTAATATAACTCTTATATTAATACTCATGAATTAAACATGCATATACATTACAACACTTATAATATACAATAAGCATAAAACTAGGATAACCAATGTTGTACGTTTAATTTCATAATTAATATAACGCTTATATCAATTTCTCTATTAAACTAACAACAATCATTTCATGAATTAATATAACTTTTATATTAATTCTTATGAAATCCTAAATATGCATACTATATATTATAACACTTATAACATATTTACTATGCATGGAGCATGCTTCCTACGGTGGGATTTTAAATCTATATGGCATACGTTATGCACATACAAACATGGATTTCAATTAAAACATACATTCACAATGCATAATTAATTAAACACACTAAAGTGGATCGATTTTGGCATTTAGCAAGCAATAACTATTTTATTACAAGCTTGAACAACAAGCTACGTCTTGAGCGGACTTCGAACTCTTCGCACCGCCTTTGACCAACTTGCTTCCTCCGAACGCTTCGGCCAATTTCTCTTCGAGCTTCTCATTTGTATCGCCTAGAACGAGTTTGAACTTATACCGAACATTTCGGCGAGTTCCAAACTCAAACTTCTTTCCCAAAGAAACCTATATGGACTCTAAGAACTCTAAAAATACAGACGCTTCAGCACACATTAAAACCCATACATTCTCGGGCAATTACAAATAATGAAATTCAAATAGAAACTATGCCAAAATCGATTTTCACTTTAGACAACCATTCAGAAACAATTTCTAAATTAAAATACCCACCCCACTTAAATTGATGCAAATTGAGTTAATCACAAAATCGCTCTGATACCAATTGATGGAGCGACATGCGCAGCGGAGGCGATTTCGGACCGATGATACTCTAATTTCATCAATTTAACAAATAGAAAACATGCTCTTAAAGCGGAAATAAGAAATTAGAAATACATACCCTTGTAGCTCCAATTTCTTCAAGTCCGTCGGCCGTTCTTCGTCACGAACTCTCCAAGCCTCTTCTCACGAACGCTGCGAGGACCACCCGAGGTAGTCCCGCTATCCTCGGCGCCGTGCAACGGAGTTGTGGGACTCCGTTGCAAGAGAAAAGAAATGAAAAAGAAGGAGAAGAAGAAGATGGAATGGCTGAGGGTTAAGCTTGAAGTTGAAATAACAATTTCAACATACGAAAGGCAGTAGCAAAACTTCCCCAAAACCAAATGTAAATTGAAAACTCATTTCAATTTAAACAACCCAAAATCCACTCATTTAATGAGCCAAACCAAATGGCGGACATGCAAAAGTAGCACATATATATATATATATATTAAATAAAATTAATTCAAAATTAATTTCAAATAATAATAAATATTTTATTTATTAAACTTTTTAATAAATAAGATATATATATATATATTTAATTAATTAAACTTTTTAATTAATTAATATTATTTAATTAAATATCAAATATTAATTAAATAATATGGCTAAACCCGGTTTTCCGAAAACCGATTTTTTGCACATGAATCCTATTCATGTTTTAGGCCATTCCCATATTTAAATCATATTTAAATATGTCCATCCTTCTTCCATAAACCGAATTTGAACAATTCAAATTCTTTTTCTTTTTCCCGAATTTGAACAATTCAAATTCTTTTTCTTTTTCCCGAATTTGAACAATTCAAATTCTTTTTCTTTTCTTTTATACTGTTGCACGGCGTTATCCCAGCTAGCCAGGAGAACCTAAAGGACCTACAGATCATGAGCTCCAACGATACGAGATTATTCAGTCAAAACTCTTTTAACCCGAATCAATCAACTTTCGTTAACCCCCGGAGACTCCACAATAGTCCGAGGGTTGCACTCTCCTCACTATAGATATATTGTGTCCTCTTGATATAACCGTCATGGGCAAGTCGACCCTTCACAGGTTGTTCGTAATCACAGCTGGGTCGTTTAAACCGTTTAACCCCTGCGTTACATCTTTGTTCCTTAAGTACCACTGACACCTCTAATGAACAATTGATCAGTGGTCCAACCAACAGATCAGGAACCCTCTCTAACAAGGAGATGGTAGGCGCCTATTGTTCAAGCCTTGGAGTCAGCTATTAAGGGAACAACCTATCTACTAACCCTGAAGAGCGGGTTAGGAGTGAACTCCATCTTACTACACTATGTCCCCAGCTACCTATTGGACTTTATCCCTGAGATGGTAGGCTTATTGAGCGGACATTCTGCCACTCTCACCCATACAAGTCTAAGGATACTGTCTAATAAGTAGGAGTTCATAGTAAGCTCAGGATTGAGATCGAGTTACCTAGGCCATCAGGTGAAATAGTCGGTCTCTTCAGTAAACGGTGTTATAAAGAGAGAGCGACTTTTCGTGGTTCAGTCTTACGCAAACTCATCGCGTAGGATGCCCCCGCTCGCACATCTCGATGTGAAACGACTCGGATCACATCGTTTTGTACAATACAAAACGGGCCGCATCCAATAGTGTTACCAGGATAAGGTACCCAGCCTTATCCGTATACTATAGACCGTTTTGACTGTCTACTTGAGTTTGACCCACATTCATGTCATACATGAAACTCAAGTACTCATGATCGTCAAGGGTGTTGGTCATTGGTATAGATTAATGCAAACACGTTTCACTTTATTCCAGCAAACACCTTTACTGAATAAAACTTAATAACTCATTATTACTAAATAGATAATTTACAAACATAACTGTTTACAAACCACGAGTTTTAGGACATTAAACCCAACAGTTCAAACTTGTAATAAATTATTTATTGCTTGCTAAATGCCAAAATCGATCCACTTTAGTGTGTTTAATTAATTATGCATTGCGAATGTATGTTTTAATTAAAATCCATGTTTGTATGTGCATAACGTATGCCATATAGATTTAAAATCCCACCGTAGGAATCATGCTCCATGCATAGTAAATATGTTATAAGTGTTATAATATATAGTATGCATATTTAGGAATTCATAAGAATTAGTATAAAAGTTATATTAATTCATGAATTATATGTTGTTAGTTTAATAGAGAAATTGATATAAGCGTTATATTAATTATGAAATTAAACGTACAACATTGGTTATCCTAGTTTTATGCTTATTGTATATTATAAGTGTTGTAATGTATATGCATGTTTAATTCATGAGTATTAATATAAGAGTTATATTAATTCATGAATTTGATGTTGTTTAGTTAATAGAATAATTAATATAAGTGTTATATTAATTATGAAATTAAAACATCCAACATTAGTTTTATGCATATTGTATGTTATAATTGTTATAATGTATAGGATGCATGCTTAATTCATTAAAAATTGATATAAGTGTTATATTAATTTATGAATTAGGAGTTGTATGTTTAAAGAGCATAATCGATATAAGTGTTATATTGATTATGAAGTTAAATATTCAACTTGCCATGCCTTAGCGAATGTATGTTTGAGAAGCATATAGAAGTTTGTTGTAGTAAGTCTAGTTTTTGCAAGTGTTGTAAAAATGACTTAGACTTTTAAAATCTATAACAAAGAGAAGCATGTTCATTTAGGGTTAAATGAGTCGATCTGGTTCATTAGATGAATAGGTCGTTATCTCGTAAATGCTAAGGTTATGAGAATCTCACCCGGTGAAATCTTGTCTAAGGTTGGAGATAAATTAATTGACGGAACACCTCCTACCTGGGGACGATCCGGTACTTGAGTAAAGTTAACCAGGCTTTATGAGCGTGCATGAGAGGTGTGAGGTTATTTAAATCTGTTAATAACCTAGACGTCTCAGGTAAATAGTTTGCCTAGACTTAAGGTTTTATTTTCTTAGCCGGATAAAACCTGAGTAGTTTACCCTAAAAATCGTTGGACGATGCTTAGTAGATGTGTTGAGAAGGAATATACGATATATCCCTCTCCTGTTACGCACTCCCTAAAGTTCACAACGTGAGAATTTTGCTTGGCCTCATGATGCCATATGGGGCATCTCCAGACGGGTGGTGTTTGCAACTTTCAATAGCAAGGTGAATGGAGTAAGTGTCTATAGTAAGTGGGAGAAGAAAGTGCGTCGGTGCTTCCTGTGGTCTCCTCCGTTGGATTGAACCGTGAGATTCCCATGTTCCGCCTGCAGGCTACCCTAGGGGCACCATCCAAACGGAGGGCTGGGCATGGGAGATCGAACACCTCAGTCACCATTTATGGATAAAGAAACATAGGGCCATTCCCAACACTGACATTCCATACGGTTGCTATGTTGGGGTCGTTCTGTGCGTTCTAAAAACGGAGGGTCACACTTACGGGATTTGCTAAGAAGTTAGTAAATTCAGACCAAAAACGATAACTAAGATGCTATAGGAATATGAGTTATTCTAGTGATAACATTTAGTCAAGAATGTCTTGATTTAGTAAAGGAGTGATCACCTACCCTACGGTAGGGACAATTCTGACTTACTAAAGTATCGTAGTTAGTAAATAAAGAGTTTGGGTACTTTATTTACTTCTAAATTTTTCTGAATTGGTTTAAATAGGTTAAAACCGTTTCACTAATAGATTTACATTCTTTTTCGGCATGTCGAGCTCGTTTTATTCAGTTGTTAGCTCACGACAAATTAACCGAAGAGAAATACGGAACATGGAAGTCGAACCTGAATACGATTCTGGTTCTGGACGACCTGAGGTTTGTCTTAACGAAGGAATGTCCTTCAGCTCCTGGCTCGAGTGCATCTCGAAGTGTTCGAGATGCATACGATGGATGGATTAGGGATATTGATAAAGCCCAAATCTATATCTTGGCAAGCATATTTGATGCCTTGTGCAAGTAGTATGAGGTTATGATTTCCGTAAAGGAAATCATGTCTTCATTACAAGCAATGGTGGACACTCGTCCTCATCACTTCGTAATGAAGTCCTCAAGTTCGTTTATAACTCTCGCATAGTGGAGGATACCTCTGTTAGGGAGCTTGTCCTTAACGTGATGGTCCACTTTAATGCGGCGGAAGTAAACGTTGCTACCATCGTTATTTTAGACTTATCAGTCTTTGTACACTTCCAAAGGAATAGAGAATGAGGCAAGTGTTGTCACTTCGAAGAAATTCCTTGAGAGGTTGGCATTAGAGAGTAAGCCTAAGTCTGCTTCTCTGAGTAATGAGATTATTCAGAAGAAGAAGAGTAACAGAAGAAATGACAAAGCCCCTACTGTTCGCAAGGTAATGTCTTCAAACATAGGAAAATGTTTCTATTATACTGGAGATGGGTATTGGAAGCGTAACTGCTCCAAATACCTTGTTGAGAAACAGGCTGAGAAAGAACGACAAGATAAATGTGATTTATTTGTCAAAACAAGTTTAGTGGATATGAATGTCATACCTGGATGTCTTCAAGAACCACTATTCGTGTTTGTTTTTCTACAGGAAACTAGTTCCTGACAGTCATTTTCTCGCTGTGAGATATGGAGATATCGTTGCAGCTGAACTAGTGGGAGTCTTTGTAGTTGTTGTATAGAGATAATAACATTTGTTATATGTAATTATTGTCTATATTTCTGGTTTTAACTGAACACTTGTATAATATATATTTTGGTTTTATAAATGAACAGTTCATTTAGCAAAAGATATATACTGATGTGTTCTATTAAACTCGAAAACAACTAGCATGTTAAGACTCACAGAGTTAACGAAAGCTATTGTAGATATCAACAAAGGTTGTTGATCAAACTAGAGTTTCTCAACCGTTGAGAAAGCCTCAAGGCAGTGGGAGGGTTGTAGGACAACCCGATCCGTTGCACTGGCTTGTCTTTAACTCAAAGTTCTCATACTTGATGATAACATTGAGGATTCGCTGTCTTTAATTAGGCAATGAATCACATAGACAAGGCCATATGGCTCAAAGCCAAATATCTATGAATGGTATTGAGACCAAGTCACTAAGGTGAAAACTTTTATGGCTTGACTTTCTGGTAAAGGGACTGTCCCGAAGAGAAAGGGTTTATTGTGTATACTCTCTTTCTCTTGTTGCCAGACGTAAGTTAAATAGATGACTCTTATCCACTACCATGTTCTATCTTTATAGAATTTGGAAAGTGGATGTCAAGATAGCTTTTCTGCAGAATTGTTATCTTGATTGAGTATCTATGAGTCTCCACCAGAAAGATTCATAGTTTGGGACAAAAAGCAAATGGTTTGCTAGGTTTATTCGATTCATTTGTGAATTGGAGAAAGCGTCTTCGTCCTGAACTGTAAGGTTTGATACAGTGATCAAATCTTATGGCTTTGAACAAAAGTTTGAACGATAATTTGATAAACTTTGTTTGACAAGGGTTTAGTCAATGTTGTAGCTTTCATAGTTCGTTCCGTAATTAATGTCCTGATCATTGAGAATGATGTAGGATTCTTTTTCTGACAATAAGCATTAACTAGCGACCCATTCCCAAATAGTTGATTTGGAGGTAGGTTTAGTTTGTTCTATGGATTCAGGTTGATCTGAGTCGTAAGAACAAATCGCTAGTGGTGTCTCTAAACTCTTTTATTGACAAGCTGTTGTCAATATTCGATGGTCTATGGAAATGGTTTCCTAAGACACCTCAAGTGTTGAGGATACGAGATGCACCCAAGTGCATTTACATATTGGAGGTTACATGTATCTTTTGAGATACATGACCCGATATGTGCTATGCAGTGGGAGCTGTCAGTAATATTAGTCAAATTGGATTGGATTCCGGTTAAAGTTTTGTCCTTGTACTTAAAGGAGTAGAATACAAGAGTTGTATTGATGATTCCTCGTTTTTAGCTAAGTCTATTTGCAGCTTGTGAAGCAGCAATAGGTTTATATGTTGAGCTCGCAGATAGTGCTATGAGGAGATGTGATGGTCACATGGAAAGTCTCGTAGTACTTCATGCTGATTGGTTTACTAAGTCTTTCATGGCTAAAGTGTTTGAGAGACACCTAGAAGAGTCTAGGGCTCCGAGTTGCTGGAGAGGACAGTGGGAGAAAACTTTTGATATACGATATATTAGTTTTCTCCACCTAACATGTACACCACGGACGTTTAAGTCCAAGTGGGAGTTTGTTGGGTTTTATGTCCTAAAACTCGTGGTTTGTAAACTGTTATTTTTGTAAATATTCTATTTAGAATAAAGAGTTATTAGTTTTTTACAGTAAAAGAGTTTACTGGATTAAAGTGAAACGTGTTTACGTTAACCTATACCAATGACCAACACCCTTGACTGAATATGAGTACTTGAACCTCATGTATGACATGATTGTGGATCAGGCTCAAGTAGTCAGTCAAAACGATCTATAGTATACGGATAAGGCTGGGTACCTTATCCTGGTAACACTATTGGATGCGGCTCACTTTGTATTGTACAGAACGATGTGATCTGAGTCGTTCCACATGGAGATGTTCAAGTGAGGGCGTCCTATGTAAAGAGTTTACACAAGATCGAACCGCATATTAAGTCGCTCTCTCTTTATAACTCCGTTTACTGATGAGACCGACGTATACATATTGATGGCCTAGGTAACTCGATCTCAATCCTGAGCTCGCTATGAACTCCTGCTTATTCGGAAGTATCCTTTGACTTGTACGGGTGAGAGTGGCGGATCGCCCGCTCAATAAGCCTACCAACTTGGGGATAAAGCCGAATAAGTAGCTGGGGACATAGTATAGCAAGATTGGAATTCACTCCTAACCCGCTTTTAAGAGTTAGTAGATAGGTTGTTCCCTTAATAGCTGACTCCGGGGCTTGAACAATGTGAGCTCACACTCTCATGTGATGAGAGAGTTATATTGATCTGATGGTTGGACCACAGATCTATTGTTCATTAGAGGTGTCAGTGGTACTTAAGGAACAAGATGTAATGCAGGGGTTAAACGGTTTAAATGACCCAGCTGTGATTACGAACAACCTGTGAAGGATTGACTTACCGATGACGGTTATATCAAGAGGACACAATATATCTACAGTGAGGAGAGTGCAGCCCTCGGACTATAGTGGAGTCTCCGGGGGTTTAACGAATGTTGATTGATTCGGGTTAAAAGAGTTTTGACCGAATAATCTCGTATCGTTGGAGCTCATGATCTGTAGGTCCTTTAGGTTCTCCTGGCTAGCTCGGATAACGTCGTGCAACAGTATAAGAGAAAATTAAAATAAAAAGAATTTGAATTGTTCAAATTCGGTTTATGGAAGAAGGATGGACATATTTAAATATGATTTAAATATGGGATTGGCCAAATACATGAATAGGATTCATGTATAAAAAAGTCGGTTTTCGGAAAACCGAGTTTAATCATATTGTTTAATTAATATTTGATATTGAATTAAATAATAATTATTAATTAAAAAGTTTAATTAATAATTATATATATTTTTTATTTATTAAAAAGTTTAATAAATAAAATTATTATTATTATTTTTAATAATAATAATAATAATTATATATATATGTGTCTTGCATGCAGCAAGACACATATATATATTAACATATATATATATGGAATGGCAAAGAGAGGGGTACTTAGTAGAGGACTGAAAGTTTGAAAAAATTGAAAAACTTGTTTTCAATTGAAAGATACGAAGGTTTTGAAAAAGTGAAAAAAAAAATTGTTTTTTTTTTCATTTTTAAGAACTTTGCCCTCTGCCTTATTTCTTCTTCTTCTTCTTTTTTTTTTCTTTTTCTTTTCTCTTCTTTTCGGAGTCCCACAACTCCGTTGCGCGGCGCCGAGGATAGCGGGACTACCTTGGGTGGTCCTCGGGGTGTTCGTGAGAAGAGGTCGGAAGAGTTCGTGACGAGGAACGGTCGGCGGGCTTGAAGAAATTGGAGCTACAAGGGTATGTATTTCTAATTTCTTATTTCCGTCGTTTTGAGCATGTTTACTATTTGTTAAATTGATGAAATTAGAGTGTCATCGATTCGAAATCGCTTTCCGCTGCGCAAGTCGCTCCATCAGAGACATACCTAGGGGTGTCTTATATGCAGTCCTATATGCCCAAAGTGCATCCTCTAATTTAAACGACCAGTCTTTTCTATTGGGTTTGACCACTTTTTCCAGTATGTTCTTAATCTCCCTATTTGATATTTCAGCTTGTCCATTCGAATGTGGGTGATAAGGGGTGGCTACTCTATGTCTAACATTGTATTTAGCCAACACTTTTTCCATAGCCTTATTAATAAAGTGTGTCCCTTCATCACTAATTATAGCACGAGGTGTACCAAACCTAGTAAAGATATGCCTATTAAGGAACTTAATGACTGTCTTGGCATCATTTGTTGGACATGCTATGGCTTCTACCCATTTAGATACATAGTCTACAGCTACAAGTATGTAAAGGTTACCTGCTGATGGGGGAAATGGTCCCATGAAGTCAATGCCCCACACATCAAAGAGCTCTAACTCTAAGATGTAAGTGAGAGGCATCTCATCCTTCCGACTAAGGTTACCTGTTCTCTAGCATTCATTGCAGCTGTGTGCATGATCGTTGGCATCTTTGAAGATCGTAGGACAATAGTAGCCACTCTGGAACACCTTTGCAGCTGTTCTCTAGCCACCAAAGTGTCCACGATAGGGAGATGTATGGCAGTGCTGCAGCACAGACTTCGCTTCAGCAGCTGACACACACTTCCTTAGTAAACCATCTGCACATGTCTTGTAGAGTGTAGGATCGTCCCAGATGAATTTCCTAGCTTCATGTAGAAACCTCTTCTTTTCTTGTCCTCCCTTGAAAGTTGGTAGTACCTGCGAGGCAAGGAAGTTAGCAATATCAGCAAACCAAGGTTCCTCATCGTTATCACGATGCACTAATTCAAAGACATGCTCATCGATAAAGGCATCAGAAATTGCGGTTTCCGCAATTTTATCGCAATTATGTCGCAATCTAGAAAGATGATCCGCAACTACATTTTCGGATCCTTTCTTATCTCTAATGTCTAGATCAAACTCTTGCAGCAACAACACCCATCTAATTAATCTAGGCTTAGCATCAGCCTTTCTCATAAGGTATTTTAGTGCAGAATGATCAGTGTACACGATTGTCCTAGTGCCTACAATGTAATTCCTAAACTTCTCACAGGCAAACACTACAGCTAGCATTTCCTTTTCTGTGGTTGTGTAATTACATTGTGCCTCATTCAGTGTCTTACTAGCATAGTATACAGGGTGTGTTAGTTTGTCAATCTTTTGCCCTAGCATAACCCCTACTGCATAGTCACTCGCATCACACAACATCTCAAATGGGAGGTCCCAATTTGGTCCTACTATAATAGGTGCTTTGACTAATGCTTCTTTAAGGGTTGTCCAGGCTAAAAAACATTCTTTTGAGAAGATGAAGGGTTTATTCAGCTCTAAAAGCTCACACAAAGGTTTGGAGATCTTGGAGAAGTTCTTAATGAACCTTGTATAGAAACCTGCGTGTCCTAGAAAGGTTCTAATAGCCTTTACATTCTGAGGTTCCACTAACTTCTCTATTATCTCAATCTTGGCCCTATCGACCTCTACTCCTGCCCTAGACACTCTATGACCTAAGACTATCCCTTCTTCCACCATAAAGTGGCATTTCTCCCAATTAAGGACTAGGTTGGTCTCCTCACACCTAGCTAGGACTTGTCCTAAGTTCTCTAAGCAATTTGTAAAAGAATCACCAAAGACTGAGAAGTCATCCATAAATATTTCTATCATGGATTCATCTAAGTCAGAGAAAATAGCCAACAT
Source organism: Herpetospermum pedunculosum (assembly GCA_028017165.1). Lineage (NCBI taxonomy): Eukaryota > Viridiplantae > Streptophyta > Magnoliopsida > Cucurbitales > Cucurbitaceae > Herpetospermum > Herpetospermum pedunculosum. Next base: position 15,238,731 of record CM051526.1, read on the forward strand.
GCACCTTTGGAAAGTTGCTGGTGCATTGCATAAGCCAAAAGGCATTCTGCGAAAAGCAAATGTTCCAAAGGGACATGTGAAGGTTGTTTTCTCCTGGTCCACAGGGTCTATGGTGATTTGGTTATATCCAGAATAACCATCTAGAAAGCAGTAGTAGGCTCGGCCAGCTATTCTATCTAACATCTGGTCTATAAATGGTAAAGGGAAGTGATCTTTTTTTGTTTCTTTATTCAATTTTCTATAGTCCATATAGACTCTCCATCCTGTAATAGTTCTAGTTGGAATTAGTTCATTACTCTCATTCACTACTACAGTCATCCCCCCCTTCTTAGGTACACATTGAATTGGAGTCACCCACTGACTATTGGCGATAGGGAAGATTACACCTGCATCTAACCATTTGATTATCTCTTTTTTAACTACCTCCTTCATGGAGGGGTTCAACCTATGTTGGTGATCTACTCGGGGTGTATGTTCTTCTTCCAATATTATCTTATGCATGCAGTAAGAAGGGCTAATACCTCTAATGTCAGCAATCGTCCATGCAATAGCCTTTTTGTGTTGCTTAAGCAGTAATATCAACTCAATTTCATGCTTTTCACTCAACTTGGACGAAATAATAACAGGCAAAGTATCATCATTCCCTAGATATGCATACTTAAGATGATCAGGCAGTGGTTTTAATTCCAAGATAGGTGGATGCTCAATGGATGGTTTCAATGGATTCATGGATCTTTCAGTCAAATCAATAGTCATACAAACATGCTGAGGGTTATTCACAGGTATGTCCATTATTTCAGCTATGTTTAAGTCAGTTAAATCTAATTGTACATAATCATTGGCATGCTTGATTAATAATTCATGCTCAAGCTGTTCTTCCATAAGTGAATCTACTATGTCCATTGTTGCGTGCTCAATGTTTAAAAGGAATATGCAATAAAAGAGCACTCAGAACATGCAAGCATACATGATCTTGTAGCAAGTAGTAAGTATTTTTTCATTCGTTTTCCCACAGAGATTTATTCTTAGTTACTCGCGAAGTGTATTGTTAAGCAAGAATAGGTGGATTTGATGGGGTAGATTTGGTTTTAAATTGCCTAATTACTAAAGAATAAGTAAAGGATAGCAACATAAACAAGTGCAAGTCAATGATAAACTCAAACGTAAAGAGAAGAGATTAATAAACGAAGAGGACAATGGCTAAAACAGAATTTTTAACCAAAAGAATTGCGGGAACAGCAATTATACCGCAATGTTACTAACAGCGAAAGTGTGTAAAATGTGGAAACAAGGGCTACTAATGACTCCTCTATTGGCTTTTTCACACGATTCTCAAGCATTAGATCAACTCACTATGCATCAAACTAACTCATTCTCATGTATCTTCCGATTTCATGCATTAGATTCTTTAGTTTACTCATGTCCAAGTAAGGTCTTAAGCATCTTGTTAAAGCAGTAAGTTGGGATTTGTACTAGAAAAACGCCTATTCCTAGGTCGTTTTCTGGCTTCCTTGAGAGGCTAGCATGAGTGTATGACTCTGAACTCTTACTCCTTCCAAAGGTTAGGAGTTCTTTGGACAAAATGGATGGCCAATCGAAATTGCCCGTGGGATGAAGCTTACATACAATCAATGCATTCGAGAGCTATCCTACATGCTTGTTTCACGTGTTTTAACCTATAGCATTGTCGTTAGCATGCCCTTATGTGACTTAGTTACTCATGGATGTAGATAGAATAGAAAGAGTGGATGAAGAAGACATGCTTAGGAGAAGATTAAAGACAAAACAGGAAAGGAAAAACAGTAGGCAGAGAAGAATAAAGGAACTGCAAAATGATGAATTGTACGTTGATTAACCAATTGTTTGAATGCACAAATGAAGACTTAGAAACACTGAAGCAAAGACAGAAAACAACGAAATGAAATAGAGTAGCTAATGGAACGGAAATAACAATAAACAGTACTGAAAGTAGAAAACTAAAACAGAAAGCAGTAAGCTGTGCGTGGTCTTCTCGATTTCGAACGCCTCGGCTGAATAGAGAGAAAGGCGAGCCTTGCTTGGATGAATCCAATCAGAAGAGAAGATGAATCTTCTCTCCTTCCTATCAGATTGTCGACTCCAATAGCTGAACCTTTCAAACCAACAGACGGAAGAGAGAATAAGAGTGGAAGAAGCTGCGTTGAACTGAGAAGTCTACGCTTTTCGGATGTGTTTCAACCCTCCTCTTTGACCTCCTTTTATAGTATTCTGCAGGTGCGATTGGGCCAAGGAGAACCATCCATTCTCAGCGTCGTACTTCTACGTGGTTGGAGGAGAAAGAACAAATCCCTGAAATATCGGATCACAACAGAAAAAGGTTAGCCAACTTACGGATTTCACTTGAAACATTGCGGTTTTAGCAATGTTTCCGCAATGCACAGTTTTCATTCTTTTAACTTCCTTTTTCATTCCTTTTCTTTCCTTTTGCATATAAGTCCTAATTTAGCTTCCTTCTTCTAATTCTCATATATAAGCATAGGTTCAAGCTAAATCCTATCAAAAATACTTACAAATGCACAACTTCCTAACACAAATAAGTCCTAAAATAGTCACTTTTGGAGACGTAACATCCATACTTGCACAAGATTCAGAGTCAGAAGGATACCTTAGTGCTTTAAAGACACTAAACTTAACCTCCTCATCATGAACCCTCATGGTGAGCTCACCTTTCTGAACATCAATCAAGGCCCTACCTGTGGCTAGAAATGGTCTGCCTAATAGGATGGGGACCTCCTTGTCTGCTTCATAATCCAGGATGATGAAGTCTGCAAGAAAAATGAACTTGTCAACCTTGACAAGGATATCCTCTATCTTACCCTCAGGGTAGGCTATGGATCTGTCTGCCAACTGCAAGGTGACAGTGGTAGGACGTGCTTCTCCTATTCCAAGCTGGCGGAATAGTGATAGAGGCATGAGATTTATGCTGGCTCCCAGGTCACAAAGAGCTCTGCCCACGTGCTTGCCTCCCAACTCCACTAGTAAGGTGAAGGAACCAGGATCCTTCTCCTTCTTTGGAAGCTTGTTCTAGAGTATAGCACTGCACTCCTCAGTGAGATTCATTGTTTCAAATTCACCAATAATTTTCTTGTTAGTAATTATATCCTTCAAAAACTTAACATAAGAAGGCATGGATTGCAACACTTCTACAAATGGAATATTAACATGCACTTGCTTTAGAATTTCTAAAAATTTATTAAAGTGCACTTCCTGTTCTTGTTTTTTCTTTAGCCTTCTAGGGAATGGAGGTGGTGGCACATATGTAGGCACTTCAGGTCGCCTCAGGACAGGTGGAGGCCTTGAAATTTCTTCTGGTTCCTCTGTGATAGGTTCCAGCCTCACCCTTGATGTGCTTGTTGGTGGTTGACCTTGGTTTGGCAGAGAATCCAGTGGAGCACTAGACTCTTCATTCTCAACTCTCTTTGGTGTTTCTCTAGTGTTGCTCACCAATGGTCTCCCACTTCGAAGTTCAATTGCTTGAACTTACTCTTTACCATCCCTTCTAGGCACTTCAGTGTCAGCAGGCAGTCTACCTTGGGGCCTACTTTTTAGTTCATTGGCTAATTGCCCTATTTGGTTCTCTAGGCTCCTAAGGGTAGCTTGCTGACTTTGTAGAGTGGCATCATTCTTTGCAATGTACTCCTTAAGTAGATTTTCTACAGATGACCCTATTGGTTGGTTATATGGTTTTTGATACATGGATTGGTTATTTTGGGGAGTGAAACCAGGTGTTCCACTTGGTCTTGGTTGGTTTGGAGCTTGGTTAGTGTTTTGTTGGCCACCCAAGAAAGATTTGGGTGGTTTCTCCAACCAGGATTGTAAGTGTTAGAATAGGGGTTGTTCCTAGGCTGCTGTTGGCTTCCAACATAGCAGACTGAGGCTGGATTCCCAGGGCAGTATTCATACAGGTGCCCTTCCCCACAGAATCCACAGATCAGTGTCTCACCTTGACTTGTTTGTGCGCCCATTGAGATGGCTTCTGCGGTGTTGACACTGGATTGGAGATTGGTTTGAGCCATTTGTTTGACTAGGTTGGTCAGGGCGTTTATTTGGCTACTCATTGCACTGAGTGCATCCTTGTCTTGAGCTCTCCTAGGCTCTACTGGATCATCTGACCACCTACAGTGAGAGGCTGAGATCTTCTCCAGGATCTCATAGGCTTCGTTATAGCTTTTAGAAAGCATGGAACCACCAGCTGACGAATTCAGCACTTGCCTTGTGCTGGAGTTACATCCTTTGAAAAAGACTTCTATTTGGATACACCATGGGATGCCATGGTGTGGACATTTAAGCAGAAGGTCCTTGAACCTTGTCCAAGCTTCGTGAAGAGATTCGTTTTCGGCTTGTTTAAATTTGATTATGTCATCACGAAAGTTTGAATTCCTATCAGGTGGGAAATATTTGACTAGGAATTTCTCAGCCAGATCTGTCCAATTGACAACTGATCCGGAAGGTAATGAGTTTAACCACGTTTTGGCTTTGTCCCTTAATGAGTAAGGGAAAAGGTAAAGCCTTAAAGCTTATTGGGAAACTCCAAGGATAAGGAAGGTATCACTAACTCCTAGGAAGTTTCTTAGATGGTTGTGGGGGTCCTCATTTTCCACTCCAAAGAATTGTCCCACAGTGGACAACATTTGGAACATTACTGGCTTTAACTCGAATGAGTTGGCAGTAATTTCAGGGCGTATAATGCTTGGGTTTAGCTCCCTAGGCATGGGAACTAAGTAGGAGAGAATGGCACTATCCTTGTCATTCGCTATTTCGATGGTGTTGCGAATGGTAGGTGCTGGATTTGGGTTTGTTCTATCCATTTCTATTTGAGAGAATTGCGAAGACTCTGCGGAGTCAGCAAGGTTTGGCGGTATAAGGGGTTGTTTGAAGAGACGTTTCTTAGCTTTGTTTCTGGCCCTAAGTAATCTCCCAGGCTCAGGATTGAACTCTAGATCGCTACTTGAATGCTCATTCATAAACTAACCCAATGGTACCTGCAAAAGAAATGAGAATAGATCAGTTTCAATCAATCTTAAACTTTGTGTTTCTAACTTAACAAACTTCGTTTTTACTAAACAAAATCCCCGGCAGCAGCGCCAAAAACTTGTGGCGTGCTCAATGTTTAAAATAAAGAAGCAATGATAGAGCACTCAAAACATGCAAGCATACATGATCTTGTAGCAAGTAATAAGTATTTTTTCATTCGATTTCCCACAGAGATTTATTCTTAGTTACTAGCGAAGTGATTTGTTAAGTGAGAATGGGTGGATTAGATGGGGTTGATTTGGTTTTAAGCACCTAATTACTAAGGAATATGTAAATGGTGAAAGCATAAACAAGTGCAAATAGATAATAAACTAGAATGCAAAGAAGAGAACAACAAACGAAGAGAGAAATGGCTAAGGCAAAATTTAACTAAGGGAATTGGGGAAACAGCAATTTTTCAGCAATGTTACTAACAGCGAATTAAGTGTAAAGTGTGGAAACAAGGGCTACTAACGACTCCTCTATAGGCTTTTTCACCCGATTCTCAAGCAATAGATCAACTCATCATGCATCAAACTAACTCATTCTCATGTATCTTCCGATTTCATGCATTAGATCCTTTAGTTTACTCATGTCCAAGTAAGGTCTTAAGCATCTTTTTATAACAGCAAGTATGGGTTTGTACTAGGAAAACGCCTATTCCTAGGTCGTTTTCTGGCTACCTTGAGAGGCTAGCATGAATGTACGACTATGAACTCTTAGTCCTTCCAGAGGTTAGGAGTTCTTTGGACAAAATGGATGGCCAATCGAAATTGCCCGTGGGATGAAGCTTACATACATTCAATGCATTCGAGAGCTATCCTACATGCTTGATTCACGTGTTTCTACCTATAGATTTATCATTAGCATGCCCTTATGTGATTTAGTTACTCATGGATGCAGATGGAATGGAAAGAATAGATGAAGGTGACATGCTTAGTAGAATAATAAAGACTAAACAGAAGGCCAAGACAGTAAGCAGAGAAAGTAAAGAACTTGCGAAGTGATGAATTTATGCTTTGATTAACCAACGTTTGAACTACACAAATGATGACTTTGAATAACTAAAACTAAACAGACAGCAACGAAATGAAGCAGAGTAACTAACGAAAGGGAAATGACAACAAACATCAATGGAAATAGACAGCTAAAGCAGTAAAACAAGTAGATCCGTGCGTGATCTCCTCGTCGCAGACGCCTCGGCTGAAGGGGGAAGAAGGTGAGCTTTGTTTGGATGAATCCAATCAGAAGAGAAGACAAAACTTCACTTCTTCCTCTCAGATTATCGACTCCAATAGCTGAGACCTTCAATCCAACAACCGGATGAGAAAAACAGGAGAAAAGACTGCGCTGAGAAGAGAGTTCTACGCCTTTCGAGTGTGTTTCAACCTTCTCCTTTGACCTCCTTTTATAGTGTTCTGCAGGTGCGATTGGGTCAAGGAGAACCATCCATTCTCAACGTCGTTCTTCTAGGTGGCGGCAGGAGAAGAAATGGGCCCCTGAAAGATCGGAACAAAACAGAAATTGGTTAGACAACTTACGGATTTCACTTAAAACATTGCGGTTTTAGCAATGTTTCCGCAATGTGCAATTTTCAATCCTTTAACTTCGTTTTTGGTTCTTTTTCTTTCCTTTTGCATATAAGTCCTAATTTAGCTTCATTCTTCTAATTCTCATATATAAGCACGAGTTTAAGCTAAATCCTACCAAAAACACCTAAGAGTGTACATCTTTCTATAGCAAACAAGTCCTAAAATAGTCACTTTTGGAGACGTAACATTGGTCCTTGAGCTCCTTGATTTCGCTTTGGAGGCTGGTTTGCTCATGCGCTCCATTTCCATTCTGCTGCATATTCTGAGCCATATTTGAGATCAAACGCCGAGCTTCCGCTGGGGTCTTGTCAAGCAACGCTCCTCCACTAGCTACATCAAGCAATCGACAATCATGCATGCACAAGCCTTCATAGAAGAAGCGAATGAGTTCTGCTTCCGAGATTCGATGGTGGGGGAAGTCTTCGCACATCCGGGTATACCGCTCCCAGTATTTATGAAAGGTCTCCCCTTCCTCTTGAACAATTGCGTAGATCTTCTTCCTTAGAAACGCGGCTCTCGAGGCGGGAAAATATTTGTCGAAAAACCGCCCTTTTAACTCGTTCCACGTAGAGATAGTCCTAGAGGGTAAGTAGTGTAGCCAATCCCTTGCCTTCCCTTTCAAGGTGAAAGGAAAGGCTCTCAAATTCAGCTCTTCCTCCGTTATCTCACTTGTCCTCATCGCGGAGCACACCATGTGGAATTGTTTAAAGTGCTTGATAGGATCATCACCTGTTTCACCATGAAAAGAGGGAAGTGAGTTAAGCAAACTTGATTTAAACTCGAAATTACCTGTTGTCGGCGGAAATGATATGCACAGCGGCTGGCAGAGCAGGTCATGCCTCGCCCGCTCCTTCAGCGTTCTCGGACTTTCATCATTGTTCTCCAAGACCTCCATCTTTTCCGAATGTAACCTGAACTTTGAAAATCTTGGAAGAGAGGACCGTTATCCAAATAAAGTAAAAAAAAAAAAATCACTTAAAATTTTTTAAAAACAACCAATCAACCTTAATCAAAAACAAAAATTAACTTCATTTTTAGTTGCCCTCCCTGGCAACGGCGCCAATTTTGGTGAAGCGGATTTTTGAATATCTACTAAATTTCACAGGCTGTCGAGGCCTGACCAAAATAAAATTTATAAACCCGTAGCTTTTAACTTTGCAGCTAGCGGTAACGGGGTCGAACCACAGAGAGGGAATAAAACTGAGAATTAATTGTTCGAGCTATGATTAAGTTGACTGGTGAAGTTTGTCACAAAAAATGGGGGGTTTTAAACATGCAAAGTAATGAAAAGTGCTAACGGAAAAATAATAAACTTGAGAATGAAGAGTGTTGGATTTGGGGTATTTCGGGATCTTGCTAAGCGTTTTAACATTTATCATTTAATTCTAAAGTAAGGCTAATCGATAATGACATACACGCGGTCGGTTACCCTAAAGTAAACGACTCCATATTAATTAATTAGACCACACAGTTCTAATTAAACATTGTTTAAGGTCTCGTTAGAGTGATCAACCCCAATTTGACTCTAAACAGTCACTAGCATACCGCGACGAACATTCGACTATGTAATCAAATTGCTAATTGGCTACCCGGCAACCCTGAAGTACCCAACAATTGTCATGCATAACTCGATACTCCGATTTATTTCATTGTTCTGTGTTACTAGGCGAATAGTGAGAGGCACGACATCGCTATTCTTTAACTCTAACACATGCTAGAAAACTTAATTTTCCGTCGGCGAAATCTAACACATGCATGGGATGAAGCAAGAACAACAAATGCATACATAATCAAAGCCAAATCAGAACCATTAAGCATAAATTATCAAAACATTAAAGACTTAGCAAGAATCCCTAATTAACCCAAATCCAAACACAAGTACCTTAGCCAACCATGGAGGTTTGGAGTCCCAATACTCCCATGGAAGCCTTGTGCATCATCCCCAAGCTAAATACAGAATTTAAGCTCCAAATATGGCCACAAATGGCGGAGAAATGAAGAAGATGGGTGAAAACCCGAGAGCAAAATGATGATAGGATGAAGAATGGCTGAAAAATCGTCAAAAGGACGTTTTAAGCCGTCGGAGCGTCGAGACGCTAGGCAAGCGTCTCGACGCTGGTGCCCTAAGTGTCGCGCGTGTTTTCGTCGTGATGGCGTCTCGACGCTGCGCGAGCATCTCGACGTTGTGGCGAATTTCTCCAGCGCGCGCGCTCGCGATGGCATCGAGACGCCAGGCGAGCGTCTCGACGCTGCCTCGATGAATTCCAGCGCGCGCGTTCCTCCGGAGCGTCTCGACGCTTGCTCTCGGGTTTGGGGCTGAAAAATTGCCTCTTCTTGGCAATTTACTTCATATCTTCATGTGTGAGCTTCCCCTTCTCCCGAAGCACTCCCGAGGCACTAAAACGCCTTCCTTAGCCACAAAACGCACTCAATGGATACCACGAGCTCTATGCCGCAAATCTCCTATAAATGAGACATATTAAACAATTAATCACGACTTTTAGCTAGAGTTAGGGAGTGAAATATAGCTCCAAAATGGAGTTATCACATGGCTTCACCTTCAGAGAGAGTCCTGGAGGAAGCGTTGAATATAATAGGGAAGCCTGAGGCAGCCTGGGCAGTCTCAAAGCATGGGAAGCACACACTAATGAGTGCAGCCCTCAGAGACAAAGCAGCTGTTTGGTTCTCCCTGATTCGAAGACGAATCTCCCCTGTCACACATGAGACAACCATAAATCAGGGGAGATCGCTGCTGATTTATGCGATAATGAAGGGACTCACCATTGATGTGGGTGAAGTCATAACAACATCGATCATCGAATGCTCCAAGAAAGGTAAGGGCCAACTCTTTTTCCCCAATACCATCACTAAATTATGCTTACGCGCAGGGGTGCCTGTGACGATGGAGGAGAAACAATTGGCCTATGCTGGCCACCTTGAGTTGCCTAGTGACCTGAGGGTGAGGAGAAGAGGCAACATGGAGTTCGAGATGGATGGACTTGCTGCTGCACAATCATTGTCCATGGCTTGCCTGATGGACTTACAACGAAAGTTAGCCCAATGGGTTGAGTATTCGCAGGCAAGGGACCAAGAGCTGGCAGAGCACCTGCGGTGCACGTTCCCTACTTTCCCTGCTTGGTTATTGAGTCCTTGGGTGCCTCCGAGTGAGAGGAATGTTGAAGATGATAAGGATGAATGAATGCCAGATTGACGGCATTCGAGGGAGTATTTCTGATCCGTCTCAAGAAAAAAAAAAACAAACTACTTTTCTGTAACCTGTTATCCCCCCCCCCCCCCCCAATATCAAATTGTTCGTATGTTTTAATTTCCTTGTTTAGCTTAAATAGAGTAGCTTAGTTTAGTTTGAATTCGTATGTTTAGTTAACTTAGATAGTTTTTCTATTGTCTGTAGTTGTTTAAGAATAGAACATCGCATGTTAGGAGCCTTGATCACAGTTACATTTGCTCTGTTGGAATCATTGCGAATTTTTTGCGGTCTCCGCAATATTTTGTTTACCTAAGAATGCTGTTGTATGACTTTCTGATGGGCTGTCTGTCTTTAAATCTCATTTTTTGGTTGTTTTACTGGTGTCCTTAGGTAGTCTGTCTATTGAGCATGCTGGATGAGTGTCAAGTACACTCTTGTTAGTTTTAATTAGTTTCGTAAAATGCTGAGCATGTACCTCTGTTAGACCTTACCATGTTGGTTATAATACACTTTTGCTTATGAGTTATCTGAACTAGGAGGGTCATTCTATCCCTAGGAGTTTTAAGTCTGTCTGGTTTTTATTTAGACTACATGCTTCTAAGACAAGTTTGGGGGTGTGCCACCTCAGACTCTCATTGGGGACAATGAGAAGTTTAAGTTTGGGGGAGAGGCAACCTCTAGGCCTAGGAACATGTTAAGTCTCTGAAAGTGACTTATTTAGGACCCATTTAGCTTAAGAAGATGTACACATTTAGGTGTTTTTGATAGCATTTAGCCTAAACCTATGCTTTAATATGAGAATTAGAAGAAGGTAGCTAATTTAGGACTTATGCACAATAGGTAGAAAAAGGGTTGAAAACCGAAGAAAAGAATGGAAAAATGAGCATTGCGAATGAATTGCGAAAACATTGCGGTGACCGCAATTATTCAAGTGAAAACCGTAAGTTGACTGATCTTTTTCTGTTAATTTCCGTTATTTCAGGGATTCATTCTTTCTCCTCCATCCATTCTGATATACGACGTTTAAGATTGATGGTTCTCCTTGGCCCAAACGCATCTGCAAACTACTATAAAAGGGGGCCAAAGTCGGAGGTTTGATCATCACTCGAAGCGTAGAAGTCTTCTCGCAGTCCACCATTTCCATCTGTTTTCCTTTGCCGTCTGTTGGAGTGAAAAACTTGTTGCGTGCTCAATGTGTAAAGATAAATATGCAAAAGGGTAGAGAGAGCACTTAGAACATGCAAGCATACATGGTCTCACAGCAAGTAGTAAGTATATTTCATTCGTTTTTTCCACAGAGACTCATTTTTAGCTATTCGCGAAGTGTGTTTGTTAAGGAAGATGGGGTGAATTTGAGGGGATAAAATTGGTTTTTAATTACCTAAGTTTTGCTGAATGTGTAAAGGAATATACCATAAACAAATTAAAGTTAAAATCAGACTCAAAGGACCAGAGATGGAATTAATAAACGATGAAGAAAACAGCTAAACAGAATGCAAAACTAAGCAGAATTGCGAGAACCGCAATTAATCCGCAATTAACTGACAGCGAAACTGATTAAAAGGGTGAATTAAGGGCTACTAATGACTATCCTATAGGCAGTTTATTACGATTATCAAGCTTTGGATCAACTCTCTATACATCAAACTCACTCTATCTCAAGTATCGTCCGATTCCATGCATTAGAGACTCAAGTTTACTCGACTTCAAAGTAAGGTCTTAAGCATCTTGTTAGAACAGGAGTGTTCAGTTCGTACTAGGGAAACGCCTATTCCTAGGCCGTTTCCTGATTACCATGAAAGGCTAGCATGATTATATGACTCTGAACTCTTACTCCTTCCAGAGGTTAGGAGTTCTTTGGACAAAATGGATGGCCAATCGAAATTGCCCGTGGAATGAAGCTTACATACAATCAATGTTCGAGTGTTGAACTGACTACTTGATTCACGTTTTTTTTAGCCTATAGTTCTGTCATTAGCATGCCCCTAAGTGATTTTAGTTACTCATGGATATGTAGAGAACAGAAATGGTAGATAAGATAGACATGCTTAGAAGAAAAATGTGTGTAAAACAGTAAGCCAAAACCGTAGCAGAACAAGATGGAAACTGTAAATTGCAGAATTGTACTTTGATTACTTTAAGTGTTTGAATGACAAAGGAAAGCTTTAAAAGAACTGAATCCAAGATAGACAACAACGAAATGCAGTAATTGAAATGCTAAACTAAGAACAACAGTGATCAGAGATGGAAATAAGAAGAACAGAGCAGAAAAACAGTAAAGGTTTGCTAGAAACTTCGTGGCAGTCGCCTCGAATGAAGGTGATGAAAAGTCAGCCTTGCTTGGATGAATCCAATCGAGAGAGAAGAAGAATCTTCTCTCCTTCCTATCAGATTATCGACTCCAAAAGCTGAGACTCTCACTCCAACAGACGGCAAAGGAAAACAGATGGAAATGGTGGACTGCGAGAAGACTTCTACGCTTCGAGTGATGATCAAACCTCCGACTTTGGCCCCCTTTTATAGTAGTTTGCAGATGCGTTTGGGCCAAGGAGAACCATCAATCTTCAACGTCGTATATCAGAATGGATGGAGGAGAAAGAATGAATCCCTGAAATAACGGAAATTAACAGAAAAAGATCAGTCAACTTACGGTTTTCACTTGAATAATTGCGGTCACCGCAATGTTTTCGCAATTCATTCGCAATGCTCATTTTTCCATTCTTTTCTTCGGTTTTCAACCCTTTTTCTACCTATTGTGCATAAGTCCTAAATTAGCTACCTTCTTCTAATTCTCATATTAAAGCATAGGTTTAGGCTAAATGCTATCAAAAACACCTAAATGTGTACATCTTCTTAAGCTAAATGGGTCCTAAATAAGTCACTTTCAGAGACTTAACACACCCCCAAACTTAAGGCTTTGCTTGTCCTCAAGCAAACTAAGGACTTACTTAAGCTGCTGTTTCTTCTTCTTTAACTACTCACTAACTCCCTTATATTCTTGTCTATAGCAATGCTGTCCTGTGACACACTTCTAAGTTTAGAACTAACCTCTTTATCAAGCTTCTTCTGACTTCACCTGCCTACTATACCCGCTGCTTTTGTTAACCCCCTACTACTGATCTAACTACTTCTATGATATCATGCTATTATCCCTAAGGTTTCGAATTCTACCAAGCTTTACTCCAGACTCAGTACATGCTTCTAGCTTATTTTTAATGTGTCTAGGATTCCTTAGAGTCATGCCAGTCTTAGTATTAACGGTGACAGTGGTAATTTTAGAGAACAACCTAAACCCTGGCATCACTACATTGGATATACATTCATCTCCCTAGACAAACCTAAAAGCTACAACCTTGTGCTTAGCTCATTAAGGATCAGAGTTCTTTTTACATAGGACATCTAAGCCACAAGATTATAACTCCCAAGCATACATTCTTCTTCCCCTATTTCTCCTTTTTTCTTTACTTAGGTGGAGTCTCCCCTTGGTTTGCCTTTTGATGCAATGCCACTTGTGGTTTACACACTTGGCACTGATTACTCAGCCACTTGAGAAAGACTCCCCTCTTTATTCTATTTTTTCACTTTTTCTATTTATCACAAAATTTTTTTTTTTTTTTTTTTTTGGAGAAGAAGAATGCTTATGTCTTAAGGAAGAGAGGAATGTTCCTAGGCCTAGGGTGGCCTCCCCCAAACTTCAACTACTCATTGTCCCCAATGAGTGTTTGAGGTGGCACACCCCCAAACTTGTCCTAGAAGCATCTAGTCTAAAGCAAAACAAAGAGAATCTAAAAATCCTAGGCATAGGCAAAACATTCTAAAAGCAATTATCCCAGCAGCAGAAAATTTGAACATAACAGAAAGTTTTAAGGACTTATGGTTTCTGCATACTATTTAGAGGCAAATTTAAACTATCAAAGGGTGTCCTATGACACTCATCCAGCATGCTTCAAGATCAGCTATATAAGGTAGTCATGCTAGCAGCAAAAGATAGAATTTAACAGATCACAGCCTAACTAAACAGACAGTCCAAAACATGCAATCAGTCACAAAAATTGCGGGAACCGCAATTATTTCGCAATTCAATCTGGGCAGATTTAACATTGATTCAGGCCCCTAGCATGTTTTTTTCTGTTACTCATGCATCCTAAAAATAAAACTAAACTATCCTACCTAAACAGCTAACATCAGACTAGACTAAGCAAAAGAAAAAAACATAAAACTAAACATTAAAAACAGATCAAAAATTGAATACAAAACAGCATACTATACATGATTCTATCAAAAAGCAGGAAAATTGTCTTTTGTTTCTTAAGGGATCAGTAATACTCCTTCTAGTGCTCTTCAAACCAGCACTCAATTCTCATCATCCTCATCTGGTTGCCTTGGTCGTGGGGGCACCCATGGAGTTAGGAGGTTGGTGGGGAAGTCTGGGAAGATGCACCCCAACTGGTCTGCAACTTCTCTGTCCCTCGCCTGCGCATAGTTGGCCCATTGAGCCATTCTCCTCTGCATGTCCATCAAGCAGGCCATGGATAGGGACTGTTCAGCAGCCAGCCTATCCAACTCAAATTCCATGTTGCCCTTTCTTCTCAGCCTTAGGTGTGCAGGCAACTCCAAATGGCCTGTGTAAGGCAGCTGCTGCTCCAAGCGCTCGGTGGGAACTCCTGCAAGCAAACACAACTTTGTTATAGTGTTGGGGAAAAATAATGGTCCCTTACCCTTTTTAGCACACTCAGCTATGGCAGCAGTGATGACTTCTCCCACGTTGATCGTGAGACCTCTCATTATAGCATAAACCAGCAGCGAACGGCTCTGGTTAATTGTAGTCTCATGAGTTACTGGGGAGAGTCTTCGTCTGACGAATGAAAACCACACAGCTGCCTTAGCCGTGAGGTTGGCACTCATGAGAGTGTGCCGCCCATTGCGTGACACTGTCCAGGAGGCCTCAGGCTGGCCAATTGTGCGAATGGCCTCTTCCAGCACAGCCTCGGTCGGCTCATCAACTATTCGTGCATAATCTGTGTGCGCTTGGCCCTTGAGACCAAAGGCTTCATTGATGGCCTTGGCTGAGAAATCAACTTCCACCCCTCTGACCACAGATAGGCCATCCTCAGGGCTGAGCACATTGGCGTAGAAATCGTACACCATGCTCGTGTAGGCTGGATTGGGAGGTCTGCAGAATTCCTCCCAGCCATGGTTGAGCACCCCTGCGCGCAGGAACTGCGGCAGGTCAGCAAGTCGATCAAGGAAACCTTTCTCGTGCAGTAGGTCCCTCTTCCTCAGCTCAACACCCCTGGATTCAGCATCAGATGAGACATATCTCACTGATGGAGGTTCATCTTCAGGGTAGAGTTTAGCCTTCCCCTTATCGGCTGGTTTGGATGATTCAGCAGCCTCCACCTTGAGGCGTTTGAGTGATGGCTCCGTGCTTTCTTCGTCTGCTGAAGGCACTCGTTTGGCCTTCTTCTTCTTCAGCTTCTTGGACTTCTTGGCCTTGCCCATCTTGGCCTTCTTCTTCTTTTTCTTAATGTTGATCTGTTGGAGGCAAGCCCCCAACGTCTCTTCCATGGAATCATCCTGCTGGGCAGGAACATCAGGGCTGTCTTCTCTCATGGGAGAAAAGACTTCTTCTTCCCCAGCATCTCCACTGCCCTGCGTAGACTCCTGATAATCCCCATAAGGGAATTCAGGATCGGGCCGTGGAGAATTGTGCTCTGCTGATGGTGTATGCGCAGAACTCAGTGGCGAAGATGGTGGTGCAGGGCTCTGCGCTGCTGCAGGTGGCGGATCAGAACTCTGAGGTGCTGGAGACAACTCGGAGCTCTGTGCAGGCGGTGACGCCTCTGCGCTTGGCACTGGTTCAGACGAGAAGGGACTGCGCGCAGGTGACACAGACAGCGACGAACCTTCTTTGGCTGACTCGTGGGCTGCACGATCAGTTTCTTGACTCTCCACAGAGGGAGTCCTGGCGGTGCTTGGTTCGGCGGCAGTCTTGACACTCCACCGTCGTTTCTTGGGCGTGCCCACTGGCTCAGATGGGCCAGCAGGGATCTCAGTGACCACCCTCCACTTCTTCCTACGAATAGGAAGCTTGGACAGACGGCCGGTGCGTACAGCACCCTCATCAGCAAGGGTGAGAAGCGCTTCCCTCGCAGCCGCTTCAGCTGCGTCATCGGCCTTCTTCTTGGCTGCGGATCTTTCAGCCCTAGTGGAAACCATTGTCGAATCTTGAAGGTTTGGAGAGAAGAATCAAAGATGGAGAGAATCGCAGAAATCTTGGAGAGCAAAGAATGAGAGAATCGTATCGATCGAGCGCCTTCTAACGGCTATAAAAGCAACGGGAAAATCCCAACGGCTCTTTTTTGCGGATCCAGCAATTTTTGCGCAATTCTAGGGATATCTTTTCATCAAAATCTTCAACTTCGCTCGCCCGTATCTTTTATTTGGCTCAACCATTTCTTGATTTTTAAAGCTTGATTTACTCCCCTTGATACCCTCTTTCGATTCCCTACAACAACAAATAAAACAAACATCAAATACGCAATTAAAATCACACCACAAAACATACAAACGATACTCGAAAAAACAGAAAAAATAAACTAAGGCATTGGCCTTGACTAAACGAGCACAGTAACCACTCGTTCTCTCTCGTTTTCTAACTTCATGCTTCACGTAGGAGGAAGGCCGAGAGAGTCTTCACATCCCCCTCCTCGTAGTAGTGCTTCAACCTAGCACCATTGACCATAAATGGCTGGCCTTGCTGCAAATTTTTAATCTCTATGGCACCATGAATAAAGACATTAGTAATAATAAATGGACCTGACCATCTAGACTTTAGTTTGCCTGGAAATAGTTTTAATCGTGAGTTAAATAATAGTACAAGTTGGCCCTTCCTAAAGTCTTTGATCCTGAGTCTACTGTCGTGCCATATTTTTGTCTTTTCTTTATACATTTTGGCATTCTCATAGGCCATATGCCTAAGCTCGTCAAGTTCATGTAGCTGTAAAGATCTTAATGTCCCCGCATTCTTCACACAAAAATTTAATTCTTTCATGGCCCAAAATGCTTTGTTTTCTAACTCAAGTGGCAAGTGGCAAGCCTTGCCATACACCAACCTATAGGGAGACATTCCTAGAGGTGTCTTATATGCTGTTCTATAAGCCCAAAGTGCATCCTCAAGCTTAAATGACCAGTCTTTTCTATTAGGTTTAACTACCTTTTCTAGGATGTTCTTTATCTCCCTATTGGAAATTTCAGCTTGACCATTTGAGTGTGGGTGATAGGGAGTAGCGACCCTATGTCTAATGTTATATTTAGCCAATACTTTCTCCATAGCCTTATTAATGAAATGTGACCCCTCATCACTAATGATAGCACGAGGAATCCCAAATCTAGTGAAAATGTGCCTATGCAAGAAGCTAGTGACTGTTTTAGCATCATTATTAGGACATGCTTTGGCTTCTACCCACTTGGACACGTAGTCTACTGCTACTAATATATAGAGGTTACCTGATGATGGAGGGAATGGTCCCATGAAATCAATGCCCCACACATCGAAGAGCTCCAACTCTAAGATGTAGGTGAGGGGCATCTCATCCTTGCGACTGAGATTACCTGTCCTTTGGCACTCATCACAGCTGTGGGCATAGTCGTGTGCGTCCTTGAAGATCGTTGGCCAGTAGTAGCCACTCTGAAATACCTTCGCAGCTGTCCTTTGGCCACCAAAGTGTCCACCATAAGGAGATGAGTGACAGTGCTGAAGCAGAACACTCCTCTCTCCTTTGAAAAATATAGGCATTCTTCTTCTTTAAAAAAAAATGAATAAGAAAGCAAAAGAAAAGTAAAGGGTATTGTCTCTCTAAGGATGCTGAGTAATCAGGGTCATTTGTGTAACCCACAAGTGGCACTGCATCAAAAGGCAATTCAAAGAGAAGACTTTGCCAAAAGAGAAAAAAGGGAAAAATAAAACCAAGGAAGAAGAAAGTGTGCCAAAGAGCTACGACCTAAGTGTTTAGATGTCCTGTAAAATTGAACTCTGATCCTTAGTTTGCTAAACACAGGGTTGTAGCTTGAAGGTGTATCAAGGGAGATGAGTGTCTATCCAACATAGTGGTGCCAGGGCTTAGTTTGTTCTATGGATACTGAACTCTGATACTCGTGTGTGCTAAGCCTGACATGACTTTAAGGAATCCAAGGTAATTCAAAAATAAAAACCTTAGAAGCATGTACTGAGTCTGAGTTAAAACTAGGGATAATTTGAAAGCTTAGGGATAACTGCACAATGAGCCCAATGACATAGGCAGATAAACCATAAGGTAGGAAGTTAGTAAAAACAGAAGGTTTTAAAGGCAAGGGAAATAAGAATAGCCAGAATATGAAGCTAGTTTGAACTTAGAAGAGTGTCACAGGACAGCAAGGCCTTTGATAGTAAGCCTAGGGAAGTCAGCAAGTCAGCTAGGTAGAGTTTGAAAGACAAGATTTAGCAGCCAAAGTAAGCCTTTATATTGCTCGAGGACGAGCAATAACTCAAGTTTGGGGGTGTGTTACCTCGCCAAAAGTACATTATTTAGGGCTATATTTACCTTAAAATCATGTACATTCTTGAGTGTTTTTGTTAGAAGTTAGCTTAATGTGTGCCTAAATGCGAGAATTTGAGAAATGATGCTAAAATAGGACTTATTTGGAAAAGGAACAAAAAAGGATGAAAAATGATGAAAAAAAAAGCTAACATGTACATTGCAGGAAACTTTGCTGAAATATTGCTGAAGCCGCAATGAAGCATTGCGGCCCTTGCAAGGAAACCGCAAGGAAACAGTCATTGCTGCTGCAATTTCTTCCCAGCCGTCAGTCTTTATTAACTGAGTTTTTCCAGTCGTCAACTCTCCCTGCTGCTGCCACATGTCAAGCTTGACTACCTCACAAAGTTGAATGGAAATCCACGATTATTGAGCAGCCTTTTGCAACCACCTAGAGGCTATAAAAAGAGACGGATGATGAAGGGAAAAGCAGCTCAGAAGCGTGGAGTTCTCAGTTGCAAAGCAATCTGCAGACGAATTTCCTTCTCCCGTTTGTTGGAACGAAGAAATCAGCCCTTGGCGTCGATAATTCGAGAGGAAGAAGAGAAGATCCTTCTTCTCTTCTAATTGAATTCATCCCCAAGATCAGCTAATCTTCCCCTTCATCCGAGGCGTTTGCGACGAGGAGATCCGTGCACTTTTTACAGTTTTTCTTATTGTTTTCTCTCTGATTGGTTTCCATTTGCAACCCTTATTCTTTACTGCTTTCGAACCTTTGCACGTCTGTTATTGAAGTATTTGTATTCGGTTATTAAAGAGTAATCAATTAAGTTTCTTGATTTCTTCATTTTGTTGTCTCTCATTCAATTGCTTTTACTAAGTTCTCTAAATCATGATCAATCAATCCATCTCCTTTAGTTCTTTGAAAACCATGAGTAACTAATCTAAGAAGGGTCTGCTAAAGATGAATCTGTAGGCTAGAAATACTAGAATTCAGCATGTAGGGTAGTATGATTGCATTGAATGTATGTAAGCTTCATCCAACAGGCAATTTCGACCGGCCATCCATTTTGTTTAAAGAATTCCTAACCTCCGGAAGGAGTAAGAGTTCAGAGTCATCCATTCATGCTAGCCTTTTATGGTAACCAGAAAACGACCTAGGAATAGGCGTTCTCCTAGCACGTTCATTAGCTTGCTTGTATAAATAGGTGTTTATGTCTTACATGGATATGAGTAAACTAAAGATCTAATGCATGTAATCGAGAGATGCATGAGACTGAGCTAAAACGATGCATGATATGTTAATCTACTGTTGAATGATCATAGTTAAGTGCCTATAGAGGAGTCTTAAGTCGACCTTGCTGCCTTACTTTACATTAAAAACATTGCTAATTTATTGCTAGATTATTGCGAGAACCGCAAAAAAACATTCCTGCTTTTTGCCTTACTCTTTTTATTAGCTTTTTATCTTTGCGGTTTTATTGCTAAATAATTGCGAGACCCGCAATTATTCTTCTTCACATTATAGCTTTATCTCTTTACTTGTTTGGCTTTTACACTTGCTTTCTTCTTGCATTCTTTATTATTTCGGTACATCAACCCCAAATCTACCCAAATTAAGTTACCTTATCTAATTTAGCACCTCAACTCATTAGTAACTAAACTCAATCTCTGTGGGAAAACGAATTAAAAAAATACTTATCACTTGCTGCAGACCATGTATACTTGCATGATCTGAGTGCTCTTCGCATTACATTTTATTTACACACTGAGCACGCAACAGTTTGCATGCATTTGATGGTTTTGAATTTATTTAAATACCTTGTTTCACAAGCATTGCGGTTAGAGTTATCAGCATGCAATTAATTCTTTGGAGATAATTTAGAGTATACCTTGCTCGAGGACTAGCAAGATTTAGGTCGGGGGTATTTTGATAGCTCCAAAATAGAGTTATTATTATGTCTCTAGTATTGGCTAGAACCATGTCAAATATTGATTAAAATGCCTTTTTGTAGGTGATTTCATGGTCGAGAGCTCGAGAAGTCTAAAGACACGTTTCGGGGCTTAAAGTAGCGTTTTAGAGCTTCATAGATGCATCGGGAGTGAAGGGGCTTGAAGAATTGAAGAAATGGCCAAAAATTGCCATGGAAAGGCAATTTTGGCCAACAAACCCAAGAGCAACCAGCATGAGCAGCAGCGTCGAGACGCTAGCTCGACGCAGCCCCGACTGCATTCCGAAGATGAGCGAGCGCCAGGGTTGAGACGCCGCCCGAGCGTCTCGACGCCAGCCCGATGATTTTCAGACTGACGCGCGACAGCGTCGAGACGTTGTCCGAACGTCTCGACGCTCCGACGATCAAAGGCGTGAAAACGCCTAATTTTTGCCCAACTTCCAATCTATCTTCTTCTCCAATTTTTCCTCTCGGGTCTACACCATTGTTGCACCATTTTTTGAGCTTCTTCTTCCTCTTTTGTATGGTACTAAGCTCTTCCATGGGGGGTTGATTTATTCATCCTCCATGGAAGGCTAAACAAAGGTTAGTGTTTAATTTCGAGTTTTGGTTTGTGAATTATGGATGTTTGGGGAGATTTTCCCCTTTGTAAATGTTGAGTTAATTGATATTTCTTGCATCTTCTTGCTTGTTCTTATTCAAATCTAGCATGTGTAGCTTAGTTAGGTTGACGCCCTAATTCCTATGCATGATAGAGGGCTAAACATTGGGACGTATAATTGCCCAAATCGCTAGGTAGCAAGGGCTTAAGTATGGCTAGGTAATTCAACCCAAAGTGACAGTTGGGAATCTGAATTAGTTAACGTTTTCATGTTAAGCTTAAGGCGAGAGAGAAACCAGGTTAGTCTTAGGATTAAGCCGTCACAATGTTCTCGTTACTGGCTTATAGTTGATTTAGGGGTCGCGACCTTGAATGGATTATTGGCCAAGAACAATTAGAATTGCACATGTCTAATTATATCTTTGGGTCATTTGAGCTAGCAATTAGCCAAATGAATTGTGTGCTGAAGCATGATTAGGTAATTAATTGTATCGATGAACCGAACGTCCATAACGATCAATCCCATTACTAGAAAGTTAAGCACGACCATTTAATTTTGCACTTCGTCATTTAATTTTCCGTTAGCATCGCACGTTAGGAGCTCCCTTCCTCCAAACCAAATTACCTTAATTTTACCATTCTTTTTTACCAAATTTGCACATACTTTTTATCACTAGCAAATTATACTTAGTTGAATTAAATTTCTTAATTCCCTGTGGATCGACCTCGTTACCACTTAGCTGCAAATTGCTCGGTGCATTCGGGTTTATAAATTGTATTTTGGCAAGCCTCAACAGCTTGAAATTTAGTTGGACATTCAAAAATCCTTCTACCAAGTTTCCCTGTTTAAAAAAAAATAATAATAATAATAATATATTGGAATCCGAAGTTTCCTTTAGGTGCTGAGTAACCAGGGTTGATTGTGAGCCTCTCGGTTAACATTGCGTCAAAAGGCAGCTAAAGAGAAATTAGGAAGAAAAGGGAAAGTCTCGTTGCTCCAAGGATGCATCTCTAAACAGCTTAGTTGTTCTATAAGTGGAAATTTGATTCTTTACAAAAGAAGAGCTTAGGGATGTATCTGAGGAGTGTGCTTGGAATAAGAATGAAATCCTGGAAGGCGATGCCATATTCCATTTGTCCTGAAAAGTGAAATATGTTTACATAAAGTAGTGGAAGTGGCATGGCCGAAGGGAGTTATCTAAGAAAGGTCAAAGCCCCTAGTAAAGCTAGAAGTATGTACTGAACAAAAAATTTAGTGAGCAAGGAGAGTTTGAGCTAAGCTGTGATGAGAAGGCCTAAGGCTAAGCATAAATCTAAAAGATAAAGGGTGAATAGATGTAGAACAAGTTTGGATAATTAGGAAGGGAATGTTGGTGCTGTTTTATTTTAATCGCAAGATAGTAAAGCTTTTAACACTTAGCCTGAAGAGAATCGTTAACTGGCAGTTTAGCTTGCTGATAGTAGGAAAGAATGCATGGTAGTAAGGCATTTAGGCAAGACAAAAAGAAGAGTGGATAGATTGTAATATTGCTCGAGGACTAGCAATAGCTCAAGTTTGTGGGTGTGTTAACTCTCCAAATGAGAGTTATTTAAGCCTTAAAATGATAACATATGTGAAGTCTTCAGTGCATTAGATTTAGTTATGAGTGTAAAAGTGTGATAATTAGTGGCTTTTATGAGAAGAGCTTTGCATTAGAGCTTGTGTGAAAAGCTGCATATAGTTGTTCTCTTTTGTATTTAAATAACTAAGCAATGATCTTTTCAGGGTGCCGCAAAAGCCTCTCGAGGATCGCATCATGTCAAAGAGAAGAATAGCTGTGAACGAGACTTTGCGGTCGCAATGCAATAGCAAAGTTGGGGCCGCACCGCAAAATGTGTACCTGTGTGTGCAGCAATTCTAGTTTTTGTCCCCTGCCGTACTTCCCAGCTGCTTTTACCGCTTTTGTGTCCTCCAATGAGGATTGAGGACCCATATTAGGGTATGTAATATTTGAAGATGATGGGGGCATATATATAGAATGAGAAGGAAAGAGAAAAGGGGATCGGATATTTGGAATTTTCAAGGAATCGAAAAAGGGAGAAGGAAGCCATTGACGAATTTCGAGGAGCTCCCTTGATATTCAGGGATTTCTGGGAAGAAGAGAAGAGTTCTCTTCTCTTCTGATCACGTCTTCCCCTTCCAAGCTGAGCAATTCTCCCTACAGCCAGTGCAAGGAGCAAGGAGTTGATGAGAAAAGTGCAACAAGCATAGAAGAACCGATCACCCTCTTGTGTTTTGTAGTGTTTTCCTAGTGTTTATTTATTCTTCTTTAGCTATTGTTTTATCCTTTTTAATATGTTTGTTGTATTTAAGAACTTCTCTATTTTATTGACTTCCATTTATGACATGAGTAGCTAAGTTTTAAAGAGGTTGGCTAGGATGAATCAATAGTAAACAACTTGAAACTTCAACATGTTGAGTAAGCATAAATGTTCTGAGTGTATGTGAACGTCATCCCAAATGTGTTTTCGATCGACCATCCATTACGCATTAGAGACTTCTGAACCTCCGGAAGGAGTAGGAAATCAGAGTCATACACTCATGCTAGCCTTTCATGGTAGCTAGAGAGGAGTCTAGGAATAGTCGCTCTCCTAGCACGTTAAATGGCTTGTTGACATAAATAGGTTGTTAGTCTTGTTTGGATATGAGCAAACTAAGAACCTAATGCATAAAATCGGAAGATGTATGAGATCTGCTTGAACGGTGCATGATTATGCTTATTTGTTGCTGAATGGTCATTTTGTGAAGGTGTTGTATGATTCCTAGCCTACCTTGCCTGTTTTCTCTTATAACTTATTTGTTTGTTAGCTTTTCGCGAAAGTTCTGCTAGATCCGCAATATTCCTTACGCTTGAAAGTTACTTTAGCACTTTAATTTCTAATAAGCTGAATTTAATCTCTGCGTTTATTTTAGTTTTGTGTTTATTTTGCGCATGTTACCATTCAGTTTCCCAATATCAAAAATCAATTCATCCCTGGTTACATTTCCCAAACTAGCACGTTAGAATCGTTGTTATTTCAGCAAAGTCTCTGTGGGAATCGATATAAAAACATACTTATTACTTGCTACAGATCATGTATGCTTGCATGATTGTGTGCTCCATTTAACAAATTTACACCCCTACTAAGCACGTAACAAGAGGTCCCCGTGTGGTTCTACTAGCTTTGTCATCACGCCAATTCCTGAGCCGGAGTGGGGAGGAGCAGACCGACCGGAGTCGACCGCTCTCCTTGTCATGATGGTGATAACCGTCGTCCCCTGACTCCCAAGGAAATTGGGGGCGCTGATGTCCTGCCCTTCGTCAGGTGAGTCAGGGATGTCCCTTCGGTCACATCTCACGCTGATCAAGTGAAGGCCTGACAATAGCGGATCCTCGGGTGGGCTGCTAAGCCCGGACCCTCGAGGACTCTAGGGTCGGCCCCCTAGAGTGATAATTTGCTTGACGCGAGTGATGTGGCCTCGGCTTCGTAGGGGAGCGCATCGTGACGTTAGTGGCTGACCTCATTCTTAGGTATCTCGTAACAATAACTTTTAGACATTTTTGCCATAAAAAAAATTTGGACAATAATCATAAGTGACATATAATTATGGAGATTGTTCTAGGTATCCCCTTATCTGTTTTACATTTTGCTATAATTACAAATATTTTGGGTCTGATTGCTATCTATGTAATCAACCCGTTTTCTCCAAACCAATAAATTTATTAAAGGAAAATAGGTTGTATTAATTAATGAGAGGAACTTTGGCAAACCAGCTTTGTAGCCCGATACGTGGCCCAACCGTATTGCATCACGTGTCATTTGAAATTGATTTTTTTTTGGAATTCCTCCTAAATGTCATTTTCGGAGAATCGGTTGGAAAAATGTCCAAAATTAAATCTATCGGAATAATGTCCACACTTGCCTTTCACATGACTTGTTATTCCATGCTTCAGAAGATTATACCCTTCCTACATAATTCATACGTATAAACTCCCTTATTTTGAGGACGGTGTATCTAGGAGTTCCCCCTTAAATTACTCGAACAACCCAACTTTTGGAGAATCGGTTTATCAAATTAATATCTCCCAAAATGTTAGATCCCCTATTTTATTATTTCAAATTTAGTTAAATAAGAATATAACTAAGATTTTATTTTTATTTAAAAAAATATGGTTTACACATTGGATACTTTTAAAAAATAGTTTATTTTATTTATTAACGTACTTTATTTTCGGTTTGTGTACGCCATCAGAATTTCCTCCCTAATCAGACCTCCCATTTTGCTTGTCGAGCAAACATCTTCCAAGAATACAAAGTATTTTACATTCCCTATCTCTTGATTTTTTGTTCTCCAATGGATTCCTCCTTTAATCCCTTTATCATTTCCAATTTAGATGGTTGCTCAACAAATAACAATTATGTACGGTGGAAGATGGGATGAAATTTGTCGGTATCATGATTTCAACATTGCAAACATACCTGTCCCAACAGATTTGACCCTACTTCACCTCAATGACTCCATTCGTACAAAGCCCTCATTTTCTGGAAACCAAGTTATCACCCAGTTGACAATGTATAGAAACAGTTTGAACCAATCGAGTTTAATCATAATAAGTGAAGATAAGGACGTGTTATGGTTCATTTCATCTATCTCTGATCGTAGCCCCAGCGATAATTCAATCATTGTAGACCACTGTGTGGAGGATGTCCCAATGTCTTCAAACCAAGTATCAAGTCAGTGCAATCAGAACGAGGTCACAATTATTGGTTCTTCCATTTTTTATCCATCGTCTTCATGTTTATTCTTCACTTAGAATTCTGTATTTCAAAGCAAGGATGGCCTTCAAAAAAACTGTAT
Organism: Herpetospermum pedunculosum; assembly: GCA_028017165.1. Taxonomy (NCBI): domain Eukaryota; kingdom Viridiplantae; phylum Streptophyta; class Magnoliopsida; order Cucurbitales; family Cucurbitaceae; genus Herpetospermum; species Herpetospermum pedunculosum. Next base: position 15,264,531 of record CM051526.1, read on the forward strand.
ATTTACATTATATAAATAACAGTTTTCAACTTCGTACCGTCAAATCACTATAAGAATTTTATATTTTCTCGACGGATGTTCTCTCGACGGTTCCATTTTCGTCGAGAGAACGAACCTATCTCGACGCTTTATACAATCGTCGGGAGAGTAGCATATTCTCTCGACGAAATATTCATTCGTCGAGATACCATCCGGTTCTCTCGACGGTTTTGAACGACCGTCGAGAGAACGAACATCTATCTCGACGATTTTTGCATAACCGTCGAGACAGGCATTTTAAAGTTTTTTTTAAAAAAATTTAATACGTTATCTCGACGGGTTTTAAAAACCGTCGAGATAACTTCTAGTTTTCTCGACGGTTGTTTAAATATCGTCGAGACAACTCGCAGTTCTCTCGACGATTGTTTAATCGTCGAGATAAACTCCAGTTCTCTCGACGGTTTAAACAAACCGTCGAGAAAAAGGGCCGGTTCTCTCGACGGTTAAAAGTAATCGTCGAGAGAACTGGCCATTTGTCTCGACGGTTCAAAGAAATCGTCGAGAGAACCGGCTGTTGTCTCGACGGTTTTTAATAACCGTCGAGAGAACCCTTAATAACCTAAGGGTTTCGTTCGTCTTCTTTATTTCGCTTCAATTCCGCCGCCTGCTGATCTCTCTCTCTCAATCGCCTGCCGTCGTCGTTCCACCCATCGCCGCCACCTCGCTCCCTCGCCGTCGTCGCCTTCCCTCTCCCTCCCTCCTTCGTCGCCGTCTCCCTCGCTCCCTCGCCGCCGTCGCCTTCCTCTCCCTCGCTCCCTCGCCGCCGTCGCCTTCCTCTCCCTCGCTCCCTCGCCGCCGTCGCCTTCCTCTCCCTCGCTCCCTCGCCGCCGTCGCCTTCTCTCTCTCCCTCGCTCCCGCCGCCGCCGTCCCCGCCCTCGCCGTCGCCTTCTCTATCTCTATCTCTTGCCGTCGCCGCCTCCATCGCCCGCCGCCGCTGCCTCCACCACCCTAGCCCGCCGCCGCCGCCTCCTGCCTCCATCGCCCTAGCCCGCCGCCGCCGCTAGGTTTTTAATTTTTTTAAGTCACTGATTTTTTTTTTAATTTTGTTTTTGTATATAATTTGCTTTCAATTTATGATACACAGATACCATTCGCCGCTCGCTCGCCCGCAAGACAACAGTCGTTCCCCGCTCCACGCTACTCCAAACAGCTCGATCGTTCGCCTCTAGGTATCATTTCTGCTCGCCAATTCTTTTTCCGATGATTCATGGTTTCTGAATTATGGTTTCTGAATTAGGCTAATTTGTATATATGGTTAGGCTAATTTATTTTATTTTTGTAAAGTGAATGGCGTTAGGCTGAAATTGATATGTTTAGTTTTTTATTCAATTCCTACAGGACTTAACTATTCACGATTTACGGGTGGGTTTCAAAATTGTAGAATTAAGAATGAATAAAGATTGGATTACACTTAGAGATAGGTTCTCTACCGAGTACGTAGAAGGAGTTGCTCAGTTTATGGAAATGGCGAAGTCTCACGTTGATCATTTGGGGAAAACAAGATGTTCATGTAAACATTGTATGAATGGAATGTGGCATTCTTTGGATGGGGTAGAACGACATCTATTTACAAATGGAATATCTCCCTCTTATGGTCAATGGGTATATCACGGAGAACCAAGCAACTTATCTAGGTTCAAAAATATTTCAACTAATTCAATACCCGATGATGGACTACGTACAACATCAAATTTTTTTGATGAAGAGAATGAGATTTTGAACATTCTAAATGACTTACAAACCCCAAACGTAGAAACAAGTGTTCACCAAGAAGATTTTGCAAACGAGATTCCCACTAATGTCTCGGAAAGTGATAGTTCAAACCGATTTGAGGATTTAATGGCTGAAGCATGTAATGAACTGTACCCTGGTTGTACGTTATCTTCATTAAATTTTTTGGTGAAGTTAATGCATATTAAGGTTATTAACAATTGGAGTAATAAATCATTGGATATGTTGTTAGAATTGTTAAAGGACGCATTTCCAATTGGTGCATGTATACCTAGTTCATTTTACGAAGCTAAGAGGAAGTTGCGTGACTTGGGGTTCGACTATCAGAACATTGATGCTTGCAAGTATGATTGCATCTTATATTGGAAAGAAATGCCGATTTGCAAGAATGTCCAATATGTGGTGAATCTCGGTATAAAGTTACTGAGGAAGGAGGGAAGAAGATTCCACACAAGATTTTACGTCACTTTCCTTTGATACCCAGATTGAAAAGGATGTTTTCATCCAAGCACGTTGCTTCTGAAATGAGTTGGCATAAAGATAAGCGTGTCGATGATGGTGTGTTACGACATCCTGCTGATGCAGAAGGGTGGAAGCATTTTGATAGTAAATTTCCAGAGTTCGCTTCGGAACCACGAAATGTTCGTCTGGGATTAGCTTCAGATGGATTCAATCCATTCGGGAATATGAGCAATTCGTATAGTATGTGGCCAGTGATGCTAATTCCGTACAATTTGCCACCTTGGAAATGCATGAAGGAAACCAATTTCTTCCTTTCTTTACTTATTCCCGGCCCAAAGTCTCCTGGAAAAGAGATTGATGTTTTCTTGCAACCATTGATTGAAGAGTTGAAAGAGTAGTGGAATAATGGTGTGCACACCTATGATTGCGTTAGTGGTGAATACTTTCAACTACACGCAAGTTTGTTGTGGACGATTAATGACTTTCCTACATACGGTGACTTATCTGGGTGCCCGAACAAGGGCTACAAAGCATGTCCAATTTGTAAGGAAGATACACCATCGCTTTGGATAAGGGGTAAAATGTCTTACATGGGACATCGACGTTACCTTCCAGCCACACACTATTGGCGTAGGAATAAGCAACACGACGGACCAAGACCATGTTACATTAAAGGTGTAGGTTATGGACCAAGACCGTCGAAATCAAGAAAACATAGTTCAACCTATCAATCACAGAGAGAGCATGAACTAAGTCTTGTTGTGACTCAGACACAGCAAGAGTTGAACAACACAAAAGAACAATTGAATCAGACCGTGGAACGACTGAATGATACCCAACAAGAGTTGAAACAAATGATGACTGAAAATACATCTGAACGAGCTAGAAATGCAGCCGAATTAGCTAAAAATACAGCTGAAGTAGCTAGCCTCAGAGAATTGGTTAGCCAACTCGTTCGTTCACAAGGCGGAACATCGAAATAGGTATCAACTTTATCCTCTTGTAATCAAATTATTTGTAGGTAATAAGACTTGTTGGTTTGGCTATCCTGCAGTTATGGTAGCCAATATGATTTTGAATATGTGTTGATTTTGGTGTTGCTTGAAGTTAACTTAGTTGAAGTATAAATATCAACTTTATCATCTTGTAATATCTTATTTGTAGGTAATAAGACTTGTTGGTTTGACTATCCTGCAGTTATGGTAGTCAATATGATTTTGAGTATATGTGTTGAGTTTGATGTTGTTTGAAGTTAAGTTTCGCTAATGATACATGGATGGAAATGGGGTGAAAATAAACACGTGAATTTAGTTTATGTTTAACTTAAAGATCATGAAGACTTATTGGTTTGACTATCCTGCAGTTATGGTAGTCAATATTATTTTGAGTATATGTTAGTTTAAAGTTAGTTTAAGTTTAAGTTTAAGTTAATTTTTGTGTTGTTTAGAGTTGTTGTTTTGGTTTGTTTGGAGTAGATTTGGGTTGTTTGGTGTTGTTTAGAGTTGTTGTTTTGGTTTGTTTGGAGTAGATTTGAGTTGTTTGGTGTTGTTTTGGTTTATTTGAAGTAGATTTGGGTTGTTTGGTGATGTTTAGAGTTGTTGTTTTAGTTTGTTTGGAGTAGATTTGAGTTGTTTGGTGTTGTTTAGAGTTGTTGTTTTGGTTTGTTTGGAGTAGATTTGAGTTGTTTGGTGTTGTTTGGTGTTGTTTTGGTTTATTTGAAGTAGATTTGGGTTGTTTGGTGATGTTTAGAGTTGTTGTTTTGGTTTGTTTGGAGTAGATTTGAGTTGTTTGGTCTTGTTTAGAGTTGTTGTTTTGGTTTGTTTGGAGTAGATTTGAGTTGTTTGGTGTTGTTTAGAGTTGTTGTTTTGGTTTGTTTGGAGTAAATTTGAGTTGTTTGGTGTTGTTTAGAGTTGTTGTTTTGGTTTGTTTGGAGTAGATTTGGGTTGTTTGGTGTTGTTTAGAGTTGTTGTTTTGGTTTGTTTGGAATAGATTTGAGTTGTTTGATGTTGTTTAGAGTTAACTTAGTTGAAGTATATATGTTATGACTTATGAGTTTAGTTTTAAGTAAAATATATATATATATATATATATATATATATATATATATATGTGAGTTGTTTTAGTTTAGTTCGAGTAGATTTGAGTTGTTTTAAGTTTAAGTTTCGTTAATTTCGTTGTTTAAAGTTAGTTGAAGTAAACTATATATATATATATATGAGTTGTTTAAATTTAGTAATTTAGTAGTTAGTTTAAGTTAAACTAACTTTAGTTTTGTGTTTTAGTTTAATTTAAGTTCATATATAGATTTGGGTTGTTTTGTAAAGTTAACTTAGTTGAAATATATATATATATGAGTTTATGTTGATGTTTAGGTAAATTTAGTTTTTGCATATATGTTGATGTTTAGGTAAATTTAGTTTTTGCATTTCACTTTATGTTTTAAGTTATAATTTTTTATTTTTTTGATGCTATGTTAATATGAGATTTATTATTTTATTTTTCAGGTATTTTGGGTTGATGTTGTTCACAAAGCTGCTCTCGAAGTGGACTCGACTGCGTTTAATTTTGTATATTTTTGTAGGTTTAATTTTGTTGTGTAACCCAACTTTCTAACAATTTTAATTTACATTTCAATGAAAATAACTTTTTACAATCTAATGTTCCAATTTAATTAATTAAATGTGTGTTTCAAACATACTATCAGGTATTTTAAATTTTTTTAAAAAAAACAGGAATTTAAAATATAAATTAAATAAACTGACGATCTCTCGACGGTTTTTTTAAAGCAAAATCGTCGAGAGTGAGTCTTTCTCTCGACGGTTTTGTTTCATCCCTCGAGAGAGAGTGAATTCTCTCGACGGATGTTGCAAAACGAAATCGTCGAGAGAGAGACTTTCTCTCGACGGTTTTGTTTAATCCGTCGAGAGAGAGTGAATTCTCTCGACGGATGTTGCTCAACGAAATCGTCGAGAGAAATGATACTCTCTCGACGGTTTAGAAAACCCTAATCATCCGTCGAGAGAGTATACTCTTTCTCGACGGATTAGGGTTTTCTAAATCATCGAGAGAGTATCATTTCTCTCGACGGATTAAAAAACCCTAATCCGTCGAGAAAGAGTATACTCTCTCGACGATTGGTCCTATCGTCGAGAGAAATCCTTCTCTCGACGACAGAACTAAACCGTCGAGAGAGTATCTGTTGCGTGCTCAATGTTTAAAAGGAATATGCAATAAGAGAGCACTCAGAACATGCAAGCATACATGATCTTGTAGCAAGTAGTAAGTATTTTTTCATTCGTTTTCCCACAGAGATTTATTCTTAGTTACTCGCGAAGTGTATTGTTAAGCAAGAATGGGTGGATTTGATGGGGTAGATTTGGTTTTAAGTTGCCTAATTACTAAGGAATATGTAAAGGATAGATGCATAAACAAGTGCAAGTCAATGATAAACTCAAATGTAAAGAGAAGAGATTAATAAACGAAGAGAAAAATGGCTAAGGCAGAATTTTAACTGAAAAGAATTGCGAGAACAGCAATTTTACCACAATGTTACTAACAACGAAAGTGTGTAAAATGTGGAAACAAGGGCTACTAACGACTCCTCTATAGGCTTTTTCACACGATTCTCAAGCATTAGATCAACTCACTATGCATCAAACTAACTCATTCTCATGTATCTTCCGATTTCATGCATTAGATTCTTTAGTTTACTCATGTCCAAGTAAGGTCTTAAGCATCTTGTTAAAACAGTAAGTTATGATTTGTACTAGGAAAACGCCTATTCCTAGGTCGTTTTCTGGCTACCTTGAGAGGCTAGCATGAGTGTATGACTCTAAACTCTTACTCTCTCCAGAGGTTAGGAGTTCTTTGGACAAAATGGATGGCCAATCGAAATTGCCCGTAGGATGAAGCTTACACACAATCAATGCATTCGAGAGCTATCCTACATGCTTGGTTCACGTGTTTCTTCCTACAGATTTGTCATTAGCATGCCCCTATGTGACTTAGTTACTCATGGATGTAGAGAGAACAAAAATATTAGATGAAGTAGGCATTCTGAGAAGAAGATTAAACTTAAAACAGCAAGGGAAAACAGTAGACAGCAAAAACAAGAGACTGCGAAATAATGAATTGTGCTTTTGATTAATCAAGCGTTTGAACTAAACAAATGAAGACTTAAAGTTACTAACATAAAGACAGAAAGCAACGAAATGGAATGGATTAACTAATGGAAAAGAAATAACAACAAACGGTGCTGGAAATAGGAAACTAAAACAGAAAGCAAGTAAGATGAGCGTGATCGCTTCGACGCAAATGCCTCGGCTGAAAGGAGAGAAAGATAAGCCTTGCTTGGATGAATCCAATCAGGAGAGAAGATGAATCTTCTCTCCTTCCTATCAGATTGTCGACTCCAGCAGCTAAGCTTTCCAACCCAACAGACGGAAGAGAAAAACAGGAGAGAAATTGAGCTGCGAAGAGACTTCTACCCTTTCGGATTATTTTTCAACCCTCCACTTTGACCTCCTTTTATAGTATTCTGCAGGTGCGATTGGGCCAAGGAGAACCATCCATTCTCAACGTCGTACTTCTACGTGGTTGGAGGAGAAAGAACAAATCCCTGAAATATCGGATCACAACAGAAAAAGGTTAGCCAACTTACGGATTTCACTTGAAACATTGCGGTTTTAGCAATGTTTCCGCAATGCCTCCGCAATGCACAGTTTTCATTCTTCTAACTTCGTTTTTCATTCTTTTTCTTTCCTTTTGCATACAAGTCCTAATTTAGCTTCCTTCTTCTAATTCTCATATATAAGCATAGGTTCAAGCTAAATCCTATCAAAAATACTCACAAATGCACAACTTCCTAACACAAATAAGTCCTAAAATAGTCACTTTTGGAGACGTAACAGTATCCTCTCTCGACGAAACGTTAAAAGCGTCGAGAGAGCCTCTCCCGACGCCCTTGTCTCGACGAAAACTCTCGACGGTTGTTTTTCCGTCGAGAAAACTTATCTCGACGGATTTAGGGCCTTTCTCGACGGATTTTTGGCGTCGAGAAAACCCTAAATTCTTGTAGTGAATCAAAAGAAAGAAACATGGCATCGGCATCAATTACGACAAAGCTTGGAGGGGTCGCGAACTTGCTCTGAATTCCATGAAAGGCACCCCTGAAGATTCTTACGCCCTCATTCTTGTGTTCTCAGCTGCCTTAATCTAGAATAATCTAGGTAGAGAACTTTCATATGTATTTAAATACGTTGTCCGTGTTACAGATACACTGTAATTTTACCTTGTAATTTTCTTATCCCCGCTAATGACATTGTACTTACGTGTTTGTTAGAGGTCGATACAAATATAATCTATCCAAATACTACCAGATTCAGATAATGTATATTTTATCTAAAATCCCATATTAGTTTATGGTTCCAAATCTAAAGCGAAATTAACAATTTGGAACTCAATGGTTTAAAAATATTAGATAAACCAACCTAAAGCTTCTAAACAATAAGAACGATATTAGTCAAGATTAAGGGAAAGAGAATGACACCGAATTTATACTGGTTCACCCAATGTTTGCTACGTCTAGTTCTCTGCTACTGATGTAGGTTCCACTAAATTGTTAGGGAGAAGATTATAAGAGAACAAAACGCTTAAGATGATTTCTTTCTCTTTTCTCTCAAGGAAAAGGCTCATGAATCACTCTATAAGAACGTGCACTCAAAACTCTTCAATGGATGAAAAATCCACTTACAACAAACACTCAATAAATCTCTAAAAAAAAGCTACAGTTTCTCTTTGCTTTTCGTCAAAAGCAAAAATGCCCAGCACTGCACTTTTCTTTCTTTGTTTATTTCGTAAATATCAACACAGCCGCCAACACCCACGTGACTTCAATTAGCCAAATGAAAAAGTTAGGGCAATTAATTGATTAGGCCAATCATACAAATGGGCCGCTAAAAAATTGATTTTGGGCTTCATTATTCCGAACAATCTCCCACTTGGAGACAAAACAATCAACATGTCTCCCCTGCAAACGGTAGTGACTCTTCTCTACTCGTGGAGAAGTCAACCTGAAGTTGCACACAACTTCAGTTTGCCAATAGGAACGGTCTTGGTTAACATATCAGTTGAATTCTCACTTCCAGGAATCTTTTCAAGCATTAATGCTTCATCTTCCAAAATTGATCTGATAAAATGGAACATCACCTGTATGTGTTTCGTTCTCGAATGAAACACTGAATTCTTTGCTAAATGAATAGCACTCTGACTGTCACAATGCAAAGTCCCCTTTCCCAATTTCAAGCCAAGTTTTTCTAAGAAAGACTGAAGCCATATCATCTTTTTACTTGCTTTAGTAAGGGCAACGTACTCATCCTCTATAGTAGAAAGAGCTATTATCTTCTGCAGTCTAGAAACTCAGCTAATTGTAGTATTACCCAAAGTAAAAACATACCCGGTAGTACTTTTTCTGCCATCTATATCGCCTGCCATATCTGCATCAACATAACCATGCAGTTTAAAATTTGACTTCTTAAAATGCAAAGCATAATCAGTTGTCCCTCTCAAATATCTGAAAATCCACTTCACTGCATCCCAATGATGCTTCCCTGGATTACTCATATATATCTGCTAACAACACCCACTGCATGTGCAATGTCTGGTCTTGTGCAAACCATGGCGTACATCAGGCTACCTATAGCTGAAGCATATGGCACTTTAGCCATATGATCTCTTTCCTGCTCAGTAGTGGGTGAATGCTCTTTAGATAATCTAAAATGACAAGCTAAAAAAGTACTCACAGTTTTTGCATCTTCCATGTGAAATATGGTTAACACCTTTTTCACATACTCTTCCTGTGACAATGTCAATATTCCATCTTTTCTCTGAATCCTCATTCCTAAGATTTGTTTGGCAGCTCCCAAATCTTTCATATCAAATTCTTTAGATAATTCAGCCTTTATCTTTAGAATTTCCTGTTTATTTGCATCTGCTATCAACATGTCATCAACATATAGCAGTAAAATAATGTATGAGATACCATGAGATCTTACGTAGCAACAGTGATCTACCTCACATCTTTGAAATCCACTATTGCACATAAAATTGTCAAACTTCTTATGCCACTGTCTCGGAGCATGTTTGAGACCATACCAGCTTCTCTAAAGTTTGCAAATCATTTTCTCCTGTCCCTGTATTGTGAAACTCTATGGTTGTACTGTCGCAACGTCATCGCGACGCGGAGCGGCCGACGTCCTCTTTTAAGGGTTTTGTTTTAAAAATAAAGAGATGGAGTCGCCACCAACCATTTTGGGTGTGATTGGTCACCTTAAAACAAAAACTGGTCTAAGAAAACAGAAATCAGGTTCTGGGGTCGATTGAGTGTAGGGAAGGTATTAGCACCCTACAACACCCGTTAAAAACGGTAGCCATATTTTATCTTATATTATCCAGTTAATTTTAAAATGTCCTTATTTTGAAAAAAATAAATAATAGTTTATAAAAAACAATGTCTCATTTAATCAAACCTTAACTTTAAAAATAAAGTAAGAGTTTTGATGTATTGAGGGAAAAATATCCTTAGTTAATTATCATATTAAATTTCCTTTTATATAAAGGAATTTGTTTACCTCAAGAATTTGAGAAATTTATCCCAACTCCGTCATAGGATTTATATGATAATATTTTATTTTAAAACATGTTGATTTGCCATTTTTTTAAAAAGTGATTGGAAGAATTTTCGTATGCTTGCACGAGAGTCGGAACTCTACGAAGTTACACTACTCAGCCCTCAAATAAAATACAATATTTTTTTAAAAAAGACATTACTTAAAAAAATATTATTAACTATGAAATATAAGGCTACATTGAAGTTTATTTGGAAATTTTTTTAATTTAGGGCAAATCTACGATTTATTTGGAAGGGAAAAATAAATAAAGAATCAATAATTAAAATTTATTTACAAACTTAAATTAAGGTAAAGTTGAAAGATACCTAAAAATCTAAAATTTGAAAAGGAAAATAGATCATAACTTAATAGAAAAATAAGATGTCAAACATTAAATTGTAAATCAAATGTCAAAATTGTAAACAAACATTAAATTGTAAACAAATAATTAACAAGGAGTGTAGTTTTGTAATTAAGTATGCCATGAAAAATTTATAAATAACATAATTTATGTCATTTTTGTAAAACAATTCAAAACTTAAAAAATCAGACCTTCTTCTTCTATATTCGAGCGCGTTGTTTATGTCTTCCATCACCATGAGGGAGTTGTCGTTCGTTCCAGCTTGTGGTTCGCCGTCGTCGTGCTCGTGGTTGCCGATTTCAGATGATAGTTGGATGAAGATGGTGGTTATTGGTTTTTTTGCGGGAGATAAGAATGGAGAAAAGATGAAGTTATTTTAAATTAGTCAAATAAGAGTTTTGACTATTAAAAATAACTTTTCTCTCCAACTGGCTAGCCTTTCGCTCTAATATTTTTTGTCGTTTTCAAAGCCTTTCGCCCTAATCTTCTCTTTCCTTCTTGATTTTACGAGCCTTTTTGCTCTGATCGTCCTCCCTTGATTTTACGAGCCTTTCGCTCTGATCTTCTCTTATCGTCCTCCCTTTTACTTCATTCTCTTGGTCGATATTTATAGGCCTTTGAAAACCGCATCAAAGGTAAAAATCTTAATGAATTTATTTCTCGAAATGTTTTCTCAATTGAAATAGATTTTAAGCAAAAAATGAACAAATATTTTATATCATAAATAAATATCAAATTTTAACCAAAAATGGATTAAATATTTTATACTCATAAATGAATATCAAATTTTAACCAAAAAATGAATTAATCAATTTATACTCATAAATGAATATCCAATTTTAACCCAAAAATGAATTAAATATTTTATACTCATAAATGAATATCAAATTTTTAACCCAAAAATGAATTAAATAATTTATATTCATAAATGAAATATTAAATTTTTAAGTCAAAAATGAATTAAAATCCTATAGAAAAAATAAATGAATATTAAATTTTAGCCATAAAATGACTTATAAATTTTATACTCATAAAATATTAATTTTATTTTTCAAATTAAGTAAAGATCTTTCAAGCAGTTAATACATTATTTTTGTTATTTTTCTCCAATTCTCGAAATTAATTAAATACAAAATAAAATAAAAAAATGAATTTAAAACTTAAAAGACTCAATCAAATATGACAAAAAAAAAATAAATAAAAAGGGTAAAAACATTAATAATAAACAAATGGTCGGACCAAATACGGCGTCTACAGCTTGCTCCCCTTTGTGTATCTTTAAAGAATTGAAAGGGTAGACAAAGGACGAAGACAAAGTATTGGGCCGGCGAAAATTTGTTTATTATTAAAACTAAGACAAACCTAGGTCTACAAAGAATACGACCCTTAATCTTGGATTAGGGTTTGATTTAACCAATAAAGAAATGAAATGGACCTGGGTTATGTTCACAGGCTTCGACCGCTAATCTTGGATCAGGGTTCGATTTAACCAACAATGATTTTTTTTATGGACTTGGGTTTACACAGGCTACGACCTCTAATCTTCGATTAGGGTTCGATTTAACCAACAATGACTTTTTTTTTATTTTTTTTGAACCAACAAAGGAATTGAAACGGACCTGGGTTATGTCCATAGGCTTCGACCGCTAATCTTGGATTATGGTTCGATTTAACCAACAAATGAATTTTTTTTATATTTTTTTTTAATCAACAAAGGAATTGAAACGGACCTGGGTTATGTCCACAAGCTTCGACCGCTAATCTTGGATTATGGTTCGATTTAACCAACAAGTGAATTTTTTTATATTTTTTTGAATCAACAAAGGAAATGAAACGGACCTGGGTTATGTCCACAGGCTTCGACCGCTAATCTTAGATTATGGTTCGATTTAACCAATAAAGAAATGAAACGGACCTGGGTTATGTATACAGGCTTCGACCGCTAATCTTGGATTAGGATTCGATTTAACCAACAATGATTTTTTTTTTTTATAGACTTGGGCTATCTCCTGGATTTCGACCGCTAATCTTGGATTAGGGTTCGATTTAACCAATAATGACTTTTTTCTTTTTATATTTTTTTTATTCTTTGAACCAACAAAAGAATTGAACGGACCTGGGTTATGTACACAGGCTTCGACCGCTAATCTTGGATTAGGGTTCGATTTAACCAACAAATGATTTTTTTTTTTTTTGAACCAACAAAGGAATTGAACGGACCTGGGTTATGTCCACAGGCTTCGACCGATAATCTTGGATTAGGGTTCGATTTAACCAACAAATGATTTTTTTTTTTTTGAACCAACAAAGGAATTGAAAGGACCTGGGTTATGTCCACAGGCTTCGAACGCTAATCTTGGATTAGGGTTCGATTTAACCAACAAAGGTTTTTTTTTTTGGAACCAACAAAGGAAATTAAACGGACCTGGGTTATGTCCACAGGCCTCGACCGCTAATCTTGAATTATGGTTCGATTTAACCAATAAAGGAATTTTTTTAATTTTATTTTTATTTTTGAAACAACAAAGGAATTGAACGGACCTGGGTTATGTCCACAGGCTTCGACTGCTAATCTTGGATTAGGGTTCGATTTAACCAACAAAGGAATTGAACGGACCTGGGTTATGTCCACAGGCTTCGACCGCTAATCTTGGATTAGGGTTCGATTTAACCAACAAAGGTTTTTTTTTTTTTTTTGGAACCAACAAAGGAAATGAAACGGACCTGTGTTATGTCCACAGGCTTCGACCGCTAATCTTGGATTATGGTTCGATTTAACCAATAAAGGAATTTTTTAAATATTTTTTTAATCAACAAAGGAATTGTATGGACCAGGGTTATGTCCACAGACCTCGACCGCTAATCTTGGATTAGGGATCGATTCAACCAACAAGGGATTTTTTTTTTTTTTTTTTTTTTTTGAATCAACAAAGGAAATGAAACGGACCTAGGTTATGTCCACAGGCTTCGACCGCTAATCTTGGATTATGGTTCGATTTAACCAACAAAGTAAATGAAACGGATGAGTGATAAATTTTGATTTAGATTTTAATTTTGATTTTGATTTTAATTTTGATTTGGTTTTGATTTTGATTTTGATTGGTTTTGGTTTTGGTTTTTTTTTATTTTGAATTTAAAGGGGACAACGGTTTACTTCAAAACTTAGTTGTCAAAATGAAAGATATTTTTAAAACAGGGACTTCGTATTTCAAAAATTTGCTTTAAAAGCGACAACGGTTTTTATTTCAAAACTTAGTTGTCAAACAAAGGACTTTTTTAAAACAGAGACTTCGTATTTCAGAAATTTGCTTTAAAGGGGCGACGATTTTTATTTCAAAACTTAGTCGTCAACACAAAAGACACTTTTAAAACAGGGAATTCATATTTCAGAAATTTGCTTTAAAAGGGACAACGGTTTTTATTTCAAAACTTAGTTGTCAAACAAAGGCTCCTTTAAAACATGGACTTCGTATTTCAGAAATTTGCTTTAAAGAAACGACGGTTTTTATTTCAAAACTTAGTCGTCAACACAATAGACACTTTTAAAACAGGGACTTCGTATTTCAGAAATTTGCTTTAAAAGGGACGACGGTTTTTATTTCAAAACTTAGTCGTCAACACAATAGCTACTTTTAAAACAGGGACTTCGTATTTCAGAAATTTGCTTTAAAAGGGACAACGGTTTTTATTTCAAAACTTAGTCGTCAACACAATAGACACTTTTAAAACAGGGACTTCGTATTTCAGAAATTTGGTTTAAAGGGACGACGGTTTTTATTTCAAAACTTAGTCGTCAACACAATAGACACTTTTAAAACAGGGACTTCGTATTTCAGAAATTTACTTTAAAAGGGACAACGGTTTTTATTTCAAAACTTAGTTGTCAAACAAAAGACTACTTTAAAACAGGAACTTCGTATTTCAGAAATTTGCTTTAAAAGGACGACGGTTGTTATTTAAAAACTTAGTCGTCAACACAATAGACATTTTAAAACAGGGACTTCGTATTTCAGAAATTTGTTTTAAAAGGGACAACGGTTTTTATTTCAAAACTTAGTTGTCAAACAAAAGACTTCTTTAAAACAGGGACTTCGTATTTCAGAAATTTGCTTTAAAAGGGACAACGATTTTTATTTCAAAACTTAGTTGTCAAACAAAAGACTCCTTTAAAACAGGGACTTCGTATTGCAGAAATTTGCTTTAAAGGGACGACGGTTTTTATTTCAAAACTTAGTCGTCAACACAAAAGACACTTTTTAAAACAGGGACTTCGTATTTCAGAAATTTGTTTTAAAAGGGACAACGGTTTTTATTTCAAAACTTAGTTGTAAAAAAAGAAACTTTTTTTTTAAAGATTTTTTTAAAATGTTCTTTCGAAAACATTAAGACTTCATGAATATGAAGAAGACTGAAATGTATGGGTTATGAGATATGAGTTGGTCAAATGATGTGAAAACTAGAATGAATTGATGACTGACTCTCAACAGAGAATGTGATGACATGCAAATGTAAAAATGTCAAATGCAAATGGATTAATTTTGCCTAGCGTTACGGTGAAACGTGTGTATGATAAGGTGTGCCTTCATTTGTTTTGGTTGGACTAATCAGATTGATTTTGAAAACGTGGCGTATTGATCATATGCACGCCAAAGGTAAAAAAAATGAATATCATGAGTGTAATGAATGCAAAATGTACGCATGTGCATATCAATGGTAGATAAAAATGTCATGAATGCAACATGTATACATGTGCATTTCAGTGGTAGATTAAATGCAACATGTATGCATGTGTATGTGAATGGTTCTCACCATTTATGACATCAAAAGGATTTTCATGATTTAAGAAAAATGATTATCCTTGTCCACTCTCCTTGTTGTTGTTAGCTGGCATTTAACAAAGAATCAAAAGAGAAAATGTTATCATCATCAGATTATTTTTTTTTTTTTTTTTTGAATGCTTTCACTCGAAAGGGATTATGTATGTCGATCATAGAGTACTCAACCATATTAGGCATGACAAATATTTTGGAAGTGTCTCATGTGCTAGGTTAGAGAACTATCAAAAGTAATTTGTAGAATTGAATATCTTACTTGATTAACTGCTTCATAATTTAGTCTTGTAATGGACACAATAGTTTGAATGCAAGAAAATGAGTTTGAGTTCGAATTAAGCATGAAATGGTAAACAATACATGTTTTCTTCATAAGGAAGAAAAACAGAGGAAAATGTGGTCTTCAAATCTCCTGAACAATAAGAGATTGATCATAAATTTTTAATGTTCGAGTAAGAGATTGGAATATGATCCAATGGAAGACGAATGAAGTGATTTCAATTCTTTGGACAATAGTTTTGAGAACTTGAAGCAGCCCCTATGAGAAATCATCTTGTATGTGTATCTTTCTTCTTTTGAGTAAGCTCGAGGTCTTCGATTATCTCCACCTTGACATGGTCTGGTCTGACGAATATGAACGATTTTGCCCAAATGCGGCAGAGGTGAAGGCTTTGCCCAGTGTTGATTTGTAAGTGGTAGCTTCTTGATCTATTGATTGCACCACTCTCGCTTTTTTTTTTTTTTTTTTTTTTTAGATAGAGATGGTGCGATCAATTATTCCAGCTTGTTGATATCGAATTTACCCCAGTATTACAAAGATGAAGTCCTTGCTCCAGTTTGCAAAGATGAAGACTTTGCTCCAGTCTTTTTATGGTAGCGTTGTTCCGGTGTGGCAAAGACAAAAGCTTCGCTTCAGTTTGATGATAACTTTGCTCCAGTGTGGCAAAGCAGACTTTGCTTCAGTTTTGTTGATGATGACTTTGCTCCAGTGTGTAAAGTTGAAAGAATTGTCTTAGTTTAGCGAAGATGGAGGCTTTTCCCCAATTGGTCGCCTTGCAAAGGAGATTTTTCAAGCATTCTGGATGTAATTCTTTGATCTATTGATTGCACAAATACTGCAACATTTTTTTTTTTTTTTTTTTTAAGAAATGGTGCAATCAAATGCTTCAGCTCGCTGATTTTTCCCCAGTATGGATGGTGGCCTTGCTCTAGTTTGTTGATAGAGGTCTTGCCCCAGTGTAGCAAAGATGAAGACTTTGCTCCAGTTTGTTGATGGTAGTTTTGCTCGGGTAAGGCGAAGACAAAGACTTTGCTCCAGTTTAGATATGATGGCTTTGCTCCAGTGTGGCAAAGGCCAGGACTTTACTCTAGTTTAGATATGATGGCTTTGCTCCAGTGTGGCAAAGGCGAAGACTTTGCTCCAGTTTAGAGATGATGGTCTTGCTCTAGTGGGGCAAAGATGAAGGCTTTGCTTCAGCTTTGTTGAGGATGACTTTGCTCTAGTGTGCAAAGTTTGAAAGAATTGTCTCGGTTTAACGAAGATGGAGGCTTTGCCCCGATTGGTTGCTTTGCAAAGGAGATTTTTCAAGCATTATGAGATGTAGTTCCTTAATCTACTGATTGCACAAATCTTGCAACATTTTTTTTTTTTTTTTTTTTTTTTTTAGCAATAAATTGTGCAACCATCTACAAATAATTGATAACATTTAGTTACTCCTTTACAACTCCTTGTAGTCCTTCCTCGCCTTTTCTTTGGCCATGATTCTTGGTATCGAGGATGTCCCGCGAGTAAAACTCATTGAAAGAAATTGAGACTTCGAGATGATTTTCACAGTTATTGACTCATTAGTTCTCAAAACTATTATCTTAGAAATTGGAATCACTTTCTAATCGAAAAAGAGAAATGACAAATGATAAGAATGGAATTAGAAAGAGAAATGACAAATGATAAGAATGGAAAACAATGAGAATTTCGATAAAATGAAATCGAATATGAGAAATATATGAGAAATTACAAGTCTTAATTATGAAGCAGTAGGTCACAAGAGTTCAATACTATTTCATTACATTTGAAGTTCTCTTGAATAATTTGGAACGTTTGGCATCTAATTAAACGTGGCGGCTTAGCAAAAGGCTAGATGGGTATATAAATGTAGATGTTGAGTTTAGTCAGGGATTTTATGGTGAATCCACAAATCAGGGTAAATTGCCTCAAAATTGATGTGGTATGCAAGTTCAAGGTTTTAATGATTAGGAACATTCACTGCAAAAGGGTGTTTGCCCCAATATGAAGATTAAAACCTTGTTCGGGAGTGTATAGTAGTATAATGTTTAGCACATGAGAAATTTGAAGGTCAAAATGGAGTTCTCTCAATTTAGAGCTTAACCCAACAATGAAGGTTGAGAAAAATATTTTCAAGAAGGTCATAAAATGGTTGAGAGTTTACAATTTCTCATAATAGACTAGTGAAAGCACTCCTAACTTCTTTTTTTTCTTTTTCTTTTTTTCTTTTTTTTTTCTTTTTTTTTTTCTTTTAGTGATGATTCAACATTTTTGCTCAAAATTCTTGCTAAGTTTTCAGCTAACAAGAACGACCAAAGTAAACACAAAGATGATTAGAATAAACATGAAAACTATCACCTTTTTTTTTTCAATGTTATAATGAAGGATGTGATAAAATTCGAGAATATTTTGTAAAACAGGCATGAAATGATATTGTGAAAATGAAAAAAATTAAAAAACTTTTTTTTTTATGTGAAATGAGATAACGAATGCATGAGCATTTTTATCATGTTGGAGAATAAAAAATTGATTTTATTTTTCCGTAATGTATGCATGTGTACGATAAAAATGACTTTTTTTATTTTTTTAATATATGTATGCATGTGTGATATGATGCATTGATGATTTGACATGCGAAATGATGCATAAAATTTATTTTGATGCTGTGATGTAGGATGTGATAACAAATGATTTTTTTGTTTTTATTTTTTATGTATGCATGTGTGATATGATGCAATTGATGATTTGACATGCGAAATGATGCATAAAATTTATTTTGATGGTGTGATGTAGGATGTGATAACAAATGATTTTTTTTTTGTTTTTATTTTTTATGTATGCATGTGCGAGATGATGTGATGTAATTGGTGAGTAAATTATGATTTGACATGCGGAATGATGCATAAAATTTATTTTGATGGTGTGATGTAGGATGTGATAACAAATGATTTTTTTTATTTTTTTTATGTATGCATGTGTGATATGATGCAATCGATAAATAACAAATTAAATTTCTCTAAAACTTACGACTCGATATGCAAAATGAGATATTGATGCATGAACTTATTTTTTTTTACATATGCATGTGTGAGATGATATGACTTGACATGCGGGATGAGATAATGCATGAATTTCTTTTTATATATGCATGTGTGTGAAATGATGTTAGACATTTTTTTGTTTTTTTTAAAAAAAAAAAAAATAAACCGTTGATTGCTCCAAATGATATGTTGCGTTCTTAAATTTAACATTCAAGCAATCATTGGTAATTTTTATTATGCATGTGAATATGTAATGCTAGACTCTAAATGCAACTAAAAAAGAATAAAGAAATGACTTATAATCATGAACGGAAGATGTGTTTGCATGAAAATCAATGTCTTGTGACTCTATATGCATGTGAACATGAAATGCATGATCATTTTTATTCTAAGGTATGCCAGAATGCAAAGGATTTTTTTTGGATTTCCTACAATGAATGGATCAATATGAGAATGTGATTTTATGTATGTATGCGAGGGTATATAAAGAATGTTCGTGAGATGTATGTGAATGATGTGACATGTAGTTTTTTTTTTTTTTTTTCTAAAAAAAAAAACAATGGAAAGTTAAAAGAGATTCATTTTTTTAAAGAGGGAAAAAAAATTAAGAAGAATATATACAAAAATCTATTACCTTTTTTGTTTTACCAAAAGGAAACATGGATACTTCCCTTTTTGTAATTTTTTTTTGTTTTGTTTTCTTTTCCCTTTTTAGGAGGGAAAAATAAATCGAATAAAATAAAATAATAGATCCAAAATTAATCCCCGTTATTGATATAACAATGAAATTACGTAAAAAAACAAAAATGAGGTAAGAATAATACTCTAACCCTAAAAGATAGATGCCCCTAAATTAATTCTAATGTTATAAGAATAACAAATGAATTAATTTGAGCGGGAATTTTCGTGTGTCTACCCCGAGGCAAATTAAATCCCCTCGAAGGTAGACATCACTACATTCTCAATCATAACTAATTTGAGAGGGTAAAGATCGAGTATAAATCAACTCTGATTAATACTTTAACATTTTGATTTTTTTAAAAAATAAATAAATAAATAACAGTTTTTTACTTTTTTTTCCATAAGGAAACAAACAATTTTTTATTTTATTTTCTTAAAACCAACAGGGATTTTTTTATTATTATTTTTAAGGAAACAAAGCAAAAAAGACAATAATTATATACAAAAGAATAAATATGTCACATGAATGCATGAATGAGATTTGCAATATATGTTATACAATAAGTTTAAGGATCAACATGTGATATAACCAAATATGTGTATCCTAAAGTTCAAAACTTTGGATAATAATTGGTTGGCTCTTGGATGCGTATGAGTGTAATTTATGTTCTAATCATTCCTAGAAGTAAATGGTCCCCAAGCCTTCTATCTGATTAAACAGCGTAGTTAGCTTGAGTGGAGAATTTCATGCGCCTGCATGGGAACCGAAATTCCACGAAGGTCACACTACTCAGTCTCCGAATCTAATCTTAAAGGTAAAGCCCGGGTAGGAGGCTTGTGAAAGTGTGTGCGATGCATGACAATGCAAAATGTAAATTGCAATAAATATATTAATACTGTAATAATAAATAAAACATGCTAAATAAAAACTAACAATAAAATAAATAAACAAAGAAATACAATAAAAACAAAGGACCAAAAAAATGAAAATTTAAAACTGAAAACATGTTAAATAAAAAAAACTAACAATAAAATAAATAAACAAAGAAATAAAAGAAAAAACAAAGGACCAAAAATGGAAAACTGGATAATAAAAAGATAAAATGCAATGGCCTGACCCTCTAAAAAAAGGTCCCAGCAGAGTCGCCATGCTGTCGCAACGTCATCGCGACGCGGAGCGGCCGACGTCCTCTTTTAAGGGTTTTGTTTTAAAAATAAAGAGATGGAGTCGCCACCAACCATTTTGGGTGTGATTGGTCACCTTAAAACAAAAACTGGTCTAAGAAAACAGAAATCAGGTTCGGGGGTCGATTGAGTGTAGGGAAGGTATTAGCACCCTACAACACCCGTTAAAAACGGTAGCCATATTTTATCTTATATTATCCAGTTAATTTTAAAATGTCCTTATTTTGAAAAAAATAAATAATACTTTATAAAAAACAATGTCTCATTTATCAAACCTTAACTTTAAAAATAAAGTAAGAGTTTTGATGTATTGAGGGAAAAATATCCTTAGTTAATTATCATATTAAATTTCCTTTTATTTAAAGGAATTTGTTTACCTCAAGAATTTGAGAAATTTATCCCAACTCCGTCATAGGATTTATATGATAATATTTTATTTTAAAACATGTTGATTTGCCATATTTTTAAAAAGTAATTGGAAGAATTTTCGTATGCTTGCACGAGAGTCGGAACTCTACGAAGTCATACTACTCAGCCCTAAAAAAAAATACAATATTTTTTTAAAAAAGACATTACTTAAAAAAATATTATTAACTATGAACTATAATGCTACATTGAAGTTTATTTGGAATTTTTTTTAATTTAGGACAAATCTAAGATTTATTTGGAAGGGAAAAATAAATAAAGAATCAATAATTAAAATTTATTTACAAACTTAAATTAAGGTAAAGTTGAAAGATACCTAAAAATCTAAAATTTGAAAAGGAAAATATATCATAACTTAATAGAAAAATAAGATGTCAAACATTAAATTGTAAATCAAATGTCAAAATTGTAAACAAACATTAAATTGTAAACAAATAATTAACAAGGAGGGTAGTTTTGTAATTAAGTATGCCATGAAAAATTTATAAATAACATAATTTATGTCATTTTTGTAAAACAATTCAAAACTTTAAAAATCAGACCTGCTTCTTCTCTATTCGAGCGCATTGTTTATGTCTTCCATCACCATGAGGGAGTTGTCGTTCGTTCAAGCTTGTGGTTCGCCGTCGTCGTGCTCGTGGTTGCCGATTTCAGATGATAGTTGGATGAAGATGGTGGTTATTGGTTTTTTTGCGGGAGATAAGAATGGAGAAAAGAGGAAGTTATTTTAAATTAGTCAAATAAGAGTTTTGACTATTAAAAATAATTTTTCTCTCCAACTGGCTAGCCTTTCGCTCTAATATTTTTTGTCGTTTTCAAAGCCTTTCGCCCTGATCTTCTCTTTCCTTCTTGATTTTACGAGCATTTTTGCTCTGGTCTTCTCTGATCGTCCTCCCTTGATTTTACGAGCCTTTCACTCTGATCTTCTCTTATCGTCCTCCCTTTTACTTCATTCTCTTGGTCGATATTTATAGGCCTTTGAAAACCACACCAAAGGTAAAATCTTAATGAATTTATTTCTCGAAATATTTTCTCAATTGAAATAGATTTTAAGCAAAAAATGAACAAATATTTTATATCATAAATAAATATCAAATTTTAACCAAAAATGGATTAAATATTTTATACTCATAAATGAATATCAAACTTTAACCAAAAAATGAATTAATCAATTTATACTCATAAATGAATATCCAATTTTAACCCAAAAATGAATTAAATATTTTATACTCATAAATGAATATCAAATTTTTAACCCAAAAATGAATTAAATAATTTATATTCATAAATGAAATATTAAATTTTTAAGTAAAAAATGAATTAAAATCCTATAGAAAAAATAAATGAATATTAAATTTTAGCCATAAAATGACTTATAAATTTTATACTCATAAAATATTAATTTTATTTGTCAAATTAAGTAAAGATCTTTCAAGCAGTTAATACATTATTTTTGTTATTTTTCTCCAATTCTCGAAATTAATTAAATACAAAATAAAATAAAAAAATGAGTTTAAAACTTAAAAGACTCAATCAAATATGACAAAAAAATAAATAAATAAAAAGGGTAAAAACATTAATAATAAACAAATGGTCGGACCAAATACGGCGTCTACATGTACCATGTAAATTTCTTCCCCCAAATCACCATGAAGAAAATCTGTTTTTACATCCATTTGTTCTACGAACAAATCCTCTTCCACCACTATCGATAATCCAGTTCTAATAGTAGTTAATTTAACTATAGGAGAAAATATTTCATTAAAGTCAATACCTTTCTTCTGTTGAAAGTCTTTGACTACAAGTCTTGCTTTGTATCTTTTGCTACCATCGGGCTCTTGCTTAATTCTGTAAACCCATTTGTTCTGCAAAGCTTTCTTACCTCTTGGTAACTCAGTCAGCTGCCATGTCTGACTCGCCATAAGACAATCCATCTCGTCCTTCATGGCCAACTCCCACTTGATAGAATCTTTCCGTTGAACTGCCTCATCATAAATCCAGGTTCACCTCTGTCAGTCAATAATATATAATTTAAACTAGGAGAATATCTTTGTGGTGGTCTGATAGTCCTGCTAGACTTTCTAGCTGCTGTAGTTGGCATTCTCTGAACTTCATCAGGTTCCACGACTAGTTCATTAGGTTCCACAATAGGTTCCTCAAATTCCACAACTGGTTCCTCGGGAGTAACTGTATTCTGATCTTCAATTATTGTGGTTCTGGTTTCAACCTCAGGAAGACTAACAAATAGAGTCTTCTCTTCATTGCTTTCATCTGATTCAGACTTTTTTGAATCAACTGTTGTTCTATCTTTATACAAAACTTCTTCATTAAAGATCACATTCTTGCTTCTGACTATCTTTCTGCTTTGTCCATCCCAAAACCTGTAGTCAATCTCAACACCGCCATATCCAATAAAATAACATTTCTTGGATTTGGCATCTAGTTTACTCTTGTCTGCAGCATCAATGAGACGATAAGAAAGATTTACCTGTTTACCGCTCCAGACTTCTTCAGACAACTTCAAGTCTAGTGATATGGTCGGACTCCTATTGATTAGATATGTTGTTGTTAACTCTCCAAATGAGAGTTATTTAGGCCTATAATTGCTTGATATTCATGAAGTCTTTTGAGCATTCTAGCTATTGTTGAGCATAATATGTGTTTAGTAGTGACATTTGTGAAATGGTGTTAAAATTAATACTTATGTGGAAAATCTGTGCATAAGTGTGTAATTGGTGAAAATGTCTAATTAATGCCTTGCAAATGTATTGCTGAAGTTTTGCGAGGAGCGCAATATGATAAGAAGGAGTGCAACCAGAAACAGAGCTTTGCGATCGCAACGCAATCGCAATACTTTTTCTTCTGCTGCGTTTTTCCAGCCGCCGGCCCTTCCTGTATTCGCCACGTCTGAGGCTGTTTCCCTAAATTTGATGGAGATCTGTGATTAGGGTACAAACTATGGGACCTTTGAAGGCTATATAAAGAGAACAAGTTGAAGGAAGGAAGATAAATCCCTTGACGGTGAAGAGAATCGGCAAAGGCCAAACCGCAGGAAAAGAGAGTTCTCTCGTTTGTTGGATCGAAGAAACAAAGGCTCCCTTGGCGTCAGTAATTCAAGGGGAAGAAGAGAAGATCCATCTTCTCTTCTGATTGAGTTCCCTTCCCAAGACAAGCCATTCTTCTCCTTCAACTGAGGCGAATCGTGGACAATCGGACCTTCACTTATCTACTACTTTACTTTAGTTACTGTTTTCGTATTCCTATTGCTTTACGTTAGTTACTGTTTTCGGATTGAACTGTGTTTTTCTTTTCGAATTATCACTGGATTTGTTTTTCATAAGTAATAAATTAGTTTTGTTGAGTTTTTCTATTATCATGTGTAATCAATTAGTTTTGTTGAGTTCTTCCCAAGCCATGAGTAACTAGTTTTATAAAGGTTTGTTAAGATGAATCTGTAGGACATAACGATGTGAATTCAACATGTAAATAAGCATGAATGCATTGAATGAGTGTGAACTTCATCCTATGGACACTTTCGATCGGCCATCCATTGTGTTCTAAAGAGTTCCGAACCCCCGGAAGGAGTAAGAACTCAGAGTCACTCATGCATGTTAGCCTTTCACGGTAAATAGAGAGTGGTCTAAGAATAGGCACTTTCCTAACACGTTTGATAGCATGAATATATAAATAGGTTCTTAAAACTTACTTGGATATGAGTAGCTTAAGAATCTAAAGCATATAATCGGAAGATGTATGAGATCTAGCTAAAACGATGCATGTATTGTTAAATTGCTGCTGAATGATCATGGGTTACGTCTACAGAGGATTCTTAGCCAACCTTGCTGTTTTTATCTTAAGATTTCACTCGTTGCTAGTTTATTGCAAAAGTATTGCGAGAACCGCAATCTTATTTTCTGTCTTTACCTTAGATTTTACTTGTCTGTTAATCTGTTGCTAGCTTATTGCGAAAGTATTGCGAGACCCGCAATACTATTTTCTATCCTGCGAGTCAGTTTGCCTATTTTCTTGAATTATAGTTTCCTTAGTTTCTTTTGCATTGCTGTAACCTTGCGTTTTCCTTGCGTCCTTTACAATTTCGTGTCTCGAATCAAAATCCATTTCATTCCTGGTTACCTTATCTAATTTAACACGCATACAATCGGCATTTACTCAACTTAGTCTCTGTGGGAAATCGATATAAAATATACTTATCACTTGCTGCAGACTGTGTATACTTGCATGGTTATTTGCTTAATTTAATCAATATATAACCCCATTGAGCAAGCAACAAGTTTTTAGCGCCGCTGCCGGGGACTTTGTTGAGTCAAAACGATTTTTGTGTTACTTTAGAAATAGCTTAAATGATTGGAGCTAATCTTTTGCGTCCTTTTTGCAGGCATTAACATCGCTGGTTTATGAATGAGTTTTCAAACTACAATCTTGAGTTTGATCCCGAACCTGAAAGAACTCTAAGGAACATAAATAGAATTAGAAAGGAAGCTACACGCCGTTTGAATCAGAAAACTCAAGATCAGCCTGAAATTCAGCACATTGTTGACCAAGCATAAATAGTGCAAACTTAACCACAACAAGCTGAAATGGAAAGACCAGAAGAAGCACCAAATCGAGCACCTAACACTCGCAATCTCAATGACATTGCAAATGACAAGGACAGTGCTATATTATCCTACCTTGTACCTATGCCTGAGGAGCTCAATCCGAGCATAATCCGCCCAGAAATCACAGCTCACTCATTCGAACTGAAACCTGTAATGTTTCAGATGCTGTCAACAGTTGGCCAATTCTTCGGTGTTGAGAATGAAGACCCCCACAATCACTTAAGGAACTTCCTGGGAGTGAGTGACACCTTTGTAATTCCAGGAGTGTCTCAAGAGGTTTTGCGTCTGTACCTATTCTCGTACTCATTAAGAGACAAAGCCAAGACATGGTTAAATTCTTTTCCATCTGGATCAATTGTCAACTGGACATACTTAGCTTAGAAGTTTCTGGTGAAGTATTTCTCTCCAGATAGGAACTCCAATTTTCGTGACGACATCATCAAATTTAAACAAGCTGAGAATGAATCTCTGCATGAAGCCTAGACCAGATTCAAGGATCTTCTACTCAAATGTCCACACCATGGCATCCCATGGTGCATCCAGATTGAAGTGTTCTTCAAAGGATGTAATCCCAGCACGAGGCAAGTCCTGAATTCCTCAACTAGAGGATCTATGCTGTCAAAGAGCTATAACGAAGCTTATGAAATTTTAGAGAAAATTTCAACTTCATACTGCCGGTGGTCAGATGATCCTGTGGAGCCGAATAGAAGGAAGGTTCATGACATGGATGCACTCAGTGCAATGAGCAACCAGATAAATGCTCTGAAAAACTTGATGAAGCAAATGGCTCAGACCAACATCCAACAGAATGCCAATACAGTGGCAACTGCTTCAACAAGCACAGCAGTAGCTAATCAGCTAGAAGCACTGTTTGTGGATTCTGTGGAGAAGGGCATGTGTATGACTATTGCCCTGCGAATCCAGCCTCTGTGTGCTATGTTGGAAGTCAGCAACAACCAAGGAATAATCCTTATTCCAATACATATAATCCTGGCTGGAGAAACCATCCTAATTTCTCTTGGACTAGACAACAAGGCACTGGCCAGATGCAAAACCAAAGCAGACCAAGTGGACCACCTGGGTTCACTCAACATCAGCAAGGTACTCAACCTCAGTACCAAAAACAGTATGCCAGTAACCAACCGATGGGAACATCAGTGGAAAGCTTGCTGAAGGAATATATAGCTAGTGTGCGATATTTTGAACTATCGCTTAATCTCAAGCTGTCGAGGCTTGCCAAAATACGATTTATAAAGCCTATGACCAAGGCTTTGCAGCCAGTGGTAACAGGGTCGATCCAAGGAATAGGAATGATCAAAAGCACAATTAAAATTGGGATTTAGTTAATTGATGGATTTTTTGTAACGGGGGGTTTTATCATGCAAAAGAAATAGTAAGAAAACTAACAGAAGAAGGAATAATAAGAAGAGAACGTGTGCACGGTTTGGGAGTCTCAGGATCAATTGTTAGACAAATTCAGTTCATCATTTAATGCTAATAACATGGAATTCAGTTTATTGAGCACGCGGACGACTACCAGAGAAGCCCCAAAGTAGCCGACTCCATGGATTTTAATTAGACCACACAGTTCTAAATACACGTTATCTAAGCCTACATCAAGGTGATCAGCCCTAAGGTAAATTTAGACAGTCACTAGCTAACCGCGACGAACATTCGAGCGTGAATTCTAATTGCTAGTAGATTGCCCGCAAACGCCGTATGCAATCAACAATTATCCTACCCGACCCGATACTTCGATTTAGTTCTATCTACCTGTGTTACTTAGTCGAGCAGTGAGAGGCACGACATCGCTACTCTTTAACATACACAACATGCGAAACTACTCGAGTGTCAATCGTCGTATTTTAACATGCGCGTTGGATTAAGCAAAGTAGATAAATGCTAATAAACAGAACCAATATGCATCAAGATCAGATTATCAAAGCCAAAAACGTCTAACAAAATCACCCTAAACTAATCCCAAACCGTTCACCCTTACCTTAGCCGCTTGTTAAGTCTCTGAAAGTGACTTATTTAGGACCCATTTAGCTTAAGAAGATGTACACTTCTAGGTGTTTTTGATAGCATTTAGCCTAAACCTATGCTTTAATATGAGAATTAGAAGAAGGTAGCTAATCTAGGACTTATGTACAATAGGTAGAAAAAGGGTTGAAAACCGAAGGAAAAGAGTGAAAAAAGCTGCATTGCGACAGCATTGCGAAAACATTGCTGAGGCCGCAATTATTCAAGTGAAAACCGTAAGTTGACTGATCTTTTTCCGTTAATTTCCGTAATTTCAGGGATTCATTCTTTCTCCTCCATCCATTCTGATATATGACGTTGAAGATTGATGGTTCTCCTTGGCCCAAACGCACCTGCAAACTACTATAAAAGGGGGCCAAAGTCGGAGGTTTGATCATCATTCGAAGCGCAGAAGTCTTCTCGCAGTCCATTATTTCTCTCTGTTTTCCTTTGCCGTCTGTTGGAGTGAGAGTCTCAGCTGTTGGAATCGATAATCTGATAGGAAGGAGAGAAGATTCTTCTTCTCTCTCGATTGGATTCATCCAAGCAAGGCTGACCTTTCATCCCCTTCATTCGAGGCGTCTGCAACGAAGCTTTTCAGCACCCTTTTACTGTTTTCTGTCGTTCTTCTTCTTATTTCCAGTTTTGATCATTGTTGTTCTTAGCTTAGTGTTTTAGTTACTGCAGTTCGTTGTTGTCTGTCTCTGAATTTCTGCTTCTACGTTTCCCTTTGTCGTTCAAACATTCAAAGTAATCAAAGTACAATTCTGCATTTCACAGTTTCCACCTTTTTCTGCTACGGTTTTGTCTTGCTGTTTTAAGCACATTTCTCTTCTAAGCATGTCTGTTTTATCTACCCTTTCTGTTCTCCATATATCCATGAGTAGCTAAGTCACTTAGGGGCATGCTAATGACAGAACTATAGGCTAAAAAACGTGAACCAAGCATGTAGGATCGCCGTCGAAACATTGATTGTATGTAAGCTTCATCCCACGGGCAATTTCGATTGGCCATCCATTTTGTCCAAAGAACTCCTAACCTCTGGAAGGAGTAAGAGTTCAGAGTCATATAATCATGCTAGCCTTTCATGGTAATCAGGAAACGGCCTAGGAATAGGCGTTTCCCTAGTACAAACTAAACACTCCTGTTTTAACAAGATGCTTAAGACCTTACTTTGAAGTCGAGTAAACTTAAGACTCTAATGCATGGAATCGGACGATACTTGAGATAGAGTGAGTTTGATGTATAGAGAGTTGATCCAAAGCTTGAGAATCGTAATAAAGTGCCTATAGGATAGTCATTAGTAGCCCTTAATTCACTCATTTACACACTTTCGCTGTTATTTAATTGCGGTAACATTGCGGTCCTCGCAATTCTGTTGTTTTATCATTCTGTTTAGCTGTTTTCTTCTTCGTTTTTTAATTCCATCTCTTGTCTTTTGCGTCTAATTTCAACTTGCATTTGTTTATGTTATATTCCTTTACACATTCAGCAAAATTTAGATAATTAAAAACCAATTTTACCCCATCAAATCCACCCCATCTTTCTTAACAAATACACTTCGCGAATAGCTAAAAATGAGTCTCTGTGGAAAAAACGAATGAAATATACTTACTACTTGCTGTGAGACCATGTATGCTTGCATGTTCTAAGTGCTCTCTCTACCCTTTTGCATATTTATCTTTACACATTGAGCACGCAACAAGTTTTTGGCGCCGCTGCCGGGGACTTATTTTAAGTGAAAACGAAGTTTGTTAAGTTTGGAACATCCAGTTATTTTCCATTGAATTTGATCCATCTTCATTTCTTTTTCAGGTACCAATTAGGGTAGTTTATGAATGAGACTCCATCTAGTGATCTAGAGTTCAACCCTGAGCCTGAGAGATTATTTAAAGCTAGAAATAGAGCCAAGAAACGTCTCTTTAAACAAACCCTTTTACCTCCAATCATTGCGGGAACTACAATTCCTCCGCAATTACCTCAAGAAGAAATGGCTGGAGTAAATCAAAACCTGGTGCCTGTCACTCGCAATCCAATTGAAATAGCGAATGACAAGGATAGCGCCATCCTTTCATATTTAGTACCTATGCCTGGGGAGCTGAACCCCAGCATAATCCGTCCTGAAATCACTGCCAACTCATTCGAGTTAAAGCCAGTGATGTTCCAAATGTTGTCCACTGTGGGACAATTCTTTGGAATAGAAAATGAGGACCCCCATAACCACCTTAGGAATTTCCTAGGAGTTAGTGACACATTCCTAATCCCTGGAGTTTCCCAAGAAGCCCTGAGGTTATATCTTTTCCCTTACTCTTTAAGGGACAAAGCCAAAACATGGTTAAATTCCTTACCCTCAGGATCTGTCCTCAATTGGACAGATTTAGCAGAAAAATTCCTAGTCAAATATTTCCCACCAGATAGGAATTCAACCTTTCGTGATGATATCATAAAGTTCAAACAAGCTCCAAGTGAGTCCCTTCACGAAGCTTGGACAAGATTCAAAGACCTTCTCATTAAATGTCCACACCATGGCATTCCATGGTGTATCCAAATAGAAGTCTTCTTTAAAGGATGCAACCCCAGCACCAGACAAGTTCTCAATTCATCTGCTGGTGGTTCCATGTTGTCCAAGAGTTACAACGAAGCTTATGAGATCTTGGAGAAGATCTCAACATCTCATTGTAGGTGGTCAGACGATCCAGTAGAGCCAACTAGGGCTCAAGACAAGGATGCTCTAAGCGCCATGAGCACCCAAATAAACGCCCTGACCAACCTAGTTAAGCAAATGGCTCAGGCCAATCTCCAAACCAGTGCCAATACCGCCACAGCCATGTCAATGGGCACCCAACCAAGTCAAGGCGAGGCACCTATCTGTGGATTCTGTGGGGAAGGGTGTTGCGTGCTCAATGTGTAAAGATAAATATGCAAAAGACAAGAGAGAGCACTTAGAACATGCAAGCATACATGGTCTCACAGCAAGTAGTAAGTATATTTAATTCGTTTTTTCCACAGAGACTCATTTTTAGCTATTCGCGAAGTGTGAATGTTAAGAAAGATGGGATGAATTTGATGGGGTAAAGTTGGTTTTTAATTAACTACTTTTTGCTGAATGTGTAGAGGGATATAACATAAACAAATTAAAGTTAAAAATAGACCTAAAGGACAAGAGATGGAATTAATAATCGAGGAAGAAAACAGCTAAACAGAATGATAAACAGGCAGAATTGCGAGGACCGCAATGTTTCCGCAATTAAATGGCAGCGAATCTGATTGGAATGGGGAATTAAGGGCTACTAATGACTATCCTATAGGCATTTTATTACGATTATCAAGCTTTGGATCAACTCTCTATACATCAAACTCACTCTATCTCAAGTATCGTCCGATTCCATGCATTAGAGACTCAAGTTTACTCGACTTCAAAGTAAGGACTTAAGCATCTTGTTTAAAACAGGAGTGTTCAGTTTGTACTAGGGAAACGCCTATTCCTAGGCCGTTTCCTGATTACCATGAAAGGCTAGCATGATTATATGACTCTGAACTCTTACTCCTTCCAGAGGTTAGGAGTTCTTTGGACAAAATGGATGGCCAATCGAAATTGCCCGTGGGATGAAGCTTACATACAATCAATGTTCGAGTGTTGAACTGACTACTTGACTCACATTTTTTAGCCTATAGTTCTGTCATTAGCATGCCCCTAAGTGATTTTAGTTACTCATGGATATGTGGAGAACAGAAAAGGTAGATAAGAAAGACATGCTTAGAAGAGAAATGCGTGTAAAACGGCAAGACAAACCGTAGCAGAACAAGGTAGAAACTGTGAAGTGCAGAAATTTACTTTGATTACTTTAAGTGTTTAATGACAAAGGAAAGCTTAAAAAGAACTGAGTCTAAGACAGACAACAACGAAATGCAGTAATTGAAATGACTAAACTAAGAACAACAAAGATCAGTAATGGAAATGAGAAGAAAAGGACAGAAAACAGTAAAGGCTTGCTGAAAACTTCGTGGCAGTCGCCTCGAATGATGGCGATGAGAATTCAGCCGTGCTTGGATGAATCCAATCGAGAGAGAAGAAGATTCTTCTCTCCTTCCTATCAGATTTTCGACTCCAAAAGCTGAGAACCTCACTCCAACAGACGGCAAAGGAATTTAGAGAGGAATGATGGACTGCAGGAAGACTTCTGCGCTTCGAATTGATGACTGAACCTCCGACTTTGACCCCCTTTTATAGTAGTTTGCAGGTGCGTTTGGGCCAAGGAGAACCATCAACCTTCAACGTCATATATCAGAATGGATGGAGGAGAAAGAACGAATCCCTGAAAAGTCGGATCTAAACAGAAAATGATCAGCCAACTTACGGTTTTAACTTGAATAATTGCGGTCACCGCAATTATTCCGCAATTCATTTGCAATGGTTATTTTTTCATTCTTTTCTTCGGTTTTCAACCCTTTTTCTACCTATTGTGCATAAGTCCTAAATTAGCTACCTTCTTCTAATTCTCATATTAAAGCATAGGTTTAAGCTAAATGCTAACAAAAACACCTAAATGTGTACATCTTTCTAAGCTAAATGGGTCCTAAATAAGTCACTTTCAGAGACTTAACACACCCCCAAACTTAAGGCTTTGCTTGTCCTCAAGCATACTAAGGACTTACCTAGGCTGCTGTTTCTTTTTCTTTAACCACTCACTAACTCCCTTATAACCCTATCTCTAGCAATGCTGTCCTGTGACACACTTCTAAGTTTAGAACTAACCTCTTGTCTAGCTTCTTCTGACTTCACCTGCCTACTATACCTACTGTCTTTGTTAACCCCTTACTACTGATCTAACTACTTTTGTGATATCATGCCACTATCCCTAAGGTTTCAAATTCTACCAAGCTTTACTCTAGACTCAGTACATGCTTCTAGCTTATTTTTAATGTGTCTAGGATTCCTTAGAGTCATGCCAGTCTTAGTTTTAACGGTGACAGTGGTACTTTTAGAGAACAACCTAAACCCTGGCATCACTACATTGGATATACATTCATCTCCCTAGACAAACCTAAAAGCTACAACCTTGTGCTTAGCTCATTAAGGATCAGAGTTCTGTTTTTCATAGGACATCTAAGCCACAAGATTATAACTCCCAAGCATACATTCTTCTTCCCCTATTTCTCCTTTTTTCTTTACTTAGGTGGAGTCTCCCCTTGGTTTGCCTTTTGATGCAATGCCACTTGTGGTTTACACACTTGGCACTGATTACTCAGCCACTTGAGAAAGACTCCCCTCTTTATTCTATATTTTTTTTTTTCACTTTTTCTATTTATCACAAAACATTTTTTTAGGAGAAGAAGAATGCTTATGTCCTAAGGAAGAGAGGAATGTTCCTAGGCCTAGGGTGGCCTCCCCCAAACTTCAACTACTCATTGTCCCCAATGAGTGTTTGAGGTGGCATACCCCCAAACTTATCCTAGAAGCATCTAGTCTAAAGTAAAACAAAGAGAATCTAAACATCCTAGGCATAGGCAAAACATTCTAGAAGCAACTATCCCAGCAGCAGAAAGTTTGAACATAACAGACAGGTTTCAGGACTTATGGTTTATGCATGCTGAGCACTATTCAGAGGCAAATTTAAACTATCAAAAGGTGTCCTATGACACTCATCCAGCATGCTTCAAGATCAGCTATATAAGGTAGTCATGCGAGCAGCAAAAGATAGAATTTAACAGATCACAGCCTAACTAAACTGACAGTCCAAAACATGCTATTAGTCACAAAAATTGCGGGAACCGCAATTATTTCGCAATCCAATCCGGGCAGATATAACATTAACTCAGGCCCCAAGCATGCTTTTTCCCGTTACTCATGCATCCTAAAAATAAAACTAAACTATCCTACCTAATCAGCTAACATCAGACTAGACTAAGCAGAAGAAAAAACATAAAACTAAACATTAAAAACAGATCAAAAATTGAATACAAAACAGCATACTATACATGAATCTATCAAAAAGCAGAAAAATTGTCTTTTGTTTCTTAAGGGATCAGTAATACTCCCTCTAGTGCTCTTCAAACCAGCACTCAATTCTCATCATCCTCATCTGGTTGCCTTGGTCGTGGGGGCACCCATGGAGTTAGGAGGTTGGTGGGGAAGTCTGGGAAGATGCACCCCAACTGGTCTGCAACTTCTCTGTCCCTCGCCTGCGCATAGTTGGCCCATTGAGCCATTCTCCTCTGCATGTCCATCAAGCAGGCCATGGATAGGGACTGTTCAGCAGCCAGCCTATCCAACTCAAATTCCATGTTGCCCTTTCTTCTCAGCCTTAGGTGTGCAGGCAACTCCAGATGGCCTGTGTAGGGCAGCTGCTGCTCCAAGCGCTCGGTGGGAACTCCTGCAAGCAAGCATAACTTTGTTATGATGTTGGGGAAAAATAACGGCCCCTTACCCTTTTTTGCACACTCAGCTATGGCAGCAGTGATGACTTCTCCCACGTTGATCGTGAGACCTCTCATTATAGCATAAACCAGCAGCGAACGGCTCTGGTTAATTGTAGTCTCATGAGTTACTGGGGAGAGTCTTCTTCTTACGAATGAAAACCACACAGCTGCCTTAGCCGTGAGGTTGGCACTCATGAGCGTGTGCCGCCCATTGCGTGAGACTGTCCAGGAGGCCTCAGGCTGGCCAATGGTGCGGATGGCTTCTTCCAGCACAGCCTCGGTCGGCTCATCAACTATCCGTGCATAATCTGTGTGAGGCTGGCCCCTTAGACCAAATGCTTCATTAATGGCTTTGGCTGAGAAATCAACCTCCACCCCTCTGACCACAGATAGGCCATCCGCAGGGCTGAGCACGTTAGCATAAAAGTCATACACCATGCTCGTGTATGCTGGATTGGGAGGTCGGCAGAATTCCTCCCAGCCATGGTTGATCACCCCTGCGCGCAAGAACTGCGGCAGGTCAGCAAGTCGATCAAGGAACCCCTTCTCGTGCAACAGGTCCCTTTTCCTCAGCTCCACGCCCCTGGATTCAGCATCAGACGAGACATACCTCACTGACGGAGGTTCGTCTTCAGGGTAGAGTTTAGCCTTCCCCTTATCGGCTGGCTTGGAAGATTCAGCAGCCTCCACCTTGAGGCGTTTGAGCGAAGGCTCAGTACTGTCTTTGTCTGTTGAAGGCACTCGCTTGGCCTTCTTCTTCTTCAGTTTCTTGGCTTTCTTGGCCTCCTTCTTGGCCTTCTTCTTCTCTTTCTCCATGTTGATCTGTTGGAGGCAAGCCCCCAACGTTTCTTCCATAGAATCGTCCTGCTGTGCAGGAACATCAGGGCTGTCTTCCCTCATAGGAGAGAAGACTTCTTCTTCCCCAGCATCT
This sequence comes from Herpetospermum pedunculosum, assembly GCA_028017165.1. Lineage (NCBI taxonomy): Eukaryota > Viridiplantae > Streptophyta > Magnoliopsida > Cucurbitales > Cucurbitaceae > Herpetospermum > Herpetospermum pedunculosum. Next base: position 15,299,231 of record CM051526.1, read on the forward strand.
CCACTGCCTTGCGTGGACTCCTGATAATCCCCATAAGGGAATTCAGGATCAGGCCGTGGAGAGTTGTGCTCTGCTGATGGTGTATGTGCAGAACTCCATGGCGAAGACGGCAGTTCAGGACTCTGCACAGCCGCAGGTGGTAGATCAGAACTCTGAGGCGCTGGAGATGACTCGGCGCGCTGCGCAGGCGGTGAAGATTCTGTGCTTTGCACCGGTTCAGATGGGAGAGGGCTGCGCACAGGTGACACAGACGGCGACGAACCTTCCTTTGCTGACTCGTGAGATGCACGATCAGGTTCTTGACTCTCCACAGAGGGAGTCTTGGCGATGGTTCGTTCGGCGGCAGTCTTGATAGTCCACCGGCGCTTCTTTGGCGTGCCCACTGGCTCAGATGGCCCAGCAGGGATCTCAGTGACCACCCTCCACTTCTTCCTACGAATAGGAAGCTTGCCAAGACGGCCAGGGCGTACAGCACCCTGATCAGCAAGGGTGAGAAGCGCTTCCCTCGCAGCCGCTTCAGCTGCGTCGTCGGCCTTCTTCTTGGCGGCGGATCTTTCAGCCCTAGTGGAAACCATTGTCAAATCTTGGAGGTTTGGAGAGAGAGATCAAAGGTGGAGAGAATCGCAGAAATCTTGGAGAGCAAAGAATGAGAGGATCGTATCAATCGGGCGCCTTCTAACGGCTATAAAAGCAACGGAAAAATCCCAACGGCTCTTTTTGCGGATCCAGCAATTTTTGCGCAATTCTAGGGACAATATTTCATAACAAATCCAAACTTTGATCGCCCGTATCTTTCATTTGGCTCAACCGTTTCTTGATTTTTAAAGTGGGATTTACTCCCCTTGATCCCCTCTTTCGATTCCCTACAAAAACAAATAAAACAAACATTAACTACGCAATTAAAAATACCTCAAAAAACATACAAACGATCATCGAAAAAAAAAACAGAAAAAATAAACTAAGGCATTGGCCTTGACTAAACGAGCACAGTAACCACTCGTTCTCTCTCGTTTCTAACTTCATGCTTCATGTAGGAGGAAGGCCGAGAGAGTCTTCACATCCCCCTCCTCATAGTAGTGCTTCAACCTAGCACCATTGACCATAAATGGCTGTCCTTGCTGCAAGTTTTTAATCTCTATGGCACCATGAACAAAGACATTAGTAATAATAAATGGACCTGACCATCTAGACTTTAATTTGCCTGGAAATAGCTTTAATCGTGAGTTAAATAATAATACAAGTTGGCCCTTTTTAAAATCTTTGATCCTGAGTCTACTGTCATGCCATATTTTTGTCTTTTCTTTGTACATCTTGGCATTCTCATAGGCCATGTGCCTAAGCTCATCAAGTTCATGTAGCTGTAAAGATCTTAATGTCCCTGCATCCTTCACACAAAAATTTAATTCTTTCATGGCCCAAAATGCCTTGTTTTCCAACTCAAGTGGCAAGTGGCAAGCCTTGCCATACACCAACCTATAGGGAGACATTCCTAGAGGTGTCTTATATGCTGTTCTATAAGCCCAAAGTGCATCCTCAAGCTTGAAAGACCAGTCTTTCCTATTAGGTTTGACTACCTTTTCTAGGATGTTTTTTATCTCCCTATTGGAAATCTCAGCTTGGCCATTTGAGTGTGGGTGGTAGGGAGTAGCTACCCTATGTCTAATGTTATATTTAGCCAATAATTTCTCCATAGCCTTATTAATGAAATGTGACCCCTCATCACTAATGATAGCACGAGGAGTCCCAAATCTAGTGAAAATGTGTCTATGCAAGAAGTGAGTGACTGTTTTAGCATCATTATTAGGACATGCCTTAGCTTCTACCCACTTTGACACGTAGTCTACTGCTACTAAAATGTACAGGTTACCTGATGATGGAGGGAATGGTCCCATGAAATCAATGCCCCACACATCAAAGAGCTCCAACTCTAAGATGTAGGTGAGAGGCATCTCATCCTTACGACTGAGGTTACCTGTCCTTTGGCATTCATCACAGTTGTGGGCATAATTGTGGGCGTCCTTGAAGATTGTTGGCCAGTAGTAGCCACTCTGAAATACCTTAGCAGCTGTTCTTTGACCACCAAAGTGCCCACCGTAAGGAGATGAGTGACAGTGCTGCAGCACAGACTTCGCTTCAGCAGCTGTAACACACTTCCTCAACAACCCATCAGCACAGGTCCTGTAAAGTATGGGGTCATCCCAGATGAATTTCCTTGCTTCATGGAGGAACCTCTTCTTCTCTTGTCCTCCCTTGAACACTGGTAATACCTGTGATGCACGGAAGTTAGCAATGTCAGCAAACCACGGTTCCTCATTGTTTTCACGATGAGTCAAAGCAAAGATATGTTCATCTATAAAAGCATCAGAAATTGCGGGGTCCGCAATTTTTTCGCAATTGTGCTGCAATCGAGACAGGTGATCTGCAACCACGTTTTCACATCCCTTCTTGTCCCGAATGTCCAAATCGAATTCCTGCAGCAATAACACCCATCTAATCAATCTAGGCTTAGCATCAGCCTTCCTCATCAGATATTTTAAAGCAGAATGGTCAGTATATACAATGGTTCTAGTTCCTACAATATAGTTCCTAAATTTTTCACAAGCAAATACTACAGCAAGCATCTCCTTCTCTGTAGTTGTATAGTTACATTGAGCCTCATTCAAGGTCTTACTAGCATAATAGACAGGATGTGTGAGCTTGTCAATCTTCTGTCCTAACATGACTCCTACAGCATAGTCACTGGCATCACATAGCATCTCAAATGGGAGATCCCAATTTGGTCCTACTATGATTGGTGCTGTGACCAGTGCTTCTTTAAGGGTTTTCCAAGCTACTACACATTCTTTAGAAAAGATGAATGGCCTACCTAGCTCCAGAAGCTCACATAGAGGCTTGGCTATCTTAGAAAAGTCCTTGATGAACCTTCTATAGAAGCCAGCATGTCCTAGGAAACTCCTAATAGCTTTGACATTCTGGGGCTCTACCAACTTCTCTATGACCTCGATTTTTGCCCTATCCACTTCTACACCTGCCCTTGACACTCGATGCCCTAAGACAATCCCTTCATCTACCATGAAATGGCATTTTTCCCAATTTAGGACTAGGTTGGTCTCTTCACACCTAGCCAGGACTTGTCCTAGGTTCTCTAGACAGGTTTTAAATGAGTCCCCAAAGACTGAGAAGTCATCCATGAATATTTCTATTATGGACTCATCCAACTCAGAGAAGATTGCCATCATGCACCTTTGGAAAGTTGCCGGTGCATTGCATAAGCCAAAAGGCATTCTGCGGAAGGCAAACGTTCCAAAAGGGCAAGTGAAGGTAGTCTTCTCTTGATCCTTAGGGTCTATAGTAATTTGATTGTAACCAGAGTACCCATCTAGAAAACAATAGTAGGCTCTACCAGCTATTCTGTCTAGCATCTGGTCAATAAATGGTAGGGGGAAATGGTCTTTTTTAGTTTCTTTATTCAGTTTTCTGTAATCCATACACACTCTCCACCCTGTGACAGTCCTTGTTGGAATCAGTTCGTTGTTCTCATTGACTACCACAGTTATTCCCCCCTTTTTAGGTACACATTGGATGGGGCTCACCCACTGGCTACTAGCTATGGGGAAAATTACTCCTGCATCTAACCACTTTATTATTTCCTTTTTCACTACCTCTTTCATAGAGGGGTTTAACCTACGCTGGTGATCTACCCTAGGTGTGTGCTCTTCCTCTAGAATAATTTTGTGCATACAATAAGAAGGGCTAATGCCTCGAATATCAGCAATAGTCCATGCTATAGCCTTCCTATGTTGCTTAAGCAGTAAAATTAAATCAACCTCATGCTGTTCACTTAGCTTAGAAGAAATAATTACCGGCAGCGTATCATTATCTCCTAGATATGCATATTTGAGGTGAGTTGGTAGTGGTTTCAGTTCTAAAACAGGTGGATGCTCAATGGAGGGCTTTAACGGATTTACAGTTCTATCAGTTAAATCTATAGTCATACATACATGCTGAGGTCTATCTACAGGCATATTCATTATGTCAGATACATTCAGATCATCTACATCTAATCCTACATATTCGTTAGCATGCTTGGTTAATAATACATGCTCTAATTGTTCTTCCATTAGTGAGTCAACAACATCAATGCTAGCACAAGACTCAGAATCAGAGGGATACCTTAAAGCTTTGTAAACACTAAATTTTACCTCTTCATCATGAACCCTCATAGTTAACTCACCTTTTTGCACGTCTATTAGTGCCCTACCTGTGGCTAGAAATGGTCTACCTAGCAGGATGGGAACCTCCTTGTCTGCCTCATAGTCCAGGACAATGAAATCTGCAAGGAAAATAAATTTGTCAACTTTAACTAGAATATCCTCAATCTTACCTTCTGGATATGCGATGGATCTGTCTGCTAGTTGTAAAGTGACTGTGGTTGGACGTGCTTCTCCCATTCCCAACTGGCGGAATAGGGACAGGGGCATGAGATTTATGCTGGCGCCCAGGTCACAAAGCGCTCTGCCCACGTGCTTGCCTCCAAGTTCTACAGGTAAGGTGAAGGAACCAGGATCCTTCTCCTTCTTGGGCAGCTTGTTTTGGAGGATGGCACTGCACTCCTCGGTGAGGTTTACTGTTTCAAACTCACCAATTATTCTTTTGTTAGTAATAATGTCTTTCAAAAACTTTACATATGAAGGCATAGACTGTAAAACTTCTACAAAAGGAATATTCACATGCACTTGCTTAAGTATTTCTAGAAATTTATTAAAATGAACTTCCTGTTCCTGTTTCTTCTTAAGCCTTCGAGGGTATGGAGGTGGTGGCACATATGCAGGCACGTCAGGACGCCTTAAGATAGGTGGAGGCCTTGGAATTTCTTCTACGTCCTCTACAATTGGCTCTAGCCTGGCTCCTGATGTGCTAGTTGGTGGTGGACCTTGGCTTGGCAGAGATTCCAGTGGAGCACTAGACTCAGTGTTCTCTACTCTCTTTGGTGTGTCCTTTGTGATGCTCACCAATGGTCTTCCACTCCTAAGTTCAATGGCTTGAACTTGTTCTTTGCCATCTCTCCTTGGTACCTCGGTATCAGCAGGGAGTCTACCTTGGGGCCTACTTTTAAGTTCATTGGCTAATTGGCCTATTTGGTTTTCCAGGCTCCTAAGAGTAGCTTGCTGGCTCTGAAGAGTAGCATCATTCTTAGCTATATATTCCTTGAGTAGGTTTTCTACAGAAGATCCTACAGGTTGATTGTAAGGTTTTTGGTACATTGACTGGTTATGTTGGGGAGTGAAACCAGGTGTTCCACTCGGCCTTGGTTGGTTGGGATTTTGGTTAGTGTTTTGTTGGCCACCCCATGACAGGTTAGGGTGGTTTCTCCAACCAGGATTGTAAGTTTGTGAGTAGGGGTTATTCCTAGGCTGCTGCTGACTTCCTACATAGCAGACTGAGGATGGATTCCCAGGGCAATATTCATAAGGGTGCCCTTCCCCACAGAATCCACAGATAGGTGCCTCGCCTTGATTTGGTTGAGTGCCCATTGACATGGCTGTGGCGGTATTGGCACTGGTTTGGAGATTGGCCTGAGCCATTTGCTTGACTAAGTTGGTCAGGGCATTTATTTGGGTGCTCATGGCGCTTAGAGCATCCTTGTCTTGAGCCCTAGTTGGCTCTACTGGATCGTCTGACCATCTACAGTGAGATGCTGAGATCTTCTCCAAGATCTCATAAGCTTCGTTGTAACTCTTGGACAACATGGAACCTCCAGCAGATGAATTTAAGACTTGTCTGGTGCTGGGGTTGAATCCTTTAAAGAAAACTTCTATTTGGATACACCATGGAATGCCATGGTGTGGACATTTAATGAGAAGGTCTTTGAATCTAGTCCAAGCTTCGTGAAGAGACTCATTATCAGCTTGTTTAAACTTTATGATATCATCACGAAAGGTTGAATTCCTATCAGGTGGGAAGTATTTGACTAGGAATTTTTCTGCTAAATCTGTCCAATTGCGGACAGATCCTGAGGGCAATGAATTTAACCATGTTTTGGCTTTGTCCCTCAAAGAGTAAGGGAAAAGATATAGCCTCAGGGCTTCTTGGGAAACTCCAGGGATTAGGAATGTGTCACTAACTCCTAGGAAGTTCCTAAGGTGGTTATGGGGGTCCTCATTTTCTATTCCAAAGAATTGTCCCACAGTGGACAACATTTGGAACATCACTGGCTTTAACTCGAATGAGTGGGCAGTGATTTCAGGACGGATTATGCTGGGGTTCAGCTCCCCAGGCATAGGTACTAGATATGACAGAATGGCACTATTCTTGTCATTCGCTATTTCGATGGGGTTGCGAATGGCTTGTGCCGGATTTGGAACTAGATCGCCCATTTCTTTAGTTTCAGGTGTGGGTTGAGGTATAGGAGGTTGTTTAAAGAGACGTTTCTTTGCCTTATTCCTAGCTCGAAGTGATCTTTCAGGTTCAGGATCGAACTCTAAATTACTATGTGAACGCTCACTCATAAACTACCTTAATGGCACCTGCAAAAGAAATGAAACAGATTAGTTTCACTCAATGATAAACTTGATTTTCAAACTTAACAACTTCGTTTTTACTTAAAATAAGTCCCCGGCAGCGGCGCCAAAAACTTGTTGCGTGCTCAATGTGTAAAGATAAATATGCAAAAGACAAGAGAGAGCACTTAGAACATGCAAGCATACATGGTCTCACAGCAAGTAGTAAGTATATTTAATTCGTTTTTTCCACAGAGACTCATTTTTAGCTATTCGCGAAGTGTGAATGTTAAGAAAGATGGGATGAATTTGATGGGGTAAAGTTGGTTTTAAATTAACTACTTTTTGCTGAATGTGTAGAGGGATATAACATAAACAAATTAAAGTTAAAAATAGACCTAAAGGACAAGAGATGGAATTAATAATCGAGGAAGAAAACAGCTAAACAGAATGATAAACAGGCAGAATTGCGAGGACCGCAATGTTTCCGCAATTAAATGGCAGCGAATCTGATTGGAATGGGGAATTAAGGGCTACTAATGACTATCCTATAGGCATTTTATTACGATTATCAAGCTTTGGATCAACTCTCTATACATCAAACTCACTCTATCTCAAGTATCGTCCGATTCCATGCATTAGAGACTCAAGTTTACTCGACTTCAAAGTAAGGACTTAAGCATCTTGTTTAAAACAGGAGTGTTCAGTTTGTACTAGGGAAACGCCTATTCCTAGGCCGTTTCCTGATTACCATGAAAGGCTAGCATGATTATATGACTCTGAACTCTTACTCCTTCCAGAGGTTAGGAGTTCTTTGGACAAAATGGATGGCCAATCGAAATTGCCCGTGGGATGAAGCTTACATACAATCAATGTTCGAGTGTTGAACTGACTACTTGACTCACGTTTTTTAGCCTATAGTTCTGTCATTAGCATGCCCCTAAGTGATTTTAGTTACTCATGGATATGTGGAGAACAGAAAAGGTAGATAAGAAAGACATGCTTAGAAGAGAAATGCGTGTAAAACGGCAAGACAAACCGTAGCAGAACAAGGTAGAAACTGTGAAGTGCAGAAATTTACTTTGATTACTTTAAGTGTTTAATGACAAAGGAAAGCTTAAAAAGAACTGAGTCTAAGACAGACAACAACGAAATGCAGTAATTGAAATGACTAAACTAAGAACAACAAAGATCAGTAATGGAAATGAGAAGAAAAGGACAGAAAACAGTAAAGGCTTGCTGAAAACTTCGTGGCAGTCGCCTCGAATGATGGCGATGAGAATTCAGCCGTGCTTGGATGAATCCAATCGAGAGAGAAGAAGATTCTTCTCTCCTTCCTATCAGATTTTCGACTCCAAAAGCTGAGAACCTCACTCCAACAGACGGCAAAGGAATTTAGAGAGGAATGATGGACTGCAGGAAGACTTCTGCGCTTCGAATTGATGACTGAACCTCCGACTTTGACCCCCTTTTATAGTAGTTTGCAGGTGCGTTTGGGCCAAGGAGAACCATCAACCTTCAACGTCATATATCAGAATGGATGGAGGAGAAAGAACGAATCCCTGAAAAGTCGGATCTAAACAGAAAATGATCAGCCAACTTACGGTTTTAACTTGAATAATTGCGGTCACCGCAATTATTCCGCAATTCATTTGCAATGGTTATTTTTTCATTCTTTTCTTCGGTTTTCAACCCTTTTTCTACCTATTGTGCATAAGTCCTAAATTAGCTACCTTCTTCTAATTCTCATATTAAAGCATAGGTTTAAGCTAAATGCTAACAAAAACACCTAAATGTGTACATCTTTCTAAGCTAAATGGGTCCTAAATAAGTCACTTTCAGAGACTTAACAAAGGGCACCCATATGAATACTGCCCTGGGAATCCATCCTCAGTCTGCTATGTTGGAAGCCAGCAGCAGCCTAGGAATAACCCCTACTCCAACACCTATAACCCTGGTTGGAGAAACCACCCTAACCTGTCATGGGGTGGCCAACAAAACACTAACCAAAATTCTAACCAACCAAGGCCGAGTGGAACACCTGGTTTCACTCCTCAACATAACCAGTCAATGTACCAAAAACCTTACAATCAACCTGTAGGATCTTCTGTAGAAAGCCTACTCAAGGAATACATAGCTAAGAATGATGCTACTCTTCAGAGCCAGCAAGCTACTCTTAGGAGCCTGGAAAACCAAATAGGCCAATTAGCCAATGAACTTAAAAGTAGGCCCCAAGGTAGACTCCCTGCTGACACCGAGGTACCAAGGAGAGATGGCAAAGAGCAAGTTCAAGCAATTGAACTTAGGAGTGGAAGACCATTGGTGAGTAACACAAAAGACATACCAAAGAGAGTAGAGAACACTGAGTCTAGTGCTCCACTGGAGTCTCTGCCAAACCAAGGTCCACCACCAACTAGCACATCAGGAGTCAGGCTAGAACCAATTATTGAGGAGGTAGAAGAAATTCCAAGGCCTCCACCTATCCTAAAGCGCCCTGACATACCTGCATATGTGCCACCACCTCCATACCCTCGAAGGCTTAAGAAGAAGCAAGAACAGGAAGTTCATTTTAATAAATTCTTAGAAATACTTAAGCAAGTGCATGTTAACATTCCTTTTGTAGAAGTTTTACAGTCTATGCCTTCTTATGTAAAGTTTTTGAAGGACATTATTACTAACAAAAAAATAATTGGTGAGTTTGAAACAGTAAACCTCACCGAGGAGTGCAGTGCCATCCTCCAGAACAAGCTGCCCAAGAAGGAGAAGGATCCTGGTTCCTTCACCTTACCTGTAGAACTTGGAGGCAAGCACGTGGGCAGAGCGCTTTGTGACCTGGGCGCCAGCATAAATCTCATGCCCCTGTCCCTATTCCGCCAGTTGGGAATGGGAGAAGCACGTCCAACCACAGTCACTTTACAACTAGCAGACAGATCCATCGCATATCCAGAAGGTAAGATTGAGGATATTCTAGTTAAAGTTGACAAATTTATTTTCCTTGCAGATTTCATTGTCCTGGACTATGAGGCAGACAAGGACGTCCCCATCCTGCTAGGTAGACCATTTCTAGCCACAGGTAGGGCACTAATAGATGTTCAAAAAGGTGAGCTTACTATGAGGGTTCATGATGAAGAGGTAAAGTTTAGTGTATATAAAGCTTTAAGGTATCCCTCTGACCTTGAATCCTGTGCTAGCATGGATATTGTTGACTCACTGATGGAAGAACAATTAGAGCATGTATTATTAACCAAGCATGCCAATGAATATGTAGGATTAGATGTAGCTGATTTAAATATAGCTGACATAATACCTGTAGATAACCCACAGCATGTATGTATGAATGTAGATTTAACTGATAGAACTGTAAATCCGTTAAAGCCCTCCATTGAGCATCCACCTGTTTTAGAACTTAAACCACTACCCACTCACCTCAAATATGCATATTTAGGAAATAATGATACACTGCCTGTAATTATTTCTTCTAAACTAAGTGAACAACATGAGGGTGAATTAATTTTACTGCTTAAGCAACATAGGAAGGCTATAGCATGGACTATTGCTGATATTCGAGGCATTAGCCCTTCTTATTGCATGCACAAAATTATACTAGAGGAAGAGCACACACCGAGGGTAGATCACCAGCGTAGGCTAAACCCCTCTATGAAAGAGGTAGTAAAAAAGGAAATAATAAAATGGTTAGATGCAGGAGTGATTTTCCCCATAGCTAGTAGCCAGTGGGTGAGCCCCATCCAATGTGTACCTAAAAAAGGGGGAATAACTGTGGTAGTCAATGAGAACAACGAACTGATTCCAACAAGGACTGTCACAGGGTGGAGAGTGTGTATGGATTACAGAAAATTAAATAAAGAGACTAAAAAAGACCATTTCCCTATACCGTTCATTGACCAGATGCTAGACAGAATAGCTGGTAGAGCCTATTATTGTTTCTTAGATGGCTATTCAGGCTATAATCAAATTACTATAGACCCTAAGGATCAAGAGAAGACCACCTTCACTTGCCCTTTTGGAACGTTTGCCTTCCGCAGAATGCCTTTTGGCTTATGCAATGCACCGGCAACTTTCCAAAGGTGCATGATGGCAATCTTCTCCGAGTTGGATGAGTCCATGATAGAAATATTCATGGATGACTTCTCAGTTTTTGGGGATTCATTTAAAACCTGTCTAGAAAACTTAGGACAAGTCCTGGCTAGGTGTGAGGAGACCAACCTAGTCCTAAATTGGGAGAAATGCCATTTTATGGTAGATGAGGGGATTGTCTTAGGACACAGAGTGTCAAGGGCAGGTGTAGAAGTTGATCGGGCCAAGATAGAGATCATAGAGAAGTTGGTAGAGCCCTAGAATGTCAAAGCCATTAGAAGCTTCTTAGGGCATGCTGGCTTCTACAGAAGGTTCATTAAGGACTTTTCTAAGATAGCCAAGCCTCTGTGTGAGCTATTAGAGCTAAATAGACCCTTCATCTTCTCTAAGGAATGTGTAGTAGCTTGGACCACTCTTAAGAAAGCACTAGTCACAGCCCCTATCATAGTAGGACCAAATTGGGATCTCCCATTTGAGATGCTATGTGATGCCAGTGACTATGCTGTAGGAGTCATGTTAGGACAGAAGATTGACAAGCTAACACACCCTGTCTATTATGCTAGTAAGACCTTGAATGAGGCTCAATGTAATTATACAACTACAGAGAAAGAGATGCTTGCGGTAGTGTTTGCCTGCGAAAAATTCAGAAACTATATTGTAGGCACTAGGACAATTGTATACACTGACCATTCTGCCTTGAAATATCTTATGAGGAAGGCTGATGCCAAGCCTAGATTGATTAGATGGGTGTTATTGCTGCAGGAATGTGATTTGGACATTCGGGACAAGAAAGGATGTGAAAATGTGGTTGCAGATCACCTGTCTCGATTGCAGCACAATTGCGGAAAAATTGCGGAGACCGCAATTTCTGATGCTTTTATTGATGAACATGTCTTTGCTTTGGCTCATCGTGATAACGATGAGGAACCTTGGTTTGCTGACATTGCTAACTTCCGTGCATCACAGGTATTACCAGTGTTCAAGGGAGGACAAGAGAAGAAGAGGTTCCTTCATGAAGCAAGGAAATTCATCTGGGATGACCCCACACTTTACAGAACTTGTGCTGATGGCTTGCTAAGGAAATGTGTTTCAGCTGCTGAAGCGAAGTCTGTGCTGCAGCACTGTCACTCATCTCCTTATGGTGGACACTTTGGTGGTCAAAGAACAGCTGCGAAGGTATTTCAGAGTGGCTACTATTGGCCAACAATCTTCAAGGATGCCCACAACTATGCCCACAGCTGTGATGAATGCCAAAGAACAGGTAACCTCAGTCGAAAGGATGAGATGCCCCTCACCTACATCTTAGAGTTGGAGCTCTTTGATGTGTGGGGCATTGACTTCATGGGACCATTCCCTCCATCATCAGGTAACCTGTACATATTAGTGGCAGTGGATTATGTGTCCAAGTGGGTAGAGGCCAAAGCATGTCCTAATAATGATGCTAAAACAGTCACTAACTTCTTGCATAGGCACATTTTCACTAGATTTGGGACTCCTCGTGCTATCATTAGTGATGAGGGGTCACATTTCATTAATAAGGCTATGGAGAAGGTATTGGCTAAATATAACATTAGACATAGAGTAGCCACTCCCTACCACCCACACTCAAATGGCCAAGCTGAAATTTCCAATAGGGAGATAAAGAACATCCTAGAAAAGGTAGTCAAACCTAATAGGAAAGACTGGTCCTTCAAGCTTGAGGATGCACTTTGGGCTTATAGGACAGCATATAAGACACCTCTAGGAATGTCCCCTTATAGGCTGGTATATGGCAAAGCTTGTCACGTACCACTTGAGTTAGAAAACAAAGCATTTTGGGCCATGAAGGAGTTGAATTTTTGTGTAAAGGATGCGGGGACACTGAGGTCTTTGCAGCTACATGAACTTGATGAGCTTAGGCATATGGCCTATTAGAATGCCAAAATGTATAAAGAAAAGACCAAAATATGGCACGACAGTAGACTTAGGATCAAAGACTTTAGGAACTATCGCTATAAACTCAAGCTGTCGAGGCTTGCCAAAATAAATTTATAATGCCTATTGCCAAGGCTTTGCAGCCAGTGGTAACAGGGTCGATCCAAGGAATAGGAGAGTTGAATTTACTAATGAAATTGGGATTTGATCGATTAATTGGTAACGGGGGGTTTTAATCATGCAAAGAAATCAATACGAAAGCTAACGGAAGAAAGAAGTAATATGTAGAAAACGTGTGCACGGTTTGGGGAGTCTCGGGGTCAATTGTTAGACAAGTACAACTTATCATTTAATTCTAATAACATGGAATTCAGTTTACTAAGCACGCGGACGACTACCAGAGAAGCCCCAAAGTAGCCGACTTCATGGATTTTAATTAGGCCACACAGTCCTAATTACACGTTATCTAATCTCACATTAAGATGATCAGTCCTAAGATGAATTTAGACAGTTACTAGCTAACCGCGACGAACATTCGGGCGTGAATTCTAATTGCTAGTAGGTTGCCCGCAAACGCCGTATGCAACCAACAATTATCCTACCCGACCCGATACTTCGATTTAGTTCTATTTACCTGTGTTACTTAGTCGAGCAGTGAGAGGCACGGCATCGCTACTCTTTAACATACACAACATGCGAAACTATCCGAGTGTCAATCAACATAATTTAGCATGCGCGTTGGATTAAGCAAAGTAAATAAATGCTATGTAAACAGAACCAATATGCAAATTCATACTCAGATTATCAAAGCAATAATGTCTAACAAAATTCCCCTAAACAAAATCCCAAACCGTCACCCTTACCTTAGCCGCTCATGGCGCGGATCGTCAATCCCGCTCCACCAACGACCATGGAAGAGTTCATCTACCTATTACAAATGGAAGTGGAGCTCACTCGCATGCCAACAATGGCGGAGCTCCACGGAAAATAGAGAGAAAATGGGGAAGAAGGGAAGAAGAATCGTCGGAATCGGCTGAGAGATGAAGAAGATGAAGCTCCGAGAATTCTCCCAAAAAAGTGCAGAAAAATCGTCTTTTAGCTACTGTCTTCGTCGTAGCGTCGAGACGCTAGGCCAGCGTCTCGACGCTGTGCCCTAAGTGATCCGCGCGCGCGCGCGCTGGCGTCGCGACGCAAGGTCAGCGTCGCGACGCTGCCCCGATGAATTCCCTGCGCGCGCCTCCTCCGGAGCGTCTCGACGCCAAGCAGGGTCTCGACGCCAGGGCAGCGTCGAGCTAGCGTCTCGACGCTATCACTCGACGCTTGCTCTCGGGTTTTTCCAGCGTCGAGCCAGCGTCTCGACGCTATAGCTCGACGCTGGCTCTCGGGTTTGGGGCTGATGCTTTGCCTCTCCAAGGCTGTTTTGGCCCGTTTCTTCACGGAACAAACTCCCCTCTTCCCGATGCATTCCCGGGGCGCTAAAACTCTACTTTAAGCGCTCGAACATGCCCAATGGACGCACGAGCTCTTTGCCGCTTTTCTCCTACAAAAGAGATACATTTAATCAATTGGAAGCGGTCTTTAGCTATAATTAGGACGTATTTAATAGCTCCAAAATGGAGTTATCAAACACCCCCAACTTAAACATTGCTAGTCCTCGAGCAAGCACTACAAAGACATTGACTCTAAGGACGCGTTTACATATATTCTAACTCAAACCTCCATGCATATTGAAATTTAAACACGAGCATAATCATGGAAGCATTTTGTTCATGTATTAACTAGGACATATCAAAAATTAACTCTTGCCCCCTAACGTGTGTGTGTGCTAGACAACCACCCCTAAACTCACGTAAACCCGGAAAACCAACATGCAACGCACATCCCGTTTTCCCCCTACTTCTAGCGTTTAAGAACAGCTACACTTGACTTACACGAGAGAGAGAAACAAATTAAGAGACCTAATTATTTTCTCATTCTTTTTCTTTCTTTTCAAAAGTACTTTGTACTCTTTTATTTGGGTTCTTTGAACCAACCTTTCATTTCTTTTTCTTTCCTACTCGAGCTGCCTAACACGTCAAATTCATGCATAAAACTTCACGTTTTTAAGGACTAACGCTCACTTCTTTTAAGCGCTTAAAAAGAAGGAGGAGCGCCTCGAGAGAAACTTTTCTATAAAACATGCTTTTCTATTTTTTTTATTAGGCTAAGCACATGCTTCCTCAATTAATTAGCTACTAACTCTCATGCAACAAGCTACCTAAGGATGCCTTTCGAGGTGACAACGAGAATTAGCTAAACATGCGATAAACCAAGCTTACGGAATCTAGGGAGAAGTTGCTAAGTGCGCGATGAGTGCAAGGGAGCAACAGAAAAAATTTTAAAAATTTTGACATGAACCTAATAAACACAAAACTCATGCAAAAACTCGATTATGAACATGCTCAGAATTCCAAAATGCATTTCCTAGGCTATCACAGTCAGAAAACAGTAAACAGAGTCCCAAGCACTTCAATATCTTTATAGCACTTCTCAACAAACTACACATGCACATCCATCGGACTACTCCACCCCCAACTTCAAAATTTGGCATTGTCCTCAATGCCAACCAGTCAGATACATCAAAGTAAAAGGGAAGAAGAAATACACTTCCCTGACTCTTGGTGAAGCTGGCGAGGGCGAGGAAGCGGCGCACGAACGCATTAGAGCCCAAAATTGTCTTTTCATCCTCGATTCCTAAAAAAAAAAAAAAAAAAAAAACAGCAAGCTAATTAAAACTAAATTAATCTAAAAAGCAATAAAACTAAACTAAAACACAAAAAACAGTCCATCGCTCGGGTGCCTCCGAGAAGCGCAGAATTTTTAAAGTCGGTTGCTCGACTGTATTCTCTCAACAGACTCATCCATAGTCTGTAGGTGCGGGGGACGATCCATACTTGTCCTTGGCCACACCTTTCCTGCCATCTACCTGAAAAACATTTTGCACTCTTCGTGCCTCGGGCACGTGAATATCAGACATGTTAGTGCAAAAACCATCAGTATCATCCATCAAATTCAAATCAGAAATTTTAACAGAGACATGGGAACCATCCCTCAAGCGCGAGGGTAGACTCCCATTCTCATCATGCTCACAAACAACAGAAACATTCGCAACAGATTTCCCATCAAATAAAGAAAACTCATGCAAAGTATCATCAAACTCTAACGACACGACGCCCTTATACACATCGATTTTGACCCTAGCGGTCTTAAGAAAAGGGCGTCCTAACAGCATAGAGGACGAAGCATGCAATGAACTTTCTTTCATATCTAAAACAAGGAAATCGGCGGGAAACGTCATATTCCCAACTCTAACTAAAACATCCTCTACCTTCCCCCTAGGACAGATGCTCGACCCATTAGCCAACTGAACAGAAACATTACATTCATGCATTTCATTTAAATTCAGTTCACGATATAATGCATAAGACATAACATTAACAGAAGCTCCTAAGTCTAACATGGCATTATGAACAATTTTACTACCTATAGTGCATGGGATAGTAAAAGTACCTGGATCGTTGCACTTTGCAGGAAACGTACCTGGGAGTATGGCAGAGACGTTCTCTTTCTTTTTCTCAGTCCCTCTGGACTTCCTTTTTGTAGTGCACCAGCTCCTTAAGAATTCTGCATATTTGGGCACTTGACTGACTGCCTCTAGGAGCGGGATATTCACCATCACCTTCTGGAAGGTTCGAAGGACCTCCTCGTCGTCGGATTCCAAAGTAGGCTTCGCAAGCCTACTCGGGAATGGTGCTTTGGCAACATCCACAGGTACACTGACCTTCTCATTTCTTTTCTCATTCTGAGTCTCAAGAGCAATCGGGGCGGACTCGTTCAGGCTGTCCGTGGCTTCCTTCGCAGCTCTGGTGGAAAGTGACTTCCCACTGCGCAGCTGAATGGCACTCACATTTTCACATGAGTTAACTGTAGTTTGGGAAGGAAGCTTCCCCGAGCTCTTGCTCTCGATCTTACTAATAGACACCGCCATTTGTGTCAGCTGCTTGTTCAAATTCTGCAGCTCTGCCTTATGAGAATTTAGCTCCTCGCGAGCCTCTTTCTGGAACTGGCTGGTGCTAGTCACGATGGTCCTGACCATCTCTTCAAGTGAGCTGGAGGAGCTCGAGGCTTGAGCCTGGGTGGAAGAGTTAGGCCTATCCTGGGACTGGCCTTGGAAGCGATTTTGTCCTTCCCTGTTCCCATAGCTGAAGTTTGGATGGTCACGCCAACCGGGGTTGTAAGTGTTAGCATATGGATCATACTTCCTTGGGTTGGAAGCATATCCCCCGATTGCGTTGACCTCCGCCTCTTCGCGTTGTCCTCCAACAATTTTCTTCAACATACTACCTATCTCGGCCACCTGGGCCCTCATTTCAGACATCTCATGGCTCTGAGCCACGCTGTGCACTTGTCCTTGCCCCCTGATCCCAAACTGCTGCGAGTTGGTAGCCATATTTGCAATGAGCTGCTTGGCCTCAACTGGGGTCTTGTCAATCAGTGCCCCTCCACTCGCTGCATCGATCATCTGCCTATCGTGGGGCGTCATCCCCTCATAAAAATACTGTATGAGCAGCTGATCGGCGATCTGGTGGTGTGGGAAACTCGCGCACAGGCGCCCAAAGCGTTCCCAATACTCATGCAGGGACTCACCTACATCCTGGGTGATCCCATAAATCCTCTTCCGCAGAGTGGTGGCCAAGGACGCGGGAAAGTATTTCTCCAAAAATACCCGCTTCATGTCCTGCCACGTGGTGATGGATCCGGAAGGCAAATAATACAGCCAATCCTTGGCCTTGTCCTTGAGCGTGAAGGGGAATGCCCTCATGTTCAGCTGCTCTTCCGTGACCCCTGCGGGCTTCATCCCCGCGCAGACGCAATGGAACTCCATCAAATGCTTGTTCGCGTCCTCTCCTGCGTTTCCATGGAAAGAAGGTAACTGGTGAATTAAACCAGATTTCAACTCAAAGTTACCTGCTACCACGAGGTAGTTAATGCACAAAGGCTGCAGGTTCAGGTCTGGCGCTGCCAGCTGCTTCAGCGTCCGTGGCGCTTCACCTTGCGCCATCTCGTCAAACAAGAAGGGATTGCCTTCTTCTCTTTCAAACGTTCCTAGCCCCTCCCGGGCTTCTCTACGCAACCGCCGCTCCTCTCTGTCAATCTCAGGGATATACTGCAAACTACCCTCAGAGGAACGGGTCATACACAAACAAAAATCTAAACATACAAACTACAAACAGAAAAAATTTTCAGTCAACCATCAATAAATCAAATTTAAACTTCAATCATAAATTCAAACAATTGCCTATTCCCCGGCAACGGCGCCAATTTTTGGTAACGATATTTTTGAACTATCGCTATAAACTCAAGCTGTCGAGGCTTGCCAAAATAAATTTATAATGCCTATTGCCAAGGCTTTGCAGCCAGTGGTAACAGGGTCGATCCAAGGAATAGGAGAGTTGAATTTACTAATGAAATTGGGATTTGATCGATTAATTGGTAACGGGGGGTTTTAATCATGCAAAGAAATCAATACGAAAGCTAACGGAAGAAAGAAGTAATATGTAGAAAACGTGTGCACGGTTTGGGGAGTCTCGGGGTCAATTGTTAGACAAGTACAACTTATCATTTAATTCTAATAACATGGAATTCAGTTTACTAAGCACGCGGACGACTACCAGAGAAGCCCCAAAGTAGCCGACTTCATGGATTTTAATTAGGCCACACAGTCCTAATTACACGTTATCTAATCTCACATTAAGATGATCAGTCCTAAGATGAATTTAGACAGTTACTAGCTAACCGCGACGAACATTCGGGCGTGAATTCTAATTGCTAGTAGGTTGCCCGCAAACGCCGTATGCAACCAACAATTATCCTACCCGACCCGATACTTCGATTTAGTTCTATTTACCTGTGTTACTTAGTCGAGCAGTGAGAGGCACGGCATCGCTACTCTTTAACATACACAACATGCGAAACTATCCGAGTGTCAATCAACATAATTTAGCATGCGCGTTGGATTAAGCAAAGTAAATAAATGCTATGTAAACAGAACCAATATGCAAATTCATACTCAGATTATCAAAGCAATAATGTCTAACAAAATTCCCCTAAACAAAATCCCAAACCGTCACCCTTACCTTAGCCGCTCATGGCGCGGATCGTCAATCCCGCTCCACCAACGACCATGGAAGAGTTCATCTACCTATTACAAATGGAAGTGGAGCTCACTCGCATGCCAACAATGGCGGAGCTCCACGGAAAATAGAGAGAAAATGGGGAAGAAGGGAAGAAGAATCGTCGGAATCGGCTGAGAGATGAAGAAGATGAAGCTCCGAGAATTCTCCCAAAAAAGTGCAGAAAAATCGTCTTTTAGCTACTGTCTTCGTCGTAGCGTCGAGACGCTAGGCCAGCGTCTCGACGCTGTGCCCTAAGTGATCCGCGCGCGCGCGCGCTGGCGTCGCGACGCAAGGTCAGCGTCGCGACGCTGCCCCGATGAATTCCCTGCCCGCGCCTCCTCCGGAGCGTCTCGACGCCAAGCAGGGTCTCGACGCCAGGGCAGCGTCGAGCTAGCGTCTCGACGCTATCACTCGACGCTTGCTCTCGGGTTTTTCCAGCGTCGAGCCAGCGTCTCGACGCTATAGCTCGACGCTGGCTCTCGGGTTTGGGGCTGATGCTTTGCCTCTCCAAGGCTGTTTTGGCCCGTTTCTTCACGGAACAAACTCCCCTCTTCCCGATGCATTCCCGGGGCGCTAAAACTCTACTTTAAGCGCTCGAACATGCCCAATGGACGCACGAGCTCTTTGCCGCTTTTCTCCTACAAAAGAGATACATTTAATCAATTGGAAGCGGTCTTTAGCTATAATTAGGACGTATTTAATAGCTCCAAAATGGAGTTATCAGTCTCACGATCAACGTGGGAGAAGTCATCACTACGGCCATTGCTGAATGCGCCAAGAAAGGTAAGGGACCACTGTTTTTCCCTAACACCATAACCAAGCTATGTTTGCTTGCAGGAGTCCCTACCGAGCGCCTGGAGAAGCAGATGGCCTACACGGGCCACTTGGAGCTGCCTGCTAACCTGAGGCTGAGAAGGAAGGGGAATATGGAGTTTGAACTGGATAGGCTGGCTGCTGAACAGTCTCTATCCATGGCCTGCTTAATGGATATGCAGAGAAGAATGGCTCAATGGGCCACTTATGCGCAGGCGAGGGACAAGGAAGTTGCAGACCAGCTGGGGTGCCTCTTCCCTGAGTTCCCTACCAATCTTCTAACTCCATGGGTGCCCCCAAGACCACGGCAACCAGATGAGGATGACGAGAATTGAGTGCTGGTTTGAAGTGCACTAAAGGGAGTATTGCTGTTCCCTTAGAAAAAAAAACAATTTTTCTGCTTTCTGTTAGGACCATGCTGTTTTTAGTTCAATTTTGATCTGTTTTAGATGTTTAGTTTTATGTTTTTCCTATTGCGTAGTATAGTTTGATGTTAGCTGACTAGGTAGGATAGTTTAGTTTTATTTTTTAGGAAGCTTGAGTGACTGGAAAAAGCATGCTTAGGGGCCTTAGTCAATGTTATATCTGCCCTGATCTAATTGCGAAATAATTGCGGTACCTGCAATTTTCATGACTAAAAGCATGTTTTGGACTGTCTGTTTAGCTAGGCTGTGATCTGTTTAATTCTATCTTTTCCTGCTAACATGACCGCCTTATATAGCTTATCTAAACGCATGCTGGATGAGTGTCATAGGATGCACAGCTTTAAGCCCTTAACTGTCTGTTTAAATCGACCTCTAAAAAGCTCAGCATGCACAGCTTTAAGCCCTTAACTGTCTGTTTTTTGTTAATTTTCTGCTACTGTGATATTTTCTTTTCAATGTTCTGTCTATGCCTAGGGCTTTAGATTCTCTTTGTTTTACCTTAGACTAGATGCTTCTAGGAAAGTTTGGGGGTGTGCCACCTCAGACACTCATTGGGGACAATGAGTAGTTGAAGTTTGGGGGAGGCCACCCTAGGCCTAGGAACATTCCTCTCTCCCTTAGAAACATAAGCATTCTTCTTCTCCCTTACAAAAAAATGATGAACTGAAAAAAAAAATGAAAAATAGAATAAAAAGGGGGGTTTCTCTTAGGTTGCTAAGTGCCAAGTGTGTGACCCACAAGTGGCATTGCATCAAAAGGCAACCAAAGGAGAGGTCCCACCTAAGTAAGAAAAAAAAAAAAGGGAAAAGAGTAGGGAAGAAGAATGTAGACCTAGGAGTTATAACTTTGTGGCTTAGGTGTCCTATTTAAAAAGAACTCTGATCCTCAATTAGCTAAGCACAAAGTTGTAACTTGTAGGGTTGTTTAGGGAGATGAATGTCTATCCAATGTAGTGATGCCAGGGTTTAGGTTGTTCTCTAAAAGTACTACTGTCACCGTTAATACTAAGACTGGCATGACTCTAAGGAATCCTAGACACATTAAAAATAAAGCTAGAAGCATGTACTGAGTCTGAAGTAAAGCTAGGCAGAATTTGAAACCTTAGGGATAGTGGCATGATATGACAAAAGCAAATAGATCAGTTGTAGGAAGTTAACAAAAGCAGGTGAGTGTTAGGCAGGCGAAGTCAGAAGAAGCTAGATAAGAGGGTAGTTTTAAAACTAAGAAGTGTGTCACAGGACAGCAGTGCTATAGATAGGGATATAGGGGAGTCAGTAGGTGGTTAAAGAAGGAGAAACAGCAGCCTAGGAAAGTCCTTAGTATGCTTGAGGACAAGCAAAGCCTTAAGTTTGGGGGTGTGTTAAGTCTCTGAAAGTGACTTATTTAGGACCCATTTAGCTTAAGAAGATGTACACTTCTAGGTGTTTTTGATAGCATTTAGCCTAAACCTATGCTTTAATATGAGAATTAGAAGAAGGTAGCTAATCTAGGACTTATGTACAATAGGTAGAAAAAGGGTTGAAAACCGAAGGAAAAGAGTGAAAAAAGCTGCATTGCGACAGCATTGCGAAAACATTGCTGAGGCCGCAATTATTCAAGTGAAAACCGTAAGTTGACTGATCTTTTTCCGTTAATTTCCGTAATTTCAGGGATTCATTCTTTCTCCTCCATCCATTCTGATATATGACGTTGAAGATTGATGGTTCTCCTTGGCCCAAACGCACCTGCAAACTACTATAAAAGGGGGCCAAAGTCGGAGGTTTGATCATCATTCGAAGCGCAGAAGTCTTCTCGCAGTCCATCATTTCTCTCTGTTTTCCTTTGCCGTCTGTTGGAGTGAGAGTCTCAGCTGTTGGAATCGATAATCTGATAGGAAGGAGAGAAGATTCTTCTTCTCTCTCGATTGGATTCATCCAAGCAAGGCTGACCTTTCATCCCCTTCATTCGAGGCGTCTGCAACGAAGCTTTTCAGCACCCTTTTACTGTTTTCTGTCGTTCTTCTTCTTATTTCCAGTTTTGATCATTGTTGTTCTTAGCTTAGTGTTTTAGTTACTGCAGTTCGTTGTTGTCTGTCTCTGAATTTCTGCTTCTACGTTTCCCTTTGTCGTTCAAACATTCAAAGTAATCAAAGTACAATTCTGCATTTCACAGTTTCCACCTTTTTCTGCTACGGTTTTGTCTTGCTGTTTTAAGCACATTTCTCTTCTAAGCATGTCTGTTTTATCTACCCTTTCTGTTCTCCATATATCCATGAGTAGCTAAGTCACTTAGGGGCATGCTAATGACAGAACTATAGGCTAAAAAACGTGAACCAAGCATGTAGGATCGCCGTCGAAACATTGATTGTATGTAAGCTTCATCCCACGGGCAATTTCGATTGGCCATCCATTTTGTCCAAAGAACTCCTAACCTCTGGAAGGAGTAAGAGTTCAGAGTCATATAATCATGCTAGCCTTTCATGGTAATCAGGAAACGGCCTAGGAATAGGCGTTTCCCTAGTACAAACTAAACACTCCTGTTTTAACAAGATGCTTAAGACCTTACTTTGAAGTCGAGTAAACTTAAGACTCTAATGCATGGAATCGGACGATACTTAATTAAAAGAGGACTTAAGCTAATATTAGGAAGTATTTAATAACTCCAAAATGGAGTTATCAAACACCCCCAACTTAAACATTGCTAGTCCTCGAGCAAGCACTACAAAGATATTGACTCTAAGGACGCGCTTACATGCATTCTAACTCAAACCTCCATGCATATTGAAATTTAAACACGAGTATAATCATGGAAGCATTTTGTTCATGTATTAACTAGGACATATCAAAAATTAACTCTTGCCCCCTAACGTGTGTGTGTGCTAGCTAACCACTCCTAAACTCACGCAAACTCGGAAAACCCACATGCAACGCACATCCCGTTTTCCCCCTACTTCTAGCGTTTAAGAACAGCTACACTTGACTTACACGAGAGAGAGAAGCAAATTAAGAGACCTAATTATTTTCTCATTCTTTTTCTTTTCATAAGTACTTTGTACTCTTTTATTAAGGTTCTTTGAACCAAGTTTTCATTTCTTTTTCTTTCCATAAGTACTTTGTACTCTTTTATTAAGGTTCTTTGAACCAACTTTTCATTTCTTTTTCTTTCCATCCCGAGCTGCCTAACACGTCAAATTCATGCATAAACTTCACGTTTTTAAGAACTAACGCTCACTTCTTAAGTGCACTAATAAGAAGGAGGAGCGCCTGGAGAGGAATTTTCTAACAATCATGCTTTTCTATTTTTTTTTTTTAGACTAGGCTAAGCACATGCTTTCTCAATTAACTAACCACTAACTCTCATGCAACAAGCTACCTAGAGATGCCTTTCGGGGTGACAACGAGAATTAGCGAAACATGCGATAAACAAAGCCTACGGAATCTAGGGAGAGGTTGCTAAGTGCGCGACAAGTGCAAGGGAGCAACAGAAAAAATTTTAAAATTCTTGACATGAATCTAATAAACACAAAACTCATGCAAAAACTCGATTATGAACATGCTCAAATTTCCAACATGCATTTCCTAGGCTATCATCGTCAGAAAACAGTAAACAGAGTCCCAAGCACTTCAATATCATAATAGCACTTCTCAACAAACTACACATGCGTGTCCATCAGACCATCTCCACCCCCAACTTCAAAATATGGCATTGTCCCCAATGTCATCCAGTCAGATAAACAAAGTAAAAAGGGAAGAAGAAGTACACTTCCCTGACTCTTTGTGAAGCTGGCGAGGGCGAGGAAGCGGCGCACAAACGCATCAGAGCCCAAAATTGTCTTCTCTTCCTCGATTCCTAAAAAAAAAACAGCAAGCTAATTAAAACTAAATTAATCAAAAAAGCAATAAAAACTAAACTAAAGCATAAAAACAGTCCATCGCTCGAGTGCCTCCGAGAAGCGCAGAATTTTTAAAGTCGGTTGCTCGACTGTATTCTCTCCACAGACTCATCCATAGTCTGTAAGTGCGGGGGACGATCCAGACTTGTCCACATCCACACTTTCCCTGCAAACATAATTTTAAACCATTTGCACTCTTCGTGCCTCGGGCACGTGAATATCAGCATTGTTAGTGCAAAAACCAGTATTATTATTACTCAAATTTAAATCAGATTTTTTAACAGAGACATGGGAACCATCCCTCAAGCGCGAGGGTAAACTCCCATTCTCATCATGCTCAACAACAGAAACATTCGCAACAGATTTCCCATCAAATAAAGAAAACTCATGCAAAATATCATCAAACTCTAACGAAACGACGCCCTTATACACATCGATTTTGACCCTAGCGGTCTTAAGAAATGGGCGTCCTAACAGCATAGACGACGAAGCATGCGATGACTTCTCATTCATGTCTAAAACAAGGAAATCAGCGAGGAACATCATATCCCCAACTCTAACCAAAACATCCTCTACCTTCCCCCTAGGACAGATGCTTGACCCATTAGCCAACTGAACAGAAACATTACACTCATGCATTTCATTTAAATTCAGTTCACGAAACAGTGCATAAGACATAACATTTACAGAGGCTCCTAAGTCTAACATGGCATTATGAACAACTTTACTACCTATAGTGCAAGGGATAATAAAGGTACCTGGATCGTTGCACTTGGCAGGCAACGTACCTGGGAGTATGGCAGAGACGTTCTCCTTATTTTTCTCAGTCCCTCTGGACTTCCTCTTCGTAGTGCACCAGCTCCTTAGGAATTTTGCATATTTGGGCACTTGACTGACTGCCTCTAGGAGCGGGATATTTACCATCACCTTTTGGAAGGTTCGCAGGACCTCCTCATCATCGGATTCCAAAGTAGGCTTCGCAAGCCTACTCGGGAATGGTGCTCTGGTAACATCCTCAGGTACACTGACCTTTTCATCTTTTTTCTCAAATTGAATCTCAGGAGCAGTCGGGGCGGACTTGTTCAGGCTGTCCGTGGCTTCCTTCACAGCTCTAGTGGAAAGTGACTTCCCACTGCGCAGCTGAATGGCACTCACGTTTTCACATGAGTTTACTGTAGTTTGGGAAGGAAGCTTCCCCGAGCTCTTGCTCTCGAGTTTACTGATAGACACCGCCATCTGTGTCAGCTGCTTGTTCAGATTCTGCAGCTCTGCCTTATGAGAATTAAGCTCTTATCGAGCTTCTTTTTGGAATTGGCTGGTGCTCGTCACGATGGTCCTTACCATCTCTTCAAGTGAGCTGGAGGAGCTCGAGGCTTGAGCCTGGGTGGAAGAATTAGGCCTATCCTGGGACTGGCCTTGGAAGCGAGATTGTCCTTCCCTATTCCCATAGCTAAAGTTTGGATGGTCGCGCCAACCGGGGTTGTAAGTGTTTGCATATGGGTCGTACTTCCTTGGGTTGGAAGCGTACTGTTGTGTACTCAATGTGTTAAAATAAGTAAGCAATAAGATAGAGAGAGCACTCAGAACATGCAAGCATACATGATCTTATAGCAAGTAGTAAGTATTTTTTCATTCGTTTTCCCACAGAGATTTATTATTAGCTACTCGTGAAGTGTAAAGTTAAGAAAGAATGGGTGGATTTGAAGGGGTAGAATTGGTTTTAAATTGTCTAAATCCTACGGAATATGTAAAGGATAGCAACATAAACAAGAGCAAGTCAAAGTTAAACTCAAAGGAAAAGAGACGAGATTAATAATCGAAGAAGAAAACAGCTAAACAGAATTGTAAACTTAGCAGAATTGCGGAAACAGCAATTCTACCGCAATTTTCCTACAGCGAAAGTGTGTAAAATGGAGACACAAGGGCTACTAACGACTCCTCTATAGGCATTTTCTCACGATTCTCAAGCATTGGATCAACTCTCTATGCATCAAACTCACTCAATCTCATGTATCGTCCGATTCCATGCATTAGATTCTTTAGTTTACTCATGTCCAAGTAAGGTCTTAAGAATCTTGTTAAAGCATAAAGTTATGGTTTGTACTAGGAAAACGCCTATTCCTAGGTCGTTTTCGGGCTACCTTGAAAGGCTAGCATGAGTGTATGACTCTGAACTCTTACTCCTTCCAGAGGTTAGGAGTTCTTTGGACAAAATGGATGGCCAATCGAAATTGCCCGTGGGATGAAGCTTACATACAATCAATGCTTCGAGAACTATCCTACATGCTTGGTTCACGTTTTTTAGCCTATAGTGTTGTCATTAGCATGCACCTATGTGACTTAGTTACTCATGGATGTGGGGAGAACAGAAATAAGATATGAAAGAGACATGCTTAGAAGAGAAATAAACTGAAAACAGCAAGGTAAGACAGTGAGTTGCAAAGATAGGGAATTGAGAAATGAAGAATTATGCTTTAATTACTTGCTTGTTTGAATGAACAAAAGAGAAACTTAAAGTGAATAACAGAAAGACAGAACACAACGAAATGGACTGATCTAGCTATTAGAAAAGAAACAACAACAATACAAAGCTGGAAAATGGAAATAAAGAGCAGAAAGCTGAAATTGAGCGTGAACGCCTTGTTGCGATTGCTTCGGCTGAATGGGGAGAAAGAATAGCCTTGCTTGGATGAATCCAATCGGGAGAGAAGATGAATCTTCTCTCCTTCCTATCAGATTGTCGATTCCAACAGCTGAGACTCTCACACCAACAGACGAAGAAGAATGACAGGAGAAAAGATGGAGCTGCGAGAAGACTTCTACGCTTTCGGATGATGATTGAACCCTCGACTTTGACCCCCTTTTATAGTAATCTGCAGGTGCGTTTGGGCCAAGGAGAACCATCAATCTTCAACGTCGTACTTCAAAATGGATGGAGGAGAAAGAACGAATCCCTGAAATAACGGAAATTAACAGAAACAGATCAGTCAACTTACGGTTTTCACTTGAAACATTGCGGTTTTAGCAATGTTTCCGCAATGCTATCGCAATGTGCATTTTTCACTCTTTTCCTTCGGTTTTCATTCCTTTTCTTTCCTTTTGTACACAAGTCCTAATTTAGCTACCTTCTTCTAAATCTCATATATAAGCATAGGTTTAAGCTAAATCCTATCAAAAACACCTAAGAGTGTACATCTTTCTAAGATAAATAAGTCCTAAAAAGGTCACTTTTGGAGACGTAACACACCCCCAAACTTAAGGTTTTGCTCGTCCTCGAGCAATCTAAGGACTTGCCTAGGCTGCTGTTTCATCTTCTTTAACCCCTTCCTGACTCCCCTACATTCCTATGTCTAGCA
Source organism: Herpetospermum pedunculosum (assembly GCA_028017165.1). Taxonomy (NCBI): domain Eukaryota; kingdom Viridiplantae; phylum Streptophyta; class Magnoliopsida; order Cucurbitales; family Cucurbitaceae; genus Herpetospermum; species Herpetospermum pedunculosum. The sequence continues at coordinate 15,326,420 of CM051526.1, forward strand.
GTGCTGTCCTGTGACACACTTCTAAGTTTACAACTAACCTCTTATATTGCTTCTTATGACTTTGCACGCCCAATACTCCTGCTGTTTTCATTAACTCCCTACAACTGATCCACTTGCTTTTGTCATATCATGCCACTATCCCTAAGGTTTCAAATTCTACCTAGCTTTACCCCAGACTCAGTACATGCTTCTAGTTTTTACTTTTGAGCTACCTAGGATTCCTTAGAGTCATGCTAGTCTTAGTATTAACAGTGACAGTAGTACTTTAAAAGAACAACCTAAACCCTGACATCACTACATTGGACATACATTCATCTCCCTAAACAACCCTACAAGTTACAACTTTGTGCTCAGCTAATTGAGGATCAGAGTTCTTTTTAATCAGGACATCTAAGCCACAAAGTTGCAACTCCTAGGTATACATTCTTCCTCTCTATTTTTTCCTTTTTCTTTCACACTTTGGTGGAGCCTCTCCTTTGGTTGCCTTTTGATGCAATGCCACTTGTGGTTTACACACTTGGCACTGATTACTCAGCAACCTAAGAGAGACACCCCTCTTTATTCTATTTTTCATTTTTTTTTTCAGCTCATCATTTTTTGTAAAGGAGAAGAAGAATGCTTATGCTTTTAAGGGAGAGAGGAATGTTCCTAGGCCTAGGGTGGCCTCCCCCAAACTTAAACTACTCATTGTCCCCAATGAGTGTCTGAGGTGGCACACCCCCAAACTTGTCCTAGAAGCATCTAGTCTAAGGTAAAACAAAGAGAATCTAAAAACCCTAGGCATAGACAGAACATTCTAAAAGTAAATATCACAGCAGCAGAATTTTGAAAAAAAAACAGGCAGGTAAGGGCTTAAAGCTATGCATGCTGAGCACTTTTAAGAGGCTAATTTAAACTATCAAAGGTGTCCAATGACACTCATCCAGCATGCTTTTAGATAAGCTATATAAGGCAATCATAATAGCAGCAAAAGACAGAATTTAAACAGATCACAGCCTAGCTAAACAATCAGTCAAAAACATGCATTTACTAATAAAAATTGCGGTATCCGCAATTATTTCGCAATAGATACAGGGCAGATCTAACAGTGATTAAGGCCCCTACGCATGCTTTTTCCAGTCATTCAAGCTCTCTAAAAATGAAACTAAACTAATCTACCTAATCAGCTATCATCAGACTACACTAAACAATTTAAAAACTTAAAACTAAGCAACTAAAACAGATCAAAATATTAACTAAAAACAGCATAATTCACACGTTTCAACAAAAACAGTTTGATTTTTTCTTTGTTTATTCTAAGGGAACAGCAATACTCCCTTTAGTGCTTCCTCAAACTAGCACTCAGATATCTTCCTCATCATCATTCCTTCTTGGTCTTGGAGGCACCCATGGAGACAGTACGTTCGTGGGAAAGTCAGGGAAGATGCATCCCAGTTGGTCAGCAACTTCCTTGTCCCTTGCCTGTGCGTATGTGGCCCATTGAGCCATCCTCTTCTGTAGATCCATCAGGCACGCCATGGACAGCGACTGAGCAGCAGCCAAACTATCCAGCTCGAATTCCATGTTCCCCTTCCTTCTCAGCCTCAAGCCTGTAGGCAGCTCCAAGTGGCCTGTATAAGCCATCTGCTGTTCCATTCGCTCAATGGGGACCCCTGCACGCAAACAGAGTTTAGTAATAGTATTAGGGAAGAACAATGGACCCTTACCCTTCTTGGCGCAGTCAGCAATGGAAGCTGCAATGACTTCGCCCACGTTGATTGTGAGACCTCGCATGATTGCATAGACCAGCAGCGATCTGCTCTGGTTGATTGTGGTCTCATGGGTCACGGGGTACAGCTTCCTCCTCACGAAGGAAAACCAGACAGCCGCCTTGGCTGTGAGGTTGGTGGTAACGATATTATTGAACTATCGCCAATCATCGGGTTGTCGAGACCCGCCAAAATGAATTTATAAGTGCCCGAATTCACTAAACTATTTGTAGAATAGTAGCAACGGGGTCGATCCACAAGGAATTAAGGTATTTTGACTTAATCTTAATTAAATTTGCAAACTATTAATATAAGTGAAATAAGGGGTAATTGTTGGTTTTCAAGTAACTAAGATGGAGCAAAGCAAATGGGAAAATTTAGCTAACGGAGTTTCCGACTCGGGACGATCGGGGATAAATTTAGCAAACCTCTTGGATCATAGGATGACGAGTATTATGGTTAAATAAATTAACGAATGCACAGCTCGTCTAAAATTAATAAATAACCCAGACATGCTCCATGGATTTAATTAGACATAAATAATTATGCTAATCAAGCATACCGTTCGGACATTGGCGGCCAACGCTCTCCCAAGACCGAACGGTAGCAACAAGCTAACTGTGACAACTATCTAATTTGGACGCGAAATTAGTTTGTCGATTTGGAATTCTAATTCGGGAAGAATGAACACCAAAAGCGTAAGGACGCCAATACGCTCAAGGTGCCATAATTCCTTGTTACTTGGCGGAAACGAGAGGCACGGCATCAAATCCTTTAACAAATGAACATGCTCAAAATCAAGGGTGCCTAGTCCTAAATCATTCAAACGTGCTCATAGATTAAGCTAAGAAATAGAATTCAATTCAATAAAATATTCAACCAATTCAGAATTTCAATCCTACAACCTCACCAAGAGTTCATACTACATTTATCCTTACAATCCCGAGCCAAAAACGGTAAATCTACTCACTCATGACTTGTGTGGTGTGGGATGGCTTCAAATTGAGCTTCCTAGCCCCTCCCATGGTGGAAAACAGCTGCTGGACGTCAAATCAGGGGTGGCGTCGAGACGCTATCGCTCGACGCTTGCTCTCGGGTTTTTCTTCAATTCAGCGCTTCAGACTTCGGAGCGTCGAGACGCTATGGCAGCGTCTCGACGCTGGGCAGCGTCGAGCTAGCGTCGCGACGCTGTCGCTCGACGCTAGCTCTCGGGTTTTTCTTGGATTTCTGCCTTCAATTTCCCCAAAGCGCTCAACTCTCATTCCTTTGCATGGACCTTCCCCGGAAGTGTTCTTAGGCCTTTAAAATGCGATATTAGGCTCCGAAAAGCGCCGAAACGCTCCCGAGGGCGAATTACCAAAAACACCTGCAATGATCACATATAAGCAAGATTAAGCCAATAATAAACGTGAATTAGGGACATAATTATAGCTCCAAAATGGAGCTATCAAACACCCCCAACTTAAATCTTGCTAGTCCTCGAGCAAGGTGGAATTCTGATTAATCAAATAAAACGAGAATACATGCTAGGGACTCGATTCTCAGTATTGGAAAAGACAGGGCATTTGCATTTGAAAGAAACAGCTGCACGCATGCATGAGTTAAGAACAATTCGAAAAATTTAAAGATGCTTCCCTATTTATGCTTCGGACTTAGCTCCTCGATCTTAGATTTCAACAGGCTTAGAACAGCTCTGTCTATCCTAAAACTTCGCTTTCCCCGTACTTATGGCTTAACAGAACAGTCTAGGGGCAATTCATCGTCTATGCAAGTAATATATCGCAAGGCATCTTTTCTCTCTTTTTATTTGATCTTCATGAGCGCCTAACATGTCAATCTTACTTTCGTTTCAGCTTGCCTGCAATTTCATTGCACAGTGCATCTGACTACGGGCAAAATTCACATTTTTAAGGACTAACGTTCACTTCTTTGTGCTTCCTTTTCATGCAGTGGCGACCGTGGGTTACACGACCGCCCCTGGCTACTAGGGCAACTCAAGAAGGAGGAACGCCTCATGAGATTGTTTTCTTTTTATAAACTTGCATTCAATTTTCTTTTTAGCCTAAAAATCATGTTAAACTTTTGAACGCATGGATTACAAACAAGAGCGAATCTTGGCCCATCCTAAGGTTGCCTTTCGAGGTGACAACGAATTTCAAAACGAACAGAGCTACCCTAAACCCACAGGTCCAAGATAGAGTGCTAACATACGAAGCTTAAACAGGGAAATAACTTGAAATTTTTTTCAAAATGGCCTAAACATGTGCAATTATGCTGAATTTCACAACAAACACACATACGAAGGCTTTAACAGTACATCACAGAATTTCATAGTCGGACTAGCATGCTTTCACCATAACTCAACAAGTTAATCAGGATTCCACAACAAGGCTCGACAATCACTATAAGGAACAACCCACCACCCCCAACTAAGAAATTGACAATGTCCTCATTGGACCAAATATGCACGGTCAAAACAAAAGGAAAGAAAACCTTCCCTAAATTGTGACTTAGAGGATTGGCGAGTGCGCCTTAGCTTTAGCCAATAAACCGCAAGGATGAGCAATTGTTTCTCCTGAAAATTCACAACATCAGAGTAGAAATCTAAACTAATCCTAAAGACGGTAAGTAAACAAAAAACATGTACAGTTCAAGCTCGGGTGCCTCCGAGTAGCGCAAATTTTTAGAGTCGATTGCTCGACTTTACCAAAACTCAATTTATCCTTTCTCATAATCAGGCTCTTTCAGGTAGGCATGATCGTCGAAGTCCTCTGACATTCCCTCATGAAAGATCTTCAATCGCTGACCATTCACCGTGTATTCTTTCTCTGTATCCAGGCTCTGAATCTTGACTGCACCATAGTGATGGACATCAGTTATAATGAAAGGACCAAGCCACCTGGAACGAAGTTTACCTGGCATGAACTTCAGGCGGGAGTTGAACAAGAGGACCTTCTGACCAACTTCGAAGTGCTTTCTGACGACTCGCCTGTCGTGGAACATTTTGGTCTTCTCCTTGTAGGTCTTCGAGTTCTCATATGCATCCAGGCGAAGCTCCTCCAGTTCTTTCAATTTGAGGAGTCTTTCTTCGCCCGCCAAGTCAAAGTCCATGTTGCACTTCTTCACGGCCCAGTAGGCTTTGTGCTCGATCTCCACTGGGAGATGACAGGCTTTGCCATAAACCATCCGGTAGGGAGACATCCCTATGGGGGTTTTGTAAGCCGTACGGTAAGCCCACAAAGCGTCGTCCAGCCTGAGGCTCCAATCCTTCCTTCCTGGACTTACTGTTTTCTCGAGGATGCTCTTCACCTCTCGATTGGAGACTTCTGCTTGGCCATTGGTTTGAGGATGGTACGGGGTAGAGATTTTGTGATTTACCCCATACTTCCTCATCAAGGCCTGGATCGTCTTGTTGCAGAAGTGGCTCCCCTGGTCGCTTATGATGGCTCGTGGAACTCCATACCTGCTAAAAATATTAGATTTGACAAAACTTGAAACAACATTAGCAGTATCAACTTTGGTGGCCTTAGCCTCCACCCATTTAGACACGTAGTCCACAGCCAATAAGATATAGACAAAACCAAATGAAGGGGGAAAGGGTCCCATAAAGTCCATACCCCAAACCTCGAAAATTTCACAAGTTAAAATGGGGTTTTGGAGCATTTCATTCCTACTAGTGATGGTCCCTTTTCTCTGACACTGATCACAAGATTTACAAAACTCATAACAGTCCTTAAACAGTGATGGCCAGAAAAACCCACAATCTAAAATTTTTCTCGCAGTCCTATTTTGCCCAAAGTGTCCCCCACATGCAAATTCATGGCAAAAGGTAAGGATGGACCTATGTTCAGACTTAGGGACGCACTTCCTAATTTCTTGGTCAGCGCAAAATTTCCATAAAACGGGCTCTTCCCAAACATACGTCTTGGCTTCGCTTTTCAGCTTAGCTCTTTGATTATATGAAAAGTCGAATGGGAACGTACCTGTGACCAAGTAGTTGACGATGTCGGCGTACCAAGGTGTCTCCACACTTACCTGGAAGAGAACTTCATCAGGGAACTCGTCATTCAGAGGCAGATCGTCCTCATTACGCACAATACGACTCAAGTGGTCAGCAACGGTATTTTCTGATCCTTTTCTGTCCTGAACAGAGACGTCGAACTCCTGGAGTAATAATACCCATCTGAGCAGTCTAGGCTTCGAGTCTTTCTTGTTCATCAAGTATCGAACTGCTGCATGATCAGAAAAAACAATTACTTTAGATCCAAGAATATATGGCCGAAATTTATCAAGAGCGAAAACTATGGAAAGCAGCTCCTTCTCTGTTGTTGTGTAACCGATCTGCGCGGAATTGAGCGTCCTGGAGGCATAATAAATCACATGGCTCTTCTTGTCTATCCTCTGGGCCAACACAGCGCCTACGGCATAATTGCTTGCGTCGCACATGATCTCGAAAGGAGTCCCCCACTGCGGTGGATGAATGATGGGTGCGTTGGTCAAGCACTTCTTCAGAACATCGAAGGCAAGCTTGCACTGTTTGTCAAAACAGAATGGAACATCCTTTTTCAGCAAGCTTGTCATTGGAGTCACTATCTTCGAGAAGTCTTTAATGAACCTGCGGTAAAAACCTGCGTGACCAAGAAAAGAACGTACTTCCCGAAGATTCGTGGGGTAAGGTAAATCAGATATGACATCAATTTTTGCTTTATCAACCTCTATCCCCTTAGCAGACACAACGTGACCTAAAACAATGCCCTGACTGGCCATGAAATGACACTTTTCAAAATTTAAAACAAGATTAGTTTCGATGCATCTTTCCATGACTCTAGACAAGTTAAACAGGCAATCCTTAAATGAACTTCCATATACAGTAAAATTGTCCATAAAGACTTCGATGCATTTTTCTACAAATTCAGAAAATATGCTCATCATGCATCGTTGAAAAGTCCCTGGAGCATTACAAAGCCCAAAGGGCATTCTCCTATATGCGTAAGTTCCGAATGGACAGGTAAAAGTAGTCTTTTCTTGGTCTTCCTGGGCTATGGGAATTTGATAAAACCCAGAAAAACCATCAAGAAAACAGAAGAATGGTTTCTCAGCTAAACGCTCCACCATTTGATCTATGAAGGGAATAGGAAAGTGGTCCTTCTTAGTCACATCATTCAGTTTTCTAAAATCTATACACATTCTCCACCCATTTTGCACTCTCTTAGGTACTAACTCTCCCTTATCATTCCTAATAACAGTTATGCCCGTCTTTTTAGGTACAACATGAATAGGGCTAACCCACTGGCTATCAGAAATGGGGAAGATAATACCTGCATCCAGGAGTTTGTGTATCTCAGACAACACTACCTCTTTCATTGCAGGGTTCAGTCTCCGTTGAGGCTCTCGGGATGGTTTTGCTCCCTCATCCTGCCGAATCTTGTGCATGCACAGCACTTGACTCAACCCGTGCAAGTCTGCCAATGTCCATCCCATGGCTCTTTTGTTCTTTTTCAAAACTTCGATCAACTCGCCTTCTTGCTCCGATGTAAGCTCCTTTGAAATAATTACCGGGAGTGTCTCCACCTCACCCAAGTACACGTACTTTAGATGACCCGGCAACTCCTTTAATTCCAACTTGGGAGCCTGCAAAAGAGATGGTAATATTTTAGTTGGCTTTTCACATGTCTCTAAAGCAAAAGTAGGTTGTTCAGAAGAATCAGTCAATACGGGAACACTACTTTCAACTTCGCCAACAATTTCAGTAAAAACGAGTGGGTCATCCCCATTGTTATGTCTCCAAAAGTGACTTATTTAGGACTTATTTAGCTTAGAAAGATGCACACTCTTAGGTGTTTTTGATAGGATTTAGCTTAAACCTATGCTTATTTGTGAGAATTAAAAGAAGGTAGCTAAACTAGGACTTGTGTGCAAAAGGACAGAAAAGGATTGAAAACCGAAGTAAAAGAATGAAAAAACTACATTGCGACAGCATTGCGGAAACATTGCTGAAACCGCAATGTTTCAAGTGAAAACCGTAAGTTGACTGATCTTTTTCTGTTAATTTCCGTTATTTCAGGGATTCGTTCTTTCTCCTCCATCCATTCTGAAGTACGACGTTGAAGATTGATGGTTCTCCTTGGCCCAAATGCGCCTGCAGATTGCTATAAAAGGGGGTCAAAGTCGAGGGTTCAATCATCATCCGAAAGCGTAGAAGTCTTCTCGCAGCTCCATCTTTTCTCCTGTTTCCCTTTGCCGTCTGTTGGTTTGCGAAGCTCAGCTGTTGGAATCGATAATCTGATAGGAAGGAGAGGAGATTTATCTTCTCTCTCGATTGGATTCATCCAAGCAAGGCTGGTCTTTCTCATCCTTCAGCCAAGGCAGTTGCGACGAGGCGTTCAAGCTCACTTACCTGCTTTCTGTCTTTATTTCCATTTTCCAGCTTTGTATTGTTGTTGTTTCTTTTCTAGTAGCTAGATCAGTTCATTTCGTTGTGTTCTGTCTTCTGTTATTCACTTTAAGTTGCTCTTCTGTTCATTCAAACAATCAAGTAATTAAAGCATAGTTTTTCATTTCTCAATTTCCTATCTTTGCAACTCACTGTCTTACCTTGCTGTTTTCAGTTTATTTCTCTTCTAAGCATGTCTGTTTTCTCTCTTCTTTCTGTTCTCCCTATATCCATGAGTAACTAAGTCACATAGGGGCATGCTAATGACAATACTATAGGCTAAAAAACGTGAACCAAGCATGTAGGATAGCTCTCGAAGCATTGATTGTATGTAAGCTTCATCCCACGGGCAATTTCGATTGGCCATCCATTTTGTCCAAAGAACTCCTAACCTCTGGAAGAAGTAAGAGTTCAGAGTCATACACTCATGCTAGCCTTTCAAGGTAGCCAGAAAATGACCTAGGAATAGGCGTTTTCCTAGTACAAACCATAACTTTCTGCTTTAACAAGATGCTTAAGACCTTACTTGGACATGAGTAAACTAAAGAATCTAATGCATGGAATCGAACGATACATGAGATTGAGTGAGTTTGATGCATAGAGAGTTGATCCAATGCTTGAGAATCGTGAGAAAATGCCTATAGAGGAGTCGTTAGTAGCCCTTGTTCCTCCATTTTACACACTTTCGCTGTTAGGAAAATTGCGGTAGAATTGCTGTTTCCGCAATTCTGCTAAGTTCACAATTCTGTTTAGCTGTTTTCTTCTTCATTTATTAATCTCGTCTCTTTTCATTTGAGTTTAGCTTTGACTTGCACTTGTTTATGTTGCTACCCTCTACGTATTTAGTAGGAAATAGACAATTTAAAACCAATTCTACCCCATCAAATCCACCCTTTCTTTCTTAACTTTACACTTCACGAGTAGCTGATAATAAATCTCTGTGGGAAAACGAATGAAAAAATACTTACTACTTGCTATAGGATCATGTATGCTTGCATGTTCTGAGTGCTCTCTCTATCTCATTGCTTATTTATTTTAACACATTGAGCACGCAACAAGTTTTTGGCGCCGCTGCCGGGGATTTATTTAAGTGAAAACGAAGTTTGTTAAGTTTGAAACACCAAGTTTATTGCCTATTGAAGCTGATCTGTTTCATTTCTTTTGCAGGTACTATTGGGTTAGTTTATGAGTGAGCCTTCAAGTAGTGATCTAGAGTTCAATCCTGAGCCTGAGAGATTACTTAGGGCCAGAAATAGAGCCAAGAAACGTCTCTTTAACCAACCCTCTTTACCTCAAGTAATTGCGGGAACCGCAATTCCTCCGCAATTGTCTCAAGAAGAAATGGATGGAATAGTTCCAAATCTGGTGCCTGTCACTCGCAATCCCATCGAAATAGCGAATGACAAGGATAGCGCCATACTCTCTTACCTAGTACCTATGCTTGGGGAACTGAACCCCAGCATAATCCGTCCTGAAATCACTGCCAACTCTTTCGAGTTAAAGCCAGTGATGTTCCAAATGTTGTCCACTGTGGGACAATTCTTTGGAGTGGAAAATGAGGATCCCCACAACCATCTTAGAAACTTCTTAGGAGTCAGTGATACCTTCATCATCCCTGGAGTTTCCCAAGAAGCCTTGAGGCTATACCTTTTCCCTTACTCTTTGAGGGACAAAGCCAAAACATGGTTGAACTCATTACCCTCTGGATCTGTCCGCAATTGGACAGACTTAGCAGAAAAATTCCTAGTCAAATACTTCCCACCTGATAGGAATTCTACCTTTCGTGATGACATAATCAAGTTCAAACAAGCTGACACTGAGTCTCTTCACGAAGCTTGGACAAGGTTTAAAGATCTTCTTCTTAAATGTCCACACCATGGCATCCCATGGTGTATCCAAATAGAGGTCTTTTTCAAAGGATGCAACCCCAGCACTAGACAAGTCTTGAATTCATCTGCTGGTGGTTCCATGTTGTCCAAGAGTTACAACGAGGCCTATGAGATCTTGGAAAAGATCTCAGCATCTCACTGTAGGTGGTCAGATGATCCAGTTGAGCCAACTAGAGCTCAAGACAAGGATGCTCTAAGTGCAATGAGCAGCCAAATAAATGCCCTGACCAACCTAGTTAAGCAAATGGCTCAGGCCAATCTCCAAACAAGTGTCAACACCGCCACAGCCATGTCAATGGGCACCCAACCAAGTCAAGGTGAGACACTTATCTGTGGATTCTGTGGGGAAGGGCACCTGTATGAATACTACCCTGGGAATCCAGCCTCAGTCTGCTATATTGGAAGCCAGCAGCATCCTAGGAACAACCCCTACTCTAATACTTACAATCGTGGTTGGGGGAACCACCCAAACCTGTCATGGGGTGGCCAACAAAATGCTAACCAAGCTCCTAACCAACCAAGACCGAGTGGAACACCTGGTTTCACTCCCCAACATAACCAATCCATGTATCAAAAACCGTACAACCAACCTGTAGGATCTTCTGTAGAAAACTTACTTAAGGAATACATAGCCAAGAATGATGCAACTCTACAGAGCCAGCAAGCTACTCTTAGGAGCCTAGAGAACCAAATAGGGCAACTAGCCAATGAAATCAAAAGTAGGCCCCAAGGTAGACTCCCTGCTGACACTGAAGTGCCAAGGAGAGATGGTAAAGAACAAGTTCAAGCAATTGAACTTAGAAGTGGTAGACCATTGGTAAGCAACACCAAGGACACACCAAAGAGAGTAGAGAACACTGAGTCTAGTGCTCCACTGGAGTCTCTGCCAAACCAAGGTCCACCACCAACAAGCACATCAGGACAAAGGCTGGAACCAATCATAGAGGAGATAGAAGAAATTCCAAGGCCTCCACTGCTCCTAAGGCGACCTGAAGTGCCTGCATATGTGCCACCACCTCCATTCCCTAGAAGGCTAAAGAAAAAACAAGAACAGGAAGTGCACTTTAATAAATTTCTAGAGATTCTTAAGCAAGTTCATGTTAATATTCCTTTTGTTGAAGTTTTACAGTCTGTGCCTTCTTATGTAAAGTTTTTGAAGGATATTATAACTAACAAGAGAATAATTGGTGAGTTTGAAACAGTCAATCTCACTGAGGAGTGGAGTGCTATACTCCAAAACAAGCTACCCAAGAAGGAGAAGGATCCTGGTTCCTTCACCTTACCTGTAGAGCTAGGAGGCAAGCACGTGGGCAGAGCTCTTTGTGACCTGGGAGCCAGCATAAACCTCATGCCCCTATGACTATTCCGCCAGCTAGGAATAGGAGAAGCACGTCCAACCACTGTCACTTTACAACTAGCAGACAGATCCATTGCATACCCTGAAGGTAAGATTGAGGATATTCTAGTAAAGGTTGACAAGTTTATTTTCCTTGCAGATTTCATTATCCTGGATTATGAAGCAGACAAGGAGGTCCCCATCCTGTTAGGCAGACCATTTCTAGCCACAGGTAGGGCACTAATAGATGTCCAAAAAGGTGAGCTCACTATGAGGGTTCATGATGAAGAGGTGAAATTTAGTGTTTATAAAGCCTTAAGGTACCCCTCTGACTCTGAATCTTGTGCTAGCATGGACATTGTTGATTCACTAATGGAAGAACAATTGGAGCATGAATTGTTGACTAAGCATGCTAATAACTATGTAGGATTAGAATTAACTTACTTAAACATAGCTGAGATAATGGACATACTTGTAAATAACCCTCAGCATGTTTGTATGAATATTGACTTAACTGAAAAATCTTTGAATCCATTAAAACCATCCATTGAGCATCCACCTGTCTTAGAATTGAAACCTCTCCCTACTCACCTCAAGTATGCATATCTAGGAAGTAATGATACTTTGCCTGTGATTATTTCTTCTAAATTAAGTGAAAAGCATGAGGTTGAACTGATTTTATTACTTAAGCAACATAGAAAGGCTATTGCATGGACTATTGCTGACATTAGAGGCATTAGCCCTTCTTATTGCATGCATGAGATTATATTAGAGGAAGAGCATACACCTAGAGTAGATCACCAACGTAGGCTGAATCCCTCTATGAAAGAGGTAGTTAAGAAAGAAATAATTAAATGGTTAGATGCTGGTGTGATCTTCCCCATAGCTAGTAGTCAGTGGGTGAGCCCTATACAATGTGTACCTAAGAAGGGGGGGATGACTGTGGTAGTCAATGAGAACAATGAACTGATTCCAACAAGGACTATCACAGGGTGGAGAGTTTGCATGGATTATAGGAAACTAAATAAAGAAACCAAAAAAGACCATTTCCCTCTACCATTCATTGACCAGATGCTAGATAGAATAGCTGGTAGAGCCTACTACTGCTTCTTAGACGGTTATTCGGGATATAACCAGATTACTATAGACCCTAAGGACCAAGAGAAGACCACCTTCACTTGCCCTTTTGGAACTTTTGCCTTTCGCAGAATGCCTTTTGGCTTATGCAATGCACCGGCAACTTTCCAAAGGTGCATGTTGGCAATTTTCTCTGATTTGGATGAGTCCATGATAGAGATATTCATGGATGATTTCTCAGTCTTTGGGGATTCATTTACAAACTGTCTAGAGAACCTAGGACAAGTCCTGGCTAGGTGTGAGGAGACCAACCTAGTCCTAAATTGGGAAAAGTGCCATTTCATGGTGGATGAAGGGATTGTCTTAGGTCATAGAGTGTCGAGGGCAGGTGTAGAAGTTGACAGGGCAAAAATTGAAGTAATAGAGAAATTGGTAGAACCCCAAAATGTCAAGGCCATTAGAAGTTTCTTAGGGCATGCTGGTTTCTATAGAAGGTTCATTAAGGACTTTTCTAAGATCTCCAAGCCTTTATGTGAACTTCTAGAGCTAAACAAACCATTCATTTTCTCTAAGGAGTGTGTCCTAGCTTGGAAGACCCTTAAGGAAGCACTAGTCACAGCCCCTATTATAGTAGGACCAAATTGGGATCTCCCATTTGAGATGTTATGTGATGCTAGTGACTATGCTGTAGGGGTCATGTTAGGACAGAAGATTGACAAGTTAACACACCCTGTATACTATGCTAGTAAGACACTTAATGAGGCACAATGCAACTACACAACCACTGAGAAGGAGATGCTAGCTGTAGTGTTTGCTTGTGAGAAATTTAGGAACTATATTGTAGGCACCAGAACGATTGTGTACACTGACCATTCTGCTTTAAAGTACCTTATGAGGAAGGCTGATGCTAAGCCTAGGTTGATTAGATGGGTACTGCTGCTGCAAGAGTTTGATCTAGACATTAGAGATAAGAAAGGATGTGAAAATGTGGTTGCGGATCATCTTTCTAGATTGCAGCATAATTGCGAAAAAATTGCGGAAACCGCAATTTCTGATGCTTTTATTGATGAACATGTCTTTGTATTGACTCATCGTGATAACGATGAGGAACCTTGGTTTGCTGACATTGCTAACTTCCTTGCATCGCAGGTACTACCAACTTTCAAGGGAGGACAAGAGAAGAAGAGGTTCCTTCATGAAGCAAGGAAATTCATATGGGATGACCCCACACTTTACAAAACATGTGCTGACGACTTACTAAGGAAGTGTGTTTCAGCTGCTGAGGCGAAGTCTGTGCTGCAGCACTGCCACACAGCTCCTTATGGTGGACACTTTGGTGGCCAAAGAACAGCTGCAAAGGTATTTCAGAGTGGCTACTATTGGCCAACGATCTTCAAGGATGCTCACAACTATGCCCACAGCTGTGATGAATGCCAAAGAACAGGTAACCTCAGTCGCAAGGATGAAATGCCTCTCACCTACATCTTAGAGTTGGAGCTCTTTGATGTGTGGGGCATTGACTTCATGGGACCATTTCCCCCATCCTCAGGTAACCTTTACATATTAGTGGCAGTAGACTATGTATCCAAGTGGGTAGAGGCCATAGCATGTCCCAATAATGATGCCAAAACAGTCATAAAATTCTTGCATAGGCACATTTTTACTAGGTTTGGAACACCTCGTGCTATCATTAGTGATGAGGGGACACATTTCATTAATAAGGCTATGGAGAGAGTGTTGGCTAAGTATAGCATTAGACATAGAGTAGCCACCCCCTATCACCCACACTCGAATGGTCAGTCTGAAATTTCAAATAGGGAGATTAAGAACATCCTAGAAAAAGTGGTCAAACCTAATAGAAAGGACTGGTCATTTAAACTCGAGGATGCACTTTGGGCGTATAGGACTGCATATAAGACACCCCTAGGTATGTCTCCTTACAAGCTTGTGTATGGTAAAGCTTGTCATCTTCCATTTGAGTTAGAAATTAAGGCATTTTGGGCACTAAAAGAGTTGAATTATTGCGTGACCGATGCGGGAACGTTGCGGTCTTTGCAATTACATGAGCTTGATGAGCTTAGGCATATGTCTTATGAAAATGCCAAAATGTATAAGGAAAAGACCAAGATTTGGCACGACAGTAGACTTAGGATTAAGGACTTTAAGAAAGGCCAACTTGTCTTATTGTTTAACTCACGATTGAAATTATTTCCAGGCAAGCTTAAGTCTAGATGGTCAGGTCCTTTTGTAATTACTAATGTGTTTGTTCATGGTGCCATCGAGATAAAGAACCTGCAGCAAGGTCAACCATTCATGGTTAATGGTGCAAGGTTGAAGCACTACTATGAGGAAGGAGATGTGAAGACTCTCTCGGCCTTCCTCTTGACTGAAGCGTGAAATTAAGAACGAGAGAGGACGAGTGATTGCTGTGCTCGTCAATATGAGGCTCATGCCTTAGTTTATTTTTTCCATTTTTTCCGGTTATCGTTTGTGTATATGTTTGTATGATTTTAATTACGATGTTGATGTTGATTTTATTTCTTTTTGTAGGGAATCAATAGAGGGAATCAAGGAGATTAAATCCAGCTAAAAAAATCAAGAAGATATTGGGCCAAATCAAAGATACGGTTGAGCAAAGATTGACATTTAAATGCAGAAAATCTCCAACGGTCACTAGAATTGCGCTGGATTTGCAGAGTCCGCAAAAATATAGCCGTTGGGATTTTTTGGGTTTCTTTATATCCGTTAGAAGGCGCGTTGATCCGTACGATTCTCCCATTATCTGAACTCCAAGAAAGCTGCTTTTCTCTTCATCTGTGATTTCTCTCTCCAAATCTCCACAATTCAACAATGGTGCTAACAAGAGCCGAACGATCTGCGTCCAAGAAAAGGGCTGATGAAGCTGAAACGGCTGCGAGGGAAGCACTTCTTGCCCTTGCAGACGCTGATGCTGCGCGAACTGAACGACTGCCCAAACTTCCGATCCGCAAGAAGAAGTGGAAGGTCGTCACAGAGATACCTGCTGGACCCTCTAAACCAGCAGGCACACCCAAGAAGCGCAAATGGAGTATGGCTGTGGCCGAAGAAGAAAGCAAGAAAAAGACCCCCTCTGTGGAGAGTCAAGAACGAGGCCAGCCATCCCACGAGACAGCCGAGCGCAGCCCTTCACCATCTCCACCAGTTCAAAGCCCTGAGCTCTCCTCATCGCCGCCAGCGCAGAGCCCTGAGCTGCCTTCATCACCGCAGAGTTCTGCACAGACCCCTACAGCAGCACAAAGCACCACTCCGTCGCCCACTTCTCCACGGCCTGACCCTGAATTCCCATATGGGGAGTACCAAGAATCAACGCAGAGCAGTGGGGGGGCTGAGGAAGAAGAGGTCTTCTCTCCGTTGAGGGAAGCCAGCCCTGAGAGTCCTGCGCAGAAGGATGATTCTATGGAAGAAACACTGGGGGCTTGCCTCCATGCGATCACAACCAAGGCGAAGCTGAAGAAGAAGAAGGCTGCCAAGATTATCAAGGCCAAACGGTCCAAGAAATCAAAGAAAAAGAAAGCCAAGAGGGCGTTTGCATCAGAGGAGAAGAGTGCTGAGCCATCGCTCAAGAAGCTCAAGATTGAGGCTGCTGAGTCAGCCAAACCAAAAGACAAAGGGAAGGCCAAGCTTTACCCTGAAGATGAGCCTCAGTCAGTGAGGTACGTGTCTTCTGACGCTGAGTCTAGAGGCATGGAGCTGAGGAAACGAGAGCTGCTGCACGAGAAGGGCTTCCTCGACAGACCTGCTGACCTGCCGCAATTCTTGCGCGCAGGAATTACGAATCACGGCTGGGAGGAGTTGTGCAGACCACCCAATCCAGCTTACACCAGCATGGTGTATGACTTCTACGCCAACCTGAGGAATTCTGAGGAGGGGTTGTCTGTGGTCAGGGGAGTAGAAGTGGACTTCTCAGCAAAAGCCATCAACGAAGCCTATGGCCTCAAGGGCCAAAAACATACTGACTATGCGAGGATTGTTGATGAGCCTACTGAAGCCGTCCTGGAAGAGGCCATTCGGACCATTGGCCAGCCTGAAGCATCCTGGACCGTGTCACGCAATGGGAGGCACACTCTCATGAGTGCCAACCTCACAGCTAAGGCGGCTGTATGGTTTTCTTTCGTGAGAAGGAAACTATCCTTAGTGACTCATGAGACCACCATCAACCAGAGCAGGTCGCTGCTGGTTTATGCAATCATGCGAGGTCTCACGATCAATGTGGGTGAAGTCATGTCAGCCGCCATTGCTGACTGCGCCAAGAAGGGTAAGGGTCCATTGTTCTTCCCTAATACTATTACTAAACTATGCTTACGTGCAGGAGTCCCCATTGAGCGGATGGAACAGCAGATGGCTTACACAGGCCACTTGGAGCTGCCTACAGGCTTGAGGCTGAAAAGGAAGGGGAACATGGAGTTCGAGCTGGATAGATTGGCAGCTCAGTCATTGTCCATGGCGTGCCTGCTGGATTTACAGAAGAGGATGGCTCAATGGGCCACATACGCCCAGGCGAGGGACAAGGAAGTTGCTGACCAACTGGGATGCATCTTCCCTGACTTTCCCACGAACCTACTGTCTCCATGGGTGCCCCAACGACCACGAGGGACTGATGATGAGGATGAAGACATCTGAGTGCTGGTTTGAATTGCACTAAAGGGAGTATTGCTGTTCCCTTAGAATAAACAAGAACAAAAAAAAAAAAAAAATCAAACTGCTTTTTGTGAACCATGTGAATTATGCTGTTTTTAGTTAATATTTTGATCTGTTTTAGTTGCTTAGTTTTAAGTTTTTAAATTGTTTAGTGTAGTCTGATGATAGCTGAATAGGTAGGTTAGTTTGGTTTTATTTTTGTAGAGCTTGAGTGACGGGAAAAAAGCATGCTTAGGGGCCTGAATAACTGTTATATCTGCCCTGGCTTTATTGCGAAATAATTGCGGAAACCGCAAATTTTATTACTGAATGCATGTTTTGGACTGTCTGTTTAGCTAGGCTGTGATCTGTTAAATTCTATTTTTTGCTGCTATCATGACTACCTTGTATAGCTTATCTTCAAGCATGCTGGATGAGTGTCATAGGACACCCTTTGATAGTTTAAATTAACCTCTAAAAAGCTCAGCATGCATAGCTTTAAGTCCTTACCTGTCTGTTTTTTTCAAATGTCTGCTGCTGTGATATTTACTTTTAGAATGTTCTGCCTATGCCTAGGACTTTTAGATTCTCTTTGTTTTACCTTAGACTAGATGCTTCTAGGACAGTTTGGGGGTGTGCCACCTCAGACACTCATTGGGGACCATGAGTAGTTTTAGTTTGGGGGAGGCCACCCTAGGCCTAGGAACATTCCTCTCTCCCTTAAAAGCATAAGCATTCTTCTTCTCCTTGACAAAAATGATGAACTGAAAAAAAAAAAAAGAAAAAAATGAAAAATAGAATAAAGAGGGGAGTCTCTCTTAGGTTGCTAAGTAATCAGTGCCAAGTGTGTAACCCACAAGTGGCATTGCATCAAAAGGCAACCAAAGGATAGGCACCACCTAAGTAAGAAAAAAGGAAAAGAGTAGGGAAGAAGAATGTATACCTAGGAGTTGCAGCTTTGTGGCTTAGATGTCCTGATAAAAAGAACTCTGATCCTCAATTAGCTGAGCACAAAGTTGTAGCTTGTAGGGTTGTTTAGGGAGATGAATGTATGTCCAATGTAGTGATGCCAGGGTTTAGGTTGTTCTCTTAAAGCACTACTATCACTGTTAATACTAAGACTGGCATGACTCTAAGGAATCCTAGGTAGCTCATAAGTAAAAACTAGAAGCATGTACTGAGTCTGGGGTAAAGCTAGGTAGAATTTGAAACCTTAGGGATAGTGGCATGATATGACAAAAGCAAGTAGATCAGTTGTAGGGAGTTAATGAAAACAGTAGGAGTATTAGGCAGGCGAAGTCAGAAGAAGCTAGATAAGAGGATAGTTCTGAACTTAGAAGTGTGTCACAGGACAGCACTGCTATAGATAGGGATATAGGGGAGTCATAAGAGGTTAAAGAAGATGAAACAGCAGCCTAAGTAGTCCTTAGATTGCTTGAGGACAAGCAAAACCTTAAGTTTGGGGGTGTGTTATGTCTCCAAAAGTGACTTATTTAGGACTTATTTAGCTTAGAAAGATGCACACTCTTAGGTGTTTTTGATAGGATTTAGCTTAAACCTATGCTTATTTGTGAGAATTAAAAGAAGGTAGCTAAATTAGGACTTGTGTGCAAAAGGAAAGAAAAGGATTGAAAACCGAAGTAAAAGAATGAAAAAACTACATTGCGACAGCATTGCGGAAACATTGCTGAAACCGCAATGTTTCAAGTGAAAACCGTAAGTTGACTCATCTTTTTCTGTTAATTTCCGTTATTTCAGGGATTCGTTCTTTCTCCTCCATCCATTCTGAAGTACGACGTTGAAGATTGATGGTTCTCCTTGGCCCAAATGCGCCTGCAGATTGCTATAAAAGGGGGTCAAAGTCGAGGGTTCAATCATCATCCGAAAGCGTAGAAGTCTTCTCGCAGCTCCATCTTTTCTCCTGTTTCCCTTTGCCGTCTGTTGTTTTGCGAATCTCAGCTGTTGGAATCGATAATCTGATAGGAAGGAGAGGAGATTTATCTTCTCTCTCGATTGGATTCATCCAAGCAAGGCTGGTCTTTCTCATCCTTCAGCCGAGGCAGTTGCGACGAGGCGTTCAAGCTCACTTACCTGCTTTCTGTCTTTATTTCCATTTTCCAGCTTTGTATTGTTGTTGTTTCTTTTCTAGTAGCTAGATCAGTTCATTTCGTTGTGTTCTGTCTTCTGTTATTCACTTTAAGTTGCTCTTCTGTTCATTCAAACAATCAAGTAATTAAAGCATAGTTCTTCATTTCTCAATTTCCTATCTTTGCAACTCACTGTCTTACCTTGCTGTTTTCAGTTTATTTCTCTTCTAAGCATGTCTGTTTTCTCTCTTCTTTCTGTTCTCCCTATATCCATGAGTAACTAAGTCACATAGGGGCATGCTAATGACAATACTATAGGCTAAAAAACGTGAACCAAGCATGTAGGATAGCTCTCGAAGCATTGATTGTATGTAAGCTTCATCCCACGGGCAATTTCGATTGGCCATCCATTTTGTCCAAAGAACTCCTAACCTCTGGAAGGAGTAAGAGTTCAGAGTCATACACTCATGCTAGCCTTTCAAGGTAGCCAGAAAACGACCTAGGAATAGGCGTTTTCCTAGTACAAACCATAACTTTCTGCTTTAACAAGATGCTTAAGACCTTACTTGGACATGAGTAAACTAAAGAATCTAATGCATGGAATCGGACGATACATGAGATTGAGTGAGTTTGATGCATAGAGAGTTGATCCAATGCTTGAGAATCGTGAGAAAATGCCTATAGAGGAGTCGTTAGTAGCCCTTGTTCCTCCATTTTACACACTTTCGCTGTTTGGAAAATTGTGGTAGAATTGCTGTTTCCGCAATTCTGATAAGTTCACAATTCTGTTTAGCTGTTTTCTTCTTCATTTATTAATCTCGTCTCTTTTCATTTGAGTTTAGCTTTGACTTGCACTTGTTTATTTTGCTACCCTCTACGTATTTAGTAGGAAATAGACAATTTAAAACCAGTTCTACCCCATCAAATCCACCCTTTCTTTCTTAACTTTACACTTCACGAGTTGCTGATAATAAATCTCTGTGGGAAAACGAATGAAAAAATACTTACTACTTGCTATAGGATCATGTATGCTTGCATGTTCTGAGTGCTCTCTCTATCTCATTGCTTATTTATTTTAACACATTGAGCACGCAACACCCATCAACAACAGTCATGCATTCTTCTTGTTCTAAAGTATCTATCAGATCAATTTTACAGACAGAATGCACATCAGCACGTTGTTTCATGGCATCAAATACATTAAATTCGAATACATCCCCTTCATACTCAACAGACAAGGTTCCATCATGCACATTAATTTTTGTCTTAGCGGTTTTCATGAATGGTCTACCAAGTAAAACAGAAGTGGTGGATGTATTTTCTTCCATCTTTATCACATAAAAATCAGCAGGGAATATCAAATCCTTAACTTTAACCAACACATCCTCAATCAATCCTAAAGGACGAATAGAAGACCTATTAGCTAACTGGATAATTATACTGGTTTCCTGCATACCATCTAAACCGAGGCTCTTGTAGACTGAGTATGGCATAACATTAATTGAAGCTCCTAAGTCTAGCATGGCGTGCTCGATTTCTCTATCCCCTATAGTACATGGCAAGAGGAACATACCTGGGTCCTGACATTTGTTTGGAATACCTTGGGTTATCAGGGCAGAAACATTCTTGCTTACCACGACTCTCTCAGCACTTTTAGTCTTCCTCTTTATGGTGCACATCTCCTTTAGAAATTTGGCGTCCCTTTGGATTTGCTGAATTGCATCAAGCAGCGGTATATTGATCCCAACCTTTCTCAGCGTCTCAAGAACATCCGCATCGTCGGCATCCTTAGATGGCCTTGTCAGCCTACTAGGAAAAGGGGCAACGGGAGTGTAAGACTTCATAGAAATTATAGGAGGAGTTACAACAGTTTCAGAGGGTGCTTGAGAACACTTATCTGGAGATATCTCTGAATCTTTTGGGGGACTCTCGGGAGTGGTTTGAGATGGCACTTCTTTACCACTTCTGAGGTTTATCGCACTAACACCTTCCGCTTTGGATTCAATTTTCCTCATTCTTCCCTTCACCTCCGTGAACTCATCTCTTAGAGATTTTATCTGCGACCTTGTCTCATTGCTAGCTTCCATAAGCGATTTGAACATGCCTTCAATGGCTTGACCTGAAATAGAAGAAACAGTCTGAGATGATTTTTCTTGCATCGTATGAACTAAACCAAATACCTGAGACACTTGTTCCTTTAGCTCTGCTATGTCGGTAGACATTTTAGCGTACTCGTTCCTTCCTCCGTACTGGCGACGGTTCTCAGCCATATTAGAAATCAACTGTCTGGCTTCCGCGGGTGTCTTCTCCCAAAGGGCTCCTCCACTCGATGCGTCAAGCATCTGGCAGTCATGCGGAAGCAACCCATCATAGAAGAATTCGATAAGCGCGGCTTCTGCTATCAAATGGTTCGGGCATTTTTCACAGAGTTTAATGAACCTCTCCCAGCATTCGTGAAACGCCTCGTCCTTTCCTTGCTCAAATTGGCGGATATCTTTTTTCACAGCTCTGGCTTTTGAAGCTGGGAAATACCTTTCCAAGAATAGACTCTGCAACTTCTCCCAAGTGAAAATGATCCCCGATGGCAAGTAATGCAGCCAATCTCGAGCTTCCCCTCTCAAGGTGAATGGAAAAGCTCTCAGGTAGAGCTGATCTTCAGTAATGCCGCCTGGCTTCATCGCAGAACTTGTCATTTGAAAGGCCTTGAGATGTTTATAAGGATCCTCATCTGCTTCACCACAAAAAGAGGGTAAATGGTCAATTAAACCCGATTTAAGCACAAACTCACCTGAAATTTCCGGGTAGGAAATACAAGAGGGTTGATGGCCCATAGCAAATGATGTCCACTGTCTGAGCGTTTTTGGGGCTCCAATCTCATCATCAATCTCCATTTTCTCAATAAAAATTTGGCACTTCTAGCACACTTAAACAAACAGATCAAAATTGCAAATAATAAAAGAATAAACAAAATTTTAAAGTAAAAATCAAAAGTTTACAAATCAAATTTAAATTAGGCCGAATTACACTTAGTTCCCCGGCAACGGCGCCAATTTTGGTAACGATATTATTGAACTATCGCCAATCATCGGGTTGTCGAGACCCGCCAAAATGAATTTATAAGTGCCCGAATTCACTAAACTATTTGTAGAATAGTAGCAACGGGGTCGATCCACAGGGAATTAAGGTATTTTGACTTAATCTTAATTAAATTTGCAAACTATTAATATAAGTGAAATAAGGGGTAATTGTTGGTTTTCAAGTAACTAAGATGGAGCAAAGCAAATGGGAAAATTTAGCTAACGGAGTTTCCGACTCGGGACGATCGGGGATAAATTTAGCAAACCTCTTGGATCATAGGATGACGAGTGTTACGTGCTCAATGTGTTAAAATAGGTAGGCAATAAGAGAGAGAGAGCACTCAGAACATGCAAGCATACATGATCTTATAGCAAGTAGTAAGTATTTTTTCATTCGTTTTCCCACAGAAATTTATTATAAGCTACTCGTGAAGTGTAAAGTTAAGAAAGAAGGGGTGGATTTGATGGGGTAGAATTGGTTTTAAATTGTCTATTTCCTACTGAATACGTAGAGGGTAGCAACATAAACAAGTGCAAGGCAAAGTTAAACTCAAATGAGAAGAAACGAGATTAATAAACGAAGACAAAAACAGCTAGACAGAATTGTAACTTTAGCAGAATTGCGGAAATAGCAATTCTACCGCAATTTTAATAACAGCGAAAGTGTGTAAAATGGAGAAACAAGGGCTACTAACGATTCCTCTATAGGCTTTTTCATACGATTCCCAAGCATTGGATTAACTCACTATGCATCAAACTCACTCAATCTCATGTATCTTCCGATTCCATGCATTAGATTCTTTAGTTTACTCATATTCAAGTAAGGTCTTAAGCATCTTGTTAAAGCAGAAAGTTGCGGTTTGTACTAGGAAAACGCCTATTCCGAGGTCGTTTTCTGGCTACCTTGAAAGGCTAGCATGAATGTATGACTCTGAACTCTTACTCCTTCCAGAGGTTAGGAGTTCTTTGGACAAAATGGATGGCCAATCGAAAGTGCCCGTGGGATGAAGCTTACATACAATCAATGCTTCGAGAGCTATCCTACATGCTTGGTTCACGTTTTTAGCCTATAGTATTGTCGTTAGCACGCCCCTATGTGACTTAGTTACTCATGGACGTGGGGAGAACAGAAATAAGAGATGAAAGAGACATGCTTAAAAGAGAAATAGACTGAAAACAGCAAGGTAAGACAGTAGCAGCAAAAGTTAAGAAACTGTGAAATAACAAATTGTGCTTTGATTACTTGATTTTTTGAATGAACAAAGGGAAGCTTGAAGTAAACAATGTAAAGACAGACAGCAACGAAATGAAATGAACTAACTATCAGAAGAGAAACAACACCCAAACAGAGCTGGAAATTGGAAATGAAAGACAGAAAGTAGTAATTAAGCTTGAACGCCTCGTTGCGAATGTCTCGACTGAAGGGAGAGAAAGATCAGCCTTGCTTGGATGAATCCAATCGGGAGAGAAGAGGAATCTTCTCTCCTTCCTATCAGATTGTCGACTCCAACAGCTAAACCTCTCAAACCAACAGACGGATGAGAAAAACAGGAGAAAAGATGGAGCTGCGAAGAGGCTTCTACGCTTCCGGATGATGATTGAACCCTCGACTTTGACCCCCTTTTATAGTAGTCTGCAGGTGCGTTTGGGCCAAGGAGAACCATCAATCTTCAACGTTGTACTTCAAAATGGATGGAGGAGAAAGAACGAATCCCTGAAATAACGAAAATTAACAGAAAAAGATCAGTCAACTTACGGTTTTCACTTGAAACATTGCGGTTTCAGCAATGTTTCCGCAATGCTGTCGCAATGTAGTTTTTTCATTCTTTTACTTCGGTTTTCAATCCTTTTCTTTCCTTTTGCACACAAGTCCTAATTTAGCTACCTTCTTTTAATTCTCACAAATAAGCATAGGTTTAAGCTAAATCCTATCAAAAACACCTAAGAGTGTGCATCTTTCTAAGCTAAATAAGTCCTAAATAAGTCACTTTTGGAGACATAACAACGAGTATTATGGTTAAATAAATTAACGAATGCACAGCTCGTCTAAAATTAATAAATAACCCAGACTGTTGGGTTTTATGTCCTAAAACTCGTGGTCTGTAAACTGTTATGTTTGTAATTATTCTATTTAAAATAAAGAGTTGTTAGTTTTATTCAGTAAAGGAGTTTACTGGAATAAAGTGAAACGTGTTTGGTTTAACCTATACCAATGACCAACACCCTTGGCTGAATATGAGTACTTGAGCCTCATGTATGACATGATTGTGGATCAGGCTCAAGTAGTCAGTCAAAACGGTCTATAGTATACGGATAAGGTTGGGTACCTTATTCTGGTAACACTATTGGATGCGGCTCACTTTGTATTGTACAGAACGATGTGATCCGAATCGTTCCACATAGAGATGTGAGAAGTGAGGGCGTCCTGTGTAAAGAGTTTACACAAGATCGAACCGCGTATTAAGTCGCTCTCTCTTTATAACTCCGTTTACTGATGAGACCGACTTATACATATTGATGGCCTAGGTAACTCGATCTCAATCCTGAGCTCGCTATGAACTCCTGCTTATTCGATAGTATCCTTTGACTTGCACGGGTGAGGGTGGCCCATAAGCGCCTACTCAATAAGCCTACCATCTCGGGGATAAAGTCGAATAGGCAGCTGGGGACATAGTAAAGCAAGATTGGAGTTCACTCCTAACCCGCTCTTCAGGGTTAGTAGATAGGTTGTTCCCTTAATAGCTGACTTCGGGGCTTGAACAATGAGCGCTCACACTCTCATGTGATGAGAGGGTTAACTGATCTGTTGGTTGGACCACAGATCTATTGTTCATTAGAGGTGTCAGTGGTACTTAAGGAACAAGACGTAATGCAGGGGTTAAACGGTTTAAAATGACCCAGCTGTGATTACGAACAACCTGTAAAGGGTCGACTTGCCCATGACGGTTATATCAGAGGACATAATATATCTACAGTGAGGAGAGTGCAACCCTCGGACTATAGTGGAGTCTCCGGGGGTTAACGAATGTTGATTGATTCGGGTTAAAAGAGTTTTGACCGAATAATCTCGTATCGTTGTTGCTCATGATCTGTAGGTCCTTTAGGTTCTCCTGGCTAGCTCGGATAACGTCGTACAACAGTATAAGAGAAAATTAAAAGAAAAAAAGAATTTGAATTGTTTAAATTCGGTTTATGGAGAATGATGTACATATTTAAATATGATTT
The DNA here is from genome assembly GCA_028017165.1 of Herpetospermum pedunculosum. Taxonomy (NCBI): domain Eukaryota; kingdom Viridiplantae; phylum Streptophyta; class Magnoliopsida; order Cucurbitales; family Cucurbitaceae; genus Herpetospermum; species Herpetospermum pedunculosum. Next base: position 15,351,948 of record CM051526.1, read on the forward strand.
AAATATGGGAATGGTCTACAACATGAATACGAAATTCATGTGCGAAATGTCGGTTTTTGGAAAACCGGGATTAATCATATTATTTATTTAATATTTGATATTGAATTAAATAATATTAATTAATTAAATTATATATTATATCTTTATTAATTAAAAAGTTTAATTAATAATATATATTATTATTTAAAATTAATTTTGAATTAATTTTAAAATAATAATATTTAATATATATATAATTGCATGTTCATGCTAGATGACATATGGCTTTGGCTAATCTTGACATTTAGCTTTTGTAAAAGTTTTCTTAATATGAAAGAAAAACTCAATGGGTTAAAGGTGGAGCAGAAGCTTTCGGTGGAAAGTGATATACAACAAATTGTTTGTTGATAAGCTTAAAAAAATAGATTGTGTGACAATCTCTCAATTTTTTAACACTGTCCATCCTATTGGAGTTAAAAAACTTGGCTGAAGTTTTCAACCATCCCTTTCTTCCATCTCAATTTTTTTTCTTTTTCTTTTCTAAACGGAGTCCCACAACTCCGTTGCGCGGCCCCGAGAATAGCGGGACTACCTGGGGTGGTCCTTGGCGCGTTTGTGAGAAAAGACTTGAAGAGTTCGTGACGAAGAACGAGCGGCGGAACGCGAAGAAAAGTAGAACTTCAAGGGTATGTTTTCTATTTTTCTATATTTCCGTTTTAAGAGCATGTTTTCTATTTGTTAAATTGATGAAATTAGAGTATCATCGGTCCAAAATCGCCTCCGCTGCGTATATCGCTCCATCACAGACATGCTCCATGGATTTAATTAGACATAAATAATTATGCTAATCAAGCATACCGTTCGGACATTGGCGGCCAACGCTCTCCCAAGACCGAACGGTAGCAACAAGCTAACTGTGACAACTATCTAATTTGGACGCGAAATTAGTTTGTCGATTTGGAATTCTAATTCGGGAAGAATGAACACCAAAAGCGTAAGGACGCCAATACGCTCAAGGTGCCATAATTCCTTGTTACTTGGCGGAAACGAGAGGCACGGCATCAAATCCTTTAACAAATGAACATGCTCAAAATCAAGGGTGCCTAGTCCTAAATCATTCAAACGTGCTCATAGATTAAGCTAAGAAATAGAATTCAATTCAATAAAATATTCAACCAATTCAGAATTTCAATCCTACAACCTCACCAAGAGTTCATACTACATTTATCCTTACAATCCCGAGCCAAAAACGGTAAATCTACTCACTCATGACTTGTGTGGTGTGGGATGGCTTCAAATTGAGCTTCCTAGCCCCTCCCATGGTGGAAAACAGCTGCTGGACGTCAAATCAGGCGCGGAGCTCGAGGTAGAAGATGATAATGGCGGCTAAAATCGGACAGAAACTTAAGTAATCCGTCGTAGCGTCGAGACGCTAGGGCAGCGTCTCGACGCTGCGCCCTAAATAATCCGCGCGCGCGCAGTCGGGGTGGCGTCGAGACGCTCGACAGCGTCGAGACGCTGTCGGCGTCGAGCGAGCGTCGAGACGCTATCGCTCGACGCTTGCTCTCGGGTTTTTCTTCAATTCAGCGCTTCAGACTTCGGAGCGTCGAGACGCTATGGCAGCGTCTCGACGCTGGGCAGCGTCGAGCTAGCGTCGCGACGCTGTCGCTCGACGCTAGCTCTCGGGTTTTTCTTGGATTTCTGCCTTCAATTCCTCCAAAGCGCTCAACTCTCATTCCTTTGCATGGACCTTCCCCGGAAGTGTTCTTAGGCCTTTAAAATGCGATATTAGGCTCCGAAAAGCGCCGAAACGCTCCCGAGGGCGAATTACCAAAAACACCTGCAATGATCACATATAAGCAAGATTAAGCCAATAATAAACGTGAATTAGGGACATAATTATAGCTCCAAAATGGAGCTATCAGTTGGCACTCATGAGAGTGTGCCTCCCATTGCGCGACACTGTCCATGATGCTTCAGGCTGGCCAATGATCCGAATGGCCTCCTCCAAGACAGCTTCTGTAGGCTCATCAACAATCCTTGAATAATCAGTGTGTTTCTGGCCCTTGAGGCCGTAAGCTTCGTTGATTGCCTTCGCTGAGAAGTCTACCTCGACTCCTCTGACCACAGACAGGCCCTCCTCAGAATTCCTCAAATTGGCGTAGAAGTCATACACCATGCTTGAGTAAGCTGGATTGGGTGGTCTGCACAGCTCCTCCCAACCGTGATTCGTGATTCCTGCGCGCAAGAATTGCGGCAGGTCAGCAGGTCTGTTGTTGCGTGCTCAATGTGTTAATAAGAATAAGCAAAAAGAGAGAGAGAGCACTCAGAACATGCAAGCATACATGATCTTATAGCAAGTAATGAGTATTTTTTCATTCGTTTTCCCACAGAGACTTATTTTTAGCTATTCACGAAGTGTTTTGTTAAGAAAGAAGGGGTGGATTTGATGGGTTCAAATTGGTTTTTAATTGCCTACTTCTTACCGAACATATAAAGGAATGTAACATAAACAAATGCAAGTTGAAATTAGACTCAAAGGACAAGAGATGGAATTAATAAACGAAGAAGAAAACAGCTAAACAGAATGGTAACTTAGCAGAATTGCGGATACCGCAATGTTATCGCAATTGTAAAAACAGTAAAAGTGTGTAAAATGGAGAATTAAGGGCTGCTAACGACTATCCTATAGGCATTTTAATACGATTCCCAAGCATTGGATCAACTCTCTATGCATCAAACTCACTCTATCTCATGTATCGTCCGATTCCATGCATTAGATTCTTTAGTTTACTCAACTCAAAGTAAGGTCTTAAGCATCTTGTTAAAGCAGAAGTGTTTAGTTTGTACTAGGGGAACGCCTATTCCTAGGCCGTTTCCTGGTTACCTTGAAAGGCTAGCATGATAATATGACTCTGAACTCTTACTCCTTCCAGAGGTTAGGAGTTCTTTGGACAAAATGGATGGCCAATCGAAATTGCCCGTGGGATGAAGCTTACATACAATCAATGGTTCGAGAGCTATCCTACATACTTGGTTCACGTTTTTTAGCCTATAGTTCTGTCATTAGCATGCCCCTAAGTGATTTAGCTACTCATGGATATATAGAGGACAGAAATATAAGATAAAACAGACATGCTTAGAAGAGGAATGAACTGAAAACAGTAAAGGAAAGCAGTAGAATGCGAAGGCAAGAAACTGTGAGATGAAAACTTGTGATTTGATTACTTTGATTGTTTGAACGAACAAGGGAAAGCTTAAAGTAAATAATCCAAAGACAGAAAGCAACGAAATGAAGTAGACTAATCACTAAACCAGAAGCGACAACTAAACAATGCTGGAAATTAGAAAGGAAAGACAGAAAGCAGTAAATGGTGCTTGAAAGCCTCGTTGCAGTCGCCTCGAATGAAGGATCAAAAAGGTCAGCCTTGCTTGGATGAATCCAATCGGGAGAGAAGAAGAATCTCCTCTCCTTCCTATCAGATTATCGACTCCAACAGCTGAGCTTCGCAAACCAACAGACGGCAAAGAAAAACAGGAGAAAAGATGGACTGCGAGAAGACTTCTACGCTTTCGGATGATGCTTGAACCTCCGACTTTGACCCCCTTTTATAGTAGTTTGCAGGTGCGTTTGGGCCAAGGAGAACCATCAATCTTCAACGTCGTATATCAGAATGGATGGAGGAGAAAGAACGAATCCCTGAAATCACGGAAATTAACAGAAAAAGATCAGTCAACTTACGGTTTTCACTTGAATAATTGCGGCTTCAGCAATGTTTTAGCAATGCTGTCGCAATGCAGTTTTTTTCATTTTTTTCCTTCGGTTTTCAACCCTTTTCTTTCCTATTGTGCATAAGTCCTAATTTAGCTACCTTCTTCTCATTCTCATATTTAAGCATAGGTTTAGGCTAAATGCTATCAAAAACACCTAAAAGTGTACATCTTCTTAAGCTAAATGGGTCCTAAATAAGTCACTTTCAGAGACTTAACACACCCCCAAACTTAAGGTTTTGCTTGTCCTCAAGCAATCTAAGGACTTACCTAGGCTGCTGTTTCACCTTCTTTAACCACTTACTAACTCCCCTATATCCCTATCTATAGCACTGCTGTCCTGTGACACACTTCTAAGCTTAAAACTATCCTCTTATCTAGCTTCTTCTGACTTCGCCTGCCTAACACTCCATCTGTTTTTATTAACTTCCTACAATTGATCTATTTGCTTTTGTCATATCATGCCACTATCCCTAAGGTTTCAAATTCTGCCTAGCTTTACCTCAGACTCAGTACATGCTTCTAGCTTTATTTTTAATGTGCCTAGGATTCCTTAGAGTCATGCCAGTCTTAGTATTAACGGTGACAGTAGTACTTTTAGAGAACAACCTAAACCCTGGCATCACTACATTGGATATACACTCATCTCCCTAAACAACCCTACAAGTTACAACTTTGTACTTAGCTAATTGAGGATCAAAGTTCTTTTTAAATAGGACATCTAAGCCACAAAGTTATAACTCCTAGGTATACATTCTTCTTCCCTATTCTTTTCCCTTTTTCTTACTTAGGTGGGGCCTCTCCTCTGGTTGCCTTTTGATGCAATGCCACTTGTGGGTCACACACTTGGCACTGATTACTTAGCAACCTAAGAGAGACCCCCCTCTTTATTCTATTTTTCATTTTTTTTTTTTTCAGTTCATCATTTTTTGTAAAGGAGAAGAAGAATGCTTATGTTTCTAAGGGAGAGAGGAATGTTCCTAGGCCTAGGGTGGCCTCCCCCAAACTTCAACTACTCATTGTCCCCAATGAGTGTCTGAGGTGGCACACCCCCAAACTATCCTAGAAGCATCTAGTCTAAGGTAAAACAAAGAGAATCTAAAGCCCTAGGCATAGACAAAACACTCAAACAGCAAATATCACAGCAGCAGGAATAATAAAAAAAACAGACAGATAAGGGCTTAAAGCTAAGCATGCTGAGCTTTTTAGAGGTTGATTTAAACTAGCAAAGGGTGTCCTATGACACTCATCCAGCATGCTTTTAGATAAGCTATATATGGTAGTCATGATAGCAGCAAAAGATGGAATTTAAACAGATCACAGCCTAGCTAAACAGACAGTCCAAAACATGCTTTCAGTCACAAAAATTGCGGGGACCGCAATTATTTCGCAATTAAGTCAGGGCAGATATAACAGTGATTAAGGCCCCTAAGCATGCTCTTTCCAGTCATTCAAGCTCTTCTAAAAATAAAACAAAACTAACCTACCTAGGCTCCTATCATTAGATTATACTAAACAAAATTAAAAAACATAAAACTAAGCATCTAAAACAGATCAAAAGTGTACGAAAAAACAGCATAATTCACATGGTCTATCAGAAAGCAGAAAATTGTTTTTTTTCTAAGGGAACAGCAATACTCCCTTCAGTGCAATTCAAACCAGCACTCAAACATCTTCATCCTCATCTGGTTGTCGTGGTCGTGGAGGCACCCATGGAGTCAGGAGATTTGTGGGGAAGTCAGGGAAGATGCACCCAAGTTGGTCTGCAACTTCCTTGTCCCGTGCCTGCGCGTATGTGGCCCATTGAGCCATTCTCTTCTGCATATCCATCAGGCAAGCCATGGACAGTGACTGATCAGCAGCCAGCCTATCCAGCATGAATTCCATGTTCCCCTTCCTCTTCAGCCGTAAGCCAGCAGGTAACTCCAAGTGGCCTGTGTAAGTCATTTGCTGCTCCATGAGCTCGATGGGAACTCCTGCAAGCAAACAGAGTTTAGTTATAGTATTAGGGAAAAACAATGGTCCCTTACCTTTCTTGGCGCACTCAGCAATAGCAACAGTGATGACTTCTCCCACGTTGATCGTGAGACCCCTCATTATCGCATACACCAGCAGCGAACGGCTCTGGTTGATTGTAGTCTCGTGAGTCACTGGGGACAATCTCCGTCTCACGAACGAAAACCAAACAGCCGCCTTAGCCGTGAGGTTGGCACTCATGAGAGTGTGCCTCCCATTGCGTGACACGGTCCAGGAAGCTTCAGGCTGGCCAATGGTCCGAATGGCCTCTTCCAGAACTGCCTCAGTAGGCTCATCAACAATCCGTGCATAATCTGTATGTGTTTGGCCCTTGAGACCATAGGCTTCGTTGATGGCCTTGGCTGAGAAATCCACTTCTACCCCTCTGACCACAGACAGGCCATCCTCAGGGCTGAGCACATTGGCGTAGAAATCATACACCATGCTCGTGTAGGCTGGATTGGGCGGTCTGCAAAATTCCTCCCAGCCGTGGTTTATAACTCCTGCGCGCAAGAACTGCGGCAGGTCAGCAGGTCGGTCGAGGAAGCCCTTCTCGTGCAGCAACTCCCTCTTCCTCAGCTCAGCACCCCTGGACTCTGCATCAGAGGAAACATACCTCACTGACTGAGGCTCATCTTCAGGGTAGAGCTTGGCCTTCCCTTTATCTGCTGGCTTGGCTGACTCGGCAGCCTCAACCTTGAGTCGTTTGAGCAAAGGCTCAGTGCTCTCTTTGGCTGACTTGGTAGCCTCAACCTTCTTGGCCTTCTTCTTCTTCAGCTTCTTGGCTCGTTTGGCCTTAAGAATCTTGGCCTTCTTCTTCTTCTTGAGCTTTGCCTCAATGGTGATCTGCTGCAGGCACGCCCCCAACGTCTCTTCCATTGAGTCAGTCTTCTGTTCAAGACTCTCCGGGCTATCTTCCCTCATAGGAGAGAAGACCTCGTCTTCCTCAGCATCTCCACTGCCCTGCGTTGACTCTTGGTACTCCCCATAGGGGAATTCAGGATCAGGCCGTGGAGAAGTGTGAGACGGCGTGGTGCTCTGTGCTGCTGCAGGTGTCTGTGCAGAACTCAGTGGTGAAGACGGCTGCTCAGGGCTCTGTGCTGGCGGTGATGAAGAGAGCTCTGGGCTCTGCACTGGTTCAGATGGTGAAGGGCTGTGCGCAGGTGATGCAGATGGCGATGAACCCTTCTTGGTCGATTCGTGGGACGCACGATCCGTTTCTTGACTCTCCACAGAGGGAGTCTTTGCTTTGCTTGGTTCGGCGGCCATCTCGATACTCCACCGGCGCTTCTTGGGTGTGCCTGCTGGTTCAGAGGGTCCAGCAGGTATCTCAGAGACAACCTTCCACTTCTTCTTGCGAATCGGCAGCTTATCCAGTCGTTCCGTTCGCGCAGCCTCAGCATCAGCCAAGGCGAGCAATGCATCTCTCGCAGCCGTTTCAGCGTCGTCAGCCCTTTTCTTGGCCGCAGATCGTTCAGCCCGTGTGAACACCATTGTTGAGTTTTGGAGTTTTGGAGAGAAGAATCAAAGATGAAGAGAATCTCAGTTTTCTTGGAAATCAGAGAATGGGAGAATCGTATCGATCGAGCGCCTTCTAACGGATATAAAGGAAACGGCTAAATCCCAACGGCTATATTTTGCGGATCCTGCAATTCCAGCGCAATTTTAGGGATTTTTTTTCATCAAAATGTCAATCTTTGCTCGCCCGTATCTTTTATTTGGCTCGATCTTTTCTTGATTTTTAAAGCTGGAATTACTCTCCTTGATTCCCTCTTTCTATTCCCTACAAAAAGAAATAAAAACAACATCAAATTCGCAATTAAAATAATACAACAAAACATACAAACGATAACCGGAAAATCGCAAAAAATAAACTAAGGCATGAGCCTTATGTTGACGAGCACAGCAATCACTCGTCCTCTCTCGTTCTTTTTTTCACGCTTCAGTCAAGAGGAAGGCCGAGAGAGTCTTCACATCTCCTTCCTCATAGTAGTGCTTCAACCTTGCACCATTAACCATAAACGGTTGGCCTTGCTGCAAGTTCTTTATCTCTATGGCACCATGAACAAACACATTAGTAATCACAAATGGACCTGACCATCTAGACTTAAGTTTCCCTGGAAATAGTTTCAACCGTGAGTTAAACAACAAAACAAGTTGACCCTTCTTAAAGTCCTTAACTCTAAGTCTACTATCGTGCCAAATCTTGGTCTTTTCCTTATACATCTTAGCATTTTCATAGGCCATATGTCTAAGCTCATCAAGCTCATGTAATTGCAAAGACCTCAGTGTTCCTGCATCCTTTACACAAAAATTCAATTCCTTCATGGCCCAAAATGCTTTGTTTTCTAACTCAAGTGGTAAGTGACAAGTCTTGCCATATACCAGCCTATAGGGAGACATACCTAGGGGTGTCTTATATGCTGTCCTATAAGCCCAAAGTGCATCCTCAAGCTTAAAGGACCAGTCTTTCCTATTAGGTTTGACCACTTTTTCTAGGATGTTCTTAATTTCCCTATTTGAAATTTCAGCCTGTCCATTCGAGTGTGGGTGATAGGGGGTGGCTACTCTATGTCTAATGTTATACTTAGCCAACACTCTCTCCATAGCCTTGTTAATGAAATGTGACCCCTCATCACTAATGATGGCACGAGGTGTCCCAAACCTAGTAAAAATGTGCCTATGCAAGAATTTGGTGACTGTTTTAGCATCATTATTAGGACATGCTTTGGCTTCTACCCACTTGGACACATAGTCCACTGCCACTAATATGTAGAGGTTACCTGATGATGGAGGAAATGGCCCCATGAAGTCAATGCCCCACACATCAAAGAGCTCCAACTCTAAGATGTAGGTGAGGGGCATCTCATCCTTTCGACTGAGGTTACCTGTTCTTTGGCATTCATCACAGCTGTGGGCATAGTTGTGGGCATCTTTGAAGATCGTTGGCCAATAGTAGCCACTCTGAAATACCTTTGCAGCTGTTCTTTGGCCACCAAAGTGTCCACCATAAGGAGCTGTGTGGCAGTGCTGCAGCACAGACTTCGCTTCAGCAGCTGAAACACACTTCCTTAGCAAGCCGTCAGCACATGTTCTGTAAAGTGTGGGGTCATCCCATATGAATTTCCTTGCTTCATGAAGGAACCTCCTCTTCTCTTGTCCTCCCTTGAAAACTGGTAAAACCTGTGATGCACGGAAGTTAGCAATGTCAGCAAACCAAGGTTCCTCATCGTTATCACGATGAGTCAAAGCAAAGACATGTTCATCAATAAAAGCATCAGAAATTGCGGGGTCCGCAATTTTTTCGCAATTGTGCTGCAATCGAGACAGGTGATCCGCAACCACATTTTCACTTCCCTTTTTGTCTCGAATGTCCAAATCAAACTCTTGCAGCAACAGTACCCACCTAATCAACCTAGGCTTAGCATCAGCCTTCCTCATAAGATACTTCAAGGCAGAATGGTCAGTGTACACAATTGTCCTAGTGCCTACAATATAGTTTCTAAATTTTTCGCAAGCAAACACTACAGCAAGCATCTCTTTCTCAGTAGTTGTATAATTACATTGAGCCTCATTTAAGGTTTTACTAGCATAATAGACAGGGTGTGTTAGCTTGTCAATCTTTTGTCCTAACATCACTCCTACAGCATAGTCACTGGCATCACATAACATCTCAAAGGGAAGATCCCAATTTGGTCCTACTATGATAGGGGCTGTGACTAGTGCTTTCTTAAGGGTGGTCCAAGCTACTACACATTCCTTAGAGAAGATGAATGGCCTGTTTAGTTCTAGAAGCTCACACAGAGGCTTGGCTATCTTAGAAAAGTCCTTAATGAACCTTCTATAGAAGCCAGCATGCCCTAAGAAACTTCTAATGGCCTTGACATTCTGAGGCTCTACCAACTTCTCTATGATCTCAATTTTGGCTCGGTCAACTTCTACACCTGCCCTCGACACTCTATGACCTAAGACAATCCCCTCATCTACCATGAAGTGACACTTTTCCCAATTAAGGACTAAGTTAGTCTCTTCACATCTAGCCAAGACTTGTCCTAAATTATCTAGACAGTTGGTGAATGAATCCCCAAAGACTGAGAAGTCATCCATGAATATTTCTATCATGGACTCATCCAACTCAGAGAAGATTGCCATCATGCACCTTTGGAAAGTTGCCGGTGCATTGCATAAGCCAAAAGGCATTCTGCGAAAGGCAAAAGTTCCAAAAGGGCAAGTGAAGGTAGTCTTCTCTTGGTCCTTAGGGTCTATAGTAATCTGATTATAGCCAGAATAACCATCTAAGAAACAATAGTAGGCTCTACCAGCTATTCTGTCTAACATCTGGTCAATGAACGGTAGAGGGAAGTGGTCTTTTTTAGTTTCTTTATTTAATTTCCTGTAATCCATGCACACTCTCCATCCTGTGACAGTCCTAGTTGGAATCAGTTCGTTGTTCTCATTGACTACCACAGTCATCCCACCCTTTTTAGGTACACACTGTATAGGGCTCACCCACTGACTACTAGCTATGGGGAAGATCACACCAGCATCTAACCATTTTATTATTTCTTTCTTAACTACCTCTTTCATAGAGGGATTCAGCCTACGTTGGTGATCTACTCTAGGGGTGTGCTCTTCCTCTAGTATAATCTTATGCATACAATAAGAAGGACTAATGCCTCTAATATCAGCAATAGTCCATGCAATAGCCTTCCTATGTTGCTTAAGCAGTAAAATTAGTTCAACCTCATGCTTTGCACTTAATTTAGACGAAATGATAACAGGCAGAGTTTCATTACTTCCTAGATATGCATACTTGAGGTGAGTGGGGAGTGGTTTCAGTTCTAAAACAGGTGGATGCTCAATGGATGGCTTTAAAGGATTCACAGATCTATCAGTTAGGTCAATATTCATACAAACATGCTGAGGGTTATCTACAGGCATATCCATTATGTCAGATATATTCAAGTCAGCTACATCTAATTGTACATATTCATTAGCATGCTTTGTTAATAATACATGCTCCAATTGTTCTTCCATTAAAGAATCAACAACGTCCATACTAGCACAGGATTCAAGGTCAGAGGGATACCTTAAAGCTTTATACACACTAAATTTCACCTCTTCATCATGAACCCTCATAGTAAGCTCACCTTTTTGGACGTCTATAAGTGCCCTACCTGTGGCTAGAAATGGTCTGCCTAGCAGGATGGGGACCTCCTTGTCTGCTTCATAATCCAGGATAATGAAATCTGCAAGGAAAATAAATTTGTCAACTTTCACTAGAATATCCTCAATCTTACCTTCAGGGTATGCGATGGATCTGTCTGCTAGTTGTAAAGTGACAGTGGTTGGACGTGCTTCTCCTATTCCCAGCTGGCGGAATAGTGATAGGGGCATGAGGTTTATGCTGGCTCCCAGGTCACAAAGCGCTCTGCCCACGTGCTTGCCTCCAAGTTCTACAGGTAAGGTGAAGGAACCAGGATCCTTCTCCTTCTTGGGCAACTTGTTTTGGAGTATGGCACTGCACTCCTCAGTGAGGTTTACTGTTTCAAACTCACCAATTATTTTTTTGTTAGTAATAATGTCCTTCAAAAACTTTACATAGGAAGGCATAGACTGTAAAACTTCTACAAAAGGAATGTTGACATGCACTTGCTTAAGAATTTCTAAGAATTTATTAAAATGCACTTCCTGTTCCTGCTTCTTCTTAAGCCTTCGAGGATATGGAGGTGGTGGCACATATGCAGGCACGTCAGGGCGCCTTAGGATAGGTGGAGGCCTTGGAATTTCTTCTATCTCCTCAACAATTGACTCTAGCCTGGCTCCTGATGTGCTAGTTGGTGGTGGACCTTGGTTTGGCAGAGCCTCCAGTGGAGCACTAGACTCAGTGTTCTCTACTCTCTTTGGTGTGTCCTTTGTGTTGCTCACCAATGGTCGGCCACTCCTAAGTTCAATTGCTTGAACTTGTTCTTTACCATCTCTCCTTGGCACCTCGGTGTCAGCAGGGAGCCTGCCTTGGGGCCTACTCTTGAGTTCATTGGCCAATTGGCCTATTTGGTTCTCTAGGCTCCTAAGACTAGCTTGCTGGCTTTGAAGAGTAGCATCATTCTTAGCTATGTATTCCTTGAGTAAGTTTTCTACAGAAGATCCTACAGGTTGGTTGTATGGTTTTTGATACATTGATTGGTTATGTTGGGGAGTGAAACCAGGTGTTCCACTCGGTCTAGGCTTGTTAGGATTTTGGTTAGCATTTTGTTGGCCACCCCATGACAGGTTTGGGTGGTTTCTCCAACCAGGGTTGTAAGTTTGTGAGTAGGGGTTATTCCTAGGCTACTGCTGGCTTCCAATGTAGCAGACTGAGGATGGATTCCCAGGGCAGTATTCATATGGGTGCCCTTCCCCACAGAATCCACAGATAAGTGCCTCGCCTTGACTTGGTTGGGTGCCCATTGACATGGCTGTGGCGGTATTGGCACTGGTTTGGAGATTGGCCTGAGCCATTTGCTTAACTAGGTTGGTCAGGGCATTTATTTGGCTGCTCATTGCACTTAGAGCATCCTTGTCTTGAGCTCTAGTTGGCTCAACTGGATCATCTGACCACCTACAGTGAGATGCTGAGATCTTCTCCAAGATCTCATAGGCTTCGTTGTAACTCTTGGACAACATGGAACCACCAGCAGATGAATTTAAGACTTGCCTAGTGCTGGGGTTGCATCCTTTGAAAAAGACCTCTATTTGGATACACCATGGGATGCCATGATGTGGACATTTGAGAAGAAGGTCTTTGAACCTTGTCCAAGCTTCGTGAAGAGATTCATTATCAGCTTGTTTGAATTTAACTATATCATCACGAAAGGTAGAATTCCTATCAGGTGGGAAGTATTTGACTAGGAATTTCTCTGCTAAGTCTGTCCAGTTGCAGACAGATCCAGAAGGTAATGAGTTCAACCATGTTTTGGCTTTGTCCCTCAAAGAGTAAGGGAACAAGTATAGCCTCAAGGCTTCTTGGGACACTCCAGGGATGATAAAGGTATCACTAACTCCTAAGAAGTTCCTAAGATGGTTGTGAGGGTCCTCATTTTCTATTCCAAAGAATTGTCCCACAGTGGACAACATTTGGAACATCACTGGCTTTAACTCGAATGAGTTGGCAGTGATCTCAGGACGGATTATGCTGGGGTTCAGCTCCCCAGGCATAGGTACTAAATATGAAAGAATGGCACTATTCTTGTCATTCGCTATTTCGATGGGGTTGCGAATGACAGGTACCTGATTTGGAACTATCTCTTCCATTTCTTCGATTTCAGGTATGATAGGAGGTTGTTTAAAAAGACGTTTCTTGGCTTTATTTCTGGCTTTAAATAGTCTCTCGAGCTCAGGATTGAACTCTAGATCTCTATTTGAAGGCTCACTCATAAACTAACCCAATAGTACCTGCAAAAGAAATGAAACAGATCAGCTTCAATAAGTAATGAACTTGTTTTTTCAAACTTAACAGACTTCGTTTTCACTTAAAATAAGTCCCCGGCAGCGGCGCCAAAAACTTGTTGCGTGCTCAATGTGTTAATAAGAATAAGCAAAAAGAGAGAGAGAGCACTCAGAACATGCAAGCATACATGATCTTATAGCAAGTAATGAGTATTTTTTCATTCGTTTTCCCACAGAGACTTATTTTTAGCTATTCACGAAGTGTTTTGTTAAGAAAGAAGGGGTGGATTTGATGGGTTCAAATTGGTTTTTAATTGCCTACTTCTTACCGAACATATAAAGGAATGTAACATAAACAAATGCAAGTTGAAATTAGACTCAAAGGACAAGAGATGGAATTAATAAACGAAGAAGAAAACAGCTAAACAGAATGGTAACTTAGCAGAATTGCGGATACCGCAATGTTATCGCAATTGTAAAAACAGTAAAAGTGTGTAAAATGGAGAATTAAGGGCTGCTAACGACTATCCTATAGGCATTTTAATACGATTCCCAAGCATTGGATCAACTCTCTATGCATCAAACTCACTCTATCTCATGTATCGTCCGATTCCATGCATTAGATTCTTTAGTTTACTCAACTCAAAGTAAGGTCTTAAGCATCTTGTTAAAGCAGAAGTGTTTAGTTTGTACTAGGGGAACGCCTATTCCTAGGCCGTTTCCTGGTTACCTTGAAAGGCTAGCATGATAATATGACTCTGAACTCTTACTCCTTCCAGAGGTTAGGAGTTCTTTGGACAAAATGGATGGCCAATCGAAATTGCCCGTGGGATGAAGCTTACATACAATCAATGGTTCGAGAGCTATCCTACATACTTGGTTCACGTTTTTTAGCCTATAGTTCTGTCATTAGCATGCCCCTAAGTGATTTAGCTACTCATGGATATATAGAGGACAGAAATATAAGATAAAACAGACATGCTTAGAAGAGGAATGAACTGAAAACAGTAAAGGAAAGCAGTAGAATGCGAAGGCAAGAAACTGTGAGATGAAAACTTGTGATTTGATTACTTTGATTGTTTGAACGAACAAGGGAAAGCTTAAAGTAAATAATCCAAAGACAGAAAGCAACGAAATGAAGTAGACTAATCACTAAACCAGAAGCGACAACTAAACAATGCTGGAAATTAGAAAGGAAAGACAGAAAGCAGTAAATGGTGCTTGAAAGCCTCGTTGCAGTCGCCTCGAATGAAGGATCAAAAAGGTCAGCCTTGCTTGGATGAATCCAATCGGGAGAGAAGAAGAATCTCCTCTCCTTCCTATCAGATTATCGACTCCAACAGCTGAGCTTCGCAAACCAACAGACGGCAAAGAAAAACAGGAGAAAAGATGGACTGCGAGAAGACTTCTACGCTTTCGGATGATGCTTGAACCTCCGACTTTGACCCCCTTTTATAGTAGTTTGCAGGTGCGTTTGGGCCAAGGAGAACCATCAATCTTCAACGTCGTATATCAGAATGGATGGAGCAGAAAGAACGAATCCCTGAAATCACGGAAATTAACAGAAAAAGATCAGTCAACTTACGGTTTTCACTTGAATAATTGCGGCTTCAGCAATGTTTTAGCAATGCTGTCGCAATGCAGTTTTTTTCATTCTTTTCCTTCGGTTTTCAACCCTTTTCTTTCCTATTGTGCATAAGTCCTAATTTAGCTACCTTCTTCTCATTCTCATATTTAAGCATAGGTTTAGGCTAAATGCTATCAAAAACACCTAAAAGTGTACATCTTCTTAAGCTAAATGGGTCCTAAATAAGTCACTTTCAGAGACTTAACATCTGTCGAGGAATCCCTTCTCGTGCAGCAGCTCCCTTTTCCTCAGCTCAATGCCTCTAGACTCAGCGTCAGAAGACACGTACCTCACTGATTGAGGCTCATCTTCAGGGTAAAGCTTGGCTTTCCCTTTGTCTTTCGGTTTGGCTGACTCCGCAGCCTCCATCTTGAGCTTCTTCAGAGATGGCTCATCACTCTCCTTCTCTGATGAAGGCACCCTCTTGGCTTTCTTTTTCTTTGATTTCTTGGACCGTTTGGCCTTAACAATCTTGACGGCCTTCTTCTTCTTCAACCTTGCCTTGGTTGTGATCTGCTGGAGGCAAGCCCCCAGTGTCTCGTCCATAGAATCATCCTTCTGCGCAGGACTCCCAGGGCTGGCTTCCGTCAACGGAGAGAAGACCTCTTCTTCCTCAGCTTCCCCACTGCCCTGCGTCGATTCTTGATACTCTCCATAGGGAAAGTCAGGGTCAGGCCGTGGAGAGTCATTAGAGTCCATATAGGTTTCTTTGTGAAAGAAGCTCGAGTCTGGAGCTCGCCGAAATGTTCGGTATAAGTTCAAACTCGTTCTAGGCAATACGAGGAGAAATTCGAAGAGAAATTGGCCGAAGCGTTCGGGGAAGCAAGCTGGTCTAAGGCGGTGCGAAGAGTTCGAAGTCCGCTGAAGACTTAGCTTGTTGATCAAGCTTGTAATAAAATAGTTATTGCTTGCTAAATGCCAAAATCGATCCACTTTAGTGTTTTTAATTATTTATGCATTGCGAATGTATGTTTTAATTAAAATCCATGTTTGTATGTGCATAACGTATGCCATATAGATTTAAAATCCCACCGTAGGAAGCATGCTCCATGCATTAAAATTATGTTATAAGTGTTATAATATATAGTATGCATATTTGGGAATTCATGAGTATTAATATAAGAGTTATATTAATTCATGAATTAGTTGTTGCTAATTTAATAGAATAATTGATATAAGTGTTATATTAATTATGAAATTAAATTTACAACATAGGTTGTCCTGGTTTTATGCATATTATAGGTTATAAGTGTTATAATATATTGGATGCATGTATAATTCATGAGTATTAATATAAGTGTTATATTAATTAATGAATTAGTTGTTGTTTGGTTAATAGAATAATTGATATAATTGTTATATTAATTATGAAATTAAACATCCAACTAAGATGCATTTTGTATGTTATAATTGTTATAATGTATAGGATGCATGCTTAATTCATAATAATTGATATAAGTGTTATATTAATTTATGAATTAGGAGTTGTATATTTAAGAGCATAATCGATATAAGTGTTATATTAATTATGAAGTTAAATATTCAATTTGTCATGCCTTAGCGTTCGTATGTTCGAGAAGCATATAGAAGTTTGTTATAGAAGTCTGCTTTTGCAAGCGTTGTAAAAATGACTTAGACTTTTAAAATCTATAACAAAGAAAGAGCATGTTCATTTAGGGTTAATGGTTCGATCAGGTTCATTAGATGAATAGGTCGAAATCTCGTAAATGCTAAGGTTATGAGAAACTCACCCGGTGAAATCCTGTTCGAGGTTGGAGGTATTTAAGCTGACGATTTACGGAACACCTCCTACCTGGGGACGATCCGGTACTTGAGTAAAGTTAACCAGGCTTTATGAGCGTGCGGGAGAGGTGTGAGGTTAATTAAATCTGTTAATAACCTAGACATCTTAGGTAAATAGTTTGCCTAGACTTAAGGTTTTATTTTCTTAGCCGGATAAAACCTGAGTGTTTACCCTAAAAACCATCCACGATGCTTAGTAGATGTGTTGAGAAGGAATATATGATATATCCCTCTCCTGCTACGCACTCCCTAAAAGTTCACAATGTGAGAATTTTGCTTGGCCTCATGATGCCATATGGGGCATCTCCAGACGGGTGGTGTTTGCAACTTTCAATAGCAAGGTGAATGGAGTAAGTGTCTATAGTAAGTGGGAGAAGGAAGTGCGTCGGTGCTTCCTGTGGTCTCCACCGTTGGATTGAACCGTGAGATTCCCATGTTCCGCCTGCAGGCTGCCCTTGGGGCACCATCCAAACGGAGGGCTGGGCATGGGAGATCGAACACCTCAGTCACCATTTATGGATAAAGAAACATAGGGTCATTCCCAACACTGACATTCCATACGGTTGCTATGTTGGGGCCGTTCTGTGCGTTCTAAAAATGGAGGGTCACACTTACGGGATTTGCTAAGGAGTTAGTAAATCCAGACCAAAAACGATAACTAAGATGCTATAGGAATATGAGTTATTCTGGTGATAGCATTTAGTCAAGAATGTTTTGATTTAGTAAAGGAGTGCTCACCTACCCTACGGTAGGGACCATTCTGACTTACTAAAGTATCGTTGTTAGTAAATAAAGAGTTTGGGTACTTTATTTGCTACTAAACCTCCTAATTGGTTTAAATAGGTTAAAACCGTTTCACTAATAGTTTTACATTCTTTTTTCAGCATGTCGAGCTCTTTTATTCAGTTGTTAGCTCACGACAAATTAACCGGTGAAAATTTTGGGACATGGAAGTCGAACCTTAATGCTGTTTTGGTTCTCGACAACCTAAGATTTGTCTTAACGGAGGAGTGTCCTCCGGTTCCTGGTTCAAATGCCTCACGAACTGTTCGTGAAGCATATGACGGTTGGATTCGGGCTAACGATAAAGCTCGAGTTTATATCCGGGCAAGCATATCTGATGTTTTGTCAAGGAAGCATGAGGGGATGGTTTCCGCTAAGGAAATCATGGCTTCACTACAAGAGATGTTTGGAAAGCCTTCCTCATCTCTTAGGTATGAAGCCCTCAAGCACATTTACAACTGCCATATGGCTGAAGGAACCTCTGTTAGGGAACATGTCCTTAACATGATGGTGTACTTCAATACAGCAGAAGTAAATGGGGCAACCGTCGACGAACAAGGTCAGGTTGGATTTATCTTGGAATCTCTTCCGAAGAGTTTCCTGCACTTTAGGACCAATATGGTTATGAACAAGATAGAATAAAATCTGACGTCTCTTCTGAACGAGCTTCAGATTTATCAGTCCCTGCATACCTCGAAAGGAAAAGAGAAGGAGGTAAATGTTACCACTTCTGTGAAGTTCCAGAAAGGGTCTGGGTCTGGGACTAAATCTGAACCTCTTACTGTGAGTAATAAGATTATTCACAAGAAGAAGAGAAGTGCGAGGAAGGGCAAAACCCCAGCTGTAGGAAAGGTAAAAGCTTCACACAGTGGAAAGTGTTTTCATTGTGGTGAAGAAGGGCACTGGAAGCGAAACTGCCCTAAATACCTAGCGGAGAAAAAGGCACAGAATGAACGACAAGGTAAATATGATTTATCTTCTGTCTAAACATGTTTTGTGGATTATGATTGTCATACCTGGATGTTGATTCAGGAACCACTAATCATGTTTGTTATTCTATTTCAGGAAACTAGTTCCTATCTGCCTGTTTCTTGACGAAGACGGCTTATGAAGACGTCTACGCAATTTATACAGTGGGAGCTTGCTTGTTTGTGTAGTTGATTGTATAGAAATAATTTCAAGTGTTGTAATTATTGTCTATAAACTCAAGTTTTTGTTGAACGCTTTAGATGTATATAGTATCTTTTGTTTTTTAATGAATAGTTCATTTTGCAAAAGATGTATACAAGTAGTGTTCTATTAAACTTGGTAACAACTAAAGTGTTAAGACTTATCTTGTTTAATTGAAAGCTAAATTATAAATTAACAATGGTTGTTAGTTTAGCTGGTTCATCTCAAGTGTTGAGAAACCTTTGATGCAGTGGGAGAATTATGAGATAATTCGGTCTGCTGTATTAGTTTGTTTTATGACTCTAGTTATCATATTGATGATGACAGTGAGTTCATAAACAAGAACCAGTAGCTCAAAATCATGAATCTTCAAGAAGTTTACAGACCAAGTCTATGAGGTGAAAACCTCTAAGACTTGACTTTCTGGCAAAGGGACTGTCCCGAAGAGAAGGGGTTAATTGTGTATTAACTTTGTTTCTTGTTGTCAGATGTAAGTTATATAGAATACTCGTATTCATTGCCCTGTTCTATCTGATAGGATAAGGTAAATGGATATCAAGACTAGCTATCTTGATAGAGCATCTATTAGTCTCAACCAGGGAGATACATTATTCAGGATTAAGAGCAAATCGTTTGCGAGCTTCTTCAATCCATTCATGAATTGGAATAAGCACCTATATTCTGATTTGTAAGGTTTGTTTTATCAAATCTTATGGTTTTGAACATTACATTGATAAAACTTGTTAGACAAATGTTTAATCAATGTTAAAGCTTTCATAATATATTCCCGTGATTTTGTCCTAATCATTGAGAATGATGTAGGATTTATTACTGACTTTTAGCATAAACTAGCGACCCACTCCCAAATAGTTGATCTGGAGGTAGGCTTTGTTTGTTCTAAGGATTCATCTTGATCTGAGTCGTAAGAACAAATCGCTAGTGTTGTCTCTAAAATCTTTTATTGACAAGTTGTTGTCAATATTCGATGGTCTATGGAAATGGTTTCCTAAGACACCTCAAGTGTTGAGGATACGAGATGCACCCAAGTGCATTTACATATTGAAGGTCAGATGTATCTTTTGAGATACATGACCCGATATGTGCTATGCAGTGGGAGCTGTCAGTATTATTTGTCCAATTGGATTGGATTCCGGTTAAAGTTTTGTCCTTGTACTTAGAGGAGTAGAATACAAGAGTTGTATTGCTGATTCCTCGTTGGTAGCTAAGTCTATTTGCAGCTTGTGAAGCAGCAATAGGTTTATAAGTTGAGCTCGCAGTTAGTACTATGAGGAGATGTGATGGTCACATGGAAAGCCTTTTAGTACTTCATGCTGATTAGTTTACTAAGTCTCTCATGGCTAAAGTGTTTGAGAGACACCTAGAAGAGTATAGGGCTCCGAGTTGCTGGATAGGACAATGGGAGAAAGCTTCTGATATATGATATATTAGTTTTCTCCACCTAACATGTACACCACGGACGTTTAAGTCCAAGTGGGAGTTTGTTGGGTTTTATGTCCTAAAACTTGTGGTCTGTAAACTGTTATGTTTGTAATTATTCTATTTAAAATAAAGAGTTATTAGTTTTATTCAGTAAAGGAGTTTACTGGAATAAAGTGAAACGTGTTTGGTTTAACCTATACCAATGACCAACACCCTTGGCTGAATATGAGTACTTGAGCCTCATGTATGACATGATTGTGGATCAGGCTCAAGTAGTCAGTCAAAACGGTCTATAGTATACGGATAAGGTTGGGTACCTTATTCTGGTAACACTATTGGATGCGGCTCACTTTGTATTGTACAGAACGATGTGATCCGAATCGTTCCACATAGAGATGTGAGAAGTGAGGGCGTCCTGTGTAAAGAGTTTACACAAGATCGAACCGCGTATTAAGTCGCTCTCTCTTTATAACTCCGTTTACTGATGAGACCGACTTATACATATTGATGGCCTAGGTAACTCGATCTCAATCCTGAGCTCGCTATGAACTCCTGCTTATTCGATAGTATCCTTTGACTTGCACGGGTGAGGGTGGCCCATAAGCGCCTACTCAATAAGCCTACCATCTCGGGGATAAAGTCGAATAGGCAGCTGGGGACATAGTAAAGCAAGATTGGAGTTCACTCCTAACCCGCTCTTCATGGTTAGTAGATAGGTTGTTCCCTTAATAGCTGACTTCGGGGCTTGAACAATGAGCGCTCACACTCTCATGTGATGAGAGGGTTAACTGATCTGTTGGTTGGACCACAGATCTATTGTTCATTAGAGGTGTCAGTGGTACTTAAGGAACAAGACGTAATGCAGGGGTTAAACGGTTTAAAATGACCCAGCTGTGATTACGAACAACCGGTGAAGGGTCGACTTGCCCATGACGGTTATATCAGAGGACATAATATATCTACAGTGAGGAGAGTGCAACCCTCGGACTATAGTGGAGTCTCCGGGGGTTAACGAATGTTGATTGATTCGGGTTAAAAGAGTTTTGACCGAATAATCTCGTATCGTTGGAGCTCATGATCTGTAGGTCCTTTAGGTTCTCCTGGCTAGCTCGGATAACGTCGTACAACAGTATAAGAGAAAATTAAAAGAAAAAAAGAATTTGAATTGTTCAAATTCGGTTTATGGAGAAGGATGTACATATTTAAATATGATTTAAATATGGGAATGGTCTACAACATGAATACGAAATTCATGTGCGAAATGTCGGTTTTTGGAAAACCGGGATTAGTCATATTATTTATTTAATATTTGATATTGAATTAAATAATATTAATTAATTAAATTATATATTATATCTTTATTAATTAAAAAGTTTAATTAATAATATATATTATTATTTAAAATTAATTTTGAATTAATTTTAAAATAATAATATTTAATATATATATAATTGCATGTTCATGCTAGATGACATATGACTTTGGCTAATCTTGACATTTAGCTTTTGTAAAAGTTTTCTTAATATGAAAGAAAAACTCAATGGGTTAAAGGTGGAGCAGAAGCTTTGGGTGGAAAGTGATATACAACAAATTGTTTGTTGATAAGCTTAAAAAAATAGATTGTGTGACAATCTCTCAATTTTTTAACACTGTCCATCCTATTGGAGTTAAAAAACTTGGCTGAAGTTTTCAACCATCCCTTTCTTCCATCTCAATTTTTTTTCTTTTTCTTTTCTAAACGGAGTCCCACAACTCCGTTGCGCGGCCCCGAGAATAGCGGGACTACCTGGGGTGGTCCTTGGCGCGTTTGTGAGAAAAGACTTGAAGAGTTCGTGACGAAGAACGAGCGGCGGAACGCGAAGAAAAGTAGAACTTCAAGGGTATGTTTTCTATTTTTCTATATTTCCGTTTTAAGAGCATGTTTTCTATTTGTTAAATTGATGAAATTAGAGTATCATCGGTCCAAAATCGCCTCCGCTGCGTATATCGCTCCATCACAGACATGCTCCATGGATTTAATTAGACATAAATAATTATGCTAATCAAGCATACCGTTCGGACATTGGCGGCCAACGCTCTCCCAAGACCGAACGGTAGCAACAAGCTAACTGTGACAACTATCTAATTTGGACGCGAAATTAGTTTGTCGATTTGGAATTCTAATTCGGGAAGAATGAACACCAAAAGCGTAAGGACGCCAATACGCTCAAGGTGCCATAATTCCTTGTTACTTGGCGGAAACGAGAGGCACGGCATCAAATCCTTTAACAAATGAACATGCTCAAAATCAAGGGTGCCTAGTCCTAAATCATTCAAACGTGCTCATAGATTAAGCTAAGAAATAGAATTCAATTCAATAAAATATTCAACCAATTCAGAATTTCAATCCTACAACCTCACCAAGAGTTCATACTACATTTATCCTTACAATCCCGAGCCAAAAACGGTAAATCTACTCACTCATGACTTGTGTGGTGTGGGATGGCTTCAAATTGAGCTTCCTAGCCCCTCCCATGGTGGAAAACAGCTGCTGGACGTCAAATCAGGCGCGGAGCTCGAGGTAGAAGATGATAATGGCGGCTAAAATCGGACAGAAACTTAAGTAATCCGTCGTAGCGTCGAGACGCTAGGGCAGCGTCTCGACGCTGCGCCCTAAATAATCCGCGCGCGCGCAATCGGGGTGGCGTCGAGACGCTCGACAGCGTCGAGACGCTGTCGGCGTCGAGCGAGCGTCGAGACGCTATTGCTCGACGCTTGCTCTCGGGTTTTTCTTCAATTCAGCGCTTCAGACTTCGGAGCGTCGAGACGCTATGGAAGCGTCGAGCTAGCGTCGCGACGCTAGCTCTCGGGTTTTTCTTGGATTTCTGCCTTCAATTCCTCCAAAGCGCTCAACTCTCATTCCTTTGCATGGACCTTCCCCGGAAGTGTTCTTAGGCCTTTAAAATGCGATATTAGGCTCCGAAAAGCGCCGAAACGCTCCCGAGGGCGAATTACCAAAAACACCTGCAATGATCACATATAAGCAAGATTAAGCCAATAATAAACGATAATTAGGGACATAATTATAGCTCCAAAATGGAGCTATCAGTTGGCACTCATGAGAGTGTGCCTCCCATTGCGCGACACTGTCCATGATGCTTCAGGCTGGCCAATGATCCGAATGGCCTCCTCCAAGACAGCTTCTGTAGGCTCATCAACAATCCTTGAATAATCAGTGTGTTTCTGGCCCTTGAGGCCGTAAGCTTCGTTGATTGCCTTCGCTGAGAAGTCTACCTCGACTCCTCTGACCACAGACAGGCCCTCCTCAAAATTCCTCAAATTGGCGTAGAAGTCATACACCATGCTTGAGTAAGCTGGATTGGGTGGTCTGCACAGCTCCTCCCAACCGTGATTCGTGATTCCTGCGCGCAAGAATTGCGGCAGGTCAGCAGGTCTGTCGAGGAATCCCTTCTCGTGCAGCAGCTCCCTTTTCCTCAGCTCAATGCCTCTAGACTCAGCGTCAGAAGACACGTACCTCACTGATTGAGGCTCATCTTCAGGGTAAAGCTTGGCTTTCCCTTTGTCTTTCGGTTTGGCTGACTCCGCAGCCTCCATCTTGAGCTTCTTCAGAGATGGCTCATCACTCTCCTTCTCTGATGAAGGCACCCTCTTGGCTTTCTTTTTCTTTGATTTCTTGGACCGTTTGGCCTTAACAATCTTGACGGCCTTCTTCTTCTTCAACCTTGCCTTGGTTGTGATCTGCTGGAGGCAAGCCCCCAGTGTCTCGTCCATAGAATCATCCTTCTGCGCAGGACTCCCAGGGCTGGCTTCCCTCAACGGAGAGAAGACCTCTTCTTCCTCAGCTTCCCCACTGCCCTGCGTCGATTCTTGATACTCTCCATAGGGAAAGTCAGGGTCAGGCCGTGGAGAAGTGGTTGATGGTGTAGTGCTTTGTGCTGCCATAGGGGTCTGTGCAGAACTCTGCGGCGAAGGAGAAATCTCAGGGCTTCGCGCTGGTGGTGCAGATGGTGAAGAGCTCTTCTTGGCCGAATCGTGTGACACACGATCACTTTCTTGACTCCCCACAGAGGGAGTCTTTTCCTTGCTTGCTTCTTCGGCCACCGCCATGCTCCATTTGCGTTTCTTGGGCGTTCCCACTGGTTTAGAGGGTCCAGCAGGTATCTCCGTGACTACCTTCCACTTCTTCTTGCGGATCGGCAGCTTGGGGAGTCTCTCAGTGCGCGCAGCATCAGCGTTTGCAAGGGCAAGAAGTGCTTCCCTCGCAGCCGTTTCAGCTTCGTCAGCCCTCTTCTTGGACGCAGACCGTTCAGCTCTTGTTAGCACCATCGTCGAACTGTGGAGATTTGGAAAGAGGAATCACAGATGAAGAGAAAAGCAGATTTCTTGGAGTTCAGATAATGGAAGAGTCGTACGGATCATCGCGCCTCTAACGGATATAAAGAAAACAAAAAAAAAAATCCCAACGGCTATATTTGCTGCGGATTCTGCAATTCGAGCGCAATTCTAGTGACCGTTGGAGATTTTTTTTTCGTTTAAATGCCAATCTTTCCTCAACCGTATCTTTGATTTGGCTTGATATCTCCTCGATTTTTTTATCTTAATTTCATCTCCTTGATTCCCTCTATTGATTCCCTGAAAAAATAAATAAAATCAACATCAAATACTTAATTAAAATCACACAAAAATATACACAAACAGTAACCGGAAAATCGCAAAAAATAAACTAAGGCATGAGCCTCATATGAACGAGCACAGCAATCACTCGTCCTCTCTCGTTCTTGTTTTCACGTTTCAGACAAAAGGAAGGCCGAGAGAGTCTTCACATCTCCTTCCTCATAGTAGTGCTTTAGTCTTGCACCATTGCCATGAATGGTTGTCCTTGCTGCAAGTTCTTTATCTCGATGGCACCATGAACAAACACATTAGTAATTACAAATGGACCTGACCATCTAGACTTAAGTTTGCCTGGAAATAATTTTAATCGTGAGTTAAATAATAAGACAAGCTGGCCTTTCTTGAAGTCCTTAATCCTAAGTCTACTGTCGTGCCAAATCTTGGTCTTCTCCTTATACATTTTGGCATTTTCATAAGACATATGCCTAAGCTCATCAAGCTCATGTAATTGCAAAGACGACAATGTTCCCGCATCGGTCACGCAGTAATTCAACTCTTTTAGGGCCCAAAATGCTTTAATTTCTAACTCGAATGGCAAGTGACATGCTTTGCCATACACCAGTCTATAAGGAGACATACCTAGGGGTGTCTTATATGCAGTTCTATACGCCCAAAGTGCATCCTCGAGTTTAAACGCCCAATCTTTTCTATTGGGTTTGACCACTTTTTCTAGTATGTTTTTGATCTCCCTATTTGAAATTTCAGCTTGGCCATTCGAGTCTGGGTGATAAAGAGTGGCTACTCTATGTCTAATGTTATACTTAGCCATCACTCTCTCCATAGCCTTATTAATGAAATGTGTCCCTTCATCACTAATGATAGCACGAGGTGTTCCAAACCTAGTAAAAATATGTCTATGAAGGAATCTTATGACTGTTTTGGCATCATTATTGGGACATGCTATGGCCTCTCCCACTTAGATACGTAGTCTACTGCTACCAATATGTAAAGGTTACCTGATGATGGGGGAAATGGTCCCATGAAGTCGATGCCCCACACATCAAAGAGCTCCACCTCTAAGATGTAAGTGAGAGGCATCTCATCCTTTCGACTAAGGTTACCTGTCCTCTGGCATTCATCACAGCTGTGGGCATAGTTGTGGGCATCCTTGAAGATTGTTGGCCAATAGTAGCCACTATGAAACACCTTTGCAGCTGTCCTTTGGCCACCAAAATGTCCACCATAGGGTGCCGTATGGCAGTGCTGTAGCACAGACTTCGCTTCAGCAGCTGACACACACTTCCTTAGCAGACCATCAGCACATGTCTTGTAAAGTGTGGGATCATCCCATATGAATTTCCTTGCTTCATGAAGGAACCTCTTCTTTTCTTGTCCTCCCTTGAAAGTTGGTAATACCTGTGATGCAAGGAAGTTAGCAATGTCAGCAAACCAAGGTTCCTCATCGTTATCACGATGAGTTAATACAAAGACATGTTCATCAATAAAAGCATCAGAAATTTCGGTTTCCGCAATTATGCTGCAATCTAGAAAGATGATCCGCAACCACATTTTCACATCCTTTCTTATCTCTAATGTCCAGATCAAACTCTTGCAGCAGCAAGACCCATCTAATCAACCTAGGCTTAGCATCAGCCTTTCTCATGAGGTACTTCAAGGCAGAATGGTCAGTGTACACGATTGTCCTAGTGCCTACAATGTAATTCCTAAACTTCTCACAAGCAAACACTACAGCTAGCATCTCCTTCTCAGTAGTTGTGTAATTACATTGTGCCTCATTAAGTGTCTTACTAGCATAGTAGACAGGGTGTGTTAACTTGTCAATCTTCTGTCCTAACATAACCCCTACCGCATAGTCACTGGCATCACATAACATCTCAAAAGGAAGATCCCAATTAGGCCCTACTATAATAGGCGCTGTGACTAGTGCTTCCTTAAGGGTCTTCCAAGCTAGGAAACATTCTTTAGAGAAAATGAATGGTTTGTTTAGCTCTAGAAGCTCACATAAAGGCTTGGAGATCTTAGAAAAGTCCTTAATGAACCTTCTATAGAAGCCAGCATGCCCTAAGAAACTTCTAATGGCTTTGACATTTTGAGGTTCTACCAATTTCTCTATTATTTCAATTTTTGCCCTGTCAACTTCTAAACCTGCCCTTGACACTCTATGACCTAAGACAATCCCTTCATCCACCATGAAGTGGCACTTTTCCCAATTTAGGACTAGGTTGGTCTCCTCACACCTAGCCAGGACTTGTCCTAAGTTCTCTAGACAGTTTGTGAATGAATCCCCAAAGACTGAGAAATCATCCATGAATATCTCTATCATGGACTCATCCAAATCAGGGAAGATTGCCAACATGCACCTTTGGAAAGTTGCCGGTGCATTGCATAAGCCAAAAGGCATTCTGCGAAAGGCAAAAGTTCCAAAAGGGCAAGTGAAGGTAGTCTTCTCTTGGTCCTTAGGGTCTATAGTGATCTGGTTATATCCTGAATAACCGTCTAAAAAGCAGTAGTAGGCTCTACCAGCTATTCTATCTAACATCTGGTCAATGAATGGTAGAGGGAAGTGGTCTTTTTTGGTTTCCTTATTGAGTTTCCTATAATCCATGCAAACTCTCCATCCTGTGACAGTCCTAGTTGGAATCAGTTCATTGTTCTGATTGACTACCACAGTCATTCCCCCCTTCTTAGGTACACATTGTATAGGGCTCACCCACTTACTACTATCTACAGGGAAGATCACACCAGCATCTAACCATTTTATTATTTCCTTTTTAACTACCTCTTTCATAGAGGGGTTCAGCCTACGTTGGTGGTCTACTCTAGGTGTATGTTCTTCCTCTAATATAATCTTATGCATGCAATAAGAAGGGCTAATGCCTCGAATATCAGCAATAGTCCATGCAATAGCCTTCCTATGTTGCTTAAGTAATAAAATCAGTTCAACCTCATGCTTTTCACTTAATTTAGAAGAAATAATCACAGGCAAAGTATCATTACTTCCTAGATATGCATACTTGAGGTGAGTAGGGAGAGGTTTCAATTCTAAGACAGGTGGGTGCTCAATGGATGGTTTTAATGGATTCAAAGATTTTTCAGTTAAGTCAATATTCATACAAACATGCTGAGGGTTATTTACAGGTATGTCCATTATCTCAGCTATGTTTAAGTCAGTTAATTCTAAACCTACATATTCATGAGCATGCTTAGTCAACAATTCATGCTCCAATTGTTCTTCCATTAATGAATCTACAATGTCCATGCTAGCACACGATTCAGAGTCAGAGGGGTACCTTAAGGCTTTATACACACTAAATTTCACCTCTTCATCATGAACCCTCATAGTGAGCTCACCTTTTTGGACATCTATCAGGGCCCTACCTGTGGCTAGAAATGGTCTGCCTAATAGGATGGGGACCTCCTTGTCTGCTTCATAATCCAGGATAATGAAATCTGCAAGAAAAATAAACTTGTCAACCTTTACAAGAATATCCTCAATCTTACCTTCAGGGTATGTGTTGCGTGCTCAATGTGTAAAGATAAATAAGCAAGAAAGTAGAGAGAGCACTCAGAACATGCAAGCATACATGGTCTCACAGCAAGTAGTAAGTATATTTCATTCGTTTTTTCCACAGTGACTTATGTTTAGCTATTCGCGAAGTGTACTTGTTAAGAAAGATGGGGTGGATTTGATGGGGTAAAATTGGTTTTTAATTATCTAATTTTTGCTGAATGTGTAAAGGGATATAACATAAACAAAAGCAAGTTGCAATTAGACTCAAAGGACAAGAGATGGAATTGATAAACGAAGAAGAAAACAGCTAAACAGAATGAAAATTTTGCAGAATTGCGGGGACCGCAATGTTTCCGCAATTAAACAGCAGCGAAAGTGTGTAAATGGGTGAGTTAAGGGCTACTAATGACTATCCTATAGGCATTATTATACGATTCTCAAGCACTGGATCTACTCTCTATGCATCAAACTCACTCTATCTCATGTATCGTCCGATTCCATGCATTAGATTCCTAAGTTTACTCGACTTCAAAGTAAGGTCTTAATCATCTTGTTAAAGCAGAAGTGTTTAGTTTGTACTAGGGAAACGCCTATTCCTAGGCCGTTTACTGATTACCATGAAAGGCTAGCATGATTATATGACTCTGAACTCTTACTCCTTCCAGAGGTTAGGAGTTCTTTGGACAAAATGGATGGCCAATCGAAATTGCCCGTGGGATGAAGCTTACATACAATCAATGGTTCGAGAGCTATCCTACATACTTGGTTCACGTTTTTAAGCCTATAGTTCTGTCATTAGCATGCCCCTAAGTGACTTAGCTACTCATGGATATACGGAGAACAGAAATACGAGATAAAACAGACATGCTTAGAAGGGAAATGAACTCAAAACAGTAAGATAAAACTGTAGCAGCAAAAGATGGAAACCGTGAAATGAAACTTGCGATTTGATTACTTTGAATGTTTGAACGAACAAAGGTAGACTTAAAGGCAGTAGTTCAAAGACAGACAACAACGAAATGCAGTAACTAAAACACTAAACTAGGAACAACAATGATCAAAACTGGAAATTAGAAGAAGAACGACAGAAAACAGTAAACTGGCGCTTGAAAGCTTCGTTGCAGTCGCCTCGAATGAAGGGGATGAAAGGTCAGCCTTGCTTGGATGAATCCAATCGAGAGAGAAGAAGAATCTCCTCTCCTTCCTATCAGATTATCGATTCCAACAGCTGAGACTCTCACTCCAACAGACGGCAAAGGAAAACAGGGAGAAAAAGTGGACTGTGAGAAGGCTTCTACGCTTTCGGATGATGATCAAACCTCCGACTTTGGCCCCCTTTTATAGTAGTTTGCAGGTGCGTTTGGGCCAAGGAGAACCATCAATCTTCAACGTCATATATCAGAATGGATGGAGGAGAAAGAACGAATCCCTGAAATTACGGAAATTAACAGAAAAGGATCAGTCAACTTACGGTTTTCACTTGAATAATTGCGGCCTCAGCAATGTTTTCGCAATGCTGTCGCAATGCAGTTTTTTCATTCTTTTTCTTCGGTTTTGAACCCTTTTCTTTCCTATTGTGCATAAGTCCTAATTTAGCTACCTTCTTCTCATTCTCATATTTAAGCATAGGTCTAGGCTAAATGCTATCAAAAACACCTAAAAGTGCACATCTTCTTAAGCTAAATGGGTCCTAAATAAGTCACTTTCAGAGACTTAACACACCCCCAAACTTAAGGCTTTGCTTGTCCTCAAGCATACTAAGGACTTCCCTAGGCTGCTGTTTCTCCTTCTTCAACCACCTACTGACTCCCTTATACCCCTATCTATAGCACTGCTGTCCTGTGACACACTTCTCAGTTTAAAACTCCCCTAGCTTCTTCTGACTTTGCCTGCCTAACACTCACCTGCTTCTATTAACTCCCTACAACTGATCTATTTTCTTTTGTCATATCATGCCACTATCCCTAAGGTTTCAAATTCTGCCTAGCTTTACCTCAGACTCAGTACATGCTTCTAGCTTTATTTTTAATGTGTCTAGGATTCCTTAGAGTCATGCCAGTCTTAGTATTAACGGTGACAGTAGTACTTTTAAAGAACAACCTAAACCCTGGCATCACTACATTGGATAAACACTCATCTCCCTACACAACCCTACAAGTTACAACTTTGTGCTTAGCTAATTGAGGATCAGAGTTCTTTTTAAATAGGACACCTAAGCCACAAAGTTATAACTCCTAGGTCTACATTCTTCTTCCCTATTCTTTTCCCTTTTTCCTTACTTAGGTGGGGCCTCTCCTTTGGTTGCCTTTTGATGCAATGCCACTTGTGGGTCACACACTTGGCACTGATTACTTAGCAACCTAAGAGAGACCCCCCTCTTTATTCTATTTTCATTTTTTGTTTTTTTTTTTTCAGTTCATCATTTTTTATAAAGGAGAAGAAGAATGCTTATGTTTCTACGGGAGAGAGGAATGTTCCTAGGCCTAGGGTGGCCTCCCCCAAACTTCAACTACTCATTGTCCCCAATGAGTGTCTGAGGTGGCACACCCCCAAACTTGTCCTAGAAGCATCTAGTCTAAAGTAAAACAAAGAGAATCTAAAAGCCCTAGGTATAGACAGAACATTTAAAAGAAAATATCACAGCAGCAGTAATTAAAAAAAAAACAGACAGTTAAGGGCTTAAAGCTGTGCATGCTGAGCTTTTTAGAGGTCGATTTAGACTATCAAAGGGTGTCCTATGACACTCATCCAGCACGCATTTAGATAAGCTATATAAGGCAGTCATGTTAGCAGGAAAAGATAGAATTTAAACAGATCACAGCCTAGCTAAACAGACAGTCCAAAACATGCTTTTAGTCATGAAAATTGCGGGTACCGCAATTATTTCGCAATTAAATCAGGGCAGATATAACATTGATTAAGGCCCCTACGCATGCTTTTTCCAGTCACTCAAGCTTCCTAAAAATAAAACTAAACTATCCTACCTAGTCAGCTAACATCAGACTATACTAAGCAAAAGGAAAAACATAAAACTAAACATCTAAAACAGATCAAAATTGAACCAAAAACAGCATAATTCACATGGTCCTATCAGAAAGCAGAAAATTGTTTTTTTTTCTAAGGGAACAGCAATACTCCCTTTAGTGCACTTCAAACCAGCACTTAAACTTCTTCATCCTCATCTGGTTGCCGTGGTCGTGGGGGCACCCATGGAGTCAGGAGATTTGTGGGGAAGTCAGGGAAGATGCACCCCAGTTGGTCTGCAACTTCCTTGTCCCTCGCCTGCGCATAAGTGGCCCATTGAGCCATTCTCTTCTGCATATCCATCAGGCAGGCCATGGATAGGGACTGTTCAGCAGCCAGCCTATCCAGTTCAAACTCCATATTCCCCTTCCTTCTCAGCCTCAGGTTAGCAGGCAGCTCCAAGTGGCCCGTGTAGGCCATCTGCTGCTCCAGGCGCTCGGTAGGGACTCCTGCAAGCAAACATAGCTTGGTTATGGTATTAGGGAAAAACAGTGGTCCCTTACCTTTCTTGGCGCATTCAGCAATGGCCGCAGTGATGACTTCTCCCACATTGATCGTGAGACCTCTCATTATCGCATACACCAGCAGCGATCGGCTCTGGTTGATTGTAGTCTCGTGAGTCACAGGGGACAATCTCCTTCGCACGAACGAAAACCAAACAGCTGCCTTAGCCGTGAGGTTGGCACTCATGAGAGTGTGCCTCCCATTGCGTGACACGGTCCAGGAAGCTTCAGGCTGGCCAATGGTGCGAATGGCCTCTTCCAGCACTGCCTCAGTAGGCTCATCAACGATCCGTGCATAATCTGTATGTGTTTGGCCTTTGAGACCATAGGCTTCGTTGATGGCCTTAGCTGAGAAATCCACCTCTACCCCTCTGACCACAACAGGCCATCCTCAGGGCTGAGCACATTGGCGTAGAAATCATACACCATGCTCGTGTAGGCTGGATTGGGCGGTCTGCAGAATTCCTCCCAGCCATGGTTGATCACTCCTGCGCGCAAGAACTGCGGCAGGTCAGCAGGTCGGTCGAGGAAGCCTTTCTCGTGCAGCAACTCCCTCTTCCTTAACTCAACGCCCCTGGATTCAGCGTCAGATGAAACATACCTCACTGACTGAGGTTCGTCTTCAGGGTGGAGTTTGGCCTTCCCCTTATCTGCTGGCTTGGCTGACTCGGCAGCCTCAACCTTGAGTCGTTTGAGCGAAGGCTCAGTGCTCTCTTTGTCTGCTGAAGGCACCCTCTTGGCCTTCTTCTTCCTCAGTTTCTTGGATCGCTTGGCCTTGACAATCTTGGCCGTCTTCTTCTTCTTGAGCTTAGCCTTGATATTGATCTGCTGGAGGCATGCCCCCAACGTCTCTTCCATGGAATCATCCTGCCGTGCAGGACTCTCGGCACTAGCTTCCCTTGCAGGAGAGAAGACCTCGTCTTCACCACCTTCCCCACTGCCCTGAGTGGATTCCTGGTACTCCCCATAGGGGAATTCAGGATCAGGCTGTGGAGGCGTGTGCGAAGGTGTGGCACTCTGCTCTGCTGTAGGCGTCTGCACGGAATTCAGTGGTGAAGACGGCGTCGCAGGGCTCTGTGCAGGCGGCGATGATGATAGCTCTGGGCTGTGCACTGGTTCAGATGGTGAAGGGCTGTGCGCAGGTGATGCAGATGGCGACGAACCCCTCTTGGTCGACTCGTGGGACGCACGATCTGATTCTTGACTCTCCACAGAGGGAGTCTTGGCTTTGCTTGGTTCGGCGGCCGTCTCGATACTCCACCGGCGTTTCTTGGGCGTGCCCGCTGGTTCAGAAGGTCCAGCAGGGATCTCAGTGACAACCCTCCACTTCTTCCTACGGATCGGAAGCTTGGGAAGAGGTCCGGCGCGTACAGCCCCAGCATCTGCAAGGGTCAGAAGTGCTTCCCTCGCAGCTGCTTCAGCTGCATCATCGGCCTTCTTCTTGGCTGCGGATCTTTCAGCCCTCGTGGATACCACTGTCGAATCTTGGAGGTCTGGAGAGAAGGATCAAAGATGAAGAGAATCTCAGTTTTCTTGGAAATCAGAGAATGAGAGAATCGTATCGATCGAGCGCCGTCTAACGGATATAAAAGCAACGGCTAAATCCCAACGGCTCTATTTTGCGGATCCTGCAATTCCAGCGCAATTCTAGGGATATTTTTTCATCAAAATCTCAAACTTTGCTCGTCCGTATCTTTTATTTGGCTCGATCGTTTTTTGATTTTTAAAGCTGGGATTACTCTCCTTGATTCCCTCTTTCGATTCCCTACAAAAAGAAATAAAAACAATATCAAATACGTAATTAAAATCACACAACAAAACACACAAATGACAACCGGAAAATCGCAAAAAATAAACTAAGGCATGAGCCTTATGTTGACGAGCACAGTAACCACTCGTCCTCTCTCGTTCTCATTGTCACGCTTCAGTCAAGAGAAAGGCCGAGAGAGTCTTCACATCTCCTTCCTCATAGTAATGCTTCAACCTCGCCCCATTGACCATAAATGGTTGGCCTTGCTGCAAGTTTTTTATCTCTATGGCACCATGAACAAACACATTAGTAATGACAAATGGACCCGACCATCTAGACTTAAGTTTCCCTGGAATTAGTTTCAACCGTGAGTTAAACAACAACACAAGTTGACCCTTCTTAAAGTCCTTAACTCTAAGTCTACTATCGTGCCAAATCTTGGTCTTTTCCTTGTACATCTTAGCATTTTCATAGGCCATATGCCTAAGCTCATCAAGCTCATGTAATTGTAAAGACCTTAGTGTTCCTGCATCTTTTACACAAAAATTCAATTCCTTCATGGCCCAAAATGCTTTGTTTTCTAACTCAAGTGGTAAGTGACAAGTCTTGCCATAAACCAGCCTATAAGGAGACATTCCTAGAGGTGTCTTATATGCTGTCCTATAAGCCCAAAGTGCATCCTCAAGCTTGAAGGACCAGTCTTTCCTATTAGGTTTGACTACTTTTTCTAGGATGTTCTTAATTTCCCTATTTGAGATTTCAGCTTGGCCATTTGAGTGTGGGTGATAGGGAGTGGCTACTCTATGCCTAATGTTATATTTAGCCAACACTCTCTCCATAGCCTTGTTAATGAAATGTGACCCCTCATCACTAATGATAGCACGAGGTGTCCCAAACCTAGTAAAAATGTGCCTATGCAAGAAGTTGGTGACTGTTTTAGCATCATTATTAGGACATGCTTTGGCCTCTACCCACTTGGACACATAATCCACTGCCACTAATATGTAGAGGTTACCTGATGATGGGGGGAATGGCCCCATGAAGTCAATGCCCCATACATCAAAGAGCTCTAACTCTAAGATGTAGGTGAGAGGCATTTCATCCTTGCGACTGAGGTTACCTGTCCTTTGGCATTCATCACAGCTGTGGGCATAGTTGTGGGCATCCTTGAAGATTGTTGGCCAATAGTAGCCACTTTGAAATACCTTTGCAGCTGTTCTTTGGCCATCAAAGTGTCCACCATAAGGAGATGCGTGACAGTGCTGCAGCACAGACTTCGCTTCAGCAGCTGAAACACACTTCCTTAGCAAGCCATCAGCACAGGTTCTGTAAAGTGTGGGGTCGTCCCAGATGAATTTCCTTGCTTCATGAAGGAACCTCTTCTTCTCTTGTCCTCCCTTGAACACTGGTAATACCTGTGATGCACGGAAGTTAGCAATGTCAGCAAACCAAGGTTCCTCATCGTTATCACGATGAGTTAAAGCAAAGACATGTTCATCAATAAAAGCATCAGAAATTGCGGGGTCCGCAATTTTTTCGCAATTGTGCTGCAATCGAGACAGGTGATCTGCAACCACGTTTTCACATCCTTTCTTGTCCCGAATGTCCAAATCAAATTCCTGCAGCAATAACACCCATCTAATCAACCTAGGCTTGGCATCAGCCTTCCTCATGAGATATTTCAAGGCAGAATGGTCAGTATATACAATTGTCCTAGTGCCTACAATATAGTTTCTGAATTTTTCGCAAGCAAACACTACAGCAAGCATCTCTTTCTCAGTAGTTGTATAATTACATTGAGCCTCATTCAAGGTCTTACTAGCATAATAGAAAGGGTGTGTTAGCTTGTCAATCTTCTGGCCTAACATCACTCCTACAGCATAGTCACTGGCATCACATAACATTTCAAAGGGAAGATCCCAATTTGGTCCTACTATGATAGGGGCTGTGACTAGTGCTTTCTTAAGGGTGGTCCAAGCTACTACACATTCCTTAGAGAAGATGAATGGCCTATTTAATTCTAGAAGCTCACACAGAGGCTTGGCTATCTTAGAAAAGTCCTTAATGAACCTTCTGTAGAAGCCAGCATGCCCTAAGAAGCTTCTAATGGCTTTGACATTCTGGGGCTCTACCAACTTCTCTATGACCTCAATCTTTGCCCTATCAACTTCTACACCTGCCCTTGACACTCTATGTCCTAAGACAATCCCCTCATCCACCATAAAATGGCATTTTTCCCAATTTAGGACTAGGTTGGTCTCCTCACACCTAGCCAAGACTTGTCCTAGGTTTTCTAGACAGTTTGAAAATGAGTCCCCAAAGACTGAGAAGTCATCCATGAATATTTCTATCATGGACTCATCCAACTCAGAGAAGATTGCCATCATGCACCTTTGGAAAGTTGCCGGTGCATTGCATAAGCCAAAAGGCATTCTGCGAAAGGCAAACGTTCCAAAAGGGCAAGTGAAGGTGGTCTTCTCTTGATCCTTAGGGTCTATAGTTATTTGATTATAGCCTGAATAGCCATCTAAGAAACAATAGTAGGCTCTACCAGCTATTCTGTCTAACATCTGGTTAATGAACGGAAGAGGAAAATGGTCTTTTTTAGTTTCTTTATTTAATTTTCTGTAATCCATACACACTCTCCACCCTGTGACAGTCCTTGTTGGAATCAGTTCGTTGTTCTCATTGACTACCACAGTTATTCCCCCCTTTTTAGGTACACATTGGATGGGGCTCACCCACTGGCTACTAGCTATTGGGAAGATCACACCCGCATCTAACCATTTGATTATTTCCTTCTTTACTACCTCTTTCATAGAGGGGTTTAGCCTACGCTGGTGATCTACCCTAGGTGTGTGCTCTTCCTCTAGTATAATTTTGTGCATGCAATAAGAAGGGCTAATGCCTCGAATATCAGCAATAGTCCATGCTATAGCCTTCCTATGTTGCTTAAGCAGTAAAATCAGTTCAACCTCATGCTTTTCACTTAATTTAGAAGAAATGATAACAGGCAGAGTTTCATTACTTCCTAGATATGCATACTTGAGGTGAGTAGGTAGTGGTTTCAGTTCTAAAATAGGTGGATGCTCAATGGAGGGCTTTAAAGGATTCACAGATCTATCAGCTAAATCTATATTCATACATACATGTTGTGGTTTATCTACAGGCATATCCATTATGTCAGATACATTCAAGTCAGCTACATCTAATTGTACATATTCGTTAGCATGCTTAGTTAATAATACATGCTCCAATTGTTCCTCCATCAAGGAGTCTACTACGTCCATGCTAGCACAGGATTCAAGGTCAGAGGGGTACCTTAAAGCTTTATATACGCTAAACTTCACCTCTTCATCATGAACCCTCATAGTGAGCTCACCTTTTTGGACGTCTATAAGTGCCCTACCTGTGGCTAGAAATGGTCTGCCTAGCAGGATGGGGACTTCCTTGTCTGCCTCATAGTCCAGGACAATGAAATCTGCAAGGAAAATAAACTTGTCAACTTTAACTAGAATATCCTCAATTTTACCTTCTGGATATGCAATGGATCTGTCTGCTAGTTGCAAAGTGACAGTTGTTGGACGTGCTTCTCCTATTCCCAACTGGCGGAATAGGGACAGGGGCATGAGATTTATGCTGGCGCCCAGGTCACAAAGCGCTCTGCCCACGTGCTTGCCTCCAAGTTCTACAGGTAAGGTGAAGGAACCAGGATCCTTCTCCTTCTTGGGCAGCTTGTTCTGGAGGATGGCACTGCACTCCTCGGTGAGGTTTACTGTTTCAAACTCACCAATTATTTTTTTGTTAGAAATGATGTCCTTCAAAAACTTTACATAAGAAGGCATAGACTGTAAAACTTCTACAAAAGGAATGTTAACATGCACTTGCTTAAGAATTTCTAAGAATTTATTAAAATGAACTTCCTGTTCCTGCTTCTTCTTAAGCCTTCGAGGGTATGGAGGTGGTGGCACATATGCAGGTACGTCAGGGCGCTTTAGGATAGGTGGAGGCCTTGGAATTTCTTCTACCTCCTCAATAATTGGCTCTAGTCTGGCTCCTGATGTGCTAGTTGGTGGTGGACCTTGGTTTGGCAGAGACTCCAGTGGAGCACTAGACTCAGTGTTCTCTACTCTCCTTGGTATGTCTTTTGTGTTGCTCACCAGTGGTCTTCCACTCCTAAGTTCAATTGCTTGAACTTGTTCTTTACCATCTCTCCTTGGTACCTCGGTGTCAGCAGGGAGTCTACCTTGGGGCCTACTCTTGAGTTCATTGGCTAATTGGCCTATTTGGTTTTCTAGGCTCCTAAGAGTAGCTTGCTGGCTTTGAAGCGTAGCATCATTCTTAGCGATGTATTCCTTGAGTAGGTTTTCTACAGAAGATCCTACAGGTTGATTGTATGGTTTTTGGTACATTGACTGGTTATGTTGAGGAGTGAAACCAGGTGTTCCACTCGGCCTTGGTTGGTTAGAATTTTGGTTAGTGTTTTGTTGGCCACCCCATGACAGGTTAGGGTGGTTTCTCCAACCAGGGTTATAGGTGTTGGAGTAGGGGTTATTCCTAGGCTGCTGCTGGCTTCCAATGTAGCAGACTGAGGATGGATTCCCAGGGCAGTATTCATATGGGTGCCCTTCCCCACAGAATCCACAGACAAGTGCCTCGCCTTGACTTGGTTGGGTGCCCATTGACATGGCTGTGGCGGTATTGGCACTGGTTTGGAGATTGGCCTGAGCCATTTGCTTGACTAAGTTGGTCAGGGCGTTGATTTGGGTGCTCATGGCGCTTAGAGCATCCTTGTCTTGAGCCCTAGTTGGCTCTACTGGATCGTCTGACCACCTACAGTGAGATGTTGAGATCTTCTCCAAGATCTCATAAGCTTCGTTGTAACTCTTGGACAACATGGAACCTCCAGCGGATGAGTTTAGAACTTGTCTGGTGCTGGGGTTGCATCCTTTAAAGAAGACTTCTATTTGGATACACCATGGGATGCCATGGTGTGGACATTTAATGAGAAGGTCTTTGAATCTTGTCCAAGCTTCGTGAAGAGACTCACTTGGAGCTTGTTTGAATTTGATGATATCATCACGAAAGGTCGAATTCCTATCTGGTGGGAAATATTTGACTAGGAATTTTTCTGCTAAGTCTGTCCAATTGAGGACAGATCCTGAGGGTAATGAATTTAACCACGTTTTGGCTTTGTCCCTCAAAGAGTAAGGGAACAGATATAGCCTCAAGGCTTCTTGGGAAACTCCAGGAATCAGGAATGTGTCACTAACTCCTAGGAAGTTCCTAAGGTGGTTATGGGGGTCCTCATTTTCTATTCCAAAGAATTGTCCCACAGTGGACAACATTTGGAACATCACTGGTTTTAACTCGAATGAGTTGGCAGTGATTTCAGGACGGATTATGCTGGGGTTCAGCTCCCCAGGCATAGGTACGAGGTATGAAAGGATGGCGCTATCCTTGTCATTCGCTATTTCAATGGGATTGCGAGTGACAGGCACCAGGTTTTGATCTATTCCAGCCATTTCTTCTTGAGTGGATTGCAGAGACTCTGCGGTTTCAGCAATTATTTGAGGTAAAAGGGGTTGTTTAAAGAGACGTTTCTTGGCTCTATTTCTAGCTTTAAGTAATCTCTCGGGCTCAGGGTTGAACTCTAGATCACTACTTGGAGTCTCATTCATAAACTACCCTAATTGGTACCTGAAAAAGAAATGGAAATGGATCAAATTCAATGGAAAATAACTTAGTGTTTCAAACTTAACAAACTTCGTTTTCACTTAAAATAAGTCCCCGGCAGCGGCGCCAAAAACTTGTTGCGTGCTCAATGTGTAAAGATAAATAAGCAAGAAAGTAGAGAGAGCACTCAGAACATGCAAGCATACATGGTCTCACAGCAAGTAGTAAGTATATTTCATTCGTTTTTTCCACAGAGACTTATGTTTAGCTATTCGCGAAGTGTACTTGTTAAGAAAGATGGGGTGGATTTGATGGGGTAAAATTGGTTTTTAATTATCTAATTTTTGCTGAATGTGTAAAGGGATATAACATAAACAAAAGCAAGTTGCAATTAGACTCAAAGGACAAGAGATGGAATTGATAAACGAAGAAGAAAACAGCTAAACAGAATGAAAATTTTGCAGAATTGCGGGGACCGCAATGTTTCCGCAATTAAACAGCAGCGAAAGTGTGTAAATGGGTGAGTTAAGGGCTACTAATGACTATCCTATAGGCATTATTATACGATTCTCAAGCACTGGATCTACTCTCTATGCATCAAACTCACTCTATCTCATGTATCGTCCGATTCCATGCATTAGATTCCTAAGTTTACTCGACTTCAAAGTAAGGTCTTAATCATCTTGTTAAAGCAGAAGTGTTTAGTTTGTACTAGGGAAACGCCTATTCCTAGGCCGTTTCCTGATTACCATGAAAGGCTAGCATGATTATATGACTCTGAACTCTTACTCCTTCCAGAGGTTAGGAGTTTTTTGGACAAAATGGATGGCCAATCGAAATTGCCCGTGGGATGAAGCTTACATACAATCAATGGTTCGAGAGCTATCCTACATACTTGGTTCACGTTTTAAGCCTATAGTTCTGTCATTAGCATGCCCCTAAGTGACTTAGCTACTCATGGATATACGGAGAACATAAATACGAGATAAAACAGACATGCTTAGAAGAGAAATGAACTCAAAACAGTAAGATAAAACTGTAGCAGCAAAAGATGGAAACCGTGAAATGAAACTTGCGATTTGATTACTTTGAATGTTTGAACGAACAAAGGTAGACTTAAAGGCAGTAGTTCAAAGACAGACAACAACGAAATGCAGTAACTAAAACACTAAACTAGGAACAACAATGATCAAAACTGGAAATTAGAAGAAGAACGACAGAAAACAGTAAACTGGCGCTTGAAAGCTTCGTTGCAGTCGCCTCGAATGAAGGGGATGAAAGGTCAGCCTTGCTTGGATGAATCCAATCGAGAGAGAAGAAGAATCTCCTCTCCTTCCTATCAGATTATCGATTCCAACAGCTGAGACTCTCACTCCAACAGACGGCAAAGGAAAACAGGGAGAAAAAGTGGACTGTGAGAAGGCTTCTACGCTTTCGGATGATGATCAAACCTCCGACTTTGGCCCCCTTTTATAGTAGTTTGCAGGTGCGTTTGGGCCAAGGAGAACCATCAATCTTCAACGTCATATATCAGAATGGATGGAGGAGAAAGAACGAATCCCTGAAATTACGGAAATTAACAGAAAAGGATCAGTCAACTTACGGTTTTCACTTGAATAATTGCGGCCTCAGCAATGTTTTCGCAATGCAGTTTTTTCATTCTTTTTCTTCGGTTTTGAACCCTTTTCTTTCCTATTGTGCATAAGTCCTAATTTAGCTACCTTCTTCTCATTCTCATATTTAAGCATAGGTCTAGGCTAAATGCTATCAAAAACACCTAAAAGTGCACATCTTCTTAAGCTAAATGGGTCCTAAATAAGTCACTTTCAGAGACTTAACAGTATGCTATGGATCTGTCTGCTAGTTGTAAAGTGACAGTGGTTGGACGTGCTTCTCCTATTCCTAGCTGGCGGAATAGTGATAGGGGCATGAGGTTTATGCTGGCTCCCAGGTCACAAAGAGCTCTGCCCACGTGCTTGCCTCCTAGCTCTACAGGTAAGGTGAAGGAACCAGGATCCTTCTCCTTCTTGGGTAGCTTGTTCTGGAGTATGGCACTGCACTCCTCAGTGAGATTGACTGTTTCAAACTCACCAATTATTTTCTTGTTAGTTATAATATCCTTCAAAAACTTTACATAAGAAGGCATAGACTGTAAAACTTCTACAAAAGGAATATTAACATGCACTTGTTAAGAATTTCTAGAAATTTATTAAAGTGCACTTCCTGTTCTTGTTTTTTCTTTAGCCTTCTAGGAAATGGAGGTGGTGGCACATATGCAGGCACTTCAGGTCGCCTCAGGATAGGTGGAGGCCTTGGAATTTCTTCTATCTCTTCTATGATTGGCTCCAGCCTTGGTCCTGATGTGCTTGTTGGTGGTGGACCTTGGTTTGGCAGAGACTCCAGTGGAGCACTAGACTCAGTGTTCTCTACCCGCTTTGGTGTGTCCTTGGTGTTGCTCACCAATGGTCTACCACTTCTAAGTTCAATTGCTTGCACTTGCTCTTTACCATCTCTCCTTGGCACTTCAGTGTCAGCAGGTAGTCTACCTTGGTTCCTACTCTTGAGTTCGTTGGCTAGTTGCCCTATTTGGTTCTCTAGGCTCCTAAGAGTAGCTTGCTGACTCTGTAGAGTGGCATCATTCTTGGCTATGTATTCCTTGAGTAAGTTTTCTACAGAAGACCCTACAGGTTGGTTGTATGGTTTTTGATACATGGATTGGTTATGTTGGGGAGTGAAACCAGGTGTTCTACTCGGTCTTGGTTGGTTAGGAGCTTGGTTAGCATTCTATTGGCCACCCCATGACAGGTTTGGGTGGTTCCTCCAACCAGGGTTGTAAGTATTATAATAGGGGTTGTTCCTAGGCTGCTGCTGGCTTCCAACATAGCAGACTGAGGCTGGATTCCCAGGGCAGTATTCATACAGGTGCCCTTCCCCACAGAATCCACAGATAAGTGTCTCACCTTGACTTGGTTGGGTGCCCATTGACATGGCTGTGGCGGTGTTGACACTTGTTTGGAGATTGGCTTGAGCCATTTGCTTGACTAGGTTGGTCAGGGCGCTTATTTGGCTATTCATGGCATTGAGTGCGTCCTTGTCTTGAGCTCTAGTTGGCTCAACTGGATCATCTGACCACCTACAGTGAGATGCTGAGATCTTCTCCAAGATCTCATAGGCTTCTGTTACGTCTCCAAAAGTGGCCTTTTTAGGACTTATTTATCTTAGAAAGATGTACACTCTTAGGTGTTTTTGATAGGATTTAGCTTAAACCTATGCTTATATATGAGATTTAGAAGAAGGTAGCTAAATTAGGACTTGTGTGCAAAAGGAAAGAAAAGGAATGAAAACCGAAGGAAAAGAGTGAAAAATGCACATTGCGATAGCATTGCGGAAACATTGCTGAAACCGCAATGTTTCAAGTGAAAACCGTAAGTTGACTGATCTTTTTCTGTTAATTTCCGTTATTTCAGGGATTCGTTCTTTCTCCTCCATCCATTTTGAAGTACGTCGTTGAAGATTGATGGTTCTCCTTGGCCCAAACGCACCTGCAGATTACTATAAAAGGGGGTCAAAGTCGAGGGTTCAATCATCATCCGAAAGCGTAGAAGCCTTCTCGCAGCTCCATCTTTTCTCCTGTCATTCTTCTTCGTCTGTTGGTGTGAGAGTCTCAGCTGTTGGAATCGACAATCTGATAGGACTCCCGATTGGATTCATCCAAGCAAGGCTATTCTTTCTCCCCATTCAGCCGAAGCAATCGCAACGAGGCGTTCACGCTCAATTTCAGCTTTCTGTTCTTTATTTCCATTTTCCAGCTTTGTATTGTTGTTGTTTCTTTTCTAATAGCTAGATCAGTCCATTTCGTTGTGTTCTGTCTTTCTGTTATTCACTTTAAGTTTCTCTTTTGTTCATTCAAACAATTAAGTAATCAAGGCATAATTCTTCATTTCTCAATTCCCTATCTTTGCAACTTACTGTCTTACCTTGCTGTTTTCAGTTTATTTCTCTTCTAAGCATGTCTCTTTCATCTCTTATTTCTGTTATCCCCACATCCATGAGTAACTAAGTCACATAGGGGCATGCTAATGACAACACTATAGGCTAAAAAACGTGAACCAAGCATGTGGGATAGCTCTCGAAGCATTGATTGTATGTAAGCTTCATCCCACGGGCAATTTCGATTGGCCATCCATTTTGTCCAAAGAACCCCTAACCTCTGGAAGGAGTAAGAGTTCAGAGTCATACACTCATGCTAGCCTTTCAAGGTAGCCATAAAACGACCTAGGAATAGGCGTTTTCCTAGTACAAACCATAACTTTCTGCTTTAACAAGATGCTTAAGACCTTACTTGCACATGAGTAAACTAAAGAATCTAATGCATGGAATCGGACGATACATGAGATTGAGTGAGTTTGATGCATAGAGAGTTGATCCAATGCTTGAGAATCGTGAGAAAATGCCTATAGAGGAGTCGTTAGTAGCCCTTGTTTCTCCATTTTACACACTTTCGCTGTTAGGAAAATTGCGGTAGAATTGCTGTTTCCGCAATTCTGCTAAGTTTACAATTCTGTTTGGCTGTTTTCTTCTTCGTTTATTAATCTCGTCTCTTTTCCTTTGAGTTTAACTTTGACTTGCTCTTGTTTATGTTGCTATCCTTTACATATTCCGTAGGATTTAGACAATTTAAAACCAAATCTCCCCCGTCAAATCCACCCATTCTTTCTTAACTTTACACTTCATGAATAGCTTATAATAAATCTCTGTGGGAAAACGAATGAAAAAATACTTACTACTTGCTATAAGATCATGTATGCTTGCATGTTCTGAGTGCTCTCTCTATCTTATTGCTTATTTATTTTAACACATTGAGCACGCAACAAGTTTTTGGCGCCGCTGCCGGGGATTTATTTAAGTGAAAACGAAGTTTGTTAAGTTTGAAACACCAAGTTTATTGTCTATTGTAACTAATCTAGTTTCATTTCTTTTACAGGTACCATTGGGTTAGTTTATGAGTGAGCCTTCAAGTAGTAATCTAGAGTTCAATCCTGAGCCTGAGAGATTACTTAGGGCCAGAAATAGAGCCAAGAAACGTCTCTTTAACCAACCCCCTTTACCTCAAGTAATTGCGGGAACCGCAATTCCTCCGCAATTGACTCAAGAAGAAATGGATGGAATAGTTCCAAATCCGGTGCCTGTCACTCGCAACCCCATCGAAATAGCGAATGATAAGGATAGCGCCATACTCTCTTACCTAGTACCTATGCTTGGGGAGCTGAACCCCAGCATAATCCGCCCTGAAATCACTGCCAACTCATTCGAGTTAAAGCCAGTGATGTTCCAAATGTTGTCCACTGTGGGACAATTCTTTGGAGTGGAAAATGAGGACCCCCACAACCATGTTAGAAACTTCTTAGGAGTCAGTGATACCTTTATCATCCCTGGAGTTTCCCAAGAAGCCTTGAGGCTATACCTTTTCCCTTACTCTTTGAGGGACAAAGCCAAAACGTGGTTAAACTCATTACCCTCTGGTTCTGTCCTCAATTGGACAGACTTAGCAGAAAAATTCCTAGTCAAATACTTCCCACCTGATAGGAATTCTACCTTTCGTGATGATATAATCAAGTTCAAACAAGCTGAGAGTGAGTCTCTTCACGAAGCTTGGACAAGGTTCAAAGACCTTCTTCTTAAGTGTCCACACCATGGCATCCCATGGTGTATCCAAATAGAGGTCTTTTTCAAAGGATGCAACCCCAGCACCAGACAAGTTCTAAATTCATCTGCTGGAGGCTCCATGTTGTCCAAGAGTTACAACGAAGCCTATG
The DNA here is from genome assembly GCA_028017165.1 of Herpetospermum pedunculosum. Classification (NCBI taxonomy): domain Eukaryota; kingdom Viridiplantae; phylum Streptophyta; class Magnoliopsida; order Cucurbitales; family Cucurbitaceae; genus Herpetospermum; species Herpetospermum pedunculosum. Next base: position 15,396,880 of record CM051526.1, read on the forward strand.
AGATCTTGGAGAAGATCTCAGCATCTCACCGTAGGTGGTCAGATGATCCAGTTGAGCCAACTAGAGCTCAAGACAAGGACGCAATCAATGCCATGAGTAGCCAAATAAGCGCCCTGACCAACCTAGTCAAGCAAATGGCTCAAGCCAATCTCCAAACAAGTGTCAACACCGCCACAGCCATGTCAATGGGCACCCAACCAAGTCAAGGTGAGACACTTATCTGTGGATTCTGTGGGGAAGGGCACCTGTATGAATACTGCCCTGGGAATCCAGCCTCAGTCTGCTTTGTTGGAAGCCAGCAGCAGCTTAGGAACAACCCCTATTCCAATACTTACAACCCTGGTTGGAGGAACCACCCAAACCTGTCATGGGGTGGCCAACAGAATGCTAACCAAGCTCCTAACCAACCAAGATCGAGTGGAACACCTGGTTTCACTCCCCAACATAACCAATCAATGTATCAAAAACCATACAACCAACCTGTAGGATCTTCTGTAGAAAATTTACTTAAGGAATACATAGCCAAGAATGATGCCACTCTACAGAGTCAGCAAGCTACCCTTAGGAGCCTAGAGAACCAAATAGGGCAATGTTACGTCTCCAAAAGTGACCTTTTTAGGACTTAGTTATCTTAGAAAGATGTTCACTCTTAGGTGTTTTTGATAGCATTTAGCCTAAACCTATGCTTAAACATGAGAATTAGAAGAAGGTAGCTAAATTAGGACTTATGTACAATAGGAAAGAAAAGGGTTGAAAACCGATGGAAAAGAATGAAAAACAAGCATTGCGATAGCATTGCGGAAACATTGCTGGAACCGCAATGTTTCAAGTGAAAACCGTAAGTTGACTGATCTTTTTCTGTTAATTTCCGTTATTTCAGGGATTCGTTCTTTCTCCTCCATCCATTTTGAAGTACGACGTTGAAGATTGATGGTTCTCCTTGGCCCAAACGCACCTGCAGATTACTATAAAAGGGGGTCAAAGTCGAGGGTTCAATCATCATCCGAAAGCGTAGAAGTCTTCTCGCAGCTCCATCTTTCTTCGTGTTTTCCTTTGCCGTCTGTTGGTGTGAGAGTCTCAGCTGTTGGAATCGACAATCTGATAGGAAGGAGAGAAGATTCATCTTCTCTCTCGATTGGATTCATCCAAGCAAAGCTATTCTTTCATCCCCTTCAGCCGAGGCGTTTGCAACGAGGCTTTCAAGCATCATTTACTGTTTTCTGTCTTTCAATTCTAAATTTCAGTTCTGTTTAGTACTGTTTCTCTTCTAATAGCTAGATCATTTCATTTCGTTGCTGTCTGTCTTTACATTATTTACTTTAAGCTTCCCTTTTTGTTCATTCAAACAATCAAGTAATCAAAACACAATTCTCCATTTCACAGTTTCTTCGCTTTGCTGTTACTATTTTTCCCGTACTGTTTGTCTCCATTTCTCTTCTAAGCATGTCTATTTTATCTCTTCTTTCTGTTCTCCCTATATCCATGAGTAACTAAGTCACATAGGGGCATGCTAATGACAACACTATAGGCTAAAAAACGTGAACCAAGCATGTAGGATAGCTCTCGAAGCATTGATTGTATGTAAGCTTCATCCCACGGGCAATTTCGATTGGCCATCCATTTTGTCCAAAGAACTCCTAACATCTAGAAGGAGTAAGAGTTCAGAGTCATACACTCCTGCTAGCCTTTCAAGGTAGCCAGAAAACGACCTAGGAATAGGCGTTTTCCTAGTACAAACCATAACTCTCTGCTTTAACAAGATGCTTAAGACCTTACTTGGACATGAGTAAACTAAAGAATCTAATGCATGAAATCGGAAGATACATGAGAATGAGATAGTTTGATGCATAGTGAGTTGATCCAGTGCTTGAGAATCGTATGAAAAAGCCTATAGGATAGTCGTTAGTAGCCCTTAATTTATCATTTTACACACTTTCGTTGTTAATTAAATTGCGATAGAATTGTTGTTTCCGCAATTCTGTTAAAGTTACAATTCTGTCTAGCCATCTTTGTCTTCATTTATTAGTCTCGTCTCTTTTCGTTTGAGTTTAGCTTTAACTTGCACTTGTTTAGGTTGCTACCCTCTACGTATTCAGTAGGAAATAGACAATTTAAAACCAATTCTACCCCATCAAATCCACCCCTTCTTTCTTAACTTTACACTTCATGAATAGCTTATAATAAATCTCTGTGGGAAAACGAATGAAAAAATACTTACTACTTGCTATAAGATCATGTATGCTTGCATGTTCTGAGTGCTCTCTCTATCTTATTGCCTAATTATTTTAACACATTGAGCACGCAACAAGTTTTTGGCGCCGCTGCCGGGGATTTATTTAAGTGAAAACGAAGTTTGTTAAGGTTGAAACCCCAAGTTTATTGCCTATTGAAGCTGATCTGTTTCATTTCTTTTGCAGGTACTATTGGGTTAGTTTATGAGTGAGCCTTCAAGTAGTGATCTAGAGTTCAATCCTGAGCCTGAGAGATTACTTAGGGCCAGAAATAGAGCCAAGAAACGTCTCTTTAAACAACTCCCTTTACCTCAAGTAATTGCGGGAACCGCAATTCCTCCGCAATTGTCTCAAGAAGAAATGAATGGAATAGTTCCAAATCCGGTGCCTGTCACTCGCAATCCCATCGAAATAGCGAATGACAAGGATAACGCCATACTCTCGTACCTAGTACCTATGCCTGGGGAGCTGAACCCCAGCATAATCCGTCCTGAAATCACTGCCAACTCATTCGAGTTAAAGCCAGTGATGTTCCAAATGTTGTCCACTGTGGGACAATTCTTTGGAGTGGAAAATGAGGACCCCCACCAACCATCTTAGAAACTTCTTAGGAGTTAGTGATACATTCATCATCCCTGGAGTTTCCCAAGAAGCCTTGAGGCTATACCTTTTCCCTTACTCTTTGAGGGACAAAGCCAAAACATGGTTGAACTCATTACCCTCTGGATCTGTTCGCAATTGGACAGACTTAGCAGAAAAATTCCTATTCAAATATTTCCCACCTGATAGGAATTCTACCTTTCGTGATGACATAATCAAGTTCAAACAAGCTGAGAGTGAGTCTCTTCACGAAGCTTGGACAAGGTTCAAAGACCTTCTTCTTAAGTGTCCACACCATGGCATCCCATGGTGTATCCAAATAGAGGTCTTTTTCAAAGGATGCAACCCCAACACTAGACAAGTCTTAAACTCATCTGCTGGAGGTTCCATGTTGTCCAAGAGTTACAACGAGGCCTATGAGATCTTGGAGAAGATCTCAGCATCTCACTGTAGGTGGTCAGATGATCCAGTTGAGCCAACTAGAGCTCAAGACAAGGATGCTCTAAGTGCAATGAGCAACCAAATAAATGCCCTAACCAACCTAGTTAAGCAAATGGCTCAAGCCAATCTCCAAACAAGTGTCAACACCGCCACAGCCATGTCAATGGGCACCCAGCCAAGTCAAGGTGAGACACTTATCTGTGGATTCTGTGGGGAAGGGCACCCGCATGAATACTGCCCTGGGAATCCAGCCTCAGTCTGCTATGTTGGAAGCCAACAGCAGCCTAGGAACAACCCCTATTCTAATACTTACAACCCTGGTTGGAGGAACCACCCAAACCTGTCATGGGGTGGACAACAAAATGCTAACCAAGCTCCTAACCAACCAAGACCGAGTGGAACACCTGGTTTCACTCCCCAACATAACCAATCAATGTACCAAAAACCATACAACCAACCTGTAGGATCTTCTGTAGAAAACTTACTTAAGGAATACATAGCCAAGAATGATGCCACTCTACAGAGCCAGCAAGCCACTCTTAGGAGCCTAGAGAACCAAATAGGGCAACTAGCCAATGAAATCAAAAGTAGGCCCCAAGGTAGGCTTCCTGATGACACTGAATGTCCAAGGAGAGATGGTAAAGAACAAGTTCAAGCAATTGAACTTAGAAGTGGTAGACCATTGGTAAGCAACACCAAAGACACACCAAAGAGAGTAGAGAACACTGAGTCTAGTGCTCCACTGGAGGCTCTGCCAAACAAAGGTCCACCACCAACAAGCACATCAGGAGCCAGGCTGAAGCCGATTATTGAGGAGATAGAAGAAATTCCACTGCCTCCACCTATCCTAAGGCGACCTGACGTGCCTGCATATGTGCCACCACCTCCATATCCTCGAAGGCTTAAGAAGAAGCAGGAACAGGAAGTGCACTTTAATAAATTCTTAGAAATTCTTAAGCAAGTGCATGTCAACATTCCTTTTGTAGAAGTTTTACAGTCTATGCCTTCCTATGTAAAGTTTTTGAAAGATATTATTACTAACAAAAAAATAATTGGTGAGTTTGAAACAGTAAACCTCACTGAGGAGTGCAGTGCCATACTCCAGAACAAGCTACCCAAGAAGGAGAAGGATCCTGGTTCCTTCACCTTACCTGTAGAGCTAGGAGGCAAGCACGTGGGCAGAGCGCTTTGTGACCTGGGCGCCAGCATAAACCTCATGCCCCTATCACTATTCCGCCAGTTGGAAATAGGGGAAGCACGTCCAACCACTGTCACTTTACAACTAGCAGACAGATCCATCGCATACCCTGAAGGTAAGATTGAGGATATTCTAGTGAAAGTTGACAAATTTATTTTCCTTGCAGATTTCATTATCCTGGATTATGAAGTAGACAAGGAGGTGCCCATCCTATTAGGCAGACCGTTTCTTGCCACAGGTAGGGCCCTGATCGACGTCCAAAAAGGTGAGCTCACTATGAGGGTTCATGATGAAGACGTGAAATTTAGTGTGTATAAAGCTTTAAGGTACCCCTCTGACCTTGAATCCTGTGCTAGCATGGACGTTGTAGATTCTTTAATGGAAGAACAATTAGAGCATGTATTATTAACCAAGCATGCTAATGAATATGTAGGGTTAGAATTAACTGACTTAAACATAGCTGAGATAATGGACATATCTGTAAATAACCCTCAGCAAGTTTGTATGAATATTGACTTGACTGAAAAATCTTTGAATCCACTAAAACCATCCATTGAGCATCCACCTGTATTAGAATTGAAACCTCTCCCCACTCACCTCAAGTATGCATATCTAGGTAATAATGAAACTTTGCCTGTGATTATTTCTTCTAAATTAAGTGAAAAGCATGAGGTTGAACTGATTTTATTACTTAAGCAACATAGGAAGGCTATTGCATGGACTATTGCTGATATTAGAGGCATTAGCCCTTCTTATTGCATGCATAAGATTATACTAGAGGAATAGCATACACCTAGAGTAGATCATCAACGTAGGCTGAATCCCTCTATGAAAGAGGTAGTTAAGAAAGAAATAATTAAATGGTTAGATGCTGGTGTGATCTTCCCCATAGCTAGTAGTCAGTGGGTGAGCCCTATACAATGTGTACCTAAGAAGGGGGGGATGACTATGGTAGTCAATGAGAACAATGAACTGATTCCAACTAGGACTGTCACAGGATGGAGAGTATGTATGGATTATAGGAAACTAAATAAAGAAACTAAAAAAGATCACTTCCCTCTACCATTCATTGACCAAATGTTAGACAGAATAGCTGGTCGAGCCTATTACTGCTTCCTAGACGGTTATTCAAGGTATAATCAGATCACTATAGATCCCAAAGACCAAGAAAAGACTACCTTCACTTGCCCTTTTGGAACTTTTGCCTTTCGCAGAATGCCTTTTGGCTTATGCAATGCACCGGCAACTTTCCAAAGGTGCATGCTGGCAATCTTTTCTGATTTAGATGAGTCCATGATAGAAATATTCATGGATGATTTCTCAGTCTTTGGGGACTCATTTACAAACTGTCTAGAGAATTTAGGACAAGTCCTGGCTAGGTGTGAGGAGACTAACCTAGTCCTAAATTGGGAAAAGTGCCACTTCATGGTGGACGAAGGGATTGTCCTAGGTCATAGAGTGTCTAGAGCAGGAGTTGAGGTCGATAGGGCCAAGATAGAAATCATAGAGAAGTTGGTAGAGCCTCAGAATGTCGAGGCCATTAGAAGTTTCTTAGGGCATGCTGGCTTCTACAGAAGGTTCATTAAGGACTTTTCTAAGATAGCCAAGCCTCTGTGTGAGCTTCTAGAGCTAAATAGGCCATTCGTCTTCTCTAAGGAATGTTTAGTAGCTTGGCAAACCCTTAAGAAAGCACTGGTCACAGCACCTATTATAGTAGGGCCAGATTGGGATCTCCCATTTGAGATGTTATGTGATGCTAGTGACTATGCTGTAGGGGTTATGTTAGGACAGAAGATTGACAAGTTAACACACCCTGTATATTATGCTAGTAAAACACTTAATGAGGCTCAATGTAATTATACAACCACTGAGAAAGAGATGCTAGCTGTAGTGTTTGCTTGCGAGAAATTTAGGAACTATATTGTTGGCACCAGAACAATTGTGTACACTGACCATTCTGCTTTAAAGTACCTTATGAGGAAGGCTGATGCTAAGCCTAGGTTGATTAGGTTGGTACTGCTGCTGCAAGAGTTTGATCTAGACATTAGAGATAAGAAAGAAAGTGAAAATGTGGTTGCGGATCATCTTTCTAGATTGCAGCATAATTGCGAAAAAATTGCGGAACCCGCAATTTCTGATGCTTTTATTGATGAACATATCTTTGTATTGACTCATCATGATAACGATGAGGAACCTTGGTTTGCTGACATTGCTAACTTCCTTGCATCTCAGGTACTACCAGTTTTCAAGGGAGGACAAGAGAAGAGGAGGTTCCTTCATGAAGCAAGGAAATTCATATGGGATGACCCCACACTTTACAAAACATGTGCTGACGGCTTGCTAAGGAAGTGTGTTTCAGCTGCTGAGGCGAAGTCTGTGCTGCAGCACTGCCACACAGCTCCTTATGGTGGACACTTTGGTGGCCAAAGAACAGCTGCAAAGGTATTTCAGAGTGGCTACTATTGGCCAACGATCTTCAAGGATGCCCACAACTATGCCCACAGCTGTGATGAATGCCAAAGAACAGGTAACCTCAGTCGCAAGGATGAGATGCCTCTCACCTACATCTTAGAGTTGGAGCTCTTTGATGTGTGGGGCATTGATTTCATGGGGCCATTTCCTCCTTCCTCAGGTAACCTCTACATCCTTGTAGCAGTAGATTATGTCTCTAAGTGGGTAGAGGCTATAGCATGTCCCAATAATGATGCAAAAACAGTCATAAAATTCTTGCATAGGCACATTTTTACTAGGTTTGGAACACCTCGTGCTATCATTAGTGATGAGGGGACACATTTCATTAATAAGGCTATGGAGAGAGTGTTGGCTAAGTATAACATTAGACATAGAGTAGCCACTCCTTATCACCCACACTCGAATGGTCAGGCTAAAATTTCTAATAGGGAGATTAAGAACATCCTAGAAAAAGTGGTCAAACCTAATAGAAAGGACTGGTCATTTAAACTCGAGGATGCACTTTGGGCGTATAGAACTGCATATAAGACACCCCTAGGTATGTCTCCTTACAGACTTGTGTATGGTAAAGCTTGTCATCTTCCATTCGAGTTAGAAATCAAGGCATTTTGGGCACTAAAAGAGTTGAATTATTGCGTGACCGATGCGGGAACGTTGCGGTCTCTGCAATTACATGAGCTTGATGAGCTTAGACATATGTCTTATGAAAATGCCAAAATGTATAAGGAAAAGACCAAGATTTGGCACGATAGTAGACTTAGGATCAAGGACTTTAAGAAAGGCCAACTTGTGTTATTATTTAACTCACGATTGAGGTTATTTCCAGGCAAACTAAAGTCCAGATGGTCAGGTCCTTTCATGATTACTAATGTGTTTGTTCATGGTGCCATCGAGATAAAGAACCTGCAGCAAGGTCAACCATTCATGGTTAATGGTGCAAGGTTGAAGCACTACTATGAGGAAGGAGATGTGAAGACTCTCTCGGCCTTCCTCTTGACTGAAGCGTGAAATTAAGAACGAGAGAGGACGAGTGATTGCTGTGCTCGTCAACATGAGGCTCATGCCTTAGTTTATTTTTTGCGATTTTCCGGTTATCATTTGTGTATAAGTTTGTATGATTTTAATTGCGAAGTTGATGTTGACTTTATTTCTTTTTGTAGGGAATCAATAGAGGGAATCAAGGAGATTAAATCCAGCTTTAAAAATCAAGAAGATATTGGGTCAAATCAAAGATACGGTTGAGCAAAGATTGACATTTAAATGGAAAAAATCTCCAACGGTCACTAAAATTGCGCTGGATTTGCAGGATCCGCAATAATATAGCCGTTGGGATTTTTCCGTCTTCTTTATATCCGTTAGAAGGCGCGTTGATCTGTACGATTCTCCCATTATCTGATCTCCAAGAAAGCTGCGATTCTCTTCATCTGTGATTCTTCTCTCCAAACCTCCACGATTAAAAAATGGTACTCACGAGGGCTGAAAGATCTGCAGCCAAGAAGAAGGCTGACGAAGCTGAAACGGCTGCGAGAGATGCACTGCTTGCCTTGGCTGAGGCTGATGCTGCGCGCACCGAACGCCTTCCCAAACTTCTGATTCGCAGGAAGAAGTGGAAGGTCGTCACAGAGATACCTGCTGGACCCTCTGAACCAGCAGGCACACCCAAGAAGCGCAGATGGAGTGTCGCGGTGGCCGCAGAACCGAGCAAAGAAAAGACTCCCTCTGTGGAGAGTCAAGAAACTGATCGTGTGTCCCACGAGTCGGCCAAGAAGAGTTCTTCGCCATCTGCACCACCAGCGCACAGCTCTTCACCATCACCACCAGCGCAGAGCCCTGAACTGCCTTCATCGCCGCAGAGTTCTGAGCAAACTCCGCCAGAAGAGAGCCCTGAGGCATCACCCACTTCCCCACAACATGACCCTGAATTCCCGTATGGTGAATATCAAGAGTCAACGCAGGGCAGTGGGGAGGGAGAGGAGGATGAGGTTTTCTCTCCTATGAGGGAAGCTAGCCCGGAGAGTCTTGCACAGAAGGATGACTCAATGGAGGAGACACTGGGTGCGTGCCTCCAGCAGATCACCATCAAGGCTAAGCTCAAGAAGAAGAAGAAGGCCAAGATTCTCAAGGCCAAGCGGTCCAAGAAGCTGAAAAAGAAGAAGGCCAAGAGGGCGCCTTCATCAGAGAAGGAAAGCACGGAGCCATTGTTGCGTGCTCAATGTGTTGAAATAATTAGGCAATAAGAGAGATAGAGCACTCAGAACATGCAAGCATACATGATCTTATAGCAAGTAGTAAGTATATTTCATTCGTTTTCCCACAGAGACTTATTTTTAGTTATTCGCGAAGTGTTTTGTCAAGAAAGAAGGGGTGGATTTGATGGGGTAAAATTGGTTTTTAATTAACTAATTTTTGCTGAATGTGTAGAGGGTAGTAACATAAACAAGAACAAGTTAAAGCTAAGCTAAAATGAAAAGAGACGAGATTAATAAATGAAGGTAAAGACAGCTAAACAGAATGGAAATTTAGACGGAATTGCGGAGACCGCAATTCTACCGCAATTATAATAACAGCGAAAGTGGGTAAATGGGTGATTTAAGGGCTACTAATGACTATCCTATAGACATTTTTATGCGATTCTCAAGCACTGGATCTACTCTCTATGCATCAAACTATCTCAAACTCATGTATCGTCCGATTCCATGCATTAGATTCTTTAGTTTACTCAACTCAAAGTAAGGTCTTAAGCATCTTGTTAAGGCAGAAAGATATGGTTTGTACTAGGGAAACGCCTATTCCTAGGCCGTTTCCTGGTTACCTTGAAAGGCTAGCATGATAATATGACTCTGAACTCTTACTCCTTCCAGAGGTTAGGAGTTCTTTGGACAAAATGGATGGCCAATCGAAATTGCCCGTGGGATGAAGCTTACATACAATCAATGGTTCGAGAGTTGTCCTACATACTTGGTTCACGTTTTTTAGCCTATAGTTCTGTCATTAGCATGCCCCTAAGTGACTTAGCTACTCATGGATATGGGGTAAGTAGAAATACGAGATGAAACAGACATGCTTAGAAGGAATTTAAAGACAAAACAGTAAGGGAAAGCAGTAGAATGCAGAAGCAAGAAACTGTGAAATGAAGAATGGAGATTCGATTACTTGATTGTTTGATTGGACAAAAGAAAGCTTAAAAGTAAATAACAGCAAGGCAGAAAGCAACGAAATGGAATGTTCTAGCTATTAGAAAGAGAACAACACAAAGCAGAAATGTAAACTAGAAAAGGAAAGACAGGAAGCAGTAAATGTTGCTTAGGAGCCTCGTCGCAACCGCCTCGACTGAAGGGGATGAAAGAATAGCTTTGCTTGGATGAATCCAATCGGGAGAGAAGGTGGATCTTCTCTCCTTCCTATCAGATTGTCGATTCCAACAGCTGAGACTCTCACTCCAACAGACGGCAAAGGAAAACACGAAGAGAACTGGAGCTGCGAGAGGACTTCTACGCTTCCGGATGATGATTGAACCTCCGACTTTGACCCCCTTTTATAGTAGATTGCAGGTGCGTTTGGGCCAAGGAGAACCATCAATCTTCAACGTCGTATATCAGAATGGATGGAGGAGAAAGAACGAATCCCTGAAATCACGGAAATTAACAGAAAAAGATCAGTCAACTTACGGTTTTCACTTGAATAATTGCGGCTTCAGCAATGTTTTCGCAATGCTGTCGCAATGCAGTTTTTTTCATTCTTTTCCTTCGGTTTTCAACCCTTTTCTTTCCTTTTGTGCATAAGTCCTAATTTAGCTACCTTCTTCTCATTCTCATATTTAAGCATAGGTTTAGGCTAAATGCTATCAAAAACACCTAAAAGTGTACATCTTCTTAAGCTAAATGGGTCCTAAATAAGTCACTTTCAGAGACTTAACAGCCATCGCTCAAGAAACTCAAGGTTGAGGCTGCGGAGTCAGCCAAACCAACAGACAAAGGGAAGGCTAAGCTTTACCCTGAAGATGAGCCTCAATCAGTGAGGTATGTGTCCTCTGACGCTGAGTCCAGAGGCATTGAGCTGAGGAAGAGGGAGTTGCTGCACGAGAAGGGCTTCCTCGACAGACCTGCTGACCTGCCGCAGTTCTTGCGCGCAGGAATTACAAACCACGGATGGGAGGAGTTCTGCAGACCACCCAATCCAGCTTACACAAGCATGGTGTATGATTTCTACGCCAATGTGCTTAGCCCTGAGGATGGCTTGTCTGTGGTCAGAGGGGTAGAAGTGGACTTCTCAGCAAAGGCCATCAACGAAGCCTATGGTCTCAAGGGCCAAAAACATACAGATTATGCACGGATTGTTGATGAGCCTACTGAGGCAGTCCTGGAAGAGGCCATTAGGACCATTGGCCAGCCTGAGGCATCCTGGACCGTGTCACGCAATGGGAGGCACACTCTCATGAGTGCCAACCTCACAGCTAAGGCGGCTGTTTGGTTTTCTTTCGTGAGAAGGAAACTGTCCCCAGTGACTCATGAGACCACCATCAACCAGAGCAGATCGCTGCTGGTATATGCGATAATAAGAGGTCTCACGATCAACGTGGGAGAAGTCATTGTTGCTGCCATTACTGAGTGCGCCAAGAAGGGTAAGGGACCATTATTTTTCCCTAATACCATAACTAAACTCTGTTTGGTTGCAGGAGTTCCCATTGAGCGAATGGAGCAGCAAATGGCTTACACAGGCCACTTGGAGTTACCTGCTGGCTTAAGGCTGAAGAGGAAGGGGAACATGGAATTCAAGTTGGACAGATTGGCTGCTGATCAGTCGCTGTCCATGGCTTGCCTGATGGATATGCAGAAGAGGATGGCTCAATGGGCCACTTACGCGCTGGCACGGGACAAGGAAGTTGCTGACCAACTTGGGTGCATCTTCCCTGACTTCCCCACGAATCTCCTGAATCCATGGGTGCCTCCACGACCACGACGACCTGATGAGGATGAAGACATCTGAGTGCTGGTTTGAATTGCACTCAAGGGAGTATTGTTGTTCCCTTAAAATAAAAAAAAAAATAAATTCTGATAGACCATGTGAATTCTGCTGTTTTTAGTAAAGTTTTGATCTGTTTTAGTTGCTTAGTTTTACGTTTTTAAATTGCTTAGTATAGCCTGCTGCTAGCTGATTAGGTAGGATAGTTTAGGTTTATTTTTGTCGAGCTTGAATGACTGGATAAAGAATGCTTAGGGGCCCTAAACATTGATATATCTGCCCTGACTTGATTGCGAAATAATTGCGGTACCCGCAATTTTTATTACCGAATGCATGTTTTGGATTGTCTGTTTAGCTAGGCTGTGATCTGTTTAAATTCTATCTTTTGTTGCTGTCATGACTACCTTATATAGTTTATCTAAATGGGTGCTGGATGAGTGTCATAGGACACCCTTTGATAGTTTAAATTAACCTCTAAATAGCTCAGCATGCATAGCTGTAAGTCCTTGCCTGTCTGTTTTTTTTTCAAATTCCTGCTGCTGTGATATTTTCTTTTAGAATGTTCTGTCTATGCCTAGGGCTGTTAGATCCTCTTTGTTTTACCTTAGACTAGATGCTTCTAGGACAAGTTTGGGGGGGTGCCACCTCAGACACTCATTGGGGACAATGAGTAGTTGAAGTTTGGGGGAGGCCACCTTAGGCCTAGGAACATTCCTCTCTCCCTTAAAACATAAGCATTCTTCTTCTCCTTGACAAAAATAATGAACTGAAAAAAAAAAAAATAGAATAAAGAGGGGAGTCTCTCTTAGGTTGCTGAGTAATCAGTGCCAAGTGTGTAACCCACAAGTGGCATTGCATCAAAAGGCAACCAAAGGAAAGGCTCCACCTGAGAAAGAAAGAAAAAGAAGAAATAGGGAAGAAGAATGTATACCTAGGAGTTACAACTTTGTGGCTTAGATTGCCTGTTTAAAAAGAACTCTGATCCTCAATTTAGCTAAGAGCAAAGTTGTAACTTGTAGGGTTGTTTAGGGAGATGAGTGTATGTCCAATGTAGTGATGCCAGGGCTTAGGTTGTTCTCTAAAAGTACTACTGTCACCATTAATACTAAGACTGACATGACTCTAAGGAATCCTAGGTAGCTCATAAGTATAAACTAGAAGCATGTACTGAGTCTGGGGTAAAGCTAGGTAGAATTTGAAACCTTAGGGATAGTGGCATGATATGATAAAAGCAGGTAGATCAGTTGTAGGGAGTTAATAAAAACAGTAGGAGTATTAGGCATGCGAAATCAGAAGAAGCTAGATGAGAGGGTAGTTTTAAGCTTAGGAGTGTGTCACAGGACAGCACTGCTATAGATAAGAATATAGGGGAGTTAGGAAGTGATTAAAGAAGAAGAAACAGCAGCCTAGGAAAGTCCTTAGATTGCTCGAGGACAAGCAAAACCTTAAGTTTGGGGGTGTGTTACGTCTCCAAAAGTGACCTTTTTAGGACTTAGTTATCTTAGAAAGATGTTCACTCTTAGGTGTTTTTGATAGCATTTAGCCTAAACCTATGCTTAAACATGAGAATTAGAAGAAGGTAGCTAAATTAGGACTTATGTACAATAGGAAAGAAAAGGGTTGAAAACCGATGGAAAAGAATGAAAAACAAGCATTGCGGAAACATTGCTGGAACCGCAATGTTTCAAGTGAAAACCGTAAGTTGACTGATCTTTTTCTGTTAATTTCTGTTATTTCAGGGATTCGTTCTTTCTCCTCCATCCATTTTGAAGTACGACGTTGAAGATTGATGGTTCTCCTTGGCCCAAACGCACCTGCAGATTACTATAAAAGGGGGTCAAAGTCGAGGGTTCAATCATCATCCGAAAGCGTAGAAGTCTTCTCGCAGCTCCATCTTTCTTCGTGTTTTCCTTTGCCGTCTGTTGGTGTGAGAGTCTCAGCTGTTGGAATCAACAATCTGATAGGAAGGAGAGAAGATTCATCTTCTCTCCCGATTGGATTCATCCAAGCAAAGCTATTCTTTCATCCCCTTCAGCCGAGGCGGTTGCAACGAGGCTTTCAAGCATCATTTACTGTTTTCTGTCTTTCAATTCTAAATTTCAGTTCTGTTTAGTACTGTTTCTCTTCTAATAGCTAGATCATTTCATTTCGTTGCTGTCTGTCTTTACATTATTTACTTTAAGCTTCCCTTTTTGTTCATTCAAACAATCAAGTAATCAAAACACAATTCTCCATTTCACAGTTTCTTCGCTTTGCTGTTACTATTTTTCCCGTACTGTTTGTCTCCATTTCTCTTCTAAGCATGTCTATTTTATCTATTCTTTCTGTTCTCCCTATATCCATGAGTAACTAAGTCACATAGAGGCATGCTAATGACAACACTATAGGCTAAAAAACGTGAACCAAGCATGTAGGATAGCTCTCGAAGCATTGATTGTATGTAAGCTTCATCCCACGGGCAATTTCGATTGGCCATCCATTTTGTCCAAAGAACTCCTAACCTCTGGAAGGAGTAAGAGTTCAGAGTCATACACTTCTGCTAGCCTTTCAAGGTAGCCAGAAAACGACCTAGGAATAGGCGTTTTCCTAGTACAAACCATAACTCTCTGCTTTAACAAGATGCTTAAGACCTTACTTGGACATGAGTAAACTAAAGAATCTAATGCATGAAATCGGAAGATACATGAGAATGAGATAGTTTGATGCATAGTGAGTTGATCCAGTGCTTGATAATCGTATGAAAAAGCCTATAGGATAGTCGTTAGTAGCCCTTAATTTATCATTTTACACACTTTCGTTGTTAATTAAATTGCGATAGAATTGCTGTTTCCGCAATTCTGTTAAAGTTACAATTCTGTCTAGCCATCTTTGTCTTCATTTATTAGTCTCGTCTCTTTTCGTTTGAGTTTAGCTTTAACTTGCACTTGTTTAGGTTGCTACCCTCTACGTATTCAGTAGGAAATAGACAATTTAAAACCAATTCTGCCCCATCAAATCCACCCCTTCTTTCTTAACTTTACACTTCATGAATAGCTTATAATAAATCTCTGTGGGAAAACGAATGAAAAAATACTTACTACTTGCTATAAGATCATGTATGCTTGCATGTTCTGAGTGCTCTCTCTATCTTATTGCCTAATTATTTTAACACATTGAGCACGCAACAGGCAACTAGCCAATGAACTCAAGAGTAGGCCCCAAGGTAGACTACCTGCTGACACTGAAGTGCCAAGGAGAGATGGTAAAGAGCAAGTGCAAGCAATTGAACTTAGAAGTGGTAGACCATTGGTGAGCAACACCAAGGACACACCAAAGCGAGTAGAGAACACTGAGTCTAGTGCTCCACTGGAGTCTCTGCCAAACCAAGGTCCACCACCAACAAGCACATCAGGACCAAGGCTGGAGCCAATCATAGAAGAGATAGAAGAAATTCCAAGACCTCCACCTATCCTGAGGCGACCTGAAGTGCCTGCATATGTGCCACCACCTCCATTTCCTAGAAGGCTAAAGAAAAAACAAGAACAGGAAGTGCACTTTAATAAATTTCTAGAAATTCTTAAGCAAGTGCATGTTAATATTCCTTTTGTAGAAGTTTTACAGTCTATGCCTTCTTATGTAAAGTTTTTAAAGGATATTATAACTAACAAGAAAATAATTGGTGAGTTTGAAACAGTCAATCTCACTGAGGAGTGTAGTGCCATACTCCAGAACAAGCTACCCAAGAAGGAGAAGGATCCTGGTTCTTTCACCTTACCTGTAGAGCTAGGAGGCAAGCACGTGGGCAGAGCTCTTTGTGACCTGGGAGCCAGCATAAACCTCATGCCCCTATCACTATTCTGCCAGCTAGGAATAGGAGAAGCACGTCCAACCACTGTCACTTTACAACTAGCAGACAGATCCATAGCATACCCTGAAGGTAAGATTGAGGATATTCTTGTAAAGGTTGACAAGTTTATTTTCCTTGCAGATTTCATTATCCTGGATTATGAAGCAGACAAGGAGGTCCCCATCCTGTTAGGCAGACCATTTCTAGCCACAAGTAGGGCTCTGATAGATGTCCAAAAAGGTGAGCTCACTATGAGGGTTCATGATGAAGAGGTGAAATTTAGTGTGTATAAAGCACTGAGGTATCCTTCTGACTCTGAATCTTGTGCTAGCATGGACATTGTAGATTCATTAATGGAAGAACAATTGGAGCATGAATTGTTGACTAAGCATGCTCATGAATATGTAGGGTTAGAATTAACTGACTTAAACATAGCTGAGATAATGGACATACCTTTAAATAAACCTCAGCATGTTTGTATGAATATTGACTTAACTGACAAATCTTTGAATCCATTAAAACCATCCATTGAGCATCCACCTGTCTTAGAATTAAAACCTCTCCCCACTCACCTCAAGTATGCATATCTAGGAAGTAATGATACTTTGCCTGTGATTATTTCTTCGAAATTAAGTGAAAAGCATGAGGTTGAACTGATTTTATTGCTTAAGCAACATAGGAAGGCTATTGCATGGACTATTGCTGACATTAGAGGCATTAGCCCTTCTTATTGCATGCATAAGATTATATTAGAGGAAGAACATACACCTAGAGTAGACCACCAACGTAGGCTGAACCCCTCTATGAAAGAGGTAGTTAAAAAGGAAATCATAAAATGGTTAGATGCTGGTGTGATCTTCCCCATACCTAGTAGCCAGTGGGTGAGCCCTATACAGTGTGTACCTAAGAAGGGGGGGATGACTGTGGTAGTCAATGAGAACAATGAACTGATTCCAACTAGGACTGTCACAGGATGGAGAGTTTGCATGGATTATAGGAAACTAAATAAAGAAACCAAAAAAGACCACTTCCCTCTACCATTCATTGACCAGATGCTAGATAGGATAGCTGGTAGAGCCTACTACTGTTTCTTAGACGGTTATTCAGGATATAACCAGATTACTATAGACCCTAAGGACCAAGAGAAGACTACCTTCACTTGCCCTTTTGGAACTTTTGCCTTTCGCAGAATGCCTTTTGGCTTATGCAATGCACCGGCAACTTTCCAAAGGTGCATGTTGGCAATCTTCTCTGATTTGGATGAGTCCATGATAGAGATATTCATGGATGATTTCTCAGTCTTTGGGGATTCATTTACAAACTGACTAGAGAACTTAGGGCAAGTCCTGGCTAGGTGTGAGGAGACCAACCTAGTCCTAAATTGGGAAAAATGCCACTTCATGGTGGATGAAGGGATTGTCTTAGGTCATAGAGTGTCAAGGGCAGGTGTAGAAGTTGACAGGGCAAAAATTGAAGTAATAGAGAAATTGGTAGAACCCCAAAATGTCAAGGCCATTAGAAGTTTCTTAGGGCATGCTGGTTTCTATAGGAGGTTCATTAAGGACTTTTCTAAAATCTCCAAGCCTTTATGTGAGCTTCTAGAGCTAAACAATCCGTTCATTTTCTCTAAAGAGTGTTTCCTAGCTTGGAAAACCCTTAAGGAAGCACTAGTCACAGCACCTATCATAGTAGGGCCTAATTGGGATCTTCCCTTTGAGATGTTATGTGATGCAAGTGACTATGCTGTAGGGGTTATGTTAGGACAGAAGATTGACAAGTTAACACACCCTGTATACTATGCTAGTAAGACACTCAATGAGGCCCAATGTAATTACACAACTACTGAGAAGGAGATGCTAGCTGTAGTGTTTGCTTGTGAGAAGTTTAGGAATTACATTGTAGGCACTAGGACAATCGTGTACACTGACCATTCTGCCTTGAAGTACCTTATGAGAAAGGCTGATGCTAAGCCTAGGTTGATTAGATGGGTCTTGTTGCTGCAAGAGTTTGATCTGGACATTAGAGATAAGAAAGGATGTGAAAATGTGGTTGCGGATCATCTTTCTAGATTGCAGCATAATTGCGAAAAAATTGCGGAAACCGCAATTTCTGATGCTTTTATTGATGAACATGTCTTTGTATTGACTCATCGTGATAACGATGAGGAACCTTGGTTTGCTGACATTGCTAACTTCCTTGCATCACAGGTACTACCAACTTTCAAGGGAGGCCAAGAGAAGAAGAGGTTCCTCCATGAAGCAAGGAAATTCATATGGGATGATCCCACCCTTTAAAAGACATGTGCTGACGGTCTGCTCAGGAAGTGTGTTTCAGCTGCTGAGGCGAAGACTGTGCTGCAGCACTGCCATACCGCACCCTATGGTGGACATTTTGGTGGCCAAAGGACAGCTGCAAAGGTGTTCCAGAGTGGCTACTATTGGCCAACGATCTTCAAGGATGCCCACAACTATGCCCACAGCTGTGATGAATGCCAGAGGACAGGTAACCTTAGTCGAAAGGATGAGATGCCTCTCACTTACATCTTAGAGTTGGAGCTCTTTGATGTGTGGGGCATCGACTTCATGGGACCATTTCCCCCATCATCAAGTAACCTTTACATATTGGTAGCAGTAGACTACGTATCTAAGTGGGTAGAGGCCATAGCATGTCCCAATAATGATGCCAAAACAGTCATAAGATTCCTTCATAGACATATTTTTACTAGGTTTGGAACACCTCGTTCTATCATTAGTGATGAGGGGACACATTTCATTAATAAGGCTATGGAGAGAGTGATGGCTAAGTATAACATTAGACATAGAGTAGCCACTCCTTATCACCCACATTCGAATGGTCAGGCTGAAATTTCAAATAGGGAGATTAAGAACATCCTAGAAAAAGTGGTCAAACCCAATAGGAAGGATTGGGCGTTTAAACTCGAGGATGCACTTTGGGCGTATAGAACGGCATATAAGACACCCCTAGGTATGTCTCCTTATAGACTGGTGTATGGCAAAGCATGTCACTTGCCATTCGAGTTAGAAATCAAAGCATTTTGGGCCCTAAAAGAGTTGAATTACTGCGTGACCGATGCAGGAACATTGCGGTCTTTGCAATTACATGAGCTTGATGAGCTTAGGCATATGTCTTATGAAAATGCCAAAATGTATAAGGAGAAGACCAAGATTTGGCACGACAGTAGACTTAGGATTAAGGACTTCAAGAAAGGCCAGCTTGTCTTATTATTTAACTCACGATTAAAATTATTTCCAGGCAAACTTAAGTCTAGATGGTCAGGTCCATTTGTAATTACTAATGTGTTTATTCATGGTGCCATCGAGATAAAGAACTTGCAGCAAGGACAACCATTCATGGTCAATGGTGCAAGATTGAAGCACTACTATGAGGAAGGAGATGTGAAGACTCTCTCGGCCTTCCTTTTGTCTGAAACGTGAAAACAAGAACGAGAAAGGACGAGTGATTGCTGTGCTCGTTCATATGAGGCTCATGCCTTAGTTTATTTTTTGCGATTTTCCGGTTACTGTTTGTGTATATTTTTGTGTGATTTTAATTAAGTATTTGATGTTGATTTTATTTATTTTTGCAGGGAATCGATAGAGGGAATCAAGGAGATGAAATCAAGATAAAAAGATCAAGGAGATATTGGGCCAAATCAAAGATACGGTTGAGGAAAGATGGGCATTTAAACACAAAAAAATCTCCAACGGTCACTAGAATTGCGCTGGATTTGCAGAATCCGCAAAAATAGAGCCGTTGGGATTTCATCATTACTTATATCCGTTAAGAGGCGCGATGATCCGTACGATTCTCCCATTATCTGAACTCCAAGAAATCTGCTTTTCTCTTCATCTGTGATTCCTCTTTCCAACTCTCCAAAATTCGACAATGGTGCTAACAAGAGCTGAAAGATCTGCAGCCAAGAAGAGGGCTGACGAAGCTGAAACGGCAGCGAGGGACGCACTTCTTGCCCTTGCAGACGCTGATGCTGCGCGAACTGAGCGTCTTCCCTAACTGCCAATCCGCAAGAAGAAGTGGAAGGTTGTCACAGAGATACCTGCTGGACCCTCTGAACCAGCAGGCACACCCAAGAAACGCAAATGGAGTATGGCGGTGGCCGAAGAAGCAAGCAAGGAAAAGACTCCCTCTGTGGGGAGTCAAGAAAGTGATCGTGTGTCACACGATTCGGCCAAGAAGAGCTCTTCACCATCTGCACCACCAGCGCGAAGCCCTGAGATTTCTCCTTCGCCGCAGAGTTCTGCACAGACCCCTATAGCAGCACAAAGCACTACACCATCAACGCAGGGCAGTGGGGAAGCTGAAGAAGAAGAGGTCTTCTCTCCGTTGAGGGAAGCCAGCCCTGGGAGTCCTGCGCAGAAGGATGATTCTATGGAAGAGACACTGGGGGCTTGCCTCCAGCAGATCACAACCAAGGCACGGTTGAAGAAGAAGAAGGCCGTCAAGACTGTTAAGGCCAAACGATCCAAAAAATCAAAGAAAAAGAAAGCCAAGAGGGTGCCTTCATTAGAGAAGGAGAGTGATGAGCCATCTCTGAAGAAGTTCAAGATTGAGGCTGCGGAGTCAGCCAAACCGAAAGACAAAGGGAAAGCCAAGCTTTACCCTGAAGATGAGCCTCAATCAGTGAGGTACGTGTCTTCTGACGCTGAGTCTAGAGGCATTGAGCTGAGGAAAAGGGAGCTGCTGCACGAGAAGGGCTTCCTCGACAGACCTGCTGACCTGCCGCAATTCTTGCGCGCAGGAATTACGAATCACGGCTGGGAGGAGCTGTGCAGACCACCCAATCCAGCTTACTCAAGCATGGTGTATGACTTCTACGCCAATTTGAGGAATTCTGAGGAGGGCCTGTCTGTGGTCAGAGGAGTCGAGGTAGACTTCTCAGCGAAGGCAATCAACGAAGCCTACGGCCTCAAGGGCCAGAAACACACTGATTATTCAAGGATTGTTGATGAGCCTACAGAAGCTGTCTTGGAGGAGGCCATTCGGATCATTGGCCAGCCTGAAGCATCATGGACAGTGTCGCGCAATGGGAGGCACACTCTCATGAGTGCCAACCTCACAGCCAAGGCGGCTGTCTGGTTCTCCTTCGTGAGGAGGAAGCTGTCCCCCGTGACCCATGAGACCACAATCAACCAGAGCAGATCGCTGCTGGTTTATGCAATCATGCGAGGTCTCACCATCAACGTGGGCGAAATCATTGCAGCTTCCATTGCTGACTACGCCAAGAAGGGTAAGGGTCCATTGTTCTTCCCTAATACTATTACTAAACTCTGCTTGCGTGCAGGGGTCCCCATTGAGCGAATGGAACAGCAGATGGCTTACACAGGCCACTTGGAGCTGCCTACAGGCTTGAGGCTGAGAAGGAAGGGGAACATGGAATTCGAGCTGGATAGTTTGGCTGCTGCTCAGTCGATGTCCATGGCGTGCCTGATGGATCTTCAGAAGAGGATGGCTCAATGGGCCACATACGCACAGGCAAGGGACAAGGAAGTTGCTGACCAACTGGGATGCATCTTCCCTGACTTTCCCATGAACCTACTGTCTCCATGGGTGCCTCCAAGACCAAGAAGGAATGATGATGAGGAAGATATCTGAGTGCTAGTTTGAGGAAGCACTAAAGGGAGTATTGCTGTTCCCTTAGAATAAACAAAGAAAAAAAATCAAACTGTTTTTGTTGAAACGTGTGAATTATGCTGTTTTTAGTTAATATTTTGATCTGTTTTAGTTGCTTAGTTTTAAGTTTTTAAATTGTTTAGTGTAGTCTGATGATAGCTGATTAGGTAGATTAGTTTCGTTTCATTTTTAGAGAGCTTGAATGACTCGAAAAAGCATGCGTAGGGGCCTTAATCACTGTTAGATCTGCCCTGTATCTATTGCGAAATAATTGCGGATACCGCAATTTTTATTAGTAAATGCATGTTTTTGACTGCTTGTTTAGCTAGGCTGTGATCTGTTTAAATTCTGTCTTTTGCTGCTATTATGATTGCCTTATATAGCTTATCTAAAAGCATGCTGGATGAGTGTCATTGGACACCTTTGATAGTTTAAATTAGCCTCTTAAAAGTGCTCAGCATGCATAGCTTTAAGCCCTTACCTGCCTGTTTTTTTTCAAAATTCTGCTGCTGTGATATTTACTTTTAGAATGTTCTGTCTATGCCTAGGGTTTTTAGATTCTCTTTGTTTTACCATTAGACTAGATGCTTCTAGGACAAGTTTGGGGGTGTGCCACCTCAGACACTCGTTGGGGACAATGAGTAGTTTAAGTTTGGGGGAGGCCACCCTAGGCCTAGGAACATTCCTCTCTCCCTTAAAAGCATAAGCATTCTTCTTCTCCTTTAAAAAAAAATGATGAACTGAAAAAAAAAATGAAAAATAGAATAAAGAGGGGTGTCTTTCTTAGGTTGCTGAGTAATCAGTGCCAAGTGTGTAACCCACAAGTGGCATTGCATCAAAAGGCAACCAAAGGAGAGGCTCCACCTAAGTAAGAAAGAAAGAAAAAAGGAAAAAATAGAGAAGAAGAATGTACACCTAGGAGTTGCAACTTTGTGGCTTAGATGTCCTGATTAAAAAGAACTCTGATCCTCAAGTAGCTGAGCACAAAGCTGTAGCTTGTAGGGTTGTTTAGGGAGATGAATGTATGTCCAATGTAGTGATGCCAGGGTTTAGGTTGTTCTCTTAAAGTACTACTGTCACTGTTAATACTGAGACTGGCATGACTCTAAGGAATCCTAGGTAGCTCAAAAGTAAAGACTAGAAGCATGTACTGAGTCTGGGGTAAAGCTAGGTAGAATTTGAAACCTTAGGGATAGTGGGATGATATGACAAAAGCAAGTAGATCAGTTGTAGGGAGTTAATGAAACAGTAGGAGTATTAGGCATGCGAAGCCAGAAGAAGCTAGATAAGAGGATAGTTTTAAACTTAGAAGTGTGTCACAGGACAGCACTGCTATAGATAAGAATGTAGGGGAGTCAGGAAGTGGTTAAAGAAGATGAAACAGCAGCCTAGGCAAGTCCTTAGATTGCTCGAGGACGAGCAAAACCTTAAGTTTCGGGGTGTGTTACGTCTCCAAAAGTGGCCTTTTTAGGACTTATTTATCTTAGAAAGATGTACACTCTTAGGTGTTTTTGATAGGATTTAGCTTAAACCTATGCTTATATATGAGATTTAGTAGAAGGTAGCTAAATTAGGACTTGTGTGCAAAAGGAAAGAAAAGGAATGAAAACCGAAGGAAAAGAGTGAAAAATGCACATTGCGATAGCATTGCGGAAACATTGCTGAAACCGCAATGTTTCAAGTGAAAACCGTAAGTTGACTGATCTTTTTCTGTTAATTTCCGTTATTTCAGGGATTCGTTCTTTCTCCTCCATCCATTTTGAAGTACGTCGTTGAAGATTGATGGTTCTCCTTGGCCCAAACGCACCTGCAGATTACTATAAAAGGGGGTCAAAGTCGAGGGTTCAATCATCATCCGAAAGCGTAGAAGCCTTCTCGCAGCTCCATCTTTTCTCCTGTCATTCTTCTTCGTCTGTTGGTGTGAGAGTCTCAGCTGTTGGAATCGACAATCTGATAGGAAGGAGAGAAGATTCATCTTCTCTCCCGATTGGATTCATCCAAGCAAGGCTTTTCTTTCTCCCCATTCAGCCGAAGCAATCGCAACGAGGCGTTCACGCTCAATTTCAGCTTTCTGTTCTTTATTTCCATTTTCCAGCTTTGTATTGTTGTTGTTTCTTTTCTAATAGCTAGATCAGTCCATTTCGTTGTGTTCTGTCTTTCTGTTATTCACTTTAAGTTTCTCTTTTGTTCATTCAAACAATTAAGTAATCAAGGCATAATTCTTCATTTCTCAATTCCCTATCTTTGCAACTTACTGTCTTACCTTGCTGTTTTCAGTTTATTTCTCTTCTAAGCATGTCTCTTTCATCTCTTATTTCTGTTATCCCCACATCCATGAGTAACTAAGTCACATAGGGGCATGCTAATGACAACACTATAGGCTAAAAAACGTGAACCAAGCATGTGGGATAGCTCTCGAAGCATTGATTGTATGTAAGCTTCATCCCACGGGCAATTTCGATTGGCCATCCATTTTGTCCAAAGAACTCCTAACCTCTGGAAGGAGTAAGAGTTCAGAGTCATACACTCATGCTAGCCTTTCAAGGTAGCCAGAAAATGACCTAGGAATAAGCGTTTTCCTAGTACAAACCATAACTTTCTGCTTTAACAAGATGCTTAAGACCTTACATGGAAATGAGTAAACTAAAGAATCTAATGCATGGAATCGGACGATACATGAGATTGAGTGAGTTTGATGCATAGAGAGTTGATCCAATGCTTGAGAATCGTGAGAAAATGCCTATAGAGGAGTCGTTAGTAGCCCTTGTTTCTCCATTTTACACACTTTCGCTGTTAGGAAAATTGCGGTAGAATTGCTGTTTCCGCAATTCTGCTAAGTTTACAATTCTGTTTGGCTGTTTTCTTCTTCGTTTATTAATCTCGTCTCTTTTCCTTTGAGTTTAACTTTGACTTGCTCTTGTTTATGTTGCTATCCTTTACATATTCCGTAGGATTTAGACAATTTAAAACCAAATCTCCCCCGTCAAATCCACCCATTCTTTCTTAACTTTACACTTCATGAATAGCTTATAATAAATCTCTGTGGGAAAACGAATGAAAAAATACTTACTACTTGCTATAAGATCATGTATGCTTGCATGTTCTGAGTGCTCTCTTTATCTTATTGCTTATTTATTTTAACACATTGAGCAAGCAACAACTTCGTTGTAACTCTTGGACAACATGGAGCCTCCAGCAGATGAATTTAGAACTTGTCTGGTGCTGGGGTTGCATCCTTTGAAAAAGACCTCTATTTGGATACACCATGGGATGCCATGGTGTGGACATTTAAGAAGAAGGTCTTTAAACCTTGTCCAAGCTTCGTGAAGAGACTCATTCTCAGCTTGTTTGAACTTGATTATATCATCACGAAAGGTAGAATTCCTATCAGGTGGGAAGTATTTGACTAGGAATTTCTCTGCTAAGTCTGTCCAATTAAGGACTGATCCAGAGGGTAATGAGTTTAACCACGTTTTGGCTTTGTCCCTCAAACAGTAAGGGAAAAGGTATAGCCTCAAGGCTTCTTGGGAAACTCTAGGGATGATAAAGGTATCACTGACTCCTAAGAAGTTTCTAAGATGGTTGTGGGGGTCCTCATTTTCCACTCCAAAGAATTGTCCCACAGTGGACAACATTTGGAACATCACTGGCTTTAACTCGAATGAGTTGGCAGTGATTTCAGGGCGGATTATGCTGGGGTTCAGCTCCCCAGGCATAGGTACTAGGTAAGAGAGTATGGCGCTATCCTTATCATTCGCTATTTCGATGGGATTGCGAGTGACAGGCACCGGATTTGGAACTATTCCATCCATTTCTTCTTGAGATAATAGCGGAGAAATTGCGGTTCCCGCAATTACTTGAGGTAAAGGGGGTTGGTTAAAGAGACGTTTCTTGGCTCTATTTCTGGCCCTAAGTAATCTCTCAGGCTCAGGATTGAACTCTAGATCACTACTTGAAGGCTCACTCATAAACTAACCCAATGGTACCTGTAAAAGAAATGAAACTAGATTAGTTACAATAGACAATAAACTTGGTGTTTCAAACTTAACAAACTTCGTTTTCACTTAAATAAATCCCCGGCAGCGGCGCCAAAAACTTGTTGTGTACTCAATGTGTTAAAATAAGTAAGCAATAAGATAGAGAGAGCACTCAGAACATGCAAGCATACATGATCTTATAGCAAGTAGTAAGTATTTTTTCATTCGTTTTCCCATAGAGATTTATTATTAGCTACTCGTGAAGTGTAAAGTTAAGAAAGAATGGGTGGATTTGAAGGGGTAGAATTGGTTTTAAATTGTCTAAATCCTACGGAATATGTAAAGGATAGCAACATAAACAAGAGCAAGTCAAATTTAAACTCAAAGGAAAAGAGACGAGATTAATAATCGAAGAAGAAAACAGCTAAACAGAATTGTAAACTTAGCAGAATTGCGGAAACAGCAATTCTACCGCAATTTTCCTACAGCGAAAGTGTGTAAAATGGAGACACAAGGGCTACTAACGACTCCTCTATAGGCATTTTCTCACGATTCTCGAGCATTGGATCAACTCTCTATGCATCAAACTCACTCAATCTCATGTATCGTCCGATTCCATGCATTAGATTCTTTAGTTTACTCATGTCCAAGTAAGGTCTTAAGCATCTTGTTAAAGCAGAAAGTTATGGTTTGTACTAGGAAAACGCCTATTCCTAGGTCGTTTTCTGGCTACCTTGAAAGGCTAGCATGAGTGTATGACTCTGAACTCTTACTCCTTCCAGAGGTTAGGAGTTCTTTGGACAAAATGGATGGCCAATCGAAATTGCCCGTGGGATGAAGCTTACATACAATCAATGCTTCGAGAGCTATCCTACATGCTTGGTTCACGTTTTTTAGCCTACAGTGTTGTCATTAGCATGCCCCTATGTGACTTAGTTACTCATGGATGTGGGGAGAACAGAAATAAGAGATGAAAGAGACATGCTTAGAAGAGAAATAAACTGAAAACAGCAAGGTAAACAGTGAGTTGCAAAGATAGGGAATTGAGAAATGAAGAATTATGCTTTAATTACTTGCTTGTTTGAATGAACAAAAGAGAAACTTAAAGTGAATAACAGAAAGACAGAACACAACGAAATGGACTGATCTAGCTATTAGAAAAGAAACAACAACAATACAAAGCTGGAAAATGGAAATAAAGAGCAGAAAGCTGAAATTGAGCGTGAACGCCTTGTTGCGATTGCTTCGGCTGAATGGGGAGAAAGAATAGCCTTGCTTGGATGAATCCAATCGGGAGAGAAGATGAATCTTCTCTCCTTCCTATCAGATTGTCGATTCCAACAGCTGAGACTCTCACACCAACAGACGAAGAAGAATGACAGGAGAAAAGATGGAGCTGCGAGAAGACTTCTACGCTTTCGGATGATGATTGAACCCTCGACTTTGACCCCCTTTTATAGTAATCTGCAGGTGCGTTTGGGCCAAGGAGAACCATCAATCTTCAACGTCGTACTTCAAAATGGATGGAGGAGAAAGAACGAATCCCTGAAATAACGGAAATTAACAGAAACAGATCAGTCAACTTACGGTTTTCACTTGAAACATTGCGGTTTTAGCAATGTTTCCGCAATGCTATCGCAATGTGCATTTTTCACTCTTTTCCTTCGGTTTTCATTCCTTTTCTTTCCTTTTGTACACAAGTCCTAATTTAGCTACCTTCTTCTAAATCTCATATATAAGCATAGGTTTAAGCTAAATCCTATCAAAAACACCTAAGAGTGTACATCTTTCTAAGATAAATAAGTCCTAAAAAGGTCACTTTTGGAGACGTAACACGTACCCCCGATCGCGTTGACCTCCTCCGCCTCGCGGTGTCCTCCAACGATTTTCTTCAACATACTGCCTATCTCGGCCACCTGGGCCCTCATCTCAGTCATCTCGTGGCTCTGAGCCACGCTGTGCACTTGTCCTTGCCCCCGAATACCGAATTGCTGCGAGTTTGTTGCCATGTTTGCAATCAACTGCTTGGCCTCAACTGGGGTCTTGTCGATCAGTGCCCCACCACTCGCTACATCAATCATCTGCCAGTCATGGGGCACCATCCCCTCATAAAAATACTGTATGAGCAGCTGGTCGGCAATCTGATGATGTGGGAAACTCGCGCACAGGCGCCCGAAACGTTCCCAGTATTCGTGCAGGGACTCACCTACATCCTGGGTGATCCCATAAATCCTCTTCCGCAGAGTGGTGGCCAAGGATGCGGGAAAGTATTTTTCCAAAAATACCCGCTTCATATCCTGCCACGTGTTGATCGATCCGGAGGGCAGGTAATACAGCCAGTCCCTGGCTTTGTCCTTAAGTGTGAAGGGGAATGCCCTCATATTCAATTGCTCCTCCGTGACCCTTGCGGGCTTCATCCCCGCGCAGACGCAATGGAATTCCATCAAGTGTTTGTTTGCGTCCTCACCTGCGTTGCCATGGAAAGAAGGTAACTGGTGAATTAAACCAGATTTTAATTCGAAGTTACCTGCTACCACGGGGTAGTTTATGCACAAAGGCTGCAGGTTCAGGTCTGGCGCTGGCAGTTGCTTTAGCGTCCGTGGCGCATCACCTTGCGCCATCTCGTCAACCAAGAAGGGATTGCCTTCTTCTTCTTCAATCGGCCTCTGCCCCTCCCGGGCTTCTTTTCGTAACCGCCGCTCCTCTCTGTCAATATCTGGGATAAACTGCAAACTACTACCCTCAGAGGAACGGGTCATACACAAACAAAAACTCAAGCATACAAAATACAAACATAATTTTTTTTTTCAGCCAACCATCAATAAATCAAATTCAAACTTCAATCATAAATTCAATCAAATGCCTATTCCCCGGCAACGGCGCCAATTTTGGTGTGCGATATTTTGAACTATCGCTTAATCTCAAGCTGTCGAGGCTTGCCAAAATACGATTTATAAAGCCTATGACCAAGGCTTTGCAGCCAGTGGTAACAGGGTCGATCCAAGGAATAGGAATGATCAAAAGCACAATTAAAATTGGGATTTAGTTAATTGATGGATTTTTGGAAACGGGGGGTTTTATCATGCAAAAGAAATAGTAAGAAAACTAACGGAAGAAGGAATAATAAGAAGAGAACGTGTGCACGGTTTGGGAGTCTCGGGATTAATTGTTAGACAAATTCAGTTCATCATTTAATGCTAATAACATGGAATTCAGTTTATTGAGCACGCGGACGACTACCAGAGAAGCCCCAAAGTAGCCGACTCCATGGATTTTAATTAGACCACACAGTTCTAATTACACGTTATCTAAGCCTACATCAAGGTGATCAGCCCTAAGGTAAATTTAGACAGTCACTAGCTAACCGCGAAGAACATTCGAGCGTGAATTCTAATTGCTAGTAGATTGCCCGCAAACGCCGTATGCAATCAACAATTATCCTACCCGACCCGATACTTCGATTTAGTTCTATCTACCCGTGTTACTTAGTCGAGCAGTGAGAGGCACGGCATCGCTACTATTTAACATACACAACATGCGAAACTACTCGAGTGTCAATCGTCGTATTTTAACATGCGCGTTGGATTAAGCAAAGTAGATAAATGCTAATAAACAGAACCAATATGCATCAAGATCAGATTATCAAAGCCAAAAACGTCTAACAAAATCACCCTAAACTAATCCCAAACCGTTCACCCTTACCTTAGCCGCTCATGGCGCGGTTTGTCAATTCCGCTCCAACAACGACCATGGAAGGATTCATCAACGTATTACAATGAAGGTGGAGCTCACTAACATGCCAACAATGGCGGAGCTCCACGGAAAATAGAGAGAAAACGAGGAAGAAGAAGATGAAGAAGAGCAAAATTCGTGTTGAAGACTCCCCAAAAAAGTGCAGAAAAATCGTCTTTAAGCTTCTGCCATCGTCGTAGCGTCGAGACGCTAGGCCAGCGTCTCGACGCTGTGCCCTAAGTTTGCCGCGCGCGCCTTCGATGGCGTCGCGACGCTGCCCGATAAAATTCCTGCGCACGCCTCCTCCGAAGCGTCTCGACGCCAAGCAGGGTCTCGACGCCAGGGCAGCGTCGAGCTAGCGTCTCGACGCTATCACTCAACGCTTGCTCTCGGGTTTTTCCAGCGTCGTGCCAGCGTCTCGACGCTGTAGCTCGACACTGGCTCTCGGGTTTGGGGCTGAAGCTTTGCCTCTCCAAGGCTGTTTTGGCCCATTTCTTCACGGATCAAGTTCCCCTCTTCCCAATGCATTCCCGGGGCGCTAAAACTCCACTTTAAGCACTCGAACATGCCCAACGGACGCACGAGCTCTATGCCGCATTTCTCCTACAAAAGAGAAATATTAACTAATTAAAAGCGGACTTAAGCTAATATTAGGAAGTATTTAATAGCTCCAAAATGGAGTTATCAATAGCAAAGAATGATGCAACCTTGCAGAGTCAGTAAGAAACTTTGAGAAGCTTAGAGAATCAAATCGGGCAATTGGCAAATGAGCTAAAGAATAGGCCCCAAGGCAGACTGCCTGCTGATACTGAAAATCCTAGAAGGGATGGTAAGGAACAAGTTCAAGCTATTGAACTGCGAAGTGGAAGGCCATTGGAGATTAGTAGCAGAGAAATACCAAAGAGAGTAGAGAATGAAGAGTCTAGTGCTCCACTGGACCCTCTGCCTAACATTGATCAAGTACAACCAA
This sequence comes from Herpetospermum pedunculosum, assembly GCA_028017165.1. NCBI lineage: Eukaryota > Viridiplantae > Streptophyta > Magnoliopsida > Cucurbitales > Cucurbitaceae > Herpetospermum > Herpetospermum pedunculosum. The sequence goes on from CM051526.1 coordinate 15,426,938, forward strand.
GAACAACAAGGGCGAGGCTTGAGCCCATCATTGAGGAACCAGAATAAATTCCTAGGCCTCCCCCTGTCATTAGGCAACCTAATTTGCCTACTTATGTGCCACCACCTCCATTCCCTAGACGGCTTAGAAAGAAACAGGAACAAGAAGCTCATTTCCATAAATTTTTGGAAATCTTGAAGCAAGTTCATGTTAATATCCCTTTTCTTGAAGTTTTGCAGTCCATGCCAACGTATGTGAAGTTTTTGAAAGACATAATAACTAACAAAAAAGTCATTGGGGAGTTTGAAACTGTTAATCTCACTGAAGAGTGTAGTGCCATACTCCAGAACAAGCTGCCAAAGAAAGAGAAGGATCCTGGTTCCTTCACTTTACCAGTTGAATTAGGAGGCAAGCATGTGGGAAGGGCTTTATGTGATCTTGGAGCTAGCATAAACCTCATGCCCTTATCTTTGTTCCAACAACTTGGGATTGGCGAGGCACGTCCAACAACAGTCACCTTGCAGCTTGTAGACAGATCAATCTCATACCCTGAAGGTAAGATTGAGGATATTCTAGTCAAGGTTGACAAATTCATTTTTCTTGCAGATTTCATTATCCTGGACTACGAGGCAGACAAAGAAGTGCCAATCATCTTAGGCAGACCTTTCTTAGCCACAGGTAGGGCCCTGATTGATGTTCAAAAGGGTGAACTTACCATGCGAGTCAATGATGAAGAGGTTAAGTTTAGTGTTTTTAAAGCCTTGAGGTATCCTTCTGACCTTGAAAACTGTGCTGCTGTAGATATATTGGATTTATTAATTGAAAATGAGCATGAGCATGAGTCATTTGTCAAGCATGCTACTGATTATGCTCAAATTGACTTGAATGATTTAAACATTGCTGAATTTGTTGATACATCTGTAAAAACCCCTCAACATGTATGTATGACCAATGAACTATCAGAAAGAACCACAACTCCCATGATTCCATCAATTGAACAACCACCCTTATTAGAGGTAAAACCACTGCCACAACACCTCAAATATGCATACTTAGGTGAGAGAGACACTTTGTCTGTCATCATTTCTTCCAAATTGCATGAACAACATGAAAATGCGTTAATTTTGTTGCTTAAGCAACACAGAAAAGCAATTGGGTGGACAATCGCTAACATTAGAGGCATAAGTTCTTCTTATTGTATGCATAAGATACTGTTAGAGGAAGGGCACTGTTACGTCTCCAAAAGTGACTAATTTAGGACTTGTTTTCTATAGAAAGATGTGCACTCTTAGGTGTTTTTGATAGGATTTAGCTTAAACTTGTGCTTATATATGAGAATTAGAAGAATGAAGCTAAATTAGGACTTGTATGCAAAAGGAAAGAAAAGGAATGAAAAACGAATTTAAAAGAATGAAAAATGTGCATTGCGGAGGCATTGCGGAAACATTGCTAAAACCGCAATGTTTTAAGTGAAATCCGTAAGTTGGCTAAACTTTTTCTGTTGTGATCCGATATTTCAGAGATTCGTTCTTTCTCCTCCAGCCACGTAGAAGTACGACGTTGAGAATGGATGGTTCTCCTTGACCCAAACGCACCTGCATACTACTATAAAAGGAGGTCAAAGTGGAAGGTTTTTTCTGTTGTGATCCGATATTCCAGAAGGCGTAGAACTCTCTTCGCAGCACAGTTTTTTCTCCTGTTTTTCTCTTCCGTCTGTTGGGTTGAAAGGTTTAGCTGTTGGAGTCGACAATCTGATAGGAAGGAGAGAAGATTCATCTTCTCTTCTGATTGGATTCATCCAAGCAAAGCTGGCTTTTTCCCCCCTTCAGCCGAGGCGTCTGCGTCGAGGCGATCACGCTCAACTTTATTGCTTTCTGCTTTAGTTTCCCATTTCCCTTACTGTCTGTTGTTAGTTCCTTCCCAATAGCTACTCTAATTCATTTCGTTGCTTTCTGTTTTACTCTAGTTCTTTAAGGTTGTCATTTGTTTAGTTCAAATTCGAATAAATCGAAGTACTATTTTCATCAAGTTACAAGTTCTTCACCGTCTCTGTTACTGCCTTTAGTTTATGTTTTGTCTCCAATATACTTCTAAGCATGTCGTTTCCATCTAGTCTTCCTATTCTATGTGCATCCATGAGTAACTAAGTCACCTAAGGGCATGCTAATGACAAATCTGTAAGAAGAAACACGTGACTAAAGCATGTAGGATAACTCTCGAATGCATTGATTATATGTAAGCTTCATCCCACGGGCAATTTCGATTGGCCATCCATTTTGTCCAAAGAACTCCTAACCTCTGGAAGGAGTAAGAGTTCAGAGTCATACACTCATGCTAGCCTCTCAAGGTAGCCAGAAAACGACCTAGGAATAGGCGTTTTCCTAGTACAAATAACAACTTACTGTTTTAACAAGATGCTTAAGACCTTACTTGGACATGAGTAAACTAAAGAATCTAATGCATGAAATCGGAAGATACATGAGTATGAGTTAGTTTGATGCATAGTGAGTTGATCTACTGCTTAAGAATCGTGTGAAAAAGCCTATAGATGAGTCGTTAGTAGCCCTTGTTTCCACATTTTTCGCACATTCGCTGTTAAGAACATTGCGGTATAATTGTTGTTTCCGCAATTCCCTTAGTTAAAAATTCTGCCTTAGCCATTTTCCTCTTCGTTTATTAATCTCTTCTCTTTGCATTTGAGTTTATCATTTACTTGCACTTGTTTATGCATCTATCCTTTACATATTCCTTAGTAATTAGGCAACTTAAAACCAAATCTACCCCATTAAATCCACCCATTCTTGCTTAACAATACACTTCACGAGTAACTAAGAATAAATCTCTGTGGGAAATCGAATGAAAAAATACTTATTACTTGTTACAAGATCATGTATGCTTGCATGTTCTGAGTGCTCTAATATTGCATATTTCCTTTAAACATTGAGCACGCAACAAGTTTTTGGCGCCGCTGCCGGGGATTTAGTTTAGTGAAAACGAAGTTTGTTAAGTTAGAAACACAAAGTTTAGCATCTATTGGAGCTGATCTATTTTCATTTCTTTTGCAGGTACCATCGGGTTAGTTTATGAATGAGCATTCAAGTAGCGATCTAGAGTTCAATCCTGAGCCTGAGAGATTACTTAGGGCCAGAAACAAAGCTAAGAAACGTCTCTTTAACCAACCCTCTATACCTCAAATAATTGCTGAAACCGCGGAGTCTCCGCAATTCTACCAAGAAGAAATGGACAGACCAGTCCCAAATCCGGTACCTACCACTCACAATCCCATCGAAATAGCGAATGACAAGGATAGTGCCATCCTCTCCTACCTAGTACCTATGCCTGGGGAGCTAAACCCAAGCATAATCCGCCCTGAAATTACTGCCAACTCATTCGAGTTAAAGCCAGTAATGTTCCAAATGTTGTCCACTGTGGGACAATTCTTTGGAGTGGAAAATGAGGAACCCCACAACCATCTTAGAAACTTCCTAGGACTCAGTGATACCTTTCTCATCCCTAGAGTTTCCCAAGAAGCTTTGAGGCTTTACCTCTTCCCCTACTCATTAAGGGACAAAGCCAAAACGTGGTTAAACTCATTACCTTCCGGATCAGTTCTTAATTGGACAGACTTGGCGGAGAAATTCCTAGTAAAATATTTCCCACCTGATAGGAATTCTACTTTTCGTGACGACATTATTAAATTCAAACAAGCTGAAAATGAGTCGCTTCACGAAGCTTGGACAAGGTTCAAGGACCTTCTGCTTAAATGTCCACACCATGGCATTCCATGGTGTATCCAAATAGAGGTCTTTTTCAAAGGATGCAACCCCAGCACCAGGCAAGTGCCAAATTCATCTGCTGGTGGTTCCATGCTTTCCAAAAGTTATAATGAAGCCTACGAGATCCTGGAGAAGATCTCAGCATCTCACTGTAGGTGGTCAGATGATCCAATAGAGCCAAGTAGAGCTCAAAATAAGGACGCACTCAATGCCATGAGTAGCCAAATAAGCGCTCTGACCAACCTAGTTAAACAAATGGCTCAAGCCAATCTCCAAACTAGTGTCAACACCGCCACAGCCATGTCAATGGGCACACAACCAAGTCAAGGTGAGACACTAATCTGTGGATTATGTGGGGAGGGGTGTTGCGTGCTCAATGTGTAAAGATAAATAAGCAAGAAAGTAGAGAGAGCACTTAGAACATGCAAGCATACATGGTCTCACAGCAAGTAGTAAGTATATTTCATTCGTTTTTTCCACAGAGACTTATGTTTAGCTATTCGCGAAGTGTATTTGTTAAGAAAGATGGGGTGGATTTGATGGGGTAAAATTGGTTTTTAATTATCTAATTTTTGCTGAATGTGTAAAGGAATATAACATAAACAAATGCAAGTTGAAATTAGACTCAAAGGACAAGAGATGGAATTGATAAACGAAGAAGAAAACAGCTAAACAGAATGAAAATTTAGCAGAATTGCGGGGACCGCAATGTTTCCGCAATTAAACAGCAGCGAAAGTGTGTAATTGGGTGAGTTAAGGGCTACTAATGACTATCCTATAGGCATTATTATACGATTCTCAAGCACTGGATCTACTCTCTACGCATCAAACTCACTCTATCTCATGTATCGTCCGATTCCATGCATTAGATTCCTAAGTTTACTCGACTTCAAAGTAAGGTCTTAATCATCTTGTTAAAACAGAAGTGTTTAGTTTGTACTAGGGAAACGCCTATTCCTAGGCCGTTTCCTGATTACCATGAAAGGCTAGCATGATTATATGACTCTGAACTCTTACTCCTTCCAGAGGTTAGGAGTTCTTTGGACAAAATGGATGGCCAATCGAAATTGCCCGTGGGATGAAGCTTACATACAATCAATGTTTCGAAGGCGATCCTACATGCTTGGTTCACGTTTTTTAGCCTATAGTTCTGTCATTAGCATGCCCCTAAGTGACTTAGCTACTCATGGATATATAGAGAACAGAAATGTAAGATGAAACAGACATGCTTAGAAGGGAAATAAACTTAAAACAGCAAGACAAAACCGTAGCAGCAGAAGAAGGAAACCGTGAAATGAAACTTGCACTCTGATTACTTTGAATGTTGAACGAACAAAGAGAAACTTAAAGGCAGTAATTCAAAGACAGACAACAACGAAATGCAGTAACTAAAACACTAAACTAGGAACAACAATGATCAAAACTGGAAATTAGAAGAAGAACGACAGAAAACAGTAAAATGGCGCTTGAAAGCTTCGTTGCAGTCGCCTCGAATGAAGGGGATGAAAGGTCAGCCTTGCTTGGATGAATCCAATCGAGAGAGAAGAAGAATCTCCTCTCCTTCCTATCAGATTATCGATTCCAACAGCTGAGACTCTCACTCCAACAGACGGCAAAGGAAAACAGGGAGAAAAAGTGGACTGTGAGAAGGCTTCTACGCTTTAGGATGATGATCAAACCTCCGACTTTGGCCCCCTTTTATAGTAGTTTGCAGGTGCGTTTGGGCCAAGGAGAACCATCAATCTTCAACGTCATATATCAGAATGGATGGAGGAGAAAGAACGAATCCCTGAAATTGCGGAAATTAACAGAAAAGGATCAGTCAACTTACGGTTTTCACTTGAATAATTGCGGCCTCAGCAATGTTTTTGCAATGCTGTCGCAATGCAGTTTTTTCATTCTTTTCCTTCGGTTTTGAACCCTTTTCTTTCCTATTGTGCATAAGTCCTAATTTAGCTACCTTCTTCTCATTTTCATATTTAAGCATAGGTCTAGGCCAAATGCTATCAAAAACACCTAAAAGTGCACATCTTCTTAAGCTAAATGGGTCCTAAATAAGTCACTTTCAGAGACTTAACACACCCTCAAACTTAAGGCTTTGCTTGTCCTCAAGCATACTAAGGACTTCCCTAGGCTGCTGTTTCTCCTTCTTTAACCACCTACTGACTCCCTTATACCCCTATCTATAGCACTGCTGTCCTGTGACACACTTCTCAGTTCAAAACTCCCCTAGCTTCTTCTGACTTTGCCTGCCTAACACTCACCTGCTTTTATTAACTCCCTACAACTGATCTATTTGCTTTTGTCATATCATGCCACTATCCCTAAGGTTTCAAATTCTGCCTAGCTTTACCTCAGACTCAGTACATGCTTCTAGCTTTATTTTTAATGTGTCTAGGATTCCTTAGAGTCATGCCAGTCTTAGTATTAACGGTGACAGTAGTACTTTTAAAGAACAACCTAAACCCTGGCATCACTACATTGGATAAACACTCATCTCCCTACACAACCCTACAAGTTACAACTTTGTGCTTAGCTAATTGAGGATCAGAGTTCTTTTTAAATAGGACACCTAAGCCACAAAGTTATAACTCCTAGGTCTACATTCTTCTTCCCTATTCTTTCTTACTTAGGTGGGGCCTCTCCTTTGGTTGCCTTTTGATGCAATGCCACTTGTGGGTCACACACTTGGCACTGATTACTTAGCAACCTAAGAGAGACCCCCCTCTTTATTCTATTTTCATTTTTTGTTTTTTTTTTTCAGTTCATCATTTTTTATAAAGGAGAAGAAGAATGCTTATGTTTCTATGGGAGAGAGGAATGTTCCTAGGCCTAGGGTGGCCTCCCCCAAACTTCAACTACTCATTGTCCCCAATGAGTGTCTGAGGTGGCACACCCCCAAACTTGTCCTAAAAGCATCTAGTCTAAAGTAAAACAAAGAGAATCTAAAAGCCCTAGGTATAGACAGAACATTTAAAAGAAAATATCACAGCAGCAGTAATTAAAAAAAAACAGACGGTTAAGGGCTTAAAGCTGTGCATGCTGAGCTTTTTAGAGGTCGATTTAAACTATCAAAGGGTGTCCTATGACACTCATCCAGCATGCATTTAGATAAGCTATATAAGGCAGTCATGTTAGCAGGAAAAGATAGAATTTAAACAGATCACAGCCTAGCTAAACAGATAGTCCAAAACATGCTTTTAGTCATGAAAATTGCGGGTACCGCAATTATTTCGCAATTAGATCAGGGCAGATAAAACATTGATTAAGGCCCCTACGCATGCTTTTTCCAGTCACTCAAGCTTCCTAAAAATAAAACTAAACTATCCTACCTAGTCAGCTAACATCAGACTATACTAAGCAAAAGGAAAAACATAAAACTAAACATCTAAAACAGATCAAAATTGAACCAAAAAACAGCATAATACACATGGTCCTATTAGAAAGCAAAAAATTGTTTTTTTTTTTTTTTAAGGGAACAGCAATACTCCCTTTAGTGCACTTCAAACCAGCACTTAAACTTCTTCATCCTCATCTGGTTGCCGTGGTCGTGGGGGCACCCATGGAGTCAGGAGATTTGTGGGGAAGTCAGGGAAGATGCACCCCAGTTGGTCTGCAACTTCCTTGTCCCTCGCCTGCGCATAAGTGGCCCATTGAGCCATTCTCCTCTGCATATCCATCAGGCAGGCCATGGATAGGGACTGTTCAGCAGCCAGCCTATCCAGTTCAAACTCCATATTCCCCTTCCTTCTCAGCCTCAGGTTAGCAGGCAGCTCCAAGTGGCCCGTGTAGGCCATCTGCTGCTCCAGGCGCTCGGTGGGGACTCCTGCAAGCAAACATAGCTTGGTTATGGTATTAGGGAAAAACAGTGGTCCCTTACCTTTCTTGGCGCATTCCGCAATGGCCGCAGTGATGACTTCTCCCACATTGATCGTGAGACCTCTCATTATCGCATACACCAGCAGCGATCGGCTCTGGTTGATTGTAGTCTCGTGAGTCACAGGGGACAATCTCCTTCGCACGAACGAAAACCAAACAGCTGCCTTAGCCGTGAGGTTGGCACTCATGAGAGTGTGCCTCCCATTGCGTGACACGGTCCAGGAAGCTTTAGGCTGGCCAATGGTGCGAATGGCCTCTTCCAGCACTGCCTCAGTAGGCTCATCAACGATCCGTGCATAATCTGTATGTGTTTGGCCTTTGAGACCATAGGCTTCGTTGATGGCCTTGGCTGAGAAATCCACTTCTACCCCTCTGACCACAGACAGGCCATCCTCAGGGCTGAGCACATTGGCGTAGAAATCATACACCATGCTCGTGTAGGCTGGATTGGGCGGTCTGCAGAATTCCTCTCAGCCATGGTTGATCACTCCTGCGCGCAAGAACTGCGGCAGGTCAGCAGGTCGGTCGAGGAAGCCTTTCTCGTGCAGCAACTCCCTCTTCCTTAACTCAACGCCCCTGGATTCAGCGTCAGATGAAACATACCTCACTGACTGAGGTTCGTCTTCAGGGTAGAGTTTGGCCTTCCCCTTATCTGCTGGCTTGGCTGACTCGGCAGCCTCAACCTTGAGTCGTTTGAGCGAAGGCTCAGTGCTCTCTTTGTCTGCTGAAGGCACCCTCTTGGCCTTCTTCTTCTTCAGTCTCTTGGACCGCTTGGCCTTGACAATCTTGGCCTTCTTCTTCTTCTTGAGCTTAGCCTTGATATTGATCTGCTGGAGGCATGCCCCCAACGTCTCTTCCATGGAATCATCCTGCCGTGCAGGACTCTCGGCACTAGCTTCCCTAGCAGGCGAGAAGACCTCGTCTTCACCACCTTCCCCACTGCCCTGAGTGGATTCCTGGTACTCCCCATAGGGGAATTCACGATCAGGCTTTGGAGGCATGTGCGAAGGTGTGGCACTCTGCTCTGCTGTAGGCGTCTGCACGGAATTCAGTGGTGAAGACGGCGTCGCAGGGCTCTGTGCAGGCGGTGACGATGAAAGCTCCAGGCTGTGCACTGGTTCAGATGATGAAGGGTTGTGCGCAGGTGAGGCAGACGGCGACGAACTCTTCTTTGGCGACTCGTGGGACGCACGATCCGTTTCTTGACTCTCCACAGAGGGAGTCTTGGCTTTGCTTGGTTCGGCGGCCGTCTCGACACTCCACCGGCGTTTCTTGGGCGTACCTGCTGGTTCAGAAGGGCCAGCAGGGATCTCAGTGACGACCCTCCACTTCTTCCTACGAACCGGAAGCTTGGAAAGAGGGCCGGTGCGAACAGCACCATCATCTGCAAGGGTAAGCAGTGCTTCCCTCGCAGCTGCTTCAGCTGCATCATCGGCCTTCTTCTTGGCTGCGGATCTTTCAGCCCTCGTGGATACCATTGTCGAATCTTGGAGGTCTGGAGAGAAGGATCAAAGATGAAGAGAATCTCAGTTTTCTTGGAAATCAGAGAATGAGAGAATCGTATCGATCGAGCGCCTTCTAACGGATATAAAGGCAACGGCTAAATCCCAACGGCTCTATTTTGCGGATCCTGCAATTCCAGCGCAATTCTAGGGATATTTTTTCATCAAAATCTCAAACTTTGCTCGTCCGTATCTTTTATTTGGCTCGATCGTTTTTTGATTTTTAAAGCTGGGATTACTCTCCTTGATTCCCTCTTTCGATTCCCTACAAAAAGAAATAAAAACAATATCAAATACGTAATTAAAATCACACAACAAAACACACAAATGACAACCGGAAAATCGCAAAAAATAAACTAAGGCATGAGCCTTATGTTGACGAGCACAGTAACCACTCGTCCTCTCTCGTTCTCATTGTCACGCTTCAGTCAAGAGGAAGGCCGAGAGAGTCTTCACATCTCCTTCCTCATAGTAATGCTTCAACCTCGCCCCATTGACCATAAATGGTTGGCCTTGCTGCAAGTTTTTTATCTCTATGGCACAATGAACAAACACATTAGTAATGACAAATGGACCCGACCATCTAGACTTAAGTTTCCCTGGAAATAGTTTCAACCGTGAGTTAAACAACAATACAAGTTGACCCTTCTTAAAGTCCTTAACTCTAAGTCTACTATCGTGCCAAATCTTGGTTTTTTCCTTGTACATCTTAGCATTTTCATAGGCCATATGCCTAAGCTCATCAAGCTCATGTAATTGCAAAGACCTCAGTGTCCCCGCATCTTTTACACAAAAATTTAATTCCTTCATGGCCCAAAATGCTTTGTTTTCTAACTCAAGTGGTAAGTGACAAGCCTTGCCATATACCAGCCTATAAGGGGACATTCCTAGAGGTGTCTTATATGCTGTCCTATAAGCCCAAAGTGCATCCTCAAGCTTGAAGCACCAGTCTCTCCTATTAGGTTTGACTACTTTTTCTAGGATGTTCTTAATTTCCCTATTTGAGATTTCAGCTTGGCCATTTGAGTGTGGGTGATAGGGAGTGGCTACTCTATGTCTAATGTTATATTTAGCCAATACTTTTTCCATAGCCTTGTTAATGAAATGTGACCCCTCATCACTAATGATAGCACGAGGCGTCCCAAACCTAGTAAAAATGTGCCTATGCAAGAAGTTGGTGACTGTTTTAGCATCATTATTAGGACATGCTTTGGCCTCTACCCACTTGGACACATAATCCACTGCTACTAATATGTAAAGGTTACCTGATGATGGAGGGAATGGCCCCATGAAGTCAATGCCCCATACATCAAAGAGCTCTAACTCTAAGATGTAGGTGAGGGGCATCTCATCCTTTCGACTGAGGTTACCTGATCGTTGGCATTCATCACAGCTGTGGGCATAGTTGTGGGCATCTTTGAAGATCGTTGGCCAATAATAGCCACTCTGAAATACCTTTGCAGCTGTTCTTTGGCCACCAAAGTGTCCACCATAAGGAGATGTGTGACAGTGCTGCAGCACAGACTTCGCTTCAGCAGCTGAAACACACTTCCTTAGCAAGCCATCAGCACAGGTTCTGTAAAGTGTGGGGTCGTCCCAGATGAATTTCCTTGCTTCATGAAGGAACCTCTTCTTCTCTTGTCCTCCCTTGAACACTGGTAATACCTGTGATGCACGGAAGTTAGCAATGTCAGCAAACCAAGGTTCCTCATCGTTATCACGATGAGTCAAAGCAAAGACATGTTCATCAATAAAAGCATCAGAAATTGCGGGGTCCGCAATTTTGTCGCAATTGTGCTGCAATCGAGACAGGTGATCTGCAACCACGTTTTCACATCCTTTCTTATCCCGAATGTCCAAATCAAATTCCTGCAGCAATAACACCCATCTAATCAACATAGGCTTTGCATCAGCCTTCCTCATAAGATATTTCAAGGCAGAATGGTCAGTATATACAATTGTCCTAGTGCCTACAATATAGTTTCTGAATTTTTCGCAAGCAAACACTACAGCAAGCATCTCTTTTTCAGTAGTGGTATAATTACATTGAGCCTCATTCAAGGTCTTACTAGCATAATAGACAGGGTGTGTTAGCTTGTCAATCTTCTGGCCTAACATCACTCCTACAGCATAGTCACTGGCATCACATAACATCTCAAAGGGAAGATCCCAATTTGGTCCTACTATGATAGGGGCTGTGACTAGTGCTTTCTTAAGGGTGGTCCAAGCTACTACACATTCCTTAGAGAAGATGAAGGGCCTATTTAGCTCTAATAGCTCACACAGAGGCTTGGCTATCTTAGAAAAGTCCTTAATGAACCTTCTGTAGAAGCCAGCATGCCCTAAGAAGCTTCTAATGGCTTTGACATTCTGGGGCTCTACCAACTTCTCTATGATCTCAATTTTGGCTCGGTCAACTTCGACTCCTGCCCTCGACACTCTATGTCCTAAGACAATCCCCTCATCCACCATAAAATGGCATTTTTCCCAATTTAAGACTAGGTTGGTCTCCTCACACCTAGCCAGGACTTGTCCTAGGTTTTCTAGACAGTTTGAAAATGAGTCCCCAAAGACTGAGAAGTCATCCATGAATATTTCTATCATGGACTCATCCAACTCAGAGAAGATTGCCATCATGCACCTTTGGAAAGTTGCCGGTGCATTGCATAAGCCAAAAGGCATTCTGCGAAAGGCAAAGGTTCCAAAAGGGCAAGTAAAGGTGGTCTTCTCTTGATCCTTAGGGTCTATAGTTATTTGATTATAGCCTGAATAGCCATCTAAGAAACAATAGTAGGCTCTACCAGCTATTCTGTCTAACATCTGGTCAATGAACGGAAGAGGAAAATGGTCTTTTTTAGTTTCTTTATTTAATTTCCTGTAATCCATACACACTCTCCACCCTGTGACAGTCCTTGTTGGAATCAGTTCGTTGTTCTCATTGACTACCACAGTTATTCCCCCCTTTTTAGGTACACATTGGATGGGGCTCACCCACTGGCTACTAGCTATTGGGAAGATCACTCCTGCATCTAACCATTTTATTATTTCCTTCTTTACTACCTCTTTCATAGAGGGGTTTAGCCTACGCTGGTGATCTACCCTAGGTGTGTGCTCTTCCTCTAGTATAATTTTGTGCATGCAATAAGAAGGGCTAATGCCTCGAATATCAGCAATAGTCCATGCTATAGCCTTCCTATGTTGCTTAAGCAGTAAAATCAGTTCAACCTCATGCTTTTCACTTAATGTAGACGAAATGATAACAGGCAGAGTTTCATTACTTCCTAAATATGCATACTTGAGGTGAGTAGGTAGTGGTTTCAGTTCTAAAACAGGTGGATGCTCAATGGAGGGCTTTAAAGGATTCACAGCTCTATCAGTTAAATCTATATTCATACATACATGTTGTGGTTTATCTACAGACATATCCATTATGTCAGATACATTCAAGTCAGCTATATCTAATTGTACATATTCGTTAGCATGCTTAGTTAATAATACATGCTCTAATTGTTCCTCCATCAAGGAGTCTACTACGTCCATGCTAGCACAGGATTCAAGGTCAGAGGGGTACCTTAAAGCTTTATATACGCTAAACTTCACCTCTTCATCATGAACCCTCATAGTGAGCTCACCTTTTTGGACGTCTATAAGTGCCCTACCTGTGGTTAGAAATGGTCTGCCTAGCAGGATGGGGACTTCCTTGTCTGCCTCATAGTCCAGGACAATGAAATCTGCAAGGAAAATAAACTTGTCAACTTTAACTAGAATATCCTCAATTTTACCTTCTGGATATGCAATGGATCTGTCTGCTAGTTGTAAAGTGACAGTGGTTGGACGTGCTTCTCCTATTCCCAACTGGCGGAATAGGGACAGGGGCATGAGATTTATGCTGGCGCCCAGGTCACAAAGCGCTCTGCCCACATGCCTGCCTCCAAGTTCTACAGGTAAGGTGAAGGAACCAGGATCCTTCTCCTTCTTGGGCAGCTTGTTCTGGAGGATGGCACTGCACTCCTCAGTGAGGTTTACTGTTTCAAACTCACCAATTATTTTTTTGTTAGTAATGATGTCCTTCAAAAACTTTACATAAGAAGGCATAGACTGTAAAACTTCTACAAAAGGAATGTTAACATGCACTTGCTTAAGAATTTCTAAGAATTTATTAAAATGAACTTCCTGTTCCTGCTTCTTCTTAAGCCTTCGAGGGTATGGAGGTGGTGGCACATATGCAGGTATGTCAGGGCGCTTTAGGATAGGTGGAGGCCTTGGAATTTCTTCTACCTCCTCAATAATTGGTTCTAGCCTGGCTCCTGATGTGCTAGTTGGTGGTGGACCTTGGTTTGGCAGAGACTCTAGTGGAGCACTAGACTCAGTGTTCTCTACTCTCTTTGGTATGTCTTTTGTGTTGCTTACCAGTGGTCTTCCACTCCTAAGTTCAATTGCTTGAACTTGTTCTTTACCATCTCTCCTTGGTACCTCGGTGTCAGCAGGGAGTCTACCTTGGGGCCTACTCTTAAGTTCATTGGCTAATTGGCCTATTTGGTTTTCTAGGCTCCTAAGAGTAGCTTGCTGGCTTTGAAGCGTAGCATCATTCTTAGCGATGTATTCCTTGAGCAGGTTTTCTACAGAAGATCCTACAGGTTGATTGTATGGTTTTTGGTACATTGACTGGTTATGTTGGGGAGTGAAACCAGGTGTTCCACTCGGTCTAGGTTGGTTAGAATTTTGGTTAGTGTTTTGTTGGCCACCCCATGACAGGTTAGGGTGGTTTCTCCAACCAGGGTTATAGGTGTTGGAGTAGGGGTTATTCCTAGGCTGCTGCTGGCTTCCAATGTAGCAGACTGAGGATGGATTCCCAGGGCAGTATTCATATGGGTGCCCTTCCCCACAGAATCCACAGACAAGTGCCTCGCCTTGACTTGGTTGGGTGCCCATTGACATGGCTGTGGCGGTATTGACACTGGTTTGGAGATTGGCCTGAGCCATTTGCTTAACTAGGTTGGTCAGGGCGTTTATTTGGGTGCTCATTGCACTTAGAGCATCCTTGTCTTGAGCCCTAGTTGGCTCTACTGGATCATCTGACCACCTACAGTGAGATGTTGAGATCTTCTCCAAGATCTCATAGGCTTCGTTGTAACTCTTGGACAACATGGAACCTCCAGCGGATGAGTTTAGAACTTGTCTGGTGCTGGGGTTGCATCCTTTAAAGAAGACTTCTATTTGGATACACCATGGGATGCCATGGTGTGGACATTTAATGAGAAGGTCTTTGAATCTTGTCCAAGCTTCGTGAAGAGACTCACTTGGAGCTTGTTTGAATTTGATGATATCATCACGAAAGGTCGAATTCCTATCTGGTGGGAAATATTTGACTAGGAATTTTTCTGCTAAGTCTGTCCAATTGAGGACAGATCCTGAGGGTAATGAATTTAACCACGTTTTGGCTTTGTCCCTCAAAGAGTAAGGGAACAGATATAGCCTCAGGGCTTCTTGGGAAACTCCAGGAATCAGGAATGTGTCACTAACTCCTAGGAAGTTCCTAAGGTGGTTATGGGGGTCCTCATTTTCTATTCCAAAGAATTGTCCCACAGTGGACAACATTTGGAACATCACTGGCTTTAACTCGAATGAGTTGGCAGTGATTTCAGGACGGATTATGCTGGGGTTCAGCTCCCCAGGCATAGGTACGAGGTATGAAAGGATGGCGCTATCCTTGTCATTCGCTATTTCAATGGGATTGCGAGTGACAGGCACCAGGTTTTGATCTATTCCAGCCATTTCTTCTTGAGTGGATTGCGGAGACTCTGCGGTTTCAGCAATTATTTGAGGTAAGAGGGGTTGTTTAAAGAGACGTTTCTTGGCTCTATTTCTAGCTTTAAATAATCTCTCAGGCTCAGGGTTGAACTCTAGATCACTACTTGGAGTCTCATTCATAAACTACCCTAAATGGTACCTGAAAAAGAAATGGAAATGGATCAAATCCAATGGAAAATATCTTGGTGTTTCAGACTTAACAAACTTCGTTTTCACTTAAAATAAGTCCCCGGCAGCGGCGCCAAAAACTTGTTGCGTGCTCAATGTGTAAAGATAAATAAGCAAGAAAGTAGAGAGAGCACTTAGAACATGCAAGCATACATGGTCTCACAGCAAGTAGTAAGTATATTTCATTCGTTTTTTCCACAGAGACTTATGTTTAGCTATTCGCGAAGTGTATTTGTTAAGAAAGATGGGGTGGATTTGATAGGGTAAAATTGGTTTTTAATTATCTAATTTTTGCTGAATGTGTAAAGGAATATAACATAAACAAATGCAAGTTGAAATTAGACTCAAAGGACAAGAGATGGAATTGATAAACGAAGAAGAAAACAGCTAAACAGAATGAAAATTTAGCAGAATTGCGGGGACCGCAATGTTTCCGCAATTAAACAGCAGCGAAAGTGTGTAATTGGGTGAGTTAAGGGCTACTAATGACTATCCTATAGGCATTATTATACGATTCTCAAGCACTGGATCTACTCTCTACGCATCAAACTCACTCTATCTCATGTATCGTCCGATTCCATGCATTAGATTCCTAAGTTTACTCGACTTCAAAGTAAGGTCTTAATCATCTTGTTAAAACAGAAGTGTTTAGTTTGTACTAGGGAAACGCCTATTCCTAGGCCGTTTCCTGATTACCATGAAAGGCTAGCATGATTATATGACTCTGAACTCTTACTCCTTCCAGAGGTTAGGAGTTCTTTGGACAAAATGGATGGCCAATCGAAATTGCCCGTGGGATGAAGCTTACATACAATCAATGTTTCGAAGGCGATCCTACATGCTTGGTTCACGTTTTTTAGCCTATAGTTCTGTCATTAGCATGCCCCTAAGTGACTTAGCTACTCATGGATATATAGAGAACAGAAATGTAAGATGAAACAGACATGCTTAGAAGGGAAATAAACTTAAAACAGCAAGACAAAACCGTAGCAGCAGAAGAAGGAAACCGTGAAATGAAACTTGCACTCTGATTACTTTGAATGTTGAACGAACAAAGAGAAACTTAAAGGCAGTAATTCAAAGACAGACAACAACGAAATGCAGTAACTAAAACACTAAACTAGGAACAACAATGATCAAAACTGGAAATTAGAAGAAGAACGACAGAAAACAGTAAAATGGCGCTTGAAAGCTTCGTTGCAGTCGCCTCGAATGAAGGGGATGAAAGGTCAGCCTTGCTTGGATGAATCCAATCGAGAGAGAAGAAGAATCTCCTCTCCTTCCTATCAGATTATCGATTCCAACAGCTGAGACTCTCACTCCAACAGACGGCAAAGGAAAACAGGGAGAAAAAGTGGACTGTGAGAAGGCTTCTACGCTTTCGGATGATGATCAAACCTCCGACTTTGGCCCCCTTTTATAGTAGTTTGCAGGTGCGTTTGGGCCAAGGAGAACCATCAATCTTCAACGTCATATATCAGAATGGATGGAGGAGAAAGAACGAATCCCTGAAATTACGGAAATTAACAGAAAAGGATCAGTCAACTTACGGTTTTCACTTGAATAATTGCGGCCTCAGCAATGTTTTCGCAATGCTGTCGCAATGCAGTTTTTTCATTCTTTTCCTTCGGTTTTGAACCCTTTTCTTTCCTATTGTGCATAAGTCCTAATTTAGCTACCTTCTTCTCATTTTCATATTTAAGCATAGGTCTAGGCCAAATGCTATCAAGAACACCTAAAAGTGCACATCTTCTTAAGCTAAATGGGTCCTAAATAAGTCACTTTCAGAGACTTAACAAGGGGCACCTGTATTAATACTGCCCTGGGAATCCAGCCTCAGTTTGCTATGTTGGAAGCCAACAGCAGCCTAGGAACAACCCCTATTCTAACACTTACAATCCTGGTTGGAGGAACCACCCAAATCTTTCATGGGGTGGCCAACAAAATACTAACCAAGCTCCTAACCAACCAAGACCGAGTGGAACACCTGGTTTCACTCCCCAAAATAACCAATCCATGTATCAAAAACCATACAACCAACCAATAGGGTCTTCTGTAGAGAATTTACTTAAGGAGTACATTGCCAAGAATGATGCCACTCTACAAAGTCAGCAAGCTACCCTTAGGAGCCTAGAGAACCAAATAGGGCAACTAGCCAATGAACTCAAGAGTAGGCCCCAAGGTAGACTACCTGCTGACACTAAGGTACCAAGGAGAGATGGAAAAGAACAAGTTCAAGCAATTGAACTTAGAAGTGGGAGACCATTGGTGAGCAACACTAAAGAAACCCCAAAGAGAGTAGAGAACGAAGAGTCTAGTGCTCCACTGGAATCTCTGCCAAACCATGGTCAACCATCACCAAGCACATCAGGGGCAAGGCTGAAACCAATCATAGAAGAGATAGAAGAAATTCCAAGGCCTCCACCTATCCTGAGGCGACCTGAAGTACCTGCATATGTGCCACCACCTCCATTCCCTCGAAGGCTAAAGAAAAAACAAGAACAGGAAGTGCACTTTAACAAATTCTTAGAAATTCTTAAACAAGTGCATGTTAATATTCCTTTTGTAGAGGTTTTGCAATCCATGCCTTCTTATGTTAAGTTTTTGAAGGATATAATCACTAACAAAAAAATTATTGGTGAATTTGAAACAGTGAATCTCACTGAGGAGTGCAGTGCTATACTCCAGAACAAGCTTCCCAAGAAGGAGAAGGATCCTGGTTCCTTCACCCTACCAGTAGAGTTGGGAGGTGTTATGCCTCTAAAAGTGACTAATTTAGGACTTATTTAGCTTAGAAAGATGTACACTCTTAGGTGTTTTTGGTATGATTTAGCTTAAACCTATGCTTTAATATGAGAATTAGAAGAGGGAAGCTAAATTAGGACTTGTATGCAAAAGGGAAGAAAAGGAATAGAAAACGAAGTCAAAAGAGTGAAAAATATGCATTGCGGCAGCATTGCGGAAACATTGCTAAAACAACAATGTTTTAAGTGAAATCTGTAAGTTGGCTGATCTTTTTCTGTTATATTCCGTTATTTCAGGGATTCGTTCTTTCTCCTCCATCCATTTTGAAGTACGACGTTGAGGATGGATGGTTCTCCTTGGCCCAAACGCACCTGCAGATTACTATAAAAGGGGGTCAAAGTAGAGGGTTTGATCATCATCCGAAAGCGTAGAAGTCTCTTCGCAGCGCAGTCTTTCCCATTCAATTCCTTTTCCGTCTTTTGGTCTGAGAGGTTCAGCTGTTGGAGTCGTCAATCTGATAGGAAGGAGAGAAGATTCATCTTCTCTTCTGATTGGATTCATCCAAGCAGGGCTGATCTTTCTCATCGTTCAGCCGAGGCGTTTGCGACGAGGCGTTCAAGCTCATTTACTGCTTTCTGTCCTTTACTTTTCATTTCCAATACTGTTGTGTTGTTATTTCCTTTCCATTAGTCATTCCATTCTATTTCGCTGTTGTCTGTCTTTATGTTATTTACTCAAAGTTTCCATTCGTTCATTCAAACATTCGATTAATCAAAGCACAATTCATTATTTCACACTTTGTCTTTACCTTTGCTGTCTACTGCTTTTCCTTGCTGTTTTGTCTTTTATTTCCTTCTAAGCATGTCTACTTCTACTATTCTTTCTGTTCTCTCTATATCCATGAGTAGCTAAGTCACATAGGGGAATGCTAATGACAATACTATAGGCTAAAAAACGTGAACCAAGCATGTAGGATAGCTCTCGAATGCATTGATTGTATGTAAGCTTCATCCCACGGGCAATTTCGATTGGCCATCCATTTTGTCCAAAGAACTCCTAACCTCTGGAAGGAGTAAGAGTTCAGAGTCATACACTCATGCTAGCCTCTCAATGTAGCCAGAAAACGACCTAGGAATAGGCGTTTTCCTAGTACAAACCATAGCTTTCTGTTTTAACAAGATGCTTAAGACCTTACTTGGACATGAGTAAACTAAAGAATCTAATGCATGAAATCGGAAGATACATGAGAACAAGTTAGTTTGATGCATAGTAAGTTGATCCAATGCTTGAGAATCGTGTGAAAATGCCTATAGAGGAGTCGTTAGTAGCCCTTGTTTCTCCATTTTACACACTTTCGCTGTTAGTAACATTGCGGTAGAATTGCTGTTCTCGCAATTCTGCTAAGTTAAAAATTCTGCCGCGCTACGTTGCTCTTCGTTTATTAATTCCTTCTCTTTTCATTTAAGTTTATCATTGACTTGCACTTGTTTATGTTGCTACCCTTTATATATTCAGTAGTAAATAGGAATTTTAAAACCAAATCTACCCCTTCAAATCCACCCATTCTTACTTAACAATACACTTCACGAGTAGCTAATAATAAATCTCTGTGGGAAAACGAATGAAAAAATACTTACTACTTGCTATAAGATCATGTATGCTTGCATGTTCTGAGTGCTCTCTCTCTCTTATTGCTTATTTATTTTAACACATTGACCACGCAACAGATCCCCTACACCACCAAACCACTAATCACAATTGAGATAATATTTGATTAATTAATTTATATGGTATAAACTCTTAAAACGATTAATCATTATTATCCACTAAAATATTATTTTAAGCTCTAATCTAATGTAATGGTCCAATTTAACCATAAACAATTAAATTCAACAAAATATATCAATTAAGCATAATTAATTCCTTAATTTACAAGACTTAGGAGATAAATATGAGCACTTTTGGAGTGCTATCAATACTCCAAGCATTTCATGCGCCAATCAAACTCGGATTTCCAATCTATTCACTAAGGGTTCATCCTAGGAAACCCTTATGGGTTTAGCTAACCATACAATAAGAATACTTCAAAATAACAGAAACTAAATTCATAAGCATTTCGAGATATTGCTTATTTCTTTTACACATTGAGCACGCAACAAGTTTTTGGCGCCGCTGCCGGGGATTTTGTTTAGTGAACACGAAGTTTGTTAATTTAGAAAAAAAAAAACTTAATATCTATTAGAGCTAATCTTCTTTCATTTCCTTTACAGGTACTATCAAGCTAGTTTATGAAAGAGTTTCCAAACCTCAACTCGCAACAAAGAGAAACTTTGCAGGTGGAAGACGTATGTGTACGACAAAGTAAATGAATACGCTGCAAAACTTAATTGGAGGACGAGTTTGCCCACAACAGTTTGAAGAATATTATCAGCCATGTGCTTATTGTGGGGATAATCATAACTTGGAGAATTGCCCAACCTTGAATTATCAAGAGAGGCAATATCAACAAAGCTATGACAACCATTATTCGTACATGTGTGAACATGATCAGTGGCAACTCTCAAATAATCCTTGGGAAGAGCATGTGCAAATTGCTCATTATGAAGAGTTCCCCCAACATGAAGACTATCAACATTATGCCCCAAGTCCAAATGAAGAATTATCACCCGCTTTGGAGGCGCTATGGATAGAATTCATGGAAAGGAATGATGCATCCATGAGGAGAATGGATGTGCAATTAGCGCAGCTCACAAATGACTTACAAGATCTACTTGCTATAGCAAAATCACTACCACCATGCCTTCAGATGTTCGATTTTTATGATGATGAATCCTTTGTTACCTTCGAATCTGAGAAGAGTGATCCAATGGAATATCCATATGAAATGGTGGAGTTGGTGAAAGTTGAGAAAAATGAAAGTGTGCTGGATGAGGCCAAAGAGACTAATGCGCTGCTTGAGGAACAAGAATTCGGAATGTTTGAGGTTGTAGCAAGCTTCTCGACCAATGAAAGAGTTGAGCCACCACCACCACAAATGCTCCAGCTGAAGGAGTTAGAAAGAGATGTTCCAGAAAAAGAAGTCTCATTGCATCAAAGCTATGTTGTAGCAAATATTGTAGAAACAAAACCAACGCACAGAAAATACAAACCTTGGGATGTTATAACATGCAGTCTCTTTGAAAGAATCAACAATTTCAAGGTGTGGCAGAATGTCCGACCCCGTAAATCAAGACTTAAGTATCTTACAAGAGCAGAAGTGGTGCCTTGATAACTCCATTTTGGAGCTATTAAATGCTTCCTAATTATAGCTAAAGTCCGCTTTCAATTGATTAAATATATCTCTTTTGTAGGAGAAAAGCGGCAAAGAGCTCGTGCGTCCGTTGGGCATGTTCGAGTGCTTAAAGCAGAGTTTTAGCGCCCCGGGAATGCATCGGGAAGAGGGGAACTTGTTCCGTGAAGAAACGGGCCAAAACTGCCTTGGAGAGGCAAAGCTTCAGCCCCAAACCCGAGAGCCAGCGTCGAGACGCTGGCTCGACGCTGGAAAAACCCGAGAGCAAGCGTCGAGTGATAGCGTCGAGACGCTAGCTCGACGCTGCTCTGGCGTCGAGACCCTGCTTGGCGTCGAGACGCTCCGGAGGAGGCGCGCGCAGGAACTTTATCGGGGCAGCGTCGCGACGCCATCGCGAGCGCGCGCGGGGAAAACTTAGGGCACAGCGTCGAGACGCTGGCCTAGCGTCTCGACGCTACGACGATGGCAGCAGCTAAAAGACGATTTTCCTGCACATTTTTTAGGACCTTCTCCTTCATCTCTCTACGGATTTTGCTGATTTTGGTCTTCTTCTTCCCCGTTTTCTCTCTATTTTCCGTGGAGCTCCGCCATTGTTGGCATGCTAGTGAGCTCCACTTTCCATTGTAATAAGTAGATGAATCCTTCCATGGCCGTTGTTGGAGCGGGATTGACGAACCGCGCCATGCGCGGCTAAGGTAAGGGTGACGGTTTGGGATTTGTTTAGGGGGATTTTGTTAGACGATTTAGCTTTGATAATATGAGTTTTGATATGCATATTGGTTCTGTTTACTTTGCATTTATCTACTTTGCTTAATCCAACGCGCATGTTAAAATACGCCGATTGACACTCGAGTAGTTTCGCATGTTGTGTATGTTAAAGAGTAGCGATGCCGTGCCTCTCACTGCTCGACTAAGTAACACAGGTAGATAGAATTAAATCGAAGTATCGGGTCGAGTAGGATAATTGTTGATTGCATACAGCGTTTGCGGGCAATCTACTAGCAATTAGAATTCACGCTCGAATGTTCGTCGCGGTTAGCTAGTGACTGTCTAAATTTACTTTGGGGCTGATCACCTTGACGTGGGATTAGATAAAGTGTAATTAGAACTGTGTGGTCTAATAAAAATCCATGGAGTCGGCTACTTTGGGGCTTCTCTGGTAGTCGTCCGCGTGTTCAGTAAATTGAATTCCATGTTATTAGAATTAAATGATAAGCTGAATTTGTCTAACAATTGATCCCGAGACTCCCCAAACCGCGCACACGTTCTCTTCATATTATTCTTCCTTCGCTAGCTTTCTTACTATTTCCTTTGCATGCTAAAACCCCCCGTTACCAATTAATCAATTAAATCCCAATTTCACTAGTAAATTCAATCTTCCTATTCCTTGGATCGACCCTGTTACCACTGGCTGCAAAGCCTTGGTCATAGGCTTTATAAATCGTATTTTGGCAAGCCTCGACAGCTTGAGATTAAGTGGATATTCAAAAATCCGCCCACCAAAATTGGCGCCGTTGCTGGGGAGTAGGCAATTGATTGAATTTATGATTGAAGTTTGAATTTGATTTATTGATGGTTGACTGAAAATTTTTTCTGTTTGTAATTTGTATGTTTGGATTTTTGTTTGTGTATGACCCGTTCCTCTGAGGGTAGTAGTTTGCAGTTTATCCCTGAGATTGACAGAGAGGAGCGGCGGTTACGTAGAGAAGCCCGGGAGGGGCAAGGAACGTTTGAAAGAGAAGAAGGCAATCCCTTCTTATTTGACGAGATGGCGCAAGGTGATGCGCCACGGACGCTTAAGCAACTGGCAGCGCCAGATCTGAACCTGCAGCCTTTGTGCATTAACTACCCCGTGGTAGCAGGTAACTTCGAGTTAAAATCTGGTTTAATTCACCAGTTACCTTCTTTCCATGGAAACGCAGGTGAGGACGCGAACAAACACCTGATGGAATTCCATTGCGTCTGCGCGGGGATGAAGCCCGCAGGAGTCACGGAGGAGCAACTGAATATGAGGGCATTCCCCTTTACGCTCAAGGATAAGGCCAAGGATTGGCTGTACTATTTGCCCTCCGGATCCATCACCACGTGGCAGGATATGAAGCGGGTATTCTTGGAGAAATACTTTCCCGCATCCTTAGCCACCACTCTGCGGAAGAGGATATATGGGATCACCCAGGATGTTGGTGAGTCCCTGCACGAATACTGGGAACGCTTCGGGCGCCTGTGCGCGAGCTTCCCACATCATCAGATTGCCGATCAGTTGTTGATTCAGTACTTTTATGAGGGGATGACGCCCCATGACCGGCAGATGATCGATGCAGCGAGTGGAGGGGCACTGATTGACAAGACCCCAGTTGAGGCCAAGCAGTTGATTGCAAATATGGCCACCAACTCGCAGCAATTGGGTATTCGGGGACAAGGCCAAGTGCACAGCGTGGCTCAGAGCCACGAGATGACTGAAATGAGGGCCCAGGTGGCCGAGATAGGCAGCATGTTAAAGAAAATAGTTGGAGGACACCGTGAGGATGCGGAGGTCAACGCGATCGGAGGGTATGCTTCCAACCCAAGGAAGTACGACCCATATGCAAACACTTACAACCCCGGTTGGCGCGACCATCCTAATTTCAGCTATGGGAATAGGGAAGGACAAACTCGTTTCCAAGGCCAGTCCCAGGATAGGCCTAATTCTTCCACCCAAGCTCAAGCCTCGAGCTCCTCCAGCTCACTTGAAGAGATGGTAAGGACCATCGTGACTAGCACCAGCCAGTTTCAGAAAGAGGCTCGAGAGGAGCTTAATTCTCACAAGGCAGAGCTGCAGAATTTGAACAAGCAGCTGACACAGATGGCGGTGTTTATTAGTAAGATTGAGAGCAAGAGCTCGGGGAAGCTTCCTTCCCAAACTACAGTAAACTCGTGTGAAAACGTGAGTGCCATTCAGCTGCGCAGTGGGAAGTCACTTTCCACCAGAGCTGCGAAGGAAGCCACGGACAGCCTGAACATGTCCGCCCCGACTGCTCCTGAGATTCAGAATGTGAGAAAAGATGAGAAGGTCAGTGTACCTGAGGATGTTATCAGAGCACCATTCCCGAGTCGGCTTGTGAAGCCTACTTTGGAGACCGAGGATGCGGAGGTCCTTCGAACCTTCCAAAAGGTGGTGGTCAACATCCCACTTCTTGAGGCCGTAAGCCAAGTGCCAAAATACGCCAAGTTTCTCAAGAAGTGGTGTACGAGTAAGAGAATGTCGAGAAAAAGTGAGGAGACGAAGAAAGAAACTGTCTCCGCAATCTTCCAAGGTAATCTTCCACCGAAGTGCATCGATCCTGGTATGTTTTCTATCCCATGCACTATCGGTACTAAATTCATTGAAAAAGCCATGTTAGATCTCGGTGCCTCGATTAATGTCATGTCTTATGATGTTTTTAAAGAACTTGAATTGTGTACTTTAATCGAGTCCAATATAGTTGTCCAACTAGCCGATCGATCTTATGTGCATCCTTTAGGGAAGGTTGAGGATATTCTAGTCAAAGTTAAGGACTTACTGTTTCCATGCGATTTTTATGTGCTGAATATGAATGAGAATTCTTCGCATGTTTCCTCTTCTATTTTGGTAGGCCGCCCATTTATGAAGACCGCTAAGGTCAAGATAGATGTTGATAGGGGTGCCTTATCTGTAGAATTTGATGGAATGGTGAATGAATTTATTATAAATGCATCGAAGTCGTCTGTGACTGTTGGAAATGTGTCTGTTGTTGAGCATGATGAGAATTGGAGTCTACCCTCGCGCTTGAGGGATGGTTCCCATGTCTCAGTTAAAATTTCTGATTTAATTATGTGTGATGATAATGCTGATTTTTGCACTAACACTTCTTATATTCACGTGCCCGAGGCACGAAGAGTGCAAAATATTTTTCAGGTGGATGGCAGGAAAGGTGTGGCCAAGGACAAGTTTGGATCGTCCCCCGCACCTACAGACTATGGATGAGTCTGTTGAGAGAATACAGTCGAGCAACCGACTTTAAAAATTCTGCGCTTCTCGGAGGCACTGATAACTCCATTTTGGAGCTATTAAATGCTTCCTAATTATAGCTAAAGTCCGCTTCCAATTGATTAAATATATCTCTTTTGTAGGAGAAAAGCGGCAAAGAGCTCGTGCGTCCGTTGGGCATGTTCGAGTGCTTAAAGCAGAGTTTTAGCGCCCCGGGAATGCATCGGGAAGAGGGGAACTTGTTCCGTGAAGAAACGGGCCAAAACTGCCTTGGAGAGGCAAAGCTTCAGCCCCAAACCCGAGAGCCAGCGTCGAGCTATAGCGTCGAGACGCTGGCTCGACGCTGGAAAAACCCGAGAGCAAGCGTCGAGTGATAGCGTCGAGACGCTAGCTCGACGCTGCCCTGGCGTCGAGACCCTGCTTGGCGTCGAGACGCTCCGGAGGATGCGCGCGCAGGAATTTCATCGGGGCAGCGTCGCGACGCTGGCCTTGCGTCGCGACGCCATCGCGAGCGCGCGCGCGAAAAACTTAGGGCACAGCGTCGAGACGCTGGCCTAGCGTCTCGACGCTACGACGATGGCAGCAGCTAAAAGATGATTTTTCTGCACATTTTTCACATCTTCTCCTTCATCTCTCTACGGATTTTGCTGGTTTTTGTCCCCTTCTTCTCCGTTTTCTCTCTATTTTCCGTGGAGCTCCGCCATTGTTGGCATGCTTGTGAGCTCCACTTTCCATTGTAATAGGTAGATGAACTCTTCCATGGTCGTTGGTGGAGCGGGATTGACGAACCGCGCCATGAGCGGCTAAGGTAAGGGTGACGGTTTGGGATTTGTTTAGGGGGATTTTGTTAGACGATTTAGCTTTGATAATCTGAGTTTTGATATGCATATTGGTTCTGTTTACTTTGCATTTATCTACTTTGCTTAATCCAACGCGCATGTTAAAATACGCCGATTGACACTCGAGTAGTTTCGCATGTCGTGTATGTTAAAGAGTAGCGATGCCGTGCCTCTCACTGCTCGACTAAGTAACACAGGTAGATAGAATTAAATCGAAGTATCGGGTCGGGTTGGATAATTGTTGATTGCATACAGCGTTTGCGGGCAATCTACTAGCAATTAGAATTCACGCTCGAATGTTCGTCTCGGTTAGCTAGTGACTGTCTAAATTTACTTTGGGGCTGATCACCTTGACGTAGGATTAGATAAAGTGTAATTAGAACTGTGTGGTCTAATAAAAATCCATGGAGTCGGCTACTTTGGGGCTTCTCTGGTAGTCGTCCGCGTGTTCAGTAAATTGAATTCCATGTTATTAGAATTAAATGATAAGTTGAAATTGTCTAACAATTGATCCCGAGACTCCCCAAACCGTGCACACGTTCTCTTCCTATTATTTCTTTCCTCCGTTAGCTTACATCATTATTTCCCTTGCATGATTAAAACCCCTCGTTACCAATTAATCAATTAAATCCCAATTTCACTAGTAAATTCAATCTTCCTATTCCTTGGATCGACCCTGTTACCACTGGCTGCAAAGCCTTGGTCATAGGCTTTATAAATCGTATTTTGGCAAGCCTTGACAGCTTGAGATTAAGTGGATATTCAAAAATCCGCCCACCAAAATTGGCTTCGTTGCCGGGGAGTAGGCAATTGATTGAATTTATGATTGAAGTTTGAATTTGATTTATTGATGGTTGACTGAAAATTTTTTCTTCTTTGTAATTTGTATGTTTAGATTTTTGTTTGTGTATGACCCGTTCCTCTGAGGGTAGTTTGCAGTTTATCCCTGAGATTGACAGAGAGGAGCGGCGGTTGCGTAGAGAAGCCCGGGAGGGGCAAGAGCCGTTTGAAAGAGAAGAAGGCAATCCCTTCTTGGTTGAAGAGATGGCGCAAGGTGATGCGCCGCGGACGCTTAAGCAGCTGGCAGCGCCAGACCTGAACCTGCAGCCTTTGTGCATTAACTACCCCGTGGTAGCAGGTAACTTCGAGTTGAAATCTGGTTTAATTCACCAGTTACCTTCTTTCCATGGAAACGCAGGTGAGGACGCGAACAAACATCTGATGGAGTTCCATTGCGTCTGCGCGGGGATGAAGCCCGCAGGAGTCACGGAGGAGCAACTGAATATGAGGGCATTCCCCTTCACGCTCAAGGACAAGGCCAAGGATTGGCTGTACTATTTGCCCTCCGGATCCATCACCACGTGGCAGGATATGAAGCGGGTATTCTTGGAGAATTAATTTCCCGCATCCTTAGCCACCACTCTGCGGAAGAGGATATATGGGATCACCCAGGATGTAGGTGAGTCCCTGCACGAATACTGGGAACGCTTCGGGCGCCTGTGAGCGAGCTTCCCACATCATCAGATTGCCGATCAGTTATTGATTCAGTATTTTTATGAGGGGATGACGCCCCATGACCGGCAGATGATCGATGCAGCGAGTGGAGGGGCACTGATTGACAAGACCCCACTTGAGGCCAAGCAGTTGATTGCGAATATGGCCACCAACTCGCAGCAATTCGGTATTCGGGGACAAGGCCAAGTGCACAGCGTGGCTCAGAGCCACGAGATGACTGAAATGAGGGCCCAGGTGGCCGAGATAGGCAGCATGTTAAAGAAAATAGTTGGAGGACACCATGAGGATGCAGAGGTCAACGCGATCGGGGGGTATGCTTCCAACCCAAGGAAGTACGACCCATATGCAAACACTTACAACCCCGGTTGGCGCGACCATCCTAATTTCAGCTATGGGAATAGGGAAGGACAAACTCGTTTCCAAGGCCAGTCCCAGGATAGGCCTAATTCTTCCACCCAGGCTCAAGCCTCGAGCTCCTCCAGCTCACTTGAAGAGATGGTAAGGACCATCGTGACTAGCACCAGCCAGTTTCAGAAAGAAGCTCGAGAAGAGCTTAATTCTCACAAGGCAGAGCTGCAGAATTTGAACAAGCAGCTGACACAGATGGCGCTGTCTATTAGTAAGATTGAGAGCAAGAGCTCGGGGAAGCTTCCTTCCCAAAATACAGTAAACTCATGTGAAAACGTGAGTGCCATTCAGCTGCGTAGTGGGAAGTCACTTTCCACCAGAGCTGCGAAGGAAGCCACGGACAGCCTGAACAAGTCCGCCCCGACTGCTCCTGAGATTCAGAATTTGAGAAAAGATGAGAAGGTTAGTGTACCTGAGGATGTTACCAGAGCACCGTTCCCGAGTCGGCTTGTGAAGCCTACTTTGGAGACCGAGGATGCGGAGGTCCTTCGAACCTTCCAAAAGGTGGTGGTCAACATCCCACTTCTTGAGGCCGTAAGCCAAGTGCCAAAATACGCCAAGTTTCTCAAGAAGTGGTGTACGAGTAAGAGAATGTCGAGAAAAAGTGACGAGACGAAGAAAGAAACCGTCTCCGCAATTTTCCAAGGTAATCTTCCACCGAAGTGCATCGATCCTGGTATGTTTTCTATCCCATGCACTATCAGTACTAAATTCATTGAAAATGCCATGTTAGATCTCGGTGCCTCGATTAATGTCATGTCTTATGATGTTTTTAAAGAACTTGAATTGTGTACTTTAATCGAGTCCAATATAGTTGTCCAACTAGCCGATCGATCTTATGTGCATCCTTTAGGGAAGGTTGAGGATATTTTAGTCAAAGTTAAGGACTTACTGTTTCCATGCGATTTTTATGTGCTGAATATGAATGAGAATTCTTCGCATGTTTCCTCTTCTATTTTGTTAGGCCGCCCATTTATGAAGACCGCTAAGGTCAAGATAGATGTTGATAGAGGTGCCTTATCTGTAGAATTTGATGGAATGGTGAATGAATTTATTATTAATGCATCAAAGTCGTCTGTGACTGTTGGAAATGTGTCTGTTGTTGAGCATGTTGAGAATGGGAATCTACCCTCGCGCTTGAGGGATGGTTCCCATGTCTAAGTTAAAATTTCTGATTTAAATTTGTGTAATAATGATGCTGATTTTTGCACTAACACTTCTTATATTCACGTGCCGGAGGCACGAAGAGTGCAAAATATTTTTCAGGTGGATGGTAGGAAAGGTGTGGCCAAGGACAAGTATGGATCGTCCCCCGCACCTACAGACTATGGATGAGTCTGTTGAGAGAATACAGTCGAGCAACCGACTTTAAAAATTCTGCGCTTCTCGGAGGCACCCGAGCGATGGACTGTTTTTATGCTTTAGTTTAGTTTTATTGCTTTTTAGATTAATTTAGTGTTAATTAGCTTGCTGTTTTTTTTTTTTTAGGAATCGAGGATGAGAAGACAATTTTGGGCTCTGATGCGTTCGTGCGCCGCTTCCTCGCCCTCGCCAGCTTCACCAAGAGTCAGGGAAGTGTATCTCTTCTTCCCTTTTACTTTGTTGTATCTGACTGGTTGGCATTGAGGACAATGCCAAATTTTGAAGTTGGGGGTGGAGTAGTCCGATGGATGTGCATGTGTAGTTTGTTGAGAAGTGTTGCAAAGATATTGAAGTGCTTGGGACTCTGTTTATTGTTTTCTGACTGTGATAGCCTAGGAAATGCATGTTGGAAATCTGAGCATGTTCATAATCGAGTTTTTGCATGAGTTTTGTGTTTCTTAGGTTCATGTCAAAAATTTTAAAATATTTTCTGTTGCTCCTTTGCACTTATCGCGCACTTAGCAACCTCTCCCTAGATTCCGTAAGCTTGGTTTATCGCATGTTTAGCTAATTCTCGTTGTCACCCCGAAAGGCACCCTTAGGTAGCTTGTTGCATGAGAGTTAGTGGTTAGTTAATTGAGAAAGCATGTGCTTAGCCTAATGTAAAAAAAAATAGAAAAGCATGTTTGGTAGAAAAATTCCTCTCGAGGCGCTCCTCCTTCTTATTAGCGCTTAAAAGAAGTGAGCGTCAGTCCTTAAAAACGTGAAGCTTTGGCCAAAGTTTGACGTGTTAGGCAGCTCGAGTAGGAAAGAAAAGGAAACAAAAAGTTGGTTCAAAGAACCCAAATAAAAGAGTACAAAGTACTTTTGAAAAAAAGAAAAAGAATGAGAAAATAATTAGGTCTCTTAATTTGCTTCTCTCTCTCGTGTAAGTCAAGTGTAGCTGTTCTTAAACGCTAGAAGTAGGGGGAAAATGGGATGTGCGTTGCATGCAGGTTTTCCTGGTTTACGTGAGTTTAGGAGTGGTTGTCTAGCACACACACACGTTAGGGGGCAAGAGTTAATTTTTGATATGTCCTAGTTAATACATGAACAAATGCTTCCATGATTATACTCGTGTTTAAATTTCAATATGCATGGAGGCTTGAGTTAGAATATATGTAAACGCGTCCTTAGAGTCAATGTCTTTGTAGTGCTTGCTCGAGGACTAGCAATGTTTAAGTTGGGGGTGTTTGATAACTCCATTTTGGAGCTATTAAATGCTTCCTAGATATAGCTAAAGTCCGCTTCCAATTGATTAAATATATCTCTTTTGTAGGAGAAAAGCGGCAAAGAGCTCGTGCGTCCGTTGGGCATGTTCGAGTGCTTAAAGCAGAGTTTTAGCGCCCCGGGAATGCATCCGGAAGAGGGGAACTTGTTCCGTGAAGAAACGGGCCAAAACTGCCTTGGAGAGGCAAAGCTTCAGCCCCAAACTCGAGAGCCAACGTCGAGCTATAGCGTCGAGACGCTGGCCCGACGCTGGAAAAACCCGAGAGCAAGCGTCGAGTGATAGCGTCGAGACGCTAGCTCGACGCTGCCCTGGCGTCGAGACCCTGCTTGGCGTCGAGACGCTCCGGAGGAGGCGCGCGCAGGAATTTCATCGGGGCAGCGTCGCGACGTGTTGCGTGCTCAATGTGTAAAGATAAATAAGCAAGAAAGTAGAGAGAGCACTCAGAACATGCAAGCATACATGGTCTCACAGCAAGTAGTAAGTATATTTCATTCGTTTTTTCCACAGAGACTTATGTTTAGCTATTCGCGAAGTGTACTTGTTAAGAAAGATGGGGTGGATTTGATGGGGTAAAATTGGTTTTTAATTATCTAATTTTTTGCTGAATGTGTAAAGGGATATAACATAAACAAAAGCAAGTTGCAATTAGACTCAAAGGACAAGAGATGGAATTGATAAACGAAGAAGAAAACAGCTAAACAGAATGAAAATTTTGCAGAATTGCGGGGACCGCAATGTTTCCGCAATTAAACAGCAGCGAAAGTGTGTAAATGGGTGAGTTAAGGGCTACTAATGACTATCCTATAGGCATTATTATACGATTCTCAAGCACTGGATCTACTCTCTATGCATCAAACTCACTCTATCTCATGTATCGTCCGATTCCATGCATTAGATTCCTAAGTTTACTCGACTTCAAAGTAAGGTCTTAATCATCTTGTTAAAGCAGAAGTGTTTAGTTTGTACTAGGGAAACGCCTATTCCTAGGCCGTTTCCTGATTACCATGAAAGGCTAGCATGATTATATGACTCTGAACTCTTACTCCTTCCAGAGGTTAGGAGTTCTTTGGACAAAATGGATGGCCAATCGAAATTGCCCGTGGGATGAAGCTTACATACAATCAATGGTTCGAGAGCTATCCTACATACTTGGTTCACGTTTTTAAGCCTATAGTTCTGTCATTAGCATGCCCCTAAGTGACTTAGCTACTCATGGATATACGGAGAACAGAAATACGAGATAAAACAGACATGCTTAGAAGGGAAATGAACTCAAAACAGTAAGATAAAACTGTAGCAGCAAAAGATGGAAACCGTGAAATGAAACTTGCGATTTGATTACTTTGAATGTTTGAACGAACAAAGGTAGACTTAAAGGCAGTAGTTCAAAGACAGACAACAACGAAATGCAGTAACTAAAACACTAAACTAGGAACAACAATGATCAAAACTGGAAATTAG
The DNA here is from genome assembly GCA_028017165.1 of Herpetospermum pedunculosum. Lineage (NCBI taxonomy): Eukaryota > Viridiplantae > Streptophyta > Magnoliopsida > Cucurbitales > Cucurbitaceae > Herpetospermum > Herpetospermum pedunculosum. The sequence goes on from CM051526.1 coordinate 15,458,927, forward strand.
AAGAAGAACGACAGAAAACAGTAAAATGGCGCTTGAAAGCTTCGTTGCAGTCGCCTCGAATGAAGGGGATGAAAGGTCAGCCTTGCTTGGATGAATCCAATCAAGAGAGAAGAAGAATCTCCTCTCCTTCCTATCAGATTATCGATTCCAACAGCTGAGACTCTCACTCCAACAGACGGCAAAGGAAAACAGGGAGAAAAAGTGGACTGTGAGAAGGCTTCTACGCTTTCGGATGATGATCAAACCTCCGACTTTGGCCCCCTTTTATAGTAGTTTGCAGGTGCGTTTGGGCCAAGGAGAACCATCAATCTTCAACGTCATATATCAGAATGGATGGAGGAGAAAGAACGAATCCCTGAAATTACGGAAATTAACAGAAAAGGATCAGTCAACTTACGGTTTTCACTTGAATAATTGCGGCCTCAGCAATGTTTTCGCAATGCTGTCGCAATGCAGTTTTTTCATTCTTTTCCTTCGGTTTTGAACCCTTTTCTTTCCTATTGTGCATAAGTCCTAATTTAGCTACCTTCTTCTCATTCTCATATTTAAGCATAGGTCTAGGCTAAATCCTATCAAAAACACCTAAAAGTGCACATCTTCTTAAGCTAAATGGGTCCTAAATATGTCACTTTCAGAGACTTAACACGACGCTGGCCTTGCGTCGCGACGCCATCGCGAGGGCGCGCGCGGAAAACTTAGGGCACAGCGTCGAGACGCTGGCCTAGCGTCTCGACGCTACGACGATGGCAGCAGCTAAAAGACGATTTTTCTGCACATTTTTCACATCTTCTCCTTCATCTCTCTACGGATTTTGCTGGTTTTTGTCCCCTTCTTCTCCGTTTTCTCTCTATTTTCCGTGGAGCTCCGCCATTGTTGGCATGCTTGTGAGCTCCACTTTCCATTGTAATAAGTAGATGAACTCTTCCATGGTCGTTGGTGGAGCGGGATTGACGAACCGCGCCATGAGCGGCTAAGGTAAGGGTGACGGTTTGGGATTTGTTTAGGGGGATTTTGTTAGACGATTTAGCTTTGATAATCTGAGTTTTGATATGCATATTGGTTCTGTTTACTTTGCATTTATCTACTTTGCTTAATCCAACGCGCATGTTAAAATACGTCGATTGACACTCGAGTAGTTTCGCATGTCGTGTATGTTAAAGAGTAGCGATGCCGTGCCTCTCACTGCTCGACTAAGTAACATAGGTAGATAGAATTAAATCGAAGTATCGGGTCGGGTTGGATAATTGTTGATTGCATACAGCGTTTGCGGGCAATCTACTAGCAATTAGAATTCACGCTCGAATGTTCGTCTCGGTTAGCTAGTGACTGTCTAAATTTACTTTGGGGCTGATCACCTTGACGTAGGATTAGATAAAGTGTAATTAGAACTGTGTGGTCTAATAAAAATCCATGGAGTCGGCTACTTTGGGGCTTCTCTGGTAGTCGTCCGCGTGTTCAGTAAATTGAATTCCATGTTATTAGAATTAAATGATAAGTTGAATTTGTCTAACAATTGATCCCGAGACTCCCCAAACCGTGCACACGTTCTCTTCCTATTATTTCTTTCCTCTGTTAGCTTACATCATTATTTCCCTTGCATGATTAAAACCCCCCGTTACCAATTAATCAATTAAATCCCAATTTCACTAGTAAATTCAATCTTCCTATTCCTTGGATCGACCCTGTTACCACTGGCTGCAAAGCCTTGGTCATAGGCTTTATAAATCGTATTTTGGCAAGCCTCGACAGCTTGAGATTAAGTGGATATTCAAAAATCCGCCCACCAGGCACCCGAGCGAAGGACTGTTTTTATGCTTTAGTTTAGTTTTATTGCTTTTTAGATTAATTTAGTGTTAATTAGCTTGCTGTTTTTTTTTTTAGGAATCGAAGAAGAGAAGGCAATTTTGGGCTCTGATGCGTTCGTGCGCCGCTTCCTCGCCCTCGCCAGCTTCACCAAGAGTCAGGGAAGTGTATTTCTTCTTCCCTTTTACTTCGTTGTATCTGACTGGTTGGCATTGAGGACAATGCCAAATTTTGAAGTTGGGGGTGGAGTAGTCCGATGGATGTGCATGTGTAGTTTGTTGAGCAGTGCTATAAAGATATTGAAGTGCTTGGGACTCTGTTTATTTTTTTCTGACTATGATAGCCTAGGAAATGCATGTTGGAAATCTGAGCATGTTCATAAACAAGTTTTTGCATGAGTTTTGTGTTTATTAGGTTCATGTCAAAAAATTTTAAATTTTTTTCTGTTGCTCCCTTGCACTTATCGCGCACTTAGCAACCTCTCCCTAGATTCCGTAAGCTTTGTTTATCGCATGTTTAGCTAATTCTCGTTGTCACCCCGAAAGGCACCCTTAGGTAGCTTGTTGCATGAGAGTTAGTAGTTAGTTAATTGAGAAAGCATGTGCTTAGTGTTGCGTGCTCAATGTGTAAAGATAAATATGCAAACAGGAAGAGAGAGCACTTAGAACATGCAAGCATACATGGTCTCACAGCAAGTAGTAAGTATATTTCATTCGTTTTTTCCACAGAGACTCATTTTTAGCTATTCGCGAAGTGTGAATGTTAAGAAAGATGGGATGAATTTGATGGGGTAAAATTGGTTTTTAATTAACTACTTTTTGCTGAATGTGTAGAGGGATATAACATAAACAAATTAAAGTTAAAACTAGACCTAAAGGACAAGAGATGGAATTAATAATCGAGGAAGAAAACAGCTAAACAGAATGATAAAAAGGCAGAATTGCGAGAACCGCAATTAATCCGCAATTAATTGGCAGCGAAACTGATTAAAAGGGTGGATTAAGGGCTACTAATGACTATCCTATAGGCAGTTTATTACGATTATCAAGCTTTGGATCAACTCTCTATACATCAAACTCACTCTATCTCAAGTATCGTCCGATTCCATGCATGAGAGACTCAAGTTTACTCGACTTCAAAGTAAGGTCTTAAGCATCTTGTTAAAGCAGGAGTGTTTAGTTTGTACTAGGGAAACGCCTATTCCTAGGCCGTTTCCTGATTACCATGAAAGGCTAGCATGATTGTATGACTCTGAACTCTTACTCCTTCCAGAGGTTAGGAGTTCTTTGGACAAAATGGATGGCCAATCGAAATTGCCCGTGGGATGAAGCTTACATACAATCAATGTTCGAGTGTTGAACTGACTACTTGACTCACGTTTTTTAGCCTATAATTCTGTCATTAGCATGCCCCTAAGTGAATTTAGTTACTCATGGATATATGAAGAACAGAGAGGGTAGATAAAACAGACATACTTAGAAGAGAAATGTGCTTAAAACAGGAAGCAAAACCCGTAGCAGAAGAAAGTATAAACTGTGAAGTGCAGAAACTTACTTTGATTAACTTGAACGTTTGAATGACAAAGGAAAGCTTTAAAAGGAATGAATCCAAGGCAGACAACAACGAAATGCAATAAGTAAATTACTAAACTAAGAACAACAATGATCAGTAAGGGAAATGAGAAGGAAAGAACAGAAAACAGTAAAGGATTGCTGAAAACTTCGTGGCAGTCGCCTCGAATGATGGTGATGAGAATTCAGCCGTGCTTGGATGAATCCAATCGAGAGAGAAGAAGAATCTTCTCTCCTTCCTATCAGATTATCGACTCCAAAAGCTGAGAACCTCACTCCAACAGACGGCAAAGGAAAACAGATGGAAATGGTGGACTGCAAGAAGACTTCTGCGCTTCGAATTGATGACTGAACCTCCGACTTTGATCCCCTTTTATAGTAGTTTGCAGGTGCGTTTGGGCCAAGGAGAACCATCAATCTTCAACGTCATATATCAGAATGGATGGAGGAGAAAGAATGAATCCCTGAAAAGTCGGATCTAAACAGAAAAAGATCAGCCAACTTACGGTTTTAACTTGAATAATTGCGGTCACCGCAATTATTCCGCAATGCATTCGCAATGGTTATTTTTTCATTCTTTTCTTCGGTTTTCAACCCTTTTTCTACCTATTGTACATAAGTCCTATATTAGCTACCTTCTTCTAATTCTCATATTAAAGCATAGGTTTAAGCTAAATGCTAACAAAAACACCTAAATGTGTACATCTTCTTAAGCTAAATGGGTCCTAAATAAGTCACTTTCAGAGACTTAACACACCCCCAAACTTAAGGCTTTGCTTGTCCTCAAGCATACTAAGGACTTACTTAGGCTGCTTTTTCTACTTCTTTAACTACCCACCGACTCCCTATAGCCCTCTCTCTAGCAGTGCTGTCCTGTGACACACTTCTAAGTTTAGACTAACCTCTAATCCAGCTTCTTCTGACTTCACCTGCCTACTATACCTGCTGCTTTTGTTAACCCCCCTACTACTGATCCAACTACTTTTATGATATTATGCTATTATCCCTAAGGTTTCAAATTCTACCAAGCTTTACTCTAGACTCAGTACATGCTTCTAGCTTATTTTTAATGTGTCTAGGATTCCTTAGAGTCATGCCAGTCTTAGTATTAACGGTGACAGTGGTACTTTTAGAGAACAACCTAAACCCTGGCATCACTACATTGGATATACATTCATCTCCCTAGACAAACCTAAAAGCTACAACCTTGTGCTTAGCTCATTAAGGATCAGAGTTCTTTTTTCATAGGACATCTAAGCCACAAGATTATAACTCCCAAGCATACATTCTTCTTCCCCTATTTCTCCTTTTTCTTTTTCTTTTTTACTTAGGTGGAGTCTCCCCTTGGTTTGCCTTTTGATGCAATGCCACTTGTGGTTTACACACTTGGCACTGATTACGCAGCAACTTGAGAAAGACTCCCCTCTTTATTCTATTTTTCACTTTTTCTATTTATCACAAAAAAATTTTTAGGAGAAGAAGAATGCTTATGTCCTAAGGAAGAGAGGAATGTTCCTAGGCCTAGGGTGGCCTCCCCCAAACTTCAACTACTCATTGTCCCCAATGAGTGTTTGAGGTGGCACACCCCCAAACTTGTCCTAGAAGCATCTAGTCTAAAGCAAAGCAAAGAGAATCTAAAAATCCTAGGCATAGGCAAACATTCTAAAAGCAATTATCCCAGCAGCAGAAAATTTGAACATAACAGAAAGTTTTAAGGACTTATGGTTTATGCATGCTGAGCACTATTCAGAGGCAAATTTAAACTATCAAAGGGTGTCCTATGACACTCATTCAGCATGCTTCAAGATCAGCTATATAAGGTAGTCATGCGAGCAGCAAAAGATAGAATTTAACAAAGCACAGCCTAACTAAACAGACAGTCCAAAGCATGCAATCAGTCACAAAAATTGCGGGAACCGCAATTATTTCGCAATTCAATCTGGGCAGGTTTAACATTAATGCAGGCCCCTAGCATGCTTTTTCCTGTTACTCATGCATTCTAAAAATCAAACTAAACCATCCTACCTAATCAACTAACATCAGACTATCCTAAGCAAAAGGAAAAACATAAAACTAAACATCCAAAACAGATCAAAATTGAACCAAAAACAGCATAATATACATTATTCTATCAAAAAGCAGGAAAATTGTTTTGTTTTTCTGAAGGGATCAGTAATACTCCCTCGAGTGCTCTCCAAACCAGCACTCAATTCTCATCATCCTCATCTGGTTGCCTTGGTCGTGGGGGCACCCATGGAGTTAGGAGGTTGGTGGGGAAGTCCGGGAAGATGCACCCCAACTGGTCTGCAACTTCTTTGTCCCTCGCCTGCGCATAATTGGCCCATTGAGCCATTCTCCTCTGTATGTCCATTAAGCAGGCCATGGATAGGGACTGCTCAGCAGCCAGCCTATCCAACTCAAATTCCATGTTGCCCTTTCTTCTCAGCCTTAGGTGTGCAGGCAACTCCAGATGGCCTGTGTAGGGCAGCTGCTGCTCCAAGCGCTCGGTGGGAACTCCTGCAAGCAAGCATAACTTTGTGATGATGTTGGGGAAAAATAACGGCCCCTTACCCTTTTTTGCACACTCAGCTATGGCAGCAGTGATGACTTCTCCCACGTTGATCGTGAGACCTCTCATTATAGCATAAACCAGCAGCGAACGGCTCTGGTTAATTGTAGTCTCATGAGTCACTGGGGAGAGTCTTCTTCTTACGAATGAAAACCACACAGCTGCCTTAGCCGTGAGGTTGGCACTCATGAGAGTGTGCCGCCCATTGCGTGAGACTGTCCAGGAGGCCTCAGGCTGACCAATGGTGCGGATGGCTTCTTCTAGCACAGCCTCAGTCGGCTCATCAACTATCCGTGCATAATCTGTGTGAGGCTGGCCCCTTAGACCAAATGCTTCATTGATGGCCTTGGCAGAGAAATCAACTTCCACCCCTCTGACCACAGATAGGCCATCCTCAGGGCTGAGCACATTGGCGTAGAAATCGTACACCATGCTCGTGTAGGCTGGATTGGGAGGTCTGCAGAATTCCTCCCAACCATGGTTAATCACCCCTGCTCGCAAGAACTGCGACAGGTCAGCTAGGCGATCAAGGAACCCCTTCTCGTGCAACAGGTCCCTTTTCCTCAGCTCCACGCCCCTGGATTCAGCATCAGACGAGACATACCTCACTGACTGAGGTTCGTCTTCAGGGTAGAGTTTAGCCTTCCCCTTGTCTGATGGCTTGGCTGACTCGGCAGCCTCAACCTTGAGCCTTTTCAGTGAGGGCTCCGAGCTTTCTTTCTCTGCTGTAGGCACTCTCTTGGCCTTCTTTTTCTTCAACTTCTTGGATTTCTTGGCCTTGACAAGCTTGGCCTTCTTCTTCTTTTTCAGCCTTGCCTGGAGTTGTGGGAAACATGCCCCCAACGTCTCCTCCATAGAATCATCCTGTTGTGCAGGCTCGGCAGGGCTGTCTTCTCTCATGGGAGAAAAGACTTCTTCTTCTCCAGCATCTCCACTGCCTTGCGTGGACTCTTGATAATCCCCATAAGGGAATTCAGGATCAGGCCGTGGAGAATTGTGCTCTGCTGATGGTGTATGCGCAGAACTCAGTGGCGAAGATGGTGGTTCAGGACTCTGCACAGCCGCAGGTGGTAGATCAGAACTCTGAAGCGCTGGAGATGACTCGGCGCTCTGCGCAGGCGGTGATGATTCTGTGCTTTGCACCGGTTCAGATGGGAGAGGGCTGCGCACAGGTGACACAGACGGCGACGAACCTTCTTTTGCTGACTCGTGGGATGCACGATCAGGTTCTTGACTCTCCACAGAGGGAGTCTTGGCGATGGTTCGTTCGGCGGCAGTCTTGACAGTCCACCGGCGCTTCTTTGGCGTGCCCACTGGCTCAGATGGGCCAGCAGGGATCTCAGTGACCACCCTCCACTTCTTCCTACGAATAGGAAGCTTGCCAAGACGGCCAGTGCGTACAGCACCCTGATCAGCAAGGGTGAGAAGCGCTTCCCTCGCAGCCGCTTCAGCTGCGTCGTCGGCCTTCTTCTTGGCGGCGGATCTTTCAGCCCTAGTGGAAACCATTGTCAAATCTTGGAGGTTTGGAGAGAGAGATCAAAGGTGGAGAGAATCGCAGAAATCTTGGAGAGCAAAGAATGATAGGATCGTATCAATCGGGCGCCTTCTAACGGCTATAAAAGCAACGAAAAAATCCCAACGGCTCTTTTTGCGGATCCAGCAATTTTTGCGCAATTCTAGGGACAATATTTCATAACAAATCCAAACTTTGATCGCCCGTATCTTTCATTTGGCTCAACCGTTTCTTGATTTTTAAAGTGGGATTTACTCCCCTTGATCCCCTCTTTCGATTCCCTACAAAAACAAATAAAACAAACATTAACTACGCAATTAAAAATACCTCACAAAACATACAAACGATCATCGAAAAAACAGAAAAAATAAACTAAGGCATTGGCCTTGACTAAACGAGCACAGTAACCACTCGTTCTCTCTCGTTTCTAACTTCATGCTTCATGTAGGAGGAAGGCCGAGAGAGTCTTCACATCCCCCTCCTCATAGTAGTGCTTCAACCTAGCACCATTGACCATAAATGGCTGTCCTTGCTGCAAGTTTTTAATCTCTATGGCACCATGAACAAAGACATTAGTAATAATAAATGGACCTGACCATCTAGACTTTAATTTGCCTGGAAATAGCTTTAATCGTGAGTTAAATAATAATACAAGTTGGCCCTTTTTAAAGTCTTTGATCCTGAGTCTACTGTCATGCCATATTTTTGTCTTTTCTTTGTACATCTTGGCATTCTCATAGGCCATGTGCCTAAGCTCATCAAGTTCATGTAGCTGTAAAGATCTTAATGTCCCTGCATCCTTCACACAAAAATTTAATTCTTTCATGGCCCAGAATGCCTTGTTCTCCAACTCAAGTGGCAAGTGGCAAGCCTTGCCATACACCAACCTATAGGGAGACATTCCTAGAGGTGTCTTATATGCTGTTCTATAAGCCCAAAGTGCATCCTCAAGTTTGAAAGACCAGTCTTTCCTATTAGGTTTGACTACCTTCTCTAGGATGTTCTTTATCTCCCTATTGGAAATCTCAGCTTGGCCATTTGAGTGTGGGTGGTAGGGAGTAGCTACCCTATGTCTAATGTTATATTTAGCCAATATCTTCTCCATAGCCTTATTAATGAAATGTGACCCCTCATCACTAATGATAGCACGAGGAGTCCCAAATCTAGTGAAAATGTGTCTATGCAAGAAGCTAGTGACTGTTTTAGCATCATTATTAGGACATGCCTTAGCTTCTACCCACTTTGACACGTAGTCTACTGCTACTAAAATGTACAGGTTACCTGATGATGGAGGGAATGGTCCCATGAAATCAATGCCCCACACATCAAAGAGCTCCAACTCTAAGATGTAGGTGAGAGGCATCTCATCCTTACGACTGAGGTTACCTGTCCTTTGGCATTCGTCACAGCTGTGGGCATAATTGTGGGCGTCCTTGAAGATTGTTGGCCAGTAGTAGCCACTCTGAAATACCTTAGCAGCTGTTCTTTGACCACCAAAGTGCCCACCGTAAGGAGATGAGTGACAGTGCTGCAGCACAGACTTCGCTTCAGCAGCTGTAACACACTTCCTCAACAACCCATCAGCACAGGTCCTGTAAAGTATGGGGTCATCCCAGATGAATTTCCTTGCTTCATGGAGGAACCTCTTCTTCTCTTGTCCTCCCTTGAACACTGGTAATACCTGTGATGCACGGAAGTTAGCAATGTCAGCAAACCAAGGTTCCTCATCGTTTTCACGATGAGTCAAAGCAAAGATGTGTTCATCTATAAAAGCATCAGAAATTGCGGGGTCCGCAATTTTTCCGCAATTGTGCTGCAATCGAGACAGGTGATCTGCAACCACGTTTTCACATCCCTTCTTGTCCCGAATGTCCAAATCGAATTCCTGCAGCAATAACACCCATCTAATCAATCTAGGCTTAGCATCAGCCTTCCTCATCAGATATTTTAAAGCAGAATGGTCAGTATATACAATGGTTCTAGTTCCTACAATATAGTTCCTAAATTTTTCACAAGCAAATACTACAGCAAGCATCTCCTTCTCTGTAGTTGTATAGTTACATTGAGCCTCATTCAAGGTCTTACTAGCATAATAGACAGGATGTGTGAGCTTGTCAATCTTCTGTCCTAACATGACTCCTACAGCATAGTCACTGGCATCACATAGCATCTCAAATGGGAGATCCCAATTTGGTCCTACTATGATTGGTGCTGTGACCAGTGCTTCCTTAAGGGTTTTCCAAGCTACTACACATGCTTTAGAAAAGATGAATGGCCTACCTAACTCTAGAAGCTCACATAGAGGCTTGGCTATCTTAGAAAAGTCCTTGATGAACCTTCTATAGAAGCCAGCATGCCCTAAGAAACTCCTAATAGCCTTGACATTCTGGGGCTCTACCAACTTCTCTATGACCTCGATTTTTGCCCTATCCACTTCTACACCTGCCCTTGACACTCGATGTCCTAAGACAATCCCTTCATCTACCATGAAATGGCATTTTTCCCAATTTAGGACTAGGTTGGTCTCTTCACACCTAGCCAGGACTTGTCCTAGGTTCTCTAGACAGGTTTTAAATGAGTCCCCAAAGACTGAGAAGTCATCCATGAATATTTCTATTATGGACTCATCCAACTCAGAGAAGATCGCCATCATGCACCTTTGGAAAGTTGCCGGTGCATTGCATAAGCCAAAAGGCATTCTGCGGAAGGCAAACGTTCCAAAAGGGCAAGTGAAGGTAGTCTTCTCTTGATCCTTAGGGTCTATAGTGATTTGATTATAGCCAGAGTACCCATCTAAAAAACAATAGTAGGCTCTACCAGCTATTCTGTCTAGCATCTGGTCAATAAATGGTAGGGGGAAATGGTCTTTTTTAGTTTCTTTATTCAGTTTTCTGTAATCCATACATACCCTCCACCCCGTGACAGTCCTTGTTGGAATCAGTTCGTTGTTCTCATTGACTACCACAGTTATTCCCCCCTTTTTAGGTACACATTGGATGGGGCTCACCCACTGGCTACTAGCTATGGGGAAAATCACTCCTGCATCTAACCACTTGATTATTTCTTTCTTCACTACCTCTTTCATAGAGGGGTTTAACCTACGCTGGTGATCTACCTTAGGTGTGTGTTCTTCCTCTAATATAATTTTGTGCATGCAATAAGAAGGGCTAATGCCTCGAATATCAGCAATAGTCCATGCTATAGCCTTCCTATGTTGCTTAAGCAGTAAAATTAAATCAACCTCATGCTGTTCACTAAGCTTAGAAGAAATAATTACAGGCAGCGTATCATTATCTCCTAGATATGCATATTTGAGGTGAGTTGGTAGTGGTTTCAGTTCTAAAACAGGTGGATGCTCAATGGAGGGCTTTAACGGATTTACAGTTCTATCAGTTAAGTCCATAGTCATACATACATGCTGAGGTCTATCTACAGGCATATTCATTATGTCAGATACATTCAGATCATCTACATCTAATCCTACATATTCGTTAGCATGCTTGGTTAATAATACATGCTCTAATTGTTCTTCCATTAGTGAGTCAACAACATCAATGCTAGCACAAGACTCAGCATCAGAGGGATACCTTAAAGCTTTGTAAACACTAAATTTTACCTCTTCATCATGAACCCTCATAGTTAACTCACCTTTTTGCACGTCTATTAGTGCCCTACCTGTGGCTAGAAATGGTCTACCTAGCAGGATGGGAACCTCCTTGTCTGCCTCATAGTCCAGGACAATGAAATCTGCAAGGAAAATAAATTTGTCAACTTTAACTAGAATATCCTCAATCTTACCTTCTGGATATGCGATGGATCTGTCTGCTAGTTGTAAAGTGACAGTAGTTGGACGTGCTTCTCCCATTCCCAACTGGCGGAATAGGGACAGGGGCATGAGATTTATGCTGGCGCCCAGGTCACAAAGCGCTCTGCCCACGTGCTTGCCTCCAAGTTCTACAGGTAAGGTGAAGGAACCAGGATCCTTCTCCTTCTTGGGCAGCTTGTTTTGGAGGATGGCACTGCACTCCTCGGTGAGGTTTACTGTTTCAAACTCACCAATTATTCTTTTGTTAGTAATAATGTCCTTCAAAAACTTTACATATGAAGGCATAGACTGTAAAACCTCCACAAAAGGAATGTTAACATGCACTTGCTTAAGTATTTCTAAAAATTTATTAAAATGAACTTCCTGTTCCTGCTTCTTTTTAAGCCTTCGAGGGTATGGAGGTGGTGGCACATATGCAGGCACGTCAGGACGCCTTAAGATAGGTGGAGGCCTTGGAATTTCTTCTACGTCCTCAACAATTGGCTCTAGCCTGGCTCCTGATGTGCTAGTTGGTGGTGGACCTTGGCTTGGCAGAGATTCCAGTGGAGCACTAGACTCAGTGTTCTCTACTCTCTTTGGTGTGTCCTTTGTAATGCTCACCAATGGTCTTCCACTCCTAAGTTCAATGGCTTGAACTTGTTCTTTGCCATCTCTCCTTGGTACCTCGGTATCAGCAGGGAGTCTACCTTGGGGCCTACTTTTAAGTTCATTGGCTAATTGGCCTATTTGGTTTTCCAGGCTCCTAAGAGTAGCTTGCTGGCTCTGAAGAGTAGCATCATTCTTAGCTATATATTCCTTGAGTAGGTTTTCTACAGAAGATCCTACAGGTTGGTTGTAAGGTTTTTGGTACATTGACTGGTTATGTTGGGGAGTGAAACCAGGTGTTCCACTCGGCCTTGGTTGGTTGGGATTTTGGTTAGTGTTTTGTTGGCCACCCCATGACAGGTTAGGGTGGTTTCTCCAACCAGGGTTATAGGTGTTGGAGTAGGGGTTATTCCTAGGCTGCTGCTGACTTCCTACATAGCAGACTGAGGATGGATTCCCAGGGCAGTATTCATAAGGGTGCCCTTCCCCACAGAATCCACAGATTGGTGCCTCGCCTTGATTTGGTTGAGTGCCCATTGACATGGCTGTGGCGGTATTGGCACTGGTTTGGAGATTGGCCTGAGCCATTTGCTTGACTAAGTTGGTCAGGGCATTTATTTGGGTGCTCATGGCGCTTAGAGCATCCTTGTCTTGAGCCCTAGTTGGCTCTACTGGATCGTCTGACCATCTACAGTGAGATGCTGAGATCTTCTCCAAGATCTCATAAGCTTCGTTGTAACTCTTGGACAACATGGAACCTCCAGCAGATGAATTTAAGACTTGTCTGGTGCTGGGGTTGCATCCTTTAAAGAAAACTTCTATTTGGATACACCATGGAATGCCATGGTGTGGACATTTAATGAGAAGGTCTTTGAATCTAGTCCAAGCTTCGTGGAGAGACTCATTATCAGCTTGTTTAAACTTTATGATATCATCACGAAAGGTTGAATTCCTATCAGGTGGGAAGTATTTGACTAGGAATTTTTCTGCTAGATCTGTCCAATTGCGGACAGATCCTGAGGGCAATGAATTTAACCATGTTTTGGCTTTGTCCCTCAAAGAGTAAGGGAAAAGATATAGCCTCAGGGCTTCTTGGGAAACTCCAGGGATTAGGAAGGTGTCACTAACTCCTAGGAAGTTCCTAAGGTGGTTATGGGGGTCCTCATTTTCTATTCCAAAGAATTGTCCCACAGTGGACAACATTTGGAACATCACTGGTTTTAACTCGAATGAGTGGGCAGTGATTTCAGGACGGATTATGCTGGGGTTCAGCTCCCCAGGCATAGGTACTAGATATGACAGAATGGCACTATTCTTGTCATTCGCTATTTCGATGGGGTTGCGAATGGCTTGTGCCGGATTTGGAACTAGATCGCCCATTTCTTTAGTTTCAGGTGTGGTTTGAGGTATAGGAGGTTGTTTAAAGAGACGTTTCTTTGCCTTATTCCTAGCTCGAAGTGATCTTTCAGGTTCAGGATCGAACTCTAAATTACTATGTGAACGCTCACTCATAAACTACCTTAATAGCACCTGCAAAAGAAATGAAACAGATTAGTTTCACTCAATGATAAACTTGATTTTTCAAACTTAACAACTTCGTTTTCACTTAAAATAAGTCCCCGGCAGCGGCGCCAAAAACTTGTTGCGTGCTCAATGTGTAAAGATAAATATGCAAACAGGAAGAGAGAGCACTTAGAACATGCAAGCATACATGGTCTCACAGCAAGTAGTAAGTATATTTCATTCGTTTTTTCCACAGAGACTCATTTTTAGCTATTCGCGAAGTGTGAATGTTAAGAAAGATGGGATGAATTTGATGGGGTAAAATTGGTTTTTAATTAACTACTTTTTGCTGAATGTGTAGAGGGATATAACATAAACAAATTAAAGTTAAAACTAGACCTAAAGGACAAGAGATGGAATTAATAATCGAGGAAGAAAACAGCTAAACAGAATGATAAAAAGGCAGAATTGCGAGAACCGCAATTAATCCGCAATTAATTGGCAGCGAAACTGATTAAAAGGGTGGATTAAGGGCTACTAATGACTATCCTATAGGCAGTTTATTACGATTATCAAGCTTTGGATCAACTCTCTATACATCAAACTCACTCTATCTCAAGTATCGTCCGATTCCATGCATGAGAGACTCAAGTTTACTCGACTTCAAAGTAAGGTCTTAAGCATCTTGTTAAAGCAGGAGTGTTTAGTTTGTACTAGGGAAACGCCTATTCCTAGGCCGTTTCCTGATTACCATGAAAGGCTAGCATGATTGTATGACTCTGAACTCTTACTCCTTCCAGAGGTTAGGAGTTCTTTGGACAAAATGGATGGCCAATCGAAATTGCCCGTGGGATGAAGCTTACATACAATCAATGTTCGAGTGTTGAACTGACTACTTGACTCACGTTTTTTAGCCTATAATTCTGTCATTAGCATGCCCCTAAGTGAATTTAGTTACTCATGGATATATGAAGAACAGAGAGGGTAGATAAAACAGACATACTTAGAAGAGAAATGTGCTTAAAACAGGAAGCAAAACCCGTAGCAGAAGAAAGTATAAACTGTGAAGTGCAGAAACTTACTTTGATTAACTTGAACGTTTGAATGACAAAGGAAAGCTTTAAAAGGAATGAATCCAAGGCAGACAACAACGAAATGCAATAAGTAAATTACTAAACTAAGAACAACAATGATCAGTAAGGGAAATGAGAAGGAAAGAACAGAAAACAGTAAAGGATTGCTGAAAACTTCGTGGCAGTCGCCTCGAATGATGGTGATGAGAATTCAGCCGTGCTTGGATGAATCCAATCGAGAGAGAAGAAGAATCTTCTCTCCTTCCTATCAGATTATCGACTCCAAAAGCTGAGAACCTCACTCCAACAGACGGCAAAGGAAAACAGATGGAAATGGTGGACTGCAAGAAGACTTCTGCGCTTCGAATTGATGACTGAACCTCCGACTTTGATCCCCTTTTATAGTAGTTTGCAGGTGCGTTTGGGCCAAGGAGAACCATCAATCTTCAACGTCATATATCAGAATGGATGGAGGAGAAAGAATGAATCCCTGAAAAGTCGGATCTAAACAGAAAAAGATCAGCCAACTTACGGTTTTAACTTGAATAATTGCGGTCACCGCAATTATTCCGCAATGCATTCGCAATGGTTATTTTTTCATTCTTTTCTTCGGTTTTCAACCCTTTTTCTACCTATTGTACATAAGTCCTATATTAGCTACCTTCTTCTAATTCTCATATTAAAGCATAGGTTTAAGCTAAATGCTAACAAAAACACCTAAATGTGTACATCTTCTTAAGCTAAATGGGTCCTAAATAAGTCACTTTCAGAGACTTAACACTTAGCCTAATGTTAAAAAAAAAATAGAAAAGCATGTTTGGTAGAAAAAATCCTCTCGAGGCGCTCCTCCTTATTAGCGCTTAAAAGAAGTGAGCGTCAGTCCTTAAAAACGTGAAGCTTTGGCCAAAGTTTGACGTGTTAGGCAGCTCGAGTAGGAAAGAAAAAGAAGCAAAAAGTTGGTTCAAAGAACCCAAATAAAAGAGTACAAAGTACTTTTGAAAAGAAAGAAAAAGAATGAGAAAATAATTAGGTCTCTTAATTTGCTTCTCTCTCTCGTGTAAGTCAAGTGTAGCTGTTCTTAAACGCTAGAAGTAGGGGGAAAATGGGATGTGCGTTGCATGTAGGTTTTCCGGGTTTACGTGAGTTTAGGAGTGGTTGTCTAGCACACACACACGTTAGGGGGCAAGAGTTAATTTTTGATATGTCCTAGTTAATACATGAACAAAATGCTTTCATGATTATACTCGTGTTTAAATTTCAATATGCATGGAGGCTTGAGTTAGAATATATGTAAACGCGTCCTTAGAGTCAATGTCTTTGTAGTGCTTGCTCGAGGACTAGCAATGTTTAAGTTGGGGGTGTTTGATAACTCCATTTTGGAGCTATTAAATGCTTCCTAATTATAGCTAAAGTCCGCTTTCAATTGATTAAATATATCTCTTTTGTAGGAGAAAAGCGGCAAAGAGCTCGTGCGTCCGTTGGGCATGTTCGAGTGCTTAAAGCAGAGTTTTAGCGCCCCGGGAATGCATCGGGAAGAGGGGAACTTGTTCCGTGAAGAAACGGGCCAAAACTGCCTTGGAGAGGCAAAGCTTCAGCCCCAAACCCGAGAGCCAGCGTCGAGCTATAGCGTCGAGACGCTGGCTCGACGCTGGAAAAACCCGAGAGCAAGCGTCGAGTGATAGCGTCGAGACGCTAGCTCGACGCTGCTCTGGCGTCGAGACCCTGCTTGGCGTCGAGACGCTCCGGAGGAGGCGCGCGCAGGAATTTTATCGGGGCAGCATCGCGACGCCATCGCGAGCGCGCGCGCGGAAAACTTAGGGCACAGCGTCGAGAAGCTGGCCTAGCGTCTCGACGCTACGACGATGGCAGCAGCTAAAAGACGATTTTCCTGCACATTTTTTAGGACCTTCTCTTTCATCTCTCTACGGATTTTGCTGATTTTGGTCTTCTTCTTCCCCATTTTCTCTCTATTCTCCGTGGAGCTCCGCCATTGTTGGCATGCTAGTGAGCTCCACTTTCCATTGTAATAAGTAGATGAATCCTTCCATGGCCGTTGTTGGAGCGGGATTGACGAACCGCGCCATGAGCGGCTAAGGTAAGGGTGACGGTTTGGGATTTGTTTAGGGGGATTTTGTTAGACGATTTAGCTTTGATAATCTGAGTTTTGATATGCATATTGGTTCTGTTTACTTTGCATTTATCTACTTTGCTTAATCCAACGCGCATGTTAAAATACGCCGATTGACACTCGAGTAGTTTCGCATGTTGTGTATGTTAAAGAGTAGCGATGCCGTGCCTCTCACTGCACGACTAAGTAACACAGGTAGATAGAATTAAATCGAAGTATCGGGTCGAGTAGGATAATTGTTGATTGCATACAGCGTTTGCGGGCAATCTACTAGTAATTAGAATTCACGCTCGAATGTTCTTCGCGGTTAGCTAGTGACTATCTAAATTTACTTTGGGGCTGATCACCTTGACGTGGGATTAGATAAAGTGTAATTAGAACTGTGTGGTCTAATAAAAATCCATGGAGTCGGCTACTTTGGGGCTTCTCTGGTAGTCGTCCGCGTGTTCAGTAAATTGAATTCCATGTTATTAGAATTAAATGATAAGCTGAATTTGTCTAACAATTGATCCCGAGACTCCCCAAACCGCGCACACGTTCTCTTCATATTATTCTTCCTTCGCTAGCTTTCTTACTATTTCCTTTGCATGCTAAAACCCCCCGTTACCAATTAATCAATTAAATCCCAATTTCACTAGTAAATTCAATCTTCCTATTCCTTGGATCGACCCTGTTACCACTGGCTGCAAAGCCTTGGTCATAGGCTTTATAAATCGTATTTTGGCAAGCCTCGACAGCTTGAGATTAAGTGGATATTCAAAAATCCGCCCACCATGCCTCGAACCATTGAAGAATATCCATATGAGGCAGATTGATAAGGGAGATTTCTGATCCCTGAACTCTTAAATTATGATTTTATCATGCTTTGTTTAGATTTCGTATGTTAGGAGTAGTTTATTTTGGGAATGAGATATTTATTATGTGCCAACAATCATAGTCGTTTAGCATGAATTGATGATGCACTGTGGGCGTATAGGACTGCATATAAGACACCCCTAGGTATGTCTCCTTATAGACTTGTGTATGGCAAAGCATGTCACTTACCATTCGAATTGGAAATTAAAGCATTTTGGGCCCTAAAAGAGTTGAATTATTGCGTGACCGATGCGGGAACATTGCGGTCTTTGCAATTACATGAGCTTGATGAGCTTAGACATATGTCCTATGAAAATGCTAAAATGTATAAGGAAAAGACCAAGATTTGGCACGACAGTACACTTAGGATTAAGGACTTTAAGAAAGGCCAGCTTGTCTTATTATTTAACTCACGGTTGAAATTATTTCCAGGCAAACTTAAGTCCAGATGGTCAGGTCCTTTTGTGATAACTAACGTGTTTGTTCATGGTGCAATCCAGATTAAGAACCTGCTGCAAGGACAACCGTTCATGGTTAATGGGGCACGATTGAAGCATTATTATGAGGAAGGAGATGTGAAGACTCTCTCAGCCTTCCTCTTGACTGAAACGTGAAATTAAGAACGAGAGAGGACGAGTGGTTACTGTGCTCGTCCATTCGAGGCTTTTTGCCTTAGTTTATTTTTTGATGTTTTTTCGGTTATCATTTGTGTATGTTTGAGTGAGAATTTAATTACGATTTTGTTGTTTATTTTGTATGTTTTGTAGGGGATCGAAAGAGGGAATCAAGGAGATGAATTTAGGATAAAAGAATCGGGGAAGATATAGGACCGAATCAAAGATCACGTTGAGGAGATATTGGCATTTGAAACGGAAAAATCTCCAACGGTCACTAAGATTGCGCTGGATTTGCAGAATCCGCAACGGAAATAGCCGTTGGGATTTCCATCATTACTTATAGCCGTTAGAAGCTCGTTGATCTGTACGCTTTCCTCATTCTCTGAACTCCAAGAAATCTCTCTCCCTCCTCATCTGCAATTCCTCTTTCCAGATCCTTACGACTCAACCATGGTGCTAACAAGAGCTGAGAGATCTGCTTCCAAGAAGAAGGCTGACGACGCTGAGATTGCTGCGAGGGAAGCACTCCTCGCCTTGGCAGATGCTGAGGCTGCGCGCACTGAACGACTCCCCAAGCTGCCTATCCGCAAGAAGAAGTGGAAGGTGGTTACGGAGATCCCTGCTGGACCCTCTGAACCAGCAGGAACGCCCAAGAAACGCAAGTGGAGTATGGCTGTAGCTGATGCAGAAATCAAGAAGAAGATTCCCTCTGTGGAGAGTCAAGAAAGTGGCCGTCCATCCCACGAGATAGCCGAGCAAAGCACTTCTCCATCTCCATCAGCTCGAAGCCCTGAGCTTTCTCCATCGCCACAGAGCTCTGCACAGACTCCACCGGCGCAGAGCCCTGAAGCATCACCCATCTCCCAGAAGCCTGACCCCGAATTTCCATATGGAGAACATCAAGAATCGACGCAGGGAAGTGAGGAAGCTGGAGAAGACGAGGTCTTCTCTCCTTTGAGGGAAGCCAGCCCCGAGAGTCCAGCGCAGGGGGATGATTCAATGGACGAGACGTTGGGGGATTGCCTCCAACAGATTACCACCAAGGCGAGACTGCGAAAGAAAGCCCCCAAGGTTGTCAAAACCAAACGATCAAAGGCTTCGAAGAAGTCCAAGAAAAAGAAAGCCAGGGGTAAGCCTTCGTCACAGAAGGATAGTGGTGAGCCATCCCCAAAAAAGCTCAAGATCGAGGTTGTAGAATCAGCCAAACCAAAAGACAAGGGGAAAGCCAAGCTGTACCCCGAAGATGAGCCTCAATCAGTGAGGTATGTGTCCTCTGATGCAGAATCAAGGGGCGCTGAGCTAAGGAAGAGGGACCTGCTGCACGAGAAAGGATTCCTTGATGCACTCGCAGACCTGCCGCAATTCTTGCGCGCAGGGATCACATATCACGGCTGGGAAGAGCTGTGCAGGCCGCCCAACCCCGCCTACTCCAGCATGGTGTATGATTTTTACGCCAATGTGATGAACCCTGAGGCTGGCCTATCTATGGTCAGAGGGGTCGAGGTGGACTTCTCAGCTAAGGCCATCAACGAAGCCTATGGCCTCAAGGGGCAAAAGCACACGGATTATGCAAGGATAGTTGATGCACCAACAGAGGCTGTCCTGGAGGAAGCGATTCGGCTCATTGGTCAGCCTGAGGCGTCGTGGACAGTTTCACGCAATGGGAGGCACACTCTCATGAGTGCTAACCTCACAGCCAAGGCAGCTGTCTGGTTCTCATTTGTGCGCAGAAGGTTGTCCCCAGTGACCCACGAGACCACCATCAACCAAGACAGATCGCTGCTGGTCTATGCGATCATGAGGGGCCTCACAATCAACGTGGGAGAAGTCATTGCAGCCTCAATCGCAGATTGCGCTAAAAAGGGTAAGGGTCCACTTTTCTTTCCTAATACAATTACTAAGCTCTGCTTACGTGCAGGGGTTCCAATCGAGCGAATGGAAAGGCAGTTGGCCTACACGGGGCACCTGGAGTTGCCTACTGCCTTGAGGATGCGAAGGAAGGGGAATATGGAGTTCGAGCTCGATGGCCTGGCTGCTGCTCAGTCTCTATCAATGGCCTGCCTGATGGACTTACAAAAGAAAATGGCTCAATGGGCCACATATGCGCAGGCAAGGGACAAGGAGGTTGCTGACCAGTTGGGTTGCATCTTTCCTGAGTTCCCCACGGACCTACTGACGCCATGGGCGCCTCCAAGACCACGAAGGGGTGATGATGATGAGGACATCTGAGTGCCAGACTGAGAGGCACTCAAGGGAGTATTTCTGTTCCCTAAAAGAAAAAAAAAATCAAACTGCTTTTTATTGAACCATGTGAACTCTGCTGTTTTGAGTTAATTTTAATCTGTTTTTAGTTCTTTAGTTTTAATGTTTAGAATTGCTTAGTATAGGCTGATGGTAGCTGAAGAGGTAGATTAGTTTAGTTTCCTTTTTTGTAGAGCTTAAATGACTGGAAAGAGCATGCATAGGGGCCTTAATCACTGATATATATGCCATGTATCCATTGCGAAATAATTGCGGAATCCGCAATTTTTATTAGTAAATGCATGTTTTTGACTGACTGTTTAGCTAGGCTGGTTCTGTTTAACTTTTGTCTTTTGCTGCTATTTTGACTACCTTATAAAGCCTATGTAAAAGCATGCTGGATGAGTGTCATAGGACACCTTTGATAGTTTAAATTAGCCTCTGAAATTTGCCCAGCATGCATAGCTTTAAGTCCTTACCTGCCTGTTTTTATGCATTTCTGCTGCTGTGATGTTTGCTTTTAGAATGTTATGTCTATGCCTAGGGCTTTTAGATTCTCTTTGTTTTACCTTAGACTAGATGCTTCTAGGACAAGTTTGGGGGTGTGCCACCTCAGACACTCATTGGGGACAATGAGTAGTTTAAGTTTGGGGGAGGCCACCCTAGGCCTAGGAACATTCCTCTCTCCCTTTAAAGCATAAGCATTCTTCTTCTCCTTTACAAAAAAAATGATAAGCTGAAAAAAAAATGAAAAATAGAATAAAGAGGGGTGTCTCTCTTTAGTTGCTGAGTAATCAGTGCCAAATGTGTAACCCACAAGTGACATTGCATCAAAAGGCAACCAAAGAAGATATTCCACCTAAGTAAGAAAGAAAGAAAAAGGAAGAAATAGGGAAGAAGAATGTATACCTAGGAGTTGCAACTTTGTGGCTTGGGTGTCCTGAATAAAAATGAACTCTGATCCTCAATTAGCTGAGCACAAAGTTGTAGCTTGTAAGGTTGTTTAGGGAGATTGATAGCTCTAAAATAGAGCTATAATTATAGACTTAATTCTAGCTAAATGCCATGCTTAATTCAATTAAATCTACTTATTTTAGGTATTTCGTGGCAAAGAGCTCGGGAAGTCAAATTATGAATTTCAGGGCTAAATCGATCATTTAAGAGGTTTCGGGAAGTGTTCGGGTCAAAAAGATAGGCCAAACGTGTTGGGTTTTATGTCCTAAAACTCGTAGTTTGTAAACTGAATGAATGTATATATTATATTTCAATAAAGTTGTTATTGATTTTTAGTGAATTGTGTTTGTATTAACCTATACCAATAACTAACACCCATGGCTGTAGTATGAGTACTTGAACTTCATGTGTGACATGAATGTGAATCAAGTTCAAGTAGACAGCCAAAATGGTCTATAGTATAGGGTTAAGGCTGGGTACCTTATCCTGGGGACACTATTGGACGCGGCTCACTTTGTATAGTACAAAACGATGTGATTCGAATCGTTTCATGTAGAGACATGTGAGTGAGGGCGTCCTGTGCAATGAGTTTGCACAAGACCGAACCAAGAAATAAAATCGCTCTTTCTTTATAACACCGTTTACTATAAAGACCGGTTTTTTCATTTGATGACTTAGGTAACTCGATCTCAATCCTGAGCTTACTATGAACTCCTGTTTATTCAACCTTATCCTTTGATTTGTACGGGTGAGAGTGGCCAGTTCGCCGACTCAATATGCCTACCATCTTGGGGATAAGATTGAATAAGTGGCTGGGGACATAGTTGTAGCAAGATTGGAGTTCACTCCTACCCGCTTTCAGGGTTAGTAGAGAGGTTGTTCCCTTAAGTGCTGACTCCAGGTCTTGAACAATGGGCCCATCCTCTCCTGATCAGGGAGGAATCTGATTTGATGGTTGGACCACAAATCAATTGTTC
The DNA here is from genome assembly GCA_028017165.1 of Herpetospermum pedunculosum. Lineage (NCBI taxonomy): Eukaryota > Viridiplantae > Streptophyta > Magnoliopsida > Cucurbitales > Cucurbitaceae > Herpetospermum > Herpetospermum pedunculosum. The sequence goes on from CM051526.1 coordinate 15,481,142, forward strand.
ATTAGAGGTGTCAGTGGTACTTAAGGAACAAGATATAATACAAGGGTTAAACGGTTTAAATGACCCGTTGTGATTATGAACGACCTGTGAAGGATCGACTTACTGATGATAGTTATATCAACAGGACACAATATATCTACAGTGAGGAGAGTGCAGCCCTTGGACTTTAGTGGAGTCTCCGGGGGTTAACGAATGTTGGTTAGTTCGGTTGAAAGAGTTTTGACCGGATAATCTCGTATCGTTGGAGCTCATGATCTGTAGGTCCTTACGGTTCTCCTGGCTAGCTCGGATAAAGCCGTGAAACAGTATGAAAGAAAAGAAAAGAATTTGAATCGTTCAAATTCGGGTTTGTGGAAGAAGGATAGACATATTTAAATATGATTTAAATATGGACATATTTAAATATGATTTAAATATGAGATTGGTCTGAAAACATGAATAGGATTCATGTGCAAAAAGTCGGTTTTCGGAAAGCCGGGTTTAATTATATTATTTAATTAATATTTGATATTGAATTAAATAATATTAATTAAAATATATATTTTTTTTATTAATTAAAAAGTTTAATTAATAAAATAATTATTATTATTTTTAATAATAATAATTTATAAATATATATATATATATATATATATATATATATATATATATATACATGTGTCTTACATGCAAGCATGTAAGACACATGTAATGTTTATATATATACAGAGTATATATAACATTGACTCATCAGATTAATTAAAAAAAAAAAAAAAAAAAAAAAGAAAACAAAAATTCTTTTTGAGTGCACTTCGGGGTACACTAAAAAGAGAATTCAATTTGAGAATTCAATTTTGTTTTCTCTTCTGTCTTCTTCTTCTCCCAGCTCTCTGTTGAAAAATGGTTTTTCTTCGGTGATGCTTCTTCCCTCTTTTCTTGATTTAAAGGAGTCCCACCACTCCGTTTCTCGGCCTGAGGATAGCGGGACTACCGTGGGTGGTCCACCAACGTTTCGTGAGAAGGCTCGGTGAGCTCGTGAGGAGCTTCTGGCGGTGAAATTGGAGAATTACGAACGACAAGGGTATGTGTTCTAACTTCTCTTTTTCATTGCTTTTGCATGTTTCCATTTGTTTAAATTGATGAAATTAGAGTGTCCATGATCCAAAATCGCTTCCGCTGCGTGCCATGAGCGCTCCATCAATTGGTATCAGAGCGTTTTTGGCCACTCAATTTCTATCAATTTAAGTTATGGTGGGTTTTATTTAGAAATTGTTTCTGAATGGAATTCTAAAGTGAATATCGATTTTGGCATAGTTTCTTTTGAATTTCATTATTTGTAATTGCCCGAGATTGTATGGGCTTTAATGCATGCTAAAGAGTCTGTATTTTTAGAGTCATTAGAGTCCATATAGGGTTCTTTGTGAAAGAATTTTGAGTTTGAAACTCGCCGAAATGTTCGGTGTAAGTTCAAACTCGTTCTGGGCATTACGAGGAGAAATTCGAAGAAAATTTGGCCGAAGCGTTCGGAGGAAGCAAGTTGGTCAAAGGCGGTGCGAAGAGTTCGAAGTCCGCTCAGGACGTGGCTTGTTGATCAAGCTTGTAATAAATTAGTTATTGCTTGCTAAATGCCAAAATCGATCCACTTTAGTGTGTTTAATTAATTATGCATTGCGAATGTATGTTTTATTTAAATTCCATGTTTGTATGTGCATAACGTATGCCATATAGATTTAAAATCCCACCGTAGCAAGCATGCTTCATGCATTGAAAATATGTTATAAGTGTTATAATATATCGTATGCATATTTGGCAATTCATGATTTTTGATATAAAAGTTATATTAATTCATGAATTAGTTGTTGTTAATTCAATAGAATAATTGATATAAGTGTTATATTAATTATGAAATTAAATCAACAACATAGATTGCCATAGTTTTATGCACATGGTATATTATAAGTGTTATAATGTATAGGATGCATGTTTTATTCATGAGTATTAATATAAGAGTTATATTAATTCATGAATTAGATGTTGTTTGCTTAATAGAATAATTGATATAAGTGTTATATTAATTATGAAATTAAACATCCAACATGCATTTTGTTTGTTATAAGTGCTATAATGTATAGGATGCATGCTTAATTCATGAGAATTGATATAAGTGTTATATTAATTTATGAATTAGGAGTTGTATATTTAAAATCATAATCGATATAATTGTTATATTAATTATGAAATTAAATATTCAACTTGTCATGCCTTAGTGATGCATGTTTAAGAAGCATGTAGAAGTTTGTTGTAGTAAGTCTTAGTTTTGCAAAGCGTTGTAAAATTGGCATAGACTTTTAAAATCTATAACAAAGACAAAGGCATGCTCACTTAGGGTTGAATGTATCATTCCGTTTCATTAGATGAATAGGTCGATATCTTGTAAATGCTAAGGTTACAAGAAACTCACCCGGGGACATCCTGTTCGAGGTTGGAGGTATTTAAGCTGACGGTTTACGGAACACCTCCTACCTGGGGACCATCCGGTACTTGAGTAAAGTTAACCCGGCTTTATGAGCATGCGTGAGTGGTGTGAGGTAATAAAGTGTTTATCACCTAGACATCATAGGTAAAAGTTTGTTTTACCTAGACTTAGGCCTTATTGTCTTAGCCGGGTAATGCCTGAGTAATTTACCCATTCCGTCTTAAAATACTTAGTAGAGGTGTTGAGAAGGTATATATGATATGTCCCTCTCCTCCTACGTTCTCTGTCAAGTTCACACCGTGAGAATTATGCTCGGCCTCGTGATGTCAATAGGGCATCCCCATTCGGATGGTATTTGCATAATTCAAGAGCAAGGTGAATGGAGAAAGTATTTATAGAAAGTGGGAGAAGGAAGTATGTCAATACATCCTACGGTCTCCTCCATTGGATTGAACCGTGAGATTCCTATGTTCTGCCTGCTAGGTGCCCACAAGTGGTACCGATCCATTCGGAGGGCCGTTTCATAGGAATCGGAACATCTCAATCACCATTTATGGATAAAGAAACATAGAGCCATTCCCAACTTTGACATTTCCATTCGGTTGCATCGTTGGGGCCGCCCTATGAATTCTAAAAATGGAGGGTCACACTTACGAGATTTGCTAAGGAGTTAGTAAATCTTGACCAAACAGCGATAACTAAGATGCTATAGGAATATGAGATATTCTGGTATTAGCATTTAGTCAAGAATGTCTTGATTCAGTGAAGGAATGCTTGACTGCCCCTCGGTAGCGACCATTCTGACCCACTGAAGTATCGTTGCAGTTTAATAATGAGTTTTGGGTACATTATTATTCTTTGCTAAATTCTTGATTGGTGTGTAAATTAGGTTAAAACCTTTTCACTAATATTTATTCATTCTCTTTTCAGCATGTCTAGCTCTTTCATTCACTTACTAGCTTCCGATAAGTTAACCGGCGATAACTACGCGACCTGGAAATCGAACTTGAATACGATTCTCGTTCTAGATGATCTCAGGTTCGTCTTATCAGAGGATTGTCCTCCCCCTCCTAGCTCGGATGCGACTCGAACTGTTCGAGAAGCATATGATAGATGGACAAGGGCTAATGATAAAGCCCGAGTCTATATCTTAGCCAGCATATCTGATGTGTTAGCTAAGAAGCACGAGGATATGGTTTCTGCTAAAGAAATCATGTCTTCATTACAGGAGATGTTTGGACTACCGTCCTCATCGGTCTGTCATGAAGCCCTCAAATTCGTTTACAACTCTCGCATGAAGGAGGGAACCTCTGTTAGGGAGCATGTCCTTAACATGATGGTCCACTTCAATGTGGCGGAAGTAAACGGAGCTATTATAAATGAGTCAAGTCAAGTAAGCTTTATCTTGGAATCTCTTCCGAAGAGTTTCCTTCAGTTCAGAACCAATTTGGTAATGAATAAGATAAAGTATAATTTGACTTCTCTCCTCAGCGAGCTACAGACTTATCAGTCCCTACACACTTCTAAAGGAAAAGAGAAGGAGGCAAACGTTGTCACTTCTAGGAAATTCCAAAAGGGGTCGTCTTCAGGGAGTAGGTCTGAACTTTCTTCTATTAAGAATAAGAGTATTCAAAAGAAGAAGAAAGATAAAAGGAAGGGAAAAGCACCTGCTACTGCTAAGAGCAAGACTAGATCTGCAGACAAAGGAAAATGTTTCCATTGTGGTGTAGATGGGCACTGGAAACGCAATTGCCCAAAGTATCTTGCAGAGAAAAAGGCTGAGAAAGAAAGACAAGGTAAATATGATTTACTTGTTGTTGAAACATGTTTAGTAGAACATGATTGTCATAGCTGGATACTTGATTCAGGAGCTACTAACCATGTTTGTTCTTCTTTTCAGGAAACTAGTTCTTGGCAGCCACTTTCTCGCGGTGAGATAACTCTAAGAGTTGGAACTGGAGAGGTTGTCTCAGCTGAAGCAGTGGGAGCTGTAAAGTTGTTGAATAGAGATAGTTTTATTTTACTAGAAAATGTACTCCTGGTTCCTACCTTCAAGAGGAATCTTGTATCTATATCTTGTTTGTTAGAACAGTTGTATAAAGTATCTTTTGTACATAATGAAGCGTTCATTAGCAAAAGAGGTGTACGTATTTGTTCTGCGAAACTTGAAAACAACTTGTATGTGTTAAGACCAACCGAAGTCAAAGCTATTTTGAACACTGAAATGTTTAAAACAGCTGAGACTCAAACTAAAAGGCAGAAACTTTCTCCAAGTACTTATCTTTGGCACTTAAGACTAGGTCACATTAATCTCAATAGGATTGGGAGATTGGTTAAGAGTGGTCTGCTAAATCGTTTAGAGGACAACTCTTTACCGCCATGTTAGTCTTGTCTTGAGGGCAAGATGACCAAACGATCTTTTTTCTGAAAAAGGTCATAGGTCCAAAGAACCTCTAGAAATCGTGCATTCGGATCTCTGCGGTCCTTTGAATGTCAAAGCACGAGGAGGGTATGAATATTTCATCAATTTCATTGATGATTATTCTAGGTACGGTTATCTTTATCTAATGCATCATAAGTCCGAAGCTCTTGAAAAGTTCAAAGAGTATAAGGCAGAGGTTGAGAACACATTAGGTAAATCGATAAAAACACTCCGATCAGATCGAGGTGGAGAGTATATGGATTTAAGATTCCAGGACTATATGATAGAACATGGAATAGTATCTCAACTCTCAGCGCCAGGAACACCACAGCAGAATGGTGTGTTCGAGAGGAGAAATAGAACCTTGTTAGACATGGTTCGATCTATGATGAGTTATGCTCATTTGCCTAGTTCGTTTTGGGGATATGCAGTAGAGACTGCAGTATATATTTTGAACATGGTTCCCTCTAAGAGTGTTTCTGAAACACCTTACGAGTTATGGAGAGGGCGTAAAGGTAGTTTACGTCACTTCAGGATTTGGGGGTGTCCGGCACATGTGCTAGTACCCAATCCAAAGAAGTTGGAACATCGTTCAAAATTGTGCCTATTTGTAGGTTACCCCAAGGAAACGAAAGGTGGTCTTTTTTATGATCCTCATGAGAACAAGGTAATAGTATCGACTAATGCCACGTTCTTAGAGGAAGACCACATGAGAGATCATAAACCGTCGAGCAAAATTGTTTTGTCCGAACTTTCCAGGAAAGCTACAGACGGATCAACAAAGGTTGTTGATCAGGCTGGTCCTTCTCAAGAGTTGAGAAAGCCTCGACGCAGTGGGAGGGATGTAAGACAGCCCGACCGCTACATCGGCTTGTCTGAAACTCAAGTCGCCATACCTGATGATGGCGTTGAGGATCCATTGACCTTTAAACAGGCAATGAATGACATAGACAAGGACCAGTGGCTTAAAGCCATGGATCTCGAAATGGAGTCTATGTACTTCAATTCGGTCTGGGATCTTGTAGACCAACCAGATAGTGAAAGACCTATCGGTTGCAAGTGGATCTACAAGAGAAAACGAGACCAAGCCGGTAAGGTGCAAACCTTTAAGGCTCGACTTGTGGCAAAAGGTTATTCCCAAAGAGAAGGGGTGGACTATGAAGAAACCTTTTCTCCTGTTGCCATGTTAAAGTCGATTAGAATACTCTTATCCATTGCTACATTTTATGATTATGAAATCTGGCAAATGGATGTCAAGACTGCCTTTCTGAATGGTAATCTTGAGGAGAGTATCTATATGGCTCAACCAGAGGGATTCATACTTCAGGGTCAAGAGCAAAAAGTTTGCAAGCTTAATCGATCCATTTATGGGTTGAAGCAAGCATCTAGATCCTCGAATATAAGGTTTGATACGGCGATCAAATCTTATGGCTTTGAACAAAATATTGACGAACCTTGTGTTTACAAGAAAGTAGTCAATACTGTTGTAGCTTTCTTAGTCTTGTACGTAGACGATATACTACTCATTGGGAATGATGTAGGGTTCATAACTGACGTTAAGAATTGGCTAGCGACCCAATTCCAAATGAAAGATTTGGGAGAGGCTCAGTTTGTTCTAGGGATTCAGATCGTAAGGAATCGTAAGAACAAAGTGCTAGCGCTGTCTCAAGCATCTTATATTGACAAGGTGTTGTCAAGATATTCGATGCAGAATTCCAAGAAAGGTTCGCTGCCTTTTAGGCATGGAATTCACTTGTCTAAGGAACAGTCTCCTAAGACACCTCAAGATGTTGAGGATATGAGACGAATTCCCTATTGTTGCGTGCTCAATGTGTAAAGATAAATATGCAAAAGGGTAGAGAGAGCATTTAGAACATGCAAGCATACATGGTCTCACAGCAAGTAGTAAGTATATTTCATTCGTTTTTTCCACAGAGACTCATTTTTAGCTATTCGCGAAGTGTATTTGTGAAGAAAGATGGGGTGGATTTGATGGGGTAAAATTGGTTTTTAATTATCTAAGTTTTGCTGAATGTGTAAAGGAATATAACATAAACAAATGAAAGTTGAAATTAGACGCAAAAGACAAGAGATGGAATTAATAAACGAAGAAGAAAACAGCTCAACAGAATGATAAAACAACAGAATTGCGAGGACCGCAATGTTACCGCAATTAAATGACAGCGAAAGTGTGTAAATGAGTGAATTAAGGGCTACTAATGACTATCCTATAGGCACTTTATTACGATTCTCAAGCTTTGAATCAAATCTCTATACATCAAACTCACTCTATCTCAAGTATCGTCCGATTCCATGCATTAGAGTCTTAAGTTTACTCGACTTCAAAGTAAGGTCTTAAGCATCTTGTTAAAACAGGAGTGTTTAGTTTGTACTAGGGAAACGCCTATTCCTAGGCCGTTTCCTGATTACCATGAAAGGCTAGCATGATTATATGACTCTGAACTCTTACTCCTTCCAGAGGTTAGGAGTTCTTTGGACAAAATGGATGGCCAATCGAAATTGCCCGTGGGATGAAGCTTACATACAATCAATGTTTCGAAGGCGATCCTACATGCTTGGTTCACGTTTTTTAGCCTATAGTTCTGTCATTAGCATGCCCCTAAGTGACTTAGCTACTCATGGATATATAGAGAACAGAAAGGGTAGATAAAACAGACATGCTTAGAAGGGAAATGTGCTTAGAACAGCAAGACAAAACCGTAGCAGCAGAAAGTGGAAACTGTGAAATGCAGAAATGTACTTTGATTACTATGAATGTTTGAACGACAAAGGGAAACGTAGAAGCAGAAATTCAGAGACAGACAACAACGAACTGCAGTAACTAAAACACTAAGCTAAGAACAACAATGAACAAAACTGGAAATAAGAAGAAGAACGACAGAAAACAGTAAAAGGGTGCTGAAAAGCTTTGTTGCAGACGCCTCGAATGAAGGGGATGAAAGGTCAGCCTTGCTTGGATGAATCCAATCGAGAGAGAAGAAGAATCTTCTCTCCTTCCTATCAGATTATCGATTCCAACAGCTGAGACTCTCACTCCAACAGACGGCAAAGGAAAACAGAGAGAAATGATGGACTGCGAGAAGACTTCTGCGCTTCGAATAATGATCAAACCTCCGACTTTGGCCCCCTTTTATAGTAGTTTGCAGGTGCGTTTGGGCCAAGGAGAACCATCAATCTTCAACGTCATATATCAGAATGGATGGAGGAGAAAGAATGAATCCCTGAAATTACGGAAATTAACGGAAAAAGATCAGTCAACTTACGGTTTTCACTTGAATAATTGCGGCCTCAGCAATGTTTTCGCAATGCTGTCGCAATGCAGCTTTTTTCACTCTTTTCCTTCGGTTTTCAACCCTTTTTCTACCTATTGTACATAAGTCCTAGATTAGCTACCTTCTTCTAATTCTCATATTAAAGCATAGGTTTAGGCTAAATGCTATAAAAAACACCTAGAAGTGTACATCTTCTTAAGCTAAATGGGTCCTAAATAAGTCACTTTCAGAGACTTAACACACCCCCAAACTTAAGGCTTTGCTTGTCCTCAAGCATACTAAGGACTTTCCTAGGCTGCTGTTTCTCCTTCTTTAACCACCTACTGACTCCCCTATATCCCTATCTATAGCACTGCTGTCCTGTGACACACTTCTTAGTTTTAAAACTACCCTCTTATCTAGCTTCTTCTGACTTCGCCTGCCTAACACTCACCTGCTTTTGTTAACTTCCTACAACTGATCTATTTGCTTTTGTCATATCATGCCACTATCCCTAAGGTTTCAAATTCTGCCTAGCTTTACTTCAGACTCAGTACATGCTTCTAGCTTTATTTTTAATGTGTCTAGGATTCCTTAGAGTCATGCCAGTCTTAGTATTAACGGTGACAGTAGTACTTTTAGAGAACAACCTAATCCCTGGCATCACTACATTGGATAGTCATTCATCTCCCTAAACAACCCTACAAGTTACAACTTTGTGCTTAGCTAATTGAGGATCAGAGTTCTTTTTAAATAGGACACCTAAGCCACAAAGTTATAACTCCTAGGTCTACATTCTTCTTCCCTACTCTTTTCCCTTTTTTTTTCTTACTTAGGTGGGACCTCTCCTTTGGTTGCTTTTTGATGCAATGCCACTTGTGGGTCACACACTTGGCACTGATTACTTAGCAACCTAAGAGAAACCCCCCTTTTTATTCTATTTTTCATTTTTTTTTTTCAGCTCATCATTTTTTGTAAGGGAGAAGAAGAATGCTTATGTTTCTAAGGGAGAGAGGAATGTTCCTAGGCCTAGGGTGGCCTCCCCCAAACTTCAACTACTCATTGTCCCCAATGAGTGTCTGAGGTGGCACACCCCCAAACTATCCTAGAAGCATCTAGTCTAAGGTAAAACAAAGAGAATCTAAAGCCCTAGGCATAAACAGAACATTGAAAAGAAAATATCATAGTAGCAGAAAATTAACAAAAAAAACAGACAGTTAAGGGCTTAAAGCTGTGCATGCTGAGCTTTGTAGAGGTCGATTTAAACTATCTAAGGGTGTCCTATGACACTCATCCAGCATGCAATTAGATAAGCTATATAAGGCAGTCATGTTAGTAGGAAAAGATAGAATTTAAACAGATCACAGCCTAGCTAAACAGACAGTCCAAAACATACTTTTAGTCATGAAAATTGCGGGTACCGCAATTATTTCGCAATTAGATCAGGGCAGATATAACATTGATTAAGGCCCCTAAGCATGCTTTTTCCAGTCACTCAAGCTTCCTAAAAAAAACTAAACTATCCTACCTAGTCAGCTAACATCAAACTATACTAAGCAACAGGAAAAACATAAAACTAAACATCTAAAACAGATCAAAATTGAACCAAAAACAGCATGGTCCTAACAGAAAGCAGAAAAATTGTTTTTTTTTCTAAGGGAACAGCAATACTCCCTTTAGTGCACTTCAAACCAGCACTCAATTCTCGTCATCCTCATCTGGTTGCCGTGGTCTTGGGGGCACCCATGGAGTTAGAAGATTGGTAGGGAACTCAGGGAAGAGGCACCCCAGCTGGTCTGCAACTTCCTTGTCCCTCGCCTGCGCATAAGTGGCCCATTGAGCCATTCTTCTCTGCATATCCATTAAGCAGGCCATGGATAGAGACTGTTCAGCAGCCAGCCTATCCAGTTCAAACTCCATATTCCCCTTCCTTCTCAGCCTCAGGTTAGCAGGCAGCTCCAAGTGGCCCGTGTAGGCCATCTGCTTCTCCAGGCGCTCGGTAGGGACTCCTGCAAGCAAACATAGCTTGGTTATGGTGTTAGGGAAAAACAGTGGTCCCTTACCTTTCTTGGCGCATTCAGCAATGGCCGCAGTGATGACTTCTCCCACGTTGATCGTGAGACCTCTCATGATTGCATACACCAGCAGCGATCGGCTCTGGTTTATTGTAGTCTCGTGAGTCACCGGGGACAATCTCCTTCGCACGAACGAAAACCAAACAGCTGCCTTAGCCGTGAGGTTGGCACTCATGAGAGTGTGCCTCCCATTGCGTGACACGGTCCAAGAAGCTTCAGGCTGGCCAATAGTCCGAATGGCCTCTTCCAGCACTGCCTCAGTAGGCTCGTCAACGATCCGTGCATAATCTGTATGTGTTTGGCCCTTGAGACCAAAGGCTTCGTTGATGGCCTTGGCTGAGAAATCTACTTCTACCCCTCTGACCACGGACAGGCCATCCTCAGGGCTGAGCACATTGGCGTAGAACTCATACACCATGCTCGTGTATGCTGGATTAGGCGGTCTGCAGAATTCCTCCCAGCCGTGGTTGATCACCCCTGCGCGCAAGAACTGCGGCAGGTCAGCAGGTCGGTCGAGGAAGCCTTTCTCGTGCAGCAACTCCCTCTTCCTTAACTCCACGCCCCTGGATTCAGCGTCAGATGAGACATACCTCACTGACTGAGGTTCGTCTTCAGGGTAGAGCTTGGCCTTCCCCTTATCTGCTGGCTTGGCTGACTCGGCAGCCTCAACCTTGAGCCTTTTGAGTGATGGCTCCGTGCTTTCTTTGTCTGCTGAAGGCACTCTCTTGGCCTTCTTCTTCTTCAGCTTCTTTGATTTCTTGGCCTTGACAATCTTGGCCTTCTTCTTCTTCTTAATGTTGATCTGCTGGAGGCATGCCCCCAACGTCTCCTCCATGGAATCATCCTGCTGTGCAGGAACATCAGGGCTGTCTTCCCTCATGGGAGAAAAGACTTCGTCTTCCCCAGCATCGCCACTGCCCTGCGTGGACTCTTGATAATCCCCATATGGGAATTCAGGATCAGGCCGTGGAGAATTGTGCAATGGCGTGGGATTGAGCTCTGCTGATGGTGTCTGCGCAGAACTCAGTGGCGAAGACGGCAGTTCAGGACTCTGCGCTGCTGCAGGTGTCGGGTCAGAACTCTGAGGTGCTGGAGACAACTCGGGGCTCTGTGCAGGCGGTGACGACTCTGCGCTTGGCACTGGTTCAGATGGTGAAAGGCTGTGCGCAGGTGATGCGGATGGCGACGAACCTTCTTTGGCTGACTCGTGGGATGCACGATCAGTTTCTTGACTCTCCACAGAGGGAGTCTTTGCTGTGCTTGGTTCGGCGGCCATCTCGACACTCCACCGGCGTTTCTTAGGCGTGCCCACTGGCTCAGATGGTCCAGCAGGGATTTCAGTGACAACCCTCCACTTCTTCCTACGGATAGGAAGCTTAGGAAGAGGTCCGGTGCGAACGGCACCATCATCTGCAAGGGTGAGCAATGCTTCCCTCGCAGCCGCTTCAGCTGCGTCATCAGCCTTCTTCTTGGCTGCGGATCTTTCAGCCCTTGTGGAAACCATTGTCGAGTCTTGGTGATCTTGAGAGTAGAATCAAAGATGAAAAGAATCGCAGAGTTCTTGGAAATCAAAGAATGAGAGAATCGTATCGATCGAGCGCTTTCCAACGGATATAAAGGCAACGGAAAAATCCCAACGGCTCTTTTTTGCGAATCCAGCAATTCCAGCGCAATTCCAGGGATATTTTTTCATAAAAATCTCAAACTTCGCTCGTCCGTATCTTTTATTTGACTCGATCGTTTTTTTATTTTAAAAGCTGGATTTACTCACCTTGATCCCCTCTTTCGAATCCCTGCAAAAACAAATAAAACAAACATTAAATACGCAATTAAAATCACACCACAAAACATACAAACGATAATCGGAAAAACAGAAAAAATAAACTAAGGCATTGGCCTTGACTAAACGAGCACAGTAACCACTCGTTCTCTCTCGTTTTTAACGTCATGCTTCACGCAAGAGGAAGGCCGAGAGAGTCTTCACATCTCCTTCCTCATAGTAGTGCTTCAATCTAGCACCATTGACCATAAATGGCTGTCCTTGCTGCAAGTTTTTTATCTCTATCGCACCATGAACAAAGACATTAGTAATAACAAATGGACCCGACCATCTGGACTTTAGTTTGCCTGGAAATATCTTTAAACGTGAGTTAAATAATAGGACAAGTTGGCCTTTCCTAAAGTCTTTGATCCTAAGTCTACTGTCGTGCCATATTTTGGTCTTTTCTTTATACATTTTGGCATTCTCATAGGCCATATGCCTAAGCTCATCAAGTTCATGTAGCTGTAAAGACCTTAGTGTTCCTGCATCTTTTACACAAAAATTCAATTCCTTCATGGCCCAAAATGCTTTGTTTTCTAACTCAAGTGGTAAGTGACAAGCTTTGCCATATACCAGCCTATAAGGGGACATTCCTAGAGGTGTCTTATATGCTGTCCTATAAGCCCAAAGTGCATCCTCAAGCTTGAAGGACCAGTCTTTCCTATTAGGTTTGACTACCTTTTCTAGGATGTTCTTAATTTCCCTATTTGAGATCTCAGCCTGGCCATTTGAGTGTGGGTGGTAGGGAGTGGCTACTCTATGTCTAATGTTATATTTAGCCAATACCTTCTCCATAGCCTTATTAATGAAATGTGACCCCTCATCACTAATGATAGCACGAGGAGTCCCAAATCTAGTGAAAATGTGCCTATGCAAGAAGTTAGTGACTGTTTTAGCATCATTATTAGGACATGCTTTGGCCTCTACCCACTTGGACACATAATCCACTGCCACTAATATGTACAGGTTACCTGATGATGGAGGGAATGGTCCCATGAAGTCAATGCCCCACACATCAAAGAGCTCCAACTCTAAAATGTAGGTGAGGGGCATCTCATCCTTTCGACTGAGGTTACCTGTTCTTTTGCATTCATCACAGCTGTGGGCATAGTTGTGGGCATCCTTGAAGATTGTTGGCCAATAGTAGCCACTCTGAAATACCTTCGCAGCTGTTCTTTGACCACCAAAGTGTCCACCATAAGGAGATGAGTGACAGTGCTGCAGCACAGACTTCGCTTCAGCAGCTGAAACACATTTCCTTAGCAAGCCATCAGCACAGGTTCTGTAAAGTGTGGGGTCATCCCAGATGAATTTCCTTACTTCATGAAGGAACCTCTTCTTCTCTTGTCCTCCCTTGAACACTGGTAATACCTGTGATGCACGGAAGTTAGCAATGTCAGCAAACCAAGGTTCCTCATCGTTATCACGATGAGCCAAAGCAAAGACATGTTCATCAATAAAAGCATCAGAAATTGCGGTCTCCGCAATTTTTTCGCAATTGTGCTGCAATCGAGACAGGTGATCTGCAACCACATTTTCACATCCTTTCTTGTCCCGAATGTCCAAATCAAATTCCTGCAGCAATAACACCCATCTAATCAATCTAGGCTTGGCATCAGCCTTCCTCATAAGATATTTCAAGGCAGAATGGTCAGTGTATACAATTGTCCTAGTGCCTACAATATAGTTTCTGAATTTTTCGCAGGCAAACACTACAGCAAGCATTTCTTTCTCAGTAGTAGTATAATTACATTGAGCCTCATTCAAGGTCTTACTAGCATAATAGACAGGGTGTGTTAGCTTGTCAATCTTCTGTCCTAACATGACTCCTACAGCATAGTCACTGGCATCACATAGCATCTCAAATGGGAGATCCCAATTTGGTCCGACTATGATAGGTGCTGTGACTAGTGCCTCTTTAAGGGTTTTCCAAGCTACTACACATTCCTTAGAGAAGATAAATGGCCTATTTAGCTCTAGAAGCTCGCACAGAGGCTTGGCTATCTTAGAAAAGTCCTTGATGAACCTTCTGTAAAAACCAGCATGCCCTAAGAAGCTTCTAATGGCTTTGACATTCTGGGGCTCTACCAACTTCTCTATGATCTCTATCTTGGCCCGATCAACTTCTACACCTGCCCTTGACACTCTGTGTCCTAAGACAATCCCCTCATCTACCATAAAATGGCACTTTTCCCAATTTAGGACTAGGTTGGTCTCCTCACACCTAGCCAGGACTTGTCCTAAGTTTTCTAGACAGGTTTTAAATGAATCCCCAAAAACTGAGAAGTCATCCATGAATATTTCTATCATGGACTCATCCAACTCGGAGAAGATTGCCATCATGCACCTTTGGAAAGTTGCCGGTGCATTGCATAAGCCAAAAGGCATTCTGCGGAAGGCAAACGTTCCAAAAGGGCAAGTGAAGGTGGTCTTCTCTTGATCCTTAGGGTCTATAGTAATTTGATTATAGCCTGAATAGCCATCTAAGAAACAATAATAGGCTCTACCAGCTATTCTGTCTAGCATCTGGTCAATGAACGGTATAGGGAAATGGTCTTTTTTAGTCTCTTTATTTAATTTTCTGTAATCCATACACACTCTCCACCCTGTGACAGTCCTTGTTGGAATCAGTTCGTTGTTCTCATTGACTACCACAGTTATTCCCCCCTTTTTAGGTACACATTGGATGGGGCTCACCCACTGGCTACTAGCTATGGGGAAAATCACTCCTGCATCTAACCATTTTATTATTTCCTTTTTTACTACCTCTTTCATAGAGGGGTTTAGCCTACGCTGGTGATCTACCCTCGGTGTGTGCTCTTCCTCTAGTATAATTTTGTGCATGCAATAAGAAGGGCTAATGCCTCGAATATCAGCAATAGTCCATGCTATAGCCTTCCTATGTTGCTTAAGCAGTAAAATTAATTCACCCTCATGCTGTTCACTTAGTTTAGAAGAAATAATTACTGGCAGTGTATCATTATTTCCTAAATATGCATATTTGAGGTGAGTGGGTAGTGGTTTAAGTTCTAAAACAGGTGGATGCTCAATGGAGGGCTTTAACGGATTTACAGTTCTATCAGTTAAATCTACATTCATACATACATGCTGTGGGTTATCTACAGGTATTATGTCAGCTATATTTAAATCAGCTACATCTAATCCTACATATTCATTGGCATGCTTGGTTAATAATACATGCTCTAATTGTTCTTCCATCAGTGAGTCAACAATATCCATGCTAGCACAGGATTCAAGGTCAGAGGGATACCTTAAAGCTTTATATACACTAAACTTTACCTCTTCATCATGAACCCTCATAGTAAGCTCACCTTTTTGAACATCTATTAGTGCCCTACCTGTGGCTAGAAATGGTCTACCTAGCAGGATGGGGACGTCCTTGTCTGCCTCATAGTCCAGGAAAATGAAATCTGCAAGGAAAATAAATTTGTCAACTTTAACTAGAATATCCTCAATCTTACCTTCTGGATATGCGATGGATCTGTCTGCTAGTTGTAAAGTGACTGTGGTTGGACGTGCTTCTCCCATTCCCAACTGGCGGAATAGGGACAGGGGCATGAGATTTATGCTGGCGCCCAGGTCACAAAGCGCTCTGCCCACGTGCTTGCCTCCAAGTTCTACAGGTAAGGTGAAGGAACCAGGATCCTTCTCCTTCTTGGGCAGCTTGTTCTGGAGGATGGCACTGCACTCCTCGGTGAGGTTTACTGTTTCAAACTCACCAATTATTTTTTTGTTAGTAATAATGTCCTTCAAAAACTTTACATAAGAAGGCATAGACTGTAAAACTTCTACAAAAGGAATATTAACATGCACTTGCTTAAGTATTTCTAAGAATTTATTAAAATGAACTTCCTGTTCTTGCTTCTTCTTAAGCCTTCGAGGGTATGGAGGTGGTGGCACATATGCAGGCACGTCAGGTTGCTTTAGGATAGGTGGAGGCCTTGGAATTTCTTCTACCTCCTCAATAATTGGTTCTAGCCTGACTCCTGATGTGCTAGTTGGTGGTGGACCTTGGTTTGGCAGAGACTCCAGTGGAGCACTAGACTCAGTGTTCTCTACTCTCTTTGGTATGTCTTTTGTGTTACTCACCAATGGTCTTCCACTCCTAAGTTCAATTGCTTGAACTTGCTCTTTGCCATCTCTCCTTGGTACCTCGGTGTCAGCAGGGAGTCTACCTTGGGGCCTACTTTTAAGTTCATTGGCTAATTGGCCTATTTGGTTTTCCAGGCTCCTAAGAGTAGCTTGCTGGCTCTGAAGAGTAGCATCATTCTTAGCTATGTATTCCTTGAGTAGGCTTTCTACAGAAGATCCTACGGGTTGATTGTAAGGTTTTTGGTACATTGACTGGTTATGTTGAGGAGTGAAACCAGGTGTTCCACTCGGCCTTGGTTGGTTAGAATTTTGGTTAGTGTTTTGTTGGCCACCCCATGACAGGTTAGGGTGGTTCCTCCAACCAGGGTTATAGGTGTTGGAGTAGGGGTTATTCCTAGGCTGCTGCTGGCTTCCAACATAGCAGACTGAGGATGGATTCCCAGGGCAGTATTCATATGGGTGCCCTTCCCCACAGAATCCACAGATAGGTGCCTCGCCTTGACTTGGTTGGGTGCCCATTGACATGGCTGTGGCGGTATTGGCACTGGTTTGGAGATTGGCCTGAGCCATTTGCTTAACTAGGTTGGTCAGGGCGTTTATTTGGGTGCTCATGGCGCTTAGAGCATCCTTGTCTTGAGCCCTAGTTGGCTCTACTGGATCGTCTGACCACCTACAATGAGATGTTGAGATCTTCTCCAAGATCTCATAAGCTTCGTTGTAACTCTTGGACAACATGGAACCACCAGCAGATGAATTTAGAACTTGTCTGGTGCTGGGGTTGCATCCTTTAAAGAAGACTTCTATTTGGATACACCATGGAATGCCATGGTGTGGACATTTAATGAGAAGGTCTTTGAATCTTGTCCAAGCTTCGTGAAGGGACTCACTTGGAGCTTGTTTGAACTTTATGATATCATCACGAAAGGTTGAATTCCTATCTGGTGGGAAATATTTGACTAGGAATTTTTCTGCTAAATCTGTCCAATTGAGGACAGATCCTGAGGGTAAGGAATTTAACCATGTTTTGGCTTTGTCCCTTAAAGAGTAAGGGAAAAGATATAACCTCAGGGCTTCTTGGGAAACTCCAGGGATTAGGAATGTGTCACTAACTCCTAGGAAATTCCTAAGGTGGTTATGGGGGTCCTAATTTTCTATTCCAAAGAATTGTCCCACAGTGGACAACATTTGGAACATCACTGGCTTTAACTCGAAGGAGTTGGCAGTGATTTCAGGACGGATTATGCTGGGGTTCAGCTCCCCAGGCATAGGTACTAAATATGAAAGGATGGCGCTATCCTTGTCATTCGCTATTTCAATGGGATTGCGAGTGACAGGCACCAGGTTTTGATTTACTCCAGCCATTTCTTCTTGAGGTAATTGCGGAGGAATTGTAGTTCCCGCAATGATTGGAGGTAAAAGGGTTTGTTTAAAGAGACGTTTCTTGGCTCTATTTCTAGCTTTAAATAATATCTCAGGCTCAGGGTTGAACTCTAGATCACTAGATGGAGTCTCATTCATAAACTACCCTAAATGGTACCTGAAAAAGAAATGAAGATGGATCAAATTCAATGGAAAATAACTTGATGTTTCAAACTTAACAAACTTCGTTTTCACTTAAAATAAGTCCCCGGCAGCGGCGCCAAAAACTTGTTGCGTGCTCAATGTGTAAAGATAAATATGCAAATAGGTAGAGAGAGCACTTAGAACATGCAAGCATACATGGTCTCACAGCAAGTAGTAAGTATATTTCATTCGTTTTTTCCACAGAGACTCATTTTTAGCTATTCGCGAAGTGTATTTGTGAAGAAAGATGGGGTGGATTTGATGGGGTAAAATTGGTTTTTAATTATCTAAGTTTTGCTGAATGTGTAAAGGAATATAACATAAACAAATGAAAGTTGAAATTAGACGCAAAAGACAAGAGATGGAATTAATAAACGAAGAAGAAAACAGCTCAACAGAATGATAAAACAACAGAATTGCGAGGACCGCAATGTTACCGCAATTAAATGACAGTGAAAGTGTGTAAATGAGTGAATTAAGGGCTACTAATGACTATCCTATAGGCACTTTAATACGATTCTCAAGCTTTGAATCAACTCTCTATACATCAAACTCACTCTATCTCAAGTATCGTCCGATTCCATGCATTAAAGTCTTAAGTTTACTCGACTTCAAAGTAAGGTCTTAAGCATCTTGTTAAAACAGGAGTGTTTAGTTTGTACTAGGGAAACGCCTATTCCTAGGCCGTTTCCTGATTACCATGAAAGGCTAGCATGATTATATGACTCTGAACTCTTACTCCTTCCAGAGGTTAGGAGTTCTTTGGACAAAATGGATGGCCAATCGAAATTGCCCGTGGGATGAAGCTTACAAACAATCAATGTTTCGAAGGCGATCCTACATGCTTGGTTCACGTTTTTTAGCCTATAGTTCTGTCATTAGCATGCCCCTAAGTGACTTAGCTACTCATGGATATATAGAGAACAGAAAGGGTAGATAAAACAGACATGCTTAGAAGGGAAATGTGCTTAGAACAGCAATACAAAACCGTAGCAGCAGAAAGTGGAAACTGTGAAATGCAGAAATGTACTTTGATTACTATGAATGTTTGAACGACAAAGGGAAACGTAGAAGCAGAAATTCAGAGACAGACAACAACGAACTGCAGTAACTAAAACACTAAGCTAAGAACAACAATGAACAAAACTGGAAATAAGAAGAAGAACGACAGAAAACAGTAAAAGGGTGCTGAAAAGCTTTGTTGCAGACGCCTCGAATGAAGGGGATGAAAGGTCAGCCTTGCTTGGATGAATCCAATCGAGAGAGAAGAAGAATCTTCTCTCCTTCCTATCAGATTATCGATTCCAACAGCTGAGACTCTCACTCCAACAGACGGCAAAGGAAAACAGAGAGAAATGATGGACTGCGAGAAGACTTCTGCGCTTCGAATGATGATCAAACCTCCGACTTTGGCCCCCTTTTATAGTAGTTTGCAGGTGCGTTTGGGCCAAGGAGAACCATCAATCTTCAACGTCATATATCAGAATGGATGGAGGAGAAAGAATGAATCCCTGAAATTACGGAAATTAACGGAAAAAGATCAGTCAACTTACGGTTTTCACTTGAATAATTGCGGCCTCAGCAATGTTTTCGCAATGCTGTCGCAATGCAGCTTTTTTCACTCTTTTCCTTCGGTTTTCAACCCTTTTTCTACCTATTGTACATAAGTCCTAGATTAGCTACCTTCTTCTAATTCTCATATTAAAGCATAGGTTTAGGCTAAATGCTATCAAAAACACCTAGAAGTGTACATCTTCTTAAGCTAAATGGGTCCTAAATAAGTCACTTTCAGAGACTTAACACCTATGCATCTGCAGTTGGTAGTCTCATGTACGCTATGTTGTGTACAAGACCCAACATCTGCTATGCAGTAGGAATTGTCAGTAGGTTCCAGTCCAATCCAGGATATGATCACTGGACAGCCGTTAAACACGTCCTCAAGTATCTTAGGAGAACGAGAGACTATGTGCTTGTGTATGGCGCGAAGGATTTGATCCTTGCAGGATACACTGACTCTGATTTTCAGACTGATATAGATTCTAGGAAATCTACATCAGGATCAGTGTTCACTCTTAACGGAGGAGCAATAGTATGGAGGAGTATAAAGCAAGGTTGTATTGCTGACTCCACCATGGAAGCTGAGTATGTAGCAGCTTGCGAAGCAGCGAAAGAAGCTGTATGGCTTAGGAAGTTCTTGACAGATTTGGAAGTTGTTCCAAATATGAACTTGCCAATCACCCTTTATTGTGATAACAGCGGTGCAGTGGCAAATTCTAAAGAACCTAGAAGCCATAAGCGTGGAAAACATATTGAGCGGAAATATCATCTCATCAGGGAGATAGTGCAACGAGGAGATGTGATCGTCACACAGGTAGCCTCGGAGCACAACATTGCTGATCCGTTTACTAAGTCTCTCACGGCTAAAGTGTTTGAGAGACACCTACAAAGTATAGGGCTGCGAGCTGCTCAGTAGGACAGTGGGAGAAACTTTAGATATTTGATATTCTAGTTCTCTCGACCAGCATATACTCCACTGACGTTTTAGTCCAAGTGGGAGTTTGTTGGGTTTTATGTCCTAAAACTCGTAGTTTGTAAACTGAATGAATGTATATATTATATTTCAATAAAGTTGTTATTGATTTTTAGTGAATTGTGTTTGTATTAACCTATACCAATAACTAACACCCATGGCTGTAGTATGAGTACTTGAACTTCATGTGTGACATGAATGTGAATCAAGTTCAAGTAGACAGCCAAAATGGTCTATAGTATAGGGTTAAGGCTGGGTACCTTATCCTGGGGACACTATTGGACGCGGCTCACTTTGTATAGTACAAAACGATGTGATTCGAATCGTTTCATGTAGAGACATGTGAGTGAGGGCGTCCTGTGCAATGAGTTTGCACAAGACAGAACCAAGAAATAAAATCGCTCTTTCTTTATAACACCGTTTACTGTAAAGACCGGTTTTTTCATTTGATGACTTAGGTAACTCGATCTCAATCCTGAGCTTACTATGAACTCCTGTTTATTCAACCTTATCCTTTGATTTGTACGGGTGAGAGTGGCCAGTTCGCCGACTCAATATGCCTACCATCTTGGGGATAAGATTGAATAAGTGGCTGGGGACATAGTTGTAGCAAGATTGGAGTTCACTCCTACCCGCTTTCAGGGTTAGTAGAGAGGTTGTTCCCTTAAGTGCTGACTCCAGGTCTTGAACAATGGGCCCATCCTCTCCTGATCAGGGAGGAATCTGATTTGATGGTTGGACCACAAATCAATTGTTCATTAGAGGTGTCAGTGGTACTTAAGGAACAAGATATAATACAAGGGTTAAACGGTTTAAATGACCCGTTGTGATTATGAACGACCTGTGAAGGATCGACTTACTGATGATAGTTATATCAACAGGACACAATATATCTACAGTGAGGAGAGTGCAGCCCTTGGACTTTAGTGGAGTCTCCGGGGGTTAACGAATGTTGGTTAGTTCGGTTGAAAGAGTTTTGACCGGATAATCTCGTATCGTTGGAGCTCATGATCTGTAGGTCCTTACGGTTCTCCTGGCTAGCTCGGATAAAGCCGTGAAACAGTATGAAAGAAAAGAAAAGAATTTGAATCGTTCAAATTCGGGTTTGTGGAAGAAGGATAGACATATTTAAATATGATTTAAATATGGACATATTTAAATATGATTTAAATATGGACATATTTAAATATGATTTAAATATGAGATTGGTCTGAAAACATGAATAGGATTCATGTGCAAAAAGTCGGTTTTCGGAAAACCGGGTTTAATTATATTATTTAATTAATATTTGATATTGAATTAAATAATATTAATTAAAATATATATTTTTTTTATTAATTAAAAAGTTTAATTAATAAAATAATTATTATTATTTTTAATAATAATAATTTATAAATATATATATATATATATATATATATATATACATGTGTCTTACATGCAAGCATGTAAGACACATGTAATGTTTATATATATACATAGTATATATAACATTGACTCATCAGATTAATTAAAAAAAAAAAAAAAAAAAAAAACAAAAACAAAAATTCTTTTTGAGTGCACTTCGGGGGTACACTAAAAAGAGAATTGAATTTTGTTCCAGTTGCGCCATTCCCAAGTAGGCTGGCTAAGCCAAAGCCTAAGGTTGATAAGGAAGATAAAGAAGTCTTGGAGACTTTTAAGAGGGTTGTGGTGAACATTCCCCTTTTGGAAGCCATCAAGCAAATCCCTAAGTACTCGAGGTTTCTTAAGAGTTGGTGTACATCCAAAAGGAAGCAAAAGGCGGAAGAAGAAGTGAAAAGCTTGAATGACTCAAGAATGTCCAACATTGTTCTACCAACGAAATGCAAGGATCCAGGTAAGTTTACTTTACCTTGCATAATAGGGGACAAAATGATTCATGATGCCATGTTAGATCTAGGATCATCGGTTAATGTGATGTCTTATGATGTTTTTCAAGATCTTAAATTGAAATATATGCATAGATCGGGTGTTATAGTACAACTGGCTGATAAATCATTTGTGCATCCTATGGGAAAAGTTGAGGATATTCTTGTTAAGGTCAACAATATGTACTTCCCCGCTGACTTTCATGTGCTTGAAATGAATGAAAACTCATCTCGTATGCCCACGTCAATTCTTTTAGGACGTCCTTTCATGAAAACTGCTAAGGTTAAAATTGATGTGGATAAAGGAGTCTTATCTGTTGAATTTGATGGAGATAAGAGTGAGTTTAAAATGGATGCATTAACTGATGAACCTGATGGGAATGTGAATGTGGATACTGTGAATGCACTGTTTGGGATTGATGTTGTTAGTGTGCAGGAGAAGCCTAGGAAATTCTTTTCTGTGGACTTTGGCAGGAAGGATGGATATAGGAAGATGGATGGAGTATCTTCCAAGATGTTGGACTATGGATGAGTAGAGACCGAGAATACAGTGGAGCAATCGACTTTAAAAATTTGCGCTTCTCGGAGGCACCCGAGTTTGAACTGTTATTTCTGTTTGTTTGAGTTTATTACTTTAAGTAGCTTAGTTTTTAATACTTGCTTGTTTTGTTTCGTTTTTTCTTAGGAGAATAAGGAGATTGTCGGCTTATGGACTTCAAATTGGAAAGAAAAGATAGTGCCCTCTAACCGCCAACCTTGCAAAGATCAGGGAAGTTCTCGTGTTCCCTTATTTTGCTCGTTTATTGCTTTATCTGATGGTTGATGCATTGAGGACAATGCATCTCTCTAAGGTTGGGGGTGGTTTGTCTGTGGACTTCTGCGTAGTTATCGAGCATGGGTTTTCTCTGATTTTGAAGTGTCGTAGTCTAAATTTGCATGTTGTTCGATGAGGACAATCTAAGATGTGCTTTTAAAATCTTCGTAGTTGCATAATAGGAGAAGCATGAGATTATATGCGTTAATTGAGCATTTTTCGAAATTTTTTAAAATTTTTTCCGTTGCTTCCTTGCATCTATCGAGCATGTAGCATCTTATTCTGGACTTTGTAGGCTTAAAATTGCTTTATTTAGCCCGAAATCATGTTGTCACCCCGAAAGGCACCCTTAGGGAAGGCTTGATGCATGATAGGTTGTAATAGGTTAATTGAATCGTAGCGAAGCTATTGCCTAGTAAAAAAAAAGCAAGCATGAAAATAAAAGCTCCTGAGATGCTCCTCCTTCTTAGAATCGCGACTAAGAAGTGAGCATTAGTCCTTAAAAATGTGAAGCTTGCCCGTAGTCAGATACATTGTGCAATGGAATTGCAGGTAAGCTGGAACGAAGGCAAGCTTGACATGTTAGGCTCTCTTGGAGGAGAAAAAGAAAGAAAAAAAAAAGTAAAAATTTAGCGAGTTCAAAAGAAAAAGAATTAGGCCTTTTAATTTGTTACTCTCTTGATTGTTGAAAAGCAGTAGACTGTTCTGTATTGCTAGAAGTAGGGGGAAAACGTGATGTAAGGTTGCATAAAGTTTTTCCGAGTCTATGAGAGCTAGAATATGTTTGCTGAACACACACGCACGTAGGGGAGTAACGGTTAGATTTTCGAAGGGTTCTCAATCAGTGCATGCGATTAATTGCTTTCTTGTTAAGTAAATGCCTTGATCTTTGAAGCATTGAGGTTTGAGTCGATAGCATGCAAAATTTAGTTCTGTGGTGATAATTTAAGAATAGCCTTGCTCGAGGACTAGCAAGATTTAGGTCGGGGGTATTTTGATAGCTCTAAAATAGAGCTATAATTATAAACTTAATTCTAGCTAAATGCCATGCTTAATTCAATTAAATCTACTTATTTTAGGTATTTCGTGGCAAAGAGCTCGGGAAGTCAAATTATGAATTTCAGGGCTAAATCGGTCATTTAAGAGGTTTCGGGAAGTGTTCGGGTCAAAAAGATAGGCCAAACGGAGTTCGGGAGCAAAAACGACCCAAAATGGGGTTTAGACCCGAGAGGGCGGCGCCCAGGCGCCGGCGCCCAGCGCCCAGGCGCTAATCGGAGCCAAACGCCCACGCCCGCGCACGCCAGCGCCCAGACCGCCCACGCCCGCGCCACACGCTCGCGCGCCCCGCGCGCGCTCCCCGCCCGTCATTGAAAGTCCGCGCGCGCGCCCGCGTGCGTCGCTCGCCCTCGCCCGGTCCGTGTCCGAGCGCCCGCGCGCGCCGCCTCGCCTCGCCCGCGCCCAGACCGCCGACGCCCGCGCGCGTCGCTCGCCCGCCTCAGCGCCCGAGCGCCCGTCATCGTAGGTCACCCGCGCGCGCCGCTCGACCGCTCGCCCGTGTCCGCGCGCGCCGCTCGCCCACGCCTCGCCTCGCCCGCGCGCGCAGCCCTTTCCCTGACGCAAAATAACCGTCATCTAAAGTCCTGAAGCCCGTCCTTAAAAGTTAAGAAATTCCTATTTTTGTAAATTTTTCCAGAGGGCTCAGCGCCTAGGCGCTGACTTATGGCGCCTAGGCGCTGTCCGGAATCTGTGCGCGCGCGCCCGCGGCGCCTAGGCGCTGACTTATGGCGCCTAGGCGCTATTCTGACGCAGAAATGGGTATTTAAGCCCATTTTCTGATTTTAGGTCATTATCCAATTCTTTTCCCCCTCGGGATTGCCGTTTTTCTCTCTCTTTTTCTGGTTTTTACCCATTTCTGGGTTGTATGAAGGAGACAACCTCCATGAATGCTTGGGCAAACTTCATCTCCATGGATAGCTAGAGGTTAGTGGTTGATTAGTTAAGTTTAGGGATTGATTACTTTTGTATTAGGTGAGGTTTAATCTTAATTGAATATGTTTAGCATGAATGAATGAATTTCTTGCATCCCTTGGTCTGTATTAAGAACGACTAACTTGCCTTTCCGATTAGGAGTGACGTCCATAATTAGTTACGCATGCTTAGTGGGCTAATATTGATTTTTGACAAACCTCAATACTTAGTAGCGAAAGTCTAGCTCGTGGCTAATCAATTCGAACCCAAGTGACGTTGGGGATAGGAATTGATTAACGTTCTCACGGCGGGCTTAAGACTAAGAGATAAATCGAATTAATTTTAGGATTAGTTCGTCTCAATGATACCCGTTACTGTTCGTTAATTAATTTAAGAGTCATGAACTTAGATTAATTAGTGGGCATGTTTAATTAGGATTGCACTCACCTAATTAATTCATTGGGATGTTTTGGACCCGTTTGGGACATAACATTTTGTGTGCATGAAACGTCTCGGCTAATTCACATGTTAATCAATGAACCGAAATACATTAGATCAATCCCGACACTTGCTAATCAATCGAATTCGTCAATTTCATACTTCCCGTTTTATTTCTCCGTTAGCTTAAATTCAGTTTTCGCCACTGTTTTTCCCTTATTTTCCGTTAGCTTAAATTCTGTTTTTGTTACTTTGTTTTCCCAAACAAAATTCCCCCATTTTATCATTGCAAATTTAGTTCAATTAATTTAGGATTATTGATCACTCCCTGTGGATCGACCCCGTTACCACTTAGCTCCAAATTGCTCGGTGCATTCGGGTTTATAAATTTTATTTTGGCGGGTCTCGACAACCCGAAATTTGTGAACGTACAAAAGTTCACTACCAGAGATGAATGTATGTCCAATGTAGTGATGCCAGGGTTTAGGTTGTTCTCTAAATGTACCACTGTCACTGTTAATACTAAGACTGGCATGACTCTAAGGAATCCTAGGTAGCTCAAAAGTTAAAGCTAGAAGCATGTACTGAGTCTGGGGTAAAGCTAGGTAGAATTTGAAACCTTAGGGATAGTTGCACGATATGACAGAAGCAAGTAGATCAGACGTAGGGAGTTAAGGAAACAGCAGGAGTTTTAGGCATGCGAAGTCAGAAGAGGCAAAATAAGAGGGTAGTTGAAAACTTAGAAGTGTGTCACAGGACATCACTGCTATAGATAGGAACTTAGGGGAGTCAGTAAGTGGTTAAAGAGGATAAAACACCAGCCTAAGTAAGTCCTTAGATTGCTCGAGGACGAGCAAAACCTTAAGTTTGGGGGTGTGTTATGCCTCTAAAAGTGACTAATTTAGGACTTATTTAGCTTAGAAAGATGTACACTCTTAGGTGTTTTTGGTAGGATTTAGTTTAAACCTATGCTTTAATATGAGAATTAGAAGAGGGAAGCTAAATTAGGACTTGTATGCAAAAGGGAAGAAAAGGAATAGACAACGAAGTCAAAAGAGTGAAAAATATGCATTGCGGCAGCATTGCGGAAACATTGCTAAAACAACAATGTTTTAAGTGAAATCTGTAAGTTGGCTGATCTTTTTCTGTTATATTCCGTTTTTTCAGGGATTCGTTCTTTCTCCTCCATCCATTTTGAAGTACGACGTTGAGGATGGATGGTTCTCCTTGGCCCAAACGCACCTGCAAATTACTATAAAAGGGGGTCAAAGTAGAGGGTTTGATCATCATCCGAAAGCGTAGAAGTCTCTTCGCAGCGCAGTCTTTCCCATTCAATTCCTTTTCCGTCTGTTGGTCTGAGAGGTTCAGCTGTTGGAGTCGTCAATCTGATAGGAAGGAGAGAAGATTCATCTTCTCTTCTGATTGGATTCATCCAAGCAGGGCTGATCTTTCTCATCCTTCAGCCGAGGCGTTTGCGACGAGGCGTTCAAGCTCATTTACTGCGTTCTGTCCTTTACTTTTCATTTCCAGTACTGTTGTGTTGTTATTTCCTTTCCATTAGTCATTCCATTCTATTTCGCTGTTGTCTGTCTTTATGTTATTTACTCAAAGTTTCCATTCGTTCATTCAAACATTCGATTAATCAAAGCACAATTCATTATTTCACACTTTGTCTTTACCTTTGCTGTTTACTGCTTTTCCTTGCTGTTTTGTCTTTTATTTCCTTCTAAGCATGTCTACTTCATCTATTCTTTCTGTTCTCTCTATATCCATGAGTAGCTAACTCACATAGGGGCATGCTAATGACAATACTATAGGCTAAAAAACGTGAACCAAGCATGTAGGATAGCTCTCGAATGCATTGATTGTATGTAAGCTTCATCCCACGGGCAATTTCGATTGGCCATCCATTTTGTCCAAAGAACTCCTAACCTCTGGAAGGAGTAAGAGTTCAGAGTCATACACTCATGCTAGCCTCTCAAGGTAGCCAAAAAACGACCTAGGAATAGGCGTTTTCCTAGTACAAACCATAGCTTTCTGTTTTAACAAGATGCTTAAGACCTTACTTGGACATGAGTAAACTAAAGAATCTAATGCATGAAATCGGAAGATACATGAGAACAAGTTAGTTTGATGCATAGTAAGTTGATCCAATGCTTGAGAATCGTGTGAAAATGCCTATAGAGGAGTCGTTAGTAGCCCTTGTTTCTCCATTTTACACACTTTCGCTGTTAGTAACATTGCGGTAGAATTGCTGTTCTCGCAATTCTGCTAAGTTAAAAATTCTGCCGCGCTACGTTGCTCTTCGTTTATTAATTCCTTCTCTTTTCATTTAAGTTTATCATTGACTTGCACTTGTTTATGTTGCTACCCTTTATATATTCAGTAGTAAATAGGAATTTTAAAACCAAATCTACCCCTTCAAATCCACCCATTCTTACTTAACAATACACTTCACGAGGAGCTAATAATAAATCTCTGTGGGAAAACGAATGAAAAAATACTTACTACTTGCTATAAGATCATGTATGCTTGCATGTTCTGAGTGCTCTCTCTCTCTCTTATTGCTTATTTCTTTTACACATTGAGCACGCAACAGGAGGCAAGCACGTAGGCAGAGCTCTTTGTGACCTGGGAGCCAACATAAATCTCATGCCTCTATCACTATTCCGCCAGCTAGGAATAGGAGAAGCACGTCCTACCACTGTCACCTTACAGCTTGCAGACAGATCCATAGCATACCCTGAGGGTAAGATTGAGGATATTCTTGTAAAGGTTGACAAGTTTATTTTCCTTGCAGATTTCATCATCCTGGATTATGAAGCAGACAAAGAGGTCCCCATCCTATTAGGCAGACCATTTCTAGCCACAGGTAGGGCCCTGATTGATGTCCAGAAAGGTCAGCTCACCATGAGGGTTCATGATGAGGAGGTTAAGTTTAGTGTTTTTAAAGCCCTAAGGTACCCTTCTGACTCTGAATCTTGTGCAAGCATGGACATAGTAGATTCACTGATGGAAGAACAGCTTGAGCATGTACAATTAGATTTAACTGACTTAAACATAGCTGAAATAATGGACATACCTGTGAATAATCCTCAGCATGTTTGTATGACTACTAATTTGACTGAAAGATCCATGAATCCATTAAAACCATCCATTGAGCATCCACCTATCTTAGAATTAAAACCACTGCCTGAACATCTTAAGTATGCATATTTAGGAAGTAATGATACTCTGCCTGTTATTATTTCATCTAAATTGAGTGCAAAGCATGAAATTGAGTTGATCTTATTACTCAAGCAACATAGAAAGGCTATTGCATGGACAATTGCTGACATTAGAGGCATTAGCCCTTCTTACTGCATGCATAAGATAATATTGGAAGAAGAGCATACACCCCGAGTAGATCACCAACGTAGGCTGAACCCCTCTATGAAAGAGGTAGTTAAGAAAGAGATCATAAAATGGTTAGACGTAGGTGTAATCTTCCCTATAGCTAGTAGTCAGTGGGTGAGTCCAATACAATGTGTACCTAAGAAGGGGGGGATGACTGTAGTAGTGAATGAGAGCAATGAACTGATTCCAACTAGAACTATTACAGAATGGAGAGTTTGCATGGATTATAGGAAATTGAATAAGGAAACAAAAAAGGATCACTTCCCTTTACCATTTATCGATCAAATGTTAGATAGGATAGCTGGTAGAGCTTATTACTGCTTTCTAGATGGTTATTCTGGATATAACCAAATCACCATAGACCCTGTGGACCAGGAGAAGACAACCTTCACATGTCCCTTTGGAACATTTGCTTTTCGCAGAATGCCTTTTGGCTTATGCAATGCACCAGCAACGTTCCAGAGGTGCATATTGGCAATCTTCTCTGACTTAGATGAATCCATGATAGAGATATTTATGGATGACTTCTCAGTCTTTGGTGATTCATTTACAAACTGTTTAGAGAACTTAGGACAAGTCCTGGCTAGGTGTGAGGAGACCAACCTAGTCCTTAATTGGGAGAAGTGCCACTTCATGGTGGAAAAGGGATAGTCCTAGGTCATAGAGTGTCTAGAGCAGGAGTAGAGGTCGATAGGGCCAAGATTGAAATAATAGAGAAGTTGGTGGAACCTCAGAATGTGAAAGCCATTAGAAGTTTCTTAGGACACGCAGGTTTCTATAGAAGGTTCATTAAGAACTTTTCAGAGATCTCCAAGCCTTTGTGTGAGCTTCTAGAGCTGAATAAACCATTCATCTTCTCAACAGAATGTTTCTTAGCCTGGACAACCCTTAAGGAAGCATTAGTCAAAGCACCTATTATAGTAGGACCAAATTGGGACCTCCCATTTGAGATGTTATGTGATGCGAGTGACTATGCAGTACGGGTTATGCTAGGACAAAAAATTGACAAACTAACACACCCTGTATACTATGCTAGTAAGACACTTAATGAGGCACAATGTAATTACACAACTACGGAAAAGGAAATGCTAGCTGTAGTGTTTGCCTGCGAGAAGTTTAGGAATTACATTGTAGGCACTAGGACAATCGTGTACACTGATCATTCTGCACTAAAATACCTTATGAGGAAGGCTAATGCTAAGCCTAGGTTAATTAGATGGGTATTGTTGCTACAAGAGTTTGATCTAGACATTAGAGATAAGAAAGGATGCGAAAATGTGGTTGCGAATCATCTTTCTAGATTGCAACATAATTGCGATAAAATTGCGGAAACCGCAATTTCTGATGCCTTTATCGATGAGCATGTCTTTGTATTAGCACATCGTGATAACGATGAGGAGCCTTGGTTTGCTGATATTGCTAACTTCCTTGCCTCGCAGGTACTACCAACTTTCAAGGGAGGACAAGAAAAAAAGAGGTTCCTGCATGAAGCTAGGAAGTTCATATGGGACGATCCTACACTCTACAAGACATGTGCAGATGGTTTGCTGAGGAAGTGTGTGTCAGCTGCTGAGGCGAAGTCTGTGCTGCTGCACTGCCATACAGCCCCCTATGGTGGACATTTTGGTGGCCAAAGAACAGCTGCGAAGGTGTTCCAGAGTGGCTACTATTGGCCCACGATCTTCAAAGATGCCCACGAATACGCACACAGCTGTGACGAATGTCAGAGAACAGGTAACCTTAGTCGAAAGGATGAGATGCCTCTTACTTACATCTTAGAGTTGGAGCTCTTTGATGTGTGGGGCATTGACTTCATGGGACCATTTCCCCCATCATCAGGTAACCTTTACATACTTGTAGCTGTAGACTATGTATCTAAATGGGTAGAGGCCATAGCATGTCCAAACAATTATGCCAAAACAGTCATTAAGTTCCTTAATAGACATATCTTTACTAGGTTTGGTACACCTCGTGCTATAATTAGTGATGAAGGGACACACTTTATTAATAAAGCTATGGAAAAAGTGTTGGCTAAATACAATGTTAGACATATAGTAGCCACCCCTTATCACCCACATTCGAATGGACAAGCTGAAATATCAAATAGGGAGATTAAAAACATACTCGAAAAAGTGGTCAAACCCAATAGAAAAGATTGGTCGTTTAAACTCGAGGATGCACTTTGGGCATATAGAACTGCATATAAGACACCCCTAGGTATGTCTCCTTATAGACTTGTGTATGGCAAAGCATGTCACTTACCATTCGAATTGGAAATTAAAGCATTTTGGGCCTTGAAGGAACTGAATTATTGCGTGACCGATGCGGGAACATTGCGGTCTCTGCAATTACATGAGCTTGATGAGCATAGACATATGTCTTATGAAAATGCTAAAATGTATAAGGAAAAGACTAAGATTTGGCATGACAGTAGACTTAGGATTAAGGACTTTAAGAAAGGCCAGCATGTCTTGTTATTTAACTCAAGGTTGAGATTATTTCCAGGCAAACTTAAGTCCAGATGGTCAGGTCCTTTTGTTATAACTAATGTATTTGTTCATGGTGCAATTGAGATTAGGAACCTGCAGCACGGGCAACCGTTCATGGTTAATGGTGCACGATTGAAGCATTATTATGAGGAAGGAGATGTGAAGACTCTCTCGGCCTTCCTCTTGGCTGAAACTTGAAAGTAAAACCGAGAGAGGACGAGTGATTACTGTGCTCGTCCATGCGAGGCTATGCCTTAGTTTATTTTTTCTGTTTTTTTTTTTTTCTCGATTGTTATTCTTGTATGTTTTTGCGTGATTTTTATTACGATTTTGATGTTAATTTTATTTCTTTTAATAGGGGATCAAAAGAGGGAATCAAGGAGATGAATCAAGGATAAAAAATCGGGGAAGATATTGAGCCAAATCAAAGATTGAGTGATGAGAATCTTGGATTTTAATTCAAGAAAAATCTCCAACGGCCATTTAATTGCGGTGGATTTGCTAAAACCACAACAGAAATAGCCGTTGGGATTTCCATCATTACAAATGGCCATTAGAATATCTGAGGCCCGTACGCTTCCTTCATTCATTGAACTCCAAGAAACGATCTTCTTCTTCCTCTGCAATTCCTCTTTTTCAGATCTTTTCGATTCCACCATGGTGCTTACGTGAGCTGAGAGATCTGCGTCCAAGAAGAAGGCCACTGAAGCAGAGGCAGCTGCGAGAGAGGCACTCCTTGCCTTAGCAGAGGCCGAAGCTGCGCGCCCTGAACGACCTTCTAAGCTCCCTGTCCGCAAGAAGAAGTGGAAGGTGGTGACGGAGATCCCTGCTGGGCCATCTGAACCAGTAGGCACGCCCAAGAAACGCAAATGGACGATGGAGATTGGGGACGCACCGATCAAGGAGAAGACTCCCACTGTGGATAGTCAAGGGAGTGGTCGTCCATCCTACGAGACGGCCAGGCAAAGTCCTGACCCCTCTCCACCAGCGCAAAGCCTCGAGCCTTCTCCATCTCCACAGAGCTCTGAACAATCCCCACCGCCGCAGAGCCCTGAAGCATCACCATCACCGTCGTCCGAGCCTGAAATCCCAAATGAAGAACGGCAAGAATCAGCACGGGGCGGCGAAACAGATGAAGAGGATGAGGTCTTCTCTCCTTTGAGGGACGTCTGCCACGAGAGCCCAGTAAAGGGGGGAGATTCGATGGATGAAACGTTGGGGGATTGCCTCCAACAGATCACCACCAGGGCGCGGTTGAGAAAGAAAGCCCCCAAGATTGTCAAGGCCAAACGGCCAAAAGCTTCAAAGAAATCCAAGAAAAGGAAGGTCAGAGGTGAGCCTTCATTGAAGAGGCTGAAGGTCGAGGCTGCTGAGTCGGCCAAGGCAAAAGATAAGGGGAAAGCCAAGTTGTACCCCGAAGATGAGCCTCAAACTGTGAGGTATGTTTCCTCTGATGCAGAATCGAGGGGCACTGAGTTGAGGAAGAGGGACCTGCTCCATGAGAAGGGGTTCCTTGACGCGTTGGCAGACCTGCCGCAATTCTTGCGCGCATGGATCACCAACCACGGTTGGGAAGAGCTGTGCAGACCGCCCATCCCCGCCTACTCCAGCATGGTATACGACTTCTATGCCAACCTGATGCACCCTGAGGATGGCTTGTCCGTGGTGAGAGGAATCGAGGTGGACTTCTCAGCCAAGGCGATCAATGAAGCCTATGGCCTCAAGGGGCAGAAGCACACTGACTATGCAAGGATCATTGATACGCCAACTGAGGCTGTCCTGGAGGAAGCACTGCGGATCATCGGCCAACCTGAGGCAGCGTGGACGATCTCACGCAATGAGAAGCACACCCTGATGAGTGCGACCCTTACGGCGAAGGCAGCTGTATGGTTTTCCTTCGTGCGCAGACGGTTGTCCCTAGTGACCCAAGAGACCACCATCAACCAAGGAAGATCGCTGCTGGTATATGCGATCATGAGGGGCCTCACAATCAATGTTGGTGAGGTCATTGCAGCCTCAATCGCAGACTGTGCCAAAAAAGGTAAGGGCCCACTTTTCTTCCCCAACACAATCACTAAGCTTTGCTTACGTGCAGGTGTACCAATCGAGCGGATGGAGAGGCAACTGGCCTACACGGGCCATCTGGAGCTGCCTACAGGCCTGCGAATGCGACGAAAGGGGAACATGGAGTTTGAGTTAGACGGCCTGGCTGCTGCTCAATCTCTCTCTATGGCCTGTCTGATGGACCTGCAGAAGAAGCTGGCGCAATGGGCTGAGTATGCTCAAGCGAGGGATAAGGATGTTGCTGACCAGTTGGGCTGCATCTTTCCTGAGTTCCCCACTGACCTGCTGACTCCATGGGCACCTCCAAGAGCACGGAGGGATGATGATGAGGACGTCTGAGTGCTAGTCTGAAGAGCACTCAAGGGAGTACTTCTGTTCCCTAAAAAAAAAAAAAAACTCTGCTTTTCGTTAAACTGTGTGAATGCTGTACTTTTGAACCACTATTTGATTTGTCTTTAGTTCTTTATTTTTGTTGTTTAGGATTGCTTTGTATAGTCTGATGGTATCTGATTAGGTAGGTTGTTTTAGTTTTCCTTTTTGTATAGCTGAGATGACTGGAAAGAGCATGAAAAAGGGGCTGCTTACTGATATATCTGCCTGTAGAGTCATTGCGAAATTATTGCGGAATCCGCAATTTTTGTTAGTTATTGCATACTTTTGACTGACTGTTTAGCTAGGCTGGATCTGTTTTAATCTTGTTCTTGTACTGCTGTTTTGACTGCCTTATATAACCTATCTATAAGCATGCTGGATGAGTGTCTTAAGGCACCTTTGATAGTTTAAATTAGTCTCTTAAATTGCTCAGCATGCGTAGCTTTAAGTCCTTCCCTTACTGTTTTTACAAATTTCTGCTGCTAAGTTATTTGCTTTGAGAATGTTCTGTCTATCCCTAGGATTTTTTAGATTCTCTTTGTTTTGCCCTAGACTAGATGCTTCTGGGTAAGTTTGGGGGTGTGCCACCTCAGATTCTCATTGGGGACAATGAGTAGTTTAAGTTTGGGGGAGGCCACCCTAGGCCTAGGAACATTCCTCTCTCCCTTTAAGCATAAGCATTCTTCTTCTCCTTTACAAAAAAAAATGATGAACTGAAAAAAAAAAAAGGAAAATGAAAAATAGAATAAAGAGGGGTGTCTTTCTTAAGGTTGCTGAGTAATCAGTGCCAAGTGTGTAACCCACAAGTGGCATTGCATCAAAAGGCAACCAAAGGAGAGGCTCCACCAAAGTAAGAAAAAAAAAAGAACAATTAGGGAAGAAGAATGTATACCTAGGAGTTGCAACTTTGTGGCTTGGGTGTCCTGAATAAAAAAGAACTCTGATCTTCAATTGGCTAAGCACAAAGTTGTAGCTTGTAGGGTTGTTTAGGGAGATGAATGTATGTCCAATGTAGTGATGCCAGAGTTTAGGTTGTTCTCTAAATGTACTACTGTCACTGGTTAAGGCTAAGACTGGCATGACTCTAAGGAATCCTAGGTATCTCAAAAGTGAAAATTAGAAGCATGTACTGAGTCTGGGGTAAAGCTAGGTAGAATTTGAAACCTTAGGGATAGTTGCACGATATGATAGAAGCAAGTAGATCAGTCGTAGGGAGTTAATGAAACAGTAGGATCATTAGGCGTGCGAAGTCAGAAGAAGCAAAATGAGAAGTTAGTTGTAAACTTAGAAGTGTGTCACAGGACAACATTACCATAGATAGGAACTTAGGAGAGTCAACAAGTGGTTAGAGAAGTTAAAACAGCAGCCTAAGTAAGTCCTTAGATTGCTCGAGGACGAGCAAAACCTTAAGTTTGGGGGTGTGTTACGTCTCCAAAAGTGACTAATTTAGGACTTGTTTTCTATAGAAAGATGTGCACTCTTAGGTGTTTTTGATAGGATTTAGCTTAAACTTGTGCTTATATATGAGAATTAGAAGAATGAAGCTAAATTAGGACTTGTATGCAAAAGGAAAGAAAAGGAATGAAAAACGAAGTTAAAAGAATGAAAAATGTGTATTGCGGAGGCATTGCGGAAACATTGCTAAAACCGCAATGTTTTAAGTGAAATCCGTAAGTTGGCTAACCTTTTTCTGTTGTGATCCGATATTTCAGGGATTCGTTCTTTCTCCTCTAGCCACGTAGAAGTACGACGTTGAGAATGGATGGTTCTCCTTGACCCAATCGCACCTGCAGACTACTATAAAAGGAGGTCAAAGTGGAAGGTTGAAACACATCCAGAAGGCGTAGAACTCTCTTCGCAGCACAGTTTTTTCTCCTGTTTTTCTCTTCCGTCTGTTGGGTTGAAAGGTTTAGCTGTTGGAGTCGACAATCTGATAGGAAGGAGAGAAGATTCATCTTCTCTTCTGATTGGATTCATCCAAGCAAAGCTGGCTTTTCCCCCCCTTCAGCCGAGGCGTCTGCGTCGAGGCGATCACGCTCAACTTTATTGCTTTCTGCTTTAGTTTCCAATTTCCCTTACTGTCTGTTGTTAGTTCCTTCCCAATAGCTACTCTAATTCATTTCGTTGCTTTCTGTTTTACTCTAGTTCTTTAAGGTTGTCATTTGTTTAGTTCAAATTCGAATAAATCGAAGTACTATTTTCATCAAGTTACAAGTTCTTCACCGTCTCTGTTACTGCCTTTAGTTTCTATTTTGTCTCCAATATACTTCTAAGCATGTCGTTTCCATCTAGTCTTCCTATTCTATGTGCATCCATGAGTAACTAAGTCACCTAAGGGCATGCTAATGACAAATCTGTAGGAAGAAACGCGTGACTAAAGCATGTAGGATAGCTCTCGAATGCATTGATTGTATCTAAGCTTCATCCCACGGGCAATTTCGATTGGCCATCCATTTTGTCCAAAGAACTCCTAACCTCTGGAAGGAGTAAGAGTTCAGAGTCATACACTCATGCTAGCCTCTCAAGGTAGCCAGAAAACGACCTAGGAATAGGCGTTTTCCTAGTACAAATCACAACTTACTGTTTTAACAAGATGCTTAAGACCTTACTTGGACATGAGTAAACTAAAGAATCTAATGCATGAAATCGGAAGATACATGAGTATGAGTTAGTTTGATGCATAGTGAGTTGATCTACTGCTTAAGAATCGTGTGAAAAAGCCTATAGAGGAGTCGTTAGTAGCCCTTGTTTCCACATTTTACACACATTCGCTGTTAAGCACATTGCGGTATAATTGCTGTTTCCGCAATTCCCTTAGTTAAAAATTCTGCCTTAGCCATTTTCCTCTTCGTTTATTAATCTCTTCTCTTTGCATTTGAGTTTATCATTTACTTACACTTGTTTATGCATCTATCCTTTACATATTCCTTAGTAATTAGGCAACTTAAAACCAAATCTACCCTATTAAATCCACCCATTCTTGCTTAACAATACACTTCACGAGTAACTAAGAATAAATCTCTGTGGGAAATCGAATCAAAAAATACTTATTACTTGCTACAAGATCATGTATGCTTGCATGTTCTGAGTGGTCTATTATTGCATATTTCCTTTAAACATTGAGCACGCAACAGGCACACACCTAGAATTGAGCATCAGCGTAGGTTGAACCCCTCCATGAATGAGGTAGTTAAGAAGGAAATCATTAAATGGTTGGATGCGGGTGTAATCTTCCCCATATCTAATAGTCAGTGTGTCAGTCCCATCCAATGCGTACCAAGAAAAGGGGGTATGGCAGTAGTGGTTAACGAATGCAATGAGTTAATACCCACTCGAACCGTCACAGGATGGAGAGTGTGTATGGACTACCGAAAGCTTAATAAAGAAACAAAAAAAGACCATTTCCCTCTACCTTTCATCGATCAAATGCTTGATAGATTAGCCGACCAAGCCTTCTATTGATTTTTAGATGGCTACTCAGGGTATAATCAAATCACCATAGATCCTAAGGACCAAGAGAAGACAACATTTACATGTCCATTTGGCACGTTTGTATTTCGCAGAATGCCATTCGGCCTCTGCAATGCACCAGCAACGTTCCAGCGATGTATGTTGGCAATCTTCTCTGATCTAGATGAGTCCATAGTAGAAATATTCATGGATGATTTTTCAGTGTTTGGTGATTCCTTTAACCACTGTCTAGCCAATCTAGGACAAGCTCTCACTCGGTGTGAGGAAACCAATCTAGTTTTGAATTGGGAAAAATGCCACTTCATGGTGGAGGAAGGCATAGTATTAGGACATAAAGTGTCTAGGGCGGGAATAAAGGTTGATAGGGCTAAGATAGAAGTCATTGAGAAGCTAGTTGAACCTAAAAATGTCAAAGCCATAAGGAGTTTCCTAGGACACGCAGGGTTTTACAGAAGATTCATAAATGATTTCTCAAAAATTTCCAAACCCCTCTGTGAACTTCTAGAGTTAAACAAAACTTTTATCTTTTCCAATGAGTGTTTGATAGCTTGGAATAAGCTCAAAACTTCTTTAGTAAAAGCTCCAATTATAATCGGACCAAATTGGGATATGCCTTTTGAATTGATGTGCGATGCAAGTGATTATGCAATTGGACCCATGTTTGTCCAGAAGAGAGACAAATTGACACATCCTATATATTATGCAAGTAAAACATTAAATGAGGCTCAATGCAACTACACTACTACTGAAAAGGAAATGTTAGACGTAGTATTTGCATGTGAGAAATTCAGAGCTTATATTGTAGGAAATAAACCAATCGTTTACACTAATCATGTTGCAATCAAGTACCTAATGAGGAAGGCTGATGCCAAACCTCGTCTGATTAGATGGGTGTTGCTTTTACAGGAATTTGATTTGGAAATACTGGACAAAAAGTGATGTGAAAACGTGGTTGTTGATCATTTATCAAGATTGTAGAGTCATTGTGAATCTATTGCGGAGCCCGCAATGATGGATTCTTTTATTGATGAACATATTTTTGTTTTAATACACTGTGATGATAATGTTGAGCCTTGGTTTGCTGATATTGCAAATTTTCTTGTCTCGCAGGTGTTACCCGAATTCAATAAAGGGAAGGACAAGAAGAAGTTCTTGAATAATGCCAAGAAGTACATTTGGGACGACCCCACCCTTTACAAATGTTGTGCGGATGGATTGCTAAGGAAATGTGTGTCAGCTGCTGAAGCAAGATCCATCCTGCAGCATTGTCATACAGCTCCGTATGGAGGGCACTTTGGTGGTCAAAGAACTGCTGCGAAGGTATTTCAGAGTGGCTATTTCTGGCCAACAATCTTCAAGGATGCACATGACTACGCGCACAATTGCGATGAATGCCAACGAACAGGTAACCTCAGTAGGAAGGATGAGATGCCTCTGACATACATCTTAGAGTTAGAACTCTTTGACGTATGGGGTATTGACTTCATGGGTCCATTTCCACCTTCTGCTGGTAATCTGTATATTTTAGTACCTTCTGGGGTATCTATCTCTTGTTTACTTGAACATTTGTATAAAGTATCTTTTGATTTTAATGAAGCGTTCATTAGCAAAAGAGGTGTACATATATGTTCTGCGAAACTTGAAAAAACTTGTATGTGTTAAGACCAACAGAGGCAAAAGCTCTTTTGAACACCGAGATGTTTAAAACAGCTAAGACTCAAACAAAAAGGCAGAAACTTTCTCCAGGTACCTATCTTTGGCACTTGAGACTAGGCCACATTAATCTCAATAGGATTGGGAGATTGGTTAAGAGTGGTCTCCTAAATCAGTTAGAGGACAACTCTTTACCACCATGTGAGTCTTGTCTTGAGGGAAAGATGACCAAACAATCTTTTTCTAAAAAAGGTCATATGTCCAAAGAAACTCTAGAGCTTGTACATTCAGATCTTTGTGGTCCGATGAATGTTAAAGCACGAGGAGGGTATGAATATTTCATCAGCTTCATTGATGATTATTCTAGGTACGGCTATCTTTACCTAATGCATTATAAGTCCGAAGCTCTTGAAAAGTTCAAGGAGTATAAGGCAGAGGTTGAGAACACATTAGGTAAAACGATTAAAACACTCCGATCAGATCGAGGTAGAGAGTATATGGATTTAATATTTCAGGACTATATGATAGAACATGGAATAATATCCCAACTCTCAGCGCCCGGAACACCGCAGCAGAATGGTGTGTCCGAAAGGAGAAATAGAACCCTTTTAGACATGGTTCGATCTATGATGAGCTATGCTCAACTGCCTAGTTCGTTTTGGGGATATGCAGTAGAGGCTATTGTATATATTTTGAACATGGTTCCCTCTAAGAGTGTTTCAGAAACACATTATGAGTTATGGAGAGGGCGTAAAGGTAGTTTACGTCACTTCAGAATTTGGGGGTGTCCTGCACATCTGTTGGTGCTTAATCCAAAGAAGTTGGAACATCGTTCAAAATTATGTCTATTCGTAGGCTACCCCAAGGAAACGAAAGGTGGTCTATTTTACGATCCTCAACAGGACAAGGTGCTTGTATCGACAAACACCACGTTCTTAGAGGAAGACCACATGAGAGATCATCAACCTTCGAGCAAAATTGTTTTGAACGAACTTTCCAGGAAAGCTACAGATGGGTCAACAAGAGTTGTTGATCAGGTTGGTCCTTCTCAAGAGTTGAGAATACCTCGACGTAGTGGGAGGGATGTGAGACAACCCGACCGCTACATGGGTTTAACGGAAACCCAGGTCGTCATACCTGATGACGGCGTTGAGGATCCATTGACCTTTAAACAGGCAATGAATGACATAGACAAGGACTAGTGGCTTAAAGCCATGGACCTCGAAATGGAGTCGATGTACTTCAATTCGGTCTGGGATCTTTTAGAGCAACCTGATGGTGAAAGACCTATCGGTTGCAAGTGGATCTACAAGAGAAAACGAGACCAAGCTAGTAAGGTGCAAACCTTTAAGGCTCGACTTGTGGCAAAAGGTTATTCCCAGAGGGAAGGGGTGGACTATGAAGAAACTTTTTCCCCTATTGCCATGTTAAAGTCGATTAGAATACTCTTGTCCATTGCCACATTTTATGATTATGAAATTTGGCAAATGGATGTCAAGACAGCCTTTCTGAATGGCAATCTTGAAGAGAGTATTTATATGGCTCAACCAGAGGGGTTCATAATTCAGGGTCAAGAGCAAAAGGTTTGCAAGCTTAATCGATCCATTTATGGGTTGAAGCAAGCGTCTAGATCCTGGAATATAAGGTTTGATACTGCGATCAAATCTTATGGCTTTGAACAGAATGTTGACGAACCTTGTGTCCACAAGAAAATAGTCAATTCTGTTGTAGCTTTCTTAGTCTTATACGTAGATGATATCCTACTCATTGGAAATGATGTAGGATTCCTGACTGACGTTAAGCAATGGCTAGCGACCCAATTTCAAATGAAAGATTTGTGAGAGGCTCAGTTTGTTCTAGGGATTCAAATCGTAAGGAATCGTAAGAACAAAACGCTAGCGCTGTCTCAAGCATCTTATATCGACAAGGTGTTGATACGATATTCGATGCAGAATTCCAAGAAGGGTTCGTTACCTTTCAGGCATGGAATTCAATTGTCAAAGGAAGCGTGTCCTAAGACACCTCAAGAAGTTGAGGATATGAGACGAATTCCCTATGCATCAGCAGTCGGTAGTCTGATGTACGCTATGTTATGTACACGGCCCGACATATGCTATGCAGTGGGAATTGTCAGTAGGTATCAGTCCAATCCTGGATATGATCATTGGACTGCCGTTAAACACATCCTCAAGTATCTTCAGAGAACGAGGGACTATGTGCTCGTGTATGGCGCGAAGGATTTGATCCTACAGGATACACTGACTCTGATTTTCAAACAGATCAGGATTCGAGGAAATCCACATCGGGGTCAGTGTTCACTCTTAACGGAGGGGCAATAGTATGGAGGAGTATAAAGCAAGGTTGTATTGCTGACTCTACCATGGAAGCTGAGTATGTCGCGGCTTGCGAAGCTGCGAAAGAGGCTGTATGGCTTAGAAAGTTCTTGACGGATTTGGAAGTTGTTCCAAATATGAATTTGCCTATCACACTTTATTGTGATAATACTAGTGCTGTGGAAAATTCGAGAGAACCAAGAAGCCATAAGCGTGGAAAGCACATTGAGCGGAAATATCATCTCATCAGGGAGATAGTGCATCGAGGAGACGTGATCGTCATGCAGATCGCCTCAGAGCACAATATTGCTGATCCATTTACAAAGTCCCTCACGGCTAAAGTGTTCGAGGGGCATCTAGTGAGTCTAGGACTACGAGTTGTACAGTAGGATAGTGGGAGAAAAGTCATGGAAATATTTGATATTCCAGTTTTTCTCATCCAGCATGTAATACTCTACTGACGTTTTAGTCCAAGTGGGAGTTTGTTGGGTTTTATGTCTTAAAACTCGTGGTTTGTAAACTGAATGTATATTCTATTTTGCAATAAAGTTGTTATTGAATAAAATGAATTGTTTTTACTTTTAACCTAACTCCGATAAACAAAGAACCCATGGCTATAGGTTGTATACTTGAACTTCATGTATGACATGATTGTGGATCAAGTTCAAGTAATAGCCAGAACGATCTGTAGTATAGGGATAAGGCTGGGTACCTTATCCTGGGGACACTATTAGACGCGACCCACTTTGTATAGTACAACGATGTGATCCGAAATCGTTCATGTGGAGACATGTGAATGGAGGCGTCCTATGCAATGAGTTTTCATAAGACTGAACGCGAAATAAAGTCACTATTTCTTTACAACTCCGTTTAAAGTAAAGACCGACTTTTTCATATGATGACCTAGGTAACTCGATCTGAATCCTGAGCACGCTATGAACTCCTGTTTATTCGGGCTTATCCTTTGACTTGTACGGGTGAGAGTGGCCCGAGATCGCCGACTCAATAAGCCTACCATCTTGGGGATAAGACCGGGTAGGTAGCTGGGAATATAGTCCTGCGAGATGGAATTCACTCCTACCCGCCTTTAGGGATTAGTAGAGAGGTTGTTCCCTTAAGTGCTGACTCCGGGTCTTGAACTAGGGATCCCATCCTCTCATTGGCCCGAGAGGACTTGGTATAGTGATGAGATCACTTACCAATCGGTTTGGTGGTTGGACCACAAACCAATAGTTCATTAGAGGATCAGTGGGACTTAAGGAACAAGATGTAATTACGGGGCTAAAACGGTTATTTTGACCCAGCTGTAATTACGAACGACCTGTGAAGGATCGACTTACTGATGATTGTTATATCAAGCGGAAAGAAATATATCTACGGTGAGGAGAGTGCAACCCTTGGACTTTAGTGGAGTC
This sequence comes from Herpetospermum pedunculosum, assembly GCA_028017165.1. Classification (NCBI taxonomy): domain Eukaryota; kingdom Viridiplantae; phylum Streptophyta; class Magnoliopsida; order Cucurbitales; family Cucurbitaceae; genus Herpetospermum; species Herpetospermum pedunculosum. Next base: position 15,523,696 of record CM051526.1, read on the forward strand.
TCCGGGGGTTAACGAATGTTGGTTAGCTTGGTTAAAGAGTTTGACCGGTTAATCTCGTATCGTTGGAGCTCATGATTTGTAGGTCCTTTAGGTTCTCCTGGCTAGCTTGTAGTAAGCCGTGTAACAATATGAGAGAAAAAGAATTTGAATTTATTCAAATTCGGTTTTGGAAGAATGATGGACATATTTAAATATGATTTAAATATGAGATCGGTCTAAAACATGAATACGGATTCATGTGTGATGATTCGGTTTAAGAAACCGAGATTAGTCTTATTATTTAATTAATATTTGATATTGAATTAAATAATAATATTAATTAATTAAAAAGTTTAATTAATTATAATTTATTTTCCTTATTAAAATTAATTATGAATTAATTTTAAAATGACAAAATATTACAAGTGTGATTATCCAAGTCAAAGTGGATTTATCCAAGTTGAGTGGATTGTTCCAAGTTGAGTGGATTTATCCAAGTTGTGAAGTGGATTGTGAATCACCAACAACATGCATATAAACTCATCAATTTTGGAACACTTGGTTGAAGACTATTCCATCCAATTTGAGGTGTCATGCTAAGCAAAAAGTTTGTTGCATGTGAATTGCCTATAAATTGGATGAAGTTCAAATGGTTTGAAGTTGATGAATTTTCAAAGAGTTTGAATATTTGGATGAGCATGAAGAGTTCATGTTACTTGAGAAATTAGAAAGCTAAGTGTTAGATATTTCTCACAAAATCCTCATCACTTTCATCTTCTCATCTTCTTCTTCCAAACTTTTTCTTTCATAAAGGAGTCCCACCACTCCGTTGCTGGGCCCGAGGATAGCGGGACTACCGGAGGTGGTTCTCGAGGAGTTCGAGGGAAGGTTCGAAGGGTTCGTGAGGAGATTCGAGCATTGGAAGAGAAGTCTTTAGAACTACAAGAGGTATGTGTTCTAATTCCTTTTATTTCAAAGCTTTGTGCATGTTTCTTATTTAGCTAAATTGATGAAATTAGAGTGCCAATGATCCGTCTCGCTTCCGCTGCGCTACATGCGCTCCATCATTTGGAACAGGGCCAGCCGTTTATGGTGAATGGTGCAAGATTGAAGCACTACTACGAGGAAAGAGACGTAGGGACGCTCTCGGCGTTCCTCTTGTCCGAAGTTTGAATTCAATCAAGAAGAGATGAGTATGGACGTTATTAGAAATATCTTTGTGTTGAAAATTTTGTTATAAATGCGAAAAAAATATGTTTATTTTTAGTTAATGTTTAATTGAATTCTTAAATTTCTGAAATTAATTAATTTTGTTTATGGTGATTAAAATTAGGAGGATGGTGATTGGAATTCTAACGGCAATTTGGGTGGATCAATCAAGAGGAAGAGAGAAGATATAGGGAGAATCAGAAAATCCAGAGATTAGATATTGTGAAGATTTTGCGGCAGTCGCCAAAAAGGGAAAGAAAATCTTCAACGGTTATATTTTGGAGATTTCTGTTAGAAGAAGCAGCATTGTGATTGCGTTGCGAGCCCGCAACGCTCGTTCCTTTAATTTCGCAAAAAAACGTTATAAATAGGGAAGGCTACAGCCTCATTATCCTTGTGAAATCTCAAAACATATTTGAGCTCTCAAAAGAATTTCTCCCTTCGTCTTCTCGAAAATCTCATCTCTCTACCTCCGAAAAAAAATGGTATCAACCAGAGACTCTCGTCGTCAAAAAGCAGAGAGCTCTACTCCAACAAAACCATCTCCCACAACGGAAGACACAACTATGGCAGGGGATGTTCTGATCTCCTTAGCCTCGGCTGAGGCAGCCAACCCTTCGGAGCCTAGAAAAGTCCCGACAAAAAGAAAGAGAAAGATCACAGCCGACAGGCACCCAAAGACCAAGATCAGAGAGGAAACAAGGGAGGAAAGCCCAGCCACCAGCATGCCTTCATTCGAAACTGCCATGCAGAGCCCGTCATCTACGCAACAGCAGTCTAGGACCGAGGTCTCTCCTGCAGAGCAGCCAAATTCTGCATCTACCACAATTGGTGATGCGCAAGAGGGAGAGGAAGTCATCAGTCCCCTGAGGGACGAAAGTCCTGCTGCGGAAGAGAACGAGAGAAGGTCACCTGCGGCCGAAACAATAGATGAGTGCATCAATCGGGTGGCTGCTGAAGTAGTGGCTGGATTAGAGAAGGAGGCAGAGACGGTGCCCAAGAAGAGGACTCCCGTGATAATAAAAGCGAAAAGGCCTAAGGCCTCAAAAAAGGCTAAGAAGAAGAACGAGTCCCAGCACCCTGCAAAGAAGATGAAAACAGAAGTTGTTGAGGCAGCTAAAGCTAAAGCAAAGGCGAAGGGTAAGAAGAAAATGTTTGAGGAAGGTGAGCCTCTAGCTGAGAGGTATGTATCTGAAGCAGCCAAGGCCAGGGGTCTGACCTTATTGAAGAGGGAACTCCTCCACGAGAGGGGGTTTTTGGATACTCTTGCTGACCTGCCGCAATTCCTACGCACAGGCATTGTAAACCATGGCTGGGAAGAACTGTGTAGACCACCAATCCAAGCTTACTCAGAGATGGTCTACGACTTCTATGCCAACCTGATTCATCCAGATGGCTGCTACTCCACAGTGAGGGGGGCTGAGATAGATTTCTCAGCTGAGGCAATCAATGAAATTTATGCTCTCAGGGAGCATAAGAATTCGGACTATGCAAAGCTAATGGCCAACCCATCTGAGGCTATTCTGGAGGAGGTGTTGAGTGAAATAGGCAAGCCCGAAGCAATGTGGGCAATTTCCAAACAAGGGAAGCACACCTTGATGAGTGCAGTGCTAAAGGACAAGGCAGTCGTCTGGTTTTCCCTGATCAGGAGAAGGATCACCCCAGTGACACACGAGACAACAATCAATCAAGGGAGGTCCTTGCTTCTTTATGCGATCATGAAGGGGCTGACAATTGACGTGGGCGAGCTCATATCTGCCTCCATCCTCGAGTGCTCAAAGAAGGGAAAAGGCAGACTCTTCTTCCCCAATACCATAACTAAACTTTGTCTCCGTGCAGGAGTGGCGGTGACAAAGGAAGAGAAGAAGTTGGCCTATGCAGGCCACTTGGAGCTGCCAAACGACCTCAAATTGAGAAGAAAGGGAAATATGCAGATCGAGCTGGACAGCCTTGCATCTACTTAGTCTATGTCTATGTCATGTTTGCTGGACATTCAGCAAAAGCTTGGCCAATGGGCAGAATATTCAAGAGAGAGAGACATAGAACTGGCTGAGCATCTGAGGTGCAAATTCCCTGATTTCTCTACTGCCTTGTTGGAACCCAGGATGCCTCCGAGCGTGGAGGAGTGTTATGCCTCTAAAAGTGACAAATTTAGGACTTATTTAGCTTAGAAAGATGTACACTCTAGGGTGTTTTATAGGATTTAGCTTAAACCTATACTTATATATGAGAATTAGAAGAAGGTAGCTAAATTAGAACTTGTGTACAAAAGGAAAGAAAAGGGGATGAAAAACGAAACTAAAAGAATTAAAATGTGCATTGCGGCAGCATTGCGGAAACATTGCTAAAACAGCAATGTTTTAAGTGAAATCCGTAAGTTGGCTGATCTTTTTCTGTTATGTTCCGTTATTTCAGGGATTCGTTCTTTCTCCTCCATCCATTTTGAAGTACGACGTTGAGGATGGATGGTTCTCCTTGGCCCAAACGCACCTGCAGATTACTATAAAAGGGGTCAAAATAGAGGGTTTGATCATCATCCGAAAGCGTAGAAGTCTTTTCGCAGCGCAGTCTTTCCCATTCTTTCTCTTCCCCGTCTGTTGGTTTGAGAGGTTCAGCTGTTAGAGTCGACAATCTGATAGGAAGGAGAGAAGATTCTTCTTCTCTCCTGATTGGATTCATCCAAGCAAGGCTCACCTTTCTCTCCCTTCAGCCGAGGCGTTTGCGATGAGGCGTTCAAGCTCACTTACTGCTTTCTGTCTTTTACTTTTCATTTCCAGCACTGTTTTGTTGTTATTTCTTTTCCATTAGTTAGTCCATTTCATTTCGTTGCTTTCTGTCTTTATGTTATTCACTTTAAGTTTCCCTTTGTTCATTCAAACAATCGATTAATCGAAAGCACAATTCATTATTCCACAGTTTCTTGTCTTTGTTGTTTACTATTTTTCCTTGCTGTTTTAAGTCTAATCTTCTTCTAAGCATGCCTCTTTTATCTAATATTTCTGTTCTCTATATATCCATGAGTAGCTAAATCACATAGGGGCATGCTAATGACAATACTATAGGCTTAAAAACGTGAACCAAGCATGTAGGATAGCTCTCGATTGCATTGATTGTATGTAAGCTTCATCCCACGGGCAATTTCGATTGGCCATCCATTTTGTCCAAAGAACTCCTAACCTCTGGAAGGAGTAAGAGTTCAGAGTCATACACACATGCTAGCCTCTCAAGGTAATCAGAAAACGACCTAGGAATAGGCGTTTTCCTAGTACAAATCATAACTCACTGCTTTAACAAGATGCTTAAGACCTTACTTGGACATGAGTAAACTAAAGAATCTAATGCATGAAATCGGAAGATACATGAGAATGAGTTAGTTTGATGCATAGTGAGTTGATCCAATGCTTGAGAATCGTGTGAAAATGCCTATAGAGGAGTCGTTAGTAGCCCTTGTTTCTCCATTTTACACACTTTCGCTGTTAGTAACATTGCGGTAGAATTGCTGTTCTCGCAATTCTGCTAAGTTAAAAATTCTGCCGCGCTACGTTGCTCTTCGTTTATTAATCTCTTCTCTTTTCATTTGAGTTTATCATTGACTTGCACTTGTTTATGTTGCTACCCTTTATATATTCAGTAGTAAATAGGAATTTTAAAACCAAATCTACCCCTTCAAATCCACCCATTCTTACTTAACAATACACTTCACGAGTAGCTAATAATAAATCTCTGTGGGAAAACGAATGAAAAAATACTTACTACTTGCTATAAGATCATGTATGCTTGCATGTTCTGAGTGCTCTCTCTCGCTCTTATTGCTTATTTATTGTACACATTGAGCACGCAACAAGTTTTTGGCGCCGCTGCCGGGGATTTAGTTTAGTGAAAACGAAGTTTGTTAAGTTAGAAAACCAACTCTTAATATCTATTGAAGCTGATCTATTTCATTTCTTTTGCAGGTACTATTTGGGTTAGTTTATGAATGAGCCTTCGAGTAGTGATCTAGAGTTCAACCCTGAGCCTGAGAGATTACTTAGGGCCAGAAATAGAGCCAAGAAACGTCTCTTTAACCAATCCTCTATACCTCCAATAATTGCGGAAACCGCAATTCCTCCGCAATCCTCTCAAGAAGAAATGGATAGAATAGTTCCAAATCCGGTACCTATCACTCGCAATCCCATCGAAATAGCGAATGATAAGGATAGTGCCTTCCTTTTCTACCTAGTACCTATGCCTGGGGAGCTGAACCCCAGCATAATCCGCCCTGAAATTACTGCCAACTCATTCGAGTTAAAGTCAGTAATGTTCCAAATGTTGTCCACTGTGGGACAATTCTTTGGAGTAGAAAATGAGGACCCCCACAACCATCTTAGAAACTTCCTAGGAGTTAGTGATACCTTCATCATCCCTGGAGTTTCCCAAGAAGCCTTGAGGCTCTACCTCTTCCCTTACTCTTTGAGGGACAAAGCAAAAACGTGGTTAAACTCATTACCCTCTGGATCAGTCCTCAATTGGACAGACTGGGCGGAGAAATTCCTAGTCAAATACTTCCCACCTGATAGGAATTTTACCTTTCGTGATGACATAATCAAGTTCAAACAAGCTGAGAATGAGTCTCTTCACGAAGCTTGGACAAGGTTCAAAGACCTTCTTCTTAAATGTCCACACCATGGCATCCCATGGTGTATCCAAATAGAGGCCTTTTTCAAAGGATGCAACCCCAGCACCAGACAAGTGTTAAACTCATTTGCTGGAGGTTCCATGCTGTCCAAGAGTTATAATGAAGCCTATGAGATCTTGGAGAAGATCTCAGCATCTCACTGTAGGTGGTCAGATGATCCAGTTGAGCCAACTAGAGCTCAAGACAAGGATGCTCTAAGTGCAATGAGCAGCCAGATAAACGCCCTGACCAACCTAGTCAAGCAAATGGCTCAAGCCAATCTCCAAACTAGTGTCAAAACCGCCACAGCCATGTCAATGGGCACCCAACCAAGTCAAGGTGAGACACTTATCTGTGGATTCTGTGGGGAAGGGCACCTGCATGAATACTGCCCTGGGAATCCAGCTTCAGTCTGCTATGTTGGAAGCCAACAGCAGCCTAGGAACAACCCCTATTCCAACACCTACAATCCTGGTTGGAGGAACCACCCAAACCTTTCATGGGGTGGTCAACAGAATGCTAACCAAACTCCTAACCAACCAAGGCCGAGTGGAACACCTGGTTTCACTCCCCAACATAACCAATCCATGTATCAAAAACCATATAACCCACCTGTAGGATCCTCTGTAGAAAACCTGGTTTCACTCCCCAACATAAGGAATACATAGCCAAGAATGATGCCACTCTACAGAGTCAGCAAGCTACTCTTAGGAGCCTAGAAAATCGAACTAGCCAATGAACTCAAGAGCAGGCCCCAAGGTAGACTACCTGCTGACACTGAGGTGCCAAGGAGAGATGGTAAAGAGCAAGTTCAAGCAATTGAACTTAGGAGTGGGAGACCATTGGTGAGCAACACTAAAGAAACACCAAAGAGAGTAGAGAACAATGAGTCTAGTGCTCCACTGAAGTCTCTGCCAAACCAAGGTCCACCACCAACAAGCACATCAGGAGCAAGGCTGGAGCCAATCATAGAAGAGATAGAAGAAATCCCAAGGCCTCCACCTATCCTGAGGCGACCTGAAGTGCCTGCATTTGTGCCACCACCTCCATTCCCTCGAAGGCTAAAGAAAAAACAAGAACAGGAAGTGCACTTTAACAAATTTTTAGAAATTCTTAAACAAGTGCATGTGAATATTCCTTTTGTAGAAGTTTTACAGTCTATGCCTTCCTATGTTAAGTTTTTGAAGGATATTATCACTAACAAGAAAACTATCGGTGAATTTGAAACAGTAAATCTCACCGAGGAGTGCAGTGCCATACTCCAAAACAAGCTACCCAAGAAGGAGAAGGACCCTGGATCCTTCACCTTACCTGTAGAGCTAGGAGGCAAGCACGTGGGTAGAGCTCTTTGTGACCTGGGAGCCAGCATAAACCTCATGCCCCTATCACTATTCCGCCAGCTAGGAATAGGAGAAGCACGTCCAACCACTGTCACCTTACAACTGGCAGATAGATCCATAGCCTACCCTGAGGGTAAGATTGAGGATATTCTTGTAAAGGTTGACAAGTTTATTTTCCTTGCAGATTTCATCATCCTGGACTATGAAGCAGACAAGGAGGTCCCCATCCTATTAGGCAGACCTTTTCTAGCCACAGGTAGGGCCCTGATTGATGTCCAAAAAGGTGAGCTCACTATGAGGGTTCATGACGAGGAGGTTAAGTTTAGTGTTTTTAAAGCACTGAGGTATCCTTCTGACTCTGAATCTTGTGCTAGCATGGACATTGTAGATTCATTGATGGAAGAACAATTGGAGCATGAATTATTGACTAAGCATGCTAATAACTATGTACAATTAGATTTAACTGACTTAAACATAGCTGAAATAATGGACATACCGGTAAATAATCATCAGCATGTTTGTATGAACATTGACTTAACTGAAAGATCCCTGAATCCATTAAAACCATCCATTGAGCATCCACCTGTCTTAGAATTGAAACCACTGCCCACACATCTTAAGTATGCATATTTAGGAAGTAATGAGACTCTGCCTGTGATTATTTCATCTAAATTAAGTGAGAAGCATGAGGTTGAGCTGATTTTATTACTTAAACAACATAGGAAGGCTATTGCATGGACTATTGCTGACATTAGAGGCATTAGCCCTTCTTACTGCATGCATAAGATAATACTAGAGGAAGAACATACACCTCGAGTAGATCACCAACGTAGGCTGAACCCCTCTATGAAAGAGGTAGTTAAAAAGGAAATAATAAAATGGTTAGATGCTGGTGTGATCTTCCCTATAACTAGTAGTCAGTGGGTGAGCCCTATACAATGTGTAGCTAAGAAGGGAGGGATGACTGTAGTAGTCAATGAGAGCAATGAACTGATTCCAACTAGGACTATTACAGGGTGGAGAGTGTGTATGGATTATAGGAAATTAAATAAGGAAACCAAAAAGGACCACTTCCCTCTACCATTCATTGACCAAATGTTAGATAGGATAGCTGGTAGAGCTTATTACTGCTTTCTAGACGGTTATTCAGGATATAACCAGATCACTATAGACCCTAAGGACCAGGAGAAGACTACCTTCACTTGCCCTTTTGGAAGTTTTGCCTTTCGCAGAATGCCTTTTGGCTTATGCAATGCACCGGCAACATTCCAAAGGTGCATGTTGGCAATCTGCTCTGATTTAGATGAGTCCATGATAGAGATATTCATGGATGATTTCTCAGTCTTTGGTGATTCATTCACAAACTGTTTAGAGAACTTAGAACAAGTCCTGGCTAGGTGTGAGGAGACCAACCTAGTCCTTAATTGGGAGAAGTGCCACTTCATGGTGGACGAAGGGATTGTCTTAGGTCATAGAGTGTCTAGGGCAGATGTAGAGGTCGACAGGGCCAAGATTGAAATAATAGAGAAGTTGGTAGAACCGCATAATGTAAAAGTCATTAGAAGTTTCTTAGGACACGCAGGCTTCTATAGAAGGTTCATTAAGGACTTTTCAAAGATCTCCAAGCCTTTGTGTGAGCTTCTAGAGCTAAATAAGCCATTCATCTTCTCTAGAGAATGTTTCCTAGCCTGGACAACCCTTAAGGAAGCACTAGTCAAAGCCCCTATTATAGTAGGACCAAATTGGGACCTTCCCTTTGAGATGTTATGTGACGCAAGTGACTATGTTGTAGGGGTTATGTTAGGTGTTACGTCTCCAAAAGTGACCTTTTTAGGACTTATTTATCTTAGAAAGATGTACATTCTTAGGTGTTTTTGATAGGATTTAGCGTAAACCTATGCTTATATATGAGAATTAAAAGAAGGTAGCTAAATTAGGACTTGTGTGCAAAAGGAAAGAAAAGGAATGAAAACCGAAGGAAAAGAGTGAAAAATAGGCATTGCGGCAGCATTGCGGAAACATTGCTAAAACAGCAATGTTTTAAGTGAAATCCGTAAGTTGGCTGATCCTTTTCTGTTATTTTCCGTTATTTCAGGGATTCGGTCTTTCTCCTCCATCCATTTTGAAGTACGACGTTGAATATTGATGGTTCTCCTTGGCCCAAACGCACCTGCAGATTACTATAAAATGGGGTCAAAGTCGAGGGTTCAATCATCATCCGAAAGCGTAGAAGTCTTCTCGCAGCTCCATCTTTTCTCCTGTTTTTCTTTGCCGTCTGTCGGTTTGCGAAGTTTAGCTGTTTGGAGTCGACAATCTGATAGGAAGGAGAGAAGATTCATCTTCTCTCTCGATTGGATTCATCCAAGCAAGGCTGATCTTTCTCATCCTTCAGCCGAGGCGGTTGCGACGAGGCGTTCAAGCTCTTTTACTGCTTTCTGCTTTTCATTTCTAATTTCCAGCGTTGTTTAGTTGTTGTTTCTGTTCTAGTAGTTAGTTTATTGCATCTGGTTGCTTTCTGTCTTTGTGTTATTCACTTTAAGCTTTCCTTTGTTCATTCAAACAATCAAGTAATCAAAAGCAAAATTCAGCATTTCACAGTTTCTTGCCTTTGCGGTCTACTGTTTTTCCTTACTGTTTTGTCTTTAAATTCCTTCTAAGCATGTCTGTTTTATCTCTTATTTCTGTTCTCCCCATATCCATGAGTAACTAAGTCACATAGGGGCATGCGAATGACAATACTATAGGCTAAAAAAACGTGAACCAAGCATGTAGGATAGCTCTCGAAGCATTGATTGTATGTAAGCTTCATCCCACGGGCAATTTCGATTGGCCATCCATTTTGTCCAAAGAACTCCTAACCTCTGGAAGGAGTAAGAGTTCAGAGTCATACACTCATGCTAGCCTTTCAAGGTAGCCAGAAAACGACCTAGGAATAGGCGTTTTCCTAGTACAAACCATAACTTTCTGTTTTAACAAGATGCTTAAGACCTTACTTGGACATGAGTAAACTAAAGAATCTAATGCATGAAATCGGAAGATACATGAGATTGAGTGAGTTTGATGCATAGAGAGTTGATCCAATGCTTGAGAATCGTGAGAAAATGCCTATAGAGGAGTCGTTAGTAGCCTTTGTTTCTCCATTTTACACACTTTCGCTGTTTGTAACATTGCGGTAGAATTGCTAATTCCGCAATTCTGCTAAGTTCAAAATTCTGTTTAGCTAATTTCCTCTCCGTTTATTAATCTCTTCTCTTTTCATTTAAGTTTATCTTTGACTTGCACTTGTTTATGTTGCTACCCTTTACATATTCCTTAGACATTAGACAATTTAAAACCAATTCCACCTCCTCAAATCCACCCATTCTTTCTTAACAATACACTTCACTAGTAGCTCATAATAAATATCTGTGGGAAAACGAATGAAAAAATACTTACTACTTGCTATAAGATCATGTATGCTTGCATGTTCTGAGTGCTCTCTCTCTTTTATTGCTTATTTATTTTAACACATTGAGCACGCAACAAGTTTTTGGCGCCGCTGCCGGGGATTTATTTTAGTGAAAACGAAGTTTGTTAAGTTTGAAACGCCAAGTTTATTGTCTATTGTAGCTGATCTGTTTTCATTTCTTTTGCAGGTACCATTGGGGTAGTTTATGAATGAGCCTTCAAGTAGTGATCTAGAGTTCAACCCTGAGCCTGAGAGATTATTTAAGGCTAGAAATAGAGCCAAGAAACGTCTCTTTAAACAACCCCCTTTACCTCAAATAATTGCTGAAACCGCAGAGTTTCCGCAATCCTCTCAAGAAGAAATGGATAGATTAGTTCCCAATCCGGTGCCTGTCACTCGCAATCCCATTGAAATAGCGAATGATAAGGATAGCGCCATACTCTCTTACCTAGTACCTATGCCTGGGGAGCTGAACCCCAGCATAATCCGTCCTGAAATCACTGCCAACTCATTCGAGTTAAAGCCAGTGATGTTCCAAATGTTGTCCACTGTGGGACAATTCTTTGGAGTGGAAAATGAGGATCCCCACAACCATCTTAGAAACTTCCTAGGAGTCAGTGATACATTCATCATCCCTGGAGTTTCCCAAGAAGCCTTGAGGCTCTACCTCTTCCCTTACTCTTTGAGGGACAAGGCAAAGACGTGGTTAAACTCATTACCCTCTGGATCTGTCCTCAATTGGACAGACTTAGCAGAAAAATTCCTAGTCAAATACTTCCCACCTGATAGGAATTCTACCTTTCGTGATGATATAATCAAGTTCAAACAAGCTGAGAATGAGTCTCTTCACGAAGCTTGGACAAGGTTCAAAGACCTTCTTCTTAAATGTCCACACCATGGCATCCCATGGTGTATTCAAATAGAGGTCTTTTTCAAAGGATGCAACCCCAGCACCAGACAAGTTCTAAATTCATCTGCTGGAGGTTCCATGTTGTCCAAGAGTTATAGAAGCCTATGAGATCTTGGAGAAGATCTCAGCATCTCACTGTAGGTGGTCAGATGATCCAGTTGAGCCAACTAGAGCTCAAGACGAGGACGCACTCAATGCCATGAGTAGCCAAATAAGCGCCCTGACCAACCTAGTTAAGCAAATGGCTCAAGCCAATCTCCAAACAAGTGTCAACACCGCCACAGCCATGTCAATGGGCACCCAACCAAGTCAAGGTGAGACACTTATCTGTGGATTCTGTGGGGAAGGGTGTTAAGTCTCTGAAAGTGACTTATTTAGGACCCATTTAGCTTAAGAAGATGTACACTTTTAGGTGTTTTTGATAGCATTTAGCCTAAACCTATGCTTAAATATGAGAATGAGAAGAAGGTAGCTAAATTAGAACTTTTGTACAATAGGAAAGAAAAGGGTTGAAAACCGAAGGAAAAGAATGAAAAAAGCTGCATTGCGACAGCATTGCGAAAACATTGCTGAAGCCGCAATTATTCAAGTGAAAACCGTAAGTTGACTGATCTATTTCTGTTAATTTCCGTAATTTCAGGGATTCGTTCTTTCTCCTCCATCCATTCTGATATATGACGTTGAAGAGTGATGGTTCTCCTTGGCCCAAACGCACCTGCAAACTACTATAAAAGGGGGTCAAAGTCGGAGGTTCAGTCATCATCCGAAAGCGTAGAGTCTTCTCGCAGTCCATCTTTTCGCCCTGTTTTCCTTTGCCGCCTGTTGGAGTGAGAGTCTCAGCTGTTGGAATCGATAATCTGATAGGAAGGAGAGGAGATTCTTCTTCTCTCTCGATTGGATTCATCCAAGCAAGGCTGACCTTTCATCCCCTTCATTCGAGGCGACTGCAACGAGGCTTTCAAGCACCATTTACTGCTTTTTGTCTTTCCTTTCTCATTTCCAGCATTGTTTCGTTATCGCTTCTGGTTTAGTGATTAGTTTACTTCATTTCGTTGCTTTCTGTCTTTGGATTGTTTACTTTAAGTTTCCCTTTGTTCGTTCAAACATTCAAAGTAATCAAATTACAAGTCTTCATTTCACAGTTTCCATCTTCTGCTGCTACGGCTTTGTCTTACTGTTTGGAGTACATTTCCCTTCTAAGCATGTCTGTTTTATCTTATATTTCTGTTCTCTATATATCCATGAGTAGCTAAGTCACTTAGGGGCATGCTAATGACAGAACTATAGGCTAAAAAACGTGAACCAAGCATGTAGGATAGCTTCGAAGCATTGATTGTATGTAAGCTTCATTCCACGGGCAATTTCGATTGGCCATCCATTTTGTCCAAAGAACTCCTAACCTCTGGAAGGAGTAAGAGTTCAGAGTCGTATAATCATGCTAGCCTTTCATGGTAACCAGGAAACGGCCTAGGAATAGGCGTTTCCCTAGTACAAACTAAACACTTCTGTTTTAACAAGATGCTTAAGACCTTACTTTGAGTTGAGTAAACTAAAGAATCTAATGCATGGAATCGGACGATACATGAGATAGAGTGAGTTTGATGCATAGAGAGTTGATCCAATGCTTGGGAATCGTATTAAAATGCCTATAGGATAGTCGTTAGTAGCCCTTAATTCTCCATTTTACACACGTTTGCTGTTTTTACAATTGCGATAACATTGCGGTGTCCGCAATTCTGCTAAGTTACCATTCTGATTAGCTGTTTTCTTCTTCGTTTATTAATTCCATCTCTTGTCTTTTGAGTCTAATTTCAACTTGCATTTGTTTATGTTGCATTCCTTTACACATTCAGCAAAACTTAGATAATTAAAAACCAATTTTACCCCATCAAATCCACCTCTTCTTTCTTAACAAATACACTTCGTGAATAGCTAAAAATAAGTCTCTGTGGAAAAAACGAATGAAATATACTTACTACTTGCTGTGAGACCATGTATGCTTGCATGTCCTGAGTGCTCTCTCTACCTTCTTGCTTATTCTTATTAACACATTGAGCACGCAACAAGTTTTTGGCGCCGCTGCCGGGGACTTATTTTAAGTGAAAACGAAGTTTGTTAAGTCTGAAACACCAAGTTATTTTCCATTGAATTTGATCCATCTTCATTTCTTCTTCAAGTACCATTTAGGATAGTTTATGAATGAGACTCCGAGTAGTGATCTAGAGTTCAACCCTGAGCCTGAGAGATTATTTAAAGCTAGAAATAGAGCCAAGAAACGTCTCTTTAAACAACCCCTTTTACCTCAAATAATTGCTGAAACCGCAGAGTCTCCACAATCCACTCGAGAAGAAATGGCTGGAATAGATCAAAACCTGGTGCCTGTCACTCGCAATCCCATTGAAATAGCGAATGACAAGGATAGCGCCATCCTTTCGTACCTAGTACCTATGCCTGGGGAGCTGAACCCCAGCATAATCCGTCCTGAAATCACTGCCAACTCCTTCGAGTTAAAACCAGTGATGTTCCAAATGTTGTCCACTGTGGGACAATTCTTTGGAATAGAAAATGAGGACCCCCATAACCACCTTAGGAACTTCCTAGGAGTCAGTGATACCTTCCTCATTCCTGGAGTTTCCCAAGAAGCCCTGAGGCTATATCTTTTCCCTTACTCTTTGAGGGACAAAGCCAAAACGTGGTTAAATTCATTACCCTCAGGATCTGTCCTCAATTGGACAGACTTAGCAGAAAAATTCCTAGTCAAATATTTCCCACCAGATAGGAATTCGACCTTTCGTGATGATATCATCAAATTTAAACAAGCTCCGAGTGAGTCTCTTCACGAAGCTTGGACAAGATTCAAAGACCTTCTCATTAAATGTCCACACCATGGCATTCCATGGTGTATCCAAATAGAAGTCTTCTTTAAAGGATGCAACCCCAGCACCAGACAAGTTCTAAACTCATCTGCTGGAGGATCCATGTTGTCCAAGAGTTACAACGAAGCTTATGAGATCTTGGAGAAGATCTCAACATCTCACTGTAGGTGGTCAGATGATCCAGTAGAGCCAACTAGAGCTCAAGACAAGGATGCTCTAAGCGCCATGAGCACCCAAATAAACGCCCTGACCAACCTAGTTAAGCAAATGGCTCAGGCCAATCTCCAAACCAGTGCCAATACCGCCACAGCCATGTCAATGGGCACCCAGCCAAGTCAAGGCGAGGCACTTATCTGTGGATTCTGTGGGGAAGGGCACCCATATGAATACTGCCCTAGGAATCCATCCTCAGTCTGCTATGTTGGGAGCCAGCAGCAGCCTAGGAATAACCCCTACTCCAACACCTATAACCCTGGTTGGAGAAACCACCCAAACCTGTCATGGGGTGGCCAACAACACACTAACCAAAATCCTAACCAACCTAGACCGAGTGGAACACCTGGTTTCACTCCCCAACATAACCAGTCAATGTACCAAAAACCATACAATCAACCTGTAGGATCTTCTGTAGAAAACTTACTCAAGGAATACATAGCTAAGAATGATGCTACTCTTCAAAGCCAGCAAGCTACTCTTAGGAGCCTAGAAAACCAAATAGGCCAATTAGCCAATGAACTCAAGAGTAGGCCCCAAGGTAGACTCCCTGCTGACACCGAGGTACCAAGGAGAGATGGCAAAGAACAAGTTCAAGCAATTGAACTTAGGAGTGGAAGACCATTGGTGAGCAACACAAAGGACACACCAAAGAGAGTAGAGAACACTGAGTCTAGTGCTCCACTGGAGTCTCTGCCAAACCAAGGTCCACCACCAACTAGCACATCAGGAGCCAGGCTAGAGCCAATTGTTGAGGAGATAGAAGAAATTCCGAGGCCTCCACCTATCCTAAGGCGCCCTGACGTGCCTGCATATGTGCCACCACCTCCATACCCTCGAAGGCTTAAGAAGAAGCAGGAACAGGAAGTTCATTTTAGTAAATTCTTAGAAATTCTTAAGCAAGTGCATGTTAACATTCCTTTTGTAGAAGTTTTGCAGTCTATGCCTTCTTATGTAAAGTTTTTGAAGGACATTATTACTAACAAAAAAATAATTGGTGAGTTTGAAACAGTAAACCTCACTGAGGAGTGCAGTGCCATCCTCCAGAACAAGTTGCCCAAGAAGGAGAAGGATCCTGGTTCCTTCACCTTACCTGTAGAACTTGGAGGCAAGCACGTGGGCAGAGCGCTTTGTGACCTGGGCGCCAGCATAAATCTCATGCCCCTGTCCCTATTCCGCCAGTTGGGAATAGGAGAAGCACGTCCAACCACAGTCACTTTACAACTAGCAGACAGATCCATCGCATACCCTGAAGGTAAGATTGAGGATATTCTAGTGAAAGTTGACAAATTTATTTTCCTTGCAGATTTCATTGTCCTGGACTATGAGGCAGACAAGGAGGTCCCCATCCTGCTAGGTAGACCATTTCTAGCCACAGGTAGGGCACTAATAGATGTTCAAAAAGGTGAGCTCACTATGAGGGTTCATGATGAAGAGGTGAAATTTAGTGTGTATAACGCCTTGAGGTACCCCTCTGATTCTGAGTCTTGTGCTAGCATGGATATTGTTGACTCACTGATGGAAGAACAATTAGAGCATGTACTATTAACCAAGCATGCTAATGAATATGTACAATTAGATATAGCTGACTTGAATGTATCTGACATAATGGATATGCCTGTAGATAAACCACAACATGTATGTATGAATATAGATTTAACTGATAGATCTGTGAATCCTTTAAAGCCCTCCATTGAGCATCCACCTGTTTTAGAACTGAAACCACTACCCACTCACCTCAAATATGCGTATTTAGGAAATAATGATACACTGCCTGTAATTATTTCTTCTAAGCTAAGTGAAAAGCATGAGGTTGAATTAATTTTACTGCTTAAGCAACATAGGAAGGCTATAGCATGGACTATTGCTGATATTCGAGGCATTAGCCCTTCTTATTGCATGCACAAAATTATACTAGAGGAAGAGCACACACCTAGGGTAGATCACCAACGTAGGCTAAACCCCTCTATGAAAGAGGTAGTAAAGAAGGAAATAATAAAATGGTTAGATGCAGGAGTGATCTTCCCAATAGCTAGTAGCCAGTGGGTGAGCCCCATCCAATGTGTACCTAAAAAGGGGGGAATAACTGTGGTAGTCAATGAGAACAACGAACTAATTCCAACAAGGACTGTCACAGGGTGGAGAGTGTGTATGGATTACAGGAAATTAAATAAAGAAACTAAAAAAGATCACTTCCCTCTACCGTTCATTGACCAGATGCTAGACAGAATAGCTGGTAGGGCCTATTATTGTTTCTTAGACGGGTATTCAGGCTATAATCAAATAACTATAGACCCTAAGGATCAAGAGAAGACCACCTTCACTTGCCCTTTTGGAACTTTTGCCTTTCGCAGAATGCCTTTTGGCTTATGCAATGCACCGGCAACTTTCCAAAGGTGCATGATGGCAATCTTCTCTGAGTTGGATGAGTCCATGATAGAAATATTCATGGATGACTTCTCAGTCTTTGGGGACTCATTTTCAAACTGTCTAGAAAACCTAGGACAAGTCCTGGCTAGGTGTGAGGAGACCAACCTAGTCCTAAACTGGGAAAAATGCCATTTTATGGTGGATGAGGGAATTGTCTTAGGACATAGAGTGTCAAGGGCAGGAGTAGAAGTTGATAGGGCAAAGATTGAGGTCATAGAGAAGTTGGTAGAGCCCCAGAATGTCAAAGCCATTAGAAGCTTCTTAGGGCATGCTGGCTTCTACAGAAGGTTCATTAAGGACTTTTCTAAGATAGCCAAGCCTCTGTGTGAGCTTTTAGAGCTAAATAGACCATTCATCTTCTCTCAGGAATGCTTAATAGCTTGGACTACCCTTAAGAAAGCACTAGTCACCGCACCTATAATAGTAGGACCAAATTGGGATCTCCCATTTGAGATGCTATGTGATGCCAGTGACTATGCTGTAGGAGTCATGTTAGGACAAAGGATTGACAAGCTAACACACCCTGTATATTATGCTAGTAAAACCTTGAATGAGGCTCAATGTAATTATACAACTACTGAGA
This sequence comes from Herpetospermum pedunculosum, assembly GCA_028017165.1. Lineage (NCBI taxonomy): Eukaryota > Viridiplantae > Streptophyta > Magnoliopsida > Cucurbitales > Cucurbitaceae > Herpetospermum > Herpetospermum pedunculosum. The sequence continues at coordinate 15,541,338 of CM051526.1, forward strand.
AAGAAATGCTTGCTGTAGTATTTGCTTGTGAAAAATTTAGAAACTATATTGTAGGCACTAGGACAATTGTGTACACTGACCATTCTGCCTTGAAGTATCTTATGAGGAAGGCTGATGCTAAGCCTAGGTTGATTAGGTGGGTACTGCTGCTGCAAGAGTTTGATTTGGACATTCGAGACAAGAAAGGATGTGAAAACGTGGTTGCAGATCACCTGTCTCGATTGCAGCACAATTGCGAAAAAATTGCGGAGCCCGCAATTTCTGATGCTTTTATTGATGAACATGTCTTTGCTTTGACTCATTGTGATAACGATGAGGAACCTTGGTTTGCTGACATTGCGAACTTCCGTGCATCACAGGTTTTACCAGTTTTCAAGGGAGGACAAGAGAAGAAGAGGTTCCTTCATGAAGCAAGGAAATTTATCTGGGATGACCCCACACTTTACAGAACATGTGCTGACGGCTTGCTAAGGAAGTGTGTTTCAGCTGCTGAAGCGAAGTCTGTGCTGCTGCACTGTCACACATCTCCTTATGGTGGACACTTTGGTGGCCAAAGAACAGCTGCAAAGGTATTTAAAAGTGGCTATTATTGGCCAACGATCTTCAAAGATGCCCACAACTATGCCCACAGCTGTGATGAATGCCAAAGAACAGGTAACCTCAGTCGAAAGGATGAGATGCCCCTCACCTACATCTTAGAGTTAGAGCTCTTTGATGTGTGGGGCGTTGACTTCATGGGACGATTCCCTCCATCATCAGGTAACCTTTACATATTAGTAGCAGTGGACTATGTGTCCAAGTGGGTAGAAGCCAAAGCATGTCCTAATAATGATGCTAAAACAATCACCAACTTCTTGCATAGGCACATTTTTACTAGGTTTGGGACACCTCGTGCCATCATTAGTGATGAGGGGTCACATTTCATTAACAAGGCTATGGAGAGAGTGTTGGCTAAGTATAACATTAGACATAGAGTAGCCACTCCCTATCACCCACACTCAAATGGACAAGCTGAAATCTCAAATAGGGAAATTAAGAACATCCTAGAAAAAGTGGTCAAACCTAATAGGAAAGACTGGTCCTTCAAGCTTGAGGATGCACTTTGGGCTTATAGGACAGCATATAAGACACCCCTAGGTATGTCCCCTTATAGGCTGGTATATGGCAAGGCTTGTCACTTACCACTTGAGTTAGAAAACAAGGCATTTTGGGCCATGAAGGAATTGAATTTTTGTGTAAAGGATGCGGGGACACTGAGGTCTTTGCAATTACATGAGCTTGATGAGCTTAGGCATATGGCCTATGAAAATGCTAAGATGTACAAGGAAAAAACCAAGATTTGGCACGATAGTAGACTTAGAGTTAAGGACTTTAAAAAGGGTCAACTTGTTTTGTTGTTTAACTCACGGTTGAAACTATTTCCAGGGAAACTTAAGTCTAGATGGTCGGGTCCATTTGTCATTACTAATGTGTTTGTTCATGATGCAATAGAGATAAAGAACTTGCAGCAAGGCCAACCATTCATGGTTAATGGTGCAAGATTAAAGCACTACTATGAGGAAGGAGATGTGAAGACTCTCTCGGCCTTCCTCTTGACTGATGCATAACAATGAGAACGAGAGAGGACGAGTGATTGCTGTGCTCGTCAACATAAGGCTCATGCCTTAGTTTATTTTTTGCGATTTTCCGGTTATCATTTGTGTGTTTTGTTGTGTGATTTTAATTACGAATTTGATATTGTTTTTATTTCTTTTTGTAGGGAATCGAAAGAGGGAATCAAGGAGAGTAATCCCAGCTTTAAAAATCAAGAAACGATCGAGCCAAATAAAAGATACGGACGAACAAAGTTTGCCATTTAGATGAAAAAAAATCCCTAAAATTGCGCTGGAATTGCAGGATTCGCAAAATATAGCCGTTGGGATTTAGCCGTTTCCTTTATATCCGTTAGAAGGTGCTCGATCGATACGATTCTCTCATTCTCTGATTTCCAAGAAAACTGAGATTCTCTTCATCTTTGATCCTTCTCTCCAAACCTCCAAGACTCAACAATGGTGTTCACACGGGCTGAAAGATCGGCAGCCAAGAAGAGGGCTGATGACGCAGCTGAAGCGGCTGCGAGGGAAGCACTTCTTACCCTTGCAGATGCTGGTGCTGTACGCACCGGACCTCTTCCCAAACTTCCGATCCGTAGGAAGAAGTGGAGGGTTGTCACAGAAATCCCTGCTGGCCCTTCTGAACCAGCGGGCACGCCCAAGAAACGCCGGTGGAGTGTCGAGACGGCCGCCGAACCAAGCAAAGCAAAGACTCCCTCTGTGGAGAGTCAAGAAACGGATCGTGCGTCCCACGAGTCGACCAAGAAGGGTTCGTCGCCATCTGCAACGCCTGCGCACAACCCTTCACCATCTGGACCAGTGCACAGCCCAGAGCTTTCATCATCACCGCCGGCACAGAGCCCTGAGACGCTGTTGCGTGCTCAATGTGTTAATAAAAATGATAAATAAGAGAGAGAGAGCACTCAGAACATGCAAGCATACATGATCTTATAGCAAGTAGTAAGTATATTTCATTCGTTTTCCCACAGAGACTTGTTTTTAGCTATTCTCGAAGTGTTTTTGTTAAGAAAGATGGGGTGGATTTGAGGGGGTAAAATTGGTTTTTAATTATCTAAGTTGCGCTGAATATGTAAAGGAATATAACATAAACAAATTAAGGTTAAAATCAGACTCAAAGAACAAGAGATGGAATTGATAAACGAAGAAGAAAACAGCTAATCAGAATGAAAACTTAGTAGAATTGCGGGGACCGCAATGTTACCGCAATTAAACAGCAGCGAAAGTGTGTAAATGGGTGAATTGAGGGCTACTAATGACTATCCTATAGGCCTTTTTATACGATTCTCAAGCACTGGATCTACTCTCTATACATCAAACTCACTCTATCTCAAGTATCGTCCGATTCCATGCATTAGAGACTTAAGTTTACTCGACTTCAAAGTAAGGTCTTAAGCATCTTGTTAAAACAGGAGTGTTTAGTTTGTACTAGGGAAACTCCTATTCCTAGGCCGTTTCCTGATTACCATGAAAGGCTAGCATGATTATATGACTCTGAACTCTTACTCCTTCCAGAGGTTAGGAGTTCTTTGGACAAAATGGATGGCCAATCGAAATTGCCCGTGGGATGAAGCTTACATATAATCAATGTTTGAAGGCGATCCTACATGCTTGATTCACGTTTTTTAAGCCTATAGTTCTGTCATTAGCATGCCCCTAAGTGATTTAGCTACTCATGGATATATGGAGAACAGAAAGGGTAGATAAAACAGACATGCTTAGAAGAGAAATGTGTGTAAAATAGCGAGACAAAACCGTAGCAGAACAAGGTGGAAACTGTAAAATGCAGAATTGTACTTTGATTACTTTGAGTGTTTGAATGACAAAGGAAAGCTTTGAAGAAATGAATCCAAGACAGACAACAACGAAATGCAGTAAGTAAAATACTAAACTAAGAACAACAATAATCAAACTGGAAATAAGAGGAAGAACGACAGAAAAGCAGTAAAGGGTGCTGAACAGCTTCGTGCAGTCGCCTCGAATGGAAGGGATGAGAGGTTAGCCTTGCTTGGATGAATCCAATCGAGAAAGAAGAAGAATCTTCTCTCCTTCCTATCAGATTATCGATTCCAACAGCTGAGACTCTCACTCCAACAGACGGCAAAGGAAAACAGATGGAAATGGTGGACTGCGAGAAGACTTCTGCGCTTCGAGTGATGACTGAACCTCCGACTTTGACCCCCTTTTATAGTAGTTTGCAGGTGCGTTTGGGCCAAGGAGAACCATCAGTCTTCAACGTCATATATCAGAATGGATGGAGGAGAAAGAACGAATCCCTGAAAAGTCGGATCTAAACAGAAAAAGGTCAGCCAACTTACGGTTTTAACTTGAATAATTGCGGTCATCGCAATGATTTCGCAATTCATTCGCAATGTTTATTTTTTCATTCTTTTCCTTCGGTTTTCAACCCTTTTTCTACCTATTGTGCATAAGTCCTAAATTAGCTACCTTCTTCTAATTCTCATATTAAAGCATAGGTTTAGGCTAAATGCTAACAAAAACACCTAAATGTGTACATCTTCTTAAGCTAAATGGGTCCTAAATAAGTCACTTTCAGAGACTTAACACACCCCCAAACTTAAGGCTTTGCTTGTCCTCAAGCATACTAAGGACTTACCTAGGCTGCTGTTTTATCTTCTTTAACTGCTTACCGACCCCCCTATATCCCTATCTCTAGCAGTGCTGTCCTGTGACACACTTCTAAGTTTAGAATTAACCTCTTATCAAGCTTCTTCTGACTTCACCTGCCTACTATACCTGCTGGTTTTGTTAACCCCCTACTATTTGATCTAACTACTTTTATGATATCATGCCACTATCCCTAAGGTTTCAAATTCTACCAAGCTTTACTCCAGACTCAGTACATGCTTCTAGCTTAACTTTTAATGTGCCTAGGATTCCTTAGAGTCATGCCAGTCTTAGTATTAACAGTGACAGTGGTACTTTTAGAGAACAACCTAAGCCCTGGCATCACTACATTGGATATACATTCATCTCCCTAGACAAACCTAAAAGCTACAACCTTGTGCTTAGCTCATTAAGGATCAGAGTTCTTTTTTTAACTAGGACATCTAAGCCACAAGATTATAACTCCTAAGCATACATTCTTCTTCCCCTATTTCTCCCCTTTTTCCTTTTTTACTTAGGTGGAGTCTCTCCTTGGGTTGCCTTTTGATGCAATGCCACTTGTGGTTTACACACTTGGCACTGATTACTCAACACTTGAGAGAGACTCCCCTCTTTATTCTCTTTTTCAATTTTTTCTATTTATCACAAAAAAAATTTTCTTAAAGGAGAAGAAGAATGCTTATGTCCTAAGGAAGAGAGGAATGTTCCTAGGCCTAGGGTGGCCTCCCCCAAACTTCAACTACTCATTGTCCCCAATGAGTGTTTGAGGTGGCACACCCCCAAACTTATCCTAGAAGCATCTAGTCTACAGTAAAACAAAGAGAATCTAAAACTCCTAGGCATAGGCAAAACATTCTAAAAGCAATTATTCCAGCAGCAGAAAATTTGATCATAACAGACAGTTTTAAGGACTTACGGTTTATGCATGCTGAGCACTATTCAGAGGCGAATTTAAACTATCAAAGCGTGTCCTATGACACTCATCCAGCATGCTTTAAGATCAGCTATATAAGGTAGTCATGCTAGCAGCAACAGATAGAATATAACAGATCACAGCCTACCTAAACAGACAGGCCAAAACATGCAATCAGTCACAAAAATTGCGGGAACCGCAATTATTTCGCAATCCAATCCGGGCAGATTTAACATTGATTCAGGCCCCTAGCATGCTTTTTCCTGTTACTCATGCATCCTAAAAATAAAACTAAACTATCCTACCTATTCAGCTAACATCAGACTAGACTAAGCAAAAGAAAAAACATAAAACTGAACATTAAAAACAGATCAAAAGTTGATCCCAAAACAGCATAATATACATGATCCTATCAGAAAACAGAAAAATTGTCTTTTATTTCTAAGGGAACCGCAATACTCCCTTTAGTGCTCTTCAAACCAGCACTCAATTCTCGTCATCCTCATCTGGTTGCCTTGGTCGTGGGGGCACCCATGGAGTTAGGAGGTTGGTGGGGAAGTCCGGGAAGATGCATCCCAACTGGTCTGCAACTTCTTTGTCCCTTGCCTGCGCATAGTTGGCCCATTCAGCCAATCTTCTCTGCAAGTCCATTAAGCAGGCCATGGATAGGGACTGTTCAGCAGCCAGCCTATCCAACTCAAACTCCATATTCCCCTTTCTTCTCAGCCTCAAGTTCGCAGGCAGCTCCAAATGGCCTGTGTACGGCATCTGCTGCTCCAAGCGCTCGGTGGGAACTCCTGCAAGCAAACACAATTTGGTTATAGTGTTGGGGAAAAATAATGGCCCCTTACCTTTTCTGGCGCATTCAGCAATGGCAGCTGACATGATCTCTCCCACATTGATCGTGAGACCGCGCATGATAGCATAAACCAGCAGTGATCTACTCTGGTTGATTGTCGTCTCGTGAGTCACCGGGGACAGCTTTCTCCTCACAAAGGCAAACCACACAGCCGCCTTTGCTGTCAGATTGGCACTCATCAAGGTGTGCCGACCATTGCGTGAGACAGTCCACGCTGCTTCAGGCTGGCCAATTGTGCGAATGGCCTCTTCCAGCACGGCCTCAGTCGGCTCATCAACTATCCGTGCATAATCTGTGTGCGCTTGGCCCTTGAGACCAAAGGCTTCATTGATGGCCTTGGCTGAGAAATCAACTTCCACCCCTCTGACCACGGACAGGCCATCCTCAGGGCTGAGCACATTAGCGTAGAAATCATACACCATGCTCGTGTATGCTGGATTAGGCGGTCTGCAGAATTCTTCCCAGCCATGGTTGATCACCCCTGCGCGCAAGAACTGCGGCAGGTCAGCAAGTCGATCAAGGAATCCCTTCTCGTGCAATAGGTCCCGCTTCCTGAGCTCAACACCCCTGGATTCCGCATCAGATGAGACATACCTCACTGACGGAGGTTCGTCTTCAGGGTAGAGTTTAGCCTTCCCCTTATCTGCTGGTTTGGATGATGCAGCAGCCTCCACCTTGAGGCGTTTGAGCGAAGGCTCAGCACTCCCCTTGTCCGTCGATGGCACCTTCTTGGCCTTCTTTTTCTTTAACTTCTTGGCCTTATCAATTCTGGCCTTCTTCTGCTTCTTGAGCCTGGCCTTGGTGTTGAGTTGTGGGAAGCATGCCCCCAACGTCTCCTCCATAGAATCGTCTTGCTGTGCAGGCTCGACAGGGCTATCTTCCCTCATAGGAGAGAAGACTTCGGCTTCACCAGCATCTCCACTGCCTGGCGTGGACTCTTGATAATCCCCATATGGGAATTCAGGATCAGGCTGTGGAAAATTGTGCTCTGCTGATGGTGTCTGCGCAGAACTCAGTGGCGAAGATGATGGTCCAGGACTCTGCGCTGCTGCAGGTGTCGGATCAGAACTCTGAGGTGCTGGAGACAACTCGGGGCTCTGTGCAGGCGGTGACGACTCTGCGCTTGGCACTGGTTCAGATGGGAGAGGGCTGCGCACAGGTGACGCAGACGGCGACGAACCTTCTTTGGCTGACTCGTGGGATGCACGATCAGGTTCTTGACTCTCCACAGAGGGAGTCTTTGCTGTGCTTGATTCGGCGGCCGTCTTGACACTCCACCGGCGTTTCTTGGGCGTGCCCATTGGCTCAGATGGCCCAACGGGGATCTCAGTGACCACCCTCCACTTCTTCCTACGAATAGGAAGCTTGGGAAGAGGACCGGTGCGAACGGCACCATCGTCTGCAAGGGCGAGAAGCGCTTCCCTCGCAGCTGCCTCAGCTGCGTCATCAGCCTTCTTCTTGGCTGCGGATCTTTCAGCACGTGTGGCCACCATTGTCAAGTCTTGAAGATCTTGAGAGAAGAATCAAAGATGGAGAGAATCGCTGAATTCTTGGAGAGCAAAGAGAGAGATAATCGTAACGATCGAGCGGCTTCCAACGGATATAAAGGCAACGGATAAAATCCCAACGGCTCTTTTTGCGGATCCAGCAATTTTAGCGCAATTCCAGGGATATTATTTCATTGAAATCTCCAACTTTGCCCGTCCGTATCTTTTATTTGGCTCAACCGTTTCTTGATTTTTAAAGTGAGATTTACTCTCCTTGATCCCCTCTTTCGATTCCCTACAAAAACAAATAAAACAAACATTAAATACGCAATTAAAAACACACCACAAAACATACAAACGATAATCGGAAACAACAGTAAAAATAAACTAAGGCATTTGGCCTTGACTAAACGAGCACAGTAACCACTCGTTCTCTCTCTTTATTTTTTGTCATGCTTCAGTCAAGAGGAAGGCCGAGAGAGTCTTCACATCTCCTTCCTCATAGTAGTGCTTCAACCTAGCACCATTGACCATAAACGGCTGTCCTTGCTGCAAGTTCTTTATCTCTATTGCACCATGAACAAAGACATTAGTAACAACAAATGGACCCGACCATCTAGACTTTAGTTTGCCTGGAAATAACTTTAATCGTGAGTTAAATAAGAGTACAAGCTGGCCTTTCCTAAAGTCCTTGATCCTGAGTCTACTGTCGTGCCATATTTTGGTCTTTTCTTTATACATTTTGGCATTCTCATAGGCCATATGCCTAAGCTCATCAAGTTCATGTAGCTGCAAAGACCTTAGTGTCCCTGCATCCTTTACACTAAAATTCAATTCCTTCATGGCCCAAAATGCTTTGTTTTCTAACTCAAGTGGCAAGTGGCACGCCTTGCCATACACCAACCTATAGGGCGACATACCTAGAGGTGTCTTATATGCTGTCCTATAAGCCCAAAGTGCATCCTCAAGCTTAAATGACCAGTCTTTCCTATTTGGTTTGACTACCTTTTCTAGGATGTTCTTTATCTCCCTATTGGAAATTTCAGCTTGGCCATTCGAGTGTGGGTGATAGGGAGTAGCTACCCTATGTCTAATGTTATATTTAGCCAATACTTTCTCCATAGCCTTATTAATGAAATGTGACCCCTCATCACTAATGATAGCACGAGGAGTCCCAAATCTAGTGAAAATGTGCCTATGCAAGAAGTTAGTGACTGTTTTAGCATCATTATTAGGACATGCTTTGGCTTCTACCCACTTGGACACGTAGTCCACTGCTACTAAAATGTACAGGTTACCTGATGATGGAGGGAATGGTCCCATGAAATCAATGCCCCACACATCAAAGAGCTCCAACTCTAAGATGTAGGTGAGGGGCATCTCATCCTTGCGACTGAGGTTACCTGTCCTTTGGCATTCGTCACAGCTGTGGGCATAGTTGTGGGCGTCCTTGAAGATTGTTGGCCAATAGTAGCCACTCTGAAATACCTTCGCAGCTGTTCTTTGACCACCAAAGTGTCCACCGTAAGGAGATGAGTGACAGTGCTGCAGCACAGACTTCGCCTCAGCAGCTGAAACACACTTCCTCAACAACCCATCCGCACAAGTTCTGTAAAGTGTGGGGTCATCCCAGATGAATTTCCTTGCTTCATGAAGGAACCTCTTCTTCTCTTGTCCTCCCTTGAACACTGGCAATACCTGTGATGCACGGAAGTTAGCAATGTCAGCAAACCAAGGTTCCTCATCGTTATCACAATGAGTCAAAGCAAAGACATGTTCATCAATAAAAGCATCAGAAATTGCGGTCTCCGCAATTTTTTCGCAATTGTGCTGCAATCGAGAAAGGTGATCTGCAACCACATTTTCACAACCTTTCTTGTCCCGAATGTCCAAATCAAATTCCTGCAGCAATAACACCCATCTAATCAATCTAGGCTTGGCATCAGCCTTCCTCATAAGATATTTTAAAGCAGAATGGTCAGTATATACAATGGTCCTAGTGCCTACAATATAGTTTCTAAATTTTTCACAAGCAAATACTACAGCAAGCATCTCTTTCTCTGTAGTTGTATAATTACATTGAGCCTCATTCAAGGTCTTACTAGCATAATAGACAGGATGTGTGAGCTTGTCAATCTTCTGTCCTAACATGACTCCTACAGCATAGTCACTGGCATCACATAGCATCTCAAATGGGAGATCCCAATTTGGTCCTACTATGATTGGTGCTGTGACCAGTGCTTCCTTAAGGGTTTTCCAAGCTACTACACATTCCTTAGAGAAGATGAATGGTCTATTTAGCTCTAGAAGCTCGCACAGAGGCTTGGCTATCTTAGAAAAGTCCTTAATGAACCTTCTGTAGAAGCCAGCGTGCCCTAAGAAGCTCCTAATAGCCTTGACATTCTGGGGCTCTACCAACTTCTCTATGATCTCTATTTTTGCCCTATCCACTTCCACACCTGCCCTTGACACTCTATGTCCTAAGACAATCCCTTCATCTACCATAAAATGGCACTTCTCCCAATTTAGGACTAGGTTGGTCTCTTCGCACCTAGCCAGGACTTGTCCTAGGTTTTCTAGACAGGTTTTAAATGAATCCCCAAAAACTGAGAAGTCATCCATGAATATTTCTATCATGGATTCATCCAACTCAGAGAAGATTGCCATCATGCACCTTTGGAAAGTTGCCGGTGCATTGCATAAGCCAAAAGGCATTCTGCGGAAGGCAAACGTTCCAAAATGGCAAGTGAAGGTGGTCTTCTCTTGATCCTTAGGGTCTATAGTAATTTGATTATAGCCAGAGTACCCATCTAAAAAACAATAGTAGGCTCTACCAGCTATTCTGTCTAGCATCTGGTCAATAAACGGTATAGGGAAATGGTCTTTTTTAGTTTCTTTATTTAACTTTCTGTAATCCATACATACCCTCCACCCTGTGACAGTCCTTGTTGGAATCAGTTCGTTGTTCTCATTGACTACCACCGTTATTCCCCCCTTTTTAGGTACACATTGGATGGGGCTCACCCACTGGCTACTAGCTATGGGGAAAATCACTCCTGCATCTAACCACTTTATTATTTCTTTCTTCACTACCTCTTTCATAGAGGGGTTTAACCTACGCTGGTGATCTACCTTAGGTGTGTGCTCTTCCTCTAATATAATTTTGTGCATGCAATAAGAAGGGCTAATGCCTCGAATATCAGCAATAGTCCATGCTATAGCCTTCCTATGTTGCTTAAGCAGTAAAATTAAATCAACCTCATGCTGTTCACTTAGCTTAGAAGAAATAATTACAGGCAGCGTGTCATTATCTCCTAAATATGCATATTTGAGGTGAGTAGGTAGTGGTTTCAGTTCTAAAATAGGTGGATGCTCAATGGAGGGTTTCAAAGGATTTACAGTTCTATCAGTTAAATCGATATTCATACATACATGTTGAGGGTTATTTACAGGCATATTCATTATGTCAGATACATTTAAGTCAGCTACATCTACTTGTACATATTCACTAGCATGCTTGGTTAACAGTACATGCTCTAGTTGTTCTTCCATTAGTGAGTCAACAACATCCATGCTAGCACAAGACTCAGAATCAGAGGGATACCTTAAAGCTTTGTAAACACTAAATTTTACCTCTTCATCATGAACCCTCATAGTTAACTCACCTTTTTGCACATCTATTAGTGCCCTACCTGTGGCTAGAAATGGTCTACCTAGCAGGATGGGAACTGTTGCGTGCTCAATGTGAAAAGATAAATGTGCAAAAGGATAGAGAGAGCACTTAGAACATGCAAGCATACATGGTCTCACAGCAAGTAGTAAGTATATTTCATTCGTTTTTTCCACAGAGACTCATTTTTAGCTATTCGCGAAGTGTATTTGTTAAGAAAGATGGGATGAATTTGAGGGGGTAAAATTGGTTTTTAATTATCTAAGTTTTACTGAATGTGTAAAGGAATATACCATAAACAAATTAAAGTTAAAATCAGGCTCAAAGAACAAGAGATGGAATCAATAAACGAAGAAGAAAACAGCTACACAGAATGCGTTTTAGCAGAATTGCGAGAACCGCAATTAATCCGCAATTAAATGGCAGCGAAACTGATTAAAAGGGTGAATTAAGGGCTACTAATGACTATCCTATAGGCAGTTTATTACGATTATCAAGCTTTGGATCAACTCTCTATACATCAAACTCACTATATCTCAAGTATCGTCCGATTCCATGCATGAGAGACTCAAGTTTACTCGACTTCAAAGTAAGGTCTTAAGCATCTTGTTAAAGCAGGAGTGTTTAGTTTGTACTAGGGAAACGCCTATTCCTAGGCCGTTTCCTGATTACCATGAAAGGCTAGCATGATTATATGACTCTGAACTCTTACTCCTTCCAGAGGTTAGGAGTTCTTTGGACAAAATGGATGGCCAATCGAAATTGCCCGTGGGATGAAGCTTACATACAGTCAATGTTCGAGTGTTAATCTGCCTACTTGACTCACGTTTTTTAGCCTATAGTTCTGTCATTAGCATGCCCCTAAGTGATTTTAGTTACTCATGGATATGTAGAGAACAGAAATGGTAGATAAAACAGACATGCTTAGAAGATAAATGTACTTAAAACAGCAAGCCAAAGCCGTAGCAGAACCAGATGGAAACTGTAAAATGCAGAAATATACTTCGATTACTTTAAGTGTTTGAATGACAAAGGAAGCTTTAAAAGAACTGAATCCAAGGCAGACAACAACGAAATGCAGTAATTGAAATGCTCAACTAAGAACAACAGTGATCAGAAATGGAAATGAGAAGAACAAAGCAGAAAAACAGTAAAGGTTTGCTAGAAAACTCCGTGGCAGTCGCCTCGAATGATGGTGATGAGAAGTCAGCCCTGCTTGGATGAATCCAATCGAGAGAGAAGAAGAATCTTCTCTCCTTCCTATCAGATTATCGATTCCAAAAGCTTAGACTCTCACTCCAACAGACGGCAAAGGAAAACAGATGGAAACGGTGGACTGCAAGAAGACTTCTTCGCTTCGAATGATTACTGAACCTCCGACTTTGACCCCCTTTTATAGTAGTTTGCAGGTGCGTTTGGGCCAAGGAGAACCATCAATCTTCAACGTCATATATCAGAATGGATGGAGGAGAAAGAACGAATCCCTGAAAAGTCGGATCTAAACAGAAAAAGATCAGCCAACTTACGGTTTTAACTTGAATAATTGCGGTCACCGCAATTATTCCGCAATTCATTTGCAATGGTTATTTTTTCATTCTTTTCTTCGGTTTTCAACCCTTTTTCTACCTATTGTACACAAGTCCTATATTAGCTACCTTCTTCTAATTCTCATATTAAAGCATAGGTTTAAGCTAAATGCTAACAAAAACACCTAAATGTGTACATCTTCTTAAGCTAAATGGGTCCTAAATAAGTCACTTTCAGAGACTTAACAGGAACCTCCTTGTCTGCCTCATAGTCCAGGACAATGAAATCTGCAAGGAAAATGAATTTGTCAACTTTAACTAGAATATCCTCAATCTTACCTTCTGGATATGCGATGGATCTGTCTGCTAGCTGTAAAGTGACAGTAGTTGGACGTGCTTCTCCCATTCCCAACTGGCGGAATAGGGACAGGGGCATGAGATTTATGCTGGCGCCCAGGTCACAAAGCGCTCTGCCCACGTGCTTGCCTCCAAGTTCTACAGGTAAGGTGAAGGAACCAGGATCCTTCTCCTTCTTGGGCAGCTTGTTCTGGAGGATGGCACTGCACTCCTCGGTGAGGTTCACTGTTTCAAACTCACCAATTATTTTTTTGTTAGTAATAATGTCCTTCAAAAACTTTACATATGAAGGCATAGACTGTAAAACCTCTACAAAAGGAATGTTAACATGCACTTGCTTAAGTATTTCTAAAAATTTATTAAAATGAACTTCCTGTTCCTGCTTCTTCTTAAGCCTTCGAGGGTATGGAGGTGGTGGCACATATGCAGGCACGTCAGGGCGCCTTAGGATGGGTGGAGGCCTTGGAATGTCTTCTACCTCCTCAACAATTGGCTCTAGCCTGGCTCCTGATGTGCTAGTTGGTGGTGGACCTTGGCTTGGCAGAGACTCCAGTGGAGCACTAGACTCAGTGTTCTCTACTCTCTTTGGTGTGTCCTTTGTGTTGCTCACCAATGGTCTCCCACTCCTAAGTTCAATTGCTTGAACTTGTTCTTTGCCATCTCTCCTTGGTACCTCGGTATCAGCAGGGAGTCTACCTTGGGGCCTACTGTTGCGTGCTCAATGTGTAAAGATAAATATGCAAACAGGAAGAGAGAGCACTTAGAACATGCAAGCATACATGGTCTCACAGCAAGTAGTAAGTATATTTCATTCGTTTTTTCCACAGAGACTCATTTTTAGCTATTCGCGAAGTGTGAATGTTAAGAAAGATGGGATGAATTTGATGGGGTAAAATTGGTTTTTAATTAACTACTTTTTGCTGAATGTGTAGAGGGATATAACATAAACAAATTAAAGTTAAAACTAGACCTAAAGGACAAGAGATTGAATTAATAATCGAGGAAGAAAACAGCTAAACAGAATGATAAAAAGGCAGAATTGCGAGAACCGCAATTAATCCGCAATTAATTGGCAGCGAAACTGATTAAAAGGGTGGATTAAGGGCTACTAATGACTATCCTATAGGCAGTTTATTACGATTATCAAGCTTTGGATCAACTCTCTATACATCAAACTCACTCTATCTCAAGTATCGTCCGATTCCATGCATGAGAGACTCAAGTTTACTCGACTTCAAAGTAAGGTCTTAAGCATCTTGTTAAAGCAGGAGTGTTTAGTTTGTACTAGGGAAACGCCTATTCCTAGGCCGTTTCCTGATTACCATGAAAGGCTAGCATGATTGTATGACTCTGAACTCTTACTCCTTCCAGAGGTTAGGAGTTCTTTGGACAAAATGGATGGCCAATCGAAATTGCCCGTGGGATGAAGCTTACATACAATCAATGTTCGAGTGTTGAACTGACTACTTGACTCACGTTTTTTAGCCTATAATTCTGTCATTAGCATGCCCCTAAGTGAATTTAGTTACTCATGGATATATGAAGAACAGAGAGGGTAGATAAAACAGACATACTTAGAAGAGAAATGTGCTTAAAACAGGAAGCAAAACCCGTAGCAGAAGAAAGTATAAACTGTGAAGTGCAGAAACTTACTTTGATTAACTTGAACGTTTGAATGACAAAGGAAAGCTTTAAAAGGAATGAATCCAAGGCAGACAACAACGAAATGCAATAAGTAAATTACTAAACTAAGAACAACAATGATCAGTAAGGGAAATGAGAAGGAAAGAACAGAAAACAGTAAAGGATTGCTGAAAACTTCGTGGCAGTCGCCTCGAATGATGGTGATGAGAATTCAGCCGTGCTTGGATGAATCCAATCGAGAGAGAAGAAGAATCTTCTCTCCTTCCTATCAGATTATCGACTCCAAAAGCTGAGAACCTCACTCCAACAGACGGCAAAGGAAAACAGATGGAAATGGTGGACTGCAAGAAGACTTCTGCGCTTCGAATTGATGACTGAACCTCCGACTTTGATCCCCTTTTATAGTAGTTTGCAGGTGCGTTTGGGCCAAGGAGAACCATCAATCTTCAACGTCATATATCAGAATGGATGGAGGAGAAAGAATGAATCCCTGAAAAGTCGGATCTAAACAGAAAAAGATCAGCCAACTTACGGTTTTAACTTGAATAATTGCGGTCACCGCAATTATTCCGCAATGCATTCGCAATGGTTATTTTTTCATTCTTTTCTTCGGTTTTCAACCCTTTTTCTACCTATTGTACATAAGTCCTATATTAGCTACCTTCTTCTAATTCTCATATTAAAGCATAGGTTTAAGCTAAATGCTAACAAAAACACCTAAATGTGTACATCTTTTTAAGCTAAATGGGTCCTAAATAAGTCACTTTCAGAGACTTAACACACCCCCAAACTTAAGGCTTTGCTTGTCCTCAAGCATACTAAGGACTTACTTAGGCTGCTTTTTCTACTTCTTTAACTACCCACCGACTCCCTATAGCCCTCTCTCTAGCAGTGCTGTCCTGTGACACACTTCTAAGTTTAGACTAACCTCTAATCCAGCTTCTTCTGACTTCACCTGCCTACTATACCTGCTGCTTTTGTTAACCCCCCTACTACTGATCCAACTACTTTTATGATATTATGCTATTATCCCTAAGGTTTCAAATTCTACCAAGCTTTACTCTAGACTCAGTACATGCTTCTAGCTTATTTTTAATGTGTCTAGGATTCCTTAGAGTCATGCCAGTCTTAGTATTAACGGTGACAGTGGTACTTTTAGAGAACAACCTAAACCCTGGCATCACTACATTGGATATACATTCATCTCCCTAGACAAACCTAAAAGCTACAACCTTGTGCTTAGCTCATTAAGGATCAGAGTTCTTTTTTCATAGGACATCTAAGCCACAAGATTATAACTCCCAAGCATACATTCTTCTTCCCCTATTTCTCCTTTTTCTTTTTCTTTTTTACTTAGGTGGAGTCTCCCCTTGGTTTGCCTTTTGATGCAATGCCACTTGTGGTTTACACACTTGGCACTGATTACGCAGCAACTTGAGAAAGACTCCCCTCTTTATTCTATTTTTCACTTTTTCTATTTATCACAAAAAATTTTTTAGGAGAAGAAGAATGCTTATGTCCTAAGGAAGAGAGGAATGTTCCTAGGCCTAGGGTGGCCTCCCCCAAACTTCAACTACTCATTGTCCCCAATGAGTGTTTGAGGTGGCACACCCCCAAACTTGTCCTAGAAGCATCTAGTCTAAAGCAAAGCAAAGAGAATCTAAAAATCCTAGGCATAGGCAAAACATTCTAAAAGCAATTATCCCAGCAGCAGAAAATTTGAACATAACAGAAAGTTTTAAGGACTTATGGTTTATGCATGCTGAGCACTATTCAGAGGCAAATTTAAACTATCAAAGGGTGTCCTATGACACTCATTCAGCATGCTTCAAGATCAGCTATATAAGGTAGTCATGCGAGCAGCAAAAGATAGAATTTAACAAAGCACAGCCTAACTAAACAGACAGTCCAAAGCATGCAATCAGTCACAAAAATTGCGGGAACCGCAATTATTTCGCAATTCAATCTGGGCAGGTTTAACATTAATGCAGGCCCCTAGCATGCTTTTTCCTGGTACTCATGCATTCTAAAAATCAAACTAAACCATCCTACCTAATCAACTAACATCAGACTATCCTAAGCAAAAGGAAAAACATAAAACTAAACATCCAAAACAGATCAAAATTGAACCAAAAACAGCATAATATACATTATTCTATCAAAAAGCAGGAAAATTGTTTTGTTTTTCTGAAGGGATCAGTAATACTCCCTCGAGTGCTCTCCAAACCAGCACTCAATTCTCATCATCCTCATCTGGTTGCCTTGGTCGTGGGGGCACCCATGGAGTTAGGAGGTTGGTGGGGAAGTCCGGGAAGATGCACCCCAACTGGTCTGCAACTTCTTTGTCCCTCGCCTGCGCATAATTGGCCTATTGAGCCATTCTCCTCTGTATGTCCATTAAGCAGGCCATGGATAGGGACTGCTCAGCAGCCAGCCTATCCAACTCAAATTCCATGTTGCCCTTTCTTCTCAGCCTTAGGTGTGCAGGCAACTCCAGATGGCCTGTGTAGGGCAGCTGCTGCTCCAAGCGCTCGGTGGGAACTCCTGCAAGCAAGCATAACTTTGTGATGATGTTGGGGAAAAATAACGGCCCCTTACCCTTTTTTGCACACTCAGCTATGGCAGCAGTGATGACTTCTCCCACGTTGATCGTGAGACCTCTCATTATAGCATAAACCAGCAGCGAACGGCTCTGGTTAATTGTAGTCTCATGAGTCACTGGGGAGAGTCTTCTTCTTACGAATGAAAACCACACAGCTGCCTTAGCCGTGAGGTTGGCACTCATGAGAGTGTGCCGCCCATTGCGTGAGACTGTCCAGGAGGCCTCAGGCTGACCAATGGTGCGGATGGCTTCTTCTAGCACAGCCTCAGTCGGCTCATCAACTATCCGTGCATAATCTGTGTGAGGCTGGCCCCTTAGACCAAATGCTTCATTGATGGCCTTGGCAGAGAAATCAACTTCCACCCCTCTGACCACAGATAGGCCATCCTCAGGGCTGAGCACATTGGCGTAGAAATCGTACACCATGCTCGTGTAGGCTGGATTGGGAGGTCTGCAGAATTCCTCCCAACCATGGTTAATCACCCCTGCTCGCAAGAACTGCGGCAGGTCAGCTAGGCGATCAAGGAACCCCTTCTCGTGCAACAGGTCCCTTTTCCTCAGCTCCACGCCCCTGGATTCAGCATCAGACGAGACATACCTCACTGACTGAGGTTCGTCTTCAGGGTAGAGTTTAGCCTTCCCCTTGTCTGTTGGCTTGGCTGACTCGGCAGCCTCAACCTTGAGCCTTTTCAGTGAGGGCTCCGAGCTTTCTTTCTCTGCTGTAGGCACTCTCTTGGCCTTCTTTTTCTTCAACTTCTTGGATTTCTTGGCCTTGACAAGCTTGGCCTTCTTCTTCTTTTTCAGCCTTGCCTGGAGTTGTGGGAAACATGCCCCCAACGTCTCCTCCATAGAATCATCCTGCTGTGCAGGCTCGGCAGGGCTGTCTTCTCTCATGGGAGAAAAGACTTCTTCTTCTCCAGCATCTCCACTGCCTTGCGTGGACTCTTGATAATCCCCATAAGGGAATTCAGGATCAGGCCGTGGAGAATTGTGCTCTGCTGATGGTGTATGCGCAGAACTCAGTGGCGAAGATGGTGGTTCAGGACTCTGCACAGCCGCAGGTGGTAGATCAGAACTCTGAAGCGCTGGAGATGACTCGGCGCTCTGCGCAGGCGGTGATGATTCTGTGCTTTGCACCGGTTCAGATGGGAGAGGGCTGCGCACAGGTGACACAGACGGCGACGAACCTTCTTTTGCTGACTCGTGGGATGCACGATCAGGTTCTTGACTCTCCACAGAGGGAGTCTTGGCGATGGTTCGTTCGGCGGCAGTCTTGACAGTCCACCGGCGCTTCTTTGGCGTGCCCACTGGCTCAGATGGGCCAGCAGGGATCTCAGTGACCACCCTCCACTTCTTCCTACGAATAGGAAGCTTGCCAAGACGGCCAGTGCGTACAGCACCCTGATCAGCAAGGGTGAGAAGCGCTTCCCTCGCAGCCGCTTCAGCTGCGTCGTCGGCCTTCTTCTTGGCGGCGGATCTTTCAGCCCTAGTGGAAACCATTGTCAAATCTTGGAGGTTTGGAGAGAGAGATCAAAGGTGGAGAGAATCGCAGAAATCTTGGAGAGCAAAGAATGAGAGGATCGTATCAATCGGGCGCCTTCTAACGGCTATAAAAGCAACGAAAAAAATCCCAACGGCTCTTTTTGCGGATCCAGCAATTTTTGCGCAATTCTAGGGACAATATTTCATAACAAATCCAAACTTTGATCGCCCGTATCTTTCATTTGGCTCAACCGTTTCTTGATTTTTAAAGTGGGATTTACTCCCCTTGATCCCCTCTTTCGATTCCCTACAAAAACAAATAAAACAAACATTAACTACGCAATTAAAAATACCTCACAAAACATACAAACGATCATCGAAAAAAACAGAAAAAATAAACTAAGGCATTGGCCTTGACTAAACGAGCACAGTAACCACTCGTTCTCTCTCGTTTCTAACTTCATGCTTCATGTAGGAGGAAGGCCGAGAGAGTCTTCACATCCCCCTCCTCATAGTAGTGCTTCAACCTAGCACCATTGACCATAAATGGCTGTCCTTGCTGCAAGTTTTTAATCTCTATGGCACCATGAACAAAGACATTAGTAATAATAAATGGACCTGACCATCTAGACTTTAATTTGCCTGGAAATAGCTTTAATCGTGAGTTAAATAATAATACAAGTTGGCCCTTTTTAAAGTCTTTGATCCTGAGTCTACTGTCATGCCATATTTTTGTCTTTTCTTTGTACATCTTGGCATTCTCATAGGCCATGTGCCTAAGCTCATCAAGTTCATGTAGCTGTAAAGATCTTAATGTCCCTGCATCCTTCACACAAAAATTTAATTCTTTCATGGCCCAGAATGCCTTGTTCTCCAACTCAAGTGGCAAGTGGCAAGCCTTGCCATACACCAACCTATAGGGAGACATTCCTAGAGGTGTCTTATATGCTGTTCTATAAGCCCAAAGTGCATCCTCAAGTTTGAAAGACCAGTCTTTCCTATTAGGTTTGACTACCTTCTCTAGGATGTTCTTTATCTCCCTATTGGAAATCTCAGCTTGGCCATTTGAGTGTGGGTGGTAGGGAGTAGCTACCCTATGTCTAATGTTATATTTAGCCAATATCTTCTCCATAGCCTTATTAATGAAATGTGACCCCTCATCACTAATGATAGCACGAGGAGTCCCAAATCTAGTGAAAATGTGTCTATGCAAGAAGCTAGTGACTGTTTTAGCATCATTATTAGGACATGCCTTAGCTTCTACCCACTTTGACACGTAGTCTACTGCTACTAAAATGTACAGGTTACCTGATGATGGAGGGAATGGTCCCATGAAATCAATGCCCCACACATCAAAGAGCTCCAACTCTAAGATGTAGGTGAGAGGCATCTCATCCTTACGACTGAGGTTACCTGTCCTTTGGCATTCGTCACAGCTGTGGGCATAATTGTGGGCGTCCTTGAAGATTGTTGGCCAGTAGTAGCCACTCTGAAATACCTTAGCAGCTGTTCTTTGACCACCAAAGTGCCCACCGTAAGGAGATGAGTGACAGTGCTGCAGCACAGACTTCGCTTCAGCAGCTGTAACACACTTCCTCAACAACCCATCAGCACAGGTCCTGTAAAGTATGGGGTCATCCCAGATGAATTTCCTTGCTTCATGGAGGAACCTCTTCTTCTCTTGTCCTCCCTTGAACACTGGTAATACCTGTGATGCACGGAAGTTAGCAATGTCAGCAAACCAAGGTTCCTCATCGTTTTCACGATGAGTCAAAGCAAAGATGTGTTCATCTATAAAAGCATCAGAAATTGCGGGGTCCGCAATTTTTCCGCAATTGTGCTGCAATCGAGACAGGTGATCTGCAACCACGTTTTCACATCCCTTCTTGTCCCGAATGTCCAAATCGAATTCCTGCAGCAATAACACCCATCTAATCAATCTAGGCTTAGCATCAGCCTTCCTCATCAAATATTTTAAAGCAGAATGGTCAGTATATACAATGGTTCTAGTTCCTACAATATAGTTCCTAAATTTTTCACAAGCAAATACTACAGCAAGCATCTCCTTCTCTGTAGTTGTATAGTTACATTGAGCCTCATTCAAGGTCTTACTAGCATAATAGACAGGATGTGTGAGCTTGTCAATCTTCTGTCCTAACATGACTCCTACAGCATAGTCACTGGCATCACATAGCATCTCAAATGGGAGATCCCAATTTGGTCCTACTATGATTGGTGCTGTGACCAGTGCTTCCTTAAGGGTTTTCCAAGCTACTACACATGCTTTAGAAAAGATGAATGGCCTACCTAACTCTAGAAGCTCACATAGAGGCTTGGCTATCTTAGAAAAGTCCTTGATGAACCTTCTATAGAAGCCAGCATGCCCTAAGAAACTCCTAATAGCCTTGACATTCTGGGGCTCTACCAACTTCTCTATGACCTCGATTTTTGCCCTATCCACTTCTACACCTGCCCTTGACACTCGATGTCCTAAGACAATCCCTTCATCTACCATGAAATGGCATTTTTCCCAATTTAGGACTAGGTTGGTCTCTTCACACCTAGCCAGGACTTGTCCTAGGTTCTCTAGACAGGTTTTAAATGAGTCCCCAAAGACTGAGAAGTCATCCATGAATATTTCTATTATGGACTCATCCAACTCAGAGAAGATCGCCATCATGCACCTTTGGAAAGTTGCCGGTGCATTGCATAAGCCAAAAGGCATTCTGCGGAAGGCAAACGTTCCAAAAGGGCAAGTGAAGGTAGTCTTCTCTTGATCCTTAGGGTCTATAGTGATTTGATTATAGCCAGAGTACCCATCTAAAAAACAATAGTAGGCTCTACCAGCTATTCTGTCTAGCATCTGGTCAATAAATGGTAGGGGGAAATGGTCTTTTTTAGTTTCTTTATTCAGTTTTCTGTAATCCATACATACCCTCCACCCCGTGACAGTCCTTGTTGGAATCAGTTCGTTGTTCTCATTGACTACCACAGTTATTCCCCCCTTTTTAGGTACACATTGGATGGGGCTCACCCACTGGCTACTAGCTATGGGGAAAATCACTCCTGCATCTAACCACTTGATTATTTCTTTCTTCACTACCTCTTTCATAGAGGGGTTTAACCTACGCTGGTGATCTACCTTAGGTGTGTGTTCTTCCTCTAATATAATTTTGTGCATGCAATAAGAAGGGCTAATGCCTCGAATATCAGCAATAGTCCATGCTATAGCCTTCCTATGTTGCTTAAGCAGTAAAATTAAATCAACCTCATGCTGTTCACTAAGCTTAGAAGAAATAATTACAGGCAGCGTATCATTATCTCCTAGATATGCATATTTGAGGTGAGTTGGTAGTGGTTTCAGTTCTAAAACAGGTGGATGCTCAATGGAGGGCTTTAACGGATTTACAGTTCTATCAGTTAAGTCCATAGTCATACATACATGCTGAGGTCTATCTACAGGCATATTCATTATGTCAGATACATTCAGATCATCTACATCTAATCCTACATATTCGTTAGCATGCTTGGTTAATAATACATGCTCTAATTGTTCTTCCATTAGTGAGTCAACAACATCAATGCTAGCACAAGACTCAGAATCAGAGGGATACCTTAAAGCTTTGTAAACACTAAATTTTACCTCTTCATCATGAACCCTCATAGTTAACTCACCTTTTTGCACGTCTATTAGTGCCCTACCTGTGGCTAGAAATGGTCTACCTAGCAGGATGGGAACCTCCTTGTCTGCCTCATAGTCCAGGACAATGAAATCTGCAAGGAAAATAAATTTGTCAACTTTAACTAGAATATCCTCAATCTTACCTTCTGGATATGCGATGGATCTGTCTGCTAGTTGTAAAGTGACAGTAGTTGGACGTGCTTCTCCCATTCCCAACTGGCGGAATAGGGACAGGGGCATGAGATTTATGCTGGCGCCCAGGTCACAAAGCGCTCTGCCCACGTGCTTGCCTCCAAGTTCTACAGGTAAGGTGAAGGAACCAGGATCCTTCTCCTTCTTGGGCAGCTTGTTTTGGAGGATGGCACTGCACTCCTCGGTGAGGTTTACTGTTTCAAACTCACCAATTATTCTTTTGTTAGTAATAATGTCCTTCAAAAACTTTACATATGAAGGCATAGACTGTAAAACCTCCACAAAAGGAATGTTAACATGCACTTGCTTAAGTATTTCTAAAAATTTATTAAAATGAACTTCCTGTTCCTGCTTCTTTTTAAGCCTTCGAGGGTATGGAGGTGGTGGCACATATGCAGGCACGTCAGGACGCCTTAAGATAGGTGGAGGCCTTGGAATTTCTTCTACGTCCTCAACAATTGGCTCTAGCCTGGCTCCTGATGTGCTAGTTGGTGGTGGACCTTGGCTTGGCAGAGATTCCAGTGGAGCACTAGACTCAGTGTTCTCTACTCTCTTTGGTGTGTCCTTTGTAATGCTCACCAATGGTCTTCCACTCCTAAGTTCAATGGCTTGAACTTGTTCTTTGCCATCTCTCCTTGGTACCTCGGTATCAGCAGGGAGTCTACCTTGGGGCCTACTTTTAAGTTCATTGGCTAATTGGCCTATTTGGTTTTCCAGGCTCCTAAGAGTAGCTTGCTGGCTCTGAAGAGTAGCATCATTCTTAGCTATATATTCCTTGAGTAGGTTTTCTACAGAAGATCCTACAGGTTGGTTGTAAGGTTTTTGGTACATTGACTGGTTATGTTGGGGAGTGAAACCAGGTGTTCCACTCGGCCTTGGTTGGTTGGGATTTTGGTTAGTGTTTTGTTGGCCACCCCATGACAGGTTAGGGTGGTTTCTCCAACCAGGGTTATAGGTGTTGGAGTAGGGGTTATTCCTAGGCTGTTGCTGACTTCCTACATAGCAGACTGAGGATGGACTCCCAGGGCAGTATTCATAAGGGTGCCCTTCCCCACAGAATCCACAGATTGGTGCCTCGCCTTGATTTGGTTGAGTGCCCATTGACATGGCTGTGGCGGTATTGGCACTGGTTTGGAGATTGGCCTGAGCCATTTGCTTGACTAAGTTGGTCAGGGCATTTATTTGGGTGCTCATGGCGCTTAGAGCATCCTTGTCTTGAGCCCTAGTTGGCTCTACTGGATCGTCTGACCATCTACAGTGAGATGCTGAGATCTTCTCCAAGATCTCATAAGCTTCGTTGTAACTCTTGGACAACATGGAACCTCCAGCAGATGAATTTAAGACTTGTCTGGTGCTGGGGTTGCATCCTTTAAAGAAAACTTCTATTTGGATACACCATGGAATGCCATGGTGTGGACATTTAATGAGAAGGTCTTTGAATCTAGTCCAAGCTTCGTGGAGAGACTCATTATCAGCTTGTTTAAACTTTATGATATCATCACGAAAGGTTGAATTCCTATCAGGTGGGAAGTATTTGACTAGGAATTTTTCTGCTAGATCTGTCCAATTGCGGACAGATCCTGAGGGCAATGAATTTAACCATGTTTTGGCTTTGTCCCTCAAAGAGTAAGGGAAAAGATATAGCCTCAGGGCTTCTTGGGAAACTCCAGGGATTAGGAAGGTGTCACTAACTCCTAGGAAGTTCCTAAGGTGGTTATGGGGGTCCTCATTTTCTATTCCAAAGAATTGTCCCACAGTGGACAACATTTGGAACATCACTGGTTTTAACTCGAATGAGTGGGCAGTGATTTCAGGACGGATTATGCTGGGGTTCAGCTCCCCAGGCATAGGTACTAGATATGACAGAATGGCACTATTCTTGTCATTCGCTATTTCGATGGGGTTGCGAATGGCTTGTGCCGGATTTGGAACTAGATCGCCCATTTCTTTAGTTTCAGGTGTGGTTTGAGGTATAGGAGGTTGTTTAAAGAGACGTTTCTTTGCCTTATTCCTAGCTCGAAGTGATCTTTCAGGTTCAGGATCGAACTCTAAATTACTATGTGAACGCTCACTCATAAACTACCTTAATAGCACCTGCAAAAGAAATGAAACAGATTAGTTTCACTCAATGATAAACTTGATTTTTCAAACTTAACAACTTCGTTTTCACTTAAAATAAGTCCCCGGCAGCGGCGCCAAAAACTTGTTGCGTGCTCAATGTGTAAAGATAAATATGCAAACAGGAAGAGAGAGCACTTAGAACATGCAAGCATACATGGTCTCACAGCAAGTAGTAAGTATATTTCATTCGTTTTTTCCACAGAGACTCATTTTTAGCTATTCGCGAAGTGTGAATGTTAAGAAAGATGGGATGAATTTGATGGGGTAAAATTGGTTTTTAATTAACTACTTTTTGCTGAATGTGTAGAGGGATATAACATAAACAAATTAAAGTTAAAACTAGACCTAAAGGACAAGAGATGGAATTAATAATCGAGGAAGAAAACAGCTAAACAGAATGATAAAAAGGCAGAATTGCGAGAACCGCAATTAATCCGCAATTAATTGGCAGCGAAACTGATTAAAAGGGTGGATTAAGGGCTACTAATGACTATCCTATAGGCAGTTTATTACGATTATCAAGCTTTGGATCAACTCTCTATACATCAAACTCACTCTATCTCAAGTATCGTCCGATTCCATGCATGAGAGACTCAAGTTTACTCGACTTCAAAGTAAGGTCTTAAGCATCTTGTTAAAGCAGGAGTGTTTAGTTTGTACTAGGGAAACGCCTATTCCTAGGCCGTTTCCTGATTACCATGAAAGGCTAGCATGATTGTATGACTCTGAACTCTTACTCCTTCCAGAGGTTAGGAGTTCTTTGGACAAAATGGATGGCCAATCGAAATTGCCCGTGGGATGAAGCTTACATACAATCAATGTTCGAGTGTTGAACTGACTACTTGACTCACGTTTTTTAGCCTATAATTCTGTCATTAGCATGCCCCTAAGTGAATTTAGTTACTCATGGATATATGAAGAACAGAGAGGGTAGATAAAACAGACATACTTAGAAGAGAAATGTGCTTAAAACAGGAAGCAAAACCCGTAGCAGAAGAAAGTATAAACTGTGAAGTGCAGAAACTTACTTTGATTAACTTGAACGTTTGAATGACAAAGGAAAGCTTTAAAAGGAATGAATCCAAGGCAGACAACAACGAAATGCAATAAGTAAATTACTAAACTAAGAACAACAATGATCAGTAAGGGAAATGAGAAGGAAAGAACAGAAAACAGTAAAGGATTGCTGAAAACTTCGTGGCAGTCGCCTCGAATGATGGTGATGAGAATTCAGCCGTGCTTGGATGAATCCAATCGAGAGAGAAGAAGAATCTTCTCTCCTTCCTATCAGATTATCGACTCCAAAAGCTGAGAACCTCACTCCAACAGACGGCAAAGGAAAACAGATGGAAATGGTGGACTGCAAGAAGACTTCTGCGCTTCGAATTGATGACTGAACCTCCGACTTTGATCCCCTTTTATAGTAGTTTGCAGGTGCGTTTGGGCCAAGGAGAACCATCAATCTTCAACGTCATATATCAGAATGGATGGAGGAGAAAGAATGAATCCCTGAAAAGTCGGATCTAAACAGAAAAAGATCAGCCAACTTACGGTTTTAACTTGAATAATTGCGGTCACCGCAATTATTCCGCAATGCATTCGCAATGGTTATTTTTTCATTCTTTTCTTCGGTTTTCAACCCTTTTTCTACCTATTGTACATAAGTCCTATATTAGCTACCTTCTTCTAATTCTCATATTAAAGCATAGGTTTAAGCTAAATGCTAACAAAAACACCTAAATGTGTACATCTTCTTAAGCTAAATGGGTCCTAAATAAGTCACTTTCAGAGACTTAACACCTACTTTTAAGTTCATTGGCTAATTGGCCTATTTGGTTCTCTAGGCTCCTAAGAGTAGCTTGCTGGCTCTGAAGAGTAGCATCATTCTTAGCTATATATTCCTTGAGTAGGTTTTCTACAGAAGATCCTACAAGTTGATTGTAAGGCTTTTGGTACATTGACTGGTTATGTTGGGGAGTGAAACCAGGTGTTCCACTCGGCCTTGGTTGGTTAGGATTTTGGTTAGTGTTCTGTTGGCCACCCCATGACAGGTTAGGGTGGTTTCTCCAACCAGGGTTATAGGTGTTGGAGTAGGGGTTATTCCCTAGGCTGCTGCTGGCTTCCTACATAGCAGACTGAGGATGGATTCCCAGGGCAGTATTCATATGGGTGCCCTTCCCCACAGAATCCACAGATAGGTGCCTCGCCTTGATTTGGTTGGGTGCCCATTGACATGGCTGTGGCGGTATTGGCACTGGTTTGGAGATTGGCCTGAGCCATTTGCTTAACTAGGTTGGTCAAGGCGTTTATTTGGGTGCTCATGGCGCTTAGAGCATCCTTGTCTTGAGCCCTAGTTGGCTCTACTGGATCGTCTGACCACCTACAATGAGATGTTGAGATCTTCTCCAAGATCTCATAAGCTTCGTTGTAACTCTTGGACAACATGGAACCTCCAGCAGATGAATTTAAAACTTGTCTGGTGCTGGGGTTGCATCCTTTAAAGAAGACTTCTATTTGGATACACCATGGAATGCCATGGTGTGGACATTTAATGAGAAGGTCTTTGAATCTTGTCCAAGCTTCGTGAAGAGACTCACTTGGAGCTTGTTTGAACTTTATGATATCATCACGAAAGGTAGAATTCCTATCAGGTGGGAAGTATTTGACTAGGAATTTTTCTGCTAAATCTGTCCAATTGCGGACAGATCCTGAGGGTAAAGAATTTAACCATGTTTTGGCTTTGTCCCTCAAAGAGTAAGGGAAAAGATATAGCCTCAGGGCTTCTTGGGAAACTCCAGGGATTAGGAAGGTGTCACTAACTCCTAAGAAGTTCCTAAGGTGGTTATGGGGGTCCTCATTTTCTATTCCAAAGAATTGCCCCACAGTGGACAACATTTGGAACATCACTGGCTTTAACTCGAATGAGTTGGCAGTGATTTCAGGACGGATTATGCTGGGGTTCAGCTCCCCAGGCATAGGTACTAAATATGAGAGGATGGCGCTATCCTTGTCATTCGCTATTTCAATGGGATTGCGAGTGACAGGCACCAGGTTTTGATTTACTCCAGCCATTTCTTCTTGAGGTAATTGCGGAGGAATTGTAGTCTCTGCAATGATTGGAGGTAAAAGGGTTTGTTTAAAGAGACGTTTCTTGGCTCTATTCCTAGCTCTAAGTAATCTCTCGGGCTCAGGGTTGAACTCTAGATCACTACTTGGAGTCTCATTCATAAACTACCCTAAATGGTACCTGAAAAAGAAATGAAGATGGATCAAATTCAATGGAAAATAATTTGATGTTTCAGACTTAACAAACTTCGTTTTCACTTAAAATAAGTCCCCGGCAGCGGCGCCAAAAACTTGTTGCGTGCTCAATGTGTTAATAAAAATGATAAATAAGAGAGAGAGAGCACTCAGAACATGCAAGCATACATGATCTTATAGCAAGTAGTAAGTATATTTCATTCGTTTTCCCACAGAGACTTGTTTTTAGCTATTCTCGAAGTGTTTTTGTTAAGAAAGATGGGGTGGATTTGAGGGGGTAAAATTGGTTTTTAATTATCTAAGTTGCGCTGAATATGTAAAGGAATATAACATAAACAAATTAAGGTTAAAATCAGACTCAAAGAACAAGAGATGGAATTGATAAACGAAGAAGAAAACAGCTAATCAGAATGAAAACTTAGTAGAATTGCGGGGACCGCAATGTTACCGCAATTAAACAGCAGCGAAAGTGTGTAAATGGGTGAATTGAGGGCTACTAATGACTATCCTATAGGCCTTTTTATACGATTCTCAAGCACTGGATCTACTCTCTATACATCAAACTCACTCTATCTCAAGTATCGTCCGATTCCATGCATTAGAGACTTAAGTTTACTCGACTTCAAAGTAAGGTCTTAAGCATCTTGTTAAAACAGGAGTGTTTAGTTTGTACTAGGGAAACTCCTATTCCTAGGCCGTTTCCTGATTACCATGAAAGGCTAGCATGATTATATGACTCTGAACTCTTACTCCTTCCAGAGGTTAGGAGTTCTTTGGACAAAATGGATGGCCAATCGAAATTGCCCGTGGGATGAAGCTTACATATAATCAATGTTTGAAGGCGATCCTACATGCTTGATTCACGTTTTTTAAGCCTATAGTTCTGTCATTAGCATGCCCCTAAGTGATTTAGCTACTCATGGATATATGGAGAACAGAAAGGGTAGATAAAACAGACATGCTTAGAAGAGAAATGTGTGTAAAATAGCGAGACAAAACCGTAGCAGAACAAGGTGGAAACTGTAAAATGCAGAATTGTACTTTGATTACTTTGAGTGTTTGAATGACAAAGGAAAGCTTTGAAGAAATGAATCCAAGACAGACAACAACGAAATGCAGTAAGTAAAATACTAAACTAAGAACAACAATAATCAAACTGGAAATAAGAGGAAGAACGACAGAAAAGCAGTAAAGGGTGCTGAACAGATTCGTGCAGTCGCCTCGAATGGAAGGGATGAGAGGTTAGCCTTGCTTGGATGAATCCAATCGAGAGAGAAGAAGAATCTTCTCTCCTTCCTATCAGATTATCGATTCCAACAGCTGAGACCCTCACTCCAACAGACGGCAAAGGAAAACAGATGGAAATGGTGGACTGCGAGAAGACTTCTGCGCTTCGAGTGATGACTGAACCTCCGACTTTGACCCCCTTTTATAGTAGTTTGCAGGTGCGTTTGGGCCAAGGAGAACCATCAGTCTTCAACGTCATATATCAGAATGGATGGAGGAGAAAGAACGAATCCCTGAAAAGTCGGATCTAAACAGAAAAAGGTCAGCCAACTTACGGTTTTAACTTGAATAATTGCGGTCACCGCAATGATTTCGCAATTCATTCGCAATGTTTATTTTTTCATTCTTTTCCTTCGGTTTTCAACCCTTTTTCTACCTATTGTGCATAAGTCCTAAATTAGCTACCTTCTTCTAATTCTCATATTAAAGCATAGGTTTAGGCTAAATGCTAACAAAAACACCTAAATGTGTACATCTTCTTAAGCTAAATGGGTCCTAAATAAGTCACTTTCAGAGACTTAACAGACGCCGTCTTCACCACTGAATTCCGTGCAGACGCCTACAGCAGAGCAGAGTGCCACACCTTCGCACACGCCTCCACGGCCTGACCCTGAATTCCCATATGGGGAGTACCAGGAATCCACTCAGGGCAGTGGGGAAGGTGGTGAAGACGAGGTCTTCTCGCCTGCAAGGGAAGCTAGCCCAGAGAGTCCTGCACAGCAGGATGATTCCATGGAAGAGACGCTGGGGGCATGCCTGCAGCAGATCAACATTGAGGCAAAGCTCAAGAAGAAGAAGGCCAAGATTGTCAAGGCCAGGCGATCCAAGAAGCTGAAAAAGAAGAAGGCTAAAAGGGCGCCTTCAGCAGACAAAGAGAGCACTGAGCCTTCGCTCAAACGACTCAAGGTTGAGGCTGCCGAGTCAGCCAAACCATCAGATAAAGGGAAGGCAAACCTCTACCCTGAAGACGAGCCTCAGTCAGTGAGGTATGTTTCCTCTGATGCTGAGTCCAGGGGTGCTGAGCTGAGGAAGAGGGAGTTGCTGCACGAGAAAGGCTTCCTCGACCGACCTGCTGACCTGCCGCAGTTCTTGCGCGCAGGAGTGATAAACCACGGCTGGGAGGAATTTTGCAGACCGCCCAATCCAGCCTACACGAGCATGGTGTATGATTTCTACGCCAATGTGCTCAGCCCTGAGGATGGCCTGTCTGTGGTCAGAGGGGTAGAAGTGGATTTCTCAGCCAAGGCCATCAACGAAGCCTATGGTCTCAAGGGCCAAACACATACAGATTATGCACGGATCGTTGATGAGCCTACTGAGGCAGTGCTGGAGGAGGCCATTCGAACCATTGGCCAGCCTGAGGCAGCGTGGACTGTATCACGCAATGGGAGGCACACTCTCATGAGTGCCAACCTCACGGCTAAGGCGGCTGTTTGGTTTTCGTTCGTGAGAAGGAGATTGTCCCCAGTGACTCACGAGACTACAATCAACCAGAGCCGATCGCTGCTGGTGTATGCGATAATGAGAGGTCTCACGATCAACGTGGGAGAAGTCATCACTGCTGCTATTGCTGAGTGCGCCAAGAAAGGTAAGGGACCACTGTTTTTCCCTAACACCATAACCAAACTATGTTTGCTTGCAGGAGTCCCCACCGAGCGCATGGAGCAGCAAATGGCTTACACAGGCCACTTGGAGCTGCCGGCTAGCCTGAGGCTGAAGAGGAAGGGGAATATGGAGTTTGAACTGGATAGGCTGGCTGCTGAGCAGTCCCTATCCATGGCCTGCCTGATGGATATGCAGAGGAGAATGGCTCAATGGGCCACTTATGCGCAGGCAAGGGACAAGGAAGTTGCAGACCAACTTGGGTGCATCTTCCCTGACTTCCCCACAAATCTCCTGACTCCATGGGTGCCTCCACGACCACGACAACCAGATGAGGATGAAGATGTTTGAGTGCTGGTTTGAAGTGCACTGAAGGGAGTATTGCTGTTCCCTTAGAAAAAAAAAAAAACAATTTTCTGCTTTCTGATAGACTATGTGAATTATGCTGTTTTAGTACACTTTTTGATCTGTCTTAGATGCTTAGCTTTATGTTTTTAATTTTGCTTAGTATAGTCTGATGATAGGAGCCTAGGTAGGTTAGTTTTGTTTTATTTTTAGAAGAGCTTGAATGACTGGAAAAAGCATGCTTAGGGGCCTTAATCACTGTTATATCTGCCCTGACTTAATTGCGAAATAATTGCGGTCCCCGCAATTTTCATTACTAAAAGCATGTTTTGGACTGTCTGTTTAGCTAGGCTGTGATCTGTTTAAATTCCTTCTTTTGCTGCTATCATGACTACCATATATAGCTTATCTAAAAGCATGCTGGAGG
Organism: Herpetospermum pedunculosum; assembly: GCA_028017165.1. Taxonomy (NCBI): domain Eukaryota; kingdom Viridiplantae; phylum Streptophyta; class Magnoliopsida; order Cucurbitales; family Cucurbitaceae; genus Herpetospermum; species Herpetospermum pedunculosum. The sequence continues at coordinate 15,573,033 of CM051526.1, forward strand.
AGTGTCATAAGACACCCTTTGCTAAGTTTAAATCAACCTCTAAACAGCTCAGCATGCACAGCTTTAAGCCCTTAACTGTCTGTTTTTTTGAAAATTACTGCTGCTGTGATATTTTCTTTTAAATGTTCTGTCTATGCCTAGGGCTTTAGATTCTCTTTGTTTTACCTTAGATTAGATGCTTCTAGGATAGTTTGGGGGTGTGCCACCTCAGACACTCATTGGGGACAATGAGTACTTGAAGTTTGGGGGAGGCCACCCTAGGCCTAGGAACATTCCTCTCTCCCTTAGAAACATAAGCATTCTTCTTCTCCTTTACAAAAAATGATGAACTGAAAAAAAAAATGAAAAATAGAATAAAGAGGGGGGTCTCTCTTAGGTTGCTAAGTAATCAGTGCCAAGTGTGTGACCCACAAGTGGCATTGCATCAAAAGGCAACCAAAGGAGAAGCCCCACCTAAGTAAAGAAAAGGGAAGAAGAATGTATACCTAGGAGTTATAACTTTGTGGCTTAGATGTCCTATTTAAAAAGAACTCTGATCCTCAATTAGCTAAGCACAAAGTTGTAACTCGTAGGGTTGTTTAGGGAGATGAGTGTTTATCCAATGTAGTGATGCTAGGGTTTAGGTTGTTCTTTAAAAGTACTACTGTCACCGTTAATACTAAGACTGGCATGACTCTAAGGAATCCTAGACAAATTAAGAATAAAACTAGAAGCATGTACTGAGTCTGAGGTAAAGCTAGGCAGAATTTGAAACCTTAGGGATAGTGGCATGATATGACAAAAGCAAATAGATCAGTTGTAGGAAGTTAATAAAAGCAGGTGAGTGTTAGGCAGGCGAAGTCAGAAGAAGCTAGATAAGAGGGTAGTTTTAAACTGAGAGGTGTGTCACAGGACAGCAGTGCTATAGATAGGGATATAGGGGAGTCAGTAGGTGGTTAAAGAAGGTGAAACAGCAGCCTAGGTAAGTCCTTAGTATGCTTGAGGACAAGCAAAACCTTAAGTTTGGGGGTGTGTTAAGTCTCTGAAAGTGACTTATTTAGGACCCATTTAGCTTAAGAAGATGTACACTTTTAGGTGTTTTTGATAGCATTTAGCCTAAACCTATGCTTAAATATGAGAATGAGAAGAAGGTAGCTAAATTAGGAGTTTTGTACAATAGGAAAGAAAAGGGTTGAAAACCGAAGGAAAAGAATGAAAAAAGCTGCATTGCGACAGCATTGCGAAAACATTGCTGAAGCCGCAATTATTCAAGTGAAAACCGTAAGTTGACTGATCTGTTTCTGTTAATTTCCGTAATTTCAGGGATTCGTTCTTTCTCCTCCATCCATTCTGATATATGACGTTGAAGATTGATGGTTCTCCTTGGCCCAAACGCACCTGCAAACTACTATAAAAGGGGGTCAAAGTCGGAGGTTCAGTCATCATCCGAAAGCGTAGAGTCTTCTCGCAGTCCATCTTTTCGCCCTGTTTTCCTTTGCCGTCTGTTGGAGTGAGAGTCTCAGCTGTTGGAATCGATAATCTGATAGGAAGGAGAGGAGATTCTTCTTCTCTCTCGATTGGATTCATCCAAGCAAGGCTGACCTTTCATCCCCTTCATTCGAGGCGACTGCAACGAGGCTTTCAAGCACCATTTACTGCTTTTTGTCTTTCCTTTCTCATTTCCAGCATTGTTTCGTTATCGCTTCTGGTTTAGTGATTAGTTTACTTCATTTCGTTGCTTTCTGTCTTTGGATTGTTTACTTTAAGTTTCCCTTTGTTCGTTCAAACATTCAAAGTAATCAAATTACAAGTCTTCATTTCACAGTTTCCATCTTCTGCTGCTACGGCTTTGTCTTACTGTTTGGAGTACATTTCCCTTCTAAGCATGTCTGTTTTATCTTATATTTCTGTTCTCTATATATCCATGAGTAGCTAAGTCACTTAGGGGCATGCTAATGACAGAACTATAGGCTAAAAAACGTGAACCAAGCATGTAGGATAGCTTCGAAGCATTGATTGTATGTAAGCTTCATTCCACGGGCAATTTCGATTGGCCATCCATTTTGTCCAAAGAACTCCTAACCTCTGGAAGGAGTAAGAGTTCAGAGTCGTATAATCATGCTAGCCTTTCATGGTAACCAGGAAACGGCCTAGGAATAGGCGTTTCCCTAGTACAAACTAAACACTTCTGTTTTAACAAGATGTTTAAGACCTTACTTTGAGTTGAGTAAACTAAAGAATCTAATGCATGGAATCGGACGATACATGAGATAGAGTGAGTTTGATGCATAGAGAGTTGATCCAATGCTTGGGAATCGTATTAAAATGCCTATAGGATAGTCGTTAGTAGCCCTTAATTCTCCATTTTACACACGTTTGCTGTTTTTACAATTGCGATAACATTGCGGTGTCCGCAATTCTGCTAAGTTACCATTCTGATTAGCTGGTTTCTTCTTCGTTTATTAATTCCATCTCTTGTCTTTTGAGTCTAATTTCAACTTGCATTTGTTTATGTTGCATTCCTTTACACATTCAGCAAAACTTAGATAATTAAAAACCAATTTTACCCCATCAAATCCACCCCTTCTTTCTTAACAAATACACTTCGTGAATAGCTAAAAATAAGTCTCTGTGGAAAAAACGAATGAAATATACTTACTACTTGCTGTGAGACCATGTATGCTTGCATGTCCTGAGTGCTCTCTCTACCTTCTTGCTTATTCTTATTAACACATTGAGCACGCAACAAAGGGCACCTGTATGAATACTGCCCTGGGAATCCAGCCTCAGTCTGCTATGTTGGAAGCCAGCAGCAGCCTAGGAACAACCCCTATTCCAATACTTACAATCCTGGTTGGAGGAACCACCCAAACCTTTCTTGGGGTGGCCAACAGAATGCTAACCAAGCTCCTAACCAGCCAAGACCGAGTGGAACACCTGGTTTCACTCCCCAACATAACCAATCCATGTACCAAAAACCATACAACAAACCTGTAGGGTCTTCTGTAGAAAACTTACTTAATGAATACATAGCCAAGAATGATGCCACTCTACAGAGTCAGCAAGCAACTCTTAGGAGCCTAGAGAACCAGATAGGGCAACTAGCTAATGAACTCAAAAGTAGGCCCCAAGGTAGACTACCTGCTGACCCTGAAGTACCAAGGAGAGATGGTAAAGAGCAAGTTCAAGCAATTGAACTTAGAAGTGGGAGACCATTGGTGAGCAACACCAAAGAAACACCAAAGAGAGTAGAGAACAATGAGTCTAGTGCTCCACTAGAGTCTCTGCCAAACCAAGGTCAACCATCACCAAGCACATCAGGACCAAGGCTGGAGCCAATCATGGAAGAGATAGAAGAGATTCCAAGGCCTCCACCTATCCTGAGGCGACCTGAAGTGCCTGCATATGTGCCACCACCTCCATTTCCTCGAAGGCTAAAGAAGAAACAAGAACAGGAAGTGCACTTTAACAAATTTCTAGAAATTCTTAAGCAAGTGCATGTTAATATTCCTTTTGTAGAAGTTTTACAGTCTATGCCCTCTTATGTAAAATTTTTGAAGGATATTATTACTAACAAAAGAATAATTGGTGAGTTTGAAACAGTCAATCTCACTGAGGAGTGTAGTGCCATACTCCAGAACAAGCTACCCAAGAAGGAGAAGGATCCTGGTTCCTTCACCTTACCTGTAGAGCTAGGAGGCAAGCACGTGGGCAGAGCTCTTTGTGACCTGGGAGCCAGCATAAACCTCATGCCCCTATCACTATTTAGCCAGCTAGGAATAGGAGAAGCACGTCCAACCACTCTCACTTTACAACTCGCAGACAGATCCATAGCCTACCCTGAGGGTAAGATTGAGGATATTCTTGTAAAGGTTGACAAGTTTATTTTCCTTGCAGATTTCATTATCCTGGATTATGAAGCAGACAAGGAGGTCCCCATCCTATTAGGCAGACCATTTCTAGCCACAGGTAGGGCCCTGATAGATGTCCAAAAAGGTGAGCTCACAATGAGGGTTCATGATGAAGAGGTGAAATTTAGTGTGTATAAAGCCTTAAGGTACCCCTCTGACTCTGAATCTTGTGCTAGCATGGACATTGTAGACTCACTAATGGAAGAACAGCTGGAGCATGTATTATTAACTAAGCATGCTAATGAATATGTACAATTAGATGTAGCTGATTTGAATGTATCTGAGATAATGGATATACCTGTAGATAAAACACAGCATGTATGTATAAATAAAGACCTAACTACCAAATCCATGAATCCTTTAAAACCATCCATTGAGCATCCACCTGTCTTAGAATTGAAACCTCTACCCACTCACCTCAAGTATGCATATCTAGGAAGTAATGATACTTTGCCTGTGATTATTTCTTCTAAATTAAGTGAAAAGCATGAGGTTGAATTGATTTTATTACTTAAGCAACATAGGAAGGCTATTGCATGGACTATTGCTGATATTAGAGGCATTAGCCCTTCCTATTGCATGCATAAGATTATACTAGAGGAAGAACATACACCTAGAGTAGACCACCAACGTAGGCTGAACCCCTCTATGAAAGAGGTAGTTAAAAAGGAAATAATAAAATGGTTAGATGCTGGTGTGATCTTCCCTATAGATAGTAGTCAGTGGGTGAGCCCTATACAATGTGTACCTAAGAAGGGGGGGATGACTGTGGTAGTCAATGAGAACAATGAACTGATTCCAACTAGGACTGTCACAGGATGGAGAGTTTGCATGGATTATAGGAAACTTAATAAGGAAACCAAAAAAGACCACTTCCCTCTACCATTCATTGACCAAATGTTAGAAAGGATAGCTGGTAGAGCCTACTACTGCTTCTTAGACGGTTATTCAGGATATAACCAGATCACTATAGACCCTAAGGACCAAGAGAAGACAACCTTCACTTGCCCTTTTGGAACTTTTGCCTTTCGCAGAATGCCTTTTGGCTTATGCAATGCACCGGCAACATTCCAAAGGTGCAAGTTGGCAATCTTCTCTGATTTGGATGAGTCCATGATAGAGATATTCATGGATGATTTCTCAGTCTTTGGGGACTCATTTACAAACTGTCTAGAGAACTTAGGACAAGTCCTGGCTAGGTGTAAGGAGACCAACCTAGTCCTAAATTGGGAAAAGTGCCATTTCATGGTGGATGAAGGGATTGTCTTAGGTCATAGAGTGTCAAGGGCAGGTGTAGAGGTTGACAGGGCAAAAATCGAAATAATAGAGAAATTGGTAGAACCTCAGAATGTCAAAGCCATTAGAAGTTTCTTAGGGCATGCTGGCTTCTATAGAAGGTTCATTAAGGACTTTTCTAAGATCTCCAAGCCTTTATGTGAACTTCTAGAGTTAAACAAACCATTCATTTTCTCTAAAGAATGTTTCCTAGCTTGGAAAACCCTTAAGGAAGCACTAGTCACAGCACCTATTATAGTAGGGCCTAATTGGGATCTTCCCTTTGAGATGTTATGTGATGCCAGTGACTATGCTGTAGGGGCTATGTTAGGACAGAAGATTGACAAGTTAACACACCCTGTATACTATGCTAGTAAAACACTTAATGAGGCACAATGTAATTACACAACTACTGAGAAGGAGATGCTAGCACTAGTGTTTGCTTGTGAGAAGTTTAGGAATTACATTGTAGGCACTAGGACAATTGTGTACACTGACCATTCTGCTTTAAAGTACCTTATGAGGAAGGCTGATGCTAAGCCTAGGTTGATTAGATGGGTTTTGCTGCTGCAAGAGTTTGATCTGGACATTAGAGATAAGAAAGGATGTGAAAATGTGGTTGCGGATCATCTTTCTACATTGCAGCATAATTGCGGAAAAATTGCGGAAACCGCAATTTCTGATGCTTTTATTGATGAACATGTCTTTGTATTGACTCATCGTGATAACGATGAGGAACCTTGGTTTGCTGACATTGCTAACTTCCTTGCATCGCAGGTACTGCCAACTTTCAAGGGAGGACAAGAAAAGAAGAGGTTCCTTCATGAAGCAAGGAAATTCATATGGGATGATCCCACACTTTACAAGACATGTGCTGATGGTCTGCTAAGGAAGTGTGTGTCAGGTGCTGAAGCGAAGTCTGTGCTGCAGCACTGCCATACAGCACCCTATGGTGGACATTTTGGTGGCCAAAGGACAGCTGCAAAGGTGTTCCAGAGTGGCTACTATTGGCCAACAATCTTCAAGGATGCCCACAACTATGCCCACAGCTGTGATGAATGCCAGAGAACAGGTAACCTCAGTCGAAAGGATGAGATGCCTCTCACTTACATCTTAGAGTTGGAGCTCTTTGATGTGTGGGCATCGATTTCATGGGACCATTTCCCCCATCATCAGGTAACCTTTACATATTGGTAGCAGTAGACTACGTATCTAAGTGGGTAGAGGCCATAGCGTGTCCCAATAATGATGCCAAAACAGTCATAAGATTCCTGCATAGACATATCTTTACTCGATTTGGAACACCTCGTGCTATCATTAGTGATGAAGGGACACATTTCATTAATAAAGCTATGGAGAGAGTGCTGGCTAAATATAATGTTAGACATAGAGTAGCCACCCCGTATCACCCACACTCGAAAGGCCAAGCTGAAATTTCAAATAGGGAGATTAAGAACATCCTAGAAAAAGTGGTCAAACCCAATAGGAAAGATTGGGCGTTTAAACTCGAGGATGCACTTTGGGCGTATAGAACTGCATATAAGACACCCTTAGGTATGTATCCTTATAGACTTGTGTATGGTAAAGCATGTCACTTGCCATTCGAGTTAGAAATTAAAGCATTTTGGGCCCTAAAAGAGTTGAATTACTGCGTGACCGATGCGGGAACATTGCGGTCCTTGCAATTACATGAGCTTGATGAGCTTAGGCATATGTCTTATGAAAATGCTAAAATGTATAAGGAAAAGACCAAGATTTGGCACGACAGTAGACTTAGGATTAAGGACTTTAGGAAAGGCCAGCTTGTCTTATTATTCAACTCACGATTGAAATTATTTCCAGGCAAACTTAAGTCCAGATGGTCAGGTCCATTTATAATAACTAATGTGTTTGTTCATGGTGCAATCGAGATAAAGAACCTGCAGCAAGGGCAACCATTCATGGTTAATGGTGCAAGATTGAAGCACTATTATGAGGAAGGAGATGTGAAGACTCTCTCGGCCTTCCTCTTGACTGAAACATGAAAATAAGAACGAGAGAGGACGAGTGATTGCTGTGCTCGTCCATGCGAGGCTCATGCCTTAGTTTATTTTTTCCATTTTTCCGGTTATCGTTTGTGTATATGTTTGTATGATTTTAATTACGAATTTGATGTTGATTTTATTTCTTTTTGTAGGGAATCGATAGAGGGAATCAAGGAGATTAAATCCAGCTAAAAAAATCAAGGAGATATTGGGCCAAATCAAAGATTCGGTTAAGCAAAGATTGACATTTAAATGCAGAAAATCTCCAACGGTCACTAGAATTGCGCTGGATTTGCAGAATCCGCAAAAAATAGAGCCGTTGGGATTTTCATCATTATTTATATCCGTTAGAGGCGCGAAGATCCGTACGATTTCCCAATTATCTGAACTCCAAGAAAACTCTCTCCCTCTTCATCTGCAATTCTTCTTGCCAGATTCCCACGATTCAACAATGGTGCTAACAAGAGCTGAACGATCTGCGTCCAAGAAGAGGGCGGACGACGCTGAAACTGCTGCGAGGGAAGCACTTCTTGCCCTTGCAGACGCTGAGGCTGCGCGCACTGAAAGACTCCCCAAACTGCCGATCCGCAAGAAGAAGTGGAAGGTAGTTACGGAGATACCTGCTGGGCCCTCTGAACCAGCAGGAACACCCAAGAAGCGCAAATGGAGCATGGCGGTGGCTGAAGAAACGAGCAAGCAAAAGACTCCCTCTGTGGAGAGTCAAGAAAGTGATCCTCGGTCACCCGAGTCTCCAAAGTAGAGCTCTTCGCCATCTCCACCAGCGCAAAGCCCTGAGCTGCCTTCATCACCGCAGAGTTCTGAACGTACCCCACCAGCAGAGAGCCCTGCAGCATCACCCACTTCCCCACAACCTGACCCTGAATTCCCATATGGGGAGTACCAAGAATCGACGCAGGGCAGTGGGGAAGCTGAGGAAGAAGAGGTCTTCTCGCCTTTGAGGGCAGCCAGCCCTGAGAGCCTTGTGCAGAAGAATGATTCGATGGACGAGACACTGGGGGATTGCCTCCAGCAGATGACAACCAAAGCAAGGTTGAAGAAGAAGGCAGCCAAGGTTGTCAAGGCCAAACGGCCAAGAACAAAGAAGAAGTCCAAGAAGAAGAGGTCCAGGGCTGCGCCTTCCTCACAGAAGGAGAGTGATGAGCCATCGCTGAAGACGCTCAAGATTGAGGCTGCTGAGTCAGCCAAACCAAAAGACAAAGGGAAAGCCAAGCTTTACCCTGAAGATGAGCCTCAATCAGTGAGGTACGTGTCTTCTGACGCTAAGTCTAGAGGCGTTGAGCTGAGGAAAAGGGAGCTGCTGCACGAGAAGGGATTCCTCGACGCACCTGCTGACCTGCCGCAATTCTTGCGCGCAGGGATCACGAATCACAGCTGGGAGGAGCTGTGCAGACCACCCAATCCAGCCTACTCCAGCATGGTGTATGACTTCTACGCCAATCTGATGAATCCTGAGGATGGCCTATCTGTGGTCAGAGGGGTTGAGGTAGACTTCTCAGCGAAGGAAATCAACGAACCCTATGGCCTCAAGGGCCAAAAACACACTGACTATTCGAGGATTGTTGATGAGCCAACAGAGGCTGTCTTGGAGGAGGCCATTCGGATCATTGGCCAGCCAGAGGCATCATGGACAGTATCACGCAATGGGAGGCACACCCTGATGAGTGCCACCCTCACAGCCAAGGCGGCTGTCTGGTTTTCCTTCGTGAGGAGGAAGCTGTCCCCAGTGACCCATGAAACTACCATCAACCAGAGCAGATCGCTGCTGGTTTACGCAATCATGCGAGGTCTCACGATCAACGTGGGCGAGGTCATTGCAGCTTCAATTGCTGACTGCGCCAAAAAGGGTAAGGGACCACTGTTCTTTCCTAACACAATTACTAAACTGTGCTTACGTGCAGGGGTTCCAGTAGAGCGAATGGAAAGGCAGCTGGCCTACACGGGCTATCTGGAATTGCCTACGGCCTTGAGGTTGCGCAGAAAGGGGAACATGGAGTTCGAGCTCGATGGCTTGGCTGCTGCTCAGTCTTTGACCATGGCCTACTTGAAGAGGATGGCTCAATGGGCCACATATGCGCAGGCAAGGGACAAGGAGGTTGCTGACCAATTGGGATGCATATTCCCTGAGTTCCCCACGAACTTAATGACTCCATGGGCGCCTCCACGACCACGAAGGACTGATGATGAGGAAGACATCTGAGTGCTAGATTGAGTAGCACTAAAGGGAGTATTGCTGTTCCCTTAAAATAAGAAAAAAATCAAACTGTTTTTTGTTGAACCTTGTGAATTATGCTATTTTAAGTTACTCTTTTGATCTGTTTTAGTTGTTTAGTTTTAATGTTTAAAGTTGTTTAGTGTAGACTGATGGTAGCTGATTAGGTAGATTAGTTTAGTTTCATTTTTGTATAGCTTGGATGACTGGAAAAAGCATGCATAGGGGCCTTAACCACTGATATATCTGCCCTGTCTTTATTGCGAAATAATTGCGGAACCCGCAATTTTTATTAGTAAATGCATGTTTTTGACTGACTGTTTAGCTAGGCTGGTTCTGTTTAAATTCTGTCTTTTGCTGCTATCATGACTACCTTATATAGCTTATCTTAAAGCATGTTGGATGAGTGTCATAGGATACCCTTTGATAGTTTAAATTAACCTCCAAAAAGTGCTCAGCATGCATAGCTTTAAGTCCTTACCTGACTGTTTTTACGAATTTCTGCTGCTGTGATATTTACTTTTAGAATGTTCTGTCTATGCCTAGGGCTTTTAGATTCTCTTTGTTTTACCTTAGACTAGATGCTTCTAGGACAAGTTTGGGGGTGTGCCACCTCAGACACTTATTGGGGACAATGAGTAGTTTTAGTTTGGGGTGTCTCTCTTAAGTTGCTGAGTAATCAGTGCCAAGTGTGTAACCCACAAGTGGCATTGCATCAAAAGGCAAGCAAAGGAGAGGCACCACCAAAGTGAGAAAGAAAAAGAAAGAAATAGGGAAGAAGAATGTATACCTAGGAGTTGCAACTATGTGGCTTGGATGTCCTAAATAAAAAGAACTCTGATCCTCAATTAGCTGAGCACAAAGTTGTAACTTGTAGGGTTGTTTAGGGAGATGAATGTATGTCCAATGTAGTGATGCCAGGGTTTAGGTTGTTCTCTTAAAGTACTACTGTCACTGTTAATACTAAGACTGGCATGACTCTAAGGAATCCTAGGTAGCTCAAAAATAAAAACTAGAAGCATGTACTGAGTCTGGGGTAAAGCTAGGTAGAATTTGAAACCTTAGGGATAGATGCAAGACATGATAAAAGCAAGTAGATCAGTTGTAGGGAGTTAATGAAACAGCAGGAGTATTAGGCGTGCGAAGTCAGAAGAAGCAATATTAAAGGATAGTTGTAAACTTAGAAGTGTGTCACAGGACAGCACTGCTATAGATAGAAATGTAGGGGAGTCAGTAAGTGGTTAAAGGGAATGAAACAGCAGCCTAAACAAGTCCTTAGACTGCTCGAGGACGAGCAAAACCTTAAGTTTGGGGGTGTGTTACGTCTCCAAAAGTGACCTTTTTAGGACTTATTTATCTTAGAAAGATGTACATTCTTAGGTGTTTTTGATAGGATTTAGCGTAAACCTATGCTTATATATGAGAATTAAAAGAAGGTAGCTAAATTAGGACTTGTGTGCAAAAGGAAAGAAAAGGAATGAAAACCGAAGGAAAAGAGTGAAAAATAGGCATTGCGGCAGCATTGCGGAAACATTACTAAAACAACAATGTTTTAAGTGAAATCCGTAAGTTGGCTGATCCTTTTCTGTTATTTTCCGTTATTTCAGGGATTCGGTCTTTCTCCTACATCCATTTTGAAGTACGACGTTGAAGATTGATGGTTCTCCTTGGCCCAAACGCACCTGCAGATTACTATAAAAGGGGGTCAAAGTCGAGGGTTCAATCATCATCCGAAAGCGTAGAAGTCTTCTCGCAGCTCCATCTTTTCTCCTGTTTTTCTTTGTCGTCTGTCGGTTTGCGAAGTTTAGCTGTTTGGAGTTGACAATCTGATAGGAAGGAGAGAAGATTCATCTTCTCTCTCGATTGGATTCATCCAAGCAAGGCTGATCTTTCTCATCCTTCAGCCGAGGCGGTTGCGAGGAGGCGTTCAAGCTCTTTTACTGCTTTCTGCTTTTCATTTCTAATTTCCAGCGTTGTTTAGTTGTTGTTTCTGTTCTAGTAGTTAGTTTATTGCATCTCGTTGCTTTCTGTCTTTGTGTTATTCACTTTAAGCTTTCCTTTGTTCATTCAAACAATCAAGTAATCAAAAGCAAAATTCAGCATTTCACAGTTTCTTGCCTTTGCGGTCTACTGTTTTTCCTTACTGTTTTGTCTTTAAATTCCTTCTAAGCATGTCTGTTTTATCTCTTATTTCTGTTCTCCCCATATCCATGAGTAACTAAGTCACATAGGGGCATGCTAATGACAATACTATAGGCTAAAAAAACGTGAACCAAGCATGTAGGATAGCTCTCGAAGTATTGATTGTATGTAAGCTTCATCCCACGGGCAATTTCGATTGGCCATCCATTTTGTCCAAAGAACTCCTAAGCTCTGGAAGGAGTAAGAGTTCAGAGTCATACACTCATGCTAGCCTTTCAAGGTAGCCAGAAAACGACCTAGGAATAGGCGTTTTCCTAGTACAAACCATAACTTTCTGTTTTAACAAGATGCTTAAAACCTTACTTGGACATGAGTAAACTAAAGAATCTAATGCATGAAATCGGAAGATACATGAGATTGAGTGAGTTTGATGCATAGAGAGTTGATCCAATGCTTGAGAATCGTTAGAAAATGCCTATAGAGGAGTCGTTAGTAGCCTTTGTTTCTCCATTTTACACACTTTCGCTGTTAGTAACATTGCGGTAGAATTGCTGATTCCGCAATTCTGCTAAGTTCAAAATTCTGTTTAGCTAATTTCCTCTCCGTTTGTTAATCTCTTCTCTTTTCATTTAAGTTTATCTTTGACTTGCACTTGTTTATGTTGCTACCCTTTACATATTCCTTAGACATTAGACAATTTAAAACCAATTCCACCTCCTCAAATCCACCCATTCTTTCTTAACAATACACTTCACTAGTAGCTCATAATAAATCTCTGTGGGAAAACGAATGAAAATACTTACTACTTGCTATAAGATCATGTATGCTTGCATGTTCTGAGTGCTCTCTCTCTCTTATTGCTTATTTATTTTAACACATTGAGCACGCAACATTAGGACAAAAGATTGACAAGCTAACACACCCTGTATATTATGCTAGTAAGACACTTAATGAGGCACAATGTAATTACACAACCACGGAGAAGGAAATGCTAGCTGTAGTGTTTGCCTGTGAAAAGTTTAGGAATTACATTGTCGGCACTAGAACAATCGTGTATACAGATCACTCTGCACTAAAGTACCTTATGAGGAAGGCTGATGCTAAGCCTAGGTTGATTAGGTGGGTACTGCTGCTGCAAGAGTTTGATCTGGACATTAGAGATAAGAAAGGATGCGAGAATGTGGTTGCGGATCATCTTTCTAGATTGCAGCATAATTGCGGAAAAATTGCGGAAACCGCAATTTCTGATGCTTTTATTGATGAACATGTCTTCGTATTGACTCATCGTGATAACGATGAGGAACCTTGGTTTGCTGACATTGCTAACTTCCTTGCCTCGCAGGTACTACCAACTTTGAAGGGAGGACAAGAAAAGAAGAGGTTCCTTCATGAAGCTAGGAAGTTCAAATGAGATGATCCCACACTCTACAAGACATGTGCTGATGGTCTGCTCAGGAAGTGTGTGTCAGCTGCTGAGGCGAAGTCTGTGCTGCAGCACTGCCATACAGCCCCCTATGGTGGACATTTTGGTGGCCAAAGGACAGCTGCAAAGGTGTTCCAGAGTGGCTACTATTGGCCTTACGATCTTCAAGGATGCCCACAACTATGCACACAGCTGTGATGAATGCCAGAGAACAGGTACTCTTAGTCGAAAGGATGAGATGCCTCTCACTTACATCTTAGAGTTAGAGCTCTTTGATGTGTGGGGCATTGACTTCATGGGACCATTTCCTCCATCATCAGGTAACCTTTACATACTCGTAGCTGTAGACTATGTATCTAAGTGGGTAGAGGCCATAGCATGTCCAAACAATGATGCCAAAACAGTCATTAAGTTCCTTAATAGGCATATTTTTACTAGGTTTGGTACACCTCGTGCTATAATTAGTGATGAAGGGACACACTTTATTAATAAAGCTATGGAAAAAGTGTTGGCTAAATACAATGTTAGACATAGAGTAGTCACCCCTTATCACCCACATTCGAATGGCCAAGCTGAAATATCAAATAGGGAGATTAAAAACAATAGAAAAGATTGGTCGTTTAAACTCGAGGATGCACTTTGGGCATATAGGACTGCATATAAGACACCCCTAGGTATGTCTCCTTATAGACTTGTGTATGGCAAAGCATGTCACTTACCATTCGAATTAGAAATTAAAGCATTTTGGGCCTTAAAAGAGTTGAATTATTGCGTGACCGATGCGGGAACATTGCGGTCTCTGCAATTACATGAGCTTGAAGAGCTTAGACATATGTCCTATGAAAATGCTAAAATGTATAAGGAGAAGACCAAGATTTGGCACGACAGTAGACTTAGGATTAAGGACTTTAAGAAAGGCCAGCTTGTCTTATTATTTAACTCACGGTTGAGATTATTTCCAGGCAAACTTAAGTCCAGATGGTCAGGTCCTTTTGTGATAACTAACGTGTTTGTTCATGGTGCAATCGAGATTAGGAACCTGCAGCAAGGGCAACCGTTCATGGTTAATGGTGCACGATTGAAGCATTATTATGAGGAAGGAGATGTGAAGACTCTCTCGGCCTTCCTCTCGACTGAAACGTGAAATTAAGAACGAGAGAGGACGAGTGATCACTGTGCTCGTCCATTCGAGGCTTTTTGCCTTAGTTTATTTTTTGATGTTTTTTCGGTTACGATTTGTGTATATTTTTGTGTGATTTTAATTACGAATTTGATGTTGATTTTATTTCTTTTTCTAGGGGATCGATAGAGGGAATCAAGGAGATGAAATCAAGATTAAAAATCGAGGGAGATATTGGGCCAAATCGAAGATTCAGTTGCGAGAAAATTGACATTTAAATTTAAGAAAATCTCCCAACGGCCATTTAATTGCGGTAGATTTGCTGAATCCGCAACAGAAATAGCCGTTGGGATTTTCATCATTACTTATAGCCGTTAGAAGCGCTCTGGGCCGTACGCTTCCTTCATTCACAGAACTCCAAGAAATCTCCTTCCCTCTTCATCTGCAATTCCTCTTTCAAGATCCCTACGATTCCACCATGGTGCTAACGAGAGCTGAGAGATCTGCGTCCAAAAAGAAGGCTGACGACGCTGAAATTGCTGCGAGGGAAGCACTCCTTGCCTTGGCAGATGCTGAGGCTGCGCGCACTGAACGACTCCCCAAGCTGCCTGTCCGCAAGAAGAAGTGGAAGGTGGTTACGGAGATCCCTGCTGGGCCGTCTGAACCAGCAGGAACGCCCAAGAAACGCAAGTGGAAGGTGGCTGTCGCTGACGCAGAGATCAAGAAGAAGACTCCCTTTGTGGAGAGTCAAGAAAGTGGTCGTCCGTCCCACGAGACAGTCGAGCAAAGCTCTTCTCCATCTCCACCAGCGCGCAGCCCTGAGCCTTCTCCTTCTCCACATAGCTCTGCACAGACTCCACCGGCGCAGAGCCCTGAAGCGTCACCCATCTCCCAGAAGCCTGACCCCGAATTTCCATATGGAGAGCATCAAGAATCGACGCAGGGTAGTGAGGAAGCTGAGGAAGAAGAGGTCTTCTCTCCTTTGAGGGAAGCCAGCCCCGAGAGTTCAGCGCAGGGGGATGATTCGATGGACGAAACACTAGGGGACTGCCTCCAACAGATCACAACCAAGGCAAGATTGAAAAAGAAGGCCACCAAGGTTGTCAAGGCCAAACGGTCAAAGAAGGAGTCCAAGAAAAAGAAAGCTAGGGGTGAGCCTTCATCAAAGAAGGTGAGTGATGAGCCGTCTCTGAAGAAGCTCAAGATCGAGGCTGCTGAATCAGCCAAACCAAAAGACAAGGGGAAAGCCAAGCTGTACCCCGAAGATGAGCCTCAATCTGTGAGGTATGTGTCCTCTGATGTAGAATCAAGGGGCACTGAGCTGAGGAAGAGGGACCTGCTGCACGAGAAAGGATTCCTCGACGCATTAGTAGACCTGCCGCAATTCTTGCGCGCAGGGATAACCAATCACGGCTGGAAAGAGCTGTGCAGGCCACCCAACCCCGCCTACTCCAGCATGGTGTATGATTTTTACGCCAATTTGATGAACCCTGAGGATGGCCTATCTGTGGTCAGAGGAGTCGAGGTAGATTTCTCAGCTAAGGCAATCAACGTAGCCTATGGCCTCAAAGGGCAAAAGCACACTGACTATGCCAGGATCGTTGATGAGCCAACAGAAGCTGTCCTGGAAGAAGCACTGAGGATCATTGGCCAGCCTGAGGCAGCGTGGACGGTCTCACGCAATGGGAGGCACACTCTCATGAGAGCTAACCTCACAGCCAAGGCAGCTGTCTGGTTCTCATTTGTGCGCAGAAGGTTGTCCCCAGTGACCCACGAGACCACCATCAACCAAGGCAGATCGCTGCTGGTCTATGCGATCATGAGGGGCCTTACAATCAATGTGGGCGAGGTCATTACAGCCTCGATTGCAGACTGCGCTAAAAAGGGTAAGGGTCCACTTTTCTTTCCTAATACAATTACTAAGCTCTGCTTACGTGCAGGAGTCCCAATCGAGCGAATGGAAAGGCAGCTGGCCTACACGGGGCACCTGGAGTTGCCTACTGCTTTGAGGATGCGAAGGAAGGGGAACATGGAGTTCGAGCTAGATGGCCTGGCTGCTGCTCAATCTCTGTCGATGGCCTGCCTGATGGACCTGCAAAAGAAGATGGCTAAATGGGCTGAGTATGCTCAGGCAAGGGACAAGGAGGTTGCTGACCAATTGGGCTGCCTCTTTCCTGAGTTCCACACGGACCTGCTGACTCCATGGGCGCCTCCAAGACCAAGAAGGGATGATGATGAGGAAGACATCTGAGTGCTGGGCTGAGTGGCACTCAAGGGAGTAATTCTGTTCCATAAAAAGAAAAAAAATCAAACTGCTTTTCGTTGAACCATGTGAATTCTACTGTTTGAGTTAAATTTTGACATGTTTTTAGTTCTTTATTTTTAGTGTTTAAACTTGTTTAGTGTAGTCTGATGATAGCTGATTAGATAGGTTAGTCTAGTTTCCTTTTTGTATAGCTTAAATGACTGGAAAGAGCATGCATAGGGGCCTTGATCACTGATATATCTGTCCTGTTTCCATTGCGAAATAATTGCGGAATCCGCAATTTTTATTAGTAAATGCATGTTTTTGACTGACTGTTTAGCTCGGCTGGGTCTGTTTAAATTTTGTCTTTTGCTGCTATCTTGACTACCTTATATAGCTTATCTAAATGCATGCTGGATGAGTGTCATAAGACACCTTTGATAGTTTAAATTAGCCTCTGAAAATTGCTCAGCATGCGTAGCTTTAAGTCCTTACCTGCCTGTTTTTATGAATTTCTGCTGCTGTGATGTTTGCTTTTAGAATGATCTGTCTATGCCTAGGGCTTTTAGATTCTCTTTGTTTTACCTTAGACTAGATGCTTCTAGGACAAGTTTGGGGTGTGCCACCTCAGACACTCATTGGGGACAATGAGTAGTTTAAGTTTGGGGGAGGCCACCCTAGGCCTAGGAACATTCCTCTCTCCCTTAAAGCATAAGCATTCTTCTTCTCCTTTAAAAAAAAAATAATAATGAAGTGAAAAAAAATGAAAAATAGAATAAAAAGGGGTGTCTCTCTTTAGTTGCTGAGTAATCAGTGCCAAGTGTGTAACCCACAAGTGGCATTGCATCAAAAGGCAACCAAAGGAGAGGCTCCACCAAAGTGAGAAAGAAAAAAGAAGAAATAAGGAAGAAGAATGTATACCTAGGAGTTGCAACTTTGTGGCTTAGATGTAATGATTAAAAAGAACTTTGATCCTCAATTAGCTGAGCACAAAGTTGTAGCTTGTAGGGTTGTTTAGGGAGATGAATGTATGTCCAATGTAGTGATGTCAGGGTTTAGGTTGTTCTCTAAATGTACTACTGTCACTGTTAATACTAAGACTGGCATGACTCTAAGGAATCCTAGGTAGCTCAAAAGTAAAAGCTAGAAGCATGTACTGAGTCTGGGGTAAAGCTAGGTAGAATTTGAAACCTTAGGGATAGTTGCACGATATGACAGAAGCAAGTAGATCAGTCGTAGGGAGTTAATGAAACAATGGGAGTATTGGGCGTGCGAAGTCAGAAGAAGCAAGATAAGAGGGTAGTTGTAAACTTAGAAGTGTGTCACAGGACAGCACTGCTATAGATAGGAACTTAGGGGAGTCAGTAAGTGGTTAAAGAGGATAAAACAGCAGCCTAAGTAAGTCTTTAGATTGCTCGAGGACGAGCAAAACCTTAAGTTTGGGGGTGTGTTATGCCTCTAAAAGTGACAAATTTAGGACTTATTTAGCTTAGAAAGATGTACACTCTAGGGTGTTTTTGATAGAATTTAGCTTAAACCTATACTTATATATGAGAATTAGAAGAAGGTAGCTAAATTAGAACTTGTGTACAAAATGAAAGAAAAGGGGATGAAAAACGAAACTAAAAGAATGAAAATGTGCATTGCGGCAGCATTGCGGAAACATTGCTAAAACAGCAATGTTTTAAGTGAAATCCGTAAGTTGGCTGATCTATTTCTGTTATGTTCCGTTATTTCAGGGATTCGTTCTTTCTCCTCCATCCATTTTGAAGTACGACGTTGAGGATGGATGGTTCTCCTTGGTCCAAACGCACCTGCAGATTACTATAAAAGGGGGTCAAAATAGAGGGTTTGATCATCATCCGAAAGCGTAGAAGTCTTTTCGCAGCGCAGTCTTTCCCATTCTTTCTCTTCCCCGTCTGTTGGTTTGAGAGGTTCAGCTGTTGGAGTCGACAATCTGATAGGAAGGAGAGAAGATTCTTCTTCTCTCCTGATTGGATTCATCCAAGCAAGGCTCACCTTTCTCTCCCTTCAGCCGAGGCGTTTGCGACAGGGCGTTCAAGCTCACTTACTGCTTTCTGTCTTTTACTTTTCATTTCCAGCACTGTTTTGTTGTTATTTCTTTTCCATTAGTTAGTCCATTTCATTTCGTTGCTTTCTGTCTTTATGTTATTCACTTTAAGTTTCCCTTTGTTCATTCAAACAATCGATTAATCGAAAGCACAATTCATTATTCCACAGTTTCTTGTCTTTGTTGTTTACTGTTTTTCCTTGCTGTTTTAAGTCTAATCTTCTTCTAAGCATGCCTCTTTTATCTAATATTTTTGTTCTCTATATATCCATGAGTAGCTAAATCACATAGGGGCATGCTAATGACAATACTATAGGCTTAAAAACGTGAACCAAGCATGTAGGATAGCTCTCGATTGCATTGATTGTATGTAAGCTTCATCCCACGGGCAATTTCGATTGGCCATCCATTTTGTCCAAAGAACTCCTAACCTCTGGAAGGAGTAAGAGTTCAGAGTCATACACTCATGCTAGCCTCTCAAGGTAATCAGAAAACGACCTAGGAATAGGCGTTTTCCTAGTACAAATCATAACTCACTGCTTTAACAAGATGCTTAAGACCTTACTTGGACATGAGTAAACTAAGAATCTAATGCATGAAATCGGAAGATACATGAGAATGAGTTAGTTTGATGCATAGTGAGTTGATCCAATGCTTGAGAATCGTGTGAAAATGCCTATAGAGGAGTCGTTAGTAGCCCTTGTTTCTCCATTTTACACACTTTCGTTGTTAGGAAATTGCGGTAGAATTGCTGTTCTCGCAATTCTGCTAAGTTAAAAATTCTGTTTAGCTATTTTTCTCTTCGTTTATTAATCTCTTCTCTTTTCATTTGAGTTTATCATTGACTTGCACTTGTTTATGTTGCTACCCTTTATATATTCAGTAGTAAATAGGAATTTTAAAACCAAATCTACCCCTTCAAATCCACCCATTCTTACTTAACAATACACTTCACGAGTAGCTAATAATAAATCTCTGTGGGAAAACGAATGAAAAAATACTTACTACTTTCTATAAGATCATGTATGCTTGCATGTTCTGAGTGCTCTCTCTCTCTCTTATTGCTTATTTCTTGTACACATTGAGCACGCAACAAGGAGATTGATGAAGAAGAAGAAGAAGAAAATGAATGAATGCCAATTATTGACGGTATTCGAGGGAGTTATTCTTCCTTCCCTCACCCTGCTTTTTTGATACTTGTGACCCCCCCCCCCCCCCCCCCCCAATATCAACTGATGTCTGTTTTAATTTCAGTAGTTAGCTTAGTTTAGAGTAGCTTAGATTAGTTTAACTTAGTATAGCACAGTTAGTTTAGCTAGTTCTTTTCTGTTGTCTTTACTTTTCCAAAAGCCCCATGGGCCCACAATAGAATTAGAGTAGTTAGGAACCTTGATGAATGTCATATTTGCTCTGTTAGTTGTTTGCGGTTTCGTTGCGCTCTCCGCATGTCCCTCTCAAGCATGTTTGTATCTAAATCAGCATGCTCTCATTAGAAAAATCCAAGCAAGCTGTTGCTGGGCAATGAATCTTTTTCTATTTGTTATGTCTCTATCTCTTAATACTTAGTTGAATTGTGATTTCTCTCTGTGGGTTGTTTGTTGAGTGTGCAGGATGAGTGTCGAGTACACGCTTTAAGATTGAATTAGCTTCGTAGGTTGGAAAGCATGCGACCCTGTAAGACCTTACCTTTGTTTTGAATAAACCTCTGCTTGGTGTGTTATCTAACCTAGGAGAGTCATTCCAACCCTTAGATGTTTAAAGTCTGCCTGCTTTTAACTTTAAACTAGATGCTTCTAACTAAGTTTGGGGGTGTGCCGCCCAATGCTCTCATTGGGGACAATGAGAAGTCCAAGTTTGGGGGTAAGGCAGCCTTCTAGCCCCTAGGAACCCTCCTCTCTCCCTTATTAGATATGCATTGTTCTTCTTTGAAAAGAAAAGGAAAAAAAAAAAAAAAAAAAAAGCATTTTCTTTTTTTTTCTAGGAATGCTGAGTAATCAGAGCCATTTGTGTAACCCACAAGTGGCACTGCATCAAAAGGCAAACTTGGGAAAAAGGAAACATTGAAAGATAAAAACAAAGATTTGAAAAGAAAAAAAAGAGAAAAAGAAAACAAAGAAGAAGAATGTATGCCAGAAGGTTGCAGCCTTGTATGCTTAGATGTTCCTATGTACTGAAATATGATCCTAAGTTAGTTAAGCAAGGGGCTGTAACCAGAAGGCTTATCTAGGGAAATGAGTGTCTGTCCTAAATAGAGTGATGCCATGGCTTAGATTGTTCTATGGATTCTGTACGCTGACACTTTTTTGGTTCTAAGCATGGCATGACTTTAAGGATTCCTAGGGAATAAAAGAATGAGAATAAAATTTAGAAGCATGTACTGAGTTTTAAGTTGAGAGTAGGTAGATTTTAAAGCTAAAGGATGACTGCCCAATGAGCTTGATGATATAGGCAGATAAACCAAAAGATAGGGAGTTATTAAAAGCTGAAGGTTTTAAAGGCAAAGGAATTCAGAATGATAAACATGAAGTTGGTTTTAGCTTGAAGTGTGTCACAGGACAGCATTGCCTTCGGCAATAAGCCAAGAGAATAACAGTTTGGCTAGTTGGAGGGAAGGAAAAGACTTAGCAGCTAGACCAAAGAGAAAGAGAGGGAAGGTGAGTTTATAGTATTGCTCGAGGGCTAGCAATAGCTCAAGTTTGGGGGTGTGTTAACTCTCCAAATGAGAGTTATTTAGGCCTATAATTGCTTGATATTCATGAAGTCTTTTGAGCATTCTAGCTATTGTTGAGCATAATATGTGTTTAGTAGTGACATTTGTGAAATGGTGTTAAAATTAATACTTATGTGGAAAATTTGTGCATAAGTGTGTAATTGGTGAAAATGTCTAATTAATGCCTTGCAGATGTATTGCTGAAGTTTTGCGAGGAGCGCAATATGATAAGAAGGAGTGCAACCAGAAACAGAGCTTTGCGATCGCAACGCAATCGCAATACTTTTTCTTCTGCTGCGTTTTTCCAGCCGTCGGCCCTTCCTGTATTCGCCACATCTGAGGTTGTTTTCCTAAATTGGATGGAGATCCGTGATTAGGGTACAAACTATGGGACCTCTGAAGCCTATATAAAGAGAGCAAGTTGAAGGAAGGAAGATAAATCCCTTGACGGTGAAGAGATTCGGCAAAGGCCAAACCGCAGGAAAAAAGAGTTCTCTCGTTTGTTGGATCGAAGAAACAAAGGCTCCCTTGGCGTCAGTAATTCAAGAGGAAGAAGAGAAGATCCATCTTCTCTTCTGATTGAGTTCCCTTCCCAAGGCAAGTCATTCTTTTCCTTCAACCGAGGCGAATCGTGGACAATCGGACCATCACTTATCTACTGCTTTACTTTAGTTACTATTTTCGTATTCCTATTGCTTTACGTTAGTTACTGTTTTCGGATTGAACTGTGTTTCGCCTTTCGAATTATCACTAAATTTGTTTTTCATAAGTAATCAATTAGTTTTGTTGAGTTTTTCTATTATCATGAGTAATCAATTAGTTTTGTTGAGTTCTTCCCAAGCCATGAATAGCTAGTTTTATAAAGGTTTGTTAAGATGAATTTGTAGGACATAACGATGTGAATTCAGCATGTAAATAAGCATGAATGCATTGAATGAGTGTGAACTTCATCCTATGGACACTTTCGATCGGCCATCCATTGTGTTCTAAAGAGTTCCTAACCTCCGGAAGGAGTAAGAACTCAGAGTCACTCATGCATGTTAGCCTTTCACGGTAAATAAAAAGTGGTCTAGGAATAGGCACTTTCCTAACACGTTTGATAGCATGAATATATAAATAGGTTCTTAAAACTTACTTAGATATGAGTAGCTTAAGAATCTAAAGCATATAATCGGAACATGTATGAGATCTAGATAAAACGATGCATGTATTGTTAAACTGCTGCTGAATGATCATGGGTTACGTCTACAGAGGATTCTTAGCCAACCTTGTTGTTTTTATCTTAAGATTTCACTCGTTGCTAGTTTATTGCAAAAGTATTGCGAGAACCGCAATCTTATTTTCTGTCTTTACCTTAGATTTTACTTGTCTGTTAATTTGTTGCTAGCTTATTGCGAAAGTATTGCGAGACCCGCAATACTATTTTCTATCCTGCGAGTCAGTTCGCCTATTTTCTTGAATTATAGTTTCCTTAGTTTCTTTTTCATTGATGTAACTTTGCGTTTTCCTTGTGTCCTTTACAATTTCGTGTCTCGAATCAAAATCCATTTCATTCCTGGTTACCTTATCTAATTTAACACGCATACAATCGGCATTTACTCAACTTAGTCTCTGTGGGAAATCGATATAAAATATACTTATCACTTGCTGCAGACCGTGTATACTTGCATGGTTATTTGCTTAATTTAATCAATATATAACCCCATTGAGCAAAGCAACAGTTGTTGTGTCGAGTGCCTCTGTACATAACGTCTTAGGCAGTCCTGCATGTAATCTCATGCTCCTGGCACGCTCGTTCAGTGTTCTGTTCATTCTCTCTGCTACACCATTCTACTGCGGTGTCCCTAGAATAGTCTTTATCATCACAATCTCTTTGTCTGCACAATATCTTTTAAAACTCCCCATCAACATATTCACTTCCGTTCTCTGACCACAACCTTTTAACTTTTAGACCTGTCTCATTCTCAACCATAACTTTCCATGTTTTGAAAACAAAAAATACATCAGATTTATGTTTGAGAAAATAAGTTCATACCTTCCTGCTTGAGTCATCTATGAAGGTCACATAATATCTGGAACCACCAAGGGAAGGAACTTCAGCAGGCCCCCACACGTTAGTGTGAATTAACTCCAGCTTTGTAGGTTTTCTCGTTGGTCTTATTTTTTAGAAGTTGACACGCTTATGCTTCCCAAAGATACAGCTCTCACACAACTTGTGTTCAACGGCCTTTAGTCCCTGTAGCTTCCCTGCAGAGTGAAGAATTTTCATACATTTTTCACTCATATGTCCCAATCTGTTGTGCCACGATCAGTCTGACTCGAATGATCTACAATGTTGAACCAGAAGAAGAAGCAACACTTGAGTTCTTTCTGCAAATCTCTTCTGCTATAACAGAATCTTTAACCTGTGAAAGCTGCAATTTCTCTTTTCCACATGAATTAGAAAATGCAGTCTTCATTGTATCCCAACTATCAGGTAAAGATCTCAACAACAATATTACATTCAACTCATCAGTGAATTCTAAATCAACTGCAATTAATTGATTTATCGGCAAATCAAATTGATTTAAATGAGCAGTAACATATGTACCTTCAGCCATCTTCAAATTAAAGAATTTAGTTGCGAGATACAACTTATTTTTTATCGATGGTTTTTCATACATGTTAGACAGAGCTTTCATAGGTCATGCTGTGGTTGTCTCCTTCGCCACACTGCTTTGCACATTCTTTGTCAAAGTCAAGCGAACCATCCCCAGCACCTTTCTGTCCAACTTTTTCCATTCTGCTTGTCTCATATCATCCGGCTTTCCATCCAATAGTAAATCTAATTCCTTGGAATGTAAATAATCCAATATTTGACACTTCCAAAAAGAAAATTTTAATCCATTAAATATTACCATCTTCACATGATCTTCTCCTGACACCGTTCTACAACCAATTGCTCTGATACCACTTGTTAGGGGTCGCAAATATAATATATCCAAATACTATCAGGTTCAGACAATGTATATTTTATCTAAAATCTCAGATCAGTTTATGGTTCCAAATCTAAAGCGGAATTAACAATTTGGAACTAAACGATTTAAAAGAATTAGATAAACCAACCTAAAGCTTATAAACAATAAGAACGATATTAGTCAAGATTAAGTGAAAGAGAATGACACCGAATTTAACTGGTTCACCCAATGTTGGCTACGTCCAGTTCTCTTCTACCGATGCAGGTTCCATTAATTCGTCAGGGAGAAGATTACAAGAGTTTATAAAACGCTTAAGATGATTTCTCTCTCTTTTCTCTCAAGGAAAAGGCTCACGAATCACTCTATAAGAACGTGCACTCAAAACTCTTCAATGGATGAAAAATCCACTTACAACAAACACTCAATAAATCTCTAAAAAAAAACTAATGTTTCTCTTTGCTTTTCGTCAAAAGCAAAAATGCCCAGCACTGCACTTTTCTTTCTTTGTTTATTTCGTGAATATCAACACAGCCGCCAACACCCACGTGACTCCAATTAGCCAAATGAAAAGGTTAGGGCAATTAATTGATTTGGGCCAATCATATAAATGAGCCGCTAAAAAATTTATTTTGGGCTCCATTATTCCGAACAGCAGACTGATAACTCCATTTTGGAGCTATAATTATGTCCCTAATTCACGATTATTACTGGCTTAATCTTGCTTTTATGTGTAAATTACAGGTGTTCTCGGTAATTCGCCCTCGAGAGCGTTTTGGCGCTTTTCGAGGCTTAATACCGCATTTTAAAGACTTAAGAGCGTTCCCGGGGAAGAACCATGCAAAGGCTTGAAGATTGGGCGTTTTGGGGAAATTGAAGGCAAAACATCATGCAAAAACCCGAGAGCTAGCGTCGAGCGACAGCGTCGCGACGCTAGCTCGACGCTGCCAGAGCGTCTCGACGCTCCGAAGTCTGAAGCGTGAAATTAAAAATCCACCCGAGAGCTAGCGTCGAGCGACAACATCATGCAAAAACCCGAGAGCTAGCGTTGTTGCGTGCTCAATGTGTTAATAAGAATAAGCAATAAGAGAGAGAGAGCACTCAGAACATGCAAGCATACATGATCTTATAGCAAGTAATGAGTATTTTTTCATTCGTTTTCCCACAGAGACTTATTTTTAGCTATTCACGAAGTGTTTTGTTAAGAAAGAAGGGGTGGATTTGATGGGTTCAAATTGGTTTTTAATTGCCTACTTCTTAGCGAACATATAAAGGAATGTAACATAAACAAATGCAAGTTGAAATTAGACTCAAAGGACAAGAGATGGAATTAATAAACGAAGAAGAAAACAGCTAAACAGAATGGTAACTTAGCAGAATTGCGGATACCGCAATGTTATCGCAATTGTAAAAACAGTAAAAGTGTGTAAAATGGAGAATTAAGGGCTACTAACGACTATCCTATAGGCATTTTAATACGATTCCCAAGCATTGGATCAACTCTCGATGCATCAAACTCACTCTATCTCATGTATCGTCCGATTCCATGCACTAGATTCTTTAGTTTACTCAACTCAAAGTAAGGTCTTAAGCATCTTGTTAAAGCAGAAGTGTTTAGTTTGTACTAGGGGAACGCCTATTCCTAGGCCGTTTCCTGGTTACCTTGAAAGGCTAGCATGATAATATGACTCTGAACTCTTACTCCTTCCAGAGGTTAGGAGTTCTTTGGACAAAATGGATGGCCAATCGAAATTGCCCGTGGGATGAAGCTTACATCCAATCAATTGTTCGAGAGCTATCCTACATACTTGGTTCACGTTTTTTAGCCTATAGTTCTGTCATTAGCATGCCCCTAAGTGACTTAGCTACTCATGGATATGGGGTAAGTAGAAATACGCGATGAAACAGACATGCTTAGAAGGAATTTAAAGACAAAACAGTAAGGGAAAGCGGTAGAATGCAGAGGCAAGAAACTGTGAAATGAAGAATGGAGATTCGATTACTTGATTGTTTGATTGGACAAAAGAAAGCTTAAAAGTAAATAACAGCAAGACACAAAGCAACGAAATGAAGTGTTCTAGCTATTAGAAAGAAAACAACACAAAGCAGAAATGTAAACTAGAAAAGGAAAGACAGAAAGCAGTAAATGTTGCTTGGAAGCCTCGTCGCAACCGCCTCGGCTGAAGGGGATGAAAGAATAGCTTTGCTTGGATGAATCCAATCGGGAGAGAAGGTGGATCTTCTCTCCTTCCTATCAGATTGTCGATTCCAACAGCTGAGACTCTCACTCCAACAGACGGCAAAGGAAAACAGGAGAAAAGATGGACTGCGAGAAGACTTCTACGCTTTCGGATGATGATTGAACCTCCGACTTTGACCCCCTTTTATAGTAGTTTGCAGATGCGTTTGGGCCAAGGAGAACCATCAATCTTCAACGTCGTATATCAGAATGGATGGAAGAGAAAGAACGAATCCCTGAAATCACGGAAATTAACAGAAAAAGATCAGTCAACTTACGGTTTTCACTTGAAATATTGCGGCTTCAGCAATGTTTTAGCAATGCTGTCGCAATGCAGTTTTTTTCATTCTTTTCCTTCGGTTTTCAACCCTTTTCTTTCCTATTGTGCATAAGTCCTAATTTAGCTACCTTCTTCTCATTCTCATATTTAAGCATAGGTTTAGGCTAAATGCTATCAAAAACACCTAAAAGTGTACATCTTCTTAAGCTAAATGGGTCCTAAATAAGTCACTTTCAGAGACTTAACACACCCCCAAACTTAAGGTTTTGCTTGTCCTCAAGCACACTAAGGACTTACCTAGGCTGCTGTTTCACCTTCTTTAACCACCTACTGACTCTCCTATATCCCTATCTATAGCACTGCTGTCCTGTGACACACTTCTCAGTTTAAAACTACCCTCTTATCTAGCTTCTTCTGACTTCGCCTGCCTAACACTCCATCTGCTTTTATTAACTTCCTACAACTGATCTATTTGCTTTTGTCATATTATGCCACTATCCCTAAGGTTTCAAATTCTGCCTAGCTTTACCTCAGACTCAGTACATGCTTCTAGGCTTTATTTTTAATGTGTCTAGGATTCCTTAGAGTCATGCCAGTCTTAGTATTAACGGTGACAGTAGTACTTTTAAAGAACAACCGAAACCCTGGCATCACTACATTGGATAAACACTCATCTCCCTAAACAACCCTACAAGTTACAACTTTGTGCTTAGCTAATTGAGGATCAGAGTTCTTTTTAAATAGGACATCTAAGCCACAAAGTTATAACTCCTAGGTATACATTCTTCTTCCCTATTCCCTTTTTCTTACTTAGGTGGGGCCTCTCCTTTGGTTGCCTTTTGATGCAATGCCACTTGTGGGTCACACACTTGGCACTGATTACTTAGCAACCTAAGAGAGACCCCCCTCTTTATTCTATTTTTCATTTTTTTTTTTTCAGTTCATCCTTTTTTGTAAAGGAGAAGAAGAATGCTTATGTTTCTAAGGGAGAGAGGAATGTTCCTAGGCCTAGGGTGGCCTCCCCCAAACTTCAACTACTCATTGTCCCCAATGAGTGTCTGAGGTGGCACACCCCCAAACTATCCTAGAAGCATCTAGTCTAAGGTAAAACAAAGAGAATCTAAAGCCCTAGGCATAGACACAACATTCGAACGGCAAATATCACAGCAGCAGTAATTTTAAAAAAAACAGACAGATAAGGGCTTAAAGCTGTGCATGCTGAGCTTTTTAGAGGTTGATTTAAACTAGCAAAGGGTGTCCTATGACACTCATCCAGCATGCATTTAGATAAGCTATATAAGGTAGTCATGTTAGCAGCAAAAGATAGAATTTAAACAGATCACAGCCTAGCTAAACAAACAGTCCAAAACATGCTTTTAGTCATAAAAATTGCGGGGACCGCAATTATTTCGCAATCAAGTCAGGGCAGATATTACAGTTATTAAGGCCCCTAAACATGCTCTTTCCAGTCATTCAAGCTCTTCTAAAAATAAAACAAAACTAACCTACCTAGTCACCTATCATCAGACTATACTAAGCAAAATTAAAAACATGAAACGAAGCATCTCAAACAGATCAAAAGTGTACTAAAAACAGCATAATTCACATAGTCTATCAGAAAGCAGAAAATTGTTTTTTTTTTTCTAAGGGAACAGCAATACTCCCTTCAGTGCAACCAGCACTCAAACGTCTTCATCCTCATCAGGTTGTCGTGGTCGTGGAGGCACCCATGGAGTCAGGAGATTTGTGGGGAAGTCAGGGAAGATGCACCCAAGTTGGTCTGCAACTTCCTTGTCCCTTGCCTGCGCATAAGTGGCCCATTGAGCCATCCTCCTCTGCATATCCATCAGGCATGCCATGGATAGGGACTGATCAGCAGCCAGCCTATCCAGTTCAAACTCCATATTCCCCTTCCTCTTCAGCCTCAGGCTAGCAGGCAGCTCCAAGTGGCCTGTGTAAGCCATCTGCTGCTCCATTCGCTCAGTGGGGACTCCTGCAAGCAAACATAGTTTGGTTATGGTGTTAGGGAAAAACAATGGTCCCTTACCTTTCTTGGCGCACTCAGCAATGGCGGCTGACATGATTTCCCCCACATTGACCGTGAGACCTCGCATAATGGCATAGACCAGCAGCGACCTGCTCTGGTTGATGGTCGTCTCATGGGTCACAGGAGACAGCTTTCTCCTTACAAAGGCAAACCATACAGCTGCCTTTGCTGTTAGGTTGGCACTCATGAGGGTGTGCCTCCCATTGCGTGATACAGTCCACGCTGCTTCAGGTTGGCCAATGGTTCGAATGGCCTCCTCCAGGACTGCCTCAGTAGGCTCATCAACGATCCTCGCATAATCAGTGTGTCTTTGGCCCTTGAGGCCATAAGCTTCGTTGATGGCTTTTGCTGAGTAGTCCACCTCTACTCCTCTTACCACCGATAGCCCCTCTTCAGAGTTGCGCAGGTTGGCGTAGAAGTCGTATACCATAGCTGTGTAAGCCGGATTGGGTGGCCTACACAACTCCTCCCAGCTGTGATTTATAATTCCTGCGCGCAAGAACTGCGGCAGGTCAGCAGGTCTGTCGAGGAAGCCCTTCTCGTGCAGCAACTCCCTCTTTCTCAGCTCAACGCCTCTGGATTCAGCGTTAGAGGACACGTACCTCACGGATTGAGGCTCGTCTTCAGGGTAGAGCTTGGCCTTCCCTTTATCTGCTGGCTTGGCTGACTCGGCAGCCTCAACCTTGAGTCGTTTGAGCGAAGGCTCAGTGCTCTCTTTGGCTGACTCGGCAGCCCCAACCTTCTTGGCCTTCTTATTCTTCAGCTTCTTGGATCGCTTGGCCTTAAGAATCTTGGCCTTCTTCTTCTTCTTGAGCTTTGCCTCAATGGTGATCTGCTGCAGGCACGCCCCCAACGTCTCTTCCATTGAGTCAGTCTTCTGTTCAAGACTCTCCGGGCTAGCTTCCTTCACAGGCGAGAAAACCTCGTCTTCCTCACCTTCCCCACTGCCCTGCGTTGATTCTTGGTACTCCCCATATGGGAATTCAGGGTCAGGCCGCGGGGTAGTGTGCGACGGCGTGGTGCTTTGTTCTGCTGTAGGTGTCTGCGCAGAACTCTGAGGTGATGAAGACAACTCAGGGCTCTGTGCAGGCGGCGATGAAGAACGCTCTGGGCTCTGCACTGGTTCAGATGGTGAAGGGCTGTGCGCAGGTGATGCAGATGGCGACGAACCCTTCTTGGTCGACTCGTGGGATGCACGATCCGTTTCTTGACTCTCCACAGAGGGAGTCTTTGCTTTGCTTGGTTCGGCGGCCATCTCGACACTCCACCGGCGCTTCTTGGGTGTGCCCGCTGGTTCAGAGGGTCCAGCAGGGATTTCTGTTACAACCCTCCACTTCTTCCTACGGATCGGAAGCTTGGGAAGACGTTCGGTGCGTGCAGCGTCAGCCGTAGCCAAGGCAAGTAGTGCATCTCTCGCAGCTGTTTCAGCAGCGTCGTCAGCCCTCTTCTTGGCTGCGGATCTCTCAGCCCTCGTGAGTACCATTGTTGAGTCTTGGAGGTTTGGAGAGAAGAATCAAAGATGAAGAGAATCGCAGCTTTCTTGGAATTCAGAGAGTGAGAGAATCGTATCGATCGAGCGCCTTCTAACGGATATAAAGGAAACGGCTAAATCCCAACGGCTCTATTTTGCGGATCCTACAATTCCAGCGCAATTTTAGGGATATTTTTTCATCAAAATGTCAATCTTTGCTCGCCCGTATCTTTTATTTGGCTCAATCTTTTCTTGATTTTTAAAGCTGGAATTAATCTCCTTGATTCCCTCTTTCGATTCCCTACAAAAAGAAATAAAAACAACATCAAATTCGCAATTAAAATAATACAACAAAACATACAAACGATAACCGGAAAATTGCAAAAAATAAACTAAGGCATGAGCCTTATGTTGACGAGCACAGCAATCACTCGTCCTCTCTCGTTCTCATTGTTATGCTTCCGTCAAGAGGAAGGCCGAGAGAGTCTTCACATCTCCTTCCTCATAGTAGTGCTTCAACCTTGCACCATTAACCATAAATGGTTGGCCTTGCTGCAAGTTCTTTATCTCTATGGCACCATGAACAAACACATTAGTAATCACAAATGGACCTGACCATCTAGACTTAAGTTTCCCTGGAAATAGTTTCAACCGTGAGTTAAACAACAAGACAAGTTGACCCTTCTTAAAGTCCTTAACTCTAAGTCTACTATCGTGCCAAATCTTGGTCTTTTCCTTATACATTTTAGCATTTTCATAGGCCATATGTCTAAGCTCATCAAGCTCATGTAATTGCAAAGACCTCAGTGTTCCTGCATCCTTTACACAAAAATTCAATTCCTTCATGGCCCAAAATGCTTTGTTTTCTAACTCAAGTGGAAGATGACAAGCCTTGCCATATACCAGCCTATAAGGAGACATACCTAGGGGTGTCTTATATGCTGTCCTATAAGCCCAAA
This sequence comes from Herpetospermum pedunculosum, assembly GCA_028017165.1. Lineage (NCBI taxonomy): Eukaryota > Viridiplantae > Streptophyta > Magnoliopsida > Cucurbitales > Cucurbitaceae > Herpetospermum > Herpetospermum pedunculosum. Next base: position 15,604,113 of record CM051526.1, read on the forward strand.
GTGCATCCTCAAGCTTAAAGGACCAGTCTTTCCTATTAGGTTTGACCACTTTTTCTAGGATGTTCTTAATTTCCCTATTTGAAATTTCAGCCTGTCCATTCGAGTGTGGGTGATAGGGAGTGGCTACTCTATGTCTAATGTTATACTTAGCCAACACTCTCTCCATAGCCTTGTTAATGAAATGTGACCCCTCATAACTAATGATGGCACGAGGTGTCCCAAACCTAGTAAAAATGTGCCTATGCAAGAATTTGGTGACTGTTTTGGCATCATTATTGGGACATGCTTTGGCTTCTACCCACTTGGACACATAGTCCACTGCCACTAATATGTAAAGGTTACCTGATGATGGAGGGAATGGCCCCATGAAGTCAATGCCCCATACATCAAAGAGCTCCAACTCTAAGATGTAGGTGAGGGGCATCTCATCCTTTCGACTGAGGTTACCTGTTCTTTGGCATTCATCACAGCTGTGGGCATAGTTGTGGGCATCTTTGAAGATCGTTGGCCAATAGTAGCCACTCTGAAATACCTTTGCAGCTGTTCTTTGGCCACCAAAGTGTCCACCATAAGGAGCTGTGTGGCAGTGCTGCAGCACAGACTTCGCTTCAGCGGCTGAAACACACTTCCTTAGCAAGCCGTCAGCACATGTTCTGTAAAGTGTGGGGTCATCCCATATGAATTTCCTTGCTTCATGAAGGAACCTCTTCTTCTCTTGTCCTCCCTTGAAAACTGGTAAAACCTGTGATGCACGGAAGTTAGCAATGTCAGCAAACCAAGGTTCCTCATCGTTATCACGATGAGTCAAAGCAAAGACATGTTCATCAATAAAAGCATCAGAAATTGCGGGGTCCGCAATTTTTTCGCAATTGTGCTGCAATCGAGACAGGTGATCCGCAACCACATTTTCACATCCTTTCTTGTCTCGAATGTCCAAATCAAACTCTTGCAGCAGCAGTACCCACCTAATCAACCTAGGCTTAGCATCAGCCTTCCTCATAAGATACTTCAAGGCAGAATGGTCAGTGTACACAATTGTCCTAGTGCCTACAATATAGTTTCTAAATTTTTCGCAAGCAAACACTACAGCAAGCATCTCTTTCTCAGTAGTTGTATAATTACATTGAGCCTCATTCAAGGTTTTACTAGCATAATAGACAGGGTGTGTTAGCTTGTCAATCTTCTGTCCTAACATCACTCCTACAGCATAGTCACTGGCATCACATAACATCTCAAAGGGAAGATCCCAATTTGGTCCTACTATGATAGGGGCTGTGACTAGTGCTTTCTTAAGGGTGGTCCAAGCTACTACGCATTCCTTAGAGAAGATGAATGGCCTATTTATCTCTAGAAGTTCACACAGAGGTTTGGCTATCTTAGAAAAGTCCTTAATGAACCTTCTGTAGAAGCCAGCATGCCCTAAGAAACTTCTAATGGCCTTGACATTCTGAGGCTCTACCAACTTCTCTATGATCTCAATTTTGGCTCGGTCAACTTCTACACCTGCCCTCGACACTCTATGACCTAAGACAATCCCCTCATCTACCATGAAGTGACACTTTTCCCAATTAAGGACTAAGTTAGTCTCTTCACATCTAGCCAAGACTTGTCCTAAATTATCTAGACAGTTGGTGAATGAATCCCCAAAGACTGAAAAGTCATCCATGAATATTTCTATCATGGACTCATCCAAATCAGAGAAGATTGCCAACATGCACCTTTGGAAAGTTGCCGGTGCATTGCATAAGCCAAAAGGCATTCTGCGAAAGGCAAAAGTTCCAAAAGGGCAAGTGAAGGTAGTCTTCTCTTGGTCCTTAGGGTCTATAGTAATCTGATTATAGCCAGAATAACCATCTAAGAAACAATAGTAGGCTCTACCAGCTATTCTGTCTAACATCTGGTCAATGAACGGTAGAGGGAAGTTGTCTTTTTTAGTTTCTTTATTTAATTTCCTGTAATCCATGCACACTCTCCATCCTGTGACAGTCCTAGTTGGAATCAGTTCGTTGTTCTCATTGACTACCACAGTCATCCCACCCTTTTTAGGTACACACTGTATAGGGCTCACCCACTGGCTACTAGCTATGGGGAAGATCACACCAGCATCTAACCATTTTATTATTTCTTTCTTAACTACCTCTTTCATAGAGGGATTCAGCCTACGTTGGTGATCTACTCTAGGTGTGTGCTCTTCCTCTAGTATAATCTTATGCATGCAATAAGAAGGGCTTATGCCTCTAATATCAGCAATAGTCCATGCAATAGCCTTCCTAGGTTGCTTAAGTAGTAAAATCAGTTCAACCTCATGCTTTTCACTTAGTTTAGAAGAAATGATAACAGGCAGAGTTTCATTACTTCCTAGATATGCATACTTGAGGTGAGTGGGTAGTGGTTTCAGTTCTAAAACAGGTGGATGCTCAATGGATGGCTTTAAAGGATTCACAGATCTATCAGTTAGGTCTATATTCATACATGCATGTTGTGGTTTATCTACAGGCATATCCATTATGTCAGATACATTCAAGTCAGCTACATCTAATTGTACATATTCATTAGCATGCTTAGTTAATAGTACATGCTCCAATTGTTCTTCCATTAAAGAATCAACAACGTCCATACTAGCACAGGATTCAAGGTCAGAGGGATACCTTAAAGCTTTATACACACTAAATTTCACCTCTTCATCATGAACCCTCATAGTGAGCTCACCTTTTTGGACGTCTATAAGTGCCCTACCTGTGGCTAGAAATGGTCTGCCTAGCAGGATGGGGACCTCCTTGTCTGCTTCATAATCCAGGATAATGAAATCTGCAAGGAAAATAAATTTGTCAACTTTCACTAGAATATCCTCAATCTTACCTTCTGGGTATGCAATGGATCTGTCTGCTAATTGTAAAGTGACAGTGGTTGGACGTGCTTCTCCTATTCCTAGCTGGCGGAATAGTGATAGGGGCATAAGGTTTATGCTGGCACCCAGGTCACAAAGCGCTCTGCCCACGTGCTTGCCTCCAAGTTCTACAGGTAAGGTGAAGGAACCAGGATCCTTCTCCTTCTTGGGCAACTTGTTTTGGAGTATAGCACTGCACTCCTCAGTGAGGTTTACTGTTTCAAACTCACCAATTATTTTTTTGTTAGTAATAATATCTTTTAAAAACTTTACATAGGAAGGCATAGACTGTTAAACTTCTACAAAAGGAATGTTGACATGCACTTGCTTAAGAATTTCTAAGAATTTATTAAAATGCACTTCCTGTTCCTGCTTCTTCTTAAGCCTTCGAGGATATGGAGGTGGTGGCACATATGCAGGCACGTCAGGGCGCCTTAGGATAGGTGGAGGCCTTGGAATTTCTTCTATCTCCTCAACAATTGGTTCTAGCCTGACTCCTGATGTGCTAGTTGTTGGTGGACCTTGGTTTGGCAGAGACTCCAGTGGAGCACTAGACTCAGTGTTCTCTACTCTCTTTGGTGTGTCCTTTGTGTTGCTTACCAAGGGTCTACCACTTCTGAGTTCAATTGCTTGAACTTGTTCTTTACCATCTCTCCTTGGTACCTCAATGTCAGCAGGGAGTCTACCTTGGGGCCTACTCTTGAGTTCATTGGCCAATTGGCCTATTTGGTTCTCTAGGCTCCTAAGAGTAGCTTGCTGGCTTTGAAGAGTAGCATCATTCTTAGCTATGTATTCCTTGAGTAAGTTTTCTACAGAAGATCCTACAGGTTGGTTGTACGGTTTTTGATACATTGATTGGTTATGTTGGGGAGTGAAACCAGGTGTTCCACTCGGTCTAGGTTGGTTAGGATTTTGGTTAGTATTTTGTTGGCCACCCCATGACAGGTTTGGGTGGTTCCTCCAACCAGGGTTGTAAGTATTGGAATAGGGGTTGTTCCTAGGCTGCTGCTGGCTTCCAATGTAGCAGACTGAGGCTGGATTCCCAGGGCAATATTCATACAGGTGCCCTTCCCCACAGAATCCACATACAAGTGTCTCACCTTGACTTGGTTGGGTGCCCATTGACATGGCGGTAGCGGTGTTGACACTTGTTTGGAGATTGGCTTGAGCCATTTGCTTAACTAGGTTGGTCAGGGCATTTATTTGGCTGCTCATTGCACTTAGAGCATCCTTGTCTTGAGCTCTAGTTGGCTCAACTGGATCATCTGACCACCTACAGTGAGATGCTGAGATCTTCTCCAAGATCTCATAAGCCTCGTTGTAACTCTTGGACAACATGGAACCACCAGCAGATGAATTTAAGACTTGCCTAGTGCTGGGGTTGCATCCTTTGAAAAAGACCTCTATTTGGATACACCATGGGATGCCATGATGTGGACATTTGAGAAGAAGGTCCTTGAACCTTGTCCAAGCTTCGTGAAGAGATTCATTATCAGCTTGTTTGAATTTAACTATGTCATCACGAAAGGTAGAATTCCTATCAGGTGGGAAGTATTTGACTAGGAATTTCTCAGCTAAGTCTGTCCAGTTGCGGACAGATCCAGAAGGTAATGAGTTTAACCATGTTTTGGCTTTGTCCCTCAAAGAATAAGGGAACAAGTATAGCCTCAAAGCTTCTTGGGACACTCCAGGGATGATGAAGGTATCACTAACTCCTAAGAAGTTCCTAAGATGGTTGTGGGGGTCCTCATTTTCCACTCCAAAGAATTGTCCCACAGTGGCTTTAACTCGAATGAGTTGGCAGTGATTTCAGGACGGATTATGCTGGGGTTCAGCTCCCCAGGCATAGGTACTAAATATGAAAGAATGGCACTATTCTTGTCATTCGCTATTTCGATGGGGTTGCGAATGACAGGTACCTGATTTTGAACTATCTCGTCCATTTCTTCGATTTCAGGTATGATTTGAGGTATAGGGGGTTGTTTAAAAAGACGTTTCTTGGCTTTATTTCTGGCTTTAAATAGTCTCTCGGGCTCAGGATTGAACTCTAGATCTCTACTTGAAGGCTCACTCATAAACTAACCCAATAGTACCTGCAAAAGAAATGAAACAGATCAGCTTCAATAAGCAAAAAACTTGTTTTTTTTTCAAACTTAACAAACTTCGTTTTCACTTATATAAGTCCCCGGCAGCGGCGCCAAAAACTTGTTGCGTGCTCAATGTGTTAATAAGAATAAGCAATAAGAGAGAGAGAGCACTCAGAACATGCAAGCATACATGATCTTATAGCAAGTAATGAGTATTTTTTCATTCGTTTTCCCACAGAGACTTATTTTTAGCTATTCACGAAGTGTTTTGTTAAGAAAGAAGGGGTGGATTTGATGGGTTCAAATTGGTTTTTAATTGCCTACTTCTTACCGAACATATAAAGGAATGTAACATAAACAAATGCAAGTTGAAATTAGACTCAAAGGACAAGAGATGGAATTAATAAACGAAGAAGAAAACAGCTAAACAGAATGGTAACTTAGCAGAATTGCGGATACCGCAATGTTATCGCAATTGTAAAAACAGTAAAAGTGTGTAAAATGGAGAATTAAGGGCTACTAACGACTATCCTATAGGCATTTTAATACGATTCCCAAGCATTGGATCAACTCTCGATGCATCAAACTCACTCTATCTCATGTATCGTCCGATTCCATGCACTAGATTCTTTAGTTTACTCAACTCAAAGTAAGGTCTTAAGCATCTTGTTAAAGCAGAAGTGTTTAGTTTGTACTAGGGGAACGCCTATTCCTAGGCCGTTTCCTGGTTACCTTGAAAGGCTAGCATGATAATATGACTCTGAACTCTTACTCCTTCCAGAGGTTAGGAGTTCTTTGGACAAAATGGATGGCCAATCGAAATTGCCCGTGGGATGAAGCTTACATACAATCAATTGTTCGAGAGCTATCCTACATACTTGGTTCACGTTTTTTAGCCTATAGTTCTGTCATTAGCATGCCCCTAAGTGACTTAGCTACTCATGGATATGGGGTAAGTAGAAATACGAGATGAAACAGACATGCTTAGAAGGAATTTAAAGACAAAACAGTAAGGGAAAGCGGTAGAATGCAGAGGCAAGAAACTGTGAAATGAAGAATGGAGATTCGATTACTTGATTGTTTGATTGGACAAAAGAAAGCTTAAAAGTAAATAACAGCAAGACAGAAAGCAACGAAATGAAGTGTTCTAGCTATTAGAAAGAAAACAACACAAAGCAGAAATGTAAACTAGAAAAGGAAAGACAGAAAGCAGTAAATGTTGCTTAGGAGCCTCGTCGCAACCGCCTCGACTGAAGGGGATGAAAGAATAGCTTTGCTTGGATGAATCCAATCGGGAGAGAAGGTGGATCTTCTCTCCTTCCTGTCAGATTGTCGATTCCAACAGCTGAGACTCTCACTCCAACAGACGGCAAAGGAAAACACGAAGAGAACTGGAGCTGCGAGAGGACTTCTACGCTTCCGGATGATGATTGAACCTCCGACTTTGACCCCCTTTTATAGTAGTTTGCAGGTGCGTTTGGGCCAAGGAGAACCATCAATCTTCAACGTCGTATATCAGAATGGATGGAGGAGAAAGAACGAATCCCTGAAATCACGGAAATTAACAGAAAAAGATCAGTCAACTTACGGTTTTCACTTGAAATATTGCGGCTTCAGCAATGTTTTAGCAATGCTGTCGCAATGCAGTTTTTTTCATTCTTTTCCTTCGGTTTTCAACCCTTTTCTTTCCTATTGTGCATAAGTCCTAATTTAGCTACCTTCTTCTCATTCTCATATTTAAGCATAGGTTTAGGCTAAATGCTATCAAAAACACCTAAAAGTGTACATCTTCTTAAGCTAAATGGGTCCTAAATAAGTCACTTTCAGAGACTTAACAAGCGTCGAGCGACAGCGTCGCGACGCTAGCTCGACGCTGCCCAAGCGTCGAGACGCTGCCAGAGCGTCTCGACGCTCCGAAGTCTGAAGCGTGAAATTGAAAATCCACCCGAGAGCAAGCGTCGAGTGACAGCGTCTCGACGCTCGCTCGACGCCGCACAGCGTCCCGACGCTGCACGAGCGTCTCGACGCCACCTCGACTGCGCGCGCGGATTATTTAGGGCGCAGCGTCGAGACGCTGCCCTAGCGTCTCGACGCTCCGACGGATTACTTAAGTTTTTGTCCATTTTTTAGCCGCCATCTTAATCTCCTACCTCGGGCTCCGCACAAGATTAGACGTTTTTCAGCCACTTTTCACCATGGGAGAGGCTAGGAAGCTTGGATTGGAGCCATCCCACATCACACACATCATGAGTGAGTAGTTATAGCGTTTTTGGCTCGGGATTGTATAGGAATAATGTAGTTGCACTCTTGGTGAGGTTGTTAAATTGAATTCTGAATTGGTTTGAATGATTTATTGAATTGATTTCTATTTCTTTGCTTATTCCATGAACATGTTTGAATGATTTAGGATTAGGCACCCTTGATTTTGAGCATGCTTCATTCGTTAAAGGTTTTGATGTCGTGCCTCTCTAAACCGCCAAGTAACAAAGATGAACGACACCTTGAGCACATTGGCGTCCTTGCGTTCTTGGTGTTCGTTCTTCTCGAATTAGAATCCAAAATCGACACACTAATTTCGCGTCCAAAGTAGATAGTCGTCGTAGTTAGCTCGTTGCTATCGATTGGTCTTGGGAGAGCGTTGGCCGCCAATGTCCAATCGATACGCTTGATTAGCATGATTAATTGTGTCTAATTAATTTCCATGGAGCATGTCTGAGTTAATTCATTAATTTGAGACGAACTACGTATTCGTTAAATTGTTTAGCCATTACACTAGTCAACTTATGATCCAAGAGGCACGCTAAATTTATTCCCGATCGTCCCGAGTCGAACGCTCCGTTAGTTAAATTTTCCCATTTACATTGTTCCCTCTTAATTAATTAAAAATCAACAAATCCCCCTTATTTCATTAATTTTCATAGTTTGCAAATTTAATTGAGATTAAGTCAAATTAGCTTAATTCCCTGTGGATCGACCCCGTTGCCGCTACTCTACTAATAGTTTAGTGAATTCGGGTAATTATAAATTTATTTTGGCGGGTCTCGACAACCCGATGATTGGCGATAGTTCGAAAATATTGTTACCAAAATTGGCGCCGCTGCCGGGGAACTAAGTGTAATTCGGCCTAATTTAAAATTTGATTTGTAGACTTTTGACTTTTATTTTAAAATTTGTTTATTCTTTTATTATTTGCAAGATTTGATCTGTTTGTTTAAGTGTGCTAGAAGTGCCTAATTTTTTATTGAGAAAATGGAGATTAACGATGAGGCTAGAGCCCCAAAAACACTCAGGAAGTGGACATCGGTTGCTATGGTCCATCAACCTTCTTGTATTTCCTACCCGGAAATCTCAGGTGAGTTTGTGCTTAAGTCAGGTTTAATTGACCATTTGCCTTCTTTTTGTGGTGAAGCAGATGAGGATCCCTTTAAACATCTCAAAGATCTTCAAATGACAAGTTCCGCGATGAAGTCAGGCGACATAACTGAAGATCAGCTCTACCTGAGAGCTTTTCCATTCACCTTGAGAGGTGAAGCTTGAGATTGGCTACATTACTTACCATCGGGAACCATCTTCACTTGGGAGAAGTTAAAGAGTTTGTTCTTAGAAAGGTATTTCCCAGCTTCAAGAGCCAGAGCCGTGAAAAAGGATATCTATGGTTTCAAGCAAGGAGTGAAAGAGGCATTTCACGAGTGCTGGGAGAGGTTCATTAAGTTATGCGAGAGATGCCCGAACCATCTGATAGCAGAGTCTGCGCTTATCGAATTTTTCTATGATGGTTTGCTTCTGCATGACTGTCAGATGCTCGATGCGTCAAGTGGAGGAGCCCTTAGAGAGAAAACGCCTGCGGAAGCCAGGCAGTTGATCAACAACATGGCTGAGAACCGTCGCCAATACGGTGGAAGAAACGAGCAAGCTAAATTGTCTACCGACATAGAAGAGCTCAAAGAAAATGTGTCTCAGGTATTTGGTTTATTTCATACGTTGCAAGAAAAATCATCTCAGGTTGTTTCCTCTATTTCAGGTCAAGCCCTCGAAGGCATGTTCAAGTCACTTATGGAATCTAGCAACGAGACCAATTCGCAAATGCGGTCTCTAAGAGATGAGACCAGGTCAGAGATGAAATCGCTAAGAGATGGGTTCACGGAGGTGAAGGAAAGGATGAGTAAGATAGAGTCCAAAGAGGAAAGCGTTAGTGCGATAAATCTCAGAAGTGGTAAAGAAGTGCCATCTCAAACCACTCCCGAGGACTCCAACAAGGATATAGAAATATCTCCAGATAAGTGTCTCCAAACACCCTCTGAAACGGTTCTAGCTTCTCCTTTTATTTCTATGAAGTCTTACACTCCCGTTGCTCCTTTTCCGAGTAGGTTGGTGAGGCCACCTAAGGAGGTCGAGGACGCGGATGTCCTTGAGACGCGGAAAAAGGTTGGGATCAATATGCCGCTGCTTGATGCAATTCAGCAAATCTCAAGGTACGCGAAATTTCTAAAGGAGATGTGCACCATGAAGAGGAAGAGTAAAGGTGCTGAGAGAGTCGTGGTAAGCAAGAATGTTTCTGCCCTGATAACACAAGGTATTCCAAGCAAATGCCCGGACCCAAGTATGTTCCTCTTGCCATGTACTATAGGAGATAGAGAAATCGAGCACGCCATGCTAGACTTAGGAGCCTCAATTAATTTTATGCCATACTCAGTCTACAAGAGTCTCGATTTAGAAGGTATGCAGGAAACAAGCTTAATTATCCAGTTAGCTAATAGGTCTTCTATTCGTCCTTTAGGGGTGATTGAGGATGTGTTAGTTAGAGTTAAGGACCTGATCTTTCCTGCTGATTTTTACGTGATAAATATGGAAGAAAACACCTCACCTGCTACTTCAGTCTTGCTAGGTAGACCATTCATGAAAACCGCTAAGACAAAAATTAATGTGCATGATGGTACCTTATCAGTTGAGTATGAAGGAGATGTGTTCGAATTTAATGTATTTGATGCCATGAAACACCATGTTGATGTGCATTCTGTCTGTAAAATTGATCTTATCGATACTTTAGAACAAGAAGAATGCATGCCTGTTGTTGATGGGGATGACCCACTCGTTTTTACTGAAATTGTTGGCGAGGTTGAAAGTAGTGTTCCCATATTGTCTGACTCATCTGAACAAACTACTTTTTCTTTAGAGGCGTGTGAAAAGCCAACTAAAATATTACCATCTCTTTTGCAAGCTCCCAAGTTGGAACTTAAGGAGTTGCCGGGTCATCTCAAGTACGTATACTTGGGTGAGGTGGAGACACTCCCGGTAATTATCTCCAAGGAGCTTACATCGGAGCAAGAAGGCAAGTTGGTGGAGGTCTTGAAAAAGAACAGAAGAGCGATAGGATGGACGTTGGCAGACTTGCATGGGTTGAGTCCAGTCCTGTGCATGCACAAGATTCGGCTGGATGAGGGAGCAAAGCCATCCCTAGAGCCTCAGCGGAGATTGAACCCAGCAATGAAAGAGGTAGTGTTGTCTGAGATACACAAACTCCTTGATGCAGGTATTATCTTTCCCATTTCTGATAGCCAGTGGGTTAGCCCTATTCATGTTGTACCTAAAAAGACGGGCATAACTGTTATTAGAAATGAGCGGGGTGAGTTAGTGCCTAAGATGTTGGGTTTTATGTCCTAAAACTCGTGGTTTGTAAACTGTTATGTTTGTAAATACGCTATTTAGAATAAAGAGTTATTAGTTTTATTCAGTAAAAGAGTTTACTGGAATAAAGTGAAACGTGTTTAAGTTAACCTATATTAAGGACCAACACCCTTGGCTAAATATGAGTACTTGAGCTTCATGTATGACATGATTGTGGATCAGGCTCAAGTAGTCAGTCAAAACGGTCTATAGTATACGGATAAGGCTGGGTACCTTATCCTGGTAACACTATTGGATGCGGCTCACTTTGTATTGTACAAAACGATGTGATCCGAATCGTTTCACATGGAGATGTGCGAGTGAGGGCGTCCTGTGCAAAGAGTTTACATAAGACCGAACCGCGTATTAAGTCGCTCTCTCTTTATAACTCCGTTTACCGATGAGACCGACTTATACATATTGATGGCCTAGGTAACTCGATCTCAATCCTGAGCTCGCTATGAACTCCTGCTTATTCGATAGTATCCTTTGACTTGCACGGGTGAGAGTGGCCCATAAGCGCCGACTCAATAAGCCTACCATCTTGAGGATAAAGTCGAATAGGTAGTTGGGGACATAGTACAGCAAGATTGGAGTTCACTCCTAACCCGCTCTTCAGGGTTAGTAGATTGGTTGTTCCCTTAATAGCTGACTCCGGGGCTTGAACAATTAGCACGTGCACTCTCATGAGATGAGAGGGTTAATTGATCTGTTGGTTGGACCACAAATATATTGTTCATTAGAGGTGTCAGTGGTACTTAAGGACCAAGACGTAATGCAGGGGTTAAATGTTTTAAATGACCCAGCTGTGATTACGAACAACCTGTGAAGGGTCGACTTGCCCGTGACGGTTATATCAGGGGACATAATATATCTACAGTGAGGAGAGTGCAACCCTCGGACTATAGTGGAGTCTCCGGGGGTTAACGAATCTTGGTTAGTTCGGTGAAAAGAGTTTTGACTGGATAATCTCGTATCGTTGGAGCTCATGATCTATAGGTCCTTTAGGTTCTCCTGGCTAGCTCGGATAACGTCGTGCAACAGTATAAGAGAAAATTAAAAGAAAAAGAATTTGAATTGTTCAAATTCGGTTTATGGAAGGAGGATCGACATATTTAAATATGATTTAAATATGGACATATTTAAATATGATTTAAATATGGGAATGGCCTATAACATGAATAGGATTCATGTGTAAAAAAGTCGGTTTTCGGAAAATCGAGCTTAGTCATATTATTTAATTAATATTTGATATTGAATTAAATAATATTTATTAATTAAAAAGTTTAATTAATAATTATATATATATTTTATTTATTAAAAAGTTTAATAAATAAAATTATTATTATTTTTTAAATAATAATAATAATTAATTATATATATATATGTTAAGTGTTATATATATATAAGTTGGGCCATCAGCTGCGGAGGAGTTAAAAAAAAAAAAGGATTTTCAATTCATTTTTGAATTGAAAGAGAAACTGAGTACTCACTTTTTGGAAGGTGGAAATGGGTATTCAATGTTGAGAGGGATATACGAAGAGTAAAAAAAAAAAACTTCAGTCATCTCTCTACCCCTCAGTATTTCTTCTTCTCCTTCCTCCTCTTCTTTTCCTTTTCTTTTTCTCTTCTTTCGGAGTCCCACAACTCCGCTGCACGACGCCGAGGATAGCGGGACTACCTGGGGTGGTCCTCGAGGCGTTCGTGAGAAGAGGCCGGAAGAGTTCGTGACGAGGAACGTGCGGCAGAGCTTGAAGAAATTGGAACTACAAGGGTATGTATTTCTAATTTCTTATTTCCGTCGCTTTGAGCATGTTTACTATTTGTTAAATTGATGAAATTAGAGTATCATCGGTCCGAAATCGCCTTCCGCTGCGCAAGTCGCTCCATCATAAGAGAGTGCAAAATGGGTGGAGGATGTGTATAGATTTTAGGAAACTGAACGACATGACTAAGAAGGACCACTTTCCTATTTCCTTCATAGATCAAATGGTGGAGCGTTTAGCTGGGAAGCCATACTTCTGTTTTCTAGATGGTTTTTCTGGGTTTTATCAAATTCCCATAGGCCAGGAAGACCAAGAAAATACTACTTTTACCTGTCCATTCGGAACTTACGCATATAGGAGAATGCCCTTCGGGCTTTGTAATGCTCCGGGGACTTTTCAGCGATGCATGATGAGCATATTTACTGAATTCGTAGAAAAATGCATCGAAGTCTTTATGGATGATTTCACTGTGTATGGGAGTTCATTTGAGGATTGCCTGTTTAACTTGTCTAGAGTCATGGAAAGATGCATCGAAACTAATCTTGTTTTAAATTTTGAAAAGTGTCATTTCATGGCCAGTCAGGGCATAGTATTAGGTCACGTTGTGTCAGCTAAGGGGATAGAGGTTGATAAAGCAAAAATTGATGTCATATCTGATTTACCTTACCCCACGAATCTTCGGGAAGTGCGTTCTTTTCTTGGTCATGCAGGTTTCTACCGCAGGTTCATCAAAGACTTCTCGAAGATAGTGACTCCGATGACGAGCTTGCTGAAAAAAGATGTCCCATTTTGCTTTGATAAGCAGTGCAAGCTGGCTTTCGATGTTCTGAAGAAGTGTTTGACCAACGCACCCATTATCCATCCACCGCAGTGGGGGACTCCCTTCGAGATCATGTGCGACGCAAGCAATTATGTCGTGGGCGCTGTATTGGGCCAGAGGATAGACAAGAAGAGCCATGTGATTTATTATGCCTCCAGGACGCTCAACTCCGCGCAAATCGGTTACACAACAACAGAGAAGGAGCTGCTTTCCATTGTTTTCGCTCTTGATAAATTTCGGCCCTATATTCTTGGATCTAAAGTAATTGTTTTTTCTGATCATGCAGCAGTTCGTGACTTGATGAACAAGAAGGACTCGAAACCTCGACTGCTCCGGTGGGTACTACTACTCCAAGAGTTCGACGTCTCGGTCCAAGATAGGAAGGGATCAGAAAATACAGTCGCTGACCATTTGAGCTGCATTGTGCGTAACAAGGATGACTTGCCTCTGAACGATGAGTTCCCTGATGAAATCCTCTTCCAGGTAAGTGTGGAGACACCATGGTACGCCGACATTGTCAACTACTTGGTTACAGGTACGTTCCCATTCGACTTTTCATATAACAAAAGAGCTAAGCTGAAAAGCGAAGCCAAGTCTTATGTCTGGGAAGAGCCTGTTTTATGGAAATTTTGCGCTGACCAGGTAATTAGGAAGTGTGTCCCTAAGTCTGAGCATAGGTCCATACTTACATTTTGCCATGAATTTGCATGTGGGGGACACTTTGGGCAAAATAGGACTGCGAGGAAAATATTAGATTGTGGGTTTTTCTGGCCATCACTGTTTAAGGATTGTTATGAATTTTGCAAATCATGTGATCAGTGTCAGAGAAAAGGGTCCATCACGTGTAGGAATGAAATTCTCCAAAACCCCATTTTAACTTGCGAAATTTTTGAGGTTTGGGGTATGGACTTCATGGGACCCTTTCCCCCTTCATTTGGGTTTGTTTATATACTGTTGGCTGTGGACTACGTGTCTAAATGGGTGGAGGCTAAAGCCACCAAAGTTGACACTGCTAATGTTGTTTCCAGTTTTGTCAAATCCAATATTTTTAGCAGGTATGGAGTTCTACGAGCCATCATAAGCGACCAGGGGAGCCATTTCTGCAACAAGACGATCCAGGCCTTGATGAGGAAGTATGGGGTAAATCACAAAATCTCTACCCCGTACCATCCTCAAACCAATGGCCAAGCGGAAGTCTCCAATCGAGAGGTGAAGAGCATCCTCGAGAAAACAGTATGTCCAGGAAGGAAGGATTGGATTCTCAGGCTGGATGATGCTTTGTGGGCTTATCGTACGGCTTACAAAACCCCCATAGGGATGTCTCCCTACCGGATGGTTTTGGGGAAAGCCTATCATCTCCCTGTGGAGATCGAACACAAAGCTTATTGGGCCGTGAAGAAGTGTAACATGGACTTTGACAAGGCTGGCGAAGAAAGACTCCTCAAATTGCAAGAACTAGAGGAGCTTCGCCTGGATGCATATGAGAACTCGAAGACCTACAAAGAAAAGACCAAGATGTTCATCACTATGGTGCAGTCAAGATTCAGAGCCTAGATACCGACAAGGAATACACGGTGAATGGCCAGCGATTGAAGATCTTCTATGAGGGAATGTCAGAGGACTTCGACGACCATGCCTACTTGAAAGAGCCCGATTATGAGAAAGGATGAAATGAGTTTTGGTAAAGTCGAGCAATCGACTCTAAAAATTTGCGCTACTCGGAGGCACCCGAGCTTGAACTGTACATGCTTTTTGTTTACTTTACTGTCTTTAGGATTAGCTTAGGTTCTAACTCTGATGTTGTGAATTTTCAGGTGAAACAATGGCTCGTCCTTGAGGTTTATTGGCTAAAGTTTAAGCGCGCTCTCCAACCCTCTAAGTCACAATTCAGGGAAGGTTTTCTTTCCTTAGAATTTTGACTGTGCTTTTATAGTCCAATGAGGACATTGTCCATTTTTAAGTTGGGGGTGGTGGGTTGTGCCTTATAGAGATTGTCGAGCTTAGTCGTGGAATCCTGATAAACTTGTTGAGTTATGGTGAATGCATGTTGGTCTGACTATGAAATTCTGTGATGTACTGCTAAGGTCTTCGTATTTGCATCTGTTAAGGTGTTGCGTGCTCAATGTGTAAAGATAAATAAGCAATAAGGTAGAGAGAGCACTTAGAACATGCAAGCATACATGGTCTCACAGCAAGTAGTAAGTATATTTCATTCGTTTTTTCCACAGAGACTTATTTTTAGCTATTCGCGAAGTGTGATTGTTAAGAAAGATGGGATGAATTTGATGGGGTAAAATTGGTTTTTAATTATCTACTTTTTGCTGAATGTATAAAGGGATATAACATAAACAAATGCAAGTTGAAACTAGACTTAAAAGACAAGAGATGGAATTAACAAACGAGGAAGAAAACAGCTAAACAGAATGAAAATCTGGCAGAATTGCGAGGACCGCAATGTTACCGCAATTAAATAACAGCGAAACTGAGTAAATGGGTGAATTAAGGGCTACTAATGACTATCCTATAGGCATTTTATTACGATTCTCAAGCATTGGACCAACTCTCTATACATCAAACTCACTCTATCTCAAGTATCGTCCGATTCCATGCATTAGAGTCTTAAGTTTACTCGACTTCAAAGTAAGGTCTTAAGCATCTTGTTAAAACAGGAGTGTTTAGTTTGTACTAGGGAAACGCCTATTCCTAGGCCGTTTCCTGATTACCATGAAAGGCTAGCATGATTATATGACTCTGAACTCTTACTCCTTCCAGAGGTTAGGAGTTCTTTGGACAAAATGGATGGCCAATCGAAATTGCCCGTGGGATGAAGCTTACATACAATCAATGATTCGAGAGCTATCCTACATACTTGATGCACGTTTTTTTAGCCTATAGTTCTGTCATTAGCATGCCCCTAAGTGGCTTAGCTACTCATGGATATATGGAGAACAGAAAGGGTAGATAAAACAGACATGCTTAGAAGAGAAATATGCTTAAAACAATAAGACAAAACGTAGCAGCAGAAGGTGGAAACTGTGAAATGCAGAATTTTACTTTGATTACTTTGAATGTTTGAACGACAAAGGAAAGCTTCAAAAGAAATGATTCAAAGACAGACAACAACGAAATGCAGTAATTAAAGCACTAGGCTAAGAACAACATTGATCAAACTGGAAATAAGAAGAAGAACGACAGAAAAGAAGTAAAGGTGCTTGAAAAGCTTCGTTGCAGTCGCCTCGAATGAAGGGGATGAAAGGTCAGCCTTGCTTGGATGAATCCAATCGAGAGAGAAGAAGAATATTCTCTCCTTCCTATCAGATTATCGATTCCAACAGCTGAGACTCCCACTCCAACAGACGGTAAAGGAAAACAGAGAGAAATGATGGACTGCGAGAAGACTTCTGCGCTTCGAATGATGATCAAACCTCCGACTTTGGCCCCCTTTTATAGTAGTTTGCAGGTGCGTTTGGGCCAAGGAGAACCATCAATCTTCAACGTCGTATATCAGAATGGATGGAGGAGAAAGAACGAATCCCTGAAAATACGGAAATTAACAGAAAAAGATCAGTCAACTTACGGTTTCCACTTGAATAATTGCGGTCACCGCAATGTTTTCGCAATTCATTCGCAATGCTTATTTTTTCATTCTTTTCCTTCGGTTTTCAACCCTTTTTCTACCTATTGTGCATAAGTCCTAAATTAGCTACCTTCTTCTAATTCTCATATTAAAGCATAGGTTTAAGCTAAATGCTATCAAAAACACCTAAAAGTGTACATCTTCTTAAGCTAAATGGGTCCTAAATAAGTCACTTTCAGAGACTTAACACACCCCCAAACTTAAGGTTTTGCTTGTCCTCAAGCATACTAAGGACTTACTTAGGCTTGTTTTTTTTTATCTTCTTTAACTACTTACCGACTCCCCTATATCCCTATCTCTAGCAGTGCTGTCCTGTGACACACTTCTAAGTTTAGAACTAACCTCTTTATCAAGCTTCTTCTGACTTCACCTGCCTACTATACCTGCTGTTTTTATTAACCCCCTACTACTGATCTAGCTACTTTTATGACATCATGCCACTATCCCTAAGGTTTCAAATTCTACCAAGCTTTACTCCAGACTCAGTACATGCTTCTAGCTTTATTTTTAATGTGTCTAGGATTCCTTAGAGTCATGCCAGTCTTAGTATTAACAGTGACAGTGGTACATTTAGAGAACAACCTAAACCCTGGCATCACTACATTGGATATACATTCATCTCCTTAGACAAACCTAGAACCTACAACCTTGTGCTTAGCTCTTTGAGGATCAGAGTTCTTTTTTAAATAGGACATCTAAGCCACAAGATTATAACTCCTAAGCATACATCCTTCTTCCCCTATTTCTCCTTTTCCCTTTTTTACTTGGGTGGAGTCTCTCCTTGGGCTGCCTTTTGATGCAATGCCACTTGTGGTTTACACACTTGGCACTGATTACTCAGCACTTGAGAGAGACTCCCCTCTTTATTCTTATTTTTCACTTTTTCCATTTATCACAAAAAATTTTCTTAAAGGAGAAGAAGAATGCTTATGTCCTAAGGAAGAGAGGAATGTTCCTAGGCCTAGGGTGGCCTCCCCCAAACTTCAACTACTCATTGTCCCCAATGAGTGTCTGAGGTGGCACACCCCCAAACTTGTCCTAGAAGCATCTAGTCTAAAGTAAAACAAAGAGAATCTAAAAATCCTAGGCATAGGCAAAACATTTAAAAGAAATTACCCCAGCAGCAGAAAATTTGAACAAAATAGACAGTTTAAGGACTGATGGTTTATGCATGCTGAGCCCTATTCAGAGGCTAATTTAAACTATCAAAGGGTGTCTTATGACACTCATCCAGCATGCGTTAAGATCAGCTATATAAGGTAGTCATGCGAGCAGCAAAAGATAGAATTTAACAGATCACAGCCTAACTACACAGACACTCCAAAACATGCAATCAGTCACAAAATTTGCGGGAACCGCAATTATTTCGCAATTCAATCCGGGCAGATATAACATTGATTAGGGCCCCTCAGCATGCTTTTTCCTGCTACTCACGCATCCTAAAAATAAAGCTAAACTATCCTACCTATTCAGCTAACATCAGACTAGACTAAGCAAAAGAAAAAACATAAAACTAAACATTAAAAACAGATCAAAATTGAACCAAAAACAGCATGGTCCTAACAGAAAGCAGAAAAATTGTTTTTGTTTTTCTAAGGGAACAGTAATACTCCCTTTAGTGCACTTCAAACCAGCACTCAATCCTCGTCATCCTCATCAGGTTGCCTTGGTCTTGGGGGCACCCATGGAGTTAGGAGATTGGTAGGGAAGTCCGGGAAGATGCACCCCAGTTGGTCTGCAACTTCCTTATCCCTCGCCTGCGCATAAGTGGCCCATTGAGCCATTCTTCTCTGCATATCCATCAAGCAGGCCATGGATAGAGACTGTTCAGCAGCCAGCCTATCCAGTTCAAACTCCATATTCCCCTTTTCTAGCCTCAGGTTAGCAGGCAGTTCCAAATGGCCTGTGTAAGGCATCTGCTGCTCCAAACGCTCGGTGGGGACTCCTGCAAGCAAACATAGCTTGGTTATAGTATTAGGGAAAAACAAGGGTCCCTTACCTTTCTTTGCGCATTCAGCAATAGCAGCTGACATGATCTCCCCCACATTGACCGTGAGACCGCGCATGATGGCATAGACCAGCAGTGATCTACTCTGGTTGATTGTCGTCTCGTGGGTCACAGGGGACAGCTTTCTCCTCACAAAGGCAAACCAAACAGCTGCCTTTGCTGTCAGATTGGCACTCATTAAGGTGTGCCTCCCATTGCGTGAGACAGTCCACGCTGCTTCAGGCTGGCCAATTGTGCGAATGGCCTCTTCCAGCACTGCCTCAGTCGGCTCATCAACTATCCGCGCATAATCTGTGTGCGTTTGGCCCTTGAGACCAAAGGCTTCATTGATGGCTTTGGCTGAGAAATCCACTTCCACCCCTCTGACCACAGACAGGCCATCCTCAGGGCTGAGCACATTGGCGTAGAAATCGTACACCATGCTCGTGTAGGCTGGATTAGGCGGTCTGCAAAATTCCTCCCAGCCGTGGTTGATCACTCCTGCGCGCAAGAACTGCGGCAGGTCAGCGAGTCGGTCGAGGAAGCCTTTCTCGTGCAACAGGTCCCTCTTCCTCAGCTCAGCACCCCTTGATTCAGCGTCAGACGAGACATACCTCATTGACTGAGGTTCGTCTTCAGGGTAGAGTTTAGCCTTCCCCTTATCTGCTGGTTTGGATGATTCGGCAGCCTCCACCTTGAGGCGTTTGAGCGAAGGCTCAGTACTCTCTTTGTCCGTCGACGGCACCTTCTTGGCCTTCTTTTTCTTCAACTTCTTGGCCTTGACAATCTTGGCCTTCTTCTTCTTCTTGAGCCTGGCCTTGATGTTGATCTGCTGGAGGCATGCCCCCAACGTCTCTTCCATAGAATCGTCCTGCTGTGCAGGCTCGGCAGGACTATCTTCCCTCATAGGAGAGAAGACTTCGTCTTCCCCAGCATCTCCACTGCCCTGAGTGGACTCTTGATAATCCCCATAAGGGAATTCAGGATCAGGCCGTGGAGAATTGTGCTCTGCTGATGGTGTCTGCGCAGAACTCAGTGGCGAAGATGGCAGTTCAGGACTCTGTGCTGCTGCAGGTGTCGGGTCAGAACTCTGAGGTGCTGAAGACAACTCGGGGCTCTGTGCAGGCGGCGACGACTCTGCGCTTGGCACTGGTTCAGATGGTGAAGGACTACGCGCAGGTGATGCAGACGGCGACGAACCCTCTTTGGCTGACTCGTGGGATGCACGATCAGTTTCTTGACTCTCCACAGAGGGAGTCTTTGCGGTGCCTGGTTCGGCGGCCGTCTTGACACTCCACCGGCGTTTCTTGGGCGTGCCCACTGGCTCAGATGGTCCAGCAGGAATCTCAGTGACCACCCTCCACTTCCTCCTACGAATAGGAAGCTTGGGAAGAGGACCGGTGCGAACGGCACCATCGTCTGCAAGGGTGAGAAGCGCTTCCCTCGCAGCCGCTTCAGCTGCGTCATCAGCCTTCTTCTTGGCTGCAGATCTCTCCGCTCGTGTGAACACCATTGCTGAGTCTTGAAGATCTTGAGAGAAGAATCAAAGATGGAGAGAATCGCTGAATTCTTGGAGAGCAAAGAGAGAGATAATCGTATCGATCGAGCGCCTTCCAACGGATATAAAGGCAACGGAAAAAATCCCAACGGCTCTTTTTGCGGATCCAGCAATTCCAGCGCAATTCTAGGGATATTATTTCATCAAAATCTCCAACTTTGCTCGTCCGTATCTTTTATTTGGCTCAACCGTTTCTCGATTTTTAAAGCTGGATTTACTCTCCTTGATCCCCTCTTTCGAATCCTTGCAAAAACAAATAAAACAAACATTAAATACGCAATTAAAATCACACCACAAAACATACAATCGATAATCGGAAAAACAGAAAAAAATAAACTAAGGCATTGGCCTTGACTAAACGAGCACAGTAACCACTCGTTCTCTCTCGTTCTCGTTGTCATGCTTCAGTCAAGAGGAAGGCCGAGAGAGTCTTCACATCTCCTTCCTCATAGTAGTGCTTCAACCTAGCACCATTGACCATAAATGGCTGACCTTGCTGCAAGTTCTTTATCTCTATTGCACCATGAACAAAGACATTAGTAATAACAAATGGACCTGACCATCTAGACTTTAGTTTGCCTGGAAATAACTTTAATCGTGAGTTAAATAATAATACAAGTTGGCCTTTCCTAAAGTCTTTGATCCTGAGTCTACTGTCGTGCCATATTTTGGTCTTTTCTTTATACATTTTGGCATTCTCGTAGGCCATATGCCTAAGCTCATCAAGTTCATGTAGCTGCAAAGATCTCAATGTCCCCGCATCCTTTACACAAAAATTCAATTCCTTCATGGCCCAAAATGCTTTGTTTTCTAACTCAAGTGGCAAGTGGCAAGCCTTGCCATACACCAACCTATAGGGGGACATTCCTAGAGGTGTCTTATATGCTGTCCTATAAGCCCAAAGTGCATCCTCAAGCTTGAAGGACCAGTCTTTCCTATTAGGTTTGACTACCTTTTCTAGGATGTTCTTTATCTCCCTATTGGAAATTTCAGCTTGGCCATTTGAGTGTGGGTGGTAGGGAGTAGCTACCCTATGTCTAATGTTATATTTAGCCAATATCTTCTCCATAGCCTTATTAATGAAATGTGACCCCTCATCACTAATGATAGCACGAGGAGTCCCAAATCTAGTGAAAATGTGCCTATGCAAGAAGCTAGTGACTGTTTTAGCATCATTATTAGGACATGCTTTGGCTTCTACCCACTTGGACACGTAGTCTACTGCTACCAAAATGTAAAGGTTACCTGATGATGGAGGGAATGGTCCCATGAAGTCAATGCCCCACACATCAAAGAGCTCCAACTCTAAGATGTAGGTGAGGGGCATCTCATCCTTGCGACTGAGGTTACCTGTCCTTTGGCACTCATCACAGCTGTGGGCGTAGTTGTGGGCATCCTTGAAGATTGTTGGCCAATAGTAGCCACTCTGAAATACCTTCGCAGCTGTTCTTTGGCCACCAAAGTGTCCACCATAAGGAGATGAGTGACAGTGCTGCAGCACAGACTTCGCTTCAGCAGCTGAAACACACTTCCTTAACAACCCATCAGCACAGGTTCTGTAAAGTGTGGGGTCATCCCAGATGAATTTCCTTGCTTCATGAAGGAACCTCTTCTTCTCTTGTCCTCCCTTGAACACTGGTAATACCTGTGATGCACGGAAGTTAGCAATGTCAGCAAACCAAGGTTCCTCATCGTTATCACGATGAGCCAAAGCAAAGACATGTTCATCTATAAAAGCATCAGAAATTGCGGTCTCCGCAATTTTTTCGCAATTGTGCTGCAATCGAGACAGGTGATCTGCAACCACATTTTCACAACCTTTCTTGTCCCGAATGTCCAAATCAAATTCCTGCAGCAATAACACCCATCTAATCAATCTAGGCTTAGCGTCAGCCTTCCTCATAAGATATTTTAAAGCAGAATGGTCAGTGTATACAATGGTCCTAGTGCCTACAATGTAATTTCTAAATTTTTCACAAGCAAATACTACAGCAAGCATCTCTTTCTCAGTAGTTGTATAATTACATTGAGCCTCATTCAAGGTCTTACTAGCATAATAGACAGGGTGTGTTAGCTTGTCAATCTTCTGTCCTAACATGACTCCTACAGCATAGTCACTGGCATCACATAGCATCTCAAAAGGGAGATCCCAATTTGGTCCTACTATGATTGGTGCTGTGACCAATGCCTCTTTAAGGGTTTTCCAAGCTACTACACATTCTTTAGAGAAGATAAATGGTCTATTTAGCTCTAGAAGCTCGCACAGAGGCTTGGCTATCTTAGAAAAGTCCTTAATGAACCTTCTGTAGAAGCCAGCGTGCCCTAAGAAGCTTCTAATGGCTTTGACATTCTGGGGCTCTACCAACTTCTCTATGATCTCTATTTTTGCCCTATCCACTTCTACACCTGCCCTTGACACTCTATGTCCTAAGACAATCCCTTCATCTACCATAAAATGGCACTTTTCCCAATTTAGGACTAGGTTGGTCTCCTCACACCTAGCCAGGACTTGTCCTAGGTTTTCTAGACAGGTTTTAAATGAGTCCCCAAAGACTGAGAAGTCATCCATGAATATTTCTATCATGGACTCATCCAACTCAGAGAAGATTGCCATCATGCACCTTTGGAAAGTTGCCGGTGCATTGCATAAGCCAAAAGGCATTCTGCGGAAGGCAAACGTTCCAAAAGGACAAGTGAAGGTGGTCTTCTCTTGATCCTTAGGGTCTATAGTAATTTGATTATAGCCTGAATAGCCATCTAAGAAACAATAGTAGGCTCTACCAGCTATTCTGTCTAGCATCTGGTCAATGAACGGTATAGGGAAATGGTCTTTTTTAGTCTCTTTATTTAATTTTCTGTAATCCATACACACTCTCCACCCTGTGACAGTCCTTGTTGGAATCAGTTCGTTGTTCTCATTGACTACCACAGTTATTCCCCCCTTTTTAGGTACACATTGGATGGGGCTCACCCACTGGCTACTAGCTATGGGGAAAATCACTCCTGCATCTAACCACTTTATTATTTCTTTCTTCACTACCTCTTTCATAGAGGGGTTTAACCTACGCTGGTGATCTACCCTAGGTGTGTGCTCTTCCTCTAGTATAATTTTGTGCATGCAATAAGAAGGGCTAATGCCTCGAATATCAGCAATAGTCCATGCTATAGCCTTCCTATGTTGCTTAAGCAGTAAAATTAAATCAACCTCATGCTGTTCACTTAGCTTAGAAGAAATAATTACAGACAGCTGTTGCGTGCTCAATGTGTAAAGATAATTATGCAAAAGTGTAGAGAGAGCACTTAGAACATGCAAGCATACATGGTCTCACAGCAAGTAGTAAGTATATTTCATTCGTTTTTTCCACAGAGACTCATTTTTAGCTATTCGCGAAGTGTGTTTGTTAAGAAATATGGGATGAATTTGATGGGGTAAAATTGGTTTTTAATTATCTACTTTTTGCTGAATGTATAAAGGGATATAACATAAACAAATGCAAGTTGAAATTAGATGCAAAGGACAAGAGATGGAATTAATAAACGAGGAAGAAAACAGCTAAACAGAATGCAACTTAGCAGAATTGTGAGAACCGCAATTAATCCGCAATTAACTCAACAGCAAAAGTATGTAAATGGGCAAATTAAGGGCTACTAATGACTATCCTATAGGCAGTTTATTACGATTATCAAGCTTTGGATCAACTCTCTATACATCAAACTCACTCTATCTCAAGTATCGTCCGATTCCATGCATTAGAGTCTTAAGTTTACTCGACTTCAAAGTAAGGTCTCAAGCATCTTATTTAAGCAGGAGTGTTTAGTTTGTACTAGGGAAACGCCTATTCCTAGGCCGTTTCCTGATTACCATGAAAGGCTAGCATGATTATATGACTCTGAACTCTTACTCCTTCCAGAGGTTAGGAGTTCTTTAGACAAAATGGATGGCCAATCGAAATTGCCCGTGGGATGAAGCTTACATACAATCCATGTTCGAGTGTTAATCTGCCTACTTGATTCACGTTTTTTAGCCTATAGTTCTGTCATTAGCATGCCCCTAAGTGACTTAGCTACTCATGGATATATAGAGAACAGAAATGGTAGATAAGATAGACATGCTTAGAAGGGAAATGTGCTTAAAACAGTAAGCCAAACCCGTAGCAGAAGATGGGAAATGAGAAATGCAGAAATGAACTTTGATTACTGAAATTGTTTGTTGAACAGATAAAAGCTGTAAAGTAAATAGCAACAAGACAGAAAGCAACGAAATAAACTAATCTAGCTACTTAGGAGAAGAACAGCACGAAGCAGAATGTAAAACAGAAGAGAAAGACAGAAAAACAGTAAAGAGTTGCTGGAAAGCTTCGTGGCAGTCGCCTCGAATGAAGGGGATGAAAGATCAGCCTTGCTTGGATGAATCCAATCGAGAGAGAAGAAGAATCTTCTCTCCTTCCTATCAGATTATCGATTCCAACAGCTGAGACTCTCACTCCAACAGACGGCAAAGGAAAACAGATGGAAATGGTGGACTGCGAGAAGACTTCTGCGCTTCGAGTGATGATCAAACCTCCGACTTTGGCCCCCTTTTATAGTAGTTTGCAGGTGCGTTTGGGCCAAGGAGAACCATCAATCTTCAACGTCGTATATCAGAATGGATGGAGGAGAAAGAACGAATCCCTGAAAATACGGAAATTAACAGAAAAAGATCAGTCAACTTACGGTTTTCACTTGAATAATTGCGGTCACCGCAATGATTTCGCAATTCATTCGCAATGTTTATTTTTTCATTCTTTTCCTTCGGTTTTCAACCCTTTTTCTACCTATTGCACATAAGTCCTATATTAGCTACCTTCTTCTAATTCTCATATTAAAACATAGGTTTAGGCTAAATGCTAACAAAAACACCTAAAAGTGTACATCTTCCTAAGCTAAGTGGGTTCTAAATAAGTCACTTTCAGAGACTTAACAGCAGCGTATCATTATCTCCTAGATATGCATATTTGAGGTGAGTGGGTAGTGGTTTCAGTTCTAAAACAGGTGGATGCTCAATGGAGGGTTTTAACGGATTTACAGTTCTATCAGTTAAATCTATATTCATACATACATGTTGAGGTTTATCTACAGGCATATTCATTATGTCAGATACATTCAAGTCAGCTACATCTACTTGTACATATTCACTAGCATGCTTGGTTAACAGTACATGCTCTAATTGTTCTTCCATTAGTGAGTCAACAACATCCATGCTAGCACAAGACTCAGAATCAGAGGGATACCTTAAAGCTTTATAAACACTAAATTTTACCTCTTCATCATGAACCCTCATAGTTAACTCACCTTTTTGAACATCTATTAGTGCCCTACCTGTGGCTAGAAATGGTCTACCTAGCAGGATGGGGACCTCCTTGTCTGCCTCATAGTCCAGGACAATGAAATCTGCAAGGAAAATAAATTTGTCAACTTTAACTAGAATATCCTCAATTTTACCTTCTGGATATGCAATGGATCTGTCTGCTAGTTGTAAAGTGACAGTAGTTGGACGTGCTTCTCCTATTCCCAACTGGCGGAATAGGGACAAGGGCATGAGATTGATGCTGGCGCCCAGGTCACAAAGCGCTCTGCCCACGTGCTTGCCTCCAAGTTCTACAGGTAAGGTGAAGGAACCAGGATCCTTCTCCTTCTTGGGCAGCTTGTTCTGGAGGATGGCACTGCACTCCTCGGTGAGGTTTACTGTTTCAAACTCACCAATTATTTTTTTGTTAGTAATAATGTCCTTCAAAAACTTTACATAAGAAGGCATCGATTGTAAAACCTCTACAAAAGGAATGTTAACATGCACTTGCTTAAGTATTTCTAAGAATTTATTAAAATGAACTTCCTGTTCCTGCTTCTTCTTCAGCCTTCGAGGATATGGAGGTGGTGGCACATAAGCAGGTACGTCAGGGCGCTTTAGGATAGGTGGAGGCCTTGGAATTTCTTCTACCTCCTCAACAATTGGTTCTAGCCTGGCTCCTGATGTGCTAGTTGGTGGTGGACCTTGGTTTGGCAGAGACTCCAGTGGAGCACTAGACTCAGTGTTCTCTACTCTCTTTGGTGTGTCCTTTGTGTTGCTCACCAATGGTCTTCCACTCCTAAGTTCAATTGCTTGAACTTGTTCCTTGCCATCTCTCCTTGGTACCTCGGTGTCAGCAGGGAGTCTACCTTGGGGCCTACTTTTAAGTTCATTGGCTAATTGGCCTATTTGGTTTTCCAGGCTCCTAAGAGTAGCTTGCTGGCTCTGAAGAGTAGCATCATTCTTAGCTATGTATTCCTTGAGTAGGTTTTCTACAGAAGATCCTACAGGTTGATTGTAAGGTTTTTGGTACATTGACTGGTTATGTTGGGGAGTGAAACCAGGTGTTCCACTCGGTCTAGGTTGGTTAGAATTTTGGTTAGTGTTTTGTTGGCCACCCCATGACAGGTTAGGGTGGTTTCTCCAACCAGGGTTATAGGTGTTGGAGTAGGGGTTATTCCTAGGCTGCTGCTGGCTTCCTACATAGCAGACTGAGGATGGATTCCCAGGGCAGTATTCATAAGGGTGCCCTTCCCCACAGAATCCACAGACTAGTGCCTCGCCTTGGCTTGGTTGGGTGCCCATTGACATGGCTGTGGCGGTATTGGCACTGGTTTGGAGATTGGCCTGAGCCATTTGCTTGACTAAGTTGGTCAGGGCATTTATTTGGGTGCTCATGGCGCTTAGAGCATCCTTGTCTTGAGCCCTAGTTGGCTCTACTGGATCGTCTGACCACCTACAATGAGATGTTGAGATCTTCTCCAAGATCTCATAAGCTTCGTTGTAACTCTTGGACAACATGGAACCACCAGCAGATGAATTTAAAACTTGTCTGGTGCTGGGGTTGCATCCTTTAAAGAAGACTTCTATTTGGATACACCATGGAATGCCATGGTGTGGACATTTAATGAGAAGGTCTTTGAATCTTGTCCAAGCTTCGTGAAGAGACTCACTTGGAGCTTGTTTGAATTTTATGATATCATCACGAAAGGTCGAATTCCTATCTGGTGGGAAATATTTGACGAGGAATTTTTCTGCTAAATCTGTCCAATTGCGGACAGATCCTGAGGGTAAGGAATTTAACCATGTTTTGGCTTTGTCCCTTAAAGAGTAAGGGAAAAGATATAGCCTCAGGGCTTCTTGGGAAACTCCAGGGATTAGGAATGTGTCACTAACTCCTAGGAAGTTCCTAAGGTGGTTATGGGGGTCCTCATTTTCTATTCCAAAGAATTGTCCCACAGTGGACAACATTTGGAACATCACTGGCTTTAACTCGAATGAGTTGGCAGTGATTTCAGGACGGATTATGCTGGGGTTGAGCTCCCCAGGCATAGGTACTAAATATGAAAGGATGGCGCTGTCCTTGTCATTCGCTATTTCAATGGGATTGCGAGTGACAGGCACCAGGTTTTGATTTACTCCAGCCATTTCTTCTTGAGGTAATTGCGGAGGAATTGTAGTCTCTGCAATGATTGGAGGTAAAAGGGTTTGTTTAAAGAGACGTTTCTTGGCTCTATTCCTAGCTCTAAGTAATCTCTCGGGCTCACGGTTGAACTCTAGATCACTAGATGGAGTCTCATTCATAAACTACCCTAAATGGTACCTGAAAAAGAAATGAAGATGGATCAAATTCAATGGAAAATATCTTGATGTTTCAAACCTAACAAACTTCGTTTTTACTTAAAATAAGTCCCCGGCAGCGGTGCCAAAAACTTGTTGCGTGCTCAATGTGTAAAGATAAATAAGCAATAAGGTAGAGAGAGCACTTAGAACATGCAAGCATACATGGTCTCACAGCAAGTAGTAAGTATATTTCATTCGTTTTTTCCACAGAGACTTATTTTTAGCTATTCGCGAAGTGTGATTGTTAAGAAAGATGGGATGAATTTGATGGGGTTTAATTGGTTTTTAATTATCTACTTTTTGCTGAATGTATAAAGGGATATAACATAAACAAATGAAAGTTGAAACTAGACTTAAAAGACAAGAGATGGAATTAACAAACGAGGAAGAAAACAGCTAAACAGAATGAAAATCTGGCAGAATTGCGAGGACCGCAATGTTACCGCAATTAAATAACAGCGAAACTGAGTAAATGGGTGAATTAAGGGCTACTAATGACTATCCTATAGGCATTTTATTACGATTCTCAAGCATTGGACCAACTCTCTATACATCAAACTCACTCTATCTCAAGTATCGTCCGATTCCATGCATTAGAGTCTTAAGTTTACTCGACTTCAAAGTAAGGTCTTAAGCATCTTGTTAAAACAGGAGTGTTTAGTTTGTACTAGGGAAACGCCTATTCCTAGGCCGTTTCCTGATTACCATGAAAGGCTAGCATGATTATATGACTCTGAACTCTTACTCCTTCCAGAGGTTAGGAGTTCTTTGGACAAAATGGATGGCCAATCGAAATTGCCCGTGGGATGAAGCTTACATACAATCAATGATTCGAGAGCTATCCTACATACTTGATGCACGTTTTTTTAGCCTATAGTTCTGTCATTAGCATGCCCCTAAGTGGCTTAGCTACTCATGGATATATGGAGAACAGAAAGGGTAGATAAAACAGACATGCTTAGAAGAGAAATATGCTTAAAACAACGAGACAAAACGTAGCAGCAGAAGGTGGAAACTGTGAAATGCAGAATTTTACTTTGATTACTTTGAATGTTTGAACGACAAAGGGAAGCTTCAAAAGAAATGATTCAAAGACAGACAACAACGAAATGCAGTAATTAAAGCACTAGGCTAAGAACAACAATGATCAAACTGGAAATAAGAAGAAGAACGACAGAAAAGCAGTAAAGGTGCTTGAAAAGCTTCGTTGCAGTCGCCTCGAATGAAGGGGATGAGAGGTCAGCCTTGCTTGGATGAATCCAATCGAGAGAGAAGAAGAATCTTCTCTCCTTCCTATCAGATTATCGATTCCAACAGCTGAGACTCTCACTCCAACAGACGGCAAAGGAAAACAGAGAGAAATGATGGACTGCGAGAAGACTTCTGCGCTTCGAATGATGATCAAACCTCCGACTTTGGCCCCCTTTTATAGTAGTTTGCAGGTGCGTTTGGGCCAAGGAGAACCATCAATCTTCAACGTCGTATATCAGAATGGATGGAGGAGAAAGAACGAATCCCTGAAAATACGGAAATTAACAGAAAAAGATCAGTCAACTTACGGTTTCCACTTGAATAATTGCGGTCACCGCAATGTTTTCGCAATTCATTCGCAATGCTTATTTTTTCATTCTTTTCCTTCGGTTTTCAACCCTTTTTCTACCTATTGTGCATAAGTCCTAAACTAGCTACCTTCTTCTAATTCTCATATTAAAGCATAGGTTTAAGCTAAATGCTATCAAAAACACCTAAAAGTGTACATCTTCTTAAGCTAAATGGGTCCTAAATAAGTCACTTTCAGAGACTTAACACACCCCCAAACTTAAGGTTTTGCTTGTCCTCAAGCATACTAAGGACTTACTTAGGCTTGTTTTTTTTTTTATCTTCTTTAACTACTTACCGACTCCCCTATATCCCTATCTCTAGCAGTGCTGTCCTGTGACACACTTCTGAGTTTAGAACTAACCTCTTTATCAAGCTTCTTCTGACTTCACCTGCCTACTATACCTGCTGTTTTTATTAACCCCCTACTACTGATCTAGCTACTTTTATGACATCATGCCACTATCCCTAAGGTTTCAAATTCTACCAAGCTTTACTCCAGACTCAGTACATGCTTCTAGCTTTATTTTTAATGTGTCTAGGATTCCTTAGAGTCATGCCAGTCTTAGTATTAACAGTGACAGTGGTACTTTTAGAGAACAACCTAAACCCTGGCATCACTACATTGGATATACATTCATCTCCTTAGACAAACCTAGAACCTACAACCTTGTGCTTAGCTCTTTGAGGATCAGAGTTCTTTTTTAAATAGGACATCTAAGCCACAAGATTATAACTCCTAAGCATACATCCTTCTTCCCCTATTTCTCCTTTTCCCTTTTTTACTTGGGTGGAGTCTCTCCTTGGGTTGCCTTTTGATGCAATGCCACTTGTGGTTTACACACTTGGCACTGATTACTCAGCACTTGAGAGAGACTCCCCTCTTTATTCTTATTTTTCACTTTTTCTATTTATCACAAAAAATTTTCTTAAAGGAGAAGAAGAATGCTTATGTCCTAAGGAAGAGAGGAATGTTCCTAGGCCTAGGGTGGCCTCCCCCAAACTTCAACTACTCATTGTCCCCAATGAGTGTCTGAGGTGGCACACCCCCAAACTTGTCCTAGAAGCATCTAGTCTAAAGTAAAACAAAGAGAATCTAAAAATCCTAGGCATAGGCAAAACATTTAAAAGCAATTACCCCAGCAGCAGAAAATTTGAACAAAACAGACAGTTTAAGGACTGATGGTTTATGCATGCTGAGCCCTATTCAGAGGCTAATTTAAACTATCAAAGGGTGTCCTATGACACTCATCCAGCATGCGTTAAGATCAGCTATATAAGGTAGTCATGCGAGCAGCAAAAGATAGAATTTAACAGATCACAGCCTAACTACACAGACAGTCCAAAACATGCAATCAGTCACAAAATTTGCGGGAACCGCAATTATTTCGCAATTCAATCCGGGCAGATATAACATTGATTAGGGCCCCTCAGCATGCTTTTTCCTGCTACTCACGCAGCCTAAAAATAAAGCTAAACTATCCTACCTATTCAGCTAACATCAGACTAGACTAAGCAAAAGAAAAAACATAAAACTAAACATTAAAAACAGATCAAAATTGAACCAAAAACAGCATGGTCCTAATAGAAAGCAGAAAAATTGTTTTTGTTTTTCTAAGGGAACAGTAATACTCCCTTTAGTGCACTTCAAACCAGCACTCAATTCTCGTCATCCTCATCTGGTTGCCTTGGTCTTGGGGGCACCCATGGAGTTAGGAGATTGGTAGGGAACTCAGGGAAGAGGCACCCCAGCTGGTCTGCAACTTCCTTGTCCCTCGCCTGCGCATAAGTGGCCCATTGAGCCATTCTTCTCTGCATATCCATCAAGCAGGCCATGGATAGAGACTGTTCAGCAGCCAGCCTATCCAGTTCAAACTCCATATTCCCCTTTCTTCTCAGCCTCAGGTTAGCAGGCAGTTCCAAATGGCCTGTGTAAGGCATCTGCTGCTCCAAACGCTCGGTGGGGACTCCTGCAAGCAAACATAGCTTGGTTATAGTATTAGGGAAAAACAAGGGTCCCTTACCTTTCTTTGCGCATTCAGCAATAGCAGCTGACATGATCTCCCCCACATTGACCGTGAGACCGCGCATGATGGCATAGACCAGCAGTGATCTACTCTGGTTGATTGTCGTCTCGTGGGTCACAGGGGACAGCTTTCTCCTCACAAAGGCAAACCAAACAGCTGCCTTTGCTGTCAGATTGGCACTCATTAACGTGTGCCTCCCATTGCGTGAGACAGTCCACGCTGCTTCAGGCTGGCCAATTGTGCGAATGGCCTCTTCCAGCACTGCCTCAGTCGGCTCATCAACTATCCGCGCATAATCTGTGTGCGTTTGGCCCTTGAGACCAAAGGCTTCATTGATGGCCTTGGCTGAGAAATCCACTTCCACCCCTCTGACCACAGACAGGCTATCCTCAGGGCTGAGCATATTGGCGTAGAAATCGTACACCATGCTCGTGTAGGCTGGATTAGGCGGTCTGCAAAATTCCTCCCAGCCGTGGTTGATCACTCCTGCGCGCAAGAACTGCGGCAGGTCAGCGAGTCGGTCGAGGAAACCTTTCTCGTGCAACAGGTCCCTCTTCCGCAGCTGAGCACCCCTTGATTCAGCGTCAGACGAGACATACCTCATTGACTGAGGTTCGTCTTCAGGGTAGAGTTTAGCCTTCCCCTTATCTGCTGGTTTGGATGATTCGGCAGCCTCTACCTTGAGGCGTTTGAGCGAAGGCTCAGTACTCTCTTTGTCCGTCGACGGCACCTTCTTGGCCTTCTTTTTCTTCAACTTCTTGGCCTTGACAATCTTGGCCTTCTTCTTCTTCTTGAGCCTGGCCTTGATGTTGATCTGCTGGAGGCATGCCCCCAACGTCTCCTCCATAGAATCGTCCTGCTGTGCAGGCTCGGCAGGGCTATCTTCCCTCATAGGAGAGAAGACTTCGTCTTCCCTAGCATCTCCACTGCCCTGAGTGGACTCTTGATAATCCCCATAAGGGAATTCAGGATCAGGCCGTGGAGAATTGTGCTCTGCTGATGGTGTCTGCGCAGAACTCAGTGGCGAAGATGGCAGGTCAGGACTCTGCGCTGCTGCAGGTGTCGGGTCAGAACTCTGAGGTGCTGAAGACAACTCGGGGCTCTGTGCAGGCGGCGACGACTCTGCGCTTGGCACTGGTTCAGATGGTGAAGGACTACGCGCAGGTGATGCAGACGGCGACGAACCCTCTTTGGCTGACTCGTGGGATGCACGATCAGTTTCTTGACTCTCCACAGAGGGAGTCTTTGCTGTGCTTGGTTCGGCGGCCGTCTTGACACTCCACCGGCGTTTCTTGGGCGTGCCCACTGGCTCAGATGGTCCAGCAGGAATCTCAGTGACCACCCTCCACTTCCTCCTACGAATAGGAAGCTTGGGAAGAGGACCGGTGCGAACGGCACCATCGTCTGCAAGGGTGAGAAGCGCTTCCCTCGCAGCCGCTTCAGCTGCGTCATCAGCCTTCTTCTTGGCTGCAGATCTCTCCGCTCGTGTGAACACCATTGCTGAGTCTTGAAGATCTTGAGAGAAGAATCAAAGATGGAGAGAATCGCTGAATTCTTGGAGAGCAAAGAGAGAGATAATCGTATCGATCGAGCGCCTTCCAACGGATATAAAGGCAACGAAAAAAAAAATCCCAACGGCTCTTTTTGCGGATCCAGCAATTCCAGAGCAATTCTAGGGATATTATTTCATCAAAATCTCCAACTTTGCTCGTCCGTATCTTTTATTTGGCTCAACCGTTTCTCGATTTTTAAAGCTGGATTTACTCTCCTTGATCCCCTCTTTCGAATCCTTGCAAAAACAAATAAAACAAACATTAAATACGCAATTAAAATTACACCACAAAACATACAAACGATAACCGGAAAAACAGAAAAAATAAACTAAGGCATTGGCCTTGACTAAACGAGCACAGTAACCACTCGTTCTCTCTCGTTTTCGTTGTCATGCTTCAGTCAAGAGGAAGGCCGAGAGAGTCTTCACATCTCCTTCCTCATAGTAGTGCTTCAACCTAGCACCATTGACCATAAATGGCTGACCTTGCTGCAAGTTCTTTATCTCTATTGCACCATGAACAAAGACATTAGTAATAACAAATGGACCTGACCATCTAGACTTTAGTTTGCCTGGAAATAACTTTAATCGTGAGTTAAAAAATAATACAAGTTGGCCTTTCCTAAAGTCTTTGATCCTGAGTCTACTGTCGTGCCATATTTTGGTCTTTTCTTTATACATTTTGGCATTCTCGTAGGCCATATGCCTAAGCTCATCAAGTTCATGTAGCTGCAAAGATCTCAATGTCCCCGCATCCTTTACACAAAAATTCAATTCCTTCATGGCCCAAAATGCTTTGTTTTCTAACTCAAGTGGCAAGTGGCAAGCCTTGCCATACACCAACCTATAGGGGGACATTCCTAAAGGTGTCTTATATGCTGTCCTATAAGCCCAAAGTGCATCCTCAAGCTTGAAGGACCAGTCTTTCCTATTAGGTTTGACTACCTTTTCTAGGATGTTCTTTATCTCCCTATTGGAAATTTCAGCTTGGCCATTTGAGTGTGGGTGGTAGGGAGTAGCTACCCTATGTCTAATGTTATATTTAGCCAATATCTTCTCCATAGCCTTATTAATGAAATGTGACCCCTCATCACTAATGATAGCACGAGGAGTCCCAAATCTAGTGAAAATGTGCCTATGCAAGAAGCTAGTGACTGTTTTAGCATCATTATTAGGACATGCTTTGGCTTCTACCCACTTGGACACGTAGTCTACTGCTACCAAAATGTAAAGGTTACCTGATGATGGAGGGAATGGTCCCATGAAGTCAATGCCCCACACATCAAAGAGCTCCAACTCTAAAATGTAGGTGAGGGGCATCTCATCCTTGCGACTGAGGTTACCTGTCCTTTGGCACTCATCACAGCTGTGGGCGTAGTTGTGGGCATCCTTGAAGATTGTTGGCCAATAGTAGCCACTCTGAAATACCTTCGCAGCTGTTCTTTGGCCACCAAAGTGTCCACCATAAGGAGATGAGTGACAGTGCTGCAGCACAGACTTCGGTTCAGCAGCTGAAACACACTTCCTTAACAACCCATCAGCACAGGTTCTGTAAAGTGTGGGGTCATCCCAGATGAATTTCCTTGCTTCATGAAGGAACCTCTTCTTCTCTTGTCCTCCCTTGAACACTGGCAATACCTGTGATGCACGGAAGGTAGCAATGTCAGCGAACCAAGGTTCCTCATCGTTATCACGATGAGCCAAAGCAAAGATATGTTCATCTATAAAAGCATCAGAAATTGCGGTCTCCGCAATTTTTTCGCAATTGTGCTGCAATCGAGACAGGTGATCTGCAACCACATTTTCACAACCTTTCTTGTCCCGAATGTCCAAATCAAATTCCTGCAGCAATAACATCCATCTAATCAATCTAGGCTTAGCGTCAGCCTTCCTCATAAGATATTTTAAAGCAGAATGGTCAGTGTATACAATGGTCCTAGTGCCTACAATGTAATTTCTAAATTTTTCACAAGCAAATACTACAGCAAGCATCTCTTTCTCAGTAGTTGTATAATTACATTGAGCCTCATTCAAGGTCTTACTAGCATAATAGACAGGGTGTGTTAGCTTGTCAATCTTCTGTCCTAACATGACTCCTACAACATAGTCACTGGCATCACATAGCATCTCAAAAGGGAGATCCCAATTTGGTCCTACTATGATTGGTGCTGTGACCAGTGCCTCTTTAAGGGTTTTCCAAGCTACTACACATTCTTTAGAGAAGATAAATGGTCTATTTAGCTCTAGAAGCTCGCACAGAGGCTTGGCTATCTTAGAAAAGTCCTTGATGAACCTTCTATAGAAGCCAGCGTGCCCTAAGAAGCTTCTAATGGCTTTGACATTCTGGGGCTCTACCAACTTCTCTATGATCTCTATTTTTGCCCTATCCACTTCTACACCTGCCCTTGACACTCTATGTCCTAAGACAATCCCTTCATCTACCATAAAATGGCACTTTTCCCAATTTAGGACTAGGTTGGTCTCCTCACACCTAGCCAGGACTTGTCCTAGGTTTTCTAGACAGGTTTTAAATGAGTCCCCAAAGACTGAGAAGTCATCCATGAATATTTCTATCATGGACTCATCCAACTCAGAGAAGATTGCCATCATGCACCTTTGGAAAGTTGCCGGTGCATTGCATAAGCCAAAAGGCATTCTGCGGAAGGCAAACGTTCCAAAAGGACAAGTGAAGGTGGTCTTCTCTTGATCCTTAGGGTCTATAGTAATTTGATTATAGCCTGAATAGCCATCTAAGAAACAATAGTAGGCTCTACCAGCTATTCTGTCTAGCATCTGGTCAATGAACGGTATAGGGAAATGGTCTTTTTTAGTCTCTTTATTTAATTTTCTGTAATCCATACACACTCTCCACCCTGTGACAGTCCTTGTTGGAATCAGTTCGTTGTTCTCATTGACTACCACAGTTATTCCCCCCTTTTTAGGTACACATTGGATGGGGCTCACCCACTGGCTACTAGCTATGGGGAAAATCACTCCTGCATCTAACCACTTTATTATTTCTTTCTTCACTACCTCTTTCATAGAGGGGTTTAACCTACGCTGGTGATCTACCCTAGGTGTGTGCTCTTCCTCTAGTATAATTTTGTGCATGCAATAAGAAGGGCTAATGCCTCGAATATCAGCAATAGTCCATGCTATAGCCTTCCTATGTTGCTTAAGCAGTAAAATTAAATCAACCTCATGCTGTTCACTTAGCTTAGAAGAAATAATTACAGGCAGCGTATCATTATCTCCTAGATATGCATATTTGAGGTGAGTGGGTAGTGGTTTCAGTTCTAAAACAGGTGGATGCTCAATGGAGGGTTTTAACGGATTTACAGTTCTATCAGTTAAATCTATATTCATACATACATGTTGAGGTTTATCTACAGGCATATTCATTATGTCAGATACATTCAAGTCAGCTACATCTACTTGTACATATTCACTAGCATGCTTGGTTAACAGTACATGCTCTAATTGTTCTTCCATCAGTGAGTCAACAATATCCATGCTAGCACAGGATTAAATGGTCAGAGGGATACCTTAAAGCTTTATATACACTAAACTTTACCTCTTCATCATGAACCCTCATAGTAAGCTCACCTTTTTGAACATCTATTAGTGCCCTACTGTTAAGTCTCTGAAAGTGACTTATTTAGGACCCATTTAGCTTAAGAAGATGTACACTTTTAGGTGTTTTTGATAGCATTTAGCTTAAACCTATGCTTTAATATGAGAATTAGAAGAAGGTAGCTAGTTTAGGACTTATGCACAATAGGTAGAAAAAGGGTTGAAAACCGAAGGAAAAGAATGAAAAAATAAGCATTGCGAATGAATTGCGAAAACATTGCGGTGACCGCAATTATTCAAGTGGAAACTGTAAGTTGACTGATCTTTTTCTGTTAATTTCCGTATTTTCAGGGATTCGTTCTTTCTCCTCCATCCATTCTGATATACGACGTTGAAGATTGATGGTTCTCCTTGGCCCAAACGCACCTGCAAACTACTATAAAAGGGGGCCAAAGTCGGAGGTTTGATCATCATTCGAAGCGCAGAAGTCTTCTCGCACTCCATCATTTCTCTCTGTTTTCCTTTACCGTCTGTTGGAGTGGGAGTCTCAGCTGTTGGAATCGATAATCTGATAGGAAGGAGAGAAGATTCTTCTTCTCTCTCGATTGGATTCATCCAAGCAAGGCTGACCTTTCATCCCCTTCATTCGAGGCGACTGCAACGAAGCTTTTCAAGCACCTTTACTGCTTTTCTGTCGTTCTTCTTCTTATTTCCAGTTTGATCAATGTTGTTCTTAGCCTAGTGCTTTAATTACTGCATTTCGTTGTTGTCTGTCTTTGAATCATTTCTTTTGAAGCTTTCCTTTGTCGTTCAAACATTCAAAGTAATCAAAGTAAAATTCTGCATTTCACAGTTTCCACCTTCTGCTGCTACGTTTTGTCTTATTGTTTTAAGCATATTTCTCTTCTAAGCATGTCTGTTTTATCTACCCTTTCTGTTCTCCATATATCCATGAGTAGCTAAGCCACTTAGGGGCATGCTAATGACAGAACTATAGGCTAAAAAACGTGCATCAAGTATGTAGGATAGCTCTCGAATCATTGATTGTATGTAAGCTTCATCCCACGGGCAATTTCGATTGGCCATCCATTTTGTCCAAAGAACTCCTAACCTCTGGAAGGAGTAAGAGTTCAGAGTCATATAATCATGCTAGCCTTTCATGGTAATCAGGAAACGGCCTAGGAATAGGCGTTTCCCTAGTACAAACTAAACACTCCTGTTTTAACAAGATGCTTAAGACCTTACTTTGAAGTCGAGTAAACTTAAGACTCTAATGCATGGAATCGGACGATACTTGAGATAGAGTGAGTTTGATGTATAGAGAGTTGGTCCAATGCTTGAGAATCGTAATAAAATGCCTATAGGATAGTCACTAGTAGCCCTTAATTCACCCATTTACTCAGCTTCGCTGTTATTTAATTGCGGTAACATTGCGGTCCTCGCAATTCTGCCAGATTTTCATTCTGTTTAGCTGTTTTCTTCCTCGTTTGTTAATTCCATCTCTTGTCTTTTAAGTCTAGTTTCAACTTGCATTTGTTTATGTTATATCCCTTTATACATTCAGCAAAAAGTAGATAATTAAAAACCAATT
This sequence comes from Herpetospermum pedunculosum, assembly GCA_028017165.1. Taxonomy (NCBI): domain Eukaryota; kingdom Viridiplantae; phylum Streptophyta; class Magnoliopsida; order Cucurbitales; family Cucurbitaceae; genus Herpetospermum; species Herpetospermum pedunculosum. The sequence goes on from CM051526.1 coordinate 15,642,530, forward strand.
TTACCCCATCAAATTCATCCCATCTTTCTTAACAATCACACTTCGCGAATAGCTAAAAATAAGTCTCTGTGGAAAAAACGAATGAAATATACTTACTACTTGCTGTGAGACCATGTATGCTTGCATGTTCTAAAGTGCTCTCTCTACCTTATCGCTTATTTATCTTTACACATTGAGCACGCAACAAGTTTTTGGCGCCGCTGCCGGGGACTTATTTTAAGTAAAAACGAAGTTTGTTAGGTTTGAAACATCAAGTTATTTTCCATTGAATTTGATCCATCTTCATTTCTTTTTCAGGTACCATTTAGGGTAGTTTATGAATGAGACTCCATCTAGTGATCTAGAGTTCAACCCTGAGCCCGAGAGATTACTTAGAGCTAGGAATAGAGCCAAGAAACGTCTCTTTAAACAAACCCTTTTACCTCCAATCATTGCAGAGACTACAATTCCTCCGCAATTACCTCAAGAAGAAATGGCTGGAGTAAATCAAAACCTGGTGCCTGTCACTCGCAATCCCATTGAAATAGCGAATGACAAGGACAGCGCCATCCTTTCATATTTAGTACCTATGCCTGGGGAGCTCAACCCCAGCATAATCCGTCCTGAAATCACTGCCAACTCATTCGAGTTAAAGCCAGTGATGTTCCAAATGTTGTCCACTGTGGGACAATTCTTTGGAATAGAAAATGAGGACCCCCATAACCACCTTAGGAATTTCCTAGGAGTTAGTGACACATTCCTGATTCCTGGAGTTTCCCAAGACGCCCTGAGGCTATATCTTTTCCCTTACTCTTTAAGGGACAAAGCCAAAACATGGTTAAATTCCTTACCCTCAGGATCTGTCCGCAATTGGACAGATTTAGCAGAAAAATTCCTAGTCAAATATTTCCCACCAGATAGGAATTCGACCTTTCGTGATGATATCATAAAATTCAAACAAGCTCCGAGTGAGTCTCTTCACGAAGCTTGGACAAGATTCAAAGACCTTCTCATTAAATGTCCACACCATGGCATTCCATGGTGTATCCAAATAGAAGTCTTCTTTAAAGGATGCAACCCCAGCACCAGACAAGTTTTAAATTCATCTGCTTGTGGTTCCATGTTGTCCAAGAGTTACAACGAAGCTTATGAGATCTTGGAGAAGATCTCAACATCTCATTGTAGGTGGTCAGACGATCCAGTAGAGCCAACTAGGGCTCAAGACAAGGATGCTCTAAGCGCCATGAGCACCCAAATAAATGCCCTGACCAACTTAGTCAAGCAAATGGCTCAGGCCAATCTCCAAACCAGTGCCAATACCGCCACAGCCATGTCAATGGGCACCCAACCAAGCTGTGGGGAAGGGCACCCTTATGAATACTGCCCTGGGAATCCATCCTCAGTCTGCTATGTAGGAAGCCAGCAGCAGCCTAGGAATAACCCCTACTCCAACACCTATAACCCTGGTTGGAGAAACCACCCTAATCTGTCATGGGGTGGCCAACAAAACACTAACCAAAATTCTAACCAACCTAGACCGAGTGGAACACCTGGTTTCACTCCCCAACATAACCAGTCAATGTACCAAAAACCTTACAATCAACCTGTAGGATCTTCTGTTGAAAACCTACTCAAGGAATACATAGCTAAGAATGATGCTACTCTTCAGAGCCAGCAAGCTACTCTTAGGAGCCTGGAAAACCAAATAGGCCAATTAGCCAATGAACTTAAAAGTAGGCCCCAAGGTAGACTCCCTGCTGACACCGAGGTACCAAGGAGAGATGGCAAGGAACAAGTTCAAGCAATTGAACTTAGGAGTGGAAGACCATTGGTGAGTAACACAAAAGACATACCAAAGAGAGTAGAGAACACTGAGTCTAGTGCTCCACTGGAGTCTCTGCCAAACCAAGGTCCACCACCAACTAGCACATCAGGAGTCAGGCTAGAACCAATTATTGAGGAGGTAGAAGAAATTCCAAGGCCTCCACCTATCCTAAAGCGCCCTGACGTACCTGCTTATGTGCCACCACCTCCATATCCTCGAAGGCTGAAGAAGAAGCAGGAACAGGAAGTTCATTTTAATAAATTCTTAGAAATACTTAAGCAAGTGCATGTTAACATTCCTTTTGTAGAGGTTTTACAATCGATGCCTTCTTATGTAAAGTTTTTGAAGGACATTATTACTAACAAAAAAATAATTGGTGAGTTTGAAACAGTAAACCTCACCGAGGAGTGCAGTGCCATCCTCCAGAACAAGCTGCCCAAGAAGGAGAAGGATCCTGGTTCCTTCACCTTACCTGTAGAACTTGGAGGCAAGCACGTGGGCAGAGCGCTTTGTGACCTGGGCGCCAGCATCAATCTCATGCCCTTGTCCCTATTCCGCCAGTTGGGAATAGGAGAAGCACGTCCAACTACTGTCACTTTACAACTAGCAGACAGATCCATTGCATATCCAGAAGGTAAAATTGAGGATATTCTAGTTAAAGTTGACAAATTTATTTTCCTTGCAGATTTCATTGTCCTGGACTATGAGGCAGACAAGGAGGTCCCCATCCTGCTAGGTAGACCATTTCTAGCCACAGGTAGGGCACTAATAGATGTTCAAAAAGGTGAGTTAACTATGAGGGTTCATGATGAAGAGGTAAAATTTAGTGTTTATAAAGCTTTAAGGTATCCCTCTGATTCTGAGTCTTGTGCTAGCATGGATGTTGTTGACTCACTAATGGAAGAACAATTAGAGCATGTACTGTTAACCAAGCATGCTAGTGAATATGTACAAGTAGATGTAGCTGACTTGAATGTATCTGACATAATGAACATGCCTGTAGATAAACCTCAACATGTATGTATGAATATAGATTTAACTGATAGAACTGTAAATCCGTTAAAACCCTCCATTGAGCATCCACCTGTTTTAGAACTGAAACCACTACCCACTCACCTCAAATATGCATATCTAGGAGATAATGATACGCTGCCTGTAATTATTTCTTCTAAGCTAAGTGAACAGCATGAGGTTGATTTAATTTTACTGCTTAAGCAACATAGGAAGGCTATAGCATGGACTATTGCTGATATTCGAGGCATTAGCCCTTCTTATTGCATGCACAAAATTATACTAGAGGAAGAGCACACACCTAGAGTAGATCACCAGCGTAGGTTAAACCCCTCTATGAAAGAGGTAGTGAAGAAAGAAATAATAAAGTGGTTAGATGCAGGAGTGATTTTCCCCATAGCTAGTAGCCAGTGGGTGAGCCCCATCCAATGTGTACCTAAAAAGGGGGGAATAACTGTGGTAGTCAATGAGAACAACGAACTGATTCCAACAAGGACTGTCACAGGGTGGAGAGTGTGTATGGATTACAGAAAACTAAATAAAGAAACTAAAAAAGACCATTTCCCTATACCGTTCATTGACCAGATGCTAGACAGAATAGCTGGTAGAGCCTACTATTGTTTCTTAGATGGCTATTCAGGCTATAATCAAATTACTATAGACCCTAAGGATCAAGAGAAGACCACCTTCACTTGTCCTTTTGGAACGTTTGCCTTCCGCAGAATGCCTTTTGGCTTATGCAATGCACCGGCAACTTTCCAAAGGTGCATGATGGCAATCTTCTCTGAGTTGGATGAGTCCATGATAGAAATATTCATGGATGACTTCTCAGTCTTTGGGGATTCATTCAAAACCTGTCTAGAAAACCTAGGACAAGTCCTGGCTAGGTGTGAAGAGACCAACCTAGTCCTCAATTGGGAAAAGTGCCATTTTATGGTAGACGAAGGGATTGTCTTAGGACATAGAGTGTCAAGGGCAGGTGTAGAAGTGGATAGGGCAAAAATAGAGATCATAGAGAAGTTGGTAGAGCCCCAGAATGTCAAAGCCATTAGAAGCTTCTTAGGGCACACTGGCTTCTACAGAAGGTTCATCAAGGACTTTTCTAAGATAGCCAAGCCTCTGTGCGAGCTTCTAGAGCTAAATAGACCATTTATCTTCTCTAAAGAATGTGTAGTAGCTTGGAAAACCCTTAAGGAAGCATTAGTCACAGCACCAATCATAGTAGGACCAAATTGGGATCTCCCTTTTGAGATGCTATGTGATGCCAGTGACTATGCTGTAGGAGTCATGTTAGGACAGAAGATTGACAAGCTAACACACCCTGTCTATTATGCTAGTAAGACCTTGAATGAGGCTCAATGTAATTATACAACTACTGAGAAAGAGATGCTTGCTGTAGTATTTGCTTGTGAAAAATTTAGAAATTACATTGTAGGCACTAGGACCATTGTATACACTGACCATTCTGCTTTAAAATATCTTATGAGGAAGGCTGACGCTAAGCCTAGATTGATTAGATGGGTGTTATTGCTGCAGGAATTTGATTTGGACATTCGGGACAAGAAAGGTTGTGAAAATGTGGTTGCAGATCACCTGTCTCGATTGCAGCACAATTGCGAAAAAATTGCGGAGACCGCAATTTCTGATGCTTTTATAGATGAACATGTCTTTGCTTTGGCTCATCGTGATAACGATGAGGAACCTTGGTTTGCTGACATTGCTAACTTCCGTGCATCACAGGTATTGCCAGTGTTCAAGGGAGGACAAGAGAAGAAGAGGTTCCTTCATGAAGCAAGGAAATTCATCTGGGATGACCCCACACTTTACAGAACCTGTGCTGATGGGTTGTTAAGGAAGTGTGTTTCAGCTGCTGAAGCGAAGTCTGTGCTGCAGCACTGTCACTCATCTTCTTATGGTGGACACTTTGGTGGCCAAAGAACAGCTGCGAAGGTATTTCAGAGTGGCTACTATTGGCCAACAATCTTCAAGGATGCCCACAACTACGCCCACAGCTGTGATGAGTGCCAAAGGACAGGTAACCTCAGTCGCAAGGATGAGATGCCCCTCACCTACATCTTAGAGTTGGAGCTCTTTGATGTGTGGGGCATTGACTTCATGGGACCATTCCCTCCATCATCAGGTAACCTTTACATTTTGGTAGCAGTAGACTACGTGTCCAAGTGGGTAGAAGCCAAAGCATGTCCTAATAATGATGCTAAAACAGTCACTAGCTTCTTGCATAGGCACATTTTCACTAGATTTGGGACTCCTCGTGCTATCATTAGTGATGAGGGGTCACATTTCATTAATAAGGCTATGGAGAAGATATTGGCTAAATATAACATTAGACATAGGGTAGCTACTCCCTACCACCCACACTCAAATGGCCAAGCTGAAATTTCCAATAGGGAGATAAAGAACATCCTAGAAAAGGTAGTCAAACCTAATAGGAAAGACTGGTCCTTCAAGCTTGAGGATGCACTTTGGGCTTATAGGACAGCATATAAGACACCTCTAGGAATGTCCCCCTATAGGTTGGTGTATGGCAAGGCTTGCCACTTGCCACTTGAGTTAGAAAACAAAGCATTTTGGGCCATGAAGGAATTGAATTTTTGTGTAAAGGATGCGGGGACATTGAGATCTTTGCAGCTACATGAACTTGATGAGCTTAGGCATATGGCCTACGAGAATGCCAAAATGTATAAAGAAAAGACCAAAATATGGCACGACAGTAGACTCAGGATCAAAGACTTTAGGAAAGGCCAACTTGTATTATTATTTAACTCACGATTAAAGTTATTTCCAGGCAAACTAAAGTCTAGATGGTCAGGTCCATTTGTTATTACTAATGTCTTTGTTCATGGTGCAATAGAGATAAAGAACTTGCAGCAAGGTCAGCCATTTATGGTCAATGGTGCTAGGTTGAAGCACTACTATGAGGAAGGAGATGTGAAGACTCTCTCGGCCTTCCTCTTGACTGAAGCATGACAACGAGAACGAGAGAGAACGAGTGGTTACTGTGCTCGTTTAGTCAAGGCCAATGCCTTAGTTTATTTTTTCTGTTTTTCCGGTTATCGTTTGTATGTTTTGTGGTGTAATTTTAATTGCGTATTTAATGTTTGTTTTATTTGTTTTGCAAGGATTCGAAAGAGGGGATCAAGGAGAGTAAATCCAGCTTTAAAAATCGAGAAACGGTTGAGCCAAATAAAAGATACGGACGAGCAAAGTTGGAGATTTTGATGAAATAATATCCCTAGAATTGCGCTGGAATTGCTGGATCCGCAAAAAGAGCCGTTGGGATTTTTTTTTTTCGTTGCCTTTATATCCGTTGGAAGGCGCTCGATCGATACGATTATCTCTCTCTTTGCTCTCCAAGAATTCAGCGATTCTCTCCATCTTTGATTCTTCTCTCAAGATCTTCAAGACTCAGCAATGGTGTTCACACGAGCGGAGAGATCTGCAGCCAAGAAGAAGGCTGATGACGCAGCTGAAGCGGCTGCGAGGGAAGCGCTTCTCACCCTTGCAGACGATGGTGCCGTTCGCACCGGTCCTCTTCCCAAGCTTCCTATTCGTAGGAGGAAGTGGAGGGTGGTCACTGAGATTCCTGCTGGACCATCTGAGCCAGTGGGCACGCCCAAGAAACGCCGGTGGAGTGTCAAGACGGCCGCCGAACCAAGCACAGCAAAGACTCCCTCTGTGGAGAGTCAAGAAACTGATCGTGCATCCCACGAGTCAGCCAAAGAGGGTTCGTCGCCGTCTGCATCACCTGCGCGTAGTCCTTCACCATCTGAACCAGTGCCAAGCGCAGAGTCGTCGCCGCCTGCACAGAGCCCCGAGTTGTCTTCAGCACCTCAGAGTTCTGACGCGACACCTGCAGCAGCGCAGAGTCCTGACCTGCCATCTTCGCCACTGAGTTCTGCGCAGACACCATCAGCAGAGCACAATTCTCCACGGCCTGATCCTGAATTCCCTTATGGGGATTATCAAGAGTCCACTCAGGGCAGTGGAGATGCTGGGGAAGACGAAGTCTTCTCTCCTATGAGGGAAGATAGCCCTGCCGAGCCTGCACAGCAGGACGATTCTATGGAGGAGACGTTGGGGGCATGCCTCCAGCAGATCAACATCAAGGCCAGGCTCAAGAAGAAGAAGAAGGCCAAGATTGTCAAGGCCAAGAAGTTGAAGAAAAAGAAGGCCAAGAAGGTGCCGTCGACGGACAAAGAGAGTACTGAGCCTTCGCTCAAACGCCTCAAGGTGGAGGCTGCCGAATCATCCAAACCAGCAGATAAGGGGAAGGCTAAACTCTACCCTGAAGACGAACCTCAGTCAATGAGGTATGTCTCGTCTGACGCTGAATCAAGGGGTGCTCAGCTGCGGAAGAGGGACCTGTTGCACGAGAAAGGTTTCCTCGACCGACTCGCTGACCTGCCGCAGTTCTTGCGCGCAGGAGTGATCAACCACGGCTGGGAGGAATTTTGCAGACCGCCTAATCCAGCCTACACGAGCATGGTGTACGATTTCTACGCCAATATGCTCAGCCCTGAGGATGGCCTGTCTGTGGTCAGAGGGGTGGAAGTGGATTTCTCAGCCAAGGCCATCAATGAAGCCTTTGGTCTCAAGGGCCAAACGCACACAGATTATGCGCGGATAGTTGATGAGCCGACTGAGGCAGTGCTGGAAGAGGCCATTCGCACAATTGGCCAGCCTGAAGCAGCGTGGACTGTCTCACGCAATGGGAGGCACACCTTAATGAGTGCCAATCTGACAGCAAAGGCAGCTGTTTGGTTTGCCTTTGTGAGGAGAAAGCTGTCCCCTGTGACCCACGAGACGACAATCAACCAGAGTAGATCACTGCTGGTCTATGCCATCATGCGCGGTCTCACGGTCAATGTGGGGGAGATCATGTCAGCTGCTATTGCTGAATGCGCAAAGAAAGGTAAGGGACCCTTGTTTTTCCCTAATACTATAACCAAGCTATGTTTGCTTGCAGGAGTCCCCACCGAGCGTTTGGAGCAGCAGATGCCTTACACAGGCCATTTGGAACTGCCTGCTAACCTGAGGCTGAGAAGAAAGGGGAATATGGAGTTTGAACTGGATAGGCTGGCTGCTGAACAGTCTCTATCCATGGCCTGCTTGATGGATATGCAGAGAAGAATGGCTCAATGGGCCACTTATGCGCAGGCGAGGGACAAGGAAGTTGCAGACCAGCTGGGGTGCCTCTTCCCTGAGTTCCCTACCAATCTCCTAACTCCATGGGTGCCCCCAAGACCAAGGCAACCAGATGAGGATGACGAGAATTGAGTGCTGGTTTGAAGTGCACTAAAGGGAGTATTACTGTTCCCTTAGAAAAACAAAAACAATTTTTCTGCTTTCTGTTAGGACCATGCTGTTTTTTGGTTCAATTTTGATCTGTTTTTAATGTTTAGTTTTATGTTTTTTCTTTTGCTTAGTCTAGTCTGATGTTAGCTGAATAGGTAGGATAGTTTAGCTTTATTTTTAGGATGCGTGAGTAGCAGGAAAAAGCATGCTGAGGGGCCCTAATCAATGTTATATCTGCCCGGATTGAATTGCGAAATAATTGCGGTTCCCGCAAATTTTGTGACTGATTGCATGTTTTGGACTGTCTGTGTAGTTAGGCTGTGATTTGTTAAATTCTATCTTTTGCTGCTAGCATGACTACTTTATATAGCTGATCTTAACGCATGCTGGATGAGTGTCATAGGACACCCTTTGATAGTTTAAATTAGCCTCTGAATAGGGCTCAGTATGCATAAACCATCAGTCCTTAAACTGTCTGTTTTGTTCAAATTTTCTGCTGCTGGGGTAATTGCTTTTAAATGTTTTGCCTATGCCTAGGATTTTTAGATTCTCTTTGTTTTACTTTAGACTAGATGCTTCTAGGACAAGTTTGGGGGTGTGCAACCTCAGACACTCATTGGGGACAATGAGTAGTTGAAGTTTGGGGGAGGCCACCCTAGGCCTAGGAACATTCCTCTCTTCCTTAGGACATAAGCATTCTTCTTCTCCTTTAAGAAAAATTTTTGTGATAAATAGAAAAAGTGAAAAATAAGAATAAAGAGGGGAGTCTCTCTCAAGTGCTGAGTAATCAGTGCCAAGTGTGTAAACCACAAGTGGCATTGCATCAAAAGGCAACCCAAGGAGAGACTCCACCCAAGTAAAAAAGGGAAAAGGAGAAATAGGGGAAGAAGGATGTATGCTTAGGAGTTATAATCTTGTGGCTTAGATGTCCTATTTAAAAAAGAACTCTGATCCTCAAAGAGCTAAGCACAAGGTTGTAGGTTCTAGGTTTGTCTAAGGAGATGAATGTATATCCAATGTAGTGATGCCAGGGTTTAGGTTGTTCTCTAAAAGTACCACTGTCACTGTTAATACTAAGACTGGCATGACTCTAAGGAATCCTAGACACATTAAAAATAAAGCTAGAAGCATGTACTGAGTCTGGAGTAAAGCTTGGTAGAATTTGAAACCTTAGGGATAGTGGCATGATGTCATAAAAGTAGCTAGATCAGTAGTAGGGGGTTAATAAAAATAGCAGGTATAGTAGGCAGGTGAAGTCAGAAGAAGCTTGATAAAGAGGTTAGTTCTAAACTCAGAAGTTTGTCACAGGACAGCACTGCTAGAGATAGGGATATAGGGGAGTCGGTAAGTAGTTAAAGAAGATAAAAAAAAAAACAAGCCTAAGTAAGTCCTTAGTATGCTTGAGGACAAGCAAAACCTTAAGTTTGGGGGTGTGTTAAGTCTCTGAAAGTGACTTATTTAGGACCCATTTAGCTTAAGAAGATGTACACTTTTAGGTGTTTTTGATAGCATTTAGCTTAAACCTATGCTTTAATATGAGAATTAGAAGAAGGTAGCTAGTTTAGGACTTATGCACAATAGGTAGAAAAAGGGTTGAAAACCGAAGGAAAAGAATGAAAAAATAAGCATTGCGAATGAATTGCGAAAACATTGCGGTGACCGCAATTATTCAAGTGGAAACCGTAAGTTGACTGATCTTTTTCTGTTAATTTCCGTATTTTCAGGGATTCGTTCTTTCTCCTCCATCCATTCTGATATACGACGTTGAAGATTGATGGTTCTCCTTGGCCCAAACGCACCTGCAAACTACTATAAAAGGGGGCCAAAGTCGGAGGTTTGATCATCATTCGAAGCGCAGAAGTCTTCTCGCAGTCCATCATTTCTCTCTGTTTTCCTTTATCGTCTGTTGGAGTGGGAGTCTCAGCTGTTGGAATCGATAATCTGATAGGAAGGAGAGAAGATTCTTCTTCTCTCTCGATTGGATTCATCCAAGCAAGGCTGACCTTTCATCCCCTTCATTCGAGGCGACTGCAACGAAGCTTTTCAAGCACCTTTACTGCTTTTCTGTCGTTCTTCTTCTTATTTCCAGTTTGATCAATGTTGTTCTTAGCCTAGTGCTTTAATTACTGCATTTCGTTGTTGTCTGTCTTTGAATCATTTCTTTTGAAGCTTTCCTTTGTCGTTCAAACATTCAAAGTAATCAAAGTAAAATTCTGCATTTCACAGTTTCCACCTTCTGCTGCTACGTTTTGTCTTATTGTTTTAAGCATATTTCTCTTCTAAGCATGTCTGTTTTATCTACCCTTTCTGTTCTCCATATATCCATGAGTAGCTAAGCCACTTAGGGGCATGCTAATGACAGAACTATAGGCTAAAAAACGTGCATCAAGTATGTAGGATAGCTCTCGAATCATTGATTGTATGTAAGCTTCATCCCACGGGCAATTTCGATTGGCCATCCATTTTGTCCAAAGAACTCCTAACCTCTGGAAGGAGTAAGAGTTCAGAGTCATATAATCATGCTAGCCTTTCATGGTAATCAGGAAACGGCCTAGGAATAGGCGTTTCCCTAGTACAAACTAAACACTCCTGTTTTAACAAGATGCTTAAGACCTTACTTTGAAGTCGAGTAAACTTAAGACTCTAATGCATGGAATCGGACGATACTTGAGATAGAGTGAGTTTGATGTATAGAGAGTTGGTCCAATGCTTGAGAATCGTAATAAAATGCCTATAGGATAGTCACTAGTAGCCCTTAATTCACCCATTTACTCAGCTTCGCTGTTATTTAATTGCGGTAACATTGCGGTCCTCGCAATTCTGCCAGATTTTCATTCTGTTTAGCTGTTTTCTTCCTCGTTTGTTAATTCCATCTCTTGTCTTTTAAGTCTAGTTTCAACTTGAATTTGTTTATGTTATATCCCTTTATACATTCAGCAAAAAGTAGATAATTAAAAACCAATTTTACCCCATCAAATTCATCCCATCTTTCTTAACAATCACACTTCGCGAATAGCTAAAAATAAGTCTTTGTGGAAAAAACGAATGAAATATACTTACTACTTGCTGTGAGACCATGTATGCTTGCATGTTCTAAAGTGCTCTCTCTACCTTATCGCTTATTTATCTTTACACATTGAGCACGCAACACCTACCTGTGGCTAGAAATGGTCTACCTAGCAGGATGGGGACCTCCTTGTCTGCCTCATAGTCCAGGACAATGAAATCTGCAAGGAAAATAAATTTGTCAACTTTAACTAGAATATCCTCAATCTTACCTTCTGGATATGCGATGGATCTGTCTGCTAGTTGTAAAGTGACAGTAGTTGGACGTGCCTCTCCTATTCCCAACTGGCGGAATAGGGACAGGGGCATGAGATTGATGCTGGCGCCCAGGTCACAAAGCGCTCTGCCCACGTGCTTGCCTCCAAGTTCTACAGGTAAGGTGAAGGAACCAGGATCCTTCTCCTTCTTGGGCAGCTTGTTCTGGAGGATGGCACTGCACTCCTCGGTGAGGTTTACTGTTTCAAACTCACCAATTATTTTTTTGTTAGTAATAATGTCCTTCAAAAACTTTACATAAGAAGGCATCGATTGTAAAACCTCTACAAAAGGAATGTTAACATGCACTTGCTTAAGTATTTCTAAGAATTTATTAAAATGAACTTCCTGTTCCTGCTTCTTCTTCAGCCTTCGAGGATATGGAGGTGGTGGCACATAAGCAGGTACGTCAGGGCGCTTTAGGATAGGTGGAGGCCTTGGAATTTCTTCTACCTCCTCAATAATTGGTTCTAGCCTGACTCCTGATGTGCTAGTTGGTGGTGGACCTTGGTTTGGCAGAGACTCCAGTGGAGCACTAGACTCAGTGTTCTCTACTCTCTTTGGTATGTCTTTTGTGTTACTCACCAATGGTCTTCCACTCCTAAGTTCAATTGCTTGAACTTGTTCCTTGCCATCTCTCCTTGGTACCTCGGTGTCAGCAGGGAGTCTACCTTGGGGCCTACTTTTAAGTTCATTGGCTAATTGGCCTATTTGGTTTTCCAGGCTCCTAAGAGTAGCTTGCTGGCTCTGAAGAGTAGCATCATTCTTAGCTATGTATTCCTTGAGTAGGTTTTCTACAGAAGATCCTACAGGTTGATTGTAAGGTTTTTGGTACATTGACTGGTTATGTTGGGGAGTGAAACCAGGTGTTCCACTCGGTCTAGGTTGGTTAGAATTTTGGTTAGTGTTTTGTTGGCCACCCCATGACAGGTTAGGGTGGTTTCTCCAACCAGGGTTATAGGTGTTGGAGTAGGGGTTATTCCTAGGCTGCTGCTGGCTTCCTACATAGCAGACTGAGGATGGATTCCCAGGGCAGTATTCATAAGGGTGCCCTTCCCCACAGAATCCACAGACTAGTGCCTCGCCTTGGCTTGGTTGGGTGCCCATTGACATGGCTGTGGCGGTATTGGCACTGGTTTGGAGATTGGCCTGAGCCATTTGCTTGACTAAGTTGGTCAGGGCATTTATTTGGGTGCTCATGGCGCTTAGAGCATCCTTGTCTTGAGCCCTAGTTGGCTCTACTGGATCGTCTGACCACCTACAATGAGATGTTGAGATCTTCTCCAAGATCTCATAAGCTTCGTTGTAACTCTTGGACAACATGGAACCACCAGCAGATGAATTTAAAACTTGTCTGGTGCTGGGGTTGCATCCTTTAAAGAAGACTTCTATTTGGATACACCATGGAATGCCATGGTGTGGACATTTAATGAGAAGGTCTTTGAATCTTGTCCAAGCTTCGTGAAGAGACTCACTCGGAGCTTGTTTGAATTTTATGATATCATCACGAAAGGTCGAATTCCTATCTGGTGGGAAATATTTGACTAGGAATTTTTCTGCTAAATCTGTCCAATTGCGGACAGATCCTGAGGGTAAGGAATTTAACCATGTTTTGGCTTTGTCCCTTAAAGAGTAAGGGAAAAGATATAGCCTCAGGGCTTCTTGGGAAACTCCAGGAATCAGGAATGTGTCACTAACTCCTAGGAAATTCCTAAGGTGGTTATGGGGGTCCTCATTTTCTATTCCAAAGAATTGTCCCACAGTGGACAACATTTGGAACATCACTGGCTTTAACTCGAATGAGTTGGCAGTGATTTCAGGACGGATTATGCTGGGGTTGAGCTCCCCAGGCATAGGTACTAAATATGAAAGGATGGCGCTGTCCTTGTCATTCGCTATTTCAATGGGATTGCGAGTGACAGGCACCAGGTTTTGATTTACTCCAGCCATTTCTTCTTGAGGTAATTGCGGAGGAATTGTAGTCTCTGCAATGATTGGAGGTAAAAGGGTTTGTTTAAAGAGACGTTTCTTGGCTCTATTCCTAGCTCTAAGTAATCTCTCGGGCTCAGGGTTGAACTCTAGATCACTAGATGGAGTCTCATTCATAAACTACCCTAAATGGTACCTGAAAAAGAAATGAAGATGGATCAAATTCAATGGAAAATAACTTGATGTTTATGAATATAGACCTCAACATGTATGTATGAATATAGATTTAACTGATAGAACTGTAAATCCGTTAAAACCCTCCATTGAGCATCCACCTGTTTTAGAACTGAAACCACTACCCACTCACCTTCAGCTGAGCCCTATTCAGAGGCTAATTTAAACTACCAAAGGGTGTCCTATGACACTCATCCAGCATGCGTTAAGATCAGCTATATAAGGTAGTCATGCTAGCAGCAAAAGATAGAATTTAACAAATCACAGCCGAACTACACAGACAGTCCAAAACATGCAATCAGTCACAAAATTTGCGGGAACCGCAATTAAAAGAGAAATATTCTTAAAACAATAAGACAAAACGTAGCAGCAGAAGGTGGAAACTGTGAAATGCAGAATTTTACTTTGATTACTTTGAATGTTTGAACGACAAAGGAAAGCTTCAAAAGAAATGATTCAAAGACAGACAACAACGAAATGCAGTAATTAAAGCACTAGGCTAAGAACAACATTGATCAAACTGGAAATAAGAAGAAGAACGACAGAAAAGCAGTAAAGGTGCTTGAAAAGCTTCGTTGCAGTCGCCTCGAATGAAGGGGATGAAAGGTCAGCCTTGCTTGGATGAATCCAATCGAGACAGAAGAAGAATCTTCTCTCCTTCCGATCAGATTATCGATTCCAACAGCTGAGACTCCCACTCCAACAGACGGTAAAGGAAAACAGAGAGAAATGATGGACTGCGAGAAGACTTCTGCGCTTCGAATGATGATCAAACCTCCGACTTTGGCCCCCTTTTATAGTAGTTTGCAGGTGCGTTTGGGCCAAGGAGAACCATCAATCTTCAACGTCGTATATCAGAATGGATGGAGGAGAAAGAACGAATCCCTGAAAATACGGAAATTAACAGAAAAAGATCAGTCAACTTACGGTTTCCACTTGAATAATTGCGGTCACCGCAATGTTTTCGCAATTCATTCGCAATGCTTATTTTTTCATTCTTTTCCTTCGGTTTTCAACCCTTTTTCTACCTATTGTGCATAAGTCCTAAATTAGCTACCTTCTTCTAATTCTCATATTAAAGCATAGGTTTAAGCTAAATGCTATCAAAAACACCTAAAAGTGTACATCTTCTTAAGCTAAATGGGTCCTAAATAAGTCACTTTCAGAGACTTAACACAAGGCCATTTTGAAAAAAATTTCAAGTTATTTCCCTGTTTAAGCTTCGCATGATAGCACTCTATCTTGGATCTGTAGGTTTAGGGTAATTCTATTTGTCTTGAAATTCGTTGTCACCTCGAAAGGCAACCTTAGGATGGGCTAAGATTCGCTCTTGTTTGTAATCCATGCGCTTAAAATTTTAACATGATTTTTAGGCTAAAAAGGAAATGAATGCATATTTTATCAAAAGAAAAGTAATCTCCTGAGGTGTTTCTCCTTCTTGAGTTGCCTTAGTAGCCAGGGGCGGTCGTGTAACCCACGGTCGCCACTGCATGAAAAGGAAGCACAAAGAAGTGAACGCTAGTCCTTAGAAATGTGAATTTTGCCCGTAGTCAGATGCACTGTGCAATGAAATTGCAGGCAAGCTGAAACGAAAGTAAAGTTGACATGTTAGGCGCTCAAAGAGATCAAAACCAAAGAGAGAAAAGATGCCTTGCGATCTATTACTTGCTTAGACGATGAATAGCCCTTAGACTGTTCTGTTTAGCCATAAGTAGGGGAAGGCGAAGTTTTGGGATGGGTAGAACTGTTCTAAGCCTATAGAAATCTAAGATCGAGGAGCTAGATCCGAAGCATAAATAGGGAAGCATCTTTAAATTTTTCGAATTGTTCTTAACCAATGTATGCATGCAGCTGTTTCCTTCGAAAGCAAGTGCCTTGTCGTTTCCAGTACTGAGAATTAAGTCCCTAGCATGCATATCGTTTTATTTTGGTTAATCAGAATTCCACCTTGCTCGAGGACTAGCAAGATTTAAGTTGGGGGTGTTTGATAGCTCCATTTTGGAGCTATAATTATGTCCCTAATTCACGATTATTACTGGCTTAATCTTGCTTTTATGTGTAAATTGCAGGTGTTCTCGGTAATTCTCCCTCGGGAGCGTTTTGGCGCTTTTCGAGGCTTAATACCGCATTTTAAAGACTTAAGAGCGTTCCCGGGGAAGAACCATGCAAAGGCTTGAAGATTGGGCGTTTTGGGGAAATTGAAGGCAAAACATCATGCAAAAACTCGAGAGCTAGCGTCGCGACGCTAGCTCGACGCTGCCCAAGCGTCGAGACGCTGCCAGAGCGTCGAGCCGCTCCGAAGTCTGAAGCGTGAAATTGAAAATCCACCCGAGAGCTAGCGTCGAGCGACAGCGTCGCGACGCTAGCTCGACGCTGCCAGAGCGTCTCGACGCTCCGAAGTCTGAAGCGTGAAATTGAAAATCCACCCGAGACCAAGCGTCGAGTGACAGTGTCTCGACGCTCGCTCGACGCCGCACAGCGTCCCGACGCTGCGCGAGCGTCTCAACGCCACCTCGACTGCGCGCGCGGATTATTAAGGGCGCAGCGTCGAGACGCTGCCCTAGCGTCGAGACGCTCCGACGGATTACTTAAGTTTTTGTCCGTTTTTTAGCCGCCATCTTCATCTCCTACCTCGGGCTCCGCACCAGATTAGACGTTTTTCAGCCACTTTTCACCATGGGAGAGGCTAGGAAGCTTGGATTGGAGCCATCCCACATCACACACATCATGAGTGAGTAGTTATAGCGTTTTTGGCTCGGGATTGTATAGGAATAATGTAGTTGCACTCTTGGTGAGGTTGTTGAATTGAATTCTGAATTGGTTTGAACGATTTATTGAATTGATTTCTATTTCTTTGCTTATTCCATGAACATGTTTGAATGATTTAGGATTAGGCACCCTTGATTTTGAGCATGCTTCGTTCGTTAAAGGTTTTGATGTCGTGCCTCTCTAAACCGCCAAGTAACAAAGATGAACGACACCTTGAGCGCATTGGCATCCTTGCGTTCTTGGTGTTCGTTCTTCTCGAATTAGAATCCAAAATCGACACACTAATTTCGCGTCCAAATTAGATAGTCGTCGTAGTTAGCTCGTTGCTATCGATTGGTCTTGGGAGAGCGTTGGCCGCCAATGTCCAATCGATACGCTTGATTAGCATGATTAATTGTGTCTAATTAATTTCCATAGAGCATGTCTGAGTTAATTCATTAATTTGAGACGAACTGCGTATTCGTTAAATTGTTTAGCCATTACACTAGTTGTTGCGTGCTCAATGTTTAAAAGAAATATGCAATGATAGAGCACTCAGAACATGCAAGCATACATGATCTTGTAGCAAGTAATAAGTATTTTTTCATTCGATTTCCCACAAAGATTTATTCTTAGTTACTAGCGAAGTATTTTGTTAAGTGAGAAGGGGTGGATTAAATGAGGTAGATTTGGTTTTAAGGTGCCTAATTACTAAGAAATGTATAGAGGATGGAAGCATAAACAAGTGCAAGTAAATAATAAACTTGAATGTAAAGAGAAGAAAATAGCAAATGAAGAGAAAAATGACTAAGACAAAATTTTCACTAAGGGAATTGCGGAAACAGCAATTATTTAGCAATGTTACTAACAACAAATTAAGTGCAAAGTGGGGAAACAAGGGCTACTAATGACTCCTCTATAGGCTTTTTCATACGATTCTCAAGCAGTAGATCAACTCATCATGCATCAAACTAACTCATTCTCATGTATCTTCCGATTTCATGCATTAGATCCTTTAGTTTACTCATGTCCAAGTAAGGTCTTAAGCATCTTTTTATAACAGCAAGTATTGGTTTGTACTAAGAAAACGCATATTCCTAGGTCGTTTTCTGGCTACCTTGAGAGGCTAGCATGAGTGTATGACTCTGAACTCTTACTCCTTCCAGAGGTTAGGAGTTCTTTGGACAAAATGGATGGCCAATCGAAATTGCCCGTGGGATGAAGCTTACATACATTCAATGCATTCGAGAGCTATCCTACATGCTTTAGTCACGTGTTTCTATCTATAGATTTGTCATTAGCCTGCCCCTATGTGATTTAGTTACTCATGGATGAAGATGGAATGGGAGAAGTAGATGAAGATGACATGCTTAATAGAATATTAACGATAAAACAGAAGCTAAAGACAGTGAGTAGACGAGATGAAGAACTTGTGAATTGACGAAAATAATACTTCGATTAACTAAAGTTTGAACTAAACAAATGACAGACTTAAGTCACTAAAGTAAAACAGAAAGCAACGAAATGAAGTAGAGTAGCTAACGAAAGGAAAATAACAACAAACAGCAAAGGAAACAGAAAGCTAAAGCAGAAAAACAAGTAGATCCGTGCGTGATCGCCTCGTCGCAGACGCCTCGGCTGAAGGGGGAAGAAGGCAAGCTTTGCTTGGATGAATCCAATCAGAAGAGAAGACAAAACTTCTCTTCTTCCTCTCAGATTATCGACTCCAATAGCTGAGAACTTCAATCCAACAACCGGATGAGAAAAACAGGAGAAAAGACTGCGCTGAGAAGAGAGTTCTACGCCTTTCGAGTGTGTTTCAACCTTCCATCTTGACCTCCTTTTATAGTGTTCTGCAGGTACGATTGGGTCAAAGAGAACCATCCATTCTCAACGTCGTTCTTCCATGTGGCAGCAGGAGAAAGAATGAGCCACTGAAAGATCGGAACAAAATAGAAATTGGTTAGACAACTTACGGATTTCACTTAAAACATTGCGGTTTTAGCAATGTTTTCGCAATGCTTCCGCAATGTGCAATTTTCAATCCTTTAACTACGTTTTTGGTTCTTTTTCTTTCCTTTTGCCTATAAGTCCTAATTTAGCTTCATTCTTCTAATTCTCATATATAAGCACAAGTTTAAGCTAAATCCTACCAAAAACACCTAAGAGTGCACCTCTTTCTATAGCAAACAAGTCCTAAAATAGTCACGTTTGGAGACGTAACACACCCCCAAACTTAAGGTTTTGCTCGTCCTCGAGCAATCTAAGGACTTTATCTAGGCTGCTGTTAACCTCTCTAACTACTTACTGACTCCCCTAAGTTCACTATCTATAGCAAAACTGTCATGTAACACACTTCTAAGTTTAAAACTAACTCCTCATTTTGCTTCTTCTGACTTTGCTCGCCTCATGATCCTACTGTTTCATTAACTTCCCACAACTGATCTATTTGCTTCGGTCATTAAGTTCATTGTGCAACTATCCCTAAGGTTTCAAATTCTACCTAGCTTTACCCTAGACTCAGTACATGCTTCTAATGTGTTTCTTTTGAGCTACCTAGGATTCCTTAGAGTCATGCCAGTCTTAGTATAAACCAGTGACAGTAGTACATTCATAGAACAATCTAAACCCTGGCATCACTACATTGGATATACATTCATCTCCCTAAACAAACCTACAAGCTACAACTTTGTGCTTAGCTAATTGAGGATCAGAGTTCTTTTGTTCAGGACACCCAAGCCACAAAGCTGCAACTCCTAGGTATACATTCTTCTTCCCTAGTCTTTCCTTTCTCTTTCTTACTTTGGTGGAGCCTCTCCTTTGGTTGCCTTTTGATGCAATGCCACTTGTGGGTTACACACATGGCACTGATTACTCAGCAACTTCAAGAGAGACATCCCACTTTATTCTATTTTCATTTTTTTTAAGTTCATCATTTTTTCAAAAGGAGAAGAAGAATGCTTATGCTTAAAAGGAGAGAGGAATGTTCCTAGGCCTAGGGTGGCCTCCCCCAAACTTAAACTTCTCATTGTCCCCAATGAGAGTCTGAGGTGGCACACCCCCAAACTTGTCCTAGAAGCATCTAGTCTAGGGCAAAACAAAGAGAATCTAAAAGTCCTAGGCATAGAAAAAACCTTCATGAAGCAAACAACACAGCAGCAGAAATTTGTAAAAACAGTATGGTAAAGACTTACAGCTATGCATGCTGAGCAACTTAAGAGAGCTAATTCAAACTATCAAAGGTGTCTTAAGACACTCATCCAGCATGCTTACAGATAGGCCATATATGGTAGTCAAGAAAGCAGCAAAAGAACAAAATTGAAACAGAACCAGCCTAGCTAATCAGTCAGTCAAAAGCATGCGATAACTAACAAAAATTGCGGAAATCGCAATAATTTCGCAATGAATATACAGGGTAGATATATCAGTGATCAAGGCCCCTTTGCATGCTATTTCCAGTCATCACAACCATACCAAAAGGAAACTAAAACAACCTACCTAATCAGATACCATCTATCTATACTAAACTATCCTAAACAACCAAAAGAAAGAACTAAAAACAAATCAAATATTGATTCAAAATAACAGAATTCACACAGTTTAACGAAAAGCAGTTTGATTTTTTTTTTTTTTTCAAAGAGGGAACAGAAGTACTCCCTCGAGTGCCCTTCAGACTGGCACTCAGACATCCTCATCATCATCCCTCCGTGCTCTTGGAGGTGTCCATGGCTTCAGGAGATCAGTGGGGAAGGCAGGGAAGATGCAACCCAACTGATCAGCCACGTCTTTGTCCCTCGCCTGAGCATACTCAGCCCATTGCGCCATCTTCTTCTGAAGGTCCATCAGGCAGGCCATAGAGAGGGATTGAGCAGCAGCCAGGCCATCTAGCTCAAACTCCATATTCCCCTTCCTTCGCATCCGCAGGCCTGTAGGCAGCTCCAGATGACCCGTGTAGGCCAGCTGCCTCTCCATTCTCTCGATTGGTACACCTGCACGTAAACAAAGCTTAGTGATGGTGTTTGGAAAGAAAAGAGGGCCCTAACCTTTCTTGGCGCAGTCGGCAATTGAGGCTGCAATAACCTCACCAACATTGATAGTGAGACCCCTCATGATCGCATATACCAGCATCGATCTCCCCTGATGGATTGTGGTTTCTTGGGTCACCGGGGACAGACGCCTGCTGTTGCGTGCTCAATGTTTATAAGAAATATGCAAGGATAGAGCACTCAGAACATGCAAGCATACATGATCGTGTAGCAAGTAATAAGTATTTTTTCATTCGATTTCCCACAGAGATTTATTCTTAGTTACTCGTGAAGTGTGTTGTTAAGTAAGAATGGGTGGATTAAATGGGGTAGATTTGATTTTGAGGTGCCTAATTACTAAGTAATAAGTAGAGGATGCAAGCATGAACAAGGGTAAATAAATACTAAACTTGAATGTAAAGAGAAGAGAAAAACAAACGAAGAGAAAAATGGCTAAGGCAGAATTTTTAACTAAGGGAATTGCGGAAACAGCAATTATACCGCAATGTTCTTAACAGCGAAATGTGTGTAAAGTGTGGAAACAAGGGCTACTAATGACTCCTATATAGGCTTTTTTCTACGATTCTCAAGCAGTAGATCAACTCACCATGCATCAAACTAACTCAATCTCATGTATCTTCCGATTTCATGCATTAGATTCTTTAGTTTACTCATGTCCAAGTAAGGTCTTAAGCATCTTGTTAAAACAGTAAGTTATGATTTGTACTAGGAAAACGCCTATTCCTAGGTCGTTTTCTGGCTACCTTGAGAGGCTAGCATGAGTGTATGACTCTGAACTCTTACTCCTTCCAGTGGTTAGGAGTTCTTTGGACAAAATGGATGGCCAATCGAAATTGCCCGTGGGATGAAGCTTACATACAATCAATGCATTCGAGAGCTATCCTACATGCTTGATTCACGTGTTTCTACCTATAGATTTGTCATTAGCATGCCCTTATGTGGTTTAGTTACTCATGGATGCAGATAGAATGGGAAGAGTAGATGAAGATGACATGCTTAATGGAAGATTAAAGACAAATCAGAAGACAGAAACGATAAACAGAGAAGTGAAGAGATTG
Organism: Herpetospermum pedunculosum; assembly: GCA_028017165.1. NCBI lineage: Eukaryota > Viridiplantae > Streptophyta > Magnoliopsida > Cucurbitales > Cucurbitaceae > Herpetospermum > Herpetospermum pedunculosum. The sequence goes on from CM051526.1 coordinate 15,663,997, forward strand.
CAAAGTGATGAAATATTGCTTTGATTAAGTAAAGTTTGAACTAAATAAATGACAACCTTGAACAACTAAAGTAAAGCAGAAAGCAACGAAATGGAATAGAGTAGCAAACTAAAAGGGAAATAACAACAAACAGCAATGGAAATGGAAAGCTAAGACAGAAAAACAATAAATCCGAGCGTGATCGCCTCGTCGCAGACGCCTCGGCTGAAGGGAGAGAAAGGCAAGCCTTGCTTGGATGAATCCAATCAGAAGAGAAGATGAATCTTCTCTCCTTCCTATCAGATTGTCGACTCCAACAGCTAAACCTCTCACACCAACAGACGGAGAAGAGAAAGAATGGGAAAGACTGCGTTTGAACTGGAAGACTACGTTGTTCGAGTATGTTTCAACCTTCCACTTTGACCTCCTTTTATAGCATTCTGCAGGTGCGATTGGGTCAAGGAGAACCATCCATTCTGAACGTCGTACTACTACGTGGCTGCAGGAGAAAGAATGAATCCCTGAAAGGTCGGAACAAAACAGAAAATAGTTAGACAACTTACGGATTTCACTTAAAACATTGCGGTTTTAGCAATGTTTCCGCAATGCCTCCGCAATGCATAATTTTAATTCCTTTAACTTCGTTTTTAACTCCTTTTCTTTCCTTTTGCCTATAAGTCCTAATTTAGCTTCATTCTTCTAATTCTCATATATAAGCACAAGTTCAAGCTAAATCCTACCAAAAACACTTACAAATGTACAACTTCCTATCACAAATAAGTCCTAAAATAGTCACTTTTGGAGACGTAACACACCCCCAAACTTAAGGTTTTGCTCGTCCTCGAGCAATCTAAGGACTTACTTAGGCTGTTGTTTTAACCTCTCTAACCACTTGCTGACCCCCTAAGTTCCTATCTATGGCAATGCTGTCCTGTGACACACTTTTATGTTTAAAACTAACTTCTCATTTTGCTTCTTCTGACTTCGCACGCCTAATGATCCTATTGTTTCATTAACTCCCCACGACTGATCAATTTGCTTCTGTCATATAGTGCAACTATCCCTAAGGTTTCAAATTCTACCCAGCTTTACCCCAGACTCAGTACATGCTTCTAATCTTTTACTTTTGAGCTACCTAGGATTCCTTAGAGTCATGCCAGTCTTAGTATTAACCAGTGACAGTAGTACATTTAGAGAACAACCTAAACCCTGGCATCACTACATTGGACATACATTCATCTCCCTAAACAACCCTACAAGCTACAACTTTGTGCTTAGCTAATTGAGGATCAAAGTTCTTTTTATTCAGGACACCCAAGCCACAAAGTTGCAACTCCTAGGTATACATTCTTCTTCCCTAGTTTTTCCTTTTTTCTTTCTTACTTTGGTGGAGCCTCTCCTTTGGTTGCCTTTTGATGCAATGCCACTTGTGGGTTACACACTTGGCACTGATTACTTAGCACTTTAAGAGAGACACCCCTCTTTATTTTTTTTCATTTTTTTTTTTTTTTTTTTTTTCAGTTTATCATTTTTTGTAAAGGAGAAGAAGAATGCTTATGCTAAAAGGGAGAGAGGAATGTTCCTAGGCCTAGGGTGGCCTCCCCCAAACTTAAACTACTCATTGTCCCCAATGAGTGTCTGAGGTGGCACACCCCCAAACTTGTCCTAGAAGCATCTAGTCTAGGGCAAAACAAAGAGAATCTAAAAGTCCTAGGGATAGACAGAACATTCTTAAAGCAAATAACTCAGCAGCAGAAATTTGTAAAAACAGTAAGGGCAGGACTTAAAGCTACGCATGCTGGGCAATTTTAAGGGGCTAATTTAAACTATCAAAGGTGCCTTAAGACACTCATCCAGCATGCTTATAGATAGGCTATATAAGGTAGTAAAGAAAGCAGCAAAAGAACAAAATTGAAACAGAACCAGCCTAGCTAACCAGTCAGTCAAAAGTATGCAATAACTAACAAAAATTGCGGTCTCCGCAATAATTTCGCAATGAATATACAGGGCAGATATATCAGTAAGCAGCCCTTTTTGCATACTATGTCCAGTCATCTCTGCTATACAAAAAGGAAACTACAACATCCTACCTATTCAGATATCATCTAACTATACTAAGTTATTCTAAACAACCAAAATAAAGAACTAATGACAGATCAAATAACGACTCAAAATACCAGAATTCACACAGTTTAACGAAAAGCAGTTTGATTTTTTTTTCTTTTGATATAGGGAACAAAAATACTCCCTTGAGTGCTCTTCAAACTAGCACTCAGACGCCCTCATCATCATCCCTCCGTGCTCTTGGAGGTGCCCATGGCGTCAGCAGGTCAGTGGGGAACTCAGGAAAGATGCAGCCCAACTGATCAGCGACATCCTTATCCCTCGCTTGCGCATACTCAGCCCATTGCGCCATCTTCTTCTGAAGGTCCATCAGGCAGGCCATAGAAAGGGATTGAGCTGCAGCCAAGCCATCCAGCTCAAACTCCATGTTCCCCTTCCTGCGCATCCTCAGGCATGTAGGCAGCTCCAGATTCCCCGTGTAGGCCAGCTGCCTCTCCATCCTCTCGATTGGTACTTGTTGCGTGCTCAATGTGTTAAAATAAATAAGCAATAAGATAGAAAGAGCACTCAGAACATGCAAGCATACATGATCTTATAGCAAGTAGTAAGTATTTTTTCATTCGTTTTCCCACAGAGATTTATTATAAGCTATTCATGAAGTGTTTTGTTAAGAAAGAATGGATGGGTTTGATGGGGTAGAATTGGTTTTAAATTGTCTATTTTCTAAGGAATATGTAAAGGGTAGCAGCATAAACAAATGCAAATCAAAGTTAAACTCAAAGGAAAAGAGATGAGATTAATAAACGAATAAGAAAACAGCTAAACAGAATTGTGAACTTAGCAGAATTGCGGAAACAGCAATTCTACCGCAATTTTCCTAACAGCGAAAGTGTGTAAAATGGAGAAACAAGGGCTACTAACGACTCCTCTATAGGCATTTTCTCATGATTCTCAAGCATTGGATCAACTCTCTATGCATCAAACTCACTCAATCTCATGTATCGTCCGATTCCATGCATTAGATTCTTTAGTTTACTCATGTCCAAGTAAGGTCTTAAGCGTCTTGTTAAAGCAGAAAGTTATGGTTTGTACTAGGAAAACGCCTATTCCTAGGTCGTTTTCTGGCTACCTTGAAAGGCTAGCATGAGTGTATGACTCTGAACTCTTACTCCTTCCAGAGGTTAGGAGTTCTTTGGACAAAATGAAAGGCCAATCGAAATTGCCCGTGGGATGAAGCTTACATACAATCAATGCTTCGAGAGCTATCATACATGCTTGGTTCACGTTTTTTAGCCTATAGTATTGTCATTAGCATGCTCCTATGTGACTTAGTTACTCATGGATGTGGGGAGAACAGAAAGAAGAGATAAAACAGACATGCTTAGAAGGAATTTAAAGACAAAACAGTAGGGGAAAACAGTAGACTGCAAAGGTAAGAAACTGTGAAATACTGAATTTTGCTTCTGATTACTTGATTGTTTGAAGGAACAAAAGAAAGCTTAAAATGAATAACACTAAGACAGAACACCACGAAATGCAATAAACTAGCTACTAGAACAGAAACAACAACTAAACAATGTTGGAAAGTAGAAATGAAAGACAGAAAGCAGGTAAGTGAGCTTGAACGCCTCGTCGCAACTGCCTCGGCTGAAGGATGAGAAAGATCAGCCTTGCTTGGATGAATCCAATCGAGAGAGAAGATAAATCTCCTCTCGTTCCTATCAGATTATCGATTCCAACAGCTGAGCTTCGCAAACCAACAGACGGCAAAGGAAAACAGGAGAAAAGATGGAGCTGCGAGAAGACTTCTACGCTTTCGGATGATGCTTGAACCCTCGACTTTGACCCCCTTTTATAGCAATCTGCAGGTGCGTTTGGGCCAAGGAGAACCATCAATCTTCAACGTCGTACTTCAGAATGGATGGAGGAGAAAGACCGAATCCCTGAAATAACGGAAATTAACAGAAAAAGATCAGTCAACTTACGGTTTTCACTTGAAACATTGCGGTTTCAGCAATTTTTCCGCAATGCTGTCGCAAAGTAGTTTTTTTCATTCTTTTACTTCGGTTTTCAATCCTTTTCTTTCCTTTTGCACACAAGTCCTAATTTAGCTACCTTCTTTTAATTCTCACAAATAAGCATAGGTTTAAGCTAAATCCTATCAAAAACACCTAAGAGTGTGCATCTTTCTAAGCTAAATAAGTCCTAAATAAGTCACTTTTGGAGAGATAACAGTACACCTGCACGTAAGCAAAGCTTAGTGATTGTGTTGGGGAAGAAAAGTAGGCCCTTACCTTTTTTTGGCACAGTCTGCTATTGAGGCTGCCATGACCTCACCAACATTGATTGTGAGGCCCCTCATGATCGCATATACCAGCAGCGATCTCCCTTGATTAATGGTGGTCTCGTGGGTCACTGGGGACAGACGCCTTCGCACGAATGAAAACCAGACAGCTGCCTTGGCCGTGAGGGTAGCACTCATCAGAGTGTGCTTCCCATTGCGTGAGATCATCCAAGCTGCCTCAGGCTGGCCTATGATGCGCAGAGATTCCTCCAGGACAGCCTCAGTTGGTGCGTCTGTGATTCTTGCATAGTCAGTATGCTTCTGCCCCTTGAGACCATAGGCCTCATTAATAGCCTTGGCTAAAAAGTCCACCTCGATTCCCCTTACCATGGACAGGCCATCCTCGGGGTGCGTCAGATTTGCATAGAAGTCGTACACCATGCTGAGTAGGCGGGGATGGGCGGTCTGCACAGCTCTTCCCAACCATGGTTGGTGATCCCTGCGCGCAAGAATTGCGGCAGGTCTGCCAATGCATCCAGGAACCCCTTCTCGTGGAGTAGGTCCCTCTTCCTCAGTTCAGTGCCCCTTGACTCGGCGTCAGAAGACACATACCTCACAGCTTGAGGCTCATCTTCGGGGTATAATTTGGCTTTCCCCTTGTCTCGTGCCTTGGCCGACTCAGCAGCTTCGACCTTCAGCCTCTTCAGTGAAGGCTCACCACTAACCTTCCTTTTCTTGGATTTTTTTGAAGCTTTCGGTCGTTTGGCCTTGACAACCTTGGGGGCTTTCTTCCTCAATCGTGCCCTGGTGGTGATCTGTTGGAGGCAATCCCCCAACGTTTCATCCATCGAATCTCCCCCCTTTTCTGGGCTCTCGTGGCAGACGTCCCTCAAAGGAGAGAAGACCTCCTCCTCTTCATCTGTTTCGTCGCCCCGTGCTGATTCTTGCTGTTCTTTATTTGGGATTTCAGGCTCGGGCGACGGCGATGGCGATGCCTCAGGGCTCTGCGGCGGTGGAGATTGTTCAGAGCTTTGTGGAGATGGAGAAGGCTCGGGGCTTTGCGCTGGTGGAGATGGTTCAGGACTTTGTCTGGCCGTCTCGTAGGATGGTCGGCCACTTCCTTGACTCTCCACAGTGGGAGTCTTTTCCTTGATCGGTGCGTCCGCAATCTCCATCGTCCATTTTCTTTTCTTGGGCGTGCCCACTGGTTCAGACGGCCCAGCAGGGATTTCTGTCACCACCTTCCACTTCTTCTTGCGGACAGGGAGCTTAGAAGGTCGTTCAGGGCTCGCAGCTTCGGCATCTGCTAAGGCGAGGAGTGCCTCTCTCGCAGCTGCCTCTGCTTCAGTGGCCTTCTTCTTGGAAGCCGATCTCTCAGCCCGTGTAAGCACCATGGTGGAATCGGAGAGATCTGGAAAGAGGAGTTGCAGAGGAAGAAGAAGATCGTTTTCTTGAAGTTTAACGAATGAAGGAAACGTACGGGCCACAGCTGTTCTAACGGCTATTTGTAATCAAGTGAATCCCAACGACTATTTTTGTTGCGGTTTCAGCAAATCCACCGCAATTAAATGGCCGTTGGAGATTTTTCTCGATTTAAAAGCCAAGATTCTCTCAACTTAATCTTTGATTCGGCCCGATATCTTCCCCGATTCTTTACCCTTGATTCATCTCCTTGATTTCCTCTTTTGATCCCCTATTAAAAGAAATAAAATTAACATCAAATTCGTAATAAAAATCACACATAAATATACACAAATAACAACCGAAAAAACAGCAAAAAATAAACTAAGGCATAGCCTCGTATGGACGAGCACAGTAATCACTCGTCTCCTCTCGGTTTTATTTTCAAGTTTCAGCTAAGAGGAAGGCCGAGAGAGTCTTCACATCTCCTTCCTCATAATAATGCTTCAATCGTGCACCATTAACCATGAACGGTTGCCCGTGCTGCAGGTTCCTAATCTCAATTGCACCATGAACAAACACGTTAGTTATAACAAAAGGACCTGACCATCTGGACTTAAGTTTGCCTGGAAATAATCACAACCTTGAGTTAAATAACATAACATGCTGGCCTTTCTTAAAGTCCTTAATCCTAAGTCTACTATCATGCCAAATTTTAGTTTTTTCCTTATACATTTTGGCATTTTCATAGGACATATGTCTCAGCTCATCAAGCTCATGTAATTGCAGAGACCGCAATGTTCCCGCATCGGTCACGCAATAATTCAGCTCTTTTAGGGCCCAAAATGCTTTGATTTCCAATTCGAATGGTAAGTGACATGCTTTGCCATACACAAGTCTATAAGGAGACATACCTAGGGGTGTCTTATATGCAGTCCTATATGCCCAAAGTGCATCCTCGAGTTTAAACGACCAATCTTTTCTATTGGGTTTGACCACTTTTTCGAGTATGTTTTTAATCTCCCGATTTGATATTTCAGCTTGTCCATTCGAATGTGGATGATAAGGGGTGGCTACTCTATGTCTAACATTGTATTTAGCCAACACTTTTTCCATAGCTTTATTAATAAAGTGTGTCCCTTCATCACTAATTATAGCACGAGGTGTACCAAACCTAGTAAAGATATGTCTATTAAGGAACTTAATGACTGTTTTGGCATCATTTGTTGGACATGCTATGGCTTCTACCCATTTAGATACATAGTCCACAGCTACAAGTATGTAAAGGTTACCTGCTGATGGGGGAAATGGTCCCATGAAGTCAATGCCCCACACATCAAAGAGCTTCAACTCTAAGATGTAAGTGAGAGGCATTTCATCCTTTCGACTGAGGTTACCTGTTCTCTGGCATTCATTGCAGCTGTGTGCATGGTCGTGGGCATCTTTGAAGATCGTAGGCCAATAGTAGCCACTCTGAAACACCTTCGCAGCTGTTCTTTGGCCACCAAAGTGTCCACCATAGGGAGATGTATGGCAGTGCTGCAGCACAGACTTCGCTTCAGCAGCTGACACACACTTCCTTAGTAAACCATCTGCACATGTTTTGTAGAGTGTTGGATCATCCCATATAAATTTCCTAACTTCATGTAGGAACCTCTTCTTCTCTTGTCCTCCCTTGAAAGTTGGTAGTACCTGCGATGCAAGGAAGTTAGCAATATCAGCAAACCAAGGTTTCTCATCGTTATCACGATGTGCCAATACAAAGACATGTTCATAGATGAAAGCATCAGAAATTGCGGTTTCCGCAATTTTTCCGCAATTATGCTGCAATCTAGAAAGATGATCCGCAACCACATTTTCACATCCTTTCTTATCTCTAATGTCTAGATCAAACTCTTGCAGCAACAGTACCCATCTAATTAACCTAGGCTTAGCATCAGCCTTCCTCATAAGGTACTTTAGTGCAGAATGATCAGTGTACACGATTGTCCTAGTGCCTACAATGTAATTCCTAAACTTCTCGCAGACAAACACTACAGCTAGCATTTCCTTTTCCGTGGTTGTGTAATTACATTTTGCCTCATTAAGTGTCTTACTAGCATAGTATACAGGGTGTGTTAGTTTGTCAATCTTTTGTCCTAGCATAACCCCTACTGCATAGTCACTCGCATCACATAACATCTCAAATGGGAGGTCCCAATTTGGCCCTACTATAATAGGTGCTTTGACTAATGCTTCCTTAAGGGTTGTCCAGGCTAAGAAACATTCTTTTGTGAAGATAAATGGCTTATTCAGCTCTAGAAGCTCACACAAAGGCTTGGAGATCTTGGAGAAGTTCTTAATGAACCTTCTATAGAAACCTGCGTGTCCTAAGAAACTTCTAATGGCTTTCACATTCTGAGGTTCCACTAACTTCTCTATTATTTCAATCTTGGCCCTATCGACCTCCACTCCTGCTCTAGACACTCTATGACCTAGGACTATCCCTTCTTCCACCATGAAGTGGCATTTCTCCCAATTAAGGACTAGGTTGGTCTCCTCACACCTAGCTAGGACTTGTCCTAAGTTCTCTAAACAGTTTGAAAATGAATCACCAAAGAGTGAGAAGTCATCCATAAATATCTCTATCATGGATTCATCTAAGTCAGAGAAGATAGCCAACATGCACCTTTGAAACGTTGCTGGTGCATTGCATAAGTCAAAAGGCATTCTACGAAAAGCAAATGTTCCAAAGGGACAGGTGAAGGTTGTCTTCTCCTGGTCCACAGGGTCTATGGTGATTTGGTTATAACCACAATAACCATCTAGAAAGCAGTAATAAGCTCTACCAGCTATTCTATCTAACATCTGATCTATGAATGGTAGAGGGAAGTGATCCTTTTTTGTTTCCTTATTCAATTTCCTATAGTCCATACAAACTCTCCATCCTGTAATAGTTCTAGTTGGAATCAGTTCATTGCTCTCATTCACTACTACAGTCATTCCCCCCTTCTTAGGTACACATTGTATTGGACTAACCCACTAACTACTAGCTATAGGGAAGATTACACCTGCATCTAACCATTTTATTATCTCTTTCTTAACTACCTCTTTCATAGAGGGGTTCAGCCTACGTTGGTGCTCTACTCGGGGTGTATGCTCTTCTTCCAATATTATCTTATGCATGCAGTAGGAAGGGCTATGTTACGTCTCCAAAAGTGACCTTTTTAGGACTTATTTATCTTAGAAAGATGTACACTCTTGGGTGTTTTTGATAGGATTTAGCTTAAACCTATGCTTATATATGAGAATTAGAAGAAGGAAGCTAAATTAGGACTTGTGTGCAAAAGGAAAGAAAAGGAATGAAAAAGGAAGTTAAAAGAATGAAAATTGTGCATTGCGGAAACATTGCTAAAACCGCAATGTTTTAAGTGAAATCCGTAAGTTGGCTAACCTTTTTCTGTTGTAATCCGATATTTCAGGGATTCGTTCTTTCTCCTCCATCCATGTTGAAGTACGACGTTGAGGATGGATGGTTCTCCTTGGCCCAATCGCACCTGCAGAACACTATAAAAGGAGGTCAAAGAGGAAGGTTTAATCATCATCCGAAAGCGTAGAAGTCTCTTCGCAGCGCAGTCTTTCCCATTCATTCTCTTCTCCGTCTGTTGGTTTGAGAGGTTCAGCTGTTGGAGTCGACAATCTGACAGGAAGGAGAGAAGATTCATCTTCTGATTGGATTCATCCAAGCAAGGCTTACCTTTCTCTCCCTTCAGCCGAGGCGTCTGCGGCGAGGCGTTCAAGCTCATTTTACTGCTTTCTGTCTTTACTTTTCATTTCCAGCAACGTTTTGTTGTTATTTCTTTTCCATTAGTTAATCCATTCCATTTCGTTGCTTTCTGTTTTTATGTTAATCACTTTAAGTCTTCATTTGTTCATTCAAACAATTGATTAATCAAAGCACAATTCATCATTTCACACTTTGTCTTTACCTTCTCTGCCTACTGTTTTTCCTTGCTGTTTTGTCTTTCATTTTCTTCTAAGCATGTCTACTTCATCTATTATTTATGTTCTCTCTACATCCATGAGTAACTAAGTCACATAGGGGCATGCTAATGACAATACTATAGGCTAAAACACGAGAACCAAGCATGTAGGATAGCTCTCGAATGCATTGATTGTATGTAAGCTTCATCCCACGGGCAATTTCGATTGGCCATCCATTTTGTCCAAAGAACTCCTAACCTCTGGAAGGAGTAAGAGTTCAGAGTCATACACTCATGCTAGCCTCTCAAGGTAACCAGAAAACGACCTAGGAATAGGCGTTTTCCTAATACAAATCATAACTTACTGCTTTAACAAGATGCTTAAGACCTTACTTGGACATGAGTAAACTAAAGAATCTAATGCATGAAATCGGAAGATACAGGAGAATGAGTTAGTTTGATGCATAGTGAGTTGATCCAATGCTTGAGAATCGTGTGAAAATGCCTATAGAGGAGTCGTTAGTAGCCCTTGTTTCTCCATTTTACACACTTTCGCTGTTAGTAACATTGCGCTAAAATTGCTATTCTCGCAATTCTACTAAGTTAAAAATTCTGCTTAGCTATTTTTCTCTTCGTTTATTAATCTCTTCTCTTTACGGTTGAGTTTATCATTGACTTGCACTTGTTCATGTTGCTATCCTTTATTGATTCATTAGTAATTAGGCATTTTTAAACCAAATCTACCCCATCAAATCCACCCATTCTTGCTTAACAATACACTTCACGAGTAGCTAATAATAAATCTCTGTGGGAAAATTAATGAAAAAATACTTACTACTTGCTACAAGATCATGTATGCTTGCATGTTCTGAGTGCTCTCTCTCTCTTATTGCTTATTTCTTTTACACATTGAGCACGCAACAAGTTTTTGGCGCCGCTGCCAGGGATTTAGTTTAGTGAAAACGAAGTTTGTTAAGTTAGGAAAACAAAGTTTAATATCTATTGGAGCTGATCTATTCTCATTTCTTTTGCAGGTACCATTGGGTTAGTTTATGAATGAACATTCAAGTAGCGATCTAGAGTTCAATCATGAGCCTGAGAGATTACTTAGGGCCAGAAATAGAGCCAAGAAACGTCTCTTTAACCAACCCTCTATACCTCCAACAATTGCTGAAACCGCAGAGTCTCCGCAGTTCTATCAAGAAGAAATGGATATACTAGTCCCAAATCCGGTACCTACCACTCGCAATCCCATCGAAATAGCGAATGATAAGAATAGTGCCATTCTTTCCTACCTAGTACCTATGCCTGGGGAGCTAAACCCAAGCATAATCCGCCCTGAAATTACTGCCAACTCATTCAAGTTAAAGCCAGTAATGTTCCAAATGTTGTCCACTGTGGGACAATTCTTTGGAGTGGAAAATGAGGATCCCCACAACCATCTTAGAAACTTCCTAGGAGTTAGTGATACATTTCTCATCCCTGGAGTTTCCCAAGAAGCCTTGAGGCTCTACCTCTTCCCCTACTCATTAAGGGACAAAGCAGAGACGTGGTTAAACTCATTACCCTCTGGATCAGTCCTCAATTGGACAGACTTGGCGGAGAAATTCCTAGTGAAATACTTCCCACCTGATAGGAATTCTACCTTTCGTGATGACATAGTCAAGTTCAAACAAGCTGAAAATGAGTCTCTTCACGAAGCTTGGACAAGGTTCAAGGACCTTCTACTTAAATGTCCACACCATGGTATTCCATGGTGTATCCAAATAGAGGTCTTTTTCAAAGGATGCAACCCCAGCACCAGACAAGTGTAAAATTCATCTGCTGGAGGTTCCATGCTGTCCAAGAGTTATAACGAAGCCTATGAGATCTTGGAGAAGATCTCAGCATCTCACTGTAGGTGGTCAGATGATCCAATCGAGCCAAGTAGAGCTCAAAATAAGGACGCACTCAATGCCATGAGTAGCCAAATAAGCGCCCTGACCAACCTAGTTAAACAAATGGCTCAAGCCAATCTCCAAACTAGTGTCAACACCGCCACAGCCATGTCAATGGGCACACAACCAAGTCAAGGTGAAACACTTATCTGTGGATTCTGTGGGGAAGGGCACTTGTATGAATACTGCCCTGGGAATCCAGCCTCAGTCTGCTATGTTGGAAGCCAACAGCAGCCTAGGAACAACCCTTATTCCAACACTTACAATCCTGGTTGGAGGAACCACCCAAATCTTTCATGGGGTGGCCAGCAGAATACTAACCAAGCTCCTAACCAACCAAGACCGAGTGGAACACCTGGTTTCACTCCCCAACATAACCAATCCATGTATCAAAAACCATACAACCAACCAGTAGGGTCTTCTGTAGAAAATCTACTCAAAGAGTACATCGCCAAGAATGATGCTACTCTACAAAGCCAGCAAGCTACCCTCAGGAGCCTAGAGAACCAAATAGGGCAACTAGCCAATGAAGTCAAAAGTAGGCCCCAAGGTAGACTTCCTGCTGACACTGAGGTGCCAAGGAGAGATGGAAAAGAACAAGTTCAAGCAATTGAACTTAGAAGTGGTAGACCATTGGTGAGCAACACTAAAGAAACTCCAAAGAGAGTAGAGAACAATGAGTCTAGTGCTCCACTGGAGTCTCTGCCAAACCAAGGTCAACCATCACCAAGCACACTAGGAGCAAGGCTGGAGCCAATCATAGAAGAGATAGAAGAAATCCCAAGGCCTCCACCTATCCTGAGGCGACCTGAAGTGCCTGCATATGTGCCACCACCTCCATTTCCTCGAAGGCTCAAGAAAAAACAAGAACAGGAAGTGCACTTTAACAAATTTTTAGAGATTCTTAAACAAGTGCATGTGAATATTCCTTTTGTAGAAGTTCTACAGTCTATGCCTTCTTATGTTAAATTTCTGAAGGATATAATCACTAACAAGAAGATCATTGGTGAATTTGAAACAGTGAATCTCACTGAGGAGTGTAGTGCCATACTCCAGAACAAGCTACCCAAGAAGGAGAAGGATCCTGGTTCCTTCACCTTATAAGTAGAGCTTGGAGGCAAGCACGTGGGCAGAGCTCTTTGTGACCTGGGAGCCAGCATAAACCTCATGCCCCTATCACTATTCCGCCAGCTAGGAATAGGAGAAGCACGTCCCACCACTGTCACCTTACAACTTGCAGACAGATCCATAGCCTACTGTTGCGTGCTCAATGTGTTAAAATAAATAAGCAATGAGATAGAGAGAGCACTCAGAACATGCAAGCATACATGATCCTATAGCAAGTAGTAAGTATTTTTTCATTCGTTTTCCCACAGAGATTTATTATCAGCTACTCGTGAAGTGTAAAGTTAAGAAAGAAAGGGTGGATTTGATGGGGTAGAATTGGTTTTAAATTGTCTATTTCCTACTAAATACGTAGAGGGTAGCAACATAAACAAGTGCAAGTCAAAGCTAAACTCAAATGAAAAGAGACGAGATTAATAAATGAAGAAGAAAACAGCTAAACAGAATTGTGAACTTAGCAGAATTGCGGAAACAGCAATTCTACCGCAATTTTCCTAACAGCGAAAGTGTGTAAAATGGAGAAACAAGGGCTACTAACGACTCCTCTATAGGCATTTTCTCACGATTCTCAAGCATTGGATCAACTCTCTATGCATCAAACTCACTCAATCTCATGTATCGTCCGATTCCATGCATTAGATTCTTTAGTTTACTCATGTCCAAGTAAGGTCTTAAGCATCTTGTTAAAGCAGAAAGTTATGGTTTGTACTAGGAAAACGCCTATTCCTAGGTCGTTTTCTGGCTACCTTGAAAGGCTAGCATGAGTGTATGACTCTGAACTCTTACTCCTTCCAGAGGTTAGGAGTTCTTTGGACAAAATGGATGGCCAATCGAAATTGCCCGTGGGATGAAGCTTACATACAATCAATGCTTCGAGAGCTATCCTACATGCTTGGTTCACGTTTTTTAGCCTATAGTATTGTCATTAGCATGCCCCTATGTGACTTAGTTACTCATGGATGTGGGGAGAACAGAAAGAAGTGATAAAACAGACATGCTTAGAAGGAATTTAGAGATAAAACAGTAAAGAAAAACAGTAGATCGCAGAGGCAAGAAACTGTGAAATATTGAATTGTGCTTTTGATTACTTGATTGTTTGAAGGAACAAAAGAAAGCTTAAAATGAATAACACAAAGACAGAACACCACGAAATGCAATAAACTAGCCACTAGAACAGAATCAACAACTACACAATGCTGTAAAATAGAAAGGAAAGACAGAAAGCATGTAAATGAGTTTGGACGCCTCGTCGCAACCGCCTCGGCTGAAGGATGAGAAAGACCAGCCTTGCTTGGATGAATCCAATCGGGAGAGAAGATGAATCTCCTCTCCTTCCTATCAGATTATCGATTCCAACAGCTGAGCTTCGCAAACCAACAGACGACAAAGAAAAACAGGAGAAAAGATGGAGTTGCGAGAAGACTTCTACGCTTTCGGATGATCATTGAACCCTCGACTTTGACCCCCTTTTATAGCAATCTGCAGGCGCATTTGGGCCAAGGAGAACCATCAATCTTCAACGTCGTACTTCAGAATGGGTGGAGGAGAAAGAACGAATCCCTGAAATAACGGAAATTAACAGAAAAAGATCAGTCAACTTACGGTTTTCACTTGAAACATTGCGGTTTCAGCAATGTTTCCGCAATGCTGTCGCAATGTAGTTTTTTCATTCTTTTACTTCGGTTTTCAATCCTTTTCTTTCCTTTTGCACACAAGTCCTAATTTAGCTACCTTCTTTTAATTCTCACAAATAAGCATAGGTTTAAGCTAAATCCTATCAAAAACACCTAAGAGTGTGCATCTTTCTAAGCTAAATAAGTCCTAAATAAGTCACTTTTGGAGACATAACACACCCCCAAACTTAAGGTTTTGCTTGTCCTCAAGCAATCTAAGGACTACTTAGGCTGCTGTTTCATCTTCTTTAACCTCTTATGACTCCCCTATATCCCTATCTATAGCAGTGTTGTCCTGTGACACACTTCTAAGTTCAGAACTATCCTCTTATCTAGCTTCTTCTGACTTCGCCTGCCTAATACTCCTACTGTTTTCATTAACTCCCTACAACTGATCTACTTGCTTTTGTCATATCATGCCACTATCCCTAAGGTTTCAAATTCTACCTAGCTTTACCCCAGACTCAATACATGCTTCTAGTTTTTACTTATGAGCTACCTAGGATTCCTTAGAGTCATGCCAGTCTTTGTATTAACAGTGACAGTAGTGCTTTAAGAGAACAACCTAAACCCTGGCATCACTACATTGGACATACATTCATCTCCCTAAACAACCCTACAAGCTACAACTTTGTGCTCAGCTAATTGAGGATCAGAGTTCTTTTTATCAGGACATCTAAGCCACAAAGCTGCAACTCCTAGGTATACATTCTTCTTCCCTACTCTTTTCCTTTTTTTCTTACTTAGGTGGTGCCTATCCTTTGGTTGCCTTTTGATGCAATGCCACTTGTGGGTTACACACTTGGCACTGATTACTTAGCAACCTAAGAGAGACTCCCCTCTTTATTCTATTTTTCATTTTTTTTTTTTTTTCAGTTCATCATTTTTGTCAAGAAGAAGAAGAATGCTTATGCTTTTAAGGGAGAGAGGAATGTTCCTAGGCCTAGGGTGGCCTCCCCCAAACTAAAATTACTCATTGTCCCCAATGACTGTCTGAGGTGGCACACCCCCAAACTGTCCTAGAAGCATCTAGTCTAAGGTAAAACAAAGAGAATCTAAAAGTCCTAGGCATAGGCAGAACATTCTAAAAGTAAATATCACAGCAGCAGACATTTGAAAAAAAACAGACAGGTAAGGACTTAAAGCTATGCATGCTGAGCTTTTTAGAGGTTAATTTAAACTATCAAAGGGTGTCCTATGACACTCATCCAGCATGCTTGAAGATAAGCTATACAAGGTAGTCATGATAGCAGCAAAAGATAGAATTTAACAGATCACAGCCTAGCTAAACAGACAGTCCAAAACATGCATTCAGTAATAAAAATTGCGGTTTCCGCAATTATTTCGCAATAAAGCCAGGGCATATATAACAGTGATTCAGGCCCCTAAGCATGCTTTTTTCCCGTCACTCAAGCTCTACAAAAATAAAACCAAACTAACCTACCTATTCAGCTATCATCAGACTACACTAAACAATTTAAAAACTTAAAACTAAGCAACTAAAACAGATCAAAATATTAACTAAAAACAGCATAATTCACATGGTTCACAAAAAGCAGTTTGATTTATTTTTTATTTTTATTTTTTTTTCTTGTTTATTCTAAGGGAACAACAATACTCCCGTTAGTTCAATTCAAACCAGCACTCAGATGTCTTCATCCTCATCATCAGTCCCTCGTGGTCGTGGGGGCACCCATGGAGACAGTAGGTTCGTGGGAAAGTCAGGGAAGATGCATCCCAGTTGGTCAGCAACTTCCTTGTCCCTCGCCTGGGCGTATGTGGCCCATTGAGCCATCCTCTTCTGTAAATCCAGCAGGCACGCCATGGACAATGACTGAGCAGCAGCCAATCTATCCAACTCGAACTCCATGTTCCCCTTCCTTTTCAGCCTTAAGCCTGTAGGCAGCTCCAAGTGGCCTGTGTAAGCCATCTGTTGTCCCATCCGCTCAATGGGGACTCCTGCACGTAAGCATAGTTTAGTAATAGTATTAGGGAAAAACAATGGACCCTTACCCTTCTTGGCGCAGTCAGCAATGGCGGCTGACATGACTTCACCCACATTGATCGAGAGACCTCGCATGATTGCATAAACCAGCAGCGACCTGCTCTGGTTGATGGTGGTCTCATGAGTCACTGGGGATAGTTTCCTTCTCACGAAAGAAAACCATACAGCCGCCTTAGCTGTGAGGTTGACACTCATGAGAGTGTGCCTCCCATTGCGTGACACGGTCCAGGATGCTTCAGGCTGGCCAATGGTCCGAATGGCCTCTTCCAGGACGGCTTCAGTAGGCTCATCAACAATCCTCGCATAGTCAGTATGTTTTTGGCCCTTGAGGCCATAGGCTTCGTTGATGGCTTTTGCTGAGAAGTCCACTTCTACTCCCCTGACCACAGACAACCCCTCCTCAGAATTCCTCAGGTTGGCGTAGAAGTCATACACCATGCTTGTGTAAGCTGGATTGGGTGGTCTGCACAACTCCTCCCAGCCGTGATTCGTAATTCCTGCGCGCAAGAATTGCGGCAGGTCAGCAAGTCTGTCGAGGAAGCCCTTCTCGTGCAGCAGCTCTCGTTTCCTCAGCTCCATGCCTCTAGACTCAGCGTCAGAAGACACGTACCTCACTGGCTGAGGCTCATCTTCAGGGTAAAGCTTGGCCTTCCCTTTGTCTTTTGGTTTGGCTGACTCAGCAGCCTCAATCTTGAGCTTCTTGAGCGATGGCTCAGCACTCTTCTCCTCTGATGCAAACGCCCTCTTGGCTTTCTTTTTCTTTGATTTCTTGGACCGTTTGGCCTTGATAATCTTGGCAGCCTTCTTCTTCTTCAGCTTCGCCTTGGTTGTGATCGCATGGAGGCAAGCCCCCAGTGTTTCTTCCATAGAATCATCCTTCTGCGCAGGACTCTCAGGGCTGGCTTCCCTCAATGGAGAGAAGACCTCTTCTTCCTCAGCCCCCCCACTGCCCTGCGTTGATTCTTGGTACTCCCCATATGGGAATTCAGGGTCAGGCCGTGGAGAAGTGGGCGACGGAGTGGTGCTTTGTGCTGCTGTAGGGGTCTGTGCAGAACTCTGCGGTGATGAAGGCAGCTCAGGGCTCTGCGCTGGCGGCGATGAGGAGAGCTCAGGGTTTTGAACTGGTGGAAATGGTGAAGGGCTGCGCTCGGCTGTTGATAACTCCATTTTGGAGCTATTAAATACGTCCTAATTATAGCTAAAGATCGCTTTCAATTGATTAAATATATCTCTTTTGTAGGAGAAAAGCGGCAAAGAGCTCGTGCGTCCGTTGGGCATGTTCGAGTGCTTAAAGCAGAGTTTTAGCGCCCCGGGAATGCATCGGGAAGAGGGGAACTTGTTCCGTGAAGAAACGGGCCAAAACAGCCTTGGAGAGGCAAAGCTTCAGCCCCAAACCCGAGAGCCAGCGTCGAGCTATAGCGTCGAGACGCTGGCTCGACGCTGGAAAAACCCGAGAGCAAGCGTCGAGTGATAGCGTCGAGACGCTAGCTCGACGCTGCCCTGGCGTCGAGACCCTGCTTGGCGTCGAGACGCTCCGGAGGAGGCGCGCGCAGGAAATTCATCGGGGCAGCTGTTGCGTGCTCAATGTGTAAAGATAATTATGCAAAAGTGTAGAGAGAGCACTTAGAACATGCAAGCATACATGGTCTCACAGCAAGTAGTAAGTATATTTCATTCGTTTTTTCCACAGAGACTCATTTTTAGCTATTCGCGAAGTGTGTTTGTTACGAAAGATGGGATGAATTTGATGGGGTAAAATTGGTTTTTAGTTATCTACTTTTTGCTGAATGTATAAAGGGATATAACATAAACAAATGCAAGTTAAAACTAGACTTAAAAGGCAAGAGATGGAATTAATAAACGAGAAAGAAAACAGCTAAACAGAATGAAAAATCTGGCAGAATTGCGAGGACCGCAATGTTTCCGCAATTAAACAGCAGTGAAAGTGTGTAAATGGGTGGATTAAGGGCTACTAATGACTATCCTATAGGCATTTTCTTACGATTCTCAAGCATTGGATCAACTCTCTATACATCAAACTCACTCTATCTCAAGTATCGTCCGATTCCATGCATTAGAGTCTTAAGTTTACTCGACTTCAAAGTAAGGACTTAAGCATCTTGTTTAAGCAGGAGTGTTTAGTTTGTACTAGGGAAACGCCTATTCCTAGGCCGTTTCCTGATTACCATGAAAGGCTAGCATGATTATATGACTCTGAACTCTTACTCCTTCCAGAGGTTAGGAGTTCTTTAGACAAAATGGATGGCCAATCGAAATTGCCCGTGGGATGAAGCTTACATACAATCAATGTTCGAGTGTTAATCTGCCTACTTGATTCACGTTTTTTTAGCCTATAGTTCTGTCATTAGCATGCCCCTAAGTGACTTAGCTACTCATGGATATACAGAGAACAGAAATGGTAGATAAGATAGACATGCTTAGAAGGGAAATGTGCTTAAAACAGTAAGCCAAACCCGTAGCAGAAGATGGGAAATGAGAAATGCAGAAATGAACTTTGATTACTGAAATTGTTTGTTGAACAGATAAAAGCTGTAAAGTAAATAGCAACAAGACAGAAAGCAACGAAATAAACTAATCTAGCTACTTAGGAAAAGAACAGCACGAAGCAGAATGTAAAACAGAAGAGAAAGACAGAAAAACAGTAAAGAGTTGCTGGAAAGCTTCGTGGCAGTCGCCTCGAATGAAGGGGATGAAAGATCAGCCTTGCTTGGATGAATCCAATCGAGAGAGAAGAAGAATCTTCTCTCCTTCCTATCAGATTATCGATTCCAACAGCTGAGACTCTCACTCCAACAGACGGCAAAGGAAAACAGATGGAAATGGTGGACTGCGAGAAGACTTCTGCGCTTCGAGTGATGATCAAACCTCCGACTTTGACCCCCTTTTATAGTAGTTTGCAGGTGCGTTTGGGCCAAGGAGAACCATCAATCTTCAACGTCGTATAACAGAATGGATGGAGGAGAAAGAATGAATCCCTGAAATTACGGAAATTAACAGAAAAAGATCAGTCAACTTACGGTTTTCACTTGAATAATTGCGGCCTCAGCAATGTTTTCGCAATTCATTCGCAATGCTCATTTTTTCATTCTTTTCCTTCGGTTTTCAACCCTTTTTCTACCTATTGTACATAAGTCCTATATTAGCTACCTTCTTCTAATTCTCATATTAAAGCATAGGTTTAGGCTAAATGCTAACAAAAACACCTAAATGTGTACATCTTCTTAAGCTAAATGGGTCCTAAATAAGTCACTTTCAGAGACTTAACACACCCCCAAACTTAAGGCTTTGCTTGTCCTCAAGCATACTAAGGACTTACTTAGGCTGCTGTTTTATCTTCTTTAACTACTTACCCACTCCCCTATATCCCTATCTCTAGCAGTGCTGTCCTGTGACACACTTTTAAGTTTAGAATTAACCTCTTATCAAGCTTCTTCTGACTTCACCTGCCTACTATACCTGCTGGTTTTGTTAACCCCCTACTATTTGATCTAACTACTTTTATGATATCATGCCACTATCCCTAAGGTTTCAAATTCTACCAAGCTTTACTCCAGACTCAGTACATGCTTCTAGCTTCTTTTTAATGTGTCTAGGATTCCTTAGAGTCATGCCAGTCTTAGTATTAACGGTGACAGTGGTACTTTTAGAGAACAACCTAAACCCTGGCATCACTACTTTGGATATACATTCATCTCCCTAGACAAACCTAAAAGCTACAACCTTGTGCTTAGCTCATCAAGGATCAGAGTTCTTTTTACATAGGACATCTAAGCCACAAGATTATAACTCCCAAGCATACATTCTTCTTCCCTATTTCTCCCTTTTTCCTTTTTTACTTCGGTGGAGTCTCTCCTTGGGTTGCCTTTTGATGCAATGCCACTTGTGGTTTACACACTTGGCACTGATTACTCAGCACTTGAGAGAGACTCCCCTCTTTATTCTATTTTTCACTTTTTCTATAAAAAAAAATTTTTTTTTTAGGAGAAGAAGAATGCTTATGTCCTAAGGAAGAGAGGAATGTTCCTAGGCCTAGGGTAGCCTCCCCCAAACTTCAACTACTCAGTGTCCCCAATGAGTGTTTGAGGTGGCACACCCCCAAACTTGTCCTAGAAGCATCTAGTCTACAGTAAAACAAAGAGAATCTAAAAATCCTAGGCATAGGCAAAATATTCTAAAAGCAATTATTCCAACAGCAGAAAATGTGACATAACAGACAGTTGTTAAGGACTTACGGTTTATGCATGCTGAGCACTATTCAGAGGCAAATTTAAACTATCAAAGCGTGTCCTATGACACTCATCCAGCATGCTTTAAGATCAGCTATATAAGGTAGTCATGCTCGCAGCAAAAGATAGAATATAACAGATCACAGCCGAACTAAACAGACAGGCCAAAACATGCAATCAGTCACAAAAATTGCGGGAACCGCAATTATTTCGCAATTCAATCCGGGCAGATATAACATTGATTCAGGCCCCTAGCATGTTTTTTCCTGTAACTCATGCATCCTAAAAATAAAACTAAACTATCCTACCTATTCAGCTAACATCAGACTAGACTAAGCAAAAGAAAAAGCATAAAACTAAACATTAAAAACAGATCAAAAATTTAAACTATCAGAAAGCAGAAAATTTGTCTTTTGTTTCTTAAGGGAACAGCAATACTCCCTTTAGTGCACTTCAAACCAGCACTCAGATCTCATCATCCTCATCTGGTTGCCTTGGTCGTGGGGGCACCCATGGAGTTAGGAGGTTGGTGGGGAAGTCCGGGAAGATGCATCCCAACTGGTCTGCAACTTCTTTGTCCCTTGCCTGCGCATAGTTGGCCCATTGAGCCAATCTTCTCTGCAAGTCCATTAAGCAGGCCATGGATAGGGACTGTTCAGCAGCCAGCCTATCCAACTCAAACTCCATATTCCCCTTTCTTCTCAGCCTCAGGTTCGCAGGCAGCTCCAAATGGCCTGTGTACGGCATCTGCTGCTCCAAGCGCTCGGTGGGAACTCCTGCAAGCAAACACAATTTGGTTATAGTGTTGGGGAAAAATAATGGCCCCTTACCTTTTCTGGCGCATTCAGCAATGGCAGCTGACATGATCTCCCCCACATTGACCGTGAGACCGCGCATGATGGCATAAACCAGCAGTGATCTACTCTGGTTGATTGTTGTCTCGTGGGTCACAGGGGACAACTTTCTCCTCACAAAGGCAAACCAAACAGCTGCCTTTGCTGTCAGATTGGCACTCATTAAGGTGTGCCTCCCATTGCGTGAGACAGTCCACGCTGCTTCAGGCTGGCCAATTGTGCGAATGGCCTCTTCCAGCACGGCCTCAGTCGGCTCATCAACTATCCGTGCATAATCTGTGTGCGTTTGGCCCTTGAGACCAAAGGCTTCATTGATGGCCTTGGCTGAGAAATCAACTTCCACCCCTCTGACCACAGATAGGCCATCCTCAGGGCTGAGCACATTGGCGTAGAAATCGTACACCATGCTCGTGTAGGCTGGATTAGGCGGTCTGCAGAATTCTTCCCAGCCATGGTTGATCACCCCTGCGCGCAAGAACTGCGGCAGGTCAGCAAGTCGATCAAGGAATCCCTTCTCGTGCAATAGGTCCCGCTTCCTGAGCTCAACACCCCTGGATTCCGCATCAGATGAGACATACCTCACTGACGGAGGTTCGTCTTCAGGGTAGAGTTTAGCCTTCCCCTTATCTGCTGGTTTGGATGATGCAGCAGCCTCCACCTTGAGGCGCTTGAGCGAAGGCTCAGCACTCCCCTTGTCCGTCGATGGCACCTTCTTGGCCTTCTTTTTCTTTAACTTCTTGGCCTTATCAATTCTGGCCTTCTTCTGCTTCTTGAGCCTGGCCTTGGTGTTGAGTTGTGGGAAGCATGCCCCCAACGTCTCCTCCATAGAATCGTCTTGCTGTGCAGGCTCGACAGGGCTATCTTCCCTCATAGGAGAGAAGACTTCGGCGTCACCAGCATCTCCACTGCCTGGCGTGGACTCTTGATAATCCCCATATGGGAATTCAGGATCAGGCTGTGGAAAATTGTGCTCTGCTGATGGTGTCTGCGCAGAACTCAGTGGCGAAGATGATGGTCCAGGACTCTGCGCTGCTGCAGGTGTCGGATCAGAACTCTGAGGTGCTGGAGACAACTCGGGGCTCTGTGCAGGCGGTGACGACTCTGCCCTTGGCACTGGTTCAGATGGGAGAGGGCTGTGCGCAGGTGATGCAGACGGCGACGAACCTTCTTTGGCTGACTCGTGGGATGCACGATCAGTTTCTTGACTCTCCACAGAGGGAGTCCTTGCGGTGCTTGGTTCGGCGGCTGTCTTGACACTCCACCGGCGTTTCTTGGGCGTGCCCACTGGCTCAGATGGTCCAGCAGGGATCTCAGTGACCACCCTCCACTTCTTCCTACGAATAGAAAGCTTGGGAAGAGGACCGGTGCGAACGGCACCATCGTCTGCAAGGGTGAGAAGCGCTTCCCTCGCAGCCGCTTCAGCTGCGTCATCAGCCTTCTTCTTGGCTGCAGATCGTTCCGCTCGTGTGGCCACCATTGTCGAGTCTTGAAGATCTTGAGAGAAGAATCAAAGATGGAGAGAATCGCTGAATTCTTGGAGAGCAAAGAGAGAGATAATCGTAACATTCGAGCGCCTTCCAACGGATATAAAGGCAACGGATAAAATCCCAACGGCTCTTTTTGCGGATCCAGCAATTTTAGCGCAATTCCAGGGATATTATTTCATTGAAATCCCCAACTTTGCCCGTCCGTATCTTTTATTTGGCTCAACCGTTTCTTGATTTTTAAAGTGGGATTTACTCTCCTTGATCCCCTCTTTCGAATCCTTGCAAAAACAAACAAAACAAACATTAAATACGCAATTAAAATTACACCACAAAACATACAAATGATAACCGGAAAAACAGAAAAAATAAACTAAGGCATTGGCCTTGACTAAACGAGCACAGTAACCACTCGTTCTCTCTCGTTCTTTTTGTCATGCTTCAGTCAAGAGGAAGGCCGAGAGAGTCTTCACATCTCCTTCCTCATAGTAGTGCTTCAACCTAGCACCATTGACCATAAATGGCTGGCCTTGCTGCAAGTTCTTTATCTCTATTGCACCATGAATAAAGACATTAGTAATAACAAATGGACCTGACCATCTAGACTTTAGTTTGCCTGGAAATATCTTTAAACGTGAGTTAAATAATAGGACAAGTTGGCCTTTCCTAAAGTCTTTGATCCTAAGTCTACTGTCGTGCCATATTTTGGTCTTTTCTTTATACATTTTGGCATTCTCATAGGCCATATGCCTAAGCTCATCAAGTTCATGTAGCTGCAAAGATCTCAATGTCCCCGCATCCTTTACACAGAAATTCAATTCCTTCATGGCCCAAAATCCTTTGTTTTCTAACTCAAGTGGCAAGTGGCACGCCTTGCCATACACCAACCTATAGGGCGACATACCTAGAGGTGTCTTATATGCTGTCCTATAAGCCCAAAGTGCATCCTCAAGCTTAAATGACCAGTCTTTCCTATTAGGTTTGACTACCTTTTCTAGGATGTTCTTTATCTCCCTATTGGAAATTTCAGCTTGGCCATTCGAGTGTGGGTGATAGGGAGTGGCTACTCTATGTCTAATGTTATATTTAGCCAATACTTTCTCCATAGCCTTATTAATGAAATGTGACCCCTCATCACTAATGATAGCACGAGGAGTCCCAAATCTAGTGAAAATGTGCCTATGCAAGAAGTTAGTGACTGTTTTAGCATCATTATTAGGACATGCTTTGGCTTCTACCCACTTGGACACGTAGTCCACTGCTACTAAAATGTACAGGTTACCTGATGATGGAGGGAATGGTCCCATGAAATCAATGCCCCACACATCAAAGAGCTCCAACTCTAAGATGTAGGTGAGGGGCATCTCATCCTTGCGACTGAGGTTACCTGTCCTTTGGCATTCGTCACAGCTGTGGGCATAGTTGTGGGCGTCCTTGAAGATTGTTGGCCAATAGTAGCCACTCTGAAATACCTTCGCAGCTGTTCTTTGACCACCAAAGTGTCCACCGTAAGGAGATGAGTGACAGTGCTGCAGCACAGACTTCGCCTCAGCAGCTGAAACACACTTCCTCAACAACCCATCAGCACAAGTTCTGTAAAGTGTGGGGTCATCCCAGATGAATTTCCTTGCTTCATGAAGGAACCTCTTCTTCTCTTGTCCTCCCTTGAACACTGGCAATACCTGTGATGCACGGAAGTTAGCAATGTCAGCAAACCAAGGTTCCTCATCGTTATCACGATGAGTCAAAGCAAAGACATGTTCATCAATAAAAGCATCAGAAATTGCGGTCTCCGCAATTTTTTCGCAATTGTGCTGCAATCGAGAAAGGTGATCTGCAACCACATTTTCACAACCTTTCTTGTCCCGAATGTCCAAATCAAATTCCTGCAGCAATAACACCCATCTAATCAACCTAGGCTTGGCATCAGCCTTCCTCATAAGATATTTTAAAGCAGAATGGTCAGTGTATACAATGGTCCTAGTGCCTACAATATAGTTTCTAAATTTTTCACAAGCAAATACTACAGCAAGCATCTCTTTCTCTGTAGTTGTATAATTACATTGAGCCTCATTCAAGGTCTTACTAGCATAATAGACAGGATGTGTGAGCTTGTCAATCTTCTGTCCTAACATGACTCCTACAGCATAGTCACTGGCATCACATAGCATCTCAAATGGGAGATCCCAATTTGGTCCTACTATGATTGGTGCTGTGACCAGTGCTTCCTTAAGGGTTTTCCAAGCTACTACACATTCCTTAGAGAAGATGAATGGTCTATTTAGCTCTAGAAGCTCGCACAGAGGCTTGGCTATCTTAGAAAAGTCCTTAATGAACCTTCTGTAGAAGCCAGCGTGCCCTAAGAAGCTCCTAATAGCCTTGACATTCTGGGGCTCTACCAACTTCTCTATGATCTCTATTTTTGCCCTATCCACTTCCACACCTGCCCTTGACACTCTATGTCCTAAGACAATCCCTTCATCTACCATAAAATGGCACTTTTCCCAATTTAGGACTAGGTTGGTCTCCTCACACCTAGCCAGGACTTGTCCTAGGTTTTCTAGACAGGTTTTAAATGAATCCCCAAAGACTGAGAAGTCATCCATGAATATTTCTATCATGGACTCATCCAACTCAGAGAAGATTGCCATCATACACCTTTGGAAAGTTGCCGGTGCATTGCATAAGCCAAAAGGCATTCTGCGGAAGGCAAACGTTCCAAAAGGGCAAGTGAAGGTGGTCTTCTCTTGATCCTTAGGGTCTATAGTAATTTGATTATAGCCAGAGTACCCATCTAAAAAACAATAGTAGGCTCTACCAGCTATTCTGTCTAGCATCTGGTCAATAAACGGTATAGGGAAATGGTCTTTTTTAGTTTCTTTATTTAACTTTCTGTAATCCATACATACCCTCCACCCTGTGACAGTCCTTGTTGGAATCAGTTCGTTGTTCTCATTGACTACCACCGTTATTCCCCCCTTTTTAGGTACACATTGGATGGGGCTCACCCACTGGCTACTAGCTATGGGGAAAATCACTCCTGCATCTAACCACTTTATTATTTCTTTCTTCACTACCTCTTTCATAGAGGGGTTCAACCTACGCTGGTGATCTACCCTAGGTGTGTGCTCTTCCTCTAGTATAATTTTGTGCATGCAATAAGAAGGGCTAATGCCTCGAATATCAGCAATAGACCATGCTATAGCCTTCCTATGTTGCTTAAGTAGTAAAATTAAATCAACCTCATGCTGTTCACTTAGTTTAGAAGAAATAATTACAGGCAGCGTATCATTATCTCCTAAATATGCATATTTGAGGTGAGTAGGTAGTGGTTTCAGTTCTAACACAGGTGGATGCTCAATGGAGGGTTTTAACGGATTTATAGTTCTATCAGTTAAATCTATATTCATACATACATGCTGTGGTTTATCTACAGGCATATCCATTATGTCAGATACATTTAAATCAGCTACATCTAATCCTACATATTCATTTGCATGCTTGGTTAAAAATACATGCTCTAATTGTTCTTCCATCAGTGAGTCAACAATATCCATGCTAGCACAGGATTCAAGGTCAGAGGGATACCTTAAAGCTTTATAAACACTAAATTTTACCTCTTCATCATGAACTCTCATAGTTAACTCACCTTTCTGAACATCTATGAGTGCCCTACCTGTGGCTAGAAATGGTCTACCTAGCAGGATGGGAACCTCCTTGTCTGCCTCATAGTCCAGGACAATGAAATCTGCAAGGAAAATGAATTTGTCAACTTTAACTAGAATATCCTCGATCTTACCTTCTGGATATGCGATGGATCTGTCTGCTAGTTGTAAAGTGACAGTAGTTGGACGTGCTTCTCCCATTCCCAACTGGCGGAATAGGGACAGGGGCATGAGATTTATGCTGGCGCCCAGGTCACAAAGCGCTCTGCCCACGTGCTTGCCTCCAAGTTCTACAGGTAAGGTGAAGGAACCAGGATCCTTCTCCTTCTTGGGCAGCTTGTTCTGGAGGATGGCACTGCACTCCTCGGTAAGGTTCACTGTTTCAAACTCACCAATTATTTTTTTGTTAGTAATAATGTCCTTCAAAAACTTTACATATGAAGGCATAGACTGTAAAACCTCTACAAAAGGAATGTTAACATGCACTTGCTTAAGTATTTCTAAAAATTTATTAAAATGAACTTCCTGTTCCTGCTTCTTCTTAAGCCTTCGAGGGTATGGAGGTGGTGGCACATATGCAGGCACGTCAGGGCGCCTTAGGATGGGTGGAGGCCTTGGAATGTCTTCTACCTCCTCAACAATTGGCTCTAGCCTGGCTCCTGATGTGCTAGTTGGCGGTGGACCTTGGCTTGGCAGAGACTCCAGTGGAGCACTAGACTCAGTGTTCTCTACTCTCTTTGGTGTGTCCTTTGTGTTGCTCACCAATGGTCTCCCACTCCTAAGTTCAATTGCTTGAACTTGTTCTTTGCCATCTCTCCTTGGTACCTCGGTATCAGCAGGGAGTCTACCTTGGGGCCTACTTTTAAGTTCATTGGCTAATTGGCCTATTTGGTTCTCTAGGCTCCTAAGAGTAGCTTGCTGGCTCTGAAGAGTAGCATCATTCTTAGCTATATATTCCTTGAGTAGGTTTTCTACAGAAGATCCTACAGGTTGATTGTAAGGCTTTTGGTACATTGACTGGTTATGTTGGGGAGTGAAACCAGGTGTTCCACTCGGCCTTGGTTGGTTAGGATTTTGGTTAGTGTTCTGTTGGCCACCCCATGACAGGTTAGGGTGGTTTCTCCAACCAGGGTTATAGGTGTTG
Organism: Herpetospermum pedunculosum; assembly: GCA_028017165.1. Lineage (NCBI taxonomy): Eukaryota > Viridiplantae > Streptophyta > Magnoliopsida > Cucurbitales > Cucurbitaceae > Herpetospermum > Herpetospermum pedunculosum. The sequence goes on from CM051526.1 coordinate 15,691,821, forward strand.
GAGTAGGGGTTATTCCTAGGCTGCTGCTGGCTTCCAACATAGCAGACTGAAGATGGATTCCCAGGGCAGTATTCATAAGGGTGCCCTTCCCCACAGAATCCACAGATTGGTGCCTCGCCTTGACTTGGTTGGGTGCCCATTGACATGGCTGTGGCGGTATTGGCACTGGTTTGGAGATTGGCCTGAGCCATTTGCTTAACTAGGTTGGTCAAGGCGTTTATTTGGGTGCTCATGGCGCTTAGAGCATCCTTGTCTTGAGCCCTAGTTGGCTCTACTGGATCGTCTGACCACCTACAATGAGATGTTGAGATCTTCTCCAAGATCTCATAAGCTTCGTTGTAACTCTTGGACAACATGGAACCTCCAACAGATGAATTTAAAACTTGTCTGGTGCTGGGGTTGCATCCTTTAAAGAAGACTTCTATTTGGATACACCATGGAATGCCATGGTGTGGACATTTAATGAGAAGGTCTTTGAATCTTGTCCAAGCTTCGTGAAGAGACTCGCTTGGAGCTTGTTTGAACTTTATGATATCATCACGAAAGGTAGAATTCCTATCAGGTGGGAAGTATTTGACTAGGAATTTTTCTGCTAAATCTGTCCAATTGCGGACAGATCCTGAGGGTAAAGAATTTAACCATGTTTTGGCTTTGTCCCTCAAAGAGTAAGGGAAAAGATATAGCCTCAGGGCTTCTTGGGAAACTCCAGGGATTAGGAAGGTGTCACTAATTCCTAAGAAGTTCCTAAGGTGGTTATGGGGGTCCTCATTTTCTATTCCAAAGAATTGCCCCACAGTGGACAACATTTGGAACATCACTGGCTTTAACTCGAATGAGTTGGCAGTGATTTCAGGACGGATTATGCTGGGGTTCAGCTCCCCAGGCATAGGTACTAAATATGAAAGGATGGCGCTATCCTTGTCATTCGCTATTTCAATGGGATTGCGAGTGACAGGCACCAGGTTTTGATTTACTCCAGCCATTTCTTCTTGAGGTAATTGCGGAGGAATTGTAGTCTCTGCAATGATTGGAGGTAAAAGGGTTTGTTTAAAGAGACGTTTCTTGGCTCTATTCCTAGCTCTAAGTAATCTCTCGGGCTCAGGGTTGAACTCTAGATCACTACTTGGAGTCTCATTCATAAACTACCCCAAATGGTACCTGAAAAAGAAATGAAGATGGATCAAATTCAATGGAAAATAATTTGATGTTTCAGACTTAACAAACTTCGTTTTCACTTAAAATAAGTCCCCGGCAGCGGCGCCAAAAACTTGTTGCGTGCTCAATGTGTAAAGATAATTATGCAAAAGTGTAGAGAGAGCACTTAGAACATGCAAGCATACATGGTCTCACAGCAAGTAGTAAGTATATTTCATTCGTTTTTTCCACAGAGACTCATTTTTAGCTATTCGCGAAGTGTGTTTGTTAAGAAAGATGGGATGAATTTGATGGGGTAAAATTGGTTTTTAGTTATCTACTTTTTGCTGAATGTATAAAGGGATATAACATAAACAAATGCAAGTTAAAACTAGACTTAAAAGGCAAGAGATGGAATTAATAAACGAGAAAGAAAACAGCTAAACAGAATGAAAAATCTGGCAGAATTGCGAGGACCGCCATGTTTCCGCAATTAAACAGCAGTGAAAGTGTGTAAATGGGTGGATTAAGGGCTACTAATGACTATCCTATAGGCATTTTCTTACGATTCTCAAGCATTGGATCAACTCTCTATACATCAAACTCACTCTATCTCAAGTATCGTCCGATTCCATGCATTAGAGTCTTAAGTTTACTCGACTTCAAAGTAAGGACTTAAGCATCTTGTTTAAGCAGGAGTGTTTAGTTTGTACTAGGGAAACGCCTATTCCTAGGCCGTTTCCTGATTACCATGAAAGGCTAGCATGATTATATGACTCTGAACTCTTACTCCTTCCAGAGGTTAGGAGTTCTTTAGACAAAATGGATGGCCAATCGAAATTGCCCGTGGGATGAAGCTTACATACAATCAATGTTCGAGTGTTAATCTGCCTACTTGATTCACGTTTTTTTAGCCTATAGTTCTGTCATTAGCATGCCCCTAAGTGACTTAGCTACTCATGGATATACAGAGAACAGAAATGGTAGATAAGATAGACATGCTTAGAAGGGAAATGTGCTTAAAACAGTAAGCCAAACCCGTAGCAGAAGATGGGAAATGAGAAATGCAGAAATGAACTTTGATTACTGAAATTGTTTGTTGAACAGATAAAAGCTGTAAAGTAAATAGCAACAAGACAGAAAGGAACGAAATAAACTAATCTAGCTACTTAGGAAAAGAACAGCACGAAGCAGAATGTAAAACAGAAGAGAAAGACAGAAAAACAGTAAAGAGTTGCTGGAAAGCTTCGTGGCAGTCGCCTCGAATGAAGGGGATGAAAGATCAGCCTTGCTTGGATGAATCCAATCGAGAGAGAAGAAGAATCTTCTCTCCTTCCTATCAGATTATCGATTCCAACAGCTGAGACTCTCACTCCAACAGACGGCAAAGGAAAACAGATGGAAATGGTGGACTGCGAGAAGACTTCTGCGCTTCGAGTGATGATCAAACCTCCGACTTTGACCCCCTTTTATAGTAGTTTGCAGGTGCGTTTGGGCCAAGGAGAACCATCAATCTTCAACGTCGTATAACAGAATGGATGGAGGAGAAAGAATGAATCCCTGAAATTACGGAAATTAACAGAAAAAGATCAGTCAACTTACGGTTTTCACTTGAATAATTGCGGCCTCAGCAATGTTTTCGCAATTCATTCGCAATGCTCATTTTTTCATTCTTTTCTTTCGGTTTTCAACCCTTTTTCTACCTATTGTACATAAGTCCTATATTAGCTACCTTCTTCTAATTCTCATATTAAAGCATAGGTTTAGGCTAAATGCTAACAAAAACACCTAAATGTGTACATCTTCTTAAGCTAAATGGGTCCTAAATAAGTCACTTTCAGAGACTTAACAGCAGCGTCGCGACGCTGGCCTTGCGTCGCGACGCCATCGCGCGCGCGCGGATTACTTAGGGCACAGCGTCGAGACGCTGGCCTAGCGTCTCGACGCTACGACGAAGGCAGTAGCTAAAAGACGATTTTTCTGCAGAATTTTAGATCATCATCTTCTTCTTTTCCCAACGGATTTGGACGATTTTTGTCTCCTTCTTCCCCATTTTCTCTCTATTTTCCGTGGAGCTCCGCCATTGTTGGCATGTGTTAAGTCTCTGAAAGTGACTTATTTAGGACCCATTTAGCTTAAGAAGATGTGCACTTTTAGGTGTTTTTGATAGCATTTAGCCTAGACCTATGCTTAAATATGAAAATGAGAAGAAGGTAGATAAATTAGGACTTATGCACAATAGGAAAGAAAAGGGTTCAAAACCGAAGGAAAAGAATGAAAAAACTGCATTGCGACAGCATTGCGAAAACATTGCTGAGGCCGCAATTATTCAAGTGAAAACCGTAAGTTGACTGATCCTTTTCTGTTAATTTCCGTAATTTCAGGGATTCATTCTTTCTCCTCCATCCATTCTGATATATGACGTTGAAGATTGATGGTTCTCCTTGTCCCAAACGCACCTGCAAACTACTATAAAAGGGGGCCAAAGTCGGAGGTTCAGTCATCATCCGAAAGCGTAGAAGCCTTCTCACAGTCCACTTTTTCTCCCTGTTTTCCTTTGCCGTCTGTTGGAGTGAGAGTCTCAGCTGTTGGAATCGATAATCTGATAGGAAGGAGAGGAGATTCTTCTTCTCTCTCGATTGGATTCATCCAAGCAAGGCTGACCTTTCATCCCCTTCATTCGAGGCGACTGCAACGGAGCTTTCAAGCGCCATTTTACTGTTTTCTGTCGTTCTTCTTCTAATTTCCAGTTTTGATCATTGTTGTTCCTAGTTTAGTGTTTTAGTTACTGCATTTCGTTGTTGTCTGTCTTTGAATTACTGCCTTTAAGTTTCTCTTTGTTCGTTCAACATTCAAAGTAATCAGAGTGCAAGTTTCATTTCACGGTTTCCTTCTTCTGCTGCTACGGTTTTGTCTTGCTGTTTTAAGTTTATTTCCCTTCTAAGCATGTCTGTTTCATCTTACATTTCTGTTCTCTATATATCCATGAGTAGCTAAGTCACTTAGGGGCATGCTAATGACAGAACTATAGGCTAAAAAACGTGAACCAAGCATGTAGGATCGCCTTCGAAACATTGATTGTATGTAAGCTTCATCCCACGGGCAATTTCGATTGGCCATCCATTTTGTCCAAAGAACTCCTAACCTCTGGAAGGAGTAAGAGTTCAGAGTCATATAATCATGCTAGCCTTTCATGGTAATCAGGAAACGGCCTAGGAATAGGCGTTTCCCTAGTACAAACTAAACACTTCTGTTTTAACAAGATGATTAAGACCTTACTTTGAAGTCGAGTAAACTTAGGAATCTAAAGCATGGAATCGGACGATACATGAGATAGAGTGAGTTTGATGCATAGAGAGTAGATCCAGTGCTTGAGAATCGTATAATAATGCCTATAGGATAGTCATTAGTAGCCCTTAACTCACCCAATTACACACTTTCGCTGCTGTTTAATTGCGGAAACATTGCGGTCCCCGCAATTCTGCTAAATTTTCATTCTGTTTAGCTGTTTTCTTCTTCGTTTATCAATTCCATCTCTTGTCCTTTGAGTCTAATTTCAACTTGCATTTGTTTATGTTATATTCCTTTACACATTCAGCAAAAATTAGATAATTAAAAACCAATTTTACCCCATCAAATCCACCCCATCTTTCTTAACAAATACACTTCGCGAATAGCTAAACATAAGTCTCTGTGGAAAAAACGAATGAAATATACTTACTACTTGCTGTGAGACCATGTATGCTTGCATGTTCTGAGTGCTCTCTCTACTTTCTTGCTTATTTATCTTTACACATTGAGCACGCAACAAGTTTTTGGCGCCGCTGCCGGGGACTTATTTTAAGTGAAAACGAAGTTTGTTAAGTCTGAAACACCAAGATATTTTCCATTGGATTTGATCCATTTCCATTTCTTTTTCAGGTACCATTTAGGGTAGTTTATGAATGAGACTCCAAGTAGTGATCTAGAGTTCAACCCTGAGCCTGAGAGATTATTTAAAGCTAGAAATAGAGCCAAGAAACGTCTCTTTAAACAACCCCTCTTACCTCAAATAATTGCTGAAACCGCAGAGTCTCCGCAATCCACTCAAGAAGAAATGGCTGGAATAGATCAAAACCTGGTGCCTGTCACTCGCAATCCCATTGAAATAGCGAATGACAAGGATAGCGCCATCCTTTCATACCTCGTACCTATGCCTGGGGAGCTGAACCCCAGCATAATCCGTCCTGAAATCACTGCCAACTCATTCGAGGTAAAGCCAGTGATGTTCGAAATGTTGTCCACTGTGGGACAATTCTTTGGAATAGAAAATGAGGACCCCCATAACCACCTTAGGAACTTCCTAGGAGTTAGTGACACATTCCTGATTCCTGGAGTTTCCCAAGAAGCCCTGAGGCTATATCTGTTCCCTTACTCTTTGAGGGACCAAGCCAAAACGTGGTTAAATTCATTACCCTCAGGATCTGTCCTCAATTGGACAGACTTAGCAGAAAAATTCCTAGTCAAATATTTCCCACCAGATAGGAATTCGACCTTTCGTGATGATATCATCAAATTCAAACAAGCTCCAAGTGAGTCTCTTCACGAAGCTTGGACAAGATTCAAAGACCTTCTCATTAAATGTCCACACCATGGCATCCCATGGTGTATCCAAATAGAAGTCTTCTTTAAAGGATGCAACCCCAGCACCAGACAAGTTCTAAACTCATCCGCTGGAGGTTCCATGTTGTCCAAGAGTTACAACGAAGCCTATGAGATCTTGGAGAAGATCTCGGCATCTCACTGTAGGTGGTCAGATGATCCAGTTGAGCCAACTAGGGCTCAAGACAAGGATGCTCTAAGTGCAATGAGCACCCAAATAAACGCCCTGACCAACCTAGTTAAGCAAATGGCTCAGGCCAATCTCCAAACCAGTGCCAATACCGCCACAGCCATGTCAATGGGCACCCAACCAAGTCAAGGCGAGGCACTTGTCTGTGGATTCTGTGGGGAAGGGCACCCATATGAATACTGCCCTGGGAATCCATCCTCAGTCTGCTACATTGGAAGCCAGCAGCAGCCTAGGAATAACCCCTACTCCAACACCTATAACCCTGGTTGGAGAAACCACCCAAACCTGTCATGCGGTGGCCAACAAAGCATTAACCAAAATCCTAACCAACCTAGACCGAGTGGAACACCTGGTTTCACTCCCCAACATAACCAGTCAATGTACCAAAAACCATACAATCAACCTGTAGGATCTTCTGTAGAAAACTTACTCAAGGAATACATCGCTAAGAATGATGCTACGCTTCAAAGCCAGCAAGCTACTCTTAGGAGCCTAGAAAACCAAATAGGCCAATTAGCCAATGAACTTAAGAGTAGGCCCCAAGGTAGACTCCCTGCTGACACCGAGGTACCAAGGAGAGATGGTAAAGAACAAGTTCAAGCAATTGAACTTAGGAGTGGAAGACCACTGGTGAGCAACACAAAAGACATACCAAAGAGAGTAGAGAACACTGAGTCTAGTGCTCCACTGGAGTCTCTGCCAAACCAAGGTCCACCACCAACTAGCACATCAGGAGCCAGGCTAGAACCAATTATTGAGGAGGTAGAAGAAATTCCAAGGCCTCCACCTCTCCTAAAGCGCCCTGACATACCTGCATATGTGCCACCACCTCCATACCCTCGAAGGCTTAAGAAGAAGCAGGAACAGGAAGTTCATTTTAATAAATTCTTAGAAATTCTTAAGCAAGTGCATGTTAACATTCCTTTTGTAGAAGTTTTACAGTCTATGCCTTCTTATGTAAAGTTTTTGAAGGACATCATTACTAACAAAAAAATAATTGGTGAGTTTGAAACAGTAAACCTCACTGAGGAGTGCAGTGCCATCCTCCAGAACAAGCTGCCCAAGAAGGAGAAGGATCCTGGTTCCTTCACCTTACCTGTAGAACTTGGAGGCAGGCATGTGGGCAGAGCGCTTTGTGACCTGGGCGCCAGCATAAATCTCATGCCCCTGTCACTATTCCGCCAGTTGGGAATAGGAGAAGCACGTCCAACAACTGTCACTTTGCAACTAGCAGACAGATCCATTGCATATCCAGAAGGTAAAATTGAGGATATTCTAGTTAAAGTTGACAAATTTATTTTCCTTGCAGATTTCATTGTCCTGGACTATGAGGCAGACAAGGAAGTCCCCATCCTGCTAGGCAGACCATTTCTAGCCACAGGTAGGGCACTTATAGACGTCCAAAAAGGTGAGCTCACTATGAGGGTTCATGATGAAGAGGTGAAGTTTAGCGTATATAAAGCTTTAAGGTACCCCTCTGACCTTGAATCCTGTGCTAGCATGGACGTAGTAGACTCCTTGATGGAGGAACAATTGGAGCATGTATTATTAACTAAGCATGCTAATGATTATGTACAATTAGATGTAGCTGACTTGAATGTATCTGACATAATGGATATGCCTGTAGATAAACCACAACATGTATGTATGAATATAGATTTAACTGATAGATCTGTGAATCCTTTAAAGCCCTCCATTGAGCATCCACCTGTTTTAGAACTGAAACCACTACCTACTCACCTCAAGTATGCATATTTAGGAAGTAATGAAACTCTGCCTGTTATCATTTCGTCTAAATTAAGTGAAAAGCATGAGGTTGAACTGATTTTACTGCTTAAGCAACATAGGAAGGCTATAGCATGGACTATTGCTGATATTCGAGGCATTAGCCCTTCTTATTGCATGCACAAAATTATACTAGAGGAAGAGCACACACCTAGGGTAGATCACCAGCGTAGGCTAAACCCCTCTATGAAAGAGGTAGTAAAGAAGGAAATAATAAAATGGTTAGATGCAGGAGTGATCTTCCCAATAGCTAGTAGCCAGTGGGTGAGCCCCATCCAATGTGTACCTAAAAAGGGGGGAATAACTGTGGTAGTCAATGAGAACAACGAACTGATTCCAACAAGGACTGTCACAGGGTGGAGAGTGTGTATGGATTACAGGAAATTAAATAAAGAAACTAAAAAAGACCATTTTCCTCTTCCGTTCATTGACCAGATGTTAGACAGAATAGCTGGTAGAGCCTACTATTGTTTCTTAGATGGCTATTCAGGCTATAATCAAATAACTATAGACCCTAAGGATCAAGAGAAGACCACCTTCACTTGCCCTTTTGGAACTTTTGCCTTTCGCAGAATGCCTTTTGGCTTATGCAATGCACCGACAACTTTCCAAAGGTGCATGATGGCAATCTTCTCTGAGTTGGATGAGTCCATGATAGAAATATTCATGGATGACTTCTCAGTCTTTGGGGACTCATTTTCAAACTGTCTAGAAAACCTAGGACAAGTCCTGGCTAGGTGTGAGGAGACCAACCTAGTCTTAAATTGGGAAAAATGCCATTTTATGGTGGATGAGGGGATTGTCTTAGGACATAGAGTGTCTAGGGCAGGAGTCGAAGTTGACCGAGCCAAAATTGAGATCATAGAGAAGTTGGTAGAGCCCCAGAATGTCAAAGCCATTAGAAGCTTCTTAGGGCATGTTGGCTTCTACAGAAGGTTCATTAAGGACTTTTCTAAGATAGCCAAGCCTCTGTGTGAGCTATTAGAGCTAAATAGGCCCTTCATCTTCTCTAAGGAATGTGTAGTAGCTTGGACCACCCTTAAGAAAGCACTAGTCACAGCCCCTATCATAGTAGGACCAAATTGGGATCTGCCCTTTGAGATGTTATGTGATGCCAGTGACTATGCTGTAGGAGTGATGTTAGGCCAGAAGATTGACAAGCTAACACACCCTGTCTATTATGCTAGTAAGACCTTGAATGAGGCTCAATGTAATTATACCACTACTGAAAAAGAGATGCTTGCTGTAGTGTTTGCTTGCGAAAAATTCAGAAACTATATTGTAGGCACTAGGACAATTGTATATACTGACCATTCTGCCTTGAAATATCTTATGAGGAAGGCTGATGCAAAGCCTAGGTTGATTAGATGGGTGTTATTGCTGCAGGAATTTGATTTGGACATTCGGGACAAGAAAGGATGTGAAAACGTGGTTGCAGATCACCTGTCTCGATTGCAGCACAATTGCGACAAAATTGCGGACCCCGCAATTTCTGATGCTTTTATTGATGAACATGTCTTTGCTTTGACTCATCGTGATAACGATGAGGAACCTTGGTTTGCTGACATTGCTAACTTCCGTGCATCACAGGTATTACCAGTGTTCAAAGGAGGACAAGAGAAGAAGAGGTTCCTTCATGAAGCAAGGAAATTCATCTGGGATGACCCCACACTTTACAGAACCTGTGCTGATGGCTTGCTAAGGAAGTGTGTTTCAGCTGCTGAAGCGAAGTCTGTGCTGCAGCACTGTCACACATCTCCTTATGGTGGACACTTTGGTGGCCAAAGAACAGCTGCAAAGGTATTTCAGAGTGGCTATTATTGGCCAACGATCTTCAAAGATGCCCACAACTATGCCCACAGCTGTGATGAATGCCAAAGAACAGGTAACCTCAGTCGAAAGGATGAGATGCCCCTCACCTACATCTTAGAGTTAGAGCTCTTTGATGTATGGGGCATTGACTTCATGGGGCCATTCCCCCCATCATCAGGTAACCTCTACATATTAGTGGCAGTGGATTATGTGTCCAAGTGGGTAGAGGCCAAAGCATGTCCTAATAATGATGCTAAAACAGTCACCAACTTCTTGCATAGGCACATTTTTACTAGGTTTGGGACACCTCGTGCTATCATTAGTGATGAGGGGTCACATTTCATTAACAAGGCTATGGAAAAAGTATTGGCTAAATATAACATTAGGCATAGAGTAGCCACTCCCTATCACCCACACTCAAATGGCCAAGCTGAAATCTCAAATAGGGAAATTAAGAACATCCTAGAAAAAGTAGTCAAACCTAATAGGAAAGACTGGTCCTTCAAGCTTGAGGATGCACTTTGGGCTTATAGGACAGCATATAAGACACCTCTAGGAATGTCCCCTTATAGGCTGGTATATGGCAAGGCTTGTCACTTACCACTTGAGTTAGAAAACAAAGCATTTTGGGCCATGAAGGAATTAAATTTTTGTGTAAAAGATGCGGGGACACTGAGGTCTTTACAATTACATGAGCTTGATGAGCTTAGGCATATGGCCTATGAAAATGCTAAGATGTACAAGGAAAAGACCAAGATTTGGCACGATAGTAGACTTAGAGTTAAGGACTTTAAGAAGGGTCAACTTGTATTGTTGTTTAACTCACGGTTGAAACTATTTCCAGGGAAACTTAAGTCTAGATGGTCGGGTCCATTTGTCATTACTAATGTGTTTGTTCATGGTGCCATAGAGATAAAAAACTTGCAGCAAGGCCAACCATTTATGGTCAATGGGGCGAGGTTGAAGCATTACTATGAGGAAGGAGATGTGAAGACTCTCTCGGCCTTCCTCTTGACTGAAGCGTGACAATGAGAACGAGAGAGGACGAGTGGTTACTGTGCTCGTCAACATAAGGCTCATGCCTTAGTTTATTTTTTTTTTTTGCGATTTTCCGGTTGTCATTTGTGTGTTTTGTTGTGTGATTTTAATTACGTATTTGATATTGTTTTTATTTCTTTTTGTAGGGAATCGAAAGAGGGAATCAAGGAGAGTAATCCCAGCTTTAAAAATCAAAAAACGATCGAGCCAAATAAAAGATACGGACGAGCAAAGTTTGAGATTTTGATGAAAAAATATCCCTAGAATTGCGCTGGAATTGCAGGATCCGCAAAATAGAGCCGTTGGGATTTAGCCGTTGCCTTTATATCCGTTAGAAGGCGCTCGATCGATACGATTCTCTCATTCTCTGATTTCCAAGAAAACTAAGATTCTCTGCATCTTTGATCCTTCTCTCCAAACCTCCAAGATTCGACAATGGTGTCCACAAGGGCTGAAAGATCCGCAGCCAAGAAGAAGGCCGATGATGCAGCTGAAGCGGCTGCGAGGGAAGCACTTCTGACCCTTGCAGATGCTGGGGCTGTACGCGCCGGACCTCTTCCCAAGCTTCCGATCCGTAGGAAGAAGTGGAGGGTTGTCACTGAGATCCCTGCTGGACCTTCTGAACCAGCGGGCACGCCCAATAAACGCCGGTGGAGTGTCGAGACGGCCGCCGAACCAAGCGAAGCCAAGACTCCCTCTGTGGAGAGTCAAGAAACGGATCGTGCGTCCCACGAGTCGCCAAAGAAGAGTTCGTCGCCGTCTGCCTCACCTGCGCACAACCCTTCATCATCTGAACCAGTGCACAGCCCGGAGCTTTCATCGTCACCGCCTGCACAGAGCCCTGCGACGCCGTCTTCACCACTGAATTCCGTGCAGACGCCTACAGCAGAGCAGAGTGCCACACCTTCGCACACGCCTCCACAGCCTGATCCTGAATTCCCCTATGGGGAGTACCAGGAATCCACTCAGGGCAGTGGGGAAGGTGGTGAAGACGAGGTCTTCTCGCCTGCAAGGGAAGCTAGTGCCGAGAGTCCTGCACGGCAGGATGATTCCATGGAAGAGACGTTGGGGGCATGCCTCCAGCAGATCAATATCAAGGCTAAGCTCAAGAAGAGGAAGAAGGCCAAGATTGTCAAGGCCAAGCGATCCAAGAGACTGAAGAAGAAGAAGGCCAAGAGGGTGCCTTCAGCAGACAAAGAGAGCACTGAGCCTTCGCTCAAACGACTCAAGGTTGAGGCTGCCGAGTCAGCCAAGCCAGCAGATAAGGGGAAGGCCAAACTCTACCCTGAAGACGAACCTCAGTCAGTGAGGTATGTTTCATCTGACGCTGAATCTAGGGGCGTTGAGTTAAGGAAGAGGGAGTTGCTGCACGAGAAAGGCTTCCTCGACCGACCTGCTGACCTGCCGCAGTTCTTGCGCGCAGGAGTGATCAACCATGGCTGGGAGGAATTCTGCAGACCGCCCAATCCAGCCTACACGAGCATGGTGTATGATTTCTACGCCAATGTGCTCAGCCCTGAGGATGGCCTGTCTGTGGTCAGAGGGGTAGAAGTGGATTTCTCAGCCAAGGCCATCAACGAAGCCTATGGTCTCAAAGGCCAAACACATACAGATTATGCACGGATCGTTGATGAGCCTACTGAGGCAGTGCTGGAAGAGGCCATTCGCACCATTGGCCAGCCTGAAGCTTCCTGGACCGTGTCACGCAATGGGAGGCACACTCTCATGAGTGCCAACCTCACGGCTAAGGCAGCTGTTTGGTTTTCGTTCGTGCGAAGGAGATTGTCCCCTGTGACTCACGAGACTACAATCAACCAGAGCCGATCGCTGCTGGTGTATGCGATAATGAGAGGTCTCACGATCAATGTGGGAGAAGTCATCACTGCGGCCATTGCTGAATGCGCCAAGAAAGGTAAGGGACCACTGTTTTTCCCTAATACCATAACCAAGCTATGTTTGCTTGCAGGAGTCCCCACCGAGCGCCTGGAGCAGCAAATGACTTACACAGGCCACTTGGAGCTGCCTGCTAGCTTGAGGCTGAAGAGGAAGGGGAATATGGAGTTTGAACTGGACAGGCTGGCTGCTGAACAGTCCCTATCCATGGCCTGCCTGATGGATATGCAGAGGAGAATGGCTCAATGGGCCACTTATGCGCAGGAGAGGGACAAGGAAGTTGCAGACCAACTGGGGTGCATCTTCCCTGACTTCCCCACAAATCTCCTGACTCCATGGGTGCCCCCACGACCACGGCAACCAGATGAGGATGAAGAAGTTTAAGTGCTGGTTTGAAGTGCACTAAAGGGAGTATTGCTGTTCCCTTAGAAAAAAAAAAACAATTTTCTGCTTTCTGATAGGACCATGTGAATTATGCTGTTTTTTGGTTCAATTTTGATCTGTTTTAGATGTTTAGTTTTATGTTTTTCCTTTTGCTTAGTATAGTCTGATGTTAGCTGACTAGGTAGGATAGTTTAGTTTTATTTTTAGGAAGCTTGAGTGACTGGAAAAAGCATGCGTAGGGGCCTTAATCAATGTTATATCTGCCCTGATCTAATTGCGAAATAATTGCGGCACCCGCAATTTTCATGACTAAAAGCATGTTTTGGACTGTCTGTTTAGCTAGGCTGTGATCTGTTTAAATTCGATCTTTTCCTGCTAACATGACTGCCTTATATAGCTTATCTAAATGCATGCTGGATGAGTGTCATAGGACACCCTTTGATAGTTTAAATCGACCTCTAAAAAGCTCAGCATGCACAGCTTTAAGCCCTTAACTGTCTGTTTTTTTTTAATTACTGCTGCTGTGATATTTTCTTTTAAATGTTCTGTCTATACCTAGGGCTTTTAGATTCTCTTTGTTTTACTTTAGACTAGATGCTTCTAGGACAAGTTTGGGGGTGTGCCACCTCAGACACTCATTGGGGACAATGAGTAGTTGAAGTTTGGGGGAGGCCACCCTAGGCCTAGGAACATTCCTCTCTCCCGTAGAAACATAAGCATTCTTCTTCTCCTTTATAAAAAATGATGAACTGAAAAAAAAAAAAAAAAAAAAAAAAAAAAATGAAAAGAGGGGGGTCTCTCTGAGGTTGCTAAGTAATCAGTGCCAAGTGTGTGACCCACAAGTGGCATTGCATCAAAAGGCAACCAAAGGAGAGGCCCCACCTAAGTAAGGAAAAAGGGAAAAGAATAGGGAAGAAGAATGTAGACCTAGGAGTTATAACTTTGTGGCTTAGGTGTCCTATTTAAAAAGAACTCTGATCCTCAATTAGCTAAGCACAAAGTTATAACTTGTAGGGTTGTTTAGGGAGATGAGTGTTTATCCAATGTAGTGATGCCAGGGTTTAGGTTGTTCTTTAAAAGTACCACTGTCACCGTTAATACTAAGACTGACATGACTCTAAGGAATCCTAGACACATTAAAAATAAAGCTAGAAGCATGTACTGAGTCTGAGGTAAAGCTAGGCAGAATTTGAAACCTTAGGGATAGTGGCATGATATGACAAAAGCAAATAGATCAGTTGTAGGGAGTTAATAAAAGCAGGTGAGTGTTAGGCAGGCAAAGTCAGAAGAAGCTAGGGGAGTTTTGAACTGAGAAGTGTGTCACAGGACAGCAGTGCTATAGATAGGGGTATAAGGGAGTCAGTAGGTGGTTAAAGAAGGAGAAACAGCAGCCTAGGGAAGTCCTTAGTATGCTTGAGGACAAGCAAAGCCTTAAGTTTGGGGGTGTGTTAAGTCTCTGAAAGTGACTTATTTAGGACCCATTTAGCTTAAGAAGATGTGCACTTTTAGGTGTTTTTTATAGCATTTAGCCTAGACCTATGCTTAAATATGAAAATGAGAAGAAGGTAGATAAATTAGGACTTATGCACAATAGGAAAGAAAATGGTTCAAAACCGAAGGAAAAGAATGAAAAAACTGCATTGCGACAGCATTGCGAAAACATTGCTGAGGCCGCAATTATTCAAGTGAAAACCGTAAGGTGACTGATCCTTTTCTGTTAATTTCCGTAATTTCAGGGATTCATTCTTTCTCCTCCATCCATTCTGATATATGACGTTGAAGATTGATGGTTCTCCTTGGCCCAAACGCACCTGCAAACTACTATAAAAGGGGGCCAAAGTCGGAGGTTCAGTCATCATCCGAAAGCGTAGAAGCCTTCTCACAGTCCACTTTTTCTCCCTGTTTTCCTTTGCCGTCTGTTGGAGTGAGAGTCTCAGTTGTTGGAATCGATAATCAGATAGGAAGGAGAGGAGATTCTTCTTCTCTCTCGATTGGATTCATCCAAGCAAGGCTGACCTTTCATCCCCTTCATTCGAGGCGACTGCAACGGAGCTTTCAAGCGCCATTTTACTGTTTTCTGTCGTTCTTCTTCTAATTTCCAGTTTTGATCATTGTTGTTCCTAGTTTAGTGTTTTAGTTACTGCATTTCGTTGTTGTCTGTCTTTGAATTACTGCCTTTAAGTTTCTCTTTGTTCGTTCAACATTCAAAGTAATCAGAGTGCAAGTTTCATTTCACGGTTTCCTTCTTCTGCTGCTACGGTTTTGTCTTGCTGTTTTAAGTTTATTTCCCTTCTAAGCATGTCTGTTTCATCTTACATTTTTGTTCTCTATATATCCATGAGTAGCTAAGTCACTTAGGGGCATGCTAATGACAGAACTATAGGCTAAAAAACGTGAACCAAGCATGTAGGATCGCCTTCGAAACATTGATTGTATGTAAGCTTCATCCCACGGGCAATTTCGATTGGCCATCCATTTTGTCCAAAGAACTCCTAACCTCTGGAAGGAGTAAGAGTTCAGAGTCATATAATCATGCTAGCCTTTCATGGTAATCAGGAAACGGCCTAGGAATAGGCGTTTCCCTAGTACAAACTAAACACTTCTGTTTTAACAAGATGATTAAGACCTTACTTTGAAGTCGAGTAAACTTAGGAATCTAAAGCATGGAATCGGACGATACATGAGATAGAGTGAGTTTGATGCATAGAGAGTAGATCCAGTGCTTGAGAATCGTATAATAATGCCTATAGGATAGTCATTAGTAGCCCTTAACTCACCCAATTACACACTTTCGCTGCTGTTTAATTGCGGAAACATTGCGGTCCCCGCAATTCTGCTAAATTTTCATTCTGTTTAGCTGTTTTCTTCTTCGTTTATCAATTCCATCTCTTGTCCTTTGAGTCTAATTTCAACTTGCATTTGTTTATGTTATATTCCTTTACACATTCAGCAAAAATTAGATAATTAAAAACCAATTTTACCCCATCAAATCCACCCCATCTTTCTTAACAAATACACTTCGCGAATAGCTAAACATAAGTCTCTGTGGAAAAAACGAATGAAATATACTTACTACTTGCTGTGAGACCATGTATGCTTGCATGTTCTGAGTGCTCTCTCTACTTTCTTGCTTATTTATCTTTACACATTGAGCACGCAACAGCATGCTGGTGAGCTTCACTCTCCATTGTAATAGGTAGATGAACTCTTCCATGGTCGTTGGTGGAGCGGGATTGACGAACCGCGCCATGAGCGGCTAAGGTAAGGGTGACGGTTTGGGATTTGTTTAGGGGAATTTTGTTAGACATTTACGGCTTTGATAATCTGAGTATAATTTTGCATATTGGAATCTGATTATTGGCATCTGTTTACCTTGCTTAATCCAACGCGCATGCTAAAATACGTTGATTGACACTCGGGTAGTTTCGCATGTTGTGTATGTTAAAGAGTAGCGATGCCGTGCCTCTCACTGCTCGACTAAGTAACACAGGTAAATAGAACTAAATCGAAGTATCGGGTCGGGTAGGATAAATGTTGGTTGCATACTGCGTTTGCGGGCAACCTACTAGCATTTAGAATTCACGCTCGAATGTTCGTCGCGGTTAGCTAGTAACTATCTAAATTCACTTTAGGACTGATCATCTTAATGCGAGCTTAGATAACGTGTAATTAGGACTGTGTGGCCTAATTAAAATCCATGGAGTCGGCTACTTTGGGGCTTCTCTGGTAGTCGTCCGCGTGCTAAATAAACTTTATTCCATGTCGTTAGAATTAAATGATAAGCTGAATGTTGTCTAGCAATTGACCCCGAGACTCCCCAAACCGTGCACACGCTCTCTTCATATTACTTCTTTCCTTCGTAGCTTGTTATTAATCCTCTTGCATGATAAAACCCCCCGTTACCATTTAATCAATTAAATCCCAATTTCACTAGTAAATTCATTCTTCCTATTCCTTGGATCGACCCTGTTACCACTGGCTGCAAAGCCTTGGTCATAGGCTTTATAAATTGTATTTTGGCAAGCCTCGACAGCTTGAAATTGGAGTACCCCAAAAGTACCTCTACCAAAATTGGCGCCGTTGCCGGGGAATAGGCAATTGTTTGAATTTATGATTGAAGTTTGAATTTGATTCTTTGATGGTTGACTGAAAAACTTTTCTGTTTGTATGTTGTATGTTTAGATTTTCGTTTGTGTATGACCCGTTCCTCTGAGGGTAGTTTGCAGTATATCCCTGAGATTGACAGAGAGGAGCGGCGGTTACGGAGAGAAGCCCGGGAGGGGCAAGGACAGTTTGAAAGAGAAGAAGGCAATCCCTTCTTATTTGACGAGATGGCGCAAGGTGATGCGCCACGGACGCTTAAGCAGCTGGCAGCCCCAGACCTGAACCTGCAGCCTTTGTGCATTAACTACCCCGTGGTAGCAGGTAACTTCGAGTTGAAATCTGGTTTAATTCACCAGTTACCTTCTTTCCATGGAAATGTAGGTGAGGACGCGAACAAACATTTGATGGAGTTCGATTGCGTCTGCGCGGGGATGAAGCCCGCAGGAGTCACGGAGGAGCAACTGAATATGAGGGCATTCCCCTTTACGCTCAAGGATAAGGCCAAGGATTGGCTGTAATATCTGCCCTCCGGATCCATCACCACGTGGCAGGATATGAAGCGGGTATTTTTGGAGAAATTCTTTCCCGCATCCTTAGCCACCACTCTGCGGAAGAGGATATATGGGATCACCCAGGATGTCGGTGAGTCCCTGCACGAATACTGGGAACGCTTTGGGCGCCTGTGCGCGAGCTTCCCACATCATCAGATCGCCGATCAGCTGCTCATACAGTATTTCTATGAGGGGATGACGCCCCATGACCGGCAGATGATCGATGCAGCGAGTGGAGGGGCACTAATTGACAAGACCCCAGTTGAGGCCAAACAGTTGATAGCAAATATGGCCACCAACTCGCAGCAATTCGGTATTCGGGGACAAGGCCAAGTGCACAGCGTGGCTCAGAGCCACGAGATGACTGAAATGAGGGCCCAGGTGGCCGAGATAGGTAGCATGTTAAAGAAAATAGTTGGAGGACACCGCGAGGATGCGGAGGTCAACGCTATCGGGGGGTATGCTTCCAACCCAAGGAAGTACGACCCATATGCAAACACTTACAACCCCGGTTGGCGCGACCATCCTAATTTCAGCTATGGGAATAGGGAAGGACAAACTCGTTTCCAAGGCCAGTCCCAGGATAGGCCTAATTCTTCCACCCAGGCTCAAGCTTCGAGCTCCTCCAGCTCGCTTGAAGAGATGGTTAGGACCATCGTGACTAGCACCAGCCAGTTTCAGAAAGAGGCTCGTGAGGAGCTCAATTCCCATAAGGCAGAGCTGCAGAATTTGAACAAGCAGCTGACACAGATGGCGGTGTCTATTAGTAAGATTGAGAGCAAGAGCTCGGGGAAGCTTCCTTCCCAAACTACTGTGAACTCATGTGAAAACGTGAGTGCCATTCAGCTGCGCAGTGGGAAGTCACTTTCCACCAGAGCTGCGAAGGAAGCCACGGACAGCTTGAACGAGTCCGCCCCGACTGCTCCCGAGACTCAGAATGAGAAGAGAAATGAGAAAGTCAGTGTACCTGAGGATGTTGCCGTAGCACCATTCCCGAGTAGGCTTGCGAAGCCTACTTTGGAATCTGAAAATGAGGAGGTCCTGCGAACCTTCCAAAAGGTGATGGTGAATATCCCGCTCCTAGAAGCAGTCAGTCAAGTGCCCAAGTATGCGAAATTTCTAAGGAGCTGGTGCACTACAAAAAGGAAGTCCAGAGGGACTGAGAATAAGAAAGAGAACGTCTCTGCCATACTCCCAGGTACGTTGCCTGCAAAGTGCAACGATCCAGGTACTTTTACTATCCCTTGCACTATAGGTAGTAAAATTGTTCATAATGCCATGTTAGACCTAGGAGCCTCTGTTAATGTTATGTCGTATGCATTGTATCGTGATCTGAATTTAAATGAAATGCATGAATGTAATGTTTCTGTTCAGTTGGCTAATGGGTCGAGCATCTGTCCTAGGGGGAAGGTTGAGGATGTTTTAGTTAGAGTTGGGAATATGACGTTTCCCGCTGATTTCCTTGTTTTAGATATGAATGAAAATTCATTGCATGCTTCGTCCTCCATGTTGTTAGGACGTCCCTTTCTTAAGACCGCTAGGGTCAAAATTGATGTGTACAAGGGCGTTGTTTCTCTGGAGTTTGATGATATTTTGCATGAGTTCTCTTTATTTGGAAAATCTGCTGGAAATGTATCTGTTTGTGAGCATGTTGAGAATGGGAATCTACCCTCGCGCTTGAGGGATGGTTCCCATGTCTCAGTTAAAATTTCTGATTTGAATTTGTTTGATGACACTGCTGGTTTTTGCACTAACAATGCTGATATTCACGTGCCCGAGGCACGAAGAGTGCAAAACATTTTTCAGGTGGATGATAGGAAAGGTGTGGCCAAGGACAAGTATGGATCGTCCCCCGCACCTACAGACTATGGATGAGTCTGTTGAGAGAATACAGTCGAGCAACCGACTTTAAAAATTCTGCGCTTCTCGGAGGCACCCGAGCGATGGACTGTTTTTATGCTTAAGTTTAGTTTTATTGCTTTTTAGATTAATTTAGTGTTAATTAGCTTGCTGTTTTTTTTTTTTTTTAGGAATCGAGGATGAGAAGACAATTTTGGGCTCTAAGGCGTTCGTGCGCCGCTTCCTCGCCCTCGCCAGCTTCACCAAGAGTCAGGGAAGTGTATTTCTTCTTCCCTTTAACTTTGATGTATCTGACTGGTTGGCATTGAGGACAATGCCAAATTTTGAAGTTGGGGGTGGAGTGGTCCGATGGATGTGCATGTGTAGTTTGTTGAGAAGTGTTATAAAGATATTGAAGTGCTTGGGACTCTGTTTATTGTTTTCTGACTGTGATAGCCTAGGAAATGCATGTTGGAAATCTGAGCATGTTCATAATCGAGTTTTTGCATGAGTTTTGTGTTTATTAGGTTCATGTCAAAAATTTTAAAATTTTTTTTTTCTGTTGCTCCCTTGCACTCATCGCGCACTTAGCAACTTCTCCCTAGATTCCGTAAGCTTGGTTTGTCGCATGTTTAGCTAATTCTCGTTGTCACCCCGAAAGGCACCCTTAGGTAGCTTGTTGCATGAGAGTTAGTAGTTAGTTAATTGAGAAAGCATGTGCTTAGCCTAATGTAAAAAAAATAGAAAAGCATGTTTTGTGGAAAATTCCTCTCGAGGCGCTCCTCCTTCTTATTAGCGCTTAAAAGAAGTGAGCGTCAGTCCTTAAAAACGTGAAGTTTTATGCATGAATTTGACGTGTTAGGCAGCTCGAGTAGGAGAGAAAAAGAAACAAAAGGTTGGTTCAAAGAACCCCAAATAAAAGAGTACAAAGTACTTTTGAAAAGAAAGAAAAAGAATGAGAAAATAATTAGGTCTCTTAATTTGCTTCTCTCTCTCGTGTAAGTCAAGTGTAGCTGTTCTTAAACGCTAGAAGTAGGGGGAAAACGGGATGTGCGTTGCATGTAGGTTTTCCGGGTTTACGTGAGTTTAGGAGTGGTTGTCTAGCACACACACACGTTAGGGGGCAAGAGTTATTTTTTGATATGTCCTAGTTAATGCATGAACAAAATGCTTCCATGATTATGCTCGTGTTTAAATTTCAATATGCATGGAGGCTTGAGTTAGAATACATGTAAACGCGTCCTTAGAGTCAATGTCTTTGTAGTGCTTGCTCGAGGACTAGCAATATTTAAGTTGGGGGTGTTTGATAACTCCATTTTGGAGCTATTAAATACGTCCTAATTATAGCTAAAGACCGCTTTCAATTGATTAAATATATCTCTTTTGTAGGAGAAAAGCGGCAAAGAGCTCGTGCGTCCGTTGGGCATGTTCGAGTGCTTAAAGCAGAGTTTTAGCGCCCCGGGAATGCATCGGGAAGAGGGGAACTTGTTCCGTGAAGAAACGGGCCAAAACAGCCTTGGAGAGGCAAAGCTTCAGCCCCAAACCCGAGAGCCAGCGTCGAGCTATAGCGTCGAGACGCTGGCTCGACGCTGGAAAAACCCGAGAGCAAGCGTCGAGACGCTAGCTCGACGCTGCCATGGCGTCGAGACCCTGCTTGGCGTCGAGACGCTCCGGAGGAGGCGCGCGCAGGAAATTCATCGGGGCAGCGTCGCGACGCTGGCCTTGCGTCGCGACGCCATCGCGCGCGCGAGGATTACTTAGGGCACAGCGTCGAGACGCTGGCCTAGCGTCGAGAGGCTACGACGAAGGCAGTAGCTAAAAGACGATTTTTCTGCAGAATTTTAGATCATCATCTTCTTCTTCTCCCAACGGATTTGGACGATTTTTGTCTCCTTCTTCCCCATTTTCTCTCTATTTTCCGTGGAGCTCCGCCATTGTTGGCATGATGGTGAGCTTCACTCTCCATTGTAATAGGTAGATGAACTCTTCCATGGTCGTTGGTGGAGCAGGATTGACGAACCGCGCCATGAGCGGCTAAGGTAAGGGTGACGGTTTGGGATTTGTTTAGGGGAATTTTGTTAGACATTTACGGCTTTGATAATCTGAGTATAATTTTGCATATTGGAATCTGATTATTGGCATCTGTTTACCTTGCTTAATCCAACGCGCATGCTAAAATACGTTGATTGACACTCGGGTAGTTTCGCATGTTGTGTATGTTAAAGAGTAGCGATGTCGTGCCTCTCACTGCTCGACTAAGTAACACAGGTAAATAGAACTAAATCGAAGTATCGGGTTGGGTAGGATAAATGTTGGTTGCATACGGCGTTTGCGGGCAACCTACTAGCATTTAGAATTCACGCTCGAATGTTCGTCGCGGTTAGCTAGTAACTATCTAAATTCACTTTAGGACTGATCATCTTAATGCGAGCTTAGATAACGTGTAATTAGGACTGTGTGGCCTAATTAAAATCCATGGAGTCGGCTACTTTGGGGCTTCTCTGGTAGTCGTCCGCGTGCTAAATAAACTTTATTCCATGTCGTTAGAATTAAATGATAAGCTGAATGTTGTCTAGCAATTGACCCCGAGACTCCCCAAACCGTGCACACGCTCTCTTCATATTACTTCTTTCCTTCGTAGCTTGTTATTAATCCTCTTGCATGATAAAACCCCCCGTTACCATTTAATCAATTAAATCCCAATTTCACTAGTAAATTCATTCTTCCTATTCCTTGGATCGACCCTGTTACCACTGGCTGCAAAGCCTTGGTCATAGGCTTTATAAATTGTATTTTGGCAAGCCTCGACAGCTTGAAATTGGAGTACCCCAAAAGTACCTCTACCAGCTGTCTCGTGGGATGGCTGGCCTCGTTCTTGACTCTCCACAGAGGGGGTCTTTTTCTTGCTTTCTTCTTCGGCCACAGCCATACTCCATTTGCGCTTCTTGGGTGTGCCTGTTGGTTCAGAGGGTCCAGCAGGTATCTCTGTGACGACCTTCCACTTCTTCTTGCGGATCGGAAGTTTGGGCAGTCGTTCAGTTCGCGCAGCATCAGCGTCTGCAAGGGCAAGAAGTGCTTCCCTCGCAGCCGTTTCAGCTTCATCAGCCCTTTTCTTGGACGCAGATCGTTCGGCTCGTGTTAGCACCATTGTTGAATTGTGGAGATTTGGAGAGAGGAATCACAGATGAAGAGAAAAGCAGCTTTCTTGGAGTTCAGATAATGGGAGAATCGTACGGATCAACGCGCCTTCTAACGGATATAAAGAAACCCAAAAAATCCCAACGGCTATATTTTTGCGGACTCTGCAAATCCAGCGCAATTCTAGTGACCGTTGGAGATTTTCTGCATTTAAATGTCAATCTTTGCTCAACCGTATCTTTGATTTGGCCTAATATCTTCTTGATTTTTTTAGCTGGATTTAATCTCCTTGATTCCCTCTATTGATTCCTTACAAAAAGAAATAAAATCAACATCAACATCGTAATTAAAATCATACAAACATATACACAAACGATAACCGGAAAAAATGGAAAAAATAAACTAAGGCATGAGCCTCATATTGACGAGCACAGCAATCACTCGTCCTCTCTCGTTCTTAATTTCACGCTTCAGTCAAGAGGAAGGCCGAGAGAGTCTTCACATCTCCTTCCTCATAGTAGTGCTTCAACCTTGCACCATTAACCATGAATGGTTGACCTTGCTGCAGGTTCTTTATCTCGATGGCACCATGAACAAACACATTAGTAATTACAAAAGGACCTGACCATCTAGACTTAAGTTTTCCTGGGAATAATTTCAATCGTGAGTTAAATAATAAAACAAGTTGGCCTTTCTTGAAGTCCTTGATCCTAAGTCTACTGTCGTGCCAAATCTTGGTCTTTTCCTTATACATTTTGGCATTTTCATAAGACATATGTCTAAGCTCATCAAGCTCATGTAATTGCAAAGACCGCAACGTTCCCGCATCGGTCACGCAATAATTCAACTCTTTTAGTGCCCAAAATGCCTTAATTTCTAACTCAAATGGAAGATGACAAGCTTTACCATACACAAGTCTGTAAGGAGACATACCTAGGGGTGTCTTATATGCAGTCCTATACGCCCAAAGTGCATCCTCGAGTTTAAATGACCAGTCCTTTCTATTGGGTTTGACCACTTTTTCTAGGATGTTCTTAATCTCCTTATTTGAAATTTCAGCCTGACCATTCGAGTGTGGGTGATAGGGGGTGGCTACTCTATGTCTAATGTTATACTTAGCCAACACTCTCTCCATAGCCTTATTAATGAAATGTGTCCCCTCATCACTAATGATAGCACGAGGTGTTCCAAACCTAGTAAAAATGTGCCTATGCAAGAATTTTATGACTGTTTTGGCATCATTATTGGGACATGCTATGGCCTCTACCCACTTGGATACATAGTCTACTGCCACTAATATGTAAAGGTTACCTGAGGATGGGGGAAATGGTCCCATGAAGTCAATGCCCCACACATCAAAGAGCTCCAACTCTAAGATGTAGGTGAGAGGCATTTCATCCTTGCGACTGAGGTTACCTGTTCTTTGGCATTCATCACAGCTGTGGGCATAGTTGTGAGAATCCTTGAAGATCGTTGGCCAATAGTAGCCACTCTGAAATACCTTTGCAGCTGTTCTTTGGCCACCAAAGTGTCCACCATAAGGAGCTGTGTGGCAGTGCTGCAGCACAGACTTCGCCTCAGCAGCTGAAACACACTTCCTTAGTAAGCCGTCAGCACATGTTTTGTAAAGTGTGGGGTCATCCCATATGAATTTCCTTGCTTCATGAAGGAACCTCTTCTTCTCTTGTCCTCCCTTGAAAGTTGGTAGTACCTGCGATGCAAGGAAGTTAGCAATGTCAGCAAACCAAGGTTCCTCATCGTTATCACGATGAGCCAAAGCAAAGACATGTTCATCTATAAAAGCATCAGAAATTGGTCAGGGCATTTATTTGGCTGCTCATTGCACTTAGAGCATCCTTGTCTTGAGCTCTAGTTGGCTCAACTGGATCATCTGACCACCTAAAGTAAGATGCTGAGATCTTTTCCAAGATCTCATAGGCCTCGTTGTAACTCTTGGACAACATGGAACCACCAGCAGATGAATTCAAGACTTGTCTAGTGCTGGGGTTGCATCCTTTGAAAAAGACCTCTATTTGGATACACCATGGGATGCCATGGTGTGGACATTTAAGAAGAAGATCTTTAAACCTTGTCCAAGCTTCGTGAAGAGACTCAGTGTCAGCTTGTTTGAACTTGATTATGTCATCACGAAAGGTAGAATTCCTATCAGGTGGGAAGTATTTGACTAGGAATTTTTCTGCTAAGTCTGTCCAATTGCGGACAGATCCAGAGGGTAATGAGTTCAACCATGTTTTGGCTTTGTCCCTCAAAGAGTAAGGGAAAAGGTATAGCCTCAAGGCTTCTTGGGAAACTCCAGGGATGATGAAGGTATCACTGACTCCTAACAAGTTTCTAAGATGGTTGTGGGGATCCTCATTTTCCACTCCAAAGAATTGTCCCACAGTGGACAACATTTGGAACATCACTGGCTTTAACTCGAAAGAGTTGGCAGTGATTTCAGGACGAATTATGCTGGGGTTCAGTTCCCCAGGCATAGGTACTAGGTAAGAGAGTATGGCGCTATCCTTGTCATTCGCTATTTCGATGGGATTGCGAGTGACAGGCACCGGATTTGGAACTATTCCATCCATTTCTTCTTTAGACAATTGCGGAGGAATTGCGGTTCCCGCAATTACTTGAGGTAAAGAGGGTTGGTTAAAGAGACGTTTCTTGGCTCTATTTCTGGCCCTAAGTAATCTCTCAGGCTCAGGATTGAACTCTAGATCACTACTTGAAGGCTCACTCATAAACTAACCCAATAGTACCTGCAAAAGAAATGAAACAGATCAGCTTCAATAGGCAATAAACTTGGTGTTTCAAACTTAACAAACTTCGTTTTCACTTAAATAAATCCCCGGCAGCGGCGCCAAAAACTTGTTGCGTGCTCAATGTGTTAAAATAAATAAGCAATGAGATAGAGAGAGCACTCAGAACATGCAAGCATACATGATCCTATAGCAAGTAGTAAGTATTTTTCATTCGTTTTCCCACAGAGATTTATTATCAGCTACTCGTGAAGTGTAAAGTTAAGAAAAAAAGTGTGGATTTGATGGGGTAGAATTGGTTTTAAATTGTCTATTTCCTACTAAATACGTAGAGGGTAGCAACATAAACAAGTGCAAGTCAAAGCTAAACTCAAATGAAAAGAGACGAGATTAATAAATGAAGAAGAAAACAGCTAAACAGAATTGTGAACTTAGTAGAATTGCGGAAACAGCAATTCTACCGCAATTTTCCTAACAGCGAAAGTGTGTAAAATGGAGAAACAAGGGCTACTAACGACTCCTCTATAGGCATTTTCTCACGATTCTCAAGCATTGGATCAACTCTCTATGCATCAAACTGACTCAATCTCATGTATCTTCCGATTCCATGCATTAGATTCTTTAGTTTACTCATGTCCAAGTAAGGTCTTAAGCATCTTGTTAAAGCATAAAGTTATGGTTTGTACTAGGAAAACGCCTATTCCTAGGTCGTTTTCTGGCTACCTTGAAAGGCTAGCATGAGTGTATGACTCTGAACTCTTACTCCTTCCAGAGGTTAGGAGTTTTTTGGACAAAATGGATGGCCAATCGAAATTGCCCGTGGGATGAAGCTTACATACAATCAATGCTTCGAGAGTTATCCTACATGCTTGGTTCACGTTTTTTAGCCTATAGTATTGTCATTAGCATGCCCCTATGTGACTTAGTTACTCATGGATGTGGGGAGAACAGAAAGAAGTGATAAAACAGACATGCTTAGAAGGAATTTAGAGATAAAACAGTAAAGAAAAACAGTAGATCGCAGAGGCAAGAAACTGTGAAATATTGAATTGTGCTTTTGATTACTTGATTGTTTGAAGGAACAAAAGAAAGCTTAAAATGAATAACACAAAGACAGAACACCACGAAATGCAATAAACTAGCCACTAGAACAGAAACAACAACTACACAATGCTGTAAAATAGAAAGGAAAGACAGAAAGCATGTAAATGAGCTTGGACGCCTCGTCGCAACCGCCTCGGCTGAAGGATGAGAAAGACCAGCCTTGCTTGGATGAATCCAATCGAGATAGAAGATGAATCTCCTCTCCTTCCTATCAGATTATCGATTCCAACAGCTGAGTTTCGCAAACCAACAGACGGCAAAGAAAAACAGGAGAAAAGATGGAGTTGCGAGAAGACTTCTACGCTTTCGGATGATCATTGAACCCTCGACTTTGACCCCCTTTTATAGCAATCTGCAGGCGCATTTGGGCCAAGGAGAACCATCAATCTTCAACGTCGTACTTCAGAATGGATGGAGGAGAAAGAACGAATCCCTGAAATAACGGAAATTAACAGAAAAAGATCAGTCAACTTACGGTTTTCACTTGAAACATTGCGGTTTCAGCAATGTTTCCGCAATGCTGTCGCAATGTAGTTTTTTCATTCTTTTACTTCGGTTTTCAATCCTTTTCTTTCCTTTTGCACACAAGTCCTAATTTAGCTACCTTCTTTTAATTCTCACAAATAAGCATAGGTTTAAGCTAAATCCTATCAAACACACCTAAGAGTGTGCATCTTTCTAAGCTAAATAAGTCCTAAATAAGTCACTTTTGGAGACATAACACCTACCCTGAGGGTAAGATTGAGGATATTCTTGTAAAGGTTGACAAGTTTATTTTCCTTGCAGATTTCATCATCCTGGATTATGAAGCAGACAAGGAAGTCCCCATCCTATTAGGCAGACCATTTCTAGCCACAGGTAGGGCCCTGATAGATGTCCAGAAAGTTGAGCTCACTATGAGGGTTCATGATGAGGAGGTTAAATTTAGTGTTTATAAAGCCTTAAGGTACCCCTCTGACTCTGAATCTTGTGCTAGCATGGACATTGTAGATTCACTGATGGAAGAACAGCTGGAGCATGAATTATTAACTAAGCATGCTAATAATTATGTACAATTAGATTTAACTGATTTGAATGTTTCTGAGATAATGGATATACCTGTAGATAAAATACAGCATGTTTGTATGAATAATGACTTGATTGACAGATCCCTAAATCCATTAAAGCCATCCATTGAGCATCCACCTGTCTTAGAATTGAAACCCTTACCCACTCATCTTAAGTATGCATATTTAGGAAGTAATGATACTCTGCCTGTTATTATTTCATCTAAATTGAGTGAGAAGCATGAGGTTGAGCTGATATTATTACTTAAGCAACATAGAAAGGCTATGGCATGGACAATTGCTGACATTAGAGGCATTAGCCCTTCTTACTGCATGCATAAAATAATATTAGAGGAAGAGCATACACCCCGAGTAGATCACCAACGTAGGTTGAACCCCTCTATGAAAGAGGTGGTTAAAAAAGAAATCATAAAGTGGTTAGATGCAGGTGTAATCTTCCCTATAGCTAGTAGTCAGTGGGTGAGTCCTATACAATGTGTACCTAAGAAGGGGGGATGACTGTAGTAGTAAATGAGAGCAATGAACTGATTCCAACTAGAACTATTACAGGATGAAGAGTTTGTATGGATTATAGAAAATTGAATAAGGAAACAAAAAAAGATCACTTCCCTCTACCATTTATTGACCAGATGTTAGATAGGATAGCTGGTAGAGCTTATTACTGCTTTCTAGACGGTTATTCAGGATATAACCAGATCACTATAGACCCTAAGGACCAGGAGAAGACCACCTTCACTTGCCCTTTTGGAACCTTTGCCTTTCGCATAATGCCTTTTGGCTTATGCAATGCACCGGCAACGTTCCAAAGGTGCATGTTGGCAATCTTCTCTGACTTAGATGAATCCATGATAGAGATATTTATGGATGACTTCTCAGTCTTTGGTGATTCATTCACAAACTGTTTAGAGAACTTAGGACAAGTCCTGGCTAGGTGTGAGGAGACCAACCTAGTCCTTAATTGGGAGAAATGCCACTTCATGATGGAGGAAGGGATAGTCCTAGGTAATAGAGTGTCTAGAGCAGGAGTAGAGGTCGATAGGACCAAGATTGAAATAATAGAGAAGTTGGTGGAACCTCAGAATGTGAAAGCCATTAGAAGCTTCTTAGGACACGCAGGCTTCTATAGAAGGTTCATTAAGAACTTTTCAAAGATCTCCAAGCCCTTGTGTGAGCTTCTAGAGCTGAATAAGCCATTCATCTTCTCTAAAGAATGTTTCCTAGCCTGGAAAACCCTTAAGGAAGCACTAGTCAAAGCACCTATTATAGTAGGACCAAATTGGGACCTTCCCTTTGAGATGTTATGTGATGCAAGTGACTATGTGTTAAGTCTCTGAAAGTGACTTATTTAGGACCCATTTAGCTTAAGAAGATGTACACTTTTAGGTGTTTTTGATAGCATTTAGCCTAAACCTATGCTTAAATATGAGAATGAGAAGAAGGTAGCTAAATTAGGACTTATGCACAATAGGAAAGAAAAGGGTTGAAAACCGAAGGAAAAGAATGAAAAAAACTGCATTGCGACAGCATTGCTAAAACATTGCTGAAGCCGCAATATTTCAAGTGAAAACCGTAAGTTGACTGATCTTTTTCTGTTAATTTCCGTGATTTCAGGGATTCGTTCTTTCTCCTCCATCCATTCTGATATATGACGTTGAAGATTGATGGTTCTCCTTGGCCCAAACGCACCTGCAAACTACTATAAAAGGGGGTCAAAGTCGGAGTTTCAAGCATCATCCGAAAGCGTAGAAGTCTTCTCGCAATCCATCTTTTCTCCTAGTTTTCCTTTGCCGTCTGCTGGTTTGCGAAGCTCAGCTGTTGGAATCGATAATCTGATAGGAAGGAGAGGAGATTCTTCTTCTCTCCCGATTGGATTCATCCAAGCAAGGCTGTTCTTTCTCATCCTTCATTCGAGGCGGCTGCAACGAGACATTCGAAGCTGTTTTACTGTTTTTGTTCTTCATTTCCATTTACCCATTCTGTCTTGTGTTGTTTCTGTTCTTGTGGCTAGTTTAGTTCATTTCGTTGTGTTCTGTCTTTCTGTTCTTTACTTTAAGTATTTCTTTTGTCCATTCAAACAATCAAGTAATCAAGTCTCGATTCTTCATTTCACAGTTTCGTTCCTTTACATTCTACTGTTTTCCTTTACTGTTTTGGGCCTATTCCCCTTCTAAGCATGTCTATCTTATCTTTTATTTTTGATTACCGTACATACATGAGTAACTAAATCACTTAGGGGCATGCTAATGACAACACTATAGGCTGAAAAACGTGAACCAAGCATGTAGGATAGCTCTCGAACATTGATTGTATGTAAGCTTCATCCCACGGGCAATTTCGATTGGCCATCCATTTTGTCCAAAGAACTCCTAACCTCTGGAAGGAGTAAGAGTTCAGAGTCATATTATCATGCTATCCTTTCAAGGTAACCAGGAAACGGCCTAGGAATAGGCGTTTCCCTAGTACAAACCATATCTTCCTGCCTTAACAAGATGCTTAAGACCTTACTTTGAGTTGAGTAAACTAAAGAATCTAATGCATGGAATCGGACGATACATGAGTTTGAGATAGTTTGATGCATAGAGAGTAGATCCAGTGCTTGAGAATCGTATAAAAATGTCTATAGGATAGTCATTAGTAGCCCTTAAATCACCCATTTACCCACTTTCGCTGTTATTATAATTGCGGTAGAATTGCGGTCTCCGCAATTCCGTCTAAGTTTCCATTCTGTTTAGCTGTCTTTACCTTCATTTATTAATCTCGTCTCTTTTCATTTTAGCTTAGCTTTAACTTGTTCTTGTTTATGTTACTACCCTTTACACATTCAGCAAAAATTAGATAATTAAAAACCAATTTTACCCCATCAAATCCACCCCTTCTTTCTTAACAAAACACTTCGCGAATAGCTAAAAATAAGTCTCTGTGGGAAAACGAATGAAATATACTTACTACTTGCTATAAGATCATGTATGCTTGCATGTTCTGAGTGCTCTATCTCTCTTATTGCCTAATTATTTCAACACATTGAGCACGCAACAAGTTTTTGGCGCCGCTGCCGGGGATTTATTTTAGTGAAAACGAAGTTTGTTAAGTTTGAAACACCAAGTTTATTGCCTATTGAAGCTGATCTGTTTCATTTCTTTTACAGGTACTATTGGGGTAGTTTATGAGTGAGCCTTCAAGTAGAGATCTAGAGTTCAATCCTGAGCCCGAGAGACTATTTAAAGCCAGAAATAAAGCCAAGAAACGTCTTTTTAAACAACCTCCTATACCTCAAATCATACCTGAAATCGAAGAAATGGACGAGATAGTTCCAAATCAGGTACCTGTCATTCGCAACCCCATCGAAATAGCGAATGACAAGAATAGTGCCATTCTTTCATATTTAGTACCTATGCCTGGGGAGCTGAACCCCAGCATAATCCGTCCTGAGATCACTGCCAACTCATTCGAGTTAAAGCCAGTGATGTTCCAAATGTTGTCCACTGTGGGACAATTCTTTGGAATAGAAAATGAGGACCCCCACAACCATCTTAGGAACTTCTTAGGAGTTAGTGATACCTTTATCATCCCTGGAGTGTCCCAAGAAGCTTTGAGGCTATACTTGTTCCCTTACTCTTTGAGGGACAACGCCAAAACATGGTTGAACTCATTACCCTCGGGATTTGTCCTTAATTGGACCGATTTAGCTGAGAAATTCCTAGTCAAATACTTCCCACCTGATAGGAATTCTACCTTTCGTGATGATATAGTTAAGTTCAAACAAGCTGATAATGAATCTCTTCACGAAGCTTGGACAAGGTTCAAGGACCTTCTTCTCAAATGTCCACATCATGGCATCCCATGGTGTATCCAAATAGAGGTCTTTTTCAAAGGATGCAACCCCAGCACTAGGCAAGTCTTAAATTCATCTGCTGGTGGTTCCATGTTGTCCAAGAGTTACAACGAGGCCTATGAGATCTTGGAGAAGATCTCAGCATCTCACTGTAGGTGGTCAGATGATCCAGTTGAGCCAACTAGAGCTCAAGACAAGGATGCTCTAAGTGCAATGAGCAGCCAAATAAATGCCCTGACCAACCTAGTTAAGCAAATGGCTCAAGCCAATCTCCAAACAAGTGTCAACACCGCTACCGCCATGTCAATGGGCACCCAACCAAGTCAAAGTGAGACACTTGTATGTGGATTCTGTGGGGAAGGGCATCTGTATGAATATTGCCCTGGGAATCCAGCCTCAGTCTGCTACATTGGAAGCCAGCAGCAGCCTAGGAACAACCCCTATTCCAATACTTACAACCCCGGTTGGAGGAACCACCCAAACCTGTCATGGGGTGGCCAACAGAATGCTAACCAAAATCCTAACCAACCTAGACCGAGTGGAACACCTGGTTTCACTCCCCAACATAACCAATCAATGTATCAAAAACCTTACAACCAACCTGTAGGATCTTCTGTAGAAAACTTACTCAAGGAATACATAGCTAAGAATGATGCTACTCTTCAAAGCCAGCAAGCTACTCTTAGGAGCCTAGAGAACCAAATAGGCCAATTAGCCAATGAACTCAAGAGTAGGCCCCAAGGTAGACTCCCTGCTGACACCGAGGTACCAAGGAGAGATGGTAAAGAGCAAGTTCAAGCAATTGAACTTAGAAGTGGTAGACCATTGGTGAGCAACACAAAGGAAACACCAAAGAGAGTAGAGAACACTGAGTCTAGTGCTCCACTGGAGTCTTGTTGCGTGCTCAATGTGTTAAGAATAAATAAGCAAGAAGGTAGAGAGAGCACTCAGAACATGCAAGCATACATGGTCTTACAGCAAGTAGTAAGTATATTTCATTCGTTTTTTCCACAGAGACTTATTTTTAGCTATTCACGAAGTGTATTTGTTAAGAAAGAAGGGGTGGATTTGATGGGGTAAAATTGGTTTTTAATTATCTAATTTTTGCTGAATGTGTAAAGGAATGCAACATAAACAAATGCAAGTTGAAATTAGACTCAAAAGACAAGAGATGAAATTAATAAACGAAGAAGAAAACAGCTAAACAGAATGGTAACTTAGCAGAATTGCGGACACCGCAATGTTATCGCAATTGTAAAAACAGCAAACGTGTGTAAAATGGAGAATTAAGGGCTACTAACGACTATCCTATAGGCATTTTAATACGATTCCCAAGCATTAGATCAACTCTCTATGCATCAAACTCACTCTATCTCATGTATCGTCCGATTCCATGCATTAGATTCTTTAGTTTACTCAACTCAAAGTAAGGTCTTAAGCATCTTGTTAAAGCAGAAGTGTTTAGTTTGTACTAGGGGAACGCCTATTCCTAGGCCGTTTCCTGGTTACCATGAAAGGCTAGCATGATTATACGACTCTGAACTCTTACTCCTTCCAGAGGTTAGGAGTTCTTTGGACAAAATGGATGGCCAATCGAAATTGCCCGTGGGATGAAGCTTACATACAATCAATGGTTCGAGAGCTATCCTACATGCTTGGTTCACGTTTTTTTAGCCTATAGTTCTGTCATTAGCATGCCCCTAAGTGACTTAGCTACTCATGGATATATAGAAAACAGAAGTATAAGATAAAACAGACATGCTTAGAAGGGAAATGTACTCAAAACAGTAAAGGAAAGCAGTAGAATGCGAAGGCAAGAAACTGTGAGATGAAAACTTGTGATTCGATTACTTTGATTGTTTGAACGAACAAGGGAAAGCTTAAAGTAAATGATCCAAAGACAGAAAGCAACGAAATGAAGTAGACTAATCACTAAACCAGAAGCAACAACTAAACAATGCTGGAAATTAGAAAGGAAAGACAGAAAGCAGTAAATGGTGCTTGAAAGCCTCGTTGCAGTCGCCTCGAATGAAGGATCAAAAAGGTCAGCCTTGCTTGGATGAATCCAATCGGGAGAGAAGAAGAATCTCCTCTCCTTCCTATCAGATTATCGACTCCAACAGCTGAGC
Source organism: Herpetospermum pedunculosum (assembly GCA_028017165.1). NCBI lineage: Eukaryota > Viridiplantae > Streptophyta > Magnoliopsida > Cucurbitales > Cucurbitaceae > Herpetospermum > Herpetospermum pedunculosum. The sequence goes on from CM051526.1 coordinate 15,725,227, forward strand.
TTCGCAAACCAACAGACGGCAAAGAAAAACAGGAGAAAAGATGGACTGCGAGAAGACTTCTACGCTTTCGGATGATGATTGAACCTCCGACTTTGACCCCCTTTTATAGTAGTTTGCAGGTGCGTTTGGGCCAAGGAGAACCATCAATCTTCAACGTCGTATATCAGAATGGATGGAGGAGAAAGAACGAATCCCTGAAATCACGGAAATTAACAGAAAAAGATCAGTCAACTTACGGTTTTCACTTGAATAATTGCGGCTTCAGCAATGTTTTCGCAATGCTGTCGCAATGCAGTTTTTTCATTCTTTTCCTTCGGTTTTCAACCCTTTTCTTTCCTATTGTGCATAAGTCCTAATTTAGCTACCTTCTTCTCATTCTCATATTTAAGCATAGGTTTATGCTAAATGCTATCAAAAACACCTAAAAGTGTACATCTTCTTAAGCTAAATGGGTCCTAAATAAGTCACTTTCAGAGACTTAACACACCCCCAAACTTAAGGTTTTGCTTGTCCTCAAGCAATCTAAGGACTTCCCTAGGCTGCTGTTTCTCCTTCTTTAACCACTTACTAACTCCCCTATACCCCTATCTATAGCACTGCTGTCCTGTGACACACTTCTCAGTGTAAAACTACCCTCTTATCTAGCTTCTTCTGACTTCGCCTGCCTAACACTCCATCTGCTTTTATTAACTCCCTACAACTGATCTTTTTGCTTTTGTCATATCATGCCACTATCCCTAAAGTTTCAAATTCTGCCTAGCTTTACCTCAGACTCAGTACATGCTTCTAGCTTTATTTTTAATGTGCCTAGGATTCCTTAGAGTCATGCCAGTCTTAGTATTAACGGTGACAGTAGTACCTAAACCCTGGCATCACTACATTGGATATACACTCATCTCCCTAAACAACCCTACAAGTTACAACTTTGTACTTAGCTAATTGAGGATCAGAGTTCTTTTTAAATAGGACATCTAAGCCACAAAGTTATAACTCCTAGGTATACATTCTTCTTCCCTATTCTTTTCCCTTTTTCTTACTTAGGTGGGGCCTCTCCTCTGGTTGCCTTTTGATGCAATGCCATTTGTGGGTCACACACTTGGCACTGATTACTTAGCAACCTAAGAGAGACCCCCCTTTTTATTCTATTTTTCATTTTTTTTTTCAGTTCATCATTTTTTTGTAAAGGAGAAGAAGAATGCTTATGTTTCTAAGGGAGAGAGGAATGTTCCTAGGCCTAGGGTGGCCTCCCCCAAACTTCAACTACTCATTGTCCCCAATGAGTGTCTGAGGTGGCACACCCCCAAATTATCCTAGAAGCATCTAGTCTAAGGTAAAACAAAGAGAATCTAAAGCCCTAGGCATAGACAAAACACTCAAACAGCAAATATCACAGCAGCAGGAATAATAAAAAAAAAAACAGACAGATAAGGGCTTAAAGCTGTGCATGCTGAGCTTTTTAGAGGTTGATTTAAACTAGCAAAGGGTGTCCTATGACACTCATCCAGCATGCTTTTAGATAAGCTATATATGGTAGTCATGATAGCAGCAAAAGATGGAATTTAAACAGATCACAGCCTAGCTAAACAGACAGTCCAAAACATGCTTTCAGTCATAAAAATTGCGGGGACCGCAATTATTTCGCAATTAAGTCAGGGCAGATATAACAGTGATTAAGGCCCCTAAGCATGCTCTTTCCAGTCATTCAAGCTCTTCTAAAAATAAAACAAAACTAACCTACCTAGGCTCCTATCATCAGATTATACTAAACAAAATTAAAAACATAAAACTAAGCATCTAAAACAGATCAACAGTGTACGAAAAAACAGCATAATTCACATGGTCTATCAGAAAGCAGAAAATTGTTTTTTTTTCTAAGGGAACAGCAATACTCCCTTCAGTGCAATTCAAACCAGCACTCAAACATCTTCATCCTCATCTGGTTGTCGTGGTCGTGGAGGCACCCATGGAGTCAGGAGATTTGTAGGGAAGTCAGGGAAGATGCACCCAAGTTGGTCTGCAACTTCCTTGTCCCTTGCCTGCGCATAAGTGGCCCATTGAGCCATCCTCCTTTGCATATCCATCAGGCATGCCATGGATAGGGACTGATCAGCAGCCAGCCTATCCAGTTCAAACTCCATATTCCCCTTCCTCTTCAGCCTCAAGCTAGCAGGCAGCTCCAAGTGGCCTGTGTAAGCCATCTGCTGCTCGAGTCGCTCAGTGGGGACTCCTGCAAGCAAACATAGTTTGGTTATGGTGTTAGGGAAAAACAGTGGTCCTTTACCTTTCTTGGCGCACTCAGCAATGGCAGCTGACATGATTTCCCCCACATTGACCGTGAGACCTCGCATAATGGCGTAGACCAGGAGCGATCTGCTCTGGTTGATGGTCGTCTCATGGGTCACAGGGGACAACTTTCTCCTCACAAAGGCAAACCATACAGCTGCCTTTGCTGTCAGGTTGGCACTCATGAGGGTGTGCCTCCCATTGCGTGATACAGTCCACGCTGCTTCAGGCTGGCCAATTGTTCGGATGGCCTCCTCCAGCACTGCCTCAGTAGGCTCATCAACGATCCTAGCGTAGTCGGTATGTCTTTGACCCTTGAGGCCATAGGCTTCGTTGATGGCCTTCGCTGAATAGTCCACTTCTACTCCCCTCACCACAGACAGCCCCTCTTCAGAGTTGCGCAGGTTGGCGTAGAAGTCGTATACCATAGCTGTGTAAGCTGGATTGGGTGGCCTACACAACTCCTCCCAGCTGTGATTTATAATTCCTGCGCGCAAGAACTGCGGCAGGTCAGCAGGTCTGTCGAGGAAGCCCTTCTCGTGCAGCAACTCCCTCTTTCTCAGCTCAACGCCTCTGGATTCAGCGTCAGAGGACACGTACCTCACGGTCTGAGGCTCATCTTCAGGGTAAAGCTTGGCTTTCCCTTTATCTGCTGGCTTGGCTGACTCGGCAGCCTCAACCTTGAGTCGTTTAAGCGAAGGCTCAGTACTCTCTTTGGCTGACTCGGCAGCCCCAGCCTTCTTGGCCTTCTTCTTCTTCAGTTTCTTGGATCGCTTGGCCTTGAGAATCTTGGCCCTCTTCTTCTTCTTGAGCTTTGCCTCAATGGTAATCTGCTGGAGACACGCCCCCAATGTCTCTTCCATTGAGTCAGTCTTCTGTTCAAGACTCTCCGGGCTGTCTTCCCTCATAGGAGAGAAGACCTCGTCTTCTCCAGCATCTCCACTGCCCTGCGTTGACTCCTGGTACTCCCCATATGGGAATTCAGGATCAGGCCGTGGAGAAGTGTGAGACGGCGTGGTGCTCTGTGCTGCTGCAGGTGTCTGTGCAGAACTCAGTGGTGAAGACGGCTGCTCAGGGCTCTGTGCTGGCGGTGATGAAGAGAGCTCTGGGCTCTGCACTGGTTCAGATGGTGAAGGGCTGTGCGCAGGTGATGCAGATGGCGATGAACCCTTCTTGGTCGATTCGTGGGACGCACGATCCGTTTCTTGACTCTCCACAGAGGGAGTCTTTGCTTTGCTTGGTTCGGCGGCCATCTCGATACTCCACCGGCGCTTCTTGGGTGTGCCTGCTGGTTCAGAGGGTTCAGCAGGTATCTCAGAGACAACCTTCCACTTCTTCTTGCGAATCGGCAGCTTATCCAGTCGTTCCGTTCGCGCAGCCTCAGCATCAGCCAAGGCGAGCAATGCATCTCTCGCAGCCGTTTCAGCGTCGTCAGCCCTTTTCTTGGCCGCATATCGTTCAGCCCGTGTGAACACCATTGTTGAGTTTTGGAGTTTTGGAGAGAAGAATCAAAGATGAAGAGAATCTCAGTTTTCTTGGAAATCAGAGAATGGGAGAATCGTATCGATCGAGCGCCTTCTAACGGATATAAAGGAAACGGCTAAATCCCAACGGCTATATTTTGCGGATCCTGCAATTCCAGCGCAATTTTAGGGATTTTTTTCATCAAAATGTCAATCTTTGCTCGCCCGTATCTTTTATTTGGCTCGATCTTTTCTTGATTTTTAAAGCTGGAATTACTCTCCTTGATCCCCTCTATCGATTCCCTACAAAAAGAAATAAAAACAACATCAAATTCGCAATTAAAATAACACAACAAAACATACAAATGATAACCGGAAAATTGCAAAAAATAAACTAAGGCATGAGCCTTGTGTTGACGAGCACAGCAATCACTCGTCCTCTCTCGTTCTCGTTATTATGCTTCAGTCAAGAGGATAGGCCGAGAGAGTCTTCACATCTCCTTCCTCATAGTAGTGCTTCAATCGTGCACCATTAACCATGAATGGTTGGCCTTGCTGCAAGTTCTTTATCTCTATGGCACCATGAACAAACACATTAGTAATCACAAATGGACCTGACCACCTAGACTTAAGTTTCCCTGGAAATAGTTTCAACCGTGAGTTAAACAACAAAACAAGTTGACCCTTCTTAAAGTCCTTAACTCTAAGTCTACTATCGTGCCAAATCTTGGTCTTTTCCTTATACATCTTAGCATTTTCATAGGCCATATGTCTAAGCTCATCAAGTTCATGTAATTGCAAAGACCTCAGTGTCCCCGCATCCTTTACACAAAAATTCAATTCCTTCATGACCCAAAATGCTTTGTTTTCTAACTCAAGTGGTAAGTGACAAGCCTTGCCATATACCAGCCTATAGGGAGACATACCTAGGGGTGTCTTATATGCTGTCCTATAAGCCCAAAGTGCATCCTCAAGCTTAAAGGACCAGTCTTTCCTATTAGGTTTGACCACTTTTTCTAGGATGTTCTTAATTTCCCTATTTGAAATTTCAGCTTGTCCATTCGAGTGTGGGTGATAGGGGGTGGCTACTCTATGTCTAATGTTATACTTAGCCAACACTCTCTCCATAGCCTTATTAATGAAATGTGACCCCTCATCACTAATTATGGCACGAGGTGTCCCAAACCTAGTAAAAATGTGCCTATGCAAGAATTTGGTGACTGTTTTAGCATCATTATTAGGACATGCTTTGGCTTCTACCCACTTGGACACATAGTCCACTGCCACGAATATGTAAAGGTTACCTGATGATGGAGGGAATGGCCCCATGAAGTCAATGCCCCATACATCAAAGAGCTCCAACTCTAAGATGTAGGTGAGGGGCATCTCATCCTTTCGACTGAGGTTACCTGTTCTTTGGCATTCATCACAGCTGTGGGCATAGTTGTGGGCATCTTTGAAGATCGTTGGCCAATAGTAGCCACTCTGAAATACCTTTGCAGCTGTTCTTTGGCCACCAAAGTGTCCACCGTAAGGAGCTGTGTGGCAGTGCTGCAGCACAGACTTCGCTTCAGCAGCTGAAACACACTTCCTTAGCAAGCCGTCAGCACATGTTCTGTAAAGTGTGGGGTCATCCCATATGAATTTCCTTGCTTCATGAAGGAACCTCCTCTTCTCTTGTCCTCCCTTGAAAACTGGCAAAACCTGTGATGCACGGAAGTTAGCAATGTCAGCAAACCAAGGTTCCTCATCGTTATCACGATGAGTCAAAGCAAAGACATGTTCATCAATAAAAGCATCAGAAATTGCGGGGTCCGCAATTTTTTCGCAATTGTGCTGCAATCGAGACAGGTGATCCGCAACCACATTTTCACATCCCTTTTTGTCTCGAATGTCCAAATCAAACTCTTGCAGCAACAGTACCCACCTAATCAACCTAGGCTTAGCATCAGCCTTCCTCATAAGATATTTCAAGGCAGAATGGTCAGTGTACACAATTGTCCTAGTGCCTACAATATAGTTTCTAAATTTTTCGCAAGCAAACACTACAGCAAGCATCTCTTTCTCAGTAGTTGTATAATTACATTGAGCCTCATTTAAGGTTTTACTAGCATAATAGACAGGGTGTGTTAGCTTGTCAATCTTTTGTCCTAACATCACTCCTACAGCATAGTCACTGGCATCACATAACATCTCAAAGGGAAGATCCCAATTTGGTCCTCCTATGATAGGGGCTGTGACTAGTGCTTTCTTAAGGGTGGTCCAAGCTACTACACATTTCTTAGAGAAGATGAATGGCCTATTTAATTCTAGAAGCTCACACAGAGGCTTGGCTATCTTAGAAAAGTCCTTAATGAACCTTCTATAGAAGCCAGCATGCCCTAAGAAACTTCTAATGGCCTTGACATTCTGAGGCTCTACCAACTTCTCTATGATCTCAATTTTGGCTCGGTCAACTTCTACACCTGCCCTCGACACTCTATGACCTAAGACAATCCCCTCATCTACCATGAAGTGACACTTTTCCCAATTAAGGACTAAGTTAGTCTCTTCACATCTAGCCAAGACTTGTCCTAAATTATCTAGACAGTTGGTGAATGAATCCCCAAAGACTGAGAAGTCATCCATGAATATTTCTATCATGGACTCATCCAACTCAGAGAAGATTGCCATCATGCACCTTTGGAAAGTTGCCGGTGCATTGCATAAGCCAAAAGGCATTCTGCGAAAGGCAAAAGTTCCAAAAGGGCAAGTGAAGGTAGTCTTCTCTTGGTCCTTAGGGTCTATAGTAATCTGATTATAGCCAGAATAACCATCTAAGAAACAATAGTAGGCTCTACCAGCTATTCTGTCTAACATCTGGTCAATGAACGGTAGAGGGAAGTGGTCTTTTTTAGTTTCTTTATTTAATTTCCTGTAATCCATGCACACTCTCCATCCTGTGACAGTCCTAGTTGGAATCAGTTCGTTGTTCTCATTGACTACCACAGTCATCCCCCCCTTTTTGGGTACACATTGGATGGGGCTCACCCACTGGCTACTAGCTATTGGGAAGATCACACCCGCATCTAACCATTTTATTATTTCCTTTTTTACTACCTCTTTCATAGAGGGGTTTAGCCTACGTTGGTGATCTACCCTAGGTGTGTGCTCTTCCTCTAGTATAATTTTGTGCATGCAATAAGAAGGGCTAATGCCTCTAATATCAGCAATAGTCCATGCAATAGCCTTCCTATGTTGCTTAAGCAGTAAAATCAGTTCAACCTCATGCTTTTCACTTAGTTTAGAAGAAATGATAACAGGCAGAGTTTCATTACTCCCTAAATGTGCATACTTGAGGTGAGTGGGTAGTGGTTTTAGTTCTAAAACAGGTGGATGCTCAATGGATGGCTTTAAAGGGTTCACAGATCTATCAGTTAGGTCTATATTCATACATACATGTTGTGGTTTATCTACAGGCATATCCATTATGTCAGATACATTCAAGTCAGCTACATCTAATTGTACATATTCATTAGCATGCTTAGTTAATAATACATGCTCCAATTGTTCTTCCATTAAAGAATCAACAACGTCCATACTAGCACAGGATTCAAGGTCAGAGGGATACCTTAAAGCTTTATACACACTAAATTTCACCTCTTCATCATGAACCCTCATAGTGAGCTCACCTTTTTGGACGTCTATAAGTGCCCTACCTGTGGCTAGAAATGGTCTGCCTAGCAGGATGGGGACCTCCTTGTCTGCTTCATAATCCAGGATAATGAAATCTGCAAGGAAAATAAATTTGTCAACTTTCACTAGAATATCCTCAATCTTACCTTCAGGGTATGCGATGGATCTGTCTGCTAGTTGTAAAGTGACAGTAGTTGGACGTGCTTCTCCTATTCCCAACTGGCGGAATAGTGATAGGGGCATGAGGTTTATGCTGGCGCCCAGGTCACAAAGCGCTCTGCCCACGTGCTTGCCTCCAAGTTCTAAAGGTAAGGTGAAGGAACCAGGATCCTTCTCCTTCTTGGGTAGCTTGTTCTGGAGGATGGCACTGCACTCCTCAGTGAGGTTTACTGTTTCAAACTCACCAATTATTTTTTTGTTAGTAATAATGTCCTTCAAAAACTTTACATATGAAGGCATAGATTGTAAAACTTCCACAAAAGGAATGTTGACATGCACTTGTTTAAGAATTTCAAGAAATTTGTTAAAGTGCACTTCCTGTTCCTGCTTCTTCTTAAGCCTTCGAGGATATGGAGGTGGTGGCACATATGCAGGCACGTCAGGGCGCCTTAGGATAGATGGAGGCCTTGGAATTTCTTCTATCTCCTCAATAATTGGCTCTAGCCTGGCTCCTGATGTGCTAGTTGGTGGTGGACCTTGGTTTGGCAGAGACTCCAGTGGAGCACTAGACTCAATGTTCTCTACTCTCTTTGGTGTGTCCTTTGTGTTGCTCACCAAGGGTCTACCACTTCTAAGTTCAATTGCTTGAACTTGTTCTTTACCATCTCTCCTTGGTACCTCGGTGTCAGCAGGGAGTCTACCTTGGGGCCTACTCTTGAGTTCATTGGCCAATTGGCCTATTTGGTTCTCTAGGCTTCTAAGACTAGCTTGCTGGCTTTGAAGAGTAGCATCATTCTTAGCTATGTATTCCTTGAGTAAGTTTTCTACAGAAGATCCTACAGGTTGGTTGTATGGTTTTTGATACATTGATTGGTTATGTTGGGGAGTGAAACCAGGTGTTCCACTCGGTCTAGGCTGGTTAGGATTTTGGTTAGCATTTTGTTGGCCACCCCATGACAGGTTTGGGTGGTTCCTCCAACCAGGGTTATAGGTGTTAGAATAGGGGTTGTTCCTAGGCTGCTGCTGGCTTCCAATGTAGCAGACTGAGGATGGATTCCCAGGGCAGTATTCATATGGGTGCCCTTCCCCACAGAATCCACAGATAAGTGCCTCGCCTTGACTTGGTTGGGTGCCCATTGACATGGCTGTGGCGGTATTGGCACTGGTTTGGAGATTGGCCTGAGCCATTTGCTTAACTAGGTTGGTCAGGGCGTTTAGTTGGGTGCTCATGGCACTTAGAGCATCCTTGTCTTGAGCTCTAGTTGGCTCAACTGGATCATCCGACCACCTACAGTGAGATGCTGAGATCTTCTCCAAGATCTCATAGGCCTCGTTGTAACTCTTGGACAACATGGAACCACCAGCAGATGAATTTAGAACTTGCCTAGTGCTGGGGTTGCATCCTTTGAAAAAGACTTCTATTTGGATACACCATGGAATGCCATGGTGTGGACATTTGATGAGAAGATCTTTGAATCTTGTCCAAGCTTCGTGAAGAGACTCACTTGGAGCTTGTTTGAATTTCATGATATCATCACGAAAGGTAGAATTCCTATCTGGTGGGAAATATTTGACTAGGAATTTTTCTGCTAAGTCTGTCCAATTGAGGACAGATCCAGAGGGTAATGAGTTTAACCACGTTTTGGCTTTGTCCCTCAAAGAGTAAGGGAACAGATATAGCCTCAAGGCTTCTTGGGAAACTCCAGGGATCAGGAATGTGTCACTAACTCCTAGGAAGTTTCTAAGATGGTTGTGGGGGTCCTCATTTTCCATTCCAAAGAACTGTCCCACAGTGGACAACATTTGGAACATCACTGGCTTTAACTCGAATGAGTTGGCAGTGATCTCAGGACGGATTATGCTGGGGTTCAGCTCCCCAGGCATAGGTACTAGGTAAGAAAGTATGGCGCTATCCTTATCATTCGCTATTTCGATGGGATTGCGAGTGACAGGCACCAGGTTTTGATCTCTTCTATCCATTTCTTCTTGAGGAGATTGCGGTAACCTTGCGGTTTCAGCAATTAATGGAGGTAATGAAGGTTGTTTAAAGAGGCGTTTCTTGGCTCTATTCCTAGCTCTAAGTAATCTCTCGGGCTCAGGGTTGAACTCTAGATCATTACTTGGAGGCTCATTCATAAACTAACCTAAATGGTACCTGAAAAAGAAATGAAAATGGATCAGTTTCAATGGAAAATAACTTGGTGTTTCAAACTTAACTAACTTCGTTTTCACTTAAAATAAGTCCCCGGCAGCGGCGCCAAAAACTTGTTGCGTGCTCAATGTGTTAAGAATAAATAAGCAAGAAGGTAGAGAGAGCACTCAGAACATGCAAGCATACATGGTCTTACAGCAAGTAGTAAGTATATTTCATTCGTTTTTTCCACAGAGACTTATTTTTAGCTATTCACGAAGTGTATTTGTTAAGAAAGAAGGGGTGGATTTGATGGGGTAAAATTGGTTTTTAATTATCTAATTTTTGCTGAATGTGTAAAGGAATGCAACATAAACAAATGCAAGTTGAAATTAGACTCAAAAGACAAGAGATGGAATTAATAAACGAAGAAGAAAACAGCTAAACAGAATGGTAACTTAGCAGAATTGCGGACACCGCAATGTTATCGCAATTGTAAAAACAGCAAACGTGTGTAAAATGGAGAATTAAGGGCTACTAACGACTATCCTATAGGCATTTTAATACGATTCCCAAGCATTAGATCAACTCTCTATGCATCAAACTCACTCTATCTCATGTATCGTCCGATTCCATGCATTAGATTCTTTAGTTTACTCAACTCAAAGTAAGGTCTTAAGCATCTTGTTAAAGCAGAAGTGTTTAGTTTGTACTAGGGGAACGCCTATTCCTAGGCCGTTTCCTGGTTACCATGAAAGGCTAGCATGATTATACGACTCTGAACTCTTACTCCTTCCAGAGGTTAGGAGTTCTTTGGACAAAATGGATGGCCAATCGAAATTGCCCGTGGGATGAAGCTTACATACAATCAATGGTTCGAGAGCTATCCTACATGCTTGGTTCACGTTTTTTTAGCCTATAGTTCTGTCATTAGCATGCCCCTAAGTGACTTAGCTACTCATGGATATATAGAAAACAGAAGTATAAGATAAAACAGACATGCTTAGAAGGGAAATGTACTCAAAACAGTAAAGGAAAGCAGTAGAATGCGAAGGCAAGAAACTGTGAGATGAAAACTTGTGATTCGATTACTTTGATTGTTTGAACGAACAAGGGAAAGCTTAAAGTAAATGATCCAAAGACAGAAAGCAACGAAATGAAGTAGACTAATCACTAAACCAGAAGCAACAACTAAACAATGCTGGAAATTAGAAAGGAAAGACAGAAAGCAGTAAATGGTGCTTGAAAGCCTCGTTGCAGTCGCCTCGAATGAAGGATCAAAAAGGTCAGCCTTGCTTGGATGAATCCAATCGGGAGAGAAGAAGAATCTCCTCTCCTTCCTATCAGATTATCGACTCCAACAGCTGAGCTTCGCAAACCAACAGACGGCAAAGAAAAACAGGAGAAAAGATGGACTGCGAGAAGACTTCTACGCTTTCGGATGATGATTGAACCTCCGACTTTGACCCCCTTTTATAGTAGTTTGCAGGTGCGTTTGGGCCAAGGAGAACCATCAATCTTCAACGTCGTATATCAGAATGGATGGAGGAGAAAGAACGAATCCCTGAAATCACGGAAATTAACAGAAAAAGATCAGTCAACTTACGGTTTTCACTTGAATAATTGCGGCTTCAGCAATGTTTTCGCAATGCTGTCGCAATGCAGTTTTTTCATTCTTTTCCTTCGGTTTTCAACCCTTTTCTTTCCTATTGTGCATAAGTCCTAATTTAGCTACCTTCTTCTCATTCTCATATTTAAGCATAGGTTTAGGCTAAATGCTATCAAAAACACCTAAAAGTGTACATCTTCTTAAGCTAAATGGGTCCTAAATAAGTCACTTTCAGAGACTTAACAAGTCTCTGCCAAACCAAGGTCCACCACCAACTAGCACATCAGGAGTCAGGCTAGAACCAATTGTTGAGGAAATAGAAGAAATTCCAAGGCCTCCACCTATCCTAAGGCGCCCTGACGTGCCTGCATATGTGCCACCACCTCTATATCCTCGAAGGCTTAAGAAGAAGCAGGAACAGGAAGTGCATTTTAATAAATTCTTAGAAATTCTTAAGCAAGTGCATGTCAACATTCCTTTTGTAGAAGTTTTACAGTCTATGCCTTCCTATGTGAAGTTTTTGAAGGACATTATTACTAACAAAAAAATAATTGGTGAGTTTGAAACAGTAAACCTCACTGAGGAGTGCAGTGCCATACTCCAAAACAAGTTGCCTAAGAAGGAGAAGGATCCTGGTTCCTTCACCTTACCTGTAGAACTTGGAGGCAAGCACGTGGGCAGAGCGCTTTGTGACCTGGGCGCCAGCATAAACCTCATGCCCCTATCACTATTCCGCCAGCTAGGAATAGGAGAAGCACGTCCAACCACTGTCACTTTACAACTAGCAGACAGATCCATCGCATACCCTGAAGGTAAGATTGAGGATATTCTAGTGAAAGTTGACAAATTTATTTTCCTTGCAGATTTCATTATCCTGGATTATGAAGCAGACAAGGAGGTCCCCATCCTGCTAGGCAGACCATTTCTAGCCACAGGTAGGGCACTTATAGACGTTCAAAAAGGTGAGCTCACTATGAGGGTTCATGATGAAGAGGTGAAATTTAGTGTGTATAAAGCTTTAAGGTATCCCTCTGACCTTGAATCCTGTGCTAGTATGGACGTTGTTGATTCTTTAATGGAAGAACAATTGGAGCATGTACTATTAACTAAGCATGCTAATGAATATGTACAATTAGATGTAGCTGACTTGAATGTATCTGACATAATGGATATGCCTGTAGATAAACCACAACATGTATGTATGAATATAGACCTAACTGATAGATCTGTGAATCCTTTAAAGCCATCCATTGAGCATCCACCTATTTTAGAACTGAAACCACTACCCACTCACCTCAAGTATGCATATTTAGGGAGTAATGAAACTCTGCCTGTTATCATTTCTTCTAAACTAAGTGAAAAGCATGAGGTTGAACTGATTTTACTGCTTAAGCAACATAGGAAGGCTATTGCATGGACTATTGCTGATATTAGAGGCATTAGCCCTTCTTATTGCATGCATAAGATTATATTAGAGGAAGAGCACACACCTAGAGTAGACCACCAACGTAGGCTGAACCCCTCTATGAAAGAGGTAGTCAAAAAAGAAATAATTAAATGGTTAGATGTTGGTGTGATCTTCCCCATAGCTAGTAGCCAGTGGGTGAGTCCTATCCAATGTGTACCTAAAAAGGGGGGGATGACTGTGGTAGTCAATGAGAACAATGAACTGATCCCAACAAGGACTGTCACAGGATGGAGAGTGTGCATGGATTACAGGAAATTAAATAAAGAAACTAAAAAAGACCACTTCCCTCTACCGTTCATTGACCAGATGTTAGACAGAATAGCTGGTAGAGCCTACTATTGTTTCTTAGATGGTTATTCTGGCTATAATCAGATTACTATAGACCCTAAAGACCAAGAGAAGACTACCTTCACTTGCCCTTTTGGAACTTTTGCCTTTCGCAGAATGTCTTTTGGCTTATGCAATGCACCGGCAACTTTCCAAAGGTGCATGATGGCAATCTTCTCTGAGTTGGATGAGTCCATGATAGAAATATTCATGGATGACTTCTCAGTCTTTGGGGATTCATTCACCAACTGTCTAGAGAATCTAGGACAAGTCTTGGCTAGATGTGAAGAGACTAACTTAGTCCTTAATTGGGAAAAGTGTCACTTCATGGTAGATGAGGGGATTGTCTTAGGTCATAGAGTGTCGAGGGCAGGTGTAGAAGTTGACCGAGCCAAAATTGAGATCATAGAGAAGTTGGTAGAGCCTCAGAATGTCAAGGCCATTAGAAGTTTCTTAGGGCATGCTGGCTTCTACAGAAGGTTCATTAAGGACTTTTCTAAAATAGCCAAACCTCTGTGTGAACTTCTAGAGATAAATAGGCCATTCATCTTCTCTAAGGAATGTGTAGTAGCTTGGACCACCCTTAAGAAAGCACTAGTCACAGCCCCTATTATAGTAGGGCCAGATTGGGATCTCCCATTTGAGATGTTATGTGATGCTAGTGACTATGTTGTAGGGGTTATGTTAGGACAGAAGATTGACAAGCTCACACACCCTGTCTATTATGCTAGTAAAACCTTGAATGAGGCTCAATGTAATTATACAACTACTGAGAAAGAGATGCTTGCTGTAGTGTTTGCTTGCGAAAAATTTAGAAACTATATTGTAGGCACTAAGACAATTGTATACACTGACCATTCTGCCTTGAAATATCTTATGAGAAAGGCTGATGCCAAGCCTAGGTTGATTAGGTGGGTATTATTGCTGCAGGAATTTGATTTGGACATTCGAGACAAGAAAGGATGTGAAAATGTGGTTGCGGATCACCTGTCTCGATTGCGGCACAATTGCGAAAAAATTGCGGATCCCGCAATTTCTGATGCTTTTATTGATGAACATGTCTTTGTTTTGGCTCATCGTGATAACGATGAGGAACCTTGGTTTGCTGACATTGCTAACTTCCTTGCATCACAGGTATTACCAGTTTTCAAGGGAGGACAAGAGAAGAAGAGGTTCCTTCATGAGGCAAGGAAATTCATCTGGGATGACCCCACACTTTACAGAACATGTGCTGACGGCTTGCTAAGGAAGTGTGTTTCAGCTGCTGAAGCGAAGTCTGTGCTGCAGCATTGTCACACAGCTCCTTATGGTGGACACTTTGGTGGCCAAAGAACAGCTGCAAAGGTATTTCAGAGTGGCTACTATTGGCCAACAATCTTCAAGGATGCCCACAACTACGCCCACAGCTGCGATGACTGCCAAAGAACAGGTAACCTCAGTCGAAAGGATGAGATGCCCCTCACCTACATCTTAGAGTTGGAGCTCTTTGATGTGTGGGGCATTGACTTCATGGGGCCATTCCCTCCATCATCAGGTAACCTTTACATATTAGTGGCAGTGGACTATGTGTCCAAGTGGGTAGAAGCCAAAGCATGTCCTAATAATGATGCTAAAACAGTCACCAAATTCTTGCATAGGCACATTTTTACTAGGTTTGGGACACCTCGTGCCATCATTAGTGATGAGGGGTCACATTTCATTAACAAGGCTATGGAGAGAGTATTGGCTAAGTATAACATTAGACATAGAGTAGCCACTCCCTATCACCCACACTCGAATGGACAAGCTGAAATCTCAAATAGGGAAATTAAGAACATCCTAGAAAAAGTGGTCAAACCTAATAGGAAAGACTGGTCCTTCAAGCTTGAGGATGCACTTTGGGCTTATAGGACAGCATATAAGACACCCCTAGGTATGTCTCCTTATAGGCTGGTATATGGCAAGACTTGTCACTTACCACTTGAGTTAGAAAACAAAGCATTTTGGGCCATGAAAGAATTGAATTTTTGCGTAAATGATGCAGGAACATTGCGGTCTTTGCAATTACATGAGCTTGATGAGCTTAGACATATGGCCTATGAAAATGCTAAAATGTATAAGGAAAAGACCAAGATTTGGCACGATAGTAGACTTAGAGTTAAGGACTTTAAGAAGGGTCAACTTGTCTTGTTGTTTAACTCACGGTTGAAACTCTTTCCAGGGAAACTTAAGTCTAGATGGTCAGGTCCATTTGTGATTACTAATGTGTTTGTTCATGGTGCCATAGAGATAAAGAACTTGCAGCAAGGCCAACCGTTTATGGTTAATGGTGCACGATTGAAGCACTACTATGAGGAAGGAGATGTGAAGACTCTCTCGGCCTTCCTCTTGACTGAAGCATGAAAAAAGAACGAGAGAGGACGAGTGATTGCTGTGCTCGTCAACATAAGGCTCATGCCTTAGTTTATTTTTTACGATTTTCCGGTTATCGTTTGTGTGTTTTGTTGTATGATTTTAATTACGAATTTGATGTTGCTTTTATTTCTTTTTGTAGGGAATCGAAAAAGGGAATCAAGGAGAGTAATTCCAGCTTTAAAAATCAAGAAACGATTGAGCCAAATCAAAGATACGGACGAGCAAAGATTGACATTTTGATGAAAAAATATCCCTAAAATTGCGCTGGATTTGCAGGATCCGCAAAAATATAGCCGTTGGGATTTAGCCGTTTCCTTTATATCCGTTAGAAGGCGCTTGATCTGTACGATTCTCTCACTCTCTGAATTCCAAGAAAGCTGCGATTCTCTTCATCTTTGATTCTTCTCTCCAAACCTCCAAGACTCAACAATGGTGTTCACACGGGCTGAAAGATCTGCGGCCAAGAAGAGGGCTGACGACGCTGAAACGGCTGCGAGAGACGCACTGCTCGCCTTGGCTACGGCTGACGCTGCGCGGACTGAACGCCTTCCCAAACTCCCGATTCGCAAGAAGAAGTGGAGGGTTGTCACAGAAATCCCTGCTGGACCTTCTGAACCAGCGGGCACACCCAAGAAGCGTCGGTGGAGTGTCGAGATGGCTGCTGAACCGAGCAAAGAGAAGACTCCCTCTGTGGAGAGTCAAGAAACTGATCGTGTGTCCCACGATTCAGCCAAGAAGAGTGCCTCGCCACCTGCACCACCAGCGCACAGCTCTTCCCCATCACCGCCAGCGCAGAGCCCTGAACAGCCGTCTTCACCACTGAGTTCTGCACAGACACCTACAGCAGAGCAAAGCACCACGCCGTCGCACACTACCCCACGGCCTGACCCTGAATTCCCATATGGGGAGTACCAGGAATCACCACAGGGCAGTGGGGAAGGTGAGGACGAGGAGGTTTTCTCACCTGTGAGGGAAGCTAGTCCAGAGAGTCCTGCACAGCAGGATGATTCCATGGAGGAGACACTGGGAGCCTGCCTTCAGCAGATCACCATCGAGGCAAAGCTCAAGAAGAAGAAAAAGGCCAAGATTCTCAAGGCCAAGCGATCCAAGAAGCTGAAAAAGAAGAAGGCCAAGAGGGCGCCGTCAGCAGACAAAGAGAGCACTGAGCCATCGCTCAAAAGACTCAAGGTTGAGGCTGCAGAATCATCCAAGCCAGCAGACAAAGGGAAAGCCAAGCTTTACCCTGAAGATGAGCCTCAGTCTGTGAGGTACGTGTCCTCTGACGCTGAGTCCAGAGGCATTGAGTTGAGAAAAAGGGAGCTGCTGCACGAGAAGGGCTTCCTCGACAGACCTGCTGACCTGCCGCAGTTCTTGCGCGCAGGAATTATAAATCACAGCTGGGAGGAGTTGTGTAGGCCACCCAATCCGGCTTACACAGCTATGGTATATGACTTCTACGCCAACCTGCAAAACTCTGAAGAGGGGCTGTCTGTGGTGAGGGGAGTAGAGGTGGACTACTCAGCAAAAGCCATCAACGAAGCTTATGGCCTCAAGGGCCAAAGACACACTGATTATGCGAGGATCGTTGATGAGCCTACTGAGGCAGTGCTGGAGGAGGCCATTCGAACCATTGGCCAACCTGAAGCAGCGTGGACTGTATCACGCAATGGGAGGCACACCCTCATGAGTGCCAACCTGACAGCAAAGGCAGCTGTATGGTTTGCCTTTGTGAGGAGAAAGCTGTCCCCTGTGACCCATGCGACGACCATCAACCAGAGCAGATCGCTGCTGGTCTACGCCATTATGCGAGGTCTCACGGTTAATGTGGGGGAAATCATGTCAGCTGCCATTGCTGAGTGCGCCAAGAAAGGTAAGGGACCACTGTTTTTCCCTAACACCATAACCAAACTATGTTTGCTTCCAGGAGTCCCCATTGAGCGAATGGAGCAGCAGATGGCTTACACAGGCCACTTGGAGCTGCCTGCTAGCTTGAGGCTGAAAAGGAAGGGGAATATGGAGTTCGAACTGGATAGGCTGGCTGCTGATCAGTCACTATCCATGGCGTGCCTGATGGATATGCAGAAGAGGATGGCTCAATGGGCCACGTACGCGCAGGCAAGGGACAAGGAGGTTGCAGACCAACTTGGGTGCATCTTCCCTGACTTCCCCACAAATCTCCTGACTCCATGGGTGCCCCCACGACCACGACAACCTGATGAGGATGAGGACGTTTGAGTGCTATTTGAATTGCACTGAAGGGAGTATTGTTGTTCCCTTAGAAAAAAAACAATTTTCTGCTTTCTGATAGACCATGTGAATTATGCTGTTTTTCTTACACTTTTTGATCTGTTTTAGATGCTTAGTTTTATGTTTTTAATTTTGCTTAGTATAGTCTGATGATAGTTGACTAGGTAGGTTAGTTTTGTTTTATTTTTAGAAGAGCTTGAATGACTGGAAAGAGCATGCTTAGGGGCCTTAATCACTGTTATATCTGCCCTGACTTAATTGCGAAATAATTGCGGTACCCGCAATTTTTATTACTGAAAGCATGTTTTGGACTGTCTGATTAGCTAGGCTGTGATCTGTTTAAATTTCATCTTTTGCTGCTATCATGACTACCATATATAGCTTATCTAAAAGCATGCTGGATGAGTGTCATAGGACACCCTTTGCTAGTTTAAATCAACCTCTAAAAAGCTCAGCATGCACAGCTTTAAGCCCTTATCTGTCTGTTTTTTTTAAATTACTGCTGCTGTGATATTTGCCGTTCGAATGTTTTGTCTATGCCTAGGGCTTTAGATTCTCTTTGTTTTACCTTAGACTAGATGCTTCTAGGATAGTTTGGGGGTGTGCCACCTCAGACACTCATTGGGGACAATGAGTAGTTGAAGTTTGGGGGAGGCCACCCTAGGCCTAGGAGCATTCCTCTCTCCCTTAGAAACATAAGCATTCTTCTTCTCCTTTACAAAAAAATGATGAACTGAAAAAAAAAAAAAATGAAAAATAGAATAAAGAGGGGGGTCTCTCTTAGGTTGCTAAGTAATCAGTGCCAAGTGTGTAACCCACAAGTGGCATTGCATCAAAAGGCAACCAAAGGAGAAGCCCCACCTAAGTAAGAAAAAGGGAAAAGAATAGGGAAGAAGAATGTATACCTAGGAGTTATAACTTTGTGGCTTAGATGTCCTATTTAAAAAGAACTCTGATCCTCAATTAGCTAAGCACAAAGTTGTAACTTGTAGGGTTGTTTAGGGAGATGAGTGTTTATCCAATGTAGTGATGCCAGGGTTTAGGTTGTTCTTTAAAAGTACTACTGTCACCGTTAATACTAAGACTGGCATGACTCTAAGGAATCCTAGACACATTAAAAATAAAGCTAGAAGCATGTACTTAGTCTGAGGTAAAGCTAGGCAGAATTTGAAACCTTGGGGATAGTGGCATGATATGACAAAAGCAAATAGATCAGTTGTAGGGAGTTAATAAAAGCAGATGGAGTGTTAGGCAGGCGAAGGCAGAAGAAGCTAGATAAGAGGGTAGTTTTAAACTGAGAAGTGTGTCACAGGACAGCAGTGCTATAGTTAGGGATATAGGGGAGTCAGTAGGTGGTTAAAGAAGGTGAAACAGCAGCCTAGGTAAGTCCTTAGTGTGCTTGAGGACAAGCAAAACCTTAAGTTTGGGGGTGTGTTAAGTCTCTGAAAGTGACTTATTTAGGACCCATTTAGCTTAAGAAGATGTACACTTTTAGGTGTTTTTGATAGCATTTAGCCTAAACCTATGCTTAAATATGAGAATGGGAAGAAGGTAGCTAAATTAGGACTTATGCACAATAGGAAAGAAAAGGGTTGAAAACCGAAGGAAAAGAATGAAAAAAACTGCATTGCGACAGCATTGCTAAAACATTGCTGAAGCCGCAATATTTCAAGTGAAAACCGTAAGTTGACTGATCTTTTTCTGTTAATTTCCGTGATTTCAGGGATTCGTTTTTTCTCCTCCATCCATTCTGATATATGACGTTGAAGATTGATGGTTCTCCTTGGCCCAAACGCACCTGCAAACTACTATAAAAGGGGGTCAAAGTCGGAGGTTCAAGCATCATCCGAAAGCGTAGAAGTCTTCTCGCAGTCCATCTTTTCTCCTAGTTTTCCTTTGCCGTCTGCTGGTTTGCGAAGCTCAGCTGTTGGAATCGATAATCTGATAGGAAGGAGAGGAGATTCTTCTTCTCTCCCGATTGGATTCATCCAAGCAAGGCTGTCCTTTCTCATCCTTCATTCGAGGCGGCTGCAACGAGACATTCGAAGCTGTTTTACTGTTTTTGTTCTTCATTTCCATTTACCCATTCTGTCTTGTGTTGTTTCTGTTCTTGTGGCTAGTTTAGTTCATTTCGTTGTGTTCTGTCTTTCTGTTCTTTACTTTAAGTATTTCTTTTGTCCATTCAAACAATCAAGTAATCAAGTCTCGATTCTTCATTTCACAGTTTCGTTCCTTTACATTCTACTGTTTTCCTTTACTGTTTTGGGCATATTCCCCTTCTAAGCATGTCTATCTTATCTTTTATTTCTGATTACCGTACATACATGAGTAACTAAATCATTTAGGGGCATGCTAATGACAACACTATAGGCTGAAAAACGTGAACCAAGCATGTAGGATAGCTCTCGAACATTGATTGTATGTAAGCTTCATCCCACGGGCAATTTCGATTGGCCATCCATTTTGTCCAAAGAACTCCTAACCTCTGGAAGGAGTAAGAGTTCAGAGTCATATTATCATGCTAGCCTTTCAAGGTAACCAGGAAACGGCCTAGGAATAGGCGTTTCCCTAGTACAAACCATATCTTCCTGCCTTAACAAGATGCTTAAGACCTTACTTTGAGTTGAGTAAACTAAAGAATCTAATGCATGGAATCGGACGATACATGAGTTTGAGATAGTTTGATGCATAGAGAGTAGATCCAGTGCTTGAGAATCGTATAAAAATGTCTATAGGATAGTCATTAGTAGCCCTTAAATCACCCATTTACCCACTTTCGCTGTTATTATAATTGCGGTAGAATTGCGGTCTCCGCAATTCCGTCTAAGTTTCCATTCTGTTTAGCTGTCTTTACCTTCATTTATTAATCTCGTCTCTTTTCATTTTAGCTTAGCTTTAACTTGTTCTTGTTTATGTTACTACCCTTTACACATTCAGCAAAAATTAGATAATTAAAAACCAATTTTACCCCATCAAATCCACCCCTTCTTTCTTAACAAAACACTTCGCGAATAGCTAAAAATAAGTCTCTGTGGGAAAACGAATGAAATATACTTACTACTTGCTATAAGATCATGTATGCTTGCATGTTCTGAGTGCTCTATCTCTCTTATTGCCTAATTATTTCAACACATTGAGCACGCAACACTATGCAGTAGGGGTTATGCTAGGACAAAAGATTGACAAACTAACACACCCTGTATACTACGCTAGTAAGACACTTAATGAGGCACAATGTAATTACACAGCCACTGAGAAGGAGATGCTAGCTGTAGTGTTTACCTGTGAGAAGTTTAGGAATTACATTGTAGGCACTAGAACAATCGTGTATACAGATCACTCTGCACTAAAGTACCTTATGAGGAAGGCTGATGCGAAGCCTAGGTTGATTAGGTGGGTATTGTTGCTGCAAGAGTTTGATCTGGACATTAGAGATAAGAAAGGATGTGAAAATGTGGTTGCGGATCATCTTTCCAGATTGCAACATAATTGCGATAACATTGCGGAAACCGCAATTTCTGATGCTTTTATCGATGAGCATGTCTTTGTATTAGCACATCGTGATAACGATGAGGAACCTTGGTTTGCTGACATTGCTAACTTCCTTGCATCACAGGTACTACCAACTTTCAAGGGAGGCCAAGAAAAGAAGAGGTTCCTGCATGAAGCTAGGAAGTTCATATGGGATGATCCTACACTTTACAAGACATGTGCAGATGGTTTGCTGAGGAAATGTGTGTCAGCTGCTGAGGCGAAGTCTGTGCTGCAGCACTGCCATACAGCCCCCTATGGTGGACACTTTGGTGGCCACAGAACAGCTGCAAAGGTGTTCCAGAGTGGCTACTATTGGCCCACGATCTTCAAGGATGCCCACGAATACGCACACAGCTGTGATGAATGCCAGAGAACAGGTAACCTTAGTCGAAAGGATGAGATGCCTCTCACTTACATCTTAGAGTTGGAGCTCTTTGATGTGTGGGGCATTGACTTCATGGGGCCATTTCCCCCATCATCAGGTAACCTTTACATACTTGTAGCTGTAGACTATGTGTCTAAGTGGGTAGAGGCCATAGCATGTCCAAACAATGATGCCAAAACAGTCATTAAGTTCCTTAATAGGCATATCTTTACTAGGTTTGGTACACCTCGTGCTATAATTAGTGATGAAGGGACACACTTTATTAATAAAGCTATGGAAAAAGTGTTGGCTAAATACAATGTTAGACATAGAGTAGCCACCCCTTATCACCCACATTCGAATGGCCAAGCTGAAATTTCAAACAGGGAGATTAAAAACATACTCGAAAAAATGGTCAAACCCAATAGAAAATATTGGTCTTTTAAACTCGAGGATGCACTTTGGGCATATAGGACTGCATATAAGACACCCCTAGGTATGTCTCCTTATAGACTTGTGTATGGCAAAGCATGTCACTTACCATTCGAATTGGAAATTAAAGCATTTTGGGCCTTAAAAGAACTGAATTATTGCGTGACCGATGCGGGAACATTGCGGTCTCTGCAATTACATGAGCTTGATGAGCTTAGACATATGTCTTATGAAAATGCTAAAATGTATAAGGAAAAGACTAAGATTTGGCATGATAGTAGACTTAGGATTAAGGACTTTAAGAAAGGCCAACTTGTCTTGTTATTTAACTCACGGCTGAGATTATTTCCAGGCAAACTTAAGTCCAGATGGTCAGGTCCTTTTGTAATAACTAACGTGTTTGTTCATGGTGCAATCGAGATTAGGAACCTGCAGCACGGGCAACCGTTCATGGTTAATGGTGCACGATTGAAGCATTATTATGAGGAAGGAGATATGAAGACTCTCTCGGCCTTCCTCTTGACTGAAACGTGAAAATAAGAACGAGAGAGGACGAGTGATCACTGTGCTCGTCCATGCGAGGCTATGCCTTAGTTTATTTTTTTGCTATTCTTTCGGTTACAATTTGCGTATATTTTTGTGTGATTTTAATTACGAATTTGATGTTGATTTTATTTCTTTTAATAGGGGATCGATAGAGGGAATCAAGGAGATGAATCTAGGATAAAAAATCGGGGAAGATATTGGGCCAAATCGAAGATTGAGTTGAGGAAATATGGGCATTTGAAACAAAGGAAATCTCCAACGGCCATTTAATTGCGGTGGATTTGCGAAATCCGCAACAGAAATAGCCGTTGGGATTTCCATCATTACTTATAGCCGTTAGAAGCGCTCTGATCCGTACGCTCCCTTCATTCCCTGAACTCCAAGAAAGCTCTCTCCTTCTTCCTCTACACTCCCTCTTTCCAGATTCTTACGATTCCACCATGGTGCTAACGAGAGCTGAGAGATCTGCGTCCAAGAAGAAGGCCGACGACGCTGAGATTGCTGCGAGAGAGGCACTCCTTGCCTTGGCGGATGCTGAAGCCGCACGAACCGAACGCCTTCCCAAGCTCCTTGTCCGCAAGAAGAAGTGGAAGGTAGTGACGGAGATCCCTGCTGGACCATCTGAACCAGCAGGAACGCCCAAGAAGAGGAAGTGGAGTATGGCTGTGGCTGACGCAGCAATCAAGAAGAAGACTCCCTCTGTGGAGAGTCGAGAGAGTGGCCGTCCATCCTACGTGACGGCCAAGCAAAGCCATTCCCCATCTCCACCGGCGCGAAGCCCTGAACCATCTCCGTCGCCACAGAGCTCTGAACCATCTCCACCGCCGCAGAGCCCTGAAGCATCACCCATCTCTCAGACGCCTGAACCTGAAATCCCAGATGCAGAGCATCAAGAATCGGCGCAGGGCGGTGAAGAAGCTGAAGAAGAAGAGGTCTTCTCTCCTTTGAGGGAAGTCAGCCCCGAGAGCCCAGCGCAGGGGGATGATTCCATGGAGGAGACATTGGGGGATTGCCTCCAACAGATCACAACCAAGGCGAGATTGAGAAAGAAAGCCGCCAAGGTTGTCAAGACCAAACGGCCAAAAGCATCGAAGAAGACCAAGAAAAAGAAAGTCAGGGGTGAGCCTTCATCAAAGAAGGTTAGTAGTGAGCCTTCCCCGAAGAAGCTCAAGATCGAGACTGCTGAATCAGCCAGGGCAAAGGACAAGGGGAAAGCCAAGCTGTACCCTGAAGATGAGCCTCAATCTGTGAGGTATGTGTCCTCTGATGCTGAGTCCTGAGGCACTGAGTTAAGGAAGAGGGACCTGCTGCATGAGAAGGGGTTCCTTGACGCACTTGCAGACCTGCCGCAATTCTTGCGCGCAGGGATCACCAATCATGGCTGGGAAGAGCTGTGCAGACCGCCCATCCCCGCCTACTCAAGCATGGTGTATGATTTTTACGCCAATTTGATGAACCCTGAGGATGGCCTATCTGTGGTCATAGGAGTCGAGGTGGATTTCTCAGCTAAGGCAATCAATGAAGCCTATGGCCTCAAGGGGCAAAAGCACACTGACTATGCCAGGATCATTGATGAGCCAACAGAAGCTGTCCTGGAGGAAGCAATTCGGATCATTGGCCAACCTGAGGCAGCGTGGACAGTTTCACGCAATGGGAAGCACACCCTGATGAGTGCTACCCTCACAGCCAAGGCAGCTGTCTGGTTTTCCTTCGTGCGGAGGAAGCTGTCCCCAGTAACCCACGAGACCACCATCAACCAAAGCAGATCGCTGCTGGTCTATGCGATCATGAGGGGCCTCACAATCAATGTGGGCGAGGTCATTGCAGCCTCAATCGCTGACTGCGCCAAAAAGGGTAAGGGTCCACTTTTCTTTCCTAATACAATTACTAAGCTCTGCTTACGTGCAGGGGTTCCAATCGAGAGGATGGAGAGGCAGCTGGCCTACACGGGGCACCTGGAGGTGCCTACTGCCTTGAGGATGCGAAGGAAGGGGAACATGGAGTTCGAGCTAGATGGCCTGGCTGCTGCTCAGTCTCTGTCAATGGCCTGTCTGATGGATCTGCAAAAGAAGATGGCGCAATGGGCCACATATGCGCAGGCAAGGGATAAAGATGTCGCTGACCAATTAGGCTGCATCTTCCCTGAGTTCCCCACGGACCTACTGACTCCATGGGCGCCTCCAAGACCACGGAAGGATGATGATGATGAGGACATCTGAGTGCTAGATTGAGAAGCACTCAAGGGAGTATTTATGTTCCCTAAAAGAAAAAAATAATAATAATCAAACTGCTTTTTGTTGAACCATGTGAATTTTGCTGTTTTGAGTTAAATTTTGATCTGTTTTTAGTTCTTTATTTTTGTTGTTTAAATTTGTTTAGTATAGTTAGATGGTATCTGAATAGGTAGATTAGTTTAGTTTCCTTTTTGTATAGCTTAAATGACTGGAAAGAGCATGCATAGGGGCCTTGATCACTGATATATCTGTCCTGTATCCATTGCGAAATAATTGCGGAATCCGCAATTTTTATTAGTAAATGCATGTTTTTGACTGACTGTTTAGCTAGGCTGGTTCTGTTTAAATTTTGTCTTTTGCTGCTATCTTGACTACCTTATATAGCTTATCTAAATGCATGCTGGATGAGTGTCATAAGACACCTTTGATAGTTTAAATTAGCCTCTTAAAAGTGCTTAGCATGCGTAGCTTTAAGTCCTTCTTTGCCTGTTTTTATAAATTTCTGCTGCTGTAATGTTTGCTTTTAGAATGTTCTGTCTATCCCTAGGGCTTTTTAGATTCTCTTTGTTTTACTCTAGACTAGATGCTTCTAGGATAAGTTTGGGGGTGTGCCACCTCAGACACTCATTGGGGACAATGAGTAGTTTAAGTTTGGGGGAGGCCACCCTAGGCCTAGGAACATTCCTCTCTCCCTTAAAGCATAAGCATTCTTCTTCTCCTTTACGAAAAAAAAAATGATGAAAAATAGAATAAAGAGGGGTGTCTCTCTTAGGTTGCTGAGTAATCAGTGCCAAGTGTGTAACCCACAAGTGGCATTGCATCAAAAGGAAACCAAAGGAGAGGCTCCACCAATGTAAGAAAGAAAAAAGGAAGAAATAGGGAAGAAGAATGTATACCTAGGAGTTGCAACTTTGTGGCTTAGATGTCCTGAATAAAAAGAACTCTGATCTTTAATTAGCTGAGCACAAAGTTGTAGCTTGTAGGGTTGTTTAGGGAGATGAATGTATGTCCAATGTAGTGATGCCAGGGTTTAGGTTGTTCTCTAAAAGTACTACTGTCACTGTTAATACTAAGACTGGCATGACTCTAAGGAATCCTAGGTAGCTCAAAAGTAAAAACTAGAAGCATGTACTGAGTCTGGGGTAAAGCTAGGTAGAATTTGAAACCTTAGGGATAGTTGCACGATATGACAGAAGCAAGTAGATCAGTCGTAGGGAGTTAATGAAACAGCAGGAGTATTAGGCGTGCGAAGTCAGAAGAGGCAAAATAAGAGGGTAGTGTAAACTTAGAAGGGTGTCACAGGACAGCACTGCTATAGATAGGAATGTAGGGGAGTCAGCAAGTGGTTAAAGAGGATAAAACAGCAGCCTAAGTAAGTCCTTAGTTTGCTCGAGGAGGAGCAAAACCTTAAGTTTGGGGGTGTGTTACGTCTCCAAAAGTGACCTTTTTAGGACTTATTTATCTTAGAAAGATGTACACTCTTGGGTGTTTTTGATAGGATTTAGCTTAAACCTATGCTTATATATGAGAATTAGAAGAAGGAAGCTAAATTAGAACTTGTGTGCAAAAGGAAAGAAAAGGAATGAAAAAGGAAGTTAAAAGAATGAAAATTGTGCATTGCGGAAGCATTGCAGAAACATTGCTAAACCGGAATGTTTTAAGTGAAATCCGTAAGTTGGCTAACCTTTTTCTGTTGTAATCCGATATTTCAGGGATTCGTTCTTTCTCCTCCATCCATGTTGAAGTACGACGTTGAGGATGGATGGTTCTCCTTGGCCCAATCGCACCTGCAGAACACTATAAAAGGAGGTCAAAGAGGAAGGTTTAATCATCATCCGAAAGCGTAGAAGTCTCTTCGCAGCGCAGTCTTTCCCATTCATTCTCTTCTCCGTCTGTTGGTTTGAGAGGTTTAGCTGTTGGAGTCGACAATCTGACAGGAAGGAGAGAAGATTCATCTTCTCTCCTGATTGGATTCATCAAAGCAAGGCTTACCTTTCTCTCCCTTCAGCCGAGGCGTCTGCGGCGAGGCGTTCAAGCTCATTTTACTGCTTTCTGTCTTTACTTTTCATTTCCAGCACCGTTTTGTTGTTATTTCTTTTCCATTAGTTAATCCATTCCATTTCGTTGCTTTCTGTCTTTATGTTAATCACTTTAAGTCTTCATTTGTTCATTCAAACAATTGATTAATCAAAGCACAATTCATCATTTCACACTTTGTCTTTACCTTCTCTGCCTACTGTTTTTCCTTGCTGTTTTGTCTTTCATTTTCTTCTAAGCATGTCTACTTCATCTATTATTTATGTTCTCTCTACATCCATGAGTAACTAAGTCACATAGGGGCATGCTAATGACAATACTATAGGCTAAAACACGAGAACCAAGCATGTAGGATAGCTCTCGAATGCATTGATTGTATGTAAGCTTCATCCCACGGGCAATTTCGATTGGCCATCCATTTTGTCCAAAGAACTCCTAACCTCTGGAAGGAGTAAGAGTTCAGAGTCATACACTCTTGCTAGCCTCTCAAGGTAACCAGAAAACGACCTAGGAATAGGCGTTTTCCTAGTACAAATCATAACTTACTGCTTTAACAAGATGCTTAAGACCTTACTTGGACATGAGTAAACTAAAGAATCTAATGCATGAAATCGGAAGATACATGAGAATGAGTTAGTTTGATGCATAGTGAGTTGATCCAATGCTTGAGAATCGTGTGAAAATGCCTATAGAGGAGTCGTTAGTAGCCCTTGTTTCTCCATTTTACACACTTTCGCTGTTAGTAACATTGCGGTAAAATTGCTGTTCTCGCAATTCTACTAAGTTAAAAATTCTGCTTAGCTATTTTTCTCTTCGTTTATTAATCTCTTCTCTTTACGGTTGAGTTTATCATTGACTTGCACTTGTTCATGTTGCTATCCTGTATTGATTCATTAGTAATTAGGCATTTTTAAACCAAATCTACCCCATCAAATCCACCCATTCTTGCTTAACAATACACTTCACGAGTAGCTAATAATAAATCTCTGTGGGAAAACGAATGAAAAAATACTTACTACTTGCTACAAGATCATGTATGCTTGCATGTTCTGAGTGCTCTCTCTCTCTTATTGCTTATTTCTTTTACACATTGAGCACGCAACAGGCTAATTCCTCTAATGTCAGCAATCGTCCATGCAATAGCCTTTTTATGTTGCTTAAGTAATAAGATCAACTCAATTTCATGCTTTTCACTTAGTTTGGACGAAATAATAACAGGCAGAGTATCATCACTTCCTAAATATGCATACTTAAGATGTTCAGGCAATGGTTTTAATTCTAAGATAGGTGGATGCTCAATGGATGGTTTCAATGGATTCACGGATCTTTCAGTCAAATCAATAGTCATACAAACATGCTGAGGATTATTCACAGGTATGTCCAGTATTTCAGCTATGTTTAAGTCAGTTACATCTAATTGTACATAATCATTGGCATGCTTAGTTAACAACTCATGCTCAAGCTGTTCTTCCATTAGTGAATCTACTATATCCATGCTTGCACAAGATTCAGAGTCAGAAGGATACCTTAGGGCTTTAAAAACACTAAACTTCACCTCCTCATTATGAACCCTCATAGTGAGCTCACCTTTCTGGACATCAATCAGGGCCCTACCTGTGGCTAGGAATGGCCTGCCTAATAGGATGGGGACCTCCTTGTCTGCTTCATAATCCAGAATGATGAAGTCTGCAAGAAAAATAAACTTGTCAACCTTTACAAGAATATCCTCTATCTTACCCTCAGGGTAGGCTATGGATCTGTCTGCCAACTGCAAGGTGACAGTGGTGGGACGTGCTTCTCCTATTCCAAGCTGACGGAATAGTGATAGGGGCATGAGATTTATGCTGGCTCCCAGGTCACAAAGAGCTCTGCCCACGTGCTTGCCTCCCAACTCCACTGGTAGGGTGAAGGAACCAGGATCCTTCTCCTTCTTTGGCAGCTTGTTCTGGAGTATAGCACTGCACTCCTCAGTGAGATTCACTGTTTCAAATTCACCAATAATTTTTTTGTTAGTGATTATATCCTTAAAAAATTTAACATAAGAAGACATGGATTGCAAAACCTCTACAAAAGGAATATTAACATGCACTTGCTTAAGAATTTCTAAAAATTTGTTAAAGTGCACTTCCTGTTCTTGTTTTTTCTTTAGCCTTCGAGGAAATGGAGGTGGTGGCACATATGCAGGCACTTCAGGTCGCCTCAGGATAGGTGGAGGCCTTGGAATTTCTTCTAGCTCTTCTATGATTGGTTCCAGCCTTGCCCTTGATGTGCTTGTTGGTGGTTGACCTTGGTTTGGCAGAGAATCCAGTGGAGCACTAAACTCTTCATTCTCTACTCTCTTTGGTGTTTCTCTAGTGTTGCTCACCAATGGTCTACCACTTCTAAGTTCAATTGCTTGAACTTGTTCTTTTCCATCTCTCCTTGGCACCTCAGTGTCAGCAGGTAGTCTACCTTGGGGCCTACTTTTGAGTTCATTGGCTAGTTGCCCTATTTGGTTCTCTAGGCTCCTAAGGGTAGCTTGCTGACTTTGTAGAGTGGCATCTGTTGGGTTTTATGTCCTAAAACTCGTGGTTTGTAAACTGAATGTATATTCTATTTTGCAATAAAGTTGTTATTGAGATTTATTCAGTAAAGTTGTTATTGAATAAAATGAATTGTTTTTACTTTTAACCTAACTCCAATAAACAAAGAACCCATGGCTATAGGTTGTATACTTGAACTTCATGTATGACATGATTGTGGATCAAGTTCAAGTAATAGCCAGAACGGTCTATAGTATAGGGATAAGGCTGGGTACCTTATCCTGGGGACACTATTGGACGCGGCCCACTTTGTATAGTACAAACGATGTGATCCGAAATCGTTCATGTGGAGACATGTGAGTGGGGGCGTCCTATGCAATGAGTTTGCATAAGACTGAACCGCGAAACAAGTCGCTCTTTCTTTATAACTCCGTTTACTGTAAAGACCGATTTTTTCATATGATGACCTAGGTAACTCGATCTGAATCCTGAGCACGCTATGAACTCCTGTTTATTCGGGCTTATCCTTTGACTTGTATGGGTGAGAGTGGCCCGAGATCGCCGACTCAATAAGCCTACCATCTTGGGGATAAGACCGGGTAGGTAGCTGGGAACATAGTCCTGCGAGATGGAATTCACTCCTACCCGCTCTGAGGGATTAGTAGAGAGGTTCTTCCCTTAAGTGCTGACTCCAGGTCTTGAACTAGGGATCCCACCCTCTCATTGGCCCGAGAGGGACTTGGTATAGTGATGAGATCACATACCAATCGGTTTGGTGGTTGGACCACAAACCAATAGTTCATTAGAGGATCAGTGGGACTTAAGGAACAAGATGTAATTACGGGGGTAAAACGGTTATTTTGACCCAGCTATAATTACGAACGACCTGTGAAGGATCGATTTACTGATGATGGTTATATCAAGAGGACAGAAATATATCTACGGTGAGGAGAGTGCAACCCTTGGACTTTAGTGGAGTCTCCGGGGGTTAACGAATGTTGGTTAGCTTGGTTAAAGAGTTTGACCGGTTAATCTCGTATCGTTGGAGCTCATGATCTGTAGGTCCTTTAGGTTCTCCTGGCTAGCTCGGATTAAGCCGTGTAACAATATGAGAGAAAAAGAATTTGAATTTATTGAAATTCGGTTTTGGAAGAATGATGGACATATTTAAATATGATTTAAATATGGGATCGGTGTAAAACATGAATAGGGATTCATGTGTGATGATTCGGTTTAAGAAACCGAGATTAGTCTTATTATTTAATTAATATTTGATATTGAATTAAATAATAATATTAATTAATTAAAAAGTTTAATTAATTATAATTTATTTTGCTTATTAAAATTAATTATGAATTAATTTTAAAATGACAAAATATTACAAGTGTGATTATAAGTCAAAGTGGAATTATCCATGTTGAGTGGATTTATCCAAGTTGAGTGGGTTTATCCAAGTTGTGAAGTGGATTGTGAATCACCAACAACATGCATATAAACTCATCAATTTTGGAACACTTGGTTGAAGACTAATCCATCCAATTTGAGGTGTCATGCTAAGTAAAGACTTTGTTGCATGTGAATTGCCTATAAATTGGATGAAGTTCAAATGGTTTGAACTTGATGAAATTTCAAAGAGTTTGAATGTTGGATGAGCATGAAGAGTTCATGTTACTTGAGAAATTAGAAAGCTAAGTGTTAGACTTCTTCTCACAAAATCCTCATCACTTTCATCTTCCCATCTTCTTCTTCCAAACTTTTTCTTTCATAAAGGAGTCCCACCACTCCGTTGCTCGGCCCGAGGATAGCGGGACTACCGGAAGTGGTTCTCGAGGAGTTCGAGGGAAGCTTCGAAGGGTTCGTGAGGAGATTTGAGCTTTGGAAGAGAAGTCTTTAGAACTACAAGAGGTATGTGTTCTAATTCCTTTTATTTCAAAGCTTTGTGCATGTTTCTTATTTAGCTAAATTGATGAAATTAGAGTGCCAATGATCCGTCTCGCTTCCGCTGCGCTACATGCGCTCCATCAATTGGTATCAGAGCGTTTTTTGGTCACTCAATTTGCATCAATTTAAGCTCGGTGGGTATTTGTTTTAGAAATTATTTTTCTGGGCGTCTAAAGTGTGATTCCGGTTTTGGCATTTTTTTTGAGCTTTTATTTGTACTTTGTTTTGTAATTGCCCGGGCGTGTATGGGCTTTAATGTGTGAAGAAGAGTCTGTAAAAAATTCGGAGTCATTAGAGTCCATATAGGCTTTCAATTCAAAGACAGAAGCTCGGGTGTCGAAAAAAACAGCATGCTGTTTTTTTGCTGTTTTTTTTTCTGCAAAATTCCAGCACAAAACCGGTTCAGCGCAAGGTGGAAGAAACAGTCCGGTTCGGTCCTCGGGTGGTCCGGTTCACTGAAAGTCAGACCGGTTCCTTGTTCTTCACCCTCTGGAGGTCCGGTTCAGCGTTCGTTTGGTCCAGTTCGGGTCGGTATTGGTCCAGTTACGGGCTGTTGAAGTCGGGACAGTTGTTATGGACCGGTTCAGTTTTTTTTTGAAGTTTTGAAGTTGCTGTTTTTTTTGGTCGGATCAAGCAAATTCAAGCTGGTTCGTGGCGGTTCGAAGGGTTCGGAAGCGTCTCAACTTAGTTGATGAATTATTATTGTAATAATTTAGTTGCTTGCTTGTCCGTGATGCCAAAACCGGTCCACTTTAGTGTGTTTAATTAATTATGCATTGTGAATGTATGTTTTAATTAAAGTATCTTGTATGTGCATAAAGTATGCCATATAGATTTCAAATCCCACCATAGGAAGCATGTTGCATGCATTGAAAGTATAATATAAGTGTTATGTTGTATAGTATGCATGCTTAATTCATGAGAATTAATATAAGTGTTATATTAATTTATGAATTGGATGTTGCTTGTTTAAAAGTAAAATTAATATAAGTGTTATATTAATTGTGAAATTAAACATACAACATAGTTGCCTTAGTTGAATATAATTGTTATATTCTTGCTTGGGAAGCATGTTATAAATTGAATGTAATGGTTATATTCTAGCTTAGGAAGCATGTTATAGAATGTCTTTGTTTTATAAAGCGTTGTAAAATGAGATAGACATTTAAAATATATAACAAAGATAAATGCATGCTCACTAAGGGTTAAAGAATTCCAATGCGATTAGGAATTTAGTATCGATTCGTTTTAATAGTTAAAATAGGTCGATATCTTGTAAAGCTAAGGTTACGAGAGAACTCACCCGGTTTGATCCTGCACTAAGGTTGGAGGTATTTAAGATGACGGTTTACGGAACACCTCCTACCTGGGGATCGATCCGGTACTTGAGTTAAGTTAACCCGGCTTTATGAGCATGCACGTGAGAGGTGTAAGGTTATAAAACGTTTATCACCTAGACATCTTAGGTAAAAGTATGTTCTACCTAGACTTAGGTTTTATTGTCTTAGCCGGATAATGCCTAAGTAAAACTTTACCCAAACCATTCTAAAATACTTAGTAGTGGTGTTGAGAAGGTATATATGATATATCAATCTCCTCCTACGTTCTCCGCAAAGTTCACACCGTGAGATTTATGCTCGGCCTCGTGATGTCAATAGGGCATCCCCATTCGGATGGTGTTTGCATAAATCAAGAGCAAGGTGAATGGAGAAAGTATTTATAGTAAGTGGGAGAAGGAAGTATGTCAATACATCCTGCGGTCTCCTCCATTAGGTTGAACCGTGAGATTCCCATGTTCCGCCTGCTGGTTGCCCATAGTAGCACCGTCCATTCGGAGGGCCGTTTCATGGGAGTCGGAACAACTCAATCTCCAGAAATGGATAGGGTCTCTTAGGTCCATTCCCAACTCTGACATTTCCATTCGGTTGCACTGTTGGGGCCGACCTCTGAGTTCTGAAAATGGCGGGTCACACTTACAAGGATTACTAAGTTGTTAGTAGATTCTTGACCGAAGTAGCGATAACTAAGGTGCTATAGGAATATGAGTTATTCTGGTATTAACATTTAGTCAAGAATGTCTTGGTTCAGTGAAGGAGTGATTGACTGCCCCTCGGTAGCGGTTGCTCTGACTCACTGAAGTATCGTTGCAAATTAATAATGATTTTTTGGGTACATTATTACTTTTGCTAAAGTTCTTGATTGGTTGTTAAAAATAGGTTAAGTTCAATTCACTAATAGAATTCATTCTTTTCAGCATGTCTAGCTCGTTTATCCAATTACTAGCTTCTGATAAACTAAACGGCGATAACTACACGACCTGGAAATCGAACTTGAATACGATTCTTGTTATCGATGATCTTAGGTTTGTCTTAACAGAGGAATGTCCTCCCCCTCCTAGCTCATCTGCAACTCGAACTGTTCGAGATGCATTTGACAGGTGGACTAGGGCTAATGATAAAGCCCGAGTCTACATCTTGGCCAGCACATCCGATGTGTTAGCTAAGAAGCATGAGGTAATGGTCTCCGCTAAGGAGATCATGGATTCATTACAGATGATGTTTGGACAACCGTCCTCATCGGTCTATCATGATACCCTCATGGCGAGCAAAGCTAAGAAGAAACAACTAAGTAAATATGATTTACTCGTTGTTGAAACATGTTTAGTGGAACATGATAGTTCTGCCTGGATACTGGATTCAGGAGCCACTAACCATGTTTGTTCTTCTTTCCAGGAAACTAGTTCCTGGCAGCTGCTTGCTGAAGGTGAGATAACTCTCAGGGTTGGAACAGGAGAGGTTGTCTCAGCCAAGGCAGTGGGAACTGTCAAGTTGTTATATAGAGATAGTTTCATTTTACTTGAAAATGTACTGTTGGTTCCTAGCTTTAAAAGGAACCTTGTATCTATCTCTTGTTTACTTGAACATTTGTATAAAGTATCTTTTGATTTTAATGAAGCGTTCATTAGCAAAAGAGGTGTACATATATGTTCTGCGAAACTTGAAAACAACTTGTATGTGTTAAGACCAACAGAGGCAAAAGCTATTTTGAACACCGAGATGTTTAAAACAGCTCAAACTCAAACTAAAAGGCAGAAACTTTCTCCAAGTACCTATCTTTGGCACTTGAGACTAGGCCACATTAATCTCAATAGGATTGGGAGATTGGTTAAGAGTGGTCTCCTAAATCAGTTAGAGGACAACTCTTTACCACCATGTGAGTCTTGTCTTGAGGGCAAGATGACCAAACGATCTTTTTCTGAAAAAGGTCATAGGTCCAAAGAAACTCTAGAGCTTGTACATTCAGATCTTTGTGGTCCGATGAATGTTAAAGCACGGGGAGGGTATGAATATTTCATCAGCTTCATTGATGATTATTCTAGGTACGGCTATCTTTACCTAATGCATCATAAGTCCGAAGCTCTTGAAAAGTTCAAGGAGTATAAGGCAGAGGTTGAGAACACATTAGGTAAAACGATTAAAATACTCCGATCAGATCGAGGTGGAGAGTATATGGATTTAAGATTCCAGGACTATATGATAGAACATGGAATACTATCCCAACTCTCAGCGCCCGGAACACCGCAGCAGAACGGTGTGTCCGAAAGGAGAAATAGAACCCTGTTAGACATGGTTCGATCTATGATGAGCTATGCTCAACTGCCTAGTTCGTTTTGGGGATATGCAGTAGAGGCTGCTGTATATATTTTGAACATGGTTCCCTCTAAGAGTGTTTCAGAAACACCTTATGAGTTATGGAGAGGGCGTAAAGGTAGTTTACGTCACTTCAGAATTTGGGGGTGTCCGGCACATGTGTTGGTGCCCAATCCAAAGAAATTGGAACATCGTTCAAAATTATGCCTATTCGTAGGCTACCCCAAGGAAACGAAAGGTGGTCTATTTTACGATCCTCAACAAGATAAGGTGCTTGTATCGACAAACACCACATTCTTAGAGGAAGACCACATGAGAGATCATCAACCTTCGAGCAAAATTGTTTTGACCGAACTTTCCAGGAAAGCTACAGATGGGTCAACAAGAGTTGTTGATCAGGCTGGTCCTTCTCAAGAGTTGAGAATACCTCGACGTAGTGGGAGGGATGTGAGACAACCCGACCGCTACATGGGTTTAGCGGAAACCCAGGTCGTCATACCTGATGACGGCGTTGAGGATCCATTGACCTTTAAACAGGCAATGAATGACATAGACAAGGACCAGTGGCTTAAAGCCATGGACCTCGAAATGGAGTCGATGTACTTCAATTCGGTCTGGGATCTTGTAGAGCAACCTGATGGTGAAAGACCTATCGGTTGTAAGTGGATCTACAAGAGGAAACGAGACCAAGCCGGTAAGGTGCAAACCTTTAAGGCTCGACTTGTGGCAAAGGGTTATTCCCAGAGGGAAGGGGTGGACTATGAAGAAACCTTCTCCCCTGTTGCCATGTTAAAGTCGATTAGAATACTCTTGTCCATTGCCACGTTTTATGATTATGAAATTTGGCAAATGGATGTCAAGACAACCTTTCTTAATGGCAATCTTGAAGAGAGTATCTATATGGCTCAACCAGAGGGGTTCATAATTCAGGGTCAAGAGCAAAAGGTTTGCAAGCTTAATCGATCCATTTATGGGTTGAAGCAAGCGTCTAGATCCTGGAATATAAGGTTTGATACTGCGATCAAATCCTATGGCTTTGAACAGAATGTTGACGAACCTTGTGTCTACAAGAAAATAGTCAATTCTGTTGTAGCTTTCTTAGTCTTATATGTAGATGATATCCTACTCATTGGGAATGATGTAGGGTTCCTGACTGACGTTAAGCAATGGCTAGCGACCCAATTCCAAATGAAAGATTTGGGAGAGGCTCAGTTTGTTCTAGGGATTCAAATCGTAAGGAATCGTAAGAACAAAACGTTAGCGTTGTCTCAAGCATCTTATATCGACAAGGTGTTGATACGATATTCGATGCAGAATTCCAAGAAGGGTTCTTTACCTTTCAGGCATGGAATTCAATTGTCAAAGGAAGAGTGTCCTAAGACACCTCAAGAAGTTGAGGATATGAGACGAATTCCCTATGCATCAGCAGTCGGTAGTCTGATGTACGCCATGTTATGTACACGACCCGACATATGCTATGCAGTAGGAATTGTCAGTAGGTACCAGTCCAATCCAGGATATGATCATTGGACTGCCGTTAAACACATCCTCAAGTATCTTCGGAGAACGAGAGACTATGTGCTCGTGTATGGCGCGAAGGATTTGATCCTTACAGGATACACTGACTCTGATTTTCAAACCGATAAGGATTCGAGGAAATCCACATCGGGATCAGTGTTCACTCTTAACGGAGGGGCAATAGTATGGAGGAGTATAAAGCAAGGTTGTATTGCTGACTCCACCATGGAAGCTGAGTATGTCGCGGCTTGCGAAGCTGCGAAAGAGGCTGTATGGCTTAGAAAGTTCTTGACGGATTTGGAAGTTGTTCCAAATATGAATTTGCCTATCACACTTTATTGTGATAATACTGGTGCTGTGGCAAATTCGAGAGAACCAAGAAGCCATAAGCGTGGAAAGCACATAGAGCGGAAATATCATCTCATCAGGGAGATAGTGCATCGAGGAGACGTGATCGTCATGCAGATCGCCTCAGAGCACAATATTGCTGATCCGTTTACAAAGTCCCTCACGGCTAAAGTGTTCGAGGGGCACCTAGTGAGTCTAGGACTACGAGTTGTACAGTAGGATAGTGGGAGAAAAACCATGGAAATATTTGATATTCCAGTTTTTCTCATCCCGCATGTAATACTCCACTGACGTTTTAGTCCAAGTGGGAGTTTGTTGGGTTTTATGTCCTAAAACTCGTGGTTTGTAAACTGAATGTATATTCTATTTTGCAATAAAGTTGTTATTGAGATTTATTCAGTAAAGTTGTTATTGAATAAAATGAATTGTTTTTACTTTTAACCTAACTCCAATAAACAAAGAACCCATGGCTATAGGTTGTATACTTGAACTTCATGTATGACATGATTGTGGATCAAGTTCAAGTAATAGCCAGAACGGTCTATAGTATAGGGATAAGGCTGGGTACCTTATCCTGGGGACACTATTGGACGCGGCCCACTTTGTATAGTACAAACGATGTGATCCGAAATCGTTCATGTGGAGACATGTGAGTGGGGGCGTCCTATGCAATGAGTTTGCATAAGACTGAACCGCGAAACAAGTCGCTCTTTCTTTATAACTCCGTTTACTGTAAAGACCGATTTTTTCATATGATGACCTAGGTAACTCGATCTGAATCCTGAGCACGCTATGAACTCCTGTTTATTCGGGCTTATCCTTTGACTTGTATGGGTGAGAGTGGCCCGAGATCGCCGACTCAATAAGCCTACCATCTTGGGGATAAGACCGGGTAGGTAGCTGGGAACATAGTCCTGCGAGATGGAATTCACTCCTACCCGCTCTGAGGGATTAGTAGAGAGGTTCTTCCCTTAAGTGCTGACTCCAGGTCTTGAACTAGGGATCCCACCCTCTCATTGGCCCGAGAGGGACTTGGTATAGTGATGAGATCACATACCAATCGGTTTGGTGGTTGGACCACAAACCAATAGTTCATTAGAGGATCAGTGGGACTTAAGGAACAAGATGTAATTACGGGGGTAAAACGGTTATTTTGACCCAGCTATAATTACGAACGACCTGTGAAG
Organism: Herpetospermum pedunculosum; assembly: GCA_028017165.1. Lineage (NCBI taxonomy): Eukaryota > Viridiplantae > Streptophyta > Magnoliopsida > Cucurbitales > Cucurbitaceae > Herpetospermum > Herpetospermum pedunculosum. The sequence goes on from CM051526.1 coordinate 15,763,296, forward strand.
GATCGATTTACTGATGATGGTTATATCAAGAGGACAGAAATATATCTACGGTGAGGAGAGTGCAACCCTTGGACTTTAGTGGAGTCTCCGGGGGTTAACGAATGTTGGTTAGCTTGGTTAAAGAGTTTGACCGGTTAATCTCGTATCGTTGGAGCTCATGATCTGTAGGTCCTTTAGGTTCTCCTGGCTAGCTCGGATTAAGCCGTGTAACAATATGAGAGAAAAAGAATTTGAATTTATTGAAATTCGGTTTTGGAAGAATGATGGACATATTTAAATATGATTTAAATATGGGATCGGTGTAAAACATGAATAGGGATTCATGTGTGATGATTCGGTTTAAGAAACCGAGATTAGTCTTATTATTTAATTAATATTTGATATTGAATTAAATAATAATATTAATTAATTAAAAAGTTTAATTAATTATAATTTATTTTGCTTATTAAAATTAATTATGAATTAATTTTAAAATGACAAAATATTACAAGTGTGATTATAAGTCAAAGTGGAATTATCCATGTTGAGTGGATTTATCCAAGTTGAGTGGGTTTATCCAAGTTGTGAAGTGGATTGTGAATCACCAACAACATGCATATAAACTCATCAATTTTGGAACACTTGGTTGAAGACTAATCCATCCAATTTGAGGTGTCATGCTAAGTAAAGACTTTGTTGCATGTGAATTGCCTATAAATTGGATGAAGTTCAAATGGTTTGAACTTGATGAAATTTCAAAGAGTTTGAATGTTGGATGAGCATGAAGAGTTCATGTTACTTGAGAAATTAGAAAGCTAAGTGTTAGACTTCTTCTCACAAAATCCTCATCACTTTCATCTTCCCATCTTCTTCTTCCAAACTTTTTCTTTCATAAAGGAGTCCCACCACTCCGTTGCTCGGCCCGAGGATAGCGGGACTACCGGAGGTGGTTCTCGAGGAGTTCGAGGGAAGCTTCGAAGGGTTCGTGAGGAGATTTGAGCTTTGGAAGAGAAGTCTTTAGAACTACAAGAGGTATGTGTTCTAATTCCTTTTATTTCAAAGCTTTGTGCATGTTTCTTATTTAGCTAAATTGATGAAATTAGAGTGCCAATGATCCGTCTCGCTTCCGCTGCGCTACATGCGCTCCATCAGCATCATTCTTGGCAATGTACTCTGTTGCGTGCTCAATGTGTTAAAATAAATAAGCAATAAGATAGATAGAGCACTCAGAACATGCAAGCATACATGATCTTATAGCAAGTAGTAAGTATTTTTTCATTCGTTTTCCCACAGAGATTTATTATGAGCTACACGTGAAGTGTATTTGTTAAGAAAGAAGGGATGGGTTTGAGGAGGTAGAATTGGTTTTAAGTTGTCTATTTTCTACGGAATATGTAAAGGGTAGCAACATAAACAAGTGCAAGTGAAAAAGAGAAGAGACTAATAAACGAAGAGGAAGTTGGCTAAACAGAATTTTAAATTTAGCAGAATTGCGGAAACAACAATTCTACCGCAATGTTACTAACAGCGAAAGTGTGTAAAATGGAGAAACAAAGGCTACTAACGACTCCTCTATAGGCATTTTCTCACGATTCTCAAGCATTGGATCAACTCTCTATGCATCAAACTCACTCAATCTCATGTATCTTCCGATTTCATGCATTAGATTCTTTAGTTTACTCATGTCCAAGTAAGGTCTTAAGCATCTTGTTAAAGCAGAAAGCTATGGTTTGTACTAGGAAAACGCCTATTCCTAGGTCGTTTTCTGGCTACCTTGAAAGGCTAGCATGAGTGTATGACTCTGAACTCTTACTCCTTCCAGAGGTTAGGAGTTCTTTGGACAAAATGGATGGCCAATCGAAATTGCCCGTGGGATGAAGCTTACATACAATCAATGCTTCGAGAGCTATCCTACATGCTTGGTTCACGTTTTTTAGCCTATAGTATTGTCATTAGCATGCCCCTATGTGACTTAGTTACTCATGGATATAGGGAGAACATAAATAAGAGATAAAACATACATGCTTAGAAGGAATTTAAAGACAAAACAGTAAGGAAAAACAGTAGACCGCAAAGGCAAGAAACTGTGAAATGCTGAATTTTGCTTTTGATTACTTGATTGTTTGAATGAACAAAGAAAAGCTTAAAGTGAATAACACAAAGACAGAAAGCAACGAAATGCAATAAACTAGCTACTAGAACAGAAACAACAACTAAACAACGCTGGAAATTAGAAATGAAAGACAGAAAGCAGGTAAGTGAGCTTGGACGCCTCGTCGCAACCGCCTCAGCTGCAGGATGAGAAAGGTCAGCCTTGCTTGGATGAATCCAATCGGGAGAGAAGATGAATCTTCTCTCCTTCCTATCAGATTATCGACTCCAACAGCTAAACTTCGCAAACCAACAGACGGCAAAGAAAAACAGGAGAAAAGATGGAGCTGCGAGAAGACTTCTACGCTTTCGGATGATGATTGAACCCTCGACTTTGACCCCCTTTTATAGTAATCTGCAGGTGCGTTTGCGCCAAGGAGAACCATCAATCCTCAACGTCGTACTTCAAAATGGATGGAGGAGAAAGACCGAATCCCTGAAATAACGGAAAATAACAGAAAAGGATCAGCCAACTTACGGATTTCACTTAAAACATTGTTGTTTTAGCAATGTTTCCGCAATGCTGCCGCAATGCCTATTTTTCACTCTTTTCCTTCGGTTTTCATTCCTTTTCTTTCCTTTTTCACACAAGTCCTAATTTAGCTACCTTCTTTTAATTCTCATATATAAGCATAGGTTTAAGCTAAATCCTATCAAAAACACCTAAGAGTGTACATCTTTCTAAGATAAATAAGTCCTAAAAAGGTCACTTTTGGAGACGTAACATACTCCTTAAGTAAATTTTCTACAGAAGACCCTATTGGTTGGTTATATGGTTTTTGATACATGGATTGGTTATTTTAAGGAGTGAAACCAGGTGTTCCACTCGGTCTTGGTTGGTTGGGAGCTTGGTTAGTATTCTGTTGCCCACCCCAAGAAAGATTTGGGTGGTTCCTCCAACCAGGATTGTAAGTGTTAGAATAGGGGTTGTTCCTAGGCTGCTGTTGGCTTCCAACATAGCAGACTAAGGCTGGATTCCCAGGGCAGTATTCATACAAGTGCCCTTCCCCACAGAATCCACAGATTAGTGTCTCACCTTGTCTTGTTTGTGCCCCCATTGAGATGGCTGCTGCGGTGTTGACACTGGATTGAAGATTGGTTTGAGCCATTTGTTTGACTAGGTTGGTCAGGGCATTTATTTGGTTGCTCATTGCACTAAGAGCATCCTTGTCTTGAGCTCTACTTGGCTCTACTGGATCATCTGACCACCTACAGTGAGATGCTGAGATCTTCTCCAAGATCTCATAGGCTTCGTTATAGATTTTAGAAAGCATGGAACCACCAGCTGAAGAATTCAGCACTTGCCTTGTGCTGGGGTTACATCCTTTGAAAAAGACTTCTATTTGGATACACCATGGGATGCCATGGTGTGGACATTTAAGCAGAAGGTCTTTGAACCTTGTCCAAGATTCGTGAAGAGACTCATTTTCAGCTTGTTTGAATTTAATAATGTCATCACGGAAATTTGAATTCCTATCAGGTGGGAAATATTTGACTAGGAATTTCTCAGCCAGATCTGTCCAATTGACAACTGATCCGGAAGGTAATGAGTTTAACCACGTTTTGGCTTTGTCCCTTAAGGAATAAGGGAAGAGGTAAAGCCTCAAAGCTTCTTGGGAAACTCCAGGGATGAGAAAGGTATCACTAACTCCTAGGAAGTTTCTAAGATGGTTGTGGGGGTCCTCATTTTCTACTCCAAATAATTGTCCCACAGTGGACAACATTTGGAACATTACTGGCTTTAACTCGAATGAGTTGGCAGTAATTTCAGGGCGGATTATACTGGGGTTCATCTCCCCAGGCATAGGTACTAGGTAGGAGAGGATGGCACTATCCTTGTCATTCGCTATTTCGATGGGATTGCGAGTGGTAGGTACTGGATTTGGGTCTGGCCTTTCCATTTCTTCTTGATAGAATTGCGGAGACTCTGCGGTTTCAGCAATTATTTGAGGTATAGAGGGTTGGTTAAAGAGACGTTTCTTAGCTCTATTTCTGGCCCTAAGTAATGTCTCAAGCTCAGGATTGAACTCTAGATCGCTACTTGAAGGCTCATTCATAAACTAACCAATTGGTACCTGCAAAAGAAATGAGAAAAGATTAGTTCCAATAGATATTAAGATTTGTGTTTCTAACTTAACAAACTTCGTTTTCACTAAACTAAATCCCCGGCAGCGGCGCCAAAAACTTGTTGCGTGCTCAATGTTTAAAAGAAATATGCAAGGATACAGCACTCAGAACATGCAAGCATACATGATCTTGTAGCAAGTAATAAGTATTTTTTCATTCGATTTCCCACAGAGATTTATTCTTAGTTACTCGTGAAGTGTGTTGTTAAGTAAGAATGGGTGGATTAAATGGGGTAGATTTGATTTTGAGGTGCCTAATTACTAAGTAATAAGTAGAGGATGCAAGCATGAACAAGGGTAAATAAATACTAAACTTGAATGTAAAGAGAAGAGAAAAACAAACGAAGAGAAAAATGGCTAAGGCAGAATTTTTAACTAAGGGAATTGCGGAAACAGCAATTATACCGCAATGTTCTTAACAGCGAAATGTGTGTAAAGTGTGGAAACAAGGGCTACTAATGACTCCTCTATAGGCTTTTTTCTACGATTCTCAAGCAGTAGATCAACTCACCATGCATCAAACGAACTCGTTCTCATGTATCTTCCGATTTCATGCATTAGATTCTTTAGTTTACTCATGTCCAAGTAAGGTCTTAAGCATCTTGTTAAAACAGTAAGTTAAGATTTGTACTAGGAAAACGCCTATTCCTAGGACGTTTTCTGGCTACCTTGAGAGTCTAGCATGAGTGTATGACTCTGAACTCTTACTCCTTCCAGAGGTTAGGAGTTCTTTGGACAAAATGGATGGCCAATCGAAATTGCCCGTGGGATGAAGCTTACATACAATCAATGCATTCGAGAGCTATCCTACATGCTTGATTCACGTGTTTCTACCTATAGATTTGTCATTAGCATGCCCTTATGTGGTTTAGTTACTCATGGATGCAGATAGAATGGGAAGAGTAGATGAAGATGAAATGCTTAATGGAAGATTAAAGACAAATCAGAAGACAGAAACGATAAACAGAGAAGTGAAGAGATTGCAAAGTGATGAAATATTGCTTTGATTAAGTAAAGTTTGAACTAAATAAATGACAGCCTTGAACAACTAAAGTAAAGCAGAAAGCAACGAAATGGAATAAAGTAGCAAACTAAAAGGGAAATAACAACAAACAGCAATGGAAATGGAAAGCTAAGACAGAAAAACAATAAATCCGAGCGTGATCGCCTCGGCTGAAGGGAGAGAAAGGCAAGCCTTGCTTGGATGAATCCAATCAGAAGAGAAGATGAATCTTCTCTCCTTCCTATCAGATTGTCGACTCCAACAGCTGAACCTCTCACACCAACAGACGGAGAAGAGAAAGAATGGGAAAGACTGCGTTTGAACTGGAAGACTACGCTGTTCGAGTATGTTTCAACCTTCCACTTTGACCTCCTTTTATAGTATTCTGCAGGTGCGATTGGGTCAAGGAGAACCATCCATTCTCAACGTCGTACTACTACGTGGCTGCAGGAGAAAGAATGAATCCCTGAAAGGTCGGAACAAAACAGAAAATAGTTAGACAACTTACTGATTTCACTTAAAACATTGCGGTTTTAGCATTATTTCCGCAATGCCTCCGCAATGCATAATTTTCATTCCTTTAAGTTCGTTTTTAACTCCTTTTCTTTCCTTTTGCCTATAAGTCCTAATTTAGCTTCATTCTTCTAATTCTCATATATAAGCACAAGTTCAAGCTAAATCCTACCAAAAACACTTACAAATGTACAACTTCCTATCACAAATAAGTCCTAAAATAGTCACTTTTGGAGACGTAACACCTGCGCACGAAGGAGAGAACCAGACAGCTGCCTTGGCCGTGAGGGTAGCACTCATCAGAGTGTGCTTCCCATTGCGTGAGATCGTCCAAGCTGCCTCAGGTTGGCCTATGATGCGCAATGCTTCTTCCAGGACAGCCTCAGTTGGAGCGTCGATGATCCTCGCATAGTCAGTATGTTTCTGCCCCTTGAGGCCATAGGCTTCATTGATAGCCTTGGCTGAAAAATCAACCTCAATCCCCCTTACTATGGACAGACCATCCTCAGGGTGCGTCAGGTTTGCATAGAAGTCGTACACCATGCTGGAGTAGGCGGGGACGGGCGGTCTGCACAGCTCTTCCCAGCCGTGGTTGGTGATCCCTGCACGCAAGAATTGCGGCAGGTCTGCCAATGCGTCAAGAAACCCCTTCTCATGGAGTAGGTCTTTTTTTCTCAGTTCAGTGCCCCGTGATTCATCATCAGAAGATACATACCTCACAGCTTGAGGTTCGTCTTCGGGGTACCACTTGGCTTTCCCCTTATCCCGTGCCTTGGCCGATTCAGCAGCCTCGACCTTCAGCCTCTTCAAAGAAGGCTCACTACTGACCTTCTTCTACTTGGATCTTTTTGAAGCTTTCGACCGTTTGGCCTTTACAACCTTAGGTGCTTTCTTCCTCAGCCGTGCCCTGGTGGTGATCTGCTGCAGGCAGTCCCCCAACGTCTCATCCATCGAATCTCCCCCCTCTGCTGGGCTATCGGGGCTGACTTCCCTCAAAGGAGAGAAAACTTCATCTTCCTCGGCCGTTTCTTCGCCCGGCGCTGATTCTTGATGTTCTTCAATTGGAATTTCAGGCTCGGGCGTTTGCGATGATGGCGATGCCTCAGGGCTTTGTGGAGGTGGAGATAGCTCAGGGCTCTGTGGAGATGGAGATGGCTCGGGGCTTCGTCTGGCCGTCTCGTAGGATGGACGACCACTCCCTTGACTCTCCACAGTGGGAGTCTTTTCCTTGATCGGTGCATCTTCGACTGCCATCTTCCATTTTCTCTTCTTGGGCGTACCTGCTGGTTCAGATGGACCAGTAGGGATTTCGGTCACCACCTTCCACTTCTTCTTGCGGACAGGAAGCTTAGAAGGTCGTTCGGGTCGCGCAGCTTCGGCATCTGCCAAGGCAAGTAGTGCCTCTCTCGCAGCTGCCTCTGCGTCGGTTGCCTTCTTCTTGGAAGCAGATCTCTCAGCCCGTGTAAGCACCATTGTCGAATCGGAGAGATCTGAAAATAGGAATTGCAGAGGAAGAAGAAGATAGATTTCTCGAAGTTCAACGAGTGAAGGAAGCGTACAGGCCACAGCTGTTCTAACGGCTATTTTTAATCAAGTGAATCCCAACGGCTATTTCTGTTGCGGTTTCAGCAAATCCACCGCAATTAAATGGCCGTTGGAGATTTTCTTGATTTAAATCCCAAGATTCTCACAACTCAATCTTTGATTCGGCTCGATTTCTTCCCCGATTCTTTACCCTTGATTCATCTCCTTGATTTCTTCTTTTGATCCCCTATTAAAACATACAAAATTAACATCAAATTCGTAATAAAAATCACACCTAAACATACAAAAATAACAACCGAAGAAATTCAAAACAACAAAAAAAAAACTAAGGCATAGCCTCGCATGGACGAGCACAGTAATCACTCGTCCTCTCTCGGTTTTATTTTCAAGCTTCAGATAAAAGGAAGGTCGAAAGTGTCTTCACATCTCCTTCCTCGTAGTAGTGTTTCAAACATGCACCATTGACCATGAACGGTTGCTCGTGCTGCAGGTTTCTAATCTCAATTGCACCATGAGCAAACACATTAGTTATAACAAAAGTACCTGACCATCTGGACTTAAGTTTGCCTGGAAATAACCTCAACCTTCAGTTAAATAACAAGACATGCTGGCCTTTCTTAAAGTCCTTAATCCTAAGTCTACTATCATGCCAAATTTTAGTTTTTTCCTTATATATTTTAGCATTTTCATAGGACATATGTCTCAGCTCATCAAGCTCATGCAATTGCAGAGACCGCAATGTTCCTGCATCGGTCACGCAATAATTTAGCTCTTTTAGGGCCCAAAATGCCTTGATTTCCAATTCGAATGGTATGTGACATGCTTTGCCATACACAAGTCTATAAGGAGACATACCTAGGGGTGTCTTATATGCAGTCCTATATGCCCAAAGTGCATCCTCTAACTTAAACGGCCAATCTTTTCTATTGGGTTTGACAACTTTTTCGAGTATGTTTTTAATCTCCCTATTTGATATTTCAGCTTGTCCATTCGAATGTGGATGATAAGGGGTGGCTACTCTATGTCTAACATTGTACTTAGCCAACACTTTTTCCATAGCTTTATTAATAAAGTGTGTCCTTTCATCAATAATTATCGCACGAGGTGTACCAAACCTAGTAAAGATATGTCTATTAAGGAATTTAATGACTGTCTTGGCATCATTTGTTGGACATGCTATGGCTTCTACCCATTTAGATACATAGTCTACAGCTACAAGTATGTAAAGGTTACCTGCTGATGGGGGAAATGGTCCCATGAAGTCAATGCCCCACACATCAAAGAGCTCCAACTCTAAGATGTAAGTGAGAGGCATCTCATCCTTCCGACTGAGGTTACCTGTTCTCTGGCATTCATTGCAGCTGTGTGCATGGTCGTGGGCATCTTTGAAGATCGTGGGCCAATAGTAGCCACTCTGGAACACCTTTGCAGCTGTTCTTTGGCCACCAAAGTGTCCACCATAGGGAGATGTATGGCAGTGCAGCAGCACAGACTTCGCTTCAGCAGCTGACACACACTTCCTCAGCAAACCATCAGTACATGTCTTGTAGAGTGTAGGATCGTCCCAGATGAACTTCCTAGCTTCGTGTAGAAACCTCTTCTTTTCTTGTCCTCCCTTGAAAGTTGGTAGTACCTGCGAGGCAAGGAAGTTAGCAATATCAGCAAACCAAGGTTCCTCATCGTTATCACGATGTACTAACACAAAGACATGCTCATCGATAAAGGCATCAGAAATTGCGGTTTCCGCAATTTTATCGCAATTATGTCGCAATCTAGAAAGATGATCTGCAACTACATTTTCGCATCATTTCTTATCTCTAATGTCTAGATCAAACTCCTGCAGCAACAATACTCATCTAATTAACCTAGGCTTAGCATCAACCTTCCTCATAAGGTATTTTAGTGCAGAATGATCGGTGTACACAATGGTCCTAGTGCCTACAATGTAATTCCTAAACTTCTCGCAGGCAAACACTACAGCTAGCATTTCCTTTTCCATGGTTGTGTAATTACATTGTGCCTCATTCAGTGTCTTACTAGCATAGTATACAGGGTGTGTTAGTTTGTCAATCTTTTGTCCTAGCATAACCCCTATTGCATAGTCACTCGCAACACATAACATCTCAAATGGAAGGTCCCAATTTGGTCCTACTATAATAGGTGCTTTGACAAATGCTTCCTTAAGGGTTGTCCAAGCTAAGAAACATTTTTTTGAGAAGATGAATGGCTTATTCAGCTCTAGAAGCTCACACAGAGGTTTAGAGATCTTTGAAAAGTTCTTAATGAACCTTCTTTAGAAACCTGCGTGTCCTAAGAAACTTCTAATACCTTTCACATTCTGAGGTTCCACTAACTTCTCTATTATTTCAATCTTGGCCCCGTCGACCTCTACTCCTACTCTAGACACTCTATGACCTAGGACTATCCCTTCTTCCACCATAAAGTGGCATTTCTCCCAATTAAGGACTAGGTTGGTCTCCTCACACCTAGCTAGGACTTGTCCTGAGTTCTCTAAACAGTTTGTAAAAGAATCACCAAAGACTGAGAAGTCATCCATAAATATCTCTATCATGGATTCATCTAAGTCAGAGAAAATGGCCAACATACACCTTTGTAACGTCGCTGGTGCATTGCATAAGCCAAAAGGCATTCTGCGAAAAGTAAATGTTCCAAAGGGACATGTGAAGGTTGTTTTCTCCTGGTCCACAGGGTCTATAGTGATTTGGTTATATCCAGAATAACCATCTAGAAAGCAGTAGTAGGCTCGGCCAGCTATTCTATCTAACATCTGGTCTATAAATGGTAAAGGAAAGTGATCTTTTTTTGTTTCTTTATTCAATTTTCTATAGTCCATACAGACTCTCCATCCTGTAATAGTTCTAGTTGGAATCAGTTCATTGCTCTCATTCACTACTACAGTCATCCCCCCATTCTTAGGTACACATTGTATTGGACTCACTGATAGCTCCATTTTGGAGCTATAATTATGTCCCTAATTCACGTTTATTATTGGCTTAATCTTGCTTTTATGTGATTATTGCAGGTGTTCTCGGTAATTCACCCTCGAGAGCGTTTCAGCGCTTTTCGAGGCTTAATATCGCGTTTTAAAGGCTTAAGAACACTTCCGGGGAAGATCCATGCAAAAGCATGAAGGATGAGCACTTTGGAGAAATTGAAGGCAAAAATCCATGCATCAACCCGAGAGCTAGCGTCGAGCGACAGCGTCTCGACGCTACCCAGCGTCGAGACGTTGCCATAGCGTCTCGACGCTCCGAAGTCTGAAGCGCTGAATTGAAGAAAAACCCGAGAGCAAGCGTCGAGCGATAGCGTCTCGACGCTCGCTCGACGCCGACAGTGTCTCGACGCTGTCGAGCGTCTCGACGCTACCCGGACTGCGCGCGCGCGGATTATTTAGGGCGCAGCGTCGAGACGCTGCCCTAGCGTCTCGATGCTACGACGGATTACTTAAGTTTCTGTCCGATTTTAGCCGCCATTATCATCTTCCACCTCGAGCTCCGCGCCTGATTTTGACGTCCAGCAGCTGTTTTCCACCATGGGAGGGGCTAGGAAGCTCGATTTGAAGCCGTCCCACACCATACACGTCATGAGTGAGTAGATTTACTGTTTTTGGCTCGGGATTGTAAGGATAAATGTAGTATGAACTCTTTGTGAGGTTGTAGGATTGAAATTCTGAATTGGTTGAATATTTTATTGAATTGAATTCTATTTCTTAGCTTAATCTATGAGCACGTTTGAATGATTTAGGACTAGGCACCCTTGATTTTGAGCATGTTCATTTGTTAAAGGATTTGATGCCGTGCCTCTCGTTTCCGCCAAGTAACAAGGAATTATGGCACCTTGAGCGTATTGGCGTCCTTACGCTTTTGGTGTTCATTCTTCCCGAATTAGAATTCCAAATCGACATACTAATTTCGCGTCCAAATTAGATAGTTGTCACAGTTAGCTTGTTGCTACCGTTCGGTCTTGGGAGAGCGTTGGCCGCCAATGCCCGAACGGTACGCTTGATTAGCATAATTATTTATGTCTAATTAAATCCATGGAGCATGTCTGGGTTATTTATTAATTTTAGACGAGCTGTGCATTCGTTAATTTATTTAACCATAATACTCGTCATCCTATGATCCAAGAGGTTTGCTAAATTTATCCCCGATCGTCCCGAGCCGGAAACTCCGTTAGCTAAATTTTCCCATTTGCTTTGTTCCATATTAGTTACGTAAAAACCAACAATTACCCCTTATTTCACTCGTATTAATAGTTTGCAAATTTAATTAAGATTAAGTCAAAATACCTTAATTCCCTGTGGATCGACCCCGTTGCTACTATTCTACAAATAGTTTAGTGATTTCGGGCACTTATAAATTCATTTTGGCGGGTCTCGACAACCCGATGATTGGCGATAGTTCAATAATATCGCTACCAAAATTGGCGTCGTTGCCGGGGAATTAAGTGTAATTCGGCCTAATTTAAATTTGATTTGTAAACTTTTGATTTTTACTTTAAAATTTTGTTTATTCTTTTATTATTTGCAATTTTGATCTGTTTGTTTAAGTGTGCTAGAAATGCCAAATTTTTATTGAGAAAATGGAGATTGATGATGAGATTGGAGCCCCAAAAACGCTCAGACAGTGGACATCATTTGCTATGGGCCATCAACCCTCTTGTATTTCCTACCCGGAAATTTCAGGTGAGTTTGTGCTTAAATCGGGTTTAATTGACCATTTACCCTCTTTTTGTGGTGAAGCAGATGAGGATCCTTATAAACATCTCAAGGCCTTTCAAATGACAAGTTCTACGATGAAGCCAGGCGGCATTACTGAAGATCAGCTCTACCTGAGAGCTTTTCCATTCACCTTGAGAGGTGAAGCTCGAGATTGGCTGCATTACTTGCCATCGGGGATCATTTTCACTTGGGAGAAGTTGCAGAGTCTATTCTTGGAAAGGTATTTCCCAGCTTCAAAAGCCAGAGCTGTGAAAAAAGATATCCGCCAATTTGAGCAAGGAAAGGGGTATTTCACGAATGCTGGGAGAGGTTCATTAAACTCTGTGAAAAATGCCCGAACCATTTGATAGCAGAAGCCGCGCTTATCGAATCCTTCTATGATGGGTTGCTTCCGCATGACTGCCAGATGCTTGATGCAGCAAGTGGAGGAGCCCTTTGGGAGAAGACACCCGCGGAAGCCAGACAGTGGATTTCTAATATGGCTGAGACCCGTCGCCAGTACGGAGGAAGGAACGAGTACGCTAAAATGTCTACCGACATAACAGAGCTCAAGGAACAAGTGTTTCGGGTATTTGGTTTAGTTCATACGATGCAGGAAAAATCATCTCGGGCTGTTTCTTCTGTTTCAGGTCAAGCCATTGAAGGCATGTTCAAATCGCTCATGGAAGCTAGCAATGAGACAAGGTCACAGATAAAATCTCTAAGAGATGAGTTCACGGAGGTGAAGGAAAGAATGAGTAAAATTGAGTCCAAAGCGGAAGGCGTTAGTGCAATAAACCTCAGGAGTGGTAAAGAAGTGCCATCTCAACCCACTCCCGAGAGTCCTCCAAAAGATTCAGAGATATCTCCAGATAAGTGTTCTCAAGCACCCTCTGAAACTGTTGTAATTCCTCCTATTATTTCTATGAAGTCTTACACTCCCGTTGCTCCTTTTCCTAGTAGGCTGGTGTTGCGTGCTCAGTGTAACAGATAAATAAGCAATAAGGTAGAGAGAGCACTTAGAACATGCAAGCATACATGGTCTCACAGCAAGTAGTAAGTATATTTCATTCGTTTTTTCCACAGAGACTTATGTTTAGTTATTCGCGAAGTGTATTTGTTAAGAAAGATGGGGTGGATTTGATGGGGTAAAATTGGTTTTTAATTATCTAATTTTTGCTGAATGTGTAAAGGAATATAACATAAACAAATGCAAGTTGAAATTAGACTCAAAGGACAAGAGATGGAATTGATAAACGAAGAAGAAAACAGCTAAACAGAATGGAAATTTAGCAGAATTGCGGGGACCGCAATGTTTCCGCAATTAAACAGCAGCGAAAGTGTGTAATTGGGTGAGTTAAGGGCTACTAATGACTATCCTATAGGCATTATTATACGATTCTCAAGCACTGGATCTACTCTCTATGCATCAAACTCACTCTATCTCATGTATCGTCCGATTCCATGCATTAGATTCCTAAGTTTACTCGACTTCAAAGTAAGGTCTTAATCATCTTGTTAAAACAGAAGTGTTTAGTTTGTACTAGGGAAACGCCTATTCCTAGGCCGTTTCCTGATTACCATGAAAGGCTAGCATGATTATATGACTCTGAACTCTTACTCCTTCCAGAGGTTAGGAGTTCTTTGGACAAAATGGATGGCCAATCGAAATTGCCCGTGGGATGAAGCTTACATACAATCAATGTTTCGAAGGCGATCCTACATGCTTGGTTCACGTTTTTTAGCCTATAGTTCTGTCATTAGCGTGCCCCTAAGTGACTTAGCTACTCATGGATATATAGAGAACAGAAATGTAAGATGGAACAGACATGCTTAGAAGGGAAATAAACTTAAAACAGCAAAACCGTAGCAGCAGAAGAAGGAAACCGTGAAATGAAACTTGCACTCTGATTACTTTGAATGTTGAACGAACAAAGAAAAACTTAAAGGCAGTAATTCAAAGACAGACAACAACGAAATGCAGTAACTAAAACACTAAACTAGGAACAACAATGATCAAAACTGAAAATTAGAAGAAAAACGACAGAAAACAGTAAAATGGCGCTTGAAAGCTTCGTTGCAGTCGCCTCGAATGAAGGGGATGAAAGGTCAGCCTTGCTTGGATGAATCCAATCGAGAGAGAAGAAGAATCTCCTCTCCTTCCTATCAGATTATCGATTCCAACAGCTGAGACTCTCACTCCAACAGACGGCAAAGGAAAACAGGGAGAAAAAGTGGACTGTGAGAAGGCTTCTACGCTTTCGGATGATGATCAAACCTCCGACTTTGGCCCCCTTTTATAGTAGTTTGCAGGTGCGTTTGGGCCAAGGAGAACCATCAATCTTCAACGTCATATATCAGAATGGATGGAGGAGAAAGAATGAATCCCTGAAATTACGGAAATTAACGGAAAAAGATCAGTCAACTTACGGTTTTCACTTGAATAATTGCGGCCTCAGCAATGTTTTCGCAATGCTGTCGCAATGCAGCTTTTTTCATTCTTTTCCTTCGGTTTTCAACCCTTTTTCTACCTATTGTACATAAGTTCTAGATTAGCTACCTTCTTCTAATTCTCATATTAAAGCATAGGTTTAGGCTAAATGCTATCAAAAACACCTAGAAGTGTACATCTTCTTAAGCTAAATGGGTCCTAAATAAGTCACTTTCAGAGACTTAACACACCCCCAAACTTAAGGCTTTGCTTGTCCTCAAGCATACTAAGGACTTTCCTAGGCTGCTGTTTCTCCTTCTTTAACCACCTACTGACTCCCCTATATCCCTATCTATAGCACTGCTGTCCTGTGACACACTTCTTAGTTTTAAAACTACCCTCTTATCTAGCTTCTTCTGACTTCGCCTGCCTAACACTCACCTGCTTTTGTTAACTTCCTACAACTGATCTATTTGCTTTTGTCATATCATGCCACTATCCCTAAGGTTTCAAATTCTGCCTAGCTTTACTTCAGACTCAGTACATGCTTCTAGCTTTATTTTTAATGTGTCTAGGATTCCTTAGAGTCATGCCAGTCTTAGTATTAACGGTGACAGTAGTACTTTTAGAGAACAACCTAAACCCTGGCATCACTACATTGGATAGACATTCATCTCCCTAAACAACCCTACAAGTTACAACTTTGTGCTTAGCTAATTGAGGATCAGAGTTCTTTTTAAATAGGACATCTAAGCCACAAAGTTGCAACTCCTAGGTATACATTCTTCTTCCCTACTTTTTCCTTTTTTCTTTCTTAGGTGGAGCCTTTCCTTTGGTTGCCTTTTGATGCAATGCCACTTGTGGGTTACACACTTGGCACTGATTACTCAGCAACTAAAAAGAGACACCCCTCTTTATTCTATTTTTCATTTTTTTTTTTTTTTTTTTAGCTCATCATTTTTTGTAAAGGAGAAGAAGAATGCTTATGTTTTTAAGGGAGAGAGGAATGTTCCTAGGCCTAGGGTGGCCTCCCCCAAACTTCAACTACTCATTGTCCCCAATGAGTGTCTGAGGTGGCACACCCCCAAACTATCCTAGAAGCATCTAGTCTAAGGTAAAACAAAGAGAATCTAAAGCCCTAGGCATAGACAGAACATTGAAAAGAAAATATCACAGTAGCAGAAAATTAACAAAAAAAACAGACAGTTAAGGGCTTAAAGTTGTGCATGCTGAGCTTTTTAGAGGTCGATTTAAACTATCAAAGGGTGTCCTATGACACTCATCCAGCATGCATTTAGATAAGCTATATAAGGCGGTCATGTTAGCAAGAAAAGATAGAATTTAAACAGATCACAGCCTAGCTAAACAGACAGTCCAAAACATGCTTTTAGTCATGAAAATTGCGGGTACCGCAATTATTTCGCAATTAGATCAGGGCAGATATAACATTGATTAAGGCCCCTAAGCATGCTTTTTCCAGTCACTCAAGCTTCCTAAAAATAAAACTAAACTATCCTACCTAGTCAGCTAACATCAAACTATACTACGCAATAGGAAAAACATAAAACTAAACATCTAAAACAGATCAAAATTGAACCAAAAACAGCATGGTCCTAACAGAAAGCAGAAAAATTGTTTTTTTTCCTAAGGGAACAGCAATACTCCCTTTAGTGCACTTCAAACCAGCACTCAATTCTCGTCATCCTCATCTGGTTGCCGTGGTCTTGGGGGCACCCATGGAGTTAGAAGATTGGTAGGGAACTCAGGGAAGAGGCACCCCAGCTGGTCTGCAACTTCCTTGTCCCTCGCCTGCGCATAAGTGGCCCATTGAGCCATTCTTCTCTGCATATCCATTAAGCAGGCCATGGATAGAGACTGTTCAGCAGCCAGCCTATCCAGTTCAAACTCCATATTCCCCTTTCGTCTCAGCCTCAGGTTAGCAGGCAGCTCCAAATGGCCTGTGTAAGCCATTTGCTGCTCCAAACGCTCGGTGGGGACTCCTGCAAGCAAACATAGCTTGGTTATGGTATTAGGGAAAAACAGTGGTCCCTTACCTTTCTTGGCGCATTCAGCAATGGCCGTAGTGATGACTTCTCCCACGTTAATTGTGAGACCTCTCATGATCGCATACACCAGCAGCGATCGGCTCTGGTTTATTGTTGTCTCGTGAGTCACCGGGGACAATCTCCTTCGCACGAACGAAAACCAAACAGCTGCCTTAGCCGTGAGGTTGGCACTCATGAGAGTGTGCCTCCCATTGCGTGACACGGTCCAAGAAGCTTCAGGCTGGCCAATAGTCCGAATGGCCTCTTCCAAAACTGCCTCAGTAGGCTCATCGACAATCCGTGCATAATCTGTATGAGGTTGGCCCTTGAGACCAAATGCTTCATTGATGGCCTTGGCTGAGAAATCTACTTCTACCCCTCTGACCACAGACAGGCCATCCTCAGGGCTGAGCACATTAGCGTAGAAATCATACACCATGCTCGTGTATGCTGGATTAGGCGGTCTGCAGAATTCCTCCCAGCCGTGGTTGATCACCCCTGCGCGCAAGAACTGCGGCAGGTCAGCAAGTCGGTCGAGGAAGCCTTTCTCGTGCAGCAACTCCCTCTTCCTTAACTCCACGCCCCTGGATTCAGCGTCAGATGAGACATACCTCACTGACTGAGGCTCGTCTTCAGGGTAGAGCTTGGCCTTCCCCTTATCTGCTGGCTTGGCTGACTCGGCAGCCTCAACCTTGAGCCTTTTGAGTGATGGCTCCGTGCTTTCTTTGTCTGCTGAAGGCACTCTCTTGGCCTTCTTCTTCTTCAGCTTCTTGGATTTCTTGGCCTTGACAATCTTGGCCTTCTTCTTCTTCTTAATGTTGATCTGCTGGAGGCATGCCCCCAACGTCTCCTCCATGGAATCATCCTGCTGTGCAGGAACATCAGAGCTGTCTTCCCTCATGGGAGAAAAGACTTCGTCTTCCCCAGCATCGCCACTGCCCTGCGTGGACTCTTGATAATCCCCGTATGGGAATTCAGGATCAGGCCGTGGAGAATTGTGCAATGGCGTGGGATTGTGCTCTGCTGATGGTGTCTGCGCAGAACTCAGTGGCGAAGACGGCAGTTCAGGACTCTGCGCTGCTGCAGGTGTCGGGTCAGAACTCTGAGGTGCTGGAGACAACTCGGGGCTCTGTGCAGGCGGTGACGACTCTGCGCTTGGCACTGGTTCAGATGGTGAAGGGCTGTGCGCAGGTGATGCGGATGGCGACGAACCTTCTTTGGCTGACTCGTGGGATGCACGATCAGTTTCTTGACTCTCCACAGAGGGAGTCTTTGCTGTGCTTGGTTCGGCGGCCATCTCGACACTCCACCGGCGTTTCTTAGGCGTGCCCACTGGCTCAGATGGTCCAGCAGGGATTTCAGTGACAACCCTCCACTTCTTCCTACGGATAGGAAGCTTAGGAAGAGGTCCGGTGCGAACGGCACCATCATCTGCAAGGGTGAGCAATGCTTCCCTCGCAGCCGCTTCAGCTGCGTCATCAGCCTTCTTCTTGGCTGCAGATCTTTCAGCCCGTGTGGACACCATTGTCGAATCTTGGTGATCTTGAGAGTAGAATCAAAGACGAAAAGAATCGCAGAGTTCTTGGAAATCAAAGAATGAGAGAATCGTATCGATCGAGGGCTTTCCAACGGATATAAAGGCAACGGAAAAATCCCAACGGCTCTTTTTTTGCGAATCCAGCAATTCCAGCGCAATTCCAGGGATATTTTTTCATCAAAATCTCAAACTTTGCTCGTCCGTATCTTTTATTTGGCTCAACCGTTTCTTGATTTTAAAAGCTGGATTTACTCTCCTTGATCCTCTCTTTCGAATCCCTGCAAAAACAAATAAAAAAAACATTAAATACGCAATTAAAATCACACCACAAAACATACAAACGATAATCGGAAAAGCAGAAAAAAATAAACTAAGGCATTGGCCTTGACTAAACGAGCACAGTAACCACTCGTTCTCTCTCGTTTTTAACTTCATGCTTCACGCAAGAGGAAGGCCGAGAGAGTCTTCACATCTCCTTCCTCATAGTAGTGCTTCAATCTAGCACCATTGACCATAAATGGCTGTCCTTGCTGCAAGTTTTTTATCTCTATCGCACCATGAACAAAGACATTAGTAATAACAAATGGACCCGACCATCTGGACTTTAGTTTGCCTGGAAATATCTTTAAACGTGAGTTAAATAATAGGACAAGTTGGCCTTTCCTAAAGTCTTTGATCCTAAGTCTACTGTCGTGCCATATTTTGGTCTTTTCTTTATACATTTTGGCATTCTCATAGGCCATATGCCTAAGCTCATCAAGTTCATGTAGCTGCAAAGACCTTAATGTCCCCGCATCCTTCACACAAAAAATTAATTCCTTCATGGCCCAAAATGCTTTGTTTTCTAACTCAAGTGGTAAGTGACAAGCCTTGCCATATACCAGCCTATAAGGAGACATACCTAGAGGTGTCTTATATGCTGTCCTATAAGCCCAAAGTGCATCCTCAAGCTTAAATGACCAGTCTCTTCTATTAGGTTTGACTACCTTTTCTAGGATGTTCTTTATCTCCCTATTGGAAATTTCAGCTTGGCCATTTGAGTGTGGGTGGTAGGGAGTGGCTACTCTATGTCTAATGTTATATTTAGCCAATACCTTCTCCATAGCCTTATTAATGAAATGTGACCCCTCATCACTAATGATAGCACGAGGAGTCCCAAATCTAGTGAAAATGTGCCTATGCAAGAAGTTAGTGACTGTTTTAGCATCATTATTAGGACATGCTTTGGCCTCTACCCACTTGGACACATAATCCACTGCCACTAATATGTACAGGTTACCTGATGATGGAGGGAATGGTCCCATGAAGTCAATGCCCCACACATCAAAGAGCTCCAACTCTAAAATGTACGTGAAGGGCATCTCATCCTTGCGACTGAGGTTACCTGTCCTTTGACACTCATCACAGCTGTGGGCATAGTTGTGGGCATCCTTGAAGATTGTTGGCCAATAGTAGCCACTCTGAAATACCTTCGCAGCTGTTCTTTGACCACCAAAGTGTCCACCATAAGGAGATGAGTGACAGTGCTGCAGCACAGACTTCGCTTCAGCAGCTGAAACACATTTCCTTAGCAAGCCATCAGCACAGGTTCTGTAAAGTGTGGGGTCATCCCAGATGAATTTCCTTGCTTCATGAAGGAACCTCTTCTTCTCTTGTCCTCCCTTGAACACTGGTAATACCTGTGATGCACGGAAGTTAGCAATGTCAGCAAACCAAGGTTCCTCATCGTTATCACGATGAGCCAAAGCAAAGACATGTTCATCAATAAAAGCATCAGAAATTGCGGTCTCCGCAATTTTCTCGCAATTGTGCTGCAATCGAGACAGGTGATCTGCAACCACATTTTCACATCCTTTCTTGTCCCGAATGTCCAAATCAAATTCTTGCAGCAATAACACCCATCTAATCAATCTAGGCTTGGCATCAGCCTTCCTCATAAGATACTTCAAGGCAGAATGGTCAGTGTATACAATTGTCCTAGTGCCTACAATATAGTTTCTGAATTTTTCGCAGGCAAACACTACCGCAAGCATCTCTTTTTCAGTAGTTGTATAATTACATTGAGCCTCATTCAAGGTCTTACTAGCATAATAGACAGGGTGTGTTAGCTTGTCAATCTTTTGTCCTAACATGACTCCTACAGCATAGTCACTGGCATCACATAACATCTCAAAGGGAAGATCCCAATTTGGTCCTACTATGATAGGGGCTGTGACTAGTGCTTTCTTAAGAGTGGTCCAAGCTACTACACATTTCTTAGAGAAGATGAAGGGTCTATTTAGCTCTAATAGCTCACACAGAGGCTTGGCTATCTTAGAAAAGTTCTTAATGAACCTTCTGTAGAAGCCAGCATGCCCTAAGAAGCTTCTAATGGCTTTGACATTCTGGGGCTCTACCAACTTCTCTATGATCTCTATCTTGGCCCGATCAACTTCTACACCTGCCCTTGACACTCTGTGTCCTAAGACAATCCCCTCATCTACCATAAAATGGCATTTCTCCCAATTTAGGACTAGGTTGGTCTCCTCACACCTAGCCAGGACTTGTCCTAAGTTTTCTAGACAGGTTTTAAATGAATCCCCAAAAACTGAGAAGTCATCCATGAATATTTCTATCATGGACTCATCCAACTCGGAGAAGATTGCCATCATGCACCTTTGGAAAGTTGCCGGTGCATTGCATAAGCCAAAAGGCATTCTGCGGAAGGCAAACGTTCCAAAAGGGCAAGTGAAGGTGGTCTTCTCTTGATCCTTAGGGTCTATAGTAATTTGATTATAGCCTGAATAGCCATCTAAGAAACAATAATAGGCTCTACCAGCTATTCTGTCTAGCATCTGGTCAATGAACGGTATAGGGAAATGGTCTTTTTTAGTCTCTTTATTTAATTTTCTGTAATCCATACACACTCTCCACCCTGTGACAGTCCTTGTTGGAATCAGTTCGTTGTTCTCATTGACTACCACAGTTATTCCCCCCTTTTTAGGTACACATTGGATGGGGCTCACCCACTGGCTACTAGCTATTGGGAAGATCACTCATGCATCTAACCATTTTATTATTTCTTTCTTCACTACCTCTTTCATAGAGGGGTTTAACCTACGCTGGTGATCCACCCTAGGTGTGTGCTCTTCCTCTAGTATAATTTTGTGCATGCGATAAGAAGGGCTAATGCCTCGAATATCAGCAATAGTCCATGTTATAGCCTTCCTATGTTGCTTAAGCAGTAAAATTAATTCACCCTCATGCTGTTCACTTAGTTTAGAAGAAATAATTACAGGCAGTGTATCATTATTTCCTAAATATGCATATTTGAGGTGAATGGGTAGTGGTTTAAGTTCTAAAACAGGTGGATGCTCAATGGAGGGCTTTAACGGATTTACAGTTCTATCAGTTAAATCTACATTCATACATACATGCTGTGGGTTATCTACAGGTATATCCATTATGTCAGATATATTTAAATCAGCTATATCTAATCCTACATATTCATTAAAGAATCAATAACGTCCATACTAGCACAGGATTCAAGATCAGAGGGATACCTTAAAGCTTTATATACACTAAACTTCACCTCTTCATCATGAACCCTCATCGTAAGCTCACCTTTTTGGACGTCTATAAGTGCCCTACCTGTGGCTAGAAATGGTCTACCTAGCAGGATGGGGACGTCCTTGTCTGCCTCATAGTCCAGGACAATGAAATCTGCAAGGAAAATAAATTTGTCAACTTTAACTAGAATATCCTCAATCTTACCTTCTGGATATGCGATGGATCTGTCTGCTAGTTGTAAAGTGACTGTGGTTGGACGTGCTTCTCCCATTCCCAACTGGCGGAATAGGGACAGGGGCATGAGATTTATGCTGGCGCCCAGGTCACAAAGCGCTCTGCCCACGTGCTTGCCTCCAAGTTCTACAGGTAAGGTGAAGGAACCAGGATCCTTCTCCTTCTTGGGCAGCTTGTTCTGGAGGATGGCACTGCACTCCTCGGTGAGGTTTACTGTTTCAAACTCACCAATTGTTTTTTTGTTAGTAATAATGTCTTTCAAAAACTTTACATAAGAAGGCATAGACTGTAAAACTTCAACAAAAGGAATGTTAACATGCACTTGCTTAAGTATTTCTAAGAATTTATTAAAATGAACTTCCTGTTCTTGCTTCTTTTTAAGCCTTCGAGGGTATGGAGGTGGTGGCACATATGCAGACACGTCAGGTTGCCTTAGGATAGGTGGAGGCCTTGGAATTTCTTCTACCTCCTCAATAATAGGTTCTAGCCTGACTCCTGATGTGCTAGTTGGTGGTGGACCTTGGTTTGGCAGAGACTCCAGTGGAGCACTAGACTCAGTGTTCTCTACTCTCTTTGGTGTGTCCTTTGTGTTGCTCACCAATGGTCTTCCACTCCTAAGTTCAATTGCTTGAACTTGCTCTTTGCCATCTCTCCTTGGTACCTCGGTGTCAGCAGGGAGTCTACCTTGGGGCCTACTTTTAAGTTCATTGGCTAATTGGCCTATTTGGTTTTCCAGGCTCCTAAGAGTAGCTTGCTGGCTCTGAAGAGTAGCATCATTCTTAGCTATGTATTCCTTGAGTAGGCTTTCTACAGAAGATCCTACAGGTTGATTGTAAGGTTTTTGGTACATTGACTGGTTATGTTGAGGAGTGAAACCAGGTGTTCCACTCGGCCTTGGTTGGTTAGAATTTTGGTTAGCGTTTTGTTGGCCACCCCATGACAGGTTAGGGTGGTTTCTCCAACCAGGGTTATAGGTGTTGGAGTAGGGGTTATTCCTAGGCTGCTGCTGGCTTCCAACATAGCAGACTGAGGATGGATTCCCAGGGCAGTATTCATATGGGTGCCCTTCCCCACAGAATCCACAGATAGGTGCCTCGCCTTGACTTGGTTGGGTGCCCATTAACATGGCTGTGGCAGTATTGGCACTGGTTTGGAGATTGGCCTGAGCCATTTGCTTAACTAGGTTGGTCAGGGCGTTTATTTGGGTGCTCATGGCGCTTAGAGCATCCTTGTCTTGAGCCCTAGTTGGCTCTACTGGATCGTCTGACCACCTACAATGAGATGTTGAGATCTTCTCCAAGATCTCATAAGCTTCGTTGTAACTCTTGGACAACATGGAACCACCAGCAGATGAATTTAGAACTTGTCTGGTGCTGGGGTTGCATCCTTTAAAGAAGACTTCTATTTGGATACACCATGGAATGCCATGGTGTGGACATTTAATGAGAAGGTCTTTGAATCTTGTCCAAGCTTCGTGAAGGGACTCACTTGGAGCTTGTTTGAACTTTATGATATCATCACGAAAGGTTGAATTCCTATCTGGTGGGAAATATTTGACTAGGAATTTTTCTGCTAAATCTGTCCAATTGAGGACAGATCCTGAGGGTAAGGAATTTAACCATGTTTTGGCTTTGTCCCTTAAAGAGTAAGGGAAAAGATATAACCTCAGGGCTTCTTGGGAAACTCCAGGGATTAGGAATGTGTCACTAACTCCTAGGAAGTTCCTAAGGTGGTTATGGGGGTCCTCATTTTCTATTCCAAAGAATTGTCCCACAGTGGACAACATTTGGAACATCACTGGTTTTAACTCAAATGAGTTGGCAGTGATTTCAGGACGGATTATGCTGGGGTTCAGCTCCCCCGGCATAGGTACTAAATATGAAAGGATGGCGCTATCCTTGTCATTCGCTATTTCAATGGGATTGCGAGTGACAGGCACCAGGTTTTGATTTACTCCAGCCATTTCTTCTTGAGGTAATTGCGGAGGAATTGTAGTTCCCGCAATGATTGGAGGTAAAAGGGTTTGTTTAAAGAGACGTTTCTTGGCTCTATTTCTAGCTTTAAATAATCTCTCGGGCTCAGGGTTGAACTCTAGATCACTAGATGGAGTCTCATTCATAAACTACCCTAAATGGTACCGGAAAAAGAAATGAAGATGGATCAAATTCAATTGAAAATAACTTGATGTTTCAAACTTAACAAACTTCGTTTTCACTTAAAATAAGTCCCCGGCAGCGGCGCCAAAAACTTGTTGCGTGCTCAGTGTAACAGATAAATAAGCAATAAGGTAGAGAGAGCACTTAGAACATGCAAGCATACATGGTCTCACAGCAAGTAGTAAGTATATTTCATTCGTTTTTTCCACAGAGACTTATGTTTAGTTATTCGCGAAGTGTATTTGTTAAGAAAGATGGGGTGGATTTGATGGGGTAAAATTGGTTTTTAATTATCTAATTTTTGCTGAATGTGTAAAGGAATATAACATAAACAAATGCAAGTTGAAATTAGACTCAAAGGACAAGAGATGGAATTGATAAACGAAGAAGAAAACAGCTAAACAGAATGGAAATTTAGCAGAATTGCGGGGACCGCAATGTTTCCGCAATTAAACAGCAGCGAAAGTGTGTAATTGGGTGAGTTAAGGGCTACTAATGACTATCCTATAGGCATTATTATACGATTCTCAAGCACTGGATCTACTCTCTATGCATCAAACTCACTCTATCTCATGTATCGTCCGATTCCATGCATTAGATTCCTAAGTTTACTCGACTTCAAAGTAAGGTCTTAATCATCTTGTTAAAACAGAAGTGTTTAGTTTGTACTAGGGAAACGCCTATTCCTAGGCCGTTTCCTGATTACCATGAAAGGCTAGCATGATTATATGACTCTGAACTCTTACTCCTTCCAGAGGTTAGGAGTTCTTTGGACAAAATGGATGGCCAATCGAAATTGCCCGTGGGATGAAGCTTACATACAATCAATGTTTCGAAGGCGATCCTACATGCTTGGTTCACGTTTTTTAGCCTATAGTTTTGTCATTAGCGTGCCCCTAAGTGACTTAGCTACTCATGGATATATAGAGAACAGAAATGTAAGATGGAACAGACATGCTTAGAAGGGAAATAAACTTAAAACAGCAAAACCGTAGCAGCAGAAGAAGGAAACCGTGAAATGAAACTTGCACTCTGATTACTTTGAATGTTGAACGAACAAAGAAAAACTTAAAGGCAGTAATTCAAAGACAGACAACAACGAAATGCAGTAACTAAAACACTAAACTAGGAACAACAATGATCAAAACTGGAAATTAGAAGAAAAACGACAGAAAACAGTAAAATGGCGCTTGAAAGCTTCGTTGCAGTCGCCTCGAATGAAGGGGATGAAAGGTCAGCCTTGCTTGGATGAATCCAATCGAGAGAGAAGAAGAATCTCCTCTCCTTCCTATCAGATTATCGATTCCAACAGCTGAGACTCTCACTCCAACAGACGGCAAAGGAAAACAGGGAGAAAAAGTGGACTGTGAGAAGGCTTCTACGCTTTCGGATGATGATCAAACCTCCGACTTTGGCCCCCTTTTATAGTAGTTTGCAGGTGCGTTTGGGCCAAGGAGAACCATCAATCTTCAACGTCATATATCAGAATGGATGGAGGAGAAAGAATGAATCCCTGAAATTACGGAAATTAACGGAAAAAGATCAGTCAACTTACGGTTTTCACTTGAATAATTGCGGCCTCAGCAATGTTTTCGCAATGCTGTCGCAATGCAGCTTTTTTCATTCTTTTCCTTCGGTTTTCAACCCTTTTTCTACCTATTGTACATAAGTCCTAGATTAGCTACCTTCTTCTAATTCTCATATTAAAGCATAGGTTTAGGCTAAATGCTATCAAAAACACCTAGAAGTGTACATCTTCTTAAGCTAAATGGGTCCTAAATAAGTCACTTTCAGAGACTTAACAGCTGGCAAGGCCATCTAAGGAGGCCGACGATGCGGATGTTCTTGAGACACTGAGAAAGGTTGGGATCAATATACCGCTGCTTGATGCAATTCAGCAAATCCCAAGGTACGCCAAATTTCTAAAGGAGATGTGCACCATGAAGAGAAAGACTAAAAGTGCTGAGAGAGTTGTGGTAAGCAAGAATGTTTCTGCCCTGATAACCCAAGGTATTCCAAACAAATGCCAGGACCCAGGTATGTTCCTCTTGCCATGTACTATAGGGGATAGAGAAATCGAGCACGCTATGTTAGACTTAGGAGCTTCAATTAATGTTATGCCATACTCAGTCTACAAGAGCCTCGGTTTAGATGGTATGCAGGAAACCAGTATAATTATCCAGTTAGCTAATAGATCTTCTATTCGTCCTCTAGGATTGATTGAAGATGTGTTGGTTAAGGTTAAGGATTTGATCTTCCCTGCTGATTTTTATGTGATAAAAATGGAAGAAAATACATCCACCACTTCTGTTTTACTTGGTAGACCATTCATGAAAACTGCTAAAACAAAAATTAATGTGCATGATGGTACCTTATCTGTTGAGTATGAAGGGGATGTATTCGAATTTAATGTATTTGATGCCATGAAACAACGTGCTGATGTGCATTCTGTCTGTAAAATTGATCTGATAGATACTTTAGAACAAGAAGAATGCATGACTGTTGTTGATGGGGATGACCCACTAGTTTTTACTGAAACTGTTGGCGAAGTTGAAAGTAGTGTTCCCATATTGACTGATTCTTCTGAGCAACTGTTGCGTGCTCAATGTGAAAAGATAAATGTGCAAAAGGATAGAGAGAGCACTTAGAACATGCAAGCATACATGGTCTCACAGCAAGTAGTAAGTATATTTCATTCGTTTTTTCCACAGAGACTCATTTTAGCTATTCGCGAAGTGTATTTGTTAAGAAAGATGGGATGAATTTGAGGGGGTAAAATTGGTTTTTAATTATCTAAGTTTTACTGAATGTGTAAAGGAATTTACCATAAACAAATTAAAGTTAAAATCAAGCTCAAAGAACAAGAGATGGAATCAATAAACGAAGAAGAAAACAGCTACACAGAATGCAATTTAGCAGAATTGCGAGAACCGCAATTAATCCGCAATTAAATGGCAGCGAAACTGATTAAAAAGGTGAATTAAGGGCTACTAATGACTATCCTAAAGGCAGTTTATTACGATTATCAAGCTTTGGATCAACTCTCTATACATCAAACTCACTCTATCTCAAGTATCGTCCGATTCCATGCATTAGAGACTCAAGTTTACTCGACTTCAAAGTAAGGTCTTAAGCATCTTGTTAAAACAGGAGTGTTTAGTTTGTACTAGGGAAACGCCTATTCCTAGGCCGTTTCCTGATTACCATGAAAGGCTAGCATGATTATATGACTCTGAACTCTTACTCCTTCCAGAGGTTAGGAGTTCTTTGGACAAAATGGATGGCCAATCGGAATTGCCCGTGGGATGAAGCTTACATACAATCAATGTTCGAGTGTTGAACCGACTACTTGACTCACGTTTTTTAGCCTATAGTTCTGTCATTAGCATGCCCCTAAGTGATTTTAGTTACTCATGGATATGTAGAGAACAGAAATGGTAGATAAGATAGACATGCTTAGGAGAGGAATGTGTGCAAAAGAGTAAGCCAAAATCGTAGCAGAACAAGATGGAAACTGTAAATGCAGAATTGTACTTCGATTACTTTAAGTGTTTGAATAACAAAGGGAAGCTTTAGAAGAACTGAATCCAAGGCAGACAACAACGAAATGCAGTAATTGAAATGCTAAACTAAGAACAACAGTGATCAGAAATGGAAATGAGAAGAACAGAGCAGAAAAACAGTAAAGGTTTGCTAGAAAACTCCGTGGCAGTCGCCTCGAATGATGGTGATGAAAAGTCAGCCGTGCTTGGATGAATCCAATCGAGAGAGAAGAAGAATCTTCTCTCCTTCCTATCAGATTATCGACTCCAAAAGCTGAGACTCTCACTCCAACAAACGGCAGAAGAAAACAGATGGAAATGGTGGACTGCGAGAAGACTTCTGCGCTTCGAATGATGACTGAACCTCCGACTTTGACCCCCTTTTATAGTAGTTTGCAGGTGCGTTTGGGCCAAGGAGAACCATCAATCTTCAACGTCATATATCAGAATGGATGGAGGAGAAAGGACGAATCCCTGAAAAGTCGAATCTAAACAGAAAAAGATCAGCCAACTTACGGTTTTAACTTGAATAATTGCGGTCACTGCAATTATTCCGCAATTCATTCGCAATGGTTATTTTTTTCATTCTTTTCTTCGGTTTTCAACCCTTTTTCTACCTATTGTACATAAGTCCTATATTAGCTACCTTCTTCTAATTCTCATATTAAAGCATAGGTTTAAGCTAAATGCTAACAAAAACACCTAAATGTGTACATCTTCTTAAGCTAAATGGGTCCTAAATAAGTCACTTTCAGAGACTTAACACACCCCCAAACTTAAGGCTTTGCTTGTCCTCAAGCATACTAAGGACTTACTTAGGCTGCTGTTTCTTCTCCTTTACCTACTCACTAACTCCCTTATATTCTTGTCTATAGCAATGCTGTCCTGTGACACACTTCTAAGTTTAGAACTAACCTCTTGTCTAGCTTCTTCTGACTTCACCTGCCTACTATCCCCACTGCTTTTGCTAACCCCCTACTACTGATCTAACTACTTTTGTGATATCATGCCACTATCCCTAAGGTTTCAAATTCTACCAAGCTTTACTCCAGACTCAGTACATGCTTCTAGCTTATTTTTAATGTGTCTAGGCTTCCTTAGAGTCATGCCAGTCTTAGTATTAACAGTGACAGTGGTACTTTTAGAGAACAACCTAAGCCCTGGCATCACTACATTGGATATACATTCATCTCCCTAGACAAACTTAAAAGCTACAACCTTGTGCTTAGCTCATTAAGGATCAGAGTTCTTTTTACATAGGACATCTAAGCCACAAGATTATAACTCCCAAGCATACATTCTTCTTCCCTATTTCTCCCTTTTTCCTTTTTTACTTAGGTGGAGTCTTCCCTTGGTTTGCCTTTTGATGCAATGCCACTTGTGGTTTACACCTTTGGCACTGATTACTTAGCAACTTGAGAAAGACTCCCCTCTTTATTCTATTTTTTCACTTTTTCTATTTTTTTTTTTTTAGGAGAAGAAGAATGCTTATGTCTTAAGGAAGAGAGGAATGTTCCTATGCCTAGGGTGGCCTCCCCCAAACTTCAACTACTCATTGTCCCCAATGAGTGTTTGAGGTGGCACACCCCCAAACTTGTCCTAGAAGCATCTAGTCTAAAGCAAAACAAAGAGAATCTAAAAATCCTAGGCATAGGCAAAACATTCTAAAAGCAATTATCCCAGCAGCAGAAAATTTGAACATAACAGAAAGTTTTAAGGACTTATGGTTTCTGCATACTGAACACTATTTAGAAGCAAATTTAAACTATCAAAGGGTGTCCTATGACACTCATCCAGCATGCTTCAAGATCAGCTATATGAGGTAGTCATGCTAGCAGCAAAAGATAGAATTTAACAGATCACAGTCTAACTAAACAGACAGTCCAAAACATGCAATCAGTCACAAAAATTGCGGGAACCGCAATTATTTCGCAATTCAATCTGGGCAGATTTAACATTGATTCAGGCCCCTAGCATGCTTTTTCCCGTTACTCATGCATCCTAAAAATAAAACTAAACTATCCTACCTAATCAGCTAACATCAGACTAGACTAAGCAGAAGAAAAAACATAAAACTAAACATTAAAAACAGATCAAAAATTGAATACAAAACAGCATACTATACATGAATCTATCAAAAAGCAGGAAAATTGTCTTTTGTTTCTTAAGGGATCAGTAATACTCCCTCTAGTGCTCTTCAAACCAGCACTCAATTCTCATCATCCTCATCTGGTTGCCTTGGTCGTGGGGGCACCCATGGAGTTAGGAGGTTGGTGGGGAAGTCTGGGAAGATGCAACCCAACTGGTCTGCAACTTCTCTGTCCCTCGCCTGCGCATAGTTGGCCCATTGAGCCATTCTCCTCTGCATGTCCATCAAGCAGGCCATGGATAGGGACTGTTCAGCAGCCAGCCTATCCAACTCAAATTCCATGTTGCCCTTTCTTCTCAGCCTTAGGTGTGCAGGCAACTCCAAATGGCCTGTGTAAGGCAGCTGCTGCTCCAAGCGCTCGGTGGGAACCCCTGCAAGCAAACACAATTTTGTTATAGTGTTGGGGAAAAATAATGGCCCCTTACCCTTTTTAGCACACTCAGCTATGGCAGCAGCGATGACTTCTCCCACGTTGATCGTGAGACCTCTCATTATAGCATAAACCAGCAGCGAACGGCTCTGGTTAATTGTAGTCTCATGAGTTACTGGGGAGAGTCTTCGTCTGACGAATGAAAACCACACAGCTGCCTTAGCCGTGAGGTTGGCACTCATGAGTGTGTGCCGCCCATTGCGTGACACTGTCCAGGAGGCCTCAGGCTGGCCAATCGTGCGAATGGCCTCTTCCAGCACAGCCTCGGTCGGCTCATCAACTATCCGTGCATAATCTGTGTGCGCTTGGCCCTTGAGACCAAAGGCTTCATTGATGGCCTTGGCTGAGAAATCAACTTCCACCCCTCTGACCACAGATAGGCCATCCTCAGGGCTGAGCACATTGGCGTAGAAATCGTACACCATGCTCGTGTAGGCTGGATTGGGAGGTCTGCAGAATTCCTCCCAGCCATGGTTGAGCACCCCTGCGCGCAAGAACTGCGGCAGGTCAGCAAGTCGATCAAGGAACCCCTTCTCGTGCAACAGGTCCCTTTTCCTCAGTTCAACACCCCTGGATTCAGCATCAGATGAGACATACCTCACTGACGGAGGTTCATCTTCAGGGTAGAGTTTAGCCTTCCCCTTATCTGCCGGTTTGGATGATGCCGCAGCCTCCACCTTGAGGCGTTTGAGCGACGGCTCAGCACTCTCCTTGTCCGTCGATGGCACCTTCTTGGCCTTTTTCTTCAACTTTTTGGCCTTACCAGTCATGGCCTTCTTCTTCTTTTTGAGCCTTGCCTGGAGTTGTGGGAAACATGCCCCCAACGTCTCCTCCATAGAATCATCCTGCTGTGCAGGCTCGGCAGGGCTATCTTCTCTCATAGGCGAGAAGACTTCGTCTTCTCCAACATCTCCACTGCCTTGCGTGGACTCTTGATAATCCCCATATGGGAATTCAGGATCAGGCTGTGGAGCCTTGTGCGATGGCGTGGGAGTGTGTTCTGCTGATGGTATATGCGCAGAACTCAGTGGCGACGATGGCAGTTCAGGACTCTGCGCTGCTGCAAGTGGCGGATCAGAACTCTGAGGTGCTGGAGACAACTCGAAGCTCTGTGCAGGCGGTGACGATTCTGCGCTTGGCACTGGTTCAGACGGGAGTGGACTGCGCACAAGTGATTCAGATGGCGACGATCCTCCTTTGGCTGACTCGTGGGATGCACGATCAGGTTCTTGACTCTCCACAGAGGGAGTCTTGGCTGTGCTTGGTTCGGCAGCCGTCTTGACAGTCCACCGGCGCTTCTTTGGCGTGCCCACTGGCTCAGATGGGCCAGCAGGGATCTCAGTGACCACCCTCCACTTCTTCCTACGAATAGGAAGCTTGGAAAGGCGGCCAGTGCGTACAGCACCTTCATCAGCGAGAGTGAGAAGCGCTTCCCTCGCAGCCGCTTCAGCTGCGTCATCGGCCTTCTTCTTGGCTGCAGATCTTACAGCCCTAGTGGAAACCATTGTCGAGTCTTGAAGATCTTGAGAGAAGAATCAAAGATGGAGAGAATCGCAGAAATCTTGGAGATCAAAGAATGAGAGAATCGTATCAACGAGCGCGTTCTAACGGCTATAAATAAAACGGAAAAAAAAAATCCCAACGGCTCTTTTTGCGGATCCAGCAATTTTTGCGCAATTCTAGGGATAATATTTCATAAAAATCTCAAACTTTGATCGCCCGTATCTTTTATTTGGCCCAACCGTTTCTTGATTTTTAAAGTGGGATTTACTCTCCTTGATCCCCTCTTTCGATTCCCTACAAAAACAAATCAAACAAACATTAAATACGCAATTAAAAACACACCACAAATCATACAAACGATAATCGGAAAAACAGAAGAAATAAACTAAGGCATTGGCCTTGACTAAACGAGCACAGTAACCACTCGTTATCTCTCGTTCTTTTTGTCATGCTTCAGTCAAGAGGAAGGCCGAGAGAGTCTTTACATCCCCTTCCTCATAGTAGTGCTTCAACCTAGCACCATTGACCAGAAATGGCTGTCCTTGCTGCAAGTTTTTAATCTCTATGGCACCATGAACAAAGACATTAGTAATAATAAATGGACCTGACCATCTAGACTTTAATTTGCCTGGAAATAGCTTTAATCGTGAGTTAAATAACAATACAAGTTGGCCCTTCTTAAAGTCTTTGATCCTGAGTCTACTGTCATGCCATATTTTTGTCTTTTCTTTGTACATCTTGGCATTCTCATAGGCCATGTGCCTAAGCTCGTCAAGTTCATGTAGCTGTAAAGATCTTAATGTCCCCGCATCCTTCACACAAAAATTTAATTCTTTCATGGCCCAAAATGCCTTGTTTTCCAACTCAAGTGGCAAGTGGCAAGCCTTGCCATACACCAACCTATAGGGAGACATTCCTAGAGGTGTCTTATATGCTGTTCTGTACGCCCAAAGTGCATCCTCAAGCTTGAAAGACCAGTCTTTCCTATTAGGTTTGACTACCTTTTCTAGGATGTTCTTTATCTCCCTATTGGAAATCTCAGCTTGGCCATTTGAGTGTGGGTGGTAGGGAGTAGCTACCCTATGTCTAATGTTATATTTAGCCAATATCTTCTCCATAGCCTTATTAATGAAATGTGACCCCTCATCACTAATGATAGCACGAGGAGTCCCAAATCTAGTGAAAATGTGCCTATGCAAGAAGTTAGTGACTGTTTTAGCATCATTATTAGAACATGCCTTAGCTTCTACCCACTTTGACACGTAGTCTACTGCTACTAAGATGTACAGGTTACCTGATGATGGAGGGAATGGTCCCATGAAATCAATGCCCCACACATCAAAGAGCTCCAACTCTAAGATGTAGGTGAGAGGCATCTCATCCTTACGACTGAGGTTACCTGTCCTTTGGCATTCGTCACAGTTGTGGGCATAGTTGTGGGCGTCCTTGAAGATTGTTGGCCAGTAGTAGCCACTCTGAAATACTTTAGCAGCTGTTCTTTGACCACCAAAGTGCCCACCGTAAGGAGATGAGTGACAGTGCTGCAGCACAGACTTCGCTTCAGCAGCTGAAACACACTTCCTCAACAACCCATCAGCACAGGTCCTGTAAAGTATGGGGTCATCCCAGATGAATTTCCTTGCTTCATGGAGGAACCTCTTCTTTTCTTGTCCTCCCTTGAACACTGGTAATACCTGTGATGCACGGAAGTTAGCAATGTCAGCAAACCAAGGTTCCTCATCGTTTTCACGATGAGTCAAAGCAAAGATATGTTCATCTATAAAAGCATCAGAAATTGCGGGGTCCGCAATTTTTTCGCAATTGTGCTGCAATCGAGACAGGTGATCTGCAACCACGTTTTCACATCCCTTCTTGTCCCGAATGTCCAAATCGAATTCCTGCAGGAATAACACCCATCTAATCAATCTAGGCTTAGCATCAGCCTTCCTCATAAGATATTTTAAAGCAGAATGGTCAGTATATACAATGGTCCTAGTTCCTACAATATAGTTCCTAAATTTTTCACAAGCAAATACTACAGCAAGCATCTCCTTCTCTGTAGTTGTATAGTTACATTGAGCCTCATTCAAGGTTTTACTAGCATAATAGACAGGATGTGTGAGCTTGTCAATCTTCTGTCCTAACATGACTCCTACAGCATAGTCACTGGCCTCACATAGCATCTCAAATGGGAGATCCCAATTTGGTCCCACTATGATTGGTGCTGTGACCAGTGCTTCCTTAAGGGTTTTCCAAGCTACTACACATTCTTTAGAGAAGATGAATGGCCTACCTAGCTCCAGTAGCTCACATAGAGGCTTGGCTATCTTAGAAAAGTTCTTGATGAACCTTCTATAGAAGCCAGCATGCCCTAAGAAACTCCTAATGGCCTTGACATTCTGGGGCTCTACCAACTTCTCTATGACCTCTATTTTTGCCCTATCCACTTCCACACCTGCCCTTGACACTCTATGTCCTAAGACAATCCCTTCATCTACCATAAAATGGCACTTTTCCCAATTTAGGACTAGGTTGGTCTCTTCACACCTAGCCAGGACTTGTCCTAGGTTCTCTAGACAGGTTTTAAATGAGTCCCCAAAGACTGAGAAGTCATCCATGAATATTTCTATTATGGACTCATCCAACTCAGAGAAGATTGCCATCATGCACCTTTGGAAAGTTGCCGGTGCATTGCATAAGCCAAAAGGC
This sequence comes from Herpetospermum pedunculosum, assembly GCA_028017165.1. Classification (NCBI taxonomy): domain Eukaryota; kingdom Viridiplantae; phylum Streptophyta; class Magnoliopsida; order Cucurbitales; family Cucurbitaceae; genus Herpetospermum; species Herpetospermum pedunculosum. Next base: position 15,797,618 of record CM051526.1, read on the forward strand.
ATTCTGCGGAAGGCAAACGTTCCAAAAGGGCAAGTGAAGGTAGTCTTCTCTTGATCCTTAGGGTCTATAGTGATTTGATTATAGCCAGAGTACCCATCTAAAAAACAATAGTAGGCTCTACCAGCTATTCTGTCTAACATCTGGTCAATGAATGGTAGAGGGAAATGGTCTTTTTTAGTTTCTTTATTTAACTTTCTGTAATCCATACATACTCTCCACCCTGTGACAGTCCTTGTTGGAATCAGTTCGTTGTTCTCATTGACTACCACAGTTATTCCCCCCTTTTTAGGTACACATTGGATGGGGCTCACCCACTGGCTACTAGCTATGGGGAAAATTACTCCTGCATCTAACCACTTTATTATTTCTTTCTTTACTACCTCTTTCATAGAGGGGTTCAACCTACGCTGGTGATCTACCCTAGGTGTGTGCTCTTCCTCTAGTATAATTTTGTGCATGCAATAAGAAGGGCTAATGCCTCGAATATCAGCAATAGACCATGCTATAGCCTTCCTATGTTGCTTAAGCAGTAAAATTAAATCAACCTCATGCTGTTCACTTAGTTTAGAAGAAATAATTACAGGCAGCGTATCATTATCTCCTAAATATGCATATTTGAGGTGAGTAGGTAGTGGTTTCAGTTCTAACACAGGTGGATGCTCAATGGAGGGCTTTAACGGATTTACAGTTCTAACAGTTAAGTCTATAGTCATACATACATGCTGAGGTCTATCTACAGGCATATTCATTATGTCAGATACATTTAGATCATCTACATCTAATCCTACATATTCGTTAGCATGCTTGGTTAATAATACATGCTCTAATTGTTCTTCCATTAGTGAGTCAACAACATCAATGCTAGCACAAGACTCAGAATCAGAGGGATACCTTAAAGCTTTGTAAACACTAAATTTTACCTCTTCATCATGAACCCTCATAGTTAACTCACCTTTTTGCACGTCTATTAGTGCCCTACCTGTAGCTAGAAATGGTCTACCTAGCAGGATGGGAACCTCCTTGTCTGCCTCATAGTCCAGGACAATGAAATCTGCAAGGAAAATAAATTTGTCAACTTTAACTAGAATATCCTCAATCTTACCTTCTGGATATGCGATGGATCTGTCTGCTAGTTGTAAAGTGACAGTAGTTGGACGTGCTTCTCCCATTCCCAACTGGCGGAATAGGGACAGGGGCATGCGATTTATGCTGGCGCCCAGGTCACAAAGCGCTCTGCCCACGTGCTTGCCTCCAAGTTCTACAGGTAGGGTGAAGGAACCAGGATCCTTCTCCTTCTTGGGCAGCTTGTTTTGGAGGATGGCACTGCACTCCTCGGTGAGGTTTACTGTTTCAAACTCACCAATTATTTTTTTGTTAGTAATAATGTCCTTCAAAAACTTTACATATGAAGGCATAGACTGTAAAACCTCTACAAAAGGAATGTTCACATGCACTTGCTTAAGTATTTCTAAAAATTTATTAAAATGAACTTCCTGTTCCTGCTTCTTCTTAAGCCTTCGAGGGTATGGAGGTGGTGGCACATATGCAGGCACGTCAGGGCGCCTTAGGATGGGTGGAGGCCTTGGAATGTCTTCTACCTCCTCAACAATTGGCTCTAGTCTGGCTCCTGATGTGCTAGTTGGTGGTGGACCTTGGCTTGACAGAGACTCCAGTGGAGCACTAGACTCAGTGTTCTCTACTCTCTTTGGTGTGTCCTTTGTGTTGTTCACCAAGGGTCTACCACTTCTAAGTTCAATTGCTTGAACTTGTTCTTTGCCATCTCTCCTTGGTACCTCGGTGTCAGCAGGGAGTCTACCTTGGGGCCTACTTTTAAGTTCATTGGCTAATTGGCCTACTTGGTTTTCCAGGCTCCTAAGAGTAGCTTGCTGGCTCTGAAGAGTAGCATCATTCTTAGCTATATATTCCTTGAGTAGGTTTTCTACAGAAGATCCTACAGATTGATTGTAAGGCTTTTGGTACATTGACTGATTATGTTGGGGAGTGAAACCAGGTGTTCCACTCGGCCTTGGTTGGTTAGAATTTTGGTTAGTGTTCTGTTGGCCACCCCATGACAGGTTAGGGTGGTTTCTCCAACCAGGGTTATAGGTGTTGGAGTAGGGGTTATTCCTAGGCTGCTGCTGGCTTCCTACATAGCAGACCGAGGATGGATTCCCAGGGCAATATTCATAAGGGTGCCCTTCCCCACAGAATCCACAGATTGGTGCCTCGCCTTGATTTGGTTGAGTGCCCATTGACATGGCTGTGGCGGTATTGGCACTGGTTTGGAGATTGGCCTGAGCCATTTGCTTAACTAGGTTGGTCAGGGCGTTTATTTGGGTGCTCATGGCGCTTAGAGCATCCTTGTCTTGAGCCCTAGTTGGCTCTACTGGATCGTCTGACCACCTACAATGAGATGTTGAGATCTTCTCCAAGATCTCATAAGCTTCGTTGTAACTCTTGGACAACATGGAACCTCCAGCAGATGAATTTAGAACTTGTCTGGTGCTGGGGTTGCATCCTTTAAAGAAGACTTCTATTTGGATACACCATGGAATGCCATGGTGTGGACATTTAATGAGAAGGTCTTTGAATCTTGTCCAAGCTTCGTGAAGAGACTCACTTGGAGCTTGTTTGAATTTTATGATATCATCACGAAAGGTTGAATTCCTATCAGGTGGGAAATATTTGACTAGGAATTTTTCTGCTAAATCTGTCCAATTGCGGACAGATCCTGAGGGTAAAGAATTTAACCATGTTTTGGCCTTGTCCCTCAAAGAGTAAGGGAAAAGATATAGCCTCAGGGCTTCTTGGGAAACTCCAGGGATTAGGAATGTGTCACTAACTCCTAGGAAGTTCCTAAGGTGGTTATGGGGGTCCTCATTTTCTATTCCAAAGAATTGTCCCACAGTGGACAACATTTGGAACATCACTGGCTTTAACTCGAATGAGTTGGCAGTGATTTCAGGACGGATTATGCTGGGGTTCAGCTCCCCAGGCATAGGTACTAAATATGAAAGGATGGCGCTATCCTTGTCATTCGCTATTTCAATGGGGTTGCGAGTGACAGGCACCAGGTTTTGATTTACTCCAGCCATTTCTTCTTGAGGTAATTGCGGAGGAATTGTAGTCTCTGCAATGATTGGAGGTAAAAGGGTTTGTTTAAAGAGACGTTTCTTAGCTCTATTCCTAGCTCTAAGTAATCTCTCGGGCTCAGGGTTGAACTCTAGATCACTACTTGGAGTCTCATTCATAAACTACCCTAAATGGTACCTGAAAAAGAAATGAAAATGGATCAAATTCAATGAAAAAATACTTTGATGTTTCAAACTTAACAAACTTCGTTTTCACTTAAAATAAGTCCCCGGCAGCGGCGCCAAAAACTTGTTGCGTGCTCAATGTGAAAAGATAAATGTGCAAAAGGATAGAGAGAGCACTTAGAACATGCAAGCATACATGGTCTCACAGCAAGTAGTAAGTATATTTCATTCGTTTTTTCCACAGAGACTCATTTTAGCTATTCGCGAAGTGTATTTGTTAAGAAAGATGGGATGAATTTGAGGGGGTAAAATTGGTTTTTAATTATCTAAGTTTTACTGAATGTGTAAAGGAATTTACCATAAACAAATTAAAGTTAAAATCAAGCTCAAAGAACAAGAGATGGAATCAATAAACGAAGAAGAAAACAGCTACACAGAATGCAATTTAGCAGAATTGCGAGAACCGCAATTAATCCGCAATTAAATGGCAGCGAAACTGATTAAAAGGGTGAATTAAGGGCTACTAATGACTATCCTAAAGGCAGTTTATTACGATTATCAAGCTTTGGATCAACTCTCTATACATCAAACTCACTCTATCTCAAGTATCGTCCGATTCCATGCATTAGAGACTCAAGTTTACTCGACTTCAAAGTAAGGTCTTAAGCATCTTGTTAAAACAGGAGTGTTTAGTTTGTACTAGGGAAACGCCTATTCCTAGGCCGTTTCCTGATTACCATGAAAGGCTAGCATGATTATATGACTCTGAACTCTTACTCCTTCCAGAGGTTAGGAGTTCTTTGGACAAAATGGATGGCCAATCGGAATTGCCCGTGGGATGAAGCTTACATACAATCAATGTTCGAGTGTTGAACCGACTACTTGACTCACGTTTTTTAGCCTATAGTTCTGTCATTAGCATGCCCCTAAGTGATTTTAGTTACTCATGGATATGTAGAGAACAGAAATGGTAGATAAGATAGACATGCTTAGGAGAGGAATGTGTGCAAAAGAGTAAGCCAAAATCGTAGCAGAACAAGATGGAAACTGTAAATGCAGAATTGTACTTCGATTACTTTAAGTGTTTGAATAACAAAGGGAAGCTTTAGAAGAACTGAATCCAAGGCAGACAACAACGAAATGCAGTAATTGAAATGCTAAACTAAGAACAACAGTGATCAGAAATGGAAATGAGAAGAACAGAGCAGAAAAACAGTAAAGGTTTGCTAGAAAACTCCGTGGCAGTCGCCTCGAATGATGGTGATGAAAAGTCAGCCGTGCTTGGATGAATCCAATCGAGAGAGAAGAAGAATCTTCTCTCCTTCCTATCAGATTATCGACTCCAAAAGCTGAGACTCTCACTCCAACAAACGGCAGAAGAAAACAGATGGAAATGGTGGACTGCGAGAAGACTTCTGCGCTTCGAATGATGACTGAACCTCCGACTTTGACCCCCTTTTATAGTAGTTTGCAGGTGCGTTTGGGCCAAGGAGAACCATCAATCTTCAACGTCATATATCAGAATGGATGGAGGAGAAAGGACGAATCCCTGAAAAGTCGGATCTAAAAAGAAAAAGATCAGCCAACTTACGGTTTTAACTTGAATAATTGCGGTCACTGCAATTATTCCGCAATTCATTCGCAATGGTTATTTTTTTCATTCTTTTCTTCGGTTTTCAACCCTTTTTCTACCTATTGTACATAAGTCCTATATTAGCTACCTTCTTCTAATTCTCATATTAAAGCATAGGTTTAAGCTAAATGCTAACAAAAACACCTAAATGTGTACATCTTCTTAAGCTAAATGGGTCCTAAATAAGTCACTTTCAGAGACTTAACAGCAACCTACTTTTGCTTTAGAGACATGTGAAAAGCCAACTAAAATATTACCATCTCTTTTGCAGGCTCCCAAGTTGGAATTAAAGGAGTTGTCGGGTCATCTCAAGTACGTGTACTTGGGTGAGGTGGAGACACTCCCGGTAATTATTTCCAAGGAGCTTACATCGGAGCAAGAAGGCGAGTTGATCGAGGTTTTGAAAAAGAACAAAAGAGCCATGGGATGGACATTGGCAGACTTGCATGGGTTGAGTCCAGTGCTGTGCATGCACAAGATTCGGCTGGATGAGGGAGCAAAACCATCCCGAGAGCCTCAACGGAGACTGAACCCTGCAATGAAAGAGGTAGTGTTGTCTGAGATACACAAACTCCTGGATGCAGGTATTATCTTTCCCATTTCTGATAGCCAATGGGTTAGCCCTATTCATGTTGTACCTAAAAAGACGGGCATAACTGTTATTAGGAATGATAAGGGAGAGTTAGTACCTAAGAGAGTGCAAAATGGGTGGAGAATGTGTATAGATTTTAGAAAACTGAATGATGTGACTAAGAAGGACCACTTTCCTATTCCTTTCATAGATCAAATGGTGGAGCGTTTAGCTGGGAAACCATTCTTCTGTTTTCTTGATGGTTTTTCTGGGTTTTATCAAATTCCCATAGCCCAGGAAGACCAAGAAAAGACTACATTTACCTGTCCATTCGGAACTTACGCATATAGGAGAATGCCCTTTGGGCTTTGTAATGCTCTAGGGACTTTTCAGCGATGCATGATGAGCATATTTTCTGAATTTGTAGAAAAATGCATCGAAGTCTTTATGGATGATTTTACTGTATATGGAAGTTCATTTAAAGATTGCCTGTTTAACTTGTCTAGAGTTATGGAAAGATGCATCGAATCTAATCTTGTTTTAAATTTTGAAAAGTGTCATTTCATGGCCAGTCAGGGCATAGTATTGGGTCATGTTGTGTCTGCTAAGGGGATAGAGGTTGATAAAGCAAAAATTGATGTAATATCTGATTTACCTTATCCCACGAATCTTCGGGAAGTACGTTCTTTTCTTGGTCACGCAGGTTTTTACCGCAGGTTCATTAAAGACTTCTCGAAGATAGTAACTCCGATGACAAGCTTGCTGAAAAAGGATGTTTGTTGCGTGCTCAATGTGTTAAAGATAAATAAGCAAGAAGGTAGAGAGAGCACTCAGAACATGCAAGCATACATGGTCTCACAGCAAGTAGTAAGTATATTTCATTCGTTTTTTCCACAGAGACTCATTTTTAGCTATTCATGAAGTGTATTTGTTAAGAAAGAAGGGGTGAATTTGATGGGGTAAAATTGGTTTTTAATTATCTAAGATTTGCTGAATGTGTAAAGGAATGCAACATAAACAAATGCAAGTTGAAATTAGACTCAAAAGACAAGAGATGGAATTAATAAACGAAGAAGAAAACAGCTAAACAGAATGGTACTTAGCAGAATTGCGGACACCGCAATTTTACCGCAATTGAATAACAGCGAAAGTGTGTAAATGGGCGAATTAAGGGCTACTAATGACTATCCTATAGGCATTTTTGTACGATTCCCAAGCATTGGATCTACTCTCTATACATCAAACTCACTCTATCTCATGTATCGTCCGATTCCATGCATTAGATTCTTTAGTTTACTCGACTCAAAGTAAGGTCTTAAGCATCTAGTTAAAGCAGAAGTGTTTAGTTTGTAGTAGGGAAACGCCTATTCCTAGGCCGTTTCCTGGTTACCATGAAAGGCTAGCATGATTATACGACTCTGAACTCTTACTCCTTCCAGAGGTTAGGAGTTCTTTGGACAAAATGGATGGCCAATCGAAATTGCCCGTGGGATGAAGCTTACATACAATCAATGGTTCGAAAGCTATCCTACATGCTTGGTTCACGTTTTTTAGCCTATAGTTCTGTCATTAGCATGCCCCTAAGTGACTTAGCTACTCATGGATATATAGAGAGCAAAAGTATAAGATAAAACAGACATGCTTAGAAGGGAAATGTACTCAAAACAGTAAGATAAAACCGTAGCAGCAGAAGATGGAAACTGTGAAATGAAGATTTGTAATTTGATTACTTTGAATGTTTGAACGAACAACAGGAAACTTAAAGGAAATAATTCAAAGACAGACAACAACGAAATGCAGTAGATAAAACACTAAACTAGAAACAACAACTGATCAAAGCTGGAAATTAGAAGAATAAGACAGAAAACAGTAAAGGGTGCTTGAAAGCCTCGTTGCAGTCGCCTCGAATGAAGGGGATGAAAGGGCAGCCTTGCTTGGATGAATCCAATCGAGAGAGAAGAAGAATCTCCTCTCCTTCCTATCAGATTATCGATTCCAACAGCTGAGACTCTCTGATAACTCCATTTTGGAGCTATTAAATACGTCCTAATCATAGCTAAAGACCGCTTCCAATTGATTAAATGTATCTCTTTTGTAGGAGAAAAGCGGCAAAGAGCTCGTGCGTCCATTGGGCATGTTCGAGAGCTTTAAGCAGAGTTTTAGCGCCCCGGGAATGCATCGGGAAGAGGGGAATTTGTTCCGTGAAGAAACGGGCCAAAACAACCTTGGAGAGGCATTGCATCAGCCCCAAACCCGAGAGCCAGCGTCGAGCTATAGCGTCGAGACGCTGGCTCGACGCTGGAAAAACCCGAGAGCAAGCGTCGAGTGATAGCGTCGAGACGCTAGCTCGACGCTGCCCTAGCGTCGAGACCCTGCTTGGCGTCGAGACGCTTCGGAGGAGGCGCGCTGGAAATTCATCGGGGCAGCGTCGCGACGCTGGCCTAGCGTCGCGACGCCATCGCGCGCGCGCGCGGATTACTTAGAGAACAGCGTCGAGACGCTGGCCTAGCGTCTCGACGCTACGACGAAGACAGTAGCTAAAAGACGATTTTTCTGCAGATTTTTAGAGGAGGCTTTTCTTCTTCATCTCTCAACGGAATCCGGCGATTCTTCTTCCCTTCTTCCCCATTTTCTCTCTATTTTCCGTGGAGCTCCGCCATTGTTGGCATGCGAGCGAGCTCCACTTCCATTTGTAATAGGTAGATGAACTCTTCCATGGTCGTTGGTGGAGCGGGATTGACGAACCGCGCCATGAGCGGCTAAGGTAAGAGTGACGGTTTGGGATTTTGTTTAGGGGAATTTTGTTAGACCTTTATGGCTTTGATAATCCGAGTTTAATTTGCATATTGGTTCTGTTTACATTGCATTTGTTTACCTTGCTTAATCCAACGCGCATGTTAAATTACGTTGATTGACACTCGGGTAGTTTCGCATGTTGTGTATGTTAAAGAGTAGCGATGCCGTGCCTCTCACTGCTCGACTAAGTAACACAGGTAAACAAAACTAAATCGAAGTATCGGGTCGGGTAGGATAATTGTTGGTTGCATACAGCGTTTGCGGGCAACCTACTAGCAATTAGAATTCACGCCCGAATGTTCGTCGCGGTTAGCTAGTGACTGTCTAAATTCATCTTAGGACTGATCATCTTAATATGAGATTAGATAACGTGTAATCAGGACTGTGTGGCCTAATTAAAATCCATGGAGTCGGCTACTTTGGGGCTTCTCTGGTAGTCGTCCGCGTGCTTGGTAAACTGAATTCCATGTTATTAGAATTAAATGATAAGTTGTAATTGTCTAACAATTGACCCCGAGACTCCCCAAACCGTGCACACGTTTTCTACATATTATTTCTTTCTTCTGTTAGCTTTCTCATTGATTTCTTTGCATGATAAAACCCCCCGTTACCAATCAATCAATCAAACCCCAATTTCACTAGTAAATTCATTCTCCTATTCCTTGGATCGACCCTGTTACCACTGGCTGCAAAGCCTTGGTTATAGGCCTTATAAATCGTATTTTGGCAAGCCTCGACAGCTTGAGTTTATAGCGATAGTTCAAAAATATCGTTACCAAAATTGGCGCCGTTGCCGGGGATTAGGCAATTGATTGAATTTATGATTGAAGTTTGAATTTGATTCATTGATGGTTGACTGAAAAAATTTTCTGTTTGTATGTTGTATGTTTAGATTTTTGTTTGTGTATGACCCGTTCCTCTGAGGGTAGTTTGCAGTATATTCCTGAGATTGACAGAGAGGAGCGGCGGTTACGTAGAGAAGCCCGGGAGGGGCAAGGAACGTTGGAAAGAGAAGAAGGCAATCCCTTCTTGTTTGACGAGATGGCGCAAGGTGAAGCGCCACGGACGCTGAAGCAACTGGCAGCGCCAGACCTGAACCTGCAGCCCTTGTGCATTAACTACCCCGTGGTAGCAGGTAACTTTGAGCTGAAATCTGGTTTAATTCACCAGTTACCTTCTTTCCATGGAAACGCAGGTGAGGACGCGAACAAGCATTTGATGGAGTTCCATTGCGTCTGCGCGGGGATGAAGCCCGCAGGGGTCACGGAAGAGCAGCTGAATATGAGGGCATTCCCCTTCACGCTCAAGGACAAGGCCAAGGATTGGCTATACTATTTGCCCTCCGGATCCATCACCACGTGGCAGGATATGAAGCGGGTATTTTTGGAGAAATACTTTCCCGCATCCTTAGCCACCACTCTGCGGAAGAGGATTTATGGGATCACCCAGGATGTAGGTGAGTCCCTGCATGAGTATTGGGAACGCTTTGGGCGCCTGTGCGCGAGTTTCCCACACCACCAGATCGCCGATCAGCTGCTCATACAATACTTTTATGAGGGGATGACGCCCCACGACAGGCAGATGATCGATGCAGCGAGTGGAGGGGCACTGATTGACAAGACCCCAGTTGAGGCCAAGCAGCTCATTGCAAATATGGCTACCAACTCGCAGCAGTTTGGGATCAGGGGGCAAGGACAAGTGCACAGCGTGGCTCAGAGCCATGAGATGTCTGAAATGAGGGCCCAGGTGGCCGAGATAGGTAGTATGTTGAAAAAAATTGTTGGAGGACACCGCGAAGAGGCGGAGGTCAATGCAATCGGGGGGTATGCTTCCAACCCAAGGAAGTATGATCCATATGCAAACACTTACAACCCCGGTTGGCGCGACCATCCAAATTTCAGCTATGGGAACAGGGAAGGACTAAATCGCTTCCAAGGCCAGTCCCAGGATAGGCCTAACTCTTCCACCCAGGCTCAAGCTTCGAGCTCCTCCAGCTCACTTGAAGAGATGGTAAGGACCATCGTGACTAGCACCAGCCAGTTCCAGAAAGAGGCTCGCGAGGAGCTAAATTCTCATAAGGCAGAGCTGCAGAATTTGAACAAGCAGCTGACACAAATGGCGGTGTCTATCAGTAAGATTGAGAGCAAGAGCTCGGGGAAGCTTCCTTCCCAAACTACAGTTAACTCATGTGAAAACGTGAGTGCCATTCAGCTGCGCAGTGGGAAGTCACTTTCCACCAGAGCTGCGAAGGAAGCCACGGACAGCCTGAACAAGTCCGCCCCGACTGCTCCTGAGACTCAGAATGAGAAAAGAAATGAGAAGGTCAGTGTACCTGTGGATGTTGCCAAAGCACCATTCCCGAGTAGGCTTGCGAAGCCTACTTTGGAATCCGATGACGAGGAGGTCCTTCGAACCTTCCAGAAGGTGATGGTAAATATCCCGCTCCTAGAGGCAGTCAGTCAAGTGCCCAAGTACGCGAAATTCCTAAGGAGCTGGTGCACTACAAAGAGGAAGTCCAGAGGGACTGAGAAAAAGAAAGAGAACGTCTCTGCCATACTCTCAGGTACGTTGCCTGCAAAGTGCAACGATCCAGGTACTTTTACTATCCCTTGCACTATAGGTAGTAAAGTTGTTCATAATGCCATGTTAGACTTAGGAGCCTCTGTTAATGTTATGTCTTATGCATTATATCGTGAACTGAATTTAAATGAAATGCATGAGTGTAATGTTTCTGTTCAGTTGGCTAATGGGTCGAGCATCTGTCCTAGGGGGAAGGTAGAGGATGTTTTAGTTAGAGTTGGGAATATGACGTTTCCCGCTGATTTCCTTGTTTTAGATATGAATGAAAATTCATTGCATGCTTCGTCCTCTATGCTGTTAGGACGCCCTTTTCTTAAGACCGCTAGGGTCAAAATCGATGTGTATAAGGGCGTCGTTTCGTTAGAGTTTGATGATACTTTGCATGAGTTTTCTTTATTTGATGGGAAATCTGTTGCGAATGTTTCTGTGGTTGAGCATGTTGAGAATGGGAGTCTACCCTCGCGCTTGAGGGATGGTTCCCATGTCTCTGTTAAAATTTCTGATTTGAATTTGATGGATGATACTGCTGGATTTTGCACTAACATGTCTGATATTCACGTGCCCAAGGCACGAAGAGTGCAAAATGTTTTTCAGGTGGATGGTGGAAAAGGTGTGGCCAAGGACAAGTCTGGATCGTCCCCCGCACCTACAGACTATGGATGAGTCTGTTTCGAGAATACAGTCGAGCAACCGACTTTAAAAATTCTGCGCTTCTCGGAGGCACCCGAGTGTTGAACTGTTTTTATGCTTTAGTTTAGTTTTATCGCTTTTTAGTATTAATTTAGCTTGCTGTTTTTTTTTTAGGAATCAAGGAAGAGAGGGCAATTTTGGGCTCTGATGCGTTCGTGCGCCGCTTCCTCGCCCTCGCCAGCTTCACAAAGAGTCAGGGAAGTGTATTTCTTCTTCCCTTTTACTTTATCGTATCTGACTGGTTGGCATTGAGGACAATGCCAAATTTTGAAGTTGGGGGTGGAGTAGTCCGATGGATGTGCATGTGTAGTTTGTTGAGGAGTGTTATAAAGAGATTGAAGTGCTTGGGACTCTGTTTGCTGTTTTCTGACTGTGATAGCCTAGGAAATGCATGTTGGAAATCTGAGCATGTTCATAATCGAGTTTTTGCATGAGTTTTGTGTTTATTAGGTTCATGTCAAAAATTTTAAAATTTTTTCTGTTGCTCCCTTGCACTCATCGCGCACTTAGCAACTTCTCCCTAGGTTCCGTAAGCTTGGTTTATCGCATGTTTAGCTAATTCTCGTTGTCACCCCGAAAGGCACCCTTAGGTAGCTTGTTGCATGAGAGTTAGTGGCTAATTAATTGAGGAAGCATGTGCTTAGCCTAATAAAAAAAAATAGAAAAGCATGTTTTGTAGAAAAGTTCCTCTCGAGGCGCTCCTCCTTCTTATTTGCGCTTAAAAGAAGTGAGCGTTAGTCCTTAAAAACGTGAAGTTTTATGCATGAATTTGACGTGTTAGGCAACTCGAGTTGGAAAGAAAAAGAAATGAAAGGTTGGTTCAAAGAACCCAAATAAAAAGAGTACAAAGTACTTTTGAAAAGAAAGAAAAAGTATGAGAAAATAATTAGGTCTCTTAATTTGTTTCTCTCTCTCGTGTAAGTCAAGTGTAGCTGTTCTTAAACGCTAGAAGTAGGGGGAAAATGGGATGTGCGTTGCATGTTGGTTTTCCGGGTTTACGTGAGTTTAGGAGTCGTTGTCTAGCACACACACACGTTAGGGGGCAAGAGTTAATTTTTGATATGTCCTAGTTAATGCATGAACAAAATGCTTCCATGATTATGCTCGTGTTTAAATTTCAATATGCATGGAGGTTTGAGTTAGAATTTATGTAAATGCGTCCTTAGAGTCAATGTCTTTGTAGTGCTTGCTCGAGGACTAGCAATGTTTAAGTTGGGGGTGTTTGATAACTCCATTTTGGAGCTATTAAATACGTCCTAATCATAGCTAAAGACCGCTTCCAATTGATTAAATGTATCTCTTTTGTAGGAGAAAAGCGGCAAAGAGCTCGTGCGTCCATTGGGCATGTTCGAGAGCTTTAAGCAGAGTTTTAGCGCCCCGGGAATGCATCGGGAAGAGGGGAATTTGTTCCGTGAAGAAACGGGCCAAAACAGCCTTGGAGAGGCATTGCATCAGCCCCAAACCCCAGAGCCAGCGTCGAGCTATAGCGTCGAGACGCTGGCTCGACGCTGGAAAAACCCGAGAGCAAGCGTCGAGTGATAGCGTCGAGACGCTAGCTCGACGCTGCCCTAGCGTCGAGACCCTGCTTGGCGTCGAGACGCTTCGGAGGAGGCGCGCGCTGGAAATTCATCGGGGCAGCGTCGCGACGCTGGCCTAGCGTCGCGACGCCATCGCGCGCGCGCGCGGATTACTTAGGGCACAGCGTCGAGACGCTGGCCTAGCGTCTCGACGCTACGACGAAGACAGTAGCTAAAAGACGATTTTTCTGCAGATTTTTAGAGGAGGCTTTTCTTCTTCATCTCTCAACGGAATCCGGCGATTCTTCTTCCCTTCTTCCCCATTTTCTCTCTATTTTCCGTGGAGCTCCGCCATTGTTGGCATGCGAGCGAGCTCCACTTCCATTTGTAATAGGTAGATGAACTCTTCCTTGGTCGTTGGTGGAGCGGGATTGACGAACCGCGCCATGAGCGGCTAAGGTAAGAGTGACGGTTTGGGATTTTGTTTAGGGGAATTTTGTTAGACCTTTATGGCTTTGATAATCCGAGTTTAATTTGCATATTGGTTCTGTTTACATTGCATTTGTTTACCTTGCTTAATCCAACGCGCATGTTAAATTACGTTGATTGACACTCGGGTAGTTTCGCATGTTGTGTATGTTAAAGAGTAGCGATGCCGTGCCTCTCACTGCTCGACTAAGTAACACAGGTAAACAAAACTAAATCGAAGTATCGGGTCGGGTAGGATAATTGTTGGTTGCATACAGCGTTTGCGGGCAACCTACTAGCAATTAGAATTCACGCCCGAATGTTCGTCGCGGTTAGCTAGTGACTGTCTAAATTCATCTTAGGACTGATCATCTTAATATGAGATTAGATAACGTGTAATCAGGACTGTGTGGCCTAATTAAAATCCATGGAGTCGGCTACTTTGGGGCTTCTCTGGTAGTCGTCCGCGTGCTTGGTAAACTGAATTCCATGTTATTAGAATTAAATGATAAGTTGTAATTGTCTAACAATTGACCCCGAGACTCCCCAAACCGTGCACACGTTTTCTACATATTATTTCTTTCTTCTGTTAGCTTTCTCATTGATTTCTTTGCATGATAAAACCCCCCGTTACCAATCAATCAATCAAACCCCAATTTCACTAGTAAATTCATTCTCCTATTCCTTGGATCGACCCTGTTACCACTGGCTGCAAAGCCTTGGTTATAGGCCTTATAAATCGTATTTTGGCAAGCCTCGACAGCTTGAGTTTATAGCGATAGTTCAAAAATATCGTTACCACTCTCACTCCAACAGACGGCAAAGGAAAACAGGGAGAAACAATGGACTGCGAGAAGACTCTACGCTTTCGGATGATGACTGAACCTCCGACTTTGGCCCCCTTTTATAGTAGTTTGCAGGTGCGTTTGGGCCAAGGAGAACCATCAATCTTCAACGTCATATATCAGAATGGATGGAGGAGAAAGAATGAATCCCTGAAATTACGGAAATTAACAGAAAAGGATCAGTCAACTTACGGTTTTCACTTGAATAATTGCGGCTTCAGCAATGTTTTCGCAATGCTGTCGCAATGCAGTTTTTTTCATTCTTTTCCTTCGGTTTTCAACCTTTTTCTTTCCTATTGTGCATAAGTCCTAATTTAGCTACCTTCTTCTCATTCTCATATTTAAGCATAGGTTTAGGCTAAATGCTATCAAAAACACCTAAAAGTGTTCATCTTCTTAAGCTAAATGGGTCCTAAATAAGTTACTTTCAGAGACTTAACACACCCCCAAACTTAAGGCTTTGCTTGTCCTCAAGCATACTAAGGACTTACCTAGGCTGCTGTTTCTTCTTCTTTAACCACCTACTGACTCCCTTATATCCCTATCTATAGCACTGCTGTCCTGTGACACACTTCTCAGTTTAGAACTACCTTCTTATCTAGCTTCTTCTGACTTCGCCTGCCTAACACTCACCTGCTTTTATTAACTTCCTACAACTGATCTATTCGCTTTTGTCATATCATGCTACTATCCCTAAGGTTTCAAATTCTGCCTAGCTTTACCTCAGACTTAGTACATGCTTCTAGCTTTACTTTTAATGTGTCTAGGAATCCTTAGAGTCATGCCAGTCTTAGTATTAACGGGGACAGTAGTATTTTAAAGAACAACCTAAACCCTGGCATCACTACATTGGAAAAACACTCATCTCCCTAAACAAACCTACAAGTTACAACTTTGTGCTTAGCTAATTGAGGATCAGAGTTCTTTTTAAATAGGACACCTAAGCCACAAAGTTATAACTCCTAGGTATACATTCTTCTTCCCTATTCTTTTCCTTTTTTCTTACTTAGGTGGGACCTCTCCTTTGGTTGCCTTTTGATGCAATGCCACTTGTGGGTCACACACTTGGCACTGATTACTTAGCAACCTAAGAGAGACCCCCCTCTTTATTCTATTTTTCATTTTTTTTTTTTCTGAGTTCATCATTTTTTTGTAAAGGAGAAGAAGAATGCTTATGTTTCTAAGGGAGAGAGGAATGTTCCTAGGCCTAGGGTGGCCTCCCCCAAACTTCAACTACTCATTGTCCCCAATGAGTGTCTGAGGTGGCACACCCCCAAACTTTCCTAGAAGCATCTAGTCTAAGGTAAAACAAAGAGAATCTAAAGCCCTAGGCATAGACAGAACATGTAAAAGAAAATATCATAGCAGCAGTAAATTAAAAAAAAAACAGACAGTTAAGGGCTTAAAGCTGTGCATGCTGAGCTTTTTAGAGGTTGATTTTAAACTAACAAAGGGTGTCCTATGACACTCATCCAGTATGCATTTAGATAAGCTATATAAGGTAGTCATGTTAGCAGCAAAAGATAGAATTTAAACAGATTACAGCCTAGCTAAACAGACAGTCCAAAACATGCTTTCAGTCATGCAAATTGCGGGTACCGCAATTATTTCGCAATTAGATCAGGGCAGATATAACATTGATTAAGGCCCCTACGCATGCTCTTTCCAGTCATTCAAGCTCTTCTAAAAATAAAACAAAACTAACCTACCTAAGCTCCTATCATCAGACTATCCTACACAAAATTAAAAACATAAAACTAAGCGTTTAAAACAGATCAAAAGTGTACTAAAAGACAGCATAATTCATATAGTTTAACAGAAAATTGTTTTTTTTGTTTCAAGGGAACAGTAATACTCCCTTCAGTGCAATTCAAACCAGCACTCAAACGTCTACATCTTCATCAGGTTGCCGTGGTCGTGGGGGCACCCATGGAGTCAGGAGATTCGTAGGGAAATCAGGGAAGATGCACCCAAGTTGGTCTGCAACTTCCTTGTCCCTCGCCTGCGCATAAGTGGCCCATTGAGCCATTCTCCGCTGCATATCCATCAGGCAGGCCATGGATAGGGACTGTTCAGCAGCCAGCCTATCCAGTTCAAACTCCATATTTCCCTTCCTCCTCAGCCTCAGGCTAGCAGGCAGCTCCAAGTGGCCTGTGTATGTCATTTGCTGCTCCATGCGCTCGGTGGGGACTCCGGCAAGCAAACATAGCTTGGTTATGGTGTTAGGGAAAAACAGTGGTCCCTTACCTTTCTTGGCGCACTCAGCAATAGCAGCAGTGATGACTTCTCCCACGTTGATCGTGAGACCTCTCATTATCGCATACACCAGCAGCGATCGGCCCTGGTTGATTGTAGTCTCATGAGTCACAGGGGACAATCTCCTTCTCACGAACGAAAACCAAACAGCCGCCTTAGCCGTGAGGTTGGCACTAATGAGAGTGTGCCTCCCATTGCGTGACACGGTCCAGGAAGCTTCAGGCTGGCCAATGGTCCGAATGGCCTCTTCCAGAACAGCCTCAGTAGGCTCATCAACAATCCGTGCATAATCTGTATGAGTTTGGCCCTTGAGACCATAGGCTTCGTTGATGGCCTTGGCTGAGAAATCCACTTCTACCCCTCTGACCACAGACAGGCCATCCTCAGGGCTGAGCACATTGGCGTAGAAATCATACACCATGCTCGTGTAGGCTGGATTGGGCGGTCTGCAAAATTCCTCCCAGCCGTGGTTGATCACTCCTGCGCGCAAGAACTGCGGCAGGTCAGGAGGTCGGTCGAGGAAGCCTTTCTCGTGCAGCAACTCCCTCTTCCGCAGCTCAGCACCCCTGGACTCAGCATCAGATGAAACATACCTCACTGACTGAGGCTCGTTTTCAGGGTAGAGCTTTGCCTTCCCCTTATCTGATGGCCTGGCTGACTCGGCAGCCTCAACCTTGAGTCGTTTGAGCGATGGCTCAGTACTTTCCTTCTCTTATGAAGGCACCACCTTAGCCTTCTTCCTCTTTAGTTTCTTGGATCGCTTGGCTTTAAGGATCTTGGCCTTCTTTTTCTTCTTCAGCTTTGCCTCAATGTTGATCTGCTGCAGGCATGCCCCCAGCGTCTCCTCCATGGAATCATCCTGCTGTGCAGGACTCTCTGGGCTAGCTTCCCTTGCAGGTGAGAAGGCCTCGTCTTCACCACCTTCCCCACTGCCCTGAGTGGATTCCTGGTACTCCCCATAGGGGAATTCAGGGTCAGGCCGTGGAGGCGTGTGCGAAGGTGTGGCACTCTGCTCTGCTGTAGGCGTCTGCACGGAATTCAGTGGTGAAGACGGCGTTTCAGGGCTCTGTGCAGGCGGTGACGATGAAAGCTCTGGGCTGTGCACTGGTTCAGATGATGAAGGGTTGTGCGCAGGTGAGGCAGATGGCGACGAACTCTTCTTTGGCGACTCGTGGGACGCACGATCCGTTTCTTGACTCTCCACAGAGGGGTTCTTGGCTTTGCTTGGTTCGGCGGCCGTCTCTACACTCCACCGGCGCTTCTTGGGCGTGCCCGCCGGTTCAGAAGGTCCAGCAGGGATCTCAGTGACAACCCTCCACTTCTTCCTACGGATCTGAAGCTTGGGAAGAGGTCCGGTGCGTACAGCCCCAGCATCTGCAAGGGTCAGAAGTGCTTCCCTTGCAGCCGCTTCAGCTGCGTCATCAGCCTTCTTCTTGGCTGCAGATCTTTCAGCCCTTGTGGACACCATTGTCGAATCTTGGAGGTTTGGAGAGAAGGATCAAAGATGAAGAGAATCTCAGTTTTCTTGGAAATCAGAGAATGAGAGAATCGTATCGATCGAGCGCCTTCTAACGGATATAAAGGCAACGGCTAAATCCCAACGGCTCTATTTTGCGGATCCTGCAATTCCAGCGCAATTTTAGGGATTTCTTTTTATCTAAATGGCAAACTTGGTTCGTCCGTATCTTTTATTTGGCTCGATCGTTTCTTGATTTTTAAAGCTGGGATTACTCTCCTTGATCCCCTCTTTCGATTCCCTATAAAAACAAATAAAACAAACATTAAATACTTAATTAAAATCACACCACAAAACATACAAACGATAACCGAAAAAAAATGAAAAAATAAACTAAGGCATTAGCCTCGACTGAACGAGCACAGTGACCACTCGTTCTCTCTCGTTTTTAGCTTCATGCTTCATTCAAGAGGAAGGCCGAGAGAGTCTTCACATCTCCTTCCTCATAGTAGTGCTTCAACCTCGCCCCATTGACCATAAATGGCTGGCCTTGCTGCAAGTTCTTTATCTCTATTGCACCATGAACAAACACATTAGTAATGACAAATGGACCCGACCATCTAGACTTAAGTTTCCCTGGAAATAGTTTCAACCGTGAGTTAAACAACAAAACAAGTTGACCCTTCTTAAAGTCCTTAACTCTAAGTCTACTATCGTGCCAAATCTTGGTTTTTTCCTTGTACATCTTAGCATTTTCATAGGCCATATGCCTAAGCTCATCAAGCACATGTAATTGCAAAGATCTCAGTGTCCCCGCATCTTTTACACAAAAATTTAATTCCTTCATGGCCCAAAATGCTTTGTTTTCTAACTCAAGTGGTAAGTGACAAGCCTTGCCATATACCAGCCTATAAGGAGACATACCTAGGGGTGTCTTATATGCTGTCCTATAAGCCCAAAGTGCATCCTCAAGCTTGAAGGACCAGTCTTTCCTATTAGGTTTGACCACTTTTTCTAGGATGTTCTTAATTTCCCTATTTGAGATTTCAGCTTGGCCATTTGAGTGTGGGTGGTAGGGAGTGGCTACTCTATGTCTAATGTTATATTTAGCCAACACTCTCTCCATAGCCTTGTTAATGAAATGTGACCCCTCATCACTAATGATAGCACGAGGTGTCCCAAACCTAGTGAAAATGTGCCTATGCAAGAAGTTGGTGACTGTTTTAGCATCATTATTAGGACATGCTTTGGCCTCTACCCACTTGGAAACATAGTCCACTGCTACTAAAATGTAAAGGTTACCTGATGATGGAGGGAATGGCCCCATGAAGTCAATGCCCCACACATCAAAGAGCTCCAACTCTAAGATGTAGGTGAGGGGCATCTCATCCTTTCGACTGAGGTTACCTGTTCTTTGGCATTCATCACAGCTGTGGGCATAATTGTGGGCATCCTTGAAGATTGTTGGCCAGTAATAGCCACTCTGAAATACCTTTGCAGCTGTTCTTTGGCCACCAAAGTGTCCACCATAAGGAGATGTGTGACAGTGCTGCAGCACAGACTTCGCTTCAGCAGCTGAAACACACTTCCTTAGCAGGCCATCAGCACAGGTTCTGTAAAGTGTGGGGTCATCCCAGATGAATTTCCTTGCTTCATGAAGGAACCTCTTCTTCTCTTGTCCTCCCTTGAAAACTGGTAATACCTGTGATGCACGGAAGTTAGCAATGTCAGCAAACCAAGGTTCCTCATCGTTATCACGATGAGTCAAAGCAAAGACATGTTCATCAATAAAAGCATCAGAAATTGCGGGGTCCGCAATTTTTTCGCAATTGTGCTGCAATCGAGACAGGTGATCTGCAACCACGTTTTCACATCCTTTCTTATCCCGAATGTCCAAATCAAATTCCTGCAGCAATAACACCCATCTAATCAACCTAGGCTTGGCATCAGCCTTCCTCATAAGATATTTCAAGGCAGAATGGTCAGTATATACAATTGTCCTAGTGCCTACAATATAGTTTCTAAATTTTTCGCAAGCAAACACTACAGCAAGCATCTCTTTCTCAGTAGTTGTATAATTACATTGAGCCTCATTCAAGGTCTTACTAGCATAATAGACAGGGTGTGTTAGCTTGTCAATCTTCTGGCCTAACATCACTCCTACAGCATAGTCACTGGCATCACATAACATCTCAAAGGGGAGATCCCAATTTGGTCCTACTATTATAGGTGCAGTGACTAGTGCTTTCTTAAGGGTAGTCCAAGCTACTAAGCATTCCTTAGAGAAGATGAATGGCCTATTTAATTCTAGAAGCTCACACAGAGGCTTGGCTATCTTAGAAAAGTCCTTAATGAACCTTCTGTAGAAACCAGCATGCCCTAAGAAGCTTCTAATGGCTTTGACATTCTGGGGCTCTACCAACTTCTCTATGATCTCAATTTTGGCTCGGTCAACTTCGACTCCTGCCCTTGACACTCTATGTCCTAAGACAATCCCCTCATCCACCATAAAATGGCATTTTTCCCAATTTAGGACTAGGTTGGTCTCCTCACACCTAGCCAGGACTTGTCCTAGGTTTTCTAGACAGTTTGAAAATGAGTCCCCAAAGACTGAGAAGTCATCCGTGAATATTTCTATCATGGACTCATCCAACTCAGAGAAGATTGCCATCATGCACCTTTGGAAAGTTGCCGGTGCATTGCAT
This sequence comes from Herpetospermum pedunculosum, assembly GCA_028017165.1. Lineage (NCBI taxonomy): Eukaryota > Viridiplantae > Streptophyta > Magnoliopsida > Cucurbitales > Cucurbitaceae > Herpetospermum > Herpetospermum pedunculosum. The sequence goes on from CM051526.1 coordinate 15,818,392, forward strand.
AAGCCAAAAGGCATTCTGCGAAAGGCAAAAGTTCCAAAAGGGCAAGTGAAGGTGGTCTTCTCTTGATCCTTAGGGTCTATAGTTATTTGATTATAGCCTGAATACCCGTCTAAGAAACAATAGTAGGCTATACCAGCTATTCTGTCTAGCATCTGGTCAATGAACGGTAGAGGGAAGTGATCTTTTTTGGTTTCTTTATTTAATTTCCTGTAATCCATACACACTCTCCACCCTGTGACAGTCCTTGTTGGAATCAGTTCGTTGTTCTCATTGACTACCACAGTTATTCCCCCCTTTTTAGGTACACATTGTGAAGATCACTCCTGCATCTAACCATTTTATTATTTCCTTCTTTACTACCTCTTTCATAGAGGGGTTTAGCCTACGCTGGTGATCTACCCTAGGTGTGTGCTCTTCCTCTAATATAATTTTGTGCATGCAATAAGAAGGGCTAATGCCTCGAATATCAGCAATAGTCCATGCTATAGCCTTCCTATGTTGCTTAAGCAATAAAATCAGTTCAACCTCATGCTTTTCACTTAATTTAGAAGAAATGATAACAGGCAGAGTTTCATTACTTCCTAGATATGCATACTTGAGGTGAGTAGGTAGTGGTTTCAGTTCTAAAACAGGTGGATGCTCAATGGAGGGCTTTAAAGGATTCACAGATCTATCAGTTAAATCTATATTCATACATACATGTTGTGGTTTTTCTACAGGCATATCCATTATGTCAGATACATTCAAGTCAGCTACATCTAATTGTACATAATCATTAGCATGCTTAGTTAATAATACATGCTCCAATTGTTCCTCCATCAAGGAGTCTACTACGTCCATGCTAGCACAGGATTCAAGGTCAGAGGGGTACCTTAAAGCTTTATATACACTAAACTTCACCTCTTCATCATGAACCCTCATAGTAAGCTCACCTTTTTGGAAGTCTATAAGTGCCCTACCTGTGGCTAGAAATGGTCTGCCTAGCAGGATGGGGACCTCCTTGTCTGCCTCATAGTCCAGGACAATGAAATCTGCAAGGAAAATAAATTTGTCAACTTTCACTAGAATATCCTCAATCTTACCTTCAGGGTATGCGATGGATCTGTCTGCTAGTTGTAAAGTGACAGTGGTTGGACGTGCTTCCCCTATTCCCAACTGGCGGAATAGGGACAGGGGCATGAGATTTATGCTGGCGCCCAGGTCACAAAGCGCTCTGCCCACGTGCTTACCTCCAAGTTCTACAGGTAGGGTGAAGGAACCAGGATCCTTCTCCTTCTTGGGCAGCTTGTTCTGGAGGATGGCACTGCACTCCTCAGTGAGGTTTACTGTTTCAAACTCACCAATTATTTTCTTGTTAGTAATGATGTCCTTCAAAAACTTTACATAAGAAGGCATAGACTGCAAAACTTCTACAAAAGGAATGTTAACATGCACTTGCTTAAGAATTTCTAAGAATTTATTAAAATGAACTTCCTGTTCCTGCTTCTTCTTAAGCCTTCGAGGGTATGGAGGTGGTGGCACATATGCAGGCACGTCAGGGCGCTTTAGGATAGGTGGAGGCCTTGGAATTTCTTCTATCTCCTCAATAATTGGCTCTAGCCTGGCTCCTGATGTGCTAGTTGGTGGTGGACCTTGGTTTGGCAGAGACTCCAGTGGAGCACTAGACTCAGTGTTCTCTACTCTCTTTGGTATGTCTTTTGTGTTGCTCACCAATGGTCTTCCACTCCTAAGTTCAATTGCTTGAACTTGTTCTTTACCATCTCTCCTTGGTACCTCGGTGTCAGCAGGGAGTCTACCTTGGGGCCTACTCTTGAGTTCATTGGCTAATTGGCCTATTTGGTTCTCTAGGCTCCTAAGAGTAGCTTGCTGGCTTTGAAGCGTAGCATCATTCTTAGCTATATATTCCTTGAGTAAGTTTTCTACAGAAGATCCTACAGGTTGATTGTATGGTTTTTGGTACATTGACTGACTATGTTGGGGAGTGAAACCAGGTGTTCCACTCGGTCTAGGTTGGTTAGGATTTTGGTTAATGTTTTGTTGGCCACCCCATGACAGGTTTGGGTGGTTTCTCCAACCAGGGTTATAGGTGTTGGAGTAGGGGTTATTCCTAGGCTGCTGCTGGCTCCCAACATAGCAGACTGAGGATGGATTCCCAGGGCAGTATTCGTATGGGTGCTCTTCCCCACAGAATCCACAGATAAGTGCCTCGCCTTGACTTGGTTGGGTGCCCATTGACATGGCTGTGGCGGTATTGGCACTGGTTTGGAGATTGGCCTGAGCCATTTGCTTAACTAAGTTGGTCAGGGCGTTTATTTGGGTGCTCATGACGCTTAGAGCATCCTTGTCTTGAGCTCTAGTTGGCTCTACTGGATCATCTGACCACCTACAGTGAGATGTTGAGATCTTCTCCAAGATCTCATAAGCTTCGTTGTAACTCTTGGACAACATGGAACCTCCAGCAGATGAGTTTAGAACTTGTCTGGTGCTGGGGTTGCATCCTTTAAAGAAGACTTCTATTTGGATACACCATGGAATGCCATGGTGTGGACATTTAATGAGGAGGTCTTTGAATCTTGTCCAAGCTTCGTGAAGAGCCTCACTCGGAGCTTGTTTGAATTTGATGATATCATCACGAAAGGTCGAATTCCTATCTGGTGGGAAATATCTGACTAGGAATTTTTCTGCTAAGTCTGTCCAATTGAGGACAGATCCTGAGGGTAATGAATTTAACCATGTTTTGGCTTTGTCCCTCAAAGAGTAAGGGAACAGATATAGCCTCAGGGCCTCTTGGGACACTCCAGGAATGAGGAAAGTATCACTGACTCCTAGGAAGTTCCTAAGGTGGTTATGGGGGTCCTCATTTTCTATTCCAAAGAATTGTCCCACAGTGGACAACATTTGGAACATCACTGGTTTTAACTCGAATGAGATGGCAGTGATTTCAGGACGGATTATGCTGGGGTTCAGCTCCACAGGCATAGGTACTAGGTACGAAAGGATGGCGCTATCCTTGTCATTCGCTATTTCAATGGGATTGCGAGTGACAGGCACCAGGTTTTGATCTATTCTATCCATTTCTTCTTGAGTGGATTGCGGAGACTCTGCGGTTTCAGCAATTATTTGAGGTAAAAGGGGTTGTTTAAAGAGACGTTTCTTGGCTCTATTTCTAGCTTTAAATAATCTCTCAGGCTCAGGGTTGAACTCTAGATCACTACTTGGAGTCTCATTCATAAACTACCCTAAATGGTACCAGAAGAAGAAATGAAGATGGATCAAATTCAATGGAGAATAACTTGATGTTTCAGACTTAACAAACTTCGTTTTCACTTAAAATAAGTCCCCGGCAGCGGCGCCAAAAACTTGTTGCGTGCTCAATGTGTTAAAGATAAATAAGCAAGAAGGTAGAGAGAGCACTCAGAACATGCAAGCATACATGGTCTCACAGCAAGTAGTAAGTATATTTCATTCGTTTTTTCCACAGAGACTCATTTTTAGCTATTCATGAAGTGTATTTGTTAAGAAAGAAGGGGTGAATTTGATGGGGTAAAATTGGTTTTTAATTATCTAAGATTTGCTGAATGTGTAAAGGAATGCAACATAAACAAATGCAAGTTGAAATTAGACTCAAAAGACAAGAGATGGAATTAATAAACGAAGAAGAAAACAGCTAAACAGAATGGTACTTAGCAGAATTGCGGACACCGCAATTTTACCGCAATTGAATAACAGCGAAAGTGTGTAAATGGGCGAATTAAGGGCTACTAATGACTATCCTATAGGCATTTTTGTACGATTCCCAAGCATTGGATCTACTCTCTATACATCAAACTCACTCTATCTCATGTATCGTCCGATTCCATGCATTAGATTCTTTAGTTTACTCGACTCAAAGTAAGGTCTTAAGCATCTAGTTAAAGCAGAAGTGTTTAGTTTGTACTAGGGAAACGCCTATTCCTAGGCCGTTTCCTGGTTACCATGAAAGGCTGGCATGATTATACGACTCTGAACTCTTACTCCTTCCAGAGGTTAGGAGTTCTTTGGACAAAATGGATGGCCAATCGAAATTGCCCGTGGGATGAAGCTTACATACAATCAATGGTTCGAAAGCTATCCTACATGCTTGGTTCACGTTTTTTAGCCTATAGTTCTGTCATTAGCATGCCCCTAAGTGACTTAGCTACTCATGGATATATAGAGAGCAAAAGTATAAGATAAAACAGACATGCTTAGAAGGGAAATGTACTCAAAACAGTAAGATAAAACCGTAGCAGCAGAAGATGGAAACTGTGAAATGAAGATTTGTAATTTGATTACTTTGAATGTTTGAACGAACAACAGGAAACTTAAAGGAAATAATTCAAAGACAGACAACAACGAAATGCAGTAGATAAAACACTAAACTAGAAACAACAACTGATCAAAGCTGGAAATTAGAAGAATAAGACAGAAAACAGTAAAGGGTGCTTGAAAGCCTCGTTGCAGTCGCCTCGAATGAAGGGGATGAAAGGGCAGCCTTGCTTGGATGAATCCAATCGAGAGAGAAGAAGAATCTCCTCTCCTTCCTATCAGATTATCGATTCCAACAGCTGAGACTCTCACTCCAACAGACGGCAAAGGAAAACAGGGAGAAACAATGGACTGCGAGAAGACTCTACGCTTTCGGATGATGACTGAACCTCCGACTTTGGCCCCCTTTTATAGTAGTTTGCAGGTTGGTTTGGGCCAAGGAGAACCATCAATCTTCAACGTCATATATCAGAATGGATGGAGGAGAAAGAATGAATCCCTGAAATTACGGAAATTAACAGAAAAGGATCAGTCAACTTACGGTTTTCACTTGAATAATTGCGGCTTCAGCAATGTTTTCGCAATGTTGTCGCAATGCAGTTTTTTTCATTCTTTTCCTTCGGTTTTCAACCTTTTTCTTTCCTATTGTGCATAAGTCCTAATTTAGCTACCTTCTTCTCATTCTCATATTTAAGCATAGGTTTAGGCTAAATGCTATCAAAAACACCTAAAAGTGTTCATCTTCTTAAGCTAAATGGGTCCTAAATAAGTCACTTTCAGAGACTTAACAATGTTCCATTCTGTTTTGACAAACAGTGCAAGCTTGCCTTCGATGTTCTGGAGAAGTGCTTGACCAACGCACCCATCATTCATCCACCGCAGTGGGGGACTCCTTTCGAGATTATGTGCGACGCAAGCAATTATGCCGTAGGCGCTGTGTTGGGCCAGAGGATAGACAAGAAGAGCCATGTGATTTATTATGCCTCTAGAACGCTCAATTCCGCGCTGATCGGTTACACAACAACATAGAAGGAGCTGCTTTCCATAGTTTTCGCTCTTGATAAATTTCGGCCATATATTCTTGGATCTAAAGTAATTGTTTTTTCTGATCATGCAGCAGTTCGATACTTGATGAACAAGAAAGACTCGAAGCCTAGACTGCTCAGATGGGTATTATTACTCCAGGAGTTCGACGTCTCTGTTCAGGACAGAAAAGGATCAGAAAATACCGTTGCTGACCACTTGAGCCGTATTGTGCGTAATGAGGACGATCTGCCTCTGAATGACGAATTCCCTGATGAAGTTCTCTTCCAGGTAAGTGTGGAGACACCATGGTACACCGACATTGTCAACTACTTGGTCACAGGTACGTTCCCATTCGATTTTTCATATAACCAAAGAGCCAAGCTGAAAAGCGAAGCCAAGACGTATGTTTGGGAAGAGCCCGTTTTATGGAAATTTTGTGCTGACCAGGTTATTAGGAAGTGCGTCCCTAAGTCTGAACATAGGTCCATCCTTACCTTTTGCCATGAATTTGCATGCGGGGGACACTTTGGGCAAAATAGGACTGCGAGAAAAATTTTAGATTGTGGGTTTTTCTGGCCATCATTGTTTAAGGACTGTTATGAGTTTTGTAAATCTTGTGATCAGTGTCAGAGAAAAGGGACCATCACTAGTAGGAATGAAATGCTCCAAAACCCCATTTTAACTTGTGAAATTTTCGAGGTTTGGGGTATGGACTTTAAGGGACCCTTTCCCCCTTCATTTGGTTTTGTCTATATCTTATTGGCTGTGGACTACGTGTCTAAATGGGTGGAAGCTAAAGCCACCAAAGTTGATACCGCTAATGCTGTTTCCAGTTTTGTCAAATCTAACATTTTTAGCAGGTATGGAGTTCCACGAGCCATCATAAGCGACCAGGGGAGCCACTTCTGCAACAAAACGATCCAGGCCTTGATGAGGAAGTATGGGGTCAATCACAAAATCTCTACCCCGTATCATCCTCAGACCAATGGCCAAGCAGAGGTTTCCAATCGAGAGGTGAAGAGCATCCTCGAGAAGACAGTAAGTCCAGGAAGGAAAGATTGGAGTCTCAGGCTGGACGACGCTTTGTGGGCTTACCGTACGGCTTACAAAACCACCATAGGGATGTCTCCCTATCGGATGGTTTATGGTAAAGCCTGTCATCTCCCCGTGGAGATCGAACACAAAGCCTACTGGGCCGTAAAGAAGTGCAACATGGACTTTGACTTGGCGGGCGAAGAAAGACTCCTCAAATTGCAAGAACTAGAGGAGCTTCGCCTGGATGCATATGAGAACTCAAAAACCTACAAGGAAAAGGCCAAAATGTTCCACGACAGACGAGTCGTCAGAAAACACTTCGAAGTTGGTCAGAAGGTCTTATTGTTCAACTCCCGCCTGAAGTTCATGCCAGGTAAACTTCGTTCCAGGTGGCTTGGTCCTTTCATTATCACTGATGTTCATCACTATGGTGCAGTCAAGATAAAGAGCCTGGATACAGAGAAAGAATACACGGTGAATGGCCAGCGATTAAAGATCTTTCATGAGGGAATGTCAGAGGACTTCGACGATCATGCTTACTTGAAAGAGCCTGATTATGAGAAAGGATAAATTGAGTTTTGGTAAAGTCGAGCAATCGACTCTAAAAATTTGCGCTACTCAGAGGCACCCGAGCTTGAACTGTACATGCTTTTTGTTTACTTTCCGTCTGTAGGATTAGTTTAGATTTCTACTCTGATCTTGTGAAGTTTCAGGTGAAACAATGGCTCATCCTTGCGGTTTATTGGCTAAGGTTAAAGCGCACTCTCCAACCCTCCAAGTCACAATTCAGGGAAGGTTTTCTTTCCTTTTGTTTTGCCTGTGCTTATTTGGTCCAATGAGGACATTGTCAATTTCTAAGTTGGGGGTGGTGGGTTGTGCCTTATAAAGGATTGTCGAGCTTTGTTGTGGAATCCTGATTAACTTGTTGAGCTATGGAGAAAGCATGCTTGTTCGATTATGAAATTCTGTGATGTACTGCTAAGGTCTTCGTATGCGTGTTTGTTTTGAAACTGAGCATAATTGCTTTTGTTAAGGCCGTTTTGAAAAAAAATTTCAAGTTATTTCCCTGTTTAAGCTTCGCATGTTAGCACTCTATCCTGGATTTGTGGGTTTAGGGTAGCTCTGTTTGTTTTAAAATTCGTTGTCACCTCGAAAGGCAACCTTAGGATGGGCTAAGATTCGCTCTTGTTTGTAATCCATGCGCTTAAAAGTTCAACATGATTTTTAGGCTAAAAATAAAAATGAATGCAAGCTCATAAAAAGAAATTAATCTCCTGAGGTGTTCCTCCTTCTTGAGTTTCCTTAGTAGCCAGGGGCGGTCGTGAAACCCACGGTCGCCACTGCATGAAAAGGAAGCACAAAGAAGCGAACGCTAGTCCTTAAAAATGTGAATTTTGCCCGTAGTCAGATGCATTGTGCAATGAAATTGCAGGCAAGCTGAAACGAAAGTAAAATTGACATGTTAGGCGCTCATGGAGATCAAAGAAAAAGAGAGAAAAGATGCCTTGCGATATATTACTTGCATAGACGATGAACTGCCCTTAGACTGTTTTGATAAGCCATAAGTAGGGGGAAAGCGAAGTTTTAGGATAGGTAGAGCTGTTCTAAGCCTGTTGAAATCTAAGATCGAGGAGCTAAGTCCGAAGCATAAATAGGGAAGCATCTTTAAATTTTTCAAATTGTTCTTAATCAATGCATGCATGCAGTTGTTTCCTTCAAATGCAAATGCCCTGTCGTTCCCAGTACTGAGAATCGAGTCCCTAGCATGCATTCTAGTTGTATTTTATTAATCAGAATTCCACCTTGCTCGAGGACTAGCAAGAATTAAGTTGGGGGTGTTTGATAGCTCCATTTTGGAGCTATAATTATGTCCCTAATTCACGTTTATTATTGGCTTAATCTTGCTTTTATGTGATTATTGCAGGTGTTCTCGAAAATTCACCCTCGGGAGCGTTTCAGCGCTTTTCGAGGCTTAATATCGCGTTTTAAAGGCTTAAGAACACTTCCGGGGAAGATCCATGCAAAAGCATGAAGGATGAGCACTTTGGAGAAATTGAAGGCAAAAATCCATGCATCAACCCGAGAGCTAGCGTCGCGACGCTAGCTCGACGCTGCCCAGCGTCGAGACGCTGTCATAGCGTCTCGATGCTCCGAAGTCTGAAGCGCTGAATTGAAGAAAAACCCGAGAGCAAGCGTCGAGCGATAGCGTCTCGACGCTCGCTCGACGCCGACAGCGTCTCGACGCTACCCCGACTACGCGCGCGCGGATTATTTAGGGCGCAGCGTCGAGACGCTGCCCTAGCGTCTCGACGCTACGACGGATTACTTAAGTTTCTGTCCGATTTTAGCCGCCATTATTATCTTCCACCTCGAGCTCCGCGCCTGATTTTGACGTCCAACAGTTGTTTTCCACAATGGGAGGGGCTAGGAAGCTCGATTTGAAGCCGTCCCACACCATACACGTCATGAGTGAGTAGATTTACTGTTTTTGGCTCGGGATTGTAAGGATAAATGTAGTATGAACTCTTGGTGAGGTTGTAGGATTGAAATTCTGAATTGGTTGAATATTTTATTGAATTGAATTTTATTTCTTAGCTTAATCTATGAGCACGTTTGAATGATTTAGGACTAGGCACCCTTGATTTTGAGCATGTTCATTTGTTAAAGGATTTGATGCCGTGCCTCTCGTTTCCGCCAAGTAACAAGGAATTATGGCACCTTGAGCGTATTGGCGTCCTTATGCTTTTGGTGTTCATTCTTCCCGAATTAGAATTCCAAATCGACATACTAATTTCGCGTCCAAATTAGATAGTTGTCACAGTTAGCTTGTTGCTACCGTTCGGTCTTGGGAGAGCGTTGGCCGCCAATGCCCGAACGGTACGCTTGATTAGCATAATTATTTATGTCTAATTAAATCCATGGAGCATGTCTGGGTTATTTATTAATTTTAGACGAGCTGTGCATTCGTTAATTTATTTAACCATAATACTCGTCATCCTATGATCCAAGAGGTTTGCTAAATTTATCCCCGATCGTCCCGAGCCGGAAACTCTGTTAGCTAAATTTTCCCATTTTCTTTGTTCCATCTTAGTTACGTAAAAACCAACAATTACCCCTTATTTCACTCGTATTAATAGTTTGCAAATTTAATTAAGATTAAGTCAAAATACCTTAATTCCCTGTGGATCGACCCCGTTGCTACTATTCTACAAATAGTTTAGTGATTTCGGGCACTTATAAATTCATTTTGGCGGGTCTCGACAACCCGATGATTGGCGATAGTTCAATAATATCGCTACCACTCACCCACTGACTACTAGCTATAGGGAAGATTACACCTGCATCTAACCATTTTATTATCTCTTTTTTAACTACCTCCTTCATAGAGGGGTTCAACCTACGTTGGTGATCTACTCGGGGTGTATGCTCTTCTTCCAATATTATCTTATGCATGCAGTAGGAAGGACTAATACCTCTAATGTCAGCAATCGTCCATGCAATAGCCTTTTTATGTTGCTTAAGTAATAATATGAACTCAATTTCATGCTTTTCACTCAATTTGGACGAAATAATAACAGGCAAAGTATCATCACTTCCTAGATATGCATACTTAAGATGTTCAGGCAGTGGTTTTAATTCTAAGATAGGTGGATGCTCAATGGATGGTTTCAATGGATTCATGGATCTTTCAGTCAAGTCGCTAATCATACAAACATGCTGAGGTTTATCCACATGTATATCCATTATTTCAGAAATATTTAAATCAGTTACATCTAATTGTACATAATCATTGGCATGCTTAATTAATAATTCATGCTCAAGTTGTTCTTCCATCAGTGAATCTACTATGTCCATACTTGCGCAAGATTCAGAGTCAGAAGGATACCTTAGTGCTTTAAAGACTGTTGCGTGCTCAGTGTAAAAGATAAATAAGCAATAAGGTAGAGAGAGCACTTAGAACATGCAAGCATACATGGTCTCACAGCAAGTAGTAAGTATATTTCATTCGTTTTTTCCACAGAGACTTATGTTTAGCTATTCGCGAAGTGTATTTGTTAATAAAGATGGGGTGGATTTGAAGGGGTAAAATTGGTTTTTAATTATCTAATTTTTGCTGAATGTGTAAAGGGATGCAACATAAACAAATTAAAGTTGAAATCAGACTCAAAGGACAAGAGATGGAATTGATAAACGAAGAAGAAAACTGCCAAACAGAATGATAAAATGGCAGAATTGCGAGGACCGCAATGTTACCGCAATTGAATAACAGCGAAAGTGTGTAAATGGGTGAATTTAAGGCTACTAATGACTATCCTATAGGCATTTTATTACGATTCTCAAGCACTGGATCAACTCTCTATACATCAAGCTCACTCTATCTCAAGTATCGTCCGATTCCATGCATTAGAGTCTTAAGTTTACTCGACTTCAAAGTAAGGTCTTAAGCATCTTGTTAAAACAGGAGTGTTTAGTTTGTACTAGGAAAACGCTTATTCCTAAGCCGTTTTCTGATTACCGTGAAAGGCTAGCATGATTATATGACTCTGAACTCTTACTCCTTCCAGAGGTTAGGAGTTCTGATAACTCCATTTTGGAGCTATTAAATACGTCCTAATTATAGCTAAAGACCGCTTCCAATTGATTAAATGTATCTCTTTTGTAGGAGAAAAGCGGCAAAGAGCTCGTGCGTCCATTGGGCGTGTTCGAGAGCTTAAAGCAGAGTTTTAGCGCCCCGGGAATGCATCGGGAAGAGGGGAGTTTGTTCCGTGAAGAAACGGGCCAAAACAGCCTTGGAGAGGCAAAGCATCAGCCCCAAACCCGAGAGCCAGCGTCGAGCTATAGCGTCGAGACGCTGGCTCGACGCTGGAAAAACCCGAGAGCAAGCGTCGAGTGATAGCGTCGAGACGCTAGCTCGACGCTGCCCTGGCGTCGAGACCCTGCTTGGCGTCGAGACGCTCCGGAGGAGGCGCGCGCAGGAAATTCATCGGGGCAGCGTCGCGACGCTGGCCTTGCGTCGCGACGCCAGCGCGCGCGCGCGCGGATCACTTAGGGCACAGCGTCGAGACGCTGGCCTAGCGTCTCGACGCTACGACGAAGACAGTAGCTAAAAGACGATTTTTCTGCACTTTTTTGGAATTCTTCTCCGAGCTTCATCTTCTTCATCTCTCAGCCGATTTGGACGATTCTTCTTCCCTTCTTCCCCATTTTCTCTCTACTTTCCGTGGAGCTCCGCCATTGTTGGCATGCGAGTGAGCTCCACTTCCATTTGTAATAGGTAGATGAACTCTTCCATGGTCGTTGGTGGAGCGGGATTGACGATCCGCGCCATGAGCGGCTAAGGTAAGGGTGACGGTTTGGGATTTTGTTTAGGGGAATTTTGTTAGACATTATTGCTTTGATAATCTGAGTATGAATTTGCATATTGGTTCTGTTTACATAGCATTTATTTACTTTGCTTAATCCAACGCGCATGCTAAATTATGTTGATTGACACTCGGATAGTTTCGCATGTTGTGTATGTTAAAGAGTAGCGATGCCGTGCCTCTCACTGCTCGACTAAGTAACACAGGTAAATAGAACTAAATCGAAGTATCGGGTCGGGTAGGATAATTGTTGGTTGCATACGGCGTTTGCGGGCAACCTACTAGCAATTAGAATTCACGCCCGAATGTTCGTCGCGGTTAGCTAGTAACTGTCTAAATTCATCTTAGGACTGATCATCTTAATGTGAGATTAGATAACGTGTAATTAGGACTGTGTGGCCTAATTAAAATCCATGAAGTCGGCTACTTTGGGGCTTCTCTGGTAGTCGTCCGCGTGCTTAGTAAACTGAATTCCATGTTATTAGAATTAAATGATAAGTTGTATTTGTCTAACAATTGACCCCGAGACTCCCCAAACCGTGCACACGTTTTCTACATATTACTTCTTTCTTCCGTTAGCTTTCGTATTGATTTCTTTGCATGATTAAAACCCCCCGTTACCAATTAATCGATCAAATCCCAATTTCATTAGTAAATTCAACTCTCCTATTCCTTGGATCGACCCTGTTACCACTGGCTGCAAAGCCTTGGCAATAGGCATTATAAATTTATTTTGGCAAGCCTCGACAGCTTGAGTTTATAGCGATAGTTCAAAAATATCGTTACCAAAATTGGCGCCGTTGCCGGGGAATAGGCAATTGGTTGAATTTATGATTGGAGTTTGAATTTGATTTATTGATGGTTGACTGAAAATTTTTTCTGTTTGTAGTTTGTATGTTTAGATTTTTGTTTGTGTATGACCCGTTCCTCTGAGGGTAGTTTGCAGTATATCCCTGAGATTGACAGAGAGGAGCGGCGGTTACGTAGAGAGGCCCGTGAGGGGCAAGGACAGTTTGAAAGAGAAGAAGGCAATCCCTTCTTATTTGACGAGATGGCGCAAGGCGATGCGCCGCGGACGCTGAAGCAACTGGCAGCGCCAGACCTGAACCTGCAGCCTTTGTGCATCAACTACCCCGTGGTAGCAGGTAACTTTGAGTTGAAATCTGGTTTAATTCACCAGTTACCTTCTTTCCATGGAAATGCAGGTGAGGACGCGAACAAGCATTTGATGGAGTTCCATTGCGTCTGCGCGGGGATGAAGCCCGCAGGGGTCACGGAAGAGCAGCTGAACATGAGGGCATTCCCCTTCACGCTCAAGGACAAAGCCAAGGATTGGCTGTATTATTTGCCTTCCGGATCCATCACCACGTGGCAGGACATGAAGCGGGTATTTTTGGAGAAATACTTTCCCGCATCCTTAGCCACCACTCTGCGAAAGAGGATTTATGGGATCACCCAAGATGTAGGTGAGTCCCTGCATGAGTATTGGGAACGCTTTGGGCGCCTGTGCGCGAGTTTCCCACACCACCAGATCGCCGATCAGCTGCTCATACAGTATTTTTATGAGGGGATGACGCCCCACGACAGGCAGATGATCGATGCAGCGAGTGGAGGGGCACTGATTGACAAGACCCCAGTTGAGGCCAAGCAGCTCATTGCAAATATGGCTACCAACTCGCAGCAGTTTGGGATCAGGGGGCAAGGACAAGTGCACAGCGTGGCTCAGAGCCATGAGATGTCTGAAATGAGGGCCCAGGTGGCCGAGATAGGTAGTATGTTGAAGAAAATTGTTGGAGGACAACGCGAAGAGGCGGAGGTCAACGCAATCGGGGGATATGCTTCCAACCCAAGGAAGTATGATCCATATGCTAACACTTACAACCCCGGTTGGCGTGACCATCCTAACTTCAGCTATGGGAACAGGGAAGGACAAAATCGCTTCCAAGGCCAATCCCAGGATAGGCCTAACTCTTCCACCCAAGCTCAAGCCTCGAGCTCCTCCAGCTCACTTGAAGAGATGGTCAGAACCATCGTGACTAGCACCAGCCAGTTCCAGAAAGAGGCTCGCGAGGAGCTAAATTCTCATAAGGCAGAGCTGCAGAATTTGAACAAGCAGCTGACACAAATGGCGGTGTCTATTAGTAAGATTGAGAGCAAGAGCTCGGGGAAGCTTCCTTCCCAAACTACAGTTAACTCATGTGAAAATGTGAGTGCCATTCAGCTGCGCAGTGGGAAGTCACTTTCCACCAGAGCTGCGAAGGAAGCCACGGACAGCCTGAACGAGTCCGCCCCGATTGCTCTTGAGACTCAGAATGAGAAAAGAAATGAGAAGGTCAGTGTGCCTGTGGATGTTGCCAAAGCACCATTCCCGAGTAGGCTTGCGAAGCCTACTTTGGAATCCGATGACGAGGAGGTCCTTCGAACCTTCCAGAAGGTGATGGTGAATATCCCGCTCCTAGAGGCAGTCAGTCAAGTGCCCAAATATGCAAAATTCTTAAGGAGCTGGTGCACTACAAAAAGGAAGTCCAGAGGGACTGAGAAAAAGAAAGAGAACGTCTCTGCCATACTCCCAGGTACGTTGCCTGCAAAGTGCAACGATCCAGGTACTTTTACTATCCCATGCACTATAGGTAGTAAAATTGTTCATAATGCCATGTTGGACTTAGGAGCCTCTGTTAATGTTATGTCTTATGCATTATATCGTGAACTGAATTTGAATGAAATGCATGAATGTAATGTTTCTGTTCAGTTGGCTAATGGGTCGAGCATCTGTCCTAGGGGGAAGGTAGAGGATGTTTTAGTTAGAGTTGGGAATATGACGTTTCCCGCCGATTTCCTTGTTTTAGATATGAAAGAAAGTTCATTGCATGCTTCGTCCTCTATGCTGTTAGGACGCCCTTTTCTTAAGACCGCTAGGGTCAAAATCGATGTGTATAAGGGCGTCGTGTCGTTAGAGTTTGATGATACTTTGCATGAGTTTTCTTTATTTGATGGGAAATCTGTTGCGAATGTTTCTGTTGTTTGTGAGCATGATGAGAATGGGAGTCTACCCTCGCGCTTGAGGGATGGTTCCCATGTCTCGGTTAAAATTTCTGATTTGAATTTGATGGATGATACTGATGGTTTTTGCACTAACATGTCTGATATTCACGTGCCCGAGGCACGAAGAGTGCAAAATGTTTTTCAGGTGAACGGTGGAAAAGGTGTGGCCTTGGACAAGTATGGATCGTCCCCCGCACCTACAGACTATGGATGAGTCTGTTGAGAGAATACAGTCGAGCAACCGACTTTAAAAATTCTGCGCTTCTCGGAGGCACCCGAGTGTTGAACTGTTTTTATGCTTTAGTTTAGTTTTGTTGCTTTTTAGTATTAATTAGCTTGCTGTTTTTTTTTTTTAGGGAATCGAGGAAGAGAAGGCAATTTTGAGCTCTGATGCGTTCGTGCGCCGCTTCCTCACCCTCGCCAGCTTCACCAAGAGTCAGGGAAGTGTATTTCTTCTTCCCTTTTACTTCTTGCATCTGACTGGTTGGCATTGAGGACAATGCCAAATTTTGAAGTTGGGGGTGGAGTAGTCCGATGGATGTGCATGTGTAGTTTGTTGAGAAGTGTTATAAAGATATTGAAGTGCTTGGGACTCTGTTTACTGTTTTCTGACTGTGATAGCCTAGGAAATGCATGTTGGAATTCTGAGCATGTTCATAATCGAGTTTTTGCATGAGTTTTGTGTTTATTAGGTTCATGTCAAAAATTTTAAAATTTTTTTCTGTTGCTCCCTTGCACTCATCGCGCACTTAGCAACTTCTCCCTAGATTCCGTAAGCTTGGTTTATCGCATGTTTAGCTTATTCTCGTTGTCACCCCGAAAGGCACCCTTAGGTAGCTTGTTGCATGAGAGTTAGTAGCTAATTAATTGAGGAAGCATGTGCTTAGCCTAATAAAAAAAATAGAAAAGCATGTTTTGTAGAAAAGTTCCTCTCGAGGCGCTCCTCCTTCTTATTTGCGCTTAAAAGAAGTGAGCGTTAGTCCTTAAAAACGTGAAGTTTCATGCATGAATTTGACGTGTTAGGCAACTCGAGTAGGAAAGAAAAAGAAATGAAAAGTTGGTTCAAAGAACCCAAAATAAAAGAGTACAAAGTACTTTTGAAAAGAAAGAAAAAGAATGAGAAAATAATTAGGTCTCTTAATTTGTTTCTCTCTCTCGTGTAAGTCAAGTGTAGCTGTTCTTAAACGCTAGAAGTAGGGGGAAAACGGGATGTGCGTTGCATGTTGGTTTTCCGGGTTTACGTGAGTTTAGGGGTGGTTGTCTAGCACACACACACGTTAGGGGGCAAGAGTTAATTTTTGATATGTCCTAGTTAATGCATGAACAAAATGTTTCCATGATTATGCTCGTGTTTAAATTTCAATATGCATGGAGGTTTGAGTTAGAATATATGTAAACGCGTCCTTAGAGTCAATGTCTTTGTAGTGCTTGCTCGAGGACTAGCAATGTTTAAGTTGGGGGTGTTTGATAACTCCATTTTGGAGCTATTAAATACGTCCTAATTATAGCTAAAGACCGCTTCCAATTGATTAAATGTATCTCTTTTGTAGGAGAAAAGCGGCAAAGAGCTCGTGCGTCCATTGGGCGTGTTCGAGAGCTTAAAGCAGAGTTTTAGCGCCCCGGGAATGCATCGGGAAGAGGGGAGTTTGTTCCGTGAAGAAACGGGCCAAAACAGCCTTGGAGAGGCAAAGCATCAGCCCCAAACCCGAGAGCCAGCGTCGAGCTATAGCGTCGAGACGCTGGCTCGACGCTGGAAAAACCCGAGAGCAAGCGTCGAGTGATAGCGTCGAGACGCTAGCTCGACGCTGCCCTGGCGTCGAGACCCTGCTTGGCGTCGAGACGCTCCGGAGGAGGCGCGCGCAGGAAATTCATCGGGGCAGCGTCGCGACGCTGGCCTTGCGTCGCGACGCCAGCGCGCGCGCGCGCGGATCACTTAGGGCACAGCGTCGAGACGCTGGCCTAGCGTCTCGACGCTACGACGAAGACAGTAGCTAAAAGACGATTTTTCTGCACTTTTTTGGAATTCTTCTCCGAGCTTCATCTTCTTCATCTCTCAGCCGATTTGGACGATTCTTCTTCCCTTCTTCCCCATTTTCTCTCTACTTTCCGTGGAGCTCCGCCATTGTTGGCATGCGAGTGAGCTCCACTTCCATTTGTAATAGGTAGATGAACTCTTCCATGGTCGTTGGTGGAGCGGGATTGACGATCCGCGCCATGAGCGGCTAAGGTAAGGGTGACGGTTTGGGATTTTGTTTAGGGGAATTTTGTTAGACATTATTGCTTTGATAATCTGAGTATGAATTTGCATATTGGTTCTGTTTACATAGCATTTATTTACTTTGCTTAATCCAACGCGCATGCTAAATTATGTTGATTGACACTCGGATAGTTTCGCATGTTGTGTATGTTAAAGAGTAGCGATGCCGTGCCTCTCACTGCTCGACTAAGTAACACAGGTAAATAGAACTAAATCGAAGTATCGGGTCGGGTAGGATAATTGTTGGTTGCATACGGCGTTTGCGGGCAACCTACTAGCAATTAGAATTCACGCCCGAATGTTCGTCGCGGTTAGCTAGTAACTGTCTAAATTCATCTTAGGACTGATCATCTTAATGTGAGATTAGATAACGTGTAATTAGGACTGTGTGGCCTAATTAAAATCCATGAAGTCGGCTACTTTGGGGCTTCTCTGGTAGTCGTCCGCGTGCTTAGTAAACTGAATTCCATGTTATTAGAATTAAATGATAAGTTGTATTTGTCTAACAATTGACCCCGAGACTCCCCAAACCGTGCACACGTTTTCTACATATTACTTCTTTCTTCCGTTAGCTTTCGTATTGATTTCTTTGCATGATTAAAACCCCCCGTTACCAATTAATCGATCAAATCCCAATTTCATTAGTAAATTCAACTCTCCTATTCCTTGGATCGACCCTGTTACCACTGGCTGCAAAGCCTTGGCAATAGGCATTATAAATTTATTTTGGCAAGCCTCGACAGCTTGAGTTTATAGCGATAGTTCAAAAATATCGTTACCAAGTTCTTTGGACAAAATGGATGGCCAATCGAAATTGCCCGTGGGATGAAGCTTACATACAATCAATGTTTCGAAGGCGATCCTACATGCTTGGTTCACGTTTTTTAGCCTATAGTTCTGTCATTAGCATGCCCCTAAGTGACTTAGCTACTCATGGATATATGGAGAACAGAAAGGGTAGATAAAACAGACATGCTTAGAAGAGAAATGTGCTTAAAACAGCAAGACAAAACCGTAGCAGAAAAAGGTGGAAACTGTGAAATGCAGAATTGTACTTTGATTACTTTGAGTGTTTGAACGACAAAGGAAAGCTTTGAAAGAAATGATTCCAAGACAGACAACAACGAAATGCAGTAAGTAAAACACTAAACTAGAACAACAACTAATCAAAGCTGGAAATGAGAAGAAAAAGACAGAAAAGCAGTAAAGGTTGCTTGAAAGCTTCGTTGCAGTCGCCTCGAATGAAAGGGATGAGAGGTCAGCCTTGCTTGGATGAATCCAATCGAGAGAGAAGAAGAATCTCCTCTCCTTCCTATCAGATTATCGATTCCAACAGCTGAGACTCCCACTCCAACAGACGGTAAAGGAAAACAGAGAGAAATGATGGACTGCGAGAAGACTTCTGCGCTTTGAATGATGATCAAACCTCCGACTTTGGCCCCCTTTTATAGTAGTTTGCAGGTGCGTTTGGGCCAAGGAGAACCATCAATCTTCAACGTCATATATCAGAATGGATGGAGGAGAAAGAACGAATCCCTGAAATTACGGAAATTAACAGAAAAAGATCAGTCAACTTACGGTTTTCACTTGAATAATTGCGGTCACCGCAATGTTTTCGCAATTCATTCGCAATGCTCATTTTTTCATTCTTTTCCTTCGGTTTTCAACCCTTTTTCTACCTATTGTACATAAGTCCTAGATTAGCTACCTTCTTCTAATTCTCATATTAAAGCATAGGTTTAGGCTAAATGTTATCAAAAACACCTAAAAGTGTACATCTTCCTAAGCTAAATGGGTCCTAAATAAGTCACTTTCAGAGACTTAACAAAGACACTAAACTTAACCTCCTCATCATGAACCCTCATGTTGAGCTCATCTTTCTGGACATCAATCAAGGCCCTACCTGTGGCTAGAAATGGTCTGCCTAATAGGATGGGGACCTCCTTGTCTGCTTCATAATCCAGAATGATGAAGTCTGCAAGAAAAATGAACTTGTCAACCTTGACAAGAATATCCTCTATCTTACCCTCAGGGTAGGCTATGGATCTGTCAGCCAACTGCAAGGTGACAGTGGTAGGACGTGCTTCTCCTATGCCTATCTGACGGAATAGGGATAAGGGCATGAGGTTTATGCTGGCTCCCAGGTCACAAAGAGCTCTGCCCACGTGCTTGCCTCCCAACTCCACTGGTAAGGTGAAGGAACCAGGATCCTTCTCCTTCTTTGGTAGTTTGTTTTGGAGTATAGCATTGCACTCCTCAGTGAGATTCACTGTTTCAAATTCACCAATAATTTTCTTGTTAGTAATTATATCCTTCAAAAACTTAATGTAAGAAGGCATAGATTGCAAAACCTCTACAAACGGGATATTAACATGCACTTGCTTAAGAATTTCTAAAAATTTATTAAAGTGCACTTCCTGTTCTTGTTTTTTCTTTAGCCTTCTAGGGAATGGAGGTGGTGGCACATATATAGGCACTTCAGGTCGCCTTAGGACAGGTGGAGGCCTTGGAATTTCTTCTAGTTCCTCTATGATTTGTTCCAGCCTCGCCCGTGATGTGCTTGTTGGTGGTTGGCCTTGGTTTGGCAGAGAATCCAGTGGAGCACTAGACTCTTCATTCTCTACTCTCTTTGGTGTCTCTCTAGTGTTGCTCACCAATGGTCTTCCACTGCGAAGTTCAATTGCTTGAACCTGCTCTTTTCCATCCTTTCTAGGCACCTCAGTGTCAGCAGGCAGTCTACTTTGGGGCCTACTTTTTAGTTCATTGGCTAGTTGCCCTATTTGGTTCTCTAGGCTCCTAAGGGTAGCTTGCTGACTTTGTAGAGTGGCATCATTCTTTGCAATGTACTCCTTAAGTAGATTTTCTACAGATGACCCTATTGGATGGTTATATGGTTTTTGATACATGGATTGGTTATTTTGGGGAGTGAAACCAGGTGTTCCACTCGGCCTTGGTTGGTTTTAACTTTGGTTAGTGTTTTGTTGGCCACCCCAAAAAAGATTTGGGTGGTTTCTCCAACCAGGATTGTATGTGTTAGAGTAGGGGTTATTCCTAGGCTGCTGTTGGCTTCCAACATAGCAGACTGAGGCTGGATTCCCAGGGCAGTATTCATACAGGTGCCCTTCCCCACAAAATCCACAGATCAGTGTCTCACGTTGACTTGTTTGTGCCCCCATTGAGATGGCTGCTGCGGTGTTGACACTGGATTGGAGATTTGTTTGAGCCATTTGCTTGACTAGGTTGGTCAGGGCGTTTATTTGGTTGCTCATTGCACTGAGTGCATCCTTGTCTTGAGCTCTCCTAGGCTCGACTGGATCATCTGACCACCTACAGTGAGATGCTGAGATCTTCTCCAGGATCTCATAGGCTTCATTATAGCTTTTAGAAAGCATGGAACCACCAGCTGACGAATTCAGCACTTGCCTTGTGCTGGGGTTACATCCTTTAAAAAAGACTTCTATTTGGATACACCATGGGATGCCATGGTGTGGACATTTAAGCAGAAGGTCCTTGAACCTTGTCCAAGCTTCATGAAGAGACTCATTTTCAGCTTGTTTGAATTTAATAATGTCATCACGAAAGTTTGAATTCCTATCAGGTGGAAAATATTTGACTAGGAATTTCTCAGTCAGATCTGTCCAATTGACAACTGATCCGGAAGGTAATGAGTTCAACCACGTTTTGGCTTTATCTCTTAATGAGTAAGGGAAGAGGTAAAGCCTCAAAGCTTCTTGGGAAACTCCAGGGATAAGGAAGGTATCACTAACTCCTAGGAAGTTTTTAAATGGTTGTGGGGGTCCTCATTTTCCACTCCAAAGAATTGTCCCACAGTGGACAATATTTGGAACATTACTGGCTTTAACTCGAATGAGTTGGCAGTAATTTCAGGGCGTATCATGCTTGGGTTTAGCTCCCCAGGCATGGGAACTAAGTAGGAGAGAATTGCACTATCCTTGTCATTCGCTATTTCGATGGGGTTGCGAATGGTAGGTGCTGGATTTGGGTTTGTTCTATCCATTTCTATTTGATGGGATTGTGATGACTCAGTAGAGTCAGCAACGTTTGGAGGTATAAGGGATTGGTTGAAGAGACGTTTCTTAGCTCTGTTTCTGGCCCTAAGTAATCTCTCAGGCTCAGGATTGAACTCTAGATCGCTACTTGAATGCTCATTCATAAACTAACCCAATGGTACCTGCAAAAGAAATGAAAATAGATCAGCTTCAATAGATATTAAGATTTGTGTTTCTAACTTAACAGACTTCGTTTTTACTAAACAAAATCCCCAGCAGCGGCGCCAAAAACTTGTTGCGTGCTCAATGTTTAAAAGAAATATGCAATGATAGAGCACTCAGAACATGCAAGCATACATGATCTTGTAGCAAGTAATAAGTATTTTTTCATTCGATTTCCCACAGAGATTTATTCTTAGTTACTAGCGAAGTGTTTTGTTAAGTGAGAAGGGGTGGATTAAATGAGGTAGATTTGGTTTTAAGGTGCCTAATTACTAAGGAATGTATAGAGGATGGAAGCATAAACAAGTGCAAGTAAATAATAAACTTGAATGTAAAGAGAAGAGAATAGCAAATGAAGAGAAAAATGACTAAGGCAAAATTTTCACTAAGGGAATTGCGGAAACAACAATTATTTAGCAATGTTACTCACAACGAATTAAGTGCAAAGTGGGGAAACAAGGGCTACTAATGACTCCTCTATAGGCTTTTTCACACGATTCTCAAGTAGTAGATCAACTCATCATGCATCAAACTAACTCATTCTCATGTATCTTCCGATTTCATGCATTGGATCCTTTAGTTTACTCATGTCCAAGTAAGGTCTTAAGCATCTTTTTATAACAGCAAGTATTGGTTTGTACTAGGAAAACGCCAATTCCTAGGTCGTTTTTTGGCTACCTTGAGAGGCTAGCATGAGTGTATGACTCTGAACTCTTACTCCTTCCAGAGGTTAGGAGTTCTTTGGACAAAATGGATGGTCAATCGAAATTGCCCGTGGGATGAAGCTTACATACATTCAATGCATTCGAGAGCTATCCTACATGCTTTAGTCACGTGTTTCTACCTATAGATTTGTCATTAGCCTGCCCTTATGTGATTTAGTTACTCATGGATGAAGATGGAATGGGAGAAGTAGATGAAGATGACATGCTTAATAGAATATTAACGATAAAACAGAAGCTAAAGACAGTGAGTAGACGAGATGAAGAACTTGTGAATTGACGAAAATAATACTTTGATTAACTAAAGTTTGAACTAAACAAATGACAGACTTAAGTCACTAAAGTAAAACAGAAAGCAACGAAATGAAGTAGAGTAGCTAACGAAAGGAAAATAACAACAAACAGCAAAGGAAACAGAAAGCTAAAGCAGAAAAACAAGTAGATCCGTGCGTGATCGCCTCGTCGCAGACGCCTCGGCTGAAGGGGGAAGAAGGCAAGCTTTGCTTGGATGAATCCAATCAGAAGAGAAGACAAAACTTCTCTTCTTCCTCTCAGATTATCGCCTCCAATAGCTGAGACCTTCAATCCAACAACCGGATGAGAAAAACAGGAGAAAAGACTGCGCTGAGAAGAGAGTTCTACGCCTTTCGAGTGTGTTTCAACCTTCCATCTTGACCTCCTTTTATAGTGTTCTGCAGGTACGATTGGGTCAAGGAGAACCATCCATTCTCAACGTCGTTCTTCCATGTGGCAGCAGGAGAAAGAATGAGCCCCTGAAAGATCGGAACAAAATAGAAATTGGTTAGACAACTTACGGATTTCACTTAAAACATTGCGGTTTTAGCAATGTTTTCGTAATGCTTCCGCAATGTGCAATTTTCAATCCTTTAACTACGTTTTTGGTTCTTTTTCTTTCCTTTTGCCTATAAGTCCTAATTTAGCTTCATTCTTCTAATTCTCATATATAAGCACGAGTTTAAGCTAAATCCTACCAAAAACACCTAAGAGTGCACCTCTTTCTATAGCAAACAAGTCCTAAAATAGTCACTTTTGGAGACGTAACACTAGTCAACTTATGATCCAAGAGGCACGCTAAATTTATTCCCGATCGTCCCGAGTCGAACGCTCCGTTAGTTAAATTTTCTCATTTACATTGTTCCCTCTTAATTAATTAAAAATCAACAAATCCCCCTTATTTCATTAATTTTCATAGTTTGCAAATTTAATTGAGATTAAGTCAAATTAGCTTAATTCCCTGTGGATCGACCCCGTTGCCGCTACTCTACTAATAGTTTAGTGAATTCGGGTAATTATAAATTTATTTTGGCGGGTCTCGACAACCCGATGATTGGCGATAGTTCGAAAATATCGTTACCACAGACACATATACAACCCAACAATTAGACGACGATGGAAGGGTCAAGTACTTCTTCATGTCCCTTTTTGCTCCATCCACGCATGGAAACATTGTTTCCCAACTATATCGGTTGACGATGCAACCTTAAAGAGTAAATATTTTGGTACTTTACTATTTATATCTTTCCATTTTATTTTCTATCTTTCAATCAAATAATTTTTTAGTGTTCTTTAGTATTATGTTTTTTTATCTTTAGTAAAAGTTAAAAAACAACCTAGTTTGAATCAAATAATATCTTGAATGTACTTTCCTATTTACTCAGTTTCATGTATTTCATAAGTTTGTTTGTAAGGTTGCATAATATTGATTATTGTTCATAAAAAAACCCAATTTTTTTATCGTTATTTTGCAGATCTTCAATTTAGTATTTTAATTTTTTATCGTTATTTTGCAGATATTAAATGTTTATAGTTTAAGTGAAATTAGTTATAACGTATCTTTCAAAAATACAGTAAACAAATTAGATTATTTTGGATGTTGACTAACACATTTTTACAGATGTTATGCATCATTATAGCATAATTAAAATGTTATTAAAAAAAATAAAGAAGGGTATTTTAATCCTCTGTTGGTTAATACTAAATATAGCTTTTAGACATTGTTATCCTAAAAATAACTTTGTGGACACCAATCAAAATGGGCAATTAATTTTGTACATTCTTCTAGTTATCCTTTTTTTTGTACCCTCTACCGTCATGATCTCTGTTGGGTTTTATGTCCTAAAACTCGTGGTTTGTAAACTGTTATGTTTGTAAACAATCTATTTAGTAATAAAGAGTTATTAAGTTTTAATTCAATAAAGGAGTTTACTGGATTAAAGTGAAACATGTTTTATCCTATACCAATAACCAACACCCTTGACATTGGCTGGGTATTTGAACCTCATGTATGACATGATTGTGGATCAAGTTCAAGTATACTGCCAAAATGATCTATAGTATATGGATAAGGCTGGGTACCTTATCCTGGTAACACTATTGGATACGGCTCACTTTGTGTTGTACAGAACGACGTGATCCGAATCGTTCCACATGGAGATGTGAGAAGTGAGGGCGTCCTGTGTAAAGAGTTTACACAAGATCGAACCGTGTATTAAGTCACTCTCTCTTTATAACCCCGTTTACTGATCGAGACTGGCTTGTACACTTTGATGGCCTAGATAACTCGTTCTTAATCCTGAGCTTGCTATGAACTCCTGTTTATTCGGAAGTATCCTTTGACTTGTACGGGTGAGAGTGGCAGACCGCCCACTCAATAAGCCTACCAACTTGAGGATAAAGCCGAATAAGTAGCTGGGGACATAGTGTAGCAAGATTGGAATTCACTCCTAACCCGCTCTTCAGGGTTAGTAGATAGGTTGTTCCCTTAATAGCTGACTCCGGGGCTTGAACAATGTGAGCTCACACTCTCATGTGATGAGAGAGTTATATTGATCTCTTGGTTGGACCACAGATCTATTGTTCATTAGAGGTGTCAGTGGTACTTAAGGAACAAGATGTAATGGAGGGGTTAAACGGTTTAAATGACCCAGTTGTGATTACGGACAACCTGTGAAGGATCGACTTACCGATGACGGTTATATCAAGAGGACACAATATATCTACAGTGAAGAGAGTGCAACCCTTGGACTTTAGTGGAGTCTCCGGGGGTTAACGAATGTTGATCGATTCGGGTCAAAAGAGTTTTGCCCGAATGATCTCGTATCGTTGGAGCTCATGATATGTAGGTCCTTTAGGTTCTCCTAGCTAGCTCGGATAAAGCGGAATAGGAGTGCTAAATGGTTGAATTCGGAGAAATCTGAATTAGGGTTTGTAGTTCGAGGTTTTATATATTTAAATGTGATTTAAATATATAATCGGAGGAAGTCGTATTTAAATATGATTTAAATATATGACCGGAGAAAAATATGAATTTTGATTCATATTTTGGAAAAGTCAGTTTTCTGAAAACCGGGTACAGTGGAAGGTTTATTATTATATTAGTATTTGATATTAATATTAAAAATAAATTAAATAATTATAATTGTTTTAATTATAATTAATTTTAATAAATAATATTAATAGCTTTCTTGAATGGCCAACATGTGGCTTCCATTTTTTTTTCCTTACTCATGAAGCAAGTCAATTGGGTTTATCCAATTTTTGACTTGAGTGAGTTCTCTCCAAGCTCAAGCAAGCTTCTCTCTCTCTCTCGTGGGAACTTCTCTCAAGCTTTTGGATTGACAATCTTGAAGTGTTGAAGGTAATCTCCATGGTTGTAGCTTGAAGACGAAGAGAAGTTGAAGCTTTGGTTGTTGTAGAATCAAGGTAACACTTTGGGTAAGATTGAAGAAGAGTTAAGTTGTTAATTCTTCTTCCCTTGATTCTTGGGTATCAAGTTGTTGATATTCAAAGGGTTTGTTGTATTGTGTTCTTGATGTTCTTGATGAATTGTTCATCAAGTTCATATTAACACAATTCCAAACACAAAACCAATAGCTTCATCTTGTTTCTCCACCCTCAAACTAACCCCTTAGCTTAA
Source organism: Herpetospermum pedunculosum (assembly GCA_028017165.1). Classification (NCBI taxonomy): domain Eukaryota; kingdom Viridiplantae; phylum Streptophyta; class Magnoliopsida; order Cucurbitales; family Cucurbitaceae; genus Herpetospermum; species Herpetospermum pedunculosum. Next base: position 15,844,293 of record CM051526.1, read on the forward strand.
GGAGTCCCACCACTCCGCTATTACCGCCTGAAAATAGCTGGGATTACTCTAAGGGTGGTCCTCGTGTGCTCGTGATTGTTCATGCTGTGTTCGTGACCGGAGGAGAGGTAGAGATCGAGGGGGCTGTAGAGGAGCAGAGGTAGACAAGAAGACGAACATCAAAAACAGGTATTTTTGTCCTTCTTGTAGCTTACTGGTAAATTTACCGGTTGGTTTTACCGAAGATGAATTTACCGGTGGGGCTTCCCAAACGCTGTTTTTTAAGCGTTTGGGGGTTGTTTCCCCGGTCGAGATTTACCGATATGCTATCGGTAAATCCCATACCGAGGAAACCGGTCGGTAAGTGTTACCTGTCTGGTTTATCGGTTGATAAATTTACCGTCTAAACTCGAACCGGTGTATCGGTAAAAATCAAACATTGATTTTTCCTCGGTATACTGGTCTAGAGTTTACCGATGGTGTTGAACCGGTCTGGTTTACCGGTTGCAACTTTACCGGGGTATGGGCGCCGGTTTATCGGTCAGGCTTTTGCTTCGGTAATTCCTTTACCAGTCTTCCTCGGTTGACCTTACCGGTCTTCCTCGGTGGACTTTACCGGTCAGTTTTTACCTGTGGTAAGGAATTACCGGTGGGACTCGAAGTGATGAAAAATGTTAAGTGTTAACATTGTTTCTCACTTCTTGTTTGTTGCTTATTGATTGTTGAAGATCCTCAGCCAGTTTAGGCTTCTTCCCCTGCGCCTCTGGTTGTGTCGGGATCCTTCGGTTTCCATCAATTGGTATCAGAGCATGCTTTAAGCTCTCAATTTTGCACAAATTGAGTCCTAGGTGGCTTGTTTTGATTTCTTGCTTGGGTGGCTGAAGCGTTTTGGTTTATGGCATTTGTTTACTTTCCTTGTTTTTACTTTTGGTATGTAATAGCCTTGGTCTGTTTAAATGAGGCTTAATGTGTGGCTTGGAGTCTGTAATTCATTGTGTCTTAGATTCTAGGGTTGTTGTGGAGCCAAGGTGTGCAAAGAGCCAAGAAGTCGAGGTGCTTGGAGTTGCTCGAAGAGTTCGTTGTGCTTCAAGACCTAACTTGGGATTTTTACAAGCTTGTAATAATTAGTATTGTTTGCTTGATGCCATAAACCGAATCGTTTTGGTGTGATTAATTTATAGGATGCATGAGATGTATGATTTAAATTAACGCCCTTGATTGTGCATAAAGTATGCCATATAGATTTCAAATCCCACCATAGGTAGTATGTTGCATGCATTATGTATGTTATAAGTGTTATAATGTATAGGATGCATGCTTAAGTCATGAGATTCAATATAAGTGTTATATTGGTTAATGAATTAGGGAATTGAAAGTTTAAGAGCATAATTGATATAAGTGTTATATTGATTATAAAGTTAAATATTCAATTCACCATGCCTTAGTGTTGCATGTTTGAGAAGCATGTAGAGTTGTTGTAGAAAGTCTAAGTTTTGCAAAGCGTTGTAAAATTGGATAGACTTTTAAAATCTATAACAAAGACTAAACGCATGTTCATTTAGGGTTAAATGGAGACGTCTGGTTCATTAGATGAATAGGTCGTTATCTCGTAAATACTAAGGTTATGAGAAACTCACCCGGTGAAATTATGTTCGAGGTTGGAGGTATTTAAGTTGACGGTTTACGAAACACCTCCTACCTGGGGACGATCCGGTACTTGAGTAAAGTTAACTCGGTTTTAAGAGCGTGTGAGAGAGGTGTGAGGTTTATTAATCTTGTTAAATAACCTAGACATCTCAGGTAAATTGTTTGCCTAGACTTAAGGTTTTATTTACTTAGCCAGATAAAGCCTGAAGTTTTTTTTTACCCTTTAACCGTCCACGATGCTTCGTAGAAGTGTTGAGAAGGTATATATGATATATCCCTCTCCTGCTACGCACTCCTTATGGTTCACAACGTGAGAATTTTGCTCGGCCTCATGATGCCATATGGGGCATCTCCATTCGGGTGGTGTTTGCAAATTTCAATAGCAAGGTGAATGGAGTAAGTATCTATAGTAAGTGGGAGAAGGAAGTACGTCAGTACATCCTACGGTCTCCTCCATTGGATTGAACCGTGAGATTCCCATGTTTCGCCTGCTAGGTGCCCACAAGTGGTACCAATCCATTCGGAGGGCGGGGCATGGGAGATCGAACATCTCAGTCACCATTTATGGATAGTGAAACATAGGGCCATTCCCAACACTGACATTCCATACGGTTGCTATGTTGGGGCCGTTCTGTGCATTCTAAAAATGGAGGGTCACACTTACAGGATTTGCTAAGGAGTTAGTAAATCTTGACCAAAATCGATAACTAAGATGCTATAGGAATATGAGTTATTCTAGTAGTAGCATTTAGTCAAGAATGTCTTGATTTAGTAAAGGAGTGCTCACCTACCCTTCGGTAGGGATCATTCTGACTTACTAAAGTATCGTTGTTAGTAAATAAAGGGTTTGGGTCCTTTATTTGCTTCTAAATTTCTTAATTGGTTTAAGTAGGTTAAAATTGTTTCACTAATAGATTTACATTCCTTTACAGCATGTCGAGTTCGTTCATACAGTTGCTGTCACACGATAAATTAACCGGAGAAAATTTTGGGTCATGGAAGTCGAACCTTAATGCAGTTTTGGTTCTTGACAACCTGAGATTTGTCTTAACGGAGGAGTGTCCTCCGGTTCCTGGTTCAAATGCCTCACAAACTGTTCGTGAAGCATATGACGGTTGGATTCGGGCTAATGATAAAGCTCGAGTTTACATCCTGGCAAGCATATCTGATGTTTTGTCAAGGAAGCATGAGGGGATGGTTTCTGCTAAGGAAATTATGGCTTCATTACAAGAGATTTTTGGAAAACCTTCCTCATCTCTTAGGTATGAAGCCCTCAAGCACATTTATAACTACCGTATGGTTGAAGGAACCTTTGTTAGGGAACATGTCCTTAACATGATGGTGTACTTCAATACAGCAGAAGTAAATGGAGCCACCGTCGACGAACAAGGCCAGGTTGGATTTATCTTGGAATCTCTTCCGAAGAGTTTCCTACAGTTCAGGACCAATATGGTAATGAACAAGATAGAATACAATCTGACATCTCTTCTAAACGAGCTTCATATTTATCAATCCCTGCATACCTCTAAAGGAAAGGAGAAGAAGGTAAATGTTACCACTTCTGTGAAATTCCAGAAAGGGTCTGGGTCTGGGACTAAATCTGAACCTTCTTCTGTGAGTAATAAGATTATTCACAAAAAGAAGAGAAGTGCAAGGAAGGGAAAAACCCCAACTGTAGGCAAGGTAAAAGCTTCACATAGTGGAAAGTGTTTTCATTGTGGTGAAGAAGGGCACTGGAAACGAAACTGCCCCAAATACCTTGCAGAGAAAAAGGTAAAGAATGAACGACAAGGTAAATATGATTTATCTTCTGTCTAAACATGTATTGTGGATTATGATTGTCATACTTGGATGTTGATTCAGGAACCACTAATCATGTTTGTTATTCTTTTTCAGGAAACTAGTTCATGTCTGCCTATTTCTTGACGAAGACGACTTATGAAGATGTCTTCGCAGTATCTACAGTGGGAGCTTGCTGATAGTTTAGTTGTCTGTATAGAAATAATTTCAACTGTTTTAATTATTATCTATAGAACTCTAGTTTGTTGTGAACACTTTTATTGTATATAGTATCTTTTGTTTATCAAATGAAGAGTTCATTTTGCAAAAGATATATACTAGTAGTGTTCTATTAAAACTTGGTGACAACTAAAGTGTTAAGATTTATCTTGTTTTATATTGAAAGCAAAATTTAAATTAACAATGGTTGTTAGTTTAGCTGGTTCTTCTCAACCGTTGAGAAAGCCTGTATGTAGTGGGAGGTTTATGAGATAACCCGAACCACTATATTTGCTTGTTTTATGACTTTAGTTATCATAGTTGATGATAACGGTAAATTCATAAACAAGAACCAGTAGCTCAAAATCATGAATCTTCAAGAGGTTTAAAGACCTAGTTTATGAGGTGAAAACCTCTAAGGCTTGACTTTCTGACAAAGGGACTGTCCTGAACAGAATGAGTTAATTGTGTATTAACTTCTTCTCTTGTTGTCAGATGTAAGTTATTTAGAATACTCGTATCCATTGTCCTGTTCTATTTGATAGGATAAGGAAAATGGATATCAAGACTTGCTATCTTGATAGAGTATCTATTAGTCTCAACAAGGAAGATTCATTATTCAAGATTAAGAGCAAATCGTTTGCAGGCTTATTTAATTCATTTATGAATTGGATCTAGTATCTAAATCTTGAATTATAAGGATTGATTTTCGAATCAATCCCTATGGTTTTGAACATTACATTGATAATTTTTGTTGGACAAGTATTTGATCAATGTAAGAGCTTTCTTAATAAAATCTCATAGTTTCACTCCTAATCATTGTGAATGATGAAGGAGTCATTTCTTTGATAAGCTTAGATTAGCTCTGTTGGTTCGAAGGATTCAGGTTGAACTGAATCGCAAGAACATATTGCTAAGTGGGAGCTGTAAAATGAAAAGTGGTTAAGGTTTTGTCAAGTGAATAAAGAGGAATAGAATACAAGAGTTGTATTGTTGATTTCTCTTGTGATAGCTAAGCTTTCTAGCAGCTTGTGAAGCAGCAAAAAGTTTATGAATTAAACTCAAAGTTTAGTGCTCTGAGAGGATGTGATAGTCACGTGGGTTCCTCACAGCACTTCATGTTGTTTTGTTTACTTTATTTCTCATGGCTAAAGTGTTTGAGAAATACCTAAAGTGTTTAGGGCTCCGAGTTGTTCAATTAGGATAGTGGGAGTAAACTAGAAATATGAGATATTTCGTTTTCTCCACCAACGTGTACACCACAGACGTTTTAGTCCAAGTGGGAGTTTGTTGGGTTTTATGTCCTAAAACTCGTGGTTTGTAAACTGTTATGTTTGTAAACAATCTATTTAGTAATAAAGAGTTATTAAGTTTTAATTCAGTAAAGGAGTTTACTGGATTAAAGTGAAACATGTTTTATCCTATACCAATAACCAACACCCTTGGCATTGTCTGAGTATTTGAACCTCATGTATGACATGATTGTGGATCAGGTTCAAGTATACTGCCAAAATGATCTATAGTATATGGATAAGGCTGGGTACCTTATCCTGGTAACACTATTGGATGCGGCTCACTTTGTGTTGTATAGAACGACGTGATCCGAATCGTTCCACATGGAGATGTGAGAAGTGAGGGCGTCCTGTGTAAAGAGTTTACACAAGATCGAACCGCGTATTAAGTCACTCTCTCTTTATAACCCCGTTTACTGATCGAGACTGACTTATACACTTTGATGGCCTAGATAACTCGTTCTTAATCCTGAGCTTGCTATGAACTCCTGTTTATTCGGAAGTATCCTTTGACTTTTACGGGTGAGAGTGGCGGACCGCCCGCACAATAAGCCTACCAACTTGGGGATAAAGTCGAATAAGTAGTTGGGGACATAGTGTAACAAGATTGGAATTCACTCCTAACCCGCTCTTCAGGGTTAGTAGATAGGTTGTTCCCTTAATAGCTGACTCCGGGGCTTGAACAATGTGAGCTCACACTCTCATGTGATGAGAGAGTTATATTGATCTCTTGGTTGGACCACAGATCTATTGTTCATTAGAGGTGTCAGTGGTACTTAAGGAACAAGATGTAATGCAGAGGTTAAACGGTTTAAATGACCCAACTGTGATTACGGCAACCTGTGAAGGATCGACTTACCGATGACGGTTATATCAAGAGGACACAATATATCTACAGTGAGGAGAGTGCAGTATTGCGTGCTCAATGTTTTAAAAGAAATATGCAATGATAGAGCACTCAGAACATGCAAGCATACATGATCTTGTAGCAAGTAATAACTATTTTTTCATTCGATTTCCCACAGAGATTTATTCTTAGTTACTAGCGAAGTGTTTTGTTAAGTGAGATTGGGTGGATTAAATGAGGTAGATTTGGTTTTAATGTGCCTAATTACTAAGGAATGTGTAAAAGATGGAAGCATAAACAAGTGCAAGTAAACAATAAACTTGAATATAAAGAGAACAATTAAACGAAGAGAAGAAAAATGACTAAGGCAAATCTTAACTAAGGGAATTGCGGAAACAGCAATTATTTAGCAATGTTACTAACAGCGAAATGTGTGTAAAGTGTGGGAACAAGGGCTACTAACGACTCCTCTATAGGCTTTTTCACACGATTCTCAAGCAGTAGATCAACTCACCATGCATCAAACTAACTCATTCTCATGTATCTTCCGATTTCATGCATTAGATCCTTTAGTTTACTCATGTCCAAGTAAGGTCTTAAGCATCTTTTTATAACAGCAAGTATTGGTTTGTACTAGGAAAACGCCTATTCCTAGGTCGTTTTCTGGCTACCTTGAGAGGCTAGCATGAGTGTATGACTCTGAACTCTTACTCCTTCCAGAGGTTAGGAGTTCTTTGGACAAAATGGATGGTCAATCGAAATTGCCCGTGGGATGAAGCTTACATACATTCAATGCATTCGAGAGCTATCCTACATGCTTGATTCACGTGTTTCTACCTATAGATTTGTCATTAGCATGCCCTTATGTGATTTAGTTACTCATGGATGCAGATAGAATGGGAAGAATAGATGGAGATGACATGCTTAGAAGAATATTAAAGACAACACAGAAGCTAAAGACAGTAATCAGAGAAGTGAAGAGATTGCAAAGTGATGAAATAATGCTTCGATTAAGTAAAGTTTGAACTAAACAAATGACAGCCTTGAACAACTAAAGTAAAGCAGAAAGAAACGAAATGAAGTAGAGTAGCTAACGAAAGTGAAATGACAACAAACAGTAATGGAAATAGAAAGCTAAAGCAGGAAAAACAAGTAGATTCGTGCGTGATCGCCTCGTCGCAGACGCCTCGGCTGAAGGGGGAAGAAGGCAAGCTTTGCTTGGATGAATCCAATCAGAAGAGAAGACAAAACTTCTCTTCTTCCTCTCAGATTATCGACTCCAATAGCTGAGACCTTCAATCCAACAACCGGATGAGAAAAACAGGAGAAAAGACTGCGCTGAGAAGAGAGTTCTACGCCTTTCGAGTATGTTTCAACCTTCCACCTTGACCTCCTTTTATAGTGTTCTGCAGGTACGCTTGGGCCAAGGAGAACCATCCATTCTCAACGTCGTACTTCTACGTGGCTGCAGGAGAAAGAATGGATCCCTGAAAGGTCGGAACAAAACAGAAAATGGTTAGACAACTTACGGATTTCACTTAAAACATTGTGGTTTTAGCAATGTTTCCGCAATGCACAATTTTCATTCCTTTAACTTCGTTTTTGGTTCTTTTTCTTTCCTTTTGTATATAAGTCCTAATTTAGCTTCATTCTTCTAATTCTCATATATAAGCACAAGTTCAAGCTAAATCCTACCAAAAACACTTACAAATGCACAACTTCCTATCACAAATAAGTCCTAAAATAGTCACTTTTGGAGACGTAACACACCCCCAAACTTAAGGTTTTGCTCGTCCTCGAGCAATCTAAGGACTTTATCTAGGCTGCTGTTTACACTTCTCTAACCACTTGCTGACTCCCCTAAGTTCCTTATCTACAGCAAAACTGTCCTGTGACACATTTCTAAGTTTAAAACTAACTTCTCATTTTGCTTCTTCTGACTTCTCTTGCCTTATGATCCTACTGTTTCATTAACTCCCCACAACTGATCTATTTGCTTCGATCATTAAGTTCATTGTGCAACTATCCCTAAGGTTTCAAATTCTACCTAGCTTTACCCGAGACTCAGTACATGCTTCTAATGTTTTTCTTTTGAGCTACCTAGGATTCCTTAGAGTCATGCCAGTCTTAGAATAAACCAGTAACAGTAATACATTCATAGAACAAGCTAAACCCTGGCATCACTACATTGGATATACATTCATCTCCCTAAACAAGCCTACAAGCTACAACTTTGTGCTTAGCTAATTGAGGATCAGAGTTCTTTTTATTCAGGACACCCAAGCCACAAAGCCGCAACTCCTAGGTAAACATTCTTCTTCCCTAGTTCTTTCCTTTTTCTTTCTTCCTTTGGTGGAGCCTCTCCTTTGGTTGCCTTTTTATGCAATGCCACTTGTGGGTAACACACTTGGCACTGATTACTCAGCAACTTTAAAAGAGACACCCCTTTTTATTCCATTTTCTTTTTTTTTTTCAGTTCATCATTTTTTCAAAAGGAGAATAAGAATGCTTATGCTTAAAAGGAGAGAGGAATGTTCCTAGGCCTAGGGTGGCCTCCCCCAAACTTAAACTTCTCATTGTCCCCAATGAGAGTCTGAGGTGGCACACCCCCAAACTTGTCCTAGAAGTATCTAGTCTAGGGCAAAACAAAGAGAATCTAAAAATCCTAGGCATAGACAGAACATTCTTAAAGCAAATAACTTAGCAGCAGAAATTTGTAAAAACAGTATGGCAAGGACTTAAAGACATGCATGCTGAGCAACTTAAGAGAGCTAATTCAAATTATCAAAGGTGTCTTAAGACACTCATCCAGCATGCTCACAGATAGGCTATATAAGGTAGTCAAGAAAGCAGCAAAAGAACAAAATTGAAGCAGAACCAGCCTAGCGAATCAGTCAGTCAAAAGCATGCGATAACTAACAAAAATTGCGGAAATCGCAATAATTTCGCAATGAATATACAGGGCAGATATATCAGTAAGCAGCCCCTTTTGCATGTTATTTCCGGTCATCACAGCTATACAAAAAGGAAACTAAAACAACCTATCTATTCAGATACCATCTAACTATACTGAACTACCCTAAACAACCAAAAGAATGAACTAAAAACAGATCAAATATTGACTCAAAATACCAGAATTCACACAGTTTAACGAAAAGCAGTTTTGATGATTTTTTTTTTATATTTCAAAGAGGGAACAGAAGTACTCCCTCGAGTGCCCTTCAGACTGCACTCAGACATCCTCATCATCATCCCTCCGTGCTCTTGGAGGCGTCCACGGCTTCAGAAGGTCAGTGGGGAACGCAGGGAAGATGCAGCCCAACTGATCAGCCACGTCCTTATCCCTTGCTTGAGCATACTCAGCCCATTGCGCCATCTTCTTCTGAAGGTTGTTACGTGCTCAATGTGTTAAAATAAATAAGCAATAAGGTAGAGAGAGCACTCAGAACATGCAAGCATACATGGTCCTATAGCAAGTAGTAAGTATATTTCATTCGTTTTCCCACAGAGATTTATTATAAGCTATTCATGAAGTGTAAAGTTAAGAAAGAAGGGTTGGATTTGATGGGGTAGAATTGGTTTTTAATTGTCTATTTCCTACTGAATACGAAGAGGGTAGCAACATAAACAAGTGCAAGTCGAAGCTAAACTTAAATGAGAAGAGACGAGATTAATAAATGAAGACAAAAACAGCTAGACAGAATTGTAACTTAGCAGAATTGCGGAGACAGCAATTCTACCGCAATGTAAATAACAGCGAAAGTGTGTAAAGTGATGAATTAAGGGCTACTAACGACTATCCTATAGGCTTTTTCATACGATCCTCAAGCATTGGATCAACTCTCTATGCATCAAACTATCTCATTCTCATGTATCTTCCGATTTCATGCATTAGATTCTTTAGTTTACTCATGTCCAAGTAAGGTCTTAAGCATCTTGTTAAGGCAGAAAAATATGGTTTGTACTAGGGAAACGCCTATTCCTAGGTCGTTTCCTGGTTACCTTGAAAGGCTAGCATGATAGTATGACTCTGAACTCTTACTCCTTCCAGAGGTTAGGAGTTCTTTGGACAAAATGGATGGCCAATCGAAATTGCCCGTGGGATGAAGCTTACATACAATCAATGCTTCGAGAGCTATCCTACATGCTTGGTTCACGTTTTTTAGCCTAACGTGTTGTCATTAGCATGCCCCTAAGTGATTTAGCTACTCATGGATGTAGACATAACAGAAGTAAGAGAAAGAGTAGACATGCTTAGAAGGAATTTAAAGACAAAACAGTAAGGGAAAGCAGTAGAATGTAAAGGCAAGAGACTGTGAAATGAAGAATTAAGATTTGATTACTTGATTGTTTGATTGACAAAGGAAAGCTGTAAAGCAAATAACAAGAAGACAGAACACAACGAAATAGTCTAATCTAGCTACTAGGAAAGAAACAACAACAAGACAAAGCTGGAAAATGGAAATGAAAAGCAGAAAGCAGTAAAACAAGCTCGAATGTCTCGTTGCAGCCGCCTCGAATGAAGGATGAGAAAGGTCAGCCTTGCTTGGATGAATCCAATCGGGAGAGAAGAAGAATCTCCTCTCCTTCCTATCAGATTATCGATTCCAACAGCTGAGCTTCGCAAACAAGCAGACGGCAAAGGAAAACAGGGGAAAAGATGGACTGCGAGAAGACTTCTACGCTTTCGGATGATGTTTGAACCCTCGACTTTGACCCCTATTTATAGTAATCTGCAGGTGCATTTGGGCCAAGGAGAACCATCAATCTTCAACGTCGTACTTCAGAATGGATGGAGGAGAAAGAACGAATCCCTGAAATAACGGAAATTAACAGAAAAAGATCAGTCAACTTACGGTTTTCACTTGAAACATTGCGGTGTCCGCAATGTTTCCGCAATGCTTGTTTTTCATTCTTTTCCTTCGGTTTTCAACCCTTTTCTTTCCTATTGTACATAAGTCCTAATTTAGCTACCTTCTTCTAATTCTCATATTTAAGCATAGGTTTAAGCTAAATGCTATCAAAAACACCTAAGAGTGAACATCTTTCTAAGCTAATTAAGTCCTAAAAAGGTCACTTTTGGAGACGTAACACACCCCCAAACTTAAGGTTTTGCTTGTCCTCGAGCAATCTAAGGACTTTCCTAGGCTGCTGTCTCTTCTTCTTTAACCACTTACTGACTCCCTTATATTCTCATCTATAGCAGTGTTGTCCTGTGACACACTTCTAAGCTTAAAACTACCCTCTCATCTAGCTTCTTCTGATTTCGCATGCCTAAAACTCCTACTGCTTTTATTAACTCCCTACAACTGATCTACCTGCTTTTATCATATCATGCCACTATCCCTAAGGTTTCAAATTCTACCTAGCTTTACCCCAGACTCAGTACATGCTTCTAGTTTATATTTATGAGCTACCTAGGATTCCTTAGAGTCATGCCAGGCTTAGTATTAATGGTAACAGTAGTACTTTTAGAGAACAACCTAAACCCTGGCATCACTACATTGGATATACACTCATCTCCCTAAACAACCCTACAAGCTACAACTTTGTGCTTAGCTAATTGAGGATCAGAGTTCTTTTTAAATAGGACATCTAAGCCACAAAGTTGCAACTCCTAGGTATACATTCTTCTTCCCTACTCTTTTCCTTTTTTTCTTTCTTAGGTGGAGTCTTTCCTTTGGTTGCCTTTTGATGCAATGCCACTTGTGGGTTACACACTTGGCACTGATTACTCAGCAACCTAAGAGAGACTCCCCTCTTTATTCTATTTTTCATTTTTTTTTTTTTTTCAGTTCATTATTTTTGTCAAGGAGAAGAAGAATGCTTATGTTTTGAGGGAGAGAGGAATGTTCCTAGGCCTAGGGTGGCCTCCCCCAAACTTCAACGACTCATTGTCCCCAATGAGTGTCTGAGGTGGCACACCCCCAAACTTGTCCTAGAAGCATCTAGTCTAAGGTGAAACAAAGAGAATCTAAAAGCCCTAGGCATAGACAGAACATTCTAAAAGAAAATATCACAGCAGCAGAAAACTTGAAAAACAGACAGGCAAGGACTTACAGCTATGCATGCTGAGCTATTTAGAGGTTAATTTAAACTATCAAAGGGTGTCCTATGACACTCATCCAACATGCATTTAGATAAGCTATATAAGGTAGTCATGATAGCAGCAAAAGATAGAAGTTAAACAGATTACAGCCTAGCTAAGCAGACAGTCCAAAACATGCTTTCAGTAATAAAAATTGCGGGTACCGCAATTATTTCGCAATCAAGCCCGGGCAGATATATCAGTCACTAAGGCCCCTAAGCATGTTTTATCCTGTCGTTCAAGCTCAACAAAAAGAAACCTAAACTATCCTACCTAATCAGCTAGCAGCAGGCTATACTAAACAATTGAAAAACATAAAACTAAGCAACTAAAACAGATCAAAATTGTCCTAAAAACAGCATAATTCACATGGTCTATCAGAAAGCAGATTTTGTTTTTTTCTTTTTTTTTCTAAGGGAACAGCAATACTCCCTGCAGTGCAATTCAAACCAGCACTCAAATGTCTTCATCCTCATCAGGTTGTCGTGGTCGTGGAGGCACCCATGGAGTCAGGAGATTCGTGGGGAAATCAGGGAAGATGCAGCCAAGCTGGTCAGCAACTTCCTTGTCCCGTGCCTGTGCGTAAGTGGCCCATTGAGCCATCCTTCTTTGGATATCCATCAGGCAAGCCATGGATAGTGACTGATCAGCAGCCAACCTATCCAGTTCGAACTCCATGTTCCCCTTCCTTTTCAGCCTCAAGCCCGCAGGCAGCTCCAAGTGGCCCGTGTACGCCATCTGCTGCTCCATTCGCTCAATGGGAACCCCTGCAAGCAAACAGAGTTTAGTTATGGTATTAGGGAAAAACAATGGTCCCTTACCTTTCTTGGCGCACTCAGCAATGGCGGCTGACATGATTTCCCCTACGTTGATCGTGAGACCTCGCATGATGGCATAGACCAGCAGCGATCTGCTCTGGTTGATGGTGGTCTCATGAGTCACGAGGGACAGCTTCCTCCTTACAAATGCAAACCATACAGCCGCCTTAGCTGTGAGGTTAGCACTCATAAGAGTGTGCCTCCCATTGCGTGATACAGTCCAAGCTGCTTCAGGCTGGCCAATGGTTCGAATGGCCTCCTCCAGGACTGCCTCAGTAGGCTCATCAACGATCCTCGCATAGTCAGTATGTTTTTGGCCCTTGAGGCCATAGGCTTCGTTGATGGCCTTTGCTGAGTAGTCCACTTCTACTCCCCTAACCACAGACAGCCCCTCCTCAGAGTTTCGCAGGTTGGCGTAGAAGTCGTATACCATACTCGTGTAAGCCGGATTGGGTGGCCTGCACAACTCCTCCCAGCTGTGATTCACTATGCCTGCGCGCAAGAATTGCGGCAGATCAGCAGGTCTGTCGAGGAAGCCTTTCTCATGCAGCAACTCCCTCTTTCTCAGCTCAATACCCCTGGACTCAGCGTCAGAGGACACATACCTCACTGACTGAGGCTCATCTTCAGGGTAAAGCTTGGCCTTCCCTTTGTCTGCTGGTTTGGCTGACTCCGCAGCCTCAACCTTGAGTCTCTTGAGCGATGGCTCAGTGCTCTCCTTTTCTGATGAAGGCGCCCTCTTGGCCTTCTTCTTTTTCAGCTTCTTGGACCGCTTGGCCTTGAGAATCTTGGCCTTCTTCTTCTTCTTGAGCTTTGCCTCGATGGTGATCTGCTGGAGGCACGCCCCCAACGTCTCTTCCATGGAATCATCCTTCTGCGCAGGACTCTCAGGATTGGTTTCCCTCCACGGAGAAAAAACCTCTTCTTCCTCACCTTCCCCACTGCCCTGCGTTGATTCTTGGTACTCCCCATATGGGAATTCAGGGTCAGGCCGTGGGGAAGTGTGCGACGGTGTGGTTCTTTGCTCTGCTGTAGGTGTCTGTGCAGAACTCTGTGGTGAAGACGGCTGCTCAGGGCTCTGCGCTGGCGGTGTTGAGGAGAGCTCAGGGCTCTGTGCTGGTGAGGCTGGGGAAAGGCTGCGCTCGGCTGACTCGTGGGATGGCTGGCTTTGTTCTTGACTCTCCACAGAGGGAGTCTTGTTCTTGAGTTCTTCCTCGGCCACCGCCATACTCCATCGTCGCTTCTTGGGTGTGCCTGCTGGCTCAGAAGGTCCAGCAGGGATCTACGTGACGACCTTCCACTTCTTCTTGCGAATCGGAAGTTTGGGAAGGCGTTCGGTACGTGCAGCCTCAGCACCAGCCAAGGCAAGCAGTGCTTCTTTCGCAGCCGTTTCAGCGTCATCGGCCCTTTTCTTGGCCGCAGATCTTTCAGCCCTCGTGAGTACCATTTTGGAAACTTGGAGGTTTGGAGAGAGGAATCACAGATGAAGAGAATCGAAGCTTTCTTGGAGTTCAGAGAATGAGAGAATCGTACAGATCAACGCGCCTTCTAACGGATATAAAGACAACGGATAAATCCCAACGGCTATATTTTTGCGGATCCTGCAAATCCAGCGCAATTTTAGGGGCGTTTGGAGATTTTTTTTTTTTTCATCTAAATGTCATTCTTTGCTCATCCGTATCTTTTATTTGGCCCAATATTTTCTTGATTTTTAAAGCTGGATTTACTCTCCTTGATTCCCTCTATTGATTCCCTACAAAAAGAAATAAAATCAACATCAAATACGTAATTAAAATCACACAACAAAACACACAAACGATAACCGGAAAATCGCAAAAAATAAACTAAGGCATGAGCCTCATGTTGACGAGCACAGCAATCACTCGTCCTCTCTCGTTCTTAATTTCATGCTTCAGTCAAGAGGAAGGCCGAGAGAGTCTTCACATCTCCTTCCTCATAGTAGTGTTTCAACCTTGCCCCATTAACCATGAATGGTTGGCCCTGCTGCAAGTTCTTTATCTCGATAGCACCATGAACAAACACATTAGTAATCATGAAAGGACCTGACCATCTGGACTTTAGTTTGCCTGGAAATAACCTCAATCGTGAGTTAAATAATAAAACAAGTTGGCCTTTCTTAAAGTCCTTGATCCTAAGTCTACTATCATGCCAAATCTTGGTCTTTTCCTTATACATTTTGGCATTCTCATAAGACATTTGTCTAAGCTCATCAAGCTCATGTAATTGCAAAGACCGCAACGTTCCCGCATCGGTCATGCAATAATTCAACTCTTTTAGTGCCCAAAATGCCTTAATTTCTAACTCAAATGGAAGATGACAGGCTTTACCATATACAAGTCTGTAAGGAGACATACCTAGGGGTGTCTTATATGCAGTTCTATACGCCCAAAGTGCATCCTCGAGTTTAAATGACCAGTCCTTTCTATTAGGTTTGACCACTTTTTCTAGGATGTTCTTAATCTCCCTATTTGAAATTTCAGCCTGACCATTCGAGTGTGGGTGATAAGGAGTGGCTACTCTATGTCTAATGTTATACTTAGCCAACACTCTCTCCATAGCCTTATTAATGAAGTGGGACCCCTCATCACTAATGACAGCACGAGGTGTCCCAAACCTAGTAAAAATGTGCCTATGCAAGAATTTTATGACTGTTTTAGCATCATTATTAGGACATGCTATGGCCTCTACCCACTTGGATACATAGTCTACTGCCACCAAAATGTAAAGGTTACCTGAGGATGGGGGAAATAGTCCCATGAAGTCAATGCCCCATACATCAAAGAGCTCCAACTCTAAGATGTAGGTGAGAGGCATCTCATCCTTGCGACTGAGGTTACCTGTTCTTTGGCATTCATCACAGCTGTGGGCATAGTTGTGGGCATCCTTGAAGATCGTTGGCCAATAGTAGCCACTCTGAAATACCTTTGCAGCTGTTCTTTGGCCACCAAAGTGTCCACCATAAGGAGCTGTGTGGCAGTGCTGCAGCACAGACTTCGCCTCAGCAGCTAAAACACACTTCCTTAGCAAGCCGTCAGCACATGTCTTGTAAAGTGTGGGATCATCCCATATGAATTTCCTTGCCTCATGAAGGAACCTCTTCTTCTCTTGTCCTCCCTTGAAAACTGGTAATACCTGTGATGCAAGGAAGTTAGCAATGTCAGCAAACCAAGGTTCCTCATCGTTATCACGATGAGTCAATACAAAGACATGTTCATCAATAAAAGCATCAGAAATTGCGGGCTCCGCAATTTTTTCGCAATTGTGCTGCAATCGAGAAAGGTGATCCGCAACCACATTTTCACTTCCTTTCTTGTCTCGAATGTCCAAATCAAATTCCTGCAGCAATAACACCCACCTAATCAACCTAGGCTTAGCATCAGCCTTCCTCATAAGATACTTTAAGGCAGAATGGTCAGTGTACACAATTGTCGTAGTGCCTACAATGTAATTTCTAAACTTCTCACAAGCAAATACTACAGCGAGCATCTCCTTCTCAGTAGTTGTATAATTACATTGAGCCTCATTCAGGGTTTTACTGGCATAGTATACAGGGTGTGTTAGCTTGTCAATCTTCTGTCCTAACATAACCCCTACAGCATAGTCACTAGCATCACATAACATCTCAAATGGGAGATCCCAATCTGGCCCTACTATAATAGGTGCTGTGACCAGTGCTTTCTTAAGGGTTTGCCAAGCTACTAAACATTCCTTAGAGAAGATGAATGGCCTATTTAGCTCTAGAAGCTCACACAGAGGCTTGGCTATCTTAGAAAAGTCCTTAATGAACCTTCTGTAGAAGCCAGCATGCTCTAAGAAACTCCTAATGGCCTTGACATTCTGAGGCTCTACCAACTTCTCTATGATTTCTATCTTAGCCCTGTCAACTTCTACACCTGCCCTTGACACTCTATGACCTAAGACAATCCCCTCATCTACCATGAAGTGACACTTCTCCCAATTAAGGACTAAGTTAGTCTCTTCACATCTAGCCAGGACTTGTCCTAAGTTCTCTAGACAGTTTGTAAATGAGTCCCCAAAGACTGAGAAATCATCCATGAATATCTCTATCATGGACTCATCCAAATCAGAGAAGATTGCCAACATGCACCTTTGGAAAGTTGTCGGTGCATTGCATAAGCCAAAAGGCATTCTGCGAAAGGCAAAAGTTCCAAAAGGGCAAGTGAAGGTGGTCTTCTCTTGATCCTTAGGGTCTATAGTGATCTTGTTATAACCTGAATAACCGTCTAAGAAACAGTAGTAGGCTCTACCAGCTATTCTGTCTAACATTTGGTCAATAAATGGTAGAGGGAAATGGTCTTTTTTGGTCTCTTTATTTAGCTTCCTATAATCCATACATACTCTCCATCCTGTGATAGTCCTAGTTGGAATCAGTTCGTTGTTCTCATTGACTACCACAGTCATCCCCCCCTTCTTAGGTACACACTGTATAGGGCTCACCCACTGACTACTAGCTATGGGGAAGATCACACCAGCATCTAACCATTTTATTATTTCTTTCTTAACTACCTCTTTCATAGAGGGATTCAGCCTACGTTGGTGGTCTACTATAGGGGTATGTTCTTCCTCTAGTATAATCTTATGCATGCAATAAGAAGGGCTAATGCCTCTAATATCAGCAATAGTCCATGCAATAGCCTTCCTATGTTGCTTAAGCAGTAATATCAGTTCAACCTCATGCTTTTCACTTAATTTAGAAGAAATGATAACAGGCAGAGTTTCATTACTCCCTAAATATGCATACTTGAGGTGAGTGGGGAGAGGTTTTAATTCTAAGACAGGTGGATGCTCAATGGATGGCTTTAAAGGATTTAAGGATCTATCAGTTAGTTCTATATTCATACATACAGGTTGTGGTTTATCTACAGGCATATCCATTATCTCAGATACATTTAAGTCAGCTACATCTAAGTGTACATACTCATTAGCATGCTTGGTTAATAATACATGCTCCAATTGTTCTTCCATTAAAGAATCTACAACGTCCATGCTAGCACAGGATTCAAGGTCAGAGGGGTACCTTAAAGCTTTATACACACTAAATTTCACCTCTTCATCATGAACCCTCATAGTGAGCTCACCTTTTTGGACGTCTATCAGTGCCCTACCTGTGGCTAGAAATGGTCTGCCTAACAGGATGGGGACCTCCTTGTCTGCTTCATAATCCAGGATAATGAAATCTGCAAGGAAAATAAGTTTGTCAACTTTCACTAGAATATCCTCAATTTTACCTTCAGGGTATGCGATGGATCTGTCTGCTAGCTGTAAAGTGACAGTGGTTGGACGTGCTTCTCCTATTCCAAGCTGGCGGAATAGTGATAGGGGCATTAGGTTTATGCTGGCGCCCAGGTCACAAAGCGCTCTGCCCACGTGCTTGCCTCCTAGCTCTACGGGTAAGGTGAAGGAACCAGGATCCTTCTCCTTCTTGGGGAGCTTGTTCTGGAGTATGGCACTGCACTCCTCAGTGAGATTGACTGTTTCAAACTCACCAATTATTCTCTTGTTAGTAATAATATCTTTCAAAAACTTTACATAGGAAGGCATAGACTGTAAAACTTCTACAAAAGGAATGTTGACATGCACTTGCTTAAGAATTTCTAAGAATTTATTAAAATGCACTTCCTGTTCGTGCTTCTTCTTAAGCCTTCGAGGATATGGAGGTGGTGGCACATATGCAGGCACTTCAGGTCGCCTTAGGATAGGTGGAGGTCTTGGAATTTCTTCTATCTCCTCAATAATTGGCTCTAGCCTGGCTCCTGATGTGCTAGTTGGTGGTGGACCTTGGCTTGGCAGAGACTCCAGTGGGGCACTAGACTCAGTGTTCTCTACTCTCTTTGGTGTGTCCTTTGTGTTGCTCACCAATGGTCTACCACTTCTAAGTTCAATTGCTTGAACTTGCTCTTTACCATCTCTCCTTGGCACTTCAGTGTCAGCAGGGAGTCTACCTTGGGGCCTACTCTTGAGTTCATTGGCTAATTGGCCTATTTGGTTCTCTAGGCTCCTAAGAGTGGCTTGCTGACTTTGCAAAGTAGCATCATTTTTGGCTATGTATTCCTTGAGTAAGTTTTCTACAGAAGATCCTACAGGCTGGTTGTAAGGTTTTTGATACATTGATTGGTTATGTTGGGGAGTGAAACCAGGTGTTCCACTCGGCCTTGGTTGGTTAGGATTTTGGTTAGTATTTTGTTGGCCACCCCATGACAGGTTTGGGTGGTTCCTCCAACCAGGATTGTAAGTATTGGAATAGGGGTTGTTCCTAGGCTCCTGTTGGCTTCCAACATAGCAGACTGAGGCTGGATTCCCAGGGCAGTATTCATACGGGTGCCCTTTGTTGCGTGCTCAATGTGTAAAGATAAATATGCAAAAGGGTAGAGAGAGCACTTAGAACATGCAAGCATACATGGTCTCACAGCAAGTAGTAAGTATATTTCATTCGTTTTTTCCACAGAGACTCATTTTTAGCTATTCGCGAAGTGTATTTGTTAAGAAAGATGGGGTGGATTTGATGGGGTAAAATTGGTTTTTAATTATCTAAGTTTTGCTGAATGTGTAAAGGAATATAACATAAACAAATGCAAGTTGAAATTAGACGCAAAAGACAAGAGATGGAATTAATAAACGAAGAAGAAAACAGCTAAACAGAATGATAAAATAACAGAATTGCGAGGACCGCAATGTTACCGCAATTAAATAACAGTGAAAGTGTGTAAATGAGTGAATTAAGGGCTACTAATGACTATCCTATAGGCACTTTATTACGATTCTCAAGCTTTGGATCAACTCTCTATACATCAAACTCACTCTATCTCAAGTATCGTCCGATTCCATGCATTAGAGTCTTAAGTTTACTCGACTTCAAAGTAAGGTCTTAAGCATCTTGTTAAAACAGGAGTGTTTAGTTTGTACTAGGGAAACGCCTATTCCTAGGCCGTTTCCTGATTACCATGAAAGGCTAGCATGATTATATGACTCTGAACTCTTACTCTTTCCAGAGGTTAGGAGTTCTTTGGACAAAATGGATGGCCAATCGAAATTGCCCGTAGGATGAAGCTTACATACAATCAATGATTCGAGAGCTAACCTACATACTTGATGCACGTTTTTTAGCCTATAGTTCTGTCATTAGCATGCCCCTACGTGACTTAGCTACTCATGGAAATATAGAGAGTGGAAATGTAAGATAAAACAGACATGCTTAGAAGGGAAATGTGCTTAGAACAGCAAGACAAAACCGTAGCAGCAGAAAGTGGAAACTGTGAAATGCAGAAATGTACTTTGATTACTATGAATGTTTGAACGACAAAGGGAAACGTAGAAGCAGAAATTCAGACAACAACGAACTGCAGTAACTAAAACACTAAGCTAAGAACAACAATGATCAAAACTGGAAATAAGAAGAAGAACGACAGAAAACAGTAAAAGGGTGCTGAAAAGCTTCGTTGCAGTCGCCTCGAATGAAAGGGATGAAAGGTCAGCCTTGCTTGGATGAATCCAATCGAGAGAGAAGAAGAATCTTCTCTCCTTCCTATCAGATTATCGATTCCAACAGCTGAGACTCTCACTCCAACAGACGGCAAAGGAAAACAGAGAGAAATGATGGACTGCGAGAAGACTTCTGCGCTTCGAATGATGATCAAACCTCCGACTTTGGCCACCTTTTATAGTAGTTTGCAGGTGCGTTTGGGCCAAGGAGAACCATCAATCTTCAACGTCATATATCAGAATGGATGGAGGAGAAAGAATGAATCCCTGAAATTACGGAAATTAACGGAAAAAGATCAGTCAACTTACGGTTTTCACTTGAATAATTGCGGCCTCAGCAATGTTTTCGCAATGCTGTCGCAATGCAGCTTTTTTCACTCTTCTCCTTCGGTTTTCAACCCTTTTTCTACCTATTGTACATAAGTCCTAGATTAGCTACCTTCTTCTAATTCTCATATTAAAGCATAGGTTTAGGCTAAATGCTATCAAAAACACCTAGAAGTGTACATCTTCTTAAGCTAAATGGGTCCTAAATAAGTCACTTTCAGAGACTTAACACCCTTCCCCACAGAATCCACATATAAGTGCCTCACCTTGACTTGGTTGGGTGCCCATTGACATGGCGGTAGCGGTGTTGACACTTGTTTGGAGATTGGCTTGAGCCATTTGCTTAACTAGGTTGGTCAGGGCATTTATTTGGCTGCTCATTGCACTTAGAGCATCCTTGTCTTGAGCTCTAGTTGGCTCAACTGGATCATTTGACCACCTACAATGAGATGCTGAGATCTTCTCCAAGATCTCACAGGCCTCGTTGTAACTCTTGGACAACATGGAACCACCAGCAGATGAATTTAAGACTTGTCTAGTGCTGGGATTGCATCCTTTGAAAAAGACCTCAATTTGGATACACCATGGGATGCCATGATGTGGACATTTAAGAAGGAGATCTTTAAACCTTGTCCAAGCTTCGTGAAGAGACTCAGTGTCAGCTTGTTTGAACTTGATTATGTCATCACGAAAGGTAGAATTCCTATCAGGTGGGAAGTATTTGACTAGGAATTTCTCTGCTAAGTCTGTCCAATTAAGGACTAATCCTGAGGGTAATGAGTTCAACCACGTTTTGGCTTTGTCCCTCAAAGAGTAAGGGAACAAGTATAGCCTCAATGCTTCTTGGGAAACTCCAGGGATGATAAAGGTATCACTGACTCCTAAGAAGTTTCTAAGATGGTTGTGGGGGTCCTCATTTTCTACTCCAAAGAATTGTCCCACAGTGGACAACATTTGGAACATCACTGGCTTTAACTCGAATGAGTTGGCAGTGATTTCAGGACGGATTATGCAAGGGTTCAGCTCCCCAGGCATAGGTACTAGGTACGAAAGTATGGCGCTATCCTTGTCATTCGCTATTTCGATGGGATTGCGAGTGGCAGGCACCGGATTTGGAACTATTCCATTCATTTCTTCTTGAGACAATTGCGGAGGAATTGCGGTTCCCGCAATTACTTGAGGTAAAGGGAGTTGTTTAAAGAGACGTTTCTTGGCTCTATTTCTGGCCCTAAGTAATCTCTCAGGCTCAGGATTGAACTCTAGATCACTACTTCAAGGCCCACTCATAAACTAACCCAATAGTACCTGCAAAAGAAATGAAACAGATCAGCTTCAATAGGCAATAAACTTGGTGTTTCAAACTTAACAAACTTCGTTTTCACTTAAATAAATCTCCGGCAGCGGCGCCAAAAACTTGTTACGTGCTCAATGTGTTAAAATAAATAAGCAATAAGGTAGAGAGAGCACTCAGAACATGCAAGCATACATGGTCCTATAGCAAGTAGTAAGTATATTTCATTCGTTTTCCCACAGAGATTTATTATAAGCTATTCATGAAGTGTAAAGTTAAGAAAGAAGGGTTGGATTTGATGGGGTAGAATTGGTTTTTAATTGTCTATTTCCTACTGAATACGAAGAGGGTAGCAACATAAACAAGTGCAAGTCGAAGCTAAACTTAAATGAGAAGAGACGAGATTAATAAATGAAGACAAAAACAGCTAGACAGAATTGTAACTTAGCAGAATTGCGGAGACAGCAATTCTACCGCAATGTAAATAACAGCGAAAGTGTGTAAAGTGATGAATTAAGGGCTACTAACGACTATCCTATAGGCTTTTTCATACGATCCTCAAGCATTGGATCAACTCTCTATGCATCAAACTATCTCATTCTCATGTATCTTCCGATTTCATGCATTAGATTCTTTAGTTTACTCATGTCCAAGTAAGGTCTTAAGCATCTTGTTAAGGCAGAAAAATATGGTTTGTACTAGGGAAACGCCTATTCCTAGGTCGTTTCCTGGTTACCTTGAAAGGCTAGCATGATAGTATGACTCTGAACTCTTACTCCTTCCAGAGGTTAGGAGTTCTTTGGACAAAATGGATGGCCAATCGAAATTGCCCGTGGGATGAAGCTTACATACAATCAATGCTTCGAGAGCTATCCTACATGCTTGGTTCACGTTTTTTAGCCTAAAGTGTTGTCATTAGCATGCCCCTAAGTGATTTAGCTACTCATGGATGTAGACAGAACAGAAGTAAGAGAAAGAGTAGACATGCTTAGAAGGAATTTAAAGACAAAACAGTAAGGGAAAGCAGTAGAATGTAAAGGCAAGAGACTGTGAAATGAAGAATTAAGATTTGATTACTTGATTGTTTGATTGACAAAGGAAAGCTGTAAAGCAAATAACAAGAAGACAGAACACAACGAAATAGTCTAATCTAGCTACTAGGAAAGAAACAACAACAAGACAAAGCTGGAAAATGGAAATGAAAAGCAGAAAGCAGTAAAACAAGCTCGAATGTCTCGTTGCAGCCGCCTCGAATGAAGGATGAGAAAGGTCAGCCTTGCTTGGATGAATCCAATCGGGAGAGAAGAAGAATCTCCTCTCCTTCCTATCAGATTATCGATTCCAACAGCTCAGCTTCGCAAACCAGCAGACGGCAAAGGAAAACAGGGGAAAAGATGGACTGCGAGAAGACTTCTACGCTTTCGGATGATGTTTGAACCCTCGACTTTGACCCCTATTTATAGTAATCTGCAGGTGCATTTGGGCCAAGGAGAACCATCAATCTTCAACGTCGTACTTCAGAATGGATGGAGGAGAAAGAACGAATCCCTGAAATAACGGAAATTAACAGAAAAAGATCAGTCAACTTACGGTTTTCACTTGAAACATTGCGGTGTCCGCAATGTTTCCGCAATGCTATCGCAATGCTTGTTTTTCATTCTTTTCCTTCGGTTTTCAACCCTTTTCTTTCCTATTGTACATAAGTCCTAATTTAGCTACCTTCTTCTAATTCTCATATTTAAGCATAGGTTTAAGCTAAATGCTATCAAAAACACCTAAGAGTGAACATCTTTCTAAGCTAATTAAGTCCTAAAAAGGTCACTTTTGGAGACGTAACAAAGGTCCATTAGGCAGGCCATAGAGAGGGATTGAGCAGCAGCCAGGCCGTCTAGCTCAAATTCCATATTTCCCCTTCTTCGCATTCGCAGGCCTGTAGGCAGCTCCAAATGTCCCGTGTAGGCCAGTTGCCTCTCCATCCTCTCAATTGGCACACCTGCACGTAAACATAGCTTAGTGATGGTGTTTGGAAAGAAAATAGGGCCTTTGCCTTTCTTGGCACAGTCTGCTATGGAGGCTGCTATAACCTCACCAACATTGATAGTGAGGCCCCTCATGATCGCATATACCAGCAGCGATCTCCCCTGATTAATGGTGGTCTCGTGGGTCACTGGGGACAGACGCCTTCGCACGAAGGAGAACCAGACAGCTGCCTTGGCCGTGAGGGTAGCACTAATTAGAGTGTGCTTCCCATTGCGCGAGATCGTCCAAGCTGCCTCAGGTTGACCGATGATACGCAGTGCTTCCTCCAGGACAACCTCAGTTGGAGCATCAATGATCCTCGCATAGTCAGTATGTTTCTGCCCCTTGAGGCCATAGGCTTCATTGATAGCCTTGGCTGAAAAGTCAACCTCAAGCCCCCTCACCGTGGACAAGCCATCCTCAGGGTGCGTCAGATTCGCATAGAAGTCGTACACCATACTGGAGTAGGCGGGGATGGGCGGTCTGCACAGCTCTTCCCAACCGTGGTTGGTGATCCCTGCGCGCAAGAATTGCGGCAGGTCTGCCAATGCATCAAGGAATCCCTTCTCATGGAGTAGGTCCCTTTTCCTCAATTCATTGCCCCTTGATTCGGCGTCTGAAGACACATACCTCACAGATTGAGGTTCATCTTCGGGGTATAACTTGGCTTTCCCCTTTTCCCTTGCCTTGGCTGACTCAGCAGCCTCGATCTTTAGCTTCTTCAAAGAAGGCTCACTGCTGACCTTCCTCTTCTTGGATTTCTTTGAAGCTTTTGGTCGTTTGGCCTTGACAACCTTGGGGGCTTTCTTCCTCAATCGTGCCCTGGTAGTGATCTGCTGGAGGCAATCCCCCAACGTCTCATCCATTGAGTCGTCCCTCTTTGCTGGGCTATCGGGGCAGACTTCCCTCAAAGGAGAGAAGACCTCATCTTCTTCAGCCGTTTCTTCGCCCGACGCTGATTCTTGATGTTCTTCCCTTGAAATTTCAGGCTCGGGCGTTTGCGATGATGGCGATGCCTCAAGGCTTTGTGGAGGTGGAGATAGCTCAGGGCTCTGTGGAGATGGAGATGGCTCGGGGTTTGTCTGGCCGTCTCGTAGGATGGACGACCACTACCTTGACTCTCCACAGTGGGAGTCTTCACCTTGATCGGTGCATCTTCGACAGCCATCTTCCACTTTCTCTTCTTGGGCGTACCTGCTGGTTCAGATGGACCAGCAGGGATTTCGGTCACCACCTTCCACTTCTTCTTGCGGATAGGAAGCTTAGAAGGTCGTTCGGGTCGCGCAGCTTCGGCATCTGCCAAGGCTAGTAGTGCCTCTCTCGCAGCTGCCTCTGCGTCGGTCGCCTTCTTCTTGGAAGCAGATCTCTCAGCCCGTGTAAGCACCATTGTCGAATCGGAGAGATCTGAAAAGAAGAATTGCAGAGGAAGAAGAAGATAGTTTTCTTGAAGTTCAACGAGTGAAGGAAACGTACGGGCCACAGCTGTTCTAACAGCTATTTGTAATCAAGTGAATCCCAACGGCTATTTCTGTTGCGGTTTCAGCAAATCCACCGCAATTAAATGGCCGTTGGAGATTTTTCTTGATTTAAATGCCAAGATTCTCATAACTTAATCTTTGATTCGGCCCGATTTCTTCCCCGATTCTTTACCCTTGAATTATCTCCTTGATTTCCTCTTGTGATCCCCTATTAAAACATACAAAATTAACGACAAATTCGTAATAAAAATCACACATAAACATACAAAAATAACAACCGAAGAAATAAAAACAGCAAAAATAAACTAAGGCATAGCCTCGCATGGACAAGCACAGTAATCACTCTTCTTCTCTCGGTTTTATTTTCAAGTTTCAGATAAAAGGAAGGCCGAGAGTGTCTTCACATCTCCTTCCTCGTAGTAGTGCTTCAAACGTGCACCATTGACCATGAACGGTTGCCCGTGCTGCAGGTTCCTAATCTCAATTGCACCATGAGCAAACACATTAGTTATAACAAAAGGACCTGACCATCTGGACTTAAGTTTGCCTGGAAATAATCTCAACCTTGAGTTAAATAACAAGACATGTTGGCCTTTCTTAAAGTCCTTTATCCTAAGTCTACTGTCATGCCAAATTTTAGTTTTTTCCTTATACATTTTAGCATTTTCATAGGACATATGTCTCAGCTCATCAAGCTCATGTAATTGCAGAGACCGCAATGTTCCCGCATCGGTCACGCAATAATTCAGCTCTTTCAAGGCCCAAAATGCTTTGATTTCCAATTCGAATGGTAAATGACATGCTTTGCCATACACAAGTCTATAAGGAGACATACCTAGGGGTGTCTTATATGCAGTCCTATATGCCCAAAGTGCATCCTCTAATTTAAACGACCAATCTTTTCTATTGGGTTTGACCACTTTTTCGAGTATGTTTTTAATCTCCCTATTTGATATTTCAGCTTGTCCATTCGAATGTGGATGATAAGGGGTGGCTACTCTATGCCTAACATTGTACTTAGCCAACACTTTTTCCATAGCTTTATTAATAAAGTGTGTCCCTTCATCACTAATTATCGCACGAGGTGTGCCAAACCTAGTAAAGATATGTCTATTAAGGAATTTAATGACTGTCTTGGCATCATTTGTTGGACATGCTATGGCCTCTACCCATTTAGATACATAGTCTACAGCTACAAGTATGTAAAGGTTACCTGCTGATGGGGGAAATGGTCCCATGAAGTCAATGCCCCAGACATCAAAGAGCTCCAACTCTAAGATGTAAGTGAGAGGCATCTCATCCTTCTGACTGAGGTTACCTGTTCTCTGGCATTCATTGCAGCTGTGTGCATGGTCGTGGGCATCTTTGAAGATCGTAGGCCAATTGTAGCCACTCTGGAACACCTTTGCAACTGTTCTTTGGCCACCAAAGTGTCCACCATAGGGAGATGTGTGGCAGTGCTGCAACACAGACTTCGCCTCAGCAGCTGACACACACTTCCTTAGTAAACCATCTGCGCATGTCTTATAGAGTGTAGGATCGTCCCAGATGAACTTCCTAGCTTCATGTAGAAACCTCTTCTTTTCTTGTCCTCCCTTAAAAGTTGGTAGTACCTGCGAGGCAAGGAAGTTAGCAATATCAGCAAACCAAGGTTCCTCATCGTTATCACGATGTGTTAACACAAAGACATGCTCATCGATAAAGGCATCAGAAATTGCGGTTTCTGCAATTTTATCGCAATTATGCTGCAATCGAGAAAGATGATCCGCAACTACATTCTCGCATCCTTTCTTATCTCTAATGTCTAGATCAAACTCTTGCAGCAACAATACCCATCTAATTAACCTAGGCTTAGCATCAGCCTTCCTCATGAGGTATTTTAGTGCAGAATGATCAGTGTACACAATGGTCCTAGTGCCTACAATGTAATTCCTAAACTTCTCACAGGCAAACACTACAGCTAGCATTTCCTTTTCCGTGGTCGTGTAATTACATTGTGCCTCATTCAGTGTCTTACTAGCATAGTATACAGGGTGTGTTAGCTTGTCAATCTTTTGTCCTAGCATAACCCCTACTGCATAGTCACTCGCATCACACAACATCTCAAATGGGAGGTCCCAATTTGGTCCTACTATAATATGTGCTTTGACTAATGCTTCCTTAAGGGTTGTCCAAGCTAAGAAACATTCTTTTGAGAAGATGAATGGCTTATTCAGCTCTAGAAGCTCACACAGAGGTTTAGAGATCTTTGAAAAGTTCTTAATGAACCTTCTATAGAAACCTGCGTGTCCTAGGAAGCTTCTAATAGCCTTCACATTCTGAGGTTCCACTAACTTCTCTATTATTTCAATCTTGGCCCTATCGACCTCTACTCCTGCTCTAGACACTCTATGACCGAAGACTATCCCTTCTTCCACCATGAAGTGGCACTTCTCCCAATTAAGGACTAGGTTGGTCTCCTCACACCTAGCTAGGACTTGTCCTAAGTTCTCTAAGCAATTTGTAAATGAATCACCAAAGACTGAGAAGTCATCCATAAATATCTCTATCATGGATTCATCTAAGTCAGAGAAGATGGGCCAACATGCACCTTTGGAACGTTGCTGGTGCATTGCATAAGCCAAAAGGCATTCTGCGAAAGGCAAAGGTTCCAAAGAGGCAGGTGAAGGTTGTTTTCTCCTGGTCCACAGGGTCTATGGTGATTTGGTTATATCCAGAATAACCATCTAGAAAGCAGTAATAAGCTCTACCAGTTATCCTATCTAACATCTGGTCGATAAATGGTAGAGGGAAGTGATCTTTTTTTGTTTCTTTATTCAATTTTCTATAGTCCATACAGACTCTCCATCCTGTAATAGTTCTAGTTGGAATCAGTTCATTGCTCTCATTCACTACTACAGTCATCCCCCCCTTCTTAGGTACACATTGTATTGGACTCACCCACTGACTACTAGCTATAGGAAAGATTACACCTGCATCTAACCATTTTATTATCTCTTTTTTAACTACCTCCTTCATAGAGGGGTTCAACCTACGTTGGTGATCTACTCGGGGTGTATGCTCTTCTTCCAATATTATCTTATGCATGCAGTAGGAAGGACTAATACCTCTAATGTCAGCAATCGTCCATGCAATAGCCTTTTTATGTTGCTTAAGCAATAATATCAACTCAATTTCATGCTTTACACTCAATTTAGACGATATAATAACAGGCAAAGTATCATCACTTCCTAGATATGCATACTTAAGATGTTCAGGCAGTGGTTTTAATTCTAAGATAGGTGGATGCTCAATGGATGGTTTCAATGGATTCATGGATCTTTCAGTCAAGTCACTAGTCATACAAACATGCTGAGTTTTATCCACATGTATATCCATTATTTCAGAAATATTTAAATCAGTTACATCTAATTGTACATAATCATTGGCATGCTTAATCAGTAATTCATGCTCAAGCTGTTCTTCCATCAATGAATCTACTATGTCCATACTTGCACAAGATTCAGAGTCAGAAGGATACCTTAGGGCTTTAAAAACACTAAACTTAACCTCCTCATCATGAACCCTCATGGTGAGCTCACCTTTCTGGACATCAATCAAGGCCCTACCTGTGGCTAGAAATGGTCTGCCTAATAGGATGGGGACCTCCTTGTCTGCTTCATAATCCAGAATGATGAAATCTGCAAGAAAAATAAACTTGTCAACCTTTACAAGAATATCCTCTATCTTACCCTCAGGGTAGGCTATGGATCTGTCGGCCAACTGCAAGGTGACAGTGGTAGGACGTGCTTCTCTTATTCCAAGCTGACGGAATAGTGATAGGGGCATGAGGTTTATGCTGGCTCCTAGGTCACAAAGAGCTCTGCCCACGTGCTTGCCTCCCAACTCTACTTGTAAGGTGAAGGAACCAGGATCCTTCTCCTTCTTTGGTAGCTTGTTCTGGAGTATAGCACTGCACTCCTCAGTGAGATTCACTGTTTCAAATTCACCAATAATTTTCTTGTTAGTGATTATATCCTTCAAAAACTTAACATAAGAAGGCATGGATTGCAAAACCTCTACAAATGGAATATTAACATGCACTTGCTTAAGAATTTCTAAAAATTTATTAAAGTGCACTTCCTGTTCTTGTTTTTTCTTTAGCCTTCTAGGGAATGGAGGTGGTGGCACATATGTAGGCACTTCAGGTCGCCTCAGGACAGGTGGAGGCCTTGGAATTTCTTCTAGTTCCTCTATGATTTGTTCCAGCCTCGCCCTTGATGTGCTTGTTGGTGGTTGGCCTTGGATTGGCAGAGAATCCAGTGGAGCACTAGACTCTTCATTCTCTACTCTCTTTGGGGTTTCTCTAGTGTTGCTCACCAATGGTCTTCCACTGCGAAGTTCAATTGCTTGAACTTGCTCTTTTTCATCCCTTCTAGGCACTTCAGTGTCAGCAGGCAGTCTACCTTGGGGCCTACTTTTGAGTTCATTGGCTAGTTGCCCTATTTGGTTCTCTAGGCTCCTAAGGGTAGCTTGCTGACTTTGTAGAGTGGCATCATTCTTTGCAATGTACTCCTTAAGTAGATTTTCTACAGATGACTGTTAAGTCTCTAAAAGTGACTTATTTAGGACCCATTTAGCTTAAGAAGATGTACACATGTAGGTGTTTTTGTTAGCATTTAGCCTAAACCTATGCTTTAATATGAGAATTAGAAGAAGGTAGCTAATTTAGGACTTATGCACAATAGGTAGAAAAAGGGTTGAAAACCGAAGGAAAAGAATGAAAAAATAAACATTGCGAATGAATTGCGAAAACATTGCGGTGACCGCAATTATTCAAGTTAAAACCGTAAGTTGGCTGATCTTTTTCTGTTTAGATCCGACTTTTCAGGGATTCGTTCTTTCTCCTCCATCCATTCTGATATATGACGTTGAAGATTGATGGTTCTCCTTGGCCCAAACGCACCTGCAAACTACTATAAAAGGGGGTCAAAGTCGGAGGTTCAGTCATCACTCGAAGCGCAGAAGTCTTCTCGCAGTCCACCATTTCCATCTGTTTTCCTTTGCCGTCTGTTGGAGTGAGAGTCTCAGCTTTTGGAGTCGATAATCTGATAGGAAGGAGAGAAGATTCTTCTTCTCTCTCGATTGGATTCATCCAAGCAAGGCTGACTTTTCATCACCTTCATTCGAGGCGACTGCCACGAAGTTTTCAGCAACCCTTTACTGTTTTTCTGTTTTGTTCTTCTTATTTCCATTTCTGATTATTGTTGTTCTTAGTTTAGTATTTTACTTACTGCATTTCGTTGTTGTCTGTCTTGGATTCATTTCTAGAAAGCTTTCCTTTTTCATTCAAACACTCAAAGTAATCGAAGTACAATTCTGCATTTTACAGTTTCCACCATCTTCTGCTACGGGTTTTGCTTGCTGTTTTAAGTACATTTCCCTTCTAAGCATGTCTATCTTATCTGCCATTTCTGTTCTCTATATATCCATGAGTAGCTAAGTCACTTAGGGGCATGCTAATGACAGAACTATAGGCTAAAAAGACGTGAATCAAGTAGGCAGATTAACACTCGAACATTGATTGTATGTAAGCTTCATCCCACGGGCAATTTCGATTGGCCATCCATTTTGTCCAAAGAACTCCTAACCTCTGGAAGGAGTAAGAGTTCAGAGTCATATAATCATGCTAGCCTTTCATGGTAATCAGGAAACGGCCTAGGAATAGGAGTTTCCCTAGTACAAACTAAACACTCCTGTTTTAACAAGATGCTTAAGACCTTACTTTGAAGTCGAGTAAACTTAAGTCTCTAATGCATGGAATCGGACGATACTTGAGATAGAGTGAGTTTGATGTATAGAGAGTTGATCCAAAGCTTGAGAATCGTAATAAACTGCCTATAGGATAGTCATTAGTAGCCCTTAATTCGCCCATTTGCACACTTTTCTGTTGAGTTAATTGCGGATTAATTGCGGTTCTCGCAATTCTGCTAAATTGCATTCTGTTTAGCTGTTTCCTTCCTCGTTTATTAATTCCATCTCTTGCCTTTTAAGTCTAGTTTTAACTTGCATTTGTTTATGTTAAATCCCTTTATACATTCAGCAAAAAGTAGATAATTAAAAACCAATTTTACCCCATCAAATTCATCCCATCTTTCTTAACAATCACACTTCGCGAATAGCTAAAAAATGAGTCTCTGTGGAAAAAACGAATTAAATATACTTACTACTTGCTGTGAGACCATGTATGCTTGCATGTTCTAAGTGCTCTCTCTCTCTTATTTATCATTTTTATTAACACATTGAGCACGCAACAAGTTTTTGGCGCCGCTGCCGGGGACTTATTTTAAGTGAAAACGAAGTTTGTTAAGTCTGAAACATCAAAGTATTTTCCATTGAATTTGATCCATCTTCATTTCTTTTTCAGGTACCATTTAGGGTAGTTTATGAATGAGACTCCAAGTAGTGATCTAGAGTTCAACCCTG
The DNA here is from genome assembly GCA_028017165.1 of Herpetospermum pedunculosum. NCBI lineage: Eukaryota > Viridiplantae > Streptophyta > Magnoliopsida > Cucurbitales > Cucurbitaceae > Herpetospermum > Herpetospermum pedunculosum. The sequence continues at coordinate 15,876,063 of CM051526.1, forward strand.
AGCCCGAGAGATTACTTAGAGCTAGGAATAGAGCCAAGAAACGTCTTTTTAAACAAACCCTTTTACCTCCAATCATTGCAGAGACTACAATTCCTCCGCAACTACCTCAAGAAGAAATGGCTGGAGTAAATCAAAACCTGGTGCCTGTCACTCGCAATCCCATTGAAATAGCGAATGACAAGGATAGCGCCATCCTTTCATATTTAGTACCTATGCCTGGGGAGCTGAACCCCAGCATAATCCGTCCTGAAATCACTGCCAACTCATTCGAGTTAAAGCCAGTGATGTTCCAAATGTTGTCCACTGTGGGACAATTCTTTGGAATAGAAAATGAGGACCCCCATAATCACCTTAGGAACTTCCTAGGAGTTAGTGACACCTTCCTAATCCCTGGAGTTTCCCAAGAAGCCCTGAGGCTATATCTTTTCCCTTACTCTTTGAGGGACAAAGCCAAAACATGGTTAAATTCTTTACCCTCAGGATCTGTCCGCAATTGGACAGATTTAGCAGAAAAATTCCTAGTCAAATACTTCCCACCTGATAGGAATTCGACCTTTCGTGATGATATCATAAAGTTCAAACAAGCTCCAAGTGAGTCTCTTCACGAAGCTTGGACCAGATTCAAAGACCTTCTCATTAAATGTCCACACCATGGCATTCCATGGTGTATCCAAATAGAAGTCTTCTTTAAAGGATGCAACCCCAGCACCAGACAAGTTCTAAATTCATCTGCTGGTGGTTCCATGTTGTCCAAGAGTTACAACGAAGCTTATGAGATCTTGGAGAAGATCTCAACGTCTCATTGTAGGTGGTCAGACGATCTAGTAGAGCCAACTAGGGCTCAAGACAAGGATGCTCTAAGCGCCATGAGCACCCAAATAAATGCCCTGACCAACTTAGTCAAGCAAATGGCTCAGGCCAATCTCCAAACCAGTGCCAATACCGCCACAGCCATGTCAATGGGCACCCAACCAAGTCAAGGCGAGGCACCAATCTGTGGATTCTGTGGGGAAGGGCACCCTTATGAATATTGCCCTGGGAATCCATCCTCGGTCTGCTATGTAGGAAGCCAGCAGCAGCCAAGGAATAACCCCTACTCCAACACCTATAACCCTGGTTGGAGAAACCACCCTAACCTGTCATGGGGTGGCCAACAGAACACTAACCAAAATCCTAACCAACCAAGGCCGAGTGGAACACCTGGTTTCTCTCCCCAACATAACCAGTCAATGTACCAAAAGCCTTACAATCAATCTGTAGGATCTTCTGTAGAAAACCTACTCAAGGAATATATAGCTAAGAATGATGCTACTCTTCAGAGCCAGCAAGCTACTCTTAGGAGCCTAGAGAACCAAATAGGCCAATTAGCCAATGAACTTAAAAGTAGACCCCAAGGTAGACTCCCTGCTGATACCGAGGTACCAAGGAGAGATGGCAAGGAACAAGTTCAAGCAATTGAACTTAGGAGTGGAAGACCCTTGGTGAACAACACAAAGGACACACCAAAGAGAGTAGAGAACACTGAGTCTAGTGCTCCACTGGAGTCTCTGCCAAGCCAAGGTCCACCACCAACTAGCACATCAGGAGCCAGGCTAGAGCCAATTGTTGAGGACGTAGAAGAAATTCCAAGGCCTCCACCAATCCTAAGGCGTCCTGACGTGCCTGTATATGTGCCACCACCTCCATACCCTCGAAGGCTTAAGAAGAAGCAGGAACAGGAAGTTCATTTTAACAAATTTTTAGAAATACTTAAGCAAGTGCATGTGAACATTCCTTTTGTAGAGGTTTTACAGTCTATGCCTTCATATGTAAAGTTTTTGAAGGACATTATTACTAACAAAAAAATAATTGGTGAGTTTGAAACAGTAAACCTCACCGAGGAGTGCAGTGCCATCCTCCAGAACAAGCTGCCCAAGAAGGAGAAGGATCCTGGTTCCTTCACCTTACCTGTAGAACTTGGAGGCAAGCACGTGGGCAGAGCGCTTTGTGACCTGGGCGCCAGCATAAACCTCATGCCCCTGTCCCTATTCCGCCAGTTGGGAATGGGAGAAGCACGTCCAACCACAGTCACTTTACAACTAGCAGACAGATCCATCGCATATCCAGAAGGTAAGATTGAGGATATTCTAGTTAAAGTTGACAAATTCATTTTCCTTGCAGATTTCATTGTCCTGGACTATGAGGCAGACAAGGAGGTTCCCATCCTGCTAGGTAGACCATTTCTAGCCACAGGTAGGGCACTAATAGATGTGCAAAAAGGTGAGTTAACTATGAGGGTTCATGATGAAGAGGTAAAATTTAGTGTTTATAAAGCTTTAAAGTATCCCTCTGACCTTGAATCCTGTGCTAGCATGGATATTGTTGACTCACTGATGGAAGAACAATTAGAGCATGTATTATTAACCAAGCATGCAAATGAATATGTAGGATTAGATGTAGCTGATTTAAATGTATCTGACATAATGGATATGCCTGTAGATAAACCACAGCATGTATGTATGAATATAGATTTAACTGATAGAACTATAAATCCGTTAAAGCCCTCCATTGAGCATCCACCTGTGTTAGAACTAAAACCACTACCTACTCACCTCAAATATGCATATTTAGGAGATAATGACACGCTGCCTGTAATTATTTCTTCTAAGCTAAGTGAACAGCATGAGGTTGATTTAATTTTACTGCTTAAGCAACATAGGAAGGCTATAGCATGGTCTATTGCTGATATTCGAGGCATTAGCCCTTCTTATTGCATGCACAAAATTATACTAGAGGAAGAGCACACACCTAGGGTAGATCACCAGCGTAGGTTGAACCCCTCTATGAAAGAGGTAGTGAAGAAGGAAATAATCAAGTGGTTAGATGCAGGAGTAATTTTCCCCATAGCTAGTAGCCAGTGGGTGAGCCCCATCCAATGTGTACCTAAAAAGGGGGGAATAACTGTGGTAGTCAATGAGAACAACGAACTGATTCCAACAAGGACTGTCACAGGGTGGAGGGTATGTATGGATTACAGAAAACTAAATAAAGAAACAAAAAAAGACCATTTCCCTATACCGTTTATTGACCAGATGCTAGACAGAATAGCTGGTAGAGCCTACTATTGTTTCTTAGATGGGTACTCTGGCTATAATCAAATTACTATAGACCCTAAGGATCAAGAGAAGACTACCTTCACTTGCCCTTTTGGAACGTTTGCCTTCCGCAGAATGCCTTTTGGCTTATGCAATGCACCGGCAACTTTCCAAAGGTGCATGATGGCAATCTTCTCTGAGTTGGATGAGTCCATGATAGAAATATTCATGGATGACTTCTCAGTCTTTGGGGACTCATTTAAAACCTGTCTAGAGAACCTAGGACAAGTCCTGGCTAGGTGTGAGGAGACCAACCTAGTCCTAAATTGGGAAAAGTGCCATTTTATGGTAGACGAAGGGATTGTCTTAGGACATAGAGTGTCAAAGGCAGGTGTAGAAGTGGATAGGGCAAAAATAGAGATCATAGAGAAGTTGGTAGAGCCCCAGAATGTCAAGGCTATTAGGAGCTTCTTAGGGCATGCTGGCTTCTATAGAAGGTTCATTAAGGACTTTTCTAAGATAGCCAAGCCTCTGTGCGAGCTTCTAGAGCTAAATAGACCATTCATCTTCTCTAAGGAATGTGTAGTAGCTTGGAAAACCCTTAAGGAAGCACTGGTCACAGCACCAATCATAGTCGGACCAAATTGGGATCTCCCATTTGAGATGCTATGTGATGCCAGTGACTATGCTGTAGGAGTCATGTTAGGACAGAAGATTGACAAGCTCACACACCCTGTCTATTATGCTAGTAAGACCTTGAATGAGGCCCAATGTAATTATACAACTACAGAGAAAGAGATGCTTGCTGTAGTATTTGCTTGTGAAAAATTTAGAAACTATATTGTAGGAACTAGGACCATTGTATATACTGACCATTCTGCTTTAAAATATCTTATGAGAAAGGCTGATGCTAAGCCTAGATTGATTAGATGGGTGTTATTGCTGCAGGAATTTGATTTGGACATTCGGGACAAGAAAGGTTGTGAAAATGTGGTTGCAGATCACCTTTCTCGATTGCAGCACAATTGCGAAAAAATTGCGGCGACCGCAATTTCTGATGCTTTTATAGATGAACATGTCTTTGCTTTGGCTCATCGTGATATCGATGAGGAACCTTGGTTTGCTGACATTGCTAACTTCCGTGCATCACAGGTATTACCAGTGTTCAAGGGAGGACAAGAGAAGAAGAGGTTCCTTCATGAAGTAAGGAAATTCATCTGGGATGACCCCACACTTTACAGAACCTGTGCGGATGGTTTGTTAAGGAAGTGTGTTTCAGCTGCTGAAGCGAAGTCTGTGCTACAGCACTGTCACTCATCTCCTTATGGTGGACACTTTGGTGGCCAAAGGACAGCTGCGAAGGTATTTCAGAGTGGCTACTATTGGCCAACAATCTTCAAGGACGCACACGACTATGCCCACAACTGTGACGAGTGCCAAAGGACAGGTAATCTCAGTCGCAAGGATGAGATGCCCCTCACCTACATCTTAGAGTTGGAGCTCTTTGATGTATGGGGCATTGATTTCATGGGACCATTCCCTCCATCATCAGGTAACCTGTACATTTTAGTAGCAGTAGACTACGTGTCCAAGTGGGTAGAAGCCAAAGCATGTCCTAATAATGATGCTAAAACAGTCACTAGCTTCTTGCATAGGCACATTTTCACTAGATTTGGGACTCCTCGTGCTATCATTAGTGATGAGGGGACACATTTCATTAATAAGGCTATGGAGAAAGTATTGGCTAAATATAACATTAGACATAGGGTAGCTACTCCCTATCACCCACACTCGAATGGCCAAGCTGAAATTTCCAATAGGGAGATAAAGAACATCCTAGAAAAGGTAGTCAAACCAAATAGGAAAGACTGGTCATTTAAGCTTGAGGATGCACTTTGGGCTTATAGGACAGCATATAAGACACCTCTAGGTATGTCGCCCTATAGGTTGGTGTATGGCAAGGCCTGCCACTTGCCACTTGAGTTGGAAAACAAGGCATTTTGGGCCATGAAAGAATTGAATTTTTGTGTAAAGGATGCGGGGACACTAAGGTCCTTGCAGCTACATGAACTTGATGAGCTTAGGCATATGGCTTATGAGAATGCCAAAATGTATAAAGAAAAGACCAAAATATGGCACGACAGTAGACTTAGGATCAAAGACTTTAGGAAAGGCCAACTTGTCCTATTATTTAACTCACGTTTAAAGATATTTCCAGGCAAACTAAAGTCTAGATGGTCGGGTCCATTTGTTATTACTAATGTCTTTGTTCATGGTGCAATAGAGATAAAGAACTTGCAGCAAGGCCAGCCATTTATGGTCAATGGTGCTAGATTGAAGCACTACTATGAGGAAGGAGATGTGAAGACTCTCTCGGCCTTCCTCTTGACTGAAGCATGACAAAAAGAAAGAGAGAAAACGAGTGGTTACTGTGCTCGTTTAGTCAAGGCCAATGCCTTAGTTTATTTTTTCTGTTTTTTCCGATTATCGTTTGTATGTTTTGTGGTGTGTTTTTAATTGTGTATTTAATGTTTGTTTGATTTGTTTTTGTAGAGAATCGAAAGAGGGGATCAAGGAGAGTAAATCCCACTTTAAAAATCAAGAAACGGTTGAGCCAAATAAAAGATACGGACGGGCAAAGTTGGAGTTTTCAATGAAATAATATCCCTGGAATTGCGTTAAAATTGCTGGATCCGCAAAAAAGAGCCGTTGGGATTTTATCCGTTACCTTTATATCCGTTGGAAGCCGCTTGATCGTTACGATTATCTCTCTCTTTGCTCTCCAAGAATTCAGCGATTCTCTCCATCTTTGATTCCTCTCCCAAGATCTTCAAGAATCAGCAATGGTGGCCACACGTGCTGAACGATCCGCAGCCAAGAAGAAGGCTGATGACGCAGCTGAGGCAGCTGCGAGGGAAGCGCTTCTCGCCCTTGCAGACGATGGTGCCGTTCGCACCGGTCCTCTTCCCAAGCTTCCTATTCGTAGGAAGAAGTGGAGGGTGGTCACTGAGATCCCCGCTGGGCCATCTGAGCCAATGGGCACGCCCAAGAAACGCCGGTGGAGTGTCAAGACAGCCGCCGAACCAAGCACCGCAAGGACTCCCTCTGTGGAGAGTCAAGAACCTGATCGTACATCCCACGAGTCAGCCAAAGAAGGTTCGTCGCCGTCTGTGTCACCTGCGCGCAGCCCTCTCCCATCTGCACCAGTGCCAAGCGCAGAGTCGTCACCACCTGCACCGAGCCCTGAGTTGTCTCCAGCACCTCAGAGTTCTGATCCGACGCCTGTAGCAGCGCAGAGCCCTGAGCTGCAGTCTTCGCCACTGAGTTCTGCGCCGACACCATCAGCAGCGCACAATTCTCCACGGCCTGATCCTGAATTCCCTTATGGGGATTATCAGGAGTCTACGCAAGGCAGTGGAGATGCTGGGGAAGAAGAGGTCTTCTCTCCTATGAGGGAAGACAGCCCTGCCGAGCCTGCACAGCAGGACGATTCTATGGAAGAAACGTTGGGGGCATGCCTCCAGCAGATCAATATCAAGGCCAGGCTAAGGAAGAAGAAGAAGGCCACGATTGGCAAGGCCAAGAAGTTGAAGAAAAAGAAGGCCAAGAAGGTGCCATCGACGGACAAAGAGAGTGCTGAGCCTTCGCTCAAACGCCTCAAGGTGGAGGCTGCTGCATCATCCAAACCAGCAGACAAGGGGAAGGCTAAACTCTACCCTGAAGACGAACCTCCGTCAGTGAGGTATGTCTCATCTGATGCGGAATCCAGGGGTGTTGAGCTCAAGAAGCGGGACCTATTGCACGAGAAGGGATTCCTTGATCGACTTGCTGACCTGCCGCAGTTCTTGCGCGCAGGGGTGATCAACCATGGCTGGGAAGAATTCTGCAGACCGCCTAATCCAGCATACACGAGCATGGTGTATGATTTCTACGCTAATGTGCTCAGCCCTGAGGATGGCCTGTCCGTGGTCAGAGGGGTGGAAGTTGATTTCTCAGCCAAGGCCATCAATGAAGCCTTTGGTCTCAAGGGCCAAGCGCACACCGATTATGCACGGATAGTTGATGAGCCGACTGAGGCCGTGCTGGAAGAGGCCATTCGCACAATTGGCCAGCCTGAAGCAGCGTGGACTGTCTCACGCAATGGTCGGCACACCTTGATGAGTGCCAATCTGACAGCAAAGGCGGCTGTGTGGTTTGCCTTTGTGAGGAGAAAGCTGTCCCCGGTGACTCACGAGACGACAATCAACCAGAGTAGATCACTGCTGGTTTATGCCATCATGCGCGGTCTCACGGTCAATGTGGGGGAGATCATGTCAGCTGCCATTGCTGAATGCGCCAGAAAAGGTAAGGGGCCATTATTTTTCCCCAACACTATAACCAAATTGTGTTTGCTTGCAGGAGTTCCCACCGAGCGCTTGGAGCAGCAGATGCCGTACACAGGCCATTTGGAGCTGCCTGCGAACCTGAGGCTGAGAAGAAAGGGGAATATGGAGTTTGAGTTGGATAGGCTGGCTGCTGAACAGTCCCTATCCATGGCCTGCTTAGTGGACATGCAGAGGAGAATGGCTCAATGGGCCAACTATGCGCAGGCGAGGGATAAGGAGGTTGCAGACCAGTTGGGATGCATCTTCCCGGACTTCCCCACCAACCTCCTAACTCCATGGGTGCCCCCACGACCAAGGCAACCAGATGAGGATGATGAGAATTGAGTGCTGGTTGAAGAGCACTAAAGGGAGTATTGCTGTTCCCTTAAGAAACAAAAGACAATTTTTCTGCTTTCTGATAGATATTGTGAATTATGCTGTTTTGTGTTCAACTTTTGATCTGTTGTTAATGTTTAGTTTTATGTTTTTTCTTTTGCTTAGTCTAGTCTGATGTTAGCTGAATAGGTAGGATAGTTTAGTTTTATTTTTAGGATGCATGAGTAACAGGAAAAAGCATGCTAGGGGCCTGAATCAATGTTAAATCTGCCCGGATTGAATTGCGAAATAATTGCGGTTCCCGCAATTTTTGTGACTGATTGCATGTTTTGGACTGTCTGTTTAGTTAGGCTATGATCTGTTATATTCTATCTTTTGCTGCTAGCATGACTACCTTATATAGCTGATCTTAAAGCATGCTGGATGAGTGTCATAGGACACGCTTTGATAGTTTAAATGCGCCTCTGATTAGGGCTCAGCATGCATAAACCATCAGTCCTTAAACTGTCTGTTTTGTTCAAATTTTATGCTGCTGGAATAATTGCTTTTAGGATGTTTTGCCTATGCCTAGGATTTTTAGATTCTCTTTGTTTTACTTTAGACTAGATGCTTCTAGGACAAGTTTGGGGGTGTGCCACCTCAAACACTCATTGGGGACAATGAGTAGTTGAAGTTTGGGGGAGGCCACCCTAGGCCTAGGAACATTCCTCTCTTCCTTAGGACATAAGCATTCTTCTTCTCCTAAAAAAAAATTTTGTGATAAATAGAAAAAGTGAAAAATAGAATAAAGAGGGGAGTCTCTCTCAAGTGCTGAGTAATCAGTGCCAAGTGTGTAAACCACAAGTGGCATTGCATCAAAACGGCAACCCAAGGAGAGACTCCACCTAAGTAAAAAAGGGAAAAGGAGAAATAGGGGAAGAAGGATGTATGCTTAGGAGTTATAATCTTGTGGCTTAGATGTCCTATTTAAAAAAGAACTCTGATCCTCAATGAGCTAAGCACAAGGTTGTAGCTTTTAGGTTTGTCTAGGGAGATGAATGTATATCCAATGTAGTGATGCCAGGGCTTAGGTTGTTCTCTAAAAGTACCACTGTCACTGTTAATACTAAGACTGGCATGACTCTAAGGAATCCTAGACACATTAAAAATAAGCTAGAAGCATGTACTGAGTCTGGAGTAAAGCTTGGTAGAATTTGAAACCCGAGGGATAGTGGCATGACATCATAAAAGTAGCTAGATCAGTAGTAGGGGGTTAACAAAACCAGCAGGTATAGTAGGCAGGTGAAGTCAGAAGAAGCTTGATAAGAGGTTAGTTCTAAACTTAGAAGTGTGTCACAGGACAGCACTGCTAGAGATAGGGATATAGGGGAGTCGGTAGGTAGTTAAAGAAGAGAAAACAGCAGCCTAAGTAAGTCCTTAGTATGCTTGAGGACAAGCAAAGCCTTAAGTTTGGGGGTGTGTTAAGTCTCTAAAAGTGACTTATTTAGGACCCATTTAGCTTAAGAAGATGTACACATGTAGGTGTTTTTGTTAGCATTTAGCCTAAACCTATGCTTTAATATGAGAATTAGAAGAAGGTAGCTAATTTAGGACTTATGCACAATAGGTAGAAAAAGGGTTGAAAACCGAAGGAAAAGAATGAAAAAATAAACATTGCGAATGAATTGCGAAAACATTGCGGTGACCGCAATTATTCAAGTTAAAACCGTAAGTTGGCTGATCTTTTTCTGTTTAGATCCGACTTTTCAGGGATTCGTTCTTTCTCCTCCATCCATTCTGATATATGACGTTGAAGATTGATGGTTCTCCTTGGCCCAAACGCACCTGCAAACTACTATAAAAGGGGGTCAAAGTCGGAGGTTCAGTCATCACTCGAAGCGCAGAAGTCTTCTCGCAGTCCACCATTTCCATCTGTTTTCCTTTGCCGTCTGTTGGAGTGAGAGTCTCAGCTTTTGGAGTCGATAATCTGATAGGAAGGAGAGAAGATTCTTCTTCTCTCTCGATTGGATTCATCCAAGCAAGGCTGACTTTTCATCACCTTCATTCGAGGCGACTGCCACGAAGTTTTCAGCAACCCTTTACTGTTTTTCTGTTCTGTTCTTCTTATTTCCATTTCTGATTATTGTTGTTCTTAGTTTAGTATTTTACTTACTGCATTTCGTTGTTGTCTGTCTTGGATTCATTTCTAGAAAGCTTTCCTTTGTCATTCAAACACTCAAAGTAATCGAAGTACAATTCTGCATTTTACAGTTTCCACCATCTTCTGCTACGGGTTTTGCTTGCTGTTTTAAGTACATTTCCCTTCTAAGCATGTCTATCTTATCTGCCATTTCTGTTCTCTATATATCCATGAGTAGCTAAGTCACTTAGGGGCATGCTAATGACAGAACTATAGGCTAAAAAGACGTGAATCAAGTAGGCAGATTAACACTCGAACATTGATTGTATGTAAGCTTCATCCCACGGGCAATTTCGATTGGCCATCCATTTTGTCCAAAGAACTCCTAACCTCTGGAAGGAGTAAGAGTTCAGAGTCATATAATCATGCTAGCCTTTCATGGTAATCAGGAAACGGCCTAGGAATAGGAGTTTCCCTAGTACAAACTAAACACTCCTGTTTTAACAAGATGCTTAAGACCTTACTTTGAAGTCGAGTAAACTTAAGTCTCTAATGCATGGAATCGGACGATACTTGAGATAGAGTGAGTTTGATGTATAGAGAGTTGATCCAAAGCTTGAGAATCGTAATAAACTGCCTATAGGATAGTCATTAGTAGCCCTTAATTCGCCCATTTGCACACTTTTTCTGTTGAGTTAATTGCGGATTAATTGCGGTTCTCGCAATTCTGCTAAATTGCATTCTGTTTAGCTGTTTCCTTCCTCGTTTATTAATTCCATCTCTTGCCTTTTAAGTCTAGTTTTAACTTGCATTTGTTTATGTTAAATCCCTTTATACATTCAGCAAAAAGTAGATAATTAAAAACCAATTTTACCCCATCAAATTCATCCCATCTTTCTTAACAATCACACTTCGCGAATAGCTAAAAAATGAGTCTCTGTGGAAAAAACGAATTAAATATACTTACTACTTGCTGTGAGACCATGTATGCTTGCATGTTCTAAGTGCTCTCTCTCTCTTATTTATCATTTTTATTAACACATTGAGCACGCAACAATGACCCTATTGGTTGGTTATATGGTTTTTGATACATGGATTGGTTATTTTGGGGAGTGAAACCAGGTGTTCCACTCGGCCTTGGTTGGTTTTGACTTTGGTTAGTATTCTGTTGGTCACCCCAAGAAAGATTTGGGTGGTTTCTCCAACCAGGGTTGTAAGTGTTAGAATAGGGGTTGTTTCTAGGCTGTTGTTGGCTTCCAACATAACAGACTGAGGCTGGATTCCCAGGGCAGTATTCATACAGGTGCCCTTCTCCACAGAATCCACAGATCAGTGTCTCACCTTGACTTGTTTGTGCCCCCATTGAGATGGCTGCTGCGGTGTTGACACTGGATTGGAGATTGGTTTGAGCCATTTGTTTGACTAGGTTGGTCAGGGCGTTTATTTGGCTACTCATGGCACTGAGTGCATCCTTGTCTTGAGCTCTGCTTGGCTCTACTGGATCATCTGACCACCTACAGTGAGATGCTGAGATCTTCTCCAGAATCTCATAGGCTTCTGTTATGTCTCCAAAAGTGACTTATTTAGGACTTATTTAGTTTAGAAAGATGCACACTCTTAGGTGTTTTTGATAGGATTTAGCTTAAACCTATGCTTATTTGTGAGAATTAAAAGAAGGTAGCTAAATTAGGACTTGTGTGCAAAAGGAAAGAAAAGGATTGAAAACCGAAGTAAAAGAATGAAAAAACTACATTGCGACAGCATTGCGGAAACATTGCTGAAACCGCAATGTTTCAAATGAAAACCGTAAGTTGACTGATCTTTTTCTGTTAATTTCCGTTATTTCAGGGATTCGTTCTTTCTCCTCCATCCATTTTGAAGTACGACATTGAAGATTGATGGTTCTCCTTGGCCCAAACGCACCTGCAGACTACTATAAAAGGGGGTCAAAGTCGAGGGTTCAATCATCATCCGGAAGCGTAGAAGCCTCTTCGCAGCTCCATCTTTTCTCCTGTTTTTCTCATCCGTCTGTTGGTTTGAGAGGTTTAGCTGTTGGAGTCGACAATCTGATAGGAAGGAGAGAAGATTCCTCTTCTCTCCCGATTGGATTCATCCAAGCAAGGCTGATCTTTCTCTCCCTTCAGTCGAGACATTCGCAACGAGGCGTTCAAGCTTAATTACTGTTTTCTGTCTTTCATTTCCAATTTCCAGCTCTGTTTGGGTGTTGTTTCTCTTCTGATAGTTAGTTCATTTCATTTCGTTGCTGTCTGTCTTTACATTGTTTACTTCAAGCTTCCCTTTGTTCATTCAAACAATCAAGTAATCAAAGCACAATTTGTTATTTCACAGTTTCTTAACTTTTGCTGCTACTGTCTTACCTTGCTGTTTTCAGTCTATTTCTCTTTTAAGCATGTCTCTTTCATCTCTTATTTCTGTTCTCCCCACGTCCATGAGTAACTAAGTCACATAGGGGCGTGCTAACGACAATACTATAGGCTAAAAAACGTGAACCAAGCATGTAGGATAGCTCTCGAAGCATTGATTGTATGTAAGCTTCATCCCACGGGCACTTTCGATTGGCCATCCATTTTGTCCAAAGAACTCCTAACCTCTGGAAGGAGTAAGAGTTCAGAGTCATACACTCATGCTAGCCTTTCAAGGTAGCCAGAAAACGACCTAGGAATAGGCGTTTTCCTAGTACAAACCGCAACTTTCTGCTTTAACAAGATGCTTAAGACCTTACTTGAATATGAGTAAACTAAAGAATCTAATGCATGGAATCGGAAGATACATGAGATTGAGTGAGTTTGATGCATAGTGAGTTAATCCAATGCTTGGGAATCGTATGAAAAAGCCTATAGAGGAATCGTTAGTAGCCCTTGTTTCTCCATTTTACACACTTTCGCTGTTATTAAAATTGCGGTAGAATTGCTATTTCCGCAATTCTGCTAAAGTTACAATTCTGTCTAGCTGTTTTTGTCTTCGTTTATTAATCTCGTTTCTTCTCATTTGAGTTTAACTTTGCCTTGCACTTGTTTATGTTGCTACCCTCTACGTATTCAGTAGGAAATAGACAATTTAAAACCAATTCTACCCCATCAAATCCACCCCTTCTTTCTTAACTTTACACTTCACGAGTAGCTTATAATAAATCTCTGTGGGAAAACGAATGAAAAAATACTTACTACTTGCTATAAGATCATGTATGCTTGCATGTTCTGAGTGCTCTCTCTCTCTTATTGCCTATCTATTTTAACATATTGAGCACGTAACAAGTTTTTGGCGCCGCTGCCGGGGATTTATTTAAGTGAAAACGAAGGTTGTTAAGTTTGAAACACCAAGTTTATTACCTATTGAAGCTTATCTGTTTCATTTCTTTTGCAGGTACTAGTTGGGTTAGTTTATGAGTGAGCCTTCAAGTAGTGATCTAGAGTTCAATCCTGAGCCTGAGAGATTACTTAGGGCTAGAAATAGAGCCAAGAAACGTCTCTTTAACCAACCCTCTATACCTCCAATAATTGCGGGAACCGCAATTCCTCCGCAATTGTCTCAAGAAGAAATGGATGGAATAGTTCCAAATCCGGTGCCTGTCACTCGCAATCCCATCGAAATAGCGAATGATAAGGATAGCGCCATACTCTCTTACCTAGTACCTATGCCTGGGGAGCTGAACCCCAGCATAATCCGTCCTGAAATCACTGCCCACTCATTCGAGTTAAAGCCAGTGATGTTCCAAATGTTGTCCACTGTGGGACAATTCTTTGGAGTGGAAAATGAGGACCCCCACAACCATCTTAGAAACTTCTTAGGAGTCAGTGATACCTTTATCATCCCTGGAGTTTCCCAAGAAGCCTTGAGGCTATACTTGTTTCCTTATTCTTTGAGGGACAAAGCCAAAACGTGGTTAAACTCATTACCCTCAGGATCAGTCCGTAATTGGACAGACTTAGCAGAGAAATTCCTAGTCAAATACTTCCCACCTGATAGGAATTCTACCTTTCGTGATGACATAATCAAGTTCAAACAAGCTGACACTGAGTCTCTTCACGAAGCTTGGACAAGGTTTAAAGATCTTCTTCTTAAATGTCCACACCATGGCATCCCATGGTGTATCCAAATAGAGGTCTTTTTCAAAGGATGCAACCCCAACACTAGACAAGTCTTAAATTCATCTGCTGGAGGTTCCATGTTGTCCAAGAGTTACAACGAAGCCTATGAGATCTTGGAGAAGATCTCAGCATCTCACTGTAGGTGGTCAGATGATCCAGTTGAGCCAACTAGAGCTCAAGACAAGGATGCTCTAAGTGCAATGAGCAGCCAAATAAATGCCCTGACCAACCTAGTTAAGCAAATGGCTCAAACCAATCTCCAAACAAGTGTCAACACCGCCACAGCCATGTCAATGGGCACCCAACCAAGTCAAGGTGAGACACTTATCTGTGGATTCTGTGGGGAAGGGCACCTGTATGAATAGTGCCCTGGGAATCCAGCCTCAGTCTGCTATATTGGAAGCCAGCAGCAGCCTAGGAACAACCCCTATTCCAACACTTACAACCCTGGTTGGAGGAACCACCCAAACTTGTCATGGGGTGGCCAACAAAATGCTAATCAAAATCCTAACCAACCAAGACCGAGTGGAACACCTGGTTTCACTCCCCAACATAACCAATCCATGTATCAAAAACCATACAACCAACCTGTAGGATCTTCTGTAGAAAACTTACTCAAGGAATATATAGCCAAGAATGATGCCACTCCACAGAGTCAGCAAGCTACTCTTAGGAGCCTAGAGAACCAAATAGGGCAACTAGCCAATGAAATCAAAAGTAGGCCCCAAGGTAGACTCCCTGCTGACACTGAAGTGCCAAGGAGAGATGGTAAAGAACAAGTTCAAGCAATTGAACTTAGAAGTGGTAGACCATTGGTGAGCAACACCAAGGACACACCAAAGAGAGTAGAGAACACTGAGTCTAGTGCTCCACTGGAGTCTCTGTCAAACCAAGGTCAACCACCAACAAGCACATCAGGACAAAGGCTGGATGCAATCATAGAAGAGATAGAAGAAATTCCAAGGCCTCCACCTATCCTAAGGCGACCTGAAGTGCCTGCATATGTGCCACCACCTCCATTTCCTAGAAGGCTAAAGAAAAAACAAGAACAGGAAGTGCACTTTAATAAATTTCTAGAAATTCTTAAGCAAGTGCATGTTAATATTCCTTTTGTAGAAGTTTTACAGTCTATGCCTTCTTATGTAAAGTTTTTGAAGGATATTATAACTAACAAAAGAATAATTGGTGAGTTTGAAACAGTCAATCTCACTGAGGAGTGCAGTGCCATACTCCAGAACAAGCTACCCAAGAAGGAGAAGGATCCTGGTTCCTTCACCTTACCTGTAGAACTAGGAGGCAAGCACGTGGGCAGAGCTCTTTGTGATCTGGGAGCCAGCATAAACCTCATGCCCCTATCACTATTCCGCCAGCTAGGAATAGGAGAAGCACGTCCAACCACTGTCACCTTACAACTAGCAGACAGATCCATTGCATACCCTGAAGGTAAGATTGAGGATATTCTTGTAAAGGTTGACAAGTTTATTTTCCTTGCAGATTTCATTATCCTGGATTATGAAGTAGAATAGGAGGTCCCCATCCTGTTAGGCAGACCATTTCTAGCCACAGGTAGGGCACTGATAGATGTCCAAAAAGGTGAGCTCACTATGAGGGTTCATGATGAAGAGGTGAAATTTAGTGTTTATAAAGCCTTAAGGTACCCCTCTGACTCTGAATCTTGTGCTAGCATGGACATTGTTGATTCACTAATGGAAGAACAATTGGAGCATGAATTGTTGACTAAGCATGCTCATGAATATGTAGGATTAGACTTAACTGACTTAAACATAGCTGAGATAATGGATATACCTGTAAATAACCCTCAGCATGTTTGTATGAATATTGATTTAACTGAAAAATCTTTGAATCCATTAAGACCATCCATTGAGCATCCACCTGTCTTAGAATTGAAACCTCTCCCCACTCACCTCAAGTATGCATATCTAGGAAGTAATGATACTTTGCCTGTAATTATTTCTTCTAAACTAAGTGAAAAGCATGAGGTGGAACTGATTTTACTACTTAAGCAACATAGGAAGGCTATTGCATGGACTATTGCTGATATTAGAGGCATTAGCCCTTCTTATTGCATGCATAAGATTATATTAGAGGAAGAGCATACCCCTAGAGTAGATCACCAACGTAGGTTGAATCCCTCTATGAAAGAGGTAGTTAAAAAGGAAATAATAAAATGGTTAGATGCTGGTGTGATCTTCCCCATAGCTAGTAGCAAGTGGGTGAGCCCTATACAATGTGTACCTAAGAAGGGGGGGATGACTGTGGTAGTCAATGAGAACAATGAACTAATTCCAACAAGGACTATCACAGGATGGAGAGTTTGCATGGAGTATAGGAAACTAAATAAAGAAACCAAAAAAGACCACTTCCCTCTACCATTCATTGACTAGATGCTAGATAGAATAGCTGGTAGAGCCTACTACTGCTTCTTAGACGGTTATTCAGGATATAATCAGATTACTATAGACCTTAAGGACCAAGAGAAGACTACCTTCACTTGCCCTTTTGGAACTTTTGCCTTTCGCAGAATGCCTTTTGGCTTATGCAATGCACCGCAACTTTCCAAAGGTGCATGTTGGCAATCTTCTCTGATTTGGATGAGTCCATGATAGAGATATTCATGGATGATTTCTCAGTCTTTGGGGATTCATTTACAAACTGTCTAGAGAACCTAGGACAAGTCCTGGCTAGGTGTGAGGAGACCAACCTAGTCCTAAATTGGGAAAAGTGCCACTTCATGGTGGATGAAGGGATTGTCTTAGGTCATAGAGTGTCAAGGGCAGGTGTAGAAGTTGACAGGGCAAAAATTGAAGTAATAGAGAAATTGGTAGAACCCCAAAATGTCAAGGCCATTAGAAGTTTCTTAGGGCATGCTGGTTTCTATAGAAGGTTCATTAAGGACTTTTCTAAGATCTCCAAGCCTCTATGCGAGCTTCTAGAACTAAACAAACCCTTCATCTTCTCTAGAGAATGTTTCCTAGCTTGGAAGACCCTTAAGGAAGCACTAGTCACAGCCCCTATTATAGTAGGACCAAATTGGGATCTCCCATTTGAGATGTTATGTGATGCCAGTGACTATGCTGTAGGGGTTATGTTAGGACAGAAGATTGACAAGTTAACACACCCTGTCTATTATGCTAGTAAGACACTTAATGAGGCACAATGCAACTACACAACCACTGAGAAAGAGATGCTAGCTGTAGTGTTTGCTTGTGAGAAATTTAGGAACTATATTGTAGGCACCAGAACAATTGTGTACACTGACCATTCTGCTTTAAAATACCTTATGAGGAAGGCTGATGCTAAGCCTAGGTTGATTAGGTGGGTTTTGCTGCTGCAAGAGTTTGATCTAGACATTAGAGATAAGAAAGGAAGTGAAAATGTGGTTGCGGATCATCTTTCTAGATTGCAACATAATTGCGGAAAAATTGCGGAACCCGCAATTTCTGATGCTTTCATTGATGAACATGTCTTTGTATTGACTCATCGTGATAACGATGAGGAACCTTGGTTTGCTGACATTGCTAACTTCCTTGCATCGCAGGTACTACCAACTTTCAAGGGAGGACAAGAGAAGAAGAGGTTCCTTCATGAAGCAAGGAAATTCATATGGGATGACCCCACACTTTACAAAACATGTGCTGACGGCTTGCTAAGGAAGTGTGTTTCAGCTGCTGAGGCGAAGTCTGTGCTGCAGCACTGCCACACAGCTCCTTATGGTGGACACTTTGGTGGCCAAAGAACAGCTGCAAAGGTATTTCAGAGTGGCTACTATTGGCCAACAATCTTCAAGGATTCCCACAACTATGCCCACAGCTGTGATGAATGCCAAAGAACAGGTAACCTTAGTCGCAAGGATGAAATGCCTCTCACTTACATCTTAGAGTTGGAACTCTTTGATGGTTGGGGGATTGACTTCATGGGACCATTTCCCCCATCATCAGGTAACCTTTACATATTAGTGGCAGTAGACTATGTATCCAAGTGGGTAGAGGCCATAGCATGTCCCAATAATGATGCCAAAACAGTCATAAAATTCTTGCATAGGCACATTTTTACTAGGTTTGGAACACCTCGTGCTATCATTAGTGATGAGGGGACACATTTCATTAATAAAGCTATGGAGAGAGTGTTGGCTAAGTATAACATTAGACATAGAGTAGCCACTCCCTATCACCCACACTCGAATGGACAGGCTGAAATTTCAAATAGGGAGATTAAGAACATCCTAGAAAAAGTGGTCAAACCCAACAGAAAGGATTGGGCGGTTAAACTCGAGGATGCACTTTGGGCGTATAGAACTGCGTATAAGACACCCCTAGGTATGTCTCCTTACAGACTTGTGTATGGTAAAGCTTGTCATCTTCCATTCGAGTTAGAAATTAGGGCATTTTGGGCACTAAAAGAGTTGAATTATTGCGTGACCGATGCGGGAACATTGCGGTTTTTGCAATTACATGAGCTGGATGAGCTTAGGCATATGTCTTATGAAAATGCCAAAATGTATAAGGAAAAGACCAAAATTTGGCACGACAGTCGACTTAGGATTAAGGACTTCAAGAAAGGCCAGCTTGTCTTATTATTTAACTCACGATTGAAATTATTTCCAGGCAAACTTAAGTCTAGATGGTCAGGTCCATTTGTAATTACTAATGTGTTTGTTCATGGTGCCATCGAAATAAAGAACCTGCAGCAAGGACAACCCTTCATGGTTAATGGTGCAAGGTTGAAGCATTACTATGAGGAAGGAGATGTGAAGACTCTCTCGGCCTTCCTCTTGGCTGAAGCGTGAAATTAAGAACGAGAGAGGACGAGTGATTGTTGTGCTCGTCAATATGAGGCTCATGCCTTAGTTTATTTTTTCCATTTTTTCTGGTTATCGTTTGTGTATATGTTTGTATAATTTTAATTACGAATTTGATGTTGATTTTATTTCTTTTTGTAGGGAATCAATAGAGGGAATCAAGGAGATTAAATCCAGTTAAAAAGATCAAAAATATATTGGGCCAAATCAAAGATACGGTTGAGCAAAGATTGACATTTAAATGCAGGAAATCTCCAACGGTCACTAGGATTGCGCTGGATTTGCAGAATCCGCAAAAATATAGCCGTTGGGATTTTTTGGGTTTTCTTTATATCCGTTAGAAGGCGCGTTGATCCGTACGACTCTCCCATTATCTGAACTCCAAGAAAGCTGCTTTTCTATTCATCTGTGATTCCTCTCTCCAAATCTCCACGACTCAACGATGGTGCTAACAAGAGCCGAACGATCTGCATCCAAGAAACGGGCTGATGAGGCTGAAACGACTGCGAGGGAAGCACTTCTTGCCCTTGCAGACGCTGATGCTGCGCGAACTGAACGACTTCCCAAACTTCCGATCCGCAAGAAGAAGTGGAAGGTCGTCACAGAGATACCTGCTGGACCCTCTGAACCAGCAGGCACACCCAAGAAGCGCAAATGGAGTATGGCTGTGGCCGAAGAAGAAAGCAAGAAAAAGACTCCCTCTGTGGAGAGTCAAGAACTAGGCCAGCCATCCCACGAGACAGCCGAGCGCAGCCCTTCACCATCCCCACCGGTTCGAAGCCCTGAGCTCTCTTCATCGCCACCAGCGCAGAGCCCTGAGCTGCCTTCATCACCGCAGAGTTCTGCACAGACCCCTACAGCAGCGCAAAGCACCACTCCTTCGCACACTTCTCCACGGCCTGACCCTGAATTCCCATATGGGGAGTACCAAGAATCAACGCAGGGCAGTGGGGAAGCTGAGGAAGACGAGGTCTTCTCTCCTTTGAGGGAAGTCAGCCCTGAGAGCCCTGTACAGCAGGATGACTCGATGGACGAGACACTGGGGGACTGCCTCCAACAGATGACAACAAAGGCACGATTGAGGAAGAAGGAAGCCACGGTTGTCAAAGCCAAACGGCCAAGAACAAAAAAGAAGTCCAAGAAGAAGAAGAAGTCCAGGGCTGTGCCTTCATCCAAGAAGGGGAGTGACGAGCCTTCCCCAAAGAAGCTCAAGATTGAGGCTGCTGAGTCAGCCAAACTGAAAGACAAGGGGAAGGTTAAGTTGTACCCTGAAGATGAGCCTCAATCAGTGAGGTATGTGTCTTCTGACGCTGAGTCCAGAGGCATTGAGTTAAGGAAAAGGGAACTGCTGCACGAGAAGGGCTTCCTCGACAGACCTGCTGACCTGCCGCAATTCTTGCGCACAGGAATTATGAATCACGGCTGGGAGGAGTTGTGCAGACCACCCAATCCGGCTTACACAAGCATGGTGTATGACTTCTACGCCAATTTGAGAAATTCTGAGGAGGGCCTATCTGTGGTCAGAGGGGTTGAAGTGGACTTCTCAGCAAGGGCAATCAACGAAGCCTATGGCCTCAAGGGCCAAAAACATACTGACTATGCGAGGATTGTTGATGAGCCTACTGAAGCCGTCCTGGAAGAGGCCATTCGGACCATTGGCCAGCCTGAAGCATCCTGGACCGTGTCACGAAATGGGAGGCACACTCTCATGAGTGCCAACCTCACAGCTAAGGCGGCTGTCTGGTTTTCCTTCGTGAGAAGGAAACTGTCCCCAGTGACTCATGAGACCACCATCAACCAGAGCAGATCGCTGCTGGTCTATGCAATCATGCGAGGTCTCACGATCAACGTGGGTGAAGTCATGTCAGCCGCCATTGCTGACTGCGCCAAGAAGGGTAAGGGTCCATTGTTCTTCCCTAATACTATTACTAAACTATGCTTGCGTGCAGGGGTCCCCATTGAGCGGATGGAACAGCAGATGGCTTACACATGCCACTTGGAGCTGCCTACAGGCTTGAGGCTGAGAAGAAAGGGGAACATGGAGTTCGAGCTGGACAGATTGGCTGCTGCTCAGTCACTGTCCATGGCGTGTCTGATGGATCTACAGAAGAGGATGGCTCAATGGGCCACATACGCACAGGCAAGGGACAAGGAAGTTGCTGACCAACTGGGATGCATTTTCCCTGACTTTCCCACGAACCTACTGTCTCCATGGGTGCCTCCATGACCACGAGGGACTGATGAGGAGGATGAAGACATCTGAGTGATAGATTGCAGAGCACTAAAGGGAGTATTGTTGTTCCCTTAGAAAAAAAATTAAACTGCTTTTTGTGAACCGTGTGAATTATGCTGTCTTTAGTTAATATTTTGATCTGTTTTAGTTGCTTAGTTTTAAGTTTTTAAATTGTTTAGTATAGCTTGCTGCTAGCTGATTAGGTAGATTAGTTTAGTTTCATTTTTAGAAAGCTTGAATGACTGGAAAAAGCATGCGTAGGGGCCTTAAACACTGATATATCTGCCCTGACTTTATTGCGAAATAATTGCGGAACCCGCAATTTTTATTACTGAATGCATGTTTTGGACTGTCTGTTTAGCTAGGTTGTGATCTGTTTAAATTCTATCTTTTGCGGCTACCATGACTACCTTATTTAGCTTATCTTAAAGCATGCTGGATGAGTGTCATAGGACACCCTTTGATAGTTTAAATTAATCTCTAAAAAGCTCAGCATGCATAGCTTTAAGTCCTTCTCTGTCTGTTTTTTCAAATTTCTGCTGCTATGATATTTACTTTTAGAATGATCTGTCTATGCCTAGGGCTTTTAGATTCTCTTTGTTTTACTTTAGACTAGATGCTTCTAGGACAAGTTTGGGGGTGTGCCACCTCAGACACTCATTGGGGACAATGAGTAGTTTAAGTTTGGGGGAGGCCACCCTAGGCCTAGGAACATTCCTCTCTCCCTTAAAAGCATAAGCATTCTTCTTCTCCTATTACAAAAACAAAAATGATGAACTGAAAAAAAAAAAAAAAAAAATGAAAAATTGAATAAAGAGGGGTGTCTTTTTTTTAGGTTGCTGAGTAATCAGTGCCAAGTGTGTAACCCACAAATGGCATTGCATCAAAAGGCAACCAAAGGAAAGGCTCCACCTAAGAAAGAAAAAAGGAAAAAGTAGGGAAAAAGAATGTATACCTAGGAGTTGCAACTTTGTGGCTTAGATGTCCTGTTTAAAAAGAACTTTGATCCTCAATTAGCTAAGCACAAAGTTGTAGCTTGTAGGGTTGTTTAGGGAGATGAATGTACGTCCAATGTAGTGATGCCAGGGTTTAGGTTGTTCTCTTAAAGTACTACTGTCACTGTTAATACTAAGACTGGCATGACTCTAAGGAATCCTAGGTAGCTCAAAAGTAAAAACTAGAAGCATGTACTGAGTCTGGGTAAAGCTAGGTAGAATTTGAAACCTTAGGGATAGTGGCATGATATGACAAAAGCAAGTAGATCAGTTGTAGGGAGTTAATGAAACAGTAGGAGTAGTAGGCATGCGAAGCCAGAAGAAGCTAGATAAGAGGATAGTTTTAAATTTAGAAGTGTGTCACAGGACAGCACTGCTATAGATAGGGATATAAGGGAGTCAGTAAGTGGTTAAAGAAGGTGAAACAGCAGCCTAGGCAAGTCCTTAGTTTGCTTGAGGACAAGCAAACCCTTAAGTTTGGGGGTGTGTTATGTCTCCAAAAGTGACTTATTTAGGACTTATTTAGCTTAGAAAGATGCACACTCTTAGGTGTTTTTGATAGGATTTAGCTTAAACCTATGCTTATTTGTGAGAATTAAAAGAAGGTAGCTAAATTAGGACTTGTGTGCAAAAGGAAAGAAAAGGATTGAAAACCGAAGTAAAAGAATGAAAAAACTACATTGCGACAGCATTGCGGAAACATTGCTGAAACCGCAATGTTTCAAGTGAAAACCGTAAGTTGACTGATCTTTTTCTGTTAATTTCCGTTATTTCAGGGATTCGTTCTTTCTCCTCCATCCATTTTGAAGTACGACGTTGAAGATTGATGGTTCTCCTTGGCCCAAACGCACCTGCAGACTACTATAAAAGGGGGTCAAAGTCGAGGGTTCAATCATCATCCGGAAGCGTAGAAGCCTCTTCGCAGCTCCATCTTTTCTCCTGTTTTTCTCATCCGTCTGTTGGTTTGAGAGGTTTAGCTGTTGGAGTCGACAATCTGATAGGAAGGAGAGAAGATTCCTCTTCTCTCCCGATTGGATTCATCCAAGCAAGGCTGATCTTTCTCTCCCTTCAGTCGAGACATTCGCAACGAGGCGTTCAAGCTTAATTACTGTTTTCTGTCTTTCATTTCCAATTTCCAGCTCTGTTTGGGTGTTGTTTCTCTTCTGATAGTTAGTTCATTTCATTTCGTTGCTGTCTGTCTTTACATTGTTTACTTCAAGCTTCCCTTTGTTCATTCAAACAATCAAGTAATCAAAGCACAATTTGTTATTTCACAGTTTCTTAACTTTTGCTGCTACTGTCTTACCTTGCTGTTTTCAGTCTATTTCTCTTTTAAGCATGTCTCTTTCATCTCTTATTTCTGTTCTCCCCACGTCCATGAGTAACTAAGTCACATAGGGGCGTGCTACCGGCAATACTATAGGCTAAAAAACGTGAACCAAGCATGTAGGATAGCTCTCGAAGCATTGATTGTATGTAAGCTTCATCCCACGGGCACTTTCGATTGGCCATCCATTTTGTCCAAAGAACTCCTAACCTCTGGAAGGAGTAAGAGTTTAGAGTCATACACTCATGCTAGCCTTTCAAGGTAGCCAGAAAACGACCTAGGAATAGGCGTTTTCCTAGTACAAACCGCAACTTTCTGCTTTAACAAGATGCTGAAGACCTTACTTGAATATGAGTAAACTAAAGAATCTAATGCATGGAATCGGAAGATACATGAGATTGAGTGAGTTTGATGCATAGTGAGTTAATCCAATGCTTGGGAATCGTATGAAAAAGCCTATAGAGGAATCGTTAGTAGCCCTTGTTTCTCCATTTTACACACTTTCGCTGTTATTAAAATTGCGGTAGAATTGCTATTTCCGCAATTCTGCTAAAGTTACAATTCTGTCTAGCTGTTTTTGTCTTCGTTTATTAATCTCGTTTCTTCTCATTTGAGTTTAACTTTGCCTTGCACTTGTTTATGTTGCTACCCTCTACGTATTCAGTAGGAAATAGACAATTTAAAACCAATTCTACCCCATCAAATCCACCCCTTCTTTCTTAACTTTACACTTCACGAGTAGCTTATAATAAATCTCTGTGGGAAAACGAATGAAAACATACTTACTACTTGTTATAAGATCATGTATGCTTGCATGTTCTGAGTGCTCTCTCTCTCTCTTATTGCCTATCTATTTTAACACATTGAGCACGTAACAGCTTCATTATAGCTTTTAGAAAGCATGGAACCTCCAGCTGACGAATTCAGCACTTGCCTTGTGCTGGGGTTACATCCTTTGAAAAAGACTTCTATTTGGATACACCATGGAATGCCATGGTGTGGACATTTAAGCAGAAGGTCCTTGAACCTTGTCCAAGCTTCGTGAAGTGATTCATTTTCAGCCTGTTTGAATTTAATAATGTCATCACGAAAGTTTGAATTCCTATCAGGTGGGAAATATTTGACTAGGAATTTTTCAGCCAGATCTGTCCAATTGACAACTGATCCGGAAGGTAATGAGTTCAACCACGTTTTGGCTTTATCTCTTAATGAGTAAGGGAAGAGGTAAAGCCTCAAAGATTCTTGGGAAACTCCAGGGATAAGGAAGGTATCACTAACTCTTAGGAAGTTTCTTAGATGGTTGTGGGGGTCCTCATTTTCCACTCCAAAGAATTGTCCCACCGTGGACAACATTTGGAACATTACTGGCTTTAACTCGAATGAGTTGGCAGTAATTTCAGGGCGTATGATGCTTGGGTTTAGCTCCCCAGGCATGGGAACTAAGTAGGAGAGAATGGCATTATCCTTGTCATTCGCTATTTCGATGGGGTTGCGAATGGTAGGTGCTGGATTTGGGTTTGTTCTATCCATTTCTATTTGATGGGATTGTGATGACTCAGTAGAGTCAGCAACGTTTGGAGGTATAAGGGGTTGGTTGAAGAGACGTTTCTTAGCTCTGTTTCTGGCCCTAAGTAATCTCTCAGGCTCAGGATTGAACTCTAGATCGCTACTTGAAGGTTCATTCATAAACTAACCCAATGGTACCTGCAAAAGAAATGAAAATAGATCAGCTCCAATAGGTATTAAGATTTGTGTTTCTAACTTAACAAACTTCGTTTTCACTAAACTAAATCCCCGCCAGCGGCGCCAAAAACTTGTTGCGTGCTCAATGTTTTAAAAGAAATATGCAATGATAGAGCACTCAGAACATGCAAGCATACATGATCTTGTAGCAAGTAATAAGTATTTTTTCATTCGATTTCCCACAGAGATTTATTCTTAGTTACTAGCGAAGTGTTTTGTTAAGTGAGATTGGGTGGATTAAATGAGGTAGATTTGGTTTTAATGTGCCTAATTACTAAGGAATGTGTAAAAGATGGAAGCATAAACAAGTGCAAGTAAACAATAAACTTGAATGTAAAGAGAACAATTAAACGAAGAGAAGAAAAATGACTAAGGCAAATCTTAACTAAGGGAATTGCGGAAACAACAATTATTTAGCAATGTTACTAACAGCGAAATGTGTGTAAAGTGTGGGAACAAGGGCTACTAACGACTCCTCTATAGGCTTTTTCACACGATTCTCAAGCAGTAGATCAACTCACCATGCATCAAACTAACTCATTCTCATGTATCTTCCAATTTCATGCATTAGATCCTTTAGTTTACTCATGTCCAAGTAACGTCTTAAGCATCTTTTTATAACAGCAAATATTGGTTTGTACTAGGAAAACGCCTATTCCTAGGTCGTTTTCTGGCTACCTTGAGAGGCTAGCATGAGTGTATTCTGAACTCTTACTCCTTCCAGAGGTTAGGAGTTCTTTGGACAAAATGGATGGCCAATCGAAATTGCTCGTGGGATGAAGCTTACATACATTCAATGCATTCGAGAGCTATCCTACATGCTTGATTCACGTGTTTCTACCTATAGATTTTTCATTAGCATGCCCTTATGTGATTTAGTTACTCATGGATGCAGATAGAATGGGAAGAATAGATGGAGATGACATGCTTAGAAGAATATTAAAGACAACACAGAAGCTAAAGACAGTAATCAGAGAAGTGAAGAGATTGCAAAGTGATGAAATAATGTTTCGATTAAGTAAAGTTTGAACTAAACAAATGACAGCCTTGAACAACTAAAGTAAAGCAGAAAGAAACGAAATGAAGTAGAGTAGCTAACGAAAGTGAAATGACAACAAACAGTAATGGAAATAGAAAGCTAAAGCAGGAAAAACAAGTAGATTCGTGCGTGATCGCCTCGTCGCAGACGCCTCGACTGAAGGGGGAAGAAGGCAAGCTTTGCTTGGATGAATCCAATCAGAAGAGAAGACAAAACTTCTCTTCTTCCTCTCAGATTATCGACTCCAATAGCTGAGACCTTCAATCCAACAACCGGATGAGAAAAACAGGAGAAAAGACTGCGCTGAGAAGAGAGTTCTACGCCTTTCGAGTATGTTTCAACCTTCCACCTTGACCTTCTTTTATAGTGTTCTGCAGGTACGCTTGGGCCAAGGAGAACCATCCATTCTCAACGTCGTACTTCTACGTGGCTGCAGGAGAAAGAATGGATCCCTGAAAGGTCGGAACAAAACAGAAAATGGTTAGACAACTTACGGATTTTACTTAAAACATTGCGGTTTTAGCAATGTTTCCGCAATGCTTCCGCAATGCACAATTTTCATTCCTTTAACTTCATTTTTGGTTCTTTTTCTTTCCTTTTGTATATAAGTCCTAATTTAGCTTCATTCTTCTAATTCTCATATATAAGCACAAGTTCAAGCTAAATCCTACCAAAAACACTTACAAATGCACAACTTTCTATCACAAATAAGTCCTAAAATAGTCACTTTTGGAGACGTAACATGCAGCCCTTGGACTTTAGTGGAGTTTCCGGGGGTTAACGAATGTTGATCGATTTGGGTCGAAAAAGTTTTGACCGAATGATCTCGTATCGTTGGAGCTCATGATCTGTAGGTCCTTTAGGTTCTCCTGGCTAGCTCGGATAAAGCGGAATAGGAGTGCTAAATGGTTGAATTCGGAGAAATCTGAATTAGGGTTTGTAGTTCGAGGTTTTATATATTTAAATGTGATTTAAATATAAAATCGGAGGAAGTCGTATTTAAATATGATTTAAATATATGACCGGAGAAAAATATGAATTTTGATTCATATTTTGGAAAAGTCGGTTTTCTGAAAACCGGGTACAGTGGAAGGTTTATTATTATATTAGTATTTGATATTAATATTAATAATAAATTAAATAATTAAAATTGTTTTAATTATAATTAATTTTAATAAATAATTATTATTTATAATTATTATTATTATCATTAATAGCTTTCTTGCATGGCCAACATGTGGCTTCCATTTTTTTTTTCCTTACTCATGAAGCAAGTCAATTGGGTTTATCCAATTTTTGACTTGAGTGAGTTCTCTCCAAGCTCAAGCAAGCTTCTCTCTCTCGTGGGAACTTCTCTCAAGCTTTTGGATTGACAATCTTCAAGTGTTGAAGGTAATCTCCATGGTTGAAGCTTGAAGAAGAGAAGTTGAAGCTTTGGTTGTTGTAGAATCAAGGTAACACTTTGGGTAAGATTGAAGAAGAGTTAAGTTGTTAATTCTTCTTCCATTGATTCTTGGGTATCATGTTGTTGATATTCAAAGGGTTTGTTGTATTGTGTTCTTGATGTTCTTGATGAATTGTTCATCAAGTTCATATTAACACAATTCCAAACACAAAACCAATAGCTTCATCTTGTTTCTCCACCCTCAAACTAACCCCCTTAGCTTAAGGAGTCCCACCACTCCGCTATTACCGCCTGAGAATAGCTGGAACTACTCTAAGGGTGGTCCTCGTGTGCTCGTGATTGTTCATGTTGTGTTCGTGACCGGAGGAGAGGTAGAGATCGAGGGGGCAGTAGAGGAGTAGAGGTAGACAAGAAGACGAACATCAAAAACAGGTATTTTTGTCCTTCTTGTAGCTTACTGGTAAATTTACCGGTCGGTAAACCGGTTGGTTTTACCGAAGATGAATTTACCGGTGGGGCTTCCCAAACGCTGTTTCTTAAGCGTTTGGGGGTTGTTTCCCCGTTCGAGATTTACCGATATGTTATCGGTAAATCCCATACCGAGGAAACCGGTCGGTAAGTGTTACCTGTCTGGTTTATCGGTTGAAATTTATCGGTTGATAAATTTACCGGTCTAAACCTGAACCGGTGTATCGGTAAAAATCAAACGTTGATTTTTCCTCGGTATACCGGTCTAGAGTTTACCGATGGTGTTGAACCGGTCTGGTTTACCGGTTGCAACTTTATCGGGGTATGGGCGTCGGTTTATCGGTCAGGCTTTTGCTTCGCTAATTCCTTTACCGGTCTTCCTCAGTTGACCTTACCGGTCTTCCTCGGTGGACTTTACCGGTGGTAAGGAATTACCGGTGGGACTCGAAGTGATGAAAAATGTTAAGTGTTAACATTGTTTCTCACTTCTTGTTTGTTGCTTATTGATTGCTGAAGATCCTCAGCCAGTTTAGGCTTCTTCCGCTGCGCCTCTGGTTGTGTCGGGATCCTTCGGTTTCCATCAATCTCTCTTTTTTTCCTATCTTTTTTTTCTTCCTTTTCTATTATTTTTACATTTAAGGAATATGTATTTTTTATCCTCCTATATTCTAAAATTATTTAATCTACTCCTAAATAAATAAATAAATTTTTTTGTTTCTTTACAAAATTTTGACAATAATATAAATTATATTTTTTTATTATTAAAAATTATTATTTTTTATTTTTTTTTTATCATCTTCATAATATTGTCATTTATTTTCAACTAATAAAGTGAAAATTTAGGGTTTAAAATAAATAAATCAACAAATAAATTATAAATAAACATCCCACTTAAAATGTTTATAACTTTATATCTAATTATCTCACTTAAAATATTTCAAAATAAATTTAAACAAAATAAATTAAGGGCTGGTTGCACAAATAGCAATCAGGCCCAAACTAATAGCAAATTTAGCAAACTTTAAAATGTTTTGCAAATATGGCAAAAAAACCCGTTTCTATCACTGATAGACTTTATTATGTCACTGATAGACTTCTATCAGTGATAGACTATTATCTCTGATAGACTATTATTACCGACAAAAATCTATAAAAAGCTAAGGTGATCAGCGATAGACTTCTATCAGTCATAAGATATCAGCGATAGAAATTGCTATATCCGCAAATTTTTAAAAAACCTGCTATATTTGCAAACAATAAGTCTTAAATTGTCATTTACTACAATTTCCCATAAATTAATACTCTAAATTATCCTTTTTCTTATATATAATTCGAAGAAACTATAATAGTTTGGTTATAAAATTCAGAAGAAAAATTAAAGATAAGGAACATATTTAAAAGAAAAAAAAATAAACAACAATATTAAAAGCAATAGATTAACGAAAAAAAAATGAATTCAGTTTTTTCATATACTAGCTGCCGTTTCTTTTAAATTGTGATTTTTTTTTCTCACATTGTTATTATAAACTATCAAATTTCAATTGGTGATAGTGTAATAAAAAATAAAAAAATAATAATAATAATAAATGGTAAAGAAGCAAAGATTTTTTTTTAATTTATTTATGGATAGATTAAATAATTTTAAAATATTGCAAAAAAAAAATATTTTAAAATATGTATATTCCTTAAATGTAAAAACAAGACTTTATAAACTATCAAATTTCAATATTGTAAAAAATAATAATAATGTCAAATCGAGCATAGCTCAATTGGCATAAGTTTGAGCCCGTGATTAAGAGGTCATAGGTTCAATCTTCGCATTAATTAAAATATCATTGCAAAAAAAAAAAATTATAATAATAATAATAATAATGGTAAAGAAACAAAGATTAAAAAAAAAGAGAAGAAAAAAGAGGTCAAAACGTTTTTTTTTTTTCAAAGAAATTAAAAAACACTGCAAAATTGTAGCACGTAGACTCCTAGCAGAGAAGTTCCTCTCTTAATTAATTACTTATTCATTGAATTTGTTTTTTTTTCACAGCTTCATTCAATTTGTTGGTCCGTATTAATATGCATTTTAAAGTATATAATTAAGTAAAAGTAAATAAATAAAATTGATTACAATGTAATAAATGGATGAGAATTTTAAATAGTGTATTGTTCATTTGAAGTTTTAAAGTTGAACTTGGTGTGGGGGATTCGAACTTTAAGACCGCATGATCGAAGTGTTAATTATGCTCGATTTGACAAGTTTTGAGCTAAAATTAAGACACAAAAAATCAAGAAATCATTTTTTCTATTAAGTAATGAGGAGGGAATTATATTAATACATGATGATGACACCATACTAATAATAAATTTAAATACCTAATTACATATTTCAATCAAATCTAGCATTCATTCAATGTCTAACATTTTTTTTTTTAACAATTGCAACCTAGCATCGCTTTTGGAATGATAATTTATATTTTATTGACTTGGTTATACTGTGTAGGTTTATGGTTGAATTGAATATAAAACTAGTTAAATATTGGTGGAAGCCCTTCTCTTTTGTGAAAGCAACTTGGCAAATCGAATCAAGACTTGTTGATTTGTTTGGGAAGTGTGTCTTTGGTACAACCCCATCTGTAGATTCACCCGGGAGATGGGCTTCTCCAAGAGGCGTTCGCCAACTTCTACGAGGCTTTTGAGATTGTGTTCCGTTGCAACGTCCACCGATGTTAAGTTACCGTTGAGAGTATCATCTTGTATACGAAGATAATAATTATCGTTGGAAACCAGACCGCGAACATCTTCAACTTCATCATTCACTCTTTCGTCATTTCCATGACAAATAGTTTTAATGAAAGGCCATATCCAGCGCAACAAACCCCACCTGGAAACTTTCTTAGCGTCATCTTTGAATTTGTTTTCAGGTGAGCCGGTGCCGAGAGATAGGACCAAAAGTTGATTCGTAAGGAAGGACGAAGAAGTAAGACTTGTCTTTCTTCGTTTTAGGACCTCGATTACCCCCTTCAAAGTCTGATAATGTTTAAGCATGAGATTATGAAAAAATAATACACAAGATTGTAAATAAGAAGAGATGGAGTAAGAGTATTAATTACTGGATTATTTGCAATAACTCCACCGTCAATGAGGTTGAACTCCGTCACTCTCTGGCGTGCAACATAAAACTGATGAGCAGGCAAATAAGTGGGGGCTGCGGAGGTAGAAATGCAAATGTCTGCAACATTAGCATTTAATGATGGATTTTCCTGCATCTGTTCACAAAAAAAACCAAATCAAAACTGACCTACCTAGTATGAAAAATATTAATTTAATTTTAAAAACAAAACAGACAAATATACAAAACTAACATTGGAAATGGAAAATATGGTGCTTTTCTGGAGCTTGATGTCGAAACATGGTATTACAATGTCGGTGAGCATCTGCTCTAATCTAATTTCGCCAAGCATTTCTTTGATAAGGGCACGAAGATAATTTCCGTTGTATTTCGGACCCATCACCAAATACTTAATTGACCGCCATCTACGTCTATCAAACCAAAGTTGTTAACTCGTGAAACCGAACAAATATCAAACTTAAATTTAATGTATCATGTATCCATCATGTTTCAAATCTTAAATAATTAATTTAAGCTCTAAGCTCGTCAAAAATTTAAATAACTTGTTGCAATTTTTCGTTATTTTCACCAACTAACTTTAACAAAAACAAAACAAGTTGACTTATTCAATTCAATCAAGTTTCGTAAAAAATAAGTTTGAGCAATTTACAAATTAACCGTTTAATAACTTTATCAAAATTCACCCACAATTTTTAATAAAAATTTAGCTATACCATCATTTTTGTACGGTATATATTTTATAATTTATTAAATAAACATAATTGATTAAATAAATGAACATGAGAATATTTTTTTAACTAATATTTCAAACAAAAACTTATCAAAAGTTTAAATTACTAACATTATTTTTTAAAGTTTAAAGTTAAAATTGCAACATTATTTATATAAATTAGAAGTATAATTTGATGAAATTAGAAGTTTGACGATTTGGTTTTTGTACGGATGACCCACCTCTCGGGGACCGCGAGGTTTTTTAACCATCGTCGCGAAAACCTATGTTTTTTGCCCTTCTCTCGTGATAAGGAAGTGCATAAAGTCATTAGTACCCTTCGCTTATCACGATTACGAGGAGACAACTGTGATCTCCTCATGATAAGTGAAGGGTACGAATGACTTTGTGCACTTTCTTATCACGAGAAGATCAAGAAACATAAGTTTTCAAAAACTGGGTTAAAAAACTTCGCAGCCCCCGAGGGGTGGGTCATCCGTACAAAAACCCCAAATTTTATGGTAAAAATGGATACAACTAGATAAGTTTGAGTCTAAAAAAAAAGGAAAAAAAACTTTTAGATAAAAATAGAGTTTTCCATTATTTTTTTCTTCTTTCTATTTAATTTCACCAGTTGATTCAAAATAAGATTTATTTGATAAACTTACATTGACATTTCTTTTTGTTAAACTGTTTCAAAAAATATATATATATATATATTTTGTTATACCTAATGGAAACGACATTTTTTTTTTAGGGGCCTAATGGAAACGACATTAACCCTTGTAATATGGAGCTTTATTAACATAAAGGTCTCATGAGAGTCGTGATTAAATATTTTTTTGAGATAACATGATTAAATTACCGTATGAAAAAAGTTCAGCATTATTTAATATTTAAATGAAAGATAAAATATAATTAAAGTAAATTATATACCATCCAAATATTTATATATTTATTCATAAAATTAACAAATATTAAAATGAATAAAATAAAAAAAATTAAAAAATTAAAAAATTAAAATGAAGGTATAAGAATGTGAAAAGATAGAACATGGAATATTTGAGTATAAAAGTTTCTTTATTAATTTTTATAAATTAATTATAAACTTTATAACATTAATATCGAAATTTGAAAGGTTTTGAAATTTGAAGAATTTTGCAACATTCTTCGATTCTTGCTACGACAATGCACAGTGGAGTCGTTTTGGTGGAAATGGAAAATAAAATACAAAAAATAAAAGTAATTTATTTATATTATTTTGTACCTTCTCTGGGGGAATATTTTGGGGCAATGTTGGAGATAAAAGTTTTTAATCTGTTGGGCAGAGAATAAGGGGCGATTGTTTTCATTGGGTGCGGCTAACATAGCAGTGATGAGTCCGCCGGTGCTGGTTCCGGCGATTACATCAAAATAATCGGCTATTCTTACATCATCCCCATCAAGTTTCTGCATTAAATTAAAATATAAATTAATTACGAAATAATAATATAACAAAACTTAAGAATAAATATAATTATTACCTGGAGTTCAGATTCCAGGAAGGTGAGGATTGTGGCCGGAATGAGACCTCTAATACCTCCACCATCGATGCTAAGAACTGTTAGGAGATTCATGTTTAGGGTTTGGGAGAAAGCAAGCTCTCAATGCAGAAAATTGGGGTTTAGGGTTTGGGAGAAAGCAAAGCAAAGAAATTTGAGCTCTCAATGCAGAAAATTAGGATGACTGGCCAACGATTTATATAACCCTCACTCCCCTCAGTTATGTGTATATCCTCCACGTATTGGATTAGGATAGAATTACCAAATTTCCTTGTGGGCTAAGCAACACAGTCACCACTCTTCTTCTCCGGAGTTCATATTCATACACAGAAGAACAAATTTGGGAAATGGGAAACTCAGGTAGTTATACATTCATAGTAACTATCCCTATCCCTACCCCACACCCTACAAATAGAGTCTTCATAATCATGGCCATCGGGAGAATATTTTCAATCATAAACCAAACTTTCAAAATAACTTTCCTTCAAAATTATAATGATTCAATTTAGATTAATATTCAACGATTATACAAATACTATATATTGTAAAATCCTAAAACCTCAACTCTATCAGATCACAAATTCATATTATGCCCTAATTAATACACTTTTTACCTAATCGCCTACTGTTAAACACCTTTCTTTCTTTTTTACTTACTATATTCACTCACAACTTTATACTTTCAAAAATTAATTACAACTGTTTCCTTTCAGATTGGATAATCACCTTTTAGATTATCCACTCAGAATTTTAGTATATTCACTCAGAACATTTAAGATTGGATAATGGCCTTTTAAATTTTTTTTTAGTACATTGGGGTGGGGGATGATTCGAACCACAGACCTCTTGGTCATTAAGATATACATATGCCCGCTGAGCCATGCTCGGGCTTTTAACCCCTTTTTCATACAACTTTATATTTAATAAGATTTAATTATACACTTCATTTTTAAAAAACCCTTAAATGTTTGTATCACCAAAACTATATAATTAGCATTTAAATTTTTAAACAAAGTCATCAATCATAGTATCTACGTTTATCCTTCAAAATATATATATATATATATATATACACGTGTTTTTTTTTCAAACTTTATAAAGTGTGCTTATAATTTTCTCAAAACTCATCTAATATTTATTATAATTTTAGCTATCAAATTAATTACGGAATTGCTACTACCGTCACTCCCAAAATTTTAATAATCATTTCTATTCTACCTAAATTAAATGACTTTTTAGTACTGTGGAAATTGATTTGATCAATTTGAATCTTTTTTCAAAAATATATTACAAAATAAATATTTGGAGTACCATGAGTATATATATATATTCTATAAAATAGTTAATTGAGGGATCTTAAAATTTTAATTTGAATTAGAAAATCATGTTAACCCCTTGCTTGAAATAAGCTCTTTGCAATCTATTGACATTCAATAATGGGACTATTAAGATTAATAAGTTACAAAATATAAATGAATTGGTAAAATCCAAACTGTCTATGACATTCTCCTTTAAAAAATATATATTATTATTATTATTATTTTTTTTTTTTTTTTTTTTTTTTTTGTCTATAACATTACTTTACGTAAAACTTAAAATCAGTTTACTCAGGTTGCATAATGATTAAATTTAGATTATTATTAGGGTCAGATTTTCTTTTTTTTTTCTTTGAATTAAAATTGAAAACGTGGTTTACATATCATAGAAATAAATTGGGGAAAGGCTGTTCATTGTTGCTAGTACTCGTGTGGATGAAATTTAGGACAAATTTTAAAAAGAATAATACAAATTTAGACAAAAAAAAAAAAAATAAATAAAAAAATAAAACTTGAATTAAAATAATTTTGAAAAGAAAAAACAAATTTCAAATTTTGGAAAAATTGGGTTGCTTTTCCAACACTCAACTGACGTACACGATTCATGGTTTTCCACATGGCCCACGTGACTGGTGAGGTCAGAAGTGTGTGTCAGGCGTACAGTCGGACTTTTCCCGATAATATTAATCTCTTTTGTCTTCAAAAAAAAAAAAAAATAATAATAATAATAAAATTCTTTTGTCTTTTGTACTTATCAAATGATTAGTTTATTTAGTTTGTCGCAGCAGCCACCTGGAATTTATAATCGTTCAATGCTCCTTTTCCACTTTTTTTTTTTTTTTTTTTTTTTTTCTTTCCTCAATCTTTTTTTATTTTGTGTCTTCATTTTTATTCATTTATATTTGTTTGTTGATGGTCTATTTCACACAAAATTTGACTATATTAGTTAATTTTAAAAATATTTAAAAAAAATTATTGGATATAAAATAAAA
This sequence comes from Herpetospermum pedunculosum, assembly GCA_028017165.1. Classification (NCBI taxonomy): domain Eukaryota; kingdom Viridiplantae; phylum Streptophyta; class Magnoliopsida; order Cucurbitales; family Cucurbitaceae; genus Herpetospermum; species Herpetospermum pedunculosum. The sequence continues at coordinate 15,911,776 of CM051526.1, forward strand.
TTGATTATAGAAATTATAACCGAGATCAATAAGAGCATAGTTCAATCAGGACGGAGCCACGTAGGGGCTAGAGACTCGTGTCCCTCGAATTATTAGTTTTATATATTTGTGTATAAAAATTTGGAAAATATAACCTCCTTTTATATATTTGTATTTAGAAATTTGCAAAATGTTACATTGACTTCCTCTTGTATGATGGTTAGGGGCATGATTTTCAAGATTTTCATTTTGAGCGCCACCAGTTCGAATTTGTTTCATTGCTTTAATTTTCAAGATTTTCATTTTGAGCGCGGCCAGTTCGAATCTGTTTCATTGCTTTAATTTTCAGTTTCGTAAATTAGTTCAGATTTAAAAAAAACCGTAATTTTATTTTAAAATTTAAAATTTTATTTTAGTAGATTATAATAGATTCTAAAACCAAGAAAAATAGTTATATTTTGAATGGGATAAATATTTCAAATTTCATTATTAATCATATAATTTTAAATTAAGAATTCTAAAATGGTTTATAATTATTTTTAATTAATATTACTTAATATCAACATTTAATATTTTAAATTTCTCTATTAAATACATCAATGAGAGTTTCAAGATCTATACACAAAATTTAAAGTTTAAGAATTGATTAGTTGAAAGTTTAAGAGTGTTAGGCACATTTTAAAGTTTAAGATCTATATAAATATAAATAAAAAAAAAAATTCAAGGACTAAACTTGCAATTAATTTTATTGAAATTGTGCCCCTTCCTGGCAAAAATTTTTGGATCCGCCCCTGACCTCAACAACATAATGTATCGCCTAGTGATTAAGGACATGTTTGGGAGTGATTGTTGAAGTAGTGATTTAAGTATAATTAATTTTGTAAAATTGATTATCATACAATCATTTTCATGTTTGGTTGAAGTGATTTTCATAGAATGATAAGTGATTTTGAATTATTCAGGTTTGGTTTCAAAATTGATTTTAGAATTGCTAAATTACCAAGAGGGCATTAAATAGAAGGATAAATTGGTATTTTCACCTTTGAATAGAATGAGGTCAAATTTACAATTTTCATGTATTGGGATATGTATTTGTTTCAATGGCGGTCTTTGACCGTCATCTATAGTTTACAATTTTTTTCTTAAATAGAAGGATAAATTAAAGAAATTTGTAGTGTGAGTGGAAGTTGAAAATGGGGAGCGGTAAACACGAATAATTATCGTTATGATAACAAAATAATAATAAATGACATTTGAAGAAAATTAAATAAAATGGCAGAGATCTTGGGCAAATATTTTATTTGCAATTGGTCTCCACTTTCTTGGAATTTTCCATTATTATTGGTTTTATTAATATTTTTATTAATTTGTGAATATTCTAATTTAACGTCAATTTCCTTATCGTTTGACCAAGTTGACGCGTCATCATTAAACAGTTACACGATGTTGGGTGACAGTTGGGTACAGCAGGAGTCAGTTTCTTTTGTCTTTGGAATTGGAATATTACAGTTACACAAAGTGTAGTGCACTCTAAACCCTTCAAAAACTAATTTTACTTTTTAATTTCATACTCTTTCCTTTAGTTTTTAATTTCTTTCAAACGGTGTGAAGTTGATTTAGTTATGTTTAACTATTGAATTTAATAGTATTTATTTTTCATAAACTATTATATCTCATAAACTATTATAATAACCGACTATAATAATTCATTCAGTATTTTCAAACAACTTCTTAATTTTTGTACTTTTAAATTTGTCACAATTAGTTTCATGTAACAATTTAGGGGCTGTTTGGGCCCCCAACATAGATAAGGTGGGCTTAAATAACCCCCCACGTTTGGGGCACCGAGTTATTAAACTCGGGTTGGGGGTTATTATAACCCCCAACTTGCTACAGTAATTAACACTGTAGAAGTTCTGTATTTTTTTTTTTCACTCGGCAGATTTTTCCACCCAATTTATCGATCTTTCTTCTCTCTTTGTCTTCATCGCCTCACGATTCCTTATCTTCGATTTCATCCAAAATTTCTCTCTCCATCGACAACGCCGAAACCTCTTGTAGTGGATTATTTATAATTTCCTAAATAATATTTATTTTTTTAACTTTTAAAAAATTAATATGTAATATACATTTAACTATACAATACAAAAAATAAAAATAAAAAAAAAATTTACCATAAACACATATTTCAAACTCTATGTTAAAGAAAATTGTATTTTAAACACAGATTTCCTAAACTCAAACTAAACAACTCTGCACCCCAAACACAGACTATACAACTCTGCACCTCAAACACAGACTATTATAACCCACCAACTATAATAACCCACTATGCGCCCCAAACACCCCCTTAGTCAATATACTTATAAATATAATTTATAAGTTACAACAATTTTATCTTACTATGAAAAATATCATCCAAATTAAGTGTTTGTTTTTATTATGTAACGATTTAGATTTTGTAGTTTATAAATATATTTGGTCTTCTAATCGGTTTATCAATCTATATAATATATATACGGAAATCTATTAAATCTTAATAAATATATAAATCGTTGCAAATTTTAGATTACAAAATTAAATTTTTACAAAAGTTAAAATAAATAGACTAAGTTATTCCTAAAATTGAATAACTAAATTATTAATTCTAGGAAAGTTGAGGGATGAAAAATGTTTTTAACCTAAAAATTACCAAACCTAATGACTGAGGATTGCTGCAATTTGATGGAATATACACACATATCTATACTATATATATAAGGGACATATTGATGATAAATTTTTTCTCCCCATTTTACATTATTATTATATTTTTTTTTTTTATTCTCTCAATTTTATTCTTCTTATTTTGCTTTATTGAAGGAAATAAATTAAAATAGAAAAATATTAAATAGAAAAATGGTATCCTAGACCATAAATTTTGTATTCTTTTTAGTTTTACTAGCAAGCGAGCACGTGGGATCGCTAAATTTTTATAGTTTCAATTTAAAGTATAAAAGAAATAAAAGATAATTATATTGTTAAAAATTAGATTATGATTTAATTTTATAAAATATAAATATTTGGCTTCAAAATTTTACTCTTATTTTTATAAATATATATATTTTTTAAATATTTATTTAATGTAGGAGATGCACACGTTTGTATCAATTGAGGATTGAACCCAACCTCTTAGTGAAAGACACATTTATATCAATTGAGCTATACCTGATTTGGTGTTATAGTGTCGTCCTTACATTTTTAATCATTGTAAAATATTATGTAGTACATTTCCTTTTATTAAAAATATAGAGATTGTGATCATCATCTAGTCTTTATATTTTTTTTATCATTCTTCTCTCTATTTTAAATTTAGTGCACTACTTGCTCTCTCTTTATTGGGGTGGAGGATTGAACCTAAGACTTATTGGACTTATTGGTCTTGGTCACTAGTCGATACATGTCAGTTAGTTAAGCTATGTTCTTGTTGACATTTATAAATAAATGGTAAACCACTAACGCATAAACTATTCTACTAACCTTAAAATTCTAGATACATAATTATTCCATTAAATTATTAAGTCACATCCCTCCAAATTAGAAAGCACTACCCTAAATGAGTCACAAATGAATTAAACCTAACATGATAATCAATTAAAGAAAATATATAAAAGTATAAGAAGAAAAATGAAATAGTAGTGTGAAAACAATCCCCCAGCCGCCGGCATTTGCCAAATAAAAAAATTGCAGTGCGTAAAGGAGTGAAATCTGTCGTTGTCTCCAGTTTCCCCAAATCTTTCATTCTCTACGATTTCCAATCCCAAACTGCCAGTAATGATCGAGTGGTGGGTTCATCTTCGTAATCGCTTTGATGTCAGGGTTTTAAATTTGAATGTTTGAATTGGATCGAATCACTTATCTATACTATTCATAAGACATGTTTGCGAGTGATTTTGAAAGGACCAAAATCACTTTTACATGTCCAAAATCACTTTTATTTCAAAGTTGTGATGTTTGGCAAAACTTGATTAGTGATTTTTGAATAATTCAAAATCACTTTGAGTGATTCCCGGTTAATCACATAGGAGGTGCTTTTCTAGTGATTTTGGTAGGTGTTGTGAGAAATTTGTTTTTAAATGGTTATTAATTTTAATTAAAAATAGGCAGATTGATATAAATAGATATGGATGAACCATTTAACATTTATTGTGATTGCTCTGTTGGTTAAAGGTAACACCAATGTTTTCCAGCTTCTTCGGGAACGGGTTCGATTCTTACAACCGTTTTCAATTTTGCAATATATATTTTAAAATTTGATTCTTTTAATTATATATTTTGGTAGTTTTTTTTTTTTAAATTGAGTTGAAGGGAAGTATGCAAAGGATCCATCCGATGATTGGTTTGGAAGGCATAAGTTTTTTATCATGATTAAATAGTAGATTCATGGAACCCCATGCCGTTTAACAGGTAGCACTCGTTTCATAAGTGTTCTACTACTAATCTTTTTGTTTTCTTTCACTCAATTTCCCCCTTTGGAATTTTGCTTGATTACCTTGTAACTTTTATTCACATATTTATTACTTTTTGCTGACTTGAATAATTTTAAAGCAAATTTCATCACATTTGAAATAATCAAACAAATAATTCTACTGATATGTGAGCTAAGGATTGAAGATGACTAAAAAGTGCCTGTTTTCCAGCTTCTTATCGTGCAAAGTGGTCTTTGGGATAAGTTGTTCCTTGCAATATACCAAGTAATTGCTCCTACAAGATTTTAAGCCACAATTTTATTAACCTTTCATTCATTTTCAAAACTAGTGGCTATGGATATATAACTGTTTATTGTTGCTAAGTCGAGGAGGCGAGAGGTTTTTATACTTGTGTATCTGTGTGTGATAAAGATATATTAAAGCTTGAATTTCACACGGTAGCAAGTCTTGTTTTCTTGTGAAACATGTGATATTTATCCTTCACCCAACATCATTTCTTCTCAAAGTCTTGTGTAACACTAGCAAGACTTTATTTAACTTTACCTTGATTTCTTGACTGCTAAACATAGTATCATATTCAAGACAATCATTGAAACTTATGTTTCATGATCCTTATTATCTCTTAGCTTTTCTTGATTGTTGGTAAACTTGGAGATATAATTAAAGTCTTATAGGTTAGTTGAAAGCTATTGGGAAATTGCATAAAGTGACCTGTCATAGCAAAACATTATCAAAAGTGACCCGTCTCCCACAAAAATATTAAAAGTGACCGGTTTGAGGAAATAGGGGGTGTGAAATTATACATATGCCCTTCAGTAAGGAAACCAAATGTGTCTATGCGATCGCACAGCCTATGCCATGGCATAGGCAATTTCCATCGCACAGCCTATGCCATGGCATAGTGCCATCGCACAGCCTATGCCATGGCACAGTGCCATCGCACAGCCTATGCCATCGCACAACCTAGCCATGGCATAGGCTGTTTCAAACTTCTTTTTCTTCAAAAAAAAAAAAAAATGAAAACAGAGGACGAAAAACTCATTGCTATCTTCAGAGTAAATCTATGACATAGGCTATTTCAAACTTCTATTTCTTGATTCTCACATTTCTCAAATCATCAACAGAAACCGTCTCTTTATTACTCCTCAGCCACTCCAAAGCTTTGTCCTTGACCGGGGCGGGGATCGAAGATGACGAAGAAGATGAAGACATACAACGATAATCAGGCAGCGGAGAGAAATCCGAGTAGAATATTAGAGTATCATCATCATCAGAATGAAAATTTTGATGATTATTTTGATCTTGATTTTGTTGTTGTTGGTTCCAGATCTGTGTATGATCCATCTAATCTTCTTCTTCTTCATTTACAAACCCTGCATGCAGATCTTGACAATGAAATTCCACAAGCTCATTTATTTTCTCTCTAAATTTCAAAATTTTATCACTACCCATAAACAAAAAACAAAAAACAAAAACCCAATTTCAAAAAAGAAAAAAAAAATTGTTTTTTTTTTTTTTTTTTTTAAAAATAGCCTATGCCATGGCATAGGCTGTGCCATGGCATAGGCTGTGCGATGGCATAGGCTGTGCGATGGCATAGACTGTGCCATGGCATAGGCTGTGCCATGGCATAGGCTGTGCGATGGAAATTGCCTATGCCATGGCATAGGCTGTGCGATCGCATAGACAAATTCAGGTTTTCTTACTGAAGGGCATATGTATAATTTCACACCCCCCATTTCCTCAAACCGGTCACTTTTAATATTTTGTTGGGAGACGGGTCAATTTTGTTAATGTTTTATTCTGACAGGTTACTTTATGCAATTTCCCAAAGCTATTACTCTTGTCGATCTTGAGAGAAAATTTATTGGACACCAAGGTAAGTTATAAATATGTCCAAGGTAAGTTATAAATATGATGTCTTGATTTGGTCAATGAATTTTCTAGGATGATATATATTGCAAACTATTGATGGAAATCTGAATGAAAAACTCAAAATGAATATATAGAACTTTGATAAACAAGTTCTAGTTAAAACAAATATGAACTAAAATGCTCTAGCTCTAGTAGTATATTGATGTTAGGTTTATTAGATATCATGGGGTTCCATCCTAAAATCAATTGGTGATAGGAGGAGTAGCCCATGTATGTTATATTGTGAGTCAGGTCCCTTCATCTTTCCGATGTGGGATCCTCAACATGCCCCCTCAAGATGGTGCCTCTTTGGGTTCACCATCTTGGGTCGTATCCCATTTTTGTGGGCTCTGATACCATATTAACAGCATGAGGTTAAATTTTGTTTTTTAGTACATTGGGGGTGGGGGGATTCAAACCACAGACCTATTGGTCATCAAGTCATACATATGCCAGTTGAGCTATGCTCGCTTTGGCATAGCTCACGAAGCCCAAACGGTTTTAGGATGGAACCCCATGATGTTTAATAAGATGTAGGAAATAATCATGTTGAAACTTCAAGTACGTTTGGGCACAACCTTCTATGGTATTAGTTTTGTTTGGATGTAAATTGGAATTGATGGAAGAATTCTTGTTATTAATTTGGGACTTTGAACCATGGTATGTATTGGTTTATATATATATAGATGTATAGGTATATATATTTCCTGAACCGAGGATTTAAGCAGGGACAATACAAATGTTGGAAGAGTGCTTTAGCGAGCTTCAGTCCTAGATTTCATAGGAATTGAAGAAAATATTTTTTTTTTATTATTAGAAATGACTATCGTCAACGGTTGTCAAAGAGCTATGAAAAAAAAATGAAACTTTGTGGCTTTATTGGTGAAAAGGTAGATGGTGATCAAGTTAATACCCAAAACGAATGAAGTCGTCATTTCGATTGAAAGAAGAAAGTAAGCCAACTTTGAATGGAAAAGTTGTGTTGGTAAAGTAAGTTGGACTTTCCAAGTTTTCCACCTGCACGAGAGGTAGATATCGGCATGGAGCTCAAACTGAAAAATAACTCTCATTTCTAAAGCTTCATATAGAATGGCCCCAGCAGAATTGAAAGAACTGAAGACACTGGTAACGATATTTTTGAACTATCGCTATAAACTCAAGCTGTCGAGGCTTGCCAAAATAAATTTATAAAGCCTATTGCCAAGGCTTTGCAGCCAGTGGTAACAGGGTCGATCCAAGGAATAGGAGAGTTGAATTTACTAATGAAATTGGGATTTGATCGATTAATTGGTAACGGGGGGTTTTAATCATGCAAAGAAATCAATACGAAAGCTAACGGAAGAAAGAAATAATATGTAGAAAACGTGTGTACGGTTTGGGGAGTCTCGGGGTCAATTGTTAGACAAATACAACTTATCATTTAATTCTAATAACATGGGATTCAATTCACTAAGCACGCGGACGACTACCAGAGAAGCCCCAAAGTAGCCGACTTCATGGATTTTAATTAGGCCACACAGTCCTAATTACACGTTATCTAATCTCACATTAAGATGATCAGTCCTAAGATGAATTTAGACAGTTACTAGCTAACCGCGACGAACATTCGGGCGTGAATTCTAATTGCTAGTAGGTTGCCCGCAAACGCCGTATGCAACCAACAATTATCCTACCCGACCCGATACTTCGATTTAGTTCTATTTACCTGTGTTACTTAGTCGAGCAGTGAGAGGCACGGCATCGCTACTCTTTAACATACACAACATGCGAAACTATCCGAGTGTCAATCAACATAATTTAACATGCGCGTTGGATTAAGCAAGGTAAACAAATGCACGTAAACAGAACCAATATGCAATCTAAATTCAGATTATCAAAGCTATAAAGGTCTAACAAAATTCCCCTAAACAAAATCCCAAACCGTCACTCTTACCTTAGCCGCTCATGGCGCGGATCGTCAATCCCGCTCCACCAACGACCATGGAAGAGTTCATCTACGTATTACAAATGGAAATGGAGCTCACTCGCATGCCAACAATGGCGGAGCTCCACGGAAAGTAGAGAGAAAATGGGGAAGAAGGGAAGAAGAATCGTCCAAATCGGCTGAGAGATGAAGAAGATGAAGCTTGGAGAAGATTCTCAAAAAAGTGCAGAAAAATCGTCTTTTAGCTACTGCCTTCGTCGTAGCGTCGAGACGCTAGGCCAGCGTCGAGACGCTGTGCCCTAAGTAATCCGCGCGCGCGCGCGCTGGCGTCGCGACGCTGCCCCGATGAATTTCCTGCGCGCGCCTCCTCCGGAGCGTCTCGACGCCAAGCAGGGTCTCGACGCCAGGGCAGCGTCGAGCTAGCGTCTCGACGCTATCACTCGACGCTTGCTCTCGGGTTTTTCCAGCGTCGAGCCAGCGTCTCGACGCTATAGCTCGACGCTGGCTCTCGGGTTTGGGGCTGATGCTTTGCCTCTCCAAGGCTGTTTTGGCCCGTTTCTTCACGGAACAAACTCCTCTCTTCCCGATGCATTCCCGGGGCGCTAAAACTCTGCTTTAAGCGCTCGAACATGCCCAATGGACGCACGAGCTCTTTGCCGCTTTTCTCCTACAAAAGAGATACATTTAATCAATTGGAAGCGGTCTTTAGCTATAATTAGGACGTATTTAATAGCTCCAAAATGGAGTTATCAAACACCCCCAACTTAAACATTGCTAGTCCTCGAGCAAGCACTACAAAAACATTGACTCTAAGGACGCGTTTACATATTTTCTAACTCAAACCTCCATGCATATTGAAATTTAAACACGAGCATAATCATGGAAACATTTTGTTCATGCATTAACTAGGACATATCAAAAATTAACTCTTGCCCCCTAACGTGTGTGTGTGCTAGACAACCACCCCTAAACTCACGTAAACCCGGAAAACCAACATGCAACGCACATCCCGTTTTCCCCCTACTTCTAGCGTTTAAGAACAGCTACACTTGACTTACACGAGAGAGAGAAACAAATTAAGAGACCTAATTATTTTCTCATTCTTTTTCTTTCTTTTCAAAAGTACTTTGTACTCTTTTATTTGGGTTCTTCGAACCAACTTTTCATTTCTTTTTCTTTCCTACTCGAGCTGCCTAACACGTCAAATTCATGCATGAAACTTCACGTTTTTAAGGACTAACGCTCACTTCTTTTAAGCGCAAATAAGAAGGAGGAGCGCCTCGAGAGGAACTTTTCTACAAAACATGCTTTTCTATTTTTTTTTATATTAGGCTAAGCACATGCTTCCTCAATTAATTAGCTACTAACTCTCATGCAACAAGCTACCTAAGGGTGCTTTTCGGGGTGACAACGAGAATTAGCTAAACATGCGATAAACCAAGCTTACGGAATCTAGGGAGAAGTTGCTAAGTGCGCGATGAGTGCAAGGGAGCAACAGAAAAAATTTTAAAATTTTTGACATGAACCTAATAAACACAAAACTCATGCAAAAACTCGATTATGAACATGCTCAGAATTCCAAAATGCATTTCCTAGGCTATCACAGTCAGAAAACAGTAAACAGAGTCCCAAGCACTTCAATATCTTTATAACACTTCTCAACAAACTACACATGCATATCCATCGGACTACTCCACCCCCAACTTCAAAATTTGGCATTGTCCTCAATGCCAACCAGTCAGATACATCAAAGTAAAAGGGAAGAAGAAATACACTTCCCTGACTCTTGGTGAAGCTGGCGAGGGCGAGGAAGCGGCGCACGAACGCATTAGAGCCCAAAATTGTCTTCTCATCCTCGATTCCCTAAAAAAAAACAGCAAGCTAATTAATACTAAAAAGCAATAAAACTAAACTAAAGCAACGATAAACTAAATGACAGAAAAACAGTTCAACACTCGGGTGCCTCCGAGAAGCGCAGAATTTTTAAAGTCGGTTGCTCGACTGTATTCTCTCAACAGACTCATCCATAGTCTGTAGGTGCGGGGGACGATCCATACTTGTCCATGGCCACACCTTTTCCATCCACCTGAAAAACATTTTGCACTCTTCGTGCCTCGGGCACGTGAATATTAGACATGTTAGTGCAAAATCCAGCAGTATCATCCATCAAATTTAAATCAGAAATTTTAACCGAGACATGGGAACCATCCCTCAAGCGCGAGGGTAGACTCCCATTCTCATCATGCTCACAAACAACAGAAACATTCGCAACAGATTGCCCATCAAATAGAGAAAACTCATGTAAAGTATCATCAAACTCTAACGAAACGACGCCCTTATACACATCGATTTTGACCCTAGCGGTCTTAAGAAAAGGGCGTCCTAACAGCATAGAGGACGAAGCATGCAATGAACTTTCTTTCATATCTAAAACAAGGAAATCGGCGGGAAACGTCATATTCCCGACTCTAACTAAAACATCCTCTACCTTCCCCCTAGGACAGATGCTCGACCCATTAGCCAACTGAACAGAAACATTACATTCATGCATTTCATTCAAATTCAGTTCACGATATAATGCATAAGACATAACATTAACAGAGGCTCCTAAGTCTAACATGGCGTTATGAACAATTTTACTACCTATAGTGCAAGGGATAGTAAAGGTACCTGGATCGTTGCACTTTGCAGGCAACGTACCTGGGAGTATGGCAGAGACGTTCTCTTTCTTTTTCTCAGTCCCTCTGGACTTCCTCTTCGTAGTGCACCAGCTCCTTAAGAATTTTGCATACTTGGGCACTTGACTGACTGCCTCTAGGAGCGGGATATTCACCATCACCTTCTGGAAGGTTCGCAGGACCTCCTCGTCATCTGATTCCAAAGTAGGCTTCGCAAGCCTACTCGGGAATGGTGCTTTGGCAACATCCACAGGCACACTGACCTTCTCATTTCTTTTCTCATTCTGAGTCTCAAGAGCAATCGGGGCGGACTCGTTCAGGCTGTCCGTGGCTTCTTTCGCAGCTCTGGTGGAAAGTGACTTCCCACTGCGCAGCTGAATGGCACTCACATTTTCACATGAGTTAACTGTAGTTTGGGAAGGAAGCTTCCCCGAGCTCTTGCTCTCGATCTTACTAATAGACACCGCCATTTGTGTCAGCTGCTTGTTCAAATTCTGCAGCTCTGCCTTATGAGAATTAAGCTCCTCGCGAGCCTCTTTCTGGAACTGGCTGGTGCTAGTCACGATGGTCCTGACCATATCTTCAAGTGAGCTGGAGGAGCTCGAGGCTTGAGCTTGGGTGGAAGAGTTAGGCCTATCCTGGGACTGGCCTTGGAAGCGAGTTTGTCCTTCCCTGTTCCCATAGCTGAAGTTAGGATGGTCACGCCAACCGGGGTTGTAAGTGTTAGCATATGGATCATACTTCCTCGGGTTGGAAGCATACCCCCCGATTGCATTGACCTCCGCCTCTTCGCGTTGTCCTCCAACAATTTTCTTCAACATACTACCTATCTCGGCCACCTGGGCCCTCATTTCAGACATCTCATGGCTCTGAGCCACGCTGTGCACTTGTCCTTGCCCCCTGATCCCAAACTGCTGCGAATTGGTGGCCATATTTGCAATGAGCTGCTTGGCCTCAACTGGGGTCTTGTCAATCAGTGCCCCTCCATTCGCTGCATCGATCATCTGCCTGTCGTGGGGCGTCATCCCCTCATAAAAATACTGTATGAGCAGCTGATCGGCGATCTGGTGGTGTGGGAAACTCGCGCACAGGCGCCCAAAGCGTTCCCAATACTCATGCAGGGACTCACCTACATCCTGGGTGATCCCATAAATTCTCTTTCGCAGGGTGGTGGCTAGGGATGCGGGAAAGTACTTCTCCAGAAATACCCGCTTCATGTCCTGCCACGTGGTGATGGATCCGGAAGGCAAATAATATAGCCAATCCTTGGCCTTGTCCTTGAGCGTGAAGGGGAATGCCCTCATATTCAGCTGCTCTTCCGTGACCCCTGCGGGCTTCATCCCCGCGCAGACGCAATGGAACTCCATCAAATGCTTGTTCGCGTCCTCACCTGCATTTCCATGGAAAGAAGGTAACTGGTGAATTAAACCAGATTTCAGTTCAAAGTTACCTGCTACCACGGGGTAGTTAATGCACAAAGGCTGCAGGTTCAGGTCTGGCGCTGCCAGTTGCTTCAGCGTCCGTGGCGCTTCACCTTGCGCCATCTCGTCAAACAAGAAGGGATTGCCTTCTTCTCTTTCAAACGTTCCTTGCCCCTCCCGGGCTTCTCTACGCAACCGCCGCTCCTCTCTGTCAATCTCAGGAATATACTGCAAACTACCCTCAGAGGAACGGGTCATACACAAACAAAAATCTAAACATACAAACTACAAACAGAAAAAATTTTCAGTCAACCATCAATAAATCAAATTCAAACTCCAATCATAAATTCAAACAATTGCCTATTCCCCGGCAACGGCGCCAATTTTGGTAACGATATTTTTGAACTATCGCTATAAACTCAAGCTGTCGAGGCTTGCCAAAATAAATTTATAAAGCCTATTGCCAAGGCTTTGCAGCCAGTGGTAACAGGGTCGATCCAAGGAATAGGAGAGTTGAATTTACTAATGAAATTGGGATTTGATCGATTAATTGGTAACGGGGGGTTTTAATCATGCAAAGAAATCAATACGAAAGCTAACGGAAGAAAGAAATAATATGTAGAAAACGTGTGTACGGTTTGGGGAGTCTCGGGGTCAATTGTTAGACAAATACAACTTATCATTTAATTCTAATAACATGGGATTCAATTCACTAAGCACGCGGACGACTACCAGAGAAGCCCCAAAGTAGCCGACTTCATGGATTTTAATTAGGCCACACAGTCCTAATTACACGTTATCTAATCTCACATTAAGATGATCAGTCCTAAGATGAATTTAGACAGTTACTAGCTAACCGCGACGAACATTCGGGCGTGAATTCTAATTGCTAGTAGGTTGCCCGCAAACGCCGTATGCAACCAACAATTATCCTACCCGACCCGATACTTCGATTTAGTTCTATTTACCTGTGTTACTTAGTCGAGCAGTGAGAGGCACGGCATCGCTACTCTTTAACATACACAACATGCGAAACTATCCGAGTGTCAATCAACATAATTTAACATGCGCGTTGGATTAAGCAAGGTAAACAAATGCACGTAAACAGAACCAATATGCAATCTAAATTCAGATTATCAAAGCTATAAAGGTCTAACAAAATTCCCCTAAACAAAATCACAAACCGTCACTCTTACCTTAGCCGCTCATGGCGCGGATCGTCAATCCCGCTCCACCAACGACCATGGAAGAGTTCATCTACGTATTACAAATGGAAATGGAGCTCACTCGCATGCCAACAATGGCGGAGCTCCACGGAAAGTAGAGAGAAAATGGGGAAGAAGGGAAGAAGAATCGTCCAAATCGGCTGAGAGATGAAGAAGATGAAGCTTGGAGAAGATTCTCAAAAAAGTGCAGAAAAATCGTCTTTTAGCTACTGCCTTCGTCGTAGCGTCGAGACGCTAGGCCAGCGTCTCGACGCTGTGCCCTAAGTAATCCGCGCGCGCGCGCGCTGGCGTCGCGACGCAAGGCCAGCGTCGCGACGCTGCCCCGATGAATTTCCTGCGCGCGCCTCCTCCGGAGCGTCTCGACGCCAAGCAGGGTCTCGACGCCAGGGCAGCGTCGAGCTAGCGTCTCGACGCTATCACTCGACGCTTGCTCTCGGGTTTTTCCAGCGTCGAGCCAGCGTCTCGACGCTGGCTCTCGGGTTTGGGGCTGATGCTTTGCCTCTCCAAGGCTGTTTTGGCCCGTTTCTTCACGGAACAAACTCCCCTCTTCCCGATGCATTCCCGGGGCGCTAAAACTCTGCTTTAAGCGCTCGAACATGCCCAATGGACGCACGAGCTCTTTGCCGCTTTTCTCCTACAAAAGAGATACATTTAATCAATTGGAAGCGGTCTTTAGCTATAATTAGGACGTATTTAATAGCTCCAAAATGGAGTTATCAGACACAAATACAAGAGTTATTGGATATAGGCTTTATTCGCCCCCAGTGGTTCGCCTTGGGGTGCCCCAATCATGTTCGTGAAGAAAAAAGATGGGTTCATGCGCCTATGCATCGACTATCGGGATTTGAACAAAGTGACGGTAAAGAACAAGTACCCTTTGCCTAAGATTGATGATCTCTTCGACCAGTTGCAGGGGGCAGTCGTGTTTTCCAAGATTTATCTACGGTCGAGTACCATTAATTAAGGATAAGAGATGAGGACATTCCTAAATCGGTTTTCCGGTTCAGGTATGGACACTACAAATTTACTGTAATATCTTTTGGACTGACCAATGCACCAGCAGTATTCATGGCCTATTCATGGCCATGATGAATAAGGTGTTTAAGTAATTCCTGGATACATTCGTGATTGTTTTCATTAACGATATTTTGGTCTACTCCAAGTCAGAGGAGGAACACGAGAATCACCTCAGGAGGGTTTTAATGACCTTACGTGTGAACAAACTTTATGCCAAATTCTCTAAGTGTGAGTTATTGCTTCAGCAAGTGTCTTTTTTGGAAACCTAGTGTCAAAAAGTGGGGTCACTATAGACTCAGCGAAAGTGGAGGCCGTGACTAATTGGCCTCGACCCTCTACAGTCAGGGAGGTACGTAGTTTCTTGGGGTTGGCAGGCTATTATCGTCGCTTTGTGCAGAAATTCTCCAGCATAGCCACACCTTTAACCCAGTTGACCCGCAAGGGCAATTCGTTCGTTTGGAATCAATCTTGTGAGACGAGCTATCAGGAACTTAAGCAAAGACTGGTTTCAGCTCCGATGCTAGCAGTACCCGACGAGTCAGGAGATTTTTTTTATTTACAGTGACGCCCCTAAAAAGGGGTTAGGTTGTGTATTCATGCAACAAGGTAAGGTAATTGCATATGCTTCTCGACAGTTGAAGAATTATGAGCAAAATTACCCAACCCACGATTTGGAGTTGGAAACGATGGTCTCTGCCTTGAAGATTTGGAGACACTACTTGTACGGGGAGAAAATCCAAATCTTCACAGACCACAAGAGTCTTAAGTATTTCTTCACTAAAAAAAAGTTGAACACGAGGCAGCGAAAGTGGTTGGGGTTGCTAAAATATTATGATTGCAAGATCTTGTACCATCCGGATGAGGCGAATGTGGTCGCATATGCCCTTAGTAGGAAATCAACACACACGTCAACCTTAATCACCACTTAGGCACACATACTTAATGACCTGCAACGAGCAGAGATAATGGTTGCAGTGAGTGAGGTTACTGTTACCTCTCCAAAAAAGTGTTATTTAGGGATTTAATTACTTGATATGAAAGCTCTTGAGCATTTTAGTTAAGAAGTTAGCATAATGTGTGTTTAAAGTGACATTTTGTGAAATGATGCTAATTTAAGGCTTATTTGGAAAATGTACGAAAAAGTGTGCAAATTGGTGAAAAAATGGCTAATTTATACCTTGCAGTTGTATTGCTGAAGTTTTGCGAATCACGCAATAGGATCAGAGGAAGAGCAGCTGGAAACAGAGCATTGCGATCCTCGCAATGCAATCGCAATACCAGTCTTTGCTGCTACGATTTTCCAGCCGCCAGTCTTTGCTGCTGCGCTTTTCCAGCCGCCAAACTTTTCTGATGCTGCCACGTGTGAGGTTGTTACTTCAGAATGGATGGAGATTCACAACCTATGGCAACCTCTGCAGGCTATATAAAGAGAGCTAGATGAAGGATCAAACAAAAATTGAATTCCCTTCAATTCAATCCACATCACAACTCGAAAGTGAAGAACATCAGCAAAGGCCAAAAATCGAAGACGAAAATCCCCGTTCCCCCGTTTGTTGGATCGAAGAAACAACAGCCCTTGGCGTCGATAATTCGAAGGGAAGAAGAGAAGATCCATCTTCTCTTCTGATTGAATTCATCCCCAAGATCAACTAATCTTCCCCTTCATCGGAGGTGAATCACGGCTTAGACGATCTTCACTCCATTACTGCTTTCTTTTAATTGCTTTCCGAACTAGCTATTGTTTCCTTTACGTTTTGTTATCGAATCATCTACTGTTTTCCCTTTAATTATTGCTTTCATATTGACATATGTATGCTTGCGAATTGTTATTTGATTTGCCTCTTAAGAGTAATCAATTAGGTTTGTTGAGTTCTTCATTTAATCGTCTTTCAATCATTTAGTTTCGTCAAGTTCTGCATTCCTGCTAACTCCATTTTGGAGCTATTAAATACTTCCTAATTATAGCTTAAGTCCGCTTTTAATTGGTTAATATATCTCGTTTGTAGGAGAAATGCGGCAAAGAGCTCGTGCGTCCGTTGGACCCGTTCGAGAGCTTAAAGTGGAGTTTTAATGCCCCGGGAGTGCGTCGGGAAAGGGGAAGTTGATCCGTGAAGAAACGGGCCAAAACCGCCTAGGAGAGGCAAAGTTCCAGCCCCCAAACCCGAGAGCCAGCGTCGAGCTATAGCGTCGAGACGCTGGCTCGACGCCGCAAAAACCCGAGAGCTAGCGTCGAGACGCTAGCTCGACGCTGCCCAGCGTCGAGACTCTGCTTGGCGTCGAGACGCTCCATCGCGAGGCGCGCGCAGGAAAATCATCGGGCAAGCGTCGCGACGCCATCGCGAGGCGCGCGCGGAAAACTTAGGGCACAGCGTCTCGACGCTGGCCTAGCGTCTCGACGCTACGATGATTACAGAAGCTAAATAAGACGATTTTCTGCGCGGATTTGAGAATTTATTCCCCATTTTGGAGAGCTTTCTTCTTCTTCTTCCTCTAGTTTTTCTTAGTTTTCTTTAAGCTCCGCCATTGTTGGCATGTTAGAGAGCTTCCTTCTCATTGTAACTCGTTGATGACGCCTTCCATGGCCATCGTTGGAGCGGAATTGACAACCCGCGCCATGAGCGGCTAAGGTAAGGGTGAACGGTTTGGGGATTTGTTAGGGAATATTTGTTAGACATTTGAGCTTTGATAATCTACACATTTGAATGCATATTGGTTGCTGTTTATTTGCATTTATCTATCTTGCTTAATCCAACGCGCATGTTAGATTTCGCCGATTGACACTCGAGTCATCTTGCATGTTGTGTATGTTAAAGGGTAGCGATGCCGTGCCTCTCACTGCTCGACTAAGTAACACAGGTAGATAAAACTAAATCGGAGTATCGAGTCGTGTAGGATAGTTGTTGATTGCATACAGCGTTTGCGGGCAATCTACTAGCAATTAGATTTCACGCTTGAATGTTCGTCGCGGTTAGCTAGTGACTGTCTAGAATTAACTTAGGGCTGATCACCTTAATGTAATTTTGGATAACGTATAATTGGAACTGTGTGGTCTGATTAAAATCTATGGAGTCGGGCTACCTTGGGGCTTCTCGGGTAGTCGTCCGTGTGTATAATAAACTGCATACCATGAATTTAGTATTAAATGATGAACTGAAATTGTCTAGCAATTAATCCCGAACCGTGCACGCGTTTTTCTACTTGTTATTCTTCCGTTAGCGCTTTATTATTTCCCTTGCATGCTAAACAAATCCCCCGTTACAAAACCAATCAATTAATTAATTCCCAATTTTAATAGTAATTTTATTCATACCTTCTCCTTGGATCGACCCTGTTACCACTGGCTGCAAAGCCTTGGTTATAGGCTTATAAATCGTATTTTGGCAAGCCTCGACAGCTTGAGATTAAGAGGATATTCAAAAATTCGCACACCAATTCCATGAGTAATCAATTAGTTTTCTTGAGTTCTTCGAAAACCATGAGTAGCTAACTTGATAGAGGTTTGCTAAAGATGAATCTATAGGATAAACGTATGTGAATTCAGCATGTAAAGTAGCACGAATGCATTGAATGAATGTGATCTTCATCCCATCGGCAATTTTGACTGGCCATCCATTTTGTCTAAAGAATTCCTAACCTCTGGAAGGAGTAAGAATTCAGAGTCGTTCATTCATGTTAGCCTTTCATGGTAAATAGAGAGTGGCCTAGGAATATGCATTCTCCTAGCACGTTTGTTAGCATGTGTTTATGAATAGGTTTTTAGCTTTACTTGGACATAAGTAATCTAAGAATCTAATGCATATAATCAGAAGATGTATGAGATCTAGCTAAGACGATGCATGAGATGTTAATTTACTGCTAAATGATCATAGTTAAATGCCTATAGAGGACTCTTAAGCCAACCTTGCTGTCTTCATTTTAGATTTTAATCGTTGCGAGTTTATTGCGAGAATATTGCGAGAACCGCAATATCACTTTCTGCCTTTACCTTAGTCTTTTATCAGCCTTCTAAACCATTGCGAAAGTATTGCGAGACCCGCAATACTAGTTTTCAACATCATAGTCTCCTTTAGCTTATCTTGCTTTGTGTTAACCTTGCATTCTTCTTGCATCTTTTATAATTCCGTGCCTCAAACCAAAAATCCATTCAATTTGAGTTACCTTATCTAATTTAACACACACCAAATCGCTAGTCACTCAACTCAGTCTCTGTGGGAAAACGATATAAATTATACTTATCACTTGCTGCAGACCATGTATACTTGCATGATCTGAGTGCTCTTTACATCTAATTTACATACACACTGAGCACGCAACAAATTTTTGGCGCCGCTGCCGGGGACTTTGTTTAGTAAAAACGATTTGTGTTATTTTAGAAAAGCTTAATTAATTGGAGCTAATCTTTTGCGTTTATTTTGCAGGTACTAACAAAGCTGGTTTATGAATGAGTTTCCAAACCACAATCTCGAGTTTGATCCTGAGCCTGAAAGGACTCTAAGGAACATAAATAGAACTACGAAACGACTTTTTAAGCAACAAACTCAAAATCAACCTGTATTTCAGCCTATTGCTGACCACGCAGAGTCAGTGCAATTCGAACCACAACAAGTTGAAATGGATAGAGCAGAAGAAGCACCAAACCGAGCACTTAACACTCGCAATCCCATTGAAATTGCGAATGACAAGGATAGTGCTATTCTATCATACCTTGTATCTATGCATGAGGAGCTTAATCCGAGCATCATACGCCCCGAAATCACAACTCACTCATTCGAACTGAAACCTGTCATGTTTCAGATGCTATCCACAGTTGGACAATTCTTCGGAGTGGAGAATGAAGACCCCCACAATCACTTGAGGAACTTCCTGGGAGTGAGTGACACCTTTGTCATCCCAGGAGTGTCTCAAGAGGCTTTGCGACTGTACCTCTTCCCATACTCATTAAGAGACAAAGCCAAGACATGGTTGAATTCCTTCCACTCCGGATCAATTGTAAACTGGACAGACCTAGCTGAGAAGTTCCTGGTAAAGTATTTCCCTCCAGATAGGAAGTCTAACTTTCGTGATGACATCATCAAGTTCAAGCAAGCTGAGAATGAATCTCTACATGAAGCTTGGACCAGATTCAAAGATCTTCTACTCAAATGTCCACACCATGGCATTCCATGGTGTATCCAGATTGAAGTATTCTTCAAAGGATGTAACCCCAGCACGAGGCAAGTCCTGAATTCCTCAGCTGGAGGTTCGATGCTGTCAAAGAGCTATAACGAAGCTTATGAGATTTTGGAGAAAATCTCAACATCACATTGTCGATGGTCAGATGATCCTGTGGAGCCAAACAGAAGGAAGGTTCAAGACATGGATGCACTCAGTGCAATGAGCAACCAACTGAATGCTCTGACAAACCTAATGAAGCAAATGATTCAAACAAATATTCAACAAAATGCCAACACAAGTGCATCTGCTTCAACAAGCACAGCAGTAGCTAACCAGTTGGATGC
The DNA here is from genome assembly GCA_028017165.1 of Herpetospermum pedunculosum. Classification (NCBI taxonomy): domain Eukaryota; kingdom Viridiplantae; phylum Streptophyta; class Magnoliopsida; order Cucurbitales; family Cucurbitaceae; genus Herpetospermum; species Herpetospermum pedunculosum. The sequence goes on from CM051526.1 coordinate 15,931,902, forward strand.
ACTCGTTTGTGGATTCTGTGGGGAAGGGCATATATATGACTATTGCCCTCCTAATCCAGCTTCTGTGTACTATGTTGGAAGTCAACAACAAGCAAGAAACAACCATTATTCAAATACATATAACCCAGGCTGGAGAAACCAACCAAATTTCTCTTGGAGTGGACAACAAAGCACAAGCCAGGTGCCAACTCAAAACAGACCAAGTAGACAACCTGGGTTCACTCAACATCAACAAAGTAATCAACCCCCATATCAGAAACAATATGTCAACAACCAACCGATGGGAACATCAATGGAGAACTTGCTGAAAGAATACATAGCAAAGACTGATGCAACTTTGCAGAGCCAGCAAGCAACCTTGAGAAGTTTAGAAAATCAGATTGGACAATTGGCAAACGAGCTGAAGAATAGGCCCCAAGGCAGACTGCCTGCAAACACTGAAACTCCAAGAAGGGATGGTAAGGAACAAGTTCAAGCTATTGAACTAAGAAGTGGAAGGCCATTAGTGAATAGTAGCAGAGAAGCGCCAAAGAGAGTAGAGAATGAAGAGTCTAGTGCTCCACTGGATTCTCTGCCTAACCTTGACCAAATACAACCAAGCACAACAAGGGCGAGGGTGGAGCCTATCATTGAGGAACCAGAAGAAATCCCAAGTCCTCCCCCTGTCATTAGGCAACCTGAATTGCTGTTGCGTGCTCAATGTGTTAAAATAAATAAGCAATAAGATAGAGAGAGCACTCAGAACATGCAAGCATACATGATCTTATAGCAAGTAGTAAGTATTTTTTCATTCGTTTTCCCACAGAGATTTATTATAAGCTATTCATGAAGTGTTTTGTTAAGAAAGAATGGACGGGTTTGATGGGGTAAAATTGGTTTTAAATTGTCTATTTTCTAAGGAATGTGTAAAGGGTAGCAACATAAACAAATGCAAATCAAAGTTAAACTCAAAGGAAAAGAGATGAGATTAATAAACGAATAAGAAAACAGCTAAACAGAATTGTGAACTTAGCAGAATTGCGGAAACAGCAATTCTACCGCAATTTTCCTAACAGCGAAAGTGTGTAAAATGGAGAAACAAGGGCTACTAACCACTCCTCTATAGGCATTTCCTCACGATTCTCAAGCATTGGATCAACTCTCTATGCATCAAACTCACTCAATCTCATGTATCGTCCGATTCCATGCATTAGATTCTTTAGTTTACTCATGTCCAAGTAAGGTCTTAAGCATCTTGTTAAAGCAGAAAGTTATGGTTTGTACTAGGAAAACGCCTATTCCTAGGTCGTTTTCTGGCTACCTTGAAAGGCTAGCATGAGTGTATGACTCTGAACTCTTACTCCTTCCAGAGGTTAGGAGTTCTTTGGACAAAATGGATGGCCAATCGAAATTGCCCGTGGAATGAAGCTTACATACAATCAATGCTTCGAGAGCTATCCTACATGCTTGATTCACGTTTTTTAGCCTATATAACTGTCATTAGCATGCCCCTAAGTGACTTAGTTACTCATGGATATGGGGTAAACAGAAATAAGAGATGAAGGAAACATGCTTAGAAGAGAAATATACTTAAAACAGTAAGGAAAAACCGTAGCAGCAAAAGATGGAAAACTTGTGAAATAATAACTATGCTTTGATTACTTGATTGTTTGAATGGACAAGAAGAGGAACTTAAAGTGCATAACAGAAAGACAGAACACAACGAAATGGACTGATCTAGTTACAAGAAAGGAAACAACAACAAACTAAAACTGGAAAATGGAAATAAAGACAGAAAGCATAAAAACGAGCGTGAACGCCTAGTTGCAGATGCCTCGGCTGAAGGGGATGAAAGAATAGCTTTGCTTGGATGAATCCAATCGCCCTATCAGATTGTCGATTCCAACAGCTGAGACTCTCACACCAACAGACAGAGAAGAACGACAGGAGAAAAAATGGAGCTGCGAGAAGACTTCTACGCTTTCGGATGATGATCAAACCCTCGACTTTGACCCCTATTTATAGTAATCTGCAGCTGCATTTGGGCCAAGGAGAACCATCCACCTTCAACGTCATACTTCAGAATGGATGGAGGAGAAAGAACGAATCCCTGAAATAACGGAAATTAACAGAAAAAGATCAGTCAACTTACGGTTTTCACTTGAAACATTGCGGTTTCAGCAATGTTTCCGCAATGTAGTTTTTTTCTTTCTTTTACTTCGGTTTTCAATCCTTTTCTTTCCTTTTGCACACAAGTCCTTATTTAGCTACCTTCTTTTAATTCTCACAAATAAGCATAGGTTTAAGCTAAATCCTATCAAAAACACCTAAGAGTGTGCATCTTTCTAAGCTAAATAAGTCCTAAATAAGTCACTTTTGGAGACATAACAATTGCCTACCTATGTGCCACCACCTCCATATCCTAGACGGCACAGAAAGAAACAAGAACAGGAAGCTCATTTCCATAAGTTTTTGGAAATCCTGAAGCAAGTCCATGTTAATATTCCTTTTGTGGAAGTTTTGCAGTCTATGCCAACATATGTAAAGTTTTTAAAAGATATTATAACTAACAAGAAAGTTATTGGTGAGTTTGAAATAGTTAATCTCACTGAAGAGTGTAGTGCCATACTCCAAAATAAGCTGCCAAAGAAGGAGAAGGAACCTGGTTCCTTCACCTTGCCAGTAGAATTGGGAGGCAAACATGTGGGCAGAGCTTTATGTGATCTGGGAGACAGTATAAACCTCATGCCCTTGTCACTGTTCCAACAACTTGGGATAGGAGAAGCACGACCAACAACAGTCACCTTGCAACTTGCAGACAGATCCATCACATACCCTGAAGGTAATATTGAGGATATACTAGTCAAGGTTGACAAATTTATTTTTACTTGCAGATTTTATAATCTTGGACTACGAGGCAGACAAAGAGGTGCCGATCCTACTGGGCAGACCTTTCTTAGCCACAGGTAGGGCCTTAATTGATGTTAAAAAAGGTGAGCTTACCATGCGAGTCCATGATGAAGAGGTTAAGTTCAGTGTTTTTAAAGCTTTGAGGTACCCTTCTGATCTTGAACACTGTGCAACTGTAGATATAGTAGACTCATTAATTGAAGATGAATTTGAGCATGAATTGTTAGTCAAACATGCTACGGATTATGCACAAATAAATTTGAATGATTTGAATATTTCTGAATTGATGGATATATCTGTGGATAACCCTCAACATGTATGCATGACCAATGAACTATCTGAAAGAAATGCAACTCCTATGATGCCATCAATTGAACAACCACCTTTATTAGAATTAAAACCATTGCCTGAATACCTAAAATATGCATATCTAGGAGAGAAAGATACCTTGCCTGTCATTATTTCGTCCAAATTAGATAAACAACATGAAATTGCGTTAATATTGCTGCTTAAGTAACATAGAAAGGCAATTGGTTGGAAGATTGTTGACATTAGGGGTATAAGTCCTTCTTATTGTATGCATAAGATATTGTTAGAGGAAGAACATACACCTAGGATAGAACATCATAGTAGGTTGAACCCCTCCATGAAAGAGGTAGTTAAAAAAGAAATTATTAAATGGTTAGACGCAGGTGTGATCTTCCCAATATCCAATAGTCAGTGGGTCAGTCCTATCCAATGTGTACCAAAGAAGGGTGGTATGACCGTAGTAGTTAATGAAAACAATGAACTAATACCAACTCGAACTGTCACAGGATGGAGAGTATGTATGGATTATCGAAAACTTAATAAAGAAACAAAAAAAGACCATTTTCCTCTACCTTTTATCGACCAAATGCTAGATAGATTAGCTGACCAAGCCTTCTATTGCTTTTTAGATGGCTACTCAGGGTATAACCAAATCACCATAGACCCTAAGGACCAAGAGAAAACAACATTTACATGTTGTTACGTGCTCAATGTGTTAAAATAAATAAGCAATAGGAGAGAGAGAGCACTCAGAACATGCAAGCATACATGATCTTATAGCAAGTAGTAAGTATTTTTTCATTCGTTTTCCCACAGAGATTTATTATAAGCTATTCATGAAGTGTAAAGTTAAGAAAGAATGGGTGGATTTGGTGGGGTAAAATTGGTTTTAAATTGTCTATTTCCTACTGAATACGAAGAGGGTAGCAACATAAACAAGTGCAAGTCAAAGTTAAACCCAAATGAAAAGAGACGAGATTAATAAAAGAAGAAGAAAACAGCTAAACAGAATTGTAGGCGTAGCAGAATTGCGGAAACAGCAATTCTACCGCAATTTTAATAACAGCGAAAGTGTGTAAAATAGAGAAACAAGGGCTACTAACGACTCCGCTATAGGCTTTTTCATACGATTCTCAAGCATTGGATCAACTCACTATGCATCAAACTCACTGAATCTCATGTATCTTCCGATTCCATGCATTAGATTCTTTAGTTTACTCATATCCAAGTAAGGTCTTAAGCATCTTGTTAAAGCAGAAAGTTACAGTTTGTACTAGGAAAACGCCTATTCCTAGGTCGTTTTCTGGCTACCTTGAAAGGCTAGCATGAGTGTATGACTCTGAACTCTTACTCCTACCAGAGGTTAGGAGTTCTTTGGACAAAATGGATGGCCAATCGAAATTGCCCGTGGGATGAAGCTTACATACAATCAATGCTTCGAGAGCTATCCTACATGCTTGGTTCACGTTTTTTAGCCTATAGTATTGTCATTAGCATGCCCCTATGTGACTTAGTTACTCATGGATATAGGCAGAACATGAATAAGGGTTGAAACAGACATGCTTAGAAAGAATTTAAAGACACAACAGTGAGGAAAAACAGTAGATTGAAAAGGCAAGAAACTGTGAAATGCTGAACTTTGCTTTTGATTACTTGATTGTTTGAATGGACAAAGGAAAGCTTAAAGCCAATAACTTAAAGACAGAAAGCAACGCAAAGAAATGAACTAGTCACTAGAACAGAAACAACAACTACACAATGCTGTAAAATAGAAAGAAAAGACAGAAAGCATGTAAATGAGCTTGGACGCCTCGTCGCAACCGCCTCGGCTGAAGGATGAGAAAGGTCAGCTTTGCTTGGATGAATCCAATCGGGAGAGAAGATGAATCTCCTCTCCTTCCTATCAGATTATCGATTCCAACAGCTGAGCTTCGCAAACCAACAGACGGCAATGAAAAACAGGAGAAAAGATGGAGCTGCGAGAAGACTTCTACGCTTTCGGATGATGATTGAACCCTCGACTTTGACCCCCTTTTATAGTAATCTGCAGGTGCGTTTGGGCCAAGGAGAACCATCAATCTTCAACGTCGTACTTCAAAATGGATGGAGGAGAAAGAACGAATCCCTGAAATAACGGAAATTAACAGAAAAAGATCAGTCAACTTACGGTTTTCACTTGAAACATTGCGGTTTCAGCAATGTTTCCGCAATGCTATCGCAATGTGCATTTTTCATACTTTTCCTTCGGTTTTCATTCCTTTTCTTTCCTTTTGCACATAAGTCCTAATTTAGCTACCTTCTCTTAATTCTCATATATAAGCATAGGTTTAAGCTAAATCCTCTCAAAAACACCTAAGAGTGTGCATCTTTCTAAGCTAAATAAGTCCTAAATAAGTCACTTTTGGAGACATAACACACCCCCAAACTTAAGGTTTTGCTCGTCCTCGAGCAAACTAAGGACTTACTTAGGCTGCTGTTTCATCTTCTTTAACCACTTACTGACTCCCCTATATCCCTATCTATAGCAGTGCTGTCCTGTGACACACTTCTAAGCTTAAAACTACCCTCTTATCTAGCTTCTTCTGACTTCGCATGCCTAATACTCCTACTGTTTTCATTAACTCCCTACAACTGATCTACTTGCTTTTGTCATATCATGCCACTATCCCTAAGGTTTCAAATTCTACCTAGCTTTACCCCAGACTCAGTACATGCTTCTAGTTTTTACTTATGAGCTACCTAGGATTCCTTAGAGTCATGCCAGTCTTAGTATTAACAGTGACAGTAGTACTTTAAGAGAACAACCTAAACCCTGGCATCACTACATTGGACATACATTCATCTCCCTAAACAACCCTACAAGTTACAACTTTGTGCTCAGCTAATTGAGGATCAGAGTTCTTTTTTAAACAGGACATCTAAGCCACAAAGTTGCAACTCCTAGGTATACATTCTTCTTCCCTACTTTTTCCTTTTTACTTTCTTAGGTGGAGCCTTTCCTCTGGTTGCCTTTTGATGCAATGCCACTTGTGGATTACACACTTGGCACTGATTACTCAGCAACCTAAGAGAGACTCCCCTCTTTATTCTGTTTTTCATTTTTTTTTTCAGTTCATCATTTTTTTTTTTTTAAAGGAGAAGAAGAATGCTTATGCTTTTAAGGGAGAGAGGAATGTTCCTAGGCCTAGGGTGGCCTCCCCCAAACTTAAACTACTCATTGTCCCCAATGAGTGTCTGAGGTGGTACACCCCCAAACTGTCCTAGAAGCATCTAGTCTAAGGTAAAACAAAGAGAATCTAAAAGCCCTAGGCATAGACAGAACATTCTAAAAGTAAATATTACAGCAGCAAAAATTAAAAAAAACAGACAGATAAGGACTTAAAGCTATGCATGCTGAGCTTTTTAGAGGTTAATTTAAACTATCATAGGGTGTCCTATGACACTCATCCAGCATGCTTTAAAATAAGCTATATAAGGTAGTCATGATAGCAGCAAAAGATAGAATTTAAACAGATCACAGCCTAGCTAAACAGACAGTCAAAAACATGCATTCAGTAATAAAAATTGCGGTTTCCGCAATTATTTCGCAATAAAGACAGGGCAGATATATCAGTGATTAAGGCCCCTACGCATGCTTTTTCCAGTCATTCAAGCTCTCTAAAAATGAAACTACACTAATCTACCTAATCAGTTAGCATCAGACTACACTAAACAATTTAAAAACTTAAAACTAAGCAACTAAAATAAATCAAAATATTATCTAAAAACAGCATAATTCACACGGTTCACAAAAAGTAGTTTCGTTTTTTTTTTTTTTTTTTTTTTTGTAAGGGAACAGCAATACTCCCTTGAGTGCAATTCAAACTAGCACTCAGATGTCTTCATCCTCATCATCAGTCCCTCGTGGTCGTGGAGGCACCCATGGAGACAGTAGGTTCGTGGGAAAGTCAGGGAAGATGCATCCCAGTTGGTCAGCAACTTCCTTGTCCCTTGCCTGTGCGTATGTGGCCCATTGAGCCATCCTCTTTTGTAGATCCATCAGGCACGCCATGGACAGTGACTGAGCAGCAGCCAATCTATCCAGCTCGAACTCCATGTTCCCCTTCCTTTTCAGCCTCAAGCCTGTAGGCAGCTCCAAGTGGCCTGTGTAAGCCATCTGCTGTTCCATCCGCTCAATGGGGACCCCTGCACGCAAGCATAGTTTAGTAATAGTATTAGGGAAGAACAATGGACCCTTACCCTTCTTGGCGCAGTTAGCAATGGCAGCTGACATGACTTCGCTCACGTTGATTGTGAGACCTCGCATGATTGCATAGACCAGCAGCGATCTGCTCTGGTTGATTGTGGTCTCATGTGTCACGGGGGACAGCTTCCTTCTCACGAAGGAAAACCAGACAGCCGCCTTAGCTGTGAGGTTGGCACTCATGAGAGTGTGCCTCCCATTGCGCGACACGGTCCATGATGCTTCAGGCTGGCCAATGATCCGAATGGCCTCTTCCAGGACGGCTTCAGTAGGCTCATCAACAATCCTTGCATAGTCAGTATGTTTTTGGCCCTTTAGGCCATAGGCTTCGTTGATGGCTTTTGCTGAGAAGTCCACTTCTACTCCCCTGACCACAGACAATCCCTCCTCAGAATTCCTCAAATTGGCGTAGAAGTCATACACCATGCTTGTGTAAGCTGGATTGGGTGGTCTGCACAACTCCTCCCAGCCGTGATTCGTAATTCCTGCGCGCAAGAATTGCGGCAGGTCAGCAGGTCTGTCGAGGAAGCCCTTCTCGTGCAGCAGCTCCCTTTTCCTCAGCTCAATGCCTCTAGACTCAGCGTCAGAAGACACGTACCTCACTGATTGAGGCTCATCTTCAGGGTACAGCTTGGCCTTCCCCTTGTCTTTCAGTTTGGCTGACTCAGCAGCCTCAATCTTGAGCTTCTTTGGGGACGGCTCGTCACTCCCCTTCTTGGATGAAGGCGCAGCCCTGGACTTCTTCTTCTTCTTGGACTTCTTTTTTGTTCTTGGCCGTTTGGCCTTGACAACCGTGGCTTCCTTCTTCCTCAATCGTGCCTTTGTTGTCATCTGCTGGAGGCAGTCCCCCAGTGTCTCGTCCATCGAGTCATCCTTCTGTGCAGGGCTCTCAGGGCTGGCTTCCCTCAAAGGAGAGAAGACCTCGTCTTCCTCAGCTTCCCCACTGCCCTGCGTCGATTCTTGGTACTCCCCATATGGGAATTCAGGGTCAGGCCGTGGAGAAGTGGGCGAAGGAGTGGTGCTTTGTGCTGCTGTAGGGGTCTGTGCAGAACTCTGCGGTGATGAAGGCAGCTCAGGGCTCTGCACTGGTGGCGATGAGGAGAGCTCAGGGCTTCGAACCGGTGGAGATGGTGAAGGGCTGCGCTCGGCTGTCTCGTGGGATGGCTGGCCTAGTTCTTGACTCTCCACAGAGGGAGTCTTCTTCTTGATTTCTTCTTCGGCCACAGCCATACTCCATTTGCGCTTCTTGGGTGTGCCTGCTGGTTCAGAGGGTCCAGCAGGTATCTCTGTGACGACCTTCCACTTCTTCTTGCGGATCGGAAGTTTGGGAAGTCGTTCAGTTCGCGCAGCATCAGCGTCTGCAAGGGCAAGAAGTGCTTCCCTCGCAGCCGTTTCAGCCTCATCAGCCCGTTTCTTGGACGTAGATCGTTCGGCTCTGGTTAGCACCATTGTTGAATTGTGGAGATTTGGAGAGAAGAATCACAGATGAAGAGAAAAGCAGCTTTCTTGGAGTTCAGATAATGGGAGAATCGTACGGATCAACGCGCCTCTAACGGATATAAAGAAAACACAAAAAATCCCAACGGCTATATTTTTGCGGATTCTGCAAATCCAGCGCAATCCTAGTGACCGTTGGAGATTTTCTGCATTTAAATGTCAATCTTTGCTCAACCGTATCTTTGATTTGGCCTAATATCTTTTTGATCTTTTTAGCTGGATTTAATCTCCTTGATTCCCTCTATTGATTCCCTACAAAAAGAAATAAAATCAACATCAAATTCGTAATTAAAATCATACAAACATATACACAAACGATAACCGGAAAAATGGAAAAAATAAACTAAGGCATGAGCCCCGTCTGGACGAGCACAGCAATCACTCGTCCTCTCTCGTTCTTAATTTCACGCTTCAGTCAAGAGGAAGGCCGAGAGAGTCTTCACATCTCCTTCCTCATAGTAGTGTTTCAACCTTGCACCATTAACCATGAAAGGTTGTCCTTGCTGCAGGTTCTTTATCTCGATGGCACCATGAACAAACACATTAGTAATTATAAATGGACCTGACCATCTAGACTTAAGTTTGCCTGGAAATAATTTCAATCGTGAGTTAAATAATAAGACAAGCTGGCCTTTCTTAAAGTCCTTAATCCTAAGTCTACTGTCGTGTCAAATCTTGGTCTTTTCCTTATACATTTTGGCATTTTCATAAGACATATGCCTAAGCTCATCAAGCTCATGTAATTGCAAAGACCGCAACGTTCCCGCATCGGTCACGCAATAATTCAACTCTTTTAGTGCCCAAAATGCCTTAATTTCTAACTCGAATGGAAGATGACAAGCTTTACCATACACAAGTCTGTAGGGAGACATACCTACGGGCGTCTTATATGCTGTTCTATACGCCCAAAGTGCATCCTCGAGTTTAAACGCCCAATCCTTTCTGTTGGGTTTGACCACTTTTTCTAGGATGTTCTTAATCTCCCTATTTGAAATTTCAGCCTGTCCATTCGAGTGTGGGTGATAGGGAATGGCTACTCTATGTCTAATGTTATACTTAGCCAACACTCTCTCCATAGCCTTATTAATGAAATGTGTCCCTTCATCGCTAATGATAGCACGTGGTGTTCCAAACCTAGTAAAAATGTGCCTATGCAAGAATTTTATGACTGTCTTGGCATCATTATTGGGACATGCTATGGCCTCTACCCACTTGGATACATAGTCTACTGCCACTAATATGTAAAGGTTACCTGATGATGGGGGAAATGGTCCCATGAAGTCAATGCCCCACACATCAAAGAGTTCCAACTCTAAGATGTAGGTGAGAGGCATCTCATCCTTTCGACTGAGGTTACCTGTTCTTTGGCATTCATCACAGCTGTGGGCATAGTTGTGGGCATCCTTGAAGATTGTTGGCCAATAGTAGCCACTCTGAAATACCTTTGCAGCTGTTCTTTGGCAACCAAAGTGTCCACCATAAGGAGCTGTGTGGCAGTGCTGCAGCACAGACTTCGCCTCAGCAGCTGAAACACACTTCCTTAGCAAGCCGTCAGCACATGTTTTGTATAGTGTGGGGTCATCCCATATGAATTTCCTTGCTTCATGAAGGAACCTTTTCTTCTCTTGTCCTCCCTTGAAAGTTGGTAGTACCTGCGATGCAAGGAAGTTAGCAATGTCAGCAAACCAAGGTTCCTCATCGTTATCACGATGAGTCAATACAAAGACATGTTCATCAATAAAAGCATCAGAAATTGCGGTTTCCGCAATTTTTTCGCAATTATGCTGCAATCTAGAAAGATGATCCGCAACCACGTTCTCACTTCCTTTCTTATCTCTAATGTCTAGATCAAACTCTTGCAGCAGCAAAACCCATCTAATCAACCTAGGCTTAGCATCAACCTTTCTTATAAGGTACTTCAAGGCAGAATGGTCAGTGTACACAATCGTCCTAGTGCCTACAATGTAATTCCTAAATTTCTCACAAGCAAACACTACAGCTAGCATCTCCTTTTCAGTGGTTGTGTAGTTACATTGTGCCTCATTAAGTGTCTTACTAGCATAATATACAGGGTGTGTTAACTTGTCAATCTTCTGTCCTAACATAACCCCTACAGCATAGTCACTGGCATCACATAACATCTCAAATGGGAGATCCCAATTTGGTCCTACTATAATAGGGGCTGTGACTAGTGCTTCCTTAAGGGTCTTGCATGCTAGGAAACATTCTCTAGAGAATATGAAGGGTTTGTTTAGCTCTAGAAGCTCGCATAAAGGCTTGGAGATCTTAGAAAAGTCTTTAATAAACCTTCTATAGAAGCCAGCATGCCCTAAGAAACTTCTAATGGCCTTGACATTTTGGGGTTCTACCAATTTCTCTATTATTTCAATTTTTGCCCTGTCAACCTCTACACCTGCCCTTGACACTCTATGACCTAAGACAATCCCTTCATCCACCATGAAGTGGCACTTTTCCCAATTTAGGACTAGGTTGGTCTCCTCACACCTAGCCAGGACTTGTCCTAGGTTCTCTAGACAGTTTGTAAATGAATCCCCAAAGACTGAGAAATCATCCATGAATATCTCTATCATGGATTCATCCAAATCAGAGAAGATTGCCAACATGCACCTTTGGAAAGTTGCCGGTGCATTGCATAAGCCAAAAGGCATTCTGCGAAAGGCAAAAGTTCCAAAAGGGCAAGTGAAGGTAGTCTTCTCTTGGTCCTTAGGGTCTATAGTAATCTGGTTATATCCTGAATAACCGTCTAAGAAGCAGTAGTAGGCTCTACCAGCTATCCTATCTAGCATTTGGTCAATGAATGGTAGAGGGAAATGGTCTTTTTTGGTTTCTTTATTTAGTTTCCTATAATCCATGCAAACTCTCCATCCTGTGACAGTCCTTGTTGGAATCAGTTCATTGTTCTCATTGACTACCACAGTCATCCCCCCCTTCTTAGGTACACATTGTATAGGGCTCACCCACTGACTACTAGCTATGGGGAAGATCACACCAGCATCTAACCATTTTATTATTTCCTTTTTAACTACCTCTTTCATAGAGGGATTCAACCTACGTTGGTGATCTACTCTAGGGGTATGCTCTTCCTCTAATATAATCTTATGCATGCAATAAGAAGGGCTAATGCCTCTAATGTCAGCAATAGTCCATGCAATAGCCTTCCTATGTTGCTTAAGTAGTAAAATCAGTTCAACCTCATGCTTTTCACTTAATTTAGAAGAAATAATCACAGGCAAAGTATCATTACTTCCTAGATATGCATACTTGAGGTGAGTGGGGAGAGGTTTCAATTCTAAAACAGGTGGATGCTCAATGGATGGTTTTAATGGATTCACAGATGATAGCTCTAAAATAGAGCTATAATTATAGACTTAATTCTAGCTAAATGCCATGCTTAATTCAATTAAATCTACTTATTTTAGGTATTTCGTGGAAAAGAGCTCGGGAAGTCAAATTATGAATTTCAGGGCTAAATCGGTCATTTAAGAGGTTTCGGGAAGTGTTCGGGTCAAAAAGATAGGCCAAACGGAGTTCGGGAGCAAAAACGACCCAAAATGGGGTTTAGACCCGAGAGGTCAGCGCCCAGGCGCCGGCGCCCAGCGCCCAGGCGCCAAGCACCAGCAGCGCCCCAGCGCCCACGTCCGCGCGCGCATCGCCCAGCACCAGCCGCACGCCCACGCCCGCGCGCCCCGCGCCCGCTCCGCCGCCCGTCATCGAAGGTCCGCGCGCGCGCCCGCGCGCGCCGCCTCGCCCGATCCGCCCGCGCGCCCCAGCGCCCGTGTCCGCCGCGCGCCATCGCCTCGCCCGCGCGCGCCATCGCCTCGCCCGCGCGCGCTCGCCTGCCCACGCCCGTGTCCGCGCGCTCACCCTAGCCATGACTGTATTTGACCGTCATTAAAAGTCCCAAAAATGCCCGTCCTTAAAAGTCAAAGAAATTCTTGATTTTATAATTTTTTCCAGAGAGCTCAGCGCCTAGGCGCTGACTTATGGCGCCTAGGTGTTAAGTCTCTGAAAGTGACTTATTTAGGACCCATTTAGCTTAAGAAGATGTACACATTTAGGTGTTTTTGTGAGCATTTAGCCTAAACCTATGCTTTAATATGAGAATTAGAAGAAGGTAGCTAATATAGGACTTATGCACAATAGGTAGGAAAAGGGGTGAAAACCGGAGAAAAGAATGAAAAAATAACCCTTGCGAATGCATTGCGGAATAATTGCGGTGGCCGCAATTATTCAAGTTAAAACCGTAAGTTGGCTGACATTTTTCTGTTTAGATCCGACTTTTCAGGGATTCGTTCTTTCTCCTCCACCCATTCTGATATACGACGTTGAAGATTGATGGTTCTCCTTGGCCCAATCGCACCTGCAAACTACTATAAAAGGGGGCCAAAGTCGGAGGTTCAGTCATCATTCAACGTGCAGAAGTCTTCTCACAGTCCACCATTTCTCTCGATTTTCCCTTGCCGTCTGTTGGAGTGAGGTTCTCAGCTTTTGGAGTCGATAATCTGATAGGAAGGAGAGAAGATTCTTCTTCTCTCTCGATTGGATTCATCCAAGCACGGCTGAATTCTCATCACCATCATTCGAGGCGACTGCCACGAAGATTTCCAGCACACCTTTACTGTTTTCTGCTCTTTCCTTCTCAATTCCATTTCTGTTCAATGTTGTTCTTAGCTTAGTCATTTACTTATTGCATTTCGTTGTTGTCTGCCTTGAATTCATTCTGTTTAAGCTTTCCTTTGTCATTCAAACACTTGAAGTAATCGAAGTAAGTTTCTGCATTTCACAGTTATTCCTTATTCTGCTACGAGTTTGGCTTGCTGTTTTACACACTTTTCCCTTCTAAGCATGTCTACTTTATCTTATATTTCTGTTCTTCATATATCTATGAGTAACTAAATTCACTTAGGGGCATGCTAATGACAGAACTATAGGCTAAAAAACGTAAGTCAAGTAGGTAGATCAACACTCGAACATTGATTGTATGTAAGCTTCATCCCACGGGCAATTTCGATTGGCCATCCATTTTGTCCAAAGAACTCCTAACCTCTGGAAGGAGTAAGAGTTCAGAGTCATATAATCATGCTAGCCTTCCATGGTAATCAGGAAACGGCCTAGGAATAGGCGTTTCCCTAGTACAAACTGAACACTCCTGTTTTAACAAGATGCTTAAGACCTTACTTTGAAGTCGAGTAAACTTGAGTCTCTCATGCATGGAATCGGACGATACTTGAGATAGAGTGAGTTTGATGTCTAGAGAGTTGATCCAAAGCTTGATAATCGTAATAAAATGCCTATAGGATAGTCATTAGTAGCCCTTAATTCACCCTTTTAATCAATTTCGCTGCCATTTAATTGCGGAAACATTGCGGTCCACGCAATTCTGCCAAATTTCCATTCTGTTTAGCTGTTTTCTTTCTCGTTTATTAATTCCATCTCTTATCCTTTGCATCTAATTTCAACTTGTTTTTGTTTATGTTATATCCCTCTACACATTCAGCAAAAAGTAGTTAATTAAAAACCAATTTTAACCCATCAAATTCATCCCATCTTTCTTAACATTCACACTTCGCGAATAGCTAAAAACAAGTCTCTGTGGAAAAAACGAATTAAATATACTCACTACTTGCTGTAAGACCATGTATGCTTGCATGTTCTAAGTGCTCTCTCTACCCTTTTGCATATTTATCTTTACACATTGAGCACGCAACAAGTTTTTGGCGCCGCTGCCGGGGACTTATTTCTAAGTGAAAACGAAGTTGTTAAGTTTAAGAAAACCAAGTTTATCATTGAGTGAAACTAATCTGTTTCATTTCTTTTGCAGGTACTGTTAAGGTAGTTTATGAGTGAGCGTTCACATAGTAATTTAGAGTTCGATCCTGAACCTGAAAGATCACTTCGAGCTAGAAATAAAGCAAAGAAACGCCTCTTTAAACAACCTCCTATACCTCAAATCTTACCTGAGAACAAAGAAATGGGCGATTTAGTTCCAAATCCAGCACCTGCCGTTCGCAACCCCATAGAAATAGCGAATGACAAGAATAGTGCCATTCTTTCATATCTAGTACCTATGCCTGGGGAGCTGAACCCCAGCATAATCCGTCCTGAAATCACTGCCCACTCTTTCGAGTTAAAGCCAGTGATGTTCCAAATGTTGTCCACTGTGGGACAATTCTTTGGAATAGAAAATGAGGACCCCCATAATCACCTTAGGAACTTCCTAGGAGTTAGTGACACCTTCCTAATCCCTGGAGTTTCCCAAGAGGCCCTTAGGCTATATCTTTTCCCTTATTCTTTGAGGGACAAAGCCAAAACGTGGCTAAATTCTTTACCCTCAGGATCTGTCCGCAATTGGACAGATCTAGCAGAAAAATTCCTAGTCAAATACTTCCCACCTGATAGGAATTCTACTTTCCGTGATGACATAGTCAAATTCAAACAAGCTCCAAGTGAGTCTCTTCACGAAGCTTGGACTAGATTTAAAGATCTTCTCGTTAAATGTCCACACCATGGCATTCCATGGTGTATTCAAATAGAAGTTTTCTTTAAAGGATGCAACCCCAGCACCAGACAAGTCTTAAATTCATCTGCTGGAGGTTCCATGTTGTCCAAGAGTTACAACGAAGCTTATGAGATCTTGGAGAAGATCTCAGCATCTCACTGCAGATGGTCAGACGATCCAGTAGAGCCAACTAGGGCTCAAGACAAGGATGCTCTAAGCGCCATGAGCACCCAAATAAATGCCCTGACCAACTTAGTCAAGCAAATGGCTCAGGCCAATCTCCAAACCAGTGCCAATACCGCCACAGCCATGTCAATGGGCGTACAACCAAATCAAGGCGAGGCACCTATCTGTGGATTCTGTGGGGAAGGGCACCCTTATGAATACTTGTTAAGTCTCTGAAAGTGACTTATTTAGGACCCATTTAGCTTAAGAAGATGTACACATTTAGGTGTTTTTGGGAGCATTTAGCCTAAACCTATGCTTTAATATGAGAATTAGAAGAAGGTAGCTAATATAGGACTTATGCACAATAGGTAGGAAAAGGGGTGAAAACCGGAGAAAAGAATGAAAAAATATCCCTTGCGAATGCATTGCGGAATAATTGCGGTGGCCGCAATTATTCAAGTTAAAACCGTAAGTTGGCTGACATTTTTCTGTTTAGATCCGACTTTTCAGGGATTCGTTCTTTCTCCTCCACCCATTCTGATATACGACGTTGAAGATTGATGGTTCTCCTTGGCCCAATCGCACCTGCAAACTACTATAAAAGGGGGCCAAAGTCGGAGGTTCAGTCATCATTCAACGTGCAGAAGTCTTCTCACAGTCCACCATTTCTCTCGATTTTCCCTTGCCGTCTGTTGGAGTGAGGTTCTCAGCTTTTGGAGTCGATAATCTGATAGGAAGGAGAGAAGATTCTTCTTCTCTCTCGATTGGATTCATACAAGCACGGCTGAATTCTCATCACCATCATTCGAGGCGACTGCCACGAAGATTTCCAGCACACCTTTACTGTTTTCTGCTCTTTCCTTCTCAATTCCATTTCTGTTCAATGTTGTTCTTAGCTTAGTCATTTACTTATTGCATTTCGTTGTTGTCTGCCTTGAATTCATTCTGTTTAAGCTTTCCTTTGTCATTCAAACACTTGAAGTAATCGAAGTAAGTTTCTGCATTTCACAGTTATTCCTTATTCTGCTACGAGTTTGGCTTGCTGTTTTACACACTTTTCCCTTCTAAGCATGTCTACTTTATCTTATATTTCTGTTCTTCATATATCTATGAGTAACTAAATTCACTTAGGGGCATGCTAATGACAGAACTATAGGCTAAAAAACGTAAGTCAAGTAGGTAGATCAACACTCGAACATTGATTGTATGTAAGCTTCATCCCACGGGCAATTTCGATTGGCCATCCATTTTGTCCAAAGAACTCCTAACCTCTGGAAGGAGTAAGAGTTCAGAGTCATATAATCATGCTAGCCTTCCATGGTAATCAGGAAACGGCCTAGGAATAGGCGTTTCCCTAGTACAAACTGAACACTCCTGTTTTAACAAGATGCTTAAGACCTTACTTTGAAGTCGAGTAAACTTGAGTCTCTCATGCATGGAATCGGACGATACTTGAGATAGAGTGAGTTTGATGTCTAGAGAGTTGATCCAAAGCTTGATAATCGTAATAAAATGCCTATAGGATAGTCATTAGTAGCCCTTAATTCACCCTTTTAATCAATTTCGCTGCCATTTAATTGCGGAAACATTGCGGTCCACGCAATTCTGCCAAATTTCCATTCTGTTTAGCTGTTTTCTTTCTCGTTTATTAATTCCATCTCTTATCCTTTGCATCTAATTTCAACTTGTTTTTGTTTATGTTATATCCCTCTACACATTCAGCAAAAAGTAGTTAATTAAAAACCAATTTTAACCCATCAAATTCATCCCATCTTTCTTAACATTCACACTTCGCGAATAGCTAAAAACAAGTCTCTGTGGAAAAAACGAATTAAATATACTCACTACTTGCTGTAAGACCATGTATGCTTGCATGTTCTAAGTGCTCTCTCTACCCTTTTGCATATTTATCTTTACACATTGAGCACGCAACAAGTTTTTGGCGCCGCTGCCGGGGACTTATTTCTAAGTGAAAACGAAGTTGTTAAGTTTAAGAAAACCAAGTTTATCATTGAGTGAAACTAATCTGTTTCATTTCTTTTGCAGGTACTGTTAAGGTAGTTTATGAGTGAGCGTTCACATAGTAATTTAGAGTTCGATCCTGAACCTGAAAGATCACTTCGAGCTAGAAATAAAGCAAAGAAACGCCTCTTTAAACAACCTCCTATACCTCAAATCTTACCTGAGAACAAAGAAATGGGCGATTTAGTTCCAAATCCAGCACCTGCCGTTCGCAACCCCATAGAAATAGCGAATGACAAGAATAGTGCCATTCTTTCATATCTAGTACCTATGCCTGGGGAGCTGAACCCCAGCATAATCCGTCCTGAAATCACTACCCACTCTTTCGAGTTAAAGCCAGTGATGTTCCAAATGTTGTCCACTGTGGGACAATTCTTTGGAATAGAAAATGAGGACCCCCATAATCACCTTAGGAACTTCCTAGGAGTTAGTGACACCTTCCTAATCCCTGGAGTTTCCCAAGAGGCCCTTAGGCTATATCTTTTCCCTTATTCTTTGAGGGACAAAGCCAAAACGTGGCTAAATTCTTTACCCTCAGGATCTGTCCGCAATTGGACAGATCTAGCAGAAAAATTCCTAGTCAAATACTTCCCACCTGATAGGAATTCTACTTTCCGTGATGACATAGTCAAATTCAAACAAGCTCCAAGTGAGTCTCTTCACGAAGCTTGGACTAGATTTAAAGATCTTCTCGTTAAATGTCCACACCATGGCATTCCATGGTGTATTCAAATAGAAGTTTTCTTTAAAGGATGCAACCCCAGCACCAGACAAGTCTTAAATTCATCTGCTGGAGGTTCCATGTTGTCCAAGAGTTACAACGAAGCTTATGAGATCTTGGAGAAGATCTCAGCATCTCACTGCAGATGGTCAGACGATCCAGTAGAGCCAACTAGGGCTCAAGACAAGGATGCTCTAAGCGCCATGAGCACCCAAATAAATGCCCTGACCAACTTAGTCAAGCAAATGGCTCAGGCCAATCTCCAAACCAGTGCCAATACCGCCACAGCCATGTCAATGGGCGTACAACCAAATCAAGGCGAGGCACCTATCTGTGGATTCTGTGGGGAAGGGCACCCTTATGAATACTGCCCTGGGAATCCATCCTCAGTCTGCTATGTAGGTAGTCAGCAGCAGCCTAGGAATAACCCCTACTCACAAACTTACAATCCTGGTTGGAGAAACCACCCTAACCTGTCATGGGGTGGCCAACAAAACACTAACCAAAATCCTAACCAACCAAGGCCGAGTGGAACACCTGGTTTCACTCCCCAACATAACCAGTCAATGTACCAAAAACCTTATAATCAACCTGTAGGGTCTTCTGTAGAAAACCTACTCAAGGAATATATAGCTAAGAATGATGCTACTCTTCAGAGCCAGCAAGCTACCCTTAGGAGCCTGGAAAACCAAATCGGCCAGTTAGCCAATGAACTTAAAAGTAGGCCCCAAGGTAGACTTCCTGCTGATACCGAGGTACCAAGGAGAGATGGCAAAGAACAAGTTCAAGCAATTGAACTCAGGAGTGGAAGACCATTGGTGAGCAATACAAAGGACACACCAAAGCGAGTAGAGAACACTGAGTCTAGTGCTCCACTGGAGTCTCTGCCAAGCCAAGGTCCACCACCAACTAGCACATCAGGAGCCAGGTTGGAACCAATTGTTGAGGACGTAGAAGAAATTCCAAGGCCTCCACCTATCATAAGGCGACCTGACGTGCCTGCATATGTGCCACCACCTCCTTATCCTCGAAGGCTGAAGAAGAAGCAGGAACAGGAAGTTCATTTTAATAAATTCTTAGAAATACTTAAGCAAGTGCATGTGAACATTCCTTTTGTAGAGGTTTTACAGTCTATGCCTTCATATGTAAAGTTTTTGAAGGATATCATTACTAACAAAAAGATAATTGGTGAGTTTGAAACAGTAAACCTCACCGAGGAGTGCAGTGCCATCCTCCAGAACAAGCTGCCCAAGAAGGAGAAGGATCCTGGTTCCTTCACCTTACCTGTAGAACTTGGAGGCAAGCATGTGGGCAGAGCGCTTTGTGACCTGGGCGCCAGCATAAATCTCATGCCCCTGTCCCTATTCCGTCAGTTGGGAATAGGAGAAGCACGTCCAACTACTGTCACTTTACAACTAGCAGACAGATCCATCGCATATCCAGAAGGTAAGATTGAGGATATTCTAGTTAAAGTTGACAAATTCATTTTCCTTGCAGATTTCATTGTCCTGGACTATGAGGCAGACAAGGAGGTACCCATCCTGCTAGGTAGACCATTTCTAGCCACAGGTAGGGCACTAATAGACGTGCAAAAAGGTGAGTTAACTATGAGAGTTCATGATGAAGAGGTAAAATTTAGTGTTTACAAAGCTTTAAAATATCCCTCTGATTCTGAGTCTTGTGCTAGCATGGATGTTGTTGACTCACTAATGGAAGAACAATTAGAGCATGTACTGTTAACCAAGCATGCTAGTGAATATGTACAAATAGATGTAGATGATCTAAATGTAGCTGACATAATGAACATGCCTGTAAATAACCCTCAGCATGTATGTATGAATATAGATTTAACTGATAGAACTATTAACCCTCTGAAGCCCTCCATTGAGCATCCACCTGTTTTAGAACTGAAACCACTACCTACTCACCTCAAATATGCATATCTAGGAGATAATGACACACTGCCTGTAATTATTTCTTCTAAGCTAAGTGAACAGCATGAGGTTGATTTAATTTTACTGCTTAAGCAACATAGGAAGGCTATAGCATGGTCTATTGCTGATATTCGAGGCATTAGCCCTTCTTATTGCATGCATAAAATCATACTAGAGGAAGAGCACACACCTAGGGTAGATCACCAGCGTAGGCTAAACCCCTCTATGAAAGAGGTAGTGAAGAAAGAAATAATAAAGTGGTTAGATGCAGGAGTAATTTTCCCCATAGCTAGTAGCCAGTGGGTGAGCCCCATCCAATGTGTACCTAAAAAGGGGGGAATAACTGTGGTAGTCAATGAGAATAACGAACTAATTCCAACAAGGACTGTTACAGGGTGGAGGGTATGTATGGATTACAGAAAACTAAATAAAGAGACTAAAAAGGATCACTTCCCCATACCGTTTATTGACCAGATGCTAGACAGAATAGCTGGTAGAGCCTACTACTGTTTCCTAGATGGCTATTCAGGCTACAATCAAATAACTATAGACCCTAAGGATCAAGAGAAGACCACCTTCACTTGCCCTTTTGGAACGTTTGCCTTCCGCAGAATGCCTTTTGGCTTATGCAATGCACCGGCAACTTTCCAGAGGTGCATGATGGCAATCTTCTCTGAGTTGGATGAGTCCATGATAGAAATATTCATGGATGACTTCTCAGTCTTTGGGGACTCATTTAAAACCTGTCTAGAAAACCTAGGACAAGTCCTGGCTAGGTGTGAAGAGACCAACCTAGTCCTTAACTGGGAAAAATGCCATTTTATGGTAGATGAAGGGATTGTCTTAGGACATCGAGTGTCAAGGGCAGGTGTAGAAGTGGATAGGGCAAAAATCGAGGTCATAGAAAAGTTGGTAGAGCCCTAGAATGTCAAGGCTATTAGGAGTTTCTTAGGGCATGCTGGCTTCTATAGAAGGTTCATCAAGGACTTTTCTAAGATGGCCAAGCCTCTATGTGAGCTTCTAGAGTTAGGTAGGCCATTCATCTTTTCTAAGGAATGTGTATCAGCTTGGAAAACCATTAAGGAAGCACTGGTCACAGCACCAATCATAGTAGGACCAAATTGGGATCTCCCATTTGAGATGCTATGTGATGCCAGTGACTATGCTGTAGGAGTCATGTTAGGACAGAAGATTGACAAGCTCACACATCCTGTCTATTATGCGAGTAAGACCTTGAATGAGGCTCAATGTAACTATACAACTACAGAGAAAGAGATGCTTGCTGTAGTATTTGCTTGTGAAAAATTTAGGAACTATATTGTAGGAACTAGGACCATTGTATATACTGACCATTCTGCTTTAAAATATCTTATGAGAAAGGCTGATGCTAAGCCTAGACTGATTAGATGGGTGTTATTGCTGCAGGAATTTGATTTGGACATTCGGGACAAGAAGGGTTGTGAAAATGTGGTTGCAGATCACCTGTCTCGATTGCAGCACAATTGCGAAAAAATTGCGGACCCCGCAATTTCTGATGCTTTTATAGATGAACATATCTTTGCTTTGACTCATCGTGATAACGATGAGGAACCTTGGTTCGCTGACATTGCTAACTTCCGTGCATCACAGGTATTACCAGTGTTCAAGGGAGGACAAGAGAAGAAAAGGTTCCTCCATGAAGCAAGGAAATTCATC
The DNA here is from genome assembly GCA_028017165.1 of Herpetospermum pedunculosum. Taxonomy (NCBI): domain Eukaryota; kingdom Viridiplantae; phylum Streptophyta; class Magnoliopsida; order Cucurbitales; family Cucurbitaceae; genus Herpetospermum; species Herpetospermum pedunculosum. The sequence goes on from CM051526.1 coordinate 15,953,900, forward strand.
TGGGATGACCCCATACTTTACAGGACCTGTGCTGATGGGTTGTTGAGGAAATGTGTTTCAGCTGCTGAAGCGAAGTCTGTGCTGCAGCACTGTCATTCATCTCCTTACGGTGGGCACTTTGGTGGCCAAAGAACAGCTGCGAAGGTCTTTCAGAGTGGCTACTACTGGCCAACAATCTTCAAGGACGCACATGATTACGCTCACAGCTGTGATGAGTGCCAAAGGACAGGTAATCTCAGTCGCAAGGATGAGATGCCCCTCACCTACATTTTAGAGTTAGAACTCTTTGATGTGTGGGGCATTGATTTCATGGGACCCTTCCCTCCATCATCAGGTAATCTATACATTCTAGTAGCAGTAGACTACGTGTCCAAGTGGGTAGAAGCTAAGGCATGTCCTAATAATGATGCTAAGACAGTCACTAATTTCTTGCATAGGCACATTTTCACTAGATTTGGGACTCCTCGTGCTATCATTAGTGATGAGGGGTCACATTTCATTAATAAAGCTATGGAGAAGATATTGGCTAAATATAACATTAGGCATAGAGTAGCTACTCCCTATCACCCACACTCAAATGGTCAAGCTGAAATTTCAAATAGGGAAATTAAGAACATCTTAGAGAAGGTAGTCAAACCAAATAGACAAGACTGGTCTTTCAAGCTTGAGGATGCACTTTGGGCTTATAGAATAGCATATAAGACACCTCTAGGCATGTCTCCCTATAGGTTGGTATATGGCAAGGCTTGTCACTTGCCACTTGAGTTAGAAAACAAGGCATTTTGGGCCATGAAAGAATTAAATTTTTGTGTGAAGGATGCAGGGACACTAAGATCTTTACAGCTACATGAACTTGATGAGCTTAGGCATATGGCCTATGAGAATGCCAAGATGTATAAAGAAAAGACAAAAATATGGCATGACAGTAGACTTAGGATCAAAGACTTTAAGAAGGGCCAACTTGTATTGCTATTTAATTCACGATTAAAGCTATTTCCAGGCAAATTAAAGTCTAGATGGTCAGGTCCCTTTATTATTACTAATGTCTTTGTTCATGGTGCCATAGAGATTAAAAACTTGCAGCAAGGACAGCCGTTTATGGTCAATGGTGCTAGGTTGAAGCACTACTATGAGGAAGGGGATGTAAAGACTCTCTCGGCCTTCCTCTTGACTGAAGCATGACAAAGAGAACGAGAGAGAACGAGTGGTTACTGTGCTCGTTTAGTCAAGGCCAATGCCTTAGTTTATTTTTATTTTTTTTTTTTTTTTCTGTTTTTTTTTCGATGATCGTTTGTACGTTTTGTGGTGTAATTTTAATTGCGTATTTAATGTTTGTTTTGTTTGTTTTTGTAGGGAATCGAAAGAGGGAATCAAGGGGAGTAAATCGCACTTTAAAAATCAAGAATCGGTTGGGCCAATTAAAAGATACGGGCGATCAAAGTTTGGATTTTGTATGAAATCTTGTCCCTAGAATTGCGAAAATATTGCTGACTCCGCAAAAAGAGCCGTTGGGATTTCATCCGTTGCTTTTATAGCCGTTAGAAGGCGCCCGTTTGATACGATCTTCTCATTCTTTGCTCTCCAAGATTTCTGCGATTCTCTCCACCTTTGATCTCTCTCTCCAAACCTCCAAGATTCGACCATGGTTTCCACTAGGGCTGAGAGATCCGCCGCCAAGAAGAAGGCCGACGACGCAGCTGAAGCGGCTGCGAGGGAAGCGCTTCTCACCCTTGCTGATCAGGGTGCTGTACGCACTGGCCGTCTTGGCAAGCTTCCTATTCGTAGGAAGAAGTGGAGGGTGGTAACTGAAATCCCTGCTGGCCCATCTGAACCAATGGGCACGCCCACGAAGCGCCGGTGGACTGTCAAGACTGCCGCCGGACCAAGCAAATCCAAGACTCCCTCTGTGGCGAGTCAAGAATCTGATCGTGCATCCCACGAGTCAGCTAAAGAAGGTGCGACGCCGTCTGCATCACCTGTGCGCAGCCCTCTGCCGTCTGAATCACCTGTGCGCAGCCCCCTGCCATCTGAACCAGTGCCAAGCACCGAATCATCACCGCCTGCGCAGAGCGCCGAGTCATCTCCAGCGCCTCAGAGTGCTGATCTACCACCTGCGGCTGTGCAGAGTCCTGAGTTGCCGTCTTCGCCATGGAGTTCTGCGCATACCCCGTCAGCAGAGCACAATTCTCCACGGCCTGATCCGGAATTCCCTTATGGGGATTACCAAGAATCCACGCAAGGCAGTGGAGAGGCAGAAGAAGAAGAAGTCTTCTCTCCCATGAGAGAAGACAGCCCTGATGAGCCTGCACAGCAAACGGCTGCTGATGATTCTATGGAGGAGACGTTGGGGGCCTGTTTCCCACAACTCCAGGCGAGGCAGAAGGCCAAGAAGAAGGCCAACAAGGAGGCCAAGAAAGCCAAGAGAGCCAAGAAACTGAAGAAGAAGAAGGCCAAGCGAGTGCCTTCAGCAGAAGAAGACAGTACTGAGCCTTCGCTCAAACGCCTCAAGGTGGAGGCTGCTGAATCTTCCAAGCCAGCTGATAAGGGGAAGGCTAAACTCTACCCCGAAGATGAACCTCCATCAGTGAGATATGTCTCGTCTGATGCTGAATCAAGGGGCGTGGAGCTGAGGAAAAGGGACCTGTTGCACGAGAAGGGGTTCCTTGATCGCCTAGCTGACCTGCCGCAGTTCTTGCGCGCAGGGGTGATCAACCATGGCTGGGAGGAATTCTGTCGACCTCCCAATCCAGCATACACAAGCATGGTGTATGACTTCTATGCGAACGTGCTCAGCCCTGAGGATGGCCTGTCTGTGGTCAGAGGGGTGGAGGTTGATTTCTCAGCCAAAGCCATTAATGAAGCATTTGGTCTAAGGGGCCAGCCTCACACAGATTACGCCCGGATAGTTGATGAGCCGACCGAGGCTGTGCTGGAAGAAGCCATCCGCACCATTGGCCAGCCTGAGGCCTCCTGGACAGTCTCACGCAATGGGCGGCACACGCTCATGAGTGCCAACCTCACGGCTAAGGCAGCTGTGTGGTTCTCTTTCGTCAGAAGAAGACTCTCCCCAGTGACTCATGAGACTACAATTAACCAGAGCCGTTCGCTGCTGGTTTATGCTATCATGAGAGGTCTCACGATCAACGTGGGAGAAGTCATCAATGCTGCCATAGCCGAGTGTGCTAAAAAGGGTAAGGGGCCATTATTTTTCCCCAACATCATAACAAAGTTATGTTTGCTTGCAGGGGTTCCCACCGAGCGCTTGGAGCAGCAGCTGCCCTACACAGGCCATCTGGAGTTGCCTGCACACCTACGGCTGCGAAGAAAGGGCAACATGGAATTTGAGTTGGATAGGCTGGCTGCTGAGCAGTCCCTATCCATGGCCTGTTTGATGGACCTGCAGAGAAGAATGGCTCAATGGGCCAACTATGCGCAGGCGAGGGACAGAGAAGTTGCAGACCAATTGGGGTGCATCTTCCCAGACTTCCCCACCAACCTCCTAACTCCATGGGTGCCCCCACGACCAAGGCGACCAGATGAGGATGATGAGAATTGAGTGCTGGTTTGAAGAGCACTAGAGGGAGTATTACTGATCCCTAAAGAAACAAAAGACAATTTTCCTGCTTTTTGATAGAGTAATGTATATTATGCTGTTTTTTGGTTAAGTTTTGATCTGTTTTGGATGTTTAGTTTTATGTTTTTCCTTTTGCTTAGGATAGTCTGATGTTAGTTGATTAGGTAGGATAGTTTAGTTTTATTTTTAGGATGCATGAGTAACGGGAAAAAGCATGCTAGGGGCCTGAGTTAATGTTAAATCTGCCCAGATTGTATTGCGAAATAATTGCGGTTCCCGCAATTTTTGTGACTGATTGCATGTTTTTGACTGCCCGTTTAGTTAGGCTGTGATCTGTTAAATTCTATCTTTTGCTGCTAGCATGACTACCTTATAGAGCTGATCTTGAAGCATGCTGGATGAGTGTCATAGGACACCTTTTGATAGTTTAAATTTGCCTCTGAATAGTGCTCAGCATGCATAAACCATAAGTCCTTAAACCTGTCTGTTATGTTCAAATTTTCTGCTGCTGGGATAGTTGCTTCTAGAATGTTTTGCCTATGCCTAGGATGTTTAGATTCTCTTTGTTTTACTTTAGACTAGATGCTTCTAGGACAAGTTTGGGGGTGTGCCACCTCAAACACTCATTGGGGACAATGAGTAGTTGAAGTTTGGGGGAGGCCACCCTAGGCCTAGGAACATTCCTCTCTTCCTTAAGACATAAGCATTCTTCTTCTCCTAAAAAATTTTTTGTGATAAATAGAAAAAGTGAAAAATAGAATAAAGAGGGGAGTCTTTCTCAAGTTGCTGAGTAATCAGTGCCAAGTGTGTAAACCACAAGTGGCATTGCATCAAAAGGCAAACCAAGGGGAGACTCCACCTAAGTAAAAAAAAGAAAGAAAAAAGAAATAGGGGAAGAAGAATGTGTGCTTGGGAGTTATAATCTTGTGGCTTAGATGTCCTATGAAAAAAGAACTCTGATCCTTAATGAGCTAAGCACAAGGTTGTAGCTTTTAGGTTTGTCTAGGGAGATGAATGTTTATCCAATGTAGTGATGCCAGGGTTTAGGTTGTTCTCTATAAAGTACCACTGTCACTGTTAATACTAAGACTGGCATGACTCTAAGGAATCCTAGACACATTAAAAATAAGCTGGAAGCATGTACTGAGTCTGGAGTAAAGCTTGGTAGAATTTGAAACCTTAGGGATAGTAGCATGATATCATAGAAGTAGTTAGATCAGTAGTAGGGGGTCAACAAAAGCAGTGGGTATAGTAGGCAGGTGAAGTCAGAAGAGGCTAGACAAGAGGCTAGTTCTAAACTTGGAAGTGTGTCACAGGACAGCACTGCTAGAGACAAGAATATAAGGGAGTTAGTGAGTAGATAAAAGAAGAAGAAACAGCAGCCTAAGTAAGTCCTTAGTATGCTTGAGGACAAGCAAAGCCTTAAGTTTGGGGGTGTGTTAAGTCTCTGAAAGTGACTTATTTAGGACCCATTTAGCTTAAGAAGATGTACACATTTAGGTGTTTTTGGGAGCATTTAGCCTAAACCTATGCTTTAATATGAGAATTAGAAGAAGGTAGCTAATATAGGACTTATGCACAATAGGTAGGAAAAGGGGTGAAAACCGGAGAAAAGAATGAAAAAATAACCCTTGCGAATGCATTGCGGAATAATTGCGGTGGCCGCAATTATTCAAGTTAAAACCGTAAGTTGGCTGACATTTTTCTGTTTAGATCCGACTTTTCAGGGATTCGTTCTTTCTCCTCCACCCATTCTGATATACGACGTTGAAGATTGATGGTTCTCCTTGGCCCAATCGCACCTGCAAACTACTATAAAAGGGGGCCAAAGTCGGAGGTTCAGTCATCATTCAACGTGCAGAAGTCTTCTCACAGTCCACCATTTCTCTCGATTTTCCCTTGCCGTCTGTTGGAGTGAGGTTCTCAGCTTTTGGAGTCGATAATCTGATAGGAAGGAGAGAAGATTCTTCTTCTCTCTCGATTGGATTCATCCAAGCACGGCTGAATTCTCATCACCATCATTCGAGGCGACTGCCACGAAGATTTCCAGCACACCTTTACTGTTTTCTGCTCTTTCCTTCTCAATTCCATTTCTGTTCAATGTTGTTCTTAGCTTAGTCATTTACTTATTGCATTTCGTTGTTGTCTGCCTTGAATTCATTCTGTTTAAGCTTTCCTTTGTCATTCAAACACTTGAAGTAATCGAAGTAAGTTTCTGCATTTCACAGTTATTCCTTATTCTGCTACGAGTTTGGCTTGCTGTTTTACACACTTTTCCCTTCTAAGCATGTCTACTTTATCTTATATTTCTGTTCTTCATATATCTATGAGTAACTAAATTCACTTAGGGGCATGCTAATGACAGAACTATAGGCTAAAAAACGTAAGTCAAGTAGGTAGATCAACACTCGAACATTGATTGTATGTAAGCTTCATCCCACGGGCAATTTCGATTGGCCATCCATTTTGTCCAAAGAACTCCTAACCTCTGGAAGGAGTAAGAGTTCAGAGTCATATAATCATGCTAGCCTTCCATGGTAATCAGGAAACGGCCTAGGAATAGGCGTTTCCCTAGTACAAACTGAACACTCCTGTTTTAACAAGATGCTTAAGACCTTACTTTGAAGTCGAGTAAACTTGAGTCTCTCATGCATGGAATCGGACGATACTTGAGATAGAGTGAGTTTGATGTCTAGAGAGTTGATCCAAAGCTTGATAATCGTAATAAAATGCCTATAGGATAGTCATTAGTAGCCCTTAATTCACCCTTTTAATCAATTTCGCTGCCATTTAATTGCGGAAACATTGCGGTCCACGCAATTCTGCCAAATTTCCATTCTGTTTAGCTGTTTTCTTTCTCGTTTATTAATTCCATCTCTTATCCTTTGCATCTAATTTCAACTTGTTTTTGTTTATGTTATATCCCTCTACACATTCAGCAAAAAGTAGTTAATTAAAAACCAATTTTAACCCATCAAATTCATCCCATCTTTCTTAACATTCACACTTCGCGAATAGCTAAAAACAAGTCTCTGTGGAAAAAACGAATTAAATATACTCACTACTTGCTGTAAGACCATGTATGCTTGCATGTTCTAAGTGCTCTCTCTACCCTTTTGCATATTTATCTTTACACATTGAGCACGCAACAATACTGCCCTGGGAATCCATCCTCAGTCTGCTATGTAGGTAGTCAGCAGCAGCCTAGGAATAACCCCTACTCACAAACTTACAATCCTGGTTGGAGAAACCACCCTAACCTGTCATGGGGTGGCCAACAAAACACTAACCAAAATCCTAACCAACCAAGGCCGAGTGGAACACCTGGTTTCACTCCCCAACATAACCAGTCAATGTACCAAAAACCTTATAATCAACCTGTAGGGTCTTCTGTAGAAAACCTACTCAAGGAATATATAGCTAAGAATGATGCTACTCTTCAGAGCCAGCAAGCTACCCTTAGGAGCCTGGAAAACCAAATCGGCCAGTTAGCCAATGAACTTAAAAGTAGGCCCCAAGGTAGACTTCCTGCTGATACCGAGGTACCAAGGAGAGATGGCAAAGAACAAGTTCAAGCAATTGAACTCAGGAGTGGAAGACCATTGGTGAGCAATACAAAGGACACACCAAAGCGAGTAGAGAACACTGAGTCTAGTGCTCCACTGGAGTCTCTGCCAAGCCAAGGTCCACCACCAACTAGCACATCAGGAGCCAGGTTGGAACCAATTGTTGAGGACGTAGAAGAAATTCCAAGGCCTCCACCTATCATAAGGCGACCTGACGTGCCTGCATATGTGCCACCACCTCCTTATCCTCGAAGGCTGAAGAAGAAGCAGGAACAGGAAGTTCATTTTAATAAATTCTTAGAAATACTTAAGCAAGTGCATGTGAACATTCCTTTTGTAGAGGTTTTACAGTCTATGCCTTCATATGTAAAGTTTTTGAAGGATATCATTACTAACAAAAAGATAATTGGTGAGTTTGAAACAGTAAACCTCACCGAGGAGTGCAGTGCCATCCTCCAGAACAAGCTGCCCAAGAAGGAGAAGGATCCTGGTTCCTTCACCTTACCTGTAGAACTTGGAGGCAAGCATGTGGGCAGAGCGCTTTGTGACCTGGGCGCCAGCATAAATCTCATGCCCCTGTCCCTATTCCGTCAGTTGGGAATAGGAGAAGCACGTCCAACTACTGTCACTTTACAACTAGCAGACAGATCCATCGCATATCCAGAAGGTAAGATTGAGGATATTCTAGTTAAAGTTGACAAATTCATTTTCCTTGCAGATTTCATTGTCCTGGACTATGAGGCAGACAAGGAGGTACCCATCCTGCTAGGTAGACCATTTCTAGCCACAGGTAGGGCACTAATAGACGTGCAAAAAGGTGAGTTAACTATGAGAGTTCATGATGAAGAGGTAAAATTTAGTGTTTACAAAGCTTTAAAATATCCCTCTGATTCTGAGTCTTGTGCTAGCATGGATGTTGTTGACTCACTAATGGAAGAACAATTAGAGCATGTACTGTTAACCAAGCATGCTAGTGAATATGTACAAATAGATGTAGATGATCTAAATGTAGCTGACATAATGAACATGCCTGTAAATAACCCTCAGCATGTATGTATGAATATAGATTTAACTGATAGAACTATTAACCCTCTGAAGCCCTCCATTGAGCATCCACCTGTTTTAGAACTGAAACCACTACCTACTCACCTCAAATATGCATATCTAGGAGATAATGACACACTGCCTGTAATTATTTCTTCTAAGCTAAGTGAACAGCATGAGGTTGATTTAATTTTACTGCTTAAGCAACATAGGAAGGCTATAGCATGGTCTATTGCTGATATTCGAGGCATTAGCCCTTCTTATTGCATGCATAAAATCATACTAGAGGAAGAGCACACACCTAGGGTAGATCACCAGCGTAGGCTAAACCCCTCTATGAAAGAGGTAGTGAAGAAAGAAATAATAAAGTGGTTAGATGCAGGAGTAATTTTCCCCATAGCTAGTAGCCAGTGGGTGAGCCCCATCCAATGTGTACCTAAAAAGGGGGGAATAACTGTGGTAGTCAATGAGAATAACGAACTAATTCCAACAAGGACTGTTACAGGGTGGAGGGTATGTATGGATTACAGAAAACTAAATAAAGAGACTAAAAAGGATCACTTCCCCATACCGTTTATTGACCAGATGCTAGACAGAATAGCTGGTAGAGCCTACTACTGTTTCCTAGATGGCTATTCAGGCTACAATCAAATAACTATAGACCCTAAGGATCAAGAGAAGACCACCTTCACTTGCCCTTTTGGAACGTTTGCCTTCCGCAGAATGCCTTTTGGCTTATGCAATGCACCGACAACTTTCCAGAGGTGCATGATGGCAATCTTCTCTGAGTTGGATGAGTCCATGATAGAAATATTCATGGATGACTTCTCAGTCTTTGGGGACTCATTTAAAACCTGTCTAGAAAACCTAGGACAAGTCCTGGCTAGGTGTGAAGAGACCAACCTAGTCCTTAACTGGGAAAAATGCCATTTTATGGTAGATGAAGGGATTGTCTTAGGACATCGAGTGTCAAGGGCAGGTGTAGAAGTGGATAGGGCAAAAATCGAGGTCATAGAAAAGTTGGTAGAGCCCCAGAATGTCAAGGCTATTAGGAGTTTCTTAGGGCATGCTGGCTTCTATAGAAGGTTCATCAAGGACTTTTCTAAGATGGCCAAGCCTCTATGTGAGCTTCTAGAGTTAGGTAGGCCATTCATCTTTTCTAAGGAATGTGTATCAGCTTGGAAAACCATTAAGGAAGCACTGGTCACAGCACCAATCATAGTAGGACCAAATTGGGATCTCCCATTTGAGATGCTATGTGATGCCAGTGACTATGCTGTAGGAGTCATGTTAGGACAGAAGATTGACAAGCTCACACATCCTGTCTATTATGCGAGTAAGACCTTGAATGAGGCTCAATGTAACTATACAACTACAGAGAAAGAGATGCTTGCTGTAGTATTTGCTTGTGAAAAATTTAGGAACTATATTGTAGGAACTAGGACCATTGTATATACTGACCATTCTGCTTTAAAATATCTTATGAGAAAGGCTGATGCTAAGCCTAGACTGATTAGATGGGTGTTATTGCTGCAGGAATTTGATTTGGACATTCGGGACAAGAAGGGTTGTGAAAATGTGGTTGCAGATCACCTGTCTCGATTGCAGCACAATTGCGAAAAAATTGCGGACCCCGCAATTTCTGATGCTTTTATAGATGAACATATCTTTGCTTTGACTCATCGTGATAACGATGAGGAACCTTGGTTCGCTGACATTGCTAACTTCCGTGCATCACAGGTATTACCAGTGTTCAAGGGAGGACAAGAGAAGAAAAGGTTCCTCCATGAAGCAAGGAAATTCATCTGGGATGACCCCATACTTTACAGGACCTGTGCTGATGGGTTGTTGAGGAAATGTGTTTCAGCTGCTGAAGCGAAGTCTGTGCTGCAGCACTGTCATTCATCTCCTTACGGTGGGCACTTTGGTGGCCAAAGGACAGCTGCGAAGGTCTTTCAGAGTGGCTACTACTGGCCAACAATCTTCAAGGACGCACATGATTACGCTCACAGCTGTGATGAGTGCCAAAGGACAGGTAATCTCAGTCGCAAGGATGAGATGCCCCTCACCTACATTTTAGAGTTAGAACTCTTTGATGTGTGGGGCATTGATTTCATGGGACCCTTCCCTCCATCATCAGGTAATCTATACATTCTAGTAGCAGTAGACTACGTGTCCAAGTGGGTAGAAGCTAAGGCATGTCCTAATAATGATGCTAAGACAGTCACTAATTTCTTGCATAGGCACATTTTCACTAGATTTGGGACTCCTCGTGCTATCATTAGTGATGAGGGGTCACATTTCATTAATAAAGCTATGGAGAAGATATTGGCTAAATATAACATTAGGCATAGAGTAGCTACTCCCTATCACCCACACTCAAATGGTCAAGCTGAAATTTCAAATAGGGAAATTAAGAACATCTTAGAGAAGGTAGTCAAACCAAATAGACAAGACTGGTCTTTCAAGCTTGAGGATGCACTTTGGGCTTATAGAACAGCATATAAGACACCTCTAGGCATGTCTCCCTATAGGTTGGTATATGGCAAGGCTTGTCACTTGCCACTTGAGTTAGAAAACAAGGCATTTTGGGCCATGAAAGAATTAAATTTTTGTGTGAAGGATGCAGGGACACTAAGATCTTTACAGCTACATGAACTTGATGAGCTTAGGCACATGGCCTATGAGAATGCCAAGATGTATAAAGAAAAGACAAAAATATGGCATGACAGTAGACTTAGGATCAAAGACTTTAAGAAGGGCCAACTTGTATTGCTATTTAATTCACGATTAAAGCTATTTCCAGGCAAATTAAAGTCTAGATGGTCAGGTCCCTTTATTATTACTAATGTCTTTGTTCATGGTGCCATAGAGATTAAAAACTTGCAGCAAGGACAGCCGTTTATGGTCAATGGTGCTAGGTTGAAGCACTACTATGAGGAAGGGGATGTAAAGACTCTCTCGGCCTTCCTCTTGACTGAAGCATGACAAAGAGAACGAGAGAGAACGAGTGGTTACTGTGCTCGTTTAGTCAAGGCCAATGCCTTAGTTTATTTATTTTTTTTTTTTTTCTGTTTTTTTTTCGATGATCGTTTGTACGTTTTGTGGTGTAATTTTAATTGCGTATTTAATGTTTGTTTTGTTTGTTTTTGTAGGGAATCGAAAGAGGGAATCAAGGGGAGTAAATCGCACTTTAAAAATCAAGAATCGGTTGGGCCAATTAAAAGATACGGGCGATCAAAGTTTGGATTTTGTATGAAATCTTGTCCCTAGAATTGCGAAAATATTGCTGACTCCGCAAAAAGAGCCGTTGGGATTTCATCCGTTGCTTTTATAGCCGTTAGAAGGCGCCCGTTTGATACGATCTTCTCATTCTTTGCTCTCCAAGATTTCTGCGATTCTCTCCACCTTTGATCTCTCTCTCCAAACCTCCAAGATTCGACCATGGTTTCCACTAGGGCTGAGAGATCCGCCGCCAAGAAGAAGGCCGACGACGCAGCTGAAGCGGCTGCGAGGGAAGCGCTTCTCACCCTTGCTGATCAGGGTGCTGTACGCACTGGCCGTCTTGGCAAGCTTCCTATTCGTAGGAAGAAGTGGAGGGTGGTAACTGAAATCCCTGCTGGCCCATCTGAACCAATGGGCACGCCCACGAAGCGCCGGTGGACTGTCAAGACTGCCGCCGGACCAAGCAAATCCAAGACTCCCTCTGTGGCGAGTCAAGAATCTGATCGTGCATCCCACGAGTCAGCTAAAGAAGGTGCGACGCCGTCTGCATCACCTGTGCGCAGCCCTCTGCCGTCTGAATCACCTGTGCGCAGCCCCCTGCCATCTGAACCAGTGCCAAGCACCGAATCATCACCGCCTGCGCAGAGCGCCGAGTCATCTCCAGCGCCTCAGAGTGCTGATCTACCACCTGCGGCTGTGCAGAGTCCTGAGTTGCCGTCTTCGCCATGGAGTTCTGCGCATACCCCGTCAGCAGAGCACAATTCTCCACGGCCTGATCCGGAATTCCCTTATGGGGATTACCAAGAATCCACGCAAGGCAGTGGAGAGGCAGAAGAAGAAGAAGTCTTCTCTCCCATGAGAGAAGACAGCCCTGATGAGCCTGCACAGCAAACGCCTGCTGATGATTCTATGGAGGAGACGTTGGGGGCCTGTTTCCCACAACTCCAGGCGAGGCAGAAGGCCAAGAAGAAGGCCAACAAGGAGGCCAAGAAAGCCAAGAGAGCCAAGAAACTGAAGAAGAAGAAGGCCAAGCGAGTGCCTTCAGCAGAAGAAGACAGTACTGAGCCTTCGCTCAAACGCCTCAAGGTGGAGGCTGCTGAATCTTCCAAGCCAGCTGATAAGGGGAAGGCTAAACTCTACCCCGAAGATGAACCTCCATCAGTGAGATATGTCTCGTCTGATGCTGAATCAAGGGGCGTGGAGCTGAGGAAAAGGGACCTGTTGCACGAGAAGGGGTTCCTTGATCGCCTAGCTGACCTGCCGCAGTTCTTGCGCGCAGGGGTGATCAACCATGGCTGGGAGGAATTCTGTCGACCTCCCAATCCAGCATACACAAGCATGGTGTATGACTTCTATGCGAACGTGCTCAGCCCTGAGGATGGCCTGTCTGTGGTCAGAGGGGTGGAGGTTGATTTCTCAGCCAAAGCCATTAATGAAGCATTTGGTCTAAGGGGCCAGCCTCACACAGATTACGCCCGGATAGTTGATGAGCCGACCGAGGCTGTGCTGGAAGAAGCCATCCGCACCATTGGCCAGCCTGAGGCCTCCTGGACAGTCTCACGCAATGGGCGGCACACGCTCATGAGTGCCAACCTCACGGCTAAGGCAGCTGTGTGGTTCTCTTTCGTCAGAAGAAGACTCTCCCCAGTGACTCATGAGACTACAATTAACCAGAGCCGTTCGCTGCTGGTTTATGCTATCATGAGAGGTCTCACGATCAACGTGGGAGAAGTCATCAATGCTGCCATAGCCGAGTGTGCTAAAAAGGGTAAGGGGCCATTATTTTTCCCCAACATCATAACAAAGTTATGTTTGCTTGCAGGGGTTCCCACCGAGCGCTTGGAGCAGCAGCTGCCCTACACAGGCCATCTGGAGTTGCCTGCACACCTACGGCTGCGAAGAAAGGGCAACATGGAATTTGAGTTGGATAGGCTGGCTGCTGAGCAGTCCCTATCCATGGCCTGTTTGATGGACCTGCAGAGAAGAATGGCTCAATGGGCCAACTATGCGCAGGCGAGGGACAGAGAAGTTGCAGACCAATTGGGGTGCATCTTCCCAGACTTCCCCACCAACCTCCTAACTCCATGGGTGCCCCCACGACCAAGGCGACCAGATGAGGATGATGAGAATTGAGTGCTGGTTTGAAGAGCACTAGAGGGAGTATTACTGATCCCTAAAGAAACAAAAGACAATTTTCCTGCTTTTTGATAGAGTAATGTATATTATGCTGTTTTTTGGTTAAGTTTTGATCTGTTTTGGATGTTTAGTTTTATGTTTTTCCTTTTGCTTAGGATAGTCTGATGTTAGTTGATTAGGTAGGATAGTTTAGTTTTATTTTTAGGATGCATGAGTAACGGGAAAAAGCATGCTAGGGGCCTGAGTTAATGTTAAATCTGCCCAGATTGTATTGCGAAATAATTGCGGTTCCCGCAATTTTTGTGACTGATTGCATGTTTTTGACTGCCCGTTTAGTTAGGCTGTGATCTGTTAAATTCTATCTTTTGCTGCTAGCATGACTACCTTATAGAGCTGATCTTGAAGCATGCTGGATGAGTGTCATAGGACACCTTTTGATAGTTTAAATTTGCCTCTGAATAGTGCTCAGCATGCATAAACCATAAGTCCTTAAACCTGTCTGTTATGTTCAAATTTTCTGCTGCTGGGATAGTTGCTTCTAGAATGTTTTGCCTATGCCTAGGATGTTTAGATTCTCTTTGTTTTACTTTAGACTAGATGCTTCTAGGACAAGTTTGGGGGTGTGCCACCTCAAACACTCATTGGGGACAATGAGTAGTTGAAGTTTGGGGGAGGCCACCCTAGGCCTAGGAACATTCCTCTCTTCCTTAAGACATAAGCATTCTTCTTCTCCTAAAAAAATTTTTGTGATAAATAGAAAAAGTGAAAAATAGAATAAAGAGGGGAGTCTTTCTCAAGTTGCTGAGTAATCAGTGCCAAGTGTGTAAACCACAAGTGGCATTGCATCAAAAGGCAAACCAAGGGGAGACTCCACCTAAGTAAAAAAAAGAAAGAAAAAAGAAATAGGGGAAGAAGAATGTGTGCTTGGGAGTTATAATCTTGTGGCTTAGATGTCCTATGAAAAAAGAACTCTGATCCTTAATGAGCTAAGCACAAGGTTGTAGCTTTTAGGTTTGTCTAGGGAGATGAATGTTTATCCAATGTAGTGATGCCAGGGTTTAGGTTGTTCTCTATAAAGTACCACTGTCACTGTTAATACTAAGACTGGCATGACTCTAAGGAATCCTAGACACATTAAAAATAAGCTGGAAGCATGTACTGAGTCTGGAGTAAAGCTTGGTAGAATTTGAAACCTTAGGGATAGTAGCATGATATCATAGAAGTAGTTAGATCAGTAGTAGGGGGTCAACAAAAGCAGTGGGTATAGTAGGCAGGTGAAGTCAGAAGAGGCTAGACAAGAGGCTAGTTCTAAACTTGGAAGTGTGTCACAGGACAGCACTGCTAGAGACAAGAATATAAGGGAGTTAGTGAGTAGATAAAAGAAGAAGAAACAGCAGCCTAAGTAAGTCCTTAGTATGCTTGAGGACAAGCAAAGCCTTAAGTTTGGGGGTGTGTTAAGTCTCTGAAAGTGACTTATTTAGGACCCATTTAGCTTAAGAAGATGTACACATTTAGGTGTTTTTGTGAGCATTTAGCCTAAACCTATGCTTTAATATGAGAATTAGAAGAAGGTAGCTAATATAGGACTTATGCACAATAGGTAGGAAAAGGGGTGAAAACCGGAGAAAAGAATGAAAAAATAACCCTTGCGAATGCATTGCGGAATAATTGCGGTGGCCGCAATTATTCAAGTTAAAACCGTAAGTTGGCTGACATTTTTCTGTTTAGATCCGACTTTTCAGGGATTCGTTCTTTCTCCTCCACCCATTCTGATATACGACGTTGAAGATTGATGGTTCTCCTTGGCCCAATCGCACCTGCAAACTACTATAAAAGGGGGCCAAAGTCGGAGGTTCAGTCATCATTCAACGTGCAGAAGTCTTCTCACAGTCCACCATTTCTCTCGATTTTCCCTTGCCGTCTGTTGGAGTGAGGTTCTCAGCTTTTGGAGTCGATAATCTGATAGGAAGGAGAGAAGATTCTTCTTCTCTCTCGATTGGATTCATCCAAGCACGGCTGAATTCTCATCACCATCATTCGAGGCGACTGCCACGAAGATTTCCAGCACACCTTTACTGTTTTCTGCTCTTTCCTTCTCAATTCCATTTCTGTTCAATGTTGTTCTTAGCTTAGTCATTTACTTATTGCATTTCGTTGTTGTCTGCCTTGAATTCATTCTGTTTAAGCTTTCCTTTGTCATTCAAACACTTGAAGTAATCGAAGTAAGTTTCTGCATTTCACAGTTATTCCTTATTCTGCTACGAGTTTGGCTTGCTGTTTTACACACTTTTCCCTTCTAAGCATGTCTACTTTATCTTATATTTCTGTTCTTCATATATCTATGAGTAACTAAATTCACTTAGGGGCATGCTAATGACAGAACTATAGGCTAAAAAACGTAAGTCAAGTAGGTAGATCAACACTCGAACATTGATTGTATGTAAGCTTCATCCCACGGGCAATTTCGATTGGCCATCCATTTTGTCCAAAGAACTCCTAACCTCTGGAAGGAGTAAGAGTTCAGAGTCATATAATCATGCTAGCCTTCCATGGTAATCAGGAAACGGCCTAGGAATAGGCGTTTCCCTAGTACAAACTGAACACTCCTGTTTTAACAAGATGCTTAAGACCTTACTTTGAAGTCGAGTAAACTTGAGTCTCTCATGCATGGAATCGGACGATACTTGAGATAGAGTGAGTTTGATGTCTAGAGAGTTGATCCAAAGCTTGATAATCGTAATAAAATGCCTATAGGATAGTCATTAGTAGCCCTTAATTCACCCTTTTAATCAATTTCGCTGCCATTTAATTGCGGAAACATTGCGGTCCACGCAATTCTGCCAAATTTCCATTCTGTTTAGCTGTTTTCTTTCTCGTTTATTAATTCCATCTCTTATCCTTTGCATCTAATTTCAACTTGTTTTTGTTTATGTTATATCCCTCTACACATTCAGCAAAAAGTAGTTAATTAAAAACCAATTTTAACCCATCAAATTCATCCCATCTTTCTTAACATTCACACTTCGCGAATAGCTAAAAACAAGTCTCTGTGGAAAAAACGAATTAAATATACTCACTACTTGCTGTAAGACCATGTATGCTTGCATGTTCTAAGTGCTCTCTCTACCCTTTTGCATATTTATCTTTACACATTGAGCACGCAACACTAGGCGCTGTCCGGAATCTGTGCGCGCGCGCCCGCGGCGCCTAGGCGCTGACTTATGGCGCCTAGGCGCTATTCTGACGCAGAAATGGGTATTTAAGCCCATTTTCTGATTTTAGGTCATTATCCTATTCTTTTCCCCCTCGGGATTGCCGTTTTTCTCTCTCTTTTTCTGGTTTTTACCCATTTTTGGGTTGTATGAAGGAGACAACCTCCATGAATGCTTGGGCAAACTTCATCTCCATGGATAGCTAGAGGTTAGTGGTTGATTAGTTAAGTTTAGGGATTGATTACTTTTGTATTAGGTGAGGTTTAAGCTTAATTGAATATGTTTAGCATGAATGAATGAATTTCTTGCATCCCTTGGTCTGTATTAAGAACGACTAACTTGCCTTTCCGATTAGGAGTGACGTCCATAATTAGTTACGCATGCTTAGTGGGCTAATATTGATTTTTGACAAACCTCAATACTTAGTAGCGAAAGTCTAGCTCGTGGCTAATCAATTCGAACCCAAGTGACGTTGGGGATAGGAATTGATTAACGTTCTCACGGCGGGCTTAAGACTAAGAGATAAATCGAATTAATTTTAGGATTAGTTCGTCTCAATGATACCCGTTACTGTTCGTTAATTAATTTAAGAGTCATGAACTTAGATTAATTAGTGGGCATGTTTAATTAGGATTGCACTCACCTAATTAATTCATTGGGATGTTTTGGACCCGTTTGGGACATAACATTTTGTGTGCATGAAACGTCTCGGCTAATTCACATGTTAATCAATGAACCGAAATACATTAGATCAATCCCGACACTTGCTAATCAATCGATTTCGTCAATTTCATACTTCCCGTTTTATTTCTCCGTTAGCTTAAATTCAGTTTTCGCCACTGTTTTTCCCTTATTTTCCGTTAGCTTAAATTCTGTTTTTGTTACTTTGTTTTTCCAAACAAAATCCCCCCATTTTATCATTGCAAATTTAGTTCAATTAATTTAGGATTATTGATCACTCCCTGTGGATCGACCCCGTTACCACTTAGCTCCAAATTGCTCGGTGCATTCGGGTTTATAAATTTCATTTTGGCGGGTCTCGACAACCCGAAATTTGTGAACGTACAAAAGTTCACTACCAAAATTGGCGCCGTTGCCGGGGAGTAAAATATAATCTTACTTGATTGGATTTTATTTGTTTTGAGTTTTTTTTATTTTATTTTATTTTTCTTTTGTAAATAATTTTATTTCTTTTTATTTTTTATTTTCTTGGTTTCTGTTTATTTTTATTCGTCTTGTACAGTATGACCCGTTTCTTTTAAGTTTTGGTGTACAGTTTTATTTTAAATTTTGAGGAGAGTGGAAGAGATGGAGGCTGAGGCTAATTTTGAGGATCAAAGGACCATGAAGCAGTTGGCATTACCGGACGTAGACCGCCAACCATTGTGTATTGTGTATCCGGTAGTTCCAGGTAATTTTCAATTAAAATCTGGATTAATTAACCAACTACCTTCTTTTTGTGGTAATGCAGGTGAGGATCCTCAGAAGCATCTTAAGGAATTCCATCTGGTATGTTCGGGAATGATGCCCCAAGGAGTGACTGAAGACCAACTGTGCTTAAGGGCCTTTCCTTTCACTTTGAAGGAAAAGGCAAAAGACTGGCTGTATTGTCTTCCATCTGGGTCTGTCTCGACATGGAACGGACTGAAGGGCCTATTTTTGGATAAGTACTTCCCTGCCTCAAAAGCCACTGAAATCCGAAGTCAAATCTGTAGGATCACGCAGGGAGCTGAGGAGAATTTATTCGAATGTTGGGAGCGGTACAACCGACTGTGCGGGAGCCACCCCAATCACCAGATAGCTGAGCATCTCCTCATTCTGTATTTTTACGATGGTATGCTTCCTCGAGACCGCCAGATGATCGATGCTGCTAGTGGAGGATCTCTCCTTGATAAGACGCCCGTGGAGGCCAGAACTCTGATCTCTAATATGGCGGGTAACCTTCAGCAGTATGGTGGTGGAGGAGTGGAGAATGCCCGCCTCTCAAAGGAACTGAACGAGCTCAAAGCCCAAGTACTCGAGGTAAGTAACTCACTTCTCATTGTAGCCCAAAGCTTACAAAGATCTCAATCTTCTGTTGCAGACCGAAATGTCGAGGAGATGGTGAGTTCTTACTTGGGGAAATTTTCGGCCATGTTTGAGAGTACTGGAGTTCAAGTGCTAGGTCTGGCTGATACAATGAAGAGGCTAGATGAAAGGCTCAGTAAGGTGGAGGATCAGTGCTCACGGATACCGCCGCAACAACCGATGGCGAACACTTGTGAGCAAGTGTGCGCCATAACCTTGAGAAGCGGGAAGGAAATCTCTACACCAGTGGAGGAGAGTCCTGAACCAAGATGGAAAGGGGTAAATTTTGATCCCACCTGTACTAGAGTGTATGTGCCTAAAGCCCCCTTCCCAAGTAGATTGATGGAACCTCCAGCCCAGTTGGAGAGCGAAAAGAAGAAAAGTCCTCCAGTTGTTCCAAAATATGTGCCCAAGCCTCCCAACCCAAGAAAACAGCTGAGTCCCAGGATCATTGAAGAAGAGGACCAAAATGAGGAATCTCCTGTGCCTAAGCAAAATTGTGTTCCAGTTGCGCCATTCCCAAGTAGGCTTGCTAAGCCAAAGCCTAAGGTTGATGAGGAAGATAAAGAAGTCTTGGAGACTTTTAAGAGGGTTGTGGTGAACATTCCCCTTTTGGAAGCCATCAAGCAAATCCCTAAGTACTCGAGGTTTCTTAAGAGTTGGTGCACCTCCAAAAGGAAGAAAAAGGCGGAAGAAGAAGTGAAAAGCTTGAATGACTCAAGAATGTCCAACATTGTTCTACCAACGAAATGCAAGGATCCAGGTAAGTTTACTTTACCTTGCATATTAGGGGACAAAATGATTCATGATGCCATGTTAGATCTAGGATCATCAGTTAATGATGTCTTATGATGTTTTTCAAGATCTTAAATTGAAATATATGCATAGATCTGGTGTTATAGTGCAACTGGCTGATAAATCATTTGTGCATCCTATGGGAAAAGTTGAAGATATTCTTGTTAAAGTTAACAATATGTACTTCCCCGCTGACTTTCATGTGCTTGAAATGAATGAAAACTCATCTTGTATGCCCACGTCAATTCTTTTAGGACGTCCTTTCATGAAAACTGCTAAGGTTAAAATTGATGTGGATAAAGGAGTCTTATATGTTGAATTCGATGGGGATAAGAGTGAGTTTAAAATGGATGCATTAACTGATGAACCTGATGGGAATGTGAATGTGGAAACTGTGAATGCACTGTTTGGGAATGATGTTGTTAGTGTGCAGGAGAAGCCTAGGAAATACTTTTCTGTGGACTTTGGCAGGAAGGATGGATATAGGAAGATGGATGGAGTATCTTCCAAGATGTTGGACTATGGATGAGTAGAGTCCGAGAATACAGTCGAGCAATCGACTTTAAAAATTTGCGCTTCTCGGAGGCACCCGAGTTTGAACTGTTATTTCTGTTCGTTTTGGTTTATTACTTTTAGTAGTTTAGTTTTTAATACTTGCTTGCTTGTTTTGTTTCGTTTTTTTTCTTAGGAGAATAAGGAGATTGCCCGGCTTATGGACCTTAAATTGGGAAGAAAAGATAGCGCTCTCTCTCCGCCAACCTTGCAAAGATCAGGGAAGTTCTCGTGTTCCCTTATTTTGCTCGTTTATTGCTTTATCTGATGGTTGATGCATTGAGGACAATGCATCTCTCTAAGGTTGGGGGTGGTTTGTCTGTGGACTTCTGCGTAGTTATCGAGCATGGGTTTTCTCTGATTTTGAAGTGTCGTAGTCTAAATTTGCATGTTGTTCGATGAGGACAATCTAAGATGTGCTTTTAAAATCTTCGTAGTTGCATAATAGGAGAAGCATGAGATTATATGCGTTAATTGAGCATTTTTCGAAAATTTTTAAAATTTTTGCCGTTGCTTCCTTGCATCTATCGAGCACATAGCATCTTATTCTGGACTATGTAGGCTTAGAATTGCTTTATTTAGCCCGAAATCATGTTGTCACCCCGAAAGGCACCCTTAGGGAAGGCTTGATGCATGATAGGTTGTAATAGGTTAATTGAATCGTAGCGAAGCTATTGCCTAGTAAAAAAAAGCAAGCATGAAAATAAAAGCTCCTGAGATGCTCCTCCTTCTTAGAATCGCGACTAAGAAGTGAGCATTAGTCCTTAAAAATGTGAGGCTTGCCCGTAGTCAGATACATTGTGCAATGGAATTGCAGGTAAGCTGGAACGAAGGCAAGCTTGACATGTTAGGCTCTCTTGGAGGAGAAAAAGAAAGAAAAAAAAAAAAAAAAAAAAAAAAAAAAGTAAAAATTTAGCAAGTTCAAAAGAAAAAGAATTAGGCCTTTTAATTTGTTACTCTCTTGATTGTTGAAAAGCCGTAGACTGTTCTGTATTGCTAGAAGTAGGGGGAAAACGTGATGTAAGGTTGCATAAAGTTTTTCCGAGTCTATGAGAGCTAGAATATGTTTGCTGAACACACACGCACGTAGGGGAGTAACGGTTAGATTTTCGAAGGATTCTCAATCAGTGCATGCGATTAATTGCTTTCTTGTTAAGTAAATGCCCTGATCTTTGAAGCATTGAGGTTTGAGTCGATAGCATGCAAAATTTAGTTCTGTGGTGATAATTTAAGAATAGCCTTGCTCGAGGACTAGCAAGATTTAGGTCGGGGGTATTTTGATAGCTCTAAAATAGAGCTATAATTATAGACTTAATTCTAGCTAAATGCCATGCTTAATTCAATTAAATCTACTTATTTTAGGTATTTCGTGGAAAAGAGCTCGGGAAGTCAAATTATGAATTTCAGGGCTAAATCGGTCATTTAAGAGGTTTCGGGAAGTGTTCGGGTCAAAAAGATAGGCCAAACGGAGTTCGGGAGCAAAAACGACCCAAAATGGGGTTTAGACCCGAGAGGTCAGCGCCCAGGCGCCGGCGCCCAGCGCCCAGGCGCCAAGCACCAGCAGCGCCCCAGCGCCCACGTCCGCGCGCGCATCGCCCAGCACCAGCCGCACGCCCACGCCCGCGCGCCCGCTCCGCCGCCCGTCATCGAAGGTCCGCGCGCGCCGCCTCGCCCGATCCGCCCGCGCGCCCCAGCGCCCGTGTCCGCCGCGCGCCATCGCCTCGCCCGCGCGCGCTCGCCTGCCCACGCCCGTGTCCGCGCGCTCACCCTAGCCATGACTGTATTTGACCGTCATTAAAAGTCCCAAAAATGCCCGTCCTTAAAAGTCAAAGAAATTCTTGATTTTATAATTTTTTCCAGAGAGCTCAGCGCCTAGGCGCTGTCCGGAATCTGTGCGCGCGCGCCCGCGGCGCCTAGGCGCTGACTTATGGCGCCTAGGCGCTATTCTGACGCAGAAATGGGTATTTAAGCCCATTTTCTGATTTTAGGTCATTATCCTATTCTTTTCCCCCTCGGGATTGCCGTTTTTCTCTCTCTTTTTCTGGTTTTTACCCATTTTTGGGTTGTATGAAGGAGACAACCTCCATGAATGCTTGGGCAAACTTCATCTCCATGGATAGCTAGAGGTTAGTGGTTGATTAGTTAAGTTTAGGGATTGATTACTTTTGTATTAGGTGAGGTTTAAGCTTAATTGAATATGTTTAGCATGAATGAATGAATTTCTTGCATCCCTTGGTCTGTATTAAGAACGACTAACTTGCCTTTCCGATTAGGAGTGACGTCCATAATTAGTTACGCATGCTTAGTGGGCTAATATTGATTTTTGACAAACCTCAATACTTAGTAGCGAAAGTCTAGCTCGTGGCTAATCAATTCGAACCCAAGTGACGTTGGGGATAGGAATTGATTAACGTTCTCACGGCGGGCTTAAGACTAAGAGATAAATCGAATTAATTTTAGGATTAGTTCGTCTCAATGATACCCGTTACTGTTCGTTAATTAATTTAAGAGTCATGAACTTAGATTAATTAGTGGGCATGTTTAATTAGGATTGCACTCACCTAATTAATTCATTGGGATGTTTTGGACCCGTTTGGGACATAACATTTTGTGTGCATGAAACGTCTCGGCTAATTCACATGTTAATTAATGAACCGAAATACATTAGATCAATCCCGACACTTGCTAATCAATCGATTTCGTCAATTTCATACTTCCCGTTTTATTTCTCCGTTAGCTTAAATTCAGTTTTCGCCACTGTTTTTCCCTTATTTCCCGTTAGCTTAAATTCTGTTTTTGTTACTTTGTTTTTCCAAACAAAATCCCCCCATTTTATCATTGCAAATTTAGTTCAATTAATTTAGGATTATTGATCACTCCCTGTGGATCGACCCCGTTACCACTTAGCTCCAAATTGCTCGGTGCATTCGGGTTTATAAATTTCATTTTGGCGGGTCTCGACAACCCGAAATTTGTGAACGTACAAAAGTTCACTACCAACAGATTTCTCAGTTAAGTCAATATTCATACAAACATGCTGAGGGTTATTTACAGATATGTCCATCATCTCAGCTATGTTTAAGTCAGTTAATTCTAATCCTACATATTCATGAGCATGCTTAGTCAACAATTCATGCTCCAATTGTTCTTCCATTAATGAATCTACAATGTCCATACTAGCACAAGATTCAGAGTCAGAGG
This sequence comes from Herpetospermum pedunculosum, assembly GCA_028017165.1. Classification (NCBI taxonomy): domain Eukaryota; kingdom Viridiplantae; phylum Streptophyta; class Magnoliopsida; order Cucurbitales; family Cucurbitaceae; genus Herpetospermum; species Herpetospermum pedunculosum. The sequence goes on from CM051526.1 coordinate 15,977,272, forward strand.
GGTACCTTAAGGCTTTATACACACTAAATTTCACCTCTTCATCATGAACCCTCATAGTGAGCTCACCTTTTTGGACATCTATCAGTGCCCTACCTGTGGCTAGAAATGGTCTACCTAACAGGATGGGGACCTCCTTGTCTGCTTCATAATCCAGGATAATGAAATCTGCAAGGAAAATAAACTTGTCAACCTTTACAAGAATATCCTCAATCTTACCTTCAAAGTATGCAATGGATCTGTCTGCTAGTTGTAAAGTGACAGTGGTTGGACGTGCTTCTCCTATTCCTAGCTGGCGGAATAGTGATAGGGGCATGAGGTTTATGCTGGCTCCCAGGTCACAAAGAGCTCTGCCCACGTGCTTGCCTCCTAGCTCTACAGGTAAGGTGAAGGAACCAGGATCCTTCTCCTTCTTGGGTAGCTTGTTCTGGAGTATGGCACTGCACTCCTCAGTGAGATTTACTGTTTCAAACTCACCAATTATTTTCTTGTTAGTTATATTATCCTTCAAAAACTTTACATAAGAAGGCATAGACTGTAAAACCTCTACAAAAGGAATGTTAACATGCACTTGCTTAAGAATTTCTAAAAATTTGTTAAAGTGCACTTCCTGTTCTTGTTTTTTCTTTAGCCTTCTAGGAAATGGAGGTGGTGGCACATATGCAGACACTTCAGGTCGCCTTAGGATAGGTGGAGGCCTTGGAATTTCTTCTATTTCTTCTATGATTGGCTCCAGCCTTGATCCTGATGTGCTTGTTGGTGGTGGACCTTGGTTCGGCAGAGACTCTAGTGGAGCACTAGACTCAGTGTTCTCTACTCTCTTTGGTGTGTCCTTGGTGTTGCTTACCAATGGTCTACCACTTCTAAGTTCAATTGCTTGAACTTGCTCTTTACCATCTCTCCTTGGCACTTCAGTATCCGCAGGTAGTCTACTTTGGGGCCTACTTTTGATTTCATTGGCTAGTTGCCCTATTTGGTTCTCTAGGCTCCTAAGAGTAGCTTGCTGACTTTGTAAAGTGGCATCATTCTTGGCTATGTATTCCTTGAGTAAGTTTTCTACAGAAGATCCTACAGGTTGGTTGTATGGTTTTTGATACATGGATTGGTTATGTTGGGGAGTGAAACCAGGTGTTCCACTCGGTCTTGGTTGGTTAGGATTTTGATTAGTATTTTGTTGGCCACCCCATGACAGGTTTGGGTGGTTCCTCCAACCAGGATTGTAAGTATTAGAGTAGGGGTTGTTCCTAGGCTGCTGTTGGCTTCCCACATAGCAGACTGAGGCTGGATTACCAGGGCAGTATTCATACGGGTGCCCTTCCCCACAGAATCCACAGATAAGTGTCTCACCTTGACTTGGTTGGGTGCCCATTGAAATGGCTGTGGCGGTGTTGACACTTGTTTGGAGATTGGCTTGAGCCATTTGCTTAACTAGGTTGGTCAGGGCATTTATTTGGCTGCTCATTGCACTTAGAGCATCCTTGTCTTGAGCTCTAGTTGGCTCAACTGGATAATCTGACCACCTACAGTGAGATGCTGAGATCTTCTCCAAGATCTCATAGGCTTCGTTGTAACTCTTGGACAACATGGAACCTCCAGCAGATGAATTTAGAACTTGTCTGGTGCTGGGGTTGCATCCTTTGAAAAAGACCTCTATTTGGATACACCATGGGATGCCATGGTGTGGACATTTAAGAAGAAGATCTTTAAACCTTGTCCAAGCTTCGTGAAGAGACTCAGTGTCAGCTTGTTTGAACTTGATTATGTCATCACGAAAGGTAGAATTCCTGTCAGGTGGAAAGTATTTGACTAGGAATTTCTCTGCTAAGTCTGTCCAATTACGGACTGATCCTGAGGGTAATGAGTTTAACCACGTTTTGGCTTTGTCCCTCAAAGAGTAAGGGAAAAGGTATAGCCTCAAGGCTTCTTGGGAAACTCCAGGGATGATAAAGGTATCACTGACTCCTAAGAAGTTTCTAAGATGGTTGTGGGGGTCCTCATTTTTTACTCCAAACAATTGTCCCACAGTGGACAACATTTGGAACATCACTGGCTTTAACTCGAATGAGTTGGCAGTGATTTCAGGACGGATTATGCTGGGGTTCAGCTCCCCAGGCATAGGTACTAGGTAAGAGAGTATGGCGCTATCCTTGTCATTCGCTATTTCGATGGGGTTGCGAGTGACAGGCACCGGATTTGGAACTATTCCATCCATTTCTTCTTGAGACAATTGCGGAGGAATTGCGGTTCCCGCAATTATTGGAGGTATAGAGGGTTGGTTAAAGAGACGTTTCTTGGCTCTATTTCTGGCCCTAAGTAATCTCTCAGGCTCAGGATTGAACTCTAGATCACTACTTGAAGGCTCACTCATAAACTAACCCACTGGTACCTGCAAAAGAAATGAAACAGATCAGTTACAATAGACAATAAATTTGGTATTTCAAACTTAACAAACTTCGTTTTCACTTAAATAAATCCCCGGCAGCGGCGCCAAAAACTTGTTACGTGCTCAATGTGTTAAAATAAATAAGCAATAGGAGAGAGAGAGCACTCAGAACATGCAAGCATACATGATCTTATAGCAAGTAGTAAGTATTTTTTCATTCGTTTTCCCACAGAGATTTATTATAAGTTATTCATGAAGTGTAAAGTTAAGAAAGAATGGGTGGATTTGGTGGGGTAAAATTGGTTTTAAATTGTCTATTTCCTACTGAATACGAAGAGGGTAGCAACATAAACAAGTGCAAGTCAAAGTTAAACCCAAATGAAAAGAGACGAGATTAATAAAAGAAGAAGAAAACAGCTAAACAGAATTGTAGGCGTAGCAGAATTGCGGAAACAACAATTCTACCGCAATTTTAATAACAGCGAAAGTGTGTAAAATAGAGAAACAAGGGCTACTAACGACTCCTCTATAGGATTTTTCATACGATTCTCAAGCATTGGATCAACTCACTATGCATCAAACTCACTCAATCTCATGTATCTTCCGATTCCATGCATTAGATTCTTTAGTTTACTCATATCCAAGTAAGGTCTTAAGCATCTTGTTAAAGCAGAAAGTTACGGTTTGTACTAGGAAAACGCCTATTCCTAGGTCGTTTTCTGGCTACCTTGAAAGGCTAGCATGAGTGTATGACTCTGAACTCTTACTCCTTCCAGAGGTTAGGAGTTCTTTGGACAAAATGGATGGCCAATCGAAATTGCCCGTGGGATGAAGCTTACATACAATCAATGCTTCGAGAGCTATCCTACATGCTTGGTTCACGTTTTTTAGCCTATAGTATTGTCATTAGCATGCCCCTATGTGACTTAGTTACTCATGGATATAGGCAGAACATGAATAAGGGTTGAAACAGACATGCTTAGAAAGAATTTAAAGACACAACAGTGAGGAAAAACAGTAGATTGAAAAGGCAAGAAACTGTGAAATGCTGAACTTTGCTTTTGATTACTTGATTGTTTGAATGGACAAAGGAAAGCTTAAAGCCAATAACTTAAATACAGAAAGCAACGCAAAGAAATGAACTAGTCACTAGAACAGAAACAACAACTACACAATGCTGTAAAATAGAAAGAAAAGACAGAAAGCATGTAAATGAGCTTGGACGCCTCGTCGCAACCGCCTCGGCTGAAGGATGAGAAAGATCAGCTTTGCTTGGATGAATCCAATCGGGAGAGAAGATGAATCTCCTCTCCTTCCTATCAGATTATCGATTCCAACAGCTGAGCTTCGCAAACCAACAGACGGCAAAGAAAAACAGGAGAAAAGAAGGAGCTGCGAGAAGACTTCTACGCTTTCGGATGATGATTGAACCCTCGACTTTGACCCCCTTTTATAGTAATCTGCAGGTGCGTTTGGGCCAAGGAGAACCATCAATCTTCAACGTCGTACTTCAAAATGGATGGAGGAGAAAGAACGAATCCCTGAAATAACGGAAATTAACAGAAAAAGATCAGTCAACTTACGGTTTTCACTTGAAACATTGCGGTTTCAGCAATGTTTCCGCAATGCTATCGCAATGTGCATTTTTCATACTTTTCCTTCGGTTTTCATTCCTTTTCTTTCCTTTTGCACATAAGTCCTAATTTAGCTACCTTCTCTTAATTCTCATATATAAGCATAGGTTTAAGCTAAATCCTCTCAAAAACACCTAAGAGTGTGCATCTTTCTAAGCTAAATAAGTCCTAAATAAGTCACTTTTGGAGACATAACACATGTCCATTTGGTACGTTTGCTTTTCGCAGAATGCAATTCGGCCTCTGCAATGCACCAGCAACGTTCCAAAGATGTATATTGGCAATCTTCTTTGACCTAGATGAGTCCATAGTAGAGATCTTTATGAATGACTTCTCAGTATTTGGTGATTCCTTTAACCACTGTCTAGCCAATCTAGGACAAGTTCTCACTAGGTGTGAAGAAACCAACCTAGTTTTGAATTGGGAAAAATGCCACTTCATGGTGGAGGAAGGCATAGTATTAGGACATAGAGTGTCCAAAGCAGGAATAGAAGTCGATAGGGCCAAGATAGAAGTCATTGAGAAGTTAGTTGAACCTAAAAATGTCAAAGCCATAAGAAGTTTCTTAGGACACGCAAGATTTTATATGAGATTTATAAAAGACTTTTAAAAAATCTCTAAACCCCTTTGTGAGCTTCTAGAGCTGAATAGAACTTTTATCTTTTCAAATGAGTGTCTAATAGCATGGACCAAGCTTAAAAATGCCTTAGTCAAAACACCAATCATAATCGGTCCAAATTGGGACTTGCCTTTTGAATTGATGTGCGATGCAAGTGACTATGCAATTGGAGCTATGCTTGGCCAAAAGAGAGAAAAATTAACACACCCTATATATTATGCAAGTAAAACTTTGAATGAAGCTCAATGTAACTACACTACCACAGAAAAAGAAATGTTAGCAGTGGTGTTTGCATGTGAGAAGTTTAGGGCATATATTGTGGGAAATAAAACAATTGTTTATACTGATCATTCTGCAATAAAGTACTTAATGAGGAAGGCTGATGCCAAGCCTCGTCTAATTAGATGGGTGCTGCTTTTGCAAGAGTTTGATCTAGAAATCCGAGACAAAAAGGATGTGAAAATGTAGTTGCTGATCACTTATCAAGATTGCAGAGTCATTGCGAATCTATTGCGGAGCCCGCAATGACAGATTCTTTTATTGATGAACATGTTTTTGTTTTAGTACATTGTGATGAGGATGATGAACCATGGTTTGCTGATATTGCAAATTTTCTTGCCTCACAGGTGTTACCAGAATTCAGCAAGGGGCAGGATAAGAAGAAGTTCTTGAACGAGGCTAGGAAGTGTTGGGTTTTATGTCCTAAAACTCGTGGTTTGTAAACTGTTATGTTTGTAAATATTCTATTTAGAATAAAGAGTTATTAGTTTTATTCAGTAAAATAGTTTACTAGAATAAAGTGAAACGTGTGTTGTTTAACCTATACCAATGACCAACACCCTTGGCTGAATATGAGTACTTGAGCCTCATGTATGACATGATTGTGGATCAGGCTCAAGTAGTCAGTCAAAATGGTCTATAGTATTTAGATAAGGCTGGGTACCATATCCTAGTAACACTATTGGATGCGGCTCACTTTGTATTGTACAGAACGATGTGTTCCGAATCGTTCCACATGGAGATGTGAGAAGTGAGGGCGTCCTGTGTAAAGAGTTTACACAAGATCGAACCGCGTATTAAGTTACCCTCTCTTTATAACTCCGTTTACTGATTGGGACTGACTTATACACTTTGATGGCCTAGGTAACTCAAGCTTAATCCTGAGCTTGCTATGAACTCCTGCTTATTCAGAATTATCCTTTGACTTGTACGGGTGAGAGTGGCGGAACGCCCGCTCAATAAGCCTACCAACTTGGGGATAAAGCCGAATAAGTAGCTGGGGACATAGTGTAACAAGATTGGAATTCACTCCTAAGCCGCTCTTCAGGGTTAGTAGATAGGTTGTTCCCTTAATAGCTGACTCCGAGGCTTGAACAATGTGAGCTCACACTCTCATGTGATGAGAGAGTTATATTGATCTGATGGTTGGACCACAGATCTATTGTTCATTAGAGGTGTCAGTGGTACTTAAGGAACAAGATGTAATGTAGGGGTTAAACGGTTTAAATGACCCAGCTGTGATTACGAACAACTTGTGAAGGATCGACTTACCGATGACGGTTATATCAAGAGGACACAGTATATCTACAGTGAGGAGAGTGCAGCCCTCGGACTATAGTGGAGTCTCCGGGGGTTAACGAAAGTTGATTGATTCGGGTTAAAAGAGTTTTAACCGAATAATCTCGTATCGTTGGAGCTCATGATCTGTAGGTTCTTTAGGTTCTCATGGCTATCTCGGATAACGCCATGCAACAGTATAAAAGAAAAGAAAAATAATTTGAATTGTTCAAATTCAGTTTCTGGAAGGAGGATGAACATATTTAAATATGATTTAAATATGGGAATGGCCTAAAACATGAATAGGATTCATGTGAAAAAAGTCGGTTTTCGGAAACCTGAGTTTAATCTTATTATTTAATTAATATTTGATATTGAATTAAATAATAATTATTAATTAAAAAGTTTAATTAATAATTATATATATATTTATTTATTAAAAAGTTTAATAAATAAAATTATTATTATTATTTTTAATAATAATAATAATTATATATATATATATATATGTTAAGGGAATATATATATATATTGGGAGGTTGGCCTTCATTTTGGTAGAGGATGAGAATTTGAAGGGGTTTACAAATTGAAAGGGAATTCAATTTTCAAAGGAAGCTGAGGAAGGGTACACGTTTGTACAGAAAAGAAAATTAAGTTTTTTTCAGCCTCCTTTACCTTCATTTCTTCTTCTTCTTCCTTCTTTCTTTTCCTTTCTTTTCTCTTCTTTTCGGAGTCCCACAACTCCGTTGCGCTGCTGTTGCGTGCCCAATGTGTTAAAATAAATAAGCAATAAGATAGAGAGAGCACTCAGAACATGCAAGCATACATGATCTTATAGCAAGTAGTAAGTATTTTTTCATTCGTTTTCCCACAGAGATTTATTATGAGCTACTCGTGAAGTGTTTTGTTAAGAAAGAATGGGTGGATTTGAGGGGGTAGAATTGGTTTTAAATTGTCTAATTTCTAAGGAATATGTAAAGGGTAGCAACATAAACAAGTGCAAGTCAAAGTTAAACTCAAATGAAAAGGGAAGAGATTAATAAACGAAGAGGAACTTAGCTAAATAGAATTTTAAACTTAGCAGAATTGCGGAAACAACAATTCTACCGCAATATTACTAACAGCGAAAGTGTGTAAAATGGAGAAACAAGGGCTACTAACGACTCCTCTATAGGCATTTTCTCACGATTCTCAAGCATTGGATCAACTCACTATGCATCAAACTCACTCAATCTCATGTATCTTCCGATTTCATGCATTAGATTCTTTAGTTTACTCATGTCCAAGTAAGGTCTTAAGCATCTTGTTAAAGTAGAAAGTTATGGTTTGTACTAGGAAAACGCCTATTCCTAGGTCGTTTTCTGGCTACCTTGAAAGGCTAGCATGAGTGTATGACTCTGAACTCTTACTCCTTCCAGAGGTTAGGAGTTCTTTGGACAAAATGGATGGCCAATCGAAATTGCCCGTGGGATGAAGCTTACATACAATCAATGCTTCGAGAGCTATCCTACATGCTTGGTTCACGTTTTTTAGCCTATAGTATTGTCATTAGCATGCCCCTATGTGACTTAGTTACTCATGGATATAGGCAGAACAGAAATAAGAGGTGCAGTAGACATGCTTAGAAAGAAATGAAAGACAAAACAGCAAAGCAAAACCGCAAATTGCAAAGATAAGAGACTGTGAAATGAAGAATTGTGCTTTGATTTCTTGATTGTTTGACTAGACAAAGGAAAGCTTAAAGTGAATAACATAAAGACAGAAAGCAACGAAATGAAATGAACTAGTCACTAGAAAAGAAACAACAACTAAACAGAGCTGGAAAGTAGAAATAAAAGACAAAAAGCAGGTAATTAAGCTTGAACGCCTCGTCGCAACCGCCTCGGCTGAAGGATGAGAAAGATCAGCTTTGCTTGGATGAATCCAATCGGGAGAGAAGATGAATCTTCTCTCCTTCCTATCAGATTGTCGACTCCAACAGCTAAACTTCGCAAACCAACAGACGGAAAAGAAAAACAGGAGAAAAGATGGAGCTGCGAGAAGACTTCTACGCTTTCGGATGATGCTCAAACCCTCAACTTTGACCCCCTTTTATAGTAATCTGCAGGTGCGTTTGGGCCAAGGAGAACCACCCATCTTCAACGTCATACTTCAAAAATGGATGGAGGAGAAATAACGAATCCCTGAAATAACGGAAATTAACAGAAACAGATCAGTCAACTTACGGTTTTCACTTGAAACATTGCGGTTTCAGCAATGTTTCCGCAATGCTACCGCAATGCTTATTTTTCATTCTTTTACTTCGGTTTTCAATCCTTTTCTTTCCTTTTGCACACAAGTCCTAATTTAGCTACCTTCTTCTAAATCTCATATATAAACATAGGTTTAAGCTAAATCCTATCAAAAACACCTAAGAGTGTACATCTTTCTAAGCTAAATAAGTCCTAAAAAGGTCACTTTTGGAGACGTAACACACCCCCAAACTTAAGGTTTTGCTCGTCCTCGAGCAATCTAAGGACTTGCCTAGGCTGCTGTTTCATCTTCTTTAACCACTTACTGACTCCCCTACATTCCTATCTATAGCAGTGCTGTCCTGTGACATACTTCTAAGTTTAAAACTATCCTCTTATCTAGCTTCTTCTGACTTCGCACGCCTAATACTCCTACTGTTTCATTAACTCCCTACGACTGATCTACTTGCTTTTATCATATCATGCATCTATCCCTAAGGTTTCAAATTCTACCTAGCTTTACCCCAGACTCAGTACATGCTTCTAGTTTTTTATTTTTGCCTTGCCTAGGATTCCTTAGAGTCATGCCAGTCTTAGTATTAACAGTGACAGTAGTACTTTTAGAGAACAACCTAAACCCTGGCATCACTACATTGGACATACATTCATCTCCCTAAACACCCCTACAAGCTACAACTTTGTGCTTAGCTAATTGAGGATCAGAGTTCTTTTTATTCAGGACACCCAAGCCACAAAGTTGCAACTCCTAGGTATACATTCTTCTTCCCTATCTCTTCCTTTTTTCTTTCTTTCTTACTTAGGTGGAGCCTCTCCTTTGGTTGCCTTTTGATGCAATGCCACTTGTGGGTTACACATTTGGCACTGATTGCTCAGCAACCTAAGAGAGACACCCTTCTTTATTCTATTTTTCATTTTTTTTTTTCACCTCATCATTTTTTTTTGTAAAGGAGAAGAAGAATGCTTATGCTTTAAGGGAGAGAGGAATGTTCCTAGGCCTAGGGTGGCCTCCCCCAAACTTAAACTACTCATTGTCCCCAATGAGTGTCTGAGGTGGCACACCCCCAAACTTGCCCTAGAAGCATCTAGTCTAAGGTAAAACAAAGAGAATCTAAAAGCCCTAGGCATATACAGAACACTCTAAAAGTAAATATCACAGCAGCAGAAATTTACAAAAACAGGCAGGTAAGGACTTAAAGCTATGCATGCTGAACACTTTTTAGAGGTTAATTTAAACTATCAAAGGGTGTCCTATGACACTCATCCAACATGCTTGAAGATAAGCTATATAAGGTAGACAAGATAGCAGCAAAAGACAGAATTTAAACAGAACCAACCTAGCTAAACAGTTAGTCAAAAGCATGCATTTACTAATAAAAATTGCGGTTTCCGCAATTATTTCGCAATAGAGACAGGGCAGATATATCAGTGATCAAGGCCCCTATGCATGTGTTTTCCAGTCATCCAAGCTATACAAAAATGAAACTAAACTAATCTACCTATTCAACTATCATCAGTCTACCCTAAACAACTTTAAACATTAAAACTAAACAACTAAAACAGATCAAAAGATTAACTCAAAACAGCACAATTCACATGGTTCAACAAAAAGCAGTTTGATTTTTTTTTTTTAATTTAAGGGAACAACAATACTCCCTTTAGTGCTTCTCAGACTAGCACTCAAATGTCTTCCTCATCATCAGTCCTTCGTGGTCGTGGAGGCGCCCATGGAGTCATTAGGTTCGTGGGGAATTCAGGAAAAATGCATCCCAATTGGTCAGCAACTTCCTTGTCCCTTGCCTGCGCATATGTGGCCCATTGAGCCATCCTCTTCTACAGATCCGTCAGGCAGGCCATGGTCAAAGATTGAGCAGCAGCCAGGCCATCGAGCTCGAACTCCATGTTCCCCTTTCTGCGCAACCTCAAGGCCGTAGGCAATTCCAGGTAGCCCGTGTAGGCCAGCTGCCTTTCCATTCGCTCGATTGGGACCCCTGCACGTAAGCACAACTTAGTAATTGTGTTAGGAAAGAAAAGTGGTCCCTTACCCTTTTTGGCGCAGTCAGCAATTGAAGCTGCAATGACCTCGCCCACGTTGATTGTGAGGCCTCTCATGATTGCGTAGACCAGCAGGGATCTGCTCTGGTTAATGGTGGTCTCATGGGTCACTGGGGACAGCTTCCTCCGCACGAAGGAAAACCAGACAGCCGCCTTGGCTGTAAGGGTGGCACTCATCAGGGTGTGCCTCCCATTGCGTGATACTGTCCATGATGCCTCTGGCTGGCCAATGATTCGAATTGCCTCCTCCAGGACAGCTTCTGTTGGCTCATCAACTATCCTTGCATAGTCAGTATGTTTTTGGCCCTTGAGGCCATAGACTTCGTTGATCGCCTTTGCTGAGAAGTCCACCTCAACCCCTCTGACCACAGATAGGCCATCCTCAGGATTAATCAAATTGGCGTAAAAGTCATACACCATGCTGGAGTAGGCTGGATTGGGTGGTCTACATAGCTCCTCCCAGCCGTGATTCATGATCCCTGCGCGCAAGAATTGCGGCAGGTCTGTGAGGGCGTCTAGGAATCCCTTCTCGTGCAGCAATTCCCTCTTCCTCAGCTCAGTGCCTCTGGACTCAGCATCAGAAGACACGTACCTCACTGATTGAGGCTCATCGTCAGGGTAAAGCTTGGCTTTCCCTTTGTCTTTCGGTTTGGCTGACTCAGCAGCCTCAATCTTGAGCTTCTTTGGTGAAGGCTCACCACTTCCCTTCTTTGATGAAGGCTCACCCCTGGACTTCTTCTTCTTGGACTTCTTCTTTGTTTTTGGCCGTTTGGTCTTGACAACCTTGGCTGCCTTCTTCTTCAACCTTGCCTTGGTTATCATCTGCTGGAGGCAATCCCCCAGTGTCTCGTCCATCGAATCATCCTTCTGCGCAGGGCTCTCAGTGCTAGCTTCCCTCAAAGGATAGAATACCTCTTCTTCCTCAGCTTCCCCACTGCCCTGCGTCGATTCTTGATACTCCCCATATGGGAATTCAGGGTCAGGTTGTGGGGAAGTGGGTGATGCTTCAGGGCTCTTTGCTGGTGGGGTGTGTTCAGAACTCTGCGGCGATGAAGGTAGCTCAGGGCTTTGCGCTGGTGGGGATGGCGAAGAGCTCCGCTTTGGTGACTCGTGTGACCGAGAATCACTTTCTTGACTCTCCACAGAGGGAGTCTTTTTCTTGCTTGCTTCTTCGGCCACCGCCATACTCCACTTGCGTTTCTTGGGTGTGCCTGCTGGTTCAGAGGGTCCAGCAGGTATCTCCGTGACAACCTTCCACTTCTTCTTGCGGATCGGCAGTTTGAGGAGTCGTTCAGTGCGCGCAGCCTCAGCGTCTGCAAGGGCAAGAAGTGCTTCCCTCGCAGCAGTTTCAGCGTCGTCAACCCTCTTCTTGGACGCAGACCGTTCAGCTCTCGTTAGCACCATCGTTGAATCGTGGGAATCTGGAAAGAAGAGTTGCAGATGAAGAGGGAGAGAGTTTTCTTGGAGTTCAGATAATTGGGAAATCGTACGGATCAGCGCGCGTCTTAACGGATATAAGTAATGATGGAAATCCCAACGGCTATATTTGTTGCGGATTCTGCAAATCCAGCGCAATTCTAGTGACCGTTGGAGATTTCCTGAGTTTAAATGCCAATCTTTGCTCAACCGAATCTTTGATTTGGCCCAATATCTCCGTGATTTTTTTAGCTGGATTTAATCTCCTTGATTCCCTCTATTGATTCCCTACAAAAAGAAATAAAATCGACATCAAATTCGTAATTAAAATCACACAAAAATATACACAAACGATAACCGGAAAAATAACAAAAATAAACTAAGGCATTAGCCTCGCATGGACGAGCACAGTAATCACTCGTCCTCTCTCGTTCTTATTTTCATGTTTCAGTCAAGAGGAAGGCCGAGAGAGTCTTCACATCTCCTTCCTCATAGTAGTGCTTCAATCTTGCACCATTAACCATGAATGGTTGCCCTTGCTGCAGGTTCTTAATCTCGATTGCACCATGAACAAACACATTAGTTATTATAAATGGACCTTACCATCTGGACTTAAGTTTGCCTGAAAATAATTTCAATCGTGAGTTAAATAATAAGACAAGCTGGCCTTTCTTAAAGTCCTTAATCCTAAGTCTACTGTCGTGCCAAATCTTGGTCTTTTCCTTATACATTGTAGCATTTTCATAGGACATATGTCTAAGCTCATCAAGCTCATGTAATTGCAAAGACCGCAATGTTCTCGCATCGGTCACGCAATAATTCAACTCTTTTAGTGCCCAAAATGCTTTAATTTCTAATTCGAATGGTAAGTGACATGCTTTGCCATACACAAGTCTATAAGGAGACATACCTAGGGGTGTCTTATATGCAGTTCTATATGCCCAAAGTGCATCCTCGAGTTTAAACGACCAATCTTTTCTATTAGGTTTGACCACTTTTTCTAGGATGTTTTTAATCTCCCTATTTGAAATTTCAGCTTGTCCATTCGAATGTGGGTGATAAGGGGTGGCTACTCTATGTCTAATATTATACTTAGCCAACACTCTCTCCATAGCTTTGTTAATGAAATGTGTCCCTTCATCACTAATGATAGCACGAGGTGTTCCAAATCGAGTAAAGATATGTCTATGCAGGAATCTTATGACTGTTTTGGCATCATTATTGGGACATGCTATGGCCTCTACCCACTTAGATACATAGTCTACTGCTACCAATATGTAAAGGTTACCTGATGATGGGGGAAATGGTCCCATGAAGTCGATGCCCCACACATCAAAGAGCTCCAACTCTAAGATGTAAGTGAGAGGCATCTCATCCTTTCGGCTAAGGTTACCTGTTCTCTGGCATTCATCACAGCTGTGGGCATAGTTGTGGGCATCCTTGAAGATCGTTGGCCAATAGTAGCCACTCTGGAACACCTTTGCAGCTGTCCTTTGGCCACCAAAGTGTCCACCATAGGGTGCTGTATGGCAGTGCTGCAGCACAGACTTCGCCTCAGCAGCTGAAACACACTTTCTGAGCAGACCATCAGCACATGTCTTGTAAAGTGTGGGATCATCCCATATGAATTTCCTTGCTTCATGAAGGAACCTCTTCTTCTCTTGGCCTCCCTTGAAAGTTGGTAGTACCTGTGATGCAAGGAAGTTAGCAATGTCAGCAAACCAAGGTTCCTCATCGTTATCACGATGAGTCAATACAAAGACATGTTCATCAATAAAAGCATCAGAAATTGCGGTTTCCGCAATTTTTTCGCAATTATGCTGCAATCTAGAAAGATGATCCGCAACCACATTTTCACATCCTTTCTTATCTCTAATGTCTAGATCAAACTCTTGCAGCAGCAAAACCCATCTAATTAACCTAGGCTTGGCATCAGCCTTCCTCATAAGGTACTTTAAAGCAGAATGGTCAGTGTACACAATTGTCCTAGTGCCTACAATGTAATTCCTAAACTTCTCACAAGCAAATACTACAGCTAGCATCTCCTTCTCAGTAGTTGTGTAATTACATTGTGCCTCATTAAGTGTTTTACTAGCATAGTATACAGGGTGTGTTAACTTGTCAATCTTCTGTCCTAACATAACCCCTACAGCATAGTCACTGGCATCACATAACATCTCAAAGGGAAGATCCCAATTAGGCCCTACTATAATAGGCGCTGTGACTAGTGCTTCCTTAAGGGTTTTCCAAGCTAGGAAACATTCTTTAGAGAAAATGAATGGTTTGTTTAGCTCTAGAAGCTCACATAAAGGCTTGGAGATCTTAGAAAAGTCCTTAATGAACCTTCTATAGAAACCAGCATGCCCTAAGAAACTTCTAATGGCCTTGACATTCTGAGGTTCTACCAATTTCTCTATTATTTCAATTTTTGCCCTGTCAACCTCTACACCTGCCCTTGACACTCTATGACCTAAGACAATCCCTTCATCCACCATGAAATGGCACTTTTCCCAATTTAGGACTAGGTTGGTCTCCTCACACCTAGCCAGGACTTGTCCTAAGTTCTCTAGACAGTTTGTGAATGAATCCCCAAAGACTGAGAAATCATCCATGAATATCTCTATCATGGACTCATCCAAATCAGAGAAGATTGCCAACATGCACCTTTGGAATGTTGTCGGTGCATTGCATAAGCCAAAAGGCATTCTGCGAAAGGCAAAAGTTCCAAAAGGGCAAGTGAAGGTAGTCTTTTCTTGGTCCTTAGGGTCTATAGTAATCTGGTTATATCCTGAATAACCGTCTAAGAAGCAGTAGTAGGCTCTACCAGCTATCCTATCTAACATCTGGTCAATGAATGGTAGAGGGAAATGGTCTTTTTTGGTTTCCTTGTTTAGTTTCCTATAATCCATGCAAACTCTCCATCCTGTGATAGTCCTAGTTGGAATCAGTTCATTGTTCTCATTGACTACCACAGTCATCCCCCCCTTCTTAGGTACACATTGTATAGGGCTTACCCACTGACTACTATCTATAGGGAAGATCACACCAGCATCTAACCATTTTATTATTTCCTTTTTAACTACCTCTTTCATAGAGGGATTCAACCTACGTTGGTGATCTACTCTGGGTGTATGTTCTTCCTCTAGTATAATCTTATGCATGCAATAGGAAGGGCTAATGCCTCTAATATCAGCGATAGTCCATGCAATAGCCTTCCTATGTTGCTTAAGTAATAAAATCAGTTCAACCTCATGCTTTTCACTTAATTTAGAAGAAATAATCACAGGCAAAGTATCATTACTTCCTAGATATGCATACTTGAGGTGAGTGGGTAGAGGTTTCAATTCTAAGACAGGTGGATGCTCAATGGATGGTTTTAAAGGATTCATGGATCTGTTAGTCAAGTCTTTATTTATACATACATGTTGTGTTTTATCTACAGGTATATCCATTATTTCAGATACATTCAAATCAGCTACATCTAATTGTACATATTCGTTAGCATGCTTAGTCAATAATACATGCTCCAGCTGTTCTTCCATTAGTGAGTCTACAATGTCCATGCTAGCACAAGATTCAGAGTCAGAGGGGTACCTTAAGGCTTTATACACACTAAATTTCACCTCTTCATCATGAACCCTCATCGTGAGCTCACCTTTTTGGACATCTATCAGGGCCCTACCTGTGGCTAGAAATGGTCTGCCTAATAGGATGGGGACCTCCTTGTCTGCTTCATAATCCAGGATAATGAAATCTGCAAGGAAAATAAACTTGTCAACCTTTACAAGAATATCCTCAATCTTACCCTCAGGGTAGGCTATGGATCTGTCTGCAAGTTGTAAAGTGACAGTGGTTGGACGTGCTTCTCCTATCCCTAGCTGGCGGAATAGTGATAGGGGCATGAGGTTTATGCTGGCTCCCAGATCACAAAGAGCTCTGCCCACGTGCTTGCCTCCTAGCTCTACAGGTAAGGTGAAGGAACCAGGATCCTTCTCCTTCTTGGGTAGCTTGTTCTGGAGTATGGCACTGCACTCCTCAGTGAGATTTACTGTTTCAAACTCACCAATTATTCTCTTGTTAGTAATAATATCCTTTAAAAACTTTACATAAGAGGGCATAGACTGTAAAACTTCTACAAAAGGAATATTAACATGCACTTGCTTAAGAATTTCTAAAAATTTGTTAAAGTGCACTTCCTGTTCTTGTTTTTTCTTTAGCCTTCTAGGAAATGGAGGTGGTGGCACATATGCAGGCACTTCAGGTCGCCTTAGGATAGGTGGAGGCCTTGGAATCTCTTCTATCTCTTCTATGATTGGCTCCAGCCTTGATCCTGTTGTGCTTGGTGATGGTTGACCTTGGTTTGGCAGAGACTCCGGTGGAGCACTAGACTCAGTGTTCTCTACTCTCTTTGGTGTTTCTTTTGTGTTGCTCACCAATGGTCTCCCACTCCTAAGTTCAATTGCTTGAACTTGTTCTTTACCATCTCTCCTTGGCACTTCAGTGTCAGCAGGTAGTCTACCTTGGGGCCTACTCTTGAGTTCGTTGGCTAGTTGCCCTATTTGGTTCTCTAGGCTCCTAAGAGTAGCTTGCTGACTCTGTAGAGTGGCATCATTCTTGGCTATGTATTCTTTGAGTAGATTTTCTACAGAAGACCCTACAGGTTGGTTGTATGGTTTTTGGTACATGGATTGGTTATGTTGGGGAGTGAAACCAGGTGTTCCACTCGGTCTTGGCTGGTTAGGAGCTTGGTTAGCATTCTGTTGGCCACCCCATGACAGGTTTGGGTGGTTCCTCCAACCAGAGTTGTAAGTATTGGAATAGGGGTTGTTCCTAGGCTGCTGCTGGCTTCCAACATAGCAGACTGAGGCTGGATTCCCAGGGCAGTATTCATACAGGTGCCCTTCCCCACAGAGTCCACAGATAAGTGTCTCACCTTGACTTGGCTGGGTGCCCATTGACATGGCTGTGGCGGTGTTGACACTAGTTTGGAGATTGGCTTGAGCCATTTGCTTGACTAGGTTGGTCAGGGCGCTTATTTGGCTACTCATGGCATTGAGTGCGTCCTTGTCTTGAGCTCTAGTTGGTTCAACTGGATCATCTGACCACCTACAGTGAGATGCTGAGATCTTCTCCAAGATCTCATAGGCTTCGTTATAACTCTTGGACAACATGGATCCACCAACAGATGAATTTAGGACTTGTCTAGTGCTGGGGTTGCATCCTTTGAAGAAGACCTCTATTTGGATACACCATGGGATGCCATGGTGTGGACATTTAAGAAGAAGGTCTTTGAACCTTGTCCAAGCTTCGTGAAGAGAGTCATTCTCAGCTTGTTTGAACTTGATTATATCATCACGAAAGGTAGAATTCCTATCAGGTGGGAAATACTTAACTAGGAATTTTTCTGCCAAATCTGTCCAATTGAGGACTGATCCAGAGGGTAATGAGTTCAACCACGTCTTTGCTTTGTCCCTCAATGAGTAAGGGAAGAGGTAGAGCCTCAAGGCTTCTTGGGAAACTCCAGGGATGATGAATGTATCACTGACTCCTAGGAAGTTTCTAAGATGGTTGTGGGGATCCTCATTTTCCACTCCAAAGAATTGTCCCACAGTGGACAACATTTGGAACATCACTGGCTTTAACTCGAATGAGTTGGCAGTGATTTCAGGGCGGATTATGCTGGGGTTCAGCTCCCCAGACATAGGTACTAGGTAAGAGAGTATGGCGCTATCCTTATCATTCGCTATTTCGATGGGATTGCGAGTGACAGGCACCGGATTGGGAACTATTCTATCCATTTTCTTCTTGAGAGGATTGCGGAGACTCTGCGGTTTCAGCAATTATTTGAGGTAAAGGGGGTTGTTTAAAGAGACGTTTCTTGGCTCTATTTCTAGCCTTAAATAATCTCTCAGGCTCAGGGTTGAACTCTAGATCACTACTTGAAGGCTCATTCATAAACTAACCCAAACAGTACCTGCAAAAGAAATGAAAATAGATCAGCTTCAATAGACAATAAACTTGGTGTTTCAAACTTAACAAACTTCGTTTTCACTAAAATAAATCTCCGGCAGCGGCGCCAAAAACTTGTTGCGTGCTCAATGTGTTAAAATAAATAAGCAATAAGATAGAGAGAGCACTCAGAACATGCAAGCATACATGATCTTATAGCAAGTAGTAAGTATTTTTTCATTCGTTTTCCCACAGAGATTTATTATGAGCTACTCGTGAAGTGTTTTGTTAAGAAAGAATGGGTGGATTTGAGGGGGTAGAATTGGTTTTAAATTGTCTAATTTCTAAGGAATATGTAAAGGGTAGCAACATAAACAAGTGCAAGTCAAAGTTAAACTCAAATGAAAAGGGAAGAGATTAATAAACGAAGAGGAACTTAGCTAAACAAAATTTTAAACTTAGCAGAATTGCGGAAACAACAATTCTACCGCAATATTACTAACAGCGAAAGTGTGTAAAATGGAGAAACAAGGGCTACTAACGACTCCTCTATAGGCATTTTCTCACGATTCTCAAGCATTGGATCAACTCACTATGCATCAAACTCACTCAATCTCATGTATCTTCCGATTTCATGCATTAGATTCTTTAGTTTACTCATGTCCAAGTAAGGTCTTAAGCATCTTGTTAAAGTAGAAAGTTATGGTTTGTACTAGGAAAACGCCTATTCCTAGGTCGTTTTCTGGCTACCTTGAAAGGCTAGCATGAGTGTATGACTCTGAACTCTTACTCCTTCCAGAGGTTAGGAGTTCTTTGGACAAAATGGATGGCCAATCGAAATTGCCCGTGGGATGAAGCTTACATACAATCAATGCTTCGAGAGCTATCCTACATGCTTGGTTCACGTTTTTTAGCCTATAGTATTGTCATTAGCATGCCCCTATGTGACTTAGTTACTCATGGATATAGGCAAAACAGAAATAAGAGGTGCAGTAGACATGCTTAGAAAGAAATGAAAGACAAAACAGCAAAGCAAAACCGCAAATTGCAAAGATAAGAGACTGTGAAATGAAGAATTGTGCTTTGATTTCTTGATTGTTTGACTAGACAAAGGAAAGCTTAAAGTGAATAACATAAAGACAGAAAGCAACGAAATAAAATGAACTAGTCACTAGAAAAGAAACAACAACTAAACAGAGCTGGAAAGTAGAAATAAAAGACAGAAAGCAGGTAATTAAGCTTGAACGCCTCGTCGCAACCGCCTCGACTGAAGGATGAGAAAGATCAGCTTTGCTTGGATGAATCCAATCGGGAGAGAAGATGAATCTTCTCTCCTTCCTATCAGATTGTCGACTCCAACAGCTAAACTTCGCAAACCAACAGACGGAAAAGAAAAACAGGAGAAAAGATGGAGCTGCGAGAAGACTTCTACGTTTTCGGATGATGCTCAAACCCTCAACTTTGACCCCCTTTTATAGTAATCTGCAGGTGCGTTTGGGCCAAGGAGAACCACCCATCTTCAACGTCATACTTCAAAAATGGATGGAGGAGAAAGAACGAATCCCTGAAATAACGGAAATTAACAGAAACAGATCAGTCAACTTACGGTTTTCACTTGAAACATTGCGGTTTCAGCAATGTTTCCGCAATGCTACCGCAATGCTTATTTTTCATTCTTTTACTTCGGTTTTCAATCCTTTTCTTTCCTTTTGCACACAAGTCCTAATTTAGCTACCTTCTTCTAATTCTCATATATAAACATAGGTTTAAGCTAAATCCTATCAAAAACACCTAAGAGTGTACATCTTTCTAAGCTAAATAAGTCCTAAAAAGGTCACTTTTAGAGACGTAACAGCTGCGCCGAGGATAGCGGGACTACCTGAGGTGGTCCTCGGGGTGTTCGTGCGAAGAGGCCGGAAAAGTTCGTGACGAGGAACGTGCGGCGGAGCTTGAAGAAATTGGAACTACAAGGGTATGTATTTCTAATTTCTTATTTCCGTCGCTTTGAGCATGTTTTCTATTTGTTAAATTGATGAAATTAGAGTATCATCGGTCCGAAATCGCTTTCCGCTGCGCAAGTCGCTCCATCAATTGGTATCAGAGCGATTTTGTGATTAACTCAATTTGCATCAATTTAAGTTGGTGGGTATTTTAATTTAGAAATTGTTTCTGAATTAGAGTCTAAAGTGAATGTCGATTTTGGCATAGTTTCTTTTTGAATTTCTAAATTTGTAATTGCCCGAGAATGTATGGGCTTTAATGCGTGCTGAAGAGTATGTATTTTTAGAGTCATTAGAGTCCATATAGGTTTCTTTGTGAAAGAAGCTTGAGTTTGGAGCTCGCCAAAATGTTCGGTATAAGTTCAACTCGTTCTAGGCAATACGAAGAGAAATTCAAAGAGAAATTGGCTGAAGCATTCGGAGGAAGCAAGCTGGTCAAAGGCGGTGCGAAGAGTTCGAAGTCCGCTTAAGACTTAGCTTGTTGTTCAAGCTTGTAATAAAATAGTTATTGCTTGCTAAATGCCAAAATCGATCCACTTTAGTGTGTTTAATTAATTATGCATTGCGAATGTATATTTTAATTTAATTCCATGTTTGTATGTGCATATAGTATGCCATATAGATTTAAAATCCCACCATAGGAAGCATGCTCCATGCATTGATATTATGTTATAAGTGTTATAATATATAGTATGCATATTTGGGAATTCATGAGTATTAATATAAGAGTTATATTAATTCATGAATTAGATGTTGCTAATTTAATAGAATAATTGATATAAGTGTTATATTAATTATGAAATTAAATATACAACATAGGTTGCCCTGGTTTTATGCATATTGTAGGTTATAAGTGTTATAATATATAGGATGCATGTTTAAATTCATGAGTATTAATATAAGTGTTATATTAATTCATGAATTAGTTGTTGTTTGCTTAATAGAATAATTAATATAAGTGTTATATTAATTATGAAATTTAACATCCAACTAAGATGCATATTGTATGTTATAATTGTTATAATGTGTAGGATGCATACTTAATTCATAATAATTGATATAAGTGTTATATTAATTTATGAATTAGGAGTTGTATATTTAAGAGCATAATCGATATAAGTGTTATATTGATTATGAAGTTAAATATTCAATTTGTCATGCCTTAGCGAATGTATGTTTGAGAAGCATATAGAAGTTTGTTGTAGTAAGTCTAGTTTTTGCAAGTGTTGTAAAAATGACTTAGACTTTAAAAATCTATAACAAAGAAAAGCATGTTCATTTAGGGTTAAATGAGTCGATCTGGTTCATTAGATGAATAGGTCGATATCTCGTAAATGCTAAGGTTATGAGAAACTCACCCGGTGAAATCTTGTCTAAGGTTGGAGGTAAATGAATTGACGGAACACCTCCTACCTGGGGACAATCCGGTACTTGAGTAAAGTTAACCAGGCTTTATGAGCATGCGTGAGAGGTGTGAGGTTAGTAAAGTGTTTATAACCTAGACATCTCAGGTAAATAGTTTGCCTAGACTTAAGGTTTTATTTTCTTAGCCGGATAAAACCTGAGTAGTTTACCCTAAATAACCTGTCTATGATGCTTAGTAGATGTGTTGAGAAGGAATATATGATATATCTCTCTCCTGCTACGCACTCCGTATAGTTCACAACGTGAGAATTTTGCTTGGCCTCGTGTTGCTAATGTGGCAACCCCCTTATGATGATGTTTGCAACTTTCAATAGCAAGGTGAATGGAGTAAGTGTCTATAGTAAGTGGGAGAATGAAGTACGTCAGTACATCCTACGGTCTCCTCCATTGGAATGAAACGTGAGATTCCCATGTGTTGCCTGCAAGGTGCCTGTTACCTCTCCAAAAGTACATAATTTAGGGACTTATTTACCATGGAATCGTGTAATCTCTTAAGCATTTTTGTTAGAATTTAGTTTAATACGTGCTTAAATATGAGAATTCAAGGAATGAAGCTAAATTAGGACTTATTTGTAAAAGGAACAAATAAGAATAAAAAACGATGTTAAAAGAGTCAAAATGTACATTGCAGGAAAATTGCTGAAACATTGCTGTCTCCACAATGTTTATTGCGGTCACAACGAGGAATCCGCAATGCCGAAGTAGTTGCTGCTGACTTTTTCCAGCCGTCAGTCGTCTTTGTTGCGATCTTTCAGCCGCCTAAGCCTTCCCCTGCTGCCACGTGGAGGGTCGTCGTTCAGAATGGATGGTTCTCCATGACTGAAGGTACCTGCATAAAGCTATAAAAGGAGGTGAAGGGGGAAGGAGAACAACAAGCTCAGAAGCGTGGATTTCCCCCGTCTCAACGCATTCCACAGATCCATTCCTTTACCCCGTTTGTTGGAACGAAGAAATCAGCCCTTGGCGTCGATAACTCGAGAGGAAGAAGAGAAGATCTTTCTTCTCTTCTGATCGATTTCATCCCCAAGATCAGCTAATCTTCTTTCCTTCATCCGAGAGGCTTGCAACGAGGAGATCCGTGCACACTTTTACATCGCTTTCCTTACTGCTTTCTGTCCTTTGATTATGTTGCTACATTGTGTTTCAATTCGTCTTCATTTGTTTAGTTCTTTACTGTTTTACATTCTGTCGCACATTGATCTTTGAACCTTACTCTATATAGTAATCGTTTAAGTCTTTTGCAAGCCTTCATTTCGCCATCTGTTTTCCCTTTCTTTCATTTAAGTGTTTTAAATCATGTTTAATCAATCTAGTATCTCCAATCCCACATCAACCATGAGTAATTAATCACACAAGGGTCTGCTAACGATGAATCTATAGGTTAGAAATACGAAAGTTCAGCATGTAGGATAGCTTCGAATGCATTGAATGTATGTGTACTTCATCCCATGGGCAATTTCGACCGGCCATCCATTTTGTCTAAAGAACTCCTAACCTCCGGAAGGAGTAAGAGTTCAGAGTCGTCCATTCATGCTAGCCTTTCATGGTAGCCAGAAAACGACCTAGGAATAGGCGTTTTCCTAGCACGATTCATTAACTTGTTTGTATAAATAGATGCTTAAGTCTTACTTGGATATGAGTGAACTAAAGGATCTAATGCATGTAATCGAGAGATGCATGAGACTGAGTTAAATTGATGCATAATAAGCTAAGCTACTGCTGAATAATCGTATGTAAGAGCCTATAGAGGAGTCTTTAGTTGACCTTGTTGCCTTATCTCACCCTTAAATCGTTGTTAAGATAATTGCTAGAAAATTGCTGTCTTCGCAATTCTATAATTTGGTTTTTGCCTTAGCCGTTTTTCTCGTATTTTACTTTTGCGATTTTATTGCTAGAACATTGCTAAGTCCACAATTCTTTCTCCTCTACATTGAAGTTAATCTCTTTACTTGCTTTAGTTTATGCTTGCACATCTCGTACATTCTTAGTTAGTTTGGCACATCAACCTCAATTCTACCCCATTTAAGTAACCATCTCTAATTAACACCTCACTTCGTTAGTAACTAAGAATAAATCTCTGTGGGAAAATGAATGAAAAAATACTTATCACTTGCTGCAGACCATGTATACTTGCATGTTCTAAGTGCTCTACGCATCACATTTTTATTTACACACTGAGCACGCAACAAGTTTTTGGCGCCGCTGTCCGGGATTTTGTTTAGTAAACACGAAGTTTGTTAATTTAGAAAAAAAAAACTTAATATCTATTGGAGCTAATCTTCTTTCATTTCCTTTACAAGTACCATCAAGCTAGTTTATGAATGAGCATTCAAATATCAACCTAGAGTTCAATCCTGAGCCTGAAAGACTTCTAAGGGCCAGAAACAAAACCAAGAAACGCCTCTTTAAACAGCCACCTGTAACTCAAAACATTGCGGACTCCGCAGAGTCATCGCAATTCCAACAACCCGAAATGGATAGAGAAGCCCCAAACCGAGCACCTATCATTCGCAACCCCATTGAAATCGCGAATGATAAGGATAATGCCATCCTTTCATATTTAGTACATATGCCTGAGGAGCTTAATCCGAGCATTATACGCCCTGAGATTACAGCTCACTCATTTGAGTTAAAACCCATTATGTTCCTAATGCTGTCCACCGTTGGACAATTCTTTGGAGTGGAAAACGAAGACCCCCACAACCATTTGAGAAACTTCCTAGGAGTAAGTGATACTTTTGTCATCCCAGGAGTCTCCCAAGAAGCCTTAAGACTTTATCTCTTCCCTTACTCATTAAGAGACAAGGCCAAAACGTGGTTAAATTCCTTTCCCTCTAGATCAATTGTCAATTGGACAGATCTAGCTGAAAAGTTCCTAGTAAAATACTTTCCACCTGATAGGAACTCCAACTTCCGTGATGATATAATCAAATTCAAGCAAGCCGATAACGAATCATTACACGAAGCTTGGACTAGATTCAAGGACTTATTACTTAAATGTCCACACCATGGCATTCCATGGTGTATCCAAATAGAAGTGTTCTTTAAAGGATGCAACCCCAACACAAGGCTGTTGGGTTTTATGTCCTAACACTCGTGGTTTGTAAAACGTTGTAAATGTAATATGTCTATTATTGCAATAAAGAGTTATTGAGGTTTATTCAGTAAATTGTGTTTATTGAATATAGTGAAACGTATTTGTATTAACCTACACCAATAACAACACCTATGGCGAAGGATGAGTACTTGAACTTCATGTATGACATGAATGTGGATTAGGCTCAAGTAGACAGTCAAAATGGTCTATAGTATATGGATAAGGTTGGGTACCTTATCCTGGTAACACTATTGGATGCGGCTCGCTTTGTATTGTACAAAACGATGTGATCCAAATCGTTTCACATAGAGATGTGCAAGCGAGGGCGTCCTGTGCAATGAGTTTGCATAAGACCTGAACCGCGAAATCAAATCGTTTTCTCTTTATAACGCCGTTTACTGTTGAGACCGATTTTTTCACATTTGATGACCTAAGGTAACTCGTTCTTAATCCTGAGCTTGCTATGAACTCCTGCTTATTCGAGAGTATCCTTAGACTTGTATGGGTGAGAGTGGCATAATGCCCGCTCAATATGCCTACCAACTTGGGGATAAGCTCGAATAGGTAGCTGGGGACATAATATGGCAAAATGGAATTCACTCCTACCCTCCTTAGGGTCTAAGAGAGAGGTGTTCCCTTAATAGCTGACTCCGGGGATTGAACATTGAGGCCTCATCCTCTTCTGTGTGAAGAGGATTCGGATCTGATGATTGGATAACAGATCAAATGTTCATTAGAGGTGTCAGTGGTACTTAAGGTACAAGATGTTTCACAGGGGTTAAACGGTTTAAAAGACCTTGCTGTGATGACGGACACCTGTGAAGGATCGACTTACCCATGATGGTTATATCAAGAGGACACAATATATCTACAGTGAGGAGAGTGCAGCCCTTGGATTTTAGTGGAGTCTCCGGGGGTTAATGAATGTTGATCGATTCGGGTTAAAAGAGTTTTAACCGAATGATCTCGTATCGTTGGAGCTCATGATCTGTAGGTCCTTTAGGTTCTCCTGGCTAGCTCGGATAAAGCGGTATAGCAGGGCTATAGGGTAGAAGTCGGAGAAATTCGAATTCGGGTCTGTTGTTCGAGGTTTTGTGTATTTAAATATGATTTAAATATTTAATTGGAAGAAGTCGTATTTAAATATGATTTAAATATCGACCGGTGGAAAATATGAATTTTGATTCATATATTGGATTAGTCGGTTTTCGGAAACCGGGCTTAGTGGATAGTTTATTATAATATTAATATTTGATATTAATATTAATAATAAATATTATAATTAAAATTGTTTTAATTATAAATTAATAATTTATAATATTAATAATTATTTATAATTATTATTATTATTATTATTAAGAATCCACTATGGAGCCATGCATTGTGCATGGGCTCCATGTGGATTCCTTTATCCATTTCCATTCTCCATTATTGGAGAATTGGTTGACTTCCAAGTCAAGTAAAAAAAAATTGACTTCTCTCTCAAGCTCTCTCTTATTTTTCTCTCAACCGAACTTACATCTTCAAGGGTTGAAAAAGAAGTTCTTGGTTGTTGCTTGAGATTGATGTTGTTTTGAAGCTTTGGACATTTGAATATTAGAGGTTTGTTCTTTGGAAGAACTCCAAGTAAGTGTAAAGTTGTTTATACTTATTTCTCTAATTTTGAATTTCAATTGTTGAAATTCATGAGTTTGTTGATAGAGTTCTTCATGTTCTTGATGAATTGTTCATCAAGTTCTTGGTAAACTCATATCAAAACTCATCCAAGCTTCATCACCTTCTTCCTCCCTCTCAACAAACCCCCTTAGCTCAAGGAGTCCCACTACTCCGCTATTAAGCCCGAGAATAGTTGGGACTACTCTAAGGGTGGTCCTCGTTGGTGCCCGTGCTGAGTTCGTGACCGGAGGAGACGTAGAGATCGAGGGGGCAGTAGAGGTGCTGAGGTAGACGAGAAGACGAACGTCAAAATAAGGTATTTTTGTCTATATATACCGGTGTATATATGATATATACCGGTACTTTTTCTTGAGTTCTCTTCGCTGGAAAATATACCGGTGGTATATATAATTTACCGGTGGTATATATACCGGTGGGATATATACCGGTGGTATATATGGTATATACCGGTGGTATATACCGGTCAGTATTTCCTCGGTTTAATATATACCGGTGTATATATGATATATACCGGTGATATATTTACCGTTGATTTATACCTGTGATATATATCGGTCAATTTTTCAGTTGACTTTTACCGGTCGGTTTACCGGTGAAGAGGGGTTTTTTCAGTGGACTCGAATTAAAGAATTTTTCTAAGTGTTAGAAATGTTTCTTCAATTCTTAGTTCATTCCTTATTGATTGTTATAGGTCCTCAACCAGTCTTAGGCTTTTATGTAAGTCTTTCTTTCGCTGCGCCTCTGGTCGAGGGTCGGGACCCTCGCAGTTTGTTGAGTGGGGGTTCCAGCAATTGGTATCAGAGCCTGCTTTTAGTTCTCAATTTGGAATGAATTGAGTCCTATGTGGGTTTAGTTTGTTCTCTTTCTTGGGTGGCTAAAATGTATCGGATTATGGCAACCGTTTAATTTCTTGTACTTTACTTTCGGTTTGTAATAGCCTTGTCTGTTAACTAAGGCTTAATGTTTGGCTTAGAGTCTGTATTCGTTAAGTCTTAGTGTCTAGGGTAGTTGCGAAGCCGAGGTGTGCAAGGAGCCAGGAAGCCGAGGAGGTTGAGGTTGTTCGAAGAGTTCGAAAAGCTTCAAGAGCCTAGCTCGGGGTTGGACGAGCTTGTAATAATTTGTTGTTGCTTGTCTTGTTGCCATAATCTGATTCATTTTAGTGTGTTTAATTTATAGGATGCATGAGATGTATGTTTTAAATTAACGCCCTTGTTTGTGCATAAAGTATGCCATGTAGATTTCAAATCCCACCGTTGGAAGCATGTTGTATGCATATCGTATGTTATATGTGTTATAATGTATAGGATGCATGCTTAATTCATGAGATTCAATGTAAGTGTTATATTGGTTATGAATTAGGAAATTGTATGTTTAAGAGCATAATTGATATAATTGTTATATTAATTATGAAGTTAAATATTCAATTTGCCATGCCTTAGTGTTGCATGTCTGAGAAACATGTAGAGTTGTTATAGTAAGTCTTAGTTTTTGAAAAGTATTGTAAAATTGTATAGACTTTTAAAATCTATAACAAAGAAAAGCATGTTCATTTAGGGTTAAATTAGACGTCCGGTTCATTAGATGAATAGGTCGTTATCTCGTAAATACTAAGGTTACGAGAAACTCACCCGGTGAAATCCTGTTCGAGGTTGGAGGTATTTAAGCTGACGGTTTACGGAACACCTCCTACCTGGGAACGATCCGGTACTTGAGTAAAGTTAACCCGGTTTTATGAGCGTGCGTGAGAGGTGTGAGGTTAATAACTTGTTAAAAAACCTAGACATCTCAGGTAAATAGTTTGCCTAGACTTAAGGTTTTGTTTTCTTAGCCGGATAAAACTTGAGTAATTTATCCTAAACCATCTATGATGCTTAGTAGATGTGTTGAGAAGGAATATATGATATATCCCTCTCCTGCTACATACTCCCTAAAATTCACAACGTGAGAATTTTGCAGGGCCTCATGATGCCATTAGAGGCATCTCCAGTCTGGTGGTGTTTGCAACTTTCAATAGCAAGGTCAATGGAGTAAGTATCTATAGTAAGTGGGAGAAGGAAGTACGTCAGTATTTCCTACGGTCTCCTCCATTGGATTGAACCGTGAGATTCCCATGTTCCGCGTGCAAGGTGACCCTAGGAGGCACCAATCCAGTCGGAGGGCCGTTTAATGGGGGTCGAACAAGTCAGTCACCTGTTATGGATAAAGAAACATAGGGCCATTCCCAACTTTGTCATTCCAGTCGGCTGCGTTGTTGGGGTCGTCCTGTGCGTTCTAAAAAATGGAGGGTCACACTTATCTGATTTGCTAAGGAGTTAGTAAATCTAGACCAAAAAAACGATAATTAAGATGTTATAGGAATAAGAGTTATTCTGGTGTTAGCATTTAGTCAAGAATGTCTTGGTTTAGTGAAGGAATGCTTGACTACCAGTCGTTAGCAACCATTCTAACTCACTAAAATATCGTTGCATGTAAATAAAGAGTTTGGGTACTTTATTTACTGCTAAATTTACTTGATTGGTTTAAATAGGTTAAAATTGTTTCACTAATAGATTTACATTTCTTTTCAGCATGTCTAGCTCGTTTAAAAACGTATTAGCTTCCGTTAAGTTAACTGGCGATAAATACGAGACCTGGAAAACGAACTCGAATATGATTCTTGTTCGTGATGATCTTAGGTCTGTCTTAACAGAGGATTGTCCTCTTCCCAGCTCAGTAATGAGTCGTACTGAGAAGAAACAACAAAGTAAATATGATTTGCTTGTTGTACAAACGTGTTTAGCAGAAAATGATAGTCATGCCTGGATTCTTGATTCAGGAGCCACTAATCACGTTTGTTCTTCGTTTCAGGAAACTAGTTCCTGGCAGCCACTAGCTATAGGTGAGATAACTCTCAGAGTTGGTACTGGAGAGGTTGTCTCAGCTAAAGCAGTGGGAACTGTTAAGTTGTCTTATAAAGATAGTTACATTTTAGTCGAAAATGTGCTATTGGTTCCTAGCTTCAAGAGGAACCTAGTCTCTATAGCATGTTTATTAGAACAAATGTATAAAGTATCTTTTGCTCATAATGAAGCTATCATTAGCAAAAGAGGTGTACAAATTTGTTCTTCTAAACTTGAGAACAACTTATATGTGCTAAGACCGACAGAGGTTCAAGTTATTTTGAACACTGAGATGTTTAAAACAGCTGAAACTCAAACCAAGAGGCAGAAGCTATCTCCTAGTACCTATCTTTGGCACTTGAGACTTGGTCACATTAATCTCAATAGGATTGGGAGGTTGGTTAAGAGCGGTCTCCTAAATCGTTTAGAGGAGAACTCTTTACCGCCATGGGAGTCATGTCTTGAGGGCAAGATGACTAAACGAACTTTTACTGGAAAAGGTTATAGGTCAAAAGAACCTCTAGAAATCGTGCATTCGGATCTCTGCGGTCCTTTGAATGTCAAAGCACGAGGAGGGTATGAATATTTCGTCAGCTTCATTGACGATTATTCTAGGTACGGCTATTTTTACCTAATGCATCGTAAGTCCGAAACTCTTGAAAAGTTCATTGAGTATAAGGCAGAGGTTGAAAACAAATTAGGTAAATCGATAAAATCACTCCGATGTGATCGAGGAGGAGAGTATATGGATACTAGATTCCATGACTATATGATAGAATATGGAATCGTATCTCAACTCTCAGCGCCCGGAACACCGCAGCAGAACGGTGTATCCGAAAGGAGAAATAGAACCCTGTTAGACATGGTTCGTTCTATGATGAGCTATGCTCAGCTGCCTAGTTCGTTTTGGGCACATGCAGTGGAGACTGCAGTATATATTTTGAACATGGTTCCCTATAAGAGTGTTTCTGAAACACCTTATGAGCTCTGGAGCAGGCGTAAAGGTAGTTTACATCACTTCAGAATTTGGGGATGTCCAGCACACGTGCTGGTATCCGGTCCAAAGAAATTGGAACATCGTTCAAAATTGTGCCTATTTGTAGGTTATCCCACAGAAACGTTTGGTGGTTACTTTTACGATCCTCGAGAAGACAAGGTATTAGTGTCGACTAATGCCACGTTCTTAGAGGAAGACCACATGAGAGATCATCAACCTTCGAGCAAAATAATTTTGTCCGAATTATCCAGGGAAGCTACAGAGGGATCAACAAGAGTTGTTGATCAGGCTGGTC